>CM028133.1:798955000-803755000 GCA_016271365.2 Neoceratodus forsteri
ATATATATATATATATATATATTCAAGACACTACATTAATGCAGACATTTGGGTTGACGAAAACAAAGCACACAAAGTAGGGATATTAAAAAAACATCAGAGTTTTAGGTGTCTGGAGTATTGGTGAATCAGTGGTGGTGTCTTCCTTGGGGTTGTCAACTCTAATGCCCTCCCCCTTCCCCCAGCTCATGGCTCTTGTCTGAAGCACAAGCTTCAGCTGCAAGTCAGTGCCTCATAATGATACACTTTTCAAAGGTATGGCTTACCACATGTTGCCAACGGACAGTGTCATAGCCTTTTATCATACAGGATCATGAAGAAAAGAGATCAAATCTGACTTTGTTTGCTCAAAGGAGGGGGTGTGATAGGACTGACAACCCCAAGGAAGACTCCTCCACTGATTCGCCAGTACTTTACAGACCCAAAACCCGAATGTTTTTTCATTTCCCTACCTAATGCACTTTGTGTTTATAACCCCATTGTTTGCACTGACATAGTTTTTTGCAATCAAATTTCCTTCTTTTTGAGATAGTGGAATTGTATCCTTATTTGGGAAAGTCCCTTTGGAAACTGTGCAGAATGAAATAAATACAATAAAGGAGACAGTTCTGTCCCAGTGCATGGACCCAGTCAGGCCTTAAGACCCATGTCAGTACCTTGTGAGGGAAAGCTCCCTGGCCCACTGCATGGTGTTGTGTGTACACCAAAACACTGCTCATTCCTTCCTTAGGCTGAGGGTAGTATTGGTGCTGCATGCAGTAGCACCTTTCCCACCAGCCTTGGCCCATTAAATTTGCTCACTGAATTCACCCCAAACTCAGGTCACTGTCATGGGAAGGCAAAGTGGTCACCACTGGGTAAATGGATATCCCTGCAAGCAATGTTACTTCATAAATTTTATGACTGCATGGTGATGTAATTAAGCTGATATATTGCTATCTGCAGGGGATGGACAGGACTGACAGGATTGTGAAACTGTGGTCTTCCACTGAGTAGTTTGGTTTGGACATATTACTATGCTGTTCTCTCCATTTACTACAGTAGTGTGTGTGTCTGCACCACTGCCTGTAGTAGATCTCTATTTCAGCTCCATTCAGCATTACAAGATCTTGTCTTTAAAAAGCATGCTCCTATTATGTGTTTATATTATTTTTATTGCTGCATGTTGCTAGTTGTCTGACAGAAAACCAGCACAGCAATAATTCAACAGGCAGCTTGTGGCCGAGATAAGTAAATAATGTTGCAACAGGAGTCAAAGAAAGAAGAAAAAAGAAAATTGATTTTTTTTTCTGTTTAGGGAGCAGGACCTCATGCACCAGTAATTGGTAGATTAACCCTTGCTGCGCTGTGAATCGATGTATCTTTCCAAAATTCATATCCATTCTAATTCTGTTATAAAAGGTAGGCTATAAAAGCAAAAGTAGAACAGGGAAAGACAGTTCTGACTAGCAGCTGTGACTTGTTTCATGTTGTAGATATTTCACTGACTAGATAATTAGATACAGGAAACTCTCCATGATTTATGATGAGAGAAAGAGTAAGGAAAACTAAAGGGTTGAAAACTGATAGTGATGAATCAGTTAAATTGCAGCATAGCATTTAGATTTGCAGTCCTATAACAGCTGGTTCTGGCTATTCTCTGAAAAATTAAATTAAAGTACACTTTGGTGTTGAGAGATAAGCAGATCAGTTGGAAACAAAATGGGAAGGAGAGGAAAACAATTGCACTTCCATTCAGAATCACTGCAAAGTGCAGATTATAAGACATACATGCAAATAAGGGCACTCCCAGGTCAACAATAAATAGTAGCATTAAGGTGTGTACACTGCAGCATGTAGTACAGTTTTTCAGCTCATCCTATAAGTCACTATAGTAAGCTACCTCTACAATCATTTTTAGAAAATGTTAAGATTTAAGTATACAAACATGGTGTGCATTCAGTGTGTGTCTGCATATGCTGTACTGTGAGGCAAAGATTGTCCCTGTGTGTGCTACTTAACATATCCCCAAGTAGTAGCAATCAGCTACACTAGAAGAGTGTCTGCTAAACTTGCTCATTGATTACATGTAATCTGCAACATCGCTCTACAGTAGTGCCTTGATTGTACTATTGCTACTGCCATTTCTACCTCCTGATTTTGTCCAGAAACAAAACAATTATATGGAAAAAAATATTTTCTTAAATTCAGATGACCAATCAATTTTCTCTAATGCCTGTTCATGACTGGACTACCAGCATGAACACTGAGACTACTACTTTTGGTGCAGCCACTTGCCCTGGACAAGTACTTGATTTTAAGATTTGTCAACCCTGGGACTGATTACTGGGCTTCAACTATCCAGGAGTCCAGGGCATGTCACTTTCACTGAGAGGGCTGTGTATGAGCACAGGAATTGGTGAGGGGCAAACAAGTGAAGGTCTGTGACAGCCAGGTGCAAAAGGCATGCTGGTTAATGCATGGGTGGAGCATTTGTGACACAAACACAGAGCAGTCAAAGGCATATGAATATTGCTTCTGTTTGAAAACCTGAAGCTGCCACTATTACTATAGCTAGGAAGTCACCAGGAGACAAACCCCAGTGCCACCTCCCCTCCCCATCCAATGCTCAGTGTCCAATTCTGGGGTTGAATTGTAAACTAAAATGAAAAGTAAGTAGCTGCTTGCTGCCCAACCATGGTGCCACCAAACTCTCCCCATTCTGACACCAAGCCCCAAACCCTGAAGTCAAACAGTAAATAATAAAAGTAAGTGGACAATGACAGCCAAACCCTGGTGCTACTAACCCCCCATTCTGACACCAGGTGCCCAGCCCCAGGTCCAAGAGTTAATGAAAAAAGTAAGCAGACACTGGGAGTCCAACTCCAGTGATATTTTAGAAAGAAATGTTAGCGCGACTCTAGATTCAGCATGTCCAAACCCTTACTGTAACATAGTAATTAAGTGTTGTAATGCACACTATGTCCATCAAGTCCAACCCCTCTCTGTAACATAGTAATGTAATGTTGTAAGTGACTCAAGGTCCATCATGTCCAATCCCTCAATGTAACATAATAATTTATGGTTGTCAGGGACTCCTCTAGGGCCATCATGTCTGACCCCTTACTGTAACATAGTAATTTAATGTCCTGAGGGATACTAGGTCCATCATGTCCAACCTCTCACTTTAACATAGTAATTGAATGTTGTAACAGACTCTAGGTCCATCATGTCCATCCCCTCACTGTAATATAGTAACTTAATGTTGTAAGGGACTCAAGGTCCAGCATGTCCATCCACTCACTGTAACATGGTAATTTAAGGATGTCATGGACGCTAGGTCCATCATGTCCAACCACTCACTGTAACATAGTAATTAAATGTTGTTAGGGATATTATGTCAATCATGTCCAACCCCTCACTGTAACATAGTAATTTAATGTTGTAAGGGACTTGTGGTCCATCATGTTCAGTCCCTCACTGTAACATAGTAACGTAAGGTTGTTAGGGACTCTAGGTCAATCATATCTGACCCCTCACAGTAGCATAGTAATTTAATGTTGTAATGAACTCTAGGTCCATCATGTCCAACCCCTCACTGTAACACAGTAATTTAATGTTGTAACATACTCTAGATCCATCATGTCCAGCCCCTCACTGTAATATAGAAATTTAGTGTTGTAAGGGACTCAAGGTTCAGCATGTCCACCCCCTCACTATAATATAGTAATTTAAGGTTGTCAGGGACTCTAGGTCCATCATGTCCAATGGCTCACTGTAACATGGTATGTAAATACTGTAAGGGACACTATGTCCATTATGTTCAACCACTCACTGTAACATAGTAATTACATGTTGTAAAGGACTCTAGGTCCATTATGTTCAATCCCTCACTGTTTAACAAGAGGTTTTGTAAGTCTCAGGAAGTATCTGCATGCCAAAAGATACTTGTTACTTTATTTTAATTAACTGAAGAAAAGATAATCCCTCCTGATATAGAGAAGTGAGTGGATTCAAATTGTATCAAACCAGACCCACATTTTACCAGGAGTTTGAGCAGTCAGTCTCAGCTTGATGCAGGGGACTGATGACTGGGCTTCAACTATCCAGGAGCCCAAGGCATGCCACTTTTTCTGACAGGGCTGGGTGTGGGCACAGGAAATGAGGGGCAAATACAAGTGAGGGTCTGTGGTAGCCAAGTGTGAGAGGCTTGTTGGTTAAGGATGGGTGAGGAATTTGTGACACAAACACAGAGCAGCCAGAGGCATATGAATATTGCTTCTGTTTGAAAACCTGAAGCTGCCACTATTACTATAGCTAGACAGTCACCAGGAGCCAAACCCCTGTGTCACTTCCCCACCCCCTCCAACACTGGGTGCCCAATTCTGGGGTTGGATAGTAAACTAAGATGAAAAGTAAGTAGCCACTTGCTGCCCAACCATGGTGCCACCAAATGCTTCCCATTCTGACACCAAGTGCCCAACCCTGGAGTCAGACAGTAAATAAAAAAAAGAAAGTGGACAATGACAGCCAAACCCTTGTGCTACCAATCCCCCATTTTGATACTGGATGCCCAGGTCCAAGACTCAATGAAACAAAGTAAGCAGTCACTGGGAGCCCAACTCCAGTTATGTTTTAGAAAGAAACATTAGTTGTTTTTTGCACTGAACTATTGTAGCATTGCTCCCTGCTATTCATTGTACTATTGCACTTTTGTGTACTTGCCACTCATACATCAAATAAAAAGCAGCTTTATTTCATAGTCAGCAGTACAACTTTAATCAGCTTAATAAAAAATCATTTGCGAATTCATAGGATGAATACTCAAAACAACGAAAGTGCAGTACTGAAATGAATAGCAGGCAGTAATGTTATGCTAGATTGTGGCAAACACAACAAACATTTCACTCCAGAAGCAGAGCTTCATCAGAGTTAGTAACTTAATGCAAAAATGCCCTTATATTATCCACCACCAGTGATGTGTACAAATTAAAAATTTAAAACAATGAATGTGACACATCCTCAGGATATGAGGAGGCACTTACAATAATGAAAAGTACAATATTAAACCTCATATAAACTATGCACAAGACATATTTTCACAGTTGGTTAGTGCATGTAATCAGAAAAAAGCTTTACATATAAACTACAATATCAGGATATATAAATGTATATAGAAGTCAATTTTATATAAATTTAAATAGAAATCCATTTTGTGGATGCTGGGGTGAAGCACTGAGGATATAAAATGTACATGTATTTATTTACACAGTGTATTCCTTCGCTTGAGAGTCATTTTCTTTAGGACTGTGGAACCAATGAACTCTGCAGTACAATGATTCCAAATGTCAGGAATCTATTCTAAAAAAAACAGATAACAAGCAGGACATTATTATATCAGATGCTCAAGCATAATGGATCTATACATTGGGGGGGCTCACTATAGCCCAGGTGTGAATGACTGCTTTGAACTTGTGCACTTTCTGTATGATTTCTATACATAATCTTTATTTCCAGTATATGAAGATGGCATACTTTGCAATAGAAGTTTTTATTGTATTATGACTAAATGAGCATCTGGTATAATGTCCTGCTTTTTACTGTTTCTTAGAATACGTGGCTGACATTTGTATTTTGTATCACAGAGTTCATTGGATCCGCAGCGCTAGAGAAAATGTCTCTCAAGAGAAGGAATATATATGAATGAACACCTAAATATTTTGTATTCTCAGTGCTTCACCCCAACATGTGCAATATGGACTTCTACATAAATTTATATTTCCTAATATTGTGGTTTATATGTAAGATTTTTAATAATCACATGTACTAACCAACTGTTGATAATATACCTTGTGGGCAGTTAATACCAGGTTTGATGTTACATGTTATAATACCCTTATTGCCAGTTGTAACTTTATGAGCCTCCTCATATCCTGATGATGTGTCACATTAGTAACAGACTGCTAATGTATCTTTCATATACAACACTGTATGCCATATTACATGTAACATGACACATTTTAAATAGAACCTTTAACAACAAAACACTGTACTAATTCCTAATATCATGAACATTCACTAAAATTATTTTGCAGCCATATTGGCTTTGACTAGAGTTTGTTTTGTTGTTATGACATTCTGACCACAACATTTCAACAGACATTGTATGAACCATCCTACTGAACATGACAGGTGTCATTTAATATTAAACTGGACAAAATGTAATTTTGTGTCAGCAATGTAAAATCACATGGTGGTCAGGATTTGAAAAACAGTTGTCAAGTTCATGAAATGGTATAACAGAAAGGCTATGCTGAAAATTGTGGCTTAAGTATTTAAAAGATACCCAAGTTATGAGTGTGCATAGAAAAATTACAACATACCTCAAGCACCCAGTTTTTTTATTACTTTGACAACAAACTTTAAATATAGACATGATACCACCTCATAAGCCTGGTGGGTGAAAATTGTTAAGTCCCTGCTGAAACATCATTTTGTGCCGCAGGTGAGAAAATACATTTTGGGCAGAATGTGAAAAATGACAGCTGTAATGTTCATGTGGTGATGAGAAAAAATGGCTATGTTGAAAATCTAGGATCAAAATATTGAAAACTGCCAAAGTTATGAATGTGGGTAGAAAAATGTTTATGTATGCTACTAACTTGGTTATTTTTACATATTTTCTGCCCACATTTTCAACATGGCCTTTTTAGTATCCCAACCCATGAACACTGGTAGTGAAATTATGTTAATCAAGCCCAAATTGTGATTTTGTGCAGTAACTGTGTGAAAGCATATTTCAGTCAGGATGTGAAAAACAACAGCTGTAATGTTCATGGGGTGATGTGAAAAAATGTCTACGTTGAAAATTTAGGCCAAAATATTGAAGATTTCCAAAGATATGAGCATGGGTAGAAAAAGTTCTGTGTACACTCATAACTTAGTAATTTTTACATAATTTTTCCCAAATTTTCAACATAGCCTTTTTGAGACCCCACCTCATGAACACTAGTAGTGAGATTGTGTTAATCAGGCCAAAAATGTGATTTCATGCAGCAACTGTGTGAAAACACATTTCAGGCTCAATTACCATAATTATACCACCAGTGTTCATCAGGTGGGGTCCCAAAACTCCATGCTGAAAATACGGTGAAAGAATAAGTAAAATGACCCAGATATGAAGATAAGTTCTAAATGCTACTGAAATACATTACACATTACTTATGTGTTTTCCTCAGTTTCTGGTTTGGCTCAGAAGAGTGAAGACGTGTCTCTGGTCCAGAGATGATTATGATATTGGACCTCAGCTGCATACATATGGGGAAAGTGTGTGGGTTGCTTAGTGGGGGTCAGGGTGGGGAATGTGGATAGTGACAGACAATGAGGGACAATTCACTTTGTTTCAGGAAAAAGACATTGTGAGATGGTTTTCTTTTTTACAAGATCCAGCTCTGGGAACTGGGCACCACAGTCTCAGCATTACACTTGGGAGCCCCAGAGGCAGGAACCCTGGTGTCCCACACTGTTGGGTCTGGGGGAGGGAGGGAGGTTGTTCAGTTTGACACCAGGGATTGGGCACCCTGGTGTTGTACAGTACAAACTGCAGTTTTTGGGGAGGAATGTAAGGGGGGAGAAGATCCCTCTGACACTGGGAATTGAGCACCCCAGTATCTGCATGAAATTACACTGACACCAGGGATTTGCCCCCCCTCCAGTGTTGGGAAATGTAAATTAAGGCTATGGAGGGGCAGTACACAGGGGAGAGGGGAACCTAATTAGCAGCATAGGTGTGCACCCACTGTCTACATGATGAATTAAACTGGCACTGGGGATCAGGCACCCCAGTGTCAAGTTCATTTAAATAAAGCCACTTATGTGGCTAATGGCAGATGGAGCCACACACAGACAGGCACAGCACATTCAGCATGGGTGGGGCTACAAACTGACATGTAGCCCTGTCCCTGTTGAACAAAAGCAGTGGGGGTGGCATTCATTAGCAGGGAGATGGCCCTGCCAGCTGATAAATGACAGTCCTTCATAATATCACAACAAGACTTCATGTTGTCACAAAAATTCAGTTATCTTTTAATGCTGATTTTTCAAACACCATTGTGTACTGACAAATGGAACATCTTTTCTTTAAAAAAAACTAAAAACAACTTAAGTTTGAGACATAAAAAGCATGAAAGCACACATCTCTGGCCAAACTGTATGAAAGCTGCAAGTTTTAGGTTTCAAATCCTCCAAGTATTTTAGTTATAGTTGAGCAAAAAAACAAACAAAAAACAAATGTCTTAATTTTGGTGTTTTTTTGGGGTTTTGGCCCTCTGTAACGTTGGCTTCAGAGAACCAAATACTAGAGAACCAATTGTCATGACATTGTTAGGATCCAGAGATCCTGGTAACATCTCTGCACTTTTTGAATTGCATATAAATCAGTTGAACAGGGGCAAAGTCATTAAATCATTAAAGCTTGTACAATGCCTCCTACTCTCCACTATCCCTTCTTATCAGGCCCAGAACCTACTGCACCAATCTAAGTCAGCCTTCTCATCTTCAACAAGAACATCCTAACATAACTACGAGGATGAGCCTAAGAGCCTTCTCCTCTGCTGGATCCTCACTATGGAATAACCTCTCCTTCTCTCTCTGTGTTCCCCCAACTCCTCTCAAAATCTAAATTCCCTATTAAGAATGCACTTTCTTTCCACGACTTGCATCTACCCACTGGCTGCTAGCATGGCTACACCTCCCTTGCAGCCCACCCTTATCCCCCTGTTCCGTCTAGTGCTCTGTTCTTCTCTCACACCCTGAATACTATTGTTATTCCTATTGTTGAATAATGGAGCATTCTTACCCTGTTTACCCAAATGTTATATACCTTGATGTGCTTAATTGTTGATGTATCGGGTACTGTTTACTTTATATTTTATCAGTTAGCTTGATCTACACTGGATTCTCTGTTATGTTCCCTATATGATCCTTTCTCTTACTGTATTTTACACTGTTTGCACCAGTTTCTGTCCCACACCATGCCTGAAAAAGATCTATGGATCAGTGCACCAACCCAATTACCAAATGAGTGAATGAATGAATAAATAAACAAATGGGGATTTAACATTAAAGTGCTTACTCAAACTCAATAGACCAGTGCTACTGTGCCTATATAATATATTATTTGCCAGAAACTGTTAATTCAGTAGTTAGATTTCAGTATAATGCCACAAAAGTAAGGAAATGTGGCCTTGGAGTTTCCATCCCTAACTCCTCACCCCTACCCCAAGCAGGAAACAGCCAAGACCATACATACAACCACAAACAGCCATCATCAGATAAGACAAACATCATAAAACTGTTTCCAGATGGTACAAATACAGTAGAACTGATGTGCTACGGTCATGGATTTTTATCTGTGACATGCACACTGCAAGACACATGCACTAATTTTTGGCTGCAGATAGAAATCCACAATGCTTAGATCAAAACTGGGGAGGCAGTATTTTTATTTATTTTATTTATTTCTTCTAGGATTACAAGTACCTTTGAGCCAAGGCTATTTTACAAAGGTTCCATGTCAGAAATAACAAACAACAAGGAAGCAACAGTGAAACAACAGTAAACAATTAATGTACAGCAGTGCTATTGAAAGAGGTCAATTAGAGTAAGGGGTAGAGGATGAGGAGAAGTGTAGTTAGTTAACAGAGGCAGCTATAGTAAGATGGTGAACACAGCTAGGATGCATATGCTCACAAGGAATGGGTAGGGTCAGGCACATGGGGGTGGAAGAGAAACAGGGATGAGAGGAGAGAGGGAGGATGAAGACGCAGCTGGAGGCATTTGTCAAAAAATAAATGGGAAGGAGTGATAGAAAAGAAAAAGGGGCAGGGTGGGGTGGGATAAGTGCTGTAATGGGGCAAGGAGAGACTAATGAGGTTGTATGAAGACCTGAGATTTGAAGTAGTGCCTCAGGAGCTGGGGGATGGGGACTGGCATTAAGCAATATATAAGTTAGGGTTTAAGCTGTGTAGGTCACAGCTTCCTGTGACCTACACATCCTAATGGTTAGAGTAATGAGCTCTGAATGAACTTGGTACATCCAGCAGAACTGTGTTTGATTCCTACAACCTCAACCTGCATACTGTGTGACTCTGATCAAATCATTTAGCCACCACAAATCTCCCAGGTCACCCTTGAAAACAGGCGCTTGTGCCTAGTAGGCCTTACCGTCTTACCAAAGAATAAAAAAAGCACTATTTCTAACTGCAGCAGCACAGGCCCTTGCAGCCACAGATACAAATCCATGACACACAAATTACAAGAGTTCTTCTGTCTGCAGATGTGCAGGTCCCTATGGGGCAAGCTCTTCCATAACCACAGATACTTATGCACACTGTATGATATACACACACACATCTGGCTGCAGAAGTGCAGGACCCTGAGGGGCCTGCATTTCTGGAGCCACAGGTGTAAGACATACACACTGAGCACTGGGTGCAAAAGTGCAGGACCCACAAAATCTATGCTACATAAAAAGCAACACTACTTCTTTGTGCAGAATTGTGCATCAGGCATTTAAACTAGGGAAGGTCAGCTGCAGGCAAAGGACTGGAGGAAAAATTAAAAAGAGGGTTAACAGACTGTAGAAAGCCATGTGCATGGATACTCACAGCCTAGCAAATAAAATCTCAGACCTAATGGCCTTAATTTCAGAGGCTGACCTGGACCTTATTGCTGTGACTGAGACATGGCACACAGTGAACCATGACTGGGATATAGCTGTTCCAGGTTGCACTATTTTTCTAAAAAGACAGAGTAGGAAAAAGGGGGGAGGAATGGCTATCTACTTTAGGGAGGAAATTAAAGCTACAGAAGTACAAGGCATAAGGGAGGTGGGGAGGCACTGTGGGTCACACTGGAAATGGGGATTGATAATGCTATTTGAGTAGGTGTGATCTACAGATCTCAGGCACAGGGAGATGAGTTGAACCATGCACTGGTGGAAATAATCCATGAAATGGCAGCAAATGGCGTATTGCTGATGGGAGACTTCAATTAGCCAAATGTTAATTAGAGCACCCATACTGCAGCCACAGAAGGAAGCAGAAACATACTGGAAGTTCTTCATGGGGCAGGACTCAGACAGCTAGTGGTAGAACACACCAGTGAGGGGGCAATATTAGATCTGGTGCTCGTCAACAGAGAAAGGGTGATGGATATAAAAGTGGGGAGTCACCTGGGGTCCAGAGATCACAGTATGGTATGGTTTAATGTGTGGTATAAATGCATGGATAGTAGAGGAATCCAGCCAGACAAAGGCAAGGGTCATGGATTTCAGAAGGGTCAATTTTGCAAAGATGGAGGTATGTCTGAAAAAAGCCCTAGGGGGTAGAGTGTGAAAATGGGATGTAGAGAAACAATGAGCACATCTTATGGGAGCCATAACATAAGCCGCAAGCCTTTGCATGAGGCAAATAAGTAAAACAAAGAGGAAGAGAAAGTCACTCTGGTTCTCACAGGAGGTAGTAGGGAGGGTGAGGGAGAAAAATATAGTATTCAGAAAATATAAGGAAACACAGCAGGAGAAGAATAAAGGAATGTGTCTGGAAAAGCTAAAGGATGTGAGGAAAGCAGTCAGAAAGCTAAGGCACAGACAGAGGAATGAATAGCCAAGGCAACTGAAAAAGGAGACAATACTTTTTTTAGATACATTAGAGAGAAGAGAAAAAAACGGATGGGAGTGTGAAAATAAAAAGGGAAGAGAGAGGGTCAGCAAAAGGGGACCAGGAAAAAGAAGAAATTCTGAACAAATGTTTTTGTTCAGTGTTCACTGTAGAAGAGGACGGGGAAGGACCACAGCTAAGTGTATGGAGTACCAAGAGGAGGAGTGTAAATGTCAGTCCATGCACAGTAGACAGAGTCCTAAAGGAATGAGAAAAACTGAAAATATATTTATTTTATTTATTTATTTTTTATTTCATTTTTGTTGACCGGGTAAGTGCACTAGACAAATCCTGCCTATTTTCAGGCACGACCCGGGGGAAGGGGATACAGATGAATGCCAACTGATCTTGAACCAGATTAAGCTGTTGGTGGTATTTTTAGTGAATGAGGGAAATTTGGCAAGGACACCGGGGAAATTCCCCTACTCTTTTCAGTAGGGGGACCCTGTCGCCGTGGGAAGCAGTTACTGTGTTCCCAGCCATGGAGGAGGAAGGAGCTTTTCAAGTGGCTGCGATAGCTCAGAGCCTTTCAATACCTGCTGTATCTACTCTGAGTGGATCTGCTGAAGTGGCGGCTGGGATGCACTTGCGAGGTGGCCAGCACATCGCCTGATTCAGTGGTCCATTGGAAACTTCTGTCGAAATGGGTCTAAGTTTGACAGAGAAACAGCGTTGTTTGGAAGAGGAACTTCTAAGAGTCAGTGATCTGTTGGCGCAGGAGCGTCGGAACCTTGCAGTGGAGGATGACAGAAAGCGGGAGAGATTATCCGGTTCGCCGAGTGCTTCTGAGGCAGCAGGGCCCAGTAAGCTACATTCGGCTGCTGAGAGGCCTGTTGCGTGTGAGAGTTCAACTTCCCCGGCTTGGGGGGACCTTGTGGAGGCATCGTGGTCACCGGAGAGAGCGCTGTGAGGAGCAGACTGGATTCCTATATCGGAAGCAACATGAAAGCCGAATGAAGGATCTTCGGATCTTCAGGAGGATGTCCAGATAAGTACAGTGCCTATACCAGTTCCACCTTCTGTTGTTTTGGGTACAGACTCTCCAGTTTCCCCTATCCCCCAGGCTGTTTCTGATTCTGGCCTTCCCTAAGGGGAATTATTGGAAGGGGCAGCTGAAGATGAGACTTCTACCACTGAAATACAGGGGCCAGCTCCAGAACCTATTGATAAGCCTTTCTATGCTAGTTATTTTCGGCAACCTCTAGAACTGGCTAAAAGGCATAATGCTATCCGTTTGCACTATGTGGGTCCCAGAGATAACCCCCCCGCGACAGGTTTTATGTCGGGAAGACACTGTTGAAATGTAGCATGGGGTTTTCCCTTTCTGAAGTTTACGCTTTGATACATGTTCCTGGGGAGTTTATTTTTGATATCAGTTCCGGACCCCTGCACTTTTGGAATTATTCTGGAGCCACTATTTAAATTTGAAGACTAATCCTTTATGGTCAGACTTGATTGTGTTGCCTCTTTCAAAACAGCCCTTTAGAGTCATTATGATCCTGTTCAGAAACGAAGGGGTTAACATTGTAGATATTGTCAATTGGTTGTCTAAAAAATGTGATATCCAAGGAAATCCTGTTCCTATCCTCAATGCAGAGGGTTTTTGGAATGGGAGTTGGAAATTTAGGGTAAAACTCCATTCCACTGATTCTGATTTATTACATCTTCCCAATTGTATTTTCCTGGGTAGAGATAAGGGGTTTCTCTTTTACCCTGGTCAACCAAGAGTCTGTTTTAAATGTGGGTCTCGGACTCACATAAGCACATCGTGTGAAGTGCTTAAATGCTCTTATTGTGGGGGAGACTGGTCACTCTAGTGCCCATTGCTTTCAATCATCTAAATGTAATCTTTGCGATGTGGTGGGTCACACTTTTGAATCTTGCCCTTTGGCCACTAAAAATACAGCCGAAGCAGATTTTGGGGTTCAGGATCATTATATTCGGGTGGCTGTAAGGCTTGGCCTTTCTGCTGGGGATGGTTGGCTCCTAGTACCTTCGTGACTGTTCCCCCCTTGGCTGAGACAACCTTGATTGAGGAGCCTGCCTTAGTTTCTGATAACATAGGTTTATCGGCAGTAGGGGCTTCTGAGGTGACTGAGCTGGAAGTTGGGGGGGCTACTAGCATTGCTCCTTTGCCATCTAGTTTAGGCCCCTCGAGTGATTATTTTATTATGGTTAGTGGAAAGAAAGGGAAGACTGTTAAAGGGAAAGGTAAGTTGGGTAAAAAACTTGCTGTACCTATTCCAACTTTTTCTATAGCTGACCCTAACACTTTTGAAGTTTTGGTGGAAGATCCAGAGGTGGTCCCAGAAATGGTTCAGCCTTCTGCACCCCCCACCAATGCCTGAGACTCAGGAACCTGCTGAAGGCCCTTCAGTTCCTCGGCCTCAGGATTACAAAAGTGGTAGGATAACAAGAGCATCTAGTAAGGTTAAGTGATTTATCCCTAATGCATTTCATGGCTCCCTGTCACTTTTGAGTGGCAACCTTAAATGCAAACAGCATTAAAACTCCTGTTAAGTGTCAGAGCACTTATTCTAATTTTTTACATGATAATTTGGATTGTGTTTCCCTTCAGGATATTCGTTTGCACTCTCCCGAGGAGTTGGAGGCTGCCACTACCGGTTGGATGTGGGGGAACTGTTTTTGGTCTTTAAGGGGGGATTTGTGTAGTGGGGTTGGGATTTATTTTTTTCTCTCTCACATCAAGATGATTCATCATATAGAAATCCTGGCAGGCAGGGCCTTAGTTTTAGATATTAAGTGGGATTCTCTGCCTTTGAGGTTGATAAATGTTCACGCACCACAATCTAAATTTGGTAAGGTGTCTCTTTTTAAATCTCTTTACCCCTTTTTATGCACCTCTTCCTTAATTATTCTGGGTGGGGACTTTAACTGTTCACTAGCCTCTTTGGTTTCTCCTATAAGTAGGAAAAAGGTGTATTGTGATGTGGCTAGTTTGTCACAACTTCTTGTAGATACTGGCCTGGTTGATGCTTTTGGGCCTATCACTGCTGGGTTTGTGAATACCTGTTTTTGTGGATCCAGGGCCTCCTGAATTGATTATTTTTTCCTTTCTCCTGAGGTTGTGTGCAATTCCAATCTTTACAGGAGGTAGCTACGTCGGATCACAAACTACTCAGATTGGTCTTGAGTGATGTACCAGAGGTCCGAAGGGGGCCAGGTCTTTGGAAATTGAACATTGCCTTATTGGATATCCCTTGTGTGGCTGGTGGGCTATGTTCCCTTTTTTTTAGCAAGGCAGTCTGTGTTGTTCTTATATGACGATTTAAATACTTGGTGGGAGGACACCAAATGTGAAGTAAGAATCTACTTTAAAGCTACAGGTCACTTAAATGGGAGGTTGCAACATGATGGGTTTCGTTATCTTAGAGGTCGGCTTCACTTTTTGTCTACCTTTAGCCAGCATCTGGGATCTGATTGTCTGGATCAAATTAAGAGGTTGAAAGAGGAGTTGGCTAGATTACAGTCTCAGGTTTTGCAGGACATGGAGAGGAAGCATAAATATGGGGTTTGTGGTAAAAAGAGGGACACTTTACCCTTTGAAGCTCTGAAACTTGTTAAAAACTCTCGGGTATTTAAATACTACAGAAGATGGGCGAGTCGCTACAAGTAAAGGCATTTTAGACTCTATACATACTTATGCTTCTGCCTCATTTAGGAGTAGATTGCTTTCAGAAGATTCTATTTGTGATTGGTTTGTTAGCAGACCAGTCCCTGTCTTGTGTCCTGATAAGCAGGTTAATTTGGTACAACCCATTACGATGGAAGAGTTAAGGACTGTTATTTGGTCTTTAAAATCAGGCATTACTCCTGGATCTGATGGGTTACCTCATGAAGTGTATAAAATCTTGTGGGATGTTTTGGGTAATGACCTATGTCAAGTATTGAATGCTGGGTTGCAGGCTGGGGCTCTTCCTAAAAGCATGTTACAGGGTGTGTTACTCTTGCTTTACAAAAATAAGGGGGATTGTGGTGATCTAGCTAACTGGAGACCTTTGTCTCTTTTAAATACAGATTATAAGATCCTGATGAAAATCTTATGTGTTCAATTACGGGGGATTTTAGGTTCCTTATTACATCCATCACAGTTTAGTGGTGTACCTCATCAGAAAGTTCAGGATGCACTGATCCTACTTAGGGAGCTTGTTTCTAAAGGAGCATCTGGGGAAGTATTTGGGCATCTAGTTTGTTTAGATCAGGCCAAAGCTTTTGATCAGGTGGAATATATTTATCTTTGGGAGACTTTGCGGAGTATGGGTTTCCCTTACAGTTTGTGGGCTGGTTACAAACTTGTTATAAGGGCATCATTCTACTACCGAGCATAAATGGCTGGTTGGGAAGGGAAATTGAGGTGCACAGGGGAGTTCAGCTGGGGTGTCCGCTTAGTCCCTTGCTGTATGTGCTCTCCTTGGATCCCCTTTTGCATGCCTTAAATAGTACGGAGGATATTATTGTGCTGTCAGTTGGTTGTATGGATCCGCAGATAGTCTCAATAGCGTATGCGGATGATTTAGTTCTGGTTTTATCAGATAGGACTTCTGCTGTTGCAGCACAGTTGTTATTACAGTCCTTTTCTGACATGTCTGGTTCCTCCATCAATAAACTTAAAAGTGGGATATTGTCATTAGGATATGGGGCCACTGATGTGGTACCGATTTGGGATATGCCTATTGAACCTGGGTATAGGAGGGTTCTTGGGGTTTATTTTGGGAGTATGGATGCTCAAAGGTACAATTGGGACAGGCAATTATTGAAGGCTCGTAACAGAGTGATGCTCTGGAATAAAGGCCGAATGTCCAAAGCTAAACAAATTTATCTGATTAAGACTTTTTTGTTGCCATATTTTTTGTTTATAGCTGCAGTTTTTCCCCTTCCCCCTTCTTTGGAATCATCTCTTTATGGTGTGTTTTTTCTTTGTTTATGGGGTAGTAGATTGAATCCGGTAAGGAGGGGTGTTACCTATTTACCTATTAGTGAAGGGGGTTTGGGAATGTTAAATCCGGTAGTGTTTCTGCATAGCATTTTAATTTTTTATAATTTAGTTCCATTACTTAGAGGGGATGTTAAGATCTGGTCCCCGTAGGTGGCTGATAGTATAGATTCCATTCTTGGGCAATGGGTTTCTGATTCCTTTCTGGCTCGTCAGATTAGGCTATGTACCTTGTAGAGTCATTTCCAAATGATGTTTCAGAAATTAAAAACCTGGCATGTTGTTAAAAAATCCCTTCTTCTCCAATCACGACAATTTTATGGTACTATATTACAGGATTTCTTTTTTGTAGACCCCTGATTTCATGATATATCTGTTTCTGAGCAACATTCTAAATTACAATTATTAGTAAGTAAGAGAGTTCCTAGGCACATGTGGGATTTTTTATGGCTTTGGCTTCACAAAAGATTGGGGGTAAAGGGTAACATGGGCATAAAGAACTCTCAGAGAGGTTTTGCCCAAGGGAAGAAACTTGTATGGGGTGGTGGAAACAATGCAACATTTTTTTTTGGATTGTCCTTTTGTTGTTTCTTTCTGGTCCTATTTTCATACTGTGTGGCCACTGAACCCTTTTCAAAGTTCTTCATCGGAGATTTGGGTGGAAGGGGTCCTTCCGGGCTCCTGGGTTATTTATGATTCAGTAACTATTCACCTATTAATGGGTCATATTGGGTTTCAGCTGTGGCATGCTCAGTGTAATCTAACACTTAGGCAGAAATTGCCTCTCTGAGTATCGGGTTATTTTTAACATTCAGAAAACAGTACTTGGTTGGAGACTACAGGAAAAGGAGAAGGTGCATCCTGAACTATATAAACTATGGTGGAGGAAAATGACCTGGCTTGATACAGGGTAAGGGTTATTGTGGAATGTCCCTAAAGCTCCTCTATCAGGTCTAAGTCAAGAGTACATACCTGAAAAGAAGATTGGACCCCCTTTGGGTATGATTTTTGGTGATGTATACAGCATTTGCATATGCTGCTAGTTCTGCTCTTATGTAGTTTTCGCTGCTCTTTAGAGGGGTATTTAGTAAATTCCGGCTCTCTTGGGCTGTTAATACTAAAGATTTTTTGTTGCAAATCTGTTGTAAATACTTATTTTTTCGTTTATTATCTGCTCTTGTTTATGATTTGTGTGAAGTAACAATATCTTATCTATATCCTTTACTGAAGTATTTTGTTACTCTTTGGGGGGGAATTGGCATTTGTGTTTTTATATCATTAGATCACTGTTGTTTTTTGATGTACTGTATGCTGTAATACTTATTTCTGTTTTATTTTCTTACTTGTACATTGTAATCACTATTGTATGTATGGTTTGCTCTTCAGTTGTAATAAAAAATTCCCCTACTCTTTTTCGATAAGTGCCACGGGATCTTTAACATCCACCTGAACTACCACCAATCCAGGCAGAAGGGACCTCGGTTTAATGTCTCATCTGAAAGACGGCACCTCAGAAGTGCTGAAGTGCTAAAGCAATGGGGCCAAATGGAATACATCCCAGAATTCTAAAGGAACTAAGAAAGGAGCTAGCTGGACCACTGACAGCCTTGTTCAACAAATCATTACAAATGAGTGTGGTTCCAGCAGACTGGAAGAGGGCAAATGTTGTCCCTCTACATAACAGTGATGGGGCAAGGAGGAGGACAGTAACCATAGACCAGTCAGCCTAACCTCAGTGATAGGAAACTGATGGAATCATTACTCAAGAAGAGGATAGTGACATACCTTGAATTCGACAGACAGCAGGATCTGAGACAGCATGGCTTCATGGCAGGCAGGTCTTGCCAAACAAACCTGATAGATTTCTTGGACTGGGTGACAGGGGAGATTTATCAGGGTGGGGTGGTAGATGTGGCCTACCTGGATTTTAGCAAGGCCTTCAATATTGTTCTGCATGAAAGGCAAATAAACAAATTGAGCAGCCTGGGAGTCAGATCTGGGGTGGTTAATTGAGTTAGAAATTGGCTTAGTGGTAGATTACAAAGGCCGGAAGGAGGTGACCAGCGGGGTGCCTCAGGGATTGATGCTAGGCCTAGTCCTCTTTAATGTCTTCATAAGCAACATTGCAAGGTGGCTGGGGGGGGAAGATGTTCCTCTTTGCAGACAACACAAAGATCTGAAACAGGATAGACACACCGGGGGTTGGAAAGAATGAGAAGGGACCCTAGCAAGCTGGAGGATTGGTCAAATTTATGGCAGTTGAGATTCAATGCAAAGAAGTGAAAAATTATGCACTTAGGTCATGGGAACATGAGAGAGGAGTACTCAGTGGGGGGTGGGGTACTGTCAGACACCAAACAGGACAGGGATCTAGGAATAATTATGTCTGAGGACTTAAATCTAGCCAGACAGTGTGAGAAGGCAGTTAGAAGGGCCGGCGGGATGTTTGGGTACATAGTGAGAGACATCACAAGCAGAAAAAAAGAGGTGGTGATGCCGCTGTACAGATCATTAGTGAGACCTCATCTGGTGTACAGTGTCTAGTTTTGGAGTACGCATCTCAGGAAGGTCATAGAAAGAGTGGAGGCACTCCAAAGGAGGGCTACAAAAATGGTACAGGGGCTGCACCAGAAGTCATATGAGGAGAGGCTGAAAGACCTCAGTTGTAGTCTCTAGAGATGCAGGGGGGGGGGCATGATAGAAATGTAGAAATACCTTAAAGGGATCAATAAGGTACAGGAGGATAGCATCTTTTAGAAAAAAGATGGACAAGAACTAGGGGACATGAAATGAAGTTGGAGGGAGGAAGAATCAGGGGTAATGTGAGGAAGTATTTCTGTACAAAGAGGCATTGAGAATGGTGGATGCTACGAACAGCCTCCCTGCAGGGTTGGTAGGGGCAAAAGTGGTGGAGGAATTCAAAAATGCATGGGACACACACAAGGGAACCTTAAAAAAAGGGAAGAGTAGGAAAGCTGCAGATCAGCTACAGTCTGCAACATAAGCTAAAGGTAGAGAAAATGAGCAGACTAGATGGGCCAGGCGGTCCTTATCTGCTGACAAATTCTATGTATCTACTGTATGTATCTATTAAAGTGCAGATGCCTAGGGGACCTGCACTTCTGCTACTGCAGGTGTAAGACATACACACTGATTTCTGTGTACAGAAGCATAGGCCACCGAAGGGCCTGTGTTTGTAGTACTGCATGTAGAAATCCATGATACTCATATTGCAACGCTACTATTATCTGCAGAAGTGCAGTCCCCTGTGGGGCCAGTTTTTCTGCAGCCAGAGGTGCACGACATAAACACTGACTTCTGTCTACAAAAGTGCAAGCTCCTGTGGGGCTTGCACTTCTGTTGTTGCACATTTAAATCCATGATACCCAAAATGCAGCACTACCTCTGTCTGCAAAAGTGTAGGCTCCAGTGTGGTCAGTGGTACTATAGTCACATGTACTCATTCATGCAGTAAGACATGTATACCCACTTCTGGCTGCAGAGAGGCCTGTGCTTTTGTAGCCTCAGATACTAATCCACAAAGGTGGCACATCAGTACTCATAAGGTACTCTGAAGCTCTCTTACCACATTTTAGAGTCTTGGGTTCCTACCCTTCCTTATTTGTTTCTTCCCTCCCTCTCCCCACAGAGATGTACCTGGGAACTTTGCCATTTCTGCTTAATTTCTGCAGTTTTGGTGCTCTGAAATCAGGTATGCTTCTCACATAGTGTTCTTATTATCCCATGTTATGAACCCAGCAGGTAAAAATGTTCAAATCCCACCTGAAACATGATATAGCAGAGTGACTGCAAAATCACCTTTCTGCCCAAATTTAAAACATTTCACCAGCCTTGTTCATGAGGTGGGGTTCCAAAAAGGCACTGTTGAGTGTTTGGTTTAAAAATATTGAAAATTGGGGAAGTTATATGTTATGAGTGAACAATGAAATATTTCAATATTCACTCATAACTATTTCAATGTTCACTCATAACTTGATCATTTTACCATATTTTCCATCAAATGTTCAATATAGTCCTCTTATGACCCTACCTCATGGACCCAGTAGGTGAACATTTTCAAATCATGCAGAAAGGCAATTTCACAAAGTGACCACAAAATCACCTTTTGGGACAGACTTGAAAAATGTCACCTACCTTGTTCATGAAGTGGAGTCATAAAAAGGCCATGTTGAAAATTTGGTGTTAAAATATTGAAAAATTACAAAGTCATCAGTAAAAGTTCAAACCACATTGAAATACCATACCTGGATTTACCTTATATTCACATATCATAGTTGCGGATTCCAGCAGCAAGACGTTCTTTCAATCAGAGAGTGACTCTAGGCTGTGGGACAGTGTTAGGTGAGTAATTTTGTGTGGGGGTGGTGGGTGCTTTGTGGTAGGGTTGGTGGGGTGGGCAGGGGAAATCACATTGACGAGGGACCGTTTTCTTCTTTGAAGGTATAAAAAATACTGTAGAAAGATCAATGAGGGATGGTTTTCTTTTCTGACAGACTGCAGCCAACACTGGAGATTGGGCACCACAGTGTTGTGATACCCTGTGGCAGCACTGGTGGTGGGCACCCCCATGCCACCACTTATATATTGGAGGCATGCACTCTGGAGAGGAGGGTGTACAATACAACATGGTACAGGTGGTGGGCATCCCAGTCAGCACTGAGTCAAACTGGGATGTAACGAGAGAGAGAGAGAGAGAGAGAGAGAGAATGATAGACAATACATATAAATATTTTGATAGTGGTTTACAGTATATGGTTCTCATTCTACCTCCATGAATGGTACCTATACTTTTATTAACTTGATTTACTGCATAAAGAATAAATGACCAATTGACAACACTTTACTCAGCTGCAGGACTTGTGTGGTGTGATTTTCTGGCAGTTCTCATTTCATATATAGGCATAATATCATCAATAACATATTTAGAAATATTCTAAGCAGTTTAAGATTCACATTTGTGTATTGTATGTTTATTGCTGTGAGTCTGTGTCTTGCCTGTTTGCAACTTTATGTCTTGAAATGTGAGTTGTATATATTAGGCTCAATTCTGAAAGGGGGCTGAGATTGGCACAAGCTGTGACAAATTGCAGCTTGTGCCAAAGCTTGGTGCACCAGGAACCCTGCACCAGATTCTGGTATTGAAGGGGTCTGGACACGTAAGTCACCACAACTGCAGCAACCTATCCCATGCAACAAAAACATGGCACATAATAGTAATAATAATAATACATTTTATTTCACAAAAGCGCCTTTCAAGCCATCAAGGCACTTTACAAAAAGATAAAAGCAACCTTAATAAAACAATAAACATAATAATAAAACAAATAACAGAGGATCCAAATTATTCGGTGCCACCAAAAGCATGACACCATAAAAAGGTTTTCAGCACCTGTATAAACCCTCCCACAGTCATGCACTCCCGAAGCTGACGGGGTAGAGAATTCCAAAGGGTCAGGGCCATGTGTATAAATGCACGGGCCCCCAAAGATTTCAAAAACACCCTTGGAATCTCCAGCAACCCCTTGTCAGCCAAACACAACTGTCACATTAGGCAGTAAGACACAAGAAGCTCTTTCAAGTAGTCGGGCCCAGTCCATGTAGGGCTTTATAAGTCAGTAAACCAACTTTAAAGGTGATCTGCCACCTAATCGGCAGCCAGTGCAGATTGCACAGCACAGGAGTAATATGGGAAGCTCGAGAAGCCCCCGTCAACAATCATGCTGCTGCATTCTGTATGAGCTGCAGGTGGTGGATATCACCCCCAGGTAGCCCTAAGTACAGGGAGTTGCAATAATCAAGGTGTGAGGTCACAAAAGCATGGACCAATGTAGGCAGATCCCCAGATGGAACCAGGTTCTTAATCCTGGAGATATTCCTAAAATGATAAAAGGAGGTCTTGACGTCATCCGACACTTGAGCTTGTAAAGTCAGCCTGTCGTCAAGCACTACCCCCAGGTTTCACACCCGTTCAGAGGCTAGGATCTGAGAGCCCCCATGAAGAAGTTCAGAGGGCTGATCAGCCCACAACCCCTCTATCCGGTGACCCAGGTCCGCTACCATCACCTCTGTCTTTCCGGCGTTCAACTTTAACCAACTCGAGTTCATCCAGTCTTGGATTTTGGCAAGGCAGTTATTAAATATCTTTGAGAGCTGTATCCTGGTCAGAAGCAAAAGACAGGTAGAGCTGGATATCATCAGCATAGCAGTGAAACCTCAGCCCATACCATCTTATAATGTCTCCGAGAGGCAGCATATACACTGCAAACAACAGGTGGGACAGCACTGAACCCTGAGGTACCCCACATGTCAGGGAAAATGGGTCGGGGAAAAAATTCCAGACACCACTCTCTGACTCCTGCCAGTGAGGAAGGAGGTAAACCACCTGAGGACCATACCTGTCAGTCCACAGATGGACCTCAGACATCCAAGCAGCACCCCATGGTCTACAGAGTCAAAGGTTGAGGAGAGATCAAGGATCACCAAGACAGAATGGCTTCTCTGATCTCTCACCATAAGGAGATCATTGAGCACCCGAACCAGCACCATCTCAGTACTGCACCTCTTTTGGAAACTGGGCTGGAGAGATTCATAGATGTTATGGATGGTCAGGTGATCATCCAGCTGTACTGCTACTACTTTCTCAATCACCTTCCCTATTAAGGGAAAGTTTGAGATTGGTCTGTAGTTGGACAGAGAATCTGGGTCCAAAGAAGCTTTCTTTAGGAGGGGGATTACCACCGCCTCCTTCAGGGATCTTGGAAACTCACCAGATTCCAGGGATCACCAGACTATCTGCACCAGGACTGGGCTGATTATATCCCAACAACCCATTATCAAGAAGGTTGGGCCCGGATCCAAACTACAGCATGTAGGGAGCATACCCTGCACAATCTGCATGACATCCGTGAGCTCGGGCAAGGAAAAGGTACTCCAGGAAGCTTGAGGTGAAGTGACCAAACACCGATCATCAGCAGCCCCCATAGAGTGAGTCGAAAGAATTTCCAACCTGATGTTGGCCACTTTATCTGCAAAAAAAACAAGCAAGTTCATTGCACTCCACTTGTGAAAAAGGTCTTTGGAGCTGCAGACAGGTTGGGTCAACAGTTTGGAAGAGCTGAACTGGTCAGTTCTGAGCTGCAGCAATCTCCCCAGATAGAAATTCTACCTTCTTACGGGAGATCACTGATTGGTAAGTCTGATAATGCTCAACCAATCTAAGGTGGTCAGCTTCCAGGGTGGATTTCCCCCAATGCCGCTCTAACCTATGTCCTACTCGCCGCAACTTGGGATGGGTTTGCCGCAGGCTCCTACAGCAAAGGCAAGTGGGCCCCCCACTCCAATCCCCACTGTCAATCATAATTAAATGTATAATAAAGATCCACTCCTGGTAGTTTAGTGGCCTCCCCACCTTGATCCCTGCTGTTGCCCATGATTAAATGTGTGACAAAGATCCACTACTTGTGGTCTAGTTGCCATCCCATCCCACTCTCCACTGTCACCCTTGATTAAATGTAAAATAAAGAACCCATCATGGTGGTCTAGTGACCACCCCACCCCGATCCCCACTTTTGCCCATAATTAAATGTATAATACAAATCTCCTCCTGGTGGTTGAGTGGCTCACCAACCCCAATCCCCACTGTCACCCATGATTAAATGCATAACAAAAAACCCATCCGGGTGGTTTAGTGCCCCCCTACTCCAATCCCTGCTGTCACCCATGATTAAATGTATAATAGAGATCCCCTCCTGGTGGTCTAATGGCCCCACAACCTGAATCCCCACTGTCACCTATAATTATAATTAATAAAAGCAGAAACTCCTCCTGGTGCTCTAGTGGACCCCACACCATCCCACCAGGTAGTGCCCACTACCCCACTCCCCATCCCGAAACACAACTGGCAACCAGCACAGCTCACTTCTTACCTCTGTGGCAAGCTGCCAGAATGAACTGTCAGTGAGCACCTACTGTAAAGTGTACATGCTCAAGATTACTCATGAGCGTGTACACCTTACAGCAGGTGCTCACTAACAGTTCAGTCCAGCAGATGGCCTCGGAGGTGAGAGGTGGGCTGTTCCAATTGCCAGCTGCATTTTGGGATTGGAGAGCAGGGTTGTGGGCACTACCTGCTGGGGTGAGGGATGTGGGTCCACTGGACGACCAGGAGGGGTTTTTGCTTTTATACTTTGTAATGATGGGTGACAGTGGGTATTGGGTTTGGGGGAGCTAGACCACCAGGAGGGGATCATTTTTATACATTGTAGTCATGGATGACAGCAGGGATCAGGGTGGGGGGCCACTAGACCACAAGGATGGGTTCTTTATTATACATTTAATTACTGGCAACAGTGGGGATTGGGTTGGGGGAACCATGGCACATAGCTAACAGGTTAACTCTCCCAGTGTAGAATTTTCTAAGTACCCTCATACCAGCACTGGCTACTGGCAAGGGTACTTAGAATTTTTCCCTCTGGGAGAGTTCTAAGAATCCCATTTTCATGGATGTGGCAGCCTGCGTCTGCTAGATGCCCCCTAGCACCATGTTGCAGTCCATTTCTGGGTGCATGGATGGTACAAGCCCCATTTGAGGTGGGCAGCCTGCGGTTGATGCAGGCTGCAACTGAGAATTGTTCCTGGCACATCATTTGGTACAAGGGGCACTTTGCACCATTCTTTGTGGTACAAGTGCCTTGTGCTGTGCTGGGGGATTAGAGAATCAAGCCCATTGTGTTTGAGCCACTTGAGAGTCTGAAGAGAATTAATACCTGTAGTAGTAAGCGGCCATCTCATGTAAAGTTTATTTCCACAATCCTTTTCATAACTTAGAGGCAAAACTCCATGTGGATACTATAGAAACACACACACACACTCCTGCATGCAATTTACCCCAAAAGTTGTATATGTTGGACAAGTATATAAATGAATTGTTGTTAAGAAGAGGCTGCTGTTATTTTAGAATAAATATTTCCCCATTAACTAATACATTGATCCTATGCCACAAATGCAATTTAGTAGGAAAAAAGAGGGTGCATTTGGCATATTGGATGGATTTAAGTAATTTCTGACACTTATCTCATTAAGGACCAGGATGATGATGTGTTATATGCATGTGTGACTGAAAGTGCCTTTTTCTCTCATACAGAATATACATGTTGCACAGAACTGTTAGCAATATTCTAAAGGATACTCATGAGATGTGTAGTGGGCATTGGAATTTTATTACTTGCTCAATTCTTCATTTGAATAGTCACCCTTAGGCTGAGTATAGTAACCATTTAACATTGTTGGTGGTTAATGGATCTACAACTGGTTGTCGACAAAAATTTTGTCGGACAACCGGACAGTGAAAACGTTATGTCGATCGCATTTGTGGTTGGCAGATGGCTTCCAAGTTGGAAACATGTTTTTTTCTGGGGGCTGTGCCCACTGCAGTCCCCTTCCCCACTTTTTATAATCAACTCTAAGTCAGAGCTGATTAGAAGAGGCAGTGCAAATCCCCCAAATACAGTGCCTGGGTCCAGTGCCATCTGTACAGCCACCTAGCACTGTAGTCACGGTACTGATGGCCGATGTAAAAATGTCACTGTCAGCAGTGGATCCCGCTGTTGATGAAGTACCTCCACACACAGATACATAGTGTCCCTTTGTTCCCGGATATATGGATGATGGTTTTAAATTAAATGTTGCAGGTGCACATATGCTATGAGGGTCAAATTGATTATTTAAATTCAATTTTTATCTATAATGACCCCATCTCTCAGTGGTAACAGGGGCTGCTTCTCGGGAAAGTTTCAAACTTTTAACAAAAAATAGCCACTGAAGCTAGTCATCCACCACCAAGCTGCACTCATTGTATTAAATGACAAACTAGCCCACAGGTTTCTTGTGTGTGAAAATACTCATATTGTACTAAGGCAAAGTGACACACTTAGAGTAACAATTTTTATAAGCATTTAGAGAAATAATTGCATTGCTTTTTGAGAGTCTGTTTACTTATCTCTCCTCTGGTGCCAAATGTCCATGCTCTTCAATTCTCAGCTCAATTGCCTAATTCCATTTCCTCACACATATTCATGTGTTTTAGGAGTGCATATTGCTGTATTCACTAGAGCAATACACAGGAGGATCAAGTCGTGTACATTTCTAGATTAAATTTCTTGGTTGCAGACTTTATTTCTCAGTGTCTTCCACATGTACTTCTTGGTTCTGGCTATGATGTGGTGTGAGCCACAGCTCACACCACATCATAGCCAAGCAATTACAATTGCCCTGTGCTCCAATCTCTCCTTAGATGTGTACATGTATGTTGCAGTGGAAGCATTTCAGCCAGAACAGCAACCAAAATGTCAGCATAGCCTTGTTATTGCCCCACCTCATGAATGCTGGGCTGAGAATTTTCAAATCCCAGCTGAAACATCATCCAACGCCACTGCAGCATCATTCTATGTCACAGGTGAGAAAACACATTTTTGCCAGGGTTTCAAAAATGACAGCTGTTACGTTCATGAGGTGATGTAAAAAATGTCTATGTTGAAAATTTGGGATAAAAATATTTAAACTTACCAAAGGTATGAGTGAGTGCAGTTAAATTTAAATGCATGCATATAACTTTGCCATTTGTGCATATGCTGATCCCAAATTATCAACATAGCCTTCTTATGACACCACCTCATGAACAAAGGCAGTGAAAATTTTCAAATCACATACAAAAGGTCATGTCTGAAAGGTGATTTTGCCAAGTGATCACAAAATCACCTTTGATCAGTGACATTGTCCATGAGGTGAGGTCCGAAAAGGCCATGTTGAAAATATGGTGTCAAAATATGAAAAAAATGGCCAAGTTGTGCATCAGAGTTGAAAATCCCATTGAAATATATTGAATCACATTAACCTTAGTTTCACATATTGCAGTCACTGGTTACAGCAGCAAGATGTGTATTCGATTGGAGATTGAATCTTCACCCTGTCATCTATTCAAGTGAGTGAGGGTGTGTGGGGATGTACTAGAGAATGTGGGGTGGTGGATGCTGAGTGGGAGGTGGGCTTGGTGGGGGTCAGATTGGTGAGGGATTGTTTTTTTTTTCTAAAAACAAAAATTTGAGGACTGTTTTCCTTTTTGGAGGCATGGGCAGTGATTGGCAGACAGGGGGTGCCATTAGACACCAGGGAAACAGCCAAATAAAATGTGGACAGCAATCAGAGGGTGGGGTGCCCACTAGACACCAGGGAAACAGTAAAACAAAATGGAGACAACAATTCTGAGGGTGGGAAGGTGCCACCAGATTGATTTCAAAAAGAGTGGGGATCTCTTGGTATTCACCTCAGGGCCCTGTTGTAAAGTCACCTAGCTATCATCGTCAAGGTGGACCACCCATCAGCTGGGTCCCTACTCCAAACTGCATTTGTTTCAAGTAGCTTCCTTTATATAGGGTGCATCAGCCTGAATTGGGCTTCTTGGGAGCTGAGGGTGTGCACTGGTATTTGTTGTTTTTATTGACGTATGCAGTAGCACCCCTCATTCAGAGAACCATTTGTAGTTTGTGTATGAGCAAGGGTGAGCAGCTCACATTGATTCAGGATAGTAAAAGGAGAAGTATGGTTCTCTCATTAGTTAGTTCTCCACCAGTTACTTGCATGTTGGCTGGGGACCACACCTTAATTAAGCCCATTTGAGGCTGATGCACACTATATAAAGGAAGCTACTTGAAACAGACGCAGTTTGGAGTAGGGAACCAGCTGATGGGCGATCCACTTTGTGATTGTAGTTGGGCAAATTCACAACGGGGCCCTAAGGTGATAACCAAGAGACCCCAACTCCTTTTGAAATCAAATTAGTAAGTAGCCAAGCCAGGCTGAAGAAATGTTTATTACATTTACCCGTTTCTTACTTTCTTATTTATGGAGGCAAGCGTTTGGGGGTTAATGTCTTTCTCTGACTGTTTTAGTTGTTTTATTGCTGTTTTATATTTTTAAGGACACTGAGCTGTATGATATGTTTTAAACTTTGTTCAGTGCCTTGGCTTTTGAAAGGCACCATAAAAATAAAGCTATTATTATTCTTGGGAGGGATTAGGGTATGCACTCATTTTTGCTGTTTTTATTAATGTATACCATATGCAGTAGCACCCCTCATTCAGACTCCCATTTATAGTTTGTGTATAAGCACAGGTGAGCAGCTAACATTGGTTCAAGGTGCCACTTGACACCAGGGAAATGGGGAACAAAATGGGGACAGCAATCAGAGGGTTGAGGGTGCCAGTAGACACCATGGAAATGAAAAAAAAAATTAAACTGTGAGAAAAAAACACATTTGGGGATCATTTTTTCAAACTAACACCAGAACTGGGTGAAATGGTTCCCAATTACCAGAACACATGTGTTGGTTTGTAACAAACACATAATGTTTTGTGAGTTATTTAATGTGTTTCCCTTGCTAATTGAAAAACAAAACAGTAGTGGCACACAAAAATGTATCCAATTTGCAGCACAGGATCACCTACTTGTGAAAAAGGATTACCCATTTGTGACAAGGGATCCTTTTTCGATCGGGACATCTGACTGCTACCTTTGAAAATAATGGGAATGTTTAAAATGTAATAACTTTGAAATGGATTAATATTTTTTCATCAAACTATTAAAAGTCACATCTGTGAGACATAACCTTTCTACCTTAAAAATGTGAGACCACAATTCTAAGCCATTTCTGTGCTGCAGTGTAACAAAGAAATAAGAAAAATGGTAAATTTCACATTTGTTACACTCTGTATCTCAGCACCTACATTTCCAGCTGGAATGAAACTTGCCACATCAAGAGACAATTGGTTGATAGTGCACACAAAGTTTCATGCAAATCACTTAAACGGCCGTGAAGTTATTAAAGTGCAAAATTTCAAATTTAACATAGAAGTGACTGTTTAACCCTAAATATAAGGGCACAACTGCACCCCTATAAGAAATCTATCTGTCTGTCTGGCTGTCTATCTATCTAGTCATTGCAAAAAAAAAATGTGTTAATGCAACAGTTAAAGTTTACCTTAAAGCAACAGAAGTTTGGAAATGCTGTGTTAGGTTACCTACCCTAACTCCCCCCTGAGCAGCAAAAGGACAAGACAACACAACCAACGACAGACAGCCACCATCTGGTAAATTCACTAAAATACCACCAACAGCTTAATCTGGTTCAAAATCAGTTGCCATTCATCTGTATCCCCCTGGGTCATGTCTGAAAATAGGCACAATTTGTCTAGTGCACTTACCCGATCAACAAAAACTAAATAAATAAATAAAATAAACAAATAAAACAATCTACATACAACTGGTTTCAGATGACACATAAGCAGTAGCACTAATGGGCTACCTTCTTGGATTTGTATCCATAGCATGCACACCACAAGACACACACACATTTCTCACTGCAGATAGAAGTCCAGGACATGCAAATCATAACAGTGCTTTTGTGTGCAGAAGCACAGTCCACTGCAACCACAGATATAAATCCATCATACTCAGATTACAAGAGTTGTTTTGTCTGCAGAAGAACAGACCTGTAAGGGCCAGCACTTCTGTTGCCTCAGGTGCTCATGCACATTGCAAGACATACACACACACTTGACAGGTCAGTGCTTCTGCAACTCCAAGTGTAAGATATACGCACTGATCTCTGGCTTCAGAAGTGTGAGGGCCACAAAATTCATGATACCAAATTGCAAAATTACTTCTGTCTGTAGAAGGGCAGGCCCCTGAGGGGCCTTCACCTCTTCGTCTACAAGTGTATGACATATACACTGATGTCTGGTGCCAGAAGGGAAGGCCCCTGTGGGGCCTGTGAATATGCAGATGGAAGTACTGTTGCAATGTAGGTATCATGGTTTATGCAGTGTATCTAGAATTATTTTCATAGGGGTAGCTGGTTTTCAGATACAAAAATTGCAACAGTACTTCTGTCTGCAGAAGCACAAGCCCTAAGGAGACTGCACCATTTCAGTCACAGATGTAAGACACACAGACACACTCATGACATTTGTCTGCAGAAATGCAAGCCCCTGTGGGGCCTGCAGTTATGCAGAGGGAAGTACTGTTGCAATGTGGGTATCATGGTTTAAGCAGTGGATCTAAAAATTGTTCAAGGTGGTAGCAGGTTTTCAGTTACACAGCTGCATACAGAGAATCATGCAGCAGTGGATTATGCTGAAGAGGTGCCAGGCTGAAGATCCACTCTCCTACAGAAGATATATCTTACTACTGGAACCGCCAACTGCAATATAAGAAACTACGGTAAGTGCAATTCAATGTACGGTACGTGAAAGAGTTTTCAACTTTGATGCATAGCTTAGCTATTTTTGCATATTATGACCCCAAATTTTCAACATTGCTTTTTTGAGACCCCACCTCATGATCAATGTCACTGAAAATACACAAATCTGGATGGAACAGTGATTTTGTGGTTGCTTGGTGAAATCACCTTTCTGGCAGGATTTTACCATTTTCACTAATCTTGTTCATAAGGTGGGGTCATAAGAAGGCTATGTTGAAATCCTTGGGTCAAAATATGTAAAAATGGCAAAGTTATGTGCATAGGTTGAAATTTTGCTATGCTCCCTTGTAACTTTGGCAATTTTAAATCTTTTGACTCAAAAGATTTAACATAACCATCTTTTTACATGACTTCATGAATGTGACAGCTTTCATTTTTCAAACCCTGGCCAACTGTGTCTTCACACCTGTGCTGCGCAATGATGTTGCAGTGGTGCAGAATCACATTTTGGCAGGGGTTTAAAAAATTTAATTACCAGCTTAATGAGGTGGGGTAATAAGGAGGCAATGCTGACAATTTCATTCCTGAGTTTTTACACATCTAAGGAGGGATGGCAGTGCAGGGCCCTCCACAGTCAAATGAGGATACAATAATACTAGCTCAAAAAGTAAGGAAATTCTTGGCAGAACTTTGAAAATACATTAGTTAGGGTTGAAGTGACAAAAGTAGGAAAATGTGATGTTGGGGTTTCCATTAGTAATTCCCCACCCCCACCCTGCAGGCAGCAAAAGGTGTGGGATGTGCCTTGGGATTGTCAATCATAATGCTCACCCCATTCTCATACAGTATACCCATCTTAGCTCTTTACTCATGGGATGGGGTGAGCATTAGGGTTGACAACCCCAAGGCACACCCAACACCTGCTGCTTCCTGGGGGGTATTAGGGTTGGAAACCCTAACACCACATTCCCCAACATTTGCCACTTCAACCCTAAATAGTGCATTAATGAAGTGTTTGCAAAGAATAGATAGATAGATAGATAGATAGATAGATAGATAGATAGATAGATAGATAGACAGATTGATACAGATATATACATATAGAAAAAATGCTAGAGATCAGTGGTATATAAGGATATATACCTATCAAGGTGGCTAATTGAGGCTATCAGCTGTGAGCCCAAATGACAAGTGGCATTATTGCCCAAATTAGCCCCTGAGATAGGTATGTAGTCCTACATTCCACAGTTGCCTAGCATTTAGTATAAATAATACATGGGGATGGTGTCTTTTTTTTTTGCACCTGAAGACTGTGTTTTTGTTAGGAGGCTTATTAGGTAAGGCTGTGTTTTTTTCAGGGGGCTTATTAAGTGTGCTAATTAGTATAACATTTATCTTAACTGGTTCAGCTTTAACTGGTAATTAAGTTGTTTGTTTTGGTGGTCATAATGTTGGTCTATGGGTGTTTTTTCCCACAGTTTACAGGTTTTGGGGTGGAGGTATACAGCTTTCATTGGGAGGTGTGCAGATTTAATTGTTTGGAATGTACAGTAGGTTTAATTGGTGAGCTATACAGGGAAATACAGACAACAGGCTTCCAATGGAGGCAACAAAGTCCAGTTGCTGCAGCATCAAAATGTATACCAGGTGGCTCTAACTTCAAATCCCACCTCAGTCACATTCCAAATGTGCATTCCTAATTAAGTTACATACTCTCCCTTTATGCTTATGTTCATCCAGCTGTAATACATGACATAAACATAGATCCACTGCATATATATATATATATATTATATATATATATATATATATATATATATATATACATATATATATATATATATATATATATATATATATATATATATACACATATATATATATATATATATATATATAGTGGCTAGTCAGCTGTGCTTTCCTGGCCAAGTACAGCTGCAGTCATTAACATGGTCAGATATTTCCAGATATTTTGTAATATTTCTAAAGAGATTCTTTCTGGTGTCCTTAAAGCAGTATTGCAGGCAAGCATTAATTCTCTAGAGAAATCTAAGAAATTTCAAGAAATTTAACTTGTAAAAATAGCTTGAATTTTTATTTAGAAATTGAATGAAAACTAAGATCTATATATTGCCTGAAATGGTACAGCATTATTTGAGGAGCATTTTATTAAAAAATAAAAAGGATTATACTGTTTTAGGGGTGAGTGTAAGCATACTGTTACTAGTGGATCTCCTTGGAGACCACATGTTTATTTGTAGCACATGTGAATCATATTACCACACCTTCCGTTGTGCTAGCCATTTACCAATCAGTTTGTGCATCATATTGGTGAACACATGGATTACCACCTTCTGCACAATGGAGAAAATACTTTTCATCATATGGGGGAGGTGATCATTTGAGAATTCTGCTCTTATTTGTTTGTAGACTGTTAGTCATCTTCATACTATATTTTCTGACCTAAAGCAATTCTGAAGCCTTAATGATAGCTTAGAAAAAGAATTGCTCTCTTGTAGGAACTGATATGCTCTTCATAATGCAAGTCACTGCCCAAAGCACCTTCACTGAGGAGTCTACCAATTTTTTCCATTGAGAGAGGTGCAACAATCTCATAATGTCAAACCCTAAGGGCTGTTCCATAATGGTTTTTAGCTGCAGAGTGCTGAGAAGCCTGATTAGCAAAAATGTATGGGGAGTCATTCAACAGAATCACGTTTTGCAACACAACCATGTTTATATAATTCCTAACAAACAGAACATATCCTAGTGCACATAACTGTGATTAGCAAACAAAACTTGAAAACCTGATGATAAGCTAAAATGTAAACTACCAGAGGAGACAATAGAGATTAGCTGAATCTTCACTAGTTTTATTTCAACAATGAAGGCGCATGTTAAGGCTGGCTCAGTGGTGTGATAACCTCATTGGCAAGTGTAATTGGCTTAGGAGGTTGCACAGTCACCTTTGAGGCCAGAAGATCTGAAGGTTGTGGGTTCTAGCCCCAAACCAGGAACTTGGAATAAAATCCAATATTGACACTGTAGTACAGCATTGGGGGGGGGTGCACTCCTGAGGTATCATAATTCAGATGACAGGTAAATCTGAGGTCCCATCTGCCTGTTCTGGTGGTTCTTCAGGTGAATGTTAAAAATTCCGTGGCACTTCTCTAAAAGAGCAGCAGAATTTCACTAGTGTCCTGGCCTACTTTCCTCCATTGACTGCAAATACCACCCAACAGCTTAATCTGGTTTCATTTCTACTGATTTCCATGTGTTTGTCCCCCCCCCCCCCGGACAAGGTTGGAAATAGGTAGAATCCTCACCCTTCTTTCCCAGTCAACAAACACTAAATAAATAAAAGAAATTGGAAACACAGGTTCCCTCTGATTCAGGTTTCTTCATGCTGGGACTGGTGAGAGCAAAAATGGATATGAATGTGAGTGCATATGTTCACAGCGAGATAAAAACATTTTGATACCTGATTCCACTGACAGCCATAGGGTAGCATTATTGTTCATTGAGAAGGCAATGATATGCTTATCCTCCCGCAGACAAGGAGGTCACCAAATTAATTGGCACATATTATTTATGCACAGAGAGCTTCTAAGATTTGCACTCTCATATTTTTAAGGGAAACTATTTTGCAGCTGGAGAAAATAATGTGCAACATCATAGTATGGAAAAGCAACAAATCTTAATCAGGGTTCAGTTAGATACCCAAGTGGGTGACTGACTTTTGAGCATGCGTTGGAGAGAAAAGCCCATTACATATGAGGTATAGGAAGTGAATTGGTGCAAGTAGATGACTAAGGACCCTCTCAGTCTCTATGAATAGCATAGCTTTCTGCAGAACACTATACAGTACCCTTCTCAACTAGCAGTTCATGAAAGATCAGGATGTGGCAGAGCCCGAGACAAAGGATCAAATACTAATTGAAATATATTTAGCCATTAATAGTTGGAAAAAGCATATACCAATTAGTTTTAATTCTCTAATTTGCTAAATCCCCACATAGGGACAGTCAAGTCTTCTCTTCAGCTGACCTAAATCCTGCTCGCCCACCTTCATAAGGATGCAACTTACTTAACAGTATATAGAGCTGAAATCCTTGAACCCTAAAATGTAATACCTTCCTGGTACAGAGGATGAAATCTCCATAGGGACCTGAGAAAGAATCCAATCTGTGGATGGGATGGGGCTACACCTGATCAGTCAAAGGAGCACAACTAGGTGAGGGAGGTATGGAAGCACCAAATGCCTACACAACTTCATGTAGTTTTTTTTTTTTACTGCAGTACCCAAAACAACCCTCTCCAGATTGAAGCAGGTGCTCTACATACCCAAGCACCTCACTAGGCCTCCAATCCTGGTCTACACTCATTACATTCCCTGAGGCACAGGGGCACAGGGCTGCAGTAGCAAGTCACTTCCACTGACCTGAAGGTGGAGAGAATTCCATAGGATGCTCAAGTTTCCTTTTATCATACTACAGTTGAGTTCCAGATTCTCTAGATAAGCCCAGATCGGCAGCACAGCATGCAGACTCCTTGGTCCAAGGAACCATTAAGCTGGGCAACAAAACTATCATTTTAAATATAGAACATTAAGGCGATCATAAGTGATATGATTCTCAGTGAAAAGAATATAATCTAATACAATATCTCAACCTGAAACCATCAAAGGTAAATACTATTTAGGGTATCTAATTTAAAGTAATACCAAGATGTAAAGATTTAGGGCAACATGAGAAGAACCATTAGGTCATTAATAACAGCCTGTTTGCCCTTTTAACAAAGAAGGCATTGCATTTTTTATAACAAACTCTGGTCAGAGCCAATACAGCTGCAATTTTTTTCCATGTTATATTGCTCATCTGTAAAGCTGTTTTTATCTCTATAAACCCTGTGATGTAATTGCTATTCCCTGTATTTCCTGACTGTAATTTGTGTTGACTTGTACTTTTCCGGGTCATGCCTGAAAATAGTCAGCTTTGACTAGTGCACTTACCCAGTTACCAAAAGCAAATAAATAAATAATTAACATGATCGTAGAGATGGTGGTGAGAGGTGTGTGGAGAAGATATATTTATTTGCTTTTGGTAACTGGGTAGGAGCATTAGGCATTAGTCCTGCCCAATTTTCAAACATGACCCAATATAGTAGAGGAAAGATGGATGAATCAGTTAATGGTTGTTGTGGTTTATTGCAGTTATATTGCATCTTGTGGAGATCCTTATACTAGGATCCTAAGTACTTGGAAATGGCCTATGGTTATAAATGTCTATATTTGAAAGCAGGATCCTAAATGTATGCAAATGACAATAATAATGCACTATGCAGCAGCAATGACTTAGAGATTATTGTAACTAAAGTATGAAAGAAGCAATGTTTCTATATTTATTTATTTATTTAAACTTTGATAATCAGGAAAGGCACACTGACCCAGGGCTCATTTACAGGCGTGACCCATAGAAGAAGAGGATAACAGGAGGAACAATATACAAAACAAAATGTTGTAATAATAAAGGACATAAAATAATACAGTCAGAGTACAATATACGGAAGTGCAGTTCAAAAGTATAAATGTGCAGTAACAAGAGAGTGTTACATGATAACAAAATAGTTTAGGAGTACAAAGAAATGAATAGAGGTCAAGGTGCCTGAGTTGCTAGAGCTAAAAATAGGGTGGAGCTGGGGCAGTGGCATGAAGCAGCTGGTTCACTATGGAGCAGGTGCTTGAAAGCCAGGAACAAGGTGGCTAGCTGGAAAGTAGGTGAGTGTAGGTTACAAAGAGAAGGTAGATGGAAGGAGAAAGCAGACTGACATGCCGTGGAATAAGGGTGAGAAAGAGTGGGTCACCCTGGAATGCAGTGAGTAGGGGGAGGGGCTGGCTGGGAATAGAAGTGTGGAGAGATAGGAAGGTAGTAAACCAAACCAGTGTTTGGCAATAAAAGCTAAGGAGCACTTCCAATGTCAGAGAGAGGGTGGATAGAAAGAGATGAGTAAATGGAGCAGTGGTGTGTACAGAAAGGAGAATCTGTTGCAAATTGGCAAAAGGAGCTAAGGATGGTGTCACGTCTGTGCACTGATGCTGCCCCTTCCCCACCAACTGATCCCACTGTTTTATCCTTTCCCCTTCCCCATATTGATTTTGCCCTTAGGTTTATCCCATCTCCCCTTAAATCCCCCCACTGATTCACTTGAAACCAGTTCCTCTGGCAGAGCATTCCATGTTATCACCACCCTCTCAGTGAGAAAGTGCCTCATCTCCCTTCTGAACCCTCCCATCTTTAGACTATGCCCTCTTGTAATTCCTTCCTTTCTAATTTTAAACAGATCCTCATGACTTACCCTATTAATGCCCTTCAAGTATTTAAATGTCTCAATGAAATCCCCCCTGCCCCTGTACATTTGCACATCTTTACAATTCTATTTTGAACATGGGGATATTTATGGGCTTTCTGATTGAATAAGACTTTCTGTGACATTACTTTATCAACATTTTACTATGGGTTCTTTTTGTACTATTTGCTACTACCTATGTCATTTTACTATCCTGCTCATTAACCTGCCCTGTTATGTACCAGTGCATCCTGCATCTTGTGGAGACCCTTATCATAGGATCTTAAATATGTGGAAATGTCTTGCAATTATAAATGTCTAGATTTCAAAGCAGGATCCTAAAAGCATACAGATGTCTGTAATAATGCACTGCATGGCAGAAGTGACTGAGAGATCCCTGTAGATAAAGCATGTAAGAAGTAATGTTTCCATTTGGTGGACAACATCAGTAATGGCAGTCCATGGTTTATGATGTAAGCAATCACTCCTACTCCAGTGAAATATTCTTTTGATATTGGCAGGTTCCTGCATTCAAACACTCCACAGTCACCATACTACAAGGCTGATGATTACTTCCCTCATTATGGCTGGCATGTTTCTCACAGTTATTTCCCTTTGCTGTGGATCTGGCACATAAAAAATATTACATGTTGTTCAGCAGCTATTGAAAAGTCAAAGAGTGATCCCCTCTGCCTTAGTAAAAATTAGTTACCAGAAATGAGTCGAGAGGAAGTCTCACATCTTTTCATAGTAACATTTTCCTAACATCTTATGAGTAAGTTTTGTGTACCTCCTCTGGCTGCCAGCAGTCTTATTTCTGTCCAGATCTGGTTTGTAAATAAATTACAGCTCCCAGAAGTTATTATTGTGCTTCTCCTCCATTTTTCCATCAAAGTTACTATAGGATGATGTCATCACAGCAACAAAGATAGTGGCATTACACTAAATAAAGTTCCATCAGTAAACAACACTGATGATGTTTAGTCCCACCCCAGTAAAGGGGGAACCTTTGATGTGTTGCACACATCTTGAAGTTTAATTCTAACAGCGATTCTCACAGAGCTAGTGTGATGCAGCACTGATTTGACATGTACAGTATAATATGTAACGAGTATATTAATATAAGGAAGTGCCTGTATTTGTTGTGCTAATTTGTGTTTCATCAAAAAAAAGTCTTACCCTGTGCTGACCCGGTGGCACTGAGGGTTGAGGTGCTGGACGCCACACCTCGTGCCATGCCAGTGACCCAGTTTCAGGAATGAGCCCGGACAGCCAAGGGTCGGTAGGGGAGAGAGAGGATTGAGCATCCGGAGGACTCCTCTTCTCTTTTGGGGGGATCCAGGCATATGACTAGCACCGCAGTGCCCCCTCAGTGGCAACCGGAGGCACTGCAATATGCAGGGCTTGCTAGAGGGGAGGCAGAGCTGTGGCGGGCAAGCCTGGTGCCATTGCATGGTTGAGCTCTGCTGGGGGAGGGATGCAGGGGAAAGGGAGCAACGCAGCCCAGAAAATCCTTGCTCCCAGAAATAGGTGATGGCACTGCTCCCAATGAGCACAATCCACTAGCTGGACCCACCTAGCTCCTGGGCCAAGCCCAGCCTGGCCTGAACTGCAAGATAGAGCACCCTGGGAGGATAGTGCAGCCCCACTTTGGGAGGGCTTAGAGTCAAGGGGATAGCCGGGCTGGTGCCAGGAAGCTGGGGAGTTTCAGGGTCAAAGCCAAAGGGTGTGCAGTTGCCTGAGAGAGTTCTCCGGGGTCCAAGTGGAGCCAGAAAGAGTGTAAAAAATAAGTCTTACCCAGTAAATGAATCCATGTGCAACGAAAGAGTTTTGAGTGCCATTACAAGAATTTTGTATTATTTTGTATTTGCGTTAGCATTCTATGTTTTGATTGACAACAGTAGTGAGAGAAAATCATGTAAATATACACCTTTCCCTTAGAAACTAGGCAGTCAGTGTTCGGATGACTGCTGTGAGGCACTAAACCGTTCAACTTTTAAACAAGAAATAGATCACCAGGGCAGCATCAACTTCAGCATGTGGAGACAGGGTGATCTAGTGGTTAAAGCACAAGCACAGGGACCAGTAGACTCAGGTTCAAATCCTACTAGAGTTCATTACTCTGTAACCTTTAACAAGTTCCCTAACCTTCTTGGGAACTGTGGTGGCACCTTGGGTCTATACCTTTAAAAGTGCACACATTCCCATTATAAGTTATTTGCATGATGTGAGAGCTACAGCAGTTCACTTCAGAGGCACTGGGGACAGGCTCTAGAAAGCCCACCCACACCACCTGCACCTTGTAATGCCAACATTTGAAGCAGGATGTCCCTCAAAAAATCAGATGTTACACCTCAGCTGTCATAGGTAAAGAAACTAAATTGAAAGGAATAATGCTGCTGTCACCAGTGGAGGTAGTGACTGACAGCCTCAGGGAATCCTTGCATTACTATCCACTCTGAGGAGATGGTTTAGTGATTGACAGATGTGACTGCAAGGTAAAGGACTGCAGTGTAAATAAATGGAAAAGGATGTTGGAAGTCTAAAATTAAACCAGAATAGTTCTAGTTTTCCTGGGGATCTCTTGCCACTGGCTTTACACTCTGGAACTGCTACAGTTACACAAGATCCCATAATCATGCCGTGACATTATTCCTCAGTACTTCATTTCTGTTACTCAGCTGTCCAGCCCCCTAGGTTACCCCCATCTAATAAGGATCTCACAGACATAATTTATGTAAATATGTGTATTTGTAGCATTTATAATTATGTTCCTTTGACGTAATGTATTGCTGTATATCACTATTATTTTTGCAATATTGTTAATTACTATTTATTTTTTTCTTATTGTACTATACTCCATACCCTCCCCCAGGACACAACAGAAAATCAGTGGTTCATGCATCACTACATATTCTGGGAAGATCATATCATGGCTCTTTAACAATGCACAATTGTGTGTGCAGTTATTATGCAAGCCTTGTATCACATTTGTGTGAAAAGCCTGTGCTATATGCCCACCTTGGTTACATGAACACTCTTGTCTCTGCCTTGTAAAAATGCATACAAAAGCTTGTCCAGTATGTGCAAATAAGACTGCACTTATTCTACACCCTTAAGTCTCACTTTTTGTGATCAGCCACTGATATACGCTAATTAAGCAATAATGCATGACAGGGTGTGGTATATCATGGGATATCATCATGCCTCAGGTGGTTGGGCACGAGGCCGCAGGCCAAGTGCATCCAACGACCCAAGGAGTGACGATATCCCATGATATACCACACCCTGGAGTGCATTATTGCTATTATGAACAGGGTCTAAAGTTTTCTGCAGTAAAAAAAAATGTTAAAAACTCTTGAAAGTGCATGTTTTCGGATGTTGGAGGAGTATCTTTTAACAAAATAGTTCCTGGAGAGTTCTTGGCAGCAGGTGGCACTGTTGTAAATGGTCTGGATAATCTCTGTCAGGGTGCCAGCACTACTGTGCTTGACACAGTTTTACTGTCGATTCCTGTTGATTCTTGGAAGTTAGTTGTTTTTGGCAGAGTGAATTTTTTTTTTTAACAAATTCAACGTGGTTGCCAGTGCTTTAGTGTGGTCTGTGTTTTTTGGGGGGGGAGGTCACTTGAGCGGCGGGATTGATATGTGGCATGAGGAAGCAGTATGATGTCTGCATGTGTGAGTACCACTTAAGTTTCAGTATTTCGTTTGGTTCTGGTAGTAGAGGAAGTAAGAACTGTAATTTTTTTTAAACACTACTGCCTTTGGTAAATGAGCGGCCACGCGTGTGCCTCTGAAAGGAGCGAGCGAGAGATAGTAAACTCTCACACAGTTGTGCTTTGTTAAAAAGAAGTGCGAGTTGAGTTGTGGCACTAAATTTCGGCAGCAGGATTACAGGGATGTTGGCAGGGAAATGAAGAAATGGCAAGTGGATTTTTTTTATTTTTTGAAGACGCACTGGATCATTGTTTCTGGCAGCAGCTTGTGTTGTGCTGCTTTCTCTCATGGGCACAGTTGTAAGGAACACTGTTCTGAGAGCAAGGAGGCTGGTGGCTGGAGCATTTTTGAAGCCGTGATGATGTAGCCCGATATCATCACGGCTTCAAAGAGCTCTCGGCCAATCAGATTCCTACATTTACGATCCATAGTTCATAATCTTTGTTAAAGAACACTCAGCTCTGCCAGTGTCTACCCAGATAACTGCATAGCTTTGCTTGATCAGTAAGTATAATTTTGATTGTAGTTATTTTGTAAATCTGTCACTTTATGTGATCAGCCTCTGATGTACACCCACCTGGGTTACATAAAGACACTTGGCTCTGCCTTGTGCCTCACTACATACCCTGGTATGTGTATACCATGGCTGTATCACAAGGTACAATTGTTACTGCAGTTATTCTGCAAACCTTGCATCACTTTTCTGTGATCAACCTCTGCTATATGCTCACCTAGGGTACTTGAACACACTTGGCTCTACCTCATGTCACAGCACATACACAGAAAAGTGCTTATCCTGGTTCTATCACAATGAACAAATGTGGCTGCACTTAGTTTGCAAAGCTTGTCTCACTTTGTGTGATCAGCCTCTATTATACTATCACCCAGGTTACAAGATCACACTTGGTTCTGCCTTGCACCTCAGTGCATAGCCAAAAGGGTGCATACCATGGCTCCATCATGATGTAGAAATGTTACTGCACTTATTCTGCAAATCTTGTCTCTTTTAGTGTAATTGGACTCTGTCATATGCTACCCTGCATTCATTGAACATACTTGGCTCTACCTCATGCCTCAGTGTCTAACAAGGTACCTTTTCTCCATCACAGTGTATAATTGTGTATTCAGTTCTTCTGAAAACCTTCTCTCACATTCTGTGATCAGCCTCTGATATATGCCCACCTGGGTTACATGAACTTATTTGGCTCTGCTTCATGCCTCACTTGATACACTGGAAAGTATATACCATGGCTTCATCACAGTGTAAAATTGTGAGTGCAGTTATTCTGCAAATCTTGTGTCACTTTTGTGTGATCGGCCTATGCTATATGCTCACCTTGGTTACATAAAGACACTCGGCTCTGCCTCACACCTCAGTGCCTACCCGGGAAAGAGCATACCATGATTCCATCACTATGAACAAATGTGACTGCACTTATTTCATAAACCTTGTCTCACTTTGTGTGAATGGCCTCAGATATACTCTCACATAGGCTGTATGAACACATTTAGCTCTGTCTCATGCCTCAGTGCATACCATGGCTCCATCATTATGTACAAATATGACTATACTTATTCTGAAAACCCTGTCTCACTTTGTGTAATCAGCCTCTGATATATGCTACCCACTATTAAATGAATACACTCATCTCTGCCTTGTGCCTCAGTGTCTACCCAGGTGACTGCATACCATTGCTTGATCACTCTGTACAATTGTAAGTGCACTTATTCTGAAAACCTTCTGTCACTTTGTGTGACTGGTCTCTGATATATGCTCACCTGTGTTATGTAAACCCACTTTGCTCTACCTTGTGTCCCACTGCATATCCTTGTAAGCGCATACCATGGCTCCATCACTATGTACATTTGTGAGTGGAGTTATTCTTCAAACCTAGTCACTTGGTATGATCAGCCACTGATACACATTTACCTTGGTTACATGAACACACTGGGCACTGGATTGTGCGTCAGTGTCTACCCAGGTTACTACATACTTTTTGCTTGATCACTATGTACAATTTCGAGTGCAGTTATTCCGGAAACCTTGTGTCACTTTTGTGTCATCAGCCTGATATACACTCACTTTTGTAATGCTAACACACTTGCCTCTGCCTTGTGCCTCTCTGCATACTCTGGTAAGTGCATAATATGGCTTGATCCATGTACAACAGTGTATATCCAGGTATGTGCATATCATATCACCAATACTCTATGCTAGTCTTGTATTACATACTATGATGATTACATTGATTGTGATGTGTAGCTAAACATATCATGTGTTTTGTAGAATAGTAATGTACTGAAGAATCAGTAAAAAATGACACCCAGAGACACAAAAAAAGAAGTCTCAGTGTTTACAGTGCTCTGTATTTGCTTACCTCTCCCTCCCATGTCATATTCCATGGCTGTATAAAAGCTGCCAAAGAGTGGGTATCAGAGGATATTTTTCTGACTGGGGAGAGGTGACAAGCGGGGTCCCTCAGGGCTCAGTGTTGTTGCCCACCCCATTCAATGTATGTGTAGCATCCATGCAGACTTCTGGAAATGCATGGATCTGCAAATATGCAGATGACAGTAAGACTGGGGCCATAGTCAATAGTGACACAGTAATAGAACAATTACAAGAAAATATGAAGCAGTTGGAACTCTAGGCAAAGAGTAATAAACTCAAATTTAATGAAGAAAAATGCAAGGTTATGTATCTTGGGCTTAACAGCCATAGACATGATTATATATTAAACAACACCAGAATACAAGAAACAATCAATGAAAGGGATTTAGGTTTCACCATTACTAATGAGCTTTCATTTGACACACTCACAAGGAATACTGCCAAGAAGTGCCATATAATCATGGGGTGCAGCTTTAAGAACATAAAGAGTGGAGATCAAGCAGTTATAATGCCACTGTATTCAACACACATCAGGTCCCATCTCGAGTACTGTTCACCTTTTTGTGCACCACAATGCAAGGGAGGTAAAAACCTACCGTAATTCAAAGGGTGCAACAAAAAAAAACAACAAAACAAATCAAGAATTTGCAGCATAAAACATACAGGAAAAGGCTGAAAGAACTGGATCTCTGCTCTATGGAATAAAGAAGAACAAGAGGAGACATATGTCTGGTTTCCAGGGCAAAAAAACAACTAGATAACTTGGGAGCCTACGGGACTGTGTAGACAATATTCAAGCAAAACTACAAGATCACATAGCCTAAAACTAAAAGGGGAAGATGTTAGAACTCCAAAAAAAATTGGTTCAGTTTATGAGTGATCTCTTTATTGAACTCCTTGCCGAAGAGTGTGGTAACAAACAGTTCTATGGAGCATTCAAACACTCTCTGGACAATTATATGGGTATGGAACAATGTGTGAGTTACCACTAAGTAGTGGTGCATTATTATAGGTCTTTGACCGCCTAACACGTACAGCACCTATGAACCTATACGCATTCCTTCTCTTGGTATTTCCATTCAGCAACTATGATTTAAGGAGCATTTGAAATGTAAAAAATACACTTTTTAAACTAAGTGATCTAGCTCTCCATTTTCTAGCTGCTGAAAGGAGGACGTGTATCATTTGTGCAAAGGAGGCATTCAGTCTACCCCTTCCCCACAACATGTTACAACTGTCTTACAGTGAGATTGTCACAGAAATTTTATTTTGTCAGAGGCATGTGCAATATAAAGGGCTTTTATTTTGTCACAGGCTTTTATTTAGACATAGGCATACTAAATCACTGTTCAATGAGCATTCCTCTGTGGAGTTTCCTCATGGAATCCTAGGCCACAGGTAGTCTTCACAGGGAGATTTAACTATGTTTCAGCCTTTCCACTTGTGTCTGTTTTTTTTTTTCAAGATGGTGTTTGCCAGCCAGCCCAGTGGCATGGAGGGCTGAGGCATGACTTCCTTACCTCCTGCCACACCAGTGACCCATGTTTACAGTGCAAGTGGGCAGCTGGGGGTCAGCTGGGGAGGGAGAGGATCGAGCATCCAGAGGACAGCTCTCCTCTCCCACGCAGAGGTAGGGACGGGCAGCTTACCTGGCCTCTAGTGGCAGCTGAGGACCAGCACAGTGGATCCACACAGAAGGGGTAGTCATGGAGTAGACACCCGATGTGCTGTGTATGAAAGTGTGCACAGCTTGGCCACTGGGGTCCTTGCACACACTGTACTGCACTTGGGGAGGGAGAAACCAGGAAAAACAGTGGCGACTGGTGGAATGAAACCGGTCCCACACAGGCGCCACACCCAACCAGCTGGACACCTCCAGGAACAGCAATGGAGGTAAGTACCAGTGGACGTCACGGTGATGGGGCTGGGAGGGACTGATGGAGGAAGGGCTGGTTGTCCTGGGACAGAAAGAAATTAACAAAAAAAAAAAGAATATGGTGTTTGTCATGGTTTGTCATTTTGGATGTTGTTTGACTTAATTTGTGTTGTCCAAGTAGTAGTATCATACTCGGAATACAAATGCAGCATGTGAGAAATTATAAATTGCAACTTTTATTTCCCTTTGCTGTGGATCTTGTACATAAGACAACGTTATATGTTCTACTAAAGCTACTAAAGCTACTGAACTGTGGAATAGTGATCCCTTCTACCTTACAAAGAATTTAGTGGCATTGGTACAGACCATTTATTGAGAATCTCCCTTCCCCCATGGAGAGTAAACACACTGATCACAATGACAGAAATTCTTCACTGCTTTATACTGTGTTATGGAGTGTTGAGTGCTTGAATCAGGGGAGCAATCATCAATTAAAAAGACAGCAGGGAAGAATTTCTACTGTGACTGCTAAACAGAGAAAGCCCTTCTGGCAAGAACTGTGTTATGTCGGAAACTCTCTCTCTCGCCTTCCCCCTCTTGCTTTGTCGCTCTCTCTTTTTTGCTGTTCAGCCTTTTCTGCTGTAGCAATGCAAGATTACATGGTTCACTGTTGCCTGTGCTGTTTTCTTTTTTCTTTTTTTTTTGGTACTTGAACTCCATGCCCCAACAGGACTTACAGATCTTTCCCCCTCATGCTGGCTAAACCAGAAGTCAGTGCAGAGCAAGAAAAATAGTGCAAGTTGGGGGCGGGCAGCACTGTGGTCTACTGAAGGGAAACAAGCAGAGTGGGGTGCTTCAAGTAGTGGAGGGATTGTGCTTCAACTCCAAAATGTTGGGCTTCATTAGAAGTGTAACATGCCTTCTCCGTCTCTAAGATAGTATGATGGTATGCGGGCCTCTGCTCTGCAGCAATAAAAGGTAGGAACAAAAGCTGGCACTGAAGAGAGAGGAGGTTGACCAGTAAATCAGAACAAGCAGGACAGGAAACTGCGCATGGACTCCTCCATTGTATGCGGCATTTGTACTGATAGAAAATATTTTTTCACTTGAAGTGCAAAAGGTCAATTCATTAAAATCAAACAGGCAGGCTCATTTTAACAGATAGGCAGCTCCTCCTTTTAACATTTCACATGTCACAATTCATGCTTCCTCAAATAAAGAAGGCATTATAGTCTTATATAGCACTTTTCATGGACTGTGTCATGTCTGTGCTATTAGTGTATGCTCTCAAAAGTTTTTTTCTGCATGTCACCAAGAAAGATAATATAGCAACCTTCAAAAATAATTTGAGATTAGAAGTTAAGTAGAGAGAGAGAGAGAAAATGTTAAACTCAGAGTAAAGTGACTTACTGTACTCAGGGTCATGCAGTGAAAAAGGGGCAGATTCAGTTCAAATCAAGGTCTTCAGTTTCACAGCTCTATGCTCTAACAACCAGGCAACAGTACAACTGCAATGATAGATGCAGGGGATCTGGTGAACTGGAGATTTATCTTGATGGCATTGAAATGCAAAGAAGTATCCTCATTCAGTCTTTCACTTTCTAATAACAAGGCCAAAAACCAGAGAAGGAAGCCTTGTTTTTTTTAGGTGACACAGTAGATATACAGAATGTGTCATCAGCTTTGTTATTATCATTTTGGGCCTGATAAACAAATGTGGCCAAGATATGGGTCAGGGGTGCATATCTGGGCTATGGATCTCCACATTCACAGATCTGCCTGCAAAGGCAAGATCCACAGTCCTCATCCACACATCCCTGGTTTCTCACAGTACATGGACTTTAATGCAGAGAAACCAGGTGTATGAGTGTGTGTGTGTGTGTGTGTGTGTGTGTGTGTGTGTGTGTGTGGTGGCAGACCAAGGAGTGATGGTAAGCATCCAATTAGATGCATATCCTGCCATATATTGGATCCCTACCCCATGCAGAGCAGGGGATTCTGGTACAGGGCAGTCCTCCAAGCACTTTCATAGTCCAAACAGAGTGATTTTCTAAAATAAAATTTAAAAGATACACAAAGTGCTCCCAGCACTCCATGCCAGTTCAAGGGGAGTGGTTATTGTTGAGATCAGCTGTGTTGCAACTGTGTTCTATTATGTTTCTACAGCATGATGCTCAGTTTATCCACTGGGACAGGCTGCAATTATGGCAACCCCCGGAGTTGTGTAATACCTCTGGCTTCTGCAATTTATCATAAGCATGTAACATGGTTTCTGGACATGTGTCTAGTCATCATTGTCCCATGCCCTGACCAGGCTGCACTCACAGATACACATAAGGCTCAGGATCAGGTGCAGCAGGGGTGCACAACTTGTGTTACAGATACCCTGGAGTTCCCCACAGGTGCACACTATCTGTGAAAGGGGCACTGTGTAATTTTTATTAGCTTTCCACCCGTGTGGAAAGGCCAAGAAACTTTTATGGGTTGTATCCTTAAAAATAAGTAATCAAGCTGCCTATAATTAGCAAATAAACACTTTGGTGTAAGCACTGACTAGAGGTGTGCAGAAAAAACCTCCGCTTGCAGAATTTCTGCCAAAGTCGGATTTTCACTTCCACAAAAGTGCGGAAATCAAATTAGCAACTTTCACAGAAATTCTGACTTATGACAGTGGAATAAATGTATAAATTGTGGATTATTCTATTAAACTGCAGAGAAAAAAGTCAGCAGAACTGATCACTGAACTGCAGAATAATTACATGTATTGTGGAACAATTCATCAAACTGCTGGAACAAAATTCCTCAGAACTGTTAATCAGCAGTTCATGTGTATTTTTTCACTGTTCAGCCAAAAACTTCCACAGAAAAATCTGCCAATCACATTCAGAAGATTCCAATTTTGACAATGGCAGAAATTTGGAAAATTCTGTGAAATTTCTGAATTTTCGTGGAAGGTCCGCAAAAACGAAATTCGCAACTTTTGCCCACCTCTACCACTGACTCTTGGGAATAACCCCTAGAAGATATGAAAATGAAACATACTGGGATATATAATAGGATCCACAGTCCTCATCCACACATCCCTGGTTTCTCACAGTACATGGACTTCAGTGCAGAGAGACCAAGCTTCTCTTTACCCACATTGTGGAACAGTTCACAAAGGAACTTGAAGCTAAGCTGCCCTGTTAGCCTGAATATCTTCAAGGCACTCTTCGATCGCTACATGAAAGCACCTTGCAAATGTCTCCCTCACCGCTAACCCACTAATTCTGCAACTCCCCCTTTCCATCCTGACGCTCCTCCATGTTTCTACCCCTGGCTCTCACTCTTTCCCTATTAACTCTTTTTGCTGCACCCAGCCTTCCCTTTCCACTCCAGCCTGGGTAAAGTCCCACCCCATCTATAGTAGTGTCCCAATTATCTACGCCTCCTCCGTCATTATCATAATAAACAAGTACATGACAGCCATCATCACTTTCTGTGGTTTTAGCTCAATTTTTCCAACAGTCGTCGTTAATATATCCCTCTTCTTCTTCTTTACCTCTCTAACCTGCCACGCCATACATAGCCTCTTTCCCCTATAGGTGTAGTTGCTGGCTGCCTCATTCAAAAGCTCTCTGCTTATAACCCCTGTATGCCTATGGTTGATTGTACATCTGCTGACTTCTTCAATTGTAAAATAATGCTTTTTGTTTTATTTATTTCAACCTTGTACTGTACTGTATACACTGTATATAATTTTTCTTCCTTGAATATTATTGCTTCTTGTATACCTGCTTCTGTACTGTACTTTGATGTATTCATGACCAGGTCCACCTTACAGATGAGCCTTGCTCAATGGTGCCCACCTGGATAAATAAAGATTTTGACTGATTGATTGAAAGGTTTGCAAGACCATAATGTGGCTTAGTCTTCAGGACTACAAAGGCTGCAACTGAAGGTACCAAATGAGGCATGCCAGTCACTGGCAGCTTCCTTTTTAGACAAATCATTGACTACAGGGAATGTGCCTGAGGACGTGAGGGTGTAAAATGTGGCCCCTCTGCACAAAACTGGGAATAATGACAACCCAGGTAACTACAGATCAGTGAGCTTTACATAAAAAGTAGGTAAAATGCTATAAGCAACTATATGTAACAGGTGACAGGCAGCAGAGTAACCAGCCTATAAAAAATGTATGCACATGGTTCAAAAATTGAAACTACAGGTTGGGGATCTGGAGGCAGCATAGGTCTCCTTAGATTTTTTTTTTGCATCCCAGTGCATTTGGGTGGGTTTGAAACAAAATTTACTACCCTGCTACCTACTCTCCCATGCCCAGTACATTGCACCATAGTCCCCATAGTCCAGTATGTGCCCAAACACCCCTGCAAATAGCCCAACCAGCTACTACAGTGCAAGACCCCAGCCTTCTCAAGCCCATCAATTAGCAACCTAGCTCCACTCCCTAAAATTTCCTGCCCTACCTCCTGAACAGTAAGGTGCATCCTAGTATCTTTTCAAGAGTCTCCAGCACTCCCAGGCCTAGAATGGTGCCCTTTCACTGAGTCCAGCAAGTAGCTTGTTGGCCCCTTATCCATGTCCCTAGATTTCCAGGCCCTCCTCCCAGCCCACCAAGCAAGTTATATCCAACTTCTAAGCCAAACCCACCCCAGCAGGTTGCACCAAAGCCCCATCAAGCAGACTTACCACAAAATGCACTAAATTAAACAGGAGCTGAACTGAAATGTTACACCTCTGCATGCAGAAACTTGAACACACTTTTTATGTAACTAAATCCAGTCCACAATCACAAAGTGTATATGAAATGTGGGGGTTCCATCAAGCTGCATCGACAACAAAGTTGTCGAAATGTGGCATGGCAAAAGTCACAATGTTGACAGGTGAAATTTTGCCTGTCAGACATTTACTTTTTTTTGTGGAGGGCTTTTCCCCCAACACCCTGGATCTCTAGAGATCCAACTCTAAGTTGCATTTGACTCAGAAGGGGGAGTATCATGGGGAAATAGTGAAATTTTACCAGTGGGAACCTTACAGCGACAATTTCAAATTTTGCTGAAATTGCCACTGTAATGACTTTTGATGTAGTAATTTTGCTGTTTCATTGTGATACAGAAATGTGGAATCCTTATTAAAGTCTAGCAAGTTTCTGCCACGTGCCTCAACTTAATGGTGCCTTCAGAGTTGTCTGCTGCTTCCAGTGCTGTGCAGAGGAAACAGGTGTGTGCTATGCTTGTTGTGCTGAGTGAGTCCCCTTGGAGGAAGTCATGATTCACCGCTACCTACCATTAAGTGCTACTGGGCAAGGACAAGCCCAGCTCATGCCAGGTTCAGTGTGAGCACTGTCTCTGGCTATATCACAGTGCAATCATCAGCACAACTGTTCTGCTTCTGCTTCAGTCCTCCAATTCTACAAGATGTGTAGGAGAGGGGAAAAAAACAAGAGAGATGAGAAAGACTGGGGTGCAAAGGAGGTGGCGCACACCATGCACTTGTGCATTACTGAGCATGCTGCACCATACTATGGCCATCCATGGAGAGACAGCATACAGTTCGAGAGGAAGAAGCCTAATGTCTGATCACCGAGAGAGTTGAGAGTGTAACAAGAGCTGAGGTGGACTGATCTGCCTCCAGGAGTCATGCATCTGCTCTGCACAGCCAGTTCTAATATGGCTCTTCTATATTCCACTGCAAAATGAAGATAAGAGCACACTCTTTTCCCCTTGTGCCAGACTGGCAGCTTATCTTAAGCAAGCATTAGCAGAGGCAGTTGTCCCAGTCAGAAACTAAAAGGATTTGTACAGTAGTGCATATGGGAAGTATGCATAGTTATACAACTGATAACAGACTTCCTGAAAGAATATAGTCTTACAGACAGGAAATCAGCATGATTTTCCTAGGAGAAGTCATGCCAAATAGAATAGATGGATTTCTTCAACTCAGTAACAGAAATGACTGACAGAGACCAGACAGTCTACATTGTGGACCTGGACTTAGTAAGGCCTTTGATTTGGTGGGTAACAGGAGGCTTCTCCAGAAGGTGGAGGGGTAATAGGACTAGGGAGGGCACAAACTGAGTGAGCTGACAACTGGTCATCAAGCAGAACCCAGTTTGTTGTCCTGAATGGTAAATTCTCTGCTTCAGGAAGGGCTTGATTGGAGTGCACCAAGGGTTGTTATTGAGATGGGTAGTCTTTAATATGAATATCAGTGATTGTCATCTCCCTTGTTCAGTTCCCTTCTCCTACACACGGTGTATATCATTGACATTGGGGTGGTGTGGGGTTACAGGATAAAGTAAGTCAATTTGCAGAGGACAGACAACTCTTCAATGATATGAGGATGAACAGCATGAGAAGGGATGTAGGGAAACTGGAGCAGTGATTAGGAATAATTCAAGTAAAATTCAATGCCAAAATATGTAATGTGAGGTGCAACTCTGCAGATTTAATATAGCATCAATGAAGTAAATTACAGCATTCAAAACATCTGCAAGCCAATAAAACCCAGAGTTTGGGTATAGACAGAGAAGCATTATGGGTATCTACCATGTGCCTTTTATTAAAAGAGAGTGTGAGCAGCACTACAGTATGAGCAAGTTTTATTTTATTTTCTACTCTGATTAAATGTTTATAATAATCCAGTCTATAATATTTTGCTGCAATAAACCTACTACTACTACTGCAGGTTTAAATTCAAAGTGAGTGTAGCAACAAATACAATGCATACCACATTTTATATGATCAAAGAATAAATATTAGAGTATTAAAAAAAGTAATTAACAGACATATCATAGAAACATAGAACATGATGGTAGAAACATGCCTATTGGCCTATCCAGACTTCCCAACATTACCTATTAGTCTTACCATGGCCTTAATGGCCAGTCTCCTCCCTTTCCCCTTCCCTCATCACTCTTTCTCCTGCCTGCTCTTATCAGGCTCTTGTGCCTTGTCATTGAGGCACAGGTCAGGAAGCACAGGAAAGCAAGGAACAGTTATAAAATTCACAAGTAGTGTTTTATTATATTCAATAAGAATAAAATAAAAAAATAAAATTATTCAGGATAGTTTTTTACAAAGGCAGTACAAGCCAAGAAAACAAAGTCCTTCATCTGAGGGTATCTGTAATTCTAAATTTCAATCTCTAGCTCTAATAAAGAATTGCTCTCTTTTTATAGGAGTCTTTGCCTGGCAATTAAGTTTTGCATCCTGATCTTGTTAACAGACATCCTGTTTCTTACAAAATGCATCAGAACTTTGCCAATTTCTTTCCTTGCAGGTGCATCAAAATAGAACATGGTGTCCCAGAACTAATCTCCTGTTGACAACTCTGCAAAAGAGTTCTTGAAGGTAAAACTGCATTTTAAAGTTAAACCCCTGAGTTTCAAATAACTTTTTGCAACCATTTCAACAATATAACTATATATACACACACAGCAGGAGTGGTGATGAAAATGACAAGATACAAAAGATATCATATTTGGTGACATCAGTAACAGCAAGATATCAAAAAATATCATTGTTACTGTTGTCACAATGGATATCTTTTAAGTTACTGTCATCACAGGGGAATACTGAACCAATCAGAGAGCAGCTTCTACAATGCTGATGACATCACAATGCCTAGTGCATCACTGAAATGTGCAGTTAAAATCAAACAAAAGCAGCAACATTTCTAAATAAACTGCAGATTTAAAAGCTATAATTTGTAAACTGCTGTTGTATGTATCAAATATGCAATAGCCTGACTCAAAATATGTAATTTATCTTTACTTGTGAGTGGGCAGGACTTTCATAATTCATGAGTGAGTTATGGTCCTGCCCTCTCACGCATGAAGATAAATTGCATATTTTGAGTCAGGCTATTGTATATCCTATAATTTTCAAATCAGACAACACAGTTTCACACAAAGATTCACATATAACCACAGATATGCAAGGAGAGGAAAATATAGAAACACCAAGAAACAGCAAGCAAAGGCATTGAAGTAATGGGGGGGGGATTGCGAGACCATCAGAGTCATCAGTTCCTAGGTCCCACAAGAAAATTTGATTGTGCAGACATACAAAAGGAAGGAAATAAAAGGACAGAGCAGATCCTTGCTTTTAATTCTTTTTGCATAACAAATGACACAAGGACTTATTTACCCCGTCAAATGCCTGTCCCACCCATTTTTAAATCCACTCACTATTTTGCCCAAGAATACCTCCTGTGGCAGTTTACTCAACTTCTCCAGTGTTCTTTCTGTGACAAAGTATTTGCGGAGAACCCTCCTAAATCTTCTTCCAGTAAACTTTAGTGGATTTCCCCTTGTGTATGAGATATACAAACAGTGATCAATTCATGGCATTTTATCCTGTTAAAACCATGGAGATATTTGTATCTTTCAATCATACCCACCCCCACTTGTCTCCAGGGTGTACCTGGTAAGTTTCCTCAATCTTTCCTCATAAACTTTCTCCCCAGCCCCCAGATCATCTTGGTTGACCTTCTCTGTACAGCCTGCACTCTATAGCTGTCCTTCTGCAGGTGTGGGCTGCAGAACAACACAACACAGGGGAAGGATCACCTTCCTGCTCCTGCTATTGATCCCTCTTTCTGTTCATCCCATCTTTCTGTTTGCCTTCCCCATTGCCTGCTGCACTATGCTATAGATTTCATGCTTTCTGATATTATCACCCCAGGTAGTTTTCCTCTGTTACGCTCTTTATTATCATTCCCCCTTTCATGCTCTTTCTTACCTTTCCCTACGTCATATACTGAAAAATAAATAAAAGTTAGCTGAATTAATGTTGTACACAATGGGGCCTATTCACTAAGGATGGCGGGGATAAACATGAAATGCGCGTATCCTACCTGCACAGCTCTGCTCCCTCAGGAGATCCACATGGTGGTGGTATTCATGAACATCAGCCACAGACCGGCTCCCATACATGGTCCCATCCCCCCAGTGCAGTTTCTCGGGGGGTCTGGCAGTTGCACAGCAGCAGACCTGGGCCCCACAGTGGATTACTTGTGACTGTGGGGTGCCATGTTGGCAGCCAGTGTGCAGTGTGCCGACAGCAGTGGGAGGATTTAGACTGTGTGTTGACCCCCAATCCTCCTTGAGTGCCCCGAAGGCTGGGACATCCTTGGTGGTGAGTTCAGATGTTCCTCGGCATCACTGCTGTGGCCAGCTGTTGCATCCCTGGGGGTCTCATAACTTGCAGCTTGGGGTTATGTCTCCTCCAAGTTTGCATAGCCACCAGCCGCCATGTGCAGCACTCCATGATTTCATGAATCTGGTGGAGAGCTGGCCCCTTCCCCACAATGTCCACCAGCCCTCCCCAGTGTGGAGCTGCATGATTGGCTGGGGGATTGGCTGCTTAGTGGTGGGCATATTTGCTTCCTGCATACCACACAGGGGGTGCAGTGGCCGCTGACAGGTGTGGGGTGGCCACACGCCGGAGTTACAAGACGTGTACCCACTCTGCACCTATGTGAATAGGTCCCAATAAGAGAAACAGTGCAAAGTAGAATAGATGACATGTGTTGACATGAATATAATACTGCAGAATAATGAAACATAGTGAACAGATATAATTTATAGCAAAATGGAGAAATAAATTAAATGAAACTATTTTATTACAAATTTTTTAAAAGAAATGTAAATACATTCTTTCCTCCAAATTTTAAAACATCTCCTTGCCTATCAATACCTCCTTTTTCCTTTTATGTTTACATGATTTACTGCCTTAATACCCAGCATTCATTACTTTACACGGAAATCCAAGGAGTACAGTATACATGAAGAGTGAGAACAGAGCTTACCGGGGATCAAGAAATATGCTTGATTTGAATCTTTGGGAGTAGTCTGAGTGGCACTAAGGTGACAGAGTTGAGAGAGAGCATTGTGGCTTACAGTAGAAAAGCCAGTATGGTACCAAAAAAGTAAGGAGGCACATTGGGGTCAATAAATTCTGTCCCATGATTACATGCTAAGATATCATTATACTACACCTGGAGTTAATCTCAGTCAGTCAAAGTTAAAGAGAAACTCTGCACTTCAGCATGTGCTTTTATAAATAAGTTGTTTCAGCTGTTACAAATTACTAGAGAATACAATTTATTTTTCAGTTTTCAATGTTCCTTTCCATGATTTACAGTATATCTAGGTAGTCCATCTAAACAGTCTGTATAGAAAGCATTTACCTCCTCCCTGCTAATCTCACAGTGTCTTTGTCTATGACATCATAATTCTCACCATGACAACAGACTATGATTTCACAACCAGCAATTGTGTGGTTAGCAGGGAAGTCAGATACATTTTGAAAGACTGAAAGAAATCATTGCTGCATTATCTACAATATTTAATAGACAAACAGCAGGGGAAAGTAAAAATAACAAGTAAATAGAATGAAATAAAGTTAGAACATAATTGGTGTATATCTAGTGTTTTAAGCTTTTTATTATAATAGTAAGTTGCTCTTTAAGGACCAGTCCTATCAATTTCATCATTAGGAAGTAAGGTACAACATGGTATGGGTTGTTATGGAATTTAGCCATGTCTTAATAGCTGTGGTACATGGCATAGTTGCATGGTCAATTGCCTCAATCCACATGAGAAGTGGGTAAATCCGACAACAAATCATGCCCTGGAGTGCTTTATTATGGTTATGGGCCTGTCTATAAAAACACAAAAACATGAAATAAATACTAGTTATTTTTTTCATTATGAATGCAGTAAATCATGATATGGTGCAGCTGCCAATCAATAAAATAGTCCCAAATTCTATTGCTATGTGCAGCTGGCAGTAAGCTGTGTCACAAAAGATGAATTCCCCCGTACAAGTTCACACATCCCTGGTTTTAGAAAACAGCCTTTTTATTTTCTGGTCTCTGATTGGCTAGTACCCCTCACAGGGGGGTACATTAACTTTCAATAGATGACCAGGAAAAAAAAAGTGCCAGCCTAAAGTGCCCCTTCACCTAACTGAAGTATCCTGGTGCCCACCCTGCTCCCTAATTGGCTGAAAGAACCTAATTTAAATTTCAAATCAACACCATTTTTCTCTCTCGCTTAGTGAGAGATACTGTACCCCCAATACCAGCCATCTGGCCCTATGGCACTCAATCTCAGCTGGGCTCACTTACAGATACATTTCTTTATTTTTTTGTTAGACAGACAAAAGCCAGAGATAGTCCCACCACACACATATATACTCACTCCCACACATAACCCTGCCCGTGGTGCCAGCCTGTGATACATGTCCCCCCTGTCAGTCCCCACTTGGTTTGCTTCTCCTGACATACTCAAGTTTATAAACAATACCCTGCTCAGTCCCCCAGCTGATCACAGAAAACAGAAACACAGAAATATTCCTGTGTTTTCCTCCCAGCTCTAGCAATGCACCTCATTCTAAATCTATGGACCTTCTGCCCGTACTCAACAGCTCCATGATTCGGCTGCCCGCCACCATCACTCCTCATCTATGTCCCAAAGAGTTCACTTGCCTGCTCACAGCACCCCAGAAGAAAATGTAGCATTACAAGAATGACAAAGCAGATAATTTCAAATCACCGGCAAGAGTAGGCTTACTTTTTGTTTACTGTCAGCTAGCCCACCGGAGGTGTTTTTTTTATTTTGCAGTTCGACCGACCCTTAGTTCTTCAGCTCCCATCCCTCAGCAGCTCATCATAGCTCTGTTTAAAAAAAACTGCAAGATAAACCCGATCTTCATGGCTAGGAAAACTAATTTTGCAGATTGATGTCCTGCTGCCATATGGAGTTGCCAAAAGGTGATTGATTTGAATTTTTTATAAAAAAAGAAGGCTGAGGTAGTACAGTGTGGAAGCATGATCAGTGACCATGACAGGCGAGCAGGTATGAAAGTTGGAAACCACAGGCAGCAGTACTATGGAGATGCAAAGAGGGATGGGAGGTAGAGAGTTAAAAAGTAGCGGGGGGGTGGGTCAAGTGAGTTGTAGATTGAAAAAAAAACAGCTCTGGAGAAACAGTTGGATTATGTCATTATTTTGTAGTTTCTGCCTGCAGTTTCAAGCATGAGGAACTTGTCTGGCTACAATTTTTTCTTTGCAGCAGGGAAACAGTCAGCCCCATGGGGGAACACTGCTAGCCATGATAGTTGGGTTTATTTAGAGCTATGGAGCTGCTCCTAGGGACAGGAGGGCATGAATTGAAGAGTGAAGTGGTGAGCTGCAGAATTAAAAACACCTTTGGAGAAAAAGGTAGATTAGTTTATTATTTGTGGTTTAAACTACCCTAGTTAGACAAAAGTCCCTAGCTCAGACAAGAGACAAAAAGAGAAAAAAAGCATTCTAATATAGGCAGAGGAAGTATTTTATTACAAAATCCTATTTTAAACTTTTTTATTCACATTTTCATTAATCTTTTTTTAATGACAATGCCCATTTTCTAAGCACAATAATACCCTCCAGGGTAAATGGTATTCATTTATTTATTTAGTTTTTGTTGACTGGGTAAGTGCACTAGACAAACCCTGCCTATTTTCAGGCATGACCTGGGGAAGGGGGGATACAGATGAATGCCAACTGACTTTGAACCAGATTAAGCTGCTGGTGGTATTTTTAGTGAATGAGGAAATTTGACCAGGACACTGGGGAAATACCCCTACTCTGCCAGCAGGGGGCTTGACTTCCTGAGAGCAGAGTGGAGGAGCACAGTTTGGAGCCGGACAGCAGAGGAGGAGGAAGTGCTGCTATGGCAAATGTGGAGAGTGAGGTCACTTAAGTAATGTCTGTGGTAAAGTCAAGTGTGGCCTATGTGGGGTTGTTGGGCACTTGGAGGCAGAATGCACAAACCAAGTTAAATGTTGTTTGTGTGAAGAGGAAGGGCACACCTTTGCAAAATGTCCCTGGGCTTCTCATAGCAGTCCAGACACTGGAGAAAGAACAGAGCAAGATATCTACCTGGCTGTGGTGCAGAAAGAGAAGCAAGATAAGGTAATAAGGGAAGCCATTATCAGAGAGGACACGGAAAAAGGAATAAATGTATAACCTTGGACTAAAAGGTTGGCAATACCAGAACAAAAAGAATCAAAAGAAGAAACAGGGACTTTTAAAATGGAAGGGAAGACAAATAAAGAAACTGGATTTACTATGGTTACAAGATCTAAAAACAAAAAGAAAAGTACAGCAAAACAGATACTTTCATTGGAAAAGATTGTGAAGGTGTAGAGTTAACAAATAAATACACCTTATTACAAGACAAGGAATGGTCCACTATGGAGGAGGGCTCTGAATGGTCCAACACAGATCTTTCTGAAGGTGCAGGAGAGGAAGATGGAGGCACAACAGACACGCAGGTGTCAACGAAAAGGAAAAAATCTTAAGAGGCAGGGTAAAAGTGAGGGGAAAACAAAATGGGAAATTTAAAATGCCTCACTCACAATACAAATAGTATTAAAAATAGAAGGAAGAGGCTGGTAACTTTTAAAATACTATATGACTTAAAAAGTGACTTATATGTATTCCAAGACACAAGGTTACACACTATAGATGAAATTCAACAAACTCAGAAAGACTGGACATGGGGACCATCCTTATGGTCCTTTGGGATAGATAGGTGTACAGGGGTGGTGGTAGCTTTCTCTTCTCATGATGTTCACATTATAAAAGTAATAGATTTGGTTCCTGGAAGAGCTATGATTATTGATGTTATCTTAAAAAAGAATTCTGTGAGAATTATTGTAATTTATAATCCACAAAGGAAAAAAGAAAGGAATATCCTAAAAGATCAAATAGAGGCTTATTTGTATACTACTAAAATATTAAATGTACAGTACAAGAGTTTTTGAAGGAAAAATACCAGCAACAAAGAAGTAGGAAAAGTGAGGATTTTTTTCTGACAATTGAGATGCCAGAGTTGGAGGAAGAGGAGGCAGAGGTGATAAAGGGGGAAATTAAAGAAGAAGAAGTGAAAGAGGCAATAAAATCTTTGTCAAATAACATGGCACCTGGGGTGGATGGGATTCCGAATATGTTCTATAAAATTTTGGAAAAACAAATAGCTCCCATTTTAACAAGAGTATACAATGGTATAATGAATGGAGACAATTTGGCAGAAAGCATGAAAAAAGGAATAACGATTTTTTTGCATAAAAAAGGAGAAAAAACACAGCTTAAAAATTGGAGGCCCATTAGTTTATTGACTTCAGATTACAAACTTTTTGCCAAGGTAATAAATAATAGGTTAAGGACATTTTCAGAGAAACTGATAATGCAGTCTCAAACGTGTGCTATTCCTGGATGGAGCATACAAAAAAATTTAATTTATATTAGAAAAGTCATAAATAAAGGACAGGAGGAATCTTTGCAAGGGTATTTGTATGCCTTGGATCAAGAAACGGCATTTGATGTTGTAAAACATCAGTATATATGGGATACCTTAGAAAAGTTTAACATTCCAACAGAATTAATTAGTTTAATAAAAGCAATATATAAGGAAGCTCAAATTTGTCCTATGGTTAATGGGCATCTAGGGACTTCAATCTATATAAGGAATGGGGTTCGGCAAGGGTGCCCATTAAGTCCTCTGCTCCTTGTATTTTGTCTAGACCCACTTCTGAGGAGAACAGAGGTGAAGAAAGAGATTAAAAGTATTGTATGGCAAAATAGGAAACTGAATAAAACAAGTGCTTATGCAGATGATTGCTTAGTTTTAGTAAAAGATCAGAGTTCAGGGGATAAGTTAATAGAGACAGTAGAGAAGTATAGCCAATATACAAGTATTAAGATAAATAAAGGGAAAAGTAGAATTTATCTGTTGGGGCAGTGGAGAAAAAGAAAAGAGGAGATTTGAAGATAGCAGAAGGAAGCATTAAGGTGCTGGGAATAAGATTTGGAGGGGATGATGCAATACAACAAAACTGGGAAGAAAAGTATCAAATAGCCCAAATAAAAGTACATAAATGGAAACAATGGAGTATGATACGAGAGAAAAATAATTTACTTATTAAAAACATTTATTGTCTCAATATTTTTATTTTTAGCATACATTTTTCCAGTACCATTTCAAATGCAATCCAAAATTCAAAGTCTTTTTTTTTTCAGTTATTGTGGGGTAGCAAGTTAAATCCTATTAAAAGGGGGATAACGTATAGAACCATAAAAGATGGGGGTTTAAACATGATAAATCCATTTGTTTTTTATATTAATATTTTTGTGTTTTCAAATATTATACCATTAGTAAAAGGTAAGAACAAAAATTGGTCTTGGTTAACACAGTAATGGAATGTACCTTTCATTAAATGTATTGGGAAGAAAGGGAATATAGTAGGAGCTAAAGTGTGGCCAATATATATGGAAATTGGAAGGAAATATTTAACCCAGTGGGAGGTAACAGTGGATGCTCTAATTAGGGGTAACAGAAAACAGATGTATAAAGAAATTATGGAGAGGAATTTCTGGGAAAAACAAGTTTTTAAGGTAGAAAAAGGAATAAAAGAGCAGGAAATTTTAGCTGTTACATTAGAAAAAAGAATTCCGGGAAAAATGAAAGATGTAGTATGGATGTGTAGTCATGGGAAGTTGAACGTGAGAGGTAACCATAAACATAAAAGAATGGAGGAAAGAATATGTGGAGAAAGAGATTGTGGAACAAAAGAGGAAAGTGTGCAGCATTTATTTTTTGATTGTGAATTTGTTAAACCTTTTTGGGGTATGGTAGCCAGTTATTGGGGGATGCAAGCTTTTAAAAATATGACATACGAGATTTTGATTTATGGTCAATTAACAAAAGAATGGGAAAAAGTTAATAAAAATACAGTCTATGTTATTTTGGCAGTTTTGAAATGGTCTATATGGCAAAACAGATGCTCAAGATTTTTGCAAAATAAGGATTTGACTGTACAGGATATTTTTTTAAGTTTCAAGATGAAGTAGATAAAATTTTTCAAGATGAATGTAAATTATGGGGAGAAGAGAAAGCAAGAGAGCTGTGATCATAATGACTGTATGATTAGTTTTTGTTTTGGAAAAAAGTGTGTTTTGGTTTCAATAAAAACTTACCCTACTCTTTTCGATAAGTGCCATGGGATCTTTAACATCTGCCTGAACTACCACCAATCCAGGCAGATGAGACCTCAATTTAATGTCTTATCTGAAAGACGGGCACCTCAGAAGTGCAGCATCCCTCTCATGCTGCACTAAAATGTCAGTACTGGGATATTAACCCAAGTGCCAGATGTGGGAACTGAACTCACAACCCTCTGATCTCCCAGCCTCAGAGGCGAGTGTGCTACCTACTGAGCCACTGACACAGACTATTGGGCTATACTGGACCTTCCAGGAGCTAAAGGCCCTCTGCCTGTGGTGAAGGGCCTCATTACGCCTCGGGCGGTCTGGTATGGCCCAATACCACCCACCCTGTCAGGTATTATTGCTCACTGTACATAATGCATGTGCTTTAAGATCTACAGTTCATAAATGTTTTTAAAGCACTTACATTATAGTCTGCCTTGCTTCCTAACCCAGTTTCTTATTTTATGCCTTTCCCCTCATTCAGTATGTGGTTACTCACTAGCGATGACTCCAGGGTCAGTTGGCAATACACAATATGCAATTCTTATTCCTGTTTCAGTACTTTTTATGGGTCCTACAATACTAGTTTTGGGTTCTGAATGCTCATTTTACCATCAACAGAATATGCGGGGCATCCTATTTTTGGATGCCCATGTATTAATTTTTAAGATATGAACGTGTGTCAAAGTGTACAAGACTAACATGATTTGTATCTTGTGCTGATTTTTAAATACAGTTTACAAAAAAAAGTATGTAGTACTATATGATAATTTATCTTGGAATATTAGAATTCAAAATGATAATTTGTTGACAGAAAAATTACTTCCCTCCCCAAAAACAACATATGCATACATGGCATGTTTTCCATGGAATTCAAGAATTAAAAAATCTGCTTAATTCTTCAGGGAGAATGTTTATATCCTACCCCCCCCCACACACACACATATACTCACTCTCACAATAGAAGGCCTAATATGGAGCCAGGCCCTCAATTGTATATGTGGCAGGGAAAGCAGCAAATTGTTTTCTTTGTAAGCAGGGAAGGATTGTGGGTGGGGAGATTTGGTTCACCCATGCCACAGCGGCAAACATGTTGCGAGTGCCAATTACAGTGCAGGCAACATGCCGCCTAGCATTACAGTGCCAGGCATTATGTCCTCCAGGAGTTGCAACACCAAAGAGCCCTGCTGGGAAACAGTCAGCTTTTGTGGGAGGCTTCACCCCCTGCACCGCCCCAAAACTAAATAGAAACTTCACCAGGGAGGACATGCCCTGAAGGGGACAAAACCTGTCTGGGTGCAAACGGTGACATGAGTGAGAGGCGAACTAAAATCAAGATCACCCCTTTTACTGTCCCCCTTGTTGCAGCCCCCTAATTAAGGCAGGAAAATGTACTCAGTAACTTGAAAGGATATGGGGAGATTTTTGTATGATAATCAAAGAAACACTAGAAATTAAGACTTTGGATAGCACATCATTGTTTAAATTGATGGACATGTGTAATGTGTAGCAAATGAGTTGAAACATTTAATTTGTTTATTTTATTATTAAGGGAGTCTCGGAGTCCTATAGAAGAACAAACAGCCATGACTAGCTATGGAAAAAATGTTACCTTAAAGAATTGAAGGGGAACTGGCAATGCCAAGCTTATTTTATTAATAAACTGCAGCTCAGTTAGATTACATTTTACCTTGGAAGCAAAGGTAAACCTATTGTATGTAGATATGGAAATTCATATAAGTCATTTTCCATCATTAGTTTATGTATTACATACTAAACAAAGTGAGGGGTCTGGGTATTAAAAATCAAATCCTCTTACATCACTCTCTTGTGTGGTGTTAGAAAAATGCCAATCACTGATGAAGTGGGTAAGAAAAATTTACAGGCAATCAAATAGATAATAGCACTCCCTTCCCCATGTTGTGTGACAAAGGCCTTTATGTATCAATATGTATTTTTACTCTAAACTATTAAAATTTGAACATGAAATAAAGCTCAGCCTAACTGATTTCTGAAGAGGTTACAAGCAACAGTCAGGGTGGGTAGCTCAAGCTGACCAAACATTTTGCACTACAGTAATTGCCTAGTTCTTCATCAGAGGTTCTCTGGCAACTAGGGTGGTACATCTTCAGAAAATGATGGAAACTTTGCTATGTGTAGTGTAAAGCAAACTTTCCAATTTGCCACCAATGGAGTCAGCAAATTTTTAAATTTGCTGCAGTACTACTTGTAGAAAGCTTCGCAGAAAATAATTATCTGCAAAATTGTCTGTTTTCATTCCTAGGCTCACCCATTAACCCTGAGCCATCCTTCTCAACATTTCTCTAGCATACTACATGCAGTTGGCATTCTAGAAAATGTAATACTTTATCACAATCTCATTGGAAATTTTTTTTTTTAGCAGCTTGCACTACATCATCAAGTATTTCATTCTAAATTGTTTATAGCTACAGGATCTACAGTTTGAGAAAAAGAGTGACTGTAGAGAGCTCAAGCAAGCCATTTGACCTGATAGCTCAGCTACTGTAGTATGGTGCAGGGATGACATTCGTGGACACAGAAGGCCTAATTCACAAAACCTTGCACAAGCTGCACCAAAGGTGGCTTGTGTTGATTGCCCATGCACCACAGACCCTGCACCCAATTCTCTAATGGGCAGGGTCCTGGTGCAAAGTCCTGGTGCTTGTGGCAACCCTAGTACTGTGCCAAACAGAGGGCACACCTGGACAGGGTGCTTCAAGCCTGTGGTGAATGTGCACAAGCACACCCGCCCACCCATCTCTGATCCTTACCATATAACATAATATATGCCCCAGTTCCCTGGCAGTCTAGTGGCCCCCCATCCCTGAATCCCACCCCCTATGAAATAAAAAAATATGTTGACACCTAATCCCTGGTAGTCTAGTGGCCCCCCGAACCCTGATCCTTATGAAATAATAAAATATATTGTCCCCTTTTCCCTGGTAGTCCAGTGGCCCCCTTCCCCAAACCCTGATCCATATGCAATAATAAAATATATTGTCCCCTTTACCCTTGTAGTCTAGTGGGCCCCACACCCAACAGTGCCCTACTATCTCACTCCCAAGCAACCCATAATTGGGCTGGCACCTGGCACAGCCCACCTCCCATCACTGCAACCAGCCACTGACTGAGCTCCGCATGAGCGCCTACAGTACCTGGTATGCGCTCAGTGAGTTGTCAATCACTAAGCGTGTACTATGTAAAGTATGCGCTCATTCAGAGCTCAGTCAGCAGTGGTGAGAGGTGGACTGTGCCAGTCACCAGCCCCTTTACAGTTTGGGGGAAATGGGGTGGTAGGGCACTGCCGAGTGGGGGGTCCACTAGACTACCAAGGTAAAGGGGACAATATATTTTATTATTTCATAAGGATTGGGGTTCGGGGAGGGAGCCACTAGATTACCAGGGAAAAGGGGTCAGAACAACTGTTTTATTTCATCAGGATCAGGGTTTGGGAAGGGGGGCCACCTGACTACCAAGGAAGGGGCTGCCAGGCTATGTAGTGATAGGGGACATCGGAAAAGAAAGACTGCAGCATATTGCTGCTATCTGGGTAACTCCCTCAGCAGTATAATTCTAAGTACCATTGCACCAGCCAGTGCTGATCTAAGGGTACTTGGACATGTCATCACCAGGGGAATTTTGTGAATTATAATCCAGGGGTAGTTGCAGCCTGAATCTACTGCAAGCCCCTGGCACCATGCCATAGCACAAGTGTATGATGCAAGGGCAGTGTAAGGGCAGTTAGGTGCAGGCTGCATGCTGTTGACACAGCCTGCCTTTGTGAATTGCTCCTGGGGCATCATTTGGCAAAAGGAGCACTTTCACAAGGGGCACTTTGTGCTACTCTTTTGGATGCAAGCCCCTTCTGCTGCCCCAGGGAGCTTTGTGAATCAGGCCCAGAGTTATTAAGTAGTACTTTGCCTTCATATGTTTCAGTTCTAGTTGAATTTTCTGTGCCAGTTTTTTTCCCATTTCTCAGGTATGTTGAGATCCTCCTAAATCTTATTTACTTTATTCTGCAGTGCAACTAAGTTTCCTGTTTTCATGTCATCAGTGAACCTAGCAACCCAGTTGTTTGTGATCATCTCCAAATCACTTAGGAATATTTTAAACAAGGTTGGCCACAACACAGAACCTAGTGAGGCTTCACTGGTTACTTTGTTCAATATGGATGGGTTAGCATTAATCATGAGCCTGTGTTTCTTGCATGGCAACCAGTTTCTAATCGATTACATGGCCAATAAGGCTCTTCATTTAATGAAGCAGCCTCTTACATGACAGGGTTCAAGGCTTTTCTGAAGTCCATGCACAAAACATGTACAGATTTCTGCTCATCAAATTCCTTGGTGACATAAAAATTACAATAAATGATTGAAAATGATGCTGTCAAATTGATTCTGGTAAACTAAACTCCTGATGGATTCAGCCAAAATGGTGAAAAAAAGTCCAAGAGACATAACACTAGGAGAGATTCTGCTGATGGAATGCAGCACAAATCTAAACAACATAACAAAATGAACACTTCTGTCAGTTCTGATGCCTTAACACCCATGCCAAGAGCATGTCTGTTAGTAAACACACCATGCCAAAGAATCCACCAGCAGGCCCTATCAAAGAAGTTGTGGGGAATATAGGTCCTTTGTAATTTCAATCAGCTGACAATCTCTTTTTTGGCTCATTGACAAGATCATCAAGAGGTCAAACAAGTAAACAAGCTACTGGGTTAACAGAATCTGTAACTATGCAAGCAACAGTGTTAGCTAAAGAGAATATTTTGCAGATATTTTCTATGATACAAACATTACCTCTGTGCAAGCACTCAATACCTCATATAAAGCTTTGATGTCTGTGGTTCAAATATTTGTCATAAAACTACATGGCATTGCCTCAAATCAAATATTAACAAACTGAACATTCAAAAATGATGAAGGAGAAGAGTGAGATAAAAATAAAAAATAAATGAAAAAGGTTTTTTTACAGTCATTAATAAAATATTTCTCAGAGTCTTGATAACATCATATAGAGGACATGAAATGTTCAAGAGCACGCTGTGTCACAGGAATTTTCATGTTCAGATGGCCTAATTAAATATAGTAAGAACCTGATTGAAAAGGTATTAACAGTTGAATTGCTGGGTTATTACTTCAATAATATGCCACCAATTCAAAAGGCTTACTTCATTTTTTAAGGATATGAGGATTGGGAGAAGTTAGGTCCAGGGGTAAAGATCAGAACAGATGATTGGAGATGGAGATGGTAGGATCAGGAACAGAATATGGAGATGCCCCAGGAAAATGTAGAACCAGGGCAGTGGTTCACATTGCCTGATTCCCAGTATCAGGGCTCCTGACATCAACAGGCCAAGAAGCCAAAAGGACAACTTGGACAGCTCCATCTGTCAGGTGATTCTAGTTAATGTCGGGTCACCGACGAATAATACCACAGTGGTAGTGGATTTTATCAAAGATCCCTCAGCTTACCTGGCATACATTATGAAGACCTAGTTGGGGGATGAGTCTGGACCAGTGCTAGAGATTGACATTTCACCAGGTTACTCCACAGTGCAATGTCTGAGATGGGGGCACAGGGGGGTGGCCATCCATTTTAGAGCTGGTTTGAATCCTACAGCACACCCAGTGATGGAGGCCAGGACATTTGAACGTGTGGCTATGAGATGTGACACAGGTGTTGGATGTAGGATTCTGCTTGTGTGCCAGTCATTGGGTAATGATAATGGGTTTCTTCAGGAATTTGGGGAGTGCATTGTTGGCCTGACATTGGAGTCCCCTAGGTGGTTGGTGTTGGAGGATTTCTGTGCCTGGGCTGATTACTCCTAGGTGTCTGGTCAACAATTTCTTCATCAAATGAATATCATGGGCCTCACACACATTTTTACCTCTGTGAATCACCAACATGGCCACCCTGGCTTCCTGCTGGGGCTTGATGCCTATGATGTCCAGGGTTCTTTGACTGTTTTGTCAGATCATCATGCTATAAGATGTCTTAACTGGGCTCCCTGTATTGTATCCTCCCCCCTGCGGAGTTAGTACAATACCATCATAAACATAATTGCGAGACTTTAAAGATCATGGCAGTATTGGATTGCTTGAGCATGTTGCAAATGTGTGTTGGGTGCTGAGAACCCATGGAAGGATATAATATGGACATTAATACTGCTCTTGTCTTCCTTACACCCTAACATATATGCCCAAGGGTCACCTTCAAAAGCTCCTCATTGTATAATGAGGAGCTGAGGGAGGCTGACCAAGGGTGGAGATTGGAGTTTTATTGGAGGAGGTATTGGTCAGTCAAGGATAGACTAACCTTGAGAACTCATTATGAGAATGATAAAGGGGCAAGCACCCTGAGAAAAGCAAAGTTCTTGTCACTGGTAATTACTGCAGGGAAACAGGTCTACTCAACTTCTTTGCACTGTGGATGGACTTTTATGTCTGGATTATCTACCATCTGGCAGAATATTTTTTACAGAAAATTGTGAGGAGTTAGGAAGTTTTTTCCCCTGATAGGGTATTCTTAATTACAGCTTGTGCAGTATTTACACCAGTGGACTGTCACTTTTTAGCATGCTTTATCCTGAGTTGAGTGTTTGTCCCCTGTATGTCTGGAGGGAATTTCAGCCAATTCTAGCTGGAGAGGTACTCCATGTGATCTGTGAACTATGTCCCACCTACTGTATGCTGAACCTAGGTTCAACATCATTGTTGTTTTACTGCTGAGAAGTCCTAGATCCAGTTATTACAGAGAGAGGTGTTCCTTGCAGACAGGTGTCTTCCAGGCTGCCTTGAAGAGGGACATTGTGAATCCCCTCCTTAAAAAACACATTTTGAACCCAGCCATTTTATCCAACTGTAGGGCCTATCTCAAACCTCCCATGTGTGGGGAAGATTGTTGAGAGGGTGGTGGTGACTTGAGACACATTTGAAGAGATATGCTATCTATGAACAATTTCAGTTGGTAATTAGAAGATGATACAGCATGGAGACAGCACTCATCATGGTGCATAAGGTCCTCCTACTACTTAGAGATAGTTGGGAATGAATGATTTTGGTTCTCCTCTATCTCTCATCAGTGTTTCACACCATGGACCACAGGATTTTACTCAATCGATTACAGGCACTTGGGGGGGGGGGTTCACAGGATCTGCTTTAAAGTGGTTAGGGTCCTTTCTGTTCAGCTGGGTGCTGCAAGTTGTGCTGGGAAATGTTTTCTTTATGCTCTGTTGCCCTTGATTGTGAAGTGTCTCAGGTTTCTTCCATATTGTTTGTGGTGTACACACTGATCTAGGGGATGTAATTAGAAATACAGTTTGGGGTTTCACTGTAATGCAGATGATACCCAGCTGCAATTGTCATTTGCCCCAGGGAGGTGAATGCTCTCAATCAACCAAACAGTTGCCTGTCTGATATCAATGACTAGTGGTCTTCAACTGAGTAATATTGAATTCAGAAAAGACAGAGATGCTGCTGGGCAATACCAGTCTGCAGAAGTCTGCAGGAATTGGGGGTGGATTTAATCTGGCTGCTGCCCCTCTCATGACTATGGACAGATTTAAGAATCTAAGCATCATCATGGATTTAAAGCTGACACTAGAACCTCAGGAGTAAGTTCTCCTGTGGTCCATGGTGTGAAAAACTGATGAGAGATAGAGGAGTACCAATGCCCGTAGTCTGAGTAACAAGCTTCCTGAATTAGTGGCCTTGATGGAGGAGGAACATCTGGATATCGTGGCAGTCACAGAAACATGGTTCACACAAAACCATGACTGGGACGTAAACATACCAGGATACACTATCTATAGGAGGGACAGAGAGGGTAAAAGAGGAGGAGTAGCTCTTTACATAAGGGAAGGAATCAAAGCAACGGAACAAAAGGGAAAACAGGGAGGAGAAGAAGCACTGTGGGTAAATTTGGAGACTGGCAATGGCACCACAATCCGCACAGGGGTTGTATACAGATCCCCTTCTCAGGGGGAGGAAATGGACAAGGAAATGATAGAAAGTATACTTAGTATGGCAGAAAAAGGGGAGATATTGCTGATGGGTGATCTGAATATGCCAGATGTTAACTGGAGTGCAGTTGCAGCAGCCACTTCGAAGAGTGGGGTTATTCTAGATGCCCCACAGGGGCATGCCTAGACAACTAGTATTGGAGCCCACCTGAGAGGGAGCAATCTAGACCTGGTTCTCTCAAATGGAGATGAAGAGAGGATCACAGATGTAGAAGTGGGTAGCCATCTGGGAACTAGTGACCATCTAACAGTATGGTTCACAATAAATACAGCAATAGAGTCAGTTTAAAAGGCAAAGGTACTGGACTTTAGGAGGGCTGACTTTGCTAAAATGGGTGAGTGCCTAAGGAATGCACTAGCAAATGGGCAGGAAGGAGGGTGGAAGAACAATGGGAATAATAACAACTGCCATCACAGAAGTAACAAGCCTCTGTGTGAAGCAAATAAACAAAACTAAACGATGTAAGAAACCACTATGGTTCTCAAAGGAAGTGGCAGTGAAGGTTCAATAGAAAAGAAAGCTAGGAGTACAAGGAATCACAGAAGGAGCAGGACAGAGAACTGTTTCAGTTAAAGCAAAAGGAAGCTGGGAAGGCAGTCAGAACAGCAAAGGCCCAAACCGAGGAAAAGATAGCCAACTCAGTTAAGAAGGGGGATAAAACCTTTTATAGGTACATCAGGGAGTGAAGGAAGACCAAGGGAGGGATAGTGAGGCTTAATAAAGGGGAGGGGAGGGGAGGTGGCAGAGGGTGACTGTGAAAAGGCAGAGATACTAAACAAATATTTTTGCTCAGTATTTACAAAGGAAGAAGGAGAGGTACCTAAAACAAACAATAGAAACACTCTGGATATGGAAGTTGATACCAGCCCATTTACAGAAGAAAGGGTTCTGAAAGAACTCTTAAAACTGAAGGTGGACAAAGCAATGGGGCCTGATGGGATTCATCCCAGAATTCTAAAAGAACTAAGGGCAGAATTAGTGACACCACTGACTACCCTGTTTAACAAATCATGGGAGGATGGGGTGGTACCCAAGGACTGGAGGAGGGCAGATGTGATTCCCCTTCACAAAAGTGGGGGCAAAGCAGAAGCAGGAAACTACAGACCTGTTAGTTTAACCTCAGTGGTAGGGAAAATGATGGAATCACTTGTGAAGGAAAGAATTGTTGAGTATCTAGAGGCCAGAGGGGCACAGGGCCCAAGGCAGCATGGATTCACAGCAGGAAGGTCATGCCAGACAAATCTGATAGATTTCTTTGACTGGGTGACCAAAGTAGTAGATCAGGGAGGGGCTGTGGACATGGTCTACCTAGATTTTAGCAAGGCATTTGACACAGTCCCACACAAAAGATTAATATACAAGTTAGCTAGCCTGGGAGTGGGTCCCAAGATGACAGCCTGGGTAAAAAATTGGCTGGAGAATAGGACACAGAGAGTAATAGTAAATGGAGTCCACTCTGAAGAAAGGGGGGTTACTAGTGGGGTACCGCAGAGGTTCAGTATTAGACTGGTCCTCTCAATGTCTTTATGTTTACATTGCAGAGGGACTAGAAGGAAAAAGTATGTCCTTTGCAGATGACACAAAGTTCTGCAACAGAGTTGATGCACAAGGTGGGTGGAAAGGATGAAAAGGACTTGGCAAGGTTAGAGGAATGGTCAAATGTATGGCAGCTTAGATTCAATGCTAAGAAGTGCAAGGTAATGCACCTGGGAAACAAAAACCCAGGGGAAGAGTACACAATGGAGGGGTGAGATACTAACAACAACAAAAATAGAAAGGGACCCGGGGGTAGTCATATCAGATGACCTAAAGGTGGGCAAGCAATGTGAAAGGGCAACAAGGAGGGCTGGAGGGATACTGGGATGAATAGGGAGAGGCATCACCAGTAGAAAACAGGAAGTTATTATCCCTCTGTACAGACAGCTGGTCAGACCCCATCTGGAGTACTGCGTGCAGTTCTGGAGACCCAGTCTTCGTAAAGACATAGACAGGATGGAAGCTGTCCATAAGAGGGCAACTAAAATGGTGCAGGGTCTGCACCGGAAGACATATGAAGAGAGACTTAAGGAGCTTAATATGTATAGCCTCGAGGAAAGGAGGGAGAGGGGGGACTTGATAGAAACTTTCAAGTACCTCAAGGGAATCAACAAAGTCCAAGAGGGTAGCATCTTTCAAAAAAAGAGGTGTGCACGAATAAGGGGGCACAATCTGAAGATGGGGAGGGCTCAGAGGTAATTTAAGGAAGTATTTTTTCACAGAGAGGGTTGTGGATGCTTGTAACGGCCTTCCGGAGGAGGTTGTGGAGTCAAAAACAGTGGTGGAATCCAAGCATGCATGGGACAGTCATAAGTCAATTCTAGGGGTTGGGGGTAGGAAGAAGTAGGCTGCTGGTTAACTAGGATCTGCAGCTTATCCAGTAGGCAGGGAAATGGGCAGACTGGGTGGGCCAAGCGGTCCTTATCTGCCATCAAATTCTATGTTTCTACATAAGCAGCAATCAGTTACATTTTTTTCTCTATATGAGGAACATCACCCAAACTAACCCTATATGGAACCTGATGATCTGAAACTGCTGTTGCATGCCATCATTATGTTCAAACTGGATTTCTGAAATGCTCTACACTCCAAGAAATGAAGTGTTTTTTTACACTATAAATGTGCAAATCACTGTTTAACACAGTGGGCCAGATATTCAAAACTTTGCCCCCGGGCTAAATTAGCACTGCCCAACAGGCAAATTTAGCCTGGAGCACAAAACAAGCCATATTCAAAAGGAATAGCCCAGAGCAAACAGCTTCTGAATATAGCATGGGAATGAGGCCGGGCAAACTGGGCTGGGAGTGCAGTGCAAACTTGGCCCTGGAATAAGACAGCTATGAATATGGCAACCAGGAAGTGCAAATCACAACAGCAACACAGTGCACAGCAATGTGAAGGTAGGTAGAGGTGAACTATGTGGCCAATGTGTGTGCCAGCAAATGTGTGGACCCAGTACAGCTGCAGGCAGCAGCATATGTGAAAGTACAGTGTGCAAAAATGTAAAATATTCCCCGAACTGTTAGCGCAGTGCTAACACGTTTATGCAGGTTTAGCGCGGGCTAAACCGTTAGCCCAGTGCAAACACGCTTTGCCTGGCGCTAAACTTTGCCATATTCAAAAGTGACATGCAAATGAGCCTACTTAGGTAGTCTGTGGGCAAACATCCAGATTAGCATCTCATTATGCCCTGATTTGCATGCAGTTTGCACTGGCTAACTGTTTAGGCCTCAGCGCTAAAACCCGCACAAACGTAGTAGCTGGCGCAAACAGCTTGGGGAATATTATACAGTTTTGAACACAACTTCCACATGCGCTGCTGCCTGCAGCTGTACTGGGACAACACAGCATAGGCACAGATGGTGGTGGTGCTGCATGCAACTGTCACACTGTAGGTCATGCTACAGTGCACAACAGACATTACAGTAGCAAGGGGACCAGTAGTGTGTGGACACAGCAATGCCTATGGTGTGTAGGGCAGTGATGATGACTGCACTATACTCAGTGAGAGGCCCAACCTGCAGGTGTTTACCGACAGTGGACATTACTGTTACGCTGTTGTGTGACCCACAGATGCTGCACCTGTGGCATGGGATGCTCACAGTGACATGTACATTTCTGGCTTTGTGTGCTGTGGCAGTTGTACAGCTGTGCGGTATGTGGCAGGGGGGCATATATTATCCGAAAGGCACACTGGTGTTGGGGTATTCCCAATACTGGCCCATGTGCACTGCATGATACGTCCCAGCCTTGTGGCCACACCTGGTCTGTGGCACAGCCTCGCCACCCATACACGCTCCCCTCAACATCCTCCATGCCCACAGTGCTGCATGTGTGTTCTGGCATCTGTTGGTGTCCACAGAAGTATGGTCCGCAGGTGTGTGCTGTATGGCCACACTGCCATGCTGTCCACTGGCGGCAGGGTCACCACTTACTACCTGGCATGGCTGGGACTGGTGGCAGATGATGGCATCAATGTGATGCCATCAGTTAGTAGCATGCTTCCTCTATGTTTGGCTTTATCTATGTATCATATATATTTGTTAGGGTCGCGCAAAACCCGCGCTAAACCCGCACAAATACCACGCAAAGCCATAGTGTCGTGCAAAGCTGATTGCCCAGGGTTAAGACAAACTTTTCCTGGGCAGTAATGTGCACTGCGCTAAGTGTCGTCCTAAGTTGCGCAAAACCACTTAGCGTGGCGCTAGTCGCTGAATATAGCATTGTGCCTGTATTCATGTCAGTTTGCCCCTTGCATACATTATAATTTTGCCTGGCGCTAAAGCAGTTTGCCCACGCTATTTGGCCTTTTGAATATAGCAGACCTGCACTAATCCCGCACTAAACCTGCGCATCCGGTTTTTGCCCAGCGCAAAGTTTTGAATATCTGGCCCCATGTGTGTAACATTAACTCACAATTGTATCATTTTTATGAAAACTGATTTACACAAATGCAGTGTAAAAAAATAACATTTAGTGTTATTTTTTACACTGCAAGTTTATAAATAGACCTTTAACAGTGTGTGTAATATTAACTCACAAATGTGTTAAAAAAAAACACTTAATTTAGTTGATCAACTGTACCCAGAAATGGGATAGTGCTGTATTACGTAATTAATTAAAATGTTTTTGCAAGCAATATTGTGATTTTTATTTTACAGCTTTAACAATGTTTTTATACATGTTAAAAGATATACTTTTTATAGCTGAGCCAGTATAAATACCTTCATATCAATTTACATATACTTCCCATGATGCTTTGCTTATTTTGGTGTTTGCAATTGTGTTTTTCTTTCAAATTTGGCTGCATGGTCAATACCTTTCCAGGGTAACCTTTGTCCCAGGGAATTTGCTCTGGGGTTCGTATCTTTAGTAGTCATTCTCGTCTCTACTATGGGCTCCCCATAACATTAAAAGTAAGATCCTCATAGTACCTCCCAGGTCACCCAAGCACTAGGTCATGATCTAAATGCGACATATTGATGAGCTCTAACAAGGGCTCATCACCTGTGTTGATTTGCTGTGCATTTGGCTTTGTTGACACTAAAGTTCAAATTCATTCAGAGGAGATTGTGAATGTTTTTTGATTAGCAATTGTGTTTTCCATTTAATGCAAGACTAATATACTTCAGAATTTAATACATTTATGTGTTGAAATAACACATTCAATATGGACATTCTAACACACGGATGTGTTAGCAAAAGCTACACATTTGTGTGTTGAACAATTTATACATCACTGTGTTAAATTTATTTAACACACTGCATGTGTTAAATTTAATGCACATGGACCCAGATATTCAAAACTTTGCCCTGGTGTTAAATTAGCACTGCCCAGTGGGCAAACTTAGCCTAGAGCAAAAAGCAAGCCATATTCAAAAGGAATAGCCTGGAGCAAACAGCGTATGAATATAGCATGGGAATGAGGAAGGGCAAATCAGGCTGGGAGCGCAGGGCAAACTTAGCCCTGTAATAAGACAGCTCTGAATATAGCAACCAGGAAGTGCAAACCACAATGGCAACACAGTTCACAGCGACGTGAAGGTAGGTAGAAGTGACCTATGTGTGTGCCAGCAAATGTGTGGACCCATTACAGCTGCAGGGAGCAGTGCATGTGAAAGTACAGTGTGCAAAACTGTATAATATTCCTCAGACTGTTTGCACAGTGCTAACGCATTTGCCCAGTGCTAAACTTTGCCATATTCAAAAGTGATATGCAAATGAACCTACTTAGGTAGTCTCTGGGCAAACATCCACATTAGCATCTCATTATGCCCTGATTTGCATGCAGTTTGCACAGCGTTACTGCAGGGTCCCACAGCGCCACCTGTAGGTCAGTGTGGCAGTACAGGGGATGGCCGGGTCTGCCCACAGTGCCACCTGTAGGTCAGTCTGGCAGTGCATGATGACAGCTGCAGGCGACATGAATATAGTACAGCATAGTATATTGCACCCCAGGGGACAACACAGCATAGGCCTAGGTGGTGGTGGTGCTGCATGCAACTGTCACACTGTAGGTCATGCTACAGTGCACAACAGACACTACAGTAGCAAGGGGGCCAGTAGTGTGAGGAACACAGCAATGACTACGGTATGTATTGCAGTGAGGACCACTGCACTGTACTCAGGGACAGGCCCAACTTGCAGGCTATTATGGACAGTGGACAGTACTGATATGCTGCTGTGTGATTCACAGACGCTGCACCTCTGGCATGGGATGCTTACAGTAACATATACATGTCCGGCTGTGTGTACTGTAGTATTTGTACAGTTGTGCGATATGTGATGGGGGGGCATGTATGATCCGATGAGTACAGTGGTGTTGGGGTATTCCCAATACTGGCCTATGTGCACTGCATGATGTCTCCCAGCCTTGTGGCCACACCTGGGCTGTTGTGAGGCCTGGCCACCCATACACCCTCCCCCCAACAGCCACCATGCCCACAGTGCTGCATGTGTATGCTGGCATCTGTTGGTCACCACAGATGAATGGTCTGCAGGTGTGTGCTGTATGGCCACTCTACCATGGTGTCCCCTGGAGGCCAGGTCACCCCTGACTGCCTGGCATGGCTGGGACTGTTGGCAGATATTGGCATCATTATGGTGCCATCAGTGAGCAGCATGTGTCCTCCATGTCTGGCTTTTTCTATGTGTCATATTCATATGTTAAGGTCGCTCAAAGCCACGCAAATGCCATGCAAATCCACAATATCACACAAAGCTGTTTGCCCAGGGTTAAGACCAGCTTTTCCTGCGCAGTAATTTGTACTATGCAAAGAATCATGCTAAGTTGCTCTAAACAACTTTGCACAGCACTAATTGCTGAATATAGCATTGCGCCTGTATTCATGCTCTGTTTGCCCCTTGCATGCATTATGGTTTTGCCCACTACTAATGCAGATTGCACGCACTATTCAGCCTTTTGAATATTGTAGACCCATGCTAATCCGATGCTAAACCTGTGCAAATGGTTTGCGCCCAGCACAAAGTTTTGAATATCTGGGTCACTGTGTTTTCCCTAACAGCGCTAACTGCAGTGTTACAAATTAACTAATTTGTAGTCAAATTTAACACTTCCTTTCTAAGAGTATATACTTTGGACTATCAGGAGGTTTGATATACCACTTGCAGTTGGTAAGAGCACTGAATCCTGGATGACTGCAGGAGTATCTCACTCTGAGTGTATTACCCCAGTATTGCAGTCTTTGAACTGGATGCCAGTGAAGTGGTGCATCTCCTTCAAGATAGGTTTGATAACATGCTGTATAAAGCCCTGCATAATTTAGGCTTGTGTTACCTGAAAGAGCTAATGTTGCCATAGTCACTTGGTCACCATCTCTATTCCACTGAAAAAGGTTTGCTAACTTTTTTAAGACTGCATTTTGAGGAATCTGGGGACCATGCATTTTTAGTGGAGGCACCACTGTTTTAGAATTTCTTATCTTGGCAGGCCCCCCTCAGTGGTACAATTTAAAAGGCAATTAAAGTACTTTTTGTTTAACACAGCTTTTATAAGCTGAGGTATTCCGAGCCATATGTACTATTGTTATTTGGGAATTGCGCAATATTTGAAATATTATATCAATTTAGATACATTATGGAAGTTGTAGTTACTGTTGTATATTTCTTTACTAGAGTTTTGTAAGGCACCCTGAGCCCAGGGGACAAAGCCCCTTAGAAATGAATCACTTAGAGCACCATATTCAAAGTCAACCATGAGCATCACACACACAGGAGCACTGTGTGGAAAATAGCACACATCCAGCTCTGGGGCTATATTCAGATAGTATGTTCTGATTAGATTGAAGTCTGAAAATGGGCAGTGTTGGCACAGTACATAGAACTGCGTGCAGTGCTGCCACAGCCCCCAACTCAACATGTCACACAAAAGACGGTTGGAAATAATGCAACCCAGTTGGAACAGTTCCAATGCTTCTGTGTGTCATATTCAACCCAAGCATCCTAATATGCTCATTGAGTTTGCAAGGCACTAAGGGCCAATTGCAAGCCCTTTATGGGCTCATTAGTATGTTGCATAATATGTCATGCAGGCAGCAGTGTAAGATTCTATGGAGCCATGTATACTGCACTGCTCACTGCCAGATACATATACTACTCACGAATCCACCCCATAGGTGGTGAGTGTCACCCACCCATCGGTTCCAATGCTGTGTAGAGGTGATATGTGTGACTGCCTACACATTTGTCAACAAACATATTAGTAAATAGATACAACCAACCTGTTGCTGGATAGTGCCCCCCCAGAATGTTTAACAGACCCCTCTCCAAGATTTCCTGCTTTGGACCCTTCACCTCACACCTTCCTTACCCCCAATAATAGATGCCACATTATGGTAGTAGAAACAGGACTGGCACAGCCCTCCAATTAGCACCTAGGCTGTCCACTGTCTAAATAGTAGGGAGCAATCATTTGCTTACAGTAGGTAAACGATCACTCCCTATCAGTCAGATTGTAATTATACAGGTATCTGGCATTGACTCGGGGGGGGGGGGGCACTTACCAATCTACAGGATCCAGAGAGGATTCAAAGAGTAGAAACATTGATGATGACTGTAGAAAATGACCCATGGTCCATCTAGCCTGCCCAAGTTCTTTAAATCCTTGGAATCATTCTTGGAATCTAATTTTCCCCCAGGGTACTAACCCCCACTGACCTTTCTCCATTTTTTCCTTGGGTGCTGTTGGCCTAGGTAACTACTATTCCTTTCATTCTATTCCAGGCCTGTTTGAACCCCCTTACTATGCTCACTTCCACCACCTCAGCTGGCAGACTGTTCCAGGGCTCCACCACCCTTTCCGTGAATAAGTACTTGCTCACGTCTCTCCTGGAACTCCCACCTGCCAACTTCCACTCGTGACCTTGTGACCATGAGTTGGTAATCAGGCTAAATAATTCCCTGCAGTTCACTTCATTAATTCCTTTAACAAATTTGAAGGACTCAGTCATATTGTCCCTTTCCTTTATGGTTTCCCATGAGCACGAATTTAGTGCACTGAGGCGCTCCTCATAGGATTTACCCTGCTGTCCCTGAATTATTCTGGTCACTCTGCATTGCACTGTTTCTAACCTATCTGTGTCTTTTCTGAGGTAAGTTTTGTGTCATCTGCAAAGAGATGCAACTTGCCCTGGATTCTTTCACCAATGTCGCTAATGAACATGTTGTAGAGGAATGGACCCATGATTGATCCCTGTGGAACCCTGCTCATTACTTCCTTCTCTTATGCTTTAACCCCATTGACCACCATCCTCTGTTGGCATCCTGCCAACCAGTTTTGCACCCAATTCACTATAGTTTTAGCTCCACCCATGTCCTACATTTTCTTCAGCAATCTCTTGTGTGGTACCAAATAAAAGTCCTTACTAAAGTCAAAGTACAACAAGTCCACTACATGGCCCTTGTCTATCTCCTTTGTCACCCAGTCAAAGAAGACTATCAGGTTAGTCTAACAAGACATTTCTGTGACCTAGAGATCACCATTGGGGACCACATACAGGAGTTAGAGGTCAGGGAACCTCTGGGGTGGTAGCGACCACAGTACACTGTGATCAAGTTTAGATATGGGCATGGATTACATCTCCACCAAGACCAGAATGCTGGATTTCAAGAGGATGCAGGAGGTACTAAGGGAACACCTAGTGGGTCTTGAACAGGACATGGGGGTGGAGCAAACATGAGCCATCATCAGAGAGGCAAGTCTAACAGCCACAAAGGATTGTATCAAGATGAGAGGGGGCCAGGGCCGGCCCGGTGGCGCTGAGGGTTGAGGCGTTGGATGCCACACCTCACGCTACGACGGCGGCCCGGGTTCAGGAACGGACTCGGGCGCGAGGTCAGTAGGGGAAAGAGGATCGGCGTCCCAGCGGATGGTCTCCTCCCTCGGGGGGGTAACCAAGAATGCTCTGCGTTCTGCATTCCTTCCATAGCCGGTGGAAGCACCGACCAAAGGAAGGAATGGAGGCGCCTTCGCTTAGCGGAGTCAGGGAGGGGGGACATCGTGGCGCATGAGGGCTGACGTGAGTCAGCACGTCGCCACTCGGGACGTACATCCTAGTGCACGGCGTCTCAGGGGGACGGGAACCTAAGGGAGGAAATGCGGAAAAACACCCCTCCGGTAGCCTAGATGAAGTCCACTCCAGTACCACCCAGGAGGCCACCTACAGGACAGATCCCACTGTGCGACAAGGAGAGGAGGGGTAAGCACTCTAGGGGCAGATCCCCAGGTAGGTGACCTTGGGGGACATGAGCAAGGGACGGAAGGAGGGGCTCCGGAGGGACGGCAGGAGGATAAAAAGGAAAATAGAAAAAAAAGATGAGGGGGGTGCCAGATCACTGAGCTGGTTTAACTATGAGATGGCCAGACTGGTAAGGTAAAAAAGGATGACCTACAGAAAATTCAGGAGACCAGCAAAAGGAAGAAGATGAGGACGAATACCTGAGGCTGACTATGGTAGTAGGAAGGGAGGTGCAGCAAGCTAAGGCACAGAAAGAGTTCCAGAAAGCTGAAGGAATAAAGAAGGGGGGGCTTTCTTTCACTACATAAGTGAAAAGAGGAACAAAAAAGACAATATAGTTAGGCTAAGGAAGGGGGATGGATGCATAGATGAAGACATGAGCAAAGCAGAAGTATTAACTGAATACTTCTGCTCTGGCTTTACAAGGGAAAAGGACAGACCAGTGCCACGTGGAGGGAGAAGGAGGGAGGGGCATGGGTGTCTGAAGTAATAAACATTGAAAGAGTGAGGGAGGGGCTGCTGGCACTGAAGGTGGACAAATCCCTAAGACCAGATGGCATATACACTGGGGTGTTGAAAGAGCTGGCAGAGAAACTGGTGGGGCCTGCAGGCTGTCCTGTTCAATAGATCCCTGGTGTCGGGCATGGCACCACTGGAATGGAGAATGGCATATGTGGTGTACCTCCACAAGAGTGGACCCAAGGATGACCCAAACAAATATAGGCCGGTCAGCCTGACCATGATATTAGGTAAACTCATGGAGACCATACTAAAGGAAAGGCTGGTGAGATACATTGAGGAGAAGGGTCTGAAATATGGAAGGCAGTAAGGATTTGTGGCTGGCAGATCATGTCAAATGAACCAGGTAGAATTCTTTGATTGGATCACAAGGGAGGTGGACATAGGCCAGGTGATGGACATCATATACCTGGACTTCAGTAAGGCCTTCAATTCTGTACAACACAGGAGGATGATAATGACACTAATGGATCTGGTAGTGGGGGGAGAAAAAGGTCAGGTGTGTACACAATTGTTCAGTGGGAGAACCCAGAGAGTTGTGGTGGGGTGTGAATTTTCCAGCACCAAAGAAGTCACCAGCAGGGTACTGAAGGGATCAGTGCTGGGGTCAGTGATGTTCAATTTCTTCATAAGTGACATCTGGGAAGGCATTAAAGGCAATATGTGCCTGTTTGTGGATGATGCCAAACTCTGTGAAGGGTGAACACAAAGAAAGAGATGCAGGACCTAGGGGGAAGACCTTGGTAAACTCAAGAGATGCTCAGGAATCTGGCATCCTGGCTTCAACACCACAAAGTGCAAAGTGATGCACATAGGGACCAGGAATCCTTGGATGGAATATTACCTGCGGGTTGTGGGTAGCTGCTTCAGAGGAAGAAAAGGATCTTGGGGTGGTGATTACTACAGACCTAAAATACACCACACAATGCAAGAAAGCAACTGCAAAGTCTAACAGGATGCTGGGGTTTATTGCAAGGGGAATTCAGTAGTAGACAGAGCAAGGTCAGTTTGCTATTGTAGAAGTTAATGTGAGAATACATCACATTTAGAATACTGGGTAATGTATTGGCATCTATACCTTAAGAAAGATATCAGTATATTGGAGGGGTCCAAAGAAGAGCAACACAGATGATCAAGGGGCAACAGAATAGGTCCTGCAAGGACAGGCTGGGAGTACTAAGCATGTACTCCCTGGAGGAGAGGAGGGAGAGGGTTGACATGATAGAGACTTTCAAATACTTAAAAAGGATGAAAAGAGTGGAAAGAGAAAGTCTCTTTAAAATGAGTGACAACAGAAACACAAGGGGGCATAGCTTAAAGTTGATGTTGGGGAAGTTTAGGAGGGATGTTAGGAAGCATTTTTATACAGAGAGGGTGGTGGCCACATGGAATGAGCTGCCAGGAGAGGTGTCATCAGTAGACATGGTGTGGACTTTTAAGCAGGCTTGAGACAAACACATAGGGAAACGATGGGACTGAGGAGGGGGAGAAGGGGGGGATGGGAATTGGCACCATAGGCAGGGAGCATGGTCATTGGCAAAAGCCAAGAATTCTGTATCATTTACCAAGCTATGCTAGGACAGTTTGGCCTTCTTCTGCCAACATTTTTTTGTATGTTTGTAACCAGGCAACCAAGCAATCCATTGACACACCAGCAAGGTTCCCGATTATTTTGCTTCAATTACCTTTCGAAAAGGATAACAAAATAGCAATAATAAAGGGCAGATTGATGTTCAAAGTTCACCATATCCGTATTTATCCAGACAGGTGCCCAACTACCAAGAATAAGTGGAGGAGATTTCTTTCACTGAAATTAAACATGCTTGAGACTGATAGCTCCTTTAAACTTTGATTCCCTGGCCAGGTGAATATAACTAATATAAAAAGCAAGCATGGTTTCTTTGATTTCGGCCATTTGCAACATTGTGTAGTCTCCAAAAGATGGGAGTTTATCTCATCAGACACCTGTCCCACCTCTCCTGATAAAAGATCTAGATCTTCAATCCCTGACTTAGTTGTGAACTCAGACTTTTTTAACTGATCTGAAAAAAAAACAAAAACAAATAAATTGTTGCACTAGTAGGGTCTTTGGTTTTAAAGAAAGAGTTTACTGATCTGAGCCTCTATTTCTGTCTTTAGGTGCTAAAAACTGGTCTATAGTAATTATGTTTTTCTTACTGCTCATTTAATCCTAAAAGAGCCTAACCCTGACCTTTTATACTCCCTCCCTCCCTGCTGATCTTACTGAACAGAAGAGAATTACACACAGGCTGGACTTCAGCATTCAGAAGTTATCAATCTCCTTCTCCATCATGAAACTCAGATGAGGTTAGCGTCTCAGGTGACTGGAATGATTTAAACAACTCAGCCTCACAAAGTAAGAGAAACAAATGAAGACATAGGACTGTGTTTACTGCCCACCAAATAAAGGAACTCAAAAAAGCTTTTAATGAAGCCCATTACCCAGATGTTTATGCAAGAGAAATGCTAGCAATGAAAACAGAGCTACGTAGGACAGAATACAGGTGTGGTTTCAGAATTGGAGAGCAAACTGGAGAAACATAGAAACATAGAATTTGATGGCAGATAAGGACCGCTTGGCCCACCCAGTCTGCCCATTTCCTTACCTAGTGGATAAGCTGCAGATCCTAGTTAACCAGCAGCCTACTTCTTCCTACCCTCACCCCCTAGAATTGCCTTATGACTGTCCCATGCATGCTTGAATTCCACCACTGTTTTTGACTCCACAACCTCCTCCAGAAGGCCATTTAGAAAGCGGGAGAAGCACTGGGGCAAAAGCAGCATTATGGTAGAATATGGCCCCTATGGAGCCATGGTGAGACATTCCATCCCCTTACTTGAATCTATTCTTAATTCAGCCAAATCTGGACTTATGTGATCCTGTGCACCTTGGCTTCTTGGCATGCACAAAAATTCAATGGCAGTACAGAGCACAGCAAACAGTTAAAACAGAGCAACAGAAAGCTGCAGTTCTGCACTGGAGGACTCCAAACAAAAGCAGAATGACTCCCAGTGGAACCATTTAACGAAAGGCTGCTTACGAAAGGAATCTGAAGATAGAGCCCTAGATCTCTCCAGCACTGCCAATCAGGAGAAACGATGCATTTTGAAACAGTCTAGCAGTGAAAGCTCTCAAACAGAAATCAAAGACAATGAATGTTAACTTAAAATTTGAATATGTTTGAACAATAGAATGTTCTGAAGTAAGTGCACATAAACTGGTTGGAAAGTCCTAAGAATTACCATAAGAAAATACATTTTGCACAACAAATCTCATTGAAATGGGATCTGAAATACATTTAAGAAGTATTCTCTTTCCAGACAATGGTTATATGACACTCTTTTGTAGCAGATATAAAAAAAAAAAGAAAAGTACTCTAGATAGGATGGCAACATATGTTTAAATTTATCATAGTATTGTATCTCTGAGAAATCTTCCCAAAGGGCTCTGGGAGCCCCACATCAACATCCGCAGCCCACTACCCAAAATCAATCAGCTACAACTGTCGCAGTTTCTCTCCACCCAGATGTCCTGATAGTATCAGAATCTTGGCTCTCCCCCAAAATTCCTGACTCTGCTATCACAATCCCAAGATACACACTTACCAGCCAAAGGCCACACCACTAAGGGTGGAGGTATTGCCATCTACCTCTTTTTCTCTATTCAGTCCACCACAATACTGTCTCTCACCTCGTTCCAAAATGGACACTGTGAATTGAACAGAAAACGACAGTGCAGCACTTCACAGAGGTGGCTTACCTCCACATAAACAAACTGACCAAAACGAAGGTGCATACAACGAAAGCCCAGATTTGACCACTGAAAGGATGAAAAAGGCACAGTTCACAAGGTTCTGTCCAGAAAATGATTTACTGATAATTTCAGTCCTCTTCTTTCAGGTACAAAGTACAAGGTGTATCACTGGAACTTCTGCATAAACTGTCTCCGCATATCTCCCATTCTGAAGTATTGCCTGACACTATCAGTGATCACTCCCCTAGCAAGTGTTATTGGACTAACAAATTTATCAAGCCCCCTGCCAGAATAATCACTAGTAGAGTGCTCTCTCATAGCCACCTGCAGTGACTAAAATCTCTCCTCTGGCAACAAGACTGGTCTTACATTTAAACCGCCCCTAATACTGACTCAGCTCTACAATACTTCATTAAATGCTTCAATGCGGCCTCTGCCATCCATGCCCCTTTTAGGGAACAGATTCAGGGGATTTGAATCCCCGGATATCTTTTAACCATTTAGCTCAAATGAAAGCTCATGACCACCTCTGGCATAGGGCCAAGACCTCTGGCAATCAACCTGACATACATGCCTATAAGATGGCTAGGAACACATATACTAAGGCTATCCATGAGCACAAAGTGCATTACTATAAGGACATCCATGCTATGACCTGGGCAGATGGGAAACAATTCTGGGAAAACCTTTCAGAAATCACTGGGAAAGTATCCAAGCAGGCTCCAGCTATGTTAAATGCTGATGGATCTATCACCCATGACCCCATGTTAATTGCCAACACATTTAATTCATCCTTCACAGACCTTAGCCAAACTCTGCCCTGAAATTTCTTTGAACCACACAGCACAGCTCCTATGTCCACCAAATCAGAAGAGACCTTGGCCCACCCATGTTTTTACTTAAAAGTTATCTTGGGAAGCGAGGCCAATACATGCTACATAAAGTTCTAGCATGAACTAAGACAAGCTGTAATTCCCTCAACATGATACTTCTTACCCTAACCCTAGATGAAGTCCTATCACCCCCTCACCAAGCTTCTCAATCGCTCCCTCATACTTTCACAATTCCCCCAGATTTGGAAATCTGTTCTGGTTACACAAGTTTTTTAAAAGTGGGGGAATTACTACCTGGAAATTATAGGCCAATATCTATTCTTCCCCCCATTGTTCAAAGCACTTGAAAGGATTGTTGCTGACCAGTTTGTGGAGTACCTGGAAAAATACAACCTACAATGTGTCCAACAACATGGTTTTTGGAAAGGGCACAGAACATCTACAGCCCTACTGGAATTCACAGGTTTCATTCACCATACTCTTGATCAGGGTCAACTTGTTGGTGCAACCTTTATTGATCTGTCTAAAGCACTTGACATGGTCAATCACCATTTGCTGACACATCAACTTGCTGGGTTTGGTATATCTTCAGACGCCCCAAAGTGGTTCACCATCTATCTAGAAAACCGCACAAAACAGGTGAGAATAAGGTCTACCATTTCTGCTAAACTGCCTATCTGCTCTGGGTTACCTCAAGCATCGATACTGGCACCCCTTCTATTTAGTACCTTCCTCAATAATCTTCTGGCATCCTGTTCTGAACCAGTACTCCTCTACATGGATGATGCGGTCATTTTCTCAAAGACTGCTGACCCTACCCTTCTTCAGGCCCAACTTCAGAAAAGTTTTACTGAAGCCGAGTCCTGGTTCACCTCTCATAAATTGGTGCTTAATTGCAAAAAAACAAAGATCATGCTCTTCCATGGTACCCACAGCAAGCACAAAGCCAACCAATTGGTGATTAAAAATAGTGAGGGTGTAGTCCTTGATCAGACTCAATATTTTAAATACCTAGGAGTTACTCTGGATAGTATGCTGTCCTATTCCCTCCATGTTGAGAATGTTGCCAAGGCAGTTAACATTCACCTAGGCCTGCTACACAGACACAAACACTGTCTTACTACATAAGTCCTCAGATTGGCTATCCAAAGTTCAATTGTGTCTATTATTGACTATGGTTTGGTCATTTACGGTATCGCCAAGGACACAACCCTACAGCGGCTCACCACAGCTCTGAATAAGGCATGCTGTCTACTATCTGGTGCAGCGTATCATACTCACATTTGTGACCTTTATGGACAAGCAAACTGACTTCATGTCCAGGCTCACATTGAATATCAAGCCTGTCTTCTGGCTAAGAAGTCAGCTCTTGGTCTCCTACCACCAGGTTCCCTTCAGCTTTTCAGTCCCTTCTGGGGAACTAGTAACACATGAAGTTCTGTGAGCCAAACTTTTACTGTCTCTCACTGTCGAACCTCGCTACTACAGCCATCCATTGCAGTTAGAGTGAATAATTTATTTAATTCCTTTCCTCTTGAGATTGTGACAACTGCAACCTAGGGACCATTTAAGAGGAAGCTGCATCAATTCCTAGTTTCCAGAGCATCATGTGACTGCTATACCTAATCTTTGCAGATAGCTATATGCACTGGGACCTCCCTCCTTTACCATTTACCCCTGTATAGCCCTACCCTATTGCTGCACTATTCCACTTACAGCATTTCCTTCCTTCATCCCTGCCCTCTTTTCATCCTACTCATCCCCCTTCCTCTACCCCTACACTTTCCATCCCCCCCTCCCTCCCTCCTGTTTCCTCACCTTGTTCTCTTACTCTCCCTCTACCTCCCCACCCCATGGGTCTTTTCCTGCATAAGCGTCATTGTGGCAACTCCCTCCTTGCTCTTATTTTGCTCCTTCCACCCCTCAATTTGCCCCCTGTCCTGCTCTCCTTGTAATCCCTTTCACCCATCTTCAGACAAGGCCACTCACTGTACTTGACACAATATTTATCTTGCCATATTATTCTTTTCTTTATGTAATTACTTTCCTCATGTTGTACTACTTACTGAAACCATTGTAATTTGTTATTCTTGTGACTTGATGTGGAACCTCTGTAAAAGAGCCTTAGCTCAAAGGTCTTTCCGATTAGTTAAATAAATAAAAATTAAAAAATAAAACTATCCCCATGTGCCTCGACTCTCATGAGTTTTCAAAAGGGGTTGAGGTTTAGAGAAACTCTGAGCATTTTTAAGGCCCATTTCATTAATATTCATAAGATCAATACATTTTTTGTTTCTTAAAGTGCACATACAATATTAATATAATTTTGAAAAAATAAACTTTACAAATCTAACATAGTCAATTTCAAATAATACAAATTCATGTTCAAAAGACACATAGGAACCTAGAAACATTACAAAACATGGCAATCAATTTAGATCTCCAACATTTTTTTTATCCAGGTAGAAGTCCCAGGGCCTGTTTTCTAGTAAAATTCCTATAGAGGAAAGGGAAGAGAGGAAAATAGAAACAGATTACTTTTTCTTGATAAATGTTATCAATTCAATGATTAAAAATGAAACACAAAAGTGCCTAACTTATTTTTAAAGACATATTTGCATGCTTACTATTTCAGTGATACTACAAATAATAAGCCCTTCGTAAAAATCTAATCATAATGTGTGAACTCAAATTCATTACTTTCACAGCCTAATGACTACAATTACATGGTTCTACATAAAATTCATACCATGATCAATTTTTTGAAATTTCTAGGGCTTAAAGTTACATACTTTCTCAGATACATATTATTTTTCTTTCAAAAATGGTTTTATAGACCATTTTTCATTCAATCCTTCTGGTTTCACACTGTTCATTTTAAAAATCCACATACTTTTCTGTTGTAACAATGTGTTAGGTCTGTCCCCTCCTAAGGGTAAGTAGGGGATGGATTCAATACCCATGAATCTGATATCCTCAGGTGGGGGATTGTGACACATAGTAAATTGTGTGCCCACTGGTTTATCTTGACAGTCATTAATTATTGACCACACATGTTTCTGAATCCTTTGTCTCAAATCTGTTACCATTTTGCCTATGTATATGAGTTTACAAGTACACCACAATGCATACACAACATAGGAGGTATCACATGTTACAAGCTCCCTTATTTCAACTTTTCTATCTTGTTCCTTAGGTTGAGAAAAAGTTTTACCAGTGCTCCCATACTTGCATATGTTACACCTTTTGCATGTAAAAAAGCCATTTGTTCTTTTCGGTAACCAAGTCTGCTGTTTCTGGACATCAGTGTTTTTTTGTCAACTATGCACTAATTTGTTCTTTTGGTTATGTACTCTACTGAATGTTATTCTAGGTTTCATCTCTATTGCTCTTTCAACTAAATCATCCCCCAGTAGAATAGGCCAATTTCTAAAAATGATATTGCCTATACGTCCGGCCATTCCATTATACTCTGTTATAAATGTACATAGGGTCCCAGTGTTATTGTCTCTTTTCTGTTTTTTTAGTGAGGGTATTCCTAGCCTTCTCTTTAACCTTTCTCATAGTATTTTCTAAGAGAGAGTTATCATACCCTTGAGCCAGGAACCTATCCAGAAGTTCTTTTGCTTGTAATTCAAATTCATTATCTAGACTGCAATTCCTCCTTATGCATAGTAGCTGACTACATGGAATGGATTTTTTTAAATTAGGTGGATGAACATTACCAGCATGTAAAACTGAATTTGTTGCAGTGTTTTTTCTGTGAGTTTTGGTTTTAATAAAGAAATGATCATTTACCTCTGTGTATATGCTCAAATTCAGATCCAAACAATTCAGTATCCTCTGATTATGTTTGTAGATAAACCATGGATTAAGATCATTCATGTTCAGCCAATTGATGAACAAATGTGCTGAAGCATCAACCCCATTCCAAATATATATTACATTGTCGATAAAACAATACTGTTTTACTATGTTGTTATAATATGAATTTAACCTCATTGTTAAGTACTTTCATCTGTTCCCAACTACCCAAAAAAAGATTTGCATAACTCGGTGCTATTGAGGCACCTATGGCAGTCCACATTTCTGTTCAAGAAAGGAACCCTCAAATTAAAAAGAGTTATGTTTAAGTATGAATTCTAAAGAATCTAAAATGAACTCCCCAGGTACACTGTCTGTCTCATCATATTGTTCTAAGAACTCTTTTACTGCTTTAAGGCCATTATCATGGTTAGGGATGTAAGTTTGTCATAGATGAGGTTTTAATGACTCATTGTTTGTTCATGAAATCATTAGTAAACAGTAGTAAATGTTGTGGCACTGTCATCATTGTTACATTCTGATGCCACTAGTGAAAGTCATGGAAGTCCTGAATAAAGATTAAATGTCATGGAATCAATGATGTGTATGTCTGCCATGGCAAACTTACAACCCTACTGATGGTGTATAGAGGTATAGAGGGATTCCACATCGATCCCAAGCCAACTGTACCCCTTCCCCCAAATTACTTCTTTCAATTTTACTAATCAGTCAGATGTATCTCTGATATGTGAGGTAAGATTGTTAACCAGGGGCTGTAAGAAAAAAATCAACAAACTTCCCAAGCTTTTGAGTCAATGAACCCAGCCTGAGACAATACTGTAGGTCTACCAGGTGGATTTCTCTGTTTTTATATATCTTGGGTAATATATAAAAACCTGGGACAATAGGATATTCTTTTCATAAAAAGCCAAATTCTACTTCCGAAATCTTAGTCTTGTTCACAGCTTCCATCAACAAAATGCTTATATCTTTTCTGTATTATGCAGTGGGGTTTGTAAGCAATTTTTTGTAATTTACTTCATTAGATAATTCCAACACTATACCCCTATACATTTCCTTGTCCAACATATTTGTGAATTTGCATACATTTTTCAGAAAACATCATTTGAAATTACACTTCTCAAAGGATATTAATAGAACTGAGCCTAATAGAGGAAACCAAATAAGATCTGTTTCAGAAGAAAATCCAGCCAGTGAGAATGATTTTGATACAGCCATGGGATTACCCTTGAGGAAACTACCCTTCAGCCAGATGACATGGACTTGGATCTTTTACTAACATAGATTAATCATGTAGACTTCAGTCATGGGAATTTGCAACCAGAAACAGAACCAGATGAAGATTTTGGAACACTGCCAGGTTTGAATCCCACCACAGAGCTGATAGACACTAATCAGGATTTAGATGCATTCGAAGAACTATTAATGGAACATGAAGTGAACATTGATCATGGTACCACTGAGGTGGTGAGAGGTAACAGGATGTTAACAGTAGGGCAGGATTTTAAAAATATGAGAGAAAGTCTCTTTTGCTCACAATCTGAATTTTGTCCTAAAATGCATAATACAGCCATAAATGCTTATGAGAAAACTGTATCTAAACAAGTGTTGAGTCAATTGAATGAGAATGTTGCAACCCGAAGACAAAATTTAAGTTAGAATGAAAGAAAAGCTTTGGGAAAACTTTACTCTGATAAAACAGTGGTAATAAATCCTGCAGATAAAAGTGGAAGCATTGTCATCTTGGACAAGGAAATGTATAGGGGTATAGTGTTGGAATTATTATCTAATGCAGTAAATTACAAAAGATTACTTACAAACCCCACTACACAATACAGAAAAGATCTGGGCATTTTATTGAAGGAAGCTGTGAACAAGACTCAGAATTCAGAGGTGGAATTTGGCTTTTTATGGAAAGACTATCTTATTGTCCCAGGTTTTTACATATTACCTACGGTACATAAAAACAGAGAAAATCCACCTGGTAGACCTATTGTCTTGGGGGTGGGTTCATTGACTCAAAACCTTGGGAAGTTTGTTGATTTTTTCTTACTGCCGCTGGTTAAGAATCTTACCTTACATATCAAAAATACAACTGACTGGTTAGTAAAATTGAAAGAAGTTTTTTGGGAGAAGGGGTACAGTTGGATTGGGATCGAGGTGGAATCCCTCTATATGCTATGAGAATGGCCTTAAAGCAGTAAAAGAGTTCTTAGAAGAATATAGTGAGACAGACAGTGTACCTGGGGAGTTCATTTTAGATTCTTTAGAATTCATACTTAAACATAACTCTTTTTAATTCAAGGGTTCCTTTTTTGAACAGAAATGTGGCACGGCCATGGGTGCCTCAATGGCACCAAGTTATGCAAATCTTTTTTTGGGTAGTTGGGAACAGGCAAAAGTACTTACAATGAAATAAATCCATATTATAACAACATAGTAAAATGTCACCATTTTATTGACAATGTAGTATGCATTTGGAAAGTGGATGACACTTCAGCACATTTGTTTATCAATTGGCTGAACACGAATGATATTAATCTACAGTTTACCTACACACATGATCAGAGTATACCAAATTTTTGGGATCTGAATTCGATCAAAGACACAGAGGGAAATGATCATTTGTGTATTACAACTAAAACTCACAGAAAAAATACTGCAACAAATTCAGTTTTAAATGCTGACAGTGCTCATCTACCTAATTAAAAAAAATCCATTCTGTATAGTCAGCTACTACACATAAGGTGAAATTGCAGTCTAAATACTGGCTTTGAATTACAAGCAAAAGAACTTGGACATGCAAAAAGCATTTGATAAGGTTCCATGTGGAATACTGATTGACAAGTTGGGAAAGATGGGAATGGATTTAAGATTGGTGACTGCTTGAGAATTAGAGGTCAAAGGGGTTAGGGTGAGAGGGAAATATTCAGAGGTCAGAAAGGGTTACCAATGGGGTGCCGCAGGGCTCCTTGTTGGGCCCTACACTGTTTGCTCTGTTTATTAGTGACATACAATATGGTGTGGAAAACTGGAAAGTTAAGTTTGCGGATGCTATAAAACTGGGAGGTCCAGTGGACACAATAGAAAACATAAAAAAATCTGTATCAGACCTGAGAAGGATAGAAGAATGGGTTAAAAAAATGGGATGTGTTTTTGTGCAACTAAGTGTGCTATATTGCACATGGGAAGGAATAATTACAGAAATGAATATGAGATAAACAACTGGTTATGAAAATTATAGAAAAGGATTTTGGGATCTATGTTGACCAAGGTATGAAATTTATGGAGCAAATACAAAAGTAATTAAGAAAACAAACTACCTGGCAAAAAATATAAAACATACATTTGTCAATCATGCAGCTGCATGCTTGATGCCACTTTACAGGGCATACATCAGGCCTCACTTGGATTATGGTACTCCCTTGTGGAGCCCATATCTGAGGGGAGAGTTGGAGAGATTGGAAAGGGTGCAATGAAGGGTGACAAAGATGGTGAAAGGCATAAAAAAATTAAATTATGATGAAAGAAGAAGAAGTAGGTTAGGACTATTTAGCCTGGAACAGAGGAGAGTAAGTTGGGACTTATTGACTGTGTTCAATATTATACATGACAAAGATCTAAGAAACCAGTTAGGCATAACATTTCAGGAAAAAACTAACATCCTTAGGGGACATAAATTACAGATAGTGATCTAACAATCAAAAAAAAATGCTAGATTCCATTTCTTTACAAATAGGACATCTAGAGTATGGAATATGTTACCAGCAAATATGGTCAAAAACAAAACTTTAGGAGAATTTAAAAAGTATTTAGATCAACGGATATTAGGAAAAGGGAAAGATTGGACCTGTTAATTGGGAGGACAGTATCTATGGGTCTTGTACCTTCTTATGTCCATTACCCAATGTAATAAGCCAGTGTAATAACTTCTGAATAGGTTCCAGGCTCTAGGGTATGATAAATTGCTCTTAGAAAATACTATGAGAAAGGTTAAAGAGATGGATAGGAATACCTTCACTAAAAAAACAAAACAGAGACAGTAACACTGGGGATCCTATGTACATTTATAACAGAGTACAAAAGAATGGCAGAACCTGAAGGTAATATCATTTATAGAAATTGGTCTATTGTACTGGGGGATGATTTGGTTGAAAGAGCAGTGGGAATGAAACCTAGAATAACATTCAGTAGAGCACATAACCTAAAGGACACATTAGTATGTAGTCGACAAAAAAAACATTGATGTCATGAAACACCAGACTTGGTTACCGAAAAGAACAAATGGCTTTTTTACACACAAAAGGTGTAACATATGCAAGGATGGGAGCACTGGTAAACCTTTTTCTCATTCTAAGGAACAGGACAGAAAAGTTGAAATAAGCGAGCCTGTAACTTGATACCTCGTATGTTGTGTATGCATTGTGGTGTACTTATAAACTCCTATGCTTAGACAAAATGGTAAGACCTTTGAAACAAAGGATCCAGAAACATGTACAGTCAATAATTAATGACCGTCAAGATACACTAGTAGGCACACACTTTACTATGTGTCACAATTCAAAAACCATTGCAGATACCTTTAACAAAGCCTTTACCGACCTCAGCGCTGTCCTACCCCAAGACTTGCTTCAAAGATGGTAAAGCCCCTCTGTCCACAATGAACACTACTCCCACCAGCTCCCCCCACTTCTACTTCAAAGTAGTCAAGGCTCATCAAGTACGCAAATATGTTACGAAAGCCCTTTGTAAATCAAGATTCGGTAATGACTCCCTCAATCTCAAAATCCTGTCTCTCACACTTGATGAAATGCTTAGTCCTCTGACCAGAATTTTCAACCTCTCCCTCAGCCTTAGCCAGTTCCCAGACAGATGGAAATCTGCCACTGTCACCCCAATTCATAAAAGTGGTGACAAAACTGCCCACAATAACTACAGACCTATCTCTCTACTACCATCATTCTCCAAGGCACTAGAATGCATTGTCTCAGACCAGCTCTGAGAATACCTGGATAAGTACAATATCCTGTGCAAGCAGCAACACAGGTTCCGCAAAGGTCACAGCACCTCCACAGCCCTACTTGAATTCACTGGCACAATCCACAATGCACTTGACTCCAGTGAACTACTATGCTCAATCTACACTGACTTAACTAAAGCCTTCAACACCATCAGTCACCACCTCCTACTTGTCCAGCTTCAGAACACTGGGCTGTCAACTGACTCCATTGGCTGGTTTAAGAGCTACCTTGAAGAATGGTCCCAAACAGTAAGAATTGCTGATACACTCTCGGACCCTAGTCTGGTCCACTCGGGAGTCCCCCAGGGCTCCATTCTGGGACCCCTCCTCTTCAGCCTATTCTTAAACTCACTACTGGATAGCTGCCCAGAACAAATAATTTTCTACCCTGACGATGCTGTGATCCTCACCTCAGACCCTGATCCAATCCAATTACAAGATAAACTTCAGCGGGCCTTCTCCTGCATTGAATCCTGGTTCCTAAATCATAAACTGCTTCTCAATCAGAAAAGAAACAAGTCTATGGTCTTCTGCAGCCCCCACAACAAAAAACAAACTCACCTCTCCATTGCAACTGAACAAGGAGCCATCCTAGAGCAAACACAATTGTTCAAGTACCTCGGCATCACCTGTGATCCCTCCTCTCATACACTGTCCATATCAGCAATGTTGCAAAGTCTGCCAATGCGAGGTTAGGCATATTATTCTGACACAGGAAACACCTAACCCCCAGAAGCAATTTCAGTGGCTGTCCAAAGCTCCATTGTCAGCATCATAGACTATGGTCTTATCATATATGGGTCTGCAACTACCACTGCTCTCAAACATATTGTGACCTCCCTGAATAAGACCTGTTTTCTCATCACTGGCTTACATCGCCATACCCACACATGTGACCTTTATTTCCAATCTGGATGGCTTCAACTGGACAAATGCATAAAATACCAAACCTGCATCACGGCCAAGACAATTATAATGGGGCTTGCCCTACCTGGTGTCTGTACCCTCCTTAAGCCTAGACATAGGAACGTCACTACAAGGAGATCCAATTCCCATCTACTACATATCCCACAATGTCACATGACCCAAGAACAAAGATCATTTGCCTATCGGGCATCCAACTGGCTCAACTCTCTTGGCAGTGACATAGCAACCTCACCAACACTCAGCCTCTTCAAGTCCAACCTGTGCCTCTCACTGTTTTTGTCCTGCGACTGCCCATCTTAACATTTCCACTGTTCCAGCTGCACATGCCCCAACACCCAGCACTTACAATCAGTCTTTGCACCCCTAGCACCTTACCTGTCTATTCCCTCAACAAGACCCCCTGGCAGCACTGTCTCCCGCCCTCGCCCACCTCCCCCCATATCTCCACTCCTGCCCCCACCCCAACCACATCCCATACTCCCCCTTAACCCCTGCACCTCCTTCCCGCTCTTGATATCCTACCCTCACTTCCCCCCAACCCCCTGCCCTTGTCTTGTTCATAGCTCAAGTCTTTGTACTGGTTATTACATGTCTGTAAGTCAATAACTATATGTTTTTAACTAAAAATGATGACTGTTGCACATGCTGATGTGGAACCTTTGTAAAAGAGCCTCGGCTCATAGGTATTGTAATCCTAGATTGAAATAAATTTAAAAAATAAATAAATAAATAAATAAATTCCTTACCTGAAGATATCAGATTCAAGGGTATAGAATCCATCTCCCCCTTACCCTTAGGAGGGGACAGACCTAACACACTATCACAACAGGAAAGTTTGTGGATTTTTAAAACGAACAGTGTGAAACCAGAAGGACTGAATGAAAAATGGGATATAAAACCATTTCTGAAAGAAAAATAAAATGGATCTGAGAAAGTATGCAACTTTATGCCCTAGAAATTTAAAAAAATTGAGAATGGTATGAATTTTGTGTAGGACCATATAACTGTAGCCATTAGGCTGTGAAAGTAATGAATTTGAGTTCACACATTATGATTAGATTTTTCTGCAGGGCTTACTATTTGTAGTGTCACTGAAATATTATACATGCAAATATGACTTTAATAATAAGTTAGGCACTTTCGCTTTGCATTTTTGATAATTGAATTGATAGCATTTATCAAGAAAAAGTAATCTATTTCCGTTTTCCTCTCTTCCCTTTCCTTTATAGGAATTTTAGTAGAACACAGGCCCTGGGACTTCTCCTACCCTGATGTAAAAAAATGTTGGAGATCTAAATTGATTGCCATGTTTTGGAATGTTTCCATGTTCCTGTGTGTCTTTTGAACTTGAATTTGTATTATATGAAATTGCCTATGATAGATGTGTAAAGATTATTTCTTCAAAAATGTATTAATATTGTATTTGCACTTTAAGAAAAAAAATTACTGAGCTCATGAATATTAATGAAATGGGCATTAAAATGCTCAGTTTCTCTAAACCTCACCCCCTTTGAAAACTCAGAAAAGTCAAGTTGCTAGGTGATAGTTTATGCAGAAGTTCCTGTGATACACCTTGTACTTTGTACCTGTAAGAAGAGGCTTTAAATTTTCAGTAAACAATTTTATGGAAAGAATCTTATGAACTGTGCCTTTTTCGATCTTTCAGTGGTCAAGTGTGGCCTTTCGTTGTGCACACCTTTGTTTTGGTCAGTCTGTCTCTCACCTCTTCTGCTGCCTATGAACTCCTCATTCTCAAACTCCCTCCCATTCTCCCTTCCCATCTGTGTGACAGGTGTCTACTGCTGCCTTGGCCTATCCACCTGTTTTGTCTCTGAACTCCTGACTTCCATCTCCTCTCTTGCCCTCTCTGGTGAGCTTCTCATCCTTGACGACTTCAGCATAAACTGGCTTTCTATCTCCAACTCTAAACTTTGTCAAAACGTAAGGTCTCTACACCTTACTTATCTCGTCTCAGCCCCAACCCAACTAAATTCTAAATCCTAGAATCACACCTGGACTCAGTTCTCACCAATCACCCACACCACATCAGTGATGCTGATACCCTCCCTGACACACTCAGTGACCACCATGTGGTATACTGTGTGTGCAAAATCCACACTGCAGAGTACCCCCAAAAATTATCTGAATCAGTTCCTTCTGGTCAGTAGACCTATCCTCACTACATGCTGATCTGCAGTCAACTGACTGGTCCCCTATCACCGGAGCCACCCACATTAATCGAGCCCTCAACTACTTCCTCTCCAAATTTCTGTTAATCTGGGATCAGCATGCTGTCCCATGGAAAACTATGATTAGAGGTTCACACTTCCCATAGATCTCAACTGAACTCTTGACTTTCCACCATGCATGTGACCTGGCATGGAAGTCATACAAGTCCTCTGGCACACCAGCAGACCTTAACAAGTATAGCATGCTGAGGAACTCTTGCACTAGACAGACCAGGCCAGCAAAAGCCCGACTTCTTTTCCTCCTCTTTCCAGAAAAATCTAAGCCAGCCCTCCAAGTTCTGGAAAGTTATTCATGGCCCCTTCTTCCCTCTTACCCTGTCTGCCCATCTTGTCTTAGTGTTAGGTAACTCCATCATCTCTGACCCTCCCTTATTGGTCTATGCCTTTAACATATACTTTACCACCTGTGCTTCTGCTCTCTTTTCCTCCCTCTCCCATTCCACCGCCCACCATTTCCCCCACACACTCCTGCAGTTCCTTTCTTCTTCTCACCAGTTACCCCATCTACCTCTCTGAAGGCCTTTATAGTTCTCAAACCCCTGCAAAATGGGAGCCCTGATGGCCTAGAACCTAAACACCTTCACCTCTCTGCCCCTACAATTGCCTCTCCAATCACCTCCCTCCTTAACCTCTTCTCTCTTGCCTCCATCCCAGACTCCTGGAAGCATACTACAGTTATTCCCGTACCAAAAGGAAGAGAATTCTCCTCTCCAGACAATTTCCATCCAGTCTCCTTCCTCCCAACCCTTTCAAAACTCCAAGAACACATAGTTCTATCCCAACTCTCCCCCTTCCTAAACTCCTCTTCCTTCTTCACTCCTTTCCAGTCTGTCTTTCACAAATACCATTGCACTATTTTCTCTCTCTCTTGTGACTCACTGATACCATTCACACTGCAATGGACCAAGGCCTTTTCACTTCCACAGTCTTTGTCGTTCTAGAGAAAGCTTTTGACACTGTCTCCCACTCCCTTGTCCTGCACAAACTGAGGTCAGTGGGTATCTCAGTTCCCACTATAAACTGGATCAGATCTTACTTTATGGGTAGATTGCAGTCTGTGAAACTTGAAGAATCCTTATCCCCTTCCCATTAATACTAGCGTTCGTCTAGGCTACATCCTTGGCCCTCTATTTTTCTCCACTTTTCCAAATGACCTTCCCTCTGTCCTGCTCATCTGCATCCATCTACATGTACATGATTGACATGGTCCTGTTTGTCTCTGGATCATCTCCAGTAGAGTTAAGCTCCAAGCTCTAACCTGATTTTGACTCAGTCCAGAAATGGTTCAGGTCAAATCAGCCATCACTAAATACAAATAAAATATGGTGTCTGTGTGCTTTGGCCCTAGCCTGAGTCTTTCCAAACTCCCATCCCTTCCCTCCTTTTACACCTTAGATTGGGACACAATTGACAATGTGCTCTCATTAAAATACCTTGGTGTCTGGCTTGACCAACACCTCAACGTCTAAACAGCACATAGACACCATATACAAAAAACTCCTCTCCAAATGTGGTGCTATCTATAGGAATAAAACTGAGAGGGTGACATCCTTACTAAGACGATTCTCCCAATCTTTGATTAGTGTGACATGATCTATGGTGTTGCACTGATGTCCACCCTGGCCACACTGGACCTCCTCTTCTAATCCTTCTGCCATTTTCCTCTGAACTGTTCTCCCTACACTCACCACAGTGCTCTTTACTCCGTTCTCTACCACCTCTTCCTTGAGGATCACTGTCTAACCCACTGCACCTCCTTTAACTATAAGTTCTGGCAGTCTTCCCTCCCTCCCTGTCTGAACTCCAATCTCAGCTACCTTCCTCTTACTCCCTCTGCAGTCCTGGCTTCCACTCCCTCCTGCTACCTTTTCATAAATCCACAAGCTGCTTTCTCATTCCATTTCCCTAAACTTTGGAATTCACTCCCCCTACCCATTTGCTCTGCTCACTCCAAAAACTCACTAACTTCTCTCTACTATGCACCCATACCACTCGGTCTATCTAAGCCTGCTCAAGTGTGCAGCTAGCACCCCTAGTTTGCAGCTGCCCCACCCCCTCCCCTTTGTCATCCCACTGCCACCCCCACTTCCTCCACCCTGATTATAAATGCTGTATATACAGTACTGATATTGTAACTAGTGAAACTGCAGTCCATTGTATTGTATTGTACATATTGTACTATGTTAAGCTTGCATCACTCCCTCTTCCCATCTCCCCACGGTGCATCTGGAAACAAGCTAATTTACTCAGTATGTATTTCCTGGTGAAAGGCTTTAATAAATAATGACCCATTGTAATATTAAATGAAAAAGTAGAAAGATATACAATAAAATGTGTTTGACATGATCTCCCCTTGCAGAATCCATATTAGGCCATCACATTAAAGTTGTGTTTCTGTAAGGGGATCAACAATTCTGTTTCTAATGATTGTCATAAGCATTTTCATGGTATTGATGTTAAACTGACTGGCCTATCATTTTTCAGTCTGATCGATGGAGTCTTTTTTGAACATCTGTATCATGCGGGCCAGCCTCCAGTTATCAAGCACATACTGTATGCAGTCAAATGGGGAGATGGTGAGGGAGCTATGGGTGGAGGACCCACTAGCTGGGAGTGACCACCTTTCAGTGTGGTTCATGCTCAGCATGAGCAGGGAGGCTGTGGAGTTAGCAATAAAGGTAGTGAACTTCAGACGGGTGGACTTTGGGAGGATGAGGGAAATACTAAGGGGGCACTTTGAGGGGATTAGGTCAGAGATGGACACACAACTGAATTGGGATATCATAAAGTCTGGGCTGAGGGAGGCTACTAAAGCATGCACCAGGACTCTGAGCAAGAAGGCCAGGGCTAAGGTGCCATGCTGGATGACCAAGAATGTGTTGGAGGGGGTGAGAGCCAAGAGAGTGACTTTTAGGAGACTGATAAGAATGGGGAGGGTGTAGGAAAGGGAAATGTATGTGAGGAGGTCCAAGGAGATAACCAAGTTAGTAAGAGAGGCCAAGGCCTCCAAGGAGCTGAGGCTGGCTTGGCGCATCAGGGAGGTGGAGAAGAAATTCTAGAGATACATAAGAAAGAAAAGGAACTGCAGGGACCAGATAGTCTGGATCAAGAAGGACGGGTGGTGGGCGCAGAAGGAGGAGGAACAGGCAGAAGTACTGAATGAATACTTCTGCTTTGTCTTCACAAGGGAGATAGGAGGTCCACTACCTCTGTGGACTGGGAGGGTGTCGGATGAGGAGGTGACTGATGGGGTGATTCAAGAAAGCAAAGTATTGGAAGGTCTGAAGGCACTTTGGGTTGATAAGGCACCAGGTCCAGATGGCATTCACCCTAGGGTATTGAGGGAGATGACGGAGGTTTTGGCTGGGCCACTGGCTTACCTGTTCAGCACCTCCCTGGACATGGGATGCTCCCACAGGATGGGAGGTTGGCTCATGTGGTGTCTATCCACAAGTGTGGCTAAAAGGATGAGCCAGGTAATTACAGACTTGTCAGTCTCACTTCCATAGTGCGAATATGTATGGAAACAATCTTGAAGGAGAGACTGGTAACCTTTCTGGAGGTCAGTGAGCTCCAGGATGGGCAGCAGCAGCATGGGTTCATCTCTGGGATATCATGCCAGACCAACCTAATAGAATACTATAACTGGGTCACAAGGGAGTTGGACTAGGGCCATGCAGTGGATGTCCTATATTTGGATTTCAGAAAGACCTTTGATTTGGTCCCTCACGGGTGACTGGGGGGAAGCTGAAATACTTAGGGGTGGGGGCTAAGATGGCTAACTGGATCAAGAATTGGCTGGAGGATAGACTGCAATGTGTGGTTGTGGGGAGGGGGACTCATCTCCTAGGCCAGTGACCAGCAGTGTGTCACAGGGCTCTGTGCTGGGGTCGGTGTTATTTGGTCTGTTCATATTGGATTTTACACATGGGGTTGGGAGCAAAGATCAGTTTGTTCACTGACGACACCAAGATGGTAGCTGTTGTGGATGACATACAGGGGTGACAGAAGTTACAGGGTGACCTAACCAGACTTGAGGAGTATTTGGCAAGGTGGCATTTGGGTTTTAATGCAAAGAAGTGCAACGTTATGCACTTTGGGCAAAGAACCCAAGGAGGGAATATTGGTTGGGTGGGATGCAGTTGGGTGTCACTGAGGAGGAAAAGGATCTAGGGGTCATAGTAATGGAGAGCATGAACAACTCTGCTCAGAGCAGAAAGGCTGCAGCTAAGGCCAATAGGATACTGGGGTGCATTGTGCGGGGGTTCTCATCCAGACACAAGAATGTGATCCTGTCCCTGTACAGGTCCTTGGTCAGGCTGCATTTGGCATACTGCGTGCAGTACTGGTGTCTGTATCTGATGAAGGATATCAGGCTGCTTGAGGTGGTGCAGCATAGGGTAACAAAAATAATACAGGGGATGGAAGGCAGAACCTATGAAGAAAGGCTGAGTCACTTGAGCTTGTACACCCTGCAGGAGAGAAGGGATGGGGGATATGATTGAAATGTTCAAATACTTGAGGGGTATCCAAAAATCTGGCACAGAGGGGTTGTTTAAGCTGAGGAAGTGAAGGGACACGAGGGAGCACGGGCTAAGACTTGAGGGTGGCAGATTCAGGAGGGAGATGAGGATGCATTATTTCACTGAGAGGGTGGTGTCAAAAATGAACCCTCTACCAGAGGAGATGGTGGCATGCAGGACAGTGGGCAGTTTCAAAAGAGCATGGGACAGGGCAAGGAGGGATTGAGTAAACAATGCTGAGCAGTTTCCTAGGGTGAGAGGGGGATGGAGGTGGGGCAGCTGCAGTATAGGGGTACTAGCTGCACATTTGAGCAGACTTGATAGACCATGAGGCCTGTTTCTGCTGGCAAGTTTTGTATGTTTGTACTCAGTGGACTTATTGAATGTCATTGCCAATGGAAAGGATAATTCCTTGGATAGCCCTTAAGGATTTTGGGTGCATGTCATCAGGTCTCATTGTCTTGTTGATGTTTCCCACGTTCAGCATTCTTTCAACTACTAACTGTTTGATAATACTTTTGACTGTAATTCTTTTCTTCCTATTCCAGTACATTACGTCTAGTTCTTTTTCCCATCATTGTTTAGCATTTCCTGTGTTCTCTGTTCTTTTAGTATGGTCTTCTTCCTTATCTTGCTTTGTAATTATCTTTAGCTTATTCTCCAGCTCAGCTACTCTATTGATTAGATTAGCAATTATCTTGCACCTCTTAAAGGTAAAAACCCTAACTCAGTTATCACATGTACTGTTTCTGAAAGTGAGTATCTGACATCTCCCACAGTAGTCTGGATTGTCCATCATTTCTCAAAAAACTTCTTGATAGATTACAGTCTTTGTGAGGAATTCTTGTTTGTTTGAGTCTAGTCCCCTAGATTAATTAATAATTCACAAAAGTAAACTAGACAGACCCTGCCACTGCGTGCCTTCCTTCTGTTTCATATATTTCAGTTTTATAATCACCTCTTAACTTATACAGCTTTTAAAGCACCAATGCAATTAATCAGCATCCAGTTTATTTTCAGTAATAGCCAATGACATGTTTTATCCAGATATAGCATCGTGAATTCCCATTCATTTCACTTGGATTTTCTGTACTGTTTAAGCAATAAGGCAAGACAAGTGGTGCTTTATGGTGGGATAATGGCCCACCTTGGGTGGGCTGAAGCACAAGGTGAAGCCAAGTGCTTCCACCACCTGAGAAGGGCCATGGCTCTCTGCTCAGTATGCCTTCCTGGTAAAACTGTTAAATAAATAAATAAATAAATGGCCCCACCATAACACACCCCCTGGAGTGCCTTTTTGTGATTATGAATGGATCCTCTTCAGTAAATTAGATGTATTTTATACATATTTTTGTTAAGCTACGTTCAGCCAGACTGTTTTGCTGTGATAACAACCTAGCTGAAAGTACCTCTTGGCCTGTCAGGTGCCAGCATTTTTTCTATCCATTTTGTAATGTCTGATATATCAATGTCTTCATAAGTGACATTGCAGATAAATAGGAAGGGAAGATATGCATTTTTGCAGACGATAACAAAACTTGTAATAGGGTGAACAATAATGAAAGGGTGGAAAGAATACATATGGATCTTGGGAAACTTCAGGAGTTGTCAAGAGCATGGCAGCTGCAGTTCAATGTCAAAAAGTGCAAAAACATAAACCTAGGGTGCAGAAACCCAAGAACTGAGTATAGGATTGGGGGGGTACTGTCAGTCACAAATCAGGAAATGCATCTTGGAGGTATCATGTCTGGTAATCTCAAAGTGGCAGGACAGTGTCACAAAGCAGTCGGTAGAGACAGAGGGATGCTGAGATGCATAAGGAGAGGTATCCATGACTGGGATGTCAACATACCGGGGTACACAGTCTACAGAAGGGACAGGGAGGGGAAAAGAGGAGGTGGAGTAGCTCTATACATAAGGGAAGAGATCAAAGCTACAGAACTAAAAAGTAAAGGGGGAGGACAAGAGGCACTCTGGGTCACCTTGGAGACAGGGAATGGCATCACAATCTGCACAGGGGTTGTATACAGACCCCCATCTCAAGGGGAGGAAATGGACAAGAAAATGATAGAGGACAGTCTCAAAATGGCTGAAAAAGGGGAGATACTGTTGACGGGGGACCTGAATATGCCAGATGTTAACTGGATGACATGTACTGTAGCCACATCCAAGAGCAGGTTCATTCTCGATGCCCTGCAGGGGGCAGGCCTTAGACAGCTAGTGTTGAAACCCACTCGGAGGAGCAGTACTAGACCTGGTACTCTCAAATGGAGAGGGGATCACAAATTTAGAAGCCAGTAGACATCTGGGAACAAGCGACCACTGCATAGTGTGCTTCACAATAAACACAACTATGGAGAAGAGCCATACAAAAACAAGCATACTGGACTTTAGAAGGGCTGACTTTGGCAAAATGGGTGAATACCTGAGGAATACACTAGCAAATGGCCAAAAAGGAGGGATGGAAGAACAATGGAGAAAAATCAAAACTGACATCATAGAGGCAACAAGCCTTTGTGTGAAACAGATAAAGAAAACAAAGCGGAGTAAAAAACCACTATGGTTCTCAAAAGAGGTGGCAGGGAAGGTTAAGGAGAAAAAGGCTGCATTCAAAAAGTATAAGGAATCACAGAAGGAGCACTACAGGGAACTGTGTCAATTAAAGCAGAAAGACGTGGGGAAGGCAGTCAGAATAGCAAAAGCCAAAACCGAGGAAAAAATAGCCAATTCAGTTAAGAAGGGGGATAAAACCTTTTATAGGTACATAAGGGAGCATAGAAAGGTTAAGGGAGGAATAGTGAAGATTAAAAAGGGAGAGGGGAGGTGGGTAGAGGGAGACAGTGAAAAGGCAGAGTTACTGAATGAATACTTTTGCTCAGTATTCACAAAAGAAGATGAGGAAGAGTTACCTAAACCAGACAATAGAAGCACTCTGGGTAGGGGGGTTGGCACCAGTCCATTTACAGAAGAAAGAGTCCTGAAAGAACTCCTAAAACTCAAGGTGGACAAAGCAATGGGGCCTGACAGGATTCACCCCAGAATCTAAAAGAACTAAGGAGGACCTAGTCACACCACTGACCACACTTTTTAACAAATCATGGGAGGATGGGGTGGTACCTGAGGACTGGAGGAGGGCAGATGTGATTCCCCTTCACAAAAGTGGGAACAAGGCAGAAGCAGGAAACTACAAACATGTAAGTTTGACATCAGTGGTAGGGAAAATGATGGAATCACTTCTGAAAGAAAGAATTGTTGAATACCTAGAGGCCAGCGGGGCACAGGACCAAAAGCAGCATGGATTTACAGAAGGAAGGTCATGTCAGATGAATCTAATAGATTTCTTTGACTGGGTGACCAAAGTAATAGACCAGGGAGGGGCTGTGGATATGGCCTACCTAGACTTTAGCAAGGCATTTGACACAATCCCGCACAAAAGATAGATAATTAAGGTAGCCAGCCTGGGAGTGGGTCCCAGAGTGGTAGCCTGGGTATCAAACTGGCTGTACAACAAGACACAGAAGGTAATAGTGAATCTAACACATTCTGAAGAAAAGGGAGGTCACTAGTGGAGTACCTCAGGGCTCAGTTCTAGGTCCAGTCCTCTTTAACATCTTTATAGGTGACATTGCAGAGGGTCTGGAGGGAAAGGTATGCCTCTTTGCAGATGACACAAAGATCTGTAACAGAGCTGATACACAAGGGGGGTAGAAAGGATGAGAAGGGACTTGGCAAGGTTGGAGGAATGGTCAAACATATGGCAACTTAGATTCAATGCAAAGAAGTGCAAAGTAATGCACCTGGGAAACAAAAACCCAGGAGAAGAGTACACAATAAGCAGGGAGGTACTAACAACAACAAAATGGAAAGGGACCTGGGGTAGTCATATCAGATGATCTAAAGGTGGGTAAGCAATGTGAGAAGTCAGTAAGGAGAGCCAGGGGATACTGGGATGCGAGAAAGGGCATCACAAGTAAAAAGGAAGTGGTTATCCCTCTGTACAGACAGTTGGTGAGACCCCATCTGGAGTACTGTGTGCAGTTTTGGAGACCTCATCTACACAAGGACATAGACAGAATGGAAGCAGTCCAGAGGAGGGCAACTAAAATGGTGCAGGGTCTGCATCAGAAACCATATGAAGAGAGACTGAGAGAGCTTAATTTGTATACCCTTGATGAAAGGAGGGACAGGGGGGACATGATAGAAATGTTCAAGTACCTCAAGGGAATCAACAAAGTCCGGGAGGGTAGCATTTTCAGAAAAAGAGATGTGTAAGAACAAGGGGGCACAATTTAAAGATCGAGAGGAGACGGTTCAGGGGTAATGGGAGGAAATATTTTTTCATGGAGAGAGTGGTGGACACATGGAACTGCCTTCCTGGAGAGGCTGTGGGGTCTAAAACAGTGGAGGAATTCAAACATGCATGGGATAGACATAAGGCAATTACAGAGGGGAGTGGCAGGAAGTAGGCTGTTAACTAAAATCTGCAGCTTATCCAGTAGGTAGGGAAATGGGCAGACTCGGTGGGCCAAGTGGTCCTTATCTGCCATCAAAGTCTATGTTTCTATGTTTCTATGTATCTCCAGTAGGAAGAGGTCAGTGATGTTTCTACTATATCACTGGCTGATGAGACCCTACCAGGAGTATTGTGTCCAGTTCTGGAGGCCACAGCTCAGAAAGGATATAGACAGGGTAAAGGCAGTCCAAAGAAGGGAACTAAAATGGTACAGGGGTTGCACCAAAAACTCTGCGAGGAGAGATCAAGGGATCTCAACATGTACACCCTGGAAGACTAATTAGAGTGAGAGGTGACATGATAGAGACCTACAAGTACCTGACTAGGGTTAATAGGATGCAGAAGGGGAGACTTTTTCAAAATAGGAAGAGCACCAGAGCAGGCATGATGAAGCTGGGGGGTGGAAGTTTAACAGAGATGTGAGAAAGTATTAATTCACTGAAAGAGTGGTGGATGCCTGAACAGACTGCAAGAGGAAATAGTGGAGGTCAAAACAGTAGGGGTCATCAATGATGCATAAGATAGACATAAGGGAATATTAGGTAATGGAAAGGGGGGAGGGAGGTACACTGGAGACCAGATAGGTCTGTAGAGACAGACAGACAAGGCAGGGACCATCTGGGCAGACTGGATGGGCCAAGTGGTACTTTTGTGCCCCAAAATTCTGTTTCTATGTTTAATTGTATGTAACAGTCATATGACTATAAACAAATGGTACTAAATAAAATTGAACTGACTTTATGTATAAAACTACCCTGGTTATTTTTCAGTTCCATGTTGCTAATGCACAGAGGCTATCTGTGATTACAATCACCTGGAGATGTTAAACTTTTCAGGTGGGAAGTGTGGGTCAAGGCAGTGCTAAATGTCTTATGCACCCAAGAAGTGCCTTTATCCCACAATTACCCCCACCATGGCATGCCTTCTAGTGATAATAAAATGGTTTTGTGCTGTTGTGTTGGAATAAAACACAGTCATGTGACCACAACTGATCAATCACATGTCTTTGTTTCTTTTACCTATTTTATATCTGGTTTAGATGCTAATTGTTTATTGATTGTTTTTTATTTGAATTTTGATAACTGAGTGGGCCCACTGAGTCAGCATGTCCCTTTTTCAGGGGTGATCTGGAGTTAATTACATCAAGTGTAAATACAGCAGGTGATATTCCACATTACATTCATAGTGTGTACATTTTGTGGGTAAAATTGTACATGAGTAGGAGAGGAAAACACAGTGTCACTGGATTATTTTATTTATTTATTTCAAATTTGGGTGACTGGGATAGGCACACTGAGCTGATGCTCATTTCCATTTAACTAGACACCTTGGATTACACAAGCACAAATAGAAATACATAGCATTTAAATATGGCATAACATTTATAGGTCACAGAATCATACATTAGTTACATTCATTACAAGAACAGAGAACACAGGGGAGAGATTTCTGCAAGTCCCATGTGCACTGAAGATATGGTGCACTATCTTGCAGCATTCTCATAACTGGTTATCCAGATTTTCAATCCCTTGTGGTAATTGCCACAAGTTAGACCAACTTTTTCTGGCAACAATCCGAGGACCCATTTTATTGTGCTTGTTCCAAAGATTTGATACAACCTGCTGTAAATCTGATAAACTATCGCAATTGCTTTGGACTTACCAAAGACGGACACAGTTGCAGCATAGGGGATTGTCACTGTTTTGTCACCATAAGGGTTGGATGCAGGGTTTGACGCAAGCCCCACATCACTCTTTGAAAACTGAGCCCATGGAATTCAGGCTTCATAAGCCATAAATATTGCACATAGTAGTAGTAGAAGGAACAGCACAAGTTCCTAGAGGTGAGGTAGAGGGTTGAACCTCAACAGTTGCACCTACAGTGATTCACCACTGCAGGACAATATTTGAACTTGTTTTTAAATTCAGCAAGTGTGGAACAGTTCAGACATGCACTTGGAAAATTGTTCCAGACAGATGGTGCTGTGAATGACAAGGCCTGCCTACCAGACTCAGTAGTAGCCCTATGTATTTTGAGCAGCAGGGTTGGAGTAGGTGTGGTTTCTTGCAGGAGTTTGAGCTTAAGGACACTCTCCAGGGAGGGTGGGATGAAGGATTTCATCAGCTTAAAGGTTATGCAGAGTAGGCCGAGCTCCATGCATGTAGTAGAAGAAGGCCACCCATGGGCAGCAAAGGCTACACAGGTATTCCCCTGGGGAGGCACCTGCTGCAAAATCACATGCCTTATTATAAAGGCAGTGGAGTTTGCTAAGTTCCATGGCCCAAAGGGATTGTAAGATAGGGGCACCATACAGAAGAACTGACAAAAGCATGCTATTGTCTATAGCTAGCCTGGTGTCCTAAGAGAGGTAGGCAGAAAGTCTATACAGTAAGCCCAGTTTTTGGTGTAAGGTTTTAGACACACTGATTACATAAACACTGTAAGATAGATCATGGTCGAGAATAGTACCTTTGTACTTTGGAGAACTCACCACCTCCAGGTGAGCACCCCCCACAGTAGCCAACTTGAGAAGATTCATCCTCTCAGCACCTAATCTTTTTGGACCAAAGAACATGGCTTCTTTTTGAAGTTTAATACTAGCTTGTTTCTCAGTTGCCAGATCTTCAAATGATGGAAATCATTCCTCAGCTGTGCGCTGATGTCAGCAGAGGACCTGTAGAGTACAGTGTCATCTGCATATAGTTGCAGGGTTCCTCCCCCCCAATTATCAGGAATATCAATAATGAAAAGGAGGGGACCAAGATAGAACCTTGTGGTACACCATCCTTTATGTCTCTAGGTTCAGAGAGACAGCCCTGCCACCTGACTAGTTGCTTGTGTTTAATCAAGTAGTGACTGAACCAACATTAATTCAAATCATCCAGATGGGTAGCTCTAAGTTTTTCAAGCAGAAGCGCATAGTTCACCAGGTCAAAGGTCTTGATGAGGTCAATAAAGATTGCACCAGTGGACCTAACATGCTCAACTGCTTCTAAAATGTCTGTTATTAATCTCACAAGAGCAGAGTCCCTCCCATGTTGGCAACGAATGAGAGTACAATGTAGTTCCAGATAATCATGCAGTTGTACACCAGACTCTCCTGTACAGTATATTCACCATGGTATATGAAAGGGAAATGGACCTGTAATTTTCAATAGACTCTCTAGCCCTCTTTTATAGATTGGGACCACAAAGGCCATTTTCCATTTCTCTGGAAGGACACCAACAAGGAGGGACTCATTGATAAGAAGTGTCAAGAGAGAGGCAATGACAGGTGCTGCAGTTCATAGGATTTGGAGTTCCAGGGTGTCATATCCAGGGGATCCCTCCATTTTTATCTGGCACAACTGCTGGCATATGCCCTTTCTATTTACCAATCTGAAATGAAATTTGGGTGGTTCACCTTGACCAAGGGTTGAGAAGGGGTATGGGGACCCTTAAGGTTTATGATAAATGGAGATTTAAATCTATCCAGGTCTGTAAAACATTTCGTAAAGAAAGACATCAGGTTGCTGAGATCTGATATCTTTTAGCAATCGATAATGATGTCATTAGCAGAAGGAGTGCTAGAATGTCCATTTCAGAGGATATTTATTTGTGCCCAAAGGTTTTTAGGGTCAGATAAGTTTTTGATCTGGAGGTTTTGGAGGTATTCCCTTTTGGCACTTCTGATATTTGTCTTGCAGACATTTCTAAGGATCTGGCAGGAATTCCAATCAGACATTAAGACTGATTGTTTTTTTGTACTGACCCAAGGCTTTGTCTCTCTGTCACATTGCAGAACAGAGGTCACTACCCATCCACCGAGAACAGTGTCCTTTAGCTCCTCATTATTTTAAAGGGCCATGTTTATTAACTACACTGGTGAAGTTGTTGACAAAGAGATCAAGGGCACTGTCAACATTAGGGAAGTCATTTATTGTCCCTCTGTTTATTCCTTTATTTTGTTTAAGAAGTAGCTCTCATCAAGATTTGAGAGATCTCTGGCCTTAATGAGTCTTGGGGCTGGGTTAGGAGCATTATTTTTCAAGATACAGTACACAGGGCAATGATTATTGAGAGAATCTGGGAAGATTCCAGCCACCCTTATCCTGTCTGATCTATGTACTAGAACCTAGTCCAGGAGAGAATGGTTTCCAGTTCTATTCCTGATTCTGGTGGGTTCCTCAATAATATGAGATAAGTGGGGTTAGACCGAGCTCATTTACTCCTTTTGTGACTATTATTCAGCTAATTAATATTATAGTCTCCCACCAGAAATAGGTTACCTAGGGGCTAATCAAGTAGGCAGCTAGTCAGTGAGGATAGAGCATATAGTTCCGCATTTGGTGAATTATAGATGCAGACAATGTGGAAAGTTTTATTCACTCTCAACAGTCATGAAGACTGCCTTGCAGAAGGACTGAGCATCTGCACTGAGGGTGATTCCTTAGGCATTGATGGGGAGATTAACATAATGAAAGACCCCATGCCTATTTTTCTCTAGCCAATCCTTTCTGAAGACAGTATAGCCTGGTAGGTTAATTTCATAGGTGAGGACAGCAGATTTGAGACAGGTCTTAGAGATGCCTTATGTGTCAGGGGAATATAGTTTGGACCAGGCTTTAAATTCATGCATTTTGGGCCATAAACTGTTAATATCTATGTGGACTATTTTGAGGACCCTAGTGTTAGACCAGTAGGAGTTCTTAGGGGAGGACACCTTTATATTACAGGGGATGGGACCAATATTGGTTTCAGTGTCACCAGCCATGATTATGAGGGTTAGAACCTGTGGCTAAGGTATAAGGATGAGGGGGGGCAGGTAATGTTAACATGTTTCACTGCTGCAGCCCAGAGGCTAGTAAACAACAGTTGCTATTTTGTTTAAGCCATGAAGAATAAAGTTGGGTTGGCTGGAGTATGACTCTCAGTTGTGGAAAGAGCCAGAGCAGGGGTCAGGGTATTCTCCTTGGTGGGAGTGTATCATGGAGTCAGAAGCTGGATAATGAAATGGTCCATACAGAAGAAAAACATAACATATGCTATGGCCAGAGCAGGGCCATGACTAGGAATCCTAAATAGGTTTAACCGTGGGGGAAGGGGGGGTGTTAAGATTGCCAGTACAAAAATAGATCAGGTTCAACAATGGGATTCTAGGGGGATAATTTCTGGAAATATGCAGTGAAAGCCTTCACTTTTGGGTAGGGACAAGTACATCTGGGGTCAGATAGGAGCTGCCAAACAGTAAACAAACATAGGAACAGAAAGGGGAGAACACTCCTGCCAGTAGTATCCTGCAGAGTAGTGGTAGGAAGGCAATATATAGGCTTCACTCAGTCTGGGTGTTAGTGGCAACCATATTGGTGCTAGCATATTATTACACCTTCCTTACTGGGTAGGGAGGAGGAAATTAGTGACTCTGAAGTCAGTACAGTTCATGCTACTTATCTTGTGCATGCTTTGTAGAGACAGACATTTTGAATGGACAAAAAGTGTTTGCCCATACCGCTGTAATAGACTCTTCATTATAATGCTACCTGATATGCTGCATTATAGCTGCCAGCTACAGCAGACACCAGAAGCACCTAACAAGGTGCTAATCAGCCTACCTGATACATTGATGAGGTGTTGACATGGTATTGATGTGGCTGAGATCCACTTCTAGATAGGCGGTATAGATCATGTTACTTATTCCCACTCTGATCTCCAGTTCTGAGTCCTGACCTCCTGAGAGCTTCCATCTGCCCTTTATTCCCCCTGCCAACCTCCTGAATGGTGCCATAATCTGTAGCTTGTCTACTCTGCACAGAACATAAGGTCTGTTTTTGTTTTTAATTTTCTGCTCTTTCCCTTTCAGCATTAGCTGCGAGTCCCACACCCCCCACCTGCTGATGAAAAGAGGCCTTAACTATTGGTCCCACTGCTGATCTCCCATCTGTTGCCAAAGAGAAGCACTTCTGGAATGAGTCTTGACCTTGCCTTTCTATAGCCAATAAGGGTTAAATGTTTTCATTTTTTTATTTTTCTGCTCTCTCACTGTGAGCGCAAGCTGCAAGCCCCTCCTTTCCAACACTATCTGTGAGTCCCAACCCCATCTTCTGCAGAAGAGAAGAGCTAGCTGCAAACCCCACTCCTGACACACACACCACCATGTGCTGCTGAAGAGAAGCAACCTTGCCGTCTACAGATCTTAGGCTTAACTATTTTCTTTCAGTGCTAATGCTAACTGCGAATCACACACCTGACCCCCATGTGCTGCTGAAGAGAAACATCCCCGAGGTGAGTCCTGACCTTGCCTTAATATGGAGTACTGTACTATAATCTTTACAATCAGGGATGGCAGGTGGGTAGGCAGGTTGAAAAACAATGCAGATTCTTTATTTCATGTACAGTACAGTAATTTCATTTTAATGTTGTGAACCTATTCTGCCACTACAGAGTCTATAAATGGAGAGTATAAGTGAGTGTGTCCCCTTATGTGTGAACACTATGTGTGACAAAAGAATACAGGACTATAATCTTTAATATAAAATCATGTCTTTGGCTATTCCAAACAATGCTTATAATGGGCAAACGTGCTATGCACAAAGTAGTCTGTTATAAGTGGCTCTGACTGTAATGGGTAAATAGTTATCACAAGCCCTAGTGTCCTCAAGCTAGCAAACCCTTGGTATTCACAAGTTGGCCACTAACAACAGAGCAATCAGGAGAGATGTACTGAACATAATTTAGTGCAACACATAACTATTTGTAGTCATAGCTCTGACAAAAGGTATAAAACAGCAGTTTATAAGCTCCAGAGAAGGTAAGTTTAGAAAAATATACCATAAAAACTCCAAAACAGAATACAAGAGATTTAAGGCAATCAGTAATATGCCATATATGCTAACGACATGTGAGGCCTATTACATTAACCCTTAGAAAGGTAACCCTTGAGATATTGAACAGTGCAGAGCACCCAAAACAAGAGTCAACATTACTGGAATCTTTTTGTGATCAAGTTCTCAAGAGAGTACCTTATAACTAATTGGTTTCTAGTTTCAAAAGGTCTAGTAGTTTCCAGCTCACTGCCTCCTCCTGTGGCTGACTCCCAGGCAGACTCCCTTGTTGCCCTTTGCACTTTGCCCTTTGCCTTTTGCACAGAGGACCACAGCATGGAGAATCAGCTAAAAGTAGGGAATTTTAAGGTAAGCCAGAAGAACAGCAGGCTTTGTAGGGCACTTCTGGATTGGTGGAGCAGGGCTAAGAAGGTGCAGTTTCAGGAAGTTTAGGCATGCATTGGATGGCTTGTCAATTGGGAAGATATGGCTGAAGATGGCTATTCCATTGGAAAAACTGGACCCCTGAGGCAGTGATGTAAAGCAGGGAGGAGTGCTGTGAATTCCAGGTGATCCTCTGGACTGTAGGAGAGCAGAGCAGTGGCACTGGTAGAGTGTTGTCTAGTAGGAAGTATCAGCTCTTTTTTATCCCCACAGCAGCATTAGGCAAGGAACAGAAGGCTCTGCAGACTGCTTCCAATTGGTGGAGAAGGACTCAGTGAGTACAGCTTTAGGAACTGCAGGTGTGGATTGGATGGCCTGTTAATTTGCATGAGCTGACCCAAGATGGCTTTTCCATGGTGAAAACTGGACCTCCAATGTGAAGCAAGGAGACATGCTGTGAGTTCTGGGGGATCCTCATGACCACAGGAGAGTGTAGTGGTGGTGCTGGCAGAGCGCTGGTTAGAAGGAATTATCAACTCTTTTAATCCCCACAGCAGCACTGGGCAGGGAACATCAGGTTTTGCTGGGTGTTTCTGGATTGGTGGATCACAAATCCATTCTGCATATGGTCTGTATTGATACTAACTGGGTTCAATAGTGTAGTATCTATCTCGTCAAAGCTTTCTCTGCCTCTGCTATAGAACAGATAGTCATCATTTTGTGTAAATTCTAATAATTTTGGTAGGGCAGCATGATAAAGCATTTCATAGGGTTATTGGGATGCTGGGGTACATAAGGAGGGATATATCCAGCAGGTGGAGGGAGGTGGTGTTGCCATGGTATTGCTCACTAGTGAGAACCCACCAGGAGTATTATGTTCAATTTTGGAGGCTGTACCTCAGAAAGGACATCAATGAGTCTGGCCCAGTCGTGAGGTGGGATGAGGCACTGGGTGCCACACCATTCACCCACACTGGTGACCTCAAGTTCAGAATAGATTAGTGTAATTTGAGGGTTGGCCAGGGGAAGGAAGATTGAGTGGTCACTGACTTGATTTCCTCCTTTGAGGGGGAACAGTGTGCGCTGCTACTTGCCTGACATCCAGCAGAGGCTGGATGGTACAGCAACAGCGATCACTTCTCCAAGAGCCAGGTGCAGTCACAGAGTATGTATGCCATCACATGTGTTGCCAACCTCAGGAATATGGAGAAAACCCAGAGCAGCAGGATGATGGCTGGCAACCCCAAAGGCTCTGCTCCACCACCTGTGGCACACATGCTCCAATAGTGGTAAGTAGGTAGATGGGGTAAGACCCATGGTGGTGGCTGTCAGGGCTGGAAAGGGCATACCATATGGAAAAGAACTGAATTTTATTACTATGTAAACTACATCTGAATATACCTAACTATATCACAAGCATATTTCAGGGAAGTGTGGTGCTAGAGTTCCTTTCCAAATCTAACACCCAACCCCCACATTGCAGGCAGCAACATGAAAAATCATTACAGTTTCACCTCTCCTGAGTGTTCACAAAACTGTCATGGGGTGTAGCGTGGGGTTGTCAGCCCTAATTCTCACCCATTCCATCCGTAAATAAACTGAGATGTGTAGAGTATATGAGAATGAGGTAAGTGTTAGGGTTGATAACCCCAAGGTACACTCCACATTTGATTTGCGAAGACTCAGAAGAGGTGAGACCATAATGTTTTTCCTGTTGCTGCCTGCAGGGTGGGGGTGGAGTGTTAGGATTAGGAACCTCAGAACCACATTTCCCTATTTTTGTTACTTTGACCTTAACTGGTGAATTAACAACATCTTTTTGCAAAGAGTTTCCTTACTTTTTGGGATAGTGTAATCATATCCTCATTCATGCAGGTCCTTCGAGACCTCCATGAACAAATCCATTTGCCTGTGTATGTGCAGGGCCCTCTGGGCCGTGCACTTCCATCCCTCTATAGATGCATGCATTCATGTTGGTTTGGAAGCTCAAGGCTCTTCTGGCCCTGCACTTCCATTTCTGGCAAAAAGCTATTTATTTTCTTGGTTGTATGGCTTGATAAACTGCCAATGTTATGTTATGGGAATTCTAATGTTTTAATTGTTGTGCTTTTTTTATATGCCCACTAAATGGTTGGGAAGGGGGCTATTGTGTGTTTTTCTTCTAGTATTCATCAAGACCTTTGTTCTGATATAAATATTGTCCCTTAACTGCAAATACTGAGGGAGTCATGGCTTGCTGAAGTTGAATTGTTGGAAAAAAACTAAATTCAAATCCTTTGCTATGATGACCTCTGGAATTGCTTAGGATTCAAACTCAGAAAACAGAGTTATTTGACCAGGGCGCATGACTTACAACTAAAAGGTAGGAGGAATAAAACAAAATGAAGGGCAAACTGGTTTAGTCAGAGGGTTGTCACTGTATGGAACAGCCTTCCTTTAAATTTTATTAGTAGTTGCACCACGACTATCTTTAAAAATAGATTAGACACTCATTTCTCTGAATTAGGATTTCCAGGTTATACCTTTGTGTAAAGGGCACACCTCAATATGGGCCTATGGCACTCTTGACTTGTACAAGCACCTATGAAACAAATGCTAAGATTATCATTGGGCACTCCTAATGCCTTGACCAGTTCTCAAATCAGTATAGAACACCTAATACAAACTAGGACTATCAACTACTGAATAAAAATCTCCTAGCAGAAAAGGGAGACTTTATTTCATGATTGTTTACATGAAAAAGAAAAATCTTGCCCTTCTGTAAAGACACTTGGCTTGGAAGACTAAATGGATTACTGGAAAAATATAACTGTATGTACCTACAGTAAACAATTGCACTGAACAGAAAATAGTCATCAACCATTCATACACAAGATATAGCTCTACTTTAATAGCTGAAAGAGCCAAACAGAAAGATCTGGAAATAATGACTGGGATGCAGGTGTCAAAGTGGTTAATTAAAATTGCAAAAGAACATTCTTTAAAATTTTATTTGGAAGCACTGCACAACTCAGTACACAGAGACATAATTGCACAATATAGATTTGAAGTTTTTCCAGTCAATATACCTGAGGCCAGCTATAGGAAGGGAACTCCAATAACTTCTAACTGCCACTGTTACTTACAAGAACCTGAGTATTTACTCCATGTGATGCTAAGATGTCCGTGGTACAGACAAATCAGAGACAAGCTTCTTGACCCCCTTATCAAATCACTTCAAGTTCCAGATAGATTCATTCCAGACTTACTATTCAACTCAGAGAATATGAATTATCTGAACACACTGGCAATTTACCTAAAAACATAAAAGAATTAGAAGAAATATATCAATCTAAGGAATAAGGGACCTTTGACTGGTTTAGATACTTACACAGACATAATCCAAATGTCCACTCTAGCATTTTGGAAATTTAACAAAACTCATGGAAATTTCTGTCTATTTACAAAAAAGTGCTACTGTAGTATAATTTGATTTATGTATATTTTAACTGTATTAGTACAATATGGTCCTAGCACTTTAGTAGCTCTTAAAGTTGTATTATAGTTTATATATGTTTTAATTGAAATAGAATTTGACAGAAATGTATGTTATGTTATTTAAATAATAATGGTGGGGTATACAATTGTATATATCCCTGATTTTAATCAAGCTGAATGTAATGACTTATGTTGAACAATAAACTTATAACTACTACTACAAGAAGTAAGTGCAGAATCCACCTAACAGGGTCTGATTAGCAAGATATATGTGTTGGTGTGTGTACGGGATATAATTTTTGCGGGTTTCTACAAAAAAAAATGGAAACAGGATGGCAGCATACAAAAAAGTATTTTTTTCCTTGGGAAAAAGGATTACCCCAAATGAAAAAGGATCCTTTTCATAGATCCTTTTCTGTATGGACCAGATTCTATTTTTGTTCCAAGCAGCTCTGCAAAAGACCATACTAAGCATGCTCAGAACCAAAATTTCTAAAAGTAATAACTTTGGAAGGGATTAATATTTTTTTCACCAAACCAATGAAGGACACACCTCTGGCCCAAGCACTTTCTACCCTGAAAATTTCAGACCAAAATATGAAGCCATCTGGGTTCTAGGTGATGACAGAAAATTGGCAAAAAAAAAAGTATTTGTTTCACTTTTTTTTTTTTGCTATCCACTTCTCAGAATCTGTACATCTGACTGGAACAACACTTGACACATCAAGAGATTGTCTGCTTAAGACCTTGTGTTCACAGTTTTGTGCAAATCCGTTGAACAGTTGCAAAGGTATTAAAGTGCAAAGTTTGAGGTTTACCATATAAACCCCTGCTCAACCCTAACTGTAGTGGTGGTACTGTGCCACTATATGTCCGTTAGGTTTTTTTTTTTATTTTGTTTTCTTTTTAATGTTCTAATGGGCTCTCTTATGAAAAATTCTTATACTTGTTACAAGTGTAATTTTACTCTATAATTGCAAAAAGTACATGCTAACAAACATATATTTTCAATATGACTGTCACCAAAGAGGAGATTGACCTAAGGGTTATTATATCTGATGACCTGAAGTTATCAAAGCAGTGTACAAAGGCTGCAGACAGGGCCAGTGGCATGCTGGGGTGCATAGACAGAGGTATTACTAGTAGGAGGCAGGAAGTGGTCATGCTATTGTGTAAAACACTAGTAAGGTCTCACCTGGAGTACTGTGTGCAGCACTGGAGACCACACATGCATAAGTACATAAACATGGTGGAGGCTGTCCAGAGAAGGGCAACAAAGATGGTGCATGGTTTGCACCACAAAACATATGAGGAGAGACTAAGAGACCTCAATATGTACTCACTGGAGGAGAGGAGAGAAAGGGGTGACATGACAGAAACTTTTAATACCTCAAGGACAAGCATTTGGGAGATCATTTCCAATATAGAAAAGATACCATAACAAGGGGGCACGATATGAAATTGGAGAGGGGGGATTAAGAGGTAACATGAGGAAGTTTTTCTACACAGAGAGGGTAATGAATGCTTGGAACAGTCTGCCACAAGAGGTGGTAGGGGCAAGCACAATGGAGAGGTTTAAACATGCCTGGGACAAGTACAGGGAAACCTTGGGTGGGAAGGGAGTGATGAAAAGCCATTGACTTAGGGTGAGTGGATGCATACATGTATAGGGCCTATGGGCAAACTGGATGGGTCTAACAGTCCTTATCTACCAACAATTTCTATGTTTCTATGTTAATATATTAGAGATATGTATTCTGATTATACATTACACAGGCGTAGAGGCACCTGTATATTAGGATTAAGTAACCACTTTATTGTTAAACCTCAATGTGTGCACCTTAATAACATTGCCTCTGTTCAACCAATTTACATGAAATTTGGAAAGCACAGTCTTTGTATCTCTTGATCCTGATTCTTTCATGTAGATCGGTTCAGTAGGGGCAAAGTTGCAGAGGTGCAAAAAAAGTAAAGCTCATCATTTTTGAAAAGGTTAAGACTTTTTTTGCCACCCAATAACTAAACAAATATGAGGCTTTGAAACCTGAAACTTTCAGGTTTGTTAGAGCTTGGTCCATGAAATTTGCTTTTGTGGCTTTTAGACCTAGCTGTTAAGCAGCTTTTAAAATATTTAAGAAAAATATTCCAATTCTGAGCATGCACAGTTCAAAAAATCAATGTTCTATGGATAATAGTATTTTTGCAACAACAGCAGCTTGCACTATATGAGACAGCTGTTATTTATTAAACACTATCTACACACTGGGGAACCCGGTCCCCAGTGGCAACGTACTTATTTATTTTATTTTTTTATTATTGTTTATTTGTATTATAATCCAACACTGGGATGCCCACTATCGATGTCAATACCCCCCCATGCAGCCCTTGTTTTATTAACAATGCTGACATTAGGGGGCCCAGTACATGTGACAGCATTTACAACCTGCCCCCCCCAGCAGTGTGGGACACTGGGAAGCCCACTGCCAGTGTCCCAAAATAGTTTAGTTATTAATTTTTGTATAATCTGACACTGCGATGCCCAGCCCCGATGTTGGATGTTGTCACCCCCCTTAACTTGCCCGAGTACTCAGCCCCCTCAGGGTGCAGCTTCATTCCCCACTGACTCCTCTGCTGGGTCCTGCCATTCCGGGATCCTGGCATCATAGTGCTCGAGTCCCCAAGGGGTGTTTGTAATTTCTTTTACCCCTGTTTGTGCCTTCCCCTGAGGGCACTGGCACAAAGGACTGCCATCCAGATGGATGACATGCAGATGCATGCTGTTGTTAAGTGCCCAGAAGCACCCTCCTCTCCCTGACTCCATAGAGCTATGCACCCTACTGCCCATGCTTCCACTCGTGGTAGTGCTGTATGTGCATTCAATGCCCTGTAACCAACTCCACCCTGGAGGAGGAGAACATCCATTAGGATGCTCAAACCTCCTTCCCCCAGCCGACCCTCAATGGCCCAGGCTCATTCCCAAACCCAGGCTGCTGGCACAGCACGAGGTGTGGCATTCAGAACCTCAACTTTCAGCACCACTGGGCCAGCAAGATGAAGCCCCTTGTTTTAATAATAGGTGCCATCATTTGGGGACCTAATCCTAATGTCGGCATTCACGAGTCCCCCCCAGCAGTGTTGGACACTTGGTAGCCCACCCCCCTGTGTCCTGAAATAGCTTTAATAAATTTTATGCAAAAAAAGTCTCTTATTTTCTTTTTTTTTTAAACCTGAAAAAGGAAAACCATCCCTAGTCATCACCGACATCCCCTTTCCCCATCCCAGTCCTCCCACTGAGCACCCAAAACCCCACACCATCCTTACCCTATAATAGGCTGTTATCTTCTGTGGACTGAGACAGGTCTGCTCTCTTCAAAGCCAAACCTGAACTGAGGAATTAAGGCATGTGCCGTATAATGTATTTCAAAGACATTTTGAACTTATGTTCATAACTTTGCCATTTTTGGGAATTTCTTCACCATGTTTTCAACATGGACCTTGTGTCACACCACCTTATGAACACTGGCACTGTCTTTTCATTAATCGGGACTGGAAGATAATTTTGTGGGTGCTGCGCAAAATCACCTTTCGGGACCGAATAATGAAATTTCACCACCGGTGTTCATGAGGTGGGGTCCCAAAAAGGCCATGTTGAAAATTTGGTGAAAAAATTTCTAAAAATGGCACAGATACATGTGTTCATTGTCGTCCCCCTGCCCCTAGTCTGTAGCCTCCTGTATAAAGCACAATATCCTGCTCCAGTCTTGTGCCTCATAGTGATACAGTATGGTCAGCATAATCTGTCGGAGCTTTCTTCATACAGGGCCCACAGGATGGGAGGTGGGCATTAGGGTTTGTAACCCCAATGATGACCCCACTGCTGATTCACAAATACTCCAGAACTTACCCCAGCCTAAAAGGGGACCAAATAGGGGAGGTATTAATACCAGTCTGAGCATTTATGAAGTATGAGATTAAGAGGCAACCCTGATGTACAAGTGTAAATGAGTAATCTGTATGTCTGTGTTACAGGTGCATTATAAAATGATAGGTCCGGTATGGCTATCTAAATGGTTGCTAACAAAATGAATTTCAAATGTACAGAAAAAAATATATCATACCATAATTTGTCACCTTTTTTGTCTGGGTATTTTAAGATATTTTCGTAATATATGTAGTTACAAAATATTTTAGCTTCATGTCAACTACAGAATAAGTATATCTATTAAGTATTCAAAATGTATCAGTAGATACATAAAACACATAATTTGTACCTATAACAAATATATCATGGGAATACAGAAACACAGAAACATAGAAGTTTGCCGGCGAAAAAGGACCCCTTGGCCCATTCAGTCTGCCCAAATACACCCCCTCCCCCATCTAGTTCATCTTACACCATCCATTACATGCCTTTTATTTATTTATTCATTTATTTTTTAAATGTATTCATTTAGTGATTCAGAAAAGACATTTGAGCTCAAGCTCTTTTACAAAGGTTCCATGTCATAGATTGCAAAACAAAGTACAACAGGAGAAAGCAAAGGTACATTACAATGAATGATACAGCTCGGATTCAGAACTTACAGAACAACTCAAACACAGATACAAGTTAAAATAACAACAAAAACACTTTATGAGGGTGGGGGGGAATAAGCAGCCACAAACTGCCTTGTCAGTACTTCAGAGGGACAGGAATAGCTGGCAGTGGGGTGAAGAAAGGAGGTACGAGAGAGAGAGGTATGTACTGCAGTGGAGGTGAAGGGTGGGAGAAGAAGGGCAATAATGTATAGGGACAAATGGTGGGGTGAGGGGATGCTTAGCAGAGAAGACATACTAGAGTAGATGGTGGGGTGTGAGGGGGTATGGTCAGGCAGCCTGCATTAGTAGTGACCGTAAGGAAACTCACAGGACTGTGAGTTGGGGAGGGAGGGTGGGGTGGTGGGTGCAGAAAGAGCATGATGCAAACTGAATGCTGAGGCAAGTCATGAAGCCCCATGTAGCTGTCCCAAGCCCTCTTGAATTTGTTGACTGAATTTACCCTCACCACCCATTCTGGCAGCCTATTCCATGGACCGATCATCCTCTCTGTGAAGAACTGCCCCTTTACATTTTCTCTAAATCTACACCCCCTCCAGTTTCAATGCATGTCCCCTAGTGGATTTGTTTTCACTCATCCTGAATATGCTACAGTACATTTCCTCACTCTGTTTATTCCCTTCAGATATTTAAAGGTTTATACTATATCCCCCTTTCCTGCCTCATCTCCAGTGTGTACAAGTTTAGTTTCCTCAACCTTTCCTCATATGATCTCCCTTGTAGCCCTTGAACCATCTTGATTGCTCATCTCTGGATCCTCTGTAACCTATCCCTGTCACCAAGTAAGTGTGGCCTCCAGAACTGGACCCCAAATTCCAGATGTGGTCTGATCATAGTTTTGCATAGTGGCATGATCACCTCCTTTTTTCCTACATGTGAAGCCACTCCCTATGCATGCCAACATTCTGGTAATCTTCCCCACAGCCTTTTCACATTGGTTTCTAAACTTTAGGTTATCTGAAATGGTGATCACCGGTTCCCTTTCCTGCTCTCTAACCTCCAGTCCTTCCCCTCAAGCCAGTATGTTGCCCTTGGGTTTTTATGCCCTATGTGCATAATTTTATATTTTCCCATGTTGAATTGCAATTGCCACTTCTCGGATCACTCCTCCAGCCTGGCCAGATCCTTCCTCATTCTTTCTACCCATCCCCTGTGTGTCCACCCTGTTACAGAGCTTCATGTCGTCTGTGAACAGACACACCTTCCCATACAGACCCTCTGAAATATCCCCAATGTATATGTTAAACCTTATGAGTCGCAACACGGAGTCCTGAGGAACCTCACTCAACACTGCTCCTTACTTTGAGTGCACCCCATTAACCACCACCCTCTGAGCCCCCTGAGCCAATTCTCTACCCAGTTCATCAGTTTACTCCCTACCCCTAAGCTATCTAATTTGCTTATTAGTCTTCTGTGGGGAATGGTGTCGAAGGCCTTCCTGAAGTCCAGATAGCCATGTCCACCATCCCTCCCTTATCACATATCTCCATTACTCCATCAAAGAATTTAATCAGGTTGAACTGAAATGATCTGCACCCTGTGAACCCATGCTGGTTGTCATCTATGAGGCCTTTCTCCTCTAGATATTGTACCAGCCTTTCCTTTAATCAATCAATCAATCAATCAAAATCTGTATTTTGCCAGGTGGAACATCATTGAGACAAGCTCATTTACAAGATTGACCTGGGTGACATTTATAAGTGCCTCATCAGTTTTCCCACCATGGATGTAAGGCTAACCAGGTGGTAGTTGCCTGACTCATCATTTTCTCCTCCCTTGAGTAATGGCACCACATCAGCCCTTCTCCAATCCCCCAGGACTCCCCCCCCCTTGCCTAGAGACAGATTAAATAACTGTTTGAGAGGTGCCACAAATTCCTCCCTTAACTCCTTGAGCACTTTGGGGTGGATTGTATCAGGGCCCATTGCTTTGTCCATCCATGGTTTTCCTAACTCCTTTAATACCATACCCTGTGTAAAGGGGCTTGTGTCCATCACTCTGCACACTCAGCAGATTTGCTTTTTCCTCATCTCCCTCTAGCAGCACTACCCACTCCACTCTGAGTCTCATAATCCTCTGCTTGCTTTTCCTTCTGTCACTCACATGGCAGAAAAACTTCTTGTCTCCCCTTTGGGCCTCCCTTGCTATTTTCTCCTTAGTAGCTGCTTAAGACCTCCTGACTATTTTTCCAGCTTCCTTTAGCTTCTCCCAATAAACCTCTTTTTTCACCATCCCTTGCAAAGTTCTGTAGGCCCTGAAAGCCTTCCTTTTCTCTCTGACTACATTCCTTACCTCTTTTGTAAACCAAAGTGGCTTCCTCCCTCGCCTGTGTTTGCTCACCCTCCTGATGTATTATTTTGTCACCAGCAGAATTCCCCTTTTAATTAACCCCCACAGCTCCACTATGCCCTCTAGGTTCTCTTTCTCTTCTAGTTCCTTTTGTAAAATTTCCTTCATTTTTTTAAAATCCGCTTTCCTGAAATCCAGTACCATAGTGGTGGACTTGCTCTTATCTGACCCTATCCGAAGACTAAACCTTACCATTCTGTGGTCACTATCTCCTAGAGTTTCCCTGACTTCCACACCTCCACTCTGTCCTCATTTGTCATTACCAGGTCCAGTATAGCCCCTCCCCTAGTTGGTTCCCTGACCAGCTGATGAAGAGGTGCTTCCTTCATGGATTCCAGAAGCTCCCTACCTCCCCCTGATTTGGAGGTCTGTGCACCCCCCCATTCTTACTGCTTTCCCTGCCCTCTTACTTAATGTGACCCAAAGGATCTCTGCTGAGCCCTGTCCTTCCCTGCTCACCATTGCTCTTATACCATCCCTTACATATAGGGCTACCCCTTCCTCTTTTTTTCCTTTTCTGTCTCTCCTATAGAGACTATACACGGTAACTCCACTTCTACACTGTGATTATCACTCCACCATGTTTCAGTTATCACTATCAGATCTAGGTCAACTGTCTCCACCACTTTCTCCAGGTCCCCTATCTTATTTCCCAGACTTCTGGCATTTACCAGCAGATCCTTCTATCTATCCCCTCTTCTTCTGTTCCCTTTCCTACTAGTGTTCCCTACTCCCAGTTGCAAGTGAATATGAGTTACTGTAGGTAAGTCTCACTAGCCATTTTTCCTAGTCCTCCCCTAGCTCTGTACTCCCTCCTCCTTAATTAGAATTATCCCCCAGAATTCCCTCTATGTACCCCTGCAGCTTCCCCCTTACCAGTCTAGCTTCCTCATAATTTATATGTAGCCTGTCTCTTGCATACAGGTGTTAGTCCACCCACATGCTCCACAGTCTCCTATACAGGTGTATCCCCCCCCCTTCTACATTAGGTATAATAAATATTAAATATACCTGTCTCATACACTTGCCTATAAATCAGATATTTCAAATTGGCCAATCTGAGATATTTTGCTAATACTTCAGACATATGAAGAAAATCTTAAAATTTAATGACACATATATTTGAAATATACCTCAATGAATATGTTTGAAATACATTTATTTTCCATATGGGATAAAAAAGTGGAGACAGACCATAGGAGGGATGGGGTAGTAGAAAAAGCCCTACAAGGAGAGTCTGAGAGATCTCAACATGTACTCTGAATCCTGGAGGAGTGGAGAGTGAGAGGTGACATGATAGAGACTAATAGTTACCTCACAGTAGTGAACAGATTACAGGAAAAATAACTCTTTCAAATGAGAAGGAGCCCCAGAACTAGAGGCATGCAATGAAGCTGGAGGTGGTGGGGAGCTTAAGAGAGATGTGATTATATGTTTTTTCACTGAAAAGGTGGTAGACACTTGGAGCAGATTGCCAATAGAAGTGTTGGAGGCAAAAAAATCAGTGGGGTGCTTCAAGCATGGGTGGTATAGAGAAAGGGGTGTATTAAAAAAAACAGACAGGGAGGGTTTCCAGAGATCAGTTTGGATCTGTAGAGACAGATTAGGCAGGGAACATCTGGGCAGACTAGTTGGGCCAAAATGTCCTTTTTTCTGCTGACAAATTCTATGTTTCTATATTTCTTTGTTTAAAAATTAGTATCTGGTCAAATTACACATCATATTTTGCAAACAGAGCAGCAGATAGAAAAAAGACTGTAACGCTAAACATCTGAATTATCCTTATCAAACAAAAAAAGAACTATCCATGAACAGAAGGTGCACCAAGTAAAGTAAAAATGATTGAGAGCAGTAGAGGTAGTACGTCATCCAGGATTCCAGTCAGAGTGTTTAAAAATGACTACTACTGTTTCTTGACTGATTCAGGTTGACTCTATAAATATAATTTATGTAATCCAATAGATAAATAAAAATGACTGAAAAGCACAATATAGTAGTGACTGTTGTCCCACAGATACCAACTGGATGGGTGGGAGAGCAGGGACACCCAGATGCTAAAGTAAAAATGTCTAGACTGACATGACTGTATAGGATGAAAATGACAGCTATATTGACAAGAAACATCACACAGGCACAGCTGTGGATAACTGCATCAGTACATGGTTGCCACTTTCATTCAACAGTAGCATGCTATTATAATTCTATCTCTAATAACCTTGATATTTGTACAGTACATGTGACATGATGAAGATATTCATTTGTGCTATCAATGGAATGAGGTATTTATATGTGTGTGTGTGTGTGTGTGTGTGTATGTGTGTATATATCTATATATATATATATATATATGGACATCCATTAAATCAGAATAGACCCCAGCCAATAATAGTGAAAATAGCCAACTGCCAGTGCAGTGGTAATGCTACTGCTCATGAAGCCAGTGACCGGGGTTTGGAAGCAAGCCCATGTTAATAGGTGACTGGCTGGGGGAGGAGGATTGAGTATCCCAAAGGACGTGCTCCTCCTCTGGGGTGGAAGTTAGCTTCACTTAGCTGTAGTACCACCTCCTGGGTGACCACAGGTGACAGTGTACAATGGAGGAAGCTGCCAGCCATGGAATGGTGTGGCCACTGTAGTACTCATGCATGCTCAGCATGTGCCATTGCATTGATCACCATTAAAGGGCACCAACCTCATGATGAGAGTAGCTAAATGGGGAAAACCTTTCTGGCAGGAGGCAGAATGAAGTCTTGGATTTTCACAGTCCCCACACCCATCAAGCCAGGGCAGGATAACATAGACTAGCAACTCAGTCCCTTCCACCTCAGGATTATCCCCCATCTCAGTGTCTGGTATGTCTGTGGTGAAGGCAATGTGTTGGGGTTGGGAGACTTGAAGAAGGACTGATGGAGTATGTCCCCTGGAAGCCACCTGAGGAGCAAAAATAGACTTTCAAAAAAAATAATAGTTAAGTAGCATTTGAAATACATGGAAACATACACTATGAAAGACTGACACAATGCTATCATGTCCTGTCCACTGCATGCCAGGGACATAAATGTATCTGAATACATTTGCTATATTTCTGTGAAGTTAATCAGAAAAAAAGTCACCCTTTATAGAATTCAATTTGATGTTTGCATTACTACTTTTGTAATTCTCCCATATTTTGGCTTCCCCTGTCCCTGCATTTACATTGCAGTGATCCAAGGCAGATGAGTTCCTTCACAGAGGACACCAGTGCTGCTTTAAAGTTCTCAAGTAGGGTATTTATGAATGGTGAGTTTCCTGCTCCCACCATCTCCAAGAGCTACAGTGAGTAGCTCACCTTCAAGAACACCCTACCCTCTGTCAACCCCCTGCTGGCTTTAGGAAAGCACTCTGGGGATAGACCAACCTGCTCTTTTGATTGGGAAAGATTCTGCTGAATAAAATCTCCCCTCATATGAGATTTCATGACATTTTGATAAGGTCAAGTTACTATCAATGTGTGGAATATTAAGAACCAAAAAAATAGATAATGTAAAAAAAATACAAAGTAATTGCCTATATAATTCTTTCCACTTAAATCATTTTTTATACAAACAATAGCATTGTTTTCATGAAACAATCCAGTATGCTTACTATACACTGACACAAATGTATAGAATATATTTTTCATGATTCAGTAATGCTGGAATTCATAAACCAGCATAACTCAGATATAAAATATTATATTTCAACATATTCAACATTAAATAAAAAGACTCTCTGTAAGATTTATACACAAGCCCACCTCCAGCTTACACTAACCATGCATGCAGCAAGGGTTACTTACTTACTGTTGCACTGCCCCTAGTAAAGCCTCATCAGCACTGGCACTTTAGCACATGGCAGAGATCAGAATATGCCTCTCCTGATATCTGGCATCTTAACATGCTTAATTGTTTTTGGTATGGAACACAGCCCATGGTCACTGGCCTCATTAAACATGTGAATTAAAGTTCTTTTTATTAAAGAAACTTGAGGTCCCTAGTTTTAGGCATCAGAATACTTAAATTGATAATTTATGACTAGGGCTTGGGTATTATTGGATAGAGACCATTGCTTAAGTGGCATAACACAAAGGCCTTCAGCCAAACTTTGTACTATAGATCTGCTGATTCCTGAGAGGGGGATTATAGACTGTACAGTATCACTGCTTTAGAATAAAAATATTTAGCTGTGTTACTCATTTATTTATATTTTATTGACTTACATTGAGGAATCCTTTGAATAAAGCTCAATTTTAAGGACCCCCCAGAAGAAGTCATGTTACACGTTACAATTCAGAAAATATGAAATACAAGGATTTATTGTTGCACTCCCCCCTCATAAAGCCTAATTAGTACTGCCATTCAAACAAGAAAAGTGCCTTCATCAGCTACAAGGAGAAGCAGGGGGTAAAGAATGGTGTAAATACCAAGTAAAATCAAGGGAGGCCTAGAGGGCAGTAGGGGACACAAAAGTCCACAGACAGCTTTGTGTTGCAGAGGGGATCAATAGCAACATGTTTTCAGATACACTGTATTGGGAAAAAAGGAAGATGGAAGGAGGAATTGTTTGGCTGACAGAGGGAGGCAAGGTAATAAGAGGAGGGTTTGCAGAACACAGAAACATTCTTAAAGACTACTTCTGCCAAGTTTTCACAGTGGAAGATAGTGAGCCTCTGCTGGAAAACAGCATATAGGCTACCAAAAGGGGATCCCAGAAATGAGGCAAAAGATATTTAGAAAAGAAAGGGTCAGAGTCCTGAAGATGGATAAGGCCCTAATGCCACTTGGGATACATTCGAGGGGGTTCAGAGACCTGCCATCTAAGCAGACTGATCCCTTGCAGGGCTATTCAATAGATCAGTCCAGCCAGGGGTGGTTCCAAAAGATTGAAGGGTAGCAGACATAGTTCCACTACTTAAGGGTGAGACAAAATCCGTCAGCCATACCTTTGTTGACAGTAAACTGATGGAAACACTAGTCAAAGTGGACCTAGTGGACTACCTTGTGAGGAATAGGCTCCAGCATAGTAAACAGCATGATTTGCTAGCAGGGTGATCTTGTCAAACCAATGTAATAGTATTTGACAGTGGGTAACTAGGGCAGCAGGTAAGGGAGAAGCAGTATATTTACTGTACTTTGATTTCAGCAAGACATTTGACTCAGTGGGAGACAATGGGTAGCAGAAGAATCTATAGGATCTAGGTGCAGCAAAGGACACAGTTAGATGGATGGGTAAAGAAAAAAAAAAGCTGGGCACACCACTACAATTAAAGGTGCAGCTCTCTGCAACCACAGCTGAGAAACTTGCAAAAAGAAACAGAAGGGTGCACACAGTGTGTAGTAGCCACTGCTTTATTGCAAAGTTCATCAGGACATCAAACACATATGTGTGCACCCTTTTGTTTCTTTTTTGCAAATTTTAAGATGAGTGGGTAGTTGGTCAGGGGGAGGCAGCAGAGGGTAGTGGTAAATGAAATGAATTTCAGGCAGAGATCACAAGATGGGAGCCACATCACTCAGTCCTGGATCCAGTCCATTCAATATGTTCATTCACAATATAGGAGAAGTAATAAAGGCAGGATGGGTCTCTTTACATAATACACTAAGCTCTGTGGTATGATAGACACTGAGGAGGAGGTAAGGGAGTTGAAGAGAGACCTACAAAGTTTGTAGAGCAGATCTCAGGTTTGCCAGTTGAAGTTCATTGCCAAAAAGTGCAAGGTGATGCACACTGGGAATGGGCACCTTTGTGCAGAATACTGAATAGAAGGGGTTAAGCTGGAAACCACTACTGAAAAAAAAAGACCTAGGAGTCATCTTAAGTGACTCCTTTAAACAATCTAGTAATGTAATGAGCCCCAAAGCTAGGCAACCAAGATGTTGGGGTGTACTGGGAGGGAATTTGACAGCAGAAGAAAGGAGGTATTACTACCTATCTAGAGATCACTGGTAAGGACACACATGGAGTACTGTGCCCAGTTCTGGAGCCCTCACTAGAAGAAAGACAGGGACAGGCAGGAAATGTTACACCATAGAGTAATAAAAATGATTCGTATCCTGCAAGACTAATCCTATGAGGATCGACTTAGGGCACTGAACATATACTCACTGAAGACCAGAAGGGAGAGGGGTGATATGACTGACACCTTCAAGTTCCTGAAAGGAACGAATGAGATAAACTGTGATGAGCTTTTAAACAGGAATAATGAATCAAAACCATGGGGACATGCATGGAAGCTGGCAAGAATGACATTTGGAAGGAACATGAGGAAGTGTTTCTTTACGGTGAGAGTGGTTGAGCCGTGAAACAGCCTGCTGGCTGAGTTGGTGGGAAGTGAGACCATTTGCATCTTCAAACATGGTTAGAAAGAGTCAAAAACTTAATAGTCATACAGGGGGTAGCATAAAGGCAGGGAACATTGGGGTGGGTAGCATGGGCAATAATGCTGTTTAGAAAATGGGCTTTTTATTTGCTGGGTTCTGATTGGCTAGCACTCCGTCAGGGGGGTACATTAACTTTCAATAGACCCCCAGCAAATAAAAAGTTCCATTACAAGTGCTCCTTCACACATCCAAATATCTTTGTGCCCACCCTGCTTGCCCATTGGCTGAGGGCATGAATTCAATTAGAAAATACCGCCATTTTCTTTCTGCTGCTTAGCGAGAGAACTGGCCACCGGCACCCAATACTCATAAGTTCAGTGCCATCAGCTGATGAATTACGCATCACGCCCACTGATGGTCTTTTTTCTCCCACACTTTTTTTTATTTTTCAATATTTTATCATCCCATTCTTTTTGCTGCACTGATAGCCCAACTCTTCAACAGCAGACCGTGCTCTCGCTCCTCTCCGATTGCTCAGTCACTCTCGGTAATAAAGGAACTGTCCACCAAACTGTCAGTAGTTCAGTGGCAGCCACTGACAAAATGTACATCCCCATGTAATGGGCTCATTTCTCATTACCCTTTGTTGTTTTGACTTTACTGCCCCACACTTGGCACTAGTGTCATAACCAACAGCCTGCCTCTTCAAGAGCAGAATGCACTCTCGCTCCTCTGGCAGGTCAGCCAGTGGCTCCTGAAAATGAAGCAACTTCTAGCTTCTAGCTAACGCTTCTATTTCTATGCAGTCTGGTATTAAACTGAGAATAGATAAGTCAGGAGGAGCATTTATCATCCTTCATTTTTATTTTAATTCCCCCCTTTCCTTGTATGCTCCTGTCTGTGAAAAGCAAGAGGGTGTGTAGGAATGCAGAGAGAGAGTTGGCAGTAACGGTATATTTAAAGAAAACTCGCTGCTCTCCTCATTTCTCCGGCATGTGGTTTCACTGAGATGTAAAGCATCAAATGTAAATTACCATCTAGGGCAGAAGCAAGCAGCTGGCAAGGTGCCATTAGTTTCAGCCACCGCTCCTTGGCTTTCTGTGGTTTCTCCCAGTCATCTTTGGTACAATAAAAGACCCTGCAGAGTCTAATTATATAAAGTGTCATGAACAATGGTTCGGTTTGGACTGGGATGTGTCTGCGCACCACAAAAGAGAGAGAGAGAGAGAAAGAGACAGAGCGGTTTAGCAGCCGTCATCCAGGCTGTTAGCAAGTGAACTGCACTTTTTTTAAAATAAAGAAAGTCGACCAAATTGTAATTCAATGTGTGGTTGTGTGTGTGTGTGTGTGTGTGGTGGGGGGGCCCACTGCCGTCTGCAATGTAATCATAATTTCTCCTACAGCCAGATAAGTCTTTTTGACAGAGAATGAACATTTCTTCATTTGACAGAGAACAAACATTTGTTTTCATTTTATCTATTGAATGCTGCCCATTGTCTCCACTGGCAGACTGTTTTAAAATGCACTTTTAGCCAAATACACATCTTTTTTCTAGAAAATGGGCATTATTTCGAGGGTGGGGTGGGTATACAAGAGAATGGCTCTATGGGGAGGGTGCAACTGAAGATAGAACAGCTCAGGGACTACTTTACTAGAAAAAGACTTTAAATTATTTCTTACTTTTTTTTATTTTATTTATTTATTCTTTTCTAAATCCTATATAAAAATCCTACAGGTAGCCCATTTCCAAGAGCAATAATACCCTCCAGAATTGGGTGGTATAGGCAATGCGGACCTTCCAGGGCCGCGGCCCTCCGCCTGCAGTGTCAGGCCTCATTACACCCTGGGCAGTCCGTATTGCCTAATACCTACCTGTCAGGGTATTATTGCTTACTTAGACACAAGACCTGGGGAAGGGTGGGAATGAAAATCAGACTGGATGGACGAAGTGTCTTTTTTTTTTTGCCATCAGCTTCTACATTTCTAAGGAATGTCACACACTGCAATGCTACAACTGGCACAATTTGTGTAGTGCAATAATATGATTACAGTGAAAGAAAAATAAATATACACAAAAGATGAAGAGTTTTAACATAGTTTGTTATATTCTACTGTAGATAAGACCGAAAAAATACTTCCACTTAGTAATGTAAGTTAATTACAAAATTTACTGTATCAACAATTTTCTACATGGGAAGTAATCACACTGACTACTGCTTTACATATTTGCTACTTGGTACGTTTGATTTAAATCAGTTGCCAATATGCTTATTTGAGTAATTATGACTTTGTTTTATTAAAATATTCTGATCTAGAAGCCTTTTACTTTGATGCAGACATCACTGCTTCTTTGATCTGATTGGATAAAAATTAGCTTAAAAATACAATGGAGTCATTATAACTGAAATATGTTATTCCTTGGTCAGTGTCACATTATGGATAGTTGCAGTTTTTTTTCTGCTGCCCTAGCTGATTGGAACAAGCCTCCTACAGCTACTGAACATTCTTCAATATTAACCAATTCTGTAAAGGATCTAGATAGAATAATGAGTATTCATTGTAATTGTTGAATTTTTTTTTTATTATTTTGTAATGTTTTCTGAAATTCAAGTGTATGTGTATCAAAGTGTTGGGCTACATGTTTCACATGTTAGTATTTGATAGCTTATGCATTGTTACTGAAACCTACAGTACTAACCTAATATGCACACAGGATGATCCTGAAAATAGGTTCTCTCCCAAAGATCCAATTCCTGTTTACACATTTTAATACATTGTAAACTAAAATATAAACTATGCACTTTAGCCGATCGGAGCACCAGATAAGATAAAATACATCATAGACTGCTTAGAAAGATATAGATATTTTTCATTTGAAACATCAGTGGTCAATTTCTTTTGTTTTCTTGGGGTTGACATGATTGCATGTAGCTGACAATTACAGCAATACACTTCATATTAAGTAGGCTTTGGCTGTTAGAGAATGCCCTTGGGTTCACAAATTGCTTTGTCTACAACCTAGGTCTTTAGCAGCTAGTGTAGGCATTATGGTATAACCACAGAAATCCAAAATCGCACATAACCCATAATCCAAAACATCATGGGATGCATATGCAAATCACCATGACAATTAAATTTCATGTTTATTTGCATATACATACTGTGAAACTTTGCATTACTAGGTATGAGTGATTTTAGATTTCCTTGAAATCTGGATTTGTTACTAATGCCCTTTTTGGGTAATCCTTGCTGTAGCGCTTTTGTGCTGAGTTTTTCTTTTTTATCTTTCTAGATTGTATAACCAATATTTCTAGTAAGTGACACAATGACAACTCCTCTAGCGTGCACATGCGCGCATGCACACACACACACACACACACACGTATTATATCAATCAATACAGTATGTATAAATTTAGTAATCCTTCCAGACAAACTCCCAAATAGAATGATCTTTACAACATATCACTCACTTTAGTGCCCTGCCAATAACAAAACAGGTCATATCATATATTAATTTTTCTAAAACATATTTACTAAGTGGCATGAGGCAGGAATATTGTGTATTTTCTTCCGTAAAGGTGTCCCATTTGGCCTAACAGGAAATACAGTAATCTTAAAGACATATTTTTAAATATAAAAATTTGGCACTATAACTTTAAGAGGATGGGGTGGGGAAAGTGATACAAATAAATCGAACTGAGCATCAAGCCAAATCCTCATTTTAAGTAAATGCTTCCCCTCCAGGATTTATTAAAGCTACACTTGCAAAGCTTCACGTTAATCTTTTACTAAATGAGGTCCCATTTCCCTTAGGGATTAGATTACTGTCTGAATGTAAAGTACAGCCATTTTAAATCAAATGGGGTTTAATCAAGGGAAAGTCAACTTCTTTTACAAAGTGCTCCCACTAGAGATCCTGAAAATCTTTTGGCTTTCATTTTCCGCAGAATATCAGTTATTTTAAACACAACTTAATCTTTCGTGTTTTAATTACCAGCAGTTAATGGTTTCCTTGTAGCCCAAGAAAAAATTCTAACCAGCAATACATTTAGACTTAGGTCAGATAACTAAAGAACACATTTATTACAGTGAGAAATGCCATTAGAATATCTATTTATCTGATGCTTATTTTAAAATATATCAGATTCATGTAATTGCTTAGACATTAGACAAAATAATGGAACCATGCAGAGCAATAAATAATAAAAGAAAGAAAATGATGTGGTAAGGTGGATGTGGAAAGAAATTTTAAACAAAGTGGAATTGTCACATGGGCCTTGTTTCGATAAAGAAACCTGTCTGCTTCTTCATGTGACCCTCTACAGTTTCTAGCTATCTGTTTTCACAGAACAGCAACTGCAAACACATTGAAACACAGAAACATTCAATTTGTCAGTAGAAAGAGACTGCTTGGCCCACCCAGTCTGCTCAGATGGTCCCTGTCTAGTCTGTCTCTGGCTATGCCGATCCTAAATGGTTTCCGGCAAGCCTCCCTACTCCCAGTCTGTTTATTAATGCCCCCCTATGTCTTTCCCACACATGCATGAAGCCCCCTACTGTTTCCCCATCACTTTCATTAGCAGTCTGTCCCAGGCATCTACAACTCTAAGTAAAGTACTAATTCATCTCATCCCTCTTAAACCTTGCCCCTCTAGCTTCATCATATGCCCTCTGGTCCTGGTGCTCTTATCATTAGAAAATGACTCCCTTCCTGCATCCTGTTTACCTCTGTGAGGTACTAGTAGGTCTTGAACATGTCCCCTCTCTTTGTCTTCTCTTCTAGGGCGTACATGTTGAGATATTTCAGTCTCTCCTCATAGCACATTTGGTGTAACCCCTGCAGCATTTTAGGTGTTGTCCTCTGGAATGTCTCCACTCTTTCTATGTCCTTTTTGATATGCATCCTCCAGAACTGAACACAGTACTTCAGGTGGAGTCTCACCAATGAGCGATATAGTGGCAACACCACCTCTCTCCTCCTGCTGGAGGTACCTCTTCCTATGCATCCCAGCATCCCACTGGCCCTACTCACTGCTATGTCACATCCTCTGTACTACTCTGATCTATTTCCCTTGTCACCCAGTCACAGAAATCAATCAGATATGTCTTGCATGACCCCCCCCATCATGAATCCATGCTGCTTGTGGTCTTGCAGCCCACTAGATTCAAGATACTCTAATAGCCTTTCCTATAACAGGGTTTCCATTAATTTCCCCACTGCTGAGGTGAACTGACTGGCCTATAGTTTCTAGCTTCTTCCCTGTTGCCACTCTTATTTAGAGGGACCATGTCTGCTCTCCTCCAGTCTTCTAGACAATATATGTTTCTGAAGAGCTGTTGAATAAGGCCATCAGTGGGACAACTAGCACATCCTTAAATTCTTTAATACCCTTGGGTGAATCCCATCCAGTCCACTAGACATGTCTACTTTCAGAGCTGCAAGTCCCTTTAGAAGTTTTTCATCTGAAAACAGACTTGTGAACACCTCCCTGTTTTGTTCTTGCTACTCTCTGGTGGTCCCCCCCCCCCACTGTGAAGACTGAACAGAAGTACCTCTTTGGGATAGAAACATAGAAACATAGACTTCAATGGCATCTAAGGACAGCTTGGCCCATCCAGTCAGCCCATTTCCCTACATATTTGATAAGGTGCAGATCCTAGTTAACTAAAAGCCTACTTCTTCCAACCCCCCACAAGAATTGCCTTATGTCTGTCCCATGCATTCTTGAATTCCTGACTGTTTTTGACCCCACAACCTCCTCAGAAAGGCTGTTGCATGCATCCACCACCTTCTTTGGGAAAAAATACTTCCTCACCTTGCCCCTGAGCCATCCCCCCCACTATCTTCAAATTGTGCCCCCCCCCTTGTTCTTGCACATCTAATTTTCTGAAAGATACTACTCTCTTGGACTTTGTTGATTCCCTTGAGGTACTTGAAAGTTTCTATCCTGTCCCCCCCCCTTTCCTTGAGGGTATACATATTAAGCTCCTTTAGTCTCTCTTCGTATGGCTTGCAAACCCTGCACCATTTTAGTTGTCCTCCTCCTCTGGACTATCTATATCTTTGCAGAGATGGGGTCTCCAGAACTGCATGCAGTACTACAGATGGGGTCTCACTAACTGTCTGTACAGAGGGATACCAACTTCCTTTTTTCTACTCTTGATGCCTCTCCTTATGCATCCCAGTATCCCTTCCCCCCGCCCTCCTTGTGCTTCAGATTGGAGGCACAGGCTGGGGGAAGAGGGGTGAGCATTGGGATTGACAATTCCAAGGAAGACCCCACCACCGATTCATCAAGACTCTGGAGACCCAAAATCCTAATATTCTTTTCTTTTTCTGCTTGGGTGTAGGGGTGGGGAGTTAGGGCTGGAAAGCCCAATGCCACATTTCCCTACTTTTGTGGTGTTAAGTTACCCTAACCAGTGTATTAACAATGTCTTTTGCAAAGGATGTCCTTTCTTTTTGAGATAGTGGAATCAAATTCTCAATCATGCAGGTCCCTTCAGGACCTGCCTGAACAGAGGCAGACATGCATGGCCATCTGAGCCATGTTCAAAGGGAAGACTCTGTCCACCTACAGAAGTACAGGACCTTGCTGACCCTGACCTTCTATGCAACATAGGATGTCAGAAATTACCAAAGTCATACACATGCATAGGAAAATGTCAACATACCTTCATAACTGTTTTTTTAATATTTTGGCCACAAATTATCAACATAACCATGATATAAAAAAAACTCAAGAAACCGGAAGGTGAGCATTTTCAAATCTCGTTTGAAGATGTTATTCTGAGAACAGGTCCAAAAACACATTTTGGACAGATTTTGAAAAATAACAGTTGTCATGTCCATGAGGTGATATGAAAAAATGATTATGTTGAAAATTTGGAATGAAAATATTTAAAATTACCAAACGTATGAGCTTGTGCTGCAAATTTAAACATACGTTCATTTGTAATATTGTTGCCCAAAATTTTCAACATAGCCTTCTTATGACCCCCACCTCATGAACAGGGGTGGATAAAATGTTCAAAACCCACCTGAAAGGTGATTTACTGCAGCAACAACATCATTCCATGTCACCGGGATGCTCATAACTTTATCATTTTTTAATATTATGATCCCAAAATTTCAACATAGTCTTCTTATGACCTCACCTCATGAACTAGGGTGGTGAAAATTTTAATATCCTGCATGAAAGATAATTTCACTAAGTGACCATGAAAATGCCTTTTGGGCTGGATGTGCATAATTCCACTGCCATTGGTCGAGATGTGGTGTCCCAAAAAGGCCATGTTGAACATTTGGGCTCAAAATATGCAAAAATGGCAAAGGTATGCATCAAAGTTGAAAACCCTTTTGAAATACATTGAACCACATTTACCTTACTTTCTCATATTGCAGTCGCTGGTTCCAGCAGCAAAACATGTCTTCAATCAGAGAGTGGATCTATGTCATGGGACATGATGAAGTGAGTGAGAGTGTGTGTATGTGTGTGTGGGGGGGGTCATTCGTGCTGAGTGGGATTTCGAGGTGGTCGGGTGAGAATGGCAAGGGACCTTTTTTTTTTTTGCAGGTTACAAAAACAAAAATCCATGTGGAACAATTTTCTTTACTTCAGGTTAAAGTCTAAGACTGTGGATTGGGCACCCCACTGTAGAAGCACTGTATAGAAAAGGGTTGGATGACCTGGAGGGGAGGGGAGTTCTTACAAGCTGTATCCTAACAACCACTTGAGGTGATTACACCATGGTTATCACCTGTACCATATCAGGCATTATCCTCTATATCTACACTCTCCTGGTTTCATTCTTATTTGACGTCTCTCCTGAATTATGTCAAATCAGGCAATTTTAGATCTGATACACTGGTATCTACTTGGGGAGTACCACGGGACTCTGTCCTTGGACCCCCTATTATTTTTAATTTATGCTAATGAGCTTCCATCCTATTCTTCCACTTTATCAAAAAAATAAATTGCATGCAGATGACACCATTCTATACACTAGTCACGAGGTTCTAGATACAGCAGTATACAATCTGCGATAGGATTTTTATAGCATACAATCAACCTTGTTGGAACTGTGGTTGCTATTAAATGTAAAGAAAACTCAATAGATGATTTTCTCAAAGAAACAGTTGAATTTTTTTGAATTTAAGTTGCTATCAAGTAATGGCACAGAGATTTCTCGGACACTAAGCTACAGATATTTGGGTATGGTTTTGGATGCCCAATTGGCATTTATCTATCCTATCGAACATATTTCAATTAAACTGAAGTGTTTATTGGGCTTTTTTATAAGAACAAATCACATTTCATTCTACCATTAAGAAAACTGTTAGTCAATTCCTTGTTCTTATCAGTACTGGATTATGGCAATTGTATCTATAGAAAAACTATTATGTCTATGTTAGGAATCCTTGACCCACTTTATCACACTGATTAAGGTTTGCTATTGGGTTACCATGGAAAACCCACCATTGTATATGCTATTCAACTGTCAGATGGGATTCATTACCTAATAGAAGATTAAAACATTGGTTCTTGTTTTTATATCATTTTGTTCTTGGTAAACTCCCCAAGTTTCTTTTGAATTTGGTGAACATTAAACAGAAAAGTAAGCATAGTTTAAGATCATGTGTTTTGCCAAAAATCAAAATCCCTAGAGTGCATTTAAAAGTAGGACAATATGCTTCATCTACTTCAGTGTCCAAAACTTGGGATGAATTGAAATGCAAAGTGAAACAGAAACTTGATGTAATTATCTTTATATCATATTTTAAATTGCTTATAACAAATGTTTTACATAATCCATGTGAATGTTATGGATGATATTCAGCTTTTTAATTAATTTATACAAGATTTCAGACACTGTGTATTAACTGGGGGACATTTTCAAAAGAGATGCTCTGAAGTGTGATATTCAAAGAACAGAGATGCTCCACGCATCTCTAGATGGGCCAAAGACAGACTATAATGTATTTGCAGCATGCCGCCGCCTCCAGATGATCCGAATACATCAAAGTCTGTCTTTGAATGTCATTGAATGTTTGAATGAACAAGAATGTTCTGCTCATCTCTATATTCAGACCAAATGATCGGAACATCTTCAGAGCATCTCCAAAGATGCTCTGAACAGAGCTAGGACTGAAAAAAAACAGGCCTAAGTACAATCCCCCAACAGGCAGCTACTAGGATAGCAGCCTTTGTGAGCACCAGTGTGGTAGCTGAATGCACTTGTTATCATAAAATTAAGTACACAGATCAGTGTTTGCTATTGTGCAGTGCATACTGTGAGCTCATTCTGATATGAACCGTAAAAAAGCCATACTGCAACAGTTGTTGTCAGGAGTTCTGGTTGTGTTATTATATTAACATACTAGAAAGGCAGCACTGGGAATATGGATGAGGCACCATTCCTGATAGTGGAGATAATGAGAGGTGTGAGAAGAGTGAGGGCATCGCTTGCGGTCATCTAGTGGGTGGGTTGTGCAGGATACCATGCCCACACAACACCCTCTGTGACACAACACACAACAGGAGGCACTGTCGGGGGGGAGTGACAGGGAAAGTGCAAGGGCCAACACCCATGTGGAACTGTGTGGCCTGCCGGAATTGGGCCTACAAACACAGTGACATTGATGTGCCAGAGCACAGGGTGGGCAGGGCAGAGGCTCTGCATAGCTGGCACATGTGTCAGGGTGGCAGGCAATACGCAACACACACCACCAGGCACAAGTAATGTCAGGGGCATGGAAGAGAACCACAACTCGACAGGACAGTGGCAGGTAGGGCCACTAGCAGGGATGGGGCAGTGCAGGACAGGAGAGTGGCATGCTTGTGCACAGTTCCAGCATATCTGGATGTTGGCCAGGTCCCACTGGATGCAGTGCAACACAGGCTGTAACAAATGTACCTCCAGGGTTGCAGTACCTGTTGGTCACCTGTGATGTGGGGTGGTGCAGGGCAGCCCAAATATAGTTCAGCACATGCAAATGAGATGTGGAGCAACCTATAATGAGATGCTAAGCAGCTGAGTTGCTCCTGAATTGGGCAATGAGGTCATTTTGCATACTCTGGCTGAATACTGCAGATTTTCTCCTAGCCCATCTCATTCTCCAGGGAGCATCTGATCAGCCCTTATTTCCCACCTGCAGTCCTTCCCTGTTGCTCCATTGACACTGGCTGGGTTGCTCCTTTTGCTATGTTCAGTCCTGCCCAGATGTTCCAGAGCATTTCAAGTTAGGCCATGGAGCATCTTTAGTATATTCAGCCTGAGATGCTCCAGAGCATCTTAACCCCGCATATTCTGAATATACCAATATTTTGGGCCAGAGCATCTCAGATGTACAGAGCATCCATTTGCTCCCTTTTTCAGAGCAGTTTGAAAATGTCCCCCATTGTCTTTGTTGTACTGTTCAATGTCCTTGTTCATTGTAATATGTATTGGTGTGATGTTATACTAAGTATCTAGATGCAGTTAAAAAAGACAGTTCACCTCAATTTGCTATCCAATAAAAAAAAATTGATTTGATCATGAAAACTATGTTGATGCACCAGTTAGGAATCAACTTAATGACACAAACAGGGAAATGTGGCATTAGGATTTACAACCCTAACTCCCCACCCCAAGCAGCAAAAGGAAAAGACCACACAAACTACTACAGATAGCTGTCATCAGGTAATATAAACAACAAACAATGGTTTCCAGATTATACAAATTCAGTAGCACTGATGGGCTACCTTTGTTGATTTGTATCTGTGATACTATGGCAGAGTGTAAAGGGAGTTTATATCAGCAGCAGAATGGAGAGAGCGTTGTTTCTTTTTTTAGAAAGGCTAAGGAGGTTGCACAGGGAAAACTCAGGAAGCATCGAGTAAGGAAAGACTCTAGAAACTTCCCAGCAGGAAGCTAATCAAACACAGTTACAGTCAATGTTCATTAGAGGCAGAGTATAAAACCCACCTAGGCAACACGAGAGAGAGAGAGAGAGACCTGGGGAAAAGCTGGAAGCTGGGTTGCAAGTGGCAAGTTCAAGCTACAGAGATTTTTGAAAAGGACTGCAAAGTTTGAAAGCAGACTTCATTATACTACCTGGAGGCTGGGAACCAGAGTAGCTGGTGACCAGAGGTAGTAAAGGAATAGCTGTGTTCAGTTAGAACTCCAGCCAGGAGTAGGTTTAATTCATAGAGATATTGGTACTAGATTGATTTCTTTGTGGACTTCAACCTGGTCTACGTAAGTGCATATGACAGTTCAACTCCACCACTTATGACAGCATGGTAGCCTTAATAGAGCAATAACAGAAAACTTTGCCGAACTACAACTACAGAGGTGTCTCCAACCTGGGAGTGACTCCCAAGCCCAAGGACCCAGAGCCATGGAAAAACTGGTAAAAATGAGACTAGGAGTGAGGACACTGAAGAGTGGCCAGAAGTTGTGCAGGGACTTGGAGTTCCTAGCAAAAAGGACAATAAGGGAGGATCCAAGCCCAAAATCCCTTATCAATGTTTTGAGTGTGGGGAACTAGGGCACCTTATGGCTAACTGTCCTAATAGCCAGAACCCATGCAGCACGGGATGGGGGAAACAGATAACGACTATTGTAGGTTGGCAAGTGTGGTCGGGGGTGCTGATGTTTTTTATGTCTTTCAGACACTGGTTATAGTGAGCGGGAAACCCACAGTGGCTCTGGTTAATTTGGAGTTTGCAATTATTCTAGTTTCAGGGAATCTAATAGACCTTCCCAAGTTGACAAAATTAAGACGGCAGTTATCACTTGTGTAAAAAATATTACCCAGCAGCCCCTGTACAAATAGGTATACATGGTCAAACTGGCTCTGTCACTGTCAGGGTGGTACTTAAACTGCCATACCCACTGACATTGGGAAGAGACTTCCCTGACTTCCAAACTCTGCTATAGTGACAGCTAGGGGACAGCCTCGAACCCAAACCAAAACTCATTCTCCCAAAAGAGAATCCACTAGGAATTTTCCCATTCGCCAAATCAGATTTGTACCTGGAAAACTGTAAGCATCATAAAACAAAGGGAAAACATAGGAAGGATAAGCTCCAAGTACTAAAACTTCAGGGGAAACCCACACAGAGGTTCTGCTAACTGAACCTTCAAAATGTGTTAAAAAGGATATGGCAGAGCAATGTAGTGAAACTGAGATCACCCAAGAGACAGGAAACCAGATCCCTGATGCAGCCCTAGTACTGAAGAAAAATGACTTAGGCAACTTGGAAATTTCTGGGGATAACTTCAGCCCACAGCAGGCTAATGACCCCCTACTGTAGAACATTCATAGGGAAATAACATAGCCAGTGGGCCAAGTGAATGATAAGATTAGATAGCCTGACTGTAGGAAGCCTGAGCAAATCTATCACATTAATCAGCTGAAACCCAGAAAAGACAGAAAGGTGAAATCAGAAGTGCTACCCAAAAGTGACCACTTACCTGAGCCAGAGGTGATGCTCTCAGAAGAGTTAATACCCGACCAGCATGGGGATGCTAGAGAGATGATTAACCAGGAAAGGGTTGTGCTCGCTGATAAGCCAGGTAGCACACAGAACATGTTCCATGACATAGTCACTGAGCCTGGTGTGAAAGTTAAATTAAACCCTAATCACATTCCAGAAGCCAGAAACCAGAAGGAAGAAGGTAAGAACTGAGATAAAGAAAATGACAGAGCTAGGGGCTATATTTTTTCCCATCCTTTGTGTATCCTTCCAGCAGGCAGCGGCTTGTGTAGGCCATCTAACACCAGGTTTCTGTGGTTGTTCGGATACCACTCTCTCTCTTATATCCAGTTGAACCACTGGACCTGATGTGGGGGGGCTTCATACAGCCATGGCCCCATGTTATACATTTTCTCCCCTTATTCCCTAGAGTTCCCAGACAAGGACAGCGCATGCATGTGGAGGCTTGCACATGCATCTTGGCCCTGTCCAACTCCACTCCGCCCACCCCTGGCCTAGCACCCATCTCCATGCTCTTGCCTGCACCACCATCACACCTCCACGTGGTGGTGGTCAAAGGCCAGGAGAGACCAACTCCCCAATCCAGGAGAGGAGAGCTGCCAGCAGCTACTTGATCCTTGCCTGGCTCTCTCTCCCGCGGTTGACCCAAGGTGCCCTGTGCTCATTCCTGAACATGGGTTGCCAGTGTGGTAAGAGGTAAGGCATCCAGTGCCTCAGCCCTCTACACAACTGAGCCAGCCTGAGCTAGGGATTATTGAGGAGACTCACAGCACTTGGTCTGGCCTGATTGTGGTAGTTCCCAAACCAGACTGGTCCATCCATTTTTGTAATGACTTTAGGAAAGTTAGAAAGATGTGGAACACTCAGTCCTGTATCTCAGGTGTAAACTACTACCCAGTGTCTTCTGCCTCCTGACGTTGGTCGCTTGTCTCTGCGGTGCTGAGCTGGGGGAGGAAGTGTGGCAGAGTGTAGAGGGAGTTTATATCAGTAGCAGAATGGATAAAGCATTGTTTCTTTTTTAGAGAGGCTAAGGGGGTTGCACAAGGTTCCAGAGGCATCTATGTAGGGCACTAATCAAACACAGAGTTAATCAAATGGTAGGAAGCCAATCAATCACAAAGCTAATCAAACATAGAAAACTCTGGAAGCATCCAGAAAGGGAAAACTCTGGAAGCAGCCAGAAAGGGAAGACTGGAAACATCCAGGCAGGAATCTTATCAAACACAGCTGCAGTCGATGTTCATTAGGGCCAGTGTATAAAACCCACCTAGGCAACATAAGAGAGAGTCCTGGGAAAAAGCTGGCATCTGCGTTGCAAGTGGCAAGTTTAAGATACTGTATAGACTTTTGGAAAGGACTGTGAAGTTTGTAGGTGGACTTTGCTATACCACCTGGAGTATGGGAACCAGAGTAGCTAGTCCAGAGGTAGTGATGGAATTGCAGTGTTTAGTTAGAACTCCAGACAGGAGTAGTATTTTTTTCCCATGTTGTTAAAGGGGCTGCAACCCAAGTTAGAAAAAACACTGCCTTAAATAAACTGCATTGTTGTACTTGAGCTTGGACTGCGTATGTCTCCTTGGATACACCTACACCAGCGCATCCTGAGAAATAACAGAGGTCACTCTACCATAGGTACACACACCATAAGACATACACACCCACTTCTGGCTACAGATAGAAATCCACAATACTCAGATCACAATATTACTGTAACAATGGCATAGGTCAGGAAGCACAGACAGACCAGGAGAGGATGTAATATTCACAAGTAGCATTTTATTATCAATAACAATAAAATAGAAAAAATGTAAAACTGTATAGGATAACTCTTCATAAAGGCATTACAAACAAAAAAGTCCCCCATAGGAGTCTCCCCTTGGAAAAACATTGCTTTGTTAGAAGCTCCTTAGAAACAGAGGGGACTGATCAGTTCTCATTCTCCTTAATCTCTCCTCAGCATTTGACACTGTGGACCACGTAGTGCTACTGGGTCACCTTAGGGAGATTTGTGGGCTTAACGGTACTGTCATCAACTGATTTGAGTCTTTTATAATGGGCAGGATGCAACAGGGAGTGATGGGAAATATCTCCTCCTGGCTGAAGCCCCTATCTTTTGTAACTCAACATGGCTCGATCCTGTCACCGATGCTGTTTGCAGTGTACATGCTTCCCCTTGGTGAAATCATTAGACATTATAGCTTGGGTTTCCCCTGCTATGCAGATGATATCCAGCTGTATATGTCTTTTGCTCCCGGGGTGAATGACACTGTGGAAGTGTTCAATAAATTTCTAGCTGAGATCCAAGAATGGATGTCCTCTAACTGGCTAACACTCAACCCTGACAAAATGGAGGTACTAGTGATTGAGCCTGAATGCCAGTGTGATGTGGTTGCTGCTGGGCTAGGAAGAAAGCTGTTCCTGGGACCTACCCCATTGGCAGCTTCCACTAAGGTGAAAAATCTGGGTGTCATCCTTGACGATGGATTGACACTTGAGGCTCAGGTGTCATCCGTCATCCAGAGTGTTTTTTACCACTTAAGGAATGTCACTCATATCAAAGCTTTAATTCCACCTTATGACCTGCCTTCACTGATGCATGCCTTTGTTACATCAAGGCTTGACAAATGAAATGCTCTATACTTTAGGATCAGTAGGGGGATTCTCCACCACCTGCAGCTAGTGCAGAATGCATTGGTCTAGTTGCTGACAGGCATTCCTAGGTCTTGCCATGTGAGCCCAGTACTGTGTGATCTGCACTGGCTGCTAGTAAGATGGAGGATCACCTTCCAGGTGGGCTTGCTCACCTACAAGGCCCTATACAGTTCAGGACCTGGCTATCTGAGTGACCTCTTAACCCCTATCTGCCCTATGAACTCATTCTGCTCCTCCACAGAGGGTCTCTTAGTGGTACCAAGGGCCCGGATGAAAACCATGGGAGATCATGCATTTCAGATGGTTGGCCTGGCCTTTGGAACTTGCTCCCAAGATCCTTGATGGAGGCTCTGTCAGTGGAGGTTTTTAAGTGGGATCTGAAGGCACATTTATTCACTGAAGCTTTTGGAAGCCAGCTATCATTTGATTATTATTGAAGTACAGCAATTTTTATTGAGATATGATTTTATAGAGTTATTGATCTGTCGAGATCTGTTTATTTTAAATTTTTTTATGTCTGTTAACTGCATCTCTACCCTTGTAAAGTGCCCAGGGCCTCTGGGATTGGGTGCTTAAGAAATAAAAATGTACTTACTGACTTACTTACTTGTTTATATCAGATGTTCTTGCCTGGTAGTTTACATCATGTTGTTGTTAAATTACATCTCCTGTTTTATTTATTCATCTGTCTTTCAGATGAGATGTTAAACCGAGGTCCCATCTGCCTGGATTGGTGCTAGTTCAGGTGGATGTTAAAGATCCCATGGCACTTACCAAAAAGAGTAGGGGATTTTCCTGGTGTCCTGGCCAAATTTCCCTCATTCACTAAAAATACCACCAACAGCTTAATCTGGTCAGTTGTCATTCATCTGTATTCCTCTCCCCGGGTCATGCCTGAAAATAGGCAGGATTTGTCTAGTGCACTTACCCAGTCAACAAAAACTAAAATACAAATAAATAAATAAATAAAAAAATAAACTTCATAATTTTCCATCCTGAGGCCCACATGAAGAGCACATCTAGTCTTAACAGGTGCAACAAAATAATACATTTTGTATCAGTACTAGTTTCCAGATGACAGTTCTGTAAATAAGCTTGTGCAGGTCAAACTGCATCTCAAGGTCAACCCACTGTGTTCCAGATTGTTATCTTTTCTAATCAACCCAAATAGCTTTCTGCAGTCATTTCAACAATATAGTTATGTACATTTGCAAACCAGGGGATCCCACTCTCACATAAAGATTCACATTTATCTTTAACCTCAGAGAAGAATGGGGAGAAAGACAGAATAGAAACAGCAAGTGAAGGAAGGGAGATAATGGGTACATTGTGGGACCATAAGAGTGGATAATTCCTAGGTGCCACAAGACAAATTTGATTGTGTAATCAGACAGGCAAGAGATAGAATACATTCTTACTTTTAACGCTCTCGCTCTCTCTGCATAACAAATGGGACAGGATCTTACTCAACCTTGTCACAGCTACTTTTGTCTGCAGAAGCACAGGCTTGTGCAGCCACAAATACAAATCCACAACACCCACATTGCAAGAGCTTTTTGTCTGCAGAAGCACAGGTCCCTATGGGTCCAGTGCTTCTGTAGGCTCAGGCACTGAGGCACATTGTAAGACATGCAAAAGGTTCTGTCTGCAGAAGCATATGCCCCTGAGGGGTCTGTACTTCTGCAGCTGCAGATGTAAAACACACACACATTGACCTTTGGCTTCAGATGGGCACTCTCCACAAAATCAAGAAACCCAAATTACAACAGTACTTCTGTCTACAAAAGTGTAGGCCCTTGGGGCTTGCACCTCTGCAGTTGCAAGAGTAAGATATATACACCAACTTCTGGCTTAAGTAGTGCAGACCCCTGTACAGCCTGGACTTCTACAGCTGCATATAGAAATCAATGTTACACAAACTGCAACAGTACTCCTGTTTGCAGAAGTAAAGGCCCCTGTGGAGCCAGAACTTATGCAGCAACAGGTACTTATGAATGCTGTAAGACATACATACACTAACCTGGTTAAATACACCACCTAGTTCTATGGTGCACTGGATAAAGGGATGACAGTGCGGTCTATCTTTGTAGACCTCACTAAAGGCATTTGACACTGTAAATCACCAACTGCTTGAGCAAAGCCTCCTCTACATAGGACTATTCACTGACTCTGTTGCCTGGTTCAATAGTTACCTGTCTCACAGGATGCAATGTGTAACAATCGGTGGTACTATCTTTGAGTACCATAAGGTGATCCTGGGAGTCCCAAGGGGTCTATCCTCTTCTGCGTCTTTATAAACACCATACTCACTGCCTGTCATGCATACATTGTGCTATATGCAGATGATGCTGTTATATCAGTTCCAGGGAAAGAGTTGACAGCTATTAATTCTGAACTGCAGGATAACTTCCAAGTACTGGAATCTTGGTTCTCCAGTAACAAACTGCTGCTTAACTATAAAAAAACAAGTGCATGCTCTTCAGCACACAACAGAGCAAGATGGCAGTGGCCCCACTGAGGATACTTTGCCACAAAGTTGATACAGTAGACCAAGTCGACACATTTAAATATCTAGTGATTCACCTGGATGGCACCCTCACCTTCTCCATTCACATAGAGCAACTAATAAAATCCGCTAATGTGAATCTTGGTATTCTCTATCGACACCGATCTTCAATTAAGCCAGATGCCATAAAACTTGTCACATGTTGCTCAGTACTTTCCACAGTGGATTACAGACATGTCATCTATGGGGTTGGCTCTAAAACCCTTCTTAACACGGCTTGCTGGCTAGTCCTGGGTGATCACCATCAGACGTATGTGTGTCATACACAAGGAAAATGGTTGGCTCCCCCTCCATCTCAGGATTCAATACCAGTCCTGCCTGCTAGCAAAAAAAAAGGTTTGTTGAGGCTCATGTCTGAGTCAACCTCTGTGCTCTTTGACAAGGCACAACCCTACATCAGCACTAGAAGTGCAACCAAGGGAGGACTGCTAGTACCCTTTAAACAAACCACCCTGGCTCAGAGATCCCTCTCCTGCAGTGGACTCAAGTGGTTCAATTACCTGCCTGCTGCCCTAGTACCAAGCTCAGCCAGTTCAAAACAGGGCTTTGGTCTTACCTTGTTAACAAAAATGCCTGCCAATGCTATTGCTAACAGACAGTGCTGGCCAACATATGATCTTGCCCTCATCCTACCCAACACAATCTTCTGTCCTCATCTTCCCTGTACCATAGATACATAGATACATAGACAGTGTCAGCAGATAAGGAGCTATGGCCCACCCAGTCTGCCCATTTGAGCTTGTAAGTTCAGTTTGTTTTCCTAGAAGTCTGTTTCCCCTTACCCCTGACCTCTAGAATTCCTTTATGTCTATCCCATGCATTCTTAAATCCTGTGATTGTTTCAGCCCCCACCGCTTCCTCTGGCAGGGTGTTCCACTTGTCCACCACCGTGCTTCTGAAGAAATTCTTTCTCATGTTTTCTCTGAATCGTCCTCCTCCAACTTCATCCCATGCCCTCTAGTCCTGGAACATCTTTTCGCTTAAAAATAGTGTTTTCCTGCACCCTGTTCCTCCCTGTAAGATACTTGTATGTCTCTATTATATCCCCTCCCTCCTCTCTTCCAGGGAGTACATGTTCAGTTCCTTCAACCTGTCTTCATAGGACTTGTGATGCAATCCATGCACCATCTTTGTTGCCCTCCTCTGAACCTTCTCTACCCTGTCTATGACCTTACGTAGGTATGGTCTCCAGAACTGTACACTGTACCCAGGTGGGGCCTCACTAGTGTCTTGTATAGCGGAATTATGACCTCCTTTTCCTGCTGGTGATGCCCTGCCTATACATCCCAGCATCCTATTTGCTTTACCTGCTGCCTTGTCACACTGTTTCCCACCTTGAGGTCATCAGAGATGACAACCCCAAGATCCCTTTCCTGCTTGGTGCATGCTATATCCTCACCCCCAACTGATATATTGTGCCAGGGTTTTTGTGCCCATATGCATTATCTTGCACTTCTTTGCATTGAATTTCAACTGCCAAACCCCTGACCATTCTTCAAGTCTGCAGGTCCCTTCTCATTCTGTCTTCACCCTCTGGTGTGTCTACTCTGTTACAGAGCTTTGTGTCATCAGCGAACAGTGAAATTCTGCCTTCTAGATCCTGCACAATGTCACTGATGATGATGTTGAATAGGACCGTCCCAGCACTGATCCTGTGGTACCCCACTGGTCACTCTTCCCTCTGTGGAGTGACAGCCATTTACCACCACCCTTGTGTCCTGCCACCCAGCCAGTTACCTACCCACCACACTACTGTCCTGCCCACACCCATATTCCCCAGTTTGTGTAATAGTCTTCTATGTGGCACAGTGTCAAAGGCCTTGCTGAAGTCCAGATAGGCCATGTCCACTGCCCTCCCTGATCCACCTCCCTAGTCACCTAGTCAAAAATTCAATGAGGTTGGTCTGACATGACCTCCCCTGGTGAAACCATGCTGCCTTGGGTCCTGTAGTCCATTGACAACCAGATGTTCCACCAATCTCTCCTTCAGTAGTGCTTCCATGATCTTTCCCACTACTGAGGTGAGGCTGACTGGTCTGTAGTTCCCTCTTCCTCTTTGTTCCCACTTTTGTATAAGGGACTACATCTGCTGTCCTCCAGTCTTTGGGTACCTCCCTGTTTCCAGTGATCGGCTAAACAGGATAGCCAGAGGTTCAGCCACCACCTCTCTTAGTTCTTTAAGGACCTAGGGTGCACCGTCTTGCCCCATTGCTTTATCAACTCTTATTACTTCCATTTCTTCAGGACCCTTTCTCATGTAAAGGACTTGTGTCCATTTCTGCACCATTCTCACCCCTTGTACTCCCTTCAGACCCATTACCCCCTCTTCCTCAGTAAAGACTGAGCATAAATACCTGTTCAATATGTCAGCTTTACTGTTGTCATCCTCCACGCGGCTCCCATCCTCCCCCTTCAGTCTCACTATCCCTCCCTTTGTCTTTCTTTTTTCACTTATGTACCTGTAAAAGGTTGTGTCCCCTTTACCCACTGATTTTGCAATGTGTTCTTCTGTCTGAGCTTTGGCTTCCCTTACTGACTTCCCTGCCTCCCTTTGTTTCTTCTGGTACTTCTCCCTATCCCCTTCTGCCTGTGTCTTTTTGTATTGCCTGAATGCAATCTTTTTGGCTTTCACTTTCTTTGCTACCTCTTTGGAAAACCATAATGGTCTCCTCTTCCTTTTCCTCTTGCTAACCTGCTTAATGCATAATTCTGTTGTTCTTATAATCCCCATTTTAAATACTGCCCACTGTTCCTCAACCCCTGATTCCTGTCCCATTCCCTTAATGCCTCTTTCAAGTATCTCCCCATTTTTCCAAGTCTGCCCCCTAAAATCCAGGATACGTGTTTTGTGTGGTTTGATTCTGCTCTTTCTGTGATTTCAAACCACAATGACTGGTGGTCACTGTTACCAGGTGCTCTCCCACTGTACCCCATCACACTGTCCCTGTTTGTGAGCACAAGGTCCAGTATTGCCTTCTGCCAAGTTGGTTCCATGACCAGTTGCTTGAGGAAGGCACTCTGAAGGGAGTCCAGGATAAATCTGCTCCTAGTTGATGCTGCTGCTGGGATGCTCCAGTCCATGTCTGGAATATGCTCCACCTGTTTACTCCACCCTACTTCCTCCTTTCCTCCTCCCTCATACCATCCTCCTGATCTCTTCCCCTACCCCTACTACTCTCACTCTAGCACTTAGTCTGCCTCTCTCCTGCTCCCTTTCCCTATTCCTCCACCCCTCATCACCCCAGCCCCTCCCCCACCTCACCCCCCTCCACCTCTCAACAGACAAAGCCATGTTTGGCTGCACCAAATTGCCTCTCTCCCCCCAGCAACTTGGGGACTCTCTTGTCTCTGGTAACTCCTTGATATCTACTTAGATTTGGGCCACACTCTTGTAGTGTTGTTTTTAATGCTATTCCGCAAGTGTAGACATATACTATTACTTGCTGTCCTTGCATTCCTGTATGTGATGTAACTGCACTTATAACCCTGTTGTTAATTTGTGTTTTCACTTGTATATACCCGTTTATGACCGGTTATGTCTTGTATTATCTACTGACTTGGAGCCTTTGTAAATGAGCCCATGGTTCAAAGGTATCAATCCTAACCTGAAATAAATAAATAAATAAATAAATAAATAAATAAACAAATAAATAAATTAATTAATTATATATAGTTGTGCTGCAGAGCACAGGACCCTATCTACTGCCACTTATGAATCATGGGTGTTATCATTACAGATTATTCATGTGCAGCTTATTATATAGATGTACCTTCTTTGTAAAATATTATTTCCCTACATATCAGTCCAATTAAATGCCATATACCCAAAAATTCAGTTCTGATGCCTTATTAGCAATATACAGTACAAATGCTTTTTTGCTGCTACTTCAGTTAATAGAGCTAGACAGAAGATTCAAACTCTGCTTTCACAGAACTTTCATGACATTTTGTAAATTTCACAAAATGTTCCACACTTTGGTGAAGTCAGACTCTTCCAAATGCGTCTAACAAATGTTTGCACTGTTCCACAGAATTTCCTGGCTGAAATGCAGAATAATGCACATGAACTGCAGAATGATAGTTCTAAGGAATTCCATTCTGCACTTTCTGCAATACATGTAATTATTCCACAGTTCGGTGATCAGTTCTGCAGAATTTCTTTCTGCAGTTTAATACATTAATTCACAGTTCATTCTGTACATTCATTCCACAGTTCAGTGGCTCACTTAACTGCAGAATGAGTGTATGAATTGCAGATTAATGTAGTAAACTGCAGAAAGAAATTCCATAGAACTGACCACAGACAGCAACAGTTCTGCGGAATTACTTTCTGCAGTTTAATACATTAGTCCACAATTCATTCATTCTGCTCTTCTATGTCATAATTTCCATGAAAGTTACCAAAGTGTATTCTGAAATTCTGTGAAAGTGTCATTTTGATTGTTGCCAAAATTCCATTGGCAGAAGTTGAATTTCGCACAGCCCTAGCAGTTGATCATTGTTTTTGAAAAAAAAAGTCAAGACAGCATGAAATACAACCAACAAAACACTGTAGAGCACACCATGATACATGAAACATCACTGCAATCATAATCATGATCAATACTGGAAAATGAGGCAGCTGATAATAGAATACATGCAACAGGGCACCTACAGTGCCTGAAATAATAACCTTACTGCAGTGACACAGTAAGCCAGCTTAGTTCCACCTTTCCTTGCCCTGACATGGGCAAAGAACATAAGGAGTTCAGTCAGGAGTAAGGTAACAAGCATTTGTCAATGCCCGAATGTTTGCTTGCTGGCATTGGCATTGGTAGTGTAGAAGTTACAGAGCTACATAATAGGAATGGCAGCGAAGTATTAAACTGAAGCCAACCCCACCACCGCCCTGCAGAGAGTGACAGGCATTGGGGTGTGCCTTTGGATCGTCAGGCATAATGACCACGCCATTTCACCGCACCCTACCCTGCAGACACTGACAAGTGTTACGGTGTGCCTTGGGGTCTTTGGCCCTTATGCGCGCACCCCATTCCATCAGGAAATATGGTGAGATGGGTGCGGTATAGGAGAATTGGGTGAAGTTTGGGCCTGAAGAGTCCTAGGCACACCTTGATGCCTCTCACTGGCTGCAGGGCGTGGTTAGGGTGGAATGGTAAGAGCATTATAGGCAAGAATCCCAAGTCACACCCCTGATGCCGGTCATTCTCTACAGGGTAGGGTGTTATGGTCGGAAACCGTAACGCCTCAGGCATTCATTGGTATTTTCACTCCAAATTTTCAATATGTTTTTTTTGTGACCTCCACCTCATGAACAGTGGCAATAACAGTTTGTTAGCCGAAAACTTCTTTTGCACAGCGACTATGGCATTTGGCACCACAGGTGCAAAAACTCATTCCGAACAGGATGTGAAAAATAACAGCAGTACTGTGCATGGGGAGGTGTAAAAATGTCAATGAAGTAAATCTGCTGTGAAAATCTTAAAAAAACTGGTGAAGTCACGAGCGTGCGTAGAAACTGTGCAATGCACACCCGTAATGTAACTAGTTTGGGGATTTTTTTACAGCAGATTATTAATACAGGCATTTTGGGACCTCCAATCATGAACAGTGTCAATGTGATTCTCTTTATCTGTCCCGAACAATGATTTCCCACAGCAACCACGCATTTCTGCGCTGAAAGTGTGAAAACACATTTCGGCCATATTGTGGAAAATGACAGCTGTACTGTTCATAAGGAGGTGTGGAAAAATGCCACTGGTGAAAATCTGGACTGAAAATATTACAAATTCATGAACTTACGAGGGTGCGTGGAAACTGCGCAATGCTCACTCATAACAAAGTCATTTTATGGAGTTTTGTCACCAAATTTTCAACATAGCCATTTTAAGACCTCTGCTCATTACCAGTGTCACTGTGATTTTCTTAATCTGTCCCAAACATTGTTTTCGCACACTGACTGTACCACTGTGCGGAAACACATTTTGGGCGAGATGTGAAAAATGGTAGCTGTACTGCTCATAAGGAAGTGCGGTAGAATGGCACTGTTGAAAATCTGGTGTGCAAATATTACAAATTCACAAACTTGCCAGCATCCGTAGGAACTGCGCAATGTGCGCTCCTAAAACAGTCATTTTTGGGAATTTTTTCACCAAATTTTCAACATAGCCATTTTAATGCCCCTGCTCATGACCAGTGTCACTGCGATTTTCTTAATATTATCCCATACATTGATTTAGCACACCGACTGCACCATAAATTAGCTACATGCGACAGAAGCCGCACGTTAATAGGCGGATGAAAAAATGACAGCTGTACTGCTCATAAGGAGGTGTGGTAAAATGGCAATGTTGAAAATCTGGAGTGAAAATATTGAAAATTTGCAAATTTACAAGCGTGCGTAAGAACTCTGCAACGCACACTCGTAAAACAGCCATTTTTAGTAATTTTTTCACCAAATTTTCAACATAGCCATTTTAAGACCTCTGCTCATGAACAGTGTCACTGTGATTTTCTTAATGTGTCCCGTACATTGATTTCACACACCGACTGTGCCATTGTACGCTACATGGGTGGAAACACGTTTTGGGTGAGATGTGAAAAATGACAGCTGTACTGCTCATAAGAAGGTGTGGCAAAATGGCAATGTTGAAAATCTGAAGTGAAAATATTGAAAGTTCGCGAACTTATGAGCGTGCATAGGAACTGAGCAACACACGCTCATAAAACAGTCATTTTTAGGAATTTTTCCACCAAGTTTTCAAAATAGGCTTTTTGAGAGCCCAACTTATGAACACTGGCAGTGTCGTTTTATTAATCGGTCCCAAAAGGTGATTTCATGCAGTGACTGCGAAATCACCCTTCGGGCCCGATTAACGCCATGACAGTGACAGCATTCATGAGAAGGGGTCCCAAAAACACTACGTTCAAAATTTGGTGCAAAAATTCCAAAAAATGCCCGAGATATGCAACAAAGTTGAAAAAACCCTATCTATTACATTATACAGCTTACCGGCATTTCCTCAGTTCGTGGTTGGCTTTGAAGAGTGCAGACGTGTTCCCAGTACACCAAAGATTGTCGTGTCAGACTCAGAGGTAAGTATGGGGTGAGGGTGTTGGGGGAGGCAGGGGTCTTAGTGGGTGAGTGCGGGTGGGGGCAGGGAGACTACGAGGGACCGTTTTTTAATTTACAGTTTTTTTTATTATTAAGACAAAGCGGGACATTTGCCACACTGGGGTGGGCTCCGAGCATGGCAGCTGGAAAGGCTGTTTGGGAGGGGCTGGAGCCAACGGAGGATTGGACACCCCCATCGGCCATATGGACATGTGCCACACTGGGGTGGGCTCCCAGCATGGCAACAGGAAAGCTTTTTTGGGGGGGTAGCATGGAGACGACAGGGCATTGGGCACCTCCAGTGCTGGGGTGGGATCCCAGCATGGCAGCTGGAAAGGCTGTTTGGGGGAGCTGGAGCCAATGGGGATTGGGCACCCCGTCAGCCTTACAGGCTTGTGCCACACTGCAGTGGGCTCCCAGCATGGCAACTGTAAGGCTGTTTGGGGGGCTGGAGCCGACGGGGGATTGGGCACCCCCCGTCGGCCATATGGACGTGTGCCACACTGGGGTGGGCTCCCAGCATGGCACCAGGAAAGCTTTTTGGGGGGGCAGTGTGGAGCCGACGGGGCATTGGGCACCCCCGTTGGCTATACAATATGTGCAGGGGGGCGCGTCAGCACGCAATATGCATACGTGTTGAGGGGGGGAGCTCTTCTCACTGAAGCAGAGCTCTCCCTTTCAACTGTATGCCACTGCATTTTCAACTGCTGTCATAGACAGCTGGAGCAGTGATTGGCGCACTGCGACCATGCCTGCAAACACACTGACTGAATTGGAAGAGGCTGACACACCTCTGGAAAACTCAGATGATGGCACTATGTTTCTTGCACATGTGTGCAAGCAAACATAATAATTAGGAGATTGGAAACAATGCAGCAACTACCTATCTCCTACCTGTGTGGTCTCCTTCTTTCCCTAAGGAGTTAGTAATGCCCAAAGTGATGCAGCTGGGGAGTACAGCCATCTAGAAGACTCTAAGCTAATAGGGGCATATCCTCTGGGAAGGGAGAAAAGAAAAGGGGGGGATAAGGTGTCTCACGGGAGCTCAGTATGACTTTGCCTCAGGCCAAGGAGAGGTCTTATCAAGAATGCAAGGGGGATGAAATACAGTATATGGGGCCCAGCAAACATAGTAGGAGTCCAAAGAGCTTTTTTTCACTTGCAACAATCTGGCCAAAGTAGTTAAGGATGCTATTGCTGCTCTCCACTCCTGGACAATAGGGATTTCTACTGTCTTCCACCATTGTAGCAAAAGATGCTAGCCATCCATCCCCACCACCACCAGCCACTGTACTTGATGACTGGTATGTGTGTTACCTGGGGAAGGGATAAAGTGGTGATGGGACAAGCCAGACCAAAGACCTTGCAACAGCTGTCCTGCACTGCTTCCCACAAGGATAGTGTGGCCATGAAGGTCCATAATATGAAATACGGTCCCACCAGTAGAGCCAAATCTTCAGCAGTAGCCATTGTTGAGCAACCCCATTCTGTGGAGTTTTACTGGGGTTTTATATCAAAAGGTGGCACAGTTTATTTTGCATCAGAAGACTGCGGCTATATGGGCAAGCAAAGCAAGTTGCAGTCGCCATGGAGCTGCACAGTTTGGATATAATTTTTACATAGGTGAGCTTCACCCCCCGGAACCTTCCACACCCCTCAAACTAAAGGATTCTAACTCCAGATCAGAGTTAGTTCAGGGAGGGGATGTAGATCAGGGGAATAGTTGTCCCCTTCCAGTGGCACTTCTACATTGGCATGGTGCTGTTGTTAATATCGACACATGTTACCATAGAAATGTTGCTGATAGGATGGCATACCCCCAGAATCTATGTTTGGATCACAGGAGAGTCAGCTCCACTGCCCTGGAAAAGAGAGAGTTTAGCTGAATCTTGTGCCCTACCATGTCAACCAGGAGAGAGCACCTTTGCACTGACCAGGTCTGTGCCTTAACCATTGACTCCAGAGCTGAAACACTGAACTGCAGCCTACTGTACAAACTGACTTCAGCAAGGTATTTCACTAGTTCACATCTAACAGTATAGTTATTATTGCTAAGAAAATCAGATTGCTTCTGTTTGGGAGCACCTATGCCCTGATGGACAGCCCTGAGCTGCACATCACAGCACCAAATGAGAACCCCAATGAACAGGACCAGATCTTCAAGTATCTGGGTGTACAACTTGACGCAACCCTATACTTCCTGGTCAAACATATCCACAAATGCCTTGGTTTTCCATACAGAAACAAGCACAACCTCACCCCTGAAATAAACAAAAAAAGCAACTCCTAGTATTCAGCCTCATCATCTCAAGGACTGATTATAGTGCAGTTATCCACTCTGCAGCCAATAACACCATGCTCGAAAGAATCTAAGTAGCATTTGACCGGACCTGCAGATTTGCACTCAACATGGAATCTGACTACCACCAACGTGACCTATACCTCACCACCAACTGGCTTCTTTCCACCTCTGAGTTAACCTCAATGAAGCCCTTCTATGCAAGACAGCACTTCTTGGACAAATGCCTCTGGGTGCCTGCAGCCTCTTCTCCCTGATCAAGAACAAATACAGAATTTGATTGATGGGGTATAAAAAACTTCTCCTGCCATTCAGAAAAACTACTCTTGGCCAGTGCTCATTTGCAACTAGAGCAGTCAAAGCCTGGAACTCCCTACCCACAGCCATCACCACTCTTTCCTGCTTCTCCGGCTTTAAGACCCAAGTCACCACCCACCTTTTCCAGAAACTGCACTGCATGTATTCCTAGACCATATCTGTTAGTTGCAATAGCCTCCTCCCTTGCTGATGCCTCCTGCAATTGTGAAAGTCTGTTGTTAACCCACTGCTCCTTATAATTATCATTATAATTATAATCAATTAATAAACACACAAAGTTCTGTGAGCCAAACTTTTACTGTCCCTCACTGTTAAACCTCTCTCCTACAGTGATCCATTGCAGTTTATTTAATTCCCTTCCTCTTGAGATTGGGACAACTGCAACCTTGGGAACATTTAAGCGGAAGTTGCATCAATTCCTAGTTTCCAGAGCATCTTGTGACTGCACTACCTAATATCTGCAGACAGCTAAACGCACTGGGAACTCCCTCTTTTACCATTTGCCCTGGTATAGCCCTACTCTGTTGCTGCACTATTCCACATACAGCACTTCCTTCCTTCATCCTTTTCCTGTTCTTGTCCCTGTCCTCTTTTCATCCTAAATCATCCCCCTTCCCTCTACCTCTCCACTCCCACTCACCCCTCTCTCCCTCCCCTATGTTTCCTTATCTTGTTATCTTCCTCTACCACCCCGTGGGTCTTTTCCTACATAAGCTACATTGTGGCAGCTCCCTCCTTGCTCTTATTTTTCTCCTTCCACCACCCCCTCCCAATTTACCCCCTATCCTTCTCTCCTTGTAATCCCTTCCATCCCTCTTCAGACAAGGCCACTGGCTGCACTTGACGCAGTATTAATCTTGCCATATTATTCTTTTGTTTATGTAATTACTTTCCTCATGTTGTGCTACTTACTGAAACCATTGTAATTTGTTAAAGAGCCCTTGGCTCAAAGGTCTTTCTGATTTGTTAAATAAATAATAAATAAATAAAAGTAAAATAAATAAAAATTATATATGTTATGTATTGTATTGGTCTGCTGTCAAATGTACAGTAACTTATTCTTCTGTTGTATGTAATTTTATAGTTTTAAAGTAGCATTGAAAACATTCCTTTTTAGCCTGGCTTATAATGATTTTTAACACCATTGTTATATGCTTTTATTTTGGTTATTATGGTTTTGATAAATTATTTTTATTGATTTATTTTAATGAATTTGTACAGCGCCTTGGTTTTAGAAAGGCGCTTTTATAAATAAAGTTTGATTTGATTTGATTTATAAACTTAGACACCTTTGAAAATGGGATCCTGAGCTCAATGGTCCTCTGAACACAATAAATAAACAAGCAGTTGTCAATGCCAAATGTTGCTTGCTTCTATGTGCTGTTTAGGTATTTGGAAGTCATTGCAGTGCAAATATTGAAAATTTGCGAACTTACGAGCGTGCGTAGGGACTGTAGCATGCGCTTTCATCAAAAAACAGTCATTTTAAGAATTTTCACCAAATTTTCAACATAGCCATTTTAAGACCTCTGCTCATGAACAGTGTCACTGTGATTTTGTTAATGTGTCCCATACATTGAGTTTTCACACCGACTGCGCCATTGTGCGCTACATGAGCGGAAACACGTTTTGGGCAGGATGTGAAAAATGACAGCTATACTGCTCATAAGGAGGTGTGGTAAAATGGCAATGTTGAAAATCTGGAGTGAAAATATTGAAAATTTGCGAACTTACGAGCCTGCGTAGGAACTGCGCAACGCACGCTCGTAAAACAGTCATTTTTAGGAATTTTTTCACCAAATTTTCAACATAGTCATTTTAAGACCTCTGCTCATGAACAGTGTCACTGTGATTTTCTTAATTTGTCCTGTACATTGATTTCGCACACCGACTGCACCATTCTGCGCTACATGGGCGGAAACACATTTTGGGTGAGATGTGAAAAATGACAGCTGTACTGCTCATAAGAAGGTGTGGTAAAATGGCAATGTTGAAAATCTGGAGTGAAAGTATTGAAATTTTGTGAACTTACGAGCCTGCGTAGGAACTGCACAACATACGCTCGTAAAACATTTTTTGGAATTTTTGCACCAAATTTTCAACATGGGGTTTTTGGGACCCCTTCTCATGAATGATGTCACTGTCACGGTGGTATTGGGGCCTGAAGGGTGATTTCGCAGTCACTGCGCGAAATCACCCTTCGGGCCCGAATAACGCCATGACAGTGACATCATTCATGAGAAGGGGTCCCAAAAACCCCATGTTGAAAATTTGGTGCAAAAATTCCCAAAAATACCTGAGATATGCAACAAAGTTGAAACCTCCCTATCTAGGCCATTATACAGCTTACCGGCATTTCCTCAGTTCGCGGTCGGCTTTGAAGAGTGCAGACGTGTTCCCGGTCCACCGAAGATTGTCATGCGGAGTCGGAGGTAAGTATGGGGTGAGGGAGGGCGGGGAGGCTGGAGTGCGCAGTGGGTGGTGCGGGTTGTGGGAGGGGGTGGAGATGCTCCGCAGACCATTTTCATTTTTCAGGTTAAAAATTAAAAAAAAGACATCGATGGGACCATTTGCCATGCTGGGTGGGCTCCCAGCGTGGCACCTACTACAGGGGAGAGAGATGCCGCTTTAGCCGATGAGTTGGGCACCCCATCGGCTTCACGGCTAAATGCGGGGCGCGCCGCGCCTGCGTGTGGGGGAGCTACGCTTCTTATCTCTGCTCACTGAAGCGTAGCTCCCTCTTTCAACTGTATGCCACTGTATTTTGGAGCGTGTCATAGACAGCTCCAAAATGCATTGGCTTACAGGGGCCGTGCCTGCCAGCTCACTGACTGAATTGGAGGAGGAGGTGACACACCTCCGAAATCTCCGATGATGGCACTATGTTTCTTGCACATGCATGCAAGCAACATAATAAAACACAATTATGTGCCTCCACAGTAAGGGTGGGCAGTTATCCACCCTGATGTCACATTCTGACCAGATATCATGCCATCAGACCAAATCTGGTCAGTTCTGATTTGATCTTTAAAACAAGTCAGTGGCTGGTCAGTGATGCTGAACTATAGTAGCAGAGAGCTAATGCTCAGAATTGTGTACTGAGAAGTTGTGAAGCTGTTAGAGAAAATCTGAGAGAGAGAACTACAGTAGCTGTGAAGATGTTAGAGAAACAGTGAGAGAGACCTGCATTATTCCATCACCAGCAACAAGAATGTCACAAAAAAATCTTGTTTGGAAATATTTTACTGTCGAGACTGAAACTGACTCCAAGGCTAAATTCAGTCTGTGCCCCTCCTCAGCTTTCACTAGCAGAGGATCATCTGTTAAAAGTTATGATGCATCAAGTCTTTTAACACACTTACAAATTAAGCATAAAGCAGAACATACAGAGATGCAAATAGAAAAATCCCAAACAGAGATGACTAGACAAGCAATAGCTATATACAAGCCTCCTGCTAAAAACAAAAAAAAACAAAGAGTTTCAGATACTTTAAGCTTGCGTCACCCACTCCCATCTATTCCCCAGTGACCACCCATGAGCCATTCCAATTAACCTTGCAGTTGCTGAAATGATTGCCCTCGATGAACAACCATTCTCAATTGTGGGGAACGAGGGATTTAAACATTTGCTGTTAGTATAGAGGTATACTATACCATCACAGAGACACATTGCAAACAGCATTATCCCCAAAATGTACAATAAGCTTTGCTCTAAAATGCAAGTTGAACTATTCCCCCAACACCCCAATCTATCTCTGCCCTCCTCACTTTTACTCAGTCTCTAAGTTGAATACTGTAGAGCGCTTTTCTCATAGGCACTTAACTTTGCTTTTCCCAAATGCCTTACATATTGTTTTGTTATGTGGTCAATTTAGCTTACACTGTCCCTCACCTTGTTTAATAGCCCATGTTGTTTACCACAACTTTGTTCCTCTTTCTTGTAATCTAATGTTTTATGTGCGCCATCTCTTTTTGTCCAAAACTGGATGCTTGTGTGGGCAGTTTTGCTCACATGCCTATCCAATATGACCAATAAACTGAAACTGAAGTTAATGCATTTGGTTTTACAACTGATGCCTGGGCTACAGAGTGCGCTACAATTTTTTATTTACCAATTACTGCACATTGGCTAGATGATTTATTTAATTGGCATACAGCTCTGCTAGCTTTAAGCACCTGTCAGAGAGACACACAGGTTCCTTTCAAAGGATTTCCTGCTAGTTCTGAATAGCTGGGGTATTAAACCAAGCCAAAGGCACCTTGTAATGTGGGACAATGGCACAACATACAGTAGTAAAGGCAACAAAACTTAGTGCAGTTCCCAGTGAAGGCTGTATGGCTCATACATTGCAGCTGATTTTCCAGGATGTTATTTTGACACAATGATCTGTAGAAGAACTATTAGCTACCGGGTGGTCCATAGTTGCTCATTTTAAACACTCATCCTCTGCTACAGAAAAGCTCACTGAACTTCAAAAAAAAATGCTGCACCAGTTCACCATCTGATACAAGATGTGCCTACATGGTGGAACAGCTCCTTTTAAATGCTGGAGCAACAATGGGGCTTGACTGTATACGCCTCAGAGACCGTGGCCCGTACATTCAGTTCATCTCAGTGGTCATTGGCAGAGAATGTGTGCTCTATTTTAAGGCAATTTGAAAATGAAAATAAATGCCTTAACACAGACAGTGAGTGTTTTTTTGACAAAATACCCAATGCAACTGTACTGTAAAATGCTATAGAAAACATAAAGATTCCTGGTCTCCTATCGATGAGAAATGCCATGCTTACAGTCATGGATTAAAGATTGCTACATTACAAAGCATCTAAGGAAGTGGTGTCACTTCTTTCGGAGTGAAAGTGGCAAAACCTTTGCAAGAGGATACAAGTTACACTTCTTTTGGAGTGAAAGTGGTAAAACCTTTGCAAGGGCCTTGGTGAAGCAACTTGTTGAATAACAAGCTGAAGTCAAGGCAACCATGAAACATACCCAGGACAACACTGCGACTAAGCCTGAACGTGAAGCAGAGGATCCATGGGAGGTGGTCACACAGACAAATTCTATACCACAACATTGTATTGTTTTTGTTTTTTCAATCGTTTGATCAGACTACTGTTTAATTTTCAATTAACCACTTTTTATTTTCCTTTTTCTGCATCTGCTTTTGAGGAAAATTACCACAGGAATACTGAGCTGAAGACATATCTGGCGGAGAACTTGATTCCAAAAAAGACAACACCTGATGTTCTTCTCTTCTGGAAGACACATGAAACTCATTTTCCAACATTAGCGAAAATTGTTAAGTAATTTTTATCAGCCTCACCAATGAGCCTACCCAGCGAACAGGTGTTAAGCACGGCTGGAGACATAATCACTGATCGTCGGATGTCTCTCTCCTGATAACACAAACCTGCTGCTATTTGTGAAACAAAACTTGTATACTTTTTTAAACTGGATGCTTCATGATATAATATGCATTTTTAACATTTTTTTCACAGTGAGATAAACCTTAAATGCTTAGTCAGTGTCTCTAACTCAAGATTAAAAAGCAACAGTTTATTCATAGTGGCACAGTGTGAGAGAATTAGAGTACACAGTTGTTTTTTTTAATGAATTGAGGTTAATGGCCAATTGACAAAAGTTAGTATAGTGCTAGCACACTCCAGGCAAATGTTGCAATTTTAATCATGTCATATTGTGCCGTATCTAATTTATCAATAAAAGTAGTGCTTATTGTTTTACAGTGATTGTGTACTGCCTTTCTAGCATTAGCTCGCTACAGGCAAATGCTGAAAAATGTAAGCATGTTGTTTTGTACTGCATCTACCTTACCAATACAAGAAGTGCTGTTCACAGTCTGCTGTGCCACATTTGGTGCATTTAGATAATGTTTGCACTCCCTCACTCTCTGCATCCATAACCTGTTACCCATACTGTTATCCATTTACATGATTCTTGTTGTTTGGTCATGTTTTGTAAAAGGGTGTATGTTTGAAGTTAGGATTTTTCGGGGGATTGGGTTGTTATAAAACCAAATCATGTTATATTATCACTGAACATCATTCACTTCTATCCAACCCGAGCAATACGTGGCTCTGGTTGAATAGTGGCCATTGACTATCCAGATCCAATATCCAGCAAATTATAAATATCTGTCCACCCCTACTCCACAGGGTGGAGAAAGAGACGTCATCATTATTATTAACCTTAAAATACTACAATGCTTCCCATTTCACCCAGTCTAGGAAGGACTTATCATGGAGCAGCAAGGGGTCCAGTCTCAAAGAAGAAGAGTTCAACTGCTGAGGGCCCCACATCAGATTCATCAAAACTGGAGCATCACCTGACAAAATTATTGGTTAATCTCCAAATGAATTGAAGCATGTGTAGTAGATGGAGAGCCCAACCACATATCAAGCCTACTGACTGAACCATGAACTGGGGAATATATACACATAATCCCTATCTGTAAAGCATAGGAGTCACTTGAGATCAGATAAGGAGAGATCTACCACCATATTACAGACCACCTGTGCAGCCTATTTGTAGTCTTCTCCTAAAGCAGTGTAATGATCCAGCAATAGATCTAAGGCCTAGTTAAAATCACTACCCAGGAACATGTGAGCACACCTTCTGTGGCTTCAGTAAGGGCCTAAGCAAAAGCCAGAAAACAAAATGCATACTGTACTCCTGTTTGGGACCACAGATGGAGCCCATCACTATGGGGCCTTGTGAAGTGGGAAAGGTAACCAAAATCTAGTGACCATCTCTTTCTGCTGATCTCTTAGAGATTTAAGAGATTTGTGCACCAAGATTGAAACACCCTATTTAGATAATGGAGCACAGCTATGGGCTTCCACTCCCACCCACTCCCTATCCAGTTTCTTTGCTTCTCCCTCTTTCAAGTTTGTCTAGTGCAAAATTGCTACCTGTGCTCCTAACATTTTAAGGTGGAATAACATAGACTTCTGCTTAATAGTTAAATTTAGCCCCCAGGTGTTCAGTAACACAATGTAGGTCAGCCATAGGGCAGAAGGGTGAAGGATGAACATCAAACTGGAGTACTAAGTGAGAGAAACCATTCCCTAATGCTGGGAGTGCCATGTATAAGGTCAACCCCACAAGGCCACCACATCCAACAAAAGACTTGCTGAGAGAGAGAAGGTGTAAGCACGTATCTTTACCTTAATGTTATATTTATATTTTTCTCATACTGAAAGTAGCAGGATAAGTGGGGAAAAAAATAATTTGTAGGCAGTGTTTTGGGCACTTTGAAACTTGTCTTCAAAATTGTAAGAGGCAGTGTGGAGGGAAACTAGCTCAGGAAACTGGCCCACAAATTGGAGGTACTAGCTAACTCAGGAAGTCCCATGTGGGGGAGGTTCTACCTAGTGTATAAAAGTGAACATTACTAACATCTCTCCATACATGTTCATGTCCCAGCATGTGACTGAAATAACACAGTAATGGAACAAGTGTAAGTCTGTCATCTTAGACATCAGCAGGCATCTGCAGATGGAAGCAGGAGGACTCTGCCAGTTGACTAAGATAAGGCACCTAGTCAGTACTAATGTTGCATTCACTGCTGGGAAAAGTGGGAGATATAGGGTAGGACAAAACAGGGAATAGGAGCAACACCCTATTTAGGGTAGAGCAACACAGCCCTATCTAGGATATACCAAAAAGGGGAATAGGGGCACAACCCTATATAGGATAGGTGTACAAAGGGAATAACAAAAACAATAAAAGAAGCAAAACTAAAAACAAGACAACAAAGGAAAAGATGCATGCACTACAGTGCTGAACTTGGTGCCAGTTTAACCAGACTCAGTATTGTCAAGGCAAAAAGGATTCAGGTGCTGCACTCACAAAAAAAACATTTAAGTACTCTCCTAGCACACTACTCAGTAACAGGAGATAAACTCCAAAAATCATAAGCAAAGATCCTGTTTATTGGATGCTAACAGGTGAAAACACATGACACCTCAGTCCCAACAATGGACCACTAGCCCTGGCACTTCACTCGTTAGATGAAGATGGTCACAGCATGGAAGGTAAGAGTACCACAGAGGTAGTGAAGAGGAGTAAATAAATACATAGTTGGGGCCTACATAATTTATTCACTAACTAACTAACAGGGTAAGGGGTAGCCTTCGCGGTGGCACTGAGGGTTAAGGAGCTGGATGCCACACCTCACCTTACGCTGGCAATCTGGGTTCAGGAATGGATTCGGGCCACCGGGGGTCAGCAGGGGAGTGAAAGGATCAAGGATTCATAGGACTGATCTCCTTTCCTGGGAAGGGAATTGGAATTGTACCACTCCAGGGTGGCTCCTGGTGGGAAGCCATGGAACAAGTAGCACAAAGCAGATGCTGGGTGGATAGAGCATCGGCAGGCGTCAGTGCTCAATACCATGGACACCATTGCATATTCGTGCTCTGCAGGGGAAAAAACACATGGCAGAAAAGCCCCAGAGATTGGGAAGGTGTCAAGGACCCCAGGGGTCTAGTCCCACATCCCCAAAACTGGACTGTCCCCTGACAGTCCTGGATCCACCCACAGGATTGACCCTCTAATTGCAGAAAGAACCACCAGGTAGGAGAGGTGGGCCCTCCTCCAGGGGGTGATCCGGGGGGCTGGGAAGTCTTGAGAGGGACTCGGGGAAGTCACCTTTGGGAGTAGAGGGCAGACTGAGAGGGCTCCTCAGAAAGATGCCCCGAGCAAAGGAGAAACTTTGTTCAGAAAAAAAACATGGTAAGAGAAAAGCAACAAATCCCTAGCTAGGCCAGCCTGTTTGATAATAACCAGCAGGGTAAGGGATTAAGTGGTTAGCAGTAAAACCCTATTTCAGGTCAGCCTATTTTTCACTGACTGGTAGGAGAACAGGAAGGAGGAGAGGAAGGGAGAATTTAGAACAAAGAAAAAGATATAGCAACAAAATCCTAATGAAAAGTCTAGCTTTTCACTACCCAGCAGGGAAAGGGGATTGCAGCAAAACCCTATCTAGGGTCAACCTATTTTAAACTACTGACCGGGAAAAAACAGAGCCTCAAAGCTGGGCTGGTATAGGATTAATGGGGAGGATGTAGAGGACTATGAGCTTCTACAGGCAGCAGGACAGCTGGGAAGGGTGGAGGTGGAGGAATGCAAGGAGATAACAGTGGTCAGGATGGTGAAGCGAGGATAATATGCTGTAATGAGTGTGGGGCTGCAGTCTTTCTGGAGACAGTGTGGAGAGCAGGGGTCTGTCCCATGTGCAGGAACCTAAAGAAAATCAGGGCAGAGATAAGGTGGCTGAGGTGGGAGTTGGGGGAAAAGGGGGGTGAGGAAGGAGGAAGATCAGTGGATGAAATGGCAAGTGAAGAGCAGGTACAGGTTGGAAGCAGGGAGAATACCACAGTGTCCAGGGACATCTCCTCCTCAAAGACCCAGAAGAACCAGTGTGGAAGACTGTCAGGTGGTAAGGGGAAAGGGTAGATGTGTAAGAGGATCAGAGCTTGGGGGGAGGGGAAAAATGGGTGCAGGAAGAACAGCGGTAGGATCTGACACTGGGGTTCTCTCATCAAACAGGTATGCAGTACTGGTCAGTCTAGGGGTACAGGAGGCAGGTGGGGGGTTGAGGACTGAGAAAAAATAGTCAAAGGATGGAGGCAAAAAGAGGACGGAGGTAAGTAGCTTAGGGAGGCATGGAGGGAAAGATAATCAGGGTGGAGCAAAGGACAGGGGATGAATGACTTAGGGAATGGGATAGGGAGGGAAGAATGGGAGCAAGCAATGTTGGCCATGGAGGCATGAGATAAAGGGGGAGTGGAGAAGCAAAAGAAGGGGACAGTGATAGTACCTGCAGGGAAAACAGCCAAAACAGATAGGGAGCAGTTGAAGGGAGAGGCCGCTGTCTACTAGGAGTGGATAAGAGGTTGGATAACATGCCTGCGGGTGATGAAAGGGTGGTAATAATTAGGGCCTGCATAATTAAAGGTATCCATTAGGGGAGGAAGTGGGACCCAGAGAATAGAAGAGTGGTAGTTTGCATGCCGGGGTTGGAGGTGGGGAGAGCAAAACAAAGAATCAGGGAAGTTGTAAGGGAGGTCCGTGGAAAACCTAATTTAGTCTTCCACCTGAGAACTAATGACTTAGCAGAGGAAGAGGTGGATGAAGTGCAGAACAGGTTCATAGAGTTGGCAAGGGCCTGCAGGGAATCAATGTCTCTTAGGCCTTCTCAGAGATAATTCTAGTCCGCAGAACTAGCACAGTTAGAATAAAAAGGATAGAGGAGTTTAATAACTGGTTGAGGAACTGGTGCACAGTAGAAGGGTTCAATTGTATTGGAAGCTGGTGAAGCAAGTGGTCAGCCAAAAGGTTGTATTCAGCAGCTAGACCACACCTTAGTATGGAGGGATTGAACATACTCATAGACAAGTTGGGGGAACACCTGAAGAAAGATCTGAGTTTAAACTGCTGGGGGGGGTGGTCCAGCAGACCCAGAATCTTCAGGACGTGGAGGTTGGTGGACCTCTCCTCCACACAGACAGCAGAAATTTGCAGGGTGGAGAAGGGGCAAATGGGATGGCAGCCAAATATGGGGGATAAAGGGGAGAGTACAGGGGAAAGACAGGTCACAAAAAGTACAGGGTATAGGCTAGGAGGCACAAAGTCAAAGTAGAGTGGGGTGTCACCCAATGCTCACAGTCTCAGTAACAAGCTGGCAGACATGCAAATCCTCTTAGTGGAGGGGAAGGTAGATATAGCAGCAGTTACTGAGACATGGGTTACAACACACCATGACTGAGACCTATTGATCCTGGGGTACAAATTATACAGAAGAGACAGATTGTTAGGCAAAGGGGAGGTGGCAGCTTACATGAGGGAGGGGATAACATGCATGAGGGAGTAGAATGAAAAGGGGAATGTAAAAATGCTATAGATCCAGTTCCAACCAATAGGGGAGGAAGGTCAGGATAGGGGTGGTCTACAGACTGCCTATCCAGCAGGAAGAACGAGACAGGAAACTATGTTCACAATTGTTGAAAGTGTCAGGAAAAGGGGAGGTGATAGTGGTGGGGTACTTTAATCTCCCCCAAGGTGGACTGGGGTATATTGGCCACATTTTGTGCCAGGGGTCATAATATCCTGGATACAATAAAGGGAGGATTCATAATTGAGGGAGTTACTGAACTGGAAGGTGTAATCCTTTATCTAGCACTCACAAATAGGAAATATATACATGAGAAAACGGTCAAGAACCCCTGAGGGGTAGTGACCACAGCACAATGCGGCTCAGTTTGGATATGGGCAGGGATAGTATATCCACCAAGACCAAAACTCAGGATTTCAGGATGTCAGACTTTAAGAAAATGGGTGAGGTGCTAAGATTGCACCTAAAGGGTGGCAAAGTAGACATGGAGGTGGACCAGAAATGGGCCATTATCAGGGATGCAATAGTGGCTCCCACAGCAGATTGTGTAAGGCTTAGGGGGAAGAAATCACGGGCCAGACCACCCATCTGGTTCAATTCTGAGGTTGCCAGGGTTGCTAGGAACAAGAGAGCGGCTTACAGGAGACACAGGAGGACTGCAAGCAAAGCAGATAAGGAAGAATACCTGAAGCAGGCTAAGGTGGCCGGCAAGGTGGCGCAGCAAGCTAAGACACAGAAGTAGCTACAACTAACTGAAGGGATCTAGAGGAGGGAGAAGGCATTCTTTCAGTACATAAGTGATCAGAGGGACAAGAAGGATGGGATAGTTTGATGGAGGAAGGGGGTTGAATGGGTGGAGGAGGAAGAGAGCAAGGTGGAGGCATTGAATGATTACTTCTATTCAACCTTTATAAGGGGAAAAAGATAGGCCGGTGCCACCTGGGGAGAAGGTGAGAAGGGGGGAGGGAGTACAGGTGTAGTAACAGAAGTGGATAGAGTGAGGGAGGGGCTGCTGGCACTGAAGGTGGACAAGTCACCGCGTCAGGACAGCATACACCCAAGGATATTAAAAGTACTAGCAGAGGAACTTACAGGGCCACTGGCGGGCCTCTGCAATAGATCCCTGGAGTCAGAATGGGTGCCGCATGACTGGAGAACAGTACATGTGGTGCTTCTCCACAGGAATGGGCCCAGGGATGGTTCAGGGAACTACTGGCCTGTCAGTCTGACCTCAATAGTGTGCACACTCATGAAGACAATACTTAAGGGGAGGCTGCTAAGTTACATAGCAGAGTATGGTCTCCAGGACAAGAGGCACCATGGGTCTGCAGAAGGAAGATCGTGTCAGATGAACCTGATTTACTTCTTTGACTGGGTCACCGAGGCAGTGGACAGGGGCCAGGCAGTGGACATCATTTACCTGGACTTCAGCAAGGCCTTCAAGTTTGTGTCCCATAAGAGGCTGATCAGGAAACTGGCAGATCTTGGGGTTGTGGAGAAAATGGCAAAGTTGGTAGAAAGCTGGCTAAGAGACAGAAGCCAGAGAGTGGTGGTGGGGGGAAGTTATCCAGCATAAGGGACATCACCAGCAGGGTCCTGAAAGAATCGGTGCTGGGGCTAGTGTTGTTCAGTGTTTTCATAAATGACATTGAGGAGGGCATAAAGGGCAAGATGTACCAGTCTGTGGATGACACCCCACACTGTGGGAGATTGGACACAGGGGAAGGGATACAGGACGTGTGGGAAGACCTCAGAAAACTTAAGAGCTAGTCGGGGATCTGACAACTTCTTTTCAGTGCCAAGAAATGCACACTAGGGCTAGGAATCCTAGGACCGAGTATTACCTGCAGGGGTGGGCGGTTCTGGGTAGCAGCATTGGAGGAAGAAAAGGATCAGGATGTAGTGATTACTAGTGACCTGAAGCACTCCTCGCAGTGCAAAAAGGCTGCAGCGAAGGCAAACAGGATGTTGGGGTGTATAGCCAGGGGACTCAGCAGTAGGTGGAGCGAGGTTATACTGCCCTTGTACAGGTGACTGGTGAGGCCACATATAGAATATGGGGTAAGGAACTGGCATCCATACCATAACAAGGACATCAGCATGCTGAATCGGGTTCAGAGGAGGGCTACCAAGATGATCATAGGTCATCATGGGAAGTCATATGAGGAGAGGTTGGCAGCCCTGAGGATGTACTCCCTGGAGGAAAGAAGAGAGAGGGGATATGATAGAGACCTTCAAATACTTGAAAAGGATAAATAGATTAGATAGGGAAGGTCTCTTCAAGCTAAGTGACAACAGAACCATGAGGGGGCACATTTTGAAGTTAGTGGGGAGAATGTTTAGGAAGGATGCTAGGAAGCTTTTTTTTTTTTTTATGGAGATGGTGGCAACCACGTGCAATGCACTGCCAGAGGCCGCAATCTCAGTAAATACAGTGGTCAGCTTTAAGAGGACCTGGGATAGGCATAAGGGGAACCCATGGGACCATGTGGGGAAGCCAGGGATAAAGGCATGACAGGGGAGTGGGAGACAGGGTCAGTGGTGTAAGCCAGGGATCCTGTAATAATACTGAGCAGACTTGATAGAACAAATGGTCTTCTACTGCTGGCTCCTTTGTATGTTCATATGTTTGCATGTTTTTCACCTGTTAGTGTAACCCCCCTGCAAATGGGGGTTCCCAAAAGACTTCCAGGAGCTTGCTTGAATGCTCCAAGCCTGAATGGTGTTTGGCGTTTAAGCCATTTATCAGTGAGTGTTTTTAGATCCTCTGGTACTGTCTCTTTAAGAGCTGTCTGCTTGCAGACATAATTAGATTGTATGGGACTGTGTGCTTCTCTGTTTGAGTACCACTCGAGCTGCTGCCAATTCCTCCATTTTGCAGTCACTAGGAGTGCAAAGGAACCTATCTGAAAGATGTAACTGTTTGCCAGAAATCATTTACAGTAATAATGAAATTACAGTTTGTCTAACCTGCTTTCTTTGCAGTCAGAACTGTGTCTGCCTAGTTCCCCATTCTGGTTTGAACTGCTGAACTGGACCAATCAGTGTGGGGTAAGCTAGCTCTAAAATGGTGCCTTGGGCGAATCAGAACTTGGACTCATAATCTGAGGCCAGCCACAAAGAGGATTGTATGGGCAGTGACTCTGGGAGATGTAGTTTAGACCTGGCGCCTTTTGGACCAACAGCAGCAGTCTATTGTGAGTGACAGCCAATCCAGTCAAGAACTGGGAGGAACTCAAAGGAAGTGCTCGGTTTGTCTGTTGGAGTTTCAGTTTAGCTCTGGAGTGAAGGGGAAGAAACCCTGTGCTCCTTCAGTGCACAGTTTCAGTCAAAACGTGTGTAAGGCCCAGAGTTCCGGTCTGCAGCTTGTGTAACTGCTTGTTAGGACTGAATCCGTCCTGTGAAAAGAATCAAAGGATCTCTGAAGAGTAGAAACCAGGCTCACCCTGTAGAAGACTGGAGAAATTGTTGAATTGCACCGGTCTGTCAGGAACTGAATCTGCTGTGTGTTCTCCCGGTATTGTGCAGTAATTGCGTCGGGATAGAGAAGCAGCCTGCCTGGTATAGTACTTTCTTTTTACCATATAAATGTGTGAAGAGTCTCGTGGAGCTCAAGATTAGCCCTGCTGACGTTGAAAGACCCTATCTTGTTTGGAGGTCGTGAGTACTAATTCAGGTCAGCACCTGTTGAGTTGCCACATTAAATCCAAATGGAATCACTGTACTGCTGACTGTTTAAACTAATTTTTCTTTTCACTGTGTGAAGAGCCCCACCAGCTGCCATGTGTTTGGACTAGCCACTAGGGGCTTGGGTACCCAGGGACAGTAACTGGTAGGGATAGGCCTGTGCACAGAGCCATAGGTAGATAGTAAAGTGATAAGCTAATTAACCTGATTTCCCCTGTCCTTGTTATATCCCCTAAATAAATCAGAGCTGCTTGTTTTAGCAAAGTTATACTGCCTGAGGTATTTGTCTATGTTAAAGTACTGTACTGTGATTGTTGCACTGTATCTTATTTCACAGGAGGTCCCAGTGCCGGAACTAGTCCTGGGGGTAAGTGTATACTGTGAAGGTAATTCTGATATATTGTGTGGGCCACTAGTGGGAAGAAAGGGGGGTTGCAGTGTCCCAGAGGGCTGTGACCAAGTAAGTTTAACTATTGCAAACCCTGACCTCTGGGTGGAGGCACCTGCCATTGGATCCAGGCCCCTCAACCTGTTAGTGGCAAATCAGGCAGGGGTAGTAGCCCCTGGGATAGCGCCATCTAGGGGTTACATTAGCATCTAATAAACAGGATCTTTGCTTGGGATTTTTGGAGTTTACTTCCTGTTACTGAGTAATATACTTCTTGAGAACTTGGATGTTTCTTGTGAGTGTAGTACTGGAATCCTTTTTGCCTGAAAACTAAAAACACCACTAAAAACACCCTATCAGGGGTACAAGGTATATAAAGGACAGGTGGAAGCAAAAGGGTAAGCCAAAACTGGGAATAGGGGCAACACCCTATCTAGGGATGGTGTACAAAGGGGTATAACAAACAACATAAAGGGTAAATCTAGAAACACTGTGTCAAAGTTAAGGGTACAAAAGTACATAAGTATTTCCAAGTAAAAAAGAGAGAGGAGCAATTAGGAATGCTGGGAGTGGTACAGTACAGTGGCTGTTGGTGGCAGTTTTCAGAGAGATCTCCTGGAGACTACGGTGCTACCCCATCTGCATGCACCTCTCTGGGTTGAGGGAGGAGGTGGTCACTAGACTCTAGATTGAGTTGCCAAGGATTCAGGGGACCTCCTTCCCCACCCAGGGGCCTCCATGTCTGCCATTGTTGCCTCAGAGGATGCCAGGGAGGAGGAACAGCTGGACTATGGTGAGCTCCGGAAGGGTGGTAATGGTTGGCTCTGGAAGGGAGGGGTGGGTCACAGACATGTTCCTCAACAGGTACTACTACAAATTCTTATGTTGCTCAGGCGTGGTGGGACTGCTAGGAGCAGCAAAGATGTAGGGGTCCTCCATAGTGGAGACCAGAAGAAGGGTGTGAAAGGATCCTAGAGGAGGAGGAGAAATCACATTTTTATGGGGAACTGAATTGTCAGGAGTGAAGATTTGAAATAGGATGGGGTGGAGATGGCAATCAGGTGCCTATGTGGCACCATGTCCTGGAGGGATGGGAAGTGGATCATGTGCATTGCTAGGGCAACAGGACAGAAGTGGGAGCTGGATGTCATTGTCCACCTGGTGAACAATGACCTGGCTAGGGATGGGGCTGGGAAAGTGCAGAGGGAGATTAGTGAGCTGAGGAGAGGTCTTAGACATGTAGCGTGATCTGTAGCTTTTGCTGAGGTGCTGCCTGTCTATGGCAGGGGGAAGGAGAGGGATATCTGCACCATGAGTGTCAGCTTATGATTGAAGGAAAGGTGCAGACAGTAGAAGTTTGGCTACGTTTGGGACTGAGGATCCACCTGAAGGGATAAGGGTCTATACAGGGTGCTGGCTTGCATCCATCTGGGAGCAGAACCCCAGTCCTCAGTGGACAGTTTAAATGTTACTTTGAGAAACATTTAAACTAGTTGAGGAGACTTGCAGGGGGCAGAAACTTCCCCCCCAGAGGCTGAAGTTGAGAGTAGGGAGAGCAACTGCCCTGCATGCAAATTAAGAAAGGAAGCAAGGTGATAGAACTGAAGGGGGATAGGAACAGGAACACTAAAAAGAAAAAGGGAAGAAGGGAGGGCAATATGGAAAAATGGGGGTGGGAGGTAACAAGCAGAGTGCTAACAAAATCTGGAAGGCCATGTGTGTATGCGTGTGCTACAATTCTAGAAAATAAGATTCCAGACCTAGAGGCCACCGTGGCAGAGACCAACCTGGATATTGTGGCCATTACCGATTCATGGTGCACTGAAATCTATGACTGGCACATGGTCATACCAGGCTATACTCTGTTCAGGAAACACAGGGTGGGAAGGAAAGGAGGGTGTGTGGTGCTTTATGTGAGAGAAAGCATAAAAGTGTCAGAGATACAGAACATACAGGGGCAGAGGAACTGTGGGTCACCCAGGAGACAGGGAACAGAGCCACTGTTCTGACAGACATGATCTACAGGCCTCTGGTATGGTGGAGGAGCTAGATAAGGTACTGATGGAAGCCACTGGTAAAATGGCTGAAAAGAGGGAAGTGCTGCAGGTGGGGGATTTCAATCTGCCAGATGTAGATTGGAGCCTTCCAGCTGTGGCTTCAGCTAGAAGCAGGGATATCCTGGATTCCCTGCAGGGGGTGTTCCTCAGGCAACTAAACTGGATCCTGTACTCACTAACAGGGGCAGTGCTGTGGGAGGCCACTTGAGGACCTATGATCACCATACAGTGTGGTTCAATATAAGGATGGCTGAAGAGTCAAACCACAAAGGCGAGGTCCTGGATTTCAGAAGTGCAGATTTTATAAAGATGGGTAAATGCCTTTGGGATGACCTGGCGGGGGAGGGGTGACCTGGGTGGGGTGAAGGAACAGTGGGCAAAGCCAAAAGGGGCATATTAAAGTCAACAAACCTTTGCATGAAGCAAGTGACCAAATGCAAGAAGAAAACAGGATTGTTATGGTTCTCAAAATAGGTGGCTGAAAAGGTTAAGGCTAAAAGGGTAGCATTCGGAAGGTATAAAGAGATGCAGAGGGAGGAGGATACGGAGGTGTATCAGGGGAAAAAGAGAGAAACAGAGAAAGCAATAAGGAGCATGATGGCACAAACTGAAGAGAGAATAGCCCATGTGGTAACAAAAGGGGAAAAGATATTTTTAAGTGAAAAGAGGAAGAACAAGGGAGGAATTATAAGGTAAAAAAGGGAAAGAGGAGATTGTGCAAAGGGAGACCAGGAAAAAGCAGACATCCTGAACAAATACTTGTGCTCAGTGTTCACAGTGGAAGGAGAAGAGGAGGAGCCACAAAAAAGTAGAAGACGCTTTGGAGGGGGGAGGCGGACACTTCTTTTAGATGAGAGAGTCCTGAAGGGTTTTGCTAATCTGAAAGTGGAAAAAGCAATGGTGACATGTGGCATGCATCCAAGGGTGTTGAGGGAGCTATGAGAGGCACTGGCTGCACCTTTGACAGGCCTATTTAACAGTTCACTGGAAATAGGAGTGGTTCTGGATGACTGGAGGAGGGCAGATGTACTGTATCTTGAATCCGGTGGGTTACAAGAACCAAGGCAGCATGGATTTACAGGGGAGGCCATGTCAAATGACTCTGATATATTCCTTTGACTTGGTGACTAAGGACTTAGATCAGGGTGGAGCAGTGGACATTGCATGTCAAGATTTCAGTAAGGGTTTTGACATGGCTCCACAAAGGAGACTAATAAGCAAGCTGGGTAGCTTAGGAGTGTGTCCAAGGGTAGTAAACTGGGTAAGAAACTAGTTAGGTGATAGATGACAGAGGGTGGTGGTAAATGGAACTCACACCAAGGAAGGGAGGGTGACTAGTGGGGTACCTCAGGAATCAGTGCTGGGACCTGTCTTTTTTAATGTCTTTATAAGTGACAATGCAGAGGAGCTGGAAGGGAAAATCTGCCTCTTAGCAGATGACAGATGACACCAAAATCTGATATATGGTGAACACACTAGGGTGAGTAGAAGGGGTGATCAGAGACCTGAGAAAACTCAAGGAGCAGTCAAGGGTATTTAAACTGCATTTTAATGCAAAAATAGTGTAACTTAATGCACATAGGGCACAGAAACCTGGGGGCAGAGTACAAAATGGTTGGAGCTGTATTGACGGCCAGCAAACAGAAAAGAGACCAGGGGGTGATCATATTGAATGCTCTAAAGATAAATAGCAGAGTGACGAGGCAGTTGGGAGAGCTAGTAGCATGCTGGGGTGCATAAGAAGGGTATCATCAGCAGAAACAGGGAGGTGGTGTTTCCAATGTGTAGATGACTGGTAAGACCCCACCTAGAGTACTGTGTCCAGTTCTGGAGATCACATCTCTGGAAAGACCAGACAAAGTGGTGGAGGTCCAGAGAAGGGCAACTAAAATGGTGCAGGAATTAAAACTCATATGAGCAGAGACTAAAGGCAGTTGTCAGGACCAGATTTTATCATCTCTGGAATATCGCCTGGATCAAGCCCTTTGTCCCACTCGAAGACCTGGCCACATTGGCCATGCTTTCATGACCTTGAAAATCAACTACTGTAGCACTCTTTACCTCAGGGTCAGAGGTGGTGTGTTGTGGTGCCTGCAGCTGTTGCAGAATGCAGCGGCACAGGTGTTGACTAGTCACCCCAGATTCAGTCATGTCATACCCCAGTACTGCGCAAACTGCATTGGATGCCAGTGCGCTGGTGCATCACCTTCAAGGTAGGTCTTTTGACCTACAAGGCCCTGCACAGATTGTGTTTGGGATACCTGAAGGATCTCCTGCATCCCTACGTCCCATCTTTCCCCTCAGGTCAGCTACCATTGCTCTCCTGGATATCTGCAGAGCAAGGCTAAAGAGCTCTGGGGATTGGGCATTTGAGGTGGCTGCCCTGGAATTATGGAATTCGCTGCCAGGGAACCTTCAGGAGGCATCATCTGCCACAGTTTTTAAATGACAGCTGAAAACATTTTTGTTTGTACAGGCTTTTGGGGTGGACCATTAAGGAACTCGAACGGGTACAGCAGTTTTTAATTATGGCTGGGGTTTTAGATGTGTATGTTTTTATTACTGTTCCTGTACTTACAGTATTTATGTATTTTGCATCTTGTATATTGTTGTAAGGGCACCCTGAGTCTTTATGGAAGGGTACCCTAAACAAATAATATCTGTTACTACTAATACCACTACTACAACCTCAATATGTACACCCTGAAAGAAAGGAGCAACAGGGTGGATATAAGAGAGAGGCCTTTACACCTCAAAGGGGTAAATAAGGTACAGGAGGGAAGTATATTTCAGACAAAAAAGGAGCTCAATAACAAGGGGTCATGCTATGAAGCTGGAGGGGGGGGCAGATCCAGGAGGGATGTGAGAAAATATTTCTTCACAGAAAGAGTTGTAGATTCCTGAAACAGCCTTCCAGCAGAGGTGGTGAGGGATAAAACAGTGGTGGGGTTCAAGAATGTATAACACAGACATAAGCAGATCTTAGTGGAAAGGAAGGGGTCAGGGGAAAGAGCTGGAGATTGATTATGGTCTGTGGGGATACTATAGGTATGGAAAAATGGGGAGACTGGGTGGGCCAAGTGGTTCTTATTTGCCATCAAATTAAATATTTCTGTGTAAAAAACAAGTCAATATAAGACCAGCGGTTCAACTGGGCAGGAGCCCACAGGAACTCAGTTCTACCACCTCTTACAAAACTATATGATGGTTCCACCACCTCTGCAATCTTTGTTAAAGGAGAGTTCCATCACCTAGAAATCTTGATGCGAGAGTTCCCCCACCTAAACATTTCCAATTTAACCACTGCATAAGACCCAGGTGCCACAGTAATAAAACTGTACCATCTTAACTGTTTGTGTACCAAAAACAGTTTAAAACCTTTTATATTAGAAAGACATAACAAGAACAAACAGTACCCATAAAGAGAACAGTTGAGCAGGGAATGTTATGGGTACAAGAGTCTTGGCGTACTGAGGTCAAGAAAATGAACCCATAATGTGACAGGAAGAGTGTCTGCTGACCAAAAAGGCCCCAACTGTCTGAGATCTTGAGAACAGAATCTGGGATGTTGAAGGCCATACATGTGCATGGGGTAGGGGTGGATGAAATTTATCTTCTGCCAGAAAAATTCTGGTGAATTTCCAATTTTGATTGAGCATTTCACAAAAGTTTTGTCAAAATTGTGATTTAAATTATCTGATTTAAAAAGTATTTGACCAACTTACATTAAATGTGGTATGATGATTTTGCTACAGTACTTGCAAAACTGCACTGAGATTACACGTATATCCAAAGATCACCAGGTTATAAGTCTCCAAATGTTTGGACATTTTAAAATTACATTTTGCAATCATATTAACTAACAATATTTGTCCAAATTACACCAAAGTGTACCAAGTTTTATTTCTGTCTTTAAAGGTGGCTGAGTTACCAACCTCGAAAGTTTCAGAAATTTTAAAATTACATTTTGCAATAATGTAAACTGCAGAATTTTAAGCCACTATAACTTTAAAACTAGCTTTGTTGGAGACATTGACCCCAAGTATTAGGCACTGAGGCCACCCCCATAGCCTAGCAGCAGAGCATCACCCTGCCATGCTGATGACCCAGGCTTCGAAGTGAGCCTGGAAAGTCACATCGGGAAGCAGGCAATGGCCAAGACAGCTGTTATGTGGCGGTTCATTTTGGTCAGGTAGAAACATAGAAACACAGAATTTGACAGCAGATAAGGACCACTTGGCCTACCTAGTCTGCCCATTTCCCTACCTAATGGATAAGCTGCAGATCCTAGTTAACCAACAGCTTACTTACTTCCTCCTACCCCCCCCACTATGACTGCCTTATGTCTGTCCCATGCATTCTTGAATTCCCCCACTGTTCTCGACTCCACGACCTCATCAGGAAGGCTGTTTGATGAATCCACAACCCCCTCTGTGAAAAAATACTTCCTCACATTACCTCTGAGCTGTCCCCCCTCTATCTTCAAATAGTGCCCCCTTGTTCTTGCACGTCTCTTTTTCTGAAAGATGCTACCCTCTTGGACTTTGTTGATTCCTTTGAGGTACTTGAAAGTTTTTATCATGTCCCCTCTCTCCCTTCTTTCCTCAAGGGTATACATATTAAGCTCCTTTAGCCTTTCTTCATATGCCTTCTGGTGCAGAGCCTGCACCATTTCAGTTGCCCTCCTCTGGACAGCCTCCACTCTGTCTATGTCTTTGTGGGGCTGGGGTCTCCAGAACTGCACACAGTACTCCAGATGGGGTCTCTCCAACTGTCTGTACAGAGGGATAACAACTTCCTGTTTTCTACTCTTGATGCCTCTCCCTTTGCATCCCAGTATCCCCCCAGCCTTCCTTACTGTTTTCTCATATTGCTTGCCCACTTTTAGATCATTTGATATAATTACCCCCAGGTCCCTTTCCATTTTTACTGTTGTCAGTATCTCACCCCCATTGTGTACTTTTCCCCTGAGTTTTTGTTTCCCAGGTGCATTACCTTACACTTCTTTGCATTAAATCTGAGCTGCCATACATTTGACCATTCCTCCAACCTTGCCAAGTTCCTTCTCATCCTTTCCACTCCATCTTGTGTATCAACCCTGTTGCAGATTTTTGTGTCATCTGCAAACAGACATACTTTTCCTTCCAATTCCTATGCAATGTCACTTATAAAGACATTAATAAGGATTGGTCCCAGTACTGAATCCTGCGGCACCCCACTAGTAACCCTCCTTTCTTTACTGTGGACTCCGTTTACTACTACCCTTTGCATCCTGTTGTCTAGCCAATTTTTTATCCAGGCTACCACCTTGGGACCCACTCCAAGTCTGGCTAACTTGTGTATTAATCTTTTGTGTGGGACTGTATCAAATGCCTTGCTAAAATCTAGGTAGGCCATGTCACCAGCCCCTCGCTAGTCTACTACTTTGGTCACCCAGTCAAAGAAATCTATTAGATTCATCTGACATGACCTTCCCATCATGAAACCATGCTGCCTTGGGTCCTGTGCCCCACTGGCCTCTAAGTACTCAACAATTCTTTCCTTCAGAAGTGATTCCATCATTTTCCCTACCACTGAGGTCAAACTAACTGGTCTGTAGTTTCCTGCCTCTGTCCTGCTCCCACTTTTGTAAAAAGGAATCACATTCTCCATCCTCCAGTCCTCAGGTACCACCCCATCCTCCCATGATTTGTTAAAAAGGGTAGTCAGCAGTGTCATTAGTTCTACCCTTAGTTCTTTTAAAATTCTTGGCTGAATCCCATCAGGCCCCATTGCTTTGTCCACCTTCAATTTTATTAGTTCTTTCAGAACTCTTTCTTCTGTAAATGGACTGGTATTGACCCCCATATTCAGAGTGTTTCTCTTGTTTGGTTTAGGTACCTCCCCCTCCTTTTCCTTTGTGAATACTGAGCAGAAATATTCGTTCAGTATCCCTGCTTTTTCACTGTCACCCTCTGCCCACATTTCCTCCCCTTTATTAAGATTCAGTATGCCTCCTTTGGTCTTTTTTCACTCCCTAATGTACCTATAATAGGTCGTATCCCCCTTCTTAACAGAACTGCACTCCACTACTCCTCTTACTGCTGTCCACCTGCACTCCTCTTCCAATGCACTTTGCTTCTTTTTTTTTCCTTTTTAGCAAAACATCACTCATTGGGTATTAATTAATAGTTTTATTTTCCTTAGCATGTGCTTATAACTAACATGTGTTTTTAAAAAAAAACTCCTTTTGTTTGAACTTTAAGAGTCCAAATATAGTTATAGTACAGTCATTACTGAAAACAGTTTGTGTTTATATATCACTTCATATCGCTTCATTTGTACTTGATTGCAAAGTGTTTTTAACACATGTACTTTACCATACTTCATTTATGGCAAGCTGTTTCCTCTTCATGGCTCTATTGCCTATTCCAAACTCTCTCGATACTCATTTTGTTTCTTTTATTTCTTTGTGATTGCACCTTTCACTTGGATCCATTGCCCAAAATTTAGAGAGCCTACTGTTGTCCACAAATGCTTGACATTCTGCTTATTTGTTTTGCTTAGCTTCCTGTGCCATTACTCCTTCTTTCTGCTTTGGACCAGCCAGCCTCCTCGGTGCTCCCTCAATCAGATTGAGTCCCCCCACCAGGAGTTGTTTCCTTCCCCTGTGGGGTCCCATGCCACCCTCCTGTGGGTCTCCTTTGTGAAGGTTCCCAGCATCCTCCTTGGTCTCCACTGCAGGTGCCTCCATAGAGGAACCACTATCCACCAGAAGAGTGTATGAATTGTGGAGAGGTACAGCTGGAGGGATGCAACTCTGTTCCACTACCCTGTCCCTCCCTGAGCCCACCCTGATCCAGCCTCTCCTCTTTCTTGGTAACCTCTGAAGTAGTGGCATTGGCCCTGCTGGTCCTTGGGTGAGGGGAGGAGGTTTCATGAATCCTAGCCAGGTCAGCCTAGAGATGGGCAACCTCCTCCCTCAGACCAGAGAGGTGCCTGTGAATAGGGCAACATCACAGCCTCCAGAATGTCTCCAGAATGAGGTAGAATTGGCAGCAGGTTCCAACAACACAGTGACCCCTGCAGCTGGGCCAAGGAGCTTGTTCCTGCCATAGGAGAAGCTGTAGCTGTATGTGGCTGACAGAGGCACTGCCCCAAACAAGGGAGATAGGAGGGAAAAATGTTGGAGAAAAACCTGGTAGCCAATTGAATGATGGCTGTATTTAGCCTGATTAGGGTATATACATGTTAACAAGTTATATTCCTGAAATACAAGCTGCCAGCTGTGAGAAAAACCAACATGGAAAAAAGTCAGCTCCCTAATATCTTGCTCATTGGCTGGCCAAGTTATAAGCAGATAAAGATTCCAAAATAACACTAGTAATTAAAGTAGAATTGCTGAAGCCATGTCATTTTGCCCAGTCATACATTTGAGTTGCCATTGGAGAAGAAGGTAAAGGGCTAGGGAAAGTGACAATAAGGTAGCACTCATAGGAGGCTCCATAGAAAAAGTATAGTGGTGCCAAGTGTCAAGTCACTATCATGAGAGACAAACCATGAAGAATAGTCATGGACATTATTGTGCACTAGCCTGAATTCTTATAATATGCCAGATAACCACAAGAGCACACTGATTTAATGACTTGTGGAAGCACAGTCATATGCAACATTGTTTCTGTACAAAGTCATCTGCTCACTCTTTAACAACCCTGTAGATAGCAATGTACATTTTTATTATTTGACAAAAGTGGCACAAGTGATGCCAAGTCTCAAGCCTTACAACTAGTTGTGACTTAGGCCACTGTGACAGAAGTACAGTATCTGTATATCTTTAGTCATGATAGAGCATGATACTGGGCATCACAGTCACAGGAGTGTTGGAGGGGTATTACAGTGCCGCCATGCTAGTGCCCATAAGGTGATTCAGTGATGATAAGTACTTTGTGAAAGTTAAATTCCTCAAGTGAAATTCTAGTGGCATTACCTATTATGCATCCGTGAATTTTTGAGCAAAGTTTGCCAATTAGTAATTTCTAAAATATCCACTATAAATGATAACCTTTTTTTGAAATTTAAATTTCATTATTAGTTTTCATGATAAACAGACAATTAAACAGAACAAAACATACAAACAAAATTAAAACACATAACCCACCCCATTCCTTCCACCCTTCCTCCTCCTAGACACCAAATGCATTGCAAGAAACACTGCCCCTAGTAGAGAAGCTTGCCAATGTCCTAGTTGGATCAACCAGTGATTGATAATAATGATATACATTTACTAAGGGGTGGTATGTATCAACAGCAAAGTTTCCAGCTTGCCCCATTTTTTGTTATATGCATGTATGCAGTTCTTCATACTAGCTATGGTTTTCTCCACTCTTAGATTGTGCAAAATATCATTCATCCACTCAATGTAAGAGATAATCTCTTTGTCTAACAGGTGACGCAAGATTAATTGTTTCACAGTCAGGGAGATTAAATAAATATGAACTATTCTTTCTATAAATGATAACCTATAAAAACACATTTATCCAGCTTAACTAGATTCTAGGACATATTTACTATGGTATGGATGCCAAACCGTGAATGTATACCTGCAATAGCAATGGTGCTATAAATATCCAAATATTTTCAAAATGTTCACACAATTTAGCCACTAATTAAATTGTGAAATTTTGAACTCCTGTAACTTTCAATTTACACAACCAACTACCTCTCTATTTAGCAGTTTATTTGACTCCTTCATGGAAGTATGCATATATATTTAGTTATCTAACTTCAAAGGTGGCTATCTGTAAGCATTGACATACTGTAAAACTAGAAATTTTCACTGCCAACTAATTTTCACTATTTTCACTGAAGCAGTAATTTGTGCTAAAATAAATCTGCCCTAATTAGTGATATTAGCACTTTTTCCCATTATAATGAATGCGGCGCCAATGCCTTAGTGCTAAATTAAATTTGTGCAATTACAGTTGCATTTGTGTTTACACTAAAATTACTTTGCATGAAAATAAATAGTTTTACAACATTTCCATACAATTTCATGTGAATAATGAAGTGACCACTTGTGAGCCCCAATAACTTTCATGTCCTTCATCCAAGGGTCCGGAAACGTAGCATACTTTTATGGCTCCTTCCAAATAATACGCATACCCAAATTCAGAAATCTAGCTGTAACACTGACCAAGTTATGAACAATTAAAAAATTTCAGACAATTTCGTAAAGTTTTGCAGAATTTCACAAAAATTCTGTGAAATCAAAATGTTCTAATTTCCTAGCACAGGATCAAAGTACAAGCTATCCCAATGCACCACAGTGACCTCAGTCCAGAGGAAATGGCCAGTGTTCTAGGTAGTCTACACTGTCCAAAAATCCAACTATCCACAGTGGCAGGCCAGAGGCCTCCTTTGCACAGGAAAGATAAAACTCCCTACCTAAAGTAATCTAAGAGGGTGGCTAGGGGGAAGTAAAATGAGCAAAACAGCAACCATCCATTGCACCCTAAGAAATCTAAGGCTAAAGGTGAACTAACACAGTAGTAAAATAGACATAACATTGGGAGGCCCAGTAAGCCCACAGGGATGGGATCAGCTTCAGACAGAGGGTCCAAGATCTAGAGGCTGATTGTGTGCCTGCCTATAGGGTAGAAGCAGAGGGGGACTCAGAAGACAAGGGAAAACTGCTGAGCTCTAACTATAGGCAGGACAGTGGGGGGTTGAAGGGACCAGGCTATGCAAATCAGATTTGATAGCAAGGTTTGAGGGATGGGTATGTCAAGTGCAGAGTCCATGTCCTCAGATAAGATGAACATCACCACCTGGGCCATGGTTAAATGACCAATCCTTATCTAGCATAAAACACTGCTGCCCTTGCAAAGAACCAAAGTGTCTGTAATGTGTTTGAATTGCTGTGTACCCTGTTTGTGGCAATAAACTAAAATCAAGTGCAGCTCTGGTTTTCGGTGTGATTCTTGCATGTGGTGAGTAGTGCCAGTTTTCCTTTCTCCTAAGTAGCATAAAACACTGCAGCTCCTGAAAAGAACCAGAGATGGTGTCCCTACCAAAGATCCATGGGTATTTTTATTCTGTTCATTTGAGACATTGCTGAGGCCAGTTAATGCCACCCATGGGTTTCCAGGCAGGGGCTGGGATGTCCTTTAGTTGCTATGCAGGGATGGATGCCCATCTCCTTTGAACAGGAGTGCAAGCCAGGTGCCACCAAGCCCTGTGAGTGTCTGGGTGGATATATTCTGTGACTAGGAGGCAAACAGCACCTGTAGCAAACAGACACAAGCAGGACTGCATATATTAAACAGATACTGTAGTCCTTTAATATAAACAATGTAGTGCAAAAAGTACTGCAGATATAAAAACAGGAGCTTAGAAACTGATGGCTGGGCCATAAAAAACTATTGATGTTTTGCATGGTCACTGTGGGTGCTGGTTGCCTCCTAGTCACAGTTTTCAAGTTTTTTTAGCACCGTAGTGGCTGTCCTGGTGCTCTTCCTTTCTACCGCTGAGTGGACATACAGTATTTTCTGGAAGAAACTCCTTTTCCAGATGTAACAGTCAACACATTCAAGAGAGCTAGACTGGGAGGAAGGCGGGGCAAGGGAGAAGGGGTGTTCAGAGGAGACAAAGGAGATGCAGAAGGGTACCCACCTTCCCAAAAAGAATGACCCCTAGACAGGAAGACACACCTGATCCTGGTAACAAGGACTTCCCACATTCATTGAAACAGTAGCCCCTCCTAGCCCACAGCTTAGTCTCTACTGGAGCTGATAAGATGGGAGAGTGAGTGGGCAGAGGAGAAAGGAGGAGCATTGGGGACGGCACTGGCTGGTAAAACACCAGGAGGGATGAAAAGCCACGCGCCACACGTGCAGTGTGAAACATAGCCTCCGGGAGATAGTGTCCTCACTGTGTAATGCTCAGGTATATTATTGTTCAGCACAAAATGGAAAGAAAAACACAGGATATCCCCTGCTACCCCAGCAGGTTTTTCCATATACCCCTGCTGAATAAAAACCTTGGCCCATGTAACCTGAAAAAATTCAGGTCCCTCTTAATCCCTTTATAAACACATAAAACTGTGTGAGATATCATTATTATAAAAAAACATTAAACTACATAACTGTTCAGCAGATAGGATACTTCTCAAGGATGCCTACCAACATACCACAACTGTCAGGAGAATACAGCAGTGTAGGGACCCTTTCACTATCAGTAGAATGTGTGCTGGCTTTGAATCCTGCCTGAGCCACTGAAGCAGTCAAGTAGCAACCATAGATGGAGCAACAACAGCTGTCAGGATATCAAGGGAGAACCCACCTAAAGGAAAAAAAAGAAGTCTGGGAAGTAAACTAGTTCAGACCCCTCTCAATGGGAGACACAGGAAACAAAGTCAGAACACAGGGCAGAAGTTTTGCAGGGAGGGACCTCCCATGAGATGGAGGGGGAAGTCTACAGATTCTCACCACTCCCATTGACTGGAAATGTGCATGTCAGCAAATATAACCTATCCCCTCAGTCTAGAGTGAGCAGCTTGCACTGCCTCTCAGCCAGGACCCTCAAAACATGGGGCAGCTTTATTAGGAGACAGGATGGATTCCTGAAGCCCAGAAGACAGACCTGCAGGGAGGTGTGTAGAAGCTGCTACTTTTACCCAGGAGCAACATTGTGAAGTAACTGGGGTGGGATGTTGCTCTTTGGGAGACTGCGGCAGGGTTCAGCTGGACAGTCTCTGTACTCACCACTGTAAAGGAATGGAACTTATCTGGGGAGCTGGGGATGCCAATACAACCAGTGGAGGAATTCAGGGAATGGGAGCTTCTACAGCATCTCCCAAAGCATTGACCCAAGGGGAAGCCAATCTCTTTTGAAGTTGCTTACTTTTCTAATGACTTTTCCCATATTTGGCCACTGTTCAGGTTTCCACTGGTGGTGGGCAATCAGGGCTTTCCTGGATTCCCCCATGGGGCGATCTAATTGGAGTGGCACAGCAGTGCCCATGGGGGTATAGCTGGAGTAGGTCTCTGGGCTAATAGCAGTTTGACCTGCATCCCCATTGCTTTTTTTTTTTAAGTCATTTATATTTTATTGAATAAAGAGTGAAACAAGACTTAATAAAATAATTGATCTGAGATTCTAGCTGGGGTAAACCCCTTTGAATTACAATTCAATGCAGCCCCAGAGCTATCCACTTGCAGTCTTGATACAAGGGCTATCACTGCCTCAGGAGATGAGCAGTTGTGGGGCATCCCATTCACAGTAACCCACAGAGAAGCAGGGTATCTCTGGGAAAATCTAATCTCCATGGTCCCCTGTTGTTAAGTAGCAGGGTGAATGTTTACCTCCTCTGGCTCAACTCTTCATAAAAGTCCTGGAATAAACGTATTGGATGTCCTTGCCACTGCAGAGCTCCCCTCGTCATAGCTAGCCAAAGAATATTCACGTTCATGGGGTACTGATGCAGCTTAGCCAGGATGGAGCATGGACAAACTCTTGTTGGGGGGTTTGGGGGCTAGAGAGAGGTACACCTGCTCCATTTCAATCAGTGAGCAGTCTGGGGCATTAAGAATGTCAGAAATGACTCATTGCAAGAAATATAGCACGCGAAAGCACTCAGTTCTCTCAAGGAACCCAACAAAGCATATACTGTTGCATCATGCCTTGTTTTCCAAATCATCAATTTTTGATAGAAGGTAATTAATCTGTGCAGCCTGGTCCTGAAGTGTGGGATGAACTGACTTCTTGGAATACTCCATGGCCTGCTTCTGGGCCTCTGTTCCAACCATCCTCACTGAGAGATTTTGGAGATCTGAAAGTTTTCACCAAAATAGTTTTTTTGTGCAATGGTATCATACAAAATCTGATCAGGCATGGTTGTGATGCCTTGTAGTTACCCAGGTCTGTTCTGAATGATTGCCATGGTGGATGCCAGTCAAGCAGGAAAACAGCCAGAGAAGTGAGGAGATGAGTCACAGGGGCCTCATGGACACACTAATGTCACCTGAAGGAGCTAGCACTGCATTCGGTGGAATGACATGGACAAAAACAGGACTCATTAGCTGCCTCAAGTGTCAGCTAAACTCAGTTCACCATTTATAACCTAATCCAGTGGCTGAAAAAGATGAACACACAGGGATTACACCAGGGAAGATAGTGCTGCTAAGATTCATGCAGCCATTTTCATTTGCTGGCAGACCATGCCCTCTACAAACACATTAATAACACATTAATACCTTATGTACTCAATCCAAAGCACCTTATTACAACCTTATTAACAATATACCAACCACCAAATTAACACCCTAATGCCACATGAAACAAACACCTTACTAACACAAGTAACAACTACTATTATACCTTAATAACACATCAAACAAATTCATCATTAAAACATAAACATACTGTAACTACTGTTATTCTCATATTACAAAGACATCACTAAACAATTAGGCTCTACACACAAAGTAAAAACATACAAAATAATCAACACCGAAAAACTTACAAAATCCCACTGTCCTATGACTCTCTAAACCATATAAAAATGCTTCCAAGCCACAAAAGACACCAAGCAAAACCACAAAATATGGCACACCTTAAATACTGAAACTACATACACAAAACATTCAGATTCATACCAAGAGCATGCACTTTCCACAGCAACAACTTTAAACCTCTGCAGCTCAAACAAAAAAAAAAGAAAAAACAAACCATACAGAAATATTAAATTAAACATATTTACAATCCTTAGCTTCTCCACACTGTTCTGGCAAATGCCTCCAACACCCAACCTATATAAAGGACTGCCCCATGTATTGGATCATGCTTCATTAAAGCTTACGTGGTATGTGGAACAGCATCCCCTCTCAAATGGTAAAATACAGAGTTTAAGCACCATTTTCCTACACAAAGCTGACTTCCTAAATCTATTGAGTGTAGGTATTAAGGAATATTGTGACACAAATATGCAATCTGTTGCTGACATGGGGTGGTATGGGATTCTCTGAAAGCATATATTAGAGGTAGAGCTATAGCATTTTTACCTGCAAGATAGATAAAGAATGATAGCTAAGCACACCTAGAGATCTAGTGTGCCTAAAAATGGAATTTAGTAATGCCCACACCAAACATAGAGAAAGAAGCTTGGGCTTCAAAAAAGTTAAATTTTATAAAATGGGGAATAAATGTGGTAAGTTATTAACTTTTCAAATAAAACAGGAGTGCACCCAAAGACACATCGCTAAGCTTGATCAACAACAAAAACTACAGTTGCAGCTTCTGGACTATGTCCACCAAATTAGATCAATGATCCTGTAATACTGATATATGTCTGCCAGTTGTTTACTTAATTTTATATTGCCAGTTATTTGACAGAGAAAGGAACACATGGATAGTGCCTCTATTAAAAGATATGTTCACAGAAGGTATTGCTACAATAGTAGCTAAAATTGTGTATAGCCAAAATACGAGAACACCGTTTGCTCTTGAAAAGTTTGCTTACAAAATGTTTTTAAAATTAGAGAGAATGAATAAGTATAGCTAGGAGTGATGTAAGAATTTTTATGTATTCATATTTGTGCTTTTTATGTATGTGATAAACTCTATTTTTATGCATGTTTTGCTACTAATTGAGCTTTGTGTTGAACTTGATGGGCAGGTCAGAATGAAACCCAAAGATATAAATGTTGAGATTGTCACTTATTTCATTGACATGTATTTATCAGGGTCTGGTAATCCTGACTCAGTAGCAGATGTGAACCCACAATCATTTTATGCAAACTTACAAACCTTAACAGAGGAAGAGGCACAATAATTGGAAACCCTCTTACCAAACAAAAAGTCTTGAAGGCCCTAAGGCAATTGATTGGGGGAGGCAGAACCAGAGGAATTGTGATTGATTTTATCAATAAAAGTAGCCACAGCAATGATGGGCCCTTTGTTTGACACCTTGGCAGAGGTTTTTAAAAATGGGAAGCTGCCAGATACTTTCTTACAAACACGAATCACAGTGCTGCCAAAAACTGGATAAGTCCAAAAATCTAATGGCATCTTACTAGCTAATTCCATTGCTTAATGCTAATTTCAAAATCTATGTGGACATTCTAGCAGGCCACATGGAAAAAGTAATGTCTGAATTGGTCCATATAGACCAGGCAGGCTTTGCTAAGGAGAGAAGGGCAACATCTAACCTCATTACATTGTTTCAGATGCTCATAAGAAGTGAGCATATCTCAAATGACTGTCCATGAGTGGTCTCACTTGACACAGAAAAAACATTCAATTGAATTGAGTGGAACCACCTCTAGTGCACAGTGAGAACCATGGGATTCCCTCAACAATTTCTCCAATGGGTACAGGCCACATACGTAAAAACAATGGCCACTGTGCAAACTAATGCCTGAGTGTTGGTGGCATTCAGATTGGGAAGGGCACCTTGCAGGGGTTCATCTTTTAATACTTGCTCTTTGACTTAGACCTGAAGCCATTGGCACAAACACTTATGGATAGTCAGGACATTAAAGGAGTAACTCTAAGGCAGGTACAGGAAACAGTTTCTTTATATTCAGATGACCTCCTTGCCTGCATCACAGGCCCAGAGGAGTTGACAACAACTCTAACCAACCAACTGCAGGCTTTTATTAACCTCTCATGATATAAGGCGAACCTAAACAAGATGGTGATGAAGCCCCTTTGCAACTGCCCATATAGCCTTAAATTATCTAGTTATTGTAGCTAGGAGGCTTATTCATGTTAATTTGTTGGTGTTATGATATCTTTTTAGAACTTGTTTGGTAAAAGGAAGGTGGTGCCTTACTTGTTCTTTGCTATAGTTTTTTTTTTTTTTGGACCATCAGATCACACTCAATATTATAGATTCTAATGTGTATCTGTTAATCTATTTACATTCAATGCTAGAGATAATGTTGCTTGATCTTGAATTTGTTGTCATAAAATGTTTATTGTTGCTTTTGATTACTTCTGTAATCTGTATCTTTTGATCTGAATAATAAAAAAAAAATGTTTATATACACAAAAGAATAGTTCCCTCTGCAGTGGTCTAAATAGAGCTTTAAATATTTAGGGGGCTGAGGTAACGTAGCAGGTGAGTCATATCTCTGGAGCCAGCTACTCCTCTGTGTTGGAAAAAATAGCCCAGCTGTGCAAAAAATGTCAGGATCTCCCACTCCTTAGTAGGAAGATCCATTATATTGAAAATGACAATTTTGCCTAAGTTGTTGTATTTGTTTTAAGTACTCCCAATTCTGATACCTGAAGCCTTAAAAAAGAAACTGTAAAGTCCTTAAAACTGCCTGTGCAACAGCTCTGCAGCTGAAAACAGGAAGACCTCAATGTCTGCCATCCACCTTTCAGACTCAAGTCAGATAGACGCCGAGCACCCTATTATTACCTACGCTACGCTGTCATACTGATAGATACCGATAGAATCCTCTGCAGAGAGCCAGCATGCCTGGGCACCCTTGATTGGTGCAGCACTGCCCTAGGGGGATAGTGATTGGTACGCCCACTTGCCTGCTTTGCTCTGATTGGGGCACCTTCTCTATAGCCTGTTACAGTGTTCCCTTCTTAATTCTGACTTCTCAGCTCTCGATCTGACCTGTAATTTTCTCCCACCCCCACCATCCTCCTCTCCCAGGCCTCCTTTAAATACACTCATGATCTGCCTCCTATATCATATTACTGCTTCACTGGTCTAGTTTCAACTGCTGCCAACCTATGATTGGTATCTGAGTGTGGCCAATAAGACTGCCCTGTGTGAATATCTCTTGAGCCCCACCACTAACTAAGCTGCTCCTGCTCTCCTTGTTCCCCTTTCTGCTGTATTTTCTCATCTAGGTTTTAAGTGAGTACCTAGGTGGGCAAATTACTTGCCTAGAAAATATTGCACTAATACAAATCACGAGACCACTCAATCTGGGACCATGCTCTCTTTATTGTGTTTTATTGCTCTAAGGTGCAGAGTTCTCAGCAATACATTGCAATTGGAAGTACCTCAATGCAATTCAGTTCTCCAATGTACCTTATCAATACCTAATGTTATAACGGTCTACCGTGCAGACACTATGTCATTCTCTTCTCCCCTTTTAGCCTATTCTCCCCGGTTAGCCTACACCCCCTTGCTACTGTCCTCACCTATGTCTATTCAAGCACTTACATTGATCGCGATAAACTGTCATTACAGTGGTGCTGCCTCTTGCGCAGCACAATATGGGTTACTGCTAAGAAATAAAAAAGCAGTCTCCATTCTTATAAGCTCCTTAAAGAAAGTTATACTTCTGCTTCTTCTCTGCTCAGAAAATGTGGAGCTCAACCCTGGCCCCCCCCTACAACATACCTCGCCTATCGATTTTGCTGAGGCCACAGGTCTCAAAATGATGATGGTCAACATTTTAAGCCTGCCTAAAAAACTTGTACAGCTGCAAGCCTGGGCTGCACACATTAACCCTGACCTTATCATAATTACTGAGTCGTGGTTAAAAAAGATGAACACTGATCAACAAATATCACTGAAGGGCTACAATTTATTTAGAGCAGATAGAGAGTCTAGAGGCGGGGGTGTGGTTATCTACGCCAAATCTAAGTACTCGGTCACCAATATTAGTTGCAAATCTCTAGCCAAGGAATTTGAGTTAGTTTCACTGAGCCTTCATCTCCCTTCCTCGGAATGTATCACTATCCTAGGTGGCTGTAGACCCCCGTCTGGTGGTGATGAAGTCCTTCATCTTTTGAAATCCATGTTCATAGATGCAAAAACTGAAACAATATTTCTAGGAGATCTAAATATGGACTGGCTGTCACCTAAATCACACGGCCTCAAATTCCTTTGTGATGAGTTAGGTCTTGGGCAATTAGTCAGTGAACCCACTAGGAACAACACTCTAAATACTCCCAACAGTTCTATTCTAGATGTGGTACTAACCACCCATCCACACAAAATATCTCATTCGGCAGTGTTTCACAACGACATGAGCGATCGTGGAATTGTTGCTTGCATAAGATTTCAAATTAAGGCCCGGCCGCAGTCCATCTTTATAACAAAAAGATCCTTTCGCAAATTCGGTGCAGTAAACTTCCTATCTGACCTGAGCATGGTCAGATGGCAAGATCTCTACCTAGCCAAAGATGTCAACAAGGCAGCTTACATCCTTAATGACAAACTCACTACAATAATAAAGAAGCATGCCCCTTCCATCAAAGTAAGGGTACGGAACAATTCCAACCCCTGGTTCACCTCGGATCTCAAGGCAGCCCTTATAGCTCGAGATAAGCTCTGGGCTAAAGCTAGACATTCCAAAGAATCTTCAGAATGGCAGGCCTTTAGAACAGCCAGGAATAACTGTGTGAAAAACTTCACTCTGCTAAAGCTAACTATTATATTTCTACCTCAACAAGCTAAAGGTAACCCTCATAAAATATGGAAGACTATCAAAGCTATAGAAGGACGTGCCCATGGCCCCATCTGTCCCAACAAAGATAGTTGCAAGTGGCAAGATTGTGGAAAACAAGTCCCTAATCCTGGAGGAACTTAACTCCCACTTTGCCACAGCTGGATTAGCTTTTGACTCATCACCTTATGCTGGTGCTGCGGTGAGCCAGCATACCCTTCCCCCTACATCTAGTCCTACACCCAGCCCCTTCCAATTGCACGAGATAACTTATAAAGAAGTAGAAGATTCTCTTCTTAACTTAGACACCAAAAAAAGCGCAGGGGACGATGGCTTGGAACCCTTTTTCCTAAGGTCAGGCTAACCCCATCTCACTGCCCCAATTCTCCACATCTTCAATCTTTCCATTACATCTGCTACTGTGCCGTCCTGCTGGAAATCAGCACATATCCTCCCTCTATTTAAATCTGGTGACCCATGCGATGTAAACAACTATAGGCCTATCTCCATATTGCCTATCCTTTCTAAAGTTCTCGAAAAACTGATCCATATTCAGTTAAAATCTCACTTGGAAACCTTCTCTCTCATTAACCCAGCTCAATCTAGCTTCCGGGCTAATCATAGCACAATCACTGCACTAGCAAAAGTAACCAATGATTGGATCTCTGCTATAGATGCTAATAAGGTAACTAGCGCAGTCTTTTTGGACCTCAGCAAAGCTTTTGATACTGTTGATCACAAACTATTAGTCAATTGCCTCGCAAAGTTGGGTGCCACTTACCATACCACCCAGTGGTTCTCTAGCTACCTAACTGGAAGATCCCAAAAAGTAAAGGTGGAAGGCTTTTTTTTTGCTGCCTTGCCAGTTGCAAGAGGAGACCCCCAAGGATCCATCTTAGGCCCTATTGTGTTTTCTTTGTACATTAATGACTTAGATGCTAACATATCTACGTCCAATCTGCACTTTTTTGCAGATGATACTGTGTTGTATACTTCTGGCTCATCGTTATCTGAAGTCAAGGGAGTGCTTCAAGTGGACTTCGCACAACTTGAGCATAATCTAATAAAGGCAAAGCTTCTGCTCAATACTAAGAAGACTAAAGCGATGTTATTCTCCCTCAGTGCTGCCACAGGCCCCCCCAATACCCTTGCCCAAGACTTCATTGTCACCACGCTAAACGAGCCTCTGGAAGTTGTAACCAAATTTAAATATCTGGGTATCTGGATCGACAATAAATTATCTTTCAATGACCATGTCAAAGATGTCTCTAGAAGGTTAAAAGCAAGGTTAGGTTTCTTCTACAGAAATAGGCCCCTTTTCCCCCTTGAAACTCGAAACAAGCTTGTACAGGCCACTCTGCAAATCTAAGTAAACTGAACATCCTTTATCACCATGCGTTACGGTTCATTACCAACTCCCCTTACCGTTCGCATCACTGTAACTTATATGCAGCTGTTGGTTGGACATCCCTTACTACTAGACGCCTGCTCCATGCTGGGCTATGGACTCTTAAATTGCTCCTGCAGAAATTGCTAAGCTACCTCTCTTCCCTTATTAGTATCTCACATAGTGCATACTCGTTAAGAAAATCTGACTTTATTATGCTTGACATACCAAGGACACGGACCTCCTTTGGTAAACGTGCTATTGCATATGCCCTTCCCTCCATTTGGAACCAATTACAAACCGTACTGAAACTAACTAGCACAGTTTCAATAAACTTCAATAAATCACTAAGTTCAGCCAAAATAAAAGACACCTGTAACTGTCATTAAGTCTCTTCCTTCCCCATGTGTGCCATATTTATCCACTGGTAAGGTATAATTGCTTTGTCATATTAACTGCTTTCCTTCCCTTCTACTCCTGGTTTTATCTATGCTTACCCACTGCTACTCTATCAAATCACTCCCCATATCAGTTGTAGTCTGTTGTTTGTTCTAGTTGCCAAAATATATGTATTGCACACACCAGTCATCATGTTTCATTTATCAGTATGCAACCTGTAAGTCGCTTCCCTGTGTCATATTAATGTTTACCACCTGCGGTCACCCTATGTGGTACCCTTGTATGTATATCCAGCCTGTATCATGTAACGTGCATTTCATGTATATACTGTTATTACCTATCTATATTTGTACTTTAAGTGTTTATGTCACAGGACCTCCTTGTGAATGAGCTTGCTCAATGGAGTTTTCCTGCAATAAACTGGAACTTGAACTAAAGCTTGTATTTCAGCCTGGCTCTAGCATAACAAAACAAAACTCTAAGGGCAAGCATGGACCAGCTGACTCAGGGAATGTGAAAGAGCAGATTGAGTACTCCGCATTTTAAGAATTACAACTGTGCAGCCCAGATGGCAAGTGTAAGTCCTTGGCACAACACAACCTTAGAGCTTTACTGAAACAGGAATGGGTACACAATCACAGACTGACAAGCATCCTGCATAGTACTAGTATGCAGAATATGGCGAGGGTACAAGGTAAGCAGGTCATGCAACAAATCCTTAGGACTTGACACAGAATACAAAGATATGAACAATCAGTAACTCAATACACAACTCTTACACCACTCTGAGATCATCCCATACGCCCAGCTTTCCTCAAGGGCCCAGGTTACAAGTTATAACCCACAAAGGGAATGTCCCTCATGCGGTACTTGTATTCAGGGGGAAAGTTGATGTCTTTAGGGAGTTATCTCAAGGACATGGGTTACCCAATACACATGTATTTTTAGCTTTTTTTCAAATGAGATGCTTCCTGAGCAAAACCCTGGGTATGGAATATTCACAGCAAGATCCTTCAGGGACTGCAAACCTATTAGACAGTGCACAGACTACAAAAGGCTTAGTAACACAATTGTACAGCAATCTGATGAACTTGGTAATTGGCAGTAGAAACAACCTTAAATGGCAGAAGGATCATGGTATAGAAATTAGTGTTGAAGATTGGCATGATATTTTGGTAATGGGCTGGCTCCTTCTCATGCAAGCTAAGTATAACATTATACAATTTATGACCAAAGCGCATATTACACACCTGCTAGGCTAGCAAATTTTCCCCCAATATGATGACTTCTGCCCCAGATGCAAGCAGGACAACGTTGACATATTTTACATGATGTATCGTTGCCCTAGGCTGCCCTAACTCAGATCTTAGACCCACAATGGTATCTAGTGATAACAACGAGTTGATATAAGTGAGTCAATATGAGTGAGTAGTAAATGGCGAGTCTAAATTGTATGACATGGATTAAATGCCAATAGTGAATATTAGCAATGTTGTTAAGGATATCCAGGAGGGATAGGGATTAAGGAGAAAGGAGGGGGGTGTGGCAATCTATGTATGGAATGGGATAAGGTGTATAAGACAGGAGGGAAGAGGAGGGCAGGACAGAGGCTTTATGGATGTAGTTGCAAGGCTCGAAAGGTAGGACACCGAGGATGGGAGTAGTATACAGACCACCAGCTTAAGGGGATGACCTGGATAAAGAGTTAGCTGAACAAATTAGAAGGGTCTGTGTAGGAAGAGAAACACTGTGGTGGTGGGGGACTTCAACCTATCTGGAGTGGAGTGGAGCATCCCAGGCACCACAAGTGCAAAGAAGCAGGTCATATTAGAAGCATTTCAGGACAGCATCCTGGTGCAGTTGGTCCATGAGCCAACTAGATTGGGAAACACTCTAGACCTGGTACTATAAAATGGGGAGGCTGTAAGGGATCTGGAGGTAGAGGACCCTCAGTCTGGGAGTGGCCACCACTCATTGTGGTTCACGCTCAATATGGGTAGGGAAACATGTGGTATGGGAACCAAGATGATTGAATTTAAGGGTGCAGACTTTAAAAGGATTGGGGAAATTTGGGGTAAGCATCTGGCAGGAACTCAACCAAGTATGGATGCTAGTCACAAATGGGACATTATTAAAAAAGGACTGGTGGAGGCTACTGGGATACATACAAGGATACAGAGTAAGAAGGGAAGGGCAAATAAGCCCAGCTGGTTGACTCAAGATGTCATGGAAGGGGATGAGGGCCAAAAGAAAAGCATGTCAGAGACTCAAGAAATTGGGAGGGGAAGATGACATGGGTGAGTATACAAAGTAGTCCAGGGAGGTTACCAGGCTAGTTAGAGCAGCCAAGGCTTCAAGAGAGCTGAAACTGGCACAGAATATTAAGGATGGAGAAAAGGACTTATTCAAATGCATAAGCAAGAGAAGGAAGAACAAAGATCAACTTTTGAGGATTAGGAAGGATTGGGGTGGGTGGAGAAGGGGGAGGATCAGGCAGATGCACTAAATGAATTCTTCTGTTCTGTGTTCACAGAGGAGAATGGGGCAGATGCTACAAGGGAGGGGTGGAGTGGGCTGTGGGGGGAGGGAGGCTGATATAGGGATTACAGAGGACAGGGTCCTAGAAGGATTATGGGCACTAAGGGTGAACAAGGCACCAGGACCAGATGGCATTCACCCTAGGGTACTTAAGGAACTAGCAGAGATCTTGGCAGGACCACTGGCTGACCTGTTCAATACCTCCCTGGACACAGGATGCATACCACAGAACTGGAGGATGGCCCATGTGGCACCCATTCACAAAAGTGGCCTTAAGGATGAACCAGGCAACTACAGACCAGTGAGCCTTCTGTCAATTGTGGATAAGCCCATGGAGATGATGCTAAAAGAAAGGCTGGTGACCTTTTTGGAGGATAATGGACTCCAGGATGTTCAACAGCATGGTGGTTGTCTTGGGCAGATCCTGCCAGACAAACCTAATTGAGTACTATGACTGGGTGACCAGGGTACTGGACAAGGGCCATGCAGTGGATGTCCTATATTTAGACTTCAGAAAGGCCTTTGATTCCATGCCACATGGGAGGCTGGGGGGAAGCTGGAGTATACAGGGGTGGGAACAAGAATGGTCAAATGGATCAACAAGTGGCTGAATAGAAGGCAGCAAACGGTGGTAGTGGGGGGAACTTTTATCCCTGAGGCCGGTGATGAGTGGGGTACCACAGGGATCAGTACTGGGACTGGTGTTGTTTGGGATATTCATAGCTGATATCTCACTCAGGATCTGGAGTAGGATCAGTCTGTTTGCAGACCATATGAAGATGGGAGCTGTGGTAGATGACACTGAGAGTTGGGGATGATTGCAAGGAGATCTGACCTAACTACAGGAGTGGTTGGAAACATGGCAGTTGGGGTTTAATGCCAAGAACTGCAAGGCACTGCCTTCAGAGCTAAGAATAGGGGAGGTGCTATCAGAAGGAAGGGGTACAGTTGGAAAGCACCGAGGAGGAAAGGTATCTACGGTTGCTTATAACAGGGAGTATGAACAACTCAGCTCAGTGCAGGAAGGGGCAGCAAAAGCCAACAAGGTGCTGGGGTGTATATCAAGGGGCATCTCCTCCAGAAATAGGGAGATGATTTTCCCCTGTACACATTGCTGGTCAGGCCACACCTGGAATACTGCATGCAGTACTGGCACCCGTTCCTGAAGAAGGATGCCAGATTGTTGGAGGGGTGCAGTGTAGGGTGACAGAGATGATCCAGGGATTGGAGGGGAAAGTCCTAGGAGGATAGGCTGGGCGAGCTGAACATGTATTCCCTGGAGGAGAGGAGAGGAGAGATAGGGGGGATATGACTGAAACCTTTAAATACTTAAAGGGGATAAATAAGACAAATACAAAAGGGATTTTCCAGATTAGAAGAGGGAGGGATACGAGAAGGCACCAGCTGAGACTGGAGAGAGGAAAATTCAGGAGGAAAATCAGGAGACATTTTTTCGCAGAATGGTAGACAAGTGGAATACTCTGCCCAAGGAGGTGGTATCCTGTAGAACGGTGGGTAGTTTTAAGAGGGGATGGGAAAGAGTGAGGAGGGGGTAATGATGAAGAGGGGTGGAGAGGGTGGGGCAGCTGCAAATTGAGGGGCTAGCCGCACAATCTGATAGACCTGATAGAACGTGAGGCCTGTTTCTGCAGGCTTTTTCATCCGTTCATATGTATGTAGAAGGGATGAGAAAGGTATGGACTGAGGTACTGATTTATGTAGGCAGTAAATTGTGAGGGTAGAATTGAGCTGGCAGTGTGGCTTAGAGGGTAGGAGCACTGCCTGTGTGTGCGGCAGCCCCGGCTTCAGGATGGGCTGTGGGATTTTATTATTTCCCCATTATCAAACTCCTCCCTGGATTTGAATATTTAATAATTGTGAGGAGTGGGGACGAACATTACCAGTAATTAGAAACAGCCCCCTCCAGAGACAGTGAGCACCGGTCGGTGTTTGTTGCAGGCGCTATTGTTGTTGAAGTTCATTGTGGTGTTGATCGCTGTATTGATTTTCAATGATTTGTAGTCGCCATTGTTCACATTCACTGTTATCCTATGGAATCCATGCAGCTAGTTATAACACCCAGGATACTACTTCTGGGGGATGTTACTGATGAAGAAGCGTTACAGACAAAACATAGGACATTTACTTTCTTACCTATCTCAGCTGCCAAGCTGGGGATTTATTTTTTTTTTTATTTAACTTTATTAGGCTTTAGCCAGAAAAAACATACAAAATACAACCATACAAAGGACAATAATGTACCACAGTAGAATAATGAGAGACATGACATACAACTAAGCATACACAAATATCCTTCCCTCCTCCCGTGCTCCACCCCCAGGCATCACCTTTGACATTGCCCTTACAGGCAATATAGCATTATAGACTGTATAAAGTGTACATGGACTCCCACCTGTCTTTGTACCGGTACATACAGTTATGTAGACATGCAACCATTTTCTCCACTTGTAAATTGGATAACAATTTCTGATGTCACTCTGTATAAGAAATTATATTAGTATCCTTCCAGTGACGAAGCAAGGGCCTTAAGGAAGAGAGCAATCATTGTCATATGGAATCAAAGTTGCTTGACCCCAGCTCCAGCAAAATCACCCAGAAGACAAATTTCAGGGAGAAAAAAGTGCTCTAAACCCAGGAGAGGGGCTGCTCTTTGTTTGATGGTCTCCCAGAGTGTGGCAATAGGGGGAATTCCCAAAAAATATGATATCAGGTACCCTGTGCTTGGTAACAATGACCACACATTGAAGAGGAAAGTTGCCCATTTTGTGCAACTTTACCAGAGTCAGATACATGTTCTGGAGGATTGAGAAGTACATAATCTGCAATCTGCCTTGTGTGATATGCGAGTGACAAGACCTCCATATCCTTTCCCAGTTAAAGGTCTGCTGGGGAAATCTATCAGACCGGTAGAGAGAGGCTCCAACTATGAGAGGGAAGATCAAATCATAAAGAGAGGCATAAATATGAGAAACAGAATGAGGCTGTTTGGGGTAGGACAGTTAAGGGCTGAAAAATCTGAGATGGTGGACCTGATGAAATCTGAAAAATCCTCCCGGGCCTGATGGGAATTTCAGCATCATTTCCCTTACCAAGAGGTATGAATCTCCAGCTGCAAAGTCCTGGGGACTCTTCCCTTTCAGTGATGGGAGCCAAATCTCCTATAAGGGTGTACCCCCATGTGAAGATTAGGGTTCTGCAGGATTGGTTGCTCTGGGTCCCTAAGGGGGTTATATTTTAAGGCAGTATATAACTGAAAATGTACCCTCAATGAGGCAGCAATTAGAGAACCAACCCAGGTTCTGGGGAGGTCCTTGACTCGGGTATGAAGGATGGCATCCCGAGACATGCCACTCGACTTGATTAGCTCTTGTTCTATGGAGAACTAAGATGGGACATATGGAAATGTATGTAGGGCCTCCACTGGTCGCAGCCAGCTGAGATATTTACTTAAATGACTGGCCCAATAGTACAGGCTGAAGTGAGGGAGCTGCAGTCACCCCTTCTCCTTTGGGGTGGCCAGTTTGTGGTATGGATACCTAGAAGGTTTGCTGCACCAGAAGAAGTCCAACACCACCCCATATAACTTCCTAAATCAGGTGAGAGGCAACCATAGGTTCAACATGTTCAGAGGATAAAACAAGCAGGGCAGAATGTTCATTTTAACCAAACTAATACTCCCCCAAAGAGACAGAGGCATGACCTTCCAACATGCTAAGTCCCATCGCACCTTAGACATCAGGGAGTCTAGGTTAAGTAACTTCAACTTAATGTCACTTCTAGCCAGGATAATACCTAAGTACTTATGGATGTTTTGGGACCATTGTAATCCAGTGTGACATAATAATGCACTATGAGTTTTGTTATTCAGGGGCAAAACCCGAGTCTTATCTGTGTTAACCTTATAATTTGAGACTATACTATAGTCTGCTTGGCAGCCTTAATGGAGAGAGAGGGTTGAGTAAGATGCAACAAGATATCGTCCGCATAAGCTGATACCTTCAGCTGTTGAGATCCTATCTTGATCCCATGGATACTAGAGTTGTTCCTGAGTCTCCATAACAGAAGCTTCAGGTATAAGTTAAATAGAAGAGGTGACAAGGGACACCCCTGCCAGGTATCCGATTTTAAAGGAAGGAGGGGGAGATCACTCCATTACAGTAAATTTTGGCACCTGAGTCCATATACAAAGTTCTAATCCACTGAATATACTGACCTGGTATGCCAAATTTAGTTAAGACTCCAAACATAAAGTCCCAGTTTACCCTGTTAAAAGCTTTCTCCACATCCAGGGACACCAGCACTGCTGGGTGGTCGGAGTAACTGGATGTGGAGAAAATGTGAGCCGGCTTTCTTAAGTGATCTTGGGATGATCTGCCTGCCATGAAGCCCACATGTTCAGGCCCAATAAAGACAGAGAGCACTCTACTCAGTCTACTGGCTAACACCTAAGCTAGTATCTTGATATCATTGTTGAGAGAGATAGGCCTATAGCTCGTGACTTTATCCTCAGGCTTACCAGGCTTGTGAAGGACTACTATGAAGGCCTCTAATAAGTGAGGGTCTGATCGATTCTCTGATAATATGAAAGTGAAAAATCTGTGTAACCAAGGGGCTATCTGATCCAGAAACTTCTTATAGAAGTTAGGGGAGAATCCATCCAGTCCCAGGGCCTTGTCTAGAGGGAGCTCATGGATTTTTGCCCTTACCTCTGCCTCTGTAATGGGGGCTAGCAAAAGTTTTTTACATTCATCCCCCAGTGATGGCAGGGGAATAGGATCTAGGTATGCCTCTACCTCTTGAGGGGAAGAATGAATTGTCCTAGGACTATACAGGTCTCTATAATAGAGCTTGAATTAAGAAACTATCTCCCTAGGGGTGACTTTAAGGGATCCATCGGTGTTTGATTTGATGGCCTTTATTTACCTGGCAGACTCCTGATGTTTTATCCTCAAGGCCAACAAATGTCCGGTTTTCTCTCCCTGGTCTATATAGAGTGAGCGGGACTTAAGAATGGCATATTCTACCTTTTCTCCCAATAGCTCACTATAAGACTCCCGTACTTTTAAGAGGCTAGGTTTGGTGTTCTCATCTCCAGACAGGGGGAGAATGCTTTCTAAATGCCTAATTTGCACCAATAAATTAGAAATCTGTTCTTCCCTCTTCATTTTCCTGTTAGAAGCTAGATTAATAAATTCTCCCCTGAGGTAACATTTCAATGCTCCCCACTCTATGTCTGGCTTTCCTGTTGTATTCAAATTATCCTTTGTGTTTTGTTCAGTGGAATGGGCTATCCTCTTGACTGCTTCAGGATAGTTCAGAAGCTAATTATTGTGCTTCCACAAGGTATCTTTTTGCTGGTGAGGGGCCAAGGATACCAAACACCAAACTGGAGAGTGATCTGAGATGACTCCAGCTTCTATGCCTCAATCCCTGACTCCTGTCAGTGAGCCCTTGCTCATTAAGAATTAATCAATTCTAGATGAAGACCCATGTACTGAGGAGTAGAAAGTGTACTTCCTAAAAGACAGGTTAAGAGTCCTCCATGGATCACACAGCCCCAAGTGGTCCACCAAAACCCTTATGGCCCTTTGGGCCGGTGACAACCCCTGGGACCTACGGTATGTTTCATCCATATCAGGTGTAAAGGGAAGATTCCAATCTCCTCCCCAAAATATGGGGAGATTGGAGAAAGGAGATAGAATCTTAAGAAGCTCAGTGAAGAACTGAGATTAATCCACATTGGGGCCATAAAGACACCCAATTATCAGCTCAATCCAGTCTAGAGTTCCTCTGAGTACCAAATATTGGCCATTAGGGTCACAAATTATCTGCAGGCAGTTGAAAATCAGTCGATGAGCTATGAGGATAGCTATACCCCTGCTTTGCATGCTAAACTCTGCTGTAAATGCATGTCCGATAGTCTGTCTCCATAGGAGCCCCAACTCGGAGTTCAATAAATGTGTCTCTTGTAGGCAGATGCCATCTGCCTTAAGGTGACTCAAATGCTTCAGAACTTGGTAGCATTTTGCTTTGTTTCTGGTCTTCCTCACATTCCATGAGAAAAGTTTTATCTGACAAGCCATGTACCTATATAACCTTTGGTACATAGGTAAACTACTGGTACAATACCCTTGTGACACTTGTTTCATCCCAACCTTGGTGATTCCTTTTGCCTCCCCCCTCAACAGCTCCCAATTACCATTTCCCAATCCCATTCCCCCACCCCACAAATAACCCAAAACAAAGCCTTTGTACTCAGAACATGATTCCCTCTTCCCACCCACCTCCCTGTTTTGACCCTTTTTAGAATGTAATGGTAATACTAGAAACCTTAGAGTAATATCCCCCCATATCCCCACTATAATCCTTCCAATCGTGATGTACAGGTTTGCCAAACCACTATCCTCCCCACTCCCACCCATTTTTTTACCAAAACTATATAAACAAGCCATACAAACTACCTAATGGCATACAGTAACCTTGAAACTATAAAAGCATTTAAATCTTGTTGAAAACATGAAGCGAAGTAACTACTCCCCCCTACTGTCTATTTTTTATAATACAGAATTGGTCCCTTGCTGCTAAATTAAATAGTTAATAACCCCTGTGCCTGTTGAGAATCCACATAGGACAGTGTAAACTATGCCCCCTCCAGGTAAATGCTGTAAACAGAACAGAACATCTTATCACAAGAGCCGAGGCAAAGTGTCTCAGTTTGAAAAGAAAACATTCACTAGCATAGCAAAAGCTGATGTGGAGCACTGTTCCTGCACAGTGCATAAAAGATTAATCCACACAAACAAATAACAGGTCCCCTATTCCAGACTGCAATCAGACCTGGGAGGTAGAAGAGAGGTCGTAGCCCGGGAGTCTCTACAAAGGATCCATTAAGCATACCAGGATGGCATTACAGTTGTGCAACCGATGCAGAACTTTAAAAGTACCAAGGGGGGGCATGGCTTGGACCCGGAGAAGATGGCTGCTTGATTCCTTCACTCTGCCCCAGCCTGGTGAAAATCTGTTTGTATCTGGTCACTATGCTAGACTGAAGACCTTTTCTTCCTGATGGTTTTTCCCTGTCATACCACAGTCACCTACTCCTGACTTTCTCTTGGGGTTGGCCATGCTCCGGTAACTTTTACATGCCATGTAGATTTCAGTCCTGGCCCAGTCTATTTGGATGTAAAGGCCTGAGCGCGGCTTTAGTCGGATCAGTGGTGCCTAGCTCTCTCCCTCCCCCCCACTTCCCATAGGGCAGCATTTTGAGGGCATTACGCATCCTAGTAGGACTGGCATTAGTCCAGCGGCAGACCAGTAACACTTCAGCTATTCATAGGTTGCAAGCCTCTCCTAATCAGATGGAACAGGTCGGTAGCTCTATTGAGGGTACCGAGTCCCGGGTGGCCCACAGTTCAATGGATCACTCGCAGGTGGGGGAAGCCTTGCCAAATATTACGAAAATGCTGGAGGCACTGCTTAGCAGAGTTGACACAATTGGCACCTCCCTTGCGGGTAACATTGCAGATGTTCACCACCTCGAAGACCAGCACAATGTTCTTGAGCAGCATGTGGAGGAGCTGGAAACCCAACATTTAAACACCCTTTACAGGCTTAGGGATCACGAAGCTAAACTGGCCCAATTATGGCACAGAGCGGAGGACCAGGAAAACCAGAGTAGGCGAAACAACATTAGGATCCTCGGTGTGCCAGAAGGGATGGAAGTCCCAAATATGGAGAGGTTCCTAAATGAATGGATCCCCCAGCTCCTCAGTGAACAATGGAAAGAGCCTATGGGGGTGGAATGTGCTCATCGTGTTCCTGGTAGTCCAAATAACACTAAGAGTCCCCGGACCATAATTGCCTACACACTGCACTTTTGTATTAAAGAGAAACTACTCAGGGCCACGAGGGAAGCTGGGGAGTTGACCTGGAGGGGCCATACCATTTCCTTTTACTGAGACTATTCCCAGGAGGTTTCAGCTAAACACAAAGCTTATAACCATTTGAAAAAGGTACTGAGTGTAAATGCCATACAATATCACTTCAAGAACCTTACTGTCTTGCGCCTGTCGAAGAATGGCCAGTCTTTTCTGGCTGAGTCCTCTCGAGATGCTGAGGCCGGGATTCATAGTCACTGGCCTGGCCTGTTATCGGGGACTACATCCCCCAGATGCCTCTGGGAACCATGGGACTGCACGGATCTAGGAACAGGTGGAAAGGTTAATGCTGCTCACAGGGACACTGATCACAGATGGACAGGTTCCTTCAATAAGGATCCCTGCACACAACGGCAGCTCTGGGCCCCACCAACTGAAGATATCACTCAGCCTAACCCTGATTTACCTAGTGATGGTGCGACAGTCAAACTAATGGACTCACTCGACTCCTCTCTCCCAATGAAGCAGTGTCAGTGGGCTAGAAGCCCCTGCTCCTCAGCATCAGGCAACCCTGCTGCATCCCTTCCAGCAAAACTCCTCCGGACGGATAGGTCAACCTTGGATACAGGAAATCACCTGGGCCCTGCGGAGAACCGATCAGTGGATCACTTGGAAGACCCAATCCCATTGGATTTGGCTGAATCAATGGAAGAGGCTGAAGATGATGCAGCAGCAACCGTGGGCCTGCTTAAACTTGGACTTAAAATTTTCAATGAAGAGCCATTTAAGAACACGTGATACACTAAGGATATAATAGATATGCATTTTTCTTCATTGGCTGGCTAGGGCCACCGCATTCCATAAGGGTTGATGCCAGGAGTAGAGGGACCTCCCTGTTTTCTTTTCCTACCTCTCTGTCTCTGCCCTGGCCAAGACTCGACCCATGACCTTTGGGCCTCTGTTTTTTCCTGCTGTGCACACGCAACTATCTTCCTGGGTAGCTGCATGCCTCCACTGCATGGTGTTACTCTGTACTTCTAGTACCTGTTGCGCTGCCCCCCAAGTCCACAGAGCACTGTGCATGGGCAATTTCATCATATGGAAAGGGCCCATATACCTAGTTGGTCAAAGAATGTTTAGTGCTACCACAATATGGTTTCGCCCACCCCGTGGGTGTCCTGATCTGTCATTTCCAAGTGACCTCCCCCCGCCCTTATTTCTTTTGACTCCCACATAACCTGATGTTTATTCCCGATATCTGACCTGCAACTGTAATTATGTGACCAACAGACCCTCTCCCCTACCGATCCCATTTCCCGAGCAGGTGGACGTATCCTGCTACTTACTGGCTGAGGGTGTCCCACCTGGCTCAGGATGGTCAGGATAGTTGGGCCTTTCCCGATTCCAGGAGGTGGGTCTCAGGACCAATCCGGCGGAGTCGGGCTGGGACAGATCACCCATATCTGGTGTGACCTCCCCCTTTATATATTTGGTGTTTGAAGCAGTGTGGCTGTTAGGTGTACCAACCACCCTTCTCACACGTACACCTTGGCACCATAACTGAGTTTGTGTTTGTATAGAAAGTTTATTCTGTGTTACATTTAAATTGTTGTTGGATAGCTGTTTGCTACATTTCCAGTTCCTCAAGTTATATAATTGGCATTTTATCTTTTTCTGTTTTGCTTAGATTTCTTCTGCAGTTCACAGACGGAACACTTTCCACTGCTATCACTCCTTCTCTCTCAGCTCTTGCTCTTTGGGATTACTTGTGACACACGTTTCAGAACAAGTCGGTGCCCAAGTACTCTCCCCCCTTTCCTTCTCGCTTATTTGTCTCCTCTGCTGCTACTGAATAGGTGAGTACCCTTTTCTCTGCTATTTACTTGGTGGTATGCAAAAAATGACTCAGACCCCAATTGGGCCATGCGGTTGGGAGTGTGTCTCTTGGAATGTGCGCGGGTTAAATCATCTGGTAAAGCGCATTAAAGTTTTGCAATTTTTAAACTCAATGAGGGCAGACATAGCTTTACTCCAGGAGATGCACCTTACCACCAGCACAGTCTAATGGCTAAAGAAGATTTCGGTGGATACAGTGCTGACCAGTTGTGCCTCCACAAAATCCAAGGGAGTTGTTATTCTACTACGGAAGTCAGGCCCCTGAACAGTGGAAATCCAACTCTGGGACTCAAAGGGCAGATGGGTAATAGCCAAGCAGTCATATCCAGGTGGCAAAGCCATAGTAGCCAATGTCTATGGCTATAACACCGACACAGGAGACGTCTACCCTGATCTGGGCCAAGCCTTGGCTGAGCTCTCTGCTGAAGAACTCAACATCCCAATCTTGCAAGGAGGGGACCATAACTTGTTGTGAGATATCTTTCTAGATAAATCTCTCCCCACACCACCATCCCATTCAAGGGTCTTGGAATCCTAAACACTCTAATATCAGAATAGGGGATGGGGGAACCCTTGGAAACTTCGTCACCAGACCGGGCGAGACTACACCTTCTTCTCTAACGTACATGAGACACATAGCAGTCTTGATTTCTGGTTGGCCAACTATTCATTCATTCATTCATTCTTTATTTTTAAAAGGCGCTTTTCTCATAACCAAAGCACCTGTACAATACATAAAACAATAAATAGACAGAATTAAAACTAACATAAATCATTAAACGCTATACTAAAAAGATGTGTCTTCAGAGCTCCTTTAAAACTTTGGACAGTCGGGCAATTTCGCACCTGATGAGGTAGAGAATTCCACAGGGTCGGGGCCATAAAACTAAATGATCTAGCCCCTGAAGTTTTTAAATGAACCCTGGGAATCTCTAGCAATCCCTCATCAGTGGATCGGAGGGGGTGGGGAGGACAGTAGGGACATAGGAGCTCTTTCAGGTAAGTAGGTCCCTGATCTTGTAGGGCTTTATAGGTCAGCAAATCGACCTTGAAGGTGATTCGCCAAAAGACTGGCAGCCAGTGCAGTCCGCGGAGCACAGGCATTATATGGCTGGATCTAGAAGATCCAGTCAACAACCTGGCTGCCGCATTCTGCACTAGCTGCAGACAGCGAAGTTCAACCCCCGGTAGCCCCAGGTAAAGGGCATTGCAATAGTCAAGGCGGGAGGTAACGAAAGCATGGATCAACGTTGGAAGATCCTCTGGAGGAACCAGATGCTTCACCCGGGCGATGTTCCTCAGATGGTAAAAGGAAGTTTTGACTACTGCTGACACCTGAGATTTAAACGTCAGACAGTCATCAAATACTATGCCCAGATTCCGCACCTGGTCTGAGGTCGTCAGCTGGACGCCCCCAAGCCATAAGCCTGAGGGCAATCCAGCTAGCAGACCCGCCTCACAGCGACCCTTGTCCATGACCAACACCTCAGTTTTCTCCGGGTTTAACTGCAGCCAACCCCCATTCATCCACTCTTGGATCTCAGCAAGGCAGTTATTAAATACCGAAAAGGCAGCATCCTAGCCAGGCACAAAAGACATATACAGCTGGGTATCATCTGCATAGCAATGAAAACCCAAACCGTATCGTCTAATAATCACTCCTAACGGCAGCATATACACTGCAAACAACATGGGCGCTAGAATAGAACCCTGCGGTACCCCACAGGATAGGGAGACTGATGCTGAAGAAAAAATTCCCAACACCACCCTCTGAGTCCTACCCTCGAGGTAAGATCGAAACCACCTGAGGACCGTATCAGACAATCCACAGATGGACCACAGATGCTCTAACAGCACACCATGATCAATAGTGTCAAATGCTGCAGACAGATTGATAAGTACCAAGATAGAACAGGTCTTACGATCTCTCGCTATTAGGAGGTCATTTAGTACCCGAATAAGTGCTGTCTCTGTACTATGCCTTTTCCTAAATCCAGACTGGAGAGAATCATAGACATTGTTGTTGGTCAGATGATCATCCAACTGCACTGCAACCACCTTCTCAATAACTTTACCCATAAAGGGTAAGTTAGAGACAGGTCTGTTATTTGCTAGACAATCTGGGTCCAAGGAGGGCTTCTTCAATAGAGGCTTAACTATAACCTCCTTAAGAGGATCTAGAAAGATACCCCTCTCCAAGGACCTCCAGACTATCAAAGCCAGGACTGGGCTGATTTTATCCACACAATTCACTAAGAGATGTGTGGGGCCAGGGTCCAAATCACAGTTGGTCGTTCGCAGCGCTCGGATGATCATCACAATGTCATTGATTGTGGGGAGGCTGAAGTCAGACCATGCAAACTGGGTGTTCAACATCTCCTGCTGACCATCACCACTCCCACTGGAGAGAGAAAAATGGACATCCGATCTGATTTTGGCAACCTTATCTGCAAAGAAGAGAGCAAACTCCTCACACCGTTCTGGAGAAAAGGTTCTTCTGGGCTGAAGACAGACTGGATTGCAGTCTGTCCACAGTCCGAAAGAGCTGAGCTGGTCTATTCTGTGCAGTCGCAATCTCTCTGGACAGGAATTCTGCCTTCTTACTAGAGATTGCGGATTGATAGGCCATATAATGGTCCATCAAACTAAGTTTGTCATCATCCAAACCAGACCTCTGCCAACGCCTCTCCAACCTTCGTCCAACTCTCCTCAACTCCCTCATGGTCTCATCGAACCAAGGAGACCTGGGACGAAGAGTGAGAGGACGAACACGAACAGGTGCGATGGAATCCAGGGCCCCTGTCACCACCTTATTAGAGGCATGTACCAGGTCCCCTGGATCCAAGCAATCTATCGGGAGGCCCGATAGGTCCAGCACTGCCATCAGGTTATCCGGGGACACAACCCTTAAAGGGCGGTACCGGACCATTTCCGAAACGGCTGACCTAATAGGGGTGGCCTCAAAACTGAACCTAATGGAGTGATGGTCTGACCATCCGACCGGTTCCACCACCAAGTCAGATATCCTCATCCCCAGAAGAAACACCAGGTCCAATGAATGTCCACCAGTATGGGTTGAGGAGGAAATGACCTGTGTGAAGCCCAGTGATATCATTAACTGGAGGAAGTCTTGACCAAAACGTGAGAGTTCATCGTTGACCCAGGCATTGAAGTCCCCCAGAACCAACCATCTGGGGGACCCCAATGTCAGGTCGACAATGAAGTCTGCAACTTCCTGCAGGAAAACATTCTCGTCAACTGGTGGACGGTATACAGGAAGTATCCCGCACCCCACACCTTTGCCTGAGATACACTCAAAGGACCTGGTGCCTCCCACCAGTACCTCCACCAGACCCAGTTCTGACCTAAAACAGATGGCAACACCCCGGCCCCTATGATCCTGCCTTGGGCGGTGTATCACCGAGTAACCAGCTGGAACTGCTGCCGCCAAAACTGGCCCAGCATTTTCATCCAGCCTAGTCTCAGTGATGCACGCCAGGTCAGATGACCCAACAAAATCAGCTATAATAGCCGTTTTGTTTTTAATAGACCTGGCGTTGCACAACACCACCCGAGTAGGATGAACCTCCGAAGATGACCGCCTTACCTGCTGATCATAATCAGAACCCTTGGGTATGGGCACCAGACAGGGAGAACCCCTTTCCTGTGCCCATTTTGCTTCAGGGCATCTCCTAACTATGCTGCCCTTCCTGGGATAATGTCCTCCACCATCGGCAGCATACTTATATCGGACCATGCCCCGGTGACAATCACTTTTTGGCCCCCAGGGCAGGGACCGCCTTCCACAAGATGGCGGTGTAACCCACTTTTACTGCAAGGTGCATTATTTTGAGACTTCTTGAAGGAAGAATCTCACTCCTACATTACCCTTAACGCCCAAGGGGAAACCAGTGCAACTATAGTTTGGGAAGTCTTCAAGGCATTTATAAGGGGAACATTACCTCCTACTCAGCAGCTAAAAACAAAGTGTGCAACAGATAACTGAGCTGCAAGCTGAACTTGCATGCCTGGAAAGACATTTTAAGATGACCACTGATCATCCACTTAACTATTCTCTTCTGGCTGATATCACTGGCTTAAAATACCAAATTAATGTATTGCTAAACAGAAAGTTGGAGTGGCAGCTAACTCTGGTCAAACATCGCTCCTGGGAAGGAGGGGACAAGGTGGGGAAAACTACTAGCCTATTACCTCTGGAAACAGCAGGTATCCCCCAGGATACTCACCTTAAAGACCAAGCAGGGGATGGTAGTGACTACACCCAAAGCTATTAATGCAGCCATGCATCATTTTTATGAAGAACTTTATCAGTCCCAAAACACCTTGTCTGACGCTGAGTTATCCCGGTGCCTGCATGTTCCACTGCTTTCCGACAAGTAAGCCCTAGCGCTGGATGCCCCAATTACCCAGGAAGAATTACGTCTGGCCTTATCCCACATGGCTAAAGGGAAGGCCCCACGTCCAGATGGGATGTCCATGAAGCTATATCAGTTGTTGCAGAATGAGATCACCACCCCCCTTTAAGTGCCCTTCAGGAAGCTCAGAAAGATACTTTACTCCCCTCTACTATGCGTGAAGCCCTCATCACACTAATCCCTAAAAAATCATCGGACGGCTTACTTTGTGTGAACTACAGGCCCATATTGCTCCTCCCAGTGGACACCAAGCTATTGGCCAAAGTATTGGCAGCCAGATTGTCCCCAGTACTGTCAGAACTGGTCCATCTCTCACAGACAGGGTTCTTCATTGGGGAAGTCCAGCGCAGACAACCTGCGTCTTATACTAAACCTCAAATGGTTAGCTCTACAGTCCGATACTCCAATGGCTGCCTTGGCGATTGATTTCACCAAGACTTTCGATTCTCTGGAATGGGCATACCTCCACCAGGTTCTATGGTTGTATGGATTTGGACCTCACTTCTGCTCTTGGGTATCCACTCTGTACAATCTATCCACGGCCAGAATCCTTACTAATAAGGACATCTCTCTCCCCCACTTTCTCCCTGCACAGGGGTACCGGGCAGGGCTGTCCCCTTTCCCCTCTGCTCTTCCTTGTGGCTCTTGACCCACTGATAAAGAAGCTTACCACTACCCCGAATATCACCGGTATCCCAGTGAGTGACTCTTCATATTTAGTAAATGCTTATGCAGATGATATGCTGCTCACACTTTCTAATCCGCAAGCCTCCCTACCCTCGGTTTTGTCCATCCTGCAAGAGTTCGCTTCATTATCAGGACTCCTGGTGAACCAAATGAAAACTACACTTTCTCCATTAAACAAGAAATGTAGTAGGCACTGTCTTGTTGGCACGGATATTGCCTCGGTCCCACAAGGTTTCCCCTATCTGGGCATCACTATTACATTAGCCTGGAAAGATTTAGAATCAGTTAATTTCTCCTCCCCCTTCTGGCATCTCTAGCGGCTGAGATACATCGTGGAGGAAGCTGCATCTCACCTTGAAAGGGAAGGTTGAAGCCATTCGAATGTTTATTTTCTCCAGGGTCTCCTACTTACTCTCCAATCTGTCTAGTCGTCTTTCTCAGAAGCCATTTCAGGCCTTAGATAGGCTAGTGGCACTTTTCCTCTGGGAGGGCAAGGTCCCTAGATGTGGACGTGCAAAGATGCGTGCCCACTGGACCAGGGGTGTCTGAATCTCCCCTGGTTCATGGGTTATCAGCTTGCTTTTGGGATGGCCACGGCCGTGGCCTGGTTTGCCCCTTGCTCTTCCCTCTCTCCCCTGTGGATTCAGTTAGAAGCTGCCTTGTCACCTAGGGTTCCTCTTTTTTTCTCTCCTGTCCAGCAGGCAACCCTTGGGGCAACACCTGACACCTCTTATGAAAGAGACATGCAGATCCTGGTGCAGGGCAATGGCTCAAACTGGGGTTCTGAAAGCAGGCTACCCCCCTCCTCTTCGTTACGCCCCAATCTAGAATAACCACCTTATCAGGGCAGATCACAAGCTGATCCTTTGGAAACTCTGGGCCTCTAAGGACATCAGTACAGTAGCAGATCTTCTCTTTCCGAACTCTCACACACTAATGTCTTTTGAACAGCTCAGCGACAAATACGGCCTGCCATCCCAAGATTTTTGGAAATTTCTTCAATTAAGGAGTGCCTTAACTCCTCTTCTGAAGTCTGCATCACCCCAATCCAAATGGAGCTGCCTAGATAACCTTCACCAACCCAATGGTGGCAAAGGCCTTGTAGGCTCCCTGTATAGGACTCTTAGAGATACCCAGCCAGATGCATCTCTCTCTAGCAAAATCACATGGGATGGAGACCTCCCACACCCTATATCCCCTCAGCAATGGTCAGAATGTCTCAGGGTGGCCCATACAGCTTATGAAGACTCCAAGAGCCAGCTACTTCAACTTAAAATTCTCCTTAGATGGCATAGGAACCCCACAACCCTTTTCAGTCATCAGCTAATCTCACAAGACAGATGTTGGAGATGTCACTCCTCCCTGGCTCACTTGCTTTACATACTTTGGACTTGCCCAACAATGCATACTTTCTGGATGCAAGTCCTGAAGGACTGCTCCGCCATAGTAGGCACACAAATTTCCCTTCAGCACTACCCCCTGTTACTGGGGGATGCCTCCCCATTGAATACACTTTCCTATCATAGGAAAACATGGGTCCTTGTTGCAGTTATGGAAGCAAAAAGAGCTCTCCTGTTGAAATGGAGGCACTCTTCACCTCCTACAATTTTGCAATTGTGGGCAGCTATGGCCAGACTGGCCATTTTTGAGAGACTCACGGCAGTAGCTAAGGGTAAACTGGCTGTCTAGCATCTTAAATCAGTCAGTGTCAGTGGCTCAGTAGGTAGCACACTTGCCTCTGAGGCCGGGAGATCAGGGGGCTGTGGGTTCAGTTTCCACATCTGGCACTTGGGTTAATATCCCAGTACTGACACTGTAGTGCAGCATGAGAGGGGTGCTGCACTTCTGAGGTGCCATATTTCAGATGAGACGTTAAACCGAGGGCCCATCTGCCTGGATTGGTGGTAGTTCAGGTTGATGTTAAAGATCCTATGGCACTTATCAAAAAGAGTAGGGGAAAGTTTTATTGGAACATAAAATTGTACAGCAGTAACCAAAACATAATACAAAAAAGGAAACAACAAAAAAAATCAGAAAAAGAAAACTAAAATGAAGAAAACTTAGAAAAAGGAAACTAGTATTCAGCAAATCAAGTAACTGCAAAATATGCATCTGTAATCCAAGGAAGGTCTTTCCAAATTTCCAAAAGTGTCGCCTCAGTTAATAAAGTACTTTCATTCACATAAATGTTCTTTAGGTCCTGTACAATTTTTTTCTCAAGCTCTAAATAAGAGCAGTCTTTCTGCTGTAAAGTAAACAGACAGCGTACCATCCAGATATTCCATTTAATAATGACAAAAACAAGGTTCAGGGTATCCGTGTGCCAAAACAACCACTTGAGGGAAAAAACTCCATTCACAAGATTCGTATAAGAAACCATCTGAAACAAGGGGGTAGCCCAAGCTTGTGCCAAAAAAGACCACCAATTCCAAATAAAAGAACAATCAAAAAATAAATGAGAAATAGTTTTGGGTTCAGTAATACACAATAGTCTAGAACACATTTGGTCTTGGGACTGCTTATGTTTTTGATTTGCCTTTACATTAATCCTTTCATGGCAGGACAGCCAGTGGAAATCCCACATATGGGCAGGTACCCTCTTACATCTTAAAAGAAACAAAAGGGAAGAAAAGTGTTGGCTAGGGCACTTTTCGAAGGGCAACTGTATAGCACAAACAGTCAAGAGTAGACTATTATATAAAACTTTATGAGAATGATTTAATAACATCTGAGAAGATATCTTCCATTGTTTCAGATGTAAAAACATATGTTTAATGTAAATTGGTATACCAGCAGCGTGTTGTAGCACAGTTAGTGAATTGCATTCCCACTGATGAAACCATAACCTACAAGAGTCATAGAACCAAGGTTCCCAACCCCTCTGAGTATTAATCAAGAAAGGCCTGAGATTTGCAGTGAGAAAAATACATGTAAAAAATAGCAGAGGATTAATCATGTGAACACCACCGCAGCGATTGGTAAGTAAGTGACATTTCTCTTTCTGAGGTTAACCTGCTCCCCAAAGAGCCTAAAAAACAGGCTAAAAACTGCAGTTTCCAGTTGTTTAGGGATAGGGAATATATAGCTCAAATAAAGAAAGGTCGAAATCAAATAGGATTTAATCAAAAAAACACAATTCTTTTTCCCAATGTGCCCCCTATTCATAGAAACATAGAAACATAGAAGTTGACGGCAGATAAGGACTGCAAGGCCCATCCAGTCTGCCCATTTCTTTTTCTACCTTATAAATGTGCCATCGGCCTTTGCTCTGTCAGTGGCCTATCTATTCATAGTCATTTGTATTGCTCCATTATGCCTATCCCATGCATGTTTGAAGCCCTGCACTGTATTCATAGCCACCACTTCTGTGGTAAGCCATTCCATGCATCCACCACCCTTTCTGTGAAAAAGAATTTCCTCACATTCCCCTTAATCGGCCTCCCTCTAATCTCATGCTGTGTCCTCTTGTCCTGCTATTTTCTTATATTTAAACATGTTAGACTCTTTCACCTTGTTTATGCCCTTAAGGTGTTTGAATGCCTCGATCCTTATCACCTCTCTCCCTCCTTTGCTCAAGGGTATACATATTGAGCTCCGTTAATCTGTCCTCATATGTCTTCTGATGCAGTCCCTGCACCATTTTAGTTGCCCTTCTCTGGACTGCCTCAATTTGGTTAATGTCCTTGTGAAGGTGTGGCCTCAATACTGCATGCAGTACTCCAGATGGGGCCTAACCAGTGTCTTGTACAGAGGGATTATTACCTCCCTCTTACACTTGTGATACTTCTACTAATACACCCTAACACCCCTAGCCTTACCTACTGCTTTAGAGGTCTGCTTGGATGATTTTAGGTCATCAGTGATGATGATGCCCAAGTCTCTTTCTTCCTTTGTGACTGCTAGCAACTCCCCTCCCAGCCTATAGGTGGCTTCAGGGTTTCTCTTCCCTATGTGCATGATTTTGCACTTCTTTGCATTAAATCCCAGTTGCCACTCTTCTGACCATTCTACTAGTTTATCCAGATCTCTTCTCATTCTGCCCACCCCATCTGGATCATCTACTCTGTTGCAGATCTTGGTGTCATCTGCAAACAGACAAGCCTTACCCTCTAGTCCATCTGCAAGGTCACTAATGAAGATGTTGAAGAGGACTGGCTCCAGGACTGATCCCTGAGGTACCCACTTGTGACTTGCATCTCTTCTGACTGTATACCATTTACCACCACTCTCTGTTTCTGCCCGTCCAACCAGTTTGCCACCCAGTTGACCAACTTCTGACCCACCCCAAGCCTACCCAGCTTATTTATCAATCTTCTATAGTGGAACAGTGTCAAAAGCTTTGCTGAAGTCAGGTAGAGCGACATCAACTGCTCCCTTGGTCCACCACTCTGGTTACCCAGTCAAAGAAATCTATGAGATTAGTTTGACAGGACCTTCCTTTGTAAACCCATGCTGTCTTGGATCCTGTGCCCCTATGGATTCCAGGTGTTGCACTATCCTTTCCTTAAGGAGTGCCTCCATAATCTTGCCCACTACTGAGGTAAGACTGACGTCTGTAGTTCCCGCGCTCCTCCCTGCTACCACTCTTGTGGAGCGGGATCACATGAGCCCTTCTCCAGTCTTCTGGGACCTCTCCTGTGCTCAGAGACTCACTAAACAATTCTGCTAATGGCTCTGCTAGTTCCTCCTTTAGCTCCTTAAGTACCCTGGGATGTATGCCATCAGGTCCCATTGCCTTATCCACCCTGAGCTTAGCAAGCTCTTGTAGGACTCTTTCTTTTGTGAAGGGAGTAGTGCTCACCTCCCTCCCCCCTGTGTCCATGATGCTGAGCTGTGGGCCCTGCCCTACCTTCTCTTCAGTAAATACTGAACAAAAGTATCTATTTAGGATAGATGCCTTTACAGGGTCCTCCTCCTCACATGCTCCCTTTTCCCCATTAAGCTTATAATACCCCTCTGGACTTTCTCCTTTCACTAATGTATCTATGAAAGTCTTGTCACCTTCTTTACTGTTCATGCTAGTGTTTCCTCAGTTTGGGACTTTGCCTGCCTTACTGCCTTACCTGCTTCCCTTAGGGCAGTTTGGTATGCCTCCCTATCTTCATCCCGCTGTGTTTCCTTATATTTCCTGAAGGCCAGCCTTTTGGCTCTGACCTTTTCTGCTACTGTATTTGAGAACCAAAGTGGTTTCCTTCTTCTTTTGCACTTCCTTTTCTGTCTAACACAATGGGATGTTGCTTCAAGTATTGCATCCTTAATGCTTGCCCACTTTGCCTGTACCCCCTCACCTGTGTTTCTTTTTGCCAGGGCTAGCTTAACTGTTGGCCATCTTATCAAAGTCAGCTCCTCTGAAGGCCCATATTTTTGCCTTGGAATGGGATGATTTAGATGTAGTAGCCAAACTGAACCATACCATGTGATGGTCACTGGCCCCCAGGTGACCTTCTACCTGGAGATCTGTGATCCCTTCTTTGTTAGTCAGTACTAGATCTAGGATAGCCCTGTCTCTTGTGGGTTGCTGTACCAGTTGTTTGAGGCCCTCCCCCTGCAGGGAATCCACTATGAGTCTAGTTCTGGCAGATGTCCCTGCTGGTATTGACCAATCTGTATCCAGCATGTTGAAGTCTCCCATTATCAGAACCTCCCCTTTAGCTGTCATGTTTTGTATATCTTCTAACAGTAATGTGTCTATGTCCTCCCTCTGGTCTGTGGGCCTGTAGACAACCCCAGTTCTTATGGCTGTCCCATTTCCTGTTTCCAGGGTGACCCACAGTTCTTCTGGCTCCTTATGTGTATTCTGAATTTCTGTAGCTTTGATATTTTCATTAACATACAGGGCCACTCCTCCTCCCCTTTTTGCACCTCGGTCTCTTCTGAACAATACATAGCCAGGTACTGAAGTCTCCCAAGTGTGGTTACTGGTAAATCACGTCTCACTAATTGCTACTATGTCCAGTTTAGCCTCTGACATTATTGCCTGCAGGTCTGGGATCTTATTTCCCAGGCTGTGAGCATTTGTGTACATGATTTTCCATTGGCCAGATTTTTGTGTGTTAGTTGTTGGGTGAAGTTTGGCATTACCCCTGTAAGGCGTATGGGGAGACAAACCTTTTTTCTTACCTGGTGATGCAAATGAACAGCAAACATGCTTGAATTCCTGTTTGACCACTAGCTGAGGGGAGGGGTGTTCTTCCCATTCGACGTATGGGGTACTGCACGCCTCCCATTTGCTAGTTTAATATTCTGCAAAGACGTCAAACTTCTGCCCCAATGCACTGACTCCCTCTTTAGTCAGATGCAGTCCATCAAATTTAAAGAACTTTCTCTCCCAGAACTGTTGCCAGTTCCCTACAAATCTGTGTCCTTTTTCCTGGCACCAGCCCTTGAGCCACGTGTTTAGCTCCCCTATCTTCCCTTCTCTGACCTTCCGTCCATCTGCTCCCCTCTCCCAGACTGGCAGGATCTCAGAGAAGGAGATGCCGGACGAAATTCCAATAGGCCACCTTAATTTTACCCTGTTGCAGTTTAGCATCCCAGTTAAAATGATCAGAATCCAGAGTCCCCCCAAAAAAACCCAAAATATGAATAGGGCCCACAACAAAATGTAAAGGGCCAATACGGTTGGGGGGGGCCAATATAGAACCTAACCGAATACCCAAACTTTTATTAAAATTTAAAACTACACTGGAAAAATCACCAAATGTGGATTACACCTGAAGAGAAACAACCACAGAATGCTCATCATCTACAAGGAAGCAAACATCATCAGCATATGCAATAGCTGTATAAGCCGAGAGCAGGGCAGAACTGGAAACAGCATGAATCTGAGGATAGGCATTCAAACGGCGGAGCAAAACATCCAGGAAAAATACATACAACAAAGGGCTCAAAGGACAGCCTTGATGAACCCCTCTCTTGATGGGGATCATTGGTCCCACCCAACCATTCAATACTGGCACAACAGTAGCCATCCTATAAAAAGCATGAATCCAACGAATAATTACAGCCGGTACATGCAAAAAACGAAGTCCTTCCCATAAAAAATCATGACTAACAGATTCAAAGGTCACCTTCTGGTCTACAGAAACAACAAGCCCTGAAACTGCGTCTGCATAACCATGAGAAAATAACTCTCGAAGGAGAATCAAATGGTCAGAGATTCTCCTATTGGGCACAGAACATGATTGTGCAGGATGCAAAACCACCTTTGCAATCACCACCAAATGCTTCACAATAATTTTCATCAATAACTTAAAATCAGTATTTAACATACATGAAGGGCGCCAATTCTTAAGAAAGTGAACATCTCCTTTCTGCTTGTATATATAAATCAAAGTACCCTTCGCAAATTCCAAGGGAATAAATTTGCATGTCAACAGGGAATTAAACACAGATGTAAGTTCTGGAACCAAGTGGTCACCCAGCACATTATACAAGGCAGCAGGGAGACCATCCGGACCAGGAGTTCTCTGTAAGGGTAGGGAAGAAATAGCCAGTTTCAGGTCCTGCTCTGTTATTGGTAAACAGGCCTGGTCCAGACTCAACTGGGATAGCAAGGTCACAATACAAGGTAGCAGGATCACCAGCTACTGCTGGGAGAGGAGAAAAAAGGGCTGACGTATAGTCTGTCACAATTTGACCAATATCAGTCTGAGAGGTACATAAGGTACCTGTAGAATTAACAAGACACAACATAGTTTTCTGGGCAATTTGACGGGAATTAGACTCAAAAGGACAAACAATATCCCGTGTTCCCACAATACTAAATTTGTGTTGATGATAAAGTTGTTGTGATTGCCGAGATTGGAAATTCAACATACCTTCCTGTATTGAATGTAATTGCTAAGAAAGTCTTGCCCCATCGTATATGCTATTGTTAACAGTGACTGAAAATGTACCCTCTTCTGCAAATAGTCCAAGTATTCCCTTCTACATTTCTGGCGACTATAATTTTCCAAAAAAATGACCAAATCATGCTTTGTATCAGTCCACCACTGAATCGGGTCCTCATAACATATAAAGACAGATTTATGGGCCTGAAGAAAGTACAAAAGAGTCTGCATGAAAGTCAGGACTTGTAACAAAGATGTGTTGAATTTCCAAAGTCCAGGACCTTTGTGGGAAGGGACAGCAGATCCAAGACCAACAGAGAGCAGTTTATGGTCAGAAAACACAACAGCTTGTACTAAGGCAGAAGTAACAGATAAGGTACGAGACAAAAAAAAAAATCAATTCGAGTAGCCAGTTTACTCCTTTGAAATGTAGGAGTATGTTGTTTAGTGAAAGAAAAATAGGCATCAGTTAAATGAGTGGTGTGGACCAATTTCCCCAGTTCATGAGAATCACAAAACAACTTTCTAGTAGTAGCGAAAGAGCTCTTATCATGAAGACTCAAACCACAATTAAAGTCACCAGAAAATAAGACTTGAAAAGAGGTGTGCAGGTAAGGGCAAAGTAAAGAAAATAAAGCTATACATGCATTCTTAGTCTGTGGGTCATAAATATTAATTACCCGATAGGGACAGGGCCCAAGTACAAAATCTAAAATGAGCGCTACCAGGGGCCACATCAAACAATTTAAGCAAGCGGAACTCAGGGACATTAATTAAAATCCCAAGTCCTGAACAGGAGTCCTGACCTATAGACTAAAAAGAAGGACCCAATAACCAGTCCTTCTGTGCTTGTTGGATCTCTTGTGTGGTGTGAAATCTAGTATCCTGCAACAAAAATCCCAAGGGCAAAAGCTGCAAAAGGAAAAATAACGCTTTTGCTATACTGCCTACACTATTTACATTAATAGTATGGCAAGCAAATGAGACAAGCACATAAACAGGGCAGAGAAACACATCACGATTTCCATTTCCCAACCACCTTTTTCCCCTTAAGCTTCACTCTGGTCTTCCGCTTCTGAGAAAGACCAGTACCAAGTTGAACGTCAGAGTCAGTGGTTTCATCAGGGAGAGAAGAAGCAATGGAGGAAGAGTCAGGCTCACCTTCAACATCATCTGAGACAGGTTGGAGAAGCTCAAAGGAATTAGACAAGGGCACAGGGGAGGGCTCCAGAACCAATGGAGGGGAGGGTAATACTTGAGGACTACTCCTCATAGACCTCCGATGAGCAATACTGGCAGGCATTCTGGGGGGTGGCATATTACTTGGACCTGGATCAGGGTCAGGGACAGGCAGAACAGACTGGGCAGGCGCAGGGGTAGAAGAAGTTGCAATTATAGGGCTCTCAGGGAAAGAAACCACCGGAGGCTCTACACCTGGGACTACAACAGAAACAGAGACCTGCGGTAGGGACTGTGGGACTACAGGAGGCAGTGCAACCGAGGTGGCACTGATACGAGCCTTCTGTGCTTGAGTAATAATAAAACGCTGATCCACCCCACCATCATGAAAATCCTGATTATGGGCAGCCCACTGACAGTTCTGAAATGTATGCCCCATCTCGTCACAAAGGCTGCATTTACACTCATTCAGACAGTGAGCCCTCACATGACCCAATTCACCACAGATATTACATTTCATCTTATCACAAACATTGATAAGGTGAGAGGGGTTACCACATTGGTAACAAGCCTTAGGCTGGCCTGGATAAAACAGGACCCCCCTATCATGACCTATAAAAAAAGAGTTAGGTAAGTGTACAGGACCAGAGAAATTACTATTCAGCAAGACTGTAACCTTCCAGCCCCCAGTACAGATATTCTCTGTGTCCAAAATAGCCTCAGGCTGACCCTGAACATTACAGCGCTGTTTCAGCCAGTAAACAACATCAGCCACAACAACACCCTCATTCCAAAACAAAATAGTAATAGTCTTAAAGGCTGGTTTGGAAAAGGGAATAGCCTGAATGGGGTCCATAAAGCAGTGTTCCTCAAAGCATGATACTTTGACCAAAAACGCTCCAAGCCACGAGAAGTTTGAAAGCTTATATCAAAAGTGGATTCATCTGAGATGTAAATCATGGCATATATTTCATGAGAAAAAATTTTTAAAGAATCCTTTATAAGTGTACACGCTACATACACACAATCTGGAGGCTCAGGTAACCCCCCCATATAAGATAAGCAAACAACATTATGCCTCTTAGCAGCCTAGATCGGGAATTTAAACAAAGAGGAAAAAGAACGACTCAGCTCAGCCTTCTTAGGGGGTTGCTGTGGTGAAACTGGAGCCGGAGTCCCCAGAGATACTGTATAGCAGGAGAAGAAGCCCAAAGTGGAGAACCCTGCAAATGTTCCAAAACAGGGTTCTGTGTTAACTCCAATTCCTTCGGCAAACACAAGGGGTCAGGAGATGCCGCAGACCTGCCAGATTCATGATGCAGCTCAGGGAAGTCTTCGGGGTTGGGGGACCGCATTGGAGAAGGACCCAAGATCCATTGCCCAGCAACGGGCTCCTGAACCCAGCCAGCACCTTGCAATGCCGAATCTATGGTCCAGGTAGGCGCTGCAAGTGGATTCAAAACTGGTTCTAATGTAGAGGGAGACGATACTGCAGCAGTCACAACAGAAATGGTACTCACGGTAGTCAGCTGGGAGGTGGGTGGCAAAACAGCAGCAGTAGACACACTCAGAGCTTCCAGACGGGCTAGAACAGCAGTAGATAGGGGTATTACCATGGTCTGTCCTGCAGAACCACCAGACACAGCAGGAGGAGAATTAGTGCACACACTGAAATTATCAGCTCGTAGCCGTTTCAGTTCTTGGTGTAACTTCATTTTAGTAATCGCAAAACAGCGTTCTGCCATAGCCAAACATTCCTGGATCTCCTTTTCTGCACAGCAAGCAACATCAGGGTCAGAGGAGGAAAGAGCCTGCATTATTCCAACAGTAGGCAAGGAAGATTGAGAATCCATTTCACACTGTATATATATATATTTCAGATCCTGAAGCAGTAACAGTAACCTGCAGAACATCCTTAATTTCATTTGAGGTCTCCACAAAATCAGAGGGAGGAGCTGAGACCAAGTTTCTCACCTCCATAGCTTCCTCCACAGCAGGCAAAGGTGCATCCGCCATCTTGGACAGAGGTTCCCCCTCTGAAGAGTAGGGGAACTTTTATTGAAAAAGAGGACTCCAAAACAAGCAATGATACAGTTATACAAAACAAATAAAGACTAGAACAGAACTGTACATCATCAAATAGACAAAAACAACTAAGAACAACATTAAAACAACCAAGCAACACAATTAACCCATAAAAAAGCACCTTTCATTTGACCTTGTAAATGAAAATCAGTATCAATAATAGTTCATAAAGTAATAGTTATATTAGAAAGGAGTTCATCAAATGATACCATACACTGTTGTGAAATCCATAAACATCTAGATTGCCAAATATAAAAACGGAGAACGGAAAAAATTAATAGTAACGTGTCAGCAGGATACTTAGACCATTCACCCTTATGTGCACCATACATCAGCGTACCATATGAAAGAGATAAAAATAAAGGCTCATTCCATTTGGCAGCCAAAAAGGTCCAAAAAGCTTGGACATAGGGACACTTCAAAAAAAGATGTTCTTGTGTTTCCAACAGAGAAACACAAGAAGCACGATTACAGTACCTGTCACTAAGTTGTTTATGCTTATCTGAGTTACCTACTGGTAATCTCCCATAAGAACTCAACCAAACACTATCCCAAATAAAATCTGGCAAATGTCTATTAGAGGGTAGCAAAAGAATATTATCCATGGATCGTGAAGGACAATCTGGAAAAAGCAAAACATCAGGAAAGTCAGAGGAAACAATATAATTATAGAATTGCTTTCTAGTCATTGTTTCTAATTGAGGAATGGAAACTCTCCATTTCAACAAATGTCGAAAGACTTCTAAACCATATTTGGTAAAGAGGGGAATTCTAGCAAAGGGAGTTGGTTTCCCTAATTTCCAGAGGGGCAAACCTTTGGAAAACCAAGACCTGACATAGGGAAACCAAACTTTCCAACCCAGCCAAAGTAGAGGACATAGATTATATGAAACAAAAATACTAACAAAAAATGCCACTGGATGAACCATTGCTACTCCACCTTGTCTTATACTCCTATAAGTATAACCACATTTAATGGGATTCAATCTGCTTCCCCAAAAAGCTTGGAAAAAAACACTAAATAAGGAAGTAAATAGAGACACAGGAGGTGGAAACACATAACTAATATATAAAATTATAGGAACCATCAATGTTTTGATAAGCAGGACACGTTTTCTTTTAGCAATTTGTTTACCTTTCCATCTAGCAACCAATAACTGAGCCTTATCTAGTTTACATGACCAATTAGCAGACACCATATCACTGTCTCCAAATTCAATTCCCAAAATAGTTATTGGGTCTTTAGAAATCGGGACACCAGAAAGAGTACCAGAAACCGGAATGGGGGAATTACCCAAAGGAAAACCTCTACTCTTTACATAATTTATCTTAGAACCAGAACTTCTAGAGAAGAGAGTCAAAACATCACTCACAATAGGACCTTCAGTATCATCTGAAAGACAAAGAACCAAGTCATCAGCGTATGCTAAAATTTTAACTGGAGAGACGCTAACATCAATATGTAACCCTGCCAAACCAATATGCTTACTAATCATTCGAAGTAAAATATCAATAAAAAAGACATACAAAATAGGACTCAAAGGGCAGCCCTGCCGCATACCATGCCGTACTGCAACAGGACTACCAATCCAGCCATTTACATTAGGTAGAAGGAAAGCCAAATTATACATAATCTTGATCCAATCAATAAACCCCTCAGGTAAACCATATGCATATAAAACGGAAAACAAAAACTCGTGGGAGACCCAGTCAAAGGCTTTCTCCAGATCAAGACTTAGAATATACCTGTTCAAAAGACCAGACTGGGAAGCAGTAAAAAGTTCACGTAATATCAGTAAATTATCATACTGAGTCCTACCCGGTATAGAACATGTTTGGTGTGGACAAATCAAGCCTTCTACAAACAGAGATAATCGATGTAATAAAATCTTACTCAAAATCTTTAAATCCGTGTTCAGTAAACTTAATGTTCTCCAATTTCGTAAATCTGCCTTAAGACCCTTTTTATAAAGTAAAATAACTAAAGCCATATTCATCGAGGGGGCTAACACTGAAGTAGACAACATCTGATTAAATACCTGTGCCAAAACAGGGACCAGATCCTCCTGAAAGGTCTGGTAAAAAGCAACACCCAAACCATCTGTGCCTGGAGATGAATCAACGTTCAATGCAAAAATGACGTTACGTATTTCAGATTCAGTAATATCACGTAACAATTGCTGACACTCAGCCGTAGATAACTGTGGTAACTGTAAGGAGTCAAAATCAAATAAGTCATACACAATATCAACATCTTGTTGATATATGTGGCAGTATTGCCCCAGATTTGGACTTAGGAAATCCTCGAGCCAGACTTCTAGTCTTTGCCCTCTTGTTTCTGTCTCCCCATCTGCCTCTCCTTCTATCAAACTCTGCTGCAGCAGTATCCTCTATCTTTTCACACTATAATGGGTAGCCGCCCATTATAGTGTATTCTTTCCCTTTTTATTCGTTCTTCCTGTCTGAGAATTCCCAACTTCATATAAAGAAAATGTACAAACGCCCGAACTTTATTATGGCATTTGTTGCATTGTTTAACAGAATGAATAATAAAATGAGCCTTTTTCCCTGTTAAGGTTACTAAATTAAGTCCCTCCTTAAGAAAGCTAGCACTAGCACTGTTACAGATACAGCTTTAGGAGAGAAGCTGTGGGGCTTTGAGAAGGCTGGTCAGGAGGTTTAAAATACAAGGGGTATTCCTTGTCACATGTGAGTTGTGCAAACTAGTTCAGCTGCAAAAGGGAAAGCAGCCTCTCCCACTAAATAAAAGGGTTTAGTCTGTCTGTCTATCAGACTTGTAGATTATGCTTTTTGTTTGAGGTTTTATCCACATGCATGAAGAAAACATAAGAATACATTAAACAAATGTACTAGGCAGTATTTAAAGAAAAAGCCCCTACAGATTACCTGGTTGTTGTCTTGACTGAAGCTCTCCTAAAGGATCTGGCAGCCCAGAATGAAGCCATTTGTAGAGGGTCAGAACTGAGTGACATCACAATGTGGGCAGAGCTATTAGCTAATTTAGGTAATTAAGGTTTCAAGCTACTGAATATGTGTTTTAACCTGCTTTGAAGACTGTAGTAACTAAGATATCAAAATTGTAAAATAAAATATCAACTTGTTATAACTGTAGTCCCCATTCTTATGTATTAGCTAGAAATAAAGTGTAATTATTTAATTAGGGGCGGACTACAGTGACCACATGACTAATTATGCCCTGTGAATTCCTATAAAGAGAGAAAGGTTGACACAGATGTTAGATAGCAGTGGAAGGGAGTAGGTGAAACTCTGTTCCAGAACCATAGAAGATAGTGGAAAGTTAGACTAAAACTACTTCCACTCTATGTTCCACCTTGAAAAGTAACTGTAAGCTCTTGGTGAGCTAGGATTTGATTTGTATCCAGTTTTTCAGTGTTTTATTTCCTCCTTGGTTATATTATTTGAACTTTTATTTGGATCATTATAATAAAAGGCACTCAAGGCATTCTTGTGTATCACAACCTACCTTTGGTCTCTACCTGTGTTAAGTTGTCTACACCCACCCTGAAAATTTATATCCAATAGTAAAGCCCTACCCGGGCAAATGTCTACCAATTTGGAAACCTTCAATGCCGGATTAGTAAATAATACCCCAACACTATCACAAAGAGACTCCCGTAGACCACAGGTTATGAGCACGTTGCACTTCACAGGTAGTTTTTAATCTCGTATCCTGGAGACAAATAATGTCACTGTGCAGTTGTTGCAAACAAGACAAAGTAGTAACCATCTTTCTATGACTCTTTAACTATTTCATCCATTAATGTTAATAGTATAAATAATCCATAAATGAGAAGAAAAAGGGGAAGGAAAATAACAGGGTCAGTGAAAAGAAAAAAACACATATCATGGGACTTTTGAAACTCATCTACATTGAGAACATCTAGGAAGATTCTCAACTGGTTTCACTTCCCCATCATCACCCTCTGAAAAATTGTCCATGACTGCTGAGGTTCTAGAAGAACAGTCTGAGTCTTCACCTTCAGACTCGTCTACAGCAACTAAGACAGCCAAGTTGTTACCCACTTTCCATGAATCAGTAGAACCACTACTGGGTAAGGCCAAAGTGGTATGATGAGTAGGAATAGTCTTTCCAGATCTGTGATGTTTCTTTGCAGTAACCATTTTAAAAGGCAAAACAGGGGAAGGGGGATGGGGCATCTCAGAGTCATCTGATTTATACTGTAAAGACAAGGCAGACATAGAGGGCATAGAAGGTGCAGAGGGAGTAACAACAGGAGAAAGCAGGGCAGTTTGGTCCTGCACACTGATGGAAACATTATCACCCAGACCTACATTCACAACCTCTAAAGTATGTGAACTAGGAACTGGAGATGTAGGATGTATACCATCACCAGTAGGGGGCATCACAGTGACGGTATTCATATGTTGAGCTACAACAATTAAGCCTTCTTGAGAAGGGCAATCCTCTCTATTATGGGATGTCCAAGGACATTTGGCATATCCATGTCCGGTTTGTTCACACAAATTGCATTTGAATAAATTAAGGCAAGTAGAGGCCTGATGTCCAAATTTAAAGCAATGTAAACAATGCGGGGTGTCACAGACCATATTAGGATGTGTCCTAGAACCACATTTAAAACAGGACTTGGGCTGACTAAAATAAAACAAACTACCTCTATATTTCCTTAAAAAAAAACTATTGGGGAGATGCTGAGGCCCACAGTTCATAGAAAAAAGTTTAACACTTAACTTCCAACCACCATTCCAAATCTTCTCACTACCAAGAATTGGTACTGGCCTATCCAAAACACCACACTGTTTACATAACCAAAAAAGAATATCTTCTATATTAACCCCCTCATTATGAAATATGATAGTGATCAATTTAACAGCAGGTTTTGTTAAGGGTAGAGCCAAAAAGGGGATCCAGAAAGGAGAGTTCTTAACAGTGTGATAAGTTGTCTAAAATTGCTCTAAACCTGAAATAGTTTTAAAGCTTATATCATAATTAGAGTTACCAATATGAATAAGTGCATAAATATCAGATGACACAAACTTCATAGAACCTTTGAGTAAAGCTTTTGCAATATAAAATCGATCTGGTTGATCTTCCAAGCCATCTTTATAAATCAAACGTACTGCATTTCTGCGGAGAGCAGGCTCACCCTTATTAGCAAATAAATCCAAAAGTTTAAATGGTGGGGGTGCCCTAGCATTCTGCCGTGGGTCAGGGGCATCTGTATCAGGTGCATTAGGCATAGTAGTTGTCTGTACAGCCAACTTAGTCACCCCTTTAACACCATCAGCTTGAACAGGTGGGTCAGGTACAAGAGATATAGAAGAATCATTCTGTAAATCAAACAAAACTGAAGAGCCAGCTGCAGGAGAGTTACAGTATGTCATTGCACTACCACATCAGTTGGGTCAGGTATCCATTTGCCATTTGTATGTTTCAACCACCCAGCGTCTTTTATCGCCTTATCAGGGAACCAGCCATCACAAGGTTCGGGAGGAGAGGGGGAAAGGGAAGGCTGTACAGAAGGAGGAAGAGTAGAAACTGACATGGACTCAGGCTGTACATCACCCACCCTCTTAGTCATGTTACAATCCAACATAGTGGAAACCAAAGACACAGAAGCCCCTTTCAATACTGTACCAGTCATTCCCAAGCATTTCAAGGCAAGCTGAGGCATAGCCGAACTGGATTCAGATTTAGCAGCAACAGAACTCTGCTTACAGCACTCATCAAGGATACGGGTAGAACTACCAGCCTCTGCAGAAAGATCCGTCGGTGGTGACACACACATCGGGGAATCTAGAATCGCAGCACTAGGAAGCGACAGAGAAGTACGAAGAGCAGGTGGAGCCGAAACTAGTGCAACGGTGCGCAATGCAGCAATTTCGTTTAACAACTGGGATTTACGACGCGTGCATTGCTCCTCTTCAGAAAGCACAGCAGCTAACAAATGTTCCTTTTCGGTAAGCTCCTTTACAGTGCCGTTGTCAGAAAGACTCATTTTCGGAGACAGGACAGCATTAGAAACCGCTGCTACAGACGAAACAAAAAACTCCTCAGGCAGGGAAGTATCCAGAAATTCAGAAATCAAACCAGAAGCCTCTAGCTCTATAGGAGCAGGGGAGGAGGCCCACTCCCCTGTCCCAGTCACATCCATCTCCTCCGAAGGGTGATCAGAAGTGGCCATCTTCCTGTAGACAGCCAAAGGTTCCCCCTCTGACAAGTAGGGGAATTTCCCCAGTGTCCTGGCCAAATTTCCCTCATTCATTAAAAAAATACCACCAACAGCTTAATCTGGTTCAAGGTCAGTTGGCATTCATCTGTATCCCCTTCCCCCAGGTCGTGCCTGAAAATAGGCAGGATTTGTCTAGTGCACTTACCCAGTCAACAAAAACTAAATAAATAAATGGGATGCATATCTACACTCTCATATCTGTATGGTAGCACCCCCCCCCAATGCAAAATCCCCCTGTTACCTAAATATATATTGTGACAACAGAAGGGGCCCCCCAAGGCAGTTTATACTTTTGTTCCCCACCACTGTGGCCTGTGTCTTTTACTCACCCCTACCTTTCTTTTTACTCCTGTGATACTCTCTGACCTGGTTGTTATCTCTCTGCCCAACTCCACCTGTAAAAGTCTTGTCTGGCCCATTCTAACCAGCTTTTTTTTTTCCATATTACCCCAAATGTGTGTCTGTGGATGCTTGCAGTATGGTATAGACAGATAATGCATGTTATAGGTGTTTTGGAATCCATTTTGAACTCTCAGACGTGCTAAGATAAGTTACTTCTTTCTTAAGTCATGTATCCCTGTCAGTTGATGCTATATCTGATGTCTGGTCTACGTATGCCTGAAACTGGAACTGTTGCCAGTCAGACTGACTTTGATTTGTCTGTTGGAAGCTGAGAACTTTGCTACACTGCAAAGAACAAACTATAACTCCATTTAGCACCTGGAAACCTGGTAAGGCATAATACTTGTCAAGTAGGGGAGCTACACTTTCTACAAAAAGTTTAATTGTTTTCCTTATTGGCATTAAGCAGAGAATTGCAGGATTCCATTAAAAGTGTAGTAATTTTATCACCAGAGGGAGTGAGATACAACTGAATTTGCTTGACTGTTGGGGTTGAGACCTAGGATTTGGAAGGATATTTTTTGCAACATTTTAAAAATGTCCTGCTGGCTGAGGAGTGAGTTAATTGTTATCCCTGGACTCAGCAGATTGGTTTGTGCATGAGCCGTGGTCTAGTAAATTGTGGTGTTAGTTGAATTACTATAAAGGGCAATACTCACCAGGATGGTGGAGCAGTTGTGCATTTGATTGTTTCTAACAGTCACCAGTGGCTGTGGACTACCCACCCCACACCCTGCCCCCCAGGCATGGCATTTCTTTATAGCCACAGTTCTGACATCACTTCCTCAACAGGTCTGGGTAGAACTGTCATATCCTTAATAACCCAGCACAGTGCAAAAGGGTAGGTACACACCACAAATACAAAAAAATATATATATATATATATATATATATACACATATATATATATATATATATATATATATATATATATACACACACACACAGTATATATATATTACATATTGTATACTATAAGGAGAGAGACATGTGAAGGTGGTGCAATGCACTGGCTGTGGGGCATTAGTTTTCCGGGAGACATTCTGGAAACTGCGTTGCTGTCTATATTTGTAGGCAACTGTCAGCTCTGAGGGAGGAGGTTGCCCACCTCCAGTCTGAACTAGCAAGGACTAAGGAGGCCTCCCCCTTCCAAAGAGCACCACTGCCACAACCACTGCCTCAGAGGTTGCCAAGTATGAAGAGCAGTTGGACCACAGTGGGTTCTGGGAGGGTGCGGCTGGTGGACCAGAGGCGAAGCCCCCTAGTTGTACCTCTACACAAATCATATGCCATTCTGGCAGAGCAAGGTTCCTCCATGATGGCACCCTCAGTGGAGACCTAGAAGAATGCTGAGGACATCCACAAGAGAGACCCACAAAAGGATGGCAAGAGACATCACAGGGGAAGGAAACAGCTTCTGATAGGGGACTCTATTGTTAGGGGGGTAAAACTGGGTGCCTGCCTGGTGTCATGGCTTGGAGAGACAGGAAGCGAATCCTCAGGATTGCAGAAGCAGCATCACAGGAGAGGGAACTACATATCAAAGTCCACCTTGGGACAAATGACCTAGCTAGGCATGGGATCAGTGCAGTGCAGAATGAATTTGTGGAGTTGGGGAGGGGCCTCAGACAGGTAGCAAGCACGGTAACCTTCTCAGAAGTGCTACCAGTCCATGGCAGGAGTGAGGCTAGGGTACTGCACACCATGCAGTTTAATGAATGGTTGCAAAACTGGTGCAGAGCACAGGGCTTTGGCTTCATTGGAGACTGGGGTGCCACCTGGAGAGATAAAGGTCTATACTGGCATGATGGTCTGCATCTGTCCACGAAGGAACCAAGTTCTAGGGTGATAGGTTTTAATGCTTTCTTTAAAGCTTTAAACCAGCCAAGGGGCAGGCGCTGATAAAAGGCAGGAAATTTCAAGCCCCCACAAAACATGTCAGGAAGTAAGGTAAACACTGAGGTACAGAGCTCAACACAGGGCAGGACAGGGGTAAATGGAAAAATAGACAAGGACAATAAGAGCAGGGATGGGGAAAAAAGGATAAAGCCAACATTAAATGGAGGGTAATGAGTACCAATGCCTGTAGTCTGGGAAACAAGCTTCCTGAGCTAGTAGCCCTGATGGAAGATAAACAATTGGATATTGTGGCTGTCATGAAAACATGGTACACTGAGAACCATGACTGGGATGTCAACATACCAGGGTACACAATCTACAGAAGGGACAGGGAAGGTAAAAGTGGAGGTGGAGTAGCTCTATACATAAGGGAAGGGATCAAAGCTACAGAACTAAAAGGTAAAGGGGGAGGACAAGAGGCACCTGGGTCACCTTGGAGACAGGGAATGGCATCATAATCCGCACAGGGGTTGTATACAGACCCCCGTCTCAAGGGGAGGAAATGGACAACAAAATGATAGAGGACATTCTCAAAATGGCTGAAAAAGGGGAGATACTGCTGATGGGGGACCTGAATATGCCAGATGTTAACTGGATGACATGTACTGCAGCCACATCCAAGAGCAGGGTCATTCTCGATGCCCTGCAGGGGGCAGACCTTAGACAGCTAGTGCTGGAACCCACCCGGGAGGGAGCAGTACTAAACCTGGTAGTCTTAAATGGAGAGAGGATCACAAATTTAGAAGTCAGTAGACATCTGGGAACAAGTGACCACTGCACAGTGTGCTTCACAATGAGCACAACCATGGAGATAAGCCATACAAAAACAAGGATATTGGACTTTAGAATGGCTGACTTTGGCAAAATGGGTGAATACCTGAAAAATGCACTAGCAAATGACCAAAAAGGATGGGTGGAAGAACAATGGAGAAAAATCAAAACTGCCATCACAGAGGCAACAAGCCTTTGTGTGAAACAAATAAAGAAAACAAAGCTGAGTAAAAAAACACTATGGTTCTCAAAAGAGGTGGCAGGGTAGGTTAAGGAGAAAAAGGCTGCATGAAAAAAGTATAAGGAATCACAGAAGGAGCACGACAGGGAACTGTATCAATTAAAGCAGAAAGAAGTGGGGAAGAGAGTCAGACTAGCAAAGGTCCAAACCGAGGAAAAAATAGCCAACTCAGTTAAGAAGGGGAATAAAACCTTTTATAGGTACATTAGGGAGCATAGAAAGGTTAAGGGAGAGATAGTGAAGATTAATAAAGGAGAGGGAGGTGGGCAGAGGGAGACAGTGAAAAGGCAGAGATACTGAATGAATACTTTTGCTCAGTATTCACAAAAGAAGATGAGGAGTTACCTAAACCAGACAGTGGAAGCACTTTGGGTAGGGGGGTTGACACCAGTCCATTTACAGAAGAAAGAGTCCTGAAATAACTCCTAAAACTCAAGGTGGACAAAGCAATGGGGCCTGATGGGATTCACCCCAGAATCCTAAAAGAACTAAGGGAGGACCTAGTGACATCACTGACCACGCTTTTTAACTGATCATGGCAGGATGGAGCAGAACCTGAGGACTGGAGGAGGGCAGATGTGATTCCCCTTCACAAACATGGGAGCAAAGCAGAAGCAGGAAACTATAGACCTGTAAGTTTGACCTCAGTGGTAGGGAAAATGATGGAATCACTTCTGAAAGAAAGAAATGTTGAGTACCTAGAGGCCAGCGGGGCACAGGACCCAAAGCAGCATGGATTCACAGTAGGAAGGTCATGTCAGACGAATCTAATTGATTTCTTTGACTGGGTGACCAACGTAATAGACCAGGGAGGGGCTGTGGATATGGCCTACCTAGACTTTAGCAAAGCATTTGACACAGTCCAGCACAAAAGATTAATAATCAGTTAGCCAGCCTGGGAGCGGGTCCCAGGGTGGTAGCCTGTAGCAAACTGGCTGCACAACAGGACACAGAAGGTAATAGTGAATGGAACACATTCCAAGAAAGGGGGTTACTAGTGGAGTACCTCAGGGCTCAGTACTGGGTCCAGTCCTCTTTAACATCTTTATAGGTGACATTGCAGAGGGTCTGGAGGGAAAGGTATGCCTCTTTGCAGATGACACAAAGACCTGTTACAGAGTTGATACACAAGGGGGGTAGAAAAGATGAGAAGGGACTAGGCAAGGTTGGAGGAATGGTCAGACATATGGCAACTTAGATTCAATGCAAAGAAGTGCAAAGTAATGCACCTGGGAAACAAAATCCCAGGAGAAGAGTACACAATAGCAGGGGAGGTACTAACAACAACAAAAATGGAAAGAGACCTGGGGGTAGTCATATCAGATGACCTAAAGGTGGGTAAGCAATGTGAAAAGTCGGTAAGAGAGCTAGGGATGCTGGGATGCATAGGAAGGGGCATCACAAGTAGAAAAAGGAAGTGGTTATCCTCTGTACAGACAGTTGGTGAGACCCCATCTGGAGTACTGTGTAGTTTTGGAGACCTCATCTACACAAGGACATAGACAGAATGGAAGCAGTCCAGAGGAGGGCAACTAAAATGGTGCAGGGTCTGCAGCAGAAACCATATGAAGAGAGACTGAGAGAGCTTAATGTATACTCTTGATGAAAGGAAGGACAGGGGAACATGATAGAAATGTTCAAGTACCTCAAGGGAATTAACAAAGTCCAGGAGGGTAGCATCTTTCAGAAAAGAGATGTGAAGAACAAGGGGCACAATTTAAAGATAATGGGGACAGCCTCAGGGGTAATGTGGAGGAATTTTTTTCACACAGAGAGTGGTGGATACATGGAACAGCCTTCCTGAGGAGGTTGTTGGCCTAAAACAGTGGGGGAATTCAAACATGCATGGGACAGACACAAGGCAATTATAGTGGGGGGTTGCAGGAAGTAGGCTGTTGGTTAACTAGAATCTGCAGCTTATCCAGTAGGTAGGGAAATGGGCAGACTGGGTGGGCCGAGTAGTCCTTATCTGCCATCAAAGTCTATGTTTCTATGTTTCTATGATGTTGAAATGGATAGTATTGCTCTGTGTATCCTACCGATGTTGTGCAAAGGTTTAAAAATCAATAAAATTTTACATGATAAAAAATAAAAGTACCAATGGGACTGGCTCCACCAGAGCTCTGAGTAACATTTAGAGATGCATCTAACCTCAAAACACAGTTCTCATATCCAAATGCCACATAAAAGGAAAAAGAATGTTCAGAAAAGAAATGTGGACATGGCCCGCAGCATGGTTCAGTCCTGGATCACTTTCCACTAGAGGACTTAATAGCAATGCGTTTATTCAATAACTGATCACAGTACCTGCATAATTAAATAAGCTAACTCCCAATTACTGTGTCCAGCATTGTTTGAAGAGATCAGGGAGGGCTACCCTAAGGTTGCCCTCTGCCAAAGTGGGATCCTCTTAGCTCTTCAATTGACCCTGCAGGTGGATTTGTAATCTGGCTGGGTAAATCATCCTAAATTTCACCTCAGCTGGAATTAGTTTGGACAATATCGGGTGAAATGATGTGCGCCTTTGCTGTACTGTGGCTGGTAAATTTTGCGCTATGCGTACCTTGTATTGTCCCCATTTCACCTCCTGCAGCTCCTTTATCTTAATCAGGAAATGCTGCCACTCCTGAAAGTTTAGGAACTTGAAAATGAAGGGATGAGCTGGCGCTTCTGGCAGGGGCATCAGCCGTAAAGCTCTGTGGGCCCTTTCAATGCAGTATGCAGACCCAAATGGGGAAAGGACCCACCAACTTCTGCACCAGCTTCTGCACAAGCAAAACTGCATTTGACCCTTCTTCTTTCTCTGGTAGTCCGATTAACACAGCGTTATTGCGACGACTATGGCCCTCAAGGTTTTCCACCTTTGCCTCAAGTCGTGCAATCCTCTGTCTGATGAGGGCAAATTCGGGATCAACATGGTCCACCTTTTTTCCAGTGACTTTATGTGCATCTCATTATCTCCAGTGTGCTTGGAGATATTTTCAATAGCAGCAGCCCTGGCCTTCACTTCAGAGGTAAGTGTGTTTACCTCATCTCTAAATGGCTGAAACTTCTCAAGGAAATGCTCAACTGTGAGCAGGTTTGGATCCAGAATAGCACTGGGTACCTTGCTGGAGGCCGAGGATTGTGGCCTAGATTTCTTGCCATGCTTCTCCATGTAGGAGGGGGTGTATGCCTTGGAGGGGCTGAGCACATCTCAGCTTCCATTGTTTCCCTGTCGCTTGATGAAATAGTTGTTAACGGACAATTAGGTGCCTTTAGTTAAAGAAGAATTTGTGTTCTAGATGCCCAGATAGGTAGTTTGTTCTCTGGAGTAGTGGGAGTTCTGCTAGAAGGCTGTTAATCAGACGATTTCATCACGTGACCTCAAAATACTCCCAACCTGGGGATTCTTACAAACTAGAATTTATCAAATCCCTCCACGTTTGGCTACTGGAGAAGAGCTATGCATGAGAAAATGAAGTTGGAAAAACTTGTATACCAAGTTGGGGCTAAACTATACATATCTACAAGGCCATCTGGGCTCCATTTGAACTATATGCAGAAAGAATACCATTAGGACATGAGGAGGGGTAACACACAAAGTCTGACTGACTAGTATCAGGGAAGCCAAATGTAGATGGCCTCCATCATCTACACCCACCACATTCATATCTCTAAAAGAAGTGTAAAATGTTCTTGTGATATGTAGGAGGGCACCACACACATCTAAAGGAACTTGGTTAACAGTAGCAGATTATGTCTGTATGTGTTTTTCATTTTTAAATCTATGTTGTTTCAATGTTAGTCTTTTAACTGTTGTACTGTGACCAAAAGTTGATACTCAATGTAGGTTTGCATCATAGTCTATTAATTGCAACATGTGCAGATCAGTATGGCTGAAAATGTGTTTTAATAAAAATACATTTAAAAAAGGACTGCCCCATGACTCTTTTTCCTCCTTTTATGACATAACTCTCAACATCCTTCAGTGTCTCGTGCACAGCAGCTCACATGTTACTGCATATTTGCAAACAATAGCTCACATGCAAATGTACGTGTGTATGAGAGCATGCATGAAACAACAGACATGTGCATGCATGCACTATAAACAATTTTAAAATAAACTGTGAAGATGTGCAGATTTGTTATGAAGGTGTTAATTATTTGAAATATTTTTATGACCTCTCTTGATTTTAAACTGTGCCATTGGAATTTAACCTAGTGCTGGCCCTAGCCACCCTGGGTCCCTGTGCAAATCTCATGATAGGCTACATATCAGAAACTGGGAAGTCCCCAAGAAACATTTTTATTCCTTCTGTGGCCCCTAAAGCTTCATTTTCAGATAGTTTTGTGTCATTTTTGCACTTCCTAGTGTTAGAACATGATCTCTAAGCAATGAGCAGATGCACACATCAGCAATAAGCTTTGGAGAATTTCAAAGACACAGAGAATCAGGAAAAAAGAAGGCCATCTGAATAGTTGAGGCTTTTTCTGGGCCCTTCTGCTCTTGGGGCCCTGTGAGAATGCACAGTTTGCACCATGCTAAGGCCGGCTTTGATTTAACCCAAAATGTTGTGAACGTATTTTTTATTAAAAGTCTGCCACTTAGGTTGAAGCAAGAAATTTAAAAATGTTTTGTGTTGCTATCATGATTGGTTAATTAATAGTGATGATGGATTGATTATGAATGATATATGAACTGACAAACTTGCAACTTCTCTTATGAGGAAAGATGGTCTACCTATGTATATTATTTATTAATTGTGTACTCTGCCTTAAGGCAGTACTCAGTAAAAACTATAAGTGACTTGCATCACAGAGATTCCACAGTACTGTACACTACTCTGTTTACCAAGCATTAGTTTCCCTTTGCTGTCTTTCATAGTGCTTTAAATGGACCTTAAGAGTCTGCTTTTCCCGGAAACAGAAGCAGCCCTTGGGTAATCCTAAAAATGTCAGATGAAGATAAAAACAAGAGTATCATCCCATGATCCCATGATGTCCTCCTAATAGTCAAAACAGTAGCTCATTAGTAATGGAGGGGGAGGTACTATGTGTAGGCTTCACTATAACAAACAGGTGAAAGAAAAAGGTGTCGGGCCAAATGATGGTGGTAATACTAGTAGTGCTAGTAAGAAAACTACATTTGATACAAGCTATTCAACTTCCACAATGCAGAAGGTTCCTCCTCATTTGACTGAAGGCATTACAGTACCATGCGGGGTTGTCCCTGCTGGTGGGCTAGCACTGACCAACAAACTAACTACTGTAAAAAAAAAAAAAACAGCAATAGAAAAACAGCAATCTTGAGGAAGTTTTTCTACACTGAAAGGGTAGTCAATGCTTGGAATACTCTTCCACAGTAGGTAGTGGGGGAAAGCACAGTGAAGGGGTTTAAGCATGCCTGGGACAGGCACAAGGAAAGCTTGAGAGGGAAGGGAGTGATGAAAAGCCATTGATCACATAGGGTCAGTGGCCCTATACAATGTATAGGGCCTATGGGCAGTTTGAATGGGCCTAGCAGTACTTATCTGCTGACAATTTTTATGTTTTTATATTGTCAACAGTTTTCTGTAAACAGCTTTTAATGTTGCAAATTCAAAGAACCAGTTCCATTATCTTCTTCAAACATTAAATTTAGGAAGTGTCATTTGGGCAGCTGGTTATCCAAAATTAAATTCTGTTCTCCATATTTAATCTCCATTTCTCAGAAGATACTATCACTGATTTTAGTCACAAAACAGTTGAGCTATAGTAAAATCTGAAAACAGACATTGGGATGTGACTGCTTAATAAAAGCATCAGCAGTATGCTGCCTCTCTAATCACTACCATGACTTGGATCCTCACCCGATATTTCAGGGCTCCCAGATTTACAGGGATACCTTTATTTTAGAGGAACAACCATCAATCAACTCCTTCTCAGTGCAGTTTTAAATAAGCCACTGCTAGGCAAATTTAGATTATGAATTACAATGAGGAAGGGAAAAGGTGAACCACCAGGAATTAAACCTAGGACCTCTAGCATTCCGTGCCAGTAACTCTGCCTCTGAGCTATGGTTCACACAGCTGCAGGGGCTGTCCAGGTCTTCCTTTCAAATTCACTTTCCCTTCCTCTGGTGTTGTGTAACTCTGCAACCTCAGAAATACATCAGAACAATAGCCAATCAGCGCCTTCTCAGTGCAGTTTTAAATAAACCACTGCTATTCAAATTTAGATTATGAATTACAATGAAGAAGGGAAAAGGTGACTTTGAAAGGAAAACCTGGAAAGCCCCTGCAGCTGTATGAACCATAGCTCAGAGGCAGAGTTATTAGCATGGAATGCTAGATGTCATAGGTTCAATTCCTAGTGGTTCACCTTTTCCCTTCTTCAATGTAATTTATAATCTAAATTTGCTAGCAGTGGCTTATCTAAAACTGCACTGAGAAGGAGTTGATTGGCTGTTGTTCTGATGTATTTCTGAAGTTGCAAAGTTATGCAACACCAGAGGAAGGGAATGTAAATTTGAAAGGAAGACCTCTACAGCCACTGCAGCTGTGTGAACCATAGCTCCGAGGCAGAGTTACTGGGAGAGAATGCTAGAGGTCCTTGGCTCAATTCCTAGTGGTCCACATTTTCCCTTCTTCATTGTAATTCATAATCTTTAGTTTAGAGGGAAATTGAGTCATCTATAGGAAAATTGTTGCCATTGACTTATATTGGCTACATGGGAAAACAAAAATACTTCTGCTTCTATAGGACATAATGTAATCTACTGGAAAACAATTGGAAATTGCCCTGGGGTTAGAGGGAAACTGTCAAATCAATCTGGGAGCACTGATATTTCAGAAACATGTGTCAGGTTGTTTGGAACACTGATATTTCAGAGACATGCTAGGTATTGTTTAGAGTAGGCACTGATTTTATAGGTGCATCAGTGAAAGAAGAAAACAATGGGGGAATTGTGAGGATCTAAGGGGAGAAGGAGGAGTGTAAGGAGGGGGATCTGGACAAGGCAAAAATACTAAACAAATACTTCTGCTCAATATTCACTAAGGAGGGGAAGGGTTAAGGACCACAGTTAGGATGCAGAGGCAATGAGGGGGGAAGGGGAAGTGGACCCCAGTCCATTCACAGTGGAGAGAGTTCTAAAAGAACTCACAAAGCTGAAGGTGGATAAGGCCATGGAGCCAGACAGCATCCACCTGAGGATATTAAAGGAGCTGTGAAGGGAACTAGCAGCACCTCTGGCGGCCCTGTTCACAGAGTCACTCAACATGGGTGTTGTTCCAGAGGACTGAAGGGGGGCATATGTAGTCCCACTGCAAAGAAGCAACAGTAGGGAGGAGGTGGGAAACTACAGGCCAGTTGGCCTCATCTTAGTGGTAGGAAAGATCATGGAGACACTGCTGAAAGGATAGTGGCACATATGGAATCCAGAGGTGCTCAGGATCTGAGGCAACATGGATTCACAGCAGGAAGGTCATGTCAAATGAATCAAATAGATTTTTTTGATTGGATGACTAGGGAAATAAATCAGAGATGGGCAGTAGATGTCACCTACCTAGATTTAAGCAAAGCCTTTGACACTATCCCACACAGAAGGCTGATAAACAAGATGGGTAGTCTGAGCACAGGAGACAAGGTGGTGAACTGGATTATGAACTGTTTAACAGACAAGAGACAGAGGGTGGTGGTAAATGGGGTACAAACTGGGGAGGGATGTGACCAGTGGGGTACCACAGGGATCAGTACCAGGACCAGTCCTGTTCAATGTCTTCATTAATGACATGCAGAGGGGCTGGAAATAAAGGTCTGTCTGTTTGAAGATGACACCAAGATCTGCAACATGGTGGATACTCCACAAGGGGTTCAGAAAATGAAGAGGGACCTGGAGAAGCTTGAAAGATGGTCAGAGATGTGGCAACTAAAATTCACTGTAAAGAAGTGCAAAATAATTCACCTGGTTAGAGGGAACCCTGGGGAGAGCTACGGGTTTGGGGGGAGCTGACTTTCACTAAAGAGGAACGGGGCCTAGGGGTTATCATCACTGATAACCTTAAGGTATCAAAGAAATGCACAAAGCAGCAGGGAGGGCCAGTGGCATGCTGGGGTGTATAGGCAGGGGTATCACTAGCAGGAGGAAGGAGGTAGTGATGCCATTGTATAAAACATTGGTAAGGCCTCACCTGGAGTACTGCATGCAGTTCTGGAGACCACACCTGTGCAAGGACATAGATAAGGTAGAGACTATCCAGAGAAGGGCAACAAAGATGGTGCAGGGCTTGCACCACAAAACATATGAGGAGAGGCTACGGGGACTGCAATATGTATTCACTGGAAGAGAGGAGACAGCTAGGGGAAATGATTGAAACTTTTGAGTAACTCAAGGGCATACATAAGGTGCAGGTGGGGGACCTTTTCCAATGTAGAAAAAGTACTAGAACAAGGGGGAACAATGTGAAATGGGAAGGGGGTAGATTAAGAGGTAATATGAGGAGGGTTTTCTACACAGAAAGGGTAGCTGATGCTTGGAATCGTCTGCCACAGGAGTTAGTGGGAGCAAGCACAGTGGAGGGATTTAAGCATGCCTGGGACAAGCACAAGGAAAGCTTGAGAGGGAAGGGAGTGATGAAAAGCCATTGACCACATAGGGTTAGTGACCACATACAGTGTATAGGGCCTACGGGCAGACTGGATGGGCCTAGCGGTCCGTAGCTTCTGACAATTTATATGTTTCTATGTTCCAGTATCCATGTAATATTGTGCATCTGCATTTGTTCCCTCCACTTGCCAAGCTCAAACGGTACCGCATGCCTTTATCAGGTTGTGTTATTGCATTGTGCTCCTTTTAGGCATTTCTTTAATTCTGATGCAGTGCCAGCAGACGGTGCAGAATACAACAGCAAGGGTATTTCTCTGTATAGCTCCCAAAGAACATAAGACACTGGGTTACAGTTTAAGTTTCAGATAACTCCACTGTAACTGCATTGCAAATACAATGAAGTTGCATGCAACAAACATGTAACTGCAGTGTAATTACCCTGCTGCATGTAATTAATGATTAGTTACATTGAAACAGGACACTTAAAGTGTAACTGACATCTCTGTGGGCTTTATTGACTGCCAGTCAGGCAACAGGTTTTTGTTGGGGTTTAGTGATAATGTTTAAGGCCTTAGAAAGCTTGAACCCTGCCTTAAGTATTGTACATAGGGACATTGAAAGGTTTTAGGTGCTACTGTAAACACCCTGGTCACAGGACAAGGGGTTACTTTACTAAGGGGTGGTTGAAGACAACCAGTGATTGTGCCTTTTTCTGTGTCCTCCCTCTGCATGTGGTATCATCTCATGCCAGTTGTCCACACAAGTGTTTTATTGATTTTTTTTAAAGAAATCTCAGTAAACTGTTTTATTGTACAACCATTTGGTTAGACAATGTTTTCATTAGCAGTTTTCTATGTGCTTGTGGTTTGTTTAATACGTTAACTGTATTACTTAATTATTTTACTTGTACTTGTGATGTGTTCTACATAGGCATGCATAGAAGGTTATCATATAAATAAAGATGGTGTGGTATGGCAGGAAATAAATACATGCAGTCTAGAATGAAAATACTAATGAAAACTGTCTATTAAGATAATTCTAGTCAGAAACACAGACACCCTATTAGTTTAAATAACTTATTAGTATAAAGCAAGCCAGCCAGAAAGAACGGTGGCCTTTCATAAATCAATTACTTACAATTATCAGACTGTTTCTGATAATTGCAGTATGGAAACATCCATATGGTTTTGTCACTTTTCTAATAAATGAAAAAACACATTCCCTAACAACTGTTCTAATTAATACACTGGTGATTAGTTCTAAGGAGACACTGTTATGAAAATAACAATGACAAGTATAATTATCTCCTACACAGTATGTTACTAGGACAGGGTTTTTCAACATACAGAGTTATTAGTTACACTAACCTGTGGTGTCATTCCATGGCAGATATACATGATCGGAATATTGTCAGTATCTGGTCCCTGATCAAGGCACAAATCACTTTTTAGAGAATTCTGGAGCTAGAATATAAACATATTATGTTAACTATGATATTGTACCTGTGTATTTTCATTATCCAGTTGTACATACTGGCTATGTGCATTCTGTACATCACTTGTATTATTCCAAAGTGTTATCAGAACCAGATGGTGGTGATCAGTGAAAAATGTACATACTGTATTAATAGCTTGAAATAAGACATTTTAGTTCTGCAGAAATGTCTGCGAAACTACTAAATGACTTTTATGTACACTACTATCTAAAATCAATATTTATTTGTCCTTCTACAGAATGAAAACTCATACTATTTTTCTGATAAAATGATTCTGTATTTATTTTGCATCTTAACTTGTCACAGCCTTAAGAAAGTAAAAGGGATATAGTAATACTCAATCTAATACAGGAACAAAACATATAATAAATAATTAATTTTATGGACAGATGGACACTGCTGACAGAAATATGCAAGGACGGATTGTGTACAACTAACAATAACAGCAATAAACAGTGCAGAGGCAATTGATTTTCAGAGCTGTATGTGCAAGGCAGTATAAGCCAAAGCAGCAACATTGCAAAACAGAGAAATACAATCTAGTACAACTGCAATTATAGTAAGTCATGATGAGCTCACATAGCTGGCTTTCAAACCAGGTTTGAAGAAGGAACATGGGGAAGAATGTGATACTATGTCAGGGGTTGGCAATTTTAAATGCCTCAGTAATCTTTAAGAAACAGTAGGGGAAATAGGACAAGGGAGTAAGAAGAGAGGAAAGATAACAGTCTGGTAATTTATTAGATCAATATTTGGAGATGACATAAGTACTGTGCTATAGATACTGTATCTGCCTACTAGAGGTGGGTGAAATTAGCAAATTCCTAATCGGTTGAATTTTCATGAAATTCAGAAAATTCTCACAAAATGTCATGACATTGTTTCAGAATTTTTCAAAATTGTTTAATTAGCCATAACTCAGTCCTTGTTAAAAGCTAGGTGTATGATGTTTGGCATGCATATTGCCTGTGACAGGTGTTAACAGCTTTGCCAGGTTTTGTGACAATTGGATGAAGGGCGAGGAAGCTATAGGGGCTCAAAGTCTAGCACTTTACTATTCATGTGAAAATCTGTGAAACTATTTCTATGCTTAGAACACAGTTACCTTTGGAGCTAGATAATTGAAAACTTAGATGCATACTTTCTTGGAAGATTCATTAAAACTGCACAATAGAGACTGTAAGGTTTAGCTTTGACATGACTTCCAGTGGCTCACTTCTGAACCCTGGTCATCAACATGGCAACATAACATTCTGATGCTGGACCATGGTGGTTACCTTAAAGCCTAATATTTAGGGTAAATGAACTTAACAACGTCGGTGATATTCTGTTATCTATCTTTAAACTTATAGGGCTTACAATTCAGCAGTTTATGTGACTGTGAAACATAATTGTAAAATTTCTGAAAGTTCAGAAGCCAATACCTAAGTCACCTTTAAAGCTAGAGATCTGAAACTTGGCACACACAAGTATGGTCATGGGTAATGTTAACATACCAACTGTAGTACAACTTGCACTAACACTTTTAGTTTACATAGTTGTCACCTGTAATTTTAAAATGTCCAAAGGTTTGGAGGTTTATAACTCAGTCATTGTTAAGAATAGAGATCTGAAACATAATATATTTCTGTATGGAGACTGGACAGCCATCATTCCATGTTTGGTGCAATTTGAAAAATACTTTTAAATTAGATGGAAATAACTGAAATCACAATTTTGGCAACATTTTGCAAACTTTTCATGGACATTCCACAATATTTCATGGAAGCGAAATCAGCATTTCACCAGAATTCCAGAGTTGGAAGAAAACATTCACCCATCTCTACTGCCTAAAGTGATAACCAGCCCAGATTGCTGTACATAGTGTAGAGATGGATGTGGGCAAGGGAATTCAGGACAACATAATAGAATGATTTGAAGAGAGGGTCCAGTTTCACCCAAGAGAATTTGTAAGTAGAGTCATAAACAAACATCCCCGTTGTCTAAAACTAGAAAGAATATTTTGGTTATGATTTTTAATCTTGCAGTGGATGGGAGGCAGATTTTGTTTCTCTGGAGGTCTACAACATAGGGAACCCATTTAGCATTTCTGGATTTCAAGTGGTATGAGTAGCAGTTGATTAAGTATAGGAGGCATTGGAGGTACAGTACCTACATATAGATTGGCACTGAGGGATTTACAGTAGGGCAGAGGTACAAGCACCCCTGCAGCTTCTACAAATGTCTCCCTGCAGACATTCTAGTGCAGATGTAGGGCACTCATGTTGGGGAATTCTCAGGCTGGGGATGCTTGAAAGATCAGGGATTTATATCTGAAGATTGTCTATTCTACAACCTGATTGATTGCTTTTAATCAGGGATGCTATGGAATTATGGGGCTCAACCCTAAGCAGCGTTAGCCAAGGAACAGATCAAGTGGTGATTGCATGGCTCTGATCACAGGGTTAGTATGGGAGAAGTCAGCTGGAATAGTTCAAATCACCAATGTATTCCACAAAGTGGCAATCACCACAAGAAAGTCTGATGTCCAATTATGCTAATTAGTCATGGAAAATTGAACAATGTACTTTACAAGCAGCTGCCCTGGTGCCTAAACTGAATATCTGAACAGGAGCTGGATTGTTATTTTAAAAGCTTTCCCAAGAGGCAACAATAAAAAAAATGAAACTTTTAAGGTAAATGTTTATGAAAAACTATATCATTATGTAGTGTCTGCTATTTCTGTCTAAGCATCATTACATGATCTTTTAAAAACACAACTTTGACAGGCATTTTCTTACAGGTTCTGCATCATGTTTGGATGGCAAATATACCTAATAGACTCAAAGTGATGCTTTGCTTTCTCATTGGGGTCTTTCATCTAAGAAGGGGGAGGGACACCATGGGGCATGGGCTAAGAATAGAGAGGGAAGATTTAGGAGAGAAATGAGGAGACGTTATTTCACAGAGTGGGTGATAGCAAAATGGAACCCACTACCAGAATGGGTGGTATCATGTAAATCTGTGAACTGCTTTAAAAGGGCATGGGACAGAGAACAAGGGAGAGTGATGGTGGGGGAGATGGCAGTAGGATGACAAAGGGAAGGGGGTGTGGGACAGCTGCAAACTAGAGGTGCTAACTGCACGCTCGAGCAGACTTAAATAGACTGGGTGGTCTTTTTCTGGCACATTCGTATGTTTGTATGTATGTTCATTGTTTTGCATTTTACTCACAATATTGATTGATAGCCAGTGCCAAGACACCTATTTGAATTTTCAGAATTCTGCAGCAACCGGGATCTCTTAAAGTAGAAGGAGGGAAGAACTTCCCTGAGAACAGCAGTACTTACAATGCCATCCTTCCCTGTTCAGCAATGATGCTTCAATTCAGTACAACATTATACTAAATCTACTTAAATACTGCATGTTGTTTTTACTGGCTAGGTGGGTAACTATTCAAAGGCTTGGTGAGTAGTGCTGGTAACACTGCAAAAATTCATTTTGTGCACTTTCATGTAATTTCACGCAACTTCATGAATTGAGCATATTACACAGTACTGTGTATTTTTTTTTGCACAAAAGAAGCAAAGTTGCAAATATTTTCAGATTAAAGTTTACAAAAATATGCATTTTTAAATGTTTATCATCAGCCTGCTGCACTATTTGTTGAATTTGAAAATTTTTAAAAGTTCTTATTTTAAAAAATGTGTAATATGGGAGAAAAGGGTTCTGTTTGCCAAAATTGTGCTTTTTTTAGGAATGCACATTTAAAAATGCACAATTTGGACAAACGTGCATAATTTTCAAAAAAAAGGAAAGCAAAATTATGTTGGATTTTGATACAATTTCATGAACTTCATGCAAATATGTAATCAGTCATTTCACACAATTTAACAAGCATAGTAGAAATTTCATCCAGCACTATATGTGAGCTACAGATACTTTTAAAAATACTGTAGAAAAGCTCTGTTATTTGTGGAATAAACTTGTAATCATGGTTATTTTAAATTAGATTAAAAACACATGTGGTATGTTGTAATACTGTAACTTCTCTGTGAAGCTTTGTACAGTATCAAAGGATTTTAGGGCAGTATGCAGATGACTTAATGTAAAAATCTCTAATCTCCAGGCAAACCATGTCTTTTTGTGATAGATGTGTGCCCTTTGGTTAATTGCCAAACTGTGAGCATACACTTTGTCATTGCCCACTACTGAACTTTTGAAATGCCATTTTGGGTGCTGTTAGACCCAACTCTTTAGGCTGTCCTATTCATAGAGCCATTGAAACTGAACCCCACATTATTTTTTAATTGAAACAGTATTGCAGGTGAGGAGGGGATATGAATATATTGAAAAGTATAAAGAAGTTAAAAAGGGAGTCTGGCCAAAATTTCTATCATCAGTAAGTGTGACCATGATGCTATTCAGCTGGGTACTAGTTGTACAAACTGATAGGGTGAAAGTTGACAAAGTTCTGCCAGATACCCAAAGTGACTTCTTCCAGGTGCAATGTCTATGGGCATGTAAATAGACAAGGCCACCTCTGGATCACAGTCAACCAAGTCCTAAGCAAAATGAAGGTGCCTGAAATTAAATCTTAATTGGCACAAATTGATTGGAGTTTCTTTAATGCCATTACAGATATTGACTTGGCCCTAGAATTTTTTGTCTCTGAGTTAACACATGCCTGTGATAATTTGCACCTTTTAAAAAAATGCAAGAAAAGAGGAACACTGGTTGGACCCCTGAACTCCTTGCCTGCATGAGGGATAGAGACAATCTGTGGGCACTGGGCAGGGAAACAGGATCCCTGTGCACCTGCAAAGGTAGAAGGAAGCCCACAATAAGTGCACTAGTATGATTAAAAAGGCTAAATCCAATTTCTGTAAGGCCCAGCAGACAAAGAACTTGAGCAATGGCAAAAGACTCTAGGATAATGCCTCTGAGCTTCATGACAAGGGAGTTAAAACATCTCAAAAGCTAATGGTGGAGGGGAGAGAGATCCCTGATGCTACCAAAATTGTCAGTTACTTCAACAGAGTCTTTACTGACCTCAGTTCCATCATCGTCACTGATTCTGCTCAGACCCCTTTCAGGGAATATGGTTATGAAACCTCCCAGATGGTGGGTTTAGAACCAAGGTACTCAAATTTATACTTTAAGGCTGTTTCAGTCAAATACACCTTTAAATACATCAGTATGGTACTTGTAAAAACTAGGTGTGGGAGTGGTTCAGTTGATATGAAATGTCTTGCCTTGGCAGTAAAGCAACATTCCTACACCAGCTATAGATTTTTAATGTTTCCTTCTGCTACTTGCAGTTCACCAAGAAGTGGAAATCCACGCTGGTTGCATCAGCTTTCAAAAGCAGAGATCGCACTAGCCTTGGCAATTACAAAACCATTTCTATTCTCTCCCCCCCTTGTCCAGTGCTCACAGGAGAATAGCCTCTGACCAACTTGTCACATACTGTACCTCAAAAAATACAATATCCAGCGTGTACAACAGCATGGATCTTGAAGCTCAACAGCATCAACATGGCACTGCTGGATGATACCAACTATGTTCATGAGACCCTTGGCAATGGTTTAACACAGAATGCAGAGTAGCCCACACACACTAGCTTCCATTGTGCAGAAAATAAATCCAACCAACACTAATTTTTGTTGTCAAAATTTCAAAGCAATGTATTTGAAAAAATTCCATGAAAACATTTATTTCTGCTGGAGTGAGCAATTGAAAATTAACACCACCAAACAGGTGCCAGCACTTTGCTTGTTTGGGCTTCCTCAACAGGAGAAACAGAACTAGTTAGTGCAGGCTACTCTGGAATCTGTGTTCTATAATAGGGAGTATCAAACTTCATAGATTCATCGATAGCTACAAGCTAGGAGGGCTATTGACCCTTTAATGGCATGCCACATATTAGTGGAACTCATATTTTCTTTTCCCCATATACACATCCAATCTTTGTTTAATGGTATTCATGTTCTCTCTAGTTACCACTGCCTCTGGCAACCCATTCCATGTAGTCACCACCCTCTGGGAAAATCACTTGCTTCATTTAGTTGTCTTATTAACCATCCCCTTTATCTTCAAACCATGACTCCTAGTGCTCCTACTGTTTTCCTGTGATACTACAGTAATCATTTTTCATTCATATGCATCTCTAGATGCACCATAAACAAGACAAAAGTCCCCTCTTAATCACCTGTAATACAAGGACTAGAGACCCAATTCCTCCAACCTCTCCCCATATGTCTTGAATCATAGGGAGCTCATTTGTTTTGTTGCTCACCTCTCCACCCCCTCCATAAGAGCCTGCCTTCCCCTTGTTTGTGGTGCACAAAAAGGTCCACAGTACTCCATATGAGGCCTCACAATGGAGGTGTACAAGGGGAGTGGGATCTCTGCTAGTGATATTTCTTCTTATGCATCCCAGTAATCTGTTACATTGTTTTACCTTATTTTTAATATGGGTATCAAATGATAAATCCCTGGTAATTGTTACCCCCAAATACATTTCCTGAGTAGTTTTCACAAGACATAACCCACTCAGCATATACAGTATTTGTACTCTAGGTTATGCTGACCAAGACACATAACTCTGCATTTCTTGAAGTTAAACCTTAATTTGCATGTTACAGCCTACTGCTGTACTCTCTCTAAACTTCCTAGCCTGCACCATCCTTGCTCTGGAAAGTGTAAAATGTAAACTGTTACCTTGACAATGGTGACCTTGTCATAGCTATTTAAATTGACCTTACTAAGGCCTCTGACCAGGTTAACCACAAGGTAATACCTAACAAACTTCTTGGCCTGGGTTTGTCATAGAATATATTGTAGTTGACTGAATCTACATCTATCTCAACAACCAGTCCCAGGGTGTGAAGGTCAGTACATCTTTGTCAAACACTAGGGGAGTAACTATTGGTGTCCGCAGGGCCCCATCTTGGTCCCACTCCTATTTATCCTCTTCATAATTCAAATGCCTGATGCCTGTCAGACAGCCAATATATTCCTCTATGTTGATGATGCAGTCATTTATTCCACAAACCCTGACCTTGACAGCCTTACCCCTACACTCCAAAGTAACTTTAGGTCACTAGAAAGCTATATCTCCAACATCAAACTGTTCCTCAAATACAAAACAAAAAACAGAGTATGCTATTTTCAAGCCTTTTATGTAAGAGGAAAATTCCAGCCTTTGTCATCCAAAACAGCCAGAGGTAAAATGTTGAAAAGGTGGAACCTTTCAAATACCTTGTAGTAACTCTGTTGACACCTTATTTTTGGCCCCCCTCACAATAATAATCTGACTGCCAAAGTTAACATAAGACTGGGTGCCCTATACCATAACTGGAACTATCTCACTGTGGACGCTAGATGACTCCATTCTGTCACTTGTGGATTATGGCCTTCTTGTCTATGCAGCCACCTGTGATACAGTGCTAAACAGTGTGAATCCAATCTGTAATAAGGCATATTGCTTTGTACTTGGTGCAGATAACTGCCCTCATAGTTGCACTCTTTACGTACTCACTAACTGGCAACCTTTACCAGCAGAATAAAGCTCCAGACATGTTTGCTAGCCAGTAAGACACTCCTGGACCTAACATTCATTGCTTTAATAAATGTCTTTCACACCATCTCCAACAAATTCAACATGAGGGATATGGCCAGCAATGCTCTAGAGCCTCCTTCCCATTGTACTCAGCTGGGCAAGTGGTCATTTGTTGTCAGGGATGCTAACTGTTTAACAAACTGCCTGATAGACTGCTGAATCTCCCCAGGTTTAATCAGTTTAAGAGAGCTTCATAGTCTGTCTTTGCAGTCTAATGCAGTTGTAACTGTTAAACTGTTTTATTCAGTTTCTTTCTGTGTATAACCTATGACTTTTTATACAATGATCTCTATGGATTTTCTCAAAACTGTATGTAATTGTTCTGTCTTAAGTGCCATGAACCTGATTTGACTGCATTTTCTCTCAAACTGCTTAATGAACTTGTAATTTTTTTTTGTGGCTATGTAGTTGATGTGGAACCTTTGTAAATGAGCACTAGTGCTGAATGGTAGTCTCTGAAGTGTTCAATAAATAAATAAAATAAAATAAAAATTATGACTTTCAGCATGTTCTCAGTCAACCTGATGGCAAAAATGAGATGTCTAAGTTACTTTGTTTAAATGTTACAAGTCATTTTGTAACCCTAGTCTCACTGCCTGTTCAGAACAGTCACTTTCTCTGCAGAGCTACTGGTGATATTATAACCGGCTCCCAGTCTAGTCCTCCCTGCAAGCTACCTTGTGGGACTTAATTCCCCCATGTTACATGAAACTAAGTTGTAGTAAACACTTGAAAAAAGAAAGATGTCATGGGGAGGTACAGGGCATGCATTTTCATGATAGGCACATGTAAGGCCTTTAAGAATGTGACAGGGGGGTTAGAAAGCAGCTGCAAATGGGGCTTTAGAATGCCAAAGTTCTATACAATTTTTAGAACACTTCAGGTATGAGACTTCAGAATGCCACCAGGTTGCAACTGTAGAATGCAGCATGAAACAATCTAAGAAAATAGCTGAGACAAACAATTTTGGGATGTGGCAGGGTCACTGAAATTTGGAATGTAATGGGTGTCTCACCCATTATCCAGTTGTTTAGAATGTGGCACAGATATGCAATTCCATAATGCAGGAGACACACCATTGTGCAATATGGCAGGGATATTCAATGTTGTAATGGGTCACGGATGCATTATTTCTGCCATGTGGTGGTAATGCATAGTTTCAGAAAGTGGTAGGGATGCTTGAATTTAGACAGGTGGCAACATGCAATTTTACAATGTGACACTGACACAGAATCTTACAATGTGGAGGGGTGCACAGTTGCAGAATGTTGGAGTCACATGCAATTTCAGAATGTGGTAGGGATACACATTTTTGGAATGTAGTGGGATGCATAATTTTGGTGAGTGGCAGAGAAATGCAATTTCACAATGTAAAGGGTACACACAATTTGGGCATGTGGAGGGATGCACAATTTAAATGAGTTAGGGATGTGCAGTTTTAGAAAGTGGCTTGCAAATGTAATTTCAGAATGTGGCAGGGACACTTACTTTCAGAATGTGATGGGGATTTGCATTTTTAAAATATTATGGTGATGCCTATTTTTGGAATGTGATGAAGACTAGCAATTTTGGAATGTGACAGTTATGAACAAGTTTGGAATGTGTTGGGAAAGTACAACATCGAAATGTTTTAAAATGTGGTGGGTCTACTAGTTTTGCATTAATTTGACATTCCATAGCACTGTACAGCTTTGCATTCCACAACCACCTCCTACTGCTTTCTAATAAACAGTACCAAGTCAAATTTAAACATAGATTTGTGAGCTTTTAGTAGTACTCTTATTTCTTTGATACCTTTACGTAGAATTGTTTTTAGACTGTTTAAAATGTAAAGTCTAGTTTGGTGTGCCTTAGTGGTCCTGTTTTCCTGAGCTGTCTTTTCTTGCTGCAGATGTTGTCTTGTCTTGCAGTTTGGGGGAGGGGTGCTAATTGTCTGACTCTGACCTCAGCTATGTGATAACTGGAGGAGGGGCTGAATCAGATTTCAGGCAGCATGGTGATTTTTGGTTTCTCAGAAGAGGCCAGGAGATGGATCCATATCCAGCAACTGATCATTGCTGTTTTTGTTTTAAATGTAGATTTGTGGTTTTTTAGTGGTACTCTTATTTCTTTGCTGTCTTTACTTATAATTGTTTTTGGGCTGTTGGAAATTTAAAACATAGGTTGGTGTGTTGTAGTGGTGCTGTTTTCCTTTGCTATCTTTAATTGCTGCAAATTTTGGCTTGTCTTTTCTGTCTTGCCTTGTAGTGTGGGGGCAGGGTGCTAATTGTCTAACCTGTGACCTCAGCTTTATGATTACTGGGAAGGGGCTAAGTCAGATTTGAAGCAGCAAGTTGATTTTTGGTATCTCAGAACAGGCCAAAAGGAGAAAGATCCAGATCCAGCAACTGCACATTGCTGTTTTTGTTTTTAAACTTAAAATGCTAGGCTTTTGGTGGTACTGTTATTTCTTTGCTGTCTTTCCTTAGAATTCTTGTTCAGCTGTTGAAAATTTAAAACATAGTTTGATGTGCTTTAGGGGTGCTGTTTTCTTGCTGTCTTTACTCACTACAAATTTTGTCTTTTCTTGTCTCTCTCTTGCCTTGCAGTTTGGGGAAGGGGTGCTAATTGTCTGACCTCTGACCTCATCTACGTGATGCCTGGAGGAGGGGCTAAGTCAGATTTAAGGTAGAAAGTTGATTTTGGGTTTCTCAGAAGATACCAGAAGGAGAAGGATCCATATCCAGCAACTGCTCATTACTGTTTTTGTTTTAAACATAGATTTGTGGGCTTTAAGTAGTACTGTTATTTCTTTGATACCTTTACTTAGAATTGTTTTTAGGCTGTTCAAAATGTAAAGCCTAGTTTGGTGTGCCTTAGTGGTCCTGTTTTCCTGTGCTGTCTTTTCTTGCTGCAGATGTTGTCTTGTCTGTCCTGCCTTGCAGTTTGGGGAAGGGGTGCTAATTATCTGACTCTGACCTCAGCTATGTGATAACTGGAGGACGGGCTGAATCAGATTTGAGGTAGCAAGCTGATTTTGGTTTTTTCAGCAGAGACCAGAAGGAGAAGGGTCCACATCCAATAACTGCTCACTGCTGTTTTTGTTCAAAACTTAGCTGTTTGGGCAAATAGTAGTGGTATTGCTATTTTTTTGCTATCTTTACATATAATTATTTTTGGGCTGTTGAAAATGTAAAACCAAGTTTGGTGGGCTTTAGTGGTGACTTTTAGTGGTACTGTTATTTATTTGCTGTCTTTACTTGACACTTTTATTTATTTATTTATTTATTTCAGATATTGGAATTACAGCTCTTTGAGTCAGTGACTCATTTACAAAGGCTCCACATTAGCAAGATACAGAAAATAATACATACAGGTCAGTACATTATATGGCAATGGTACAGAGCAAACAAGGTGTAGCAAATGACAGTAATTTGTAAGTATTACACATGGGTAAGGATTGTATAAGTTATTTGAAGAGAGGGAGAGGGCATTATACAGCAGTAGCCACAGACACTGCCAGCTATTTCCAGAAATTTCTGTGATATTTCTAGAGAAAGCTCCTGCTTTCTGCATTTCAACAGCAGGGGCAGAAGAGAGAAACTCTTAAGAAATTTCACACAATACCTGGAAATAGCTGGCAATGTATGTGGCTACTACTGTAGTGTGACCTGTACAAAGAGGTAGCTAAGGGGAGAAATGGGTTGTGGTTAGGGGTAGGAATGAACAGGAATACCAACAGTCATTTACCAATATTTTCATATATGTATCAACACTTTCAGCACAATCCGAGAGGAGGAAATACAATTTATAGTGGAGATATGTAATATGCAAGTTAACTAGACTGAGAGAAATAAGATAAATTATAATAGTTATACAAATATTGCTGCAAATGTTGTCTTATCTTGTCTGTCTTGCCTTGCACTTTGGGGGTGGGGACCTAATTGTCTGACCTCTGAACTCAGCTATGTGATAACTGGATGTGAGGCTAAGTCAGATTTCAGGCAGCATGGTGATTTTTGGTTTCTCAGAAGAGGCTAGAAGGAGATGGATCCATATCCATCAACTGATCATTGCTGTTTTTGTTTTAAACTTAGCTTTGTGGTTTTTTAGTGATACTGTTATTTCTTTGCTGTCTTTACTTATAATTGTTTTTGGGCTGTTGGAAATTTAAAACTTAGGTTGATGTTTTGTTGTGGTGCTGTTTTCCTTTGCTATCTTTAATTGTTGCAAATTTAGTCCTGTCTTTTCGGTCTTGCCTTGCAGTGTGGGGCAGTGTGCTAATTGTTGACCTCTGAGTTCAGCTTTGTGATAACTAGAGGTCGGGATAAGTCAGGATTTAAGGTAGAAAGTTGATTTTAGGTTTCTCAGAAGAGGCCACAAGGAGAAGGATCCATATTCAGCAACTGCTCATTGCTGTTTTTGTTTTAAACTTAGAATTGTGGGCATTTAGTGGTACTGGTATTTTTTTGCTATCTTTACTTAGACTTGTTTTTGGGCTCTTGAAAGTTTAAAACCTAGTGTGATGTGCTTTAGTGGTGCTGCTTTGCTGGGCTGTATTTTCTTGCTGTAGATTTTGTCTTGCTTTGTCTGTGTTGCCTTGCAGCTTGGGGATGGGTTCTAATTGTCTGGTCTCTGACCTTAGCTATGAGATGACTTGATGTGGGCAAAGTCAGATTTGAGGTAGCAAGTTGATTTTTGGTTTCTCAGAAGAGGTAAGAAGGAGAAGGATCCATATCTAGCAACTGCTCATTGTTGTTTTTGTTTTAAACTTTGATTTGTGGCATTTACTGGTACTGTTATTTCTGTGCTATCTTTACTTAGGGCCAGATATTCAAACTGCGCTCTTCTTAGGCGCAACCCTCAAAGGCACAAAATAGTTACAGGGTGTGGTTTAGGTGATATTCAAAGGAGCTGCGCCATTGAGCAACTCTTTGAATATCACCCTCGGTTACAGCCACTGTGCATGGCACAGTGGAACTCTGCACCACCACAAGTTGTCAGAGTGGAGTATCTAACTTGGCGGTGCGCAGTACCATTGCGCCATGCGCAAAATCTCGATATTCAAAAGGTGACATGCAAATGGGGCCATAATTCATGCAAGGCATGGGGGGCATTTGCATCTGATTATGGCCCCATTTGCATGACATTAGCATGCAGGTGCACTGATCCCCGAGGACTTGCACCTGGCACCCTGCCAGGCAGCAGCCATCGGGACCAACGCTTCTGCAGCCCGATCGCTGCAAAGAGTGAAAATCCCCACCACCACCCCCCACCAGCCCGACCGCAGGCTGCATGAGTTTAAACACTTCTCGCAGCCCGATCGTGGGGCAGTAATGTGTCTCTCCCCCTCCCGAACACATCCCTGGTGGTCCAGTGGACCGTAGATCCCGATCGCAGGATGTAATCATTAACCCCCCACAAAACTGGACTGTCTTGTACGGTATGGGCTGCACGCCCATTGGCTTTTGCTCTGCACCAATGGGCATGCAGCCCCATCGTGCAGTCAGTCAGCAGATGGTGGGGTGGCAGGCGGGTGGATGCTGCCGCCCACCAGCTGCCGGGGAGCGGTGGTGGGGCTTCATGGGTGGTGGGTGGGGGACACTAGGCACCAGTGATGTGTTGGGGTGTTTCATAATTACATCCCGTGATCGGGAGTTTCGTCCACTGACCACCAGGGCTATGTTTGGGGGTTATCGATTACATCCCGATCAGGATCTATGGTCCACTGGACCACCAGGGATGTGTCTGGGGAGACACATTGCTGCCCGGAATCAGGCTGGTGGGGGGGTTAAACTATGCCCGCGATCGGACTGTGGGGGGGCATACCTCTCAACCTCTCGTCTCATAAATCAGGGACAAGACATTACAATATCAGGGACACAGACCCCATATCAGGGACACATCTTACGATTTGGTAGTATACACTCAGAAAGCTGATAGAATTAGGGGGGATTTATGTAAGATGCATTTTCTGAATAAGAAGGAATCTGTAACTTAATATTTAACATTATTTTATGCTTACAATCCCCAGTGTTCTGTCACAACAATACAATTGTTATGAGGGACAGAGACATATTCTGAGGCATAATCAGGGATGTCCCTGAAAATCAGGGACAGTTGAGAGGTATGGGGGCATTAGGAGTGGGGTTGAGGCCAGCCACAGGTGGCAGCTGCTGTGTTGCACCCTGCAATGCAACAGCTCACCTGTGGGTGGCCCTCAACTTAAGCTTTTTTTTCCTTGGCTCAAAGTTGTGCAGGCGCAGGTTGGGGGTTGTGCCTGCACAACTCTGCACAGCCCGGCTGAATATCGGACTGTGCAGTTTATGCATGGCTCCTCCCCCACCAGTTCAGCATGCATTCATTTGCATTGCACTGTTGCTCAACCTGTTTTCAGTGGCGCAACTGCCTCCTGCTGAATATCGCAGAATGGAGCAACCCTTTTGAATATCTGGCCCTTAGAATTGTTTGTTGGCTGCTGAAAATTTAAAACCAACTTTGGTGAGTTGTAGTGGTGCCTTTTTCCTTTGCTGTCTGTACTTGCTGCAAATGTTGGCTTGTCAGGTCTGTTTTGCATAGCAGTATTGGGAAGGGGTGATAATTTTCTGACCTTTGAGCTCAGCTATGTAATAACTGTAGGTGTGGCAAAGTCAGATTTGTGGTAGCAAGTTGATTTGTTATTTCTTAGAAGAGACCAGAAGAAGAAGGATCCATATCCAGCATACGCTCATTGCTGCTTTTGTTCTAAACTTAGATTTGTGGGCTTTTAGTAGTAGTGTCATTTCTTTGCTATCTTTACTTATAATTATTTTTGGGCTGTTAAAAATGTAAAACCAAGTCTGGTGTGCTTTAGAGGTGATGTTTTTCTTTGCTGCATTTACTTGCTGCACATTTTATCTACTCTTGTCTGCCTTGCCATGCAGTTTGGGGGAGGGGTGCTAATTGTCTGACCTCAGCTACATGATAACTGGAGGTGCAGCTAAGTCAGATTTGAGGTAGCAAGTTGATTTTTGGTTTCTCAGAAGAGGCCAGAAGAAAAAGGGTCCAGATCCAGCAACTGTTCATTGCTGTTTTTGTTTCAAACTTAAATTCATGGGCTTCTAGTGGTACTGTTATTTCTTTGCTCTCTTTACTTAGAATTGTTTTGGGAAGTTGAAAATCTAAAACCTACTTTATATGCTTTAGTGGTGCTGCTTTCTTTTACTGACTCTACTTGTAAATTTAGTCTTGTCTTGTCTGTCTTGCAGTTTTGGAGAGGGGTGTGAATTGTCTGACCTCTGACTTCAGCTTTGTGATAATTGGACATGGGGCTAAGTCAGATTTGAAACAGCAAATTGATTTCTGGTTTCACAGAAGAGACCAGAAGGAGAAGGCTCAATATCCAGCATCTGCTCATTGCTGTTTTTGTTTTAAACTCAGATGTTTGGACTATTAATGATACTGTTATTTATTGTTTTTACTTGCTGCAAAATGTGTCTTGTCTTTTCTGTCTTGCCTTGCAGTTTGGCGGAGGGGTGCTAATTGTCTGACCTATGACCTCAGCTAAGTGATAACTGGAGGTGAGACTAAGTCAGATTTGAAGTAGCAAGTTGATTTCTGATTTCCCAGAAACTGTCAGAAGGAGAAGGATCCATATCCAGACACTGCACATTGCTGTTTTTGTTTTAATTTTATATTTGTTGGGTTTTAGTGTTTATGGTATTTGGTTGCTATCTTTATTAACAATTGTTTATAGGCTGTTGAAAATGTAAAACAATTTGCTGAGCTTTAGTGGTACTGTTATTTCTTTTCTGTCTTTACTTAGACTTGTATTTGTGCTGTTGAAAATGTAAGACCTTGTTTGATGGACTTTAGTGGTGCTGTTTTCCTTCGCTGTCTTTACTTACTGCAAATTTTGTCTTGTCTGTCTAGCCTAGCAGTTTGGGGGAGGGGTGCTAATTGTCTGACCTCTGACCTCAGCTATGTGATAACTGGAGGTGGGACTAAGTCTGATTTAAGGTGGCAAGTCTATTTTTGGTTTCTGAGAAGAAGCCAGAAGGAGATGGGTCCAGATACAACAAATGCACATTGCTATTTTTGTTTTCAACTTTGATTTGTGGGGTTTTAGTGGTACTGTTATTTCTCTGCTGTCTTTACTTGACTTATTTATTTATTTCAGGTATTGGAATTACAGCCCTTCGAGTCAGGGATTTGTTTACAAAGGCTCCACATTAGCAAGATACAGAAAATAATACATACAGGTCAATACAACATATGACAATGTTACAGAGCAAACAAGGTGAAGAAAATGACAGAAATTTATAAGTAGTACACATGTGTGAAGATTGTTCAAGTTATCTAGAGAGAGGGAGAGGGCATTATACAGTAGTATCCACAGACACTGCCAGCTATTTCCAGAAATGTCTGTGATATTTCTAAAGAAATCTCCTTCTCCCTGCTTTTTCACAGTCAGGGCAGCAGAGAGAAACTCTTTAAAAATGTCATGAAATATCTGAAAATAGCTGACATTCTGTGGCTACTACTGTAGTGTGGCCTGTACAAAGAAGTAGCTAAGGGGAGAAATGGATTGTATTTATAGGTAGGAATGAACAGGAATGCCAACAGTCATTTATCAATATTTTCATCTACATATCAACACATTCAGTACAAACTGACAGGAGGGAAAACAATTTATAGTGGAGATATGTAATATGCAAGTTAACTATACTGGAAGAAATAATGTAAATTATAATAGTTATACAAATATTGCTGCAAATGTTGTCTTGTCTTGTCTGTCTTGCCTTGCAGTTTGGGGGTGGGGATCTAATTGTCGGACCTCACCTATGTGATAACTGGATGTGAGGCTAAGTAAGATTTCAAGCAGCATGGTAATTTTTGGTTTCTCAGAAGAGTTGAGAAGGAGGTGGATCCATATCCAAAAATGATCATTGCTGTTTTTGTTTTAAATTTCGATTTGTTGTTTTTTAGTGGTACTCTTATTTCTTTGCTGTCTTTACTTATAATTGTTTTTGGGCTGTTGGAAATTTAAAACATAGGTAGGTGTGTTGTATTGGTGCTGTTTTCCTTTGCTGCTTTTAATTGCTGCAAATGTTGGCTTGTCTTTTCTGTCATGCCTTGCAGTGTGGGGGTGGGGCGTTAATTGTTGATCTCTGAGTTCAGCTTTGTGATAACTGGAGGTGGGGCTAAGTCAGATTTAAGGTAGAAAGTTGATTTTAGGTTTCTCAGAAGAGGCCACAAGGAGAAGGATCCATATCCAGCAACTGCTCATTGCTGTTTTTGTTTTAAATTTAGAATTGTGGGCATTTAGTGGTACTGGTATTTTGTTGCTGTCTTTACTTAGAATTGTTTTTGGGCTGTTGAAAATGTAAAACCTAGTCTGGTGTGCTTCAGTGGTGCTGCTTTGCTCTGCTGTCTTTTCTTGCTGCAAATGTTGTCTTGTCTTGTCTGTCTTGCCTTGCAGTTTGGGGGAGGAGTTCTAATTGCCTGGCCTCTGACCTCAGCTAAGAGATAACTATATGTGAGTAAGTCAGATTTGAGGTAGCAAGTTGAATTTTGGTTTCTCCAAAGAGGCAAGAAGGAGATGGATCCAGATCCAGCAACTGCTCATTGTTGTTTCTGTTTTAAACTTTGGTTTGTGAACTTTTAATGGTACTGTTATTTCTTTGCTATCTTTACTTAAAATTGATTTTGGGCTGTTGAAAATTTAAATCCTAGTTTGGTGCATTTTAGTTTGGATGTTTTCCTTTGCTGTCTTTACTTGTTACACATTTTGTCTTGTCTTCTCTGCCTTGACTTGCAGTTTGGAGAAGGTGTGCTTATTGTCAGATCTCTGACCTCAGATACTTGATAACTGGAGGTGGGTCTAAATCAGATTTGAGGTAACAGTTGATTTTTGGTTTCTCAGAAGAGGCCAGAAGGAGAAGTATCTAGATCCAGCAACTGTATGTTGCTGTTTTGTTTTAAACTTAGATGTGTGGGCTTTTGCTGGTACTTTTATTTCTTTGCTGTGTTTACTTAGAAATGTTTTTTGGGTGTTGAAAATTTAACATCTAGTTTGATGTGCTTTAGTGGTGCTGCTTTCCTTTACTGTCTTTAATTGTTGCAAATTTTGTCTTATCTTGTCTGTCTAGCAATGCAGTTTGGATGAGGTATGCTAATTGTCATACCTCTCACCTCAGCTATGTGATAACTGCAGGTGGGGCAAAGTCTGATTTGAGGTAGCAAGTTGATGTTTGGTTTCTCAGAAGAAGCCAGAACGAGAGAGGTCCAGATACAGGAACTGCTCATTGTTGTTTTTGTTTTAAACTTAGATTTGGGGCTTTTAGTGGTTCTGCTATTTATTTGCTATCTTTACTTAGAATTGTTTTTGGGCTGTTGAAAATTTGAAACCTTGTTTGTTGTGCTTTAGTGGTGCTGTTTTCCTTTGCTGACTTCACTTGCTGCAAATTTTGTCTTGTCTGTCTTGCCTTGCAGTTTGGTGGAGTTGTGCTAATTGTCTAAATTCTGATCTCAGCTATGTGATAACTGGAGGTGGGGCTAAGTCAGATTTGAGGTAGCAAGCTGATGTTTGGATATCAGAAGAGTCCTGAAGGAGAAGGATCTATATCCAGTAACTGGTCATTGCTGTTTTTGTTTTATACATAGATTTGTGTTTTTTTTTTACTGGTACTGTTATTTCTTTGCTGTCTTTACTTGGTACAAATGTTGTCTTGTCTTGACTGTCATGCCTTGCAGTATGGAGGTGGGGATCTAATTGTCTAACCTCTTACCTCAGTTGTGTTTTAACTGGAGTTGAGATTAAGTCAGATTTGAGGTAGCAAAGTAATTTTTGGTTTCTCAGAATAGGCCAGAAGGAAAAAGATCCAGATCCAGCAACCGCTTATTGCTGTTTTTGTTTTAAACTTTGATTTGTGGACTTTTAGTGGTAGTGTTATTTCTTTACTATCTTTACTTATAATTGTTTTTGGGCTACTGAAAATTTAAATCCTTGTTTGGTGTGCTTTAGTGGTGCTGTTTTCATTTGCTGTCTTTAATTGCTACAAATTTTGGCTTGCCTTGACTGTTTTGCCTCACATTTTGGGTAGGGGTGCAAATTGTCTGATCTCTCAGCTCAGCTATGTGATAACTTGAGGTGGGGCTAAGTGAGATTTGATATAGCAAGTTTATTTTTTTGTTTCTTAGAGGAGGCCAGAAGGAGAATGATCCATTTCCAGTATCTTTTCATTCTTGTTTGTGTTCTAAACTTTGATTTGTGGGCTTTTAGTGGTAGTGTTATTTCTTTGCTAGCTTTACTCATACTTGTTGTTGGGCTGTTAAAAATTTAAAACCTAGTTTGGCGTGCTTTAGTGGTGATATTTTCCTTTGCTGCATTTACTTGCTGCACATTTTGTCTCCTCTTGTCTGTCTTGCCATGCAGTTTGGGGGAGGGGTGCTAATTGTCTGATCTCTAATCTCAACTACATAATAGATGGCTGCCACACAGTGCTGCTGAGGAGTAATGGTGCTAGCATGAGTTTGTGAAATACTATTTGCTTTGTTTTGACAGGTATGCCACCATTGCCTAAACAAAGCATTCACAAACTTTCCAGAATTTCTTTGTACAGCCTTTTGGTTTGGGTACAGTGTTGCTGTTGCATATTTTTTTTGCATTCCCTGCAGCAGAGAGGTGTGGAGTCTGAGCAGGGAGGAGCCACCAGAAAGCTGAGGGTAGAGTGAACTTCCCTGTGGAGGGTCGTAGCACTCCAACACTGACCCTTGTTGATTTCTTGAAATATTTTATGAAGACCCAGTGATTGGAGATTCTCCGACTGACCTAGCTGAAAAGCTTTTTGAAAAGGAAATGTTTGTGCTGTGTCAAGACATGCCAGAATATTGAGTTACTGTTTGCTGTCCACATTATACTGCTGCATAAGAGACGTTTTGAGTCTTCATGGGACCGCACTACATTGTACTGTCCTAGGACATATTATTTTGTGCTGTCTCATAACTGTGGGATCTGAGCCTCATTTTTTTTTCTTCTATTTTTACAGTGATAATTTAGTGCATATGTGTTTTTGTTGAATTGGACAGGGTGGGATATTTGGACATATAGTTATATGGGCATTCTGAAGGTTTGGGAGATGTCTATGTTTCTGAAATAAAGAGAAACATGTTTAATATAATCTAACTTAATACTGACTTAATTGCAAATCCTTTATGGCTGGAGATGACTGAGTTCAGGAATAAAAGAGGGTTTTAAATAGATCAATTTGAGCGGGTATTGGTGTAGAGGCCACAGTGATCACAGATTTGATTGGATACAACCAGAAATCAGGATTACAGTCTCAATTGTATAATTTGTATGTTGTACTTGTGACCTGTTATTTAGGACCTAATAGTATAACTTTATATTTGCATCTAACAGTTAGTTTTTAACTAACACCTGAACTCAATTGAAAGCAGTTTAGGATGAGTCATAAGGTTTGGTTTTTCACTTAATTACTTAATAGAGTAATTGGTGATTCAGCTAGATCTAAGTAAGCAATAACACCCAACAGGATGGGTGGTATTGTGCCATACCGGACCGCCCAGGGGTGTAATGAGGCCCAACGTCACAGGTGGAGGGCCTTATGGCCCCTGGAAGATCTGGTATTGCACAATATCACCCACCCTGGAGGGTATTATTGTGCTTAGAAAATGGGCAACTGTATTTTATATGTTTGGGAAAAAAAATTTTTGTTTAAATGTTAGAACACATATTTATTTGAGATTTTTGTAATAACATAGTTCCTCCACCTGCTTTTGAATGTTGTTTTTGTTCTTAAGCCTAGAGACTTCTGTGCTTCTGAAGCCTCCGAAATTTACATTTTTGAGTTGGTTGTCATGGTTACCTGTACCCTCCTCCACACATACATGTGCTCACTGGGCTCAAGTTTTAAAGCCTTTTTTTAACTGTTAAGGCTTGAATTTTGTTCATTTTTTATTGTCCCCCTCTTCCAGCTGCTGCCCCGTGAAGTGTGAAGTGCCTGTGCAACATCTTCCCTGCCTCCAAAGTAGCGGTCATTGCAGTGAGTTAAAGATCCCCCTCCACACACACTGTGGCTATGTTTTGGGGGGGCACAACTTTTATCAAAATATGATGCAAGCTCAGGGTGAAAGGCAGAGAATAGAGATCGTCAGTGAAGCATCGTGTTAGCCTGGAGTCCGAGGACACGAGAAGAGATTGCCTCAAAGCTGACGGCTTCTATTTTCATTTGCAAGCAAGGAGTCTGTGGGAGATGGAGGCACAGGGACTATTATGGAAAAGCAGATCTGATGGCTTTAACGGTCAGTAAGATCTTTTTTTTAATTAAGACTAGAACGCTGGAATTTGGGATATTTGGCAGTGGGGACAAGCAGGGACTGCTGGTGCTGTACAAGAAAGACTGCTGTGAAGCCACCAGTCCCAAACAAAACAAAAATGATGACTGAGTATCAGGGAATTTTTGAGGGTTTTGTTTGCTGGTTTGTGAGTTGGGCTGTCTCACTCAGTTGTTCACTTACCAAGCTGGGAAAAGCATGGCTGCAGGCAGGGTAAGCTGGGAGCAGCTTTTGCCAGTAGCACAGAGCACACGATGGGCTAGCGCTACTAATGTAAACAAAAAACACTTTTTCTTCTGTTGGCTGAAGCCTGCATTTAGTGGCAGAGTGTGTAGCACCTTTAAAAGGAGGCTGGTATTCACATGTGTGTTGGGGAGGGGGGCTGATATTGGCTGCAAAATTAGCCCCTAACCAGGAGAAAAAAAATGGTGTTAGTTTGAAACTTGAACATTCTAACTGGCCCCATTAGTTCTGTGATCAGGTCAGTTGCCACTGGCACTTATTGTAACCCAGGGACTGTTCTCAGATAGACCAGGGGTCTGGGTAGGAAACTAGCCAATCAGGAGACAGAGTTTTATTTGCCCAATTTCTGATATGTTTTACGTGCTCATGTTTTAAGAAGCACGGGAGGTGTCATTCTGAGCAGTTGCTACTGAACTCAGTGTGGTGTAGTCACCTTCTTTACTCCATCTCCAATCTCCTATCAGTTTATTAGTCTCCCATTGCTGGTAAATTTCACAACGGCGTCTTTTTTTTTGGTGAGTGTTTTTCACCTAAACTTCTTTTGACTGCCTTATCGGTGCTGTGGTTATTTTTAACGGCAACCAAAGTGTGGTTTTAAGCAGTAGTGAAACACCATATGCCGTGGTGTTGTGGCAATTACTGAGGCTTGGGGTTAATCTGAGGTGCTTCTCTTTCTGATATCCAAGATTTAAGTAAATCTAGTAGCCCTGTATTTTTTTTATATATAGTTTTAAAATTTGGAGCTGTTGTTTTTTTTTTTTTGCCAAAATTGGGTTATTTTATTGTTTTCTTTTTATTTTTAGAAAGTTGAAGAGGTTGTGCAGAAATACAATGAATTTATTAAAAGTTGCAGACCAACAAATGTGCATAACATCTCTATTATGTGTGCTCTAATTGACACACATAAGCCAGGCCCTATGCCTATGGTGTTCAATTTGTTTTTTTAGTGGAACTGATAAGATGCAAGTAAGTTGAACTGCCCCATTTTAAGAGACTTTAGTCCCTTTTCTCATTTTTGAATAATAGGGGAATTTTAAAAGCTTTTTTTTTTATAAAAGGGGGGACTGAGCTTTAGGGTGTTTCTCGGGACTTGCTGCACTTTCATCAGTTTCCTTTTCCTTCTTTCTTTTCTTTGCAGTACCCAATAGTTTGGATTGGGAGGACTGGTTGTAAGAAGAAGATAATGAAGGATTTGGAGGAGGAAAGTGGACTAAAGAGGTCCCTTGAATATTTAAATTGTGCCGGACCTCTAGCTTCCTGGAAAAATCAGTATGTGACTTCTTTGTGTATACTCTTGCTTAAAGAGGACAGGAAACCATCTCTAACTGGCAGCTGTTTAAAAAGTTCTTATTTTCAGAAATGATAGGCATTCCCCTAAATTATCCATATTTAATTGTACATGAATAAAACGTAATATAAAAAACTATGTTTTGCATTGTTTTGTTTTTATGGGCAGCATTCTGTTACAGTTCTCTTCATGAAGCCAGTGATCTGGAGTTTTTACTATGTCATTGTTTGTGTACAGAATGCTAATTATGAGCATTTGGTCTATCAGAACTATGGTTAGAGTTCTGTGCACAAACTGTGACATAGCTAAAACTCCAAATTACTGGTTCCATGAAGAGAACTGTAACAGAATGCTGCCCATAAAAAGAAAACAATGTAAAATACATTTATTGTATCACTTTTTGCTCGGGAACAATTAAATATGGATAATTTAGGGGAATACATATAATTTCTGATAATAAGAACTTCATAAACAACTGCCAATTAGAAATGGTTTCCTGTCCTCTTTAAAATCAAGATGACCGTATTGGTGATTTTGGTGGAATAAGTGTGGAACATCGTGGCCTTTCATTTTTTGAGTTAGATTTTTTTTAAGGGGGTTATATTTTACTGACAGTAATGTCAACACCATGGTTGGTTAAGACTGAGCTATTTATATCCTGTCTTTAAATAAAGCCAGCAAATGATTGATATTTTTTGAAGATTTAGAGAAAGTATGTTAGTAGTGCAGTAGTGAGGTAGTTAGCACATATGTTAGCAGTGTAACAGCTAGTCTACTTGTTCTTCCTATAGGCAGAAAAATATTAAAACATTTTGATACAACTTATTCAGAATAAGGATATTCAAGTTATTTTGAAATTGCTTGTTGAGAATTGTATTGTACTATTATTCTATCTGATGTTTACAAGAAGTGGCAAAATGCTCACTACAAAGACGAATAAAAAAGGAAATGTAATGGAGGAGAAATCAAAAAGAAAGACAATAATGGATGCACATTTTATTATATGCTATGCATTACCTCTACCCCATAGAGCAAAACTTCTTCACATATGCTGAGGCACTGAAAAATACTACTAAGTTGGCCTCTGAGCTGGTTGGTGATTTAGGAAAAAAACTAAGCAATGAGCTGGATAGTATAGTTAAGAATGTTGAATTTGTCAGTAATCATGATGTTGAAGAGAAATTAATCATCTTTCAAAATTTTAATAAGGGGAAAATTAAAATAAAAGGAAGCCCTTTTAAGAATAAATCTGAGGGGACTGATCGTAAAATAATCATACAGAAACATATAACTGAGTTTTTTATGCCTAAACATAAATTCAATGTAAAGGAAAATAATACACAAGACATTACAGAGTCCATACCAGAAACATCAGCTGTAGAGTTGATCAAGAACTCTGTTATACTTCCTAGAAATTAACAAAAATCAAAACTAGAAATGTTCAGTCCTTTAGGAATCTCTTCAGGACTTTCTGAAAATCTGAGTAATTTTTGTGAGGAACCTGTTTCTGGGATGCCGTCAGAAAAAAATATCTCTACACCAATGGCCTCCCCTACAACAGTATTTGAGAAAATGGACGAAGAAGTAGAACAAATAGTGATAGATGAAGATAGTTTTGCCCACTGTCCAGATATATTATCAAAGTACACTTTTAAGGCATTGACACATCCAGTCATGCAAATGATGTGTTGTTAGAAGCTATAAGAGATTGAAAAAACAATATGGAGACTTCTGTCAATATTTTATTTTCTAAACTGCAACAACTGGAGGGAAAAAATGGATGAATTTATTTGTCAAAAAAAGTCAGGTAAACTTTCTTTTTCATCTATTCAAATTCCAGATTCTCCACCAAAAGGTAAAGGGAATGGTCTTCAGAAACACAAGGAAAAGAAAAGGGGAGGGAAAAAATCTAAAGTACAAGTAACAAAAAGTCAGAAAGAAGTAATTACAGAAAAGTGTATAAGTCATAGCCCAGTAAGAAAGGAAAATGTGGAGTTTAAGAAAATTACTATCAAGAATAGTTTAGGAGAAAAGAGAGGAACAGTTGAAAAAATAAAATATATAGAATGTAACAACATTTCCATCGATAAGACCACCGATGTAACAGACAAAAGGAAAAGATTGCTTGAGGGAAATGAAGTCTGTATAAGACTCGATGGTATGTTTCAGAAAGCAGCTGAATCTATGGAATCATTAAGGGATCTTATTGAGTATCTGACTACAGTAGAATTGGGCACGTGCCAGGCTAAGGGTAATATCATTATGGCATGCAGGGACAAAAATCATGAGCAAAAACCAGTTTATGTACTTGTCCCTGACATGAACCTGGCAAAGTCCATCTGGGCTAAAACCCATATACTTTCTTCTCTGTGCTTAAGAATATGGGATCCTATCTCTTGGAAAACCAGTGATGCCCATACTAAGCAATCTCTCAAGGTTAGGTACTTATCTCCATCTGAACACTTTCAAAGAAAACTTAATCCAGTTACAATGGGATTTTAATAACTCACCTTTAGACAGCAAGAAATGTAATCCCCATGTACTGTCCCTTTTTGGTGTAAGTAAATTACCAGGAGAAAATTAGAAAGTCCTGACTGCTTATGTAAATCTCTTATGGGCTCTTATCTTAAGAGACCTAGAGGGGAATATTGCATTTGTCATGTAAAAAGAGTCTGTTTGGATGAAATGGACAGTCAAATAGACTTTTGTTGTGCTTCAGCTGAAATAATTTCCCTGATAAACTGTAATGTGGGAATTTTCAATATTGATGGTATATTAGTAGTGGAATTGCTTAGTCTTTACCATGAAGGTCCTGGGGTCTTTGACTCAGAACATTGACTAGGAACAACTGATGAAAATTTTACAGAAACTTCTGTTATTACTGAACAAAATATTTTATGTGTTAAGTTGTTATCATGTAATATTGCAGGATTGTGAAATAAGTTGGCAGACGAGGAATGTATGGGATTTCTGTTAAAGCATGAAATTCTGACTATTCAAGAGACATTGGCATTGGAGAAGGTAAATATTAATGGATATCAAGTAATTTCAAACCCAGTGATTAAAAATAAAAATAAAAAATTGGTGGACTAAAAGATTGTATATGTAAAGATTGGGCCTAAGATCTCTATATTAGAAGTTATTAAAAACACACAAAATTATATTTTGGTTGTTGTTCTCATTGATCAGGTTACGCTGATTGTGGTTAGTGTTTATCTTCTTCCATCTAAAAACTGACATAGAATTAGAAATATTTGGAGCTCCATGGGTGCAGATATAGATACTACTTTCAAAACTATCCCAAAGGTATTCTGTTAATAGTGGGAGATTTTAATGCCCGTATTTCAAACTATGATAATCTTCAAGAGTTATAGAATCAGCTAAATCTTATCTTCTGTAACAATAGGAGTAGCTAAGATAAAGGAGTAAATGACAGAGGCTGGGTTTTAATTAGATTTATTGAAGAAAATGTCCTGATGGTTCTGAAAGGAAGAATAGAAGGTGATAAGGAGGGAGAATTTATTTATTTATTGAATTTTGATGACTGGATAGACCCGCTGGGCCCCGAAGGTCTCTTTTTCAGGGGCAACCCGGGAATAGTAGTACAGACATATTGAACTTAATGCAGTAACATAACACAGGCAATCATGGATATACAGTATTCGGCTGTTTACACATAGCAGTAGTTATTAGGCTATTGTATATCATATTGGTAAGTTGTAATTTAGTGCATTCAAACATTTGTCATGCAGGTAGGTGAAACAACATTAAGGTTCCTTAGGTAAGGTCCTTTGAGAGCATTAGGGTGGTTCATTGTAGAGATAGGAGGAGAAAAAAGAAAAGTTAGTACTACTTTGTTGGGGTGGGGGTGGAATTATGGGTCATGGTGGTAGTGTCAGGTGTAGTAGCACTGGCATACACTTTTTGCTAGGAGATGAGTTTTGAGTCTGGTGTGGAAGCACTGCACTGTAGGGGTTTCTCTCACCTCCAGCGGGAGGTGGTTCCATAAGGACGGGGCAGTAAATGAGAAGGATTTCTGGCCTGCCTTAGTCCTAGCCTTGGGAACCTCAAGCAACGTTTGGCCTGAAGACCTAAGTCTGCGCTGGTTAGTCTTTACTATGAGGAGTCCTCTGAGGCTAGGGGAAGGGGAAGGGCTAATTATCTTTTTGGTCAGGCAGAGCACGGGATAGCTGAAGCGTGCTTCGAAGGATGGCCAGTTAAGCTTTACTAGCACCTCACAGTGGTGGCTCCTTGAGTGGGATACAGTGGCAAAGCGGGTAACTTTGTTGTATAGAACCTGTAGTTTACTATATTCCCACTTTGAGATACCCTGGGTGACCAGGGCAGCAAAAGTCAGTGTAGGAAGCAGTCCTAGCTTCAAGGGTTAATAGATCCTTAACCCGATATAGTAACCCAAGTTTGGAATGAATTACTTTAGTGACTTGGCCCACGTGTTGTTTGAAGGTGAGGCCCTGGTCGAGGGTGAGGCCGATGTATTTTGTGGAGGGAACAACTTCTAGCTTGTTGCCATCCAGAGATGAGAGTTGGAGGAGTTGCGATCTGTCTTGTCCTAAGGCTCTTAGTCCGAACAGCATAACTTTGGTTTTTTTGGTGTTAAGGATGATTTTGTTGTTAATGAGCCACCTCTCCATGATGTAAATGTCTTTTTGGAGAGAACTAGATAGGTGATCCAGGTTGTTGGAGGACATGTAAATAACAGCATCATCCGCGTATTGGATTAAATTGCTGCATCCACAGAGCATGTGCAGTTCATTGACAAACAACGAGAACATAAGGGGCCCGAGTATGGACCCTTGTGGAACTCCATCCGTTAGGGACTGAGGTTTGAAGAGTTTGTCCTGCCACCTGACTCTCTGAGTCCGACCTGTGAGGTAGCTTTCTATCCAACTGAGGGCATGGGCATCTAAGCCTACGTGGAGGAGTTTTTGGAGGAGTAGTTTGTGATCCACCCGGTCGAAGGCTTTAGAGAGGTCTATAAAAAACGCCCCCAATTAATCAGGAGAATCTTGAGAATTTTGCATCATTAAAAGTTTCTATGAGAGCCAAAAGTGACCACACACCTCTGAGTATGCAAATAATGATTGATAATAAAAAAAGTTTCCAGGATTCATTTCTTTGTGCACCTCTGGCACAATTAAGCTCAGAAGGGAAGCAACTTTTGAATTTTAGCTCTATCACTGGAAAAAAGGTAGAAAATCTATTGAGGAAATTTTAAAAAATGAAGGAAGAGCAGTTTGGGGGAGGGGTGTTAATTGTCAGAACTCTGACATCAGCTATGTGATAACTGGAGGTGGGACTAAGTTAGATTACAGGTAGCAAGTTGATCTTTGGTTTCTCAGAAGAGGCCAGAAGAAGAAGGATACATATCCAGCAACTGCTCATTGCTGTTTTTGTTTTATAATTAGGTGTATGAGCTAGCAGTCATACTGTTATTAATTTGCTGTCTTTACTTATACTGTAAATGTTTTTGGGCTGTTGAACATTTAAAACCTAGATTGGTGTGCTTTAGTTGTGCTGTTTTCCTTTGCTGTCTTTACTTGTTGTAAATTTAATCTTGTCTTGTCTGTCTTTCCTTGCAATTTGGGGGGTGGATACTAATTTTCTGACCTCTGACCTCAGCTACTTGGGGCTAAGTCTGATTTGAAGTAGCAAGTAGGTTTTTGGTTTCTCAGAAGTGTTAATTGTCTGAACTCTGACGTCAGCTATGTGATAACTGGAGCGGGGACTAAGTTAGATTACAGGTAGCAAGTTGATTTTTGGTTTCTCAGAAGAGGCCACAAGGAGAATGATACATTTCCAGCATCTGTTCCTTGCTGTTTGTGTTCTAAACTTAGATGTGTGGTCTTTTAGTGGTATTGTTATTTCTTTTCTAGCTTTACTTATAATTGTTCTTGGGCTGATGAAAATTTAAAACCTAATTTGGAGTGCTTTAGTGGTGATGTTTTTCTTTGCTGCATTTACTTGCTGTACATTCTGTCTCCTCCTGTCTGTCTTTCCATGCAGTATGGGGGAGGGGTACTAATTATCTAACCTCTGATCTCAGCTATGTGATAACTGGAGGTGGGGCTAAGTCAGATTTGAGGTAGCAAGTTGATTTTTGTTTTCTCAGAAGAGGCCAGAAGGAGAAGGATCCACATCCAGCAACTGCTCACTGCTGTTTTACTTTTAAACTTAGTTTTGTGAGATTTTAGTGGTACTGCTATTTCTTTGCTATCTTTACTTAGAATTATTTTCAGTGCTTGAAAATTTAAAACCTACTTTGATGTGCTTTAGTGGTGCTGTTTTCCTTTGCTCTCCTTACTTGCAGCAAAGTTTGTCTTGTCTTGTCTGTCATTCCTTGCAGTTTGGGGGAGGAGTGCTAATTGTGTAACCTATGATGTCAGCTACATGATAGCTAGAGGTGGAGCAAAGTCAGACTTGATGTAGCAAGTTGATTTTTGATTTCTCAGAAGAGGTCAGAAGGAGAAGTATCCACATACTGAAACTGCTCATTGCTGGTTTTGTTTTAAACTTAGATTTGTGGGTTTTTAGCGGTTCTGTTATTTCTTTGCTTTCTTTACTAAGAATTGTTTTTTGGCTTTTGAAAATTTAAAACCTCATTTGCTGTGCTTTAGTGGTGCTGTTTTCCTTTGTGTCTTTACTTGCTGCAAACATTGTCTTGTCTTTCTTCCTATTCAGTTTGGGGGAGTGGTGCTAACAGTCTGACCTCTGGCCTCAGTTTTATGATAACTGGAGGTTGGGCTAAGTCAGATTTGAGGTAGCACATTGATTTGTGGTTAGTCAGAGAGTCCAGAAGGAGATGGATCCATATCCAGCAGCTGTTCATTAATATTTTTGTTTTAAACTTAGATTTGTAGGCTTTAAGTGGTACTGTTATTTCTTTGCTGTCTTTACTTATAATTGTTTTTGGGCTGTTGAAATTTTAAGACCTAGTTTAGTGTGCTTTAGTTGTGCTGATTTCCTTTGATGTTTTTCCTTGCTGCAAATGTTGTCTTGTCTTGTCTGTCTTGCCTTGCATTTTGGGGGAGTGGTGCTAATTGTCTGACCTATGATGTCAGCTGCATGATAACTGGAAGTGGGGCTAAGTCAGATTTGAGGTAGCAAGTTGATTTTTGGTTTCTCAGAAGGGGCCAGAAAGAGAAGGATCCATATCCAGCAACTGGTCATTGCTGTTTTTGTTTTAAATTTAGATTTGTGGGCTTTTAGTGGTACTGTTATTTCCTTGCTGTGTTTACTTGCTAATTTTATTTATTTAATTCAGATATCGGAATTATAACTCTTTGAGTCAGGGACTTGTTTACAAAGGCTCCACGTCAGCAAGATATAGAAAATGACACATACAGGTTAATACAACACATGACAATGGTACAGAGCAAACAAGGTGAAGTAGATGACAGTAATTTATGAGTAGTACACATGGGTGAGGATTGTACAAGTTATTTACAGAGAGGGAGAGGGCATTATAGTGTGGCCTGTACAAAGAGGTAGCTAAGGGGAGAAACGGATTGTAGTTAGGGGTTGTAATAAACAAGAATACCAACAGTCATTTAGCAATATATTCATATACATATCAGCACATTCAGTACATTCCTAGAGGAGGGAAAACAATATATAGTGGAGTTATGTAATGTACAATTTAACTATACTCGAAAAATAATACAAATTATACCAGTTGTACAAATATTGCTGCACATGTTGTCTTGTCTGGTCTGTCTTGCCTTGCAGTTTGGGGTTGGGGGTCTAATTGTCTGATCTCTGGCCTCAGCTATGTGATAACAGAAGGTGAGGCTAAGTCAGATTTCAGGTAGCAAGGTGATTTTTGGTTTCTCAGAAGAGGCCAGAAGAAGATGGATCCTTATCCAGCTACTGTTCATTGCTATTTTTGTTTTAAACTTAGATTTCTGTTTTTTTTAGTGGTACTGTTATTTCTTTGCTGTCTTTACTTATAATTGTTTTTGGGTTGTTGAAAGTTTAAACTCTACATTGGTGTGTTGTAGTGGTGCTGTTTTCCTTTGCTATCTTTAATTGTTGGCTTGTATTTTCTGTATTGCCTTGCAGTAGTGTTATTTCATTGCTATCTTTACTTACAATTGTTTTTGGGGTGTTGACAATTTATAACCTTGTCTGGTGTGCTTTAATGTGGTTGTTTTTCATCTGCTGCCTTTTCCTGCTGCACATTTTGTCTCATACTATCTGTCTTGCAATGCAGTTTGGGGGAAGGGTGTTAATTGTCTGACCGCTGATCTCAGCTAAGCGGTAACTGGATGTGGGCTAAATCAGATTTGAGGAAGCAAGTTGATTTTGGTTTCTCAGAAGAGGCCAGAAGGAGAAGGAGCCAGATCCAGCAACTGTTCACTGCTGTTTTCATTTTAAAGTTTGATTTGCGGCCTTTTAGTAGTACTGTTATTTCTTTGCTATCTTTACTGGAATAATTTTTGGGCTGTTGAAAATTTAAACCCTCATTTGCTGTGCTTTAGTGGTGCTGTTTTCCTTTGCTGTCTTTTCTTGCTGCAAACTTTGTCCGGTCTTGTCTGTCTTCTCATCCATTTGGGGGAGTGATGCCATTTGTTTGACCTCTGGACTCAGTTATGTGATATCTGGAGGTGGGGCTAAATCAAATTTGAGGTACCAAATAGATTTTTGTTTCCTCAGAAGAGTCTAGAGGGATATAAATCCACATCCAGCAGTTGATCTTTACTGTTTTTTTTAAACTTAGATGTTTGGGCTTTTAGTGGTCCTGTTATTTCTTTGCTGTCTTTACTTGTAATTGTTTTTGGACTGTTGAAAATGTAAAACCTATTTTGGTGTGCTTTAGTGGTGCTGATTTCCTTTTATGTTTTTCCTTGCTGCAAATGTTGTCATATGTGTCTTGCCTTGCAGTTTGGGCGAGGTGTGTTAATTGTCAGACCTCTCATCTCAGTTTTATGATAACTGCACCTGGAGCATAGTCAAATTTGAGGTAGCAAGTTGATTTTTGGTTTCTCAGAAGAAGCCAAGTGGAGTGAGGTCCAGATACATGATCTGCTCATTGCTGTTTGTGTTTCAAACATAGATTTGTGGGCTTTTGATGGCTCTGTTATTATTTTCTATCTTTACTTTGAATTGTTTTTGGGCTGTTGAAAATTTAAAACCTCGACTGTTGTGCTTCAGTGGTGCTGTTTTCCTTTGCTGACTTCACTTGCTGCAACTTTTGTCATGTATTGTCTGTATTGCCTTGCAGTTTGCTGGACTTGTTCTAATTGTCTGACCTCTGTTCTCAGCTGTGTGATAACCAGAAGTGAGACTAAATCACATTTGAGGTAGCAAGCTTTTTTTTTTTATTTTCAGAACAGTCCAGAAGGAGAAGGATCGATATCCAGCAACTGCTCATTGCTGTTTTTGTTTTATACATAGATATGTGGGGTTTTAGTGGCACTATTATTTCTTTGCTGTCTTTACTTGCTGCAAATTTTGTCTTGTCTTGTCTGTCTTGCCTTGCATTTTGGGGGTATTATCTAATTATCTGACCTTTGACTTAAGCTATGTGATAACTGGAGTTGAGACTATGTCAGATGCGAGATAGGAAGGTAGTTTTTGGTTTCTCAGAAGAGGTCAAAAGGAGAAAGATCCAGATCCAGCAACTGCTTATGGCTGTTTTTGTTTTCAGCTTGGATTTGTGGACTTTTAGTGGTACTGTTATTGTTATGCTATCTTTACTTATAATTGTTTTGGGGCGGTTGAAAACTTAAATCCTTGTTTGGTGTGCTTTAGTGGTGCTGTTTTCTTTTGCTGTCTTTAATTCCTGCAAATTTTGTCTCGTCTTGTCTGTTTTGCCTAGTAGTTTGGGGGAGAGGTGCTAATTGTCAGACCTCTGAGCTCAGCTATGTGATAACTGGAGGTGGGCTTAATCAAATGTGAGGTAGCAAGTTGATTTTTTCTTTCTCAGAAGAGGTCAGAAGGAGATGGATCCATACCCAGCATCTGCTCGTTGTTGTTTTTGTTGCAAACTTAGATATGTGAGCTTTTAGTGATAGTGTTATTTATTTTCTATCTGAATGTATAATTGTTTTTGGGCTCTTGAAAATGTCAAACCTACTTTGGTGTGCCTTAGTGGTGATGTTTTCCTTTGCTGCATTTACTTGCTACACATTTTGTCTACTCTTGTCTGGCTTGCAATTTGGGGGAGAGGTGCTAATTGTCTGAACTCTGACCTCAGATACGTGATAACTGGAGGTGGAGCTAAGTCAGATTTGAGGTAGCAAATTGATTTTTTGTTTATCAGAAGGGGCCAGAAGGAGAAGGATCCATATCCACCATCTGCTCATTGTTGTTTTTGTTTTAAACATTGGTGTGTGGGCTTTTAGTCATACTGTTATTCAAATGCTGCCTTTGCTTAGAATTGTTTTGGGGTTGCTGAAAATTTAAAACCTAGTTTGATGTGCTTTAGTGGTGCTGTTTTCCTTTGCTGTCTTTACTTGCTGTAAATTTAATATTGTCTTGTCTGTCTTTTTTTGCAGTCTGGGGGAGTGGTGCTAATTGTCTGACCTCTGACCTCAGCTTTGTGATAACTGGAGGTGGGGCCAAGTCAGATTTGAGGTATCAAGTTGATTTTTGATTTCTCAGAAGAGGCCAGAAGAAGGATCCATATCCAGCAACTGCTCTATGCTGTTTTTGTTTTCAACTTAGATTTGTTTGCTTTCAGTGGTACTGTTATTTCTTGTCTGTCTTTACTTGCTTATTTTATTTATTTATTTATTTCAGATATTGGAATTACAACCCTTTGAGTCAGGGACTCATTTACAAAGGCTCTGTGTCAGCAAGATACAGAAAATAATGCATACAGGTCAATACAACATATGGCAATGGTACAGAGCAAACAAGGTGTTGCAAATGACAATAATTTATAAGCTGTACACATGGGTGAGGATTAAACAAGTAATTTACAGAAAGGGGGAGGGCATTATAGTGTGGCCTGTAGAATGATGTAGCTTAGGGGAGAAACCGATTGTGGTTAGGGGTAGGAATGAACAGGAATACCAACAGTCATTTAACAATATATTCATATGCACGGCAACACATTCAGTACAATCTGAGTTGAAGGAAAACAATAAGCACTGAAGATGTATGTAGTACACAAGTTGACTATACTGAGGGAAATAATAAAAATTATACCAGTTGTACAAATATTGCTGCAAATGTTGTCTTGACTTGTCTGTCTTGCCTTGCAGTTTTGGGGTGGGGATCTAATTGTTTGACCTCTGACCTCAGCTATGTGATACAGTAGCAGCCACAGACACTGCCAGCTATGTCCAAAAATTTCTGTGATGTTTCCAGAAATATCTCATACTTTCTCCATTTCTGCAGTAGTGGCATCAGAGAGAAAATCTTTAGAAATTTTGCAAAATATCTAGAAATAGCTGGCAATGTCTGTGGCTACTACTGTAACTGGAACTGAGGCTAAGTCAGATTTCAGGTAGCAAGGTGATTTTTTGGTTTCTCAGATGAGGCCAAAAGGAGATGACTCCATATCCAGCAACTGCTCATTGCTGGTTTTGTTTTAAACTTAGATTTGTGTTTTTTTTATTGTTACTGTTATTTAGTATTTGCTATCTTTATTCAGAATTGTTTTTGGACTGTTGAAAATGTAAAATCTATTTTGATGTGCTTTAGTGGTGTTGCTTTCCTTTGCTGTCTTTAATTGCTGCAAATTTTGTCTTGTCTTGTCTGTCTAGCAATGCAGTTCAAGGGAGGTGTGGTAATTGTTAGACTTCTCATCTCAGCTATGTGATAACTGCAGGTGGGCATAGTTAAATTTGAGATAGCAAGATGATTTTTAGTTCCTCAGAAGAAGCTAGAAGGAGAGAGGTCTAGATACAGGAACTGCTTGTTGCTGTTTTTGTTTTAAACTTAGATTTGTGGGCTTTTAGTGGTTCTGTTTATTTTCTAACTTTACTTAGAATTGTTTTTCGGCTTTTGAAAATTTAAAACCTAGTTTGTTGTGCTTTAGTGGTGCTAGTTTCCTTTGCTGATTGCAGTTGCTGCAAATGTTGTCTTGTCTTGTCTGTCTTGCCATGCTGTTTGCAGGAGTTGTGTTAATTGTCTGACCTCTAATCTCAGCTAATTACTGGAGGTAGGGCTAAGTCAGATTTGAGGTAGCAAGCTGATTTTCGGATTGTCAGAAGAGTCCAGAAGGAGAAGGATCTATATCCAGCAACTGCTTGTTGTTTTTGTTTTGTACATAGATTTTTGGGTGTTCAGTGGTACTGTTAATTCTTTGCTGTCTTTACTTGCTGCAAATTTTGTCTTGTCTTTGCAGTTTAGGGGTGGAGATCAAATTGTCTGCCCTCTGACTTCAGCTATGTGATAATTGTAAGTGAGACTAAGGCAGATTTGCGGTAGCAAGGTGATTTTTGGTTTCTCAGAGGAGGCCAGAATGAGAAAGATCCTGATCCAGCAACCGCATATTGCTGTTTTTGTTTAAACTTTGATTTGTGGACTTTCAGTATTGTTTCTTCTTTGCAATCTTTACTTATAATTGTTTTTGTGCTGTTGAAAATTTTAAACCTTGTTTAGTGTGCTTTAGTGGTGCTGTTTTCCTTTGCTGTCTTTAATTGCTGCACATTTTGTCTCCTGTCTGTCTTGCCTTGCAGTTTGGGGAAGGGGTGCTAATTGTCTGACCTTTGGCCTCAGCTATGTGATAACTGGAGGTGGGGCTAAATCAGATTACAGGTAGCAGGTTGATTTTGGGTTTCCCAAAAGAGGCCAGAAGGAGAAGAATACATTTTCAGCAACTCTTCATTGCTGTTTTTGTTTTAAACATTGATTTGTGGGCTTTTAGTTGTACTGGTATTCAATTGCTGTCTTTTCTTAGAATTGTTTGTGGGCTGCTGAAAATTTAAAACCTAGTTTGATGTGTTGAAGTAGTGCTATTTTCCTTTGTTGTCTTTACTTGCTGCAAATTATGGCTTGTCTTGTATGTTTTGCCTAGCAGTTTGGGGGAGGTGAGCTAAATGTCTGCCCTCTGAGCTCAACTATGTGATAACTGGAAGTGGGGCTAAGTCAGATTTGATGTAGCAAGTTGATTTTTTGTTTGTCAGAAGAGGCCAGAGGGAGAAGGATACATATCCAGAATCTGCTCTTTGCTGTTTAAGTTCTAAACTTAGATGTGTAGGCTTTTAGTAGTAGTGTTATTTCTTTGCTATCTTTGCTTATATATGTTTTTGACCTGTTGAAAATTTAAAACCTAGTTTGACGTGGTTTAGTGGTGATGTTTTCCTTTGCTGCATTTATTTGCTGCACATTTTGTCTCCTCTTATCTGTCTTGCCATGCAGCTTGGGGGAGGGGTGCTAATTGTCTGACCTCTGAAGTCCACTATGTGATAACTAGAGGTGGGGCTAAGTCAGATTACTTGTAGCAAGTTCATTTTTGGTTTCCTAGAAGAGGCCAGAAGGAGAAGGATCCGTATCCAGCAACTGCTCATTGCTGTTTTTGTTTTAAACTTAGTTTTTTCGGCATTTAGTGGTACTGGTATTTCTTTGCTGCCTTTACTTAGAATTGTTTCTAGCCTGTATAAGATTTAAAACCTAGTCTGTTATGCTTTATATGTGCTGTTTTTGTCTGCTGTCTTTTCTTGCAGCAAATTATGCCTTGTCTTGTCTGTCTTGCCTTGCCTTGCATTTTGGGGAAGGGGTGCTAACTGTCTGACCTCTAACCTCAGCTAAGCGATAACTGGATGTAGGCTAAGTCAGATTTGAGGTAGCAAGTTGATTTTTGGTTTCTTAGAAGAGGCCAGAAGTGGAAGGATCCAGATCCAGCAACTGTTCACTACTGTTTTTGTTTTAACCTTAGATTTGTGGCCTTTTAGTGGTACTGTTATTTCTTTGTGGTCTTTACTTGGAATTGTTTTTGGGCTGTTACAAATGTAAAAATTAGTTTGGTGCACTTAAGTGATGATGTTTTCCATTGTTTTTAGTTGCAGCAAATGCTGTCTTGTCCTGTCTGTCTTGACTTGCAGTTTGAGGGAGTGGTGCTCATCGTCTATCCTCTGACCTCAGCTATGTGATAACTGAAAGTGGAGTTAAGTCAGAATTGAGGAAGCAAGCTGATTTTCAGTTTCTCAGAACAGGCAAGAAGAAGGATCCATATCCAGCAACTGCTTATTGCTGTTTCTGTTTTGAACTTAGATTTCTGGGCTTTTAGTGGTTTTGTTATTTCCTTGCAGTATTTTCTTGATGCAAATTTTGTCTTGTCCTGTCTGTCTTGCAGTTTGGGAGTGGGTGTTGAATTGTCTGACCTATGACCTCAGCTATGTGATAACAAGAAGTGGGGCTGAGTCACATTTCAGGTAGAACGTTGATTTTTGGTTTCTCAGAGGGGGCCAGAAGGAGAAAGATTCATATCCAGCAATTGCACATTACTATTTTTTGTTTTTATCTTATGTGTGTGGAAAGTACTGGTCCTGTTATTCCACTGCAGTCTTTACTTGGAATTGTTTGTTTGCCTTTGGAAATTTAAAACCTAGTTTGGTGTGTTGTCATGGTGCATTTTTCCTTTGCTGTATTTACTTTCTGGAAATTTTGGCTGGTCTTGCCCCTCTTGCCTTGTAGTGTGGGCTAGAAGTTCATAGTGTCTGACCTCTGAGTTAAACTAAACTATGTGATAACTGGAGGTTGGGCTAAGTCAGACTTGAGATAGCAAATTGAATTCTGGTTTCTCAGAAGGAGAAGGGTTCATGCCCAGCATTTGGTCATTATTGTTTATGTTCTAAACTTAGATTTGTCTGCATTTAGTGGTGGTGGTATTTCTGTGCTATCTTTACTTATAATTGTTTTTGTGCTGTTGAAAATTGAATCCTAGTTTCTTGTACTGTAGTGGTGCTCTTTCACTTTTCTGCCTTTACTGGCTGCAAATTTTAGCTTGTCTTCACTGTCTTGACTTGCAGTGTAGGGGAGGGGTGCTAATTATCTGACCTCTGATATCAGCTATGTGGCTTAATCAGAATTGAGGTAGCAAGTTGATTTTTGGTTTCTTGGAAGAGGCCAGAAAGAGAAGGATCCATATCCCACAACTGCTCATTGCTGTTTTACTTTTAAACTTAGAATTGTGGGATTTTAGTGGTACTGTTATTTTTTTGCAGTCTTTACTTAGAATTATTTTTATGCTCTTTGAGATTTAAAACATACTCTGGTGTGCTTTAGTGGGGCTGTTCTCATCTGCTGACTTTTCTCGCTACAAATGTTGTCTCATCTTGTCTGTCTTCCCTTGCAGTTTGGGGAAAGGGTGCAAATTGTCTGACCCTGACCTCAGCTAAGCAATAACTGGTGGTGGGTCAAAGTCAGATTTGAGGTACCAAGTTGATTTTTGGTTTCTCAGAAGAGGCCAGAAGGAAAAGGATCAATATCCAGCAACTGCTCATTGCTGTTTTTGTTTTAAATTTAGATTTGTGGGTTTTTAGTGGTACTTTTATTTATTTGCTGTCTTTATTTTTATTTGTTTTAGAGCTATTGATAATTTAAAACCTAGTTCAGTCTGTCTTAGTGGTGCTGTTTTCTTTTGCTGTCTTTTCTTGCTGCAAATTTTGTCTGGTCTTGTCTGTCTTCCCTGTTATTTCTTTGCTATCCTTACTTAGAATTGTTTTTGGGATGTTGAAAATTTAAGTCCTTGTTTGGTGTGCTTAGTGGTGCTGTTTTCATTTTCTGCCTTTACTTGTTGCAAATGTTGTCTTGACTTGTGTGTCTTGCATTACAGTTTGAGGGAGGTATGCTTATTGTCTAACCTCTGACCTCAGCTATGTTATAACTGGAGGTGGAATCAAGTCAGATTTAAGATAGAAAGTTGATTTGCAGTTTCTCTCAGAAGAGGCCAGAAGGAGAAGAATCCTTATCCAGCAACTGCTCATTACTATTTTTGTTTTAGAATTAGTTTTGTGGCCTTTTAGTGGTACTGTTATTTCTTTGATATCTTTACTTAGAATTGTTTTTGGGTTGTTGAAACTTGGAAACCTCATTTGCTGTGCTTTAGTGGCACTATTTTCCTTGTCTGTCTTTACTTGATGCTAATGTTGTCTTCTTTTGTCTCTCTAGCCTTGCAGTTTGGGAAGGGGTGCTAATTGTCTGGCCTCTGATCTCAGCTATGCGATAACTGCAGGTGGGGCTAAGTCAAATGTGAGGTAGGATGTTAATTTTTGGTTTCTCAGAAGAAGCCAGAAGGATAATGGTCCAGATACAGCAACTGCCCATTGCTGTTTTTGTTTTAAACTTGGATATGTGGGCTTTCAGTGATTATGTTATTTCTTTGCCATCTTTACTTAGAATTGTTTTTACTGTTGGAAATTTAAAACCTTGTTTATTGTGCTTTAGTGGTTCTATTTTCCTTTGCTTGCTTTACTTGCTGCAAATTCTGTCTTGTCTGTCTTGCCTATCAGTTTGGGGGAGTGGTACTACTTGTCTGACCCCTGACCTCGGCTATGTGATAACTGGAGGTGACACTAAGTTAAATTTGGGATAGAAAGTTGATTTCTGGTTTTTCAGAAGAGTCCAGAAGGAGAAGGATCTATATGCAGCAGCTGCTTATTGCTGTTTTTGTTTTCAACTTAGATTTGTGGGCTTTTAGTGGAACTGTTATTTCTTTGCTGTATTTACTTGCTGCAAATTTTATTTTGTCTTGTGTGTCTTTCCTTGCAGTTTAAGGGTGGGGATCTCATTGCCTGACCTCAGACATCAGCTGTGTGATAACTGGAGGTGAGGCTATTTCAGATTTGAGGTAGTATGGTGATTTTTGGTATCTCTGAAGAGGCCAGAAGAAGATGTATCCATATTCAGCAACTGCTAATTGCTGTTCTGTTTTGAACTTAGATAATTGAGCTTTCAGTGGTACTGTTATTTCTTTGCAGTCTTTACTTGTAATTATTTTTGGGCTGTTGAAAATGTAAAGCCTTGTTTACTGTGCTGTAATGGTGTTGTTTTCCTTTGCTGTCTTTACATGCTGCAAATTTTGGCTTGCCTTGCCTGTTTTGTCTTGCAGTGAGTGGGAGGGGTGATAATTGTCTGACCTCTGAATTCAGCTATCAGATTACTGGAGGTGAGGCTAAGTCAGATTTGAGATAGCAAGTTGATTTGGGGTTTCTCAGAAGAGGCCAGAAGGAGAAGAATCCAATTCCAGCAACTGCTCATTGCTGTTTTTGTTTTAAACTTAGATTTGTGGGCTTTTAGTGGTACTGTTATTTCTTTGCTATCTTTACTTAGTAATGTTTTCTGCTGTTGAGAATTTGAAGCATAGTTTGGTGTGTTTTAGTAGTGCTGTTTTCCTTTGCTGTCTTTTCTTGCTGCAAATGTTTTCTCGCTTTGTCTGTCTTGCCTTGCAGTTTCAGGGAGAGTTGCTAATTGTCTGATCTTTGACCTCTACTTCATGATAAGTGGAGGTGGGGCTAAGTCAGATTTGAGGTAGCAAGTTGAGTACTAGTTTCTCAGGAGAGGCCAGATGGAGAAGGATTCATATCCAGCAACAGCACATTGCTGTTTTTTTTAACTTAGGTGTATGGGATTTAGTGGTACTTTTATTCCATTGCAGTCTTCACTTAGAATTGTTTTTCTGCTGTTGAAAAGTTAAGATCTAGTCTGCTGTGTTGTAGTGGTGCAGTTTTCCTTTGCTGTCATTACTTCCTGCAAATTTTGGCTGATCTTGTCATTTTTGCCTTGCAGTGTGGGGTAGGGGTGCTAACTGTCTGATCTCTGAGTTCAGTTATGTGACAATTGGAGTTCAGGCTAAGTCAGATTTGAGGTACCAACATGATTTTAAGTTTTTCAGAAGAGGATGGAAGGAGAAGGATCCCGATCCAGCAACTGCTCATTAGAATTTTTGGTTTAGACTTAGATATCTGTCCTTTTCATGGTACTGTTATTCCTTTGCCATCTTTACTTAGAATTGTTTTTGTGCTATTGAAAATGTAAATCCTAGTTTGGTGTGATTTAGTGGTGCAGTTTTCCTTTGCAGTCTTTACTTGCTCCAATTTTTTTCTTCTCTTGTCACTGTAGCCTTGCAGTTTGGAGGAGGGGTGCTAATTTTCTGACCTCTGATCACAACTATGTGATAACTGCAGGTGGGGCTAAGTCCAATTTATGCTAGCAACTTGATTTTTGGATTCTCTGTAGAAGACAGAAGGAGAGGGATCCAGATCCAGCAGCTGCTGTTTGCTGTTTTGTTTTAAACTTAGATTTGTTGGCATTTAGTGGTACTGGTTTTTCTTTGCTGTCTTTACATAGAATAGTTTTTGGCTGTTGAAAATGTAAAACCTCATTTGTTGTGATGTAGAGGTGCTGTTTTCCTTTGTTGTCTTCACTTGCTGCAAATTTTAACTTGTCTTGTCTGTCTTCCCTTGCAGTTTGGGGAAGGGGTGCTAATTGTCTGAACTCTGATCTCAGCTATGTGATAACTGGAGGTGGGGCTAAGTGAGATTTGATGTAGCAAGTTGATTCTGGTTTCTCAGAAGAGGCCACAAGGAGAAGTACCCATATTCAGCAACAATCAATTGCAGTTTTTTTAAAACATAGATTTGTGGGCTTTCAGTTGTACTGTTATTTCTTTGCTGTTTTTACTTACTGCAAGTTTCATCTTGTCTTGTCTGTCTATCGTTGCAGTTTGGGGGAGGGGTGCTAATTGTCCAACCTCTGAGCTCAGCTATGTGATAACTGCAGATGGTGCTAAGTCAAATTTGAGGTAGTAAGTTGATTTTTGTTTTCTCAGAAGACAGAAGGAAAGGGGTCCAGATCCAGCAACAGCTCATTGCTGTTTTTGTTTTAAACTTAGATGTGTTTGCTTTTAGTGTTCCTGTTATTTCTTTGCTACCTTTACAAATAATTGTTTTTTGGGCTATTGAAAATTCAAACCAGTGCTTTATTTGTACTGTTTTTATTTGCTGTCTTTACTTGCAGCATATATTGTCTCTTCTTGTGTGTCTTGCCTTGCAATTTGGGGGATGTGTGTTAATTGTCTGACCTCTGACCTCAGCTTTGTGATAACTTGTGGTTGGGCTGTCAGATTTGAGGTAGCAAGTTGATTTTTGATTTCGCAGAAGAGGCCAGGAGGAAAAGAATCTAGATCCAGCAACTGTTCTTTGCTATATTTGTTTTAAACTTAGATTTATGTCCTTTTAGTGGTACTGTTATTTCTTTGCTATATTTGCTTAGAATTGTTTGATGTGCTTTAGTGGTGCTATTTTCCTTTGCAGTATTTACATGCTGCAAATTTGGTCTTGTCTTGCAAGTCTAGTCTTGCAGTTTGGGGAAGGGGTGCTAATTGTCTGATCTCTGACCTCAGCTACATGGTAACTGCAGGTGGAGCTCAGTCAAATTTGAGGTAGCATGTTAATTTTTGGTTTCTCTTAAAAAAAAAAAAGAAGAAAAGAGGTCCCGATCTAGCAAGTGCTCATAGTTGTTTTTGTTTTAAAGCTAGATTTGTGGGCTTTTAGTGGTTCTGTTATTTCTTTGCTGTCTTGACTTAGAATTGTTTCTGGGCTGTTGAAAATTTAAAACCTCAGTTGATGTGGTTTAGTGGTGCATTTTTCCTTTGCTGTCTGTACTTGCTCCAAATTTTGACTCGTCTTCTCTGTCTTGCCTTGCAGTTTGCTGGAGGGGTGCTAATTGTCTGACCTTTGATCTCAGCTATGTGATCACTGGAGGTTGGGCTTAGTCAGATTAGAGGCAGCATGTTGATTTTCATTTCTCAGAAGAGGCCAGGAGACGGGCTCTATATCCAGCAACTGCTCATTGCTGTTTTTGTTTTAAACTTAGAGTTGTGGGCTTTCTGTGGTTCTCTTATATTTTTTTGCTGTCTTTACTTAAAATTGTTTTTGGGCTGTTGAAAATGTAAAACCTAGTTTGGTGTGTTGTAGTGGTGTTGTTTTCCTTTGCTGTCTTTACTTGCTGGAAATGTTGTGTTGTCTTATCTGTCTTGCCTTTTAGTTTTTGGGAGTGGTGCTAATTGTCTGACCTCAGCTATCTGATAACTGGAGGCAGGACAAAGTCAGATTTGAGATAACAAGATGATTTTTGGTTTCTCAGAAGATTCCAGAACTAGATTGATCCATATCCAGCAACTGCTCATTGCTATTTTTGTATTAAAATTAGATTTGTGGGGTTTTAGTTGTAATGTTATTTCGTTGCTGTCTTTGCTTGCTGCAAATTTTGTCTAATTTTTCTGTCTTGCCTTGCAGTTTTGGGGTGCGAATCTAATTGCCTGACCTTTGACCTCAACTATGTGATAACTGGAGGTGAGGCTAAGTCAGTTTTGAGGAAGCAAGGTGATTTCTGGTTTCTCAGCAGAGACCAGAAGGAGAAGGATCTGTATCCAACAACTGTTCATTGCCATTTTTATTTTAAACTTAGATAGGTGGACTTTTAGTGGTACTGTTATTTCATTGTTGTCTTCACTATAATTGTTTTTGGGATGTTGGAAATTTAAAACCTAGTTTGGTATGTTGTAGTGGTGCATTTTTCCTTTACTGTCTTTACTTGATGCAAATTGTGGTTGGTCTTCTCTGTCTTGCCTTGCAGTGTGGGGGAGGGGTGCTAATTGTCTGACCTCTCAGTTCAGCTTTGTGATAACAGGAGATGGGGCTATGCCAGACTTGACATAGCAAGTTGGTTTTTGGTTTCTCAGAAGAGGCCAGAATGAGAAGGATCCTGATCCAGCAACTGCTCATTGCTATTTTTGTTTTAAAGTTTGATTTTTGGCCTTTCGCTGGTACTGTTATTTCTTTGCTATCTTTACTTAGAATTGTTTTGGGTCTGTTGAAAATGAAAAACCTCATTTGCTGTGATTTAGATGTGTTTTTTTTCTTTGCTGTCTTTACTTGCTGCACATTCTGACTTGTCTGTCTTGCCTTCTAGTCTGGAGGAGGGGTGCTAATTTTCTGACCTCTGGTCTAGCTATATGATAACTGGAGGTGGGGCTAAGTCAGATTTGAGGTAATAAGCTGATTTTGTTTTTTCAGATGAGGCCAGAATGATCTATATCCAGCAACTGTTCATTGCAGTTTTTGTTTTAAACTTATATTTCTGTGCTTTTATTGGTACTGTTATTTCTCTGCCGTCTTTTCTTGCTGTAAATTTTGTCTTGTCTTTCTATACTGGCAGTTTGGTGAAGGGGTGCTAATTGTCTGACCTCTGAGCTCAGCTATGAGATAACTGTAGGTGGGGATAAGTCAAATATGAGGTAGCAAGTTGATTTTTGGTTTCTAAAAAGCCAGAAGGAGAGGGGTCCAGATCCAGCAACTGTTCATTGCTGTTTCTGTTTCAATCTTAGATTTGTGTGCTTTTAGTGGTTCTGTTATTTCTTTGTTGTCTTTATATAGAATTGTTTTTGGGCTATTGAAAATGTAAAACCTTGTTTGCTGAGATTTAGAAGACCTATTTTCCTTTACGTTCTTTACTTGCTGCAAATTTTGAATTGTCATGTCTGTCTTGGCTTGCAGTTTGGAGGTGGGGATCTAATTGTAGAACCTCTGACTTCTGGAGGTGAGGCTAAGTCAGATTTAAGGTAGCAAGGTAATTTTAGGTTTCTCAGGAGAGGTCAGATGTAGAATGATCCATATCAAGAAAGTGTTCATTGCTATTTTTGTTTTAAACTTAGATTTGTTGGCTTTTAGTGCTATTGTTATTTGTTTGCTGTCTTTACTTGCTGCAAATGTTGTCTTGCCTTGTCTGGCTTGCCTTGCAGTTTGGGGGAGGGATGCTAGTTGCCTGACCTCTAATCTCAGTTACATGATAACTGCAGGTGGGGCTAAATGAAATTTGAGGTAGCAATTGATTTTTAGTTTCTCAGAAGAAGCCAGAAGGAGAGGGGTCCAGATCCAGCAACTGCTCATTACTGTTTTTGTTTTAAACTTAGATTTGAGGATTTTTAGTGTTTCTGTTATTTCTTTCATATCTTTACTAAGAAATGTTTAGGGACTGTTGAAATTGTAAAACCTTGTTTGCTGTGCTTTAGTTGTGCTGTTTTCCTTTGTTGTCCTTACTTGCTGCAAATTTTGTCTTGTCTTGTCTGTCTAGCCTTGTAGTTTGGGGGAGTGGTTCTAATTGCCTGACCTCCAACAACAGCTATGTGATAACCGGAGGTGGGATTAAGAAAGATTTCATGTAACAAGTTGATTTTTGGTTTCTCAGAAGAGTGCAAAAGAAGAAGGAGCCATATCCAGGAACTGCTCATTGCTGTATTAGTTTTAAATTTAGATTTGTGGTCTTTTAATGGTATTGTTATTTCTTTGCTATCTTTACTTGCTGCAAATTTTGTCTTGTCTGTCTTACCTTGAAGTTTAGAGGTGGTGATCTAATTGACCTCTGACCTCAGCTATGTGATAAAAGCAGGTGGGGCTAAGTGAAATTTGAGATAGCAAGTTGATTTTTACTTTCTCAGAAGAAGCCAGATGGAATGGGATCCAGATCAAGCAACTGCTTATTACTGTTTTTGTTTTAAACTTAGATTTGAGGATTTTTAGTGTTTCTGTTATTTCTTTAGTATTTTTACTAAGAATTGTTTTTGGGCTGTTGAAAATGTAAAACCTTGTTTGCTGTGCTTTAGTGGTTCTGTTTTCCTTTGCTGTCTTTACTTGCTGCAAATTTTGTTGTCTTGTCTGTTTTGCCTTGCAGTTTGGAGGAGTGGTGCTAATTGTCTGACCTATGACATCAGCTATGTGATAACCAGACGTGGGACTAAGACAGATTTGAAGAAGCAAGTTGATTTTTGGTTTCTCAGATGGGTGCAGAAGAAGAAGGATCCATATCTAGGAACTGCTCATTACTGCATCTGTTTTAAATTTAGATTTGTGGTCTTTTTGTAGTACTGTTATTTCTTTGCTATCTTTACTTGCTGCAAATTTTATCTTATCTTGTCTGTCTTGCCTTGAAGATTGGGGGAAGGGATCTAATTATCTGACCCCTGACCTCAGGTATGTGATAACTGGAGGTTAGGCAAAGTCAGATTTGAGGTAGCAAGTTGATTTTTGGTTTCTCAGAAGAGCCCAGAAGTATAAGGATCCATATCCTGCAACTTCTCATTGTTGTTTTTGATTTAAACTTAGATTTGTGGGATTTTAGTGGTACTGTTATTTCCATGCTGTCTTTACTTATAATTGTTTTTGGGCTGTTGAAAACTTGAAAACTAGTTTGGTGTTGTAGTGGTGCAGTTTTCCTTTGCTGTCTTTATTTGCTGCAATGTTTGGCTTGTCTTGTCTGTTTTTGCTTGCAGTTTGTTTGTGGAGATCTAATTCTCTGACCACTGACCTTAGCTACGTGATAACTGGAGGTAGGTCTAAGTCAGATTTGAGGTAGCAAGTTGATTTTTGGTTTCTCAGAAGACGCCAGAAGGAGAAGTATCTAGATCCAGCAACTGCTCATTGTTTATTTTGTTTAAACTTAGATTAATGGCATTTTATTGGTACTGTTATTTTTTTGTTACCTTTACTTAAAATTGTTTGGGGTTGTTGAACATTGAAATCCTATTTTGGTGTGCTTAAGTGGTGCTGTTTTCCATTGTTGTCTTTACTTGCTACAAAGTTTGTCTTGTCTGTCTTGCCTTGCAGATATGTGGAGCTGTGCAAGCTCTCTGTCCTCTGATCTTAGCTACATGATAACTGGATGTGGGGCGAAGTCAGATTTGAGGCAGCAAGTTAATTTCTTGTTTCTTATAATAAGAGAGAAGGAGAAGGTCCAGATTCAGCTACTGCTCATTGCTGTTTTTGTTTTAAACTTAGATTTTGTAGGTTTTTAATTGCACTGTTGCTTCTTTGCTGTCTTTACTTAGAATTGTTTTAGGCTGTTGAAATGTTAAACCCAGTTTGGTATGTTTTAGTGGTGATGTTTTCCTTTGCTGTCTTTACTTGATGCAAAGTTTGACTTTTTCTGTCTGTCTTGCCTTGCAGTTTGGGGGAGGGGTTTTAACTTTCTGACCTCTGATCTAAGCTATGTGATAACTGGAGGTGGGGCTAAGTCAGAATTGATGTAGTGTCTTGCTTTAGGTTTCTCAGAAGAGGCCAGAAGGAGAAGGATCCATATCCAGCAACTGCTGATTGCAGTTTTTACTTTAAACTTTGATTTGGGGGCTTTTAGTGGTACTATTATTTCCTTTCTCTCTTTACTTGCTGCAAATTTTGTATTGTCTTGTCTGTCTTGCCTTGCACTTTGGGGGAGGGATGCTAGTTGTCTGAGCTGAGACCTCAGCTATGTGATAACTGGAGGTGAGGAGTAGTGAGATTTGAGGTAGCAAGGTGATTTTTGGTATCTCAGAAGAGGCCAGAAGGATCCATATACAGCAACTGCTCAGTGTGGTTGCTGTTTTAAACGTTGAATTTTGTTCTTTTAGTGGTACTGTCATTTCTTTGCTGTCATTAGTTATAATTGTTTAGGTCTGTTGAAAATTTAAAACCTTGTTTGATGTGCTTTAGTGATGCTGTTTTCCTTTGCTGTCTTTACTTGCTGCAAATTTTCTCTTGTCTTGTCTGTCTTCCCCTGCAATTTGGGGGACAGGTGCTAATTGTCATGCCTCTGAGTTCAGCTATGTGATAACTGCAGGTGGGGCTAATTCAAATTTGATGTAGCAAGCTGATGTTTGGTTTCTCAGAAGCCAGAAGGAGAGGGGGTCCAGATCCACCAACTTCTCATTGATTTTTTTTGTTTTAAACTTAGATTTGTGGGCTCTCTGTGGTTCTGTTGTTTCTTTGCTATCCTTACTTAGAACTGTTTTTGGGCTGTTGAAAATTTAAAACCTATTTTGGTGTGCTTTAGTTGTGCTGTTTTCCTTTGTTGTCCTTACTTGCTGCAAATGTTGTCTTGTCTTGTCTGTCTAGCCTTTCAGTTTGAGGGAGTGGTTCTAATTGTCTGACCTCTGACATCAGCTATGTGATAACTGGATGTGGTGCTAAGAAAAAATTCACTTAGCAAGTTGATTTTTGGTTTCTCAGAAGAGTGCAAAAGAAGAGGGAGCCATATCCAGGAACTGCTCATTGCTGTATTAGTTTTAAATTTAGATTTGTGGTCTTTTAGTGGTATTGTTATTTCATTGCTGTCTTTACTTGCTGCAAATTTTGTCTCGTCTTGTCTTGCAGTTTGTGGGAGGTGTGCTAATTGTCTGTCCTCTGACCTTACCTACATATAACTGGAGGTGGGGCTAAGTCAGATTTGAGGTAGCAAGGTGATTTTTGGTTTCTCTGAAGAGGCGAGAAGGATCCTGATCCAGCAACTGGTCACTACTATTTTTGTTTTAAACTTAGATTTGTGTCCTTTTAGTGATACTGTTACATCTTTGCTATCTACTTAGATTCATTTCAGTGCTGTTGAAAATATAAATCTTAGTTTGGTATGCTTTAGTGGTGCTGTTTTCCTTAGCTGTGTTTACTTGCTTCACATTTTGTTTTGTCTTGTCTGTCTTGCCATGCAGTTTGGGGGTGGGCATCTAATTATATGACCTCTGAGCTCAGCTACTGTATGTGATAATGAGAAGTGAGATTAAGTGTCACTTGAGATAGCAAGGTGATTTTTGGTTTCTCAGAAGAGGCCAGATGGAGAAAGATCCATATTCAGCAACTGATCATTACTGTTTTTATTTTAAATTTAGATTTGTGGGATTTTAGTGGTACTGTTATTTCTTTGCTGTCATTACTTATAACAGTTTTTGAGCTGTTGAAATTTGAAACCTAGTTTGGTGTGATGTGGTGGTGCTGCTTTCCTTTGCTGTCTTTACTTGCTGCAAATTTCGACTCATCTTGTCTGTCTTGCCTTGCAGTTTGGTTGAGGGGTGCTAATTGTTTGACCTCTGACCTCAGCTATGTGATAATTGGAGATAAGGAGAAGTCAGATTTGAAGAGCAAGGTGGTTTCTGATATCTCAAAAGAAGCCAGAAGGAGAAGGATTTGCATCCAGCAACTGCTCATTGATGTTTCAGTTTTAAACTTTGAATTGTGGGCTTTTAGTGGTACTATTATAAATTTGTTCTCTTTACTTTTAATTGTGTTTGGGCTGTTAAACACTTAAAACCTTGTTTGATGTAACTTTGTGATGATGTTTTCCTTTGCTGTTTTTACTTGCTGCATATTTTTTCTTGTCTTTTCTTGTCTGTCTTGCCTTGCTGTTTTCATGAGGGATGCAAATTGTTTGACCTCTGACCTCAGCTATGTGTTAACTGCAAGTGGGGCTAAGTCAAATTTGATGTAGCTAGTTGATTTTTGTTTTCTCAGAAGTCAGAAGGAGAAGGGTCCAGATCAAGCAACTACTCACTGCTGTTTTTGTTTTAAACTTAGATTTGTGGACTTTTAGTGTTCCTGTTATTTCTTTCCTATCTTAATTAAGAATTGCTTTTGAGCTGTTGAAAACTTCAAACATCTTTTTATGTGCTTTAGTAGTGCTGTTTTCCTTTGCTGTCTTTACTTGCTGCACACTTTGTCTTGTCTTGTCTGTCTTGCCTTGCAGTTTGGCGGAGTGGTGCTAATTGTCTGACCTCTAACTTCAGCTATGTGATAACTGAAGGTAGAGCTAAGGAAGATTTGAAGTAGCAAGTTGATTTTTTGTTTCTCAGAAGAGTACAGAAGGAGAAAGATCCATATATATCAACTGATCATTACTGTTTTTGTTTAAAACTTAGATTTGTGGATTCTTAGTGGCACTGTTATTTCCTTGCTGTCTTTACTTGCTGTAAATTTTGTCTTGTATGTCTTGCCTTGCAGTTTGGTGGTGAGGATCTAATTGTCTGACCTCTGATCTCAGGTATGTGATAACTGTAGGTGAATCGGAGTCAGGTTTGAGGTAACAAGCTGATTTCTGGTTTTTCAGAAGAGCCAAATGGAGAAGGGGCCATATTCAGCAACTGCTCATTGCTGTTTTTATTTTCAACTAAGATTTGTGAACATTTAGTGCTACTGTTATTTCTTTGCTGTTTTTACTTACTGCAAATTTTGTCTTGTCTTGCAGTTTGTGGGTGGGGATCTAGTTGTCTGATCTCTGAGCTCAGCTCTGCGATAACTGTAGGTGGGGCTAAGTCAGATTTAAGTTAGTAACTTGATTTTTGGTTTCTCATGAGATGCTAGCAGGAGAAGGATCAATTTCCAGCAACTAATCTTTGCTACTTTTGTTTTAAACTTAGATTTGTGGGCTTTTAGCAGTACTGTTATTTCTTTACAATTTTTACTTATAATTGTTTATGGGCTGTTGAAAATTTAAAACCATGTTTGTTTTGCTTTAGTGGTGCTGTTTTCCTTTGCTGTCTTTTACTTGCTACAAATTTTGTCTTGTCTAGTCTGTCTTGCCTTGCAGTTTGGTGGAGTGGTGCTAATTGTCTGATCTCTGACATCAACGATGCGATAACTGGAGGTCGGACTAAATCAGATTTGAAGTAGCAAGTTGATTTTTGGTGTTTCCGATGAGTACAGAAGGAGAGGGATACATTTCCAGCAACTGCTCACTGCTGTTTTGTTTTAAATTTAGATGTCTGGGCTTTTAGTGGTAATGTTATTTCTTTGCTGTCTGTATCTATAATTGTTTTTCTGTGTTGAAATTTTAAAATCTAGTTTGGTGTGTTGTGGTGGTGCAGTTTTACTTTGATGTATTTATTTGCTGCAAATGTTGGCCAGTATTGTCTGCCTTTCCTTGCAGCATGAGGGGAGGAGTGCTAATTTTCTGACCTCTGAGTTCAGCTATGTGATAACTGGATGTGGGGTTAAGCCAGATATGAGTTACAGTAAGAAGTTAATTTTTGGTTTCTCAGATGAAGCCACACAGAGAGGGGTCCAGATCCAGCAATTGCGTATTACTGATTTTATTTTAAATTTAGATTTGTGGGGTTTTTATGGTTCTGTTATTTCTTTGCTATCTTTATTTAGAATTGGCTTTGGGCTGTTGAAAGTTTGAAACCTAATTTGGTGTGCTTTAGTGGTGTTGTTTTCCTTTGCTGTTTTCTTGCTGCAAATTTTGTCACATCTTGTCTCTCCTGCCTTACAGATTGGGGGAAGTGTGCTAATTGTCTGACCTCTGACCTCACCTATGTGATAACTGGAGGTGGGGCTAAGTCATATTTGACATAGCAAGTTGATTTTTGGTTTCTCAGAAGATGCCAGAAGAAAGATCCTGATCCAGCAACTGCTCATTGCTATTTTTGTTTTAAACTTAGATTTGTGTCCTTTTAGTGGTACTGTTATTTCTTTGCAATATTTACTTATAATTGTATTTGTGCTGTGGAAAATTTAAATCTCAGTTTGCAGTGCCTTAGTGGTGCTGTTTTACTTTGCTGTGTTTACTTGCTGCAAATGTCATCTTGTCTTGTCTGTCTTTCCTTGTAGTTTGGGGATGAGGATCTAATTATCTGACCTCTGAGCTCAGCTATGTGTTAACTGGAGGTGAAACTAAGTCAAATGTAAGGTAGCAAAATGATTTTTGTTTTTTCAGAAGAGGCCAGATGGTGAAGGATCTATATTCATCAACTGCTCACTGCTGTTTTTCTTTTAAACTTAGATTTGTGGGCTTTAAGTGGTACAGTTCTTCTTTGCTGTCTTTACTTATAATTGTGTTTGGATTGTTGAAAATTGAAAGCCTTGTTTAATGTGTTGCAGTGGTGCTGTTTCCCTTTGCTGCCTTTTCTTGTTGCAAATTTTGTCTATTCTTGTCTGCAGTGTGGCGGAGGGGTGCTAACAGTCTGACCTCTGACATTAGCTAAGTGATAACTGGAGGTGGAGCTAAGTCAGATTTGTGGTAGCAAATTGATTATTGGTTTCTCAGGAGAGGCCAGAAGGAGAAGGTCCAGATTCATTGCTATTTTTGTTTTAAACTTAGATTTGTGGGCTTTTAGTTGTACTATTATTTATTTGCTGTCTTTACTTAGAATTGTTTTAGGGCTGTTGAACATTTAAAACCTAGTTTGGTGTGCTTTAGTGGTGCTGTTTTCCTTTGCTCTTTTTACTTGCTGCAAATTTTATCGTGTCTTTTCCATCTTATAGAAACATAGAATTTGACGGCAGATAAGAACCACTTGGCCCACCCAGTCTGCCCATTTTCCTACCTAATGGGTAAGCTGCAGATCCTAGTTAACCAGCAGCCTACTTCTTTCTACCCTCACCCCCTAGAATTGCCTTATGACTGTCCCATGCATGCTTGAATTCAATCACTGTTTTTGACTCCACAACCTCCTCCTGAAGGCTGTTCCATGCATCCACAATCCTCTCTGTGAAAAAATACTTCCTTACATTACCTCTGAGCCACACCCCCTCTATCTTCAAATTGTGCCTCTTGTTCTTGCACACCTCTTTTTTTGAAAGATGCTACCCTCTTGGACTTTGTTGATTCCCTTGAGGTACTTGAAAGTTTCTAGCATGTCTCTCCTCTCTCTCCTTTCCTCGAGGCTATACATATTAAGCTCCTTTAGTCTCTCATCATATGTCTTCTGGTGTAGACCCTGCACCATTTTAGTTGCCCTCCTCTGGACAGCTTCCATCCTGTCTATGTCCTTGTGGAGATTGGGTCTCCAGAACTGTACACAGTACTCCAGATGGGGTTTCACCAGCTGTCTGTACAGAGGGATAACAACTTCCTATTTTCTATGGGTGATGCATCTCCCAATGCATCCCAGTATACCCACAGCCCTCCTTACCACTCTCTCACATTGCTTGCCCACCTTTAAGTCATCTCATATGACTACCCCCAGGTCCCTTTCCATTTTTGTTGTCTTTAGTATCTCACCACCCATTGTGTACTCTTCCCCTGGATTTTTGTTTCCCAGGTGCATTACCTTGCACTTCTTAGCATTGAATCAAAGCTGCCATACATTTGACCATTCCTCTAACCTTGCCAAGTCCTTATCATCCTTTCCACCCCACCTTGTGCATCAACTCTGTTGCAGATCTTTGTGTCATCTGCAAAGAGATATACTTTTCCTTCCAGTCCATCTGCAATGTCACTTATAAAGACATTGAAGAGGACCAGTCTAATACTGAACCCTGCTGTACCCACTAGTAACCCCCTTTCTTCAGAGTGGACTCCATTTACTATTACCCTCTGTGTCCTATTCTCCAGCCAATTCTTTTATCAGGCTATCATCTTGGGACCCACTCCCAGGCTGGCTAACTTGTATATTAATATTTTGTGTGGGACTGTGTCAAATGCCTTGCTAAAGTCTAGGTAGGCCATGTCCACAGCCCCTCCCTGATCTACTACTTTGGTCACCCAGTCAAAGAAATCTATTAGATTCATCTGGCATGACCTTCCCACTGTGAATCCATGCTGCCTTGGGTCCTGTGCCCCTCTGGCCTCTAGGTACTCAACAATTCTTTCCTTCTCTTATTTTGCATTTTAGGGAAGGGGTGCTAATTGTTTGACCTCTGACTTAAGCCATGCGAAAACTGGAGCTGAGGAGAAGTCAGGTTTGAGGTAACAATGTGATTTTTGATATCTCAGAAGAGACCAGAAGGAGAAGGATCCATATTCAGCAACTGCTCATTGCTGTTTCTGTTTTAAACGTTGAATTGTGGACTTTTAGTGGTACTGTTATTGTTTTGCTGTCTTTACTTGCTGCAAATCTTGTTTTGTCTTGTCTGTCTTGCCTTGCAGTTTTCAGTGTTGTACTTATTGTCAGATCTCTGACCTCAGTAATGTAATACTGTGGGAGGGGCTAAATCAAATTTGAGACAGCAAGTTTATTTTTGGTTTCTCATAGGTGAGAACCAGAGAGGTCCAGATCCAGCAACTGCTTACTGCTGTTTTTTCCTTTAAACTTAGATTTGTGGTTTTTCAGTTGTTTTGTGACTTCTTTGCTGTGTTTATTTAAAATTGTTTTTGTGCTGTTGAAAATTTAAAACCTCATTTGCTGTGCTTCAGTGGTGCTGTTTTCCATTGCTGTCATTTCTTGCTACAAATTTTGTCTTGTCTTGTCTGTCTTGCCTTGCCATTTTGGGGAGTGGTGCTAATTATTTGACCTCTGACATCAGCTATGTGATCACTAGAGGTGGAGGTAAGTCTTATTTGAAGTAGCAACTTAATTTTTTGTTTCTCAGAAGAGTACAGAAGGAGAAAGATCCATATCTGGCAACTGCTCATTGCTGTTTTTGTTTTAAACTTAGATTTGTGGACTCTTATTGGCATTGTTATTTCTTTGCTGTCTTTACTTGCTGTAAATTTTGTCATGTCTTGTCTGTCTTGCCTTGCAGTTTGGGGTGGGGATCTAATTGTCTGACCTCTGACTTCAGGCACGTGATAACTGGAGGTGAGTCTTACTCAGATTTGAGGTAGCAAGCTGATTTTTTGGTTTCTAATAAGAGGCTAGTAGTAGAATGATTCATATCCAGCAACAGCTCATTGCTTTTTTTGTTTTAAACTTTTTTGAGGACTTTTGTTGTCTTTTCCTATAGTTGTTTTTGGACAGTTGAAAATTTGAAATCTAGTATGGTGTGTTGTAGTTATGCAGTTTTCCTTTTCTATCTTTATTTGCTGTAAATCTTGTCTTGTCTTGTCTGCTTTGCCTTGCAGTGTGGGGAAGGGGTGCTAATTGTCTGACCTCTGAGTTCAGCTATGTGATAACTGGAGGTGGGGCTAAGTCAGATTTGAGGTAGCAAGTTCATTTTTTGTTTCTCAGAAGAGGCCAGAAGTAGAAGGTTTCAGATCCAGCAACTGCTCATTGCTATTGCTGTCTTAAACTTAGATTTGTGGCCTTTTAGTAGTACTGTTATTTTTTTTTTGTTATCTTTACTTAGAATTATTTTTGTGCTGTTGAAAATTTAAATCCTAGTTTGGTATTCTTTAGTGGTGCAGTTTTTCTTTGCAGTCTTTACTTGCTGCAAATTTGGTCTCATCTTGTCTGTCTTGCCTTGCAGTTTGGGGAGGGTGCTAATTGTCTGATCTCTGACCTCAGCTATGTGATAATTGCAGGTGGGGCTAAGTCAAATTTGTGGTAGCAAGTAGATTTTTGGTTTCTCTGTAGAAACTAGAGGGAGAGGGGTCCAGATCCAGCAACTGCTCATAGCTGTTTTCATATTAAACTTAGATTTGTGGGCTTTTAGTTGTTCTGTTATTTCTTTGCTATCTTTACTTATAATTGGTTTTGGACTGTTGAACATGTAAAACCTCAGTTGCTGTACTTTAGTGGTGCTGTTTTCCTTTGCTGTCTTTACTTGTTAATTGTCTGACCTCTGATCTCACCTATGTGATAACTGGAGGTGGAGTAAAGTCAGATTTGAGGTAGCAAGTTAATTTTGGTTTTCTCAGAAGAGGCCAGAAGGAGAAGGATCCATATCCAGCAATTGCTCATTGCAGTTTGTGTTTTAAACTTAGATTTGTGGAATTTTAGTACTACTGTTATTTCTTTGCTGTCTTTATATGCTGTAGATTTTGTCTTGTCTTGTCTGTCTTACCTTGCAGTTTGAGGGTGGGGATCTAATTGTCTGACGTCTGACCTCAGCTATGTGATAACTGGATTTGAAGCTGTCAGATTTGAGGTAGCATTTTAATTTTTGGTTTCTCAGAAGAGTCCAGAAGGAGAAGGATCCACATCTAGCAGTGGCTCATAGCTGTTTTTATTTTAAAATTAGATTTGTGGGCTTTTAGTGGTACTGTTGTTTCTTTGCTGTTTTTTCCTGTGGCAAATTTTGTCTTGCAGTTTGGGTATGGGGTGCAAATTGTCTGACCTCAGCTAAGTGATAACAAGAGGGGAGATTTAGTCAGATTTGTGGTAGCAAGGTGATTTTTGGTTTGTCAGAAAAGTCCAGATGGAGAAGAATCCATATTCAGCAACTGCTCATTGCTGTTTTTATTTTAAACTTACATTTGTGGCCTTTTAGTGGTACTTTTATTTCTTTTCTAGCTTTACTTAGAATTGTTTTTTGTGCTGTTAAGAATTTAAATCCTAGTTTGGTGTCCTTTCGTGATGTTGTTTTCCTTTGCACCCTTTAATTGCTGCAAATTTTGTCTTATCGTGTCAGTCTATCCTTGCAGTTTGGAGAGGGGTGCTAATTGTCTGACCTCTGACATCAGCTACTTGATAACTGGTGGTGGGGCTATGTCAAATTTGAGGTAGCAATTTGATTTTTGTTTTCTCTGAAGAAGCCAGAAAGAGAGGGGTCCAGATCCAGCAACTGCTTATTGGTGTTTTTGTTTTAATCTTAGATTTGTGGGCTATTAATGGTTCTGTTATTTCTTTGCTGTCTTTACTTAGAAATGTTTTGGGGCTGTTGAAAATGTAACACCTTGTTTGCTGTGCTTTAGTGGTGCTGTTTTCCTTTGCTGTCTTTATTTGCTGCAACGTTATACTTGTCTTTTCTATCTTGCCTTGCAGTTTGGGGGAGGGGTGCTAATTGTCTGATCTCTGATCTCAGCTATGTGATAACTGGCGGTGGTGCAAAGTCAGATTTGAGGTAGCAAGTTGATTTTGGTTTCTCAGAAGAGGCCACAAAGAGAAGGATCCATATCAAGCCACTGCTCATTGCAGTTTGTGTTTTAAACTTAGGTTTGTGGGCTTTTAGTGGTACTGTTATTTCTTTGCTGTCCTTACTTGCTGCAAATTTTGTCTTGCCTTGCAATTTGGGGGTGGGGATCTAATTGTCTGACTCTGACCTCAGCTATGTGATAATTGAAGGTGAGGCTAAGTCAGATTTGAGGTAGCAAGTTGATTTTTGGTTTCTCAGAAGAGGCAAGACAGAGAAGGATCCATATTCAGCAACTGGGGGAGGGAAGAGGGGTGGTGTAGCACTGTTAGTCAGAAATGGCATGGGTATTGTAGAGGCAGAGGGGAACATGGAGATTATTTGGGTCACCTTGCTTATGCGGGGGGTAAGAGAGTAAAGGTCAGAGTGGTATACAGACTGCCAGCACTGGCGGAGGTCCAGGAAGAAAGTTTTGTGTGGCAAATCTTAAGGGACCCTGTAGATTGGGAAAAGGAAGGCTAGTGGTAATGGGGACCCCAACATGCCAGGAACAGCATGGGGAACTATGATGTCACCAGTGGCCAGAGAGCAGAGGCTGCTGGATGTCTTCCAGAATGCGTTTCTGACACAACAGGTGGGTGAGCCAACTAGGGAGGCTCGGACACTGGACATAATCCTGGTGGACAGTGATCATATTGGGGCCTAGAGCTGAGGAACCCATTGGTGTGGAGTGATCATGCCACAGTCTGGTACTTCCTGGACCTAGGGGGGAGGAAAGCTGAACAAGGACAGTAGCAACCATCTATAGGGGTGCAGTCTTCAGGGAGATGGGAAGGATCCTATAAGGTCATCTGGACAGGATAAGGCCAGATATGGCTGCTGACAGCAGGTGGGTGATCATTAGGAGGGGAATACAGGAGGTTACCAGATCCTGTGTAAGGGAAAGGCATAAGTTCAGTAAGGCCAGAAAACCCTGCTGGTGGACCCAGGAGGTGATGAGGGAAAATAAGGCAGCCTATAGGCACTTCAAATGCTCAAAGAGTGAAAGGGATCAGGAGAAATATGAGCTAACAGCCAAGAGAGTCACCAGGGTGATAAGAGCAGCTAAGGCAAAAAAGGAGTAGTCCATGGCCAGTGCAATCTGGAGGGGGGGACAAGGGTTTGTTTAGATACATAGTGGGAAAAAGGAAAGTAAGGAGGCAGATCAGCAAGATAAGGATAGGGGATGGTTGGGCACAGGAGGTGGGGGAACAGGCATAAGTCCTAAATGAATACTTTGCCTCTGTTTTGACCAGGGGAGATGGAGGGGCTACGTCTTGCAAGGGGAGCATGGGTAATCCAGAGCAAGGGGGTGGGACCGGTAGAGACCTGGGGCCCCTGATGCATCTGGGGAAAGGGAATGGTCACCACAGACAAGTGGGGGGCCAGCAGTGCAGGATGAAATTGGGTAGGATGTGGAGGCTGAAATTTCAGTAGAGAGAGTAAGGAGAGCCCTCAGGTCCCTTTGGATGGAGAAAGCACCTGGGCCAGATGAGATACATCCCAGGGTACTGAGGGAACTGTTGGATATCCTGGCAGTCCCTCTAGTGGAGTGTTTCAACATCTCTCTGAGGACTGAGTGGGTGCCCCAAGACTGGAGGGTAGCCCATGTCATGCAGATCCACAAGGGAGGATAAAGAGAGGAGGCAGGAAATTACAGGCCCGTTAGCCTGACATCAGTGGTTGGCAAAGTGATGGAGAGTATTGTCAAGGAAAGGCATGGGGGGGTTACTGGAGCAAATTGGGTACTTGGACAATAGGCAGCATGGCTTTGTCATGGGAAGATAGTACCAGACAAACCTTGTTGAGTTCTATGACTTGGTGATGAGAGCCCTGGACCAGGGTAGGCCAGTGGACGTCCTCTTTCTGGACCTTAGCAAGGCATTTGATTTGGTACCCCACAGTGGCCTGCTGGCTAAGCTGAAGGAAATGGGGGTAGTGAGACAGTTATTAAGATGGATAGGAAATTGGCTCTCTGAGCATACCCAGAAGCTGGTGGTTGGAGGATTAGCCTCATCTCCAAGGTGTGTTAGTAGTGGGGTACTCCAGGGGTCAGTGCTGGGGCCACTCCTGTTCAACGACTATATCTCAGACATCAGGAGGGGGCTTAGGAGTGATATGAGTCTCTTTGCAGATGACTTAAAGCTGAGTACAGTGGTGGATGGGGAGGGTGGCCTTGCAGCAGGACATGGAGGCACTCTGGAAAGGTGGTTGGGAAAATGGAAACTAAAATTCAATGTAGGGAAGTGCAAGGTTCTGCACCTGGGAATCAGAAATTGTCCAGGCCAGGGATATACCCTGGAAGGAGACATGATTCAAGTCACAGAGGGTGAGAGGGACCTGGGGGTAGTTGTAGATGTCAAAATGAACAACTCAGAGACCTGTAGGAGGGCAGCAGCAAGGGCAAATAGGATGCTGGGATGCATCACCGGGGGATTACCTCCAGAAAGGGGGAAGTGATCCTTCCACTGTACAACTGCTTGGTTAGGCCATACCTCAAGTATTGTGTACAGTTTTGGAGATCTCATCCAGGGGAGTAGAGGCTCAAGGAGCTTGACATGTACACCCTGGAGGAGAGGAGGGACAGGGGGAGCATGATAGAGGTCTTTAAGTATGTGAAACAGATCAATAAAGGAGGCCCATTCAGGGTGCTCCAAAGGAAGGAGGGTGGGGCAACAAGAGGTAATGGGTGTAAGCTGGAAGAGACAGGCTCAGAGGGGAGAGGAGGAGATGTTATTTCACTGAAAGGGTGGTGGAGCCATGGAATGCATTACCCAGGGAGCTGGTAGAGGTGGAGATTGTGGATGGATTTAAGAGGGGATGGGACAGGTACATGGCGAGAGTAAATCTGACCTGGCCCAATACAGGTGGAACATCTGGGACTGGGGACAGTATAACCCAAGGGGGAAGGGGGACACCAAAATCAGCCCTCAGTGCAGGTGCTGAAAATCGAGCAGACTCGAGAGACAGTTAGGCCTATTCTGCTGGCATTTTAGTATGTTAGTATGTAACTACTCATTGCTGGTTTTATTTTAAACTTACATTTCTGGCTTTTAGTGGTACTGTTATTTCTTTGCTGTCTTTACTTTTAATTGTTTTGGGGCTGTTGAAAATTGAAAACCTTGTTTGGTGTGTTGTAGTGGTGCTATTTTCCTTTGCTGCTTTTACTTGCTGCAAATTTTGGCTTGTTGTGTCTGTCTTTCCCTGCTGTGTGAGCGAAGAGTGCAAATTGTCTGACCTCTGAGTTCAGCTATGTGATATCTGGAGGTGGGGCTAACTCAGATTTGATGTAGCAAGTTCATTTGTTGGTTTCTCAGAAGATGCCAGAAGGAGAAGGATTCAGATCCAGCAACTGTTCACTGCTGTTTTTGTTTTAAACTTAGATTTGTTGCCTTTTAGTGATACAGTTATTTCTTTGCTATCTTTAATTAGAATTGTTTCTGGGTTGCTGAACATTTAAATCCTTGCTTGGTGTGCTTCAGCTGTGCCATTTTCCTTTGCTTTCTTTACTTGCTGCAGTTTTTGTCTTGTCTGTCTTGCCTTACAGTTTGGTGGATGGGGGCTAATTCTCTGACCTCTGATCATAGCTATGTGATAAAGGGAGGTGAGGCTCAGTCAAATTTGAGATACCAAGTTCATTTTGGTTTCACAGAAAACGCAAGAAGCAAAAGGATCCACATCAAGCAATTGCTCATTGCAGTTATTGTTTTAAGCTTAGATTGTTGGGCTTTTAGTGGTACTGTTATTTCTTTGCTGTTTTTACTTGCTTTTTAGCAAGTTAATTTTTGTTTTTTTCAGAAGTAGCCTGAAGTAGAAGAATCCAGATCCAGCAACTGCTCATTACTATTTTTGTTTTAAACTTAGATTTTAGTGGTACTGTTATTTCTTTACTTAGAATTGTTTTTGCTCTGTTGAAAATTTAAGTCCTAGTATGGTGTACTTTAGTGGTGCCGTTTTCCTTTGCTGTCTTTACTTGCTGCAGATTTTGTCTTATCTTGTCTGTCTTGCAGTTTGGGGGGGAGTGCTAATTGTCTGACCTCTGCCCTCAGCTATGTGATAAATGGAGGTGAGGCAACATCAGATTTGTGGTAGCAAGCTAATCTTTGGTATCCCAGAATAGGCCAGAATGAGAAGACTCAATATCCAGCAACTGCTCATTGCTGTTTCTGTTTTAAACTTAGCATTGTGATCCTTTAGTGGTGATGTCATTTCTTTGCTGTCTTTACTAATACTTGTTTTTGGGCTGTTGAAAATGTATATTCTTGTTTGATGTGCTTTAGTTGTGGTGTTTTCCTTTGCTGTTTCTACTTGCTGAAAATGTTGTCTTGTATTGTCTGTCTAGCATTGCAGTTTGGGGGGAAGGGTGCTGATTGTCTGACCTATGACCTCAGCTATCTGATAACTGTAGGTAGGTCTATGTCAAATTTGAGGTAGCAAGCTGATTTTTGGTTTCTCAGAAGCCAGGAGAGGGGTCAAGATCCAGGAACTGCTCATTGCTGTTTTTGTTTCAAAACTTAGATTTGTGGGCTTTAAGAGGTACTATTATTTCTTTGCAGTCTTTACTTGCTACAAATGTTGTCTTGTCTTGTCAGTCTTGCCTTGCAATATGGGGATGGAGATTCAAATGTCTGACCTCTGACCTCGGGTATGTGATAACGGGAGGTGAGACTGACTCAGATTGGAGGTAGCAAGGTGAGTTTTTGTTTCTCAGAAGAGGCCTGAAGTGGAAGGATCCCTATTTAGCAACTGCTCATTGCTGCTTTCATTTTAAATTTAGATTGGTGGGCTTTAAGTGATAATGTTATTTATTTGCTGTCTTTACTTGCTGCACATTTTGTCTAATCTTGTTTGTTTTGCCTTGTAGTTTGGGTGTGGGCATCTAATTGTCTGACATCTGACCTCATCTATATGATAACTGGAGGTAAGACTAAGCTAGATTAGAAGTAACAAGGTGATTTTTGGTATCTCAGATGAGGCCAGATGGGGAAGGATCCAAATCCAGCAACTGCTCATTGCTGTTTCTGTTTTAAACTTGGATTTCAGGCCTTTAAATGGTACTGTCATTTCTTTGCTATCTTTACTTAGAATTTTTTTGGGCTGTTGAAAATTTAAATCCTAGTTTGTTGAGGTTTCGTGGTACTGTTTTACTTTGCTGTCTACCTGCTGAAAATTTTGTCATGTCTGTTTTGCCTTGAAGTTTGAGGTAGGGTGTTAAATGTCTGACCTTAGACCTCAGCTATGTGTTAACTGGAGGTGGAACTAAGTCAGATTTGAGGTAGCAAGTTGATTTTTGGTTTCTCAGAATAGGCCAGAAAGAGAAGTATCCAGATCCAGCAACTGCTCATTGCTGACTTTGTTTTAAACTTAGATCTGTGTGCTTTTAGTGATACTTTTATTTTTTTGCTATCTTTACTTAGAATTGTTTTTGGACTTTTGGAAATTTAAAACCTGGCTTGGTGTGTTGTAGTCCTGCTGTTTTCCTTTGCTGTCTTTACTTTCTGCAAATTTTCTCCCTCCCTCCCTCCACTGCCCTCCACTCTTATTTATATGCCCTGTTATATCTGATTGACATGCACAAGGAATAGCTAGGGATGAGTATAAATTCCACCCTCAGCACAAGTGTATTGACTCATTTTTGTTGTTGTTGTCCTTCTTTAAAAAATGTTTCTGAGGATCAGTGACAGGATTTTCAGGACAGTAAATTAATAAAGCAGGAGCTGCAAGGAGAGCTTCAGTAACAGACAAGTACTGGAATAGCAGTATAAGAGCAGTATAATGTGGGGAGTGGTGCAATGCTGTGGATGTGGAGCAGCCATATTCAGACAGACCTTCTGGATGCTGAGGTGCTTCCCTATCTACAGATATCTCTCTGAACTGTGGGAAGAGTTTTACAGACTCAGAATAGAAGTAAACTTGGTCAGGAGTACCTTCGCCTCTATCCACAGATCATGCAGTCCAATGCCACTGCCTCAAAGGATGCCAAGAGCAAGGAGCATTTGGGCACTAGTTGGAAAGGGTTAGGTCTTTCAGGCAGAGGCACACCCCAAATCCTATTCCACTCTGGAACACATATGCTGCACTGGCAAATGGTGACAATCAAACAGAGGTACCCAGAAAAGTGGAAGGGAAGGATATGGAGTTCAACCAAGGAGGTGACCTCAGTGGGGAGAGCAGTGGACCCTAGGGGAGGAGGAAGTGAATCCTGGTGGAGGACTCTATCATAATAGGGATCCAGCTTGGAATACAGGAGGGTGAGGACAGGGAGGTGAGTTGCCTACCAGGTGGTAAAGCATGGAGGGCTGGAAGGAAGATACTGGAGATCACCATGAAGGCAAGATGGGAGGGTGAGCTGGATGCCATTTCCACATAGGTACTAATGACCTGGCAAACAGGGAGCCTAAGGAAGTTCACAAAGTGTTTAGGAAATTGGGGGAGGAGTCTCAAACAAATAGGTACTTCTGTCACCTTTTCAGAAGTACTACCTGTGAGAGGCACAAGACAGCGTTGGGGCATATGCACCAGGAACTTTAACTCATGGTTGAAGAACTGGTGCTGTGAGGAGGGGTTTGGATTCATTGGTGACTGGGCACCCACCTGGAGGGATGGGAGCTTGTTCAAGCCTGATGGCCTGCATCCGTCCTGGAGGGGAATCCAAGCACCCAATGATAAGTTTAATTGCTACAAGGACAAGCATTTAAACTAGCCAAGGGGGGTGGCGGGCCAGTAAGGAGGGTACCTAACTGACCACCCCATAGCTAGTAGTGAAACCAGTGAATGGGTAGAGTGAATATCTCTACAAAGCAGTGTGCAAAAGCTGGAGATGTGCACCCAAGGGGGTGGATAGGCAGAAAGGGGGCAAAATTCAACAGAAGGGCAGACAGCAGGGGAGAACCAGAGATAAAGGACAACCAAGGAGCAGGCTGTAGTAGAACAACTGAACAGTCCAGGGAGTTCACATCATGGAAAGCTATATGTGCCAATGCCAGAAACCTTAGCAACAAGATGAAGGATCTGGAGGCTGCCATGGTGCAGTCAGACCTGGACATTGTGGCCACCACAGAGCCCTGGTGTAATAATAACAATGACTAGGAGATGGCCATACCTGGCTATAATGTATTCAAAAGCAACAGGGCAGAGAGGAAGGGAGGAGGAGTGGCACTTTATGTGAAAGATGGCATAAAGGTCACAGAGATCTAGGGGGAACAAAATGTGGAAGAGATACTGTAGGTTAACCTGGAAAGGAAAATAGGATCAGCCATCCACACAGGGGTGGTCTACAGACCACCAGCACAAAAGGAAGAAACAGATAGAAAGCTGATGCTAGCCATCCAAAGTATGGCAGACAAGGGTGAGGTACTGCTGTTTGGAGGCTTCAATATTTCAAATGTGGACTGGAGCCTCCCAGCAGCAGCGTCAACCAGGAGCAAACTTATCCTGGACTCTCTTCAAGCAACTGGTCATGGAACCAACTCAGCAGAAGGCAATACTGGACCTCATGCTCACAAAAATCGGGACAGTGTGATGGGGGTAACAGTGGGGAGTGCTTGGGGTTTGAAATCACAGAAGGAGCAGAACCAAACTGCACAAGAACATGCATCCTGGATTTTATGGGAACAGACTTTGGGAAAATGGGGAGATGCTTGACAGTGGCATTAATGGGAATGGGGAGGGAATTAGGGCTTGAGGAACAGGGGCAATATTTGAAATGGGGATTACAAGAGCAACAGAATTATGTATTAAGCAGGTTAGCAAGAGGAAAAGGAAGAGGAGGCCATTATGGTTTTCCAAGGAAGTAGCAGAGAAGGTAAAAGCCAAAAAGATTGTATTCAGGCAATACAAAAAGACTCGGTAGAAGGGGATAGGGAGAAGTACCAGGAGAAGCAAAGGTTGGCAGGGAGTTCAGTAAGAGAAGCCAAAGCTCAGGCAGAAGAGTGCATCACAAAATCAGTGGGTAGAGGGGACAAAACCTTTTACAGGTACATAAGTGAAAAAAGAAGAACAAAGGGAGGGATAGTAAGACTGAAGGAGGAGGATGGGGCAGTGTGGAGGATGACAACAGTAAACCTGATATACCAAACAGATATTTCTGCTAGGTCTTTACTGAGGAAGAGGAGGGTAATGGGCCTGAGGGGAGTACAAGGGGTGGGAATGGGACAGAAATGGACACAAGTCCCTTTACATGGCAAAAGGTCCTAAATGAACTAGAAGGAATAAAAGTTGATAAAGCAATGGGGCCAGATGGGGTGCACCCCAGGGTCCTAAATTGACTAAAAGAGGTGGTGGCTGAACTTCTGGCAGTCCTATTTAGCCAATCACTGGAAACAGGGGAGGTACGCAAAGACTGGAGGACAAGAGATGTAGTCCCCTTCTACAAAAGCAGAACCAAAGAGGAAGTGGAGAACTACAAACCAGTTAGTCTGACCTTGGTAGTGAGGAAGATCATGGAAGCCTTACTGAAGGAGAGATTGGTGGAACATGTGGTTGCCAGTGGACTACAGGACCCAAGGTAGCATGGTTTCACCAGGGGAGGTCATGCCAGACCAACCTAATTGAATTTTTCAACTGAGTGACAAGGAAGGTGGATCAGGGGAGGGCAGTGGACATGGCCTGTTCGGACTTCAGCAAGGCCTTTGACACTGTGCCACATAGAAGGCTGCTAAACAAAATGGGGAATACAGGAGTGGGCAGGGCAGTGTTGTGGTGGGTAGGTATTTGGCTGGGTGGAAGGACCCAGAGGGTGGTGGTAAATGGCTGTCATGCCACAGAGGGCAGAGTGACCCAATGGGGTGCCACAGGGATCAGTGCTGGGACATGTCCTATTCAACATCTTCATCAGTGACATTGCAAAGGATGTAGAAGCATAATTTCTCTATTTGCTGATGACATGAAGCTCTGTAACAGAGTGGGCATGCCAATGGGTATAGACAGAATGTGGAGGAACATGTAGAAGCTTGAAGAATGGTCAAGGGTTTGGCAGCTGAATTTCAGTGTAAAGAAGTGCATGATAATGCGCATGAGGCACAAAAACTCTGGAAATACATATCAGTTGGGGGATGAAGATATCACATGCACCAAGCAGAAAAGGGACCTTGGGGTTATCATCTCTGATGACCTCAAGGTACAGTAGAGAAACAGTGTGATACGACAGCAGGTAAAGCAAATAGGATGCTGGGATGCATAGGCAGGGGCATCACCAGCCGGAAAAGGGAGGTCATAATTCCACGATACAAGACACTAGTGAGGCCCCACCTGGAGTATGTACAGTTCTGGAGATCTTACCTATGTAAGGACATAGGTTAGAGAAGATTCAGAGGAGGGCAACAAAGATGGCACATGGATTGCATTACAAGTCCTATGAGGACAGGTGGAAAGACTTGAATGTGTACTCCCTGGAGGAGAGGAAGGAGAGAGGGGATGTGATAGAGACATACAAGTACCTTACAGGGAGGAGCAGTGTGAAGGAATACACTATTTTTCAGCACAAAAGATGTCTCAATACTAGAGGGCATGGGATGAAGTTGGAGAGAGGGAGATCCAGAGGAAACATGAGGAAGAATTTCTTCACAGAAGGGGTGCTGGACAAGTGGAACACCCTGCCAGAAGAAGTGGGAGGGGGCTGAAATAATCACAGGATTTAAGAATGTATGGGATAGAAATAAGAGAATTCTGGAGGTCAGGGGTAAGGGGCAACAGCCTTGTAGCAAAACATAAAGTAAACTTTCAAGCTCAAATGGGCAGACTAGATGGGCCATAGGCCCTTATCTGCTGACAGTGTCTATGTATCTATGTATCTGCACATTCTGGAAATATATACACTGCAGCCAACCCTGTGTCAGTTGCATTTTCTTAAACTTTGGATAAAGAAGACCTGTAAGGTTCTGACATGGAGCACTAGGCTGTAAGTTCTGGTTATGACATCATCAGTAGCTATTCACTAAAACTGACATTTTAGAACATGTATTGAGATTTGGGTTACAAAATGTCATGCATATTTTAAACAAAGTAACTTAGAGATCTAATATGTATATTAGTTAGTTTGGGATATGCTGTTTCTAATTCTGAAATGTAGAATTATTGACCAGACTCCCTCTTTAAATGATTACACTTGAACACATACCATGAAGTAATTTAAATAATAAGCCCAAAACTGATCTTTCTTTTGCATAAATCTACAGATTTTCCCAAGAACAAAGTAAGATGTTTCACATTACAAAAAGGACCATTTCAACTATCCTACTGAGAAGTTATTTTTTAAATAGCTGAAAATGACCATATCCTTAATACTGAGTGAGTTTTCTGTGACAAATCACCTGAATCTACAGCATCATGATCAAGGTTTAGAATTACTAAATTAAAAATTGAGACCAAGATCCAAGTCTTTCAATTATCTGGAACTCTTGTGTGTGCCATACAATAACTACATGTGTAAGGCATACATTTTGTAGTTGAATAAAGCAGGTACGAATAGGGAGGGTCAAAAGGGGAATGAGTTTCTTTTTTATTAAATACGTTTTTCAAAAACATTTCTTTTATGTATTTAAAATGTATATTCTGGGATATCCAGTAGCAGGATATCATGTGGATTTGGAATGTGTACTAGAGATTGAATATAAAACACTAAGCTGGCAGTTCTTAAATATTTCTAGGATGTGATAATATTTTTATTTTCAGCCTCTATTATTCAAAGTAATGAACATTTGGATTATGCAATCAACTTATTTTTGGAGGGAATCAATTACCTGTTTACTTCATGGTCTAAAAATAGTTTATTTTGCAATGCTGCTGCTGCTCTAAACTAATAAATGGTTGCTTACTACCTAAAATAAAATATAAAAATAATACTGTACATACAGCATTAACTATAGAGTAAAGTAATGAAACTTATTTTTCTCAACACATTGGGTCATTAGCTTGATTATCAGTTAAATTACTTAATCATGGAAACAAATGTGCAGAATGAAACAGCCATTATATGCATAATTCTGCAGTAGGTCAATCTGACTTGAAAGGTTTCTAACTGGGTAGTATTATCATTGCTTGAATCATCTATCACAGTAAGCCTGAAATTACCAGTGAGATAATTTCTAAATTGTTGCCTGGAAAATAATTTAAATTATAATAATCATAAACAAATCACAGTGCATGTTTTATCTTCCACATTGTAAAGTGGTCTAGTCATAAGATCTACAAAAAGGATACAATAAAACTAAATGGTTAGCAACAGGAAACTGAAGGAGGGCCTCCACCATTTTTTGATATGGCACAGAGTATTTAAGTCAGAATAAAATGATAATATTCTGTAAATAGATCATACACTGTACTACTAATAGAAAATCAATAAAAAAAAACAAATATACTGATAAATATTATTCTAAAAATATGAAACAAAAGAGATTCTCTACCCAATGGGAAATTTTGAGTTAAATATTTCCTGTTGCCTGAGAGACTAACCAAATGGAACTAGATGAGGGAGTTGAAATATATTCTTAATTTAGGAAATAAGTGTAATATTAATCTGGTTAATTAGTAGTTTTCTGTTTAAACATCTCAAAAAGGAGAATGATAACTGTCATACAATCAAAAACATTTCCCATGGGAAGCATTACCAACCTAATCCTGTTAATGTATTTCTACTTTACCAACAGTAGCTACAGCTTCCCAGGTCCCCAACTGTAGATACTGTACTAAGGCATTTAAATTATCACAAGTATGCTTGCATCTTACCACACCATAAGCGATGATGTCTGTATACATTCTCATATCTGGGTAGACATTTACAAGGTACCACCTAAATGTCTTGCACTGCAACTTCTTCCTGAGGGCTTTTCTCTCTGAAATATCTCCAATGTCAATCCCAGAATCCTGTGAAGGTATACAAAAGACGTATCAGATGTGTCAGCGATGGGGTTAAAGTTACAGGTGGCTATCAATTGATTCTATTATTAATGCAGTTTAAGTTTTTGAATCATTATTTTCCATCTATTTTTCAATAGTATTATAAAACAACTGGCAGGGTCTGATATCAACCAATAAGTCAGAGACTAGATTCTCCATTTTAACCTGATGTGAAGTCACACCAGGTTGATACTGAGAACATCATGCTGAATCACCAGCACAGGAATACATTTAGTTGTAAACTTCTGAGTAGAAATGCAAATTTTTCACTGCATATCGACTGTATACTACTCCAACAAATGTGTATATTTATTTCTAAGATCACAAAAAAGTATCTAGTTGGTTTGATTGAGTTTTTTTTTTGTTTTGAGCTTAAACTACAAAGTGGACCTGCAGTGTGTGACTACTTTGATTTCATCTTCTGATCAGAAAATCAAAGTGCTGCAGCTCTGCATTTCAGTTCAGTTTGAAAATTAACAAACTTATCAGGAGCAAGCAGATAAGATTTATAAGCAAACAAAACATGTTACAGGTATTGGATGATGGGGGGTTGATCTAGAGGGGAAGAAATGGAAAAAGGTTTTTTTTTAACTGAAAGAAGCAGAAACCAGCAGTTATAAAAAGAACGTGGGAGAGTATGTGATTATGCATTTTTGTTACACACCCTCTCAGTGTTTTGTCTTTATAAATAACTTGTGCACCACTCTTTTGGTATATGGTGCAAAACACACCTAGGTGTGTAAAACAAACTCACATCACAAGGAGTATCCCATACATTTTTCTTCATATACTATATCAGTAAGGGCTTTCAGTGCTTAGATAAATTAAGGTTTAAATTTTTTGGGGGGGATCAGTAGCTTAAGGTAGCACACTCACCTCTAGGGCCAGAAGATCAGAAGGTCATGTGTTCTAGCCCCACACCAGATACTTGGTGTAATACCCACAACTTAAACTGTCACACAGTATGAGGGGGTGCTGCACTGCTGAGGTGCCATCCTTCAAATGAGACATTAAACTGAGGTCCCTTCTGCCCATCTCTGGTCACTATCCAGTAAAATATTCCATGACACTTATCCAAGAAGAGTCAGGTGATTTCCCCAGGGTCATGGCCAACATTTTTCCATGTCAGTAAAACAGGTCAATCTAACCCTTCCCACAGGGCACAGCTGTAATCAAGCTATCACTCTTTATTGTGCCTTTGCTGATCAAAAATAATATAAACAATAAAAATAAATAATTTTAGCAAAAAAGTAAACCACTAAAACAAATATCCCCTTGTATAATGCTTAAGTTTTCACATTCTGTATTTCCATACAGTATGTAGATAAATAATATGGGAAAAGTGCCTACATCCACTGCTTTACAATGCATACATACGTACCTTACAGTATTATTGTGTGATATACAGATAGGACTAGGAGGTACTACAGCCAGAACACATTTTCAGACAACCATGGAATGTTTTTCTCATTCTTTTTGGAAACAGCAAAACAGTGTCCCTCCATTTACATCAGTGGTCTCTAAGAATCAGCATGCACATTATCTGTAACATTATGTTGGTTACAAGATTCATCCAGAAGTGATCTCATCATGTACGGTGAAAGAGTTAAAATAAATGAGTTGTGTATCTCTATATTTACTCATTTCAGCTGACTGAATGCTGAATATGAGATCTGAGTGACTGGACAGCAGATCTGGGGAAAGTTTTAATGAACATCTGCTGCAAAATGTATTTATTTATTTAACTGGGAAAGGCACACTCAGCTAAGGAGCACTTCTAGGTGTGATCTGGGGGAAAGGGGAATTGAATATACAAGAATCAAGTAGCAAACATTGCAATAATTTCAGTAAGGAAGCAAAATTGTAATAAAACAGAAATACAGTGCAGAAGCAAAACAATAATACAGTGTAGAAGCATAACAGGATACAATATTGAAAATGTGTATAATTTAGATGCAATTATTGCAAAAATCAACAGTAATGGGAATACATACAAATTGGGATACAGTTGACTTAGGAATATCTAAGTACCGGTGCAAGTGCTATTTGTCGAGATGATAAACAAGTTTACAATGAGTAATAGTAAGTAGAGCAGAAGGAAAGATAGTGAATCCAGCTAGCAAGGGGTACCTGTACTTGGAGGGTGGTTGGCACTGGTGAGGGGTAGCTGAGAGTAAGTATATAAGAGAGGAGGGAGGGTAGGGGAGACAGAAGATTAGGTTATGAGGGTGGGGTGGGGAGTGGGGTGGAGTTGTCAAAGTTGGCCGGGGGAGCACTTGCAGGGAGGTGACAGGAGAAGTTTCAGCTGATATTTTAGAGTGGGTAGAGTAGGAGTGAGGAAGATGAATTGGGAGAGTTTATTCCATAGGTCAGGGAGTCTATATGAGAAGGCAGTCTTGTCAGCTTGGGAGTACGGAGTTGGAAGTTTGAAGGTACGAGAACCATGAGATCTGATGCCATAGCCCAATGAGGGACAAGGTAACAGGAGGGTGAGGCAGAGAACCAGTACTTGCTGATAAATGCAGCACAGTGTGCAAAGCGGTGAGAGGAGAGGAAGGGGAGGTCCAGAGCAGATTACAGGGAACAGTGATGGGTTCAGAACATATGAACATATGAAGAAGCCAGCAGAACAAGGTCATTTGATCTATCAAGTCTGCTTCTATTGCAAGGTCCACAGCTTGAGCTAATGTCCCTGCCCTCCCTCCCCACTCCTCCCATCCTCCCTACCCATGATTCTTACTTTCCCACATGTCTATCCCAGCCTCTCGTAAAGCTGTCCACTGTCTTCAATAAGATGACATATTCTAGCAGTGCATTCCAAATGTCCACCACCCTCTGTGTGAAGAAGTGCTTCCTCCCTCCTAGACCTCCCACCCTCTAGCTTAAGACTGTACCCCCTAGTGTTATGGTTGCCACTCAGCATAAAGAGACTTTCCTTATCAACCTTATTTATCCCTTTCAAGTTCTTGAAGGTTCCAATTATGTCCCTTCCCTTCTCTCCTGTCCTCCAGGGAGTACGTGTTCAGTGCCCTTAACCTCTCTTATTTTGCTCTAACCTGCTGACCCAGTATCATCTTTGTTGCCCTCCTCTGGACCTTCTTCAGCAGGTTAATGTCCTTTTTGAGGTGTGGGAACCAGTACTGAACTCCATATTCTAGATGCAGCATTACCAGTGACCTGTACAAGGGCAGTATAACCTCATCTCTCCTACTACTGATCCCCCTAGATATGCATCTCAGCATCATGTTTGCCTTTGCTGCTGCTTTCTTGCACTGCACGGAGTCCTTCAGGTCACTAGTGCCAGTGCCCCCCCAATATAACTTAATTATCTCCCTTGCTCCCAGTAACTGGTGCTTGAGTACTGTCCTTGAGGGAAGGGAGGAGTCAAGCGACATCACAGAAGAGGAGGGGCAGCCTGCTACAAAAGACCCGCGCTGTTTAAATCCCAGGTACGCTGAAACTGACTAACTTTCATCTGCCTGCAGCTTTGCTCAGTGTACCGTGATCTTCCTGTGTGTTTGCCATCTGTCTGCAGGGAACTGTGTCAGTATTGCCTTTGTCATCTTGTGCCAGTGCTCCCCCCCGTATAACTTAATTATCTCCCTTGCTCCCGGTAACCGGAGCTTGAGTACTGTCCTCGAGAGAAGGGAGGAATCAAGCAACGTCATGGAGGAGGAGGGGCAGCCTGCTACAAAGACCCACTCTGCCCACAGCGCTAGCGCTGTGGCACGAGCATGAGTGGTGCGAGTGCCACTTGGCAGAAGAAAAAAGAAAGAAAGAAAATAAACCAAGGAATATCCTTTGGTTTGGTGAACACAAGGGACATTTAAGAAACTTATGTAGTAATTTTTAATGTTTTAAAGTTTTCAGAAACAACACTTGAAACAAATGCATATTATATAAAGGGATTGGAAAATATTGCCCTGAGAAAATATATAGATAGCTAGTGATATCAAGATTGTCTTTGTTGTTTTAAACATACCTGCTGTACATTTGTAGGGGTACCTTATGGTGTTGAGATAGCTTTTATTAAGAGACTAAACCCTGTTGTATTTGGAAAATCTACATATGGTAAATTTCATTAGTTTTTAGTTTGGATACATACCTTGCAACATGGGCAAAACAGTAACCATTTTTCTGGTGATAGTATGTTCTACGCTTTGTATTTTTCTTAAGCCTGGAAATGTAAATTTTAAGCATGGAAATGTGACTGGGGATAGTTTGGGAAAACTGTCTGTTAAACAATATGGAGATACTCAAACTTTGCCTTTAATTATCTTGGGGATAAAGATTAGGCCAATTGCCCAGTTGTTAACTCAAATTCAAAGTTCGATATTTTGCAAATTGGCTGTTCTAATAGGTAAATGGAAATTGAATTGTGAGGCAAACTATAGATATTATTTTTGTCTCATAATTCAAAGACTCTTTTTAAAACAGTATGGAATGGTTGAAAAATTAAAAATTCTTACAATTCTGAGTTTATAGATGTCAGGAAATATCCATTTAAATCCAGGGCCTGGTGATGAGAATATATATACAGCTGATATTTTACAAAGTAATAAGCTCTTGTTTGTTCAACTGAATGCGAGGAGTTTTGTTCCAAAATTTGATATGATACGGGATTGGATTCTGGAATATAAACTAGATATTATAATAATAACTGAATCCTGATTAAATAAAAAAGGTACAGGATGAAGAAATACAGGTACCTGGTTATCAAATATGGAGGCACGATCATGGGAAAAGGGGTGGGGGTGTTTTGGTTTAAGGTACTACAGTTTTGGAAATTAAACATCTAAATTGTGTTAGTACACCAGGTATGGAAAAAGTAGTTTTGAAGATAAAAGTTCCATATTGTAGACCATTATTGCTGGTATGTTACCTTCCCCCTAAGGGAGATGATCAACAGTTTCTTGTCCTGCAAGATTTTCTGCTCCCTTATAGGGAAAGTCATGAGTTTATGATTGTGGGGGATATGAATACCAACTGGGCGAGGGTACCATCCACCATCAAATTAATGGATTTAAAAACAACATTGGGTTTGTCTCAGTTAATTACTATGGCTACAAGACTGAATGCCAAAACTCCCAATTCTTCCACTATTTTGGATCTGATGTTCACCTCTGATCCTATTAAATATTCAGTGGCTGCAGTGCTTCCAGACACTTTTAGTGATCATCAGATAACTTTTTTGTGTTAGGAAAACAGACAAGCAATTGAGTGTTCCCCAAGTTAAACTGTATCATAGTTTTCAAAACCTGGACTATACATCTTTCAAGGTTGAATTGGAATCTAAAAACTGGAATAGACTAACTTTGATCACTGATATAGATAGTGCTTGGTCATATTTTTGCTGCAAATGTATGTCTGTATGTGATATTTTTGCACCTATTCAAAGTAGGAAAGCTAAACAGAAAAATTCCCTTTGGTACACTGCAAAGTTAAGAACTTACCGTAAGAAAAGAGATGCTGCATGGAGGTTAGCAAACAAAAAAAATGAGAGAGTGCTTTGGGAAAAATATCGAGCAGCATGTAATCTGAATATTACACAAATAAGGAAAGCAAAATCAGATTTTTATTTAACCGGATTGGCAGCTGAACAGTTTAAAAAACCTAGGGATTTTTGGAACATGGTTAAAAAGTTACAAGGAAATAAGATCTCAGAGCTGCCTAATGTTTTTATGGTAGAAAGTGGCCCATTGAAACTCTCGGATGGGGCAGCTGCTGTATTAAATAAAATGGTTGTTGATGTAGGGCTTTCCCAGATTAATGTACGTCCTCCTCTTGGTATAATACAGCAAGAGAAAAACCAAGAAAAGAGGGCTGAAAATGGACCATTGTTCTGTTTTCAAAATATTATTCCATGTCAAGTTTATAGGGAATTGCTGAAACTGAATATAAATAAGGCCCAACGTCTAGATGGGATTCCATCTTTCCTGCTTAAAATTGCTGCCCCAGTAATAGCCCCAATACTGGCTGACCTCTTTATACCAGTGTTTAAGGTAGGCCAGAAAAATGATATGCAAAATTATAGACCAATATCATTGCTTCCGGTCACTTCTAAAATATTTGAAAAAATTGTGGTTCCTCAATTAAATAGTTACCTTGAAAAAAATCAAAAATATAACAAATATCAATCAGGTTTTAGGGCACAATATAGTACCACTACTACACTTGGTAAAGTTGTGTCGGACATCCAGGTGGCCATGGACAGGGGCCTCCTGGTTAGGGCCATATTTATCAATTTGTCGAAGGCTTTCGACACTTTGGGCCATCAGGTGTTGATGTAAAAACTGTGATCTGTTGGCCTCAGCCAGGAAGCCCTGGACTGGTTCCATGGCTACCTGGATGAGAGACAACAAAGGGTTAGGTTGGGCAGTAATTTTGTATCCAGTTACTTAAATATTAAATCTGGCATACCACAGGGGTCAATGTTAGGACCCATCCTATTCAATATATATACAAATGGTGTCAGACATCTGATGAATGAGGTCCGGCATCATGTGTATGCAGATGATGCAATATTGTATCTTGAAGGGAAATCTGTGGGACATATACAGGAAAAAGTACAGAAATATTTCAATATATTAAAAACATATTTTTCAGAACATGGTTTGGTTCTAAACCCACAAAAGTCACAGGTAATGCTGTTTTCAAATAAAAAAGTACCTATGGACTTGGACATAGAGACATTGGATGGGTGTAGCCTGGCCTCTGTGGACTGTTATAAATACTTGGGAGTCTGGTTGGACTCCCATTGCAGTTGGGACTTTCATATTGATAACTTGATATAAAAATTGAGTAAAAAGTTGGGAAGCATTGTATAAACATAGAAATTGCCTCTCATTTGATGCTAGGTTAAGATTGTGAATTCAATGATAATTCCTCATGTTGATTATGGTGATGTTGTATATAATGGGGTAACTAGGGGCAGTTTGGTAATGCTTGATGTTATCTATAATAGACATGCGTGTTTTGTTTTGGACGCACCTTGGAAAACACACCATTGCACCCTTTACAGGAACTTAAATTGGATATCCTTGACAGAACAGCAAAATATGCATGTGCAATGGTTGATCCATTCCTGTTATCTTAAAAAAGCACCAGGATATCTAGTGGAGTTCCTGGAGGAATGGAATGTTAAGGAAGGGCTGAGATCTGCAGGGGAAATAAAATTTAGAGTACCATTTATGAGAACAGTGAGGGGCCAACATTGTTATGTATATGAGGGTCCAAAACTGTGGAACTCATTGCCAGGGCATCTGAGGTTATTCACAAATAAAACATCTTGGAATGTAATAAAATCATGGCTTGTAAAGGAAGCAGTGTCTTTAAAAATTTGTTGTATTTGAGATATTTGCATATATGGTATATTGTTGTAACTTTTTTTTATCTTTTTCTGTCCATGTATGTACTGTGTTGCATGTATGTATGTATAATGTATGTATTGTATTTTCTTATAATGAAACTGATATTTTTGTACAGTAGGACCCCATTGTAAATTAGCTGATGCTAAATTAGGTTTTATCCTGTTTCAGATATCAGAAATAAACTTTTTACTACTACTACTACTGCTAGTGATCATCAATACCAGATCCTTCTCCTCCTCTGATGCAGATACTTGGACTCCAGCCAGGTAGTACTCTGTCCTGGGATTTTTGGCTCCAATATGCATTACTTTCCATATTCTGGCATTGAAGTCAAGCTGCCAGATCGTGGACCACCTTCCCAGCTTTTCCAGATCTTCCTGTAAGTTCTGTATCCCTTCAGCTGGGTCTACTCTCCCACAGAGATTGGTGTCATCCAGGAATAGGCACATTCTGCCCTTAATGCCATCCCAATATCATTGATGAAGACATTGAACAACACTGGCCCCAGTACAGAGTCCTGTGGGACACTGCTGGTTACCTCTCTGATACCAGATAACTCTCCACCCACAACCATCCTCTGGGTTCTGTCCCTCAGCCAGTTTTCCACCTATCTGGCCATCTTTTCCCCAACCCGAAGATACACCAACTTCCAGATCAACCTTTTATGGGGCACAGAGTCAAAGGCCTTGCTGAAATCTAGATAGAGGATGTCTACCACTTGGCCCCTATCTACTGTCTTACTAACATAGTCAAAGAAGTCAATGAGATTTGTTTGACATGATCTCCCACCATGAACCCATTCTGCCTTGCATCCTGAAGACCATGCTTCTCTAGATATTCCACCAACCTTTCCTTTAGTATGGTCTCCATAAGCTCTCCCACAATGGAGGTCAGACTGACTGGTCTGTAATTCCTTGGGTCATCCTTAGGACCACTTTTGTGGAGGGGCATTACATGTGCTGTTCTCCAGTCCTGTGATACCATGCCTGACTTTAGTGAACTACAGTATTAAACAGCTCTGCCACTGGCCCTGCCAGCTACTCAGCCAGTTCCTTTTGTACCCTTGGATGTACTCTGTCTGGGCTTGGTGACTTGTATACCTTCAATGCCAGCAGACCCTCCCTCACTCTCTCCTGTGTCCCCTCCCTCCCTGCTCCTCTTCTCCCTCTTGAAGGCACTGTAAGGGAGGTTTGAGGCAAAGCAACAAAAAGAGTTGTACAGAGGGTCAAGTTTGGAGAGGGACGATTGGGGGCCCGAACTATGCACAACATCAGCATTGTCAACTGTGGGGAGAATAAACTTGGTGATTAATTATTTGCAGATCGGGGGTGAGAGGCAGTCTTTGATTCTATATAAGGCTCCAAGTTTGGGCCAGAGTGTAGTGTGAATAGTCTTTGTGTTTGGAGAAGTCTAACCTGGGTTCCAAGCAGACCCCTAAGTACTTAAATTATTTTACAGAAACAACCAATGTGCCATCCAGATACAAGAAGGAAGGGGGGTAGAGAGTATGGCCAATTGCTGGGGGGAGCTGAATGTCACGGTGTGCTGATAATAATGGGCTACGACATCCCAAATGCAATTTTTTAATGGTGCTTTTTGCTGAAATCCAGAATAAATATTTCTGAGCTAAGATAGATGACCTAAAAAGGATGACATACTGTAAGATACAAAAGTAAAGCCTTCCCCTATACCTTGCAAAAATATATGCATATGTTTTAGTAGCTGATAAAGTAGAGCCTGACACAGATACTGCAGTGAGCATATCCCTAAAAACAAATATCTAGCCACAGTTTTAATACAACTTATTCTAACTTCACATATTGTATATAAACTCTTAACATTATTTTTTAGCAAGAGCAACTACAGATTACATGGTTCTAGTTGTGTGATCCACCTTGTGAATTGATACCAATTATTCTTATTTTTAAAATGCCTTTTTATTTAATTTAAGCAAAAAATAAAGATGTATTCTTGCATCTATAAATAAAATTCAATACAACAAAATCATAAATCTCCAGTTGGATACTATAGAAATTAATAATACAGAGTAAATGCAGTGTATTTTTTATGAACTAGTTTCTCCTGTTATTTTAATTAATTTTAGTAATGAGACAGCAGATCTTGATCAGTGATTTTAAACAGCAAACACTAACTTAACCATTCCTAACTAAGGTGGCAATTAAGAAAGTCAGTGGAAAGCTACTGGTTAGCACATGTGCCCATCAATATTTAATTTGACTTTTGCCAGTGATGACAGTTAGTGATGTCAATATGCCATGAACAGGTATGGCCTACAATGCATTTATGATTTCAATAATTTTTTCAGAATTTCTTTTTTCTCTAAAAGGTTTTCTGCCCTTTTAAAATAATATAGTAGAAAACTCCTACTATTAATTCAAAATTGAATATTTAATGCAATGTAATCTGCTAATATGTTCTACCAAACATTTAAACTTGCCATGCCTTTTTGAACAATGATGGCAGCTCTCAACAATAAGACAATAATAAGTGAAGCCCTAAAAAACAGAGCACTTATTAGAAATTGAAAGTAGTTATGCTAATAATTAGTTACTGGTACAGTATTTGCCACTGCTATACATTTTAAACACAATTTGTATAAAACAAGAAATACTGTGACCTACTGTAACTTGGAATTAAACCCAGCTTCCTAAAATTAAGCTCCAGAGCTCTACCAACTGAGCTGTAAGGCTCAGGATATCGTAAAGGAATTTTCTAGAATCCTGGAAAATTTTCTAAGTATGCAGTAATATTTATTATTATTCAGTTTTTATCTACCTCATTCTTTACTACTGATAAGCTCTTAAAAAATAGTATCTTATAGCCCAATTATAGAATGGTTTGCGGCAGAGTGTCTGATGTAAGTTGCAACTTGCATCAAACACTGTGGCAAGAATGATTCCATAAGGTGCTTGTCAAAAAAGTCTGCTGCAAGTCCAGAATGCAGGACATGGGGAGTTAGACCGGCTTCTCTCTGGTCTAAGTTTGCATCCACGGGGGAATCCCTTTTATGGGACTTGCACCAAACTGTTGTGCAAGCTGCCATAAAGTGGGGAAAATATTGCAAATGTGCCACCCCTTTGAGAATCAAACTGATCTGTATTCCAGGGGCTTTGGCACATCTGCAACTCCTTTGTGTCAGACATAGGGCCTGATGCAAGCCCTGCATCCCCCTTCTAGAATCAAGCCTTTAGTCTCCCAGATTTTATCTCACTCACCTACTTTTCTGCAAAATTCTTTGTGACATCTTAATAATTTTCACAGCAACACCCTGTGATGTTGCAAGCAGAGGACTGTTAGGAAGAAGCAGGAAGATGAGATGCCAGTTGGGGGACAAATATCCTATTTTCTTTTAAATGTTCTCATTAATAAAATGGGAAGAGGGAAGAAATATGGGAAATAAATTAGAATCTGAATTATATCTAAATATTATACTTTGGACTGTTTTCATGGATAGCGGAAAATCAGTTTAAACTTCTTGGAGTCACCTTTCCCAAAATTCAAATATTTCAACTAGGGAAACTTTAGAATTAGTTGTTTGTGCAGTATTGTATACCACTATGTATTTTAAACATGCATTATAATAAGAAAGAAATAACATGTCCTAATATAATCAATAAAATAAATAGATGTCTAGATAATTAGATTAATTAATTATGCTCAAAAGATAAGCTTTTTCCCTATCAAATTAGGCGAAACCTGATTTAGAAGTTTTTTTTTCTTAAATATTTTTTTAAGCAGTAGTGCAAGAATCTGGTGAAAATTTTGACCTATACATTTGTATGCTATTTTAGATTTCCACTTACCTTCTGACTTGAAATAATACAAGTAGCATTCCTTTTGATGTGGCTTGGACCACATTTTGATCAGCATTTGCATCTGTTTTTGAACACCTATTGTTCTATAAGGTCAGAGAGCACTGCCTGCTTCTTAATAATTCATTTTAGTCACAACAGAAGTGATTTCTAAACAAATGATGGCAAAAAACAGCTGAGAATACTAATGAAGACCTGGTCTGAGCTATATTTAAAGGACTGCTCCTTTTATTATTTCAAACATGAAAAAAAGTACTAAAGCAGACTCAAATTGTGGAAAGAAGGGTATCATACAAGTCAGGATGTAAGTGGCAATGTAAAACTGCATAAAAAGTATAGGTCAAAAATTCTACCAGATTCTTGCACTGCTTCTTTAAAGGAATGTACATTGTTCCACAGAAGCACACTCAGCGGTGCTCACATTGAACTGGGTACTTGGTAAACACAGTCCAAGTCAGAGACAGAACACTCCATTCACTGGATGTATCAAAAAAATGTATTTATTACTAACTGATATAAGTTGGAAAAAGTACTGCTGATTCATGCAGGTGCATAACAACACAAATAGAGTAACAAGTGCAAAGAACAAAGGGCTAGCAGCATGACCATCTCTGACTGTAACTCCAATGCTTCGAGGGTGGACCCTCATTTTGAAGAGACTAAAATTGATTTAGAAGTAATTTTTTATTTTAAAGTGTACCTAAAGAAGCAGTTTTTTTAAAATTGCAAACTCCAAAATCTAGCTTCCTAGCAAGGTTAAGTAAAGGCTGCTGTTTACATTTATGCTAAAACTGCATTTATGTAAATAACATAAATGCAGTTTCACAGCTTTTGAAAAATGTAAACTTCAGCCTTTCACTTTCAAAAAAACAGCCTTGGTTTCTCCCTAAGATGCCTGCCAAGCGTGTTAAGTGATGAGTCATTTATTTATTTATTTATTTTATTTATTTAGTTTTTGTTGACCGGGTAAGTGCACTAGACAAATCCTGCCTATTTTCAGGCACGACCCGGGGGAGGGGGATACAGATGAATGCCAACTGACCTTGAACCAGATTAAGCTGTTGGTGGTATTTTTTAGTGAATGAGGGAAATTTGTCCAGGACACCGGGGAAATTCCCCTACTCTTTTCGATAAGTGCCATGGGATCTTTAACATCCACCTGAACTACCACCAATCCAGGCAGATGGGACCTCGGTTTAACGTCTCATCCGAAAGACGGAAAGAAGGGTGATGATGACATCATCAGAGCCAGAGACACAGAGTCACATATATTTCAATAGTGCTAATTAGTTCTTCTTTCCCTCTTTATTTTGAATTGATGTACCAGAATGATAAACACTATGGATTATGTGGATTATTTTGATCAGTACACGTTAGGCTATGATTTTGTTTACTTTAACTTGCGGAAAATGTTTTGCAATCCAGCTGACTTTTTCTTTGGCAAACTACATTACAGTACAACACTTCAAATACCTGATGATCTAGTGGTTATATGATGAACTGAATTTTGTTTTTTGTTAACCAGGAGAGATGCACTAAACTAAAAGCTTTTTCACAGGTGTGACCTGGGAGCACAAAGAAGTTTAGTGACTTGCTCAGGGTTACACAGCAAAGTACCAATCTTGTTCAGTTCCAAAGCTTATGCTCTCTTGTTAATCCATAAATAAGGCTTTCTTTTTCCATGTGAACACCCTGCACCTAGCCTGCCTTCTGTTGAACATCCCACCATCCATACCCTGTCCTCAGGATTGCCTGGGGATGCATATGAGCTTGCGGTCTCATGAAGAGAATTATCATACCTCAGACTGTAATCTCATAACTCAGAGAGTTGTGCACACCTATACTGATACGCATCATCAGCTGGCACTGTAAAAAAATATGTCTCCCAAATCACTCTCCAGTCCACATTCTCAATGTTTGACTTCTGCTCCCACAGTAAACATTGAGTAGATCACCACCCTTCCGCAAAGTGAAGGTAGTATGTACAGTTTCCTGTTGTGTTTTTTTCCACCTCATTAACCAACAACTAGGTCTTCCTGGAGGGCCAAGCAATAAGCATCATTACCCACCAGAAAAACTGCTGTTCATGCCCTCATAAGGGCTGCGCTTATAATGGATAACAATATTATTAGCAGGAGAGGCATACTAATACCTTGAGCGAATCTACCTGACTTCCAGTGTCAGTCTACTCCTTTATCTGTGCTCTGCAGAACCCTGCAGGATAGTTCCCAGCAATTACTCTCCAGTACTTTTCTGTCCTTTACTCCACAATGCAAGTTGGCTGGCTACCACTCTTCCAAATCTTGAATGAGCTATACACAACTCCCTCACAAACGTCAACACCCCCCCCACCCAAGGGTAATCTCTCTACACTGAATTCAAGTAACAGTTTAGATGCAGCCCTGCAACTCTGAGTATATGACATCACTGGCTACTCTCATTCACAGTCAGTTAATGATCACGATGCTGTCAGACCCACATTTCAGACCTCACAGTGATCTGCTCAGCATAGTCCTTCATGTCTTCAACTAACCTGAATATAGCTGTACCCTGCTGGAATGGCCTCTTCAGTCTCTTTCTGACATTTATTCTTCTCACCTGCTCCCCACTTCAAAAACTGGTGAGTTCACTACCCTTCTGCATCATGAATGTGGTTAGTACCGTCTCCCGTGTTATATTTACATATTAATAATAAACATGATCTTCTGGTAAGCCAGGCTGACAGCAGCATGGCACAAGTGGAACAATAGGCTTTCCTACCTATATAAGATCTAAGCCACCTATGATTAGGCACTATTAAATAATGTGCATAATGATGTGCACACCCATAATTTAATAGTGCCTAATCAATGGTAACCTAGATCTTTTAAGGATAGGAAAGCCCATCATTCCCCTTGTTTCCTGCTGGTAAGAGCCTGACTTACTGGAAAGATATGTTTATATTTGATATGTCAAAATAAAACGGGGACTGTACGCATTCAAAATGCAGAAGGGTGATGAGCTCACCAGTTTTCGGTGTGAGGAGGAATCATGAAGAATGAATACCAGAGGTCACTCTTGCAAGGTACAGCTATATTCAGGGAAGGGGGAAGACAGAAGGAGAGAAATATGAACAGATTACTGTGAGAAATAAGATGTTAGGCTGCCAGCACCTTGATCACTACCTGACCCCGTTGTCCTGGTTAACATTCCCCTTTCCATAAAAGCAATTCATGCACTTGTCCAAGGCTGTGTGTGGATATTAATGTATGAAAAGGCTGCCATTACACATTCAGTCACTTCACTACCAGTGTAGTATTGCTTGTAAAGCACTTTGGAATACAATGTGTATGAAAACAACTATATAAATGCAGATTCTTATTATTATTATTATTACTTCCCATGAAAAAAGACGACAAGACAAGCATATATTTGAGTTTTGAGAAAGTATGAACTCTTAACACTGAACTGCACAAGCACTTTGCTACAAAAAAGTGGTGGCTCTAGGGGGTGATGAAGGGTGTAGCTGCACCCCCCACACATAGTAATGTACTTGCTTGCTGCTGCATTTCACTTTGTTGAAGATGTCTGATTTATTGATTGTACAAATGTTTACATTCAAACTATGGATTACATTTGTTGGTTCTGTCAAAAACATGCTAGAAAAGAATAATAGCAGAAAATATAAAGGTTTAATAAAAATGTTAAAAAGTGTATATTAAGCATGCACACCACCCCAGCACCACCACCATTGTAGCATCCTGGATCCACCATAACCACTAGACCACTAGGTTATTCAGGATTTGTACTGCACTGTGGTTTGCCACAGAGAAAGTCGATTGGATTAAAACATATTTTCAGCAGGTTAAAGTAAGCAAGCTGAACAGAACCATAGCCTAATATGTGCATTATACAAAATAATGCATATGGTTTTGACCATTTGAGAGAAACAATTCTATACAAAAGGAAAAAAAAAGAACTAGTTAGCACTATAGAGAGTCATATATCTCTCTCTGGCTTTGGCTCCATTGATGTCATCACATAACACATTTGGCGGCCATTTTAGGAAGCAGGTAAGACAGTTTTGTTGTAAACTGGAAGGCTGATTTTACAATTTTCAAATTCTCTGGAACCACATTTAGGTAAATTATGTAAATGTAGTTTTAGCATTAATGAATACAGCAGCCTTTCCTTTAGTCACTACGGAATCATATTTTGAATAGCTTGCTATCAAAATGTTGTTTAGGTGTCCTTTAAATCTTCTCTTTCAAACAAATGTGTATGCACCTACAACTGCCTAAAAATAAAGTATGCAGTAGTTTTGAATCCAATAAATAAGGTTGTGAGTTACTGTAGAATTTGAAATGTCTGCAGCAATTAACTTTTGTATGACTGTCCCCAACTCTCAATTCATTGGAATTAATTATCGTGTACTGACCAGTCAAGCTATCATGACCATAGACATCTCAGCTGAACCAAGCTGAGCCTGTTAACCAGTTGTGTCTGCAGTAAGTAATTAGGTACAGCAGTGGTTCAGTAGAATTACTGCCCAATCAGTTGCTTGGTTACCAGTTACTGTATTGTGCACAGTGGATCATATGTAAAAAAAAAAAAAAAAAAGCCTGAAACTCCAGTCTGCACCGTGTGTGTGTGCTGATCACATGTGTGCTGATACCATTTGTGTTTGAGTTCTGTCGTGACACCATCACTTGCTTCAATGTCTCTAGTACAGTGGTTGCAGCGTAAGGCTCTCAAGAGAGAATTTTTCTTCTGTTGACCCTGAGCACCAAAGCCAAGAAGTTGTAATACCACTGATCATTACAGAATCTCCACACCTCATGCAAAGAACAGGAAGTTGGAGTATGCTACCTATATGCCTGCTGTCAGATTCAACATGACTAAGTATGAAGTAAAAGATAATGTAATGAAGGCAGTATGGTACTATAGTGCATAGTACAAGGAAACAACTAGACTACCATACACAAGTTTAAAGCTGATTACCTTGCATGACTCAGTAAAACCCCTGATCCATCAACGTCAATGTTATATCACCTCTCCTATTATAAGAGGTGGAAAAATCATTCAAGAATACCATCCACAGCCTTAGAAATGAGGAGGCTGTTGTTATGCCAGGGTAGTTACAGTAGAGACACTAGGTCTTGTAAAAGCACACAACCCATTACAGCTGACTGAGAATGGGTATTGTTATCATTTTTGAGGCAGTAGGCATGGCTTTCCTTTAAGTGGTATGGGCTATGTCAAACGAAAGGGCACAAAAGCCATCCTATCGATTGTCCTGCATTTTATGAATAATTCCTTTCCAGAATTTGTGCAGCCTGTAGACAAGAGGTGATCCTACCCAAGCTTATCATTACCCTCGATAAAACCAGGGTTAATCTGATACCATGCTCCCAGTAGACAATGGAGGTAACTGGTGGCTAAGAAGGGGAGGTGGACATATCAGGACTGGATGACAAGTGGCAAGTAACACTAATACTCTCCTGTACTGTAGCAGGAATTTTTTTGCCACCGCAGGTAATCCTACAAGTGTAAAACCAGCTTGTGTCACCTCTCCTTTGTTTTCCCTGACAACTGGAACATCACTCACTCAACCAACCACTGGCAAACACCAAAACTCTGATTAAGTACATAGATGTTGTTATGGTACCCTACATTCAGCAAGTAATACAAAAAAATGCATACCAATTGAGCAGTGTGCCATGCTCATTATGGATCTGTTCCAGGCAAATAAAACAAAGCAGGTAAAAATAAAAGACACAGTACAATACTTAAACCTTTTTTTAGAACATTACTAGATTATGTGTTTTTCTTAACCAAACTAGAAAGCCATAATAGCATATCAATATTTGTACCAGCATCTTGTAGGGACTTACTGCAACGTCTTTATGTGACTGTCAACAGACTGTTTAGGGGCACAATAAAACAACAGTTTACTCTATGGTACACTGAACAAATAACAGGCCAGCTAAAACAGGGAAATGTGTCCACTGAGATCTCTATACTGTAGATCTATGCCAATAACAAAAAAATAAACATGCCCAGTGGATTGTTTCTAGTTTTAATCAGATCTGTGACTTGAATGAATACCATGTATGGCGAGTCACACTGGCTGGTATTTGCAAAGCCCACAAAGACTGCTTTAATACACAGATTGATGGCAAACATGTGGATGACACCAATGATGCCAAGGGCATTGATGTCAAAATCATGGAGTAACAATGTGATTTTATTTGTTTTTTGTTAAATCAACTTTACTTTTAAATTTTAAATCACATGCATTAAAGATTTTTGATAAGTACCAGGTGTTATGAAAATGCCAAATGCTGAAATCTGTACACAGTAAGGAGCTGAGCAGCCTAAATGGGTAAGTACTGTACTGAACATTTCAGCTAAGATTTAATTAAAACTGATTTTCTATATTAACATTTCTCAGTTTGAATTGCTGATGTTGCTATTGTGCAACTGTGCTGTGATGTGATACAATATCTGAGTGGTACCGATAATGCAACACATGGTCACTGCAGGAAAGAGGGGCTTAACATGTTCAAACAATGATGCCAGGCAAACAAACCAAATCAAATGTATCTGGAAGTATTTACACTGAGGATGCATTTTTGCGGTTAGCCTCCTACAGTGGAAATGTAAGTCTACAGATAGACTGAAGGTAGTACAGTACCAATAACAGTACCCACTGCTTTTCAGCCTGTTCCTCAACTCTCTCCCTGACTCCAGTCCTCAGCAAATTATACTCTATGCAGATGACACTGCGATTCTTGCCTCCCATCATGACCCAAGCCACCTGCAACAAACCCTTCAACATGATTTCACCTCAGTCGAAAACTGGTTCAAAGAACATAACTTAATCCTTAACCAGAAAAAAAGACCATGATTTTCACCAGCCACCAAAACAGGCACAAACATCTCCAACTCTCCTTATATACCTGCCTAGGCAGCTCCCTGGAGCAGGTTGACTCCTTCAAATATCTAGGAATCACCTTAGACCCTCACCTGTCCTTTGTAACCCACATAACCAATGTCGCAAAAACAGTCAACACCAGACTGGGTCTACTCTATCGCATATGGCGGCACCTGACAAAAGAGGCCCTCACTGCCGCTGTTCAAAGCTCCATCTTCTCCCAGATTGATTATGGCCTTGCCATCTATGTCACTGCCACTACCTTGACACTCAGAAGGATAACTACCACCTTAAACAAGGCCTGTCGACTCATCACTGGGGCTAAGTGTCTCACACACCTGTGACCTCTACTCTCAAGCAAACTGGCTGCAACTTGAAAATAGAATCCAGTACCAAACCTGTGTGGTTGCAAAGAAAATCCAGTTGGGAATTGCCCCTCCCAGATTCTGTTCACTTCTTCAAACAAAAAACAGCTCCAGAATCACCAGGGGATCAAAGCCACAACTGTTTTGCATCCCCTGCTGCTGCACAACCCTTGGCCAATGATATTTCACTTACAGGGCACCCACTTGGTTTAACGGTCTTGCTTATGATACTATCACTACCACTGGTCTAGGTGCCTTCAAATCCAGGCTCCATAACACCCTTGTCACTTCCAGCACCTGCGACTGCCTTGGATAACTATTCAACGCCACTCCTCCGCTGCTCTCCTCTACCGGGCCCCATGCCCATCGCACTTGCCCTAGTAGGCCTCTGCCCCTTCCCGCACTTCTGCAACTGACAATACCACCTGGCTGGCTGCCTCTCACCCACCCTATGCCACCCCTTTCCAAATTCCTCCCCTACCTCCTCCTCCTTTACCTCCTGTTACTGCCCCTCCTATCCTCCTACCCCCCCTTTCTGATCGTCACCCTGTCTCTTCCATGCAACATGTGTTATAGTAACCTGTTATGTGAAACCAATGTTTTGACGTGGAACCTTTGTAAAAGAGCCCTGGGCTCAAAGGTAACTTGTAATCCTAGAATGAATAAATAAAAAATAAATAAAAATAAATAAATAAAAAATAATTCCTGCAGCTAGCAGTTGCAGACTCAAACATTTGATCTGTAAATAATGCATAGTGACATGTATTCTGATTGTCTCTTGCCATGCTGTTGGCTGTCACAAGGGAGTATATGTTATTATCCATCAATATGTGGAATAACAACTGTTGCTTGCTACACAGCTATTCCAGTGCAACACTTCTGTGTATGCTACAACCAATAAAACACATTTGTATGCAAACAGAATCTATTGTAGACTACCTTAGACTGGAAGTTAGAACACGAATCTCATCCAATACAATATTACATACTTGGGGCCAGATATTCAAACTTTGGCGGGCAAAAACCTTTTGCACAGGTTTAGCATGGGATTAGCATGGGTTTGCTATATTCAAAAGGCCAAATAGCGCACATAAACTGCATTAGCGTTGGGCAAAATCATAATGTATGCAAGGGGCAAACTGAGGGTGTGTGTACATGAATACAGGTGCAATGCTATATTTAGTGACTAGGGCCACGCAAAGTGGTTTTGCGCGACCTAGCGCAACACTTAGTGCAGTGCACATTACTGCCCAGGAAAAGGTAGTCTTAACCCTAGGCAATCAGCTTTGTGTGACATTTTGGCTTTGTGTGGTGTTTGCGTGGCTTTGCGTGACCCTAACAAATAAATATGACACATAGACAAAGCCAGACATAGAGGAAACATGCTGCTCATTGATGGCATCACAATGATGTCATCATCTGCCACCAGTCCCAGCCATGCCAGGCAGTAAGTGGTGACCCTGCCGCCAGTGGACAGCATGGCAGTGTGGTCATACAGCACACACCTGCGGACCACTCTTCTGTGGACACCAACAGATGCCAGCACACACATGCAGCACTGTGGGCATGGAGGATGTTGAGGGGAGAGCCACAAGGCTGGGACATATCATGCAGTGCACATGGGCCAGTATTGAGAGTACCCTAACTCCAGTGTACCTTTCTGATAATATATGCCCCCCTGGCCACATACCGCACACCTTTACAACTGTCACAGCACACAAAGCTGGACATGTATATGTCACTGTGAGCATCCCATGCCAGAGGTGCAGCATCTGTGTGTCACACAACAGCATAACAGTAATGTCCACTGTCAGTAAACACCTGCATGTTGGACCTGTCACTGTGTATAGTGAAGTCATCAGCACTGCCTTACACACCATAAGCAGTGCTGTGTCCACACACTACTGCCCCCCTTGCTACTTTAGTGTCTGCTGTGTACTGTAGCATGACCTACAGTGTGACAGTTGCATGCAGCACCACCACCATCTGTGCCTATGCTGTGTTGTCCCCTGGGGTACAATATTCTATGCTATGCTGTACTGTTTACATGTAGTCTACAGCTATCATCATGCACTGCCAGACTGCCCTACAGGTGGAGCTGTGGTCAGACCTAGACAGCCCCTGTACTTCCAAACTGACCTACTGATGGAGCTGTGGGACTTGCAGTAACACTGTGCAAACAGCATGCAAATCAGGGCATAATGAGATGCTAATCTGCATGTTTGCCCAGAGACTACCTAAATAGGTTCATTTGTATGTCACTTTTGAATATGGCAAACTTTAGCACCAGGCAAATGTGTTTGCACCGGGCTAACGGTTTTGCCCTGTGCTAAACCCATGCTAATGTGTTAGTGCTGCACAACATTTCTGGGAATATTATACAGTTTTGAACACTGTACTTTCACATGCTCTGCTACCTGCAGTTGTACTGGGTGCACACATTTGCTGACACACACGGCCACATAGTTTACCTCTTCCTACCTTCACATCGCTGTGCACTGTGTTGCTGTTGTGGTTTGCACTTCCTGGTTGCTATATTCAGAGCTGTCTTATTCCAGGGCTAAATTTGCCCTGCACTCCCAGCCCAATTTGCCCGGCCTCATTCCCATGCTATATTCAGAAGCTGTTTGCCCCAGGCTATTCCTTTTGAATATAGCTTGCTTTGTGCTCCAGGCTAAGTTTGTCTACCAGGCAGTGTTAATTTAGCCCCGGGGCAAAGTTTTGAACATCTGGCCCTTGGTGATTTATTGGTTGATTCTTCTTATCATCTAATCTTGCTCCTACAAAGTGGGTAATAGGTACTAACATCATAATATTACTTTAGAAGAAATTATAATTTTTGTTACATGCATATGATACTGGAAATATCTGGCTATGTCTATGGCTGCCACTGTACTTCCCTACATAAGTGCATATACCATTTCACTGCAAGACATACTGACAATGTTTGAGAATGAACCAAAATCCATAAAAGCCCAGAAAATATCTTCTTATTTTTAATATGATGACATTATACATGGCAACATATTTTTTTAAATGCATGAACCCTGCTAACATGTTTTTACTTTAGCTATAATTCCCAATGCTAGATAAAACTTTCTAAAACACTTTTATAACAGAAACAATACCTTTTAATATTTCAAACAGCCCTATCTTACAAGCCTTTACCCACAAAACTGCTATATGTTTTACCTTAGTTCTGTGCACAAGGAATACATGACAAGATACTGTAAGGTGAGGACAGCTTACTAAATGCTTTGATTGGATTACAAGACTAGAAGCAAATCCAAACCCATACTCAACATACTAATGCATCAAAATATATCAATATGGATTCAACTGTAATATTTTGGGTTTCCTTTTTACGTTCACTTGCGCGCATGCCCAAGGAACGTTTTGGGAGAGTAGCACACTTGGAAGTGTGCCTCTCCCACCCAATGCATTGCTCCGTTGAGCAGGTGTGGCGGTCCTGCACCAATGGGTGCAGGAGCTCAGTATGACAGTAATGTTCCTCTGCTTCAAAGGAAAGCACCACTGCCATGCTGGCGCCGCCCATCGCCTACCTCCCCAGCGCATGTCACACCCCCCCAAAGCTTTGGTGCCACGCTGGAGCCCACCCTAGCGTGGCAAATGTTGCTGCCGACAGGGTGCCCAATCCCCGTCAGCTCCACGGCCCCAAGCCATCCTGCTGCCATGCTGGAGCCCACCCCAGCATGGCAAGCGATCCGTTTACTTTGCCGGCGGGGTGCCCAATCCCCGTCGGCTCCTGCTCCCAGCGTGGTTGCCGACAGGGTGCCCAATCCCCGTCGGCTGCTCACTCCAGCCATCTTCTGCCGCGCTTAAGGCCCACCCCAGTGTGGCAAATATCCCGTCATCTTTTGTTATTTTTAACCTGTAAACAAAAGCGGTCGCGGTGCGTCTCCCAGGCCCCCCTCCCACAACCCGCACCCACCCTCGCACCAGCCTCCCCACCCCTCACCCCCCTGACCTCTGGACTCTGGCGCGACGATCTTCGGTGGACCGGGAACCGTCTGCACTCTTCAAAGCCGACCGCGAACTGAGGAAATGCTGGTAAGCTGTATAATGGGCTACATGGGGGTTTCAACTGTGCATATCTCAGTCATTTTTGGAATTTTTGCAAATTTTCAACATGGGGTTTTGGGACCCCTTCTCATGAATGATGTCACTGTCATGGTGTTATTCGAGGCTCAAAGGGTGATTTCACGGCACTGCACAGTCACTATGTGAAATCACCTTCGGCCTTGAATAATGCCATGATAGTGACATCATTCATGAGAAGGGTCCTAAAACTTATGTTGAAAATTTGGTGCAAAAATTCCCAAAAATTACTGTTTTACAAGCGTGCGTTGCGCAGTTCCTACGCAGGCTCGTAAGTTCATGAATTTTCAATATTTTCACTCCAGATTTTCAACATTGCCATTTTATCACACCTTCTTATGAGTTGTACAGCTGTCATTTTTCACATCTCACCCAAAATGTGTTTCCGCCCATGTAGTGCACAATGGCGCAGTCGGTGTGCGAAATCAATGTATGGAACAGATTAAGAAAATCACAGTGACACTGTTCATGAGCAGAGGTCTTAAAATGGCTATGTTGAAAATTTGGTGAAAAAATTCCTAAAAATGACTGTTTTACGAGCATGCGTTGCGCAGTTCCTACGCACGCTCGTACGTTTGTGAATTTTCAATATTTGCACTCCAGATTTTCAACATTGCCATTTTACCACACCTCCTCATGAGCAGTACAGCTGTCATTTTTCACATCCTGCCCAAAATGTGTTTCTGCCCATGTAACGCACAATGGCGCAGTCGGTGTGTGAACTCAATGTATGGGACACTTTAAGAAAATCACAGTGACAATGATCATGAGCAGAGGTCTTAAAATGGCTGTACTGAAAATTTGGTGAAAAAATTCCTAAAAATGACTGTTTTATGACTCTGTGTTGCGCAGTTCCTATGCACACTCGTAAGTTTGCAAATTTTCAATATTTTCACTCCAGATTTTCAACATTGCCATTTTACCACACCTCCTTATGAGCAGTACAGCTGTCATTTTTCACATCCTGCCCAAAACATCTTTCCGCCCATGTAGTGCACAATGGGCATGATCGATTGTCACGAGAGAAATCAATGTATGGGACACAGTAAGAAAATCACAGTGACACTGTTCATTAGCAGAGTTTTTAAAATGGCAATGTTGAAAATCTGGTGAAAAAAATCCTACAAATGACTGTTTTACGAGCGTGCGTTGCACAGTTCCCACGCAAGCTCGTAGGTTTGCGAATTTTCAATATTTTCACACCAGATTTTCAACATTGCCATTTTACCACACTTCCATATGAGCAATACAGCTGTCATTTTTCACATCCTGCCCAAAACATGTTTCCACCTATGTAGCGCACAATGGGGGTAGCAACAAGGTCATGCTGACAATTTATTGCGCAGATACCAGCAATCGCACAGGGCATTAGGGTAAAGCACCATACATGCCAAACACCATTGCAAATACCTGCAAGTGAACGTTCAGCATTGACAAATGCTTGTTTTATTTTGTTTCTGATACCTAGGTAAGTTACATTAGGTGTAAATATTCCTATGTTCAGGCAGGATCTGTGAGAGTTTAAACAGCAGTCAGAAGCAAAAGAACTACAGAAAACATTTTAAAATAACAAAAATAGTAGCAATCTTAAAAGGGTACCTTGTAGTATGGCTGACTCAAATATGAGCGACTCAATAAAAGCAACTCAATTTGAAAGCCTGCAAAAACAGCTTGTGTGTAAAAACAGCTACAGTGAGGAAACAGCTTGTGTGAAGTCCTCAATTTTGTGCAAGGGCGAAGTGTGCTGGGGTACTGTGACACACAGTGGGAAATATTGTGCAGTCTCAGACTGTGTTATATTTAGTAATTTAGTATATATAGTATATTTTGTATATTTTGTGCAGTTTCCTCAGTTTGCATCTGTGAAGTAGGCTGTGTGAGGTTAAATTAGAGTATGTTGTGGATGGTTCAGAGTATCTCTGTGGACTTGCCTGTAATTTCTAGTTGCAAATGTGAACTATTGCTTTGGTTTGTCATGGTTTTCTGTGGCACTTGATTTGAGCTTTGTTTTTTTTATTGGGGAAGTCGCTGTTTTTGGTGTGGGCTGTGCTTGAGTTCGGCGTTTTGTTTTCGCTCATGTATTCCTAGCAATTTTGTTTTTGCTCATATCACATGGAACCTCTTAAAAGTATATTGATGTATTCCAATGTGTAACAGGAAATCAACTGTATGAGTATTACATGACTATGTTGCATTGATCCCAAGCTTTCATTTAAAAAATAAGATAACCATAACAATGTCAAGTTAACCCTTTTCAAATAAATTGAAACGAGCACTCTTTGGAACTGTTAGGGCTATGAACTTTATTATTTTTAATGTAAGCTTGGAAGTAGGTCAGTGTGGAAATGCCTTGCTGATACAGTGTCCATGTATTAATACACACACACATATATATATATATATATATATATATATATATGTATGTTATATATATATATATCATGTTTGCAAAATCTGCATTAATGCACCAGTTAGGGTTCAGATTAAAGTGAATGAAGTAGATGTGGTGTTAGGGTTTCCAAACCTAACTCAACACCTTCACTACACAAGCAGCAAAAGGAAAAAAAAAACGTTTTGCTGTCCTGCCTCTTAGTGAATTAGGGATAGGGTCTTACTTGGGTCTCTGAACCCTATTGCTCACTCCATACAATCACTAAAGAAGATCAGATGTAATCTGTTTTCTTCAGGCAGGGCCTATAAGTTGTTGGCAACAAGTGGAGAGGCACGGTTCTGTATGTTTGAAGATTATATCACAATGGTATGAGTGTTAAGGTTGGGAACCATAAGGATGACCCCACTCCTGATTTACCAAGAATCAGGACAGTGAAAAGTGTATTGTGTTTTCCTTTTGTTGCTCGGGGGGACGTGGGGGGTTAGGGTTGGAAACCTTAATGCCACATTTCTCTACATTTGTTGCTTTAATCTGAACCCTAACAGTTGCATTAATGCAGTGTTTTGAAAATAATTTCCTTACTTTTTGAGGTAGCAGAATTGTATCCTAGTTCATGCACATCCCTTTGGGACATGCTGGAACACATCCATCTGGCTGTGGAAGCACACGGCCCTCAAGGCCTTGTGCTTGCATCCCTCCATAGATGCACATACACATCTGGCTGAGGAAGTGCAGGGCCCTCTGGTTCTTGCACTTCCATGCTTCCAGAAAAGCAATTTATGTGTTTGATTGTAATTGTTTTTTTGTGGAGCTTTCTGCAAAGAAATACATATATTAAGTGTACCTCAACTACTGACAGTCAATTATACATGCACAGAAAGTTGTTTGTTTTTTATCCATAAGTCTATAAATTGTTGATGGTTTGCTTGGAAATTTGCTATGGTTATAGTCCAATATGAGATACACCTTTGGTGCACTTTTGAGGGTGATCAGACTTTCATTGTAGATTTGGCACCTTGGTGAAATTTGGATGTAATTTTGGGGTGCAGTGCATACCCCACGGATGTTTAGAGGGATTATGTGTTAGTGTTGCAGCACTCATTGAGACATTTTTTATATCTAGATTGTCCTATAACTCCAATTATTGACAGAGTTATGGCTTTTTAAAGTAGCAATGTTATCTTATGGAAATGTTTATTTTTTTTTAATTATCTTTTTATATATCTATTTTCAGTTGCTATTGCATAGGGACCTAGTCATATATTACTCATTGGGACCTTTCTTTTGATATATTAGTTGTCCCTTAACTCCAAAGACTGACAGAGTTGCAACTTATTAAAGTTACAATGTTATGTTTCTTTTCTTTTCTTTTAATGTTTTTATATGGCACCTAGATTTTTGGAGATAGTGTCATGTATTATAGGTTCATAGGCCCAATACAAGTCAAGTACCTTGTTCAAGCCATAATTAGACTTTTCACATATCAGTGGTAATAACTGATTTTACTATTGCCAATGTATTCATCTAATAATCTTTTGAAGAAATTCAAATCAGAAGCTTTAACCACGAATTCTGCCAAAACATTCCATACGCTTACAAAACTCTGATTAAACTAGTTTCCTTATCTTGAGATTTTACAGCATATAGTTCACCCCTTAATGGATAACAATGGAGTCATGTTTGCCTGTAACCATCTTTTTTTTTGCTCAGACCAGTTGATTCCCATAGGATTTCATTATGAAAGACCTTATAAACATAACAAAGGTCTCCTCTGGTCCTTCTGTATGATAATGAGTATAGCCCAACATCATTCAATCTGTTTTCATATGATTTTTCTTTTAGTTTACTGATTTTTTTTTTTTTATCCTTCTCTGTACCTTCTCCACTAGTTTTAAACTGCCTTTGGTTTGAGGAGTGCAAACAGGGTTACCATATTCCAAAATAGGTGTAACCAAAGATGTATACAGAGGAATTATGACTTTCCTGTCTCTACTCTTGATGTTTCTCAGAATATTATGTATTATTCTACTCCCTCTCATTGTATCCTCCCTGGCATGGTTGTCAAAACTGAGTATGTTTATTACGATTACTCCTAAATCTTTCTCATTTTCAGTGCTAACTATAACTCTACTGTTAATTTCGTATACTGCTTTTATGTTATGTCCAAAATGCATTACCTTACATTTATGTTCATTGAATTTAAGCTTATGGTGTTTTGCCCATTCCTCCAATGCATATATCTGCTTTTGGAATTCAATTGCAGAGTCCATGTTATTCACTATTGCCCCCAATGTTGTATCATCTGCATACTTGCGGAGCCACATTTCTTTTCATATGTTCATCACTGACATAAATATACTAAATAGAGTTGGCCTCAAAATAGATCCCTGGGGAACTCTACTTGTCACTGCCCCCCAATCTAACAAAAATCCCCTAAAGCTGATTCACTGTTTTCTGTTGCTGAGCCATGATTTGATCCACGCAACAAGACATGGATCTAGTTGCATGTCTATCAAGCACTTCATGAGACACTGAATCAAAGGCTTTGGCATAATCTAGGTACACCATGGTTACCAGCAGACCTTTGTCTAAGGAACCACTAACTGGTTCAAAAAAGTCCAATAAATTTGTGACACAGGATCTACCAGGAATTAATCCATGCTGTTTTATATCTATAAACCCCTGTTCTTTTATATGTAGGTCAATATGCTCCTTTATAAATCCTTCCATAATTTCTCCGATTATGGAAATAATACTAATAAGATGGTAATTTTCTACATTTGTTTCAACTCCTTTTTTTATATTTTGGTAATGTGTGCCAATTTCCATTTTGGTAAAACTATACCATGTGTCAGATAGTTGTTAAATAGTACATAAAAAGGGCCAGCACATTCATATGCAAGTTCCTTTAATAACCTGAGGTGGAGTTCATCAGGCTCACATGATTTGTTCCCACATAGGTTTTTAAATTTTGTCAGAACCTCATTCACTGAAATGATTTTGACATTGTTCATTTTAACCTAACAATATTCATTAAATAGGGTCTCTAGTGGTGGATCGTGTTCTTGATAAACATTTAGGAAGTAACTATTAAATTATTTTTGCCATTTCGATTTCATTTTCTATTGTTACGGCTCCTTCTCTTGGAGGTCCTAGTTGTTTCTGACCACTCTTAAGATTCCCTACATAGTTAAAAAAAAATTTTTGTTATTCTTCTTGATATTTGCTAGATTCAATTCAGCATCAGCTTTTGCTTTTTGAATCCTTTTTTGACATTGTTTTATTATCTTCCTATATGATTTATTCTTTCTGTATTTCTAGTAAGCCCTTTTATGTTGTTAATGATTTCTTTTATGTGATTTTTGAACCACTTTGGTATGTGGCTCTTGGCATTGTACTTTTCTCTGGTTGGCACATACTTATCAATGCAATGCCACAGTTTATTTATGATCAGCTCTCATGCATCAGCCAGCGATAATCATTATAGATAATTTTTCCAGTCCCAGTTTTGTAACTATTGTTTTATTTTGTTATAACCTGCCTTGTTATAGTCTTTAACTATAGTTTTACATAGAAACATAGAATGTGTCAGCAAAGACGGACTGCCAGGTCCACCCAGTTTAACCTTTAACCTTACCTCACGTATCTTTAATTGAAAAAGTGACCATATTATGATCACTGTTTTCCAGGAAGTGAATTACTTCTACATTATCTACTGAATATTCTAGATTGTTAAATGCTAGATCCAGGATGTTTTCTTCTCTAATAGATTTATTCACTAACTGTTCCAAATTTGTATGCAATGTCATCTCTGTCATTTTGTTTTCAACAGGGTTAGTTAGGGTTAGGCTGTTCCAATCTATTTTGTGAAAGTTAAAATCACTCATGACTATACATTTTTTACCAGCATAAACTTTTTCAATTATATCCAGAAAGCACATGTTCTCTAAACTGCTTAAACTGGGTGACTGAAAAAATAAGCCCATTGTTAATTTCCTTGTTTTCAGTTGGAGCCTTACTTGTTTTGTTACTATACCATCATGCTCATTATATTTTAGCTCATATGCTTTTAATTCTGCTGCCTGCCCTTGAACAGGGCTGCTTCAGCTCCCCCACGGTCGGCCGGCACCCAGTCAGCCACTGACCGAGACCAGGACACCCACCTGCAGCTGCTTGGAAGCTGCCTGCCCTTGAACAGGGCTGCTTCAGCTCCCCCACGGTCGGCCGGCACCCAGCCAGCAACCAACCGAGACCAGGACGCCCACCTGCAGCTCCTTGGAAGCTGCCTGCCCTTGAACAGGGCTGCTTCAGCTCCCCCACGGTCGGCCAGCACCCAGCCAGCCACCGACTGAGACCAGGACACCCACCTGCAGCTCCTTGGAAGCTGCCTGCCCTTGAAAAGGGCTGCTTCAGCTCTCTCACGGTCAGCCGGCACCCAGCCAGCCACTGACTGAGACCAAGATGCCCACCTGCAGCTCCTTGAAAGCTGCCTGCCCTTGAACAGGGCTGCTTCAGCTCCCCCATGGTCAGCCAGCACCCAGCCAGCCACCGACCGAGACCAGGACACCCACCTGCAGTTCCCTGGAGGGTACGGGACAGTGCAGCCAATTGGAACATGGGTGCTTCCAGCAAACCTGCTCTGATTAGCCAGGACTTTTCCCTGGCTTCAGCCATCTGGCACTTTTTACAAATAGATTTTCGATAGAACTAAGCACATTTCAACTGTGTAATAGAAGTTTTTCAACTGTATTAGCTGGATTGTAATTTCTACTAGTGTTTTAAAGTGCTTACACCTCTTCTGTCTCAGTGCTTTTCCTGCACCCCCCCATCCAAGCACTCTGCCTTGGTGCCGAAAAGTGGCTAATTTTCCATTAGCAGGTTATATAGACCTGCCACTAGAGGGATTCTTGGTCTTTCTACACAAATCACTGTACTCAATCGTGGGCAATATGGCCTGCATTATCATTCTACTTCTTTCCCGGTGCTGCTACAAGGGGAGGTTGTAGTTTGAGGTTCCCCTAAGCTTCACTGAACAGGCTGACAACTTCCTTAAAACTGCCTGTGTGACAGCTCTGCAGCTGAAAACAGGAAGCCCTCAATGTCTGCCATCCACCCTTCAGACTCAAGTCAGATAGACTCTGAGCACCCTATTCTTACCTATGCTACACTGACATCATCCAATAATAATGCCTTACTTAGTATATGCTTCCTTCCTCCCTCCTTGGTGTGCTAGGAACCCAAGTGTCCCTCACCCTAATAGGGGTGTACTACTTGCCATAATCTACTCACTGACCCTAATCTGGGTGGACAGGCTCATAGACCCATTTCCCCCAGAACCAGTGAGCAATCTACATAATATCCCCCCACACGACTTCCCTAGTAGCTACCCTATCTCAAGTATATCTAGTCTCTTAACAGAGCATGAGATCATAAAACGGTGCGTCTATGAATTCGTTTACTATATAAGCAGGACACGCCGAAGACACCTCATCTCAATACCTAGCACTAAACTGCTCAGGTTACTAGTCTTGCTACTTCTTCTATCAGGTGATATCCAACCTAACCCTGGCCCATATGTACCCAATACCTTGGTAGCATCCCCCAGGACCATCAATGGGTGGCCACCAAGGGTCTAAAGATAGCACATATGAACATATGTAGTCCTAGAGCAAAAATACATGAAGTCCAGGCCTGGTTGGACCTCTACAAACAAGACTTACTAGCCATCTCTGAAACCTGGCTAAAAGCCCACATCCATGACCACGAGATTCAGGTTGTGGGCTACAATAGCTACCGCAATGACAGAGAAACCAAAAAAGGGGGTGGAGTCCTAATCTATGCTAAGCATGACCTCTCTGTGTAACCTCTATCCCAGCAGACTAATCCTACTGCTGAGGGAGAGACCATATACATCTGGATAACCCTAGGGCACGTCAAACAACTAACAATTGGCTGCATCTATCACCCACCAAAATCAGCCCTTAAATCCCTTGAAGCCATCACAAATGATACGGCTACCAATGTAACAATGGAGCAACTAATCGTGGGCGACTTCAACATTAACTGGGCCTAGGACCCTGGCCATGCCTCGAAGTCACTTACCCATGAAGCAGCTCTGACACAGGTCATCTCTGAACCAACCAGACTTAATTACAAAACTGAGAACCACACCATCCTTGACTGGGCTCTGGTGTCTAACCCCACTAATATACAGAGTGCGGGCACAATGGCAGAATCCCTGAGTGACCATTCCCCAATCTTCTGTATATGGAAAAACAAACCACCCAAGGTCCAACCTAGAATTCTTTCCACCCATGACTTCTCCAAGTTCTCTGAACTACAATACAATCGCTACCTAGGTAGTCTGGACTGGATGCCCATAAATCTTCTCCCTACTCTTACTGAGGCTGTGCAATACTTCCAGGATGAACTAACCACAGCAGCCAACCTCTTTGCTCCAATGAAGAGAATGAGGGCTAAAGGCAGCTGCTACAAGTGGATCTCTCCCTCCCTCCCTCAAACCCCTAATGGCTACTCGGAAAAAAGCCTGGAAAAAGTTTAGGCTCTCCTCCTTCCAGCAGATCTTGCTGAATACAAAGCCCTGAGCAACAAAGCCAAGAAAGCCATAAAACTCGCTAAGAGAGATTACTTAACACACCTCCAGAAAACCAGCCTGGGCAACCCCAAGCAATTCTGGAATCATCTCAATGACCTGATCAAGGGCAGCAAAAAGCCTGAGTCCTGTCCCATGGAGATTAACGGTCAGCTCACAACTGACCCTTCTCAAATATCGGCTGCCCTTAACAGGCACTTCTCAGACCTCAAGGCCTACAAGACCTACCTGTCTCCCCAGACTCTCCCCCCTACCTCAAATGAACCACCTCACATGGAAAGACCCCCATTTCACCTGAGACTGGCTAAACACACTGAAATACTAAACCTCCTAAGGAACTTGAAACCGAAAGGGTCAGGGGGACCCAATGGTACAAACCCTCTGCTACTCAAGGCAGGAGCTACCTCCTTAGCCTGGCCTATAACTATGCTCCTCAATCAATCACTGAGGGAAGGAGCAGTCCCTGACCCATGGAAACATGCCAATGTTGTCCCTATTCACAAAGGGGGGCTCAGGGAAAAACTCAACAACTACAGGCCTATCTCCCTCCTCTGCTCACTTGCTAAGGTGCAAGAAAGAGTCATCTACAATCAACTCAGGGACTACCTGGAAGCTCATCAGCTCCTTGCCCCCTCCCAACATGGATTTAGAACAAACCATGGTACTGACACTGCCCTCATTAACTTCATGGATGAAGTTCTCAGGGCAATGGACAAAGAGATACCCACTGGTGCATTCTTTATAGACTTATCCAAGGAGTTCAACCTCATCAACCACAACTTGCTGCTACAGAAGCTGCAAAATATAGGCCTAGACAATCATGCCCTGAAGTGGTTTGGGAGCTACTTATCTGGCAGGGCACAGAGGGTCTCATGGAAAGGGACCATGTCTGACCCATTATCCCTAAACCAGGGTGTACCTCAGGGCTCAATTCTAGGCCCCCTCCTGTTTTCCTTGTTTACCAATGACCTGCGTACCCACTGCAGGGAGAGCTCACTTGTGCAGTATGCTGATGATATTGTCATCTTCCGACCCCTGCGTGACGTGATTGCCCTAGGCCCTCTACTCCAAAAGGATCTCACTTCACTAGAGACTTGGCTATGTAAGAACAGAATGGTACTAAATGCTGACAAGACCAAGGCAATGCTATTCGGGCCAAGATCCCTGGGATTTGACATGTCCTCATCCCTCTCCTTAACTTCACTCTCTGGTAAAGCCATTAACATAGTCCCCTCCCTTAAATCCTTAGGCCTCACGTTAGATCAGAATATCACATACAAGGAACACATGGACCAGGTCACCAGGACCCTACATCAGAAACTTGGCACCCTGTATCGACTCAGGGACCAACTCATCCCTGAAGCCAGGCTCTCCATAGCTACCAGCGTCCTTCTACCCAATCTGACCTTTGTGGCCCCTATTATACAGGGCATGGATAAACTAGAGATTACCAGGATGCAAACCTATATAATAAAATAGCTCATTTTGCAACCTTAGACCACCCAAGACATCACCACTGTGACACTTTGGCCAATCTTCGTTGGCCCACATTGGTCGCCCGCCTCCAACACCCCTTGTTTGTCCAGGCCTACAAGCTTCTCAAACCCCACGCTCCACCAAGCATTGCCATGACCATAACCCTCAAACACAACTCAAGGAACCTAAGGACCTCAGATAGAATGCTATTAGAAGTCCCTAGGGTAAGGACAAACGCTGGCAGAAGATCCTTTTCCTCCCAAGCAGCCTGCCAATGGAACAAGCTCCCTTCCCAGGTCCAGGCCTCCTTCTCACTCATGAACTTCTGCACCAGGCTTAAGTCCCATCTGCTGACCTCAAGCACATGCCACTGTCATGGCACTTAAAGCTCCTAAGGTACTCCCCTCCTCTCCAACTCCCATCTCCTAGCTTAACCTTCCTATTACCTGCCTTATACAGACTGCTCGCCAGAGGCCATGTGTAACCCCTGAATAAACTATATGCAAAGTACTACCAACTGCTTACATGTCATGATGATAACCATGCCTGTACCCATGCCTGCATCCACTGCTTTTCTTTTACTGTGCCTGTAAGCCATGCCTGTATCCATTGCTTTTCTTTTACCATGCCAGCAACCATACCTGTATCCACTATTTTTCTTTACTGTAACCACCTCATGATGTAACTCACAATGCCTCAAATGTTCCTTATATCCTTGTTCAGTCTTATAACTTTTATTGTTATCCCGGGTCGCCCCTGAAAAAGGGACCTTCGGGGTTCAGTGGGCCTACCTGGTCACCAAAATTTAATTAATAAATAAATAATGTTGTGGCAACATAAAGGGATGTTCCTTCTCCTTTTTTATTCATTCTTTCATTGTGAAAAAGATCATACCCAGGGATGTTCTGTATCCAGTCTCCTTGTTTGTACCATATCTCAGTTATTCCACAGATACTTGTATTTTCATTTATCAATTTGAACTTTAGTTCATCCATTTTATTTCTAAGACTTTTCGTGTTTATCAGCAATACTTTTATTTCCCCTGTTCTATTATTTCAGTCTCCTTCTGTGTATTTAATACTACCAACCTTGGTTATCCCATCATTATGGTCCCTCCCTGAGTGTGGAGATTTTGCATAAATATGGATTCCCTTGTCCCCCAAAGAGCTCAGTTTAAAGCACCCGAGATAATGCTTTTTAATTGTTTTGCCAAGTATCTGTGACCCCCTCTTACTGAGGTATAAGCCATCCTAGCTAAATAAACTGTAGCCCCCTCATATCTTTCCCAATATGCAATGCAGTGAATACCTTTGGACAATGACCATTTCCTTAACCACCTAGTTATACTCTTATTTTCTTCTTACTATAGTGATTTGCTCTTGGTACTGGTAGTATTCATAATTGGAGTTCACATCCCCTTTCTTCTAATGTTATGCTTAAATCAATATAGTCTCGCTGTATGTCTTCAAAGGTTGCTATATTCACATCATTAGTACCTGCATGTACTATTACAATTGGTCTGTCTCCTGCATTATTCAAAATGTCCTTTGTCATACTGGTAATGTCCCTAATTCTTGCTCCCCTGAAACTACTACATGTCCTGTTTTGCTTGTCTTTTCCACACATAATCCTATCCATATACTTAACAACTGAGTCTCCCAGGACAAATGCCTGTCTCTGATTTGGGGAGAGAGGACCTCCATGAGGAAAAGTATAAACCTGGGCACTAGGTGTTAAATTTCCTCCTTGCGGGGTGTAATTGGCTAATAGTGTTGCTTGATTTTCACACTGAAGGATTTTAACAACTGATGCAGCTGAATCTTTACAATCAATGAATCCTGTAGCAAGAATGTGGGCTAGTGTAGTTTCAGGAGACCAATCATTGTGATCAGAAGTAGTGGAATTCAAATCACCTTCATCTGAAAGTGATATTAGGAGATCAAAACTATTATGTATTGGGATATTAAAACTAACTGCCCTATTGCCCCTTCTATGCTTATTTTTATGTTGGACTATAACCCATTCATAAAGTATATCCCCACCCTCACTTTTGTCTTCTCTGTCTCTCTCTTTTTTTGAGAAATTTTGTGCATATGTTTGAATTTGGCATGATTTACCTTTATTTTGACTATTTTGATGGACTTGAATTTGCATATTAGAAAATTCAGTGTTTTGAGTATTCACTAAATTTTGTACATTTTTTGTTGGTGAGACCAAGGAGACAGGGGTGTAAGAGTTTATTTTTCTGATAATGTCTGCCATATCTACTTGACTTTGTTCAAGTTGTGTCACTCTAGTGTAGAATGTTTTGATGTCTTCAGCTAACACGGTATTGTTGACACACTTTTCACAAATAAAGATCTCCCCACTGGGTTTAGTTTTCATCAGTTTGTGTATTTTACAGATCATGCACTTGAACCTCATCTCACCTTCCAAGGTCATTATGGTCTCACCCATATTCTTTTTTTTTCCTTTTTTCATTAAGGATGAGCACCATCTATAATGGGCCTAAAGGAAAATGATAATATGGCTCTAGATTTACAAACAGTTTATTCAATGTAGAATTTATTTCTAACCACTGATATGAAAAGCAAGATATTCCTACCTTGTTCCCTCTGTCCGCACTAGACGTGCATGTCTCTGTGTACCTCTCCATGTGTGTCACATGCTCGAGTTTGCCCACTCACTGGGAGCACCTACAATTGTAACCTATAATCCTGAGTCATGTGAACTCCACCCTCCGAAAAACTAGACTAAAATTGACTAAAAACTCACAGTGAAGTATGTGCAAGGCGCTATTTCCTTTTTAAAAGCACCCCAGAACAGTGCAGGGGTAAAAAGAGGCATAGACAAACACCTGTAGTTCTGAAGAATGATCTCCCAAACTACAGTTCCCAGCCCACTTCCTGTTTGCAGCCTACTGCCTAGCTTTACTTCATCCAGGAGTTGAAACACTGTCTCACCACCAAAAAGGCAGACACACAGTATATAACAGTCAGATATCTACAGATGTATTAGTCTTGTAGTACACAGTGAGACCTTCATATGTATGTGTGTGTGTGTGTGTGTGTGTGTATATATATATATATATCTAGTAATACACTAAAGGGCATGCTGTCATGCTCTGTATATTATACACACACCTTGGTGTGCATTGTGCCACACAAGGCCACAGGCCGAGTGCGTTCAACCACCCAACATATGTAAATCAGAGCATGACCACATGCCCTGTAGTGGATTATCTGTTTTATAAAATGACCACAACATAGACTTCTTATTACCTGACCTCATGTATGTCACAGTTGTCATTTTCTGAATACTGTCCAACATTTGTTTTCATACCTCTGGCACAGAATGGCATTGAAATTGTGCAGAATTATGTTTTAGCAAGAATTTGGAAATTTTCTCTATCAGGTACATGTGTTGGGGTAATAAAATGGCTATGCTGATAATCTGGTCATGCATATATGGAGAGATGGGTGTGCAGGCTCCAAAAGACCCTGCACTCCCACCATAGTACAATAAGGAAAATCACTGAACATGGGAACATAGGGCCTGAAGGGTCTGGCACTCCCACAGCAAATAAGGATAAAAGTAAACTATCTGAAAAAGTAAGGCAATTCATTGCCAAAAACTTTGGTAATCCATCATTTAGGGTTGTTGGTAAAGCAACAAAAGTAGCAAAATTGGGTTAGGATTTCCAACCCTAATGCTCCTCCCTAATCCTGCAGACACCAACAGGCATTGGGGTGTGACTTGGGGTCATCAGCCCTAAAGCTCACTCCATCCTCCTATACTGTACCCATCTCAGCTGCCTGTCAGTGTCTGTAGGGTGGTGGTGGGGGTTTATGGTTGGAAACCCTAATGTCATATTTCCTGACTTTTGTTGCTTTACTAACAACCCTATCTAATGCATTAACATAGTTTTTTTTGCAATGAAGATAACTAGATAGATAGCTAGATAAATAAAGAGATATATACATTGTCCCTTAATTCCAAATATTGGTGGAGTTATAGGTTGTTAAGATAGCAATATTATTGCATGGGAATTTTAATTTTTTAATTTTTATGTGGTTATGTGATATTTTCAGTTGGTAATCCTTAGGGTCTTAATCCTGTAGTACCCATTGAGACATTTCTTTTGATATACAGTATAACTTTCCCCTTAACTTAAAAGATTGATGCAGTTACAGCTTGCTAAACTTGTAGTGATATTCTATGTGAATCTTTGTATTTTAATTTGTATGGTTTTAACATGGTGCTGATTTTTTGGGTGATATTATGTGTTAGAGTTGTAGTACTCATTGAGAACTTTTCTATAAATAGATTGCCCCTTAACCCCAACTCTTGATGGAGTTATGGATAGTTAAATTTGCAATATTATCCTATAGGAATTTCAATTTTTTAATTTGTGTGATTTTCATATGGCCCCTGAATTTTTTGGGGAGGGAATTGTGTATTAGTCTTGTAGCATTCATTAAGACTTTTCTTGTGATATATAGATTACCCCTTAAACTGCAAATATTGACAGAGTTATGGCTCATTAAAGTTGTAAAATTAACTAAGTCCAAATTCTTGGGTCAAGATTCTGAAAATGATGTAGGACTAAGTCTCACTTCACAACTCCAGATGTAAACCATAATCTCTGCAGCTCCAGATATTTGTATTTTCAGTCTGTCACAGCTGTGGAGATGTTACTTATGTTCCTACTGGGTAAAACATTGTTCCACACTTGCAGGGCAAAAACACCTGCAAGCTACTCTAAATTGTGAAGCTGGTTATAAACTGGCTCCACCACTGAGAATACCATAGCTGCAGGAAAAACTGTGGTTCCACAAGTGGCAACCCACTTGCACAGGAGCTTTTCCTGCAGCTGCAGGGTTAGTGGTGGCACTTTGAATCTGGGCCTTGTATCATATGAGATTATGTCGTTCTCACAAAGCACAACTAGTTAAAAAAAACTGTAAAAAAACATATTCCAAATTCTTGTTTTGTATGAATGAATCCTGTTTTGTGAGACAGTGTCACACTAACAAAACATGATTAGTCCATACAAAACAAGAATGTGAAAAAGAGCCAAGATTTTGTTTCATATGAACTTAATCTTGTTTTGTATGGCTCTTTTCCTGTTTCATGAGGCCATACGAAACAAGAAAATTATCTCATGAAACAAGAGTTTTAAAATGACATTTCTGGGTCCTTCTTCCAAAATACTAACTGCAGAATCCACATAATGGAGTCCTCCTTAGTAAGAAATGTGTGTTTGTTTCTCTGCAGGATATAATTATTTTATGATTTTTCAAAAAACAGTTTTTTTTGGGGGGGGGGACAGAAACAAGATGGCCACCATACAAAACAAGAATTTTTCCTCACAAAACGGGACCCCCAAAAAAATTGAATCCTGTTTTGTGTGGCCAAATTCTTATTTCATGTGAAACATCTATCCAAAAGACTGTACTCAGCATGGTCAAAACAGAAATGTCAAATTCTTATAACTCTGGAACAGATTAAAGGGACACTGTCAACCCCTTAGGCATCAAAGTGTCCCTATTTTTAAAAACACATTTTATGATTGCCAACATTCTGTAAAGATTGATGATGTAGCTGGTAGTTTGATTCTGATTATTTTTTTTCTTTAAAAAAGTGAAAAACAGAGTGCCCACCATACTGGTGTAACCACAGAAAAATAGGTTTGCTTACACTCCTTGATCAGCTCCAGCTGCAGCTTTCATGGACTTGGGAACACCCAAAACTCAGTCTAGCCACTCATGATGCAGTGCGAATTTAGGAGGCTATTGTGTCATGAGTGACTGCACTGTTTGGGGTGTTTCTAATGCTCAGGAAGTATGCAGTAAGAACAGATCCAGGATTGTAAACAAAATAGGTTGTTTATAAATATGCATTGGCATGCATTTCTGTTCTACTAAACAATGAGGCAGACAAAACAAACTGCAACATCAATGATTTTTAGAGAAGATAAGCAAACATAAAATGTAAGTTTTTAACCAGAAATAATATGACGGAAAACAGGTTGACAGTGTCCTTTTAAATATTTCTTCACCAGACAAACAAAAAGCACCATTCTTTTGCAATCCATTTCTACCTGAAAACTTCACATCAAAATTTTAATTCATCTGGGTGCTAGGTGATGACAAAAAAAGGAAAAAAACATATATATTTTTTTTTTTTACTTTTTTCACTATCTGGGCCTCAGAATTCACATATCCAACCAGAAAAAAAAAGCTTGGTACATTAAGATACCTTGTCAATGAGACTATGCATGCAAAATACCATGCAAATCTTTTGAATGTGGGCAAAGATATTGAAGTTCACACTTAAGGGTTTAACATTAAACAACCTACTCAACCCTAACTATAGTGGTGTTACCACTTAGATTTATCTAAAAAAGTGGACAATACACAAAAAAGAACTACAGAGGACACTTGTACCTGGCCCATGTAACTGTCCTTAGGTCCTAGCAATATCCCATCCCACCTATCACTTGCACCTCTATGGCTGTCTCTCCTTAGCCCAGCTTATATTTCATCAGTATATTAGGCCAATATGCCTCAAATGCCTTATCCTTTGTGCTATGATAATGTCTACATTGGTTGCTTCTCTTTATGTCTGTTTGCCTATTGTATCCTACCTCCTGAATGTATAAATATATAAATTTATAAATAAACCTACATCACCGTGGTTGTGGCAGACTATGTGTGTGTGCATGCACATGTGTGTGTGTCAGCTTGTGTGTGTCAAGTGTGGAGTGATCTGACTTGCTGGTGAGAAGGTTGTGAGGAATGGAATAGCTTGAGAAATAGTAAGAGTAGGTAAGAAGGAGTTATGTTGCCATTTTACAGATCCCTGGTAAGGCCAATATCTGAGTATGGAGTACCCCTAACTGTCCCACAGGAAATAAGTACTGATAAATTGGTGTTGTTAAGTACATGGATTATAAGGAGAGATTGTGTAAATTAGGTCTCTACTCCATGTCCTACTGCTACTTGAGAGGAGACCTATGTTACACATACAGATGCTTCCACGATTAAATGTTATGGCAGTGTGATGGACTCAGGAAAAAAAATAGGTACTAGACAGGGCAACTAGATTACATCTATACCAGTTATTAGGACAGAATTACAGAATGCAGAGAAGGGGAGATGATATAACCAAAGGGTGGTTGGGGAGTGGAATAGGTTACCACTTGATGTTGTGGAAGCTACTACAATGGAAAATTTCAAGCGAATGCTTGATGAAGTTATGCAGGAAAGAAAATGGGATTATCTTCATTGATGTGGCAAGTCTGTTTATGGCCTATGGCTGATAGGACTTGAAACATAAACTATGAAACTATGAAAGTAGTGCAGGCATGTAGTGGTAGTGGGAAGAATTGGGTCATTGTGGCATAATGTACAGTCTTATCCAAGGACAGAACCCAATTTTGAGTGATTTTCCTACCCATTTTATAAATATGTATGTATTATTATATTTTTCTATTATTTTATCAATATAATAAAACTATATTAAATAAAAAAACGTATAAACATACAACAAAAAAATTCTAATGGAATAACTTATATTATTATAATGAGTTTCCAAAGTATATAATACATAACTAGTCATCTTTCCTGAAATAACCCAAATCTTGTATTGCTTTTAAAAGCTATGCAAGATACCACTGACAGAACCTGTGATAAGAATGCTTCAGCCTAGTGTCTTGCACTGTATATCAATATACATTACATTATGGTTAAAAGTGTATTATTGTATAAATACATGCATATTTTTGCACTGATACATGGGAATATATAATTTACACATAACTCTATAACACAAAGCATAATTGACAATATATGCAAATCACCATGAATTAACTAGTTGGCCAACTTAACAGCAGGACTGAATGGTAACAAAGCATTTCTCAAGTAATTTGCAAAGACTGTGAGTAGAAGGCACTTTGTGCCATGCCTTTATCACAGTCCAGACGGACAGTGAACCAACTAACTGTACAAGGACTGCACTGAAGTTCTCTGTCTTTTAAGATACATGGAAACTATATCAAAAGATGAATACCATACTGATGTGATTCCATGCAAGAGCTGGGCAAAAGTTACAAATTCTGCTTTAGAGGAACTTCTGTGAAGTTTAACAACTTTTACAGAATTTTCTGAATTTCTGCCTTTGGTGAAATAGGAAATCTTTTGAATGTGTTTGGCAAATTTTGGCCCTGTTTTGTGGCACTACCCAACTGAACTGCAGAATAACACCTGTCAGAACAGTAGGCTTGAATACCAATTTCTTATTGTGGGCACTTAGCTAGTCCTTCAGCACTGACTTACAAAATCTGCATAAAGCCATATAAACAATGTAAGACAATCTCAAATATTATTTTACCACTTACTGTATAAAATTCTAGATAAAAGGAATACCATTTTCATCATACCCTCATGTAGTATATAAGAAAATATATTTTATTTGTACCTGTACAATTAAACTAATTACTAATAAATTTTGCATAGCTGATAAAACCTTGTAAACATAAGGAAAAGCAGCATAAATACAAACAGCACAGGTTTTAGAAAACAAAACAAAACAAAAATAAAAGCAAAACCAAAAGCATACAGCTTGCAGTTTTGATAACTTTAGCAGACAGCAAAATTGTTCCTGCATAAAGATTTCAAATAGCTTTGTCTTATCAGTATTTCAAAACTTTTCTCTGTACTTACTCCAAACACATTTTCTTTGGCAAAAAAAAATGTTATATTATTACCTGAATTTAAGCTTTCCTATATACCCACTTTAGTATTTTAAAGAATTATTCTCCTTATGCAAGCTCCCAGCTAAGCCAAATTAGAATATTAAAAAAATAATTAAAATAATACTCAGACATCTGGTTATCTGTGGAGGCTGAATTGACTTCCTTAATTTCAGGATGTTGGTGAGAATCTTCTTTGCTGGATAGCAAAGTTCTTTTAGTGGCTGGATCCTGTTGCTGTTACTGTTTTTTTTTTCTTTTTTTTGTACACACTCAAACCCTGGACATTGGACCAGTCTGCTGTCAAAAGCAATGCAAACTTGCTTCTCGACTGATGGACATCAATAGGTAGTCTCTGTCCTTGTTATGGTTTTGGCGGGAACTTGTACTTAATCAGCCAAAATATCCATTTGACAGGCAAAGATCTTCACTGTAAAAGGATTCAGAAGATTCTTCCAGATCCTTTTTGGACCTTGTTTTTATTACCTCTGGTCCAGAGTGACATCGTCATCTGGCTAGGTTATTATTGCTCCAGTCCTGATTGGTCCTTACAAAGGGGTGGGTTGGCTAGTTTGTTTTGTTTTTTTTTTTCTTTCGAAACTCCACTTTCTACTGCGTTAATTTAATGTTTAGCTTAAGGTTAATTTTCCTTATAACTTTTAAATGCAATAAGATGTAGTCACCATAGAAACATTTCCAATTTCCATGTATTAAAAGCAGTCTTTTGAGATGTCTCCCATGTTTGTGAGACAAATATTACCTGAGATAAGCTAATAATGATAGCGTACATTTTCTGAAAAATCTTTCAAAAAGGGTTTCATGAGCTCACAGTTCATGTTCTAGGCTCCAAAATGAAGCAGATCTCTCTCACATCCAAGGTTAAGAAAGTCTTTAAAAGATCATATTTCTTTGGAGATGACTCTTCCTTTGTCTGTGCTCACTCAACCATATAGGTTAAGTATCTCCAAGGGACTGTTAGTTTACAGAGTGGTGTAACTTCTGTTTTCCACTAGGCAGATGATGAAAAGTCATTTATTTAGCTTCGTCATTACACCAGTTCCTATTTAAGATCAGACATCGTATGCTTACTTTAAAGATGCTTGTCTCAAGATATTCTTGTGAATAACTTTGGACCCCCATCAGCTACATTCACACAATTTGGCAAATTGAGAGGTCAAGATGTACTTTATTCACTGTATAAGTTTCATGCAGGCAGCATTCAAAATAGTCTTGCAAGAAATGCAAGTTTTTCCTCATATTGAAACATATAAGTCTTTTAACTTCAGGTACGTTGTGCCTGCTACAGCCTAATGCAAAGGACTAGCTGCAAGTTATAGAATGTCAAGTTTCCATGGTAATTATCTCTTGGCTGGAGACAAACCAAAGCTTAAGTATGTAGAAGCTCTTCACTGGGTAAAAAAGGTCAGCTTTAAAACTTGCAAACTAGACCATTGTTTTCCCTCAACTTTGAAAACCACTCTTTAGCAGATTTTTTATATCTTCTCTTTCAAACAGTTCTTGCAGGCAAGCAGTCTTTGAACCAGTTGTCTAGTATTACACCCCAATTACCTTCATTAATAATGAAGCATTTATAAAGAATATAAAACAGTAATTCAAATAATTCACAGCAATATTATAATAAAATATTTTCATAACCAAGGTTGTGTTCTCACACACCCATGAACTGCATAACTAATACATTAATCTGTAATTCATGTAAGTATTATTCAAGTCAGGGACTCATAAGTTCTGTGCGGTCCCTGGTAAATTAAAATAAACTTTTCTGGTGTCTAGTGGCACCCCCACCCTCATATCACCAGCCCCCTACCAAGTAAATGCTTCCCCTTTTGTTTATTGACCCCCCTCTGATCACCATCCCCTATCAAATAAATGTTTTCCTGGTGTCTAGTGGCAACTGCCATCCTGTAATCACAATCCCACCATCAAATAAATGTTTCTCTGGTGTCTAGTGGCACTCCTCACCTTCCAGTCACTGTCCCCTTATTATTAAATGTTTCCTTGGCATCTAGCAGTTCCCCCTGCACTGCCCACAATGGGCTGATTACAGAAACCTGCCACCCCTCCCCAATTCCTGTAGTCTTCAGGACAGCTGCCACTTATGATAGGAGGATGGTGATTGGAGGCTTGGGGTGACACTGGACATGATGGAAACATTTAATGACAATAGGGTGAAGATCAGAGGGTGGAGGGTGCCACTAGACACCAGGGAAACTTTTAATAATGGGGGTATGGTGATCAGAGGGTGAGTGGTGAAACTGGACACCAGGGAGATGTTTAATGACAGGGTAACAGGGATCAGAGGGTGGGAGGGTGCTACTAGATACCAGGGAAACATGTATTTGATGGGAGATGGGGATCAGAGAGTAGGGCTGCCAATAGACAACAGGGAAACATTTATTTGGTAGGTGCAGGGAATCAGAGGGTGGGAAGTGCCAGTAGACACCAGGGAAACATTTAAGGATAGGGGGACAGCAATCAGAGGGTGAGGGTACCACTAGATACCAGGCATATATTTAACAATTGGGGAATGCTGATTGCCAGGGTGGGGATGCCACTAGACAGTAGGAACACATTTACTTGACAGGAGGCTGGTAATCGGAGGGTGAAGGTGCCACTAGACACCAGAGAGGGAAACATTACATTAATATGGGGAAGGTGAAGATGATTCACAAGTCAAACATTCATTCCATAGTTCAGTGACTCACTGAACTATAGAATGTATGAAGTGTGGATTCATTTTTAAACTGCCGAAATAATTTTTGCAGAACTGACCTCTGACAGTGTTCAGTTCAGTGGAATTTTCTTCAGCAGTTTTAATACAATAATCTGCAGTTAATATATTTACCCCACCATCCTATGACAGAATTGCCATGAAAATTGTGGCACCATGTCATTTGGGCTAATCTAGTTGAGTGAAGACAATTTGGGCAAATAAAATTACAGTGAGCATCATTTGCATGACACCACACTACAGTGCTTCACATTTCAGCTACAACATCAGATCAAACATGTAGCTGAAAGCAACAGTGTATGTCTGTATTAATGCAGGGGGGCTTTACTCCCTTCACCCCCTGAGGGGGCTCTGCCCCCAGTATTCCCTATCTCTAAGATTCTCACTCCATGACGCACATTGATCCTGGGAAACACTGCATATGTGGGGTCCTTGTAATGTGTCAGTTGCTCTTAATGTTTTCACTCATTTCTTTTCACTCAAACAACTTCACTCAAATTGCATTGCTCAATTGACATGCTACCAAAGTTGTCAAAATGATTTCTGAACTTTTGTGGAAGCAAAAGTCCAACTTCATGAAAAATCCGTCGGTGGAAGATTTTTTCAAACAGTGCTAGTTCACATTTTTATTGCAAATAAAATTATATTTCTAGCCCTGACAGTTTCATGATTCTCATTTCAATAAAATTATGTTTAAAATGGTTAGCAGCGGAACCATTAGAGCTGTGAACTTAGTTTTTTTTTTAATAAAAGCTTGGGATCATATCTATACAGATCTGTTGATACAGTTTCCAGGTATTGATATATGAAATCATATATCAATATCTGACTTTTTAGGTTTCCAAAGTAACACTGGTATTTTATTCAGTACAGTATCATTAAATATAAAAATATTGGATGGCTATATAATAGTCTGACTCAAGATACAGAATTTTTCTTCAATTGTAAGGCGGCAGAATTATAATGTATGAGAGACAGAGCCACGAGTAAGTTATAAAATTCCTGTCATCTCACCAGTGATGATAAACTGCATAGTTTGTTTCAGACCATTACCTATTCAATTTGTACCACACTTCTTTACTAGTTATTGCTTTTAAATATGCTCTCTGAAGATGTAGATGTTTTTCTTTAAATTCAGCTGCTGGAATCAATGCTGTACAATGCTATTATGATGTCATCAGCATTGTGAAAGTTGCTCTTTGACTGGTTCATTATTCAATTGTAAACAACCTAGATTTTAAGATATCAATCATGACAACACCTATAAGATATCATGGTATCTTAAGTATAAGTAGGTGGGGTTTTAAGCTATGTTTAAGCTTTAAATTGTATTTTGTGTGATAGCACCAAACCAGAAGTTAGGAGCTGCTCCGGTTCCTGCTTTATGACATTAATAGATCACCCCAGCAAGCCTGAGTATTTCTTTAAATCAGAAAAACATTCCTACCTCTGGTGAGAGGTTATAGCTTATTTTGTAGTCCTCTGGGGAGAGTGATTGTGTCCTACTTGTATATAATGTCCCTCTGGTAAGAGGGGAAGGAACTCTGCCTCTTGCCAAGCAACCAGGAGTCTGGTGAGGTAAACCAGTCCCTAGTAACAAAACAGAGCAGTGTGGGACAGAGGAGGACTATTGCCTCCAACAAAGCAAAAACAAAAGCTTCGGTGAATTATCTGACTAGGGTTGAGAGACCTCTTGTTTAAATCAGCACTGTGCTGAGATCCACCATTTAGGTGCTGTTTTAAGCTGTTTTTAAACGTTGTATTGTATTTTGTGTGATAGCACCAGACTGGGAGGTAGGAGTCACTCCACTTCTGGTTTTGTGACATAAATAGATCCCACCCAGCAAGTGGGAAGAGCATGAACAGGGCGAGCATGCACATGGCTACATGCAGAGATGTGCTTTGAGGCAACCACATCAGCGCATGTCAGCAGTGTCTGCAGGACACAGGGTGGTGGAACATTTCAGATAAGGTCTGTGCTGTTTTAAAGTAGTTAAATTGTGATTTGTATATTTGACATTTACCTTGTAATACTTGCAGCATATAACCCATCTGCATAGCAACTAGTGTACCAGTCATGGAACAAGTTGATAAGTGAAGGGTTAAAAAAACAACTTTTTATTATCCTTTCTCTCTGTCTTTATTGCATTCGGTACCCTCTGGGATATAGTGTATATCTACTTGACAGGAATTTTATAAGTAAAAAATGGCCGACACTATTATAACACTAGACTGAGAAGTGGGCTACAAATGCATGAACTGTATACTGTATCTTATTATCAAAAATGTGACTATAAATGGAGAATTTATCTGTGAAAAACATACCTTAAACTCAAAGCTCCTGGAGGATTTACAAAACCTATGCACCAGATTAGACAAAGCAGAGGATTCCCAAAATGCAATGGAATCCAAATTACAGTGTAAACAGCCCAGAACACAAATGACACAATATATTATTAACACAAGACTAAGTTAAAGATAATGCTCAGAGGAAACAAATGAAAGTGCTGATGATTTCATTGATAATGAGTGGTCCTTGGTTCTTCCAAAATCTAGAAAGATGTGAGTAAAAAATTTTGAAACACCACGTTCAACTTACGCTGAATTGATTTTATCAAATAGGTTTACTGTATTAAAAACACCAGCAGATTACAACAAAAATGTCCACCCATCCCCATGTAAGGGAAACTGTGAGAACCACACTGCAAATTGGTGTACTACTTGCAATCCACCAAGTCCTAATAACCAGGCAAGGCAGAGCACTCATCAAGCAAAAATATAGGCCCAGTGATTTCTTATACACTAATCGACCTAAGTATCAGTACAACCAAAAGGCATGTACGCATCGAGGAAGTAGGAAGTGACCCAGACACTACATCAGACATGACAAACAGTTATACGTGGGGACTTCATAATTAAATATTGCGACAAATACATTTGTAACAGGGAAAAACTGAACCACACCTGTATCAGTTACAGAGATGCAAAAATTTCTGATAGAACCAATCAGATGGGCAAGGTGCTAAAAACAGCAGGTTCCAACCCCCTGGTGATCATCCAAGCAGGAACAAATAAATTAAATAAATTAAGTATCGAGGAAATAAAACAGGAATGTATTAGTCTGCAAAACAAACTAGAAAGATGGGGGAAGAAATAAATAAAAATTATGTGTTTGAGTCTATGTGTGTACATGTGATGAGGGGAGACAACAACTATAAAAAGAACAGAGCACAGGTGGCACTGATTTTCCATTCTTATCTAAAATGTTAATATACCACAGAAAAGTGCAACAGCATTCTATGACCTTTGTTCTGTGGTACTAAAGCTTTTCAGTTTGGATAGAAAGCCATGCAGAACAGACCCTGACTATATAATATAGGGCATTTCATACACACTGTAACCCTAAGAGCTTTACAAAGCACCAAATTTCAGTTTGTAAGGGGTTATATGTAGCACACATACAGAGGCAGCTGAGCACACTTGTATGAAACACACAGGCATACTACAATAAACCAGTGGATTTCAAGCCATATATCTGAAGGGCCACACAGTGTAGCCAACTAAAATTACTGGTGGCCTTGCTCTTTACATTTTTCATCCTATTCCCTTAATAAAACATATATCTTTTCCCACATAATCTGCTACATAGCAAATGAAGTTCTTATTGTCTTGTCTCTTTTGCCAGTAGGAAATGGCCAATGGCTGGCATCAGCACAGTAGTAGAGCTACAATTCAAAGGGCCAGCAACCTGAGTTCTGGAATAAGACAGTCAATCAAGGATGACTAGGGAGTGGAGGACTAAGTGTCTCACAGGACGTTCCCCTGTTCCACTGTGAGGAGAAGGTCTCTGTCTCTACCACAGTGCTGCTACCTGGGTGAACACAGAGGGAGGCAGAGCAGAGGCATGGTGGAGGGGCATCTGCTGGGCTCACAGCAGGCACTCAGAAGAGCATACTGCTGCTCTGAACCCCATGTGTGGAAGGCCCAGGGATAGGGAGAACCAAAAAAAATAGCCTCAACAGTAGTCAGAGATGATTCCCAGTATACCTGGAGGACTGTGAACCACTCTCGCAATACTGTTTGATGTAACATTAGAGATTTGGAGAGGCTACTGGCAATTCCTGTCCTTGTCTGTGTTGCAATGCCATGGCTTAATGGAAGTGGTATATTGCAGTCAGATAGAGAGATGGTACTTTGGGATAGCCCAATGAAGAACTGCACCTCAGATTGGAGGTAGCATAACTAGTATGTTAAACAAGCAAAGGGGTGGTTAGAATTAGCATAGTGTTTAAATAACATTTCATTGGTGGGGGGGTTGAGGAGGTGCAGTCCTCCTTGACTGCCATATCCCCACAGAAAATTAAACAGAATTTCATTGAACATTGCCTGGTGCCAGTGAGGATCCCAAGCACACTGCGAAGGCTCCAAGGACTAGGAGCTGCAGAAGATAGGGCCAAAGAGGGTAGAATATGTGGTTTGTGGACAGGCAGAGGGGGTCATGTACTGTAGCTGCTACTGTTGCCCTTAGGCAGGCCTAGCTAATGGCCCCATCCACTGGCCCTATGCCTTGAGGAGTTTGTACCCAGGATTGGGTGGATACTGTGCTATGCACTCTGGCAAGCCACCATACCACCCACCCACATAGAGAGGTGTGCTGGTCAGGTACAGGATACATAGAGGCACACACCAAAACTGTGCATAGTACAAAGATGGTTTGCATGTGGTGCATAGAGGATGCCCCATGGATTTTCCAGGACCTCTGCATTCATGGGGAGCAGCCAACAATTTGATGATTGGGCTCTGAATATACAAGCTACTGAAGCTACACTAAACATGGTAATGAAATAAGATAAATACTGTACATTGCACCACAAAGATACAGCTGTGAAGCTTCATTCTACCTTGCCCAACCAGCTGTGGAGCTTAATCAAATAGAAAAAAAGTATAAGTGGAGATGCACAAAGTATAAGTGGAGGTGCACACTCAACCGCATTATTTATTTATTTAATTAATTGTTAACCAGGTGGGTGCACTGATCTATTGGACCATTTAGGGCATGACCCAGGCCATGAAGATGGTACAACAATTACAAACAAGTACAAGGTACAAATACAGAACAGAAGAAATCCAAGTGCAGAGTATGGGAAAAAAAAATAAAATAAAGGTTACCAGTACAGCATAGTTCAAGACCACAGTTACATTTTGCGGAGTATAATCTATCAATCAATTAGAAGTGCACAGACCTACAGAGCACCATATAGGTGGCTAGGCAGAGCTACTCAAGACAAAAGCAATTACCATGTTATTTATTTGTAGAATGTTATACAATAGATTCACTGCTGGAAGACCACAGCAACCTAGTGAGGTTGTTGTTTTTTTTTTTTTATAATAAAATAAGACAAATGAGAAATACTCTATAAAAACACAATGTCTTTTATATAGGTCTGACCTGAACAGGGGAATGCAAATAAAAGCATACCATTACAAGTGGCTGAAGATAAACAACCAGGATAATCAAGGGTTAAAAGTTCCAGAGAAGGGAGTGTGAATGATGAAAACCAGCTCTGTTATTTGATTCAGCTCACTGTGTGAGAGCAAGCAAGCCAGAGATAGATGCAGCAGAACATAAGAGAGATGTGTGTGTGCACGCGTGCACCAGAGCAAGAGAGTGAGAGAGAGAGAGAGAGAGAGAGAGAGAGAGGAGAGCATGCAAGACAAAGGAATTCCTTTAAAGTAACTCAGAGTGTTGTGTTCTTGTTTTTAATGTTGTTAACATTCAGAGTTTGGCAGGCTACACCCCTGTGTTCCAAGCTCTTTCTGCTACAAAGCTTCATGGGGCTAGCCTATCCCAAAGTCATCCTGTGTAATGCACATGCTCCATTTCATCTTCAGTTTTTCAAGAGTAAATTACTATGTGCAAGAGCCCTCATTTAAAAAAAATACTTATGTTGTGAAAATTAGTGCAGTTAGGACTATACACTAAGCTATCTATCTCACATGCCCTCAGAATTATGAATATGCATGTTAATAGGAATCACTGCAATTACTGCTTAAAGCTATCTTAACAGGCACAATTATTTAAGGGGCTATAAAAATGGCTTGAATGGAAGTGATAGTCGAAGTACCTAACTGAAACTTACATTCCAGCAATGAAATAGTGTAGTCTAGTGCAGGCAGAGGAGGAGGAGGAGGGGTAAGGCATAAAAAATACCACTGTCATAAATGGAGAAAAAGGCAAAAAGTTGTGAGTCATGTCCAGCCAAATCACTCAGAGGAAGAACACTGTCTTATTATCCTGTCATAGTAATTTATCTCTCTCCTACTCATAGCAATATGTCAGCACTGTGAGTGACATCACCAAGCAGCCATAAAAATCAGACAACCACTCTGAAAACAACATTTCAAATCTTATTTAACAAATCCCTAGTGTCAGGCCAAGTCCCATCAGACTGGAAAGAAGCCGTCATAACACCCATCCAGAAGAAAGATAACAGATCAGCACCAGAAAATTATAGGCCCATAAGTTTAACATCAGTCCCATGCAAGGTAATGGAAAAATTAGTCAAAGAAAGATTTGAGAATGAGGCAAAATATTTAGGCTTGGAGGACATAACACAACATGGCTTCAAAAAGGGGAAATCATGCAGAACAAACCTGATCACATTTTTTGAATCTGTAACACCAGCTTAGATGCAGGAAAACCATGTGATGTGATCTATTTAGACTTCAAGAAAGCATTCTTTCTATGGAGTTCTATGAATGGGTAACATCAAAACTGGACAGGGGAAAGCCTGTGGATGTATTATTCTTGGACTTCAGAAAGGCATTTGACTCTGTCCCCCACAACGGTCTGGTGGAGAAACTGATGGGGTTGGGAGTATGCCCTTTGATGGTCAGATGGATTGAAAACTGGCTAGCTGGATGCACCCAGAGATAAGAGGTTGGTGGGGAGCTCTTGAACCTTAGAGAGATCGGTAGTGGGGTACCGAGGGGCTCGGTCCTGGGTCCAATCCTGTTTAATGCATACATATCGGTCATCAGGGGGGGTATAGGGTGTGAAATGAGTCTCTTCACTGATGACTCCAAGATGGGGGCAGTAGTTGAGGAGGAAGAGGGGAGGTTGGCCCTGCAAGGGGACCTGGACACCCTGGAAAGCTGGGCTCACACATGGAAATTAAATTTCAATATCACCAAGTGCAAGGTGTTGCATCTTGGGCAGGGAAACCCTACACACAGGTACACACTGGGAGGGGAGGCGCTGGAGGCCTCAACGGGGGAAAAACACCTAGGGGTCATGGTAGATGCATGTATGAATAACTCTGAGCAGTGCAAGAGAGCAGCTAGCAAGGCAAACAGGATGTTGGGATGCATCATAAGGGGATCACCTCTAGGAGCAGGGAAGTGATTCTGCCGCTGTACAATGGACTGGTTAGACCACATCTTGAGTACTATGTATAGTACAGGAGATCACACTTGAAGAGGGACATACAGCTCCTAGAGAGGGTACAGAGGAGGGGAACTAAAATGATACGAGGACTAGGGGATTTGACGTATGAGGACAGACTTGAGGAGCTGTGCCTGTTTTCATTGGAGAATAGGAGAGGAGAGGAGAGTCGGGGGGACATGATTGAGGTCTTCAAGTACCTCAAGGGAATAAATAGGGTAAACATGGAGGGGATCTTTAGACTAAAGCAGGGAGGTATCACCAGAGGGCATGGTTTGAAGTTGGAAGGTGGAAGGGTGAGGGGGGGGAAAGAGGAGGAGGTTTTTCACTGAGAGGGTGGTGGACCCTTGGAATGCACTGCCTGGTGAGCTGGTTCAGAGATCCACAGTGGAAGGCTTCAAGAGAAGGCAGGACAGACACAGAAAGCAGATGTATCAGATGATGGCCTGGCCCAAGGGGGTGGTGATGGATGATAGGGGTTTCTGGAACACAAGGGGGGAGGGCCTCAGCACCCAACCAGGGATCCGAGGTTCAAGCAGACTCGATAGATAGTGAGGCCTAATCTGCTGGCAATTAGTATGTTAGTATGTTAGTATTCAACATGGTTCCCACAGGAAACGATTACAAAAACTACCTTAGATGAGATACAGTTCACAGCTCATTAAATGGGTAAAATCATGGTTAGACAATAGGACTCAAAGTGTTAGAATCCAGGGTAAAATTTAATTTTCCAAGAACTGTTAGAAGTGGAGTCCCCCAGGTTTGATCCTGGGTCCCTTCCTATTAAGTAACTTTATTCATGACTTACACTTCAGATTGGAGAATATTTCAATAAAGTTTGCTGATGATATAGAAATAACCCTACCAGGTCCCTTCGTCATACACTCTACCTCTCATGTTAAAAACACGTAACAGGAACAGTGTGGTTGGGAAGAGCAAGACGGTGCAAAACCACAAAAGGCTGTATGCGTGGTAGTGCACCCTCTCACTGTTCAAAGGCAGAGGATAAGACTTCCGCTGGGAGGAGGGGCCATCGAGCAGCTGCCATGGTTTGACAGGATGAGACACAGGCAGCAAGGGGATGCAGTGAATTTGTGGACCGGCTTTCGATTTCCAGTCCCAAATTTTTTATTTTTTGCACTTTGTGCAATATTAAGTGTTAACCCCAGGAGTTATTTACTTAAGTTCGGGGGGAATGGGTTGCAGCTCCCCATAAGGGGTGATGTGAGGAGCAGAGCCCCCATGCAAGACATACAGTAATTAAGATTGCAAAATACCATGCTGTATTATCAGTGCGGTATATTGCTTCACTGTAATGTCTTGAGACATTATGACCCCATGCCAAAAATAACAGGGGGAGGTAGACACAGAAGATGAACACAAATCTATGGTAAAATATCTTGAACTGATTATGGACTAGACAAAGACAAATAAAATGTACCTGAATTTAAACAAATATACTGTGCTACACCTAGGCTGGAACAACCAAAGGTATCCCTACTATATTAACAACATGACTTTTCCTGTAGTAAACAGTGAAAGGGATTTTGGTATCATTATTGATAATTCACTCACTATGCACATACAGTCAAGAAAAGCTGAAATTTACAGTAAACACATACATTAACATAATAAAAAAAAGCTTTGGTCACTAGGGATGAATACTATGTCCTTGTATAGGAACTATGTTCTTCTAAACCTGGACTATGGGTCACCATTCTGGTCACCTTATCAGAAACAGGATGTAATGCTATGGGAGGGAGTACAGATAAGGGCCACCAAATTGATCCCAAGGCTTAGAAACTTACCCTATCCTAAAAGATTAGAGGGACTTTAGCTAATGTCCCTAGAGGATAGAAGGAATAAGGGAGATTATCTACAATTTTACAACATAATGAATAACAATGAGCTTAGAAATGGTTGTGGAATTATCCCTGTTGAACGCTCCTTAAATTGCAGGCCCAATAGCAAACAATTCAAAGTGCTACATTCCAATACAAAAAAGAGGGATAACTTCTTCACGGTTAGAGTCCCACATAAGTGGAACAAACTGCCACACCACATAGTAAATATTAAAAACCCAGATACTGTACATCTAAAAGTGAAATAGATAGATACATGGGGTAGTAGGTTAAAAATGAGCCACACTAAATGGAAGACAGTCCCAATGGGCTAATACCTGCTTCTGTCTGGACACTACCAAGTACCCAAGTACATTGCTTGCTATTTTCTCATTTGTATCTTGGTATGCTGTGCTTACTACATGCCTCTGCCTCCCGGGTCCACAACCCCTCCTTCAGCTGATACCCATGCCACACAGGGCATTTCTGCAGTTTCCTAGTGGCCATTAGGTGCACTGTCATCCACCTGTCCTGTCTGTGAGGCAGTGATGCTTCATGGCAGCTTCAGGGGCACACCATCTTCCATCTGGTGCTGAGGGTGTGCCCAGTGGCATATCACTCATTTTAACACTGTTGTATTGCACTTAGCGACACCCCTGACCAATTAATCCATTGCATGCATGCATTTTAAGGCACCAGCACCACTTGGCAGTTGCCTAATGTCCATAGAGTTGTGGCCATATGGGGTACAACCTCCTTCAGCTGGTTGATGCAAGTGGTAACATACTGTGCATAGCTGTGATGGGACTGTATGGGTATCTGTGTTGGTCAGCACATACATCTGGCTCAGCTGGCATTCAATTGCTCCTACACCTGCAGCTGTCTCCCGGTGCACTGTTTTGTGGGGCACTGTTTCTGCTGTGCAGGGGCTGGTATATGTCTGTAGCATGCTCAGCCACTGTAGTGCTGCTGCCAGTGTTTCAGGAGCTGGGGTCAGTGGCAGCCTCTATCAAACCCCAACCCTGCACCACTCATTTGACACACGGGAGTGGTTACCACATCAGTGGGGTATTTGACACTGAGACCCCTCCTGTACTTATATTTGGCACAGGGTTCCTGGTGTATTAGCCTTTGATGCGAGCTATAATTCTAAGAGTTGTTTTGTGAATTGGGACCAATGTTTTTAAAAGATAACAATTGTTCACCAATTGGGAAGAATGGCTGCTGTCATTTTTCTGGTCCTTTGTATATAATAATCCACTCAAGTGATGGATGTCATACAAAGAACTAAAGAAACAACCACACTGATCTTGACCATTGGGCACAGTTATGATGTATGTTTACAGTATATACTATACCACATATTGATTAGGAATGTATGTCAAGATATATTAGAAGAAATATTGTAGCTGTCCTTGTGTATTAACCATATATATGAAAAGCATACATATGTTTTTCATAAAAGAAATGTGTATTATCTATTTAAAAACATTCTATGAGAGCTAAACTAACAACTGGAAACCCTCATGTGAAATAGAACAACTAGAATTTAGAATTTTGAAATTTTAATTAGAAAAAGTCTATGGAATTGGTTACCTTTGTAAATCTGAGCCTAGATGTATAAGACATTCAGTATACCTTCTATCTCATTATCCCCCAGGTTTAAAGTGACACAATTAACACATGGTAACTCCTTAATGCTTAATTATACTACAGTATGCACATTTGCAGTAGGTGATTTTTCCAATTCACTAATTTCTGTTAAAAATTATTCCAATCAGTTAACATTGCAACATACCTCAAGGGGTATATTCCATGCCATATAGACATGACTTTTGAACTCATCCATCCAGACCTCAGCCACTCTCAGTGCATTTCTTCGGACATGGGCTGTGAGATCTTCAGTGTATGGTTTATGGGCTCTCTCAATATGTGCAATCCTGGAGCAAGGCAGGACCTCAACACTTCCTCCACATTGCCAGACCTTTTGATGAGAAAGCATTAACAATAAAGTGTTTAGATTAGCTTTTTGGTTTTGTAGTACAGCATTTGTTTATTTCCAGGTTGTTGTTTTACATCGTAAATGTAACAAATATTATAAAGAGAAAACAAAACTTTTAGAAATGTAAGATCAAGGTCTGGTGGTGTGGAAACCAATACTGGCCTTACAATAGAACCACTGTCATTCTGTGGCAGTAGGTTTCCTAATAGCCTTACCTGATCCTGTCATCTTCCACATCCCCACTTTTCTGGGATTGCAGTACAGAAGTATCTTGACCATTTCACTTTTGTTAAAAAGTCCTTATTTCATAGGAGACATTTTTGAATGGTAAGTAAACCTTTAGATGTCTCAGAGATCCTAGATTATCTGTTCACTTTTAAAATGAAAATTCACCCTATCTTATCTTGTTATTTAAAGCTACTCTCAGATTTCATATTGTATATTTCTCACTGGCATACATTGAAACATGAACTTTTTGATATTAAAGGTTGTATCTTTTAAGTGAACTCTGATTCCTAGCCAGCAATACATATACTGTAAGTCAAACTGTAAAGGAATGCATGCTTTGCAAAGTGATTCTGCCTTTTGAACTTTCTCCTTAAACCTGTACTGTCTATTGACAGCTGCATCGATCATAATCTAATCTTAAGGCTTGAAAAGTTATTTGTAGAATTCACACTTCCTGTAAGTAAACTAGCTGCACTGAGTGCATGCTGAAAAACTAATTATGAATAAAGGCTCATGTGGTGTCCATTCACAAAAGCGGACCCAGGGATGAGCCAGAGAACTACAAGACAATGAACATTACATCAATTGTGGTGAAGCTCATGGAGACAATCCTAAAGGAGAGGCTGGTGACCTTCTTGGAGGACAATGGTCTCCAGGATAGTCATCAACGTGGATTTGTCACTGGCAGATCCTGCCAGACAAATCTAATTGAGTATTATGACTGGGTAACCAGGGAACTGGACCGGGGCCATGCAGTTGATGTCTTGTATTTGGGCTTCAGCAAGGCCTTTGATTCAATGCCACATGGTACGCTGGGGGGATGCTGGAACACATACGGGTGGGAACAAAGATGGTCAATGGAATCATCAACTAGCTGAATGGAAGGCAGCAGAGGGTGGTGGTGGTGGGGAACTCTCATCACCAAAGGATGTGATGAGCGTGGTGTCACAGGGATTGGTACTGGGGCCAGTGTTGTTTGGGATATTCATAGCTGATATCTCACATGAGGTCTGGAGTAGAATCAGTCTGTTCATGGACGATACAAAAATGGGAGCTGTGGTAGATGACATCGAAGGCTGGAAGGGGCTGCAGGAGGACCTGAACAAACTACAGGAGTGGTCAGTTACATGGCAGCTGGTGTTCAATGCCAAGAAGTGCAAGGTACTGCACTTCAGAGCTAGAAACCAGGGGAGGGGTTATTAGCAGGGAGAGGTACAGCTGGAAAGTAAAGACGAGGAAAAGAATCTGAGGATGGTTATAATGGCAGCATGAGCAACTTGGCCCAGTGCAGGGAGGTGGCAGCAAAGACCAATAGGATGCTAGGGTATAGAGCAAGGGGAATCTCCTCAAGAAACAGGGAGGTGATCCTTCCCCTGTACATGTCTCTGGTCAAGCCTCACCTGGAGTACTGCATGCAGTACTGGTGCCCATTCCTGAAGAAGGACATTAAGTTGTTGGAGGAGGTGCAACACAGGGTGACCAAGATGATCCAGGGATTTGAGGGAAAGTCCAATGAGTGGAGATTAGCCGAGATGAACATGTACTCCCTGGAAAAGAGGAGGAATAGAGAGGATATGATTGAAACATTTAGATATCTCAAGGGGATAAATAAGGTTAATACAGAAGGGATTTTCCAGCTTAGAAGAGGGAGGGATAAGAGAGGGCATCAGTTGAGGTTGGAGGGGGAAGGTTCAGAGGGAACTCAGGAGATATTTTTTTAATGGAAAGGGTGTTCAACAAGTAGAATGCTCTGCCCGAGGAGGTGGTGTCCTGTAGAATGTTGGGTGGCTTTAAGAGGGGTTGGGACAGGGCGAGGGGGGTTATGATGAAGGGAATGGGGAGGGTAGGGCAGCCACAAGTTATGGGGCAAGCTGCACAGTGGAGCAGACTCAATAGACTCTAAGGCCTGCTTCTGCTGGCATTTTCCTATGTTTGCAAAGGAATTTACTCAAAAACTAGAAATAGAGAAACTGAGAGAAGAGTTTGTACACCATATTCCTAATTGATGTAAACACAATATGTATGTTACAATAATGCTTTCATTTTAAATCAAGTCCATAACAAACTGGTGACTTAAAAAGTTTAATATAGCACTACAAAAAATATACATAATTTAAGACAACTTCTGATATTTAATATATTAATATGGTCCCAGTTAATATTTGTTGACCCCAATTTTATGGAGTATGTGTTCTGAACTGTAATAAAAATAATGTGTTGTGTTTGGGTCTATATTACAGTACCTCATGCTCAAAAGAGATATTTCATAGATGGGGGAAAGGAGCAGAATAAAAAAAGAAGAGGCCCAGGGCAGCACTGGGCCAGGGTAAAAAGAAGGAACAGGTGGCCACAGGGGAGCTGCTGAAGGTGGACTAAGATGGTACAGGGCTTGCACCACAAAACTTATGAGGAGAGATTAAGGGACCTCAATATGTACTCACTGGAGGAGAAGAGGGAGAGAGGGGACATGACAGAAACATTCAAGTACCTCAAGGGCATAAACAAGGTGCAGGAGGAGACATCTTCTTATACAGGATGAGTACAAGAATGAGGGGGCATGACATGAAATTGGAAGAAGGCAGGTCAAAGGGGAATGTGGGGAAGTTTTTCTTCACAGAGAGGATAGTGGATGCATAGAATGGTCTGTCACTGGAGGTGATGGGAGTGAGCACTGTGGTTGGATTTAAACAAGTGACAGGCATAGGGGAACCATAGCGGTAAAGCAGAGGAAGGGTCAGAACTTGTAATCAAGTACAGGGCTTACAGGCAGACTTGATGGGCCTAGCAATCCTTATCTGCAGATAATTTCTATATTGCATGTCATTACATTTTAATGAACAGCCCGGTTAGCAGACCATAGTGCAGCATAGTTGTTAGCTATGAAAGCAGGTTCTTGCCCCATCTTTCAAAGGAACAAATGATGTCAATTAGCAATGCAAAGAGAATGGAGTTGGGGACAGTACAGAAGCAAAATCCTTCCAGAACATAAGACTTACTACATATGTGGCTAACCTTTAACAACTCTACTTGTGGAGAACCCTAGAACGCCCATAATTTGAGTAAATTAGTGTATTATAAAGAGAATAATGGATAGCTCATTGGGTTTTACTGCTAAGTAATATCATCGAGAGGTTCCTGTGTCCTGAACCTCAAGATGATATCTCACCAGTAATGCCCTGTGAGATATCCATTATTTTTTTTAATATATGGATCTGAGATTTTATTTTAGGTAATTTTGAAACAGGCGGTCAGCTGCTGTACTGAAGGTGTCTCTTGATCTTGGCTGACCGCCATTGCACAGTCTCGGTTATGCCCCCGGTTCTACAACTAAGCTGAATTTTAGTTTCATAGGCAGTCCTACTGTGACAGTGTAAACACTATTCTGGGAAACAAGAGGTTAACACCTTGGCTGAGGATGAGGGAATGCAACATGAACAGGCAAGGGGGGGGTGCCTTCCCATGTTTTGCAGATTAGAGGAATTGTTGAAGGGCAGGGAGAATCCAGTAAGGAGTCAGTTTGGAGATACTCCTAGCCAGAGAACCATGCAAGATGGAGGGTGGAATGTAAGACAGGAACCAGAGCAAAAAGCAAGAAGAATGGTTAATAGTCGAACACAGTCTTTGGGGGAAGTTGAAACCTGCTGCTGAGAAAGAGACTATTTCTAGAGCTGAGTCCTGAGGTAAAGTATCAGCCTAGCCAGCTGGGCCAAAAACAGTTAGTGGAATGTACAGCTGATAGCCTGCAAATAAGGCTAAAAGGGAAAACTGTTTGTGTTTTATTTGAGACTGTGCATTCAAAACTACTGGCCCACGAACCGTTTGTTTTGTTTGAGACTGTATATTGAAAAAGTTGCTGGCCCACATAGGTGGTTCAAAGATTTCTTTTGTCAAGTCAGCCTGAAAGAACTGTTTTGTGTTAACCTTTATGTTATCTGACCAGGCTGGAGAAGTTGAACTGACTGATTATGCTTTTATGGAGCAATAACTTACATTTGGAGCAGTAAAAGTACATTTTCTTCTGTGAACTATAAACCCAGCATGTTGTGTCTCCGTTTACCAGAGGCCAGCTTGTCACACATGGTGTCAGAGGTGGGATAAGAACCCCTGCTGGAGTGAGCAGGACTAGTTACATTCTGGAAAAATGGATATGGAGAAATTGCTGAAGTTCCTCACTGAACAACAATAGGCTTTCAGGCAGCTGGCAAAGTAGCAGCAGGAGGTGCAACAGCATGCGCAACAAGCACAACAGGCTCAGCAACAACAGGGTCTCACCCAGTTGGCTCAGCAGCAGCAGCAGGAGGTGCAACAGTAGGCCCAACAAGCTCAGCAAGCCCAACAGGAGGCACAACAGCAGTTTCTTATACAGCTGGGGCAACAACAGCAGCTCTTGCAGTCCCTGGTGCAACAGCTGCAACAAGATCCTACTGGTGAGGCTGGTCTGGCTATCGTGGGGCCAGGGGATCCTAGGATGAACACTATGCTGACCAAAATGTCATCTGAGAATGATCCCGAGGACTTCCTGGTAATGTAAGAGCCAGTGGTGAAAGTTGGATGGCCCAGACCCCAATGGGCTGTCCTCTTGCCCCCTGTCTGACCAGGGAAGCCCAAGCAGCCTATCGAGCTATGGACAGTACCACAGCTGGGGAGTACACAGAGGTGAAAGCAGCAATCATGGACCACCTAGGTATCAACTCAGAAAGTTACTGATGGAGGATCTGGAGCTTCAAATTTGCAGCAGGTGCATGGCCTAGAGCAGTGGGACAATAACTGCGGGACCTATGTTGGCATTGACTAAAACCTAAAGGGTTTAGTGGCCCTGAGGTGGCCGAGTTAATCATCTTGGAACAATTTCTCAACATTCTGCCCCCAGGAATTCAGAGCTGAGTCCACAAATAGAAGATCATCATGCTAGCAGAGGCCATGCAGATCTCAGAACAAGTGTTGAATGCTGAACTCTCCTCCTGCCCTGTGACCCAGCTTACAAGGCCACCTGGGAAGATCAGAAATTGTCCCAGGAGTCAGACTGAAGGGATACTGAAGGAATATTGGCTGGAACTGTGAAGGGACCTTGAGCATGGTTGGGGGGGTTATGGGTCAAATAAGGGCCAGACTGTGTGAAAGATGACAACCCAGCAGCCCAGGGAGACATTTCCTGAGGGCCTTCTGCCTAAACCCGGAGGCTCACCTTGTAGCCAAGACACAGGGGAAGGTTTCTTATGTGGACAGAAGGGTCACTTTGTGAAGAACTGCCCCCACGTGGACTTTACCTTCATAGACTGCACGTTTTCAGATGTGTATTCACTGTACAGTGGGGGCGGGGGCACTGAATGCTGAGATTTTGTAGTCCCTGTCAAGGTAGAAGGGATAGAAACAGAGGCTCTGGTGGACCCAGGAAGCCACCAGACCCTAGTCAGGGTGGCCCTTGTGAACCCCCGATGCCGGCAGGACCATAACTCCGTTCCTATCTGATGTGTGCATGGGGATGTAAAGGCTTACCCTGGTGCTCTTGTTACACTTACTCTGGGGGGCTGAACAGAGACTATAAAGGTGGGTGTTGCCCCAGGGTTACCCTATGCAGTGTAACTTGGGAGTGATTGGAAATGGTTTGATGACTTATGGAAAGCAGATTTATCTTTGGTAATTTTCCGGTCTCAGGGTCATGGGAGGGGGGGGGCAGTCACCTGCAGCTGGGACAAGTTTTTCCCTTTCTGGACCAAGGGATTTTTAACTCCCAGATGAGAACATGCAAATCTAAGCAAGAACATAGGGCAGCAAAGAAAAAGGGTCCTGAAGGGGCAGGTGCACAGTAGGGAGGTGAAGCAAAGGCAAAAGTAGGTCCAGACTTACAGCCTGCCCCTAACACTGACCCACCTAACCAAAGTCCCACAGGGCCATCCTTATCAGAGCAAGATGTGTTAAAGCACTGCCCAGAAACTGCCAAAGAACAACAGGCCAATGGTATACTCATCTGGGTATACACCCAGTTGGCTGTCAGGGAAGGGGAAATGGTAGATGAGAATCGGGCAGCACGCTATCCTCATTTTGAGTTACAAGGGGGTATTTTGTATCAAGTTAGTAAGGAGGCCCAGACGGGGGATACCCTGGCATCAGTTGCTAATCCCTTGAGTCTTTCAGGGGGAATTACTATGCCTCGCCCATTCTATTCCTGTGGAAAGGCACTGTGGGGTAGAGAATACACTAGCCCGACTGTTACCCCAATTCTTTTGGCCGGGCATCTATCAACATGTTAAAGACTATTGTGCATCTTGTCCTGAGTGCCAGTTAGTAGCTCCGAAGAACAGTCCAAGGGCCCCTTTAGTGCCTTTACCTGTTATGGAGGCACCATTGACCGGATTGGGGTTGATATAGTGGGACCCCTCGAGAAAAGTGCAGGGGGGTACCAATACATTCTGGTGATTGTAGACTATGCTACCTGGTACCCTGAAGCCATCCCGTTATGAACCATTTCAGCCAAAATTGTAGCCGGGGAACTATTAAATGTCTTTAGTAATGTGGGAATACCGAAGGAAATGTTGACTGATCAAGGAAGTAACTTCTTGTCCCGCCTGACTCAGGAGGTTTGTACTTTATCGGGAATCAGCTCCATAAGGACCTCTATCTACCATCCCCAGATGGATGGCCTCATGGAGCAATTCAACAAAACCCTTAAAATGATGCTTCAAAAGTTCATAACCACTGAGGTCAGGAACTGGGAGAAGTTACTTCCCTTACTGATGTTCACAATGCAAGAGGTCCCTCAAGCTCCTGCAGGGTTTGCTCCTTTTGAACTCCTCTGTGGGTGCCGCCCATGAGGTGTTCTTGATGTAGTAAAGGAGATGTGGGAGAAACCCAACTCCAAGACTGAATATGTGGTGCAATATGCCCTGCAATTGAGGCAAAGATTAGATTAGGTGGGGAAATTTACCTGAGAGAATCTGGTGAAGGCTCAACAAAGACAAGAGTACTACTCCCTGCCTCCACCATCCCCTAATCAGAATATTCACATTGCTACTCTTACTGTCTGGGAATGTACACCCCAATTCTGGACCTTTATCTGCTGGCCTGCCCAAATCCTGTACCACTACCGGTCTCCACCTTGCATCCCTTAACATAAATATCCTTCTAAAGAAAACTGATGCTCTCCAGTGCTGGGTAACCCAGCATCAACCTGATATTCTTGTGCTGGTAGAGACTTGGCTCTCTAAGTCCACCCCTGACTCCACTATCTCCCTTTCTGGATACACCTTATTCAGGGAAGACTGCCTAGGCAAACGAAGTGGTGGGTGCACTATATTCATGTGGGACACCCTAATAGGTCATGAACTGCCATGCTCCCAAACTTGACTATGGTGCCCAAGCCCTCACACTAAAAGTTATCCCTGACCCCACCAGAGGCTCTCTTTTCCTCATTGTCTCCTACATACCCCCAAGGAAACAGAACTCAGCAGTCCAGTCCCTCATCGACTACCTCACATCCCTCCAGCACAAAATCAAGCAAGTCATCCTTGGTGATCTTAATGTTAATTGGCTTGCTTCCGACACCTCCCAAAACAGGGAATCCTTCGCTGCCCTGGATATGTCCCAACAAGTCTCACAGCCCACCAGGTTCAACCGATCCAGTGGAACCAACACCCTCCTAGACGTTATCTTATCAAACCACCCCTTTAAAATCCAGGACATCCCTGTCCTCCTGACTCACTTAGTGATCACTCCCAGTCTTCTGTGTCTGGTCGTCCTCCTCTCCAAAACCAGTGTCCCAGGCTACACTGCACCTGTGGCTATACCCTGGTGGCCTAAAAAAGTTGAAACAGCACCTAGCCCAGCTAGACTGGTCCCCTATCCGACATGCCCCAGATATCGACTCAGCTGTTGACCTCTTCACAAGTACCTTCTGCAAGGCCTATGACCTCCCCCCCCAAGAGGATCCATACAAAGAAATGCAACACCCCCTTGATCACCCCTTCCCCATCCAGAAACTTAAGAATAGGGATAATCTGTGGTGAATCGCTATAGATTCAGGCAAACCATCTGACAGACAAGCCAACAACGCAAAGCACAATAAGTGCACCTGGGCCATCAGACGGGCCAAGATGGAGCACTACCAGGCCTCCCTCACCTCCACCTGGGGCTCAGCCTGGACCTTCTGGGATAGCATGAAAGAACTAAATGGGAAGACCCACTTCTCTCCACCATCTCAGCTCACCATCAATGGCACTACCTCCTCTGATCCACTACCTATAGCTGAGTGCCTCAACACCACTTTCTTTGATCTAAGCTCTGTCCTCCCCATCAGCTTTTTTGATCCAATCCCCTCCTCACTCCCTGCTGCCCTGCATCACCCCCCCTTTCTACCTGCACACCCTATTCCCCCATGAAGCCAGGCCACACCTGCTAAAATCCCTTGGTATTAATAACCCCAGCAGTGACCCCATCGACTCCAGGGTCCTCTGTCTGGTCCTGAACATTCCTGATGGACCTACTCAACCAGTCCCTGTGCCCTGGACAGTTCCCCAGTGCGTGAAAAACTGCTGAAATCACTCCAATACACAAGAGCAGTGATTAATCCGCCCCCAGCAACTATCAGCCAATCTTCATCCTTCCCCAACTCTCCAAAGCCCTCAAAAATGTGATGTTTATCCAACTATCTGAGTACTTGGCTAAGTATGACATTATGTGCCCGGAGCAGCATGGTTTCCGCCTGGGACACAGTACAACCTCTGCTCTCCTGCAGTTCTCCCAATACCTATACTCTGCTCTCGACTCCAGCAACCTGGCCAGTGCAGTGTTGATTTACATCTCCAAGGCCTTTGACACTGTCTGTTACCCCCTCCTACTCAATTCTCTCCACCAACTTTGTTTCTCTGCTGGTCCCCTTGCCTGGTTTCCAAGCTACCCCTCTGCTAGATCCCAGTGTATAAAGATCAATGGCTCCCTCTCCAACACTGGACCCGTTAGCTCTGGGGTCCCACAGGGCTCAATCTTGGGTCCCATTCTCTTCAGTCTCTACCTCAATACTCTCCCCAGCTCCTGCAATAACAAGATGCTCCTCTATGCAGAAGATGCGGTTCTCTTTGCCTCCACCCGGATCCCTCCACTCTCCAATCATCCCTTCAACTCACCTACAAACAAACAGAAAGGTGATTTCTTGATCACAGACTAGTCATAAACCTTAAGAAAACCAAATCAATGCTCTTCTCTCACCACCAAAATAAAGCTAGAAGTGCCCCCCTCCTGATTACCCCCAACTCTCAGCTCGCATTAGAGGAAGTGCCCACATATAAATACCTGGGCATCACTTTTGATACTGCCCTCACCTTCCACACCCACATCAATGATCTTTCCTCCACCATAAACTCTCAGATCGACCTATTTTACCACCATAGGGATTGCCTGCCCCTTGCTGCCCTCCAGCTGGCTATCACCTCTTTGGTCCTGTCCCTAGTAGACTATGGCTTGCCCATCTATGCTGCAGCTGATAACACCTGTCTCTCTCAAATCCAGCTCTCCATCAATAAGGCCTGTAGGCTCCTGACTGGAGCCTCCAGCTGCACCCATACCTGCTGCTCTATTCTTCCACCAACCTGCTCAACTTTGAGGAATGTCTGCAGTATCAGACCTGCCTTCTTGCTGAGAAATCCCTGCTCAGACCTTCCCCCCGGAGTCTCTGCCTCCCTACCACTGTCATCCTCATCCATTTCCACCCACAAGTCTGTTAAAGCCAACTTCAAAGTGCCCAGAATCAAGACCTCCCTTGCCCAGAGATCCTTCTTTTATTGTGCCCCCGCCTAGTTCAACTCCCTCCCTACCTGCATCACCAACACTGCCAAACTTGGTCCCTTCAAAACTGCTCTCCAGAACCATCTCTTTAATGTCCACTGCTGTAGGTGCAACTAAAGCTGCCCCCCCAATCCTACTGCAGGACCTTTCCCTGCCTGACTCCCCCCTAATTTTGACAATGTCCCCTGTACTGCCGATCCATTTTTCCCCTACCCCTTTTTACTTACCCCCTTATGTTCTTACAAGGATGTATTCAACTACAAATCCAGAGAAACTGTACATCTTTAATTGTAAACCTGCATTTTATATGAGGATGTAACTAAGTGTATTCTGTGTTCAATGTCTGCACCTGTAATGTTGTCCAATGTTGTATCTGCACAATGTTCTATTGTCTTGCCCTCCCTGTGAAGAGGTGCCTTTGTAAATGAGTCCCTGACTCAAAGGTTATAAATCTGACTTTTACAAATAAATAAATATAATCAGGGAGCCCAGTTGAGGGAATATAAACCATGGGATCAGGTACTAGTTTTGTTGCCGAGCAGCCAGAATAAGCTTCAAGCCATGTGGAAGGGGCCTTCCGAATTTTTACTCGGAGGGTTGGCCCAGTTGACTATAAAGTTTGCCAACCAGAGAAATGAAAAGAGACCCAGATCTACCTTATCAATTTGCTGAAATTCTGGAACCAGAGGGACAGCCTATTGATTTCCCCTGAACCAGACATAGTGGATCTGGGACCCCAAGTGCCAGGCGAGAATCCGAGGATACAAGTCCCAATGGGAGAACAGCTGTCTCACAAACAGAAACAGCAACTAGGAGAGTTGGTAAGCTAGTTTTTTGGATGTTTTCTCCTTCCTCCCAGGGACAACCCATATGATAGCTCATCATATAGAAACAGAGCCAGGGTAGAAGATGCTGCTGCTGCTGGCCAGAAGCTGTATGAGGCACTGTTAAGAATGAGTTACAGGACATGCTAGAGTTGGGGGTGATTGAGGAATCCAGCAGTGATTGGTGTGGCCCCATAGTGTTAGTACCAAAAGAAGGTGGGGTTACCCTATTCTGTATTGATTTTCACAGGTTCAATGCCATCTTGAAGTTTGATGCCTACCCCAAATTGTTGGATAGACTAGGGGAAGCCAAGTACATCACAACTTTGGACCTAATGAAAAGGTACTGGCAATTCCCTTTGACCCCAGAGTCTCAGGAAAAGACAGCATTCACTACCCCCTTTGGGCTATACCAGTCCGGACCATGCCATTTGGCTTACAGGGGGCACCTGCAACCTTTCAAAGGCTCATGAATCGCTTGCTGTGACCCCATGTCCACTGTGTAGTTGCTTATCTAGATAACGTGGTGATCCACAGCACTGATTGGGAGTCCCATGTATCCAAGGTGGCAGCAGTACTACTGTCCTTATGAGAAGCAGGGCTGACAGCCAATCCAGTGAAGTGTGCTTTGGCCAAAGCTGAAACAAAGTACTTAGGGTACTGTATAGGCAATGGACAGGTGAGACCCTTGGTCAGTAAGGTCCAAGCCATAGCCAAGTGCCCAATACCCACCACAAAAACCCAGGTGAGGGCCTTCTTAGGATTGGCAGAGTATTACCGCAGGTTCATACTGTACTTCTCCACCCTCTTGCCAGCCCCCTTACAGACCTCACCTGGAATTCTGCCCCAGTAAGGTCCAAGGTTCAGAGGAGTGTGACCAGGCCTTCACACAACTCAAAGCTACACTGTGCAGAGCGAATGTTAGCAGTCCTGACTTCAACAGGACCTTTATCCTGCAGGCGGATGCCTCTGAAGTCAGGCTAGGAGCCGTGCTCTTCCAGTAGTTTGAGGGGGAGGAACATCCTATCCTCTTCCTCAATCAGAAACTCTTTCCCCGGGAGAAAAACTATGCAGTGATACAGAAAAGAGTGTCTTACATTCAAGTGGGCTGTGGACACCTTCCACTACTATCTGCATGGCCAGTAGTTCATCCTGGTCACATATCATGCCCCTCTGAGGTGGCTACAGGTGATGAAGGATGACAACCACCACATCACCAGGTGGTACTTGGCACTCCAGCCATTTTCCTTTATGGTGCACCACTGGGCTGGGACCCAGAATGGAAATGCAGACCTCCTGTCCTGGGAGGGGAATGGTCAGGGGCCAACCAACTGTGCCTTCACACAAAGTGGGGAGGTATGTTGCAGTGTAAACACTACCCTGGGAAACAAGAGGTTAACACCTTGGCTGAGGATGAGGAGATGCAGGGAATGCAATATGAACAGGCGGGGGGGTGCCTTCCCAGGTGTTGCTGATTAGAGGGATTGTTGAAAGGCAGGGAGAATCCAGCAAGGAGTCAGTTGAAAGCTGGAAACTGCTGCAGGGAGGAGATACTCTTAGGCAGAGAACCCTGCAAGATGGGGGTGGAATGTAAGACAGGAACCAGAGCAGAAAGCCAAGAAGAATGGTTAATTGTTGGAGAGAGCCTTTGGGGAAGTTGAAACCTGCTGCTGAGAAAGAGACCATTTTGTAGAGCTGAGTGTCCTGATGTAAAGTATCAGCCTAGCCAGCTGGACCAAAAACAGTGAGTGGGATGTACTGCTGATAACAGCCTGCAAATAAGGCTAAAAGGGAAAACTGTTTGTGTTTTATTTGAGACTGTGCATTCAAAACTGCTGGCCCACAAACTGTTTGTTTTGTTTGAGACTGTATATTGAAAAAACTGCTGGCCCACATAGGTGGTTCAAAGATTCCTTTTGTCAAGTCAGCCTGAAAGAACTGTTTTGTGTTAACTTACCTGACCAGACTGGAGAAGTTGAACTGACTAATTATGCTTTTCTGGAGCAATAACTTACATTTGGAGCAATAAAAGTGCATTTTCTTCTGTGAACTTTAAACCCAGCATGTTGCCTCTCCATCTACCATAGGCCAGCTTGTCACACCTACCTTTTGGAGGTTTGGTGAAGGCAGGATGAAGTACAGTGGTAGCCACAGACATTGCCAGCTATTTCCAGATATTTTGTGAAATTTCTGAAGAGTTTCTCTCTGCTGTCCCTACTGTTTAAATGCAAAAAGCATCAGATATTTCTGGAAATATCACAGAAATGTTGGGAAATAACTGGCAGTGTTTGTGGCTACTACTGTATCTAAGACCATTTTTGTGGTATAAACAGTAAAAAAATCTGGAAAATTCTGAGGACCGGACATGATTCACTCTCGCTAAGCGAGAGATGAATGCCGTGTTTTAAAACTTGTTCTGCCCACCCACAAAGGAAACATGGCCAATCAGAAGGAACACTTTGGAAGACGTGAGTTAGCAGACTTGCAGTTGCGCTGTTGCAGTTTGATAATAATAGTATTGTTCAGGTATGGAACGCTAGTATTACTATATCTGAGTGATACTATTATCAGTCAGAAATTGTACTATTATCACTCTGGGAGCGATAGTATCTCCAGATTTTTTTTGTATGCTTTCGGACAGTATTAAATTCAAAATCCATATATTAAATAATCAATAAATTCCCAGATTGATGGTCCATTTCAGACAAGTGCAAATCAGACCACTCTGCTTAGCTAGAGCCTTATTAGCACAACATATATTTCACCTCAGGACATTCTCAGTATAATAATGTCTTACAGAAAAATAGGTTGCCTATTTGAAGGCAACCTCAGTTGACCAGGGTCACCTGACCTGAAAGTGATTAGGCAATGGAAAGCAGAGGTAAGGAGAAGGGGGGGAGGAAGGGAAGGGAAAGGAAGGGGAGGGTAGGAGAGGTTGAGGGAAGAAGCAAAGGGTGCTGGGAAGTGAGTTGATATAGAAAGAGGCAGAGTTAAAAGAACAGGACTGTCTGAAAGGGAAGGTTGGGAAAGAAAGAGGGGTTAAAAGAGGGAGCAGGAAGGTAGTATTTTATTTATTTATTTATTTAAGCATTTCACCAGGAATCCCTTCTTCTTGCTAGTCAGTTGCTCATCCTCCCACCCAATGATGTAGGTGGAGGTTTTGGGGAGAGATGTATGAGTAACAGGTATACACAGGGGAGCTGCTGAAGGTGGACAGCAGTAGTGGCTGGTTATGGATGGTTGATTTAAACCAAAAGTGGGAGAGAAGAGATGGAAAGGGGGGGAGTAGAAATAGAGCAGAATACAGAAATAAGGAGCCAGGAGGTATTGGGCCAGGGTAAAAAGAAAGAACATGGACTAGGTATTAACCAAGGTGTGTTGGTTTGCCCCCAGAGGGCCGATGTGAAGATCAGGTGTGCATCCGACTACTGTGGAGAAGTAATTTAAAAATTGAAAGAACGGTATGTAAATATAATGTATATCTGTGAGTGGAGTAAAGATGGAATTTATGAAATATATAATTACAGTTGGATGTTTTGATTAATAAACTTTCCGACTGAGCACCCAATACAGGTCTGAGTGTGGATTATTTCAGAGGAGAGGATTCCATAGCAAATCCTTTCACCCTTACAACAGTTAGAACTTCTTTAGAAAATAAAGAACACACACAAGCTACCATGCAGGAAATCAGTTTTTCTTTTTCTTTATTTTACCAAGTGATAATTATCCAGGTTACCCACTTAACACTTTAATACTAAGTTACAATTAATGCCAGAGGGCTTCTGTGATCCCATTATCATTTCATCCTATCTCCTATTTGAGGTTAGCGTACATATCATAATTGCCATGCTTAATGTTATTACTAGTGTGAATGTGTATACATATATATATATAGTGAGAGAGAGAGAGAGAGAGAGAGAGAGAGAGGAAACTACACAAAGACACAGCAGGTATTTTCCCCAGCTTGTTTACAATAGTCGTTTCTCATGAATATTGTTTTTTACTGCTGTTGTAAACGATCAACCTTTAGGTTGCCGTTGATAGAGTGCAGCTCAGTCAATGCACTTCAACACTTCTTTTCTAAGCCAGAAATGAAGTTTATGGTGTTGATCCTTAATAAGCAGCCCTTTGAGACATTCCTTTCCTGAATTACTGCACTGCTGGACAATACGCTGGAGCTTGTGGACTCATTTAAGTACAGTATCTTGGTCTCTGGCTGGATAACAAATTTTCCTTTAACATGCATATTGATAATCTTTATGAGAAACCTCACCACAGACTAGGCTTCTATTTCAGAAATAAATTCTGTTTGTCTCTACAGGCAAGAAAGGTTTAGTACAAGCTACATTTCTGCCACTACTTAACTATGGCAGCCTAATTTACAGAAGTGCAAATATCACACAGCAAGACACATTTGATGTACTTTAGCACAGAGCACTATATTTTATAATTAGCCTGCCTCCTAAGATTCATCACTGTACTCTCTATACTGCCATTAACTGGCCATTATTTGCCATGAGAAGGCTGAGAAATGTGTACATCTTTTCATACAAGGCCATTTGGAATGCCCTGCCCTCATATATATGCTTTAATAATACAGTAACACCAGCAGCTTAATCTGGTTCAATATTAGTTTCTTACCATCTGTATTTCCCCCTTCTCCCAGGACAAGGCTGAAAATAGGCAGACTTGCCTAGCCCCCCCCCCTTTCCTGGTCAACAAAAAATATATACATACAGTGCAAAAAATGTCATTAATGCATCAATTAGGGTTGAAGCGACAAAATGAGATGTTAGGGTTGAGCCCTAACATCCCCATCTACCCACCAGCCCTCCTCCCCCCCTCCACAGACCATCAGGCCTCGGGTGTGCCTTGGGGATGTCGGGCCAAACTCTCACCCCATTCCACATAAAAGAAATTTGACATGGTACAGTATAGGAGAATGGGATGAGAGTGGGCCCGATGACCCAAGGCACACCCAGTGCCTGTTGGTCTGTGGAGGGTGGTGGGTGGCTGGTGGGTTGGATGGGGGTATTAGGGGCTCAGTCCTAACATCTCATATCCCTACTTTTGTTGCTTCAACCCTAACTGATGCATTAATGAAGTTTTATGCAATTTATTTCCTTACTTTTTAAGATAGTATGATAATATCTTTATTTTATTGTGGACCCTGCACTCCCATTCCTCCACATGTGCGCATATGTATCTAGCTGTGGAAACAGAGGAGTCTCTGGCTCCTGCACTTCCACACATTAAGTTAAAAGCAGGCATAGTGAAATTGCAACAAATAGTCATAACTGTGCCGTCATAAATACTTTTCACCCCAAATGTTCAACATAATCTTCTTATCACCTCACCACATGTACCCAGAACAGAACACTTTCAAATCCATGTAAAAATGTAATTCTGTGTAACTGTAAAGCAGTTTTGCACCACAGGTGTGGGAAAACATTTTTGGCAAGATTTGAAAAATGGCAGTTATACTATTCATGAGGTGGTATAAAAAATGGTAATGTTGAAAATCTGGAGTAAAAACATAATAAACTGGTGAAGTTATGAGCATGCATAGAAACTGTTCAATGCACATTCATGACGCAGTCATTTGTTTATATTTTTTTCACCTAATTTTCAACAAGGGCTTTTTGGGACCTCCCATCATGAACAGTGGCACTGTGATTTTGCCAATCCATCCTGAATGTTGATTTTGCACAGCAATTGTACCATTCTGCACCATAGGTGCGAAAACACATTTCAGGCCAGATGTGAAAAATGACAGCTGTACGTAAGGAGACTGTGAAGAATGATGATGTTGAAAATAGATGGAGGAGTGAAAAATATGAAAATGGTGAGTTATGAGCGCATGAGGAAACCAGCAACATACACTCATAACACGAACAGGATTGGTTGACTAATAGGATTCTGACACCTCACGAATGGGGATTTTGTTTGTATATCCCATTCATGAATTGTCTAAATCCCCGCTCATCACTCCAATTACTGTTCATGAGGGTACAAATCCCAGTTTGTCCGCCGATCCTTGTTTGTGAGGTAGAGTCATCTAGTTCTTATCTCACCAACAGGGATTTTGACAGCTCACGAACGAAGATCGGCTGACAAAACGGGGATTTTGACACCTCATGAATGGGGATCAGAAGCAACAAAATGGAATTTCCCATAGCAAAAAAATTCTTTTTTTTAATACAGCGAGGGAAACTAAAGACATGGGTTTGTAGAGGGCATTGCCCTGAACAAAACCCATACAGTTACTCACAACAAATACATTCATGGGGCAAGATACAAGAGTTTTTTGGGGGCAAAAAGTATAAACAAGATGGCTGCTCATGAGCAGGAATTTTTTTCTCATGAATGGGGATTTAATGAATCCCCATTCGTGAGCTGTGAAAATCCCCATTTGTGAGCCAAAAGCCTTGTTCGCAGCTGTGCATCTATTGAAAAGACTGAACTGAGCATGCTCAGAACCTACATTTTCAAAACTGAATAACATTGGATCGGATTAATATTGCTTCACCCACCTACTGATGGCTTGTTTCTTGGGGCAAGCTCTTTCCACCCTGAAAATGTCAAGCTAAAATCCCAAACGGTTTGGGTGCAGGGTGAAGAGGAAAATTCAGGAAAAATGGGCAAAAAAAGTGAAAAATACACTTTTTTCACTATGTGCTGCTGAAAAATCACACATCTGATCAAAACAATACTTGCCATGTCAGGAGATCTACCCCATGGGAAAGTGCATACCACATTGCGTGCAAATCTGTTGAACGGTTGCAAAGCTAGTAAAGGGATACTGTAAACCTTTTTTGCATCATATTATTTCTAGGTAAAAACCCACATTTTATGGTTTCTTACCTTCTCTAAATTCATTGATGTTGCTGGTTGTTTAATCTGCCTCCTTGATTATTAGAACTGAAATGCATGGGAATGTATAGTTATACACAGCCTTGTCTTGCTGCAAATTGTTTACCTAAGCTTACTGCATACTTCTCAAACATTAGAACCACACTCAAACAGTGCAGTCACTCATGATACAATAGTCTTATCTACTCCCACTGTATAATGAGTAGCTGAATAGTGCTGAGGGTGTTCCTGAGTCCAGGAAAGATGTAGCTGTAGTTGGTCAAGAAATGTAAACAAGCATGTTTTGGTGTGGTAACGCCAGTATAGTTGACACTCAGTTTTTACTTTTTAAAAGGGAAAAGGAGTCTGAATAAAAGAACAGCTACATCAGCAGTCTCTATAGAATGAGAACAATCATAATATGTGTTTTTTTTTATATTTGCTTCCTCGCATGCTTGCCGCACATGTGCAAGAAACATCTTGGGACAGTATGACATTTTAGAGGTGTGTAAGTTTCTGTCCAATGCAGTTGATGCATTATGGGGCTTGTCCCTCAGGCATCAATGAATCGGCAAGCTGTCTATGACAGCAGATTGAAAGAAGTAGTCTTCACTTAAAAGAAAAGTGCCGCTCCACTCAGGGATGGCTACGAGTTGATGCTTTATGGGGCTCATCCCTCAGGCACCAATGAATCAGCAAGCTCTCTATGACAGCAGTTTGAGAGAGAGGACTGCACTTGAAAGAAATCTGCCACTGCAATGAGGGACATTTTCCTCACTGTAGTGGGATGTTCCCCCTCTTTTGCAACCAGACACACAGACATACCTTCTCTCTGTTGGTAGCTGCTGACAAGACTCTGGCCATGTGGATTATAGTGCACAGTAATGCGCATGGCAGGAGTTATGGTTCTTGTAGGCTCCTGCCACTGAGCACCTTGTGTGTTCAGTGTGCCTTTCCTGGTGAACCATTTCAATAAATAAATAAATGAGCTGTGGTGTGGCTTTCCACATTGGCAGCTCCTGCCACCCACCACACGCTCCCCAGAAAGCTGACATTGGGATGCCCAATCCCTGTGTCAACATGTATCCCCTTCCCCCCATTAACATAGCACACTGGGAGCCCACCCCAGTGTGGCAAAAAAAATTTTTATTTATGTTTCTGACACCAGGATGACCAGTCCAGATGTCAGATGACCGCCCCACCCACCCGAATATTTCAAGTGCCAACATTGAGGTGCTTGATCCCTGTGTTGGCATGCCCCCCCAACACGCACACACACACACACACACACTAGTGTGGCACACTGGAAGCCCACCACAGTGTGCCAAAATATTTTTGGCAACTTGTAAAATAAAGAAAACCTTCCCCGAAGCCTTTTTTTTGCCCTGTAGAAAAGAAAATGGTCCCTCATCATCTCCCCATTTCCCCTTTCCCCACCCCCACCCTCTCTCAGCGGACCCACTTCCCCACACACCATACTTACTTCCAGAGATCAGGAACAGTGATCTTCTATGGACTGGGGACATGTCTGCACTCTTCAAAGCTGAACAGCAAACTGAAGAAATGACAGTTAACTGTATAATGGGAGTCAATTGGGGGGGTCAACTTAGGTTAATATCTCAGGCATTTTTAGGACTTTTGGCAACAAATTTTCAACATGGGATTCTTGGGAACCCACCTCATGAACACTGTCACTGTCATTTGGTTACTCGGTCCCGAAAGGTGATTTCGTGGTTGCTGCATGGAATCACCTTTTGGGACTGATTAATGAAATGACAGTGCCACTGTTCATGAAGTGGGGTCGGAAAAAAAACATGTTGCAAATTTGGTGAAAAAATTCCAAAAAATGACTGCATTACAAGTGTGCATTGCACAGTTTCTATGCACACTCATAACTTTACCATTTTGTAATATTTTCACTTCAGATTTTTAACATTGCCATTTTTTCACACCTCCTTATGAACAGTACAGCTGTCATTTTTCACATCCTGCCCAGAATGTGTTTTCACACCTGTGGTGCAGAATGGTGCAGTCACTGTGGCAAATCAACTTGTGGGATGGATTAACAAAATCATGATGGGAGGTCCCAAAATGCCGAAGTTGCAAATTTGGCGAAATAATTCCCAAAATTGATTATGTTACAGGCATGCATTGTGCAGTTTCTACGCATGTTCGTAACTTCACCAATTTTTCATATTTTTCTCCAGATTTTCAACATTGCCATGTTTTTACATCTCCTCATGAACAGTACAGCTGTCCTTTTTCACATCCTACCCAAAATATGTTTTCACATCTGTGGCTCTGAATGGTGCAGTTACTGTGTGAAATCACCTTTCGAGACTGAGTAATGAAATGACAGTGCCACTGTTCATGAGGTGGGGTGGCAAAAAGCCCATGTTGAAAATTTGGAGTGAAAATACCAACAAACGCCCACAGTGTTAGGGTTTCCAACTGTAATGCCCCACCCTGTAGAGAATGACAGGCTTCGAGGGGGTGACTTGGGGTCATTGGCTGTAATGCTCATGCCATTTCACCCCCACCCCTACCCCACCCTGTAGCCAGTGATAGGCTCTGAGGTGTGCCTTGGGTTCTTCAGCCCTAATGTTCACCCCATTTTCCTCTACTGCAACAATCTCAGCTTATTTCCTAACGGGATGTGGTGAACATAAGGGCCGAAGACCCCAAGGCACACCGCAACATCTGTCAGTGTCTGCAGAGTGGAGTGAGGTGGAATGGCATGAGCATTATGGCCAGCCACCCAAAGGCACACCCCCAAATGCCTGTCAGTCTCTGCAGGTGGGGGGTGGGGTTGGTGTTAGTTTAATACTTCACTGCCATTCCTATTGTGCATCTCTCTAACTCCTACACCACCAGTGCCAATACCAGCAAGCAAACATTTGGCATTGACAAATGCTTGTTTAAACTAGGGACACTTTGAGGCCAAATGGGATTGACAATGTCCCTTTAAGGTGTAACATTTGAGGTTTAACATTAAACTGCTTACTCAACCCTACCTAAAAGGGCATGCCTGCGCTCTTCTGTGTGTATGTATATATATACACAGTATATATCAGTATTTTAAAAGAGAGTCACAGGCCTGTATAACCTTAGGAAACATAATGGTATTTTCAATGATATCCCCAGGCACTTATCTCTCTATGGCAAAATGGTTTTTAGTTGGATTGAACCCACTATTTGGAATAAACTACAAGTCACTTATAAATGTGGCTTTCTGATCAACTTCAACTCACTGAAGGGGCATCTTAAAAGTCACAGTATTGGTAAGTGAGAATGTCACTAAAAATTACTGTTGATGACATTTGGTTGTCCCACAATGGCATTGTCATTATGTACCCTGTAATTACCTCCCCTATATTTTTGCTGTATAGTCCTGCCTATTTGTTAGCCTTTATCTTCTCATTTATGCTCATATTTTCACTGTATCTGTTGCTGTTTGAAACTCTGTAATTTGTTATGCTGTTGTTTCTGGTGTACTATGTGCCTGTCGTAACCAGAATCTCCATGTGAATGAGCTTTGAATGATGCATTTTTCCTGGTAACACAAATAAATACTGTAGCGGATGTATTTTTCACTAGAACAACATTTTTTGCTATATTCACTATTTTGAAAATCCAGTGAAAATTATATGCCAGTGAAAATGTATACTACAATTGACAAGTCAGCTTGCTCTTGCAATTCAGGTAAATTAAAGTGCTATGAAAATGTTGGAGCAGATGCAACAGTGAAATTTAAGGGCAGTAATTTCATTGGGTTGGATTCAGAAAGGTCCGCCTCAAGCTGCGGCTATGACAGCTTGCAGCAACCATTCCTGCAACCTGTCTCATGCACCCGATTCAGGATTGGAGCTGGTACAGCGGTCTGCATCCTGTGAGTTGTGGTAGCTGTGCAAGGTAAGGCGCAGCACCCGGGAATGTTGCAGGACGGGGTAGGTGGCAGTTGCGTTGGTCAAAGGCTGCCATGGCACCCCCATGCCCACCGCTGAGGCCCCATATGGTGTGGGCTCCAACCCCAAGCCCCTTGCTATAGACCCTCCCCAGATTAAGGACCCTTGCCTACCCTGGTAGCCCAGTGGTCCCCCACCACCCCAACACACACACACATATACCCGGTGGGTGAGTTGCTGACTGGCCCTGGTCGTGAGGGAGAGCTGTGCCAGTCACCAGCGGGTTGTGGAGGGGGCTCGCACTGTGGGGTGGGAAAGTGGGGGGCCACTAGACTACCAGGGGGTTACAGGAATGGTGGGGGGGATTGTATCCCAGGGCATATGTGGGAGCCTCATGTGCGTGTGTGTGTGTGTGGGGGGTCTGGGCATAGGGGGTGTGCCACACACCCAGCCTGGCACCATGCATGCCATGCCCAGGACCTGGAGCCCATGGGGGGTCTGTAACCCATAGGGGTTGTGGGGCTGGGGCACAGTGGCAACCTCCAGTGAACAGCAATGAGCAGTTAGACCACCTTTTTGTTGGCATAACTGATCTTTGACAGATGTTCACTGGTGGTTGTCTCTGAATCCCACTTGCGGATGTAGCAGCCACCCTACCTGAATAGGGTGCAAATGCTGCCAGAAACCCCTTTACACAATGTCGCAAGTGGGTTTCTGGTCCATAGGTGCAGTTGGGCGCAGACAGCCTGCAGCATGTCGCAGTCTGCCTATGTGAATCCCATAGGGACACAACGCAGGACGCAAGTGAGACTTGCACAATTTTTCCTGACACAAGTTGCCTTGTGTCCTGCTTTGGCATTTCTGAATCCAGCCCATTGTCCTCTGTAGAATACAAATATCCTTTTTGTAGCGTGCAAAACTTATTCTACTATCAATTGTGTTTTTTGGTTTTTTTAATTATTCTGCATTTTCCCAATTTCCCTTTGACCTTTATACTGGGGGCTGCCTTGGCTGCATCATCCTTTCCTTTAGCTCAGAGGACATGCAAGCAGCTGTTAGTGTGCTTGTTGTGATTGTGCAGCTAGAGCAAACCTATTTTCTTCATTTTTAGTTACTTGGGCTTAATTTATCCTTCCAGGTTCAGATTAATGTGTAATAAGAGCATAGCAATCTAATGGTGATTACAACATTAAGTGCACTATGTATTTATTACATGATGCTTATAGAATTTGACATGATACAACAAATAAAAAAATAAAATGGAATGTTTCTGCACTGAAAAACTCTTTACCGAATAGCTTTAGGAATATGAAAAACAAAAGTGATTTGTTTTGTTTCAAGTGATGAAACTAAAAACTATCTGTTAGCAGTTAAATAAGTCTTCCCTTTAATTATATTTACAAATGTGCAAGTTACAGTTTTGTGAGCATTATATATACCTGTCTACTTCGACAACTCCTTGAATATTGACTATGAAACAAAACTGTGAACAATGTGTGAGGCTAGGACATTTTGAAGTAAAGATGTTGATTTGTAGGAAATGGGAATGTTCTTTCTTCAAACTGTGTGTGTTGTGAAAGATAATCTGCTCCTGCTGTCTCCTATCATCAAATGTGCTTACTATAAGCCAGATTTTTAAAATTCTTAATGGAAGTACAATATCCAAATTTGGTCAAATGACACATGCATCACCTTTTTGATACATATCCTTTTTTGTGTGCAGATTGTAATAATTGCTACTAAATGTTAGAATATGTTTAATATGGTCTAATAATTTGTTGTAATTTCCTCAGTTGCACTAACAATATGTTGCAAGTTGTCTCTGTGTCTAGAGCCCCTCTTAAAATCCCACACTGAGTGTTTATATTTGTGTTTTGAGTTTTTCTTATTTGTTTTTTATTGCATGAGCTTCAACTGATACATTTGCCAACAAATCTAAACTTAAGGACAACGAAACAAGTTAAAGAAAACTTCTTATAGCATCATATTAAAGTGAGAAATTTAGTAGCTTGAGTATATGCTTGAGGACTAGGAAATCAAGGTTCAAATCCCACTAGAGCCCTTCTTTGACTTGTGACCACGAGCAAGTCGTTGAATTGCTTAGTACTTCAGTATACCCCGATGTTTAAATGGGTAAAAGCATGACCCCACAGAAAAACAGATAGTGAATCTTCACTGGGCTATTGTTGCTTAACACATTGTAAACCAAAATGTTAAATGTTCATTTTATTGTTCTGGGTTGATTATTCTATGACTAAGTGTTCAGTTTAAGAGAGCTGGTAAAGCCTATGGATATAAATGCAAGGTGAAAATTAATAATTTCTTGTCTCTTTCAACAGCAATGTGATAATGTACTGCTAGATATTGTAAAACTCAGTTAGAAAGGCATACATACTCATTTACATGTATGTCCTGGATGGGACAACAAATGATATCAAAATTAACTGATTTACCAGTTATCTATCTGATAGGATGCAAAAGGTAAAGATCAATTCATCCTACTCTGACTTTCTTCCTACCATGCTTGGAGTCCCCAGGGCTCAATCCTAGGGTCTCTGTTATTCTCCCTTCATATAAACTCTGTCAACCACTGATTCAAGAAAAGTACCTCTCTTCTTTATGTTCAGCAGAACCAGTGTGCATATCTAGGTCTGTAATAAATATTTTGCACAATTACATGACACATGGCAGTTGTGAAGTAGATCATTGTTTAATGAGAGGAGTAAAAGCACTTGTGGAGGTTGTGATACTCTTTGTTTATGACTAAATCGTAACAGCAGCTGCAACTATCAGTACAATATTTTCAATCAGTAATTTAAAGAGAGTGTAACTAACTACTATAGGTTTCCTACTCTAAGGGCACTTTGCAACTTGTTCCAGAGTATACATAGGGGAAACGCAACTAAATGCAGATTTACCAAAAGAGGTATGTTACCTTGGAAATACTACATACATTAGATTACAGAGTCATTCCTCAAACCATGCAGACACGTAACACTTTCAAAGAATTCCATGGCATATGATAGCAAATTATTCAGCAGGGATTTTAACTTCCTTGTACTCAAAGTGGACCAGCCTAAGGCAGAAGAAAGAAAGAAAGCGTAATGAAGCCTTCTAGGTCTCAGACCCTTTATTAAAGCTAAGAGCCCTGTAATATAACATACTGTATCTAACTCAGCAAGATGTCCAGAGAAGCACACTTGTATATTAAGGCTTTGTAGTCAAAGAGTGGCACAAATGTTACTTGTACCAGCCTTTTTGGGCATTAGCTGCAAAGCAACTCAGCTTGCTCCTAAAATAAAACCTAGTCTAAATCTAAGGTTTTTTTTGTTTGTTTTTGTGTTTTTTGTTACAAATGACATCAATGTGAATAGCAATGGACACTGCACTAATCCAAGTCTCAAAGTACTAAATAGATAGTTACTAAAGGCACAGAAAAAAGAAAAGGCTCAGGTGATATTGCCAGAGAGACATGAATAAAGACTTTGAATAGATTTTACAATGGAACAGTCCCCAAATTCTGGAAATGTAAGGAAGACAAAGCAAATTGTAATCAGTTCATTTGGAACTGTCCAAAGATTAGAAATATTGAGACACAGTTGAAATACATATTGGCAAATAAATCAAAGTATGCCAGTAAAGGCTGATATTTTAATCTAAGGAAGCACATCACCATTAATGATTCCAATAAAGAGAAAAACATTCTTCTGACCTTGTTGTTAATTGATAATAAACTGTTTCTTATAAATTGGGGAACCAAACAGAATTCTTCGGCTCTATTCTCAACACTCTGTTTGTGATGCAAGGTGCCTGCATCAAACAGAAGTAACGCAAGGGGCACCTTGTATCACAACTAATGGAGTCTGTGATCCTGGAAGGCCAGCTGTGGCTCAATGGGGACCCCCTGTGCCAGACCAGCCATGCTCCAGGCATGCACCAAAGTCAGGGGTGTGCCAGGGTGCTAGGGGGCTTGCAGTTGACATTGGCTGCAACATCTCCTTAAATGGAATTCCAACAGCCAGTAGGACCTGCCAAGACTTAGACCACCTAACAAGTTGTCTAATGGCTCTTGCGCCACCCCTGGAGACTTCATGGGGTGGGAGGGGACATGTGCCACCACCCACCCTATGGTATCACACACTCCCACAGCACCCAGAGCATTCACAATCAATGGTGCAGTGCCCATAGGTCCCACAGTAGTGCCAGGTATCAGGAGGCCACTCCCCACAGATGACAAAGGCACAGCAGCATCCTGCAATGTTCCCTTTGGGGACCTGTTGCCACTCTCCCAGCACCTTCCCATGCCCTACCTCCCATCCCCAACCTCTGCCCTATCCACCCAACATTGCCAACCTCAAGGCTGGTCCCCATCACTGGGTGCTGAGACCGCTCAACCACCCCACAGCTTGTGGCTAACCTCTCCCATGCACCTGACCATTGGCACATGGCAACATTTGCCAAAAGCTGCAGGACTTTGGCCCTGGGACCCCACATCTTAGAGATTTGGATGCACTGCTCCTGGGGCACCACTGATTGGTGCAAGCTGCAATTAGCACAGCTTGTGTCATTCTTTAAGAATCAAGCCTCTTATTTACAACTTGATTTAATATGTCTACATAGACTGTTCTTTAAGAAAAAAAAATTATTACTGTACACAGAAAGGAAATGATCAATTCACATATGCATTTATTTATGTTTTTTTGGTGACTGGATAGGTACACCAGACAACTGAGTTCCTATTTGCAGGTATGACCCAGGAGAGTACGAAGCACAAAATACAGCAGGTTCAGAGGCAAAGGTACAACAAGTTAAACAGTAAACAGATAAAGAGCTACATAGTTCCAGGGGCTGGATTTCTACCTTAATACAAGTAGAAAATTAAATTAGACTAATTAACAGATTAGGATAAGGCAAGTGCAAGAATTATCAGGAATGGTACATATGAAAAATATTAGAAGTAGAAAAATAAATAGATAAGTAATAAGGTAGGCTTAGGCATGTATATTCTGAGGTATGAGAATCAATTGCATGATGTACAAGCGGTTGCTGTTGGGGACTTGGAAAAAGTTGCAGGTCATGGATTGGATTAGGTGGGCCTTAAGGGGGGCTGATTTTAAAGAGGATGTGCTGGTGGCACTGTGGATATTTGGGGGACTGAGTTCCGCTACATAGGTGCAAATGAAGAGAATGCTTCCTTGCCCACCTTGGTCAAGCATTTGGGTGTTATAAGTGAGGTAGAGTCCAGAAACCTATAGAAGAAGGTGGATGGATTAGGGGCTGGGTAGTAGTGGGATGTGGTTGAGAGGAAATTGCCTGCATATAAAACCTAGGGCATAGGATCAAGCGGCAGAAGGGGATAACCACCTTAAGGTGGAGTAGAGGGAGAAGCAGAAGGTCAAGGAAGCAATGGTGCATGAGACATGGGGGTGAGAGGTCAAAGTGGCAAATGTTGTTATAGGTGACTTCTCATTTGTGTAAAAAAGTTGAGGGGGCATTTGTGCAGAGAACTGAGCCATACTGTAGGCCGGGGAGAAGGACACCTTGTGTGATGGTCAGATGGGCATTTGGGGTGAACAGGTGTCTGAGATGGTAGACTAGGCCAATTTAAGAATTTGTGGTTTTACACTGATTTAGGATGTGAAGGTGAAATGTATGGAAGAGGGACTGTGTAGCTTTTTGGCAATTGATAATTTACCCTTTTACTTTTAATGTCTTGTTCTACATCTATGACAACTTTCAAAACAGTATTTAATATACTTGCACATGTTTCATTGTTGTTAAATTATAAGATCAGGATTTTCAAAAGGGTGAATGCAAACATAAATGAATGTTATACCTCGTTATGTGTCTCCCTGAATGCATCTCCCCAAATGTGCTGCTATTTTTCGAAAGATGCATCAGTTTACAACAAAAAGTCATGATGATTTGCAGTAAGATGCAAATGCAGTTTGCATCATTTTTGATGCAGTTGTGACTTTTTTTGGTCAAACATTTGGGGGTGCTGTTAGACCATTTAACAGATGACCTAACACAGTCTGGATGCATTTTTTTGAAGATACCAGTGCATGCATTTTGGATGCATCATTTTGAAAATCCTGCCTAATGAGGTTTCGTTTTTTTTTTTTTTGTTTGTTTTTGTTTTTGTTTTTGTTTTTTTTTTACAGGAAATGGACTGGGTACAGCCCTTTTTCAACCATGCCAACATATAGACACCTACTACAAAATACAAATACTGCATGTAATTGAGCACAATTAATTACAGATGCAGCAAAGATCTTGAATGTTAATTTAATGCCAGCTTTCGTCTACTGTAAATGAGTAGTTTGACAACTCAGTAAAATGTATATTAAGAAAAACTAGAAATGGTGGCACTATATCTACAGTAAGAGGATGAGTAATTCACACATGGATTATCATCAAAAGTTTATACAAAGTGCCATCTGCCAAGATTAAGAACTGCATCACAGATGTAATCCAATGGCAATTACTTGTCATGCAGTAAACTCTGACTTCTCAAACAAAGCACTCATATGCTACTCTGGCAGGGCAGGACTGTCCAATGGAGGCACCTGCAGTAGAGGCCAGGGAGGATATGGAGGTCCTCCGTAGGGGAGGCCCCATGGAGTGCGTCAGAGGACCTCAGAGGAGGAGGAAGCCATTCATGGTAGGTGACTCAATTGTTAGGGGGATAGATTTGGGGACAGGAAAGGGGAGGGAGGTTAGGTGGCTACCTGGTATCACAGCTGAAAGGAATTGGAAGCAGATCCTGGGAATTTTTAGGGAAGCAGGACAGGAGTAAGATCTGGATGTCATTGTCCACCTAGGGACCAATGACCTGGCTAGGGCTGAGGTTAGGAGAGTGCAGAAGGAGTTCAGGGAAATGGGGAGGGGTCTTAGGCAGGTAGCACACTCAGTAGCCTTTTCTGAGGTTTTGCCTGTCTATGACAGGGGGAGGATAGGGTACTCTGCACCAAGAGTTTCAACCAATGGTTGAAGGATTGGTGCAGAGAGGAGGGGTTCAGCTACACTGGTGACTGGGGTCCCACCGGGAAGGATAAAAGCTTATACAAGGGAGTTGGCCAGCACCCATCCGGGAGAGGAACCACAGTCCTCAGTGGATGGTTTAAATGCTCCTTTGGCAAGCATTTAAACTAACAAAGGTGGGTGGTGGAAGGAAGAAGAGAGATATAAACTGTCCACCCCCACTAGCTGAAGTAGTCAGTAAGGAAACCCCTAAGGGAGCAATATCCCCAAGGGTTTCTAATTACTTGAAAAGCAGAGGGGTAGAAATGAAGAGAGATGGGAATGAGGGCAGAGGGGTTAAGGTGAGTACGCAAAAGAGAAAAAGGGGACTGATAAAAAGAGTGATAAAATAATTTGGAAGGCTATGTGCACAAATGCTTGAAGTCTAGGGAATACAGTTCTGGACCTTGTGGTCATTATGTCAGAGGCTGACCTGGACATTGCCGCTATTACCAAGTCATGGTGCAATGAGAACCATGAATGGGATATAGCCATACCAGGCTATACTCTGTTCAGGAAGAATAGGGAGGGTAAGAACGGTGGAGGAGTGGCTCTTTACATGAGGGACAGCATAAAAGCTAGAGACACAGGGATTACAGTGAGGGGTGGAGGCACTGTGGGATACCCTACAGACAGGGAATGGAACAACTATTCACACTGGTGTAATCTAGAGACCTCCAGCAAGGGGGAGACAGATTAAATAGAAACATAGAAACATAGAATTTGACAGCAGATAAGGACCGCTTGGCCCACCTAGTCTGCCCATTTTCCTACCTAACAGATAAGCTGCAGATCCTAGTTAACCAACAGCTTACTTCCTCTTATCCGCCCCTAGGACTGTCTTATGCCTGTCCCATGCATTCTTGAAGTCCCCCACTGTTCTTGACTCCATGACCTCCTCAGGGAGGCTGTTCCATGCATCCACAACCCTCTCTGTGAAAAAATACTTCCTCACATTACCCCTGAGCCATCCCCCCTCTATCTTCAAATTGTGCCCCCTTGTTCTTGCACATCTCTTTTTCTGGAAGATGCTACCCTCTTGGACTTTGTTAATTCCCTTGAGGTACTTGAAAGTTTCTATCATGTCCCCTCTCTCCCTTCTTTCCTCAAGAGTATAAGAGTAAATACTGGTGGATGCCATCCAAAAGATGGCAACCTGGAGGAGGTGCTGCTGGTGGGGGACTTCAATCTGCCGGATATGGATTGGAGCATCCCAGCTGCAGCTTCAGCTAGGAGCAGAACATCCTGTACTCCCTGCAGGGGGTATTCCTCAGGCAACTAGTAAGAAAGTCCACTCATGAGGGCACAATATTGGACCTTGTGCTCACCGATTGGGACAATGTTACAGACATCATGATAGATGGCCACCTGGGGACCAACAATCACTATACAGTGTGGTTCAATATAAATACAGTGCAAGAACTAAATCACATAAAATTGAGGGTCCTGGACCTCAGGAGGGCCAACTTTAAAAAGATGGGGGAATGCCTCAGGAGTGCCCTAGCAGGGAGGGAGGACAAGGGTGGAGTGAAGGTACAGTGGGCAAAACTAAAAGGAGCAATAGCGAAGGCAATGAACCTCTGCATCACAACCAAGAAGAAAAAGAGACTGCTATGGTTCTTAAAAGAGGTAGCTGGGAAGGCAAGGGTAAAAAAGTTAGCCTTCAGGAGGTATAAGGAGACACAGAAGGAGGAAGATAGGGAGATGCATCACAAGAAGCAGAGAGAGAGGCAGGGAAAGCAGTCAGGAGCATAAAGGCAAAAATGGAGGAGAAAATAGCCCTGACTGTGAAGAAAAGGGATAAGACACTTTTCAGGTATGTAAGCGAAAGAAGAAAAACTAGGGGAGGGATTGTAAGGCTAAGGATGGAATGGGAGGAGAGTGTGGAGGGGGACCAGGAAAAAGCAGATATCCTGAACAAATACTTTTGTTCAGTGTTCATGGAGGAAGGGGAAGGTAAGGTTTCACAGATAAGTGACAGGAGCATCGAAGGAAAGGAGGGGGACACTAGTCTATTCACAGTGGAGAGAGTCCTGCCTGAAGGAAATCGCAAATCAGAAAGTGGACAAGGCAATGGTATCAGATGGGATATATCCAAGGATTCTGAAAAAGCTCAGAAAGGTGCTGTTTGCACCTCTGACAGTCCAATTCAACCACTCACTGGAAATGAGAGTGGTCCAGAAGAACTGGAAGAGGGATGTAGTCCCACTTCACAACAGTGGTAGCAGGGAGGAAGCTGGCATTTACAGGCCAGTCAGCTTGATTTCAGTGGTGGGGAAATTAATGAAATAACTGCTGAAGGAAAGGATTGTGGAATGTCTTGAACTCAGCAGCTTACAGGATACAAGACAGCAAGGATTCACCGGGAAGAGGTCATGTCAAACAAATCTGATACATTTCTTTGATTGGGTGACCAGGGAAGTAGATAAAGGAGGAGAGGTGGATGTGGCCTACCTAGATTTCAGTAAGGCCTTCAAGACAGTTCCACATAGGAGACTATTAAACAAACGGGGCAGCCTGGGAGTGGGTCCAAAAATGATAAAGTGCGTAAGGATCTGTTTAGGGGATAGGCTCCCCCGAGGAGACCGGAGGTCGCGAGGACCAGTCCTTGAAGCCCTCCCTGCCGCAAGATAGCCCGAAGCTGCAAAAGATTCCACCCCCTCCCCCGAGGAGACCAGAGGTCGCAAGGGCCAGTCCTTGAAGCCTTCCCTGCCACAAGATAGCCCGAAGCTGCAAAATATTCCACCCCCATCCCCTGAGGAGACCGGAGGTCGTGAGGGCCGGTCCTTGAAGCCCTCCCTGCCGCAAGATAACCCAAAGCTGCAAAAGATTCCACCCCCTTCCCCCGAGGAGACCAGAGGTCACGAGGACCAGTCCTTGAAGCCCTCCCTGCCACAAGATAGCCCGAAGCTGCAAAAGGTAATTTGTACCTCTCTCCAGACAGCAGTCGCAACAGTTGGGAAAAGACTGCTCGGCTACCACTGCATTTTGGCACCTTTTCCAACAACGGCTGCTAGCGCCCCTTCTCACTGCCAAAAATGCACTGTTGATTTGGTGCTCAGGCTGGAACTGAACTTTATTTTGTTGAGCCTTATTTTTGCCCTGTTGTAAGCAATTCAGCACAAATAATTATGTGAGAAACTCTCTGTAGGGTAAATGATTTCAGAGTTTCTGCTATCAGAGGTCTGGGCATTATAGAATTGCACTCTGTAAATGAACTATCAGGGGATTGAAGTATAAAGTTATAAAAAGTGTATACCTGTGAGCAGACATCTTAACAGTGCAAAGTTTAAAAGGGTAACCTGTGTGCAGAATTCTGAACTCTGCGTAGCCATTATTTCCATAGTTAATCACTTAAGGCTTGAATTGCAATAGGAAGTGCTTGCGCTGTCCTCATTTGCTCTTCTTTTCCCTCTCCTGTACCTGCCAGCCCCCAATCGTTAATCTGTTCGCCCACTACAGTCTATTTAATCCCACCGTCTCTCCCTCTCCTGCAGTATCCACCCCCTCCCCCGAGGAGACCGGAGGTCGCGAGGGCCAGTCCTTGAAGCCCTCCCTGCCGCAAGATAGATCGAAGCTGCAAAAAGTAATTTGTACCTCTCTCCAGACAGCAGTCACGACCTTTGGGAAAAGACTGCTCGGCTACCACTGCATTTTGGCGCCTTTTCCAACAACGGCTGCTAGCGCCCCTTCTCACTGCCGAAAACGCACTGTTGATTTGGTGCTCAGGCTTTACCCCGCCGAATGGTTCGGCTCCCCACCGCCCCAAACACCACCCTTGGTCGGCACTCGAATTTATAGCCAAGGGGTGTCAGGTGACGAGGCGAAATATCCTATCAGCTCACTTTTCCAGCTGCAGGTTATACAAAGTTAACACTAGTGGCCACTGCAACATACCTATCTCTATCTACATATATAATGTTATCCCTGCTACTAACAGCCCTCCTGACTTCCATGATCCTTCAACATGCTCAACAACCCCCCCTAGAGACACCCAAACAACACTACCACAACTTTTCCATTTACCTATGATGACCTCAGACCCTGTCTCTCCAACATCTCACACACAAGCCAAACTCATCATGCTGGCTTATACTCACACACTCTCACTCTAACCCTCACACCCTCACATGCTACACATTGTACCTCAGCACTCCCCAACCCCCCCCCAAGATCACAACCTCCCACCACCCTGGCTAACCCCATAACCATCCCCCATACTTCCCTAGCCCTTCTAGCATGTGTCATTCCCAATCTCCCAGTTCCTACCTCCCGAGATAAAAGCCCCACAACCTACCTATCCCAATGACACTCATCCAAACTCTGCAGGTTGACCCTTCTGTGGCACACCCTCCTACTTCTATTAATATCTGTCAATATCCACCCCAGCCCAGTACTACCCTGCGCTAAGACCTCTCCAAACCACACTAGGGGTAGCCTACTGCTAGTTACTCTGAATATATGCAGCCTACCAAAACATCTCACCCCTCTCCAAGGCTGGATTGCCCAGCATACACTGGACATCCTAGCCCTCTCGGAAACCTGGCTCTCCGGTAGAATACCCAATAATGCTGTCTCTCTCAGTAATTATTTCTTTTTTAGAGCCGATAGGGCCAGCAAGAAAGGCGGTGGCTGTGCAATTTATGTGAAATCCTCACTCCATGCCACTGAAGTACACACCTCCACACCACAATATGGCGCCCAGACACTAACAGTCAAACTCAGTCAGGGTTCCAAAACGCTCCACATCATTTCAGCCTATATCCCCCCGAGAAACCAAAAACTCGACTTTGACTCTATCATCCATACCATCTCCCACCTACATAATACTAGTGAAATTATTTTAATGGGTGACTTCAATGTCAACTGGCTATCCCCAGCCTCATCCAGCTTTAAAGACACCGCACTGGCATACGACCTTGCCCAACTCGCCACCTCTCCAACCAGAAGGGACAATAGATCTGGGACCTCCACCCTTTTAGACCTTATTTTCACCAACAGGCCATGGAACCTCTCCCAGGACATGGTGCTCCCTGATTCTAATAGTGACCACTCCCCGGTGACCTGCTGGTGGTCGAGTAAATTGCCCCCTGCCCCCCAAAAAATCTCCATGCAGAGACGGCTAAAAAGAGGAGGCCTACAGAAACTCAAAGCCCATCTAACTACCAGCAATTGGCTCCCCATTTACACCACGCAGTCAGTAGACTTAGCACTCGCCCACTTTACAACCACTTTCAACAAGGCATGTGACATTTTGGCCCCCCCTCACCAAGCAAGTACTGAAAACCAGAACCACCCCCTGGATCACACCCTCACTACTTAACCTGCTCCAACAGAGGGACAACCTTTGGCATAAGGCTCTTGACTCTCAACGCACACATGACAGACAGCTATACCGGGAGGCCCTCAATAAATGTACAGGGGCCTTACGACAGGCGAAGGCTACTTACTACCAACAAACCCTAACTTCCTCTTGAGAGAGGATAAAAATTCTGGAGCAACATAAAAGAACTCAATGGGAAATCCGTCCCCACCCCTTCCAACTCACTATAAATGGAGATGTCACCCAGGATCCTTCCACTATAGCGAAGCCCTTAACTCTGCCTTCTGGACCTCTCCCATATCCTCCTCTAATTTCTTCCACCCTGTCCCCCCCCCTCCCCAACACACCGTGTAATTTAGATTCACTACCTTTCAGGCTGAGAGTCATCTCCTGCCGCTAGGCAAAACATTACATTTCCAAAGCAATCGCCAATTCCCGTTACAGCAATGATTCACTAGATCTTAAACTCATTCGGCTGACACTGGATGTCATATTACCCCACCTTACTAAAATTCTCAACCTCTCTCTTTGCCTCGGTCAGTTCCCTTCAATCTGGAAGAGAGCCATAATCACTCCCATTCTGAAGAGTGGCGACCCCACTTACTCAAGCAACTATAGACCGATTTCAATACTTCCACCTGTCTCCAAAGCACTGGAAAAAATAGTCTCGGACCAGATAACAGAGCACCTAACTAACCACAACCTTCTCTGCAAGGCTCAGCACGGTTTCCAGACTGGCCATAGCACAGTCACTGCACTTTCTGAGCTCACCTCGTTCATCCATGAGGTCCTAGACCAAGGATCTATTGCAGGTGCGATCTTTGTGGATCTAACCAAGGCATTTGACACAGTCAGTCACGAACTTCTGCTTTGTGTCCTTCCACAGCTGAATGTGGTCCCAGAGACAACTGCCTGGTTCAAGGATTACCTCTCAGGCCGGTCACAACAAGTCAGGTTAAATAACACCATCTCCTCATGCAAAGCAGTGTGCTCTGGGGTCCCACAGGGGTCTATTCTCATCTCTCTTCTTTTCACCCTCTTTTTTGACTCACTTCCCAAGGCATGCAGTGGTCATCTGCTTCTCTATGCTGATGATGTGGTACCATTTTGGAAACACCCACAACCAAGCGCCCTCCAGCTAGCCCTTTAGGGTTTCTTCAGGGAGCTAGAGACATGGTTCAATGAGCACTGCCTGATCATCAACTATAAAAAAACTAAATCCAGATCTTTGCGCACCGTCAAAGCCCACACAATCAATCGGCACTCCTAATCAAAAACACACAAGGCACCCCCCCTTGAACACGTTACAAATTTCAAATACCTGGGTATCACATTAGATACCTCCCTCTCCTACCATAGTCACATTCAACATCTCTCCTCAGCTGTCGACACTAGAGTGGGCATCGTCTACAGACTTAAACACTGCTTACCCACACAGGCCATGCATCTTGCGGTCTCCTCCTCAATCCTCTCCCTAATTGACTATGGGGTAGTGATATAGGGATCAGCAGAACCCACTGCACAACGTAGTATTAACACTGCCCTGAATAAAACATGCCGACTAGTCACCGGCAGTGACAGACTAACTCATACCTGTGACCTTTATGCTCTGGTTAGTTGACTAAACTTCCAACAAAGACTAAAGTACCACACCTGCATCCTCACAAAAAAATACATCTCCAGCTAGCCCCCGTTGGCCTTCTCCCCATAATCAGCCCAGCCCCCCTCAGGCGTAATACACGGCTCGCAGCTAACTCCTCATTCCAGGTACCCCACTGTAGAACATCATTGGGGCAAGGATCCTTCTGGTACTGTGCTCCCCTTTGGCTCAATGCTTTACCTCCCCAGCTGTCTCAGACCCATAACATCTCCCTATTCAAAGCAGGCCTCAAAGCTCACCTACTAGAGTCTGCAAACTGTGACTGTGGCTAACCCTGCCCACCTCATGTGCTCCCAAACCCCCCTAATAACCGACTCAGGGTCTCCCTAGACCCCATGAATCCGCATCCTACACATCTCTAACAAATGATATCCAGAAAGCTGCCTATCACGGTCTCTCATAAATTAAGTTAAAGCCTGGACTGCACTGTCAGTACTGTTTGTGAATACTGCTTGTTTATGTATGTTTTCTTGAATACTGCTTGTTTATGTATGTATCCTTGTATTTTGTTCTCCCTCCATCCCCTGTAACCGACGTGGAGCCTTTGCAAAAAAGTCTGTGACTCAAAGGATTGTAATTCCGATTATATGCAATAAATAAATAAATAAATAAATAAAATGGAGTTCACTCTGAAGAAAGGGGGTTATCACCAGCAGATAGAAGGAGGTGGTGATACTGCTGTAGAAATCATTGATGAGACTTCACCTAGAGGACTGTGTCCAGTTCTGGAGACCACATCTCTAGAAGGACATAGAGTAGAGGCGGTCAAGTGGAAGGCAACTAAAATGGTGTGGGTCTGTACCACAGACCTTATGAGGAGAGACTAAAGGACCTCAAATGTACACCCTGGAGGAAACGAGGGAAAGAGGACATATGACACAGACATTCAAATACCTCATGGGTTTAAACAGGGTGCAAGAGGAAGTATTTTCAGAAGAAAGGATGCCCAAGAACAAGGGCATGCTATGATGAAGCCGGGGGGTAGTCTCAGGGGAAACATAGGGAAGTACTTCTTCACAGAAAGAGTGGTGGATCCCTGGAACAGTCTTCCAGCAGTGGTAATAGGGGAAAACACTGTAGCAGGATTCAAGAATGCATGGGATAGACATAAAGGATCCTTAGTCATTAGGGAAGGGAGGGCTAAGACAGAGATCAAGTAGAGTCTATGGTGTTCCAGTAGGTAGGGAAAATGAGCAAACTTTGTGGGCCAAGAGGTCCTTATCTGCAATCAAATGTTATGTTTCTATGTTTCATCCTGTGGATGAAACTGTACATTGCTGCTCAATATCTTAATAAAACATTTTAGTCACAGAAAACCTGTAGGTTGTATATGCTGCAAGACACATTCGTCAAAGAACTATTATGAACTAATCATCACTCAAAAAAGAAACCCAAGACTTCTTCTAAAACTATAAACTCTCTTATTAGGTCTACAAGTTCCAAACCCACCCCATTACTAACTGCATAGGACCTTCATGATATTTTTCTTCAATAGTAATATGAAATTAATTCCTTGACCACTTTCTGTCAACCCATGGACCCAGATGCTGTTGAAACTTTTTATTTCATCTCGTACATCCTTTAGTCTCATTACTGAAGCTGATCATTTCACTTTACCACAGGACTCTGGTAAAAAGCAGTCTCCTGTGGATCCTGCTCCAGTATGGCTCATTAAAAAACTGCCTACATTGCTTAACTTCCCTTATTAGCAGTCTCATTAACTCTTCCTTATCCATCGGCATGTTCCCTACTTCTTTCAAGAGAGCACTAGTTTCCCCTAGCCTTACCAAACCTACATTGGATCCAGAGATTCTCTTCAAGGCCACTGTTTTTGGTTTTTACTGGAAAACCCGGTAAAGTTCCAGAATTTGGGCTGCCTGCACACTGGTAAAAACAAAGAATTTCACATTTGGAAGTTCGTACCAAAACAGTAACTCTTGCACTATTTTCAATTTGCTTCATTTAATTTTCTGTGTATTAAGCCTTCTTTTATTCTGATTATTTATACAAATACTAAATGGATGACAGTAAAATCCCAGTAAATTCTGGAAATTAGACTAACAGTCACTGATGCAAATCCTAGAATTTCAAGTCGTGAAAATGAAATTTCAATACTTTAAGCATCATAAATCAGTGGCCTTGATTTTTATGCATACAGACAAATCACTCAGCTTCCTTTAATTGCCATGGTGCTAGAGAGAGCGGTAGGCCATTAACTAACAACCTGCCTTATTTCAAATCAACTTCTTCTAAAATTTCCGTCTGATTTCTGGAGTGCTCACAGCACAGAAACAGCCCTCCTATGAGTATTGAATAAAAGAGCACCCCAACAGTCCTGCTTTTCCTAGCCATTTCATCATCCTTTCAATCAATCAATCAATCAAATTTTTATTTATTTGAGGTGCCTTTCTCAAACCAAGGCGCCTTTACAAATGACATAAAACAATAAATACTTAAAACAGGATTTAAACAAGATTAAAATTAAATAATTAACAATCATTAAAAGCTTTGTTAAAAAGGTAGGTTTTCAGAGCTACTTTAAAGCTCTGGACAGTCAGGCAATTTCGTACTTGACACCATCAACCATGAAGTCCTGTTTTCCTGCTTTAAGTCAATTTTAGGCTTCAGTATGAGTGTTCTAATCTGGATTTGCCCCTGTTTTACTGGTAATCATAAGCTTCAACTCCACTACCCCTAATCCTTTAACCTCAGGTGTGCTGCAAAGTTCTGTCCTATGTCCACTTTTAAATAGAGAATAATGGATGGGTAGGTGGTTATAATGAGGATTGTACACCCTCCCCCGAGGAGTAGGATACCACATAACCCCCAAGAGCGAAGCTCTAGGGGTTTATTAAGACATTCCACCCTAAGGCCATGTGTAAAATCTGAATTTTACACAACTACCAATCTTTATTTTGTATAATTGCTGGTGATCATTTTTACACCACAGCAATTATAATAATAAATAGATTTGTCTACAGAGTCGAGCCATGGACTGTTGGGGTTTTTGCATCACTCCAATTAGGAAAATTTGCTGTGCCCAGTGATATTTTTGTTTAAAAAAAAAAAAGAACTTACCACTGACTTCTTCTGTTGGGAAAGTTTGCAGCACTGAGGAGCGGGGATGGACAGCACAGAGAAGAGAAAGTTTGCAGTTGGTGCATGCACCAAACTAGGGAAACCAGTTGTGTGTTCATTGTTATAACCAGCTGATTATAATGACATAATTATAACCTGGTTTTCCTATGGGAGAAAATGCTCCCCAGTTATTATAGGTATTTTATATATGACACCCTTGGCAGACATTATAAATGGCCCTGACCTGACTGACCACAGCTACACTGACAACATCCAGATCTATGTCCCAGTCACTGACTCATTTCAGTCCACTTTAACTCAGGTGTCATTGTGCCTAGCTAATACCCAGTCCTAGATGACCATGAATTCGCTCTGTCAAAATGTCAATATGACCAACCTTCTAATCTGCAACATCAGAGCAATGGTAAAACCTCAGGATTCATCTGACTTCAGTCTTCTGTAACCTTAGTGTATTAGTGGACCAATATATGCATGTGTACACCCATGTTAGTAGTATTCTCAGTTTTGCATTTTACCACCTATGCACCATTTCTAAGATTCATTCTTATTTATGACTTCAGATTACTGCCACATAGATCCATTTTTTTGTCTTCTCACACCTGAAATATTGAAATTGCACTCTTTGGGCCTTCCTGCACAACCTCTGCATCATCTTCAGCTTGTCTTAACTGCCACAGCTCAAGTCCTCACTGAGTCTAGGAAATCTGATCATGCCTCCCCTTTGCTGGCTTAACTACACTGGCTCCCAATAAAATACTCAACTGACTACAAACTACTGCTGCTTGTATTCAAATGTCATTTTGGACTGGCTTCCAGTTACCCCGAACTGCTTAACCATCATTATCCTAGCAGCTGACTCCAATCCTCTGACATTCATTTCTACAATGTTCAGACTACTACACAGGCCACCATTGGCGATCAAACTTTCTCAATCTGGTGCACACATATCTGGAGTAGCCTACCACTGCATATGTGGGCTTGCTCCAGTCTTGCAACATTTAAAAGCAAACTGAAAACTCACCTTTACCAGCTGGTTCTTAGCACTACATAATTGATCTGTCTTATAATTTTCTTCTGTGCCAAAAAATTATTTTTAAGGCACTGTAAAAATCTGGCCCAGTGGTATGGAGGGCTGAGATACTGGCACCTTACCTCCTACCACACCAGCGACCAGTGTATGGTCACGAACATGGGTTAGTGGAGATCAGCCAGGGAGGTAAAGGATTGAGTATCTGATGGCTGCTCTCCTTTCCCAGGCAGAGGACCTGCATGCTCCACCAAATGACTGACACTGGGTGGAGGGAAGGTGGCAGTGTAGGTCAAGAAGGGCAGTGAAAGGTAGGGTTGCAGGACTGTGTAGCATGTGCATGCCTCTGCATGCACACATCTATGTGCATGCCACAGCATAGGGAACAAGGGACAAAAATGGAAAATGGGAAGGCTTCAGCTTTATGAAGCCCTGCCTTCCTGCCCCCGCTCCCATGTCCATGTCGCCACATAACCACACCCTGACCTTCTAGGGGGTGTCTTTCCAGTTGGCAGATGCTGAGTGGGGGAGGCAGGGACAGAGTTTAGAGCCTCCGGTACCGATCTGCCTGGGAAGAAAAACCTATATGAAAATTATATAAATAAAGGCCCTGTAAAAATATAATTTACCATTATTATTATTTCACAACAAAAGTTGACTTCCACATATGTGACCTATTGAATGTTAGAGAGCATAACTGACATGTATTAGCTCTGCAGAAAAAGAAAACAAATATTTATGAAATATTCTTGAGTTAAAAATATGTAAATGAGAATATACCTTTTTGCAGAAAAGTGTTCTTATTACCTCAAATATTAGACAGCAGCAGTATGGTACATTAGGTAGATCACAGATTAAAATCACAGCTGGATAAACCACTTAATCTCCTTGTTATTTGGACCACTTAGCTGTAAAACTGGGCTGTTCATGTCCTATGTCCTGGTTTTCAATCTGACCATAAGGAGGCTAACTGAAGATCAATATTATACACAAAGCCTTTGAGAGCTGTTGGTGGTATCTGCTGTTACATGACTACCCCCTGTAGGCCTGAGACATCCACGTCAGCAGACCCATCATCTGTGTCTCCTGGATATATGGTGGGATACTAGCATACACATACATGTTTTACTTGTTAACATCACATGCAACTGCTTTTACCTGCAACCAAAGGACCTTTCACAGAGGTGGTCAACTACATTATGTATGAAATAAAGTAGAATAGCGCCAGAGGTTAAAAAGAGGAACTGAGAGGCATGAAGCAGTAACAGTGAAACTAGTGTTTGGGGAAATAAATGCAGAAAAAAGAAGTCAGAATGAGAAAATCAAAAAAATAGTGGCATGGAAATTTAAGAATGTTATACATAAATGCCATTTCTTTCAGTATTAATCTTTAACTGTCCATGAAATGTATCATATATTCCATTCAGCTCATTTACAGGATGGGTACCACTATAGATAAAGACCTAAATGGGAGCCATAGCTCAAATCTTTCTAACCCCACCCCCTTACTTTACCATACTTGTTCACAAACTACTTTGTGCGAAGAAGGATGTATCAAAACACACACACACACTCTGCCTAATGTATTTTGGATTAATTATTTTTCCTGCAAATACAGCAACTGGATTATGACTCACTACTCCTGTTGAGAAAAAGTATTTTTCCATCCATGTTAAACAGTACTGTCCCACTGACATGTTTCATTATAACATGTAAAAAGGACAAAAATGCAGCAGTAAATATCACTATGGAACATAGATGCAGAGAATAAATAATTTTCTAAACATTTTGTTCTAAAATTATCAAGTTTTGGAAACAAGAAAAATGGCACTAACATTCTGACCCAGACTCTCAGTACGTCTTTCAAGTACTGTACATAGGTTGTACAAAATGTTTCTTTAAGCATCTACCTTATGACAGATCTATAGTTATCCAGCAATACTTGTGCCACAGAAAGAACACCTAGGCAACCAGCTGATCACTTAGCAACATCATGTCACAGCTCTGTAGGAGACATTTGGGAAACACAAAAGGACCTACATAATAAAAACCTCTAAGACTGCATGTTCTCACAGTAGGTTGGAGGAGAACAATATATCATTAACATTGCATATATTCTCTATTTCTCAGCAAGACATGCAGTAGGAAGTGGCATGCTGCTTTTTTCACTGATTAAGAGACTGGACATAGTGATTCACTAATCACTAGCAACTTACTGTAGTAATGTTATTTGCATGTATAACTGCAGGATGCCTGTAGATGCATTCAGGAGCAACCCTGGTCAAATTAATTATTTCATAATAAGCTTACAACAGAAATAGATTAAGCTACAAAGACCATGTTTTGAAGATAGCACATACCCAATTGTGGATCCAGGGCACAGAATGATGTCCACCATTACACTGGTATAGATATAAATATTAACTTATTAAAACTGTGGAAAACATATATGATTTAAGCATTACTGTAGAAGTACTGGGAATGCAAACAGTGGGAACACACCACTTGCGTGTCCGCAGAATCAGATTGACTCCTGTAGAACACAAAGGCAGCTGTGTTTAGAAAAAAACTACTTCTGCATTTTTTTTATAGATTTTTCAAGTACAGTAGTACTTAGCAAGGTTAGAAACTGCAATCCTGAAGGACAGCAAATTTTAATTCTTTTATAGAATGTCAAATTCAAATTGAGTGTGGCAGCACAACAGTACAGTATTTTCACTCTGTTTCAGTGAAATTGAATTCCAACCTTCTTTTACAGTATATCACCTCTCCCCATTTTAACTATGAAATAATGGGCACAATTCAGTGGTAAAGAGTAATATTTCTTTTATTTCCCCCCTAAATTTTTCTTATAAAGTTTAAATATTAAAAAATAACTAAAACACTAAGCCATTAAAATTATTGGCCTATGAAAAGATTCAAGGATTACATAATACTGTATCATCTTTATTAGTATAGTAACCATACAGATGTGTACTTCACATAATGTATATTACAAAAAGATCATTTGAAAAATAAAAAGTATAAATTCTTCTTAATATTAAGTTGGGCTACCACTGAAAAAGTCACAGATATTGAATTTGCACCCCGATAGTGAAAATTGCATTTAATAGTTCAGGCAGAAATCCCCACCCAGATCTAGTCTAAACAGAAATCTTATCAGCTCACTTTATGTCAGTATCAGTATCTTGCTATAAAAATGCGGTACTGACTCCAAAAGGGAAAGTGGCTTCACCTCCATATAGTTTGAACAATTTGTGAGTGTTTCAGAATAGATTCACAGTGAGAAGTTACAGCCTAGGGTAACAGTTTTATTTTAAAAAGCTATTTTCCACTCCTACCAAATCAAATCTACCCTTGTCATTAGAACAATTTTTTTTTTTTAGAGAAGTATTTCTTGGGACAACCAAAATATACACTTTGTATTCCGTTCTGAAATGCAATTACCCTGCCATGCAATTTGCATATCTGTTTCTCTTCAAATCAGTATCCCATGCCTCTTCCAAATTTTACACACACATCCTAAATTTGAAATTCCATTCATTTCAGAACTAACACTCTTTTCAAAATTGACACTTCTCAACACTACAGAAAACTACATACCCACCATTTTAAGAACAACCACAGGAACATCTGGGACATTACAGGAACCTGTTAAACCTTTAGGCCTCCTATTTGCCTGATCTATTTCTAATGCCATGGTTGAAACTGTAACCTGCTCAAACATCTCAGAGTTATCAGAAGCCACCAGGGTCAGAGACAAGATGGCATCAGGACTGTAGGAATGTTGGACAGCAGCTTCTAACCTCTGTTTTTTCAAACCCCTGCTACTTCTTCTCATGCTTGCTATTTTTGCAAAATGTTTACCTGTAGCAGCATTCTTTCTCTGCTATATGAACAGACTCTAATGATAGCAACAAACATTGGCAGCTGCTGTTTATCAAACTCTGGCTGTCCTTGAACTCATATGCCAACCTGTCTGAATGTGTATGGAGTCACCACCCATGTCTCTACCAAATGTAACAGTGGCAATATCAATATCCTGCAACCTCTGCCACAAGCCTACACTAGATTTCAGTTACACCTCAACTGATACTGCTACAAACCGACACAGAATGGGGGTAGCTGGTTGGTACAAACAGAAGCATACAAAAAAAAAAGAAAGGCTAAAGATGAGGCTGATACTGTCGGTAAAACCAAGAAGGGGCACTACCCAAAATCCATTGGAAGGGAAAGTGTACAAAAAGTTTGAATGCCATACCCTGCACAGATGTGTGGGTACTACAGCAAATAATGTGATGTCCCTACAAACAAAAGGTCTGGACTTTCAATAGTCTATTGCTTCAATGAAAAATTCAGCTGAAGTTGATACACCAAACTCGATTAAACAGAAGGAAAACAATTCAGTTGCGAGGGAACTTTCAACAGACCAGCAACTAACAGTTGTCAAGCAGCACAGGGCATTTGTACCTCCCAGTTGACGGCTGCTGTCCCTTTACCAGGACAAGCTGAAATTGTGCTATTGCTTCTGCAGGTGGCTTCCCTGAAATTCATTATATCATCTGTAAAGATATGATCACAGATCAAAGCTCTGAGAATTAATTTTAATCTTCTTATTACACTCTCCAATTCCTAAAGCACAGAGTGAGAGATACTTAAGATGTCAATAAAACCAAAAATATGTTTACTAAACCTGTTGGTAACAGTTACTATTTTTTTGGACCCCCTCCCCTGCTGTGACAGGGAACTGTTGCCATTCTGCCTCCCAACATCATGAGGCCATGTGGTCTGATATGCCATCTTAGGCATGGAAAGGCAGCCACCATTTTAGCTGTCTGGCTAGTAGCCATCTTGCCCTGAGCAGACCTCTCCATCCATCTGGCCAATCTCTCCCTATCTCCCTGCCTGCACATCATTTGCTGTCCCTATGTTCCATCTCACTTTCATTTTCTGATATTTCCCTTTTTTTAATATATATACATATATATATATATATATATATATATATATATATATATTGTGCCTTCAGGTGCCTCCGCTGTAGCCCCTGGTGCTCTGTTCACAGTTATCCACCTACTTGCTGATGAGAAAAAGTGGGCCCTGTCCTTGACTACCCCTGCAAATTCTTCCAGGCCCCAAGCCCATCTCTTCCAGCTATGACCACTGCCTATGATGCTGTTGTACCTGCGCACTAAGGCCCTTAACCTTTCTTTGCTATTCATCTGCTTTTTTTTTTATACCCACCCCTTCTGTTCCCTTTCGGTGGGTGAGACCCACTCTACCCATGTTGCTGGTGCTTCCTAGCTGCTCCTTTTCAACAACTGCTGCCTAGAGCCTCCACCCTCCACCATTCAGATTGTTTGGTTGAATAGCTTCTCCACGGCCTGCCCGAACCGTGGCTTGCTAAATCACCGAGCCTTTTTACCCTACACAGGTTTCTTTGGTTGTTACCTTGGCGGTTCTCTCTGGTGCCTTTTTATGGAGTGCCCCCGTTTCAACCACCTTGCACCCCATAGTGCTCCCTTATTGGAGCATGCAATCCCTGGTATGCAACAAAAGCCTGCTTCTGGCTCTACCTTCCTTGGTCTCCACTTCCCTTATCACTGAATTTGTCCCCTTTTATTGTTTTATCCTTTTTTTTTGTTTGCCCCTTTGTATATAATGCCTGCTAATCAAGCCACCTCCTCCTCCCACATCTGCCCAGGCCATGTGGTAGGCCCATCATACAAAATGTTGCCTGCTTTTCACCAGCAGTGTGATGACACACACTCCACTGCTGTGTTTCTAAAACCTGTCCCTTTTGTTCCTCACTTTCCAGTTTTCTTTGTTTTGTTTTTTTTGAAAAGGAAACAAATCTTTCCAATACCCCACTCTTGCCCAGCATGGCTACAATCAGGAACACACAAATTCTCTCCCCTTCTGCTTGAGCAGCCATGATGCCGCCCCCTCTGCCACCCAACCACATTGTCAGGCCTTCCCCAGCTCTCCGGTCTTTCCCTTATTCCTTTGTCACATTGACCAGTAACATTCCCATTTTCTCCCCTTTTGCTGCCTTGTCCTTGCAGCCACCAGCTTTTATGGCTACTGCCCACTGAATTTCATTATCTAAGCTGTGCACTCACTTGCGTGCTGCCCTAACAATGTCTACCTCTAAGGCAGCCAGCAAAAGCTTCCCTCCCCATGGAATTCAAACTATTCCTCACCACCTTCACAATCAACATGGCTAATCTAACCAGGCTTCACTGCTTCTTCCACTAAATAATAAGACAGCAGAAAAAATGGCAAAAGATAACAAATAACCACATCACCTTGTGGCAAATGCCTTTCTCTGCCTACCCCATTGGCCTCTATCTTCTCGATTCTCCCCTTAGCACAGCTTCTCAAAACAAACTACTGCCCTTTGGGCAAACTCTTTTTTGATTCAGCACATGTCTGAATGTATCACAGTGCCACACATTTTCAGTTTAAACAACAACCTTATGTAGCACATTGCAACTCATTTCCAGTTTATACAACAGCTTGCAAACAGCAAAACCAGCAAAGAACTTGTAACATAGCTTAATTTGTATCCTAACCAACTATAGTACTGTAAAACAAGAGAGCAAGAAAGGATGCCTGCAGTGGTTCCACATTCATTTCAGTTTTGCAGGCCATCCCATCTACAAGCCCATCTAGTCTTACCTTGTGAAATAAAACCTGCAAGATGCGTGTGTAGCCAATTGATGTGCTAAGATCTACTTAAATTTCAATCTTAGCAGAAAAAGAGGGATCTCTTCTCCTGCATCCCCTTATATAGCCATTCAGAACCCCTAAGGACCACAGGCTTGCCCTGCCCCCACCACCAATAACCTTGTCCTAATTTACCTGTATCATAGTATTCCTCTTCCAACATCATCTAACACCTCCACTCCTCTCCCTTCCCCTCCCCCTGCCCTCGCTCATCTCTTCCCTTATGTGTCTCACCTACCATCCCCCTTTCTGCCTACCAATCAACACCCCTGGCATTTCATTCAGGAAACCCCCTGACAATTCTGGTTGTCCTGAAATGGCAACCCTATTTGTCAATCGTAAGAACTCAAACCAGGATACTATCTCATCAACAGTCATAGCAATAGTAGTTGAAAAAGCATCAGCTAAAGTTAACACTGTGCAAACTGACACTGAGGACAATAATCAACCATGATTTTTCAAAGAGCACTAGTACAGATGATCATGCAGTGAGTTCAATGAGACTTAATAGCAAACTTAATGGTAAACGTACACATGAAAAAAATAACTTTAATGGTTCAGTATGTGACTATAAAGGGAAAATAAACTTAGTTTGGACTCTAATGTCTGCACAATTTAGTGATTTATTGCTCTTGTCCTCAGCTTATTGATTAATTTGATATTCTTTGCAGGTGGAGGGAGAAGCTGTGGACCTCTGACTTCAGTCCATTTACTCTATTTTGGTAGTTAAACGGGGAAAGATGGGTGCCTAGGAGTATACTGTCCAAAGGGAAGGGCAAGGGGGCACTTGGTGGTTGGGATCTTTGGTGGTGGAATTAGTGCTATAAGGAAAAAAATGGATCAGTTAAAAAAGACTTATACAAGCTGAACATGAAAAAGTCTGGTGCAAATCATTGCTCAATATTCATCAGTCATTATCACTGTCCAATGTATGCTTATAAGTTCACTCACCTGGTCAACAAAGTTAAATAAATCAATAAACTAACATGGGGGTACATATAGTGGTACAGTAGTACCCTGATTGATTTGTCAGTGACTCCCTCTCTAATAACTGTTTTCTTTTTTCCATATAGATTACAAAATCTCAATAACTAAAAATTATGTCAGCCCCGTCAAAAGTAGAAGATTTTGAAATATGCTCAAAAGAAAGAAATTGGCCTGCTACTCCATCAGGAAATGCACTTGTCTGCTGAAGAAGCTCTTAAATAAAGCCTGTTGAAATAAACATGTTTATTCAATATTAAACTATATATCATGTAGGGGTTCCATTCTGCTCAAAAAGCAGGAAAATATTACTTTATAGAAAAGTTTTGTGACCTAGAAGACATATTTTCAATAATATCAGTCAAATTTAATACTATGATAATTAACTGTAACTTCTGCATATGCCCCAAATACAGACCGTGCATCCTTTTTTAAAATTACTTTGCAAAACCTTCAGAATTCCCTTAATCCCACCTATTTTGGATAATTTTAACATTACTATCAATCAATCTTTAGTCCCTGGACACTACGGCTGAAACAAAGTCATTAATCATGCTGTACATCACATTTTGAGCAGAATGGAAATCTCAAATTTGAAAATATTTAAATTAACTAAGAATCCAGGAACTAAGGAATATTCATTTTGTTCTGAAAGGCATAAAATGTATTCCCATATATTTTTTGTTTCTTAGCGTCCACATCAAATCTTGATCTGCTAATCTACTGCATGTACAGTAAAACTCTATTGCAATATATGACCACTTTCCCACTGAGCTTCTTCTCACATCCAGGAACACCACGAATTTTAGGAAAATACTGAAATGAGACCCTTTACTAATAAGAATGCCAATATAGATATACAGTCGGTGCCACTTAGACGGGACCCGCTTAAAGGGGATGGCCGCTTAAAAGGGACCATTCCTAGGGCACCGATTTAGAGCCCATGATATCCTATGTATGCTCATTCCCTTTAATACCGGCCTAGAGTCCTGTAATTGAGCTGATTTTCTTCTGCGGTGCCTGATACTCTCATCATTAACTGCCATTAGCGCACGTTAACACCTCGTTTCATAAATAGTAACTGATAACTGACCATTGTTCCCAGTTTTGAAAAACTGTTGTTTGTTGTACAAGCTCCACAATGGCATCCACTAAAAGAGTAGACCTCCCTCTGTCGGAAAAGATTAAGGTGCTGGAATGCCTTCAGTAACCGAACTCCTCCCTTGCAAAGACTGCTAAGCTGTTTGGCATTTCCAAGAGCCAGGCTGGGAGGATTAGCCAAAACAGAGATTCTTTAATGGCTGAATGGCAACAAAGCAGTAACCCCACATGCAAACGAAAAAGAGAAGGCAAGGACAGTGAGGCTGAGGATGGCTTACTGACATGGTTTAATCATGCCGTTAGTAGAGGTACTCGACTCACTGGTCCTGTGCTAAAGCATAAGGCTGAAGAGATAGCCAGACATCTTGGTCATGACAGTTTGAAGTGACTGATGGCTGGCTTATGTGCTGGAAGAACCAGAACAGCATTGTGTGGAAGTGTGAGCAGGGTGAATGGCTTGATGCTGATGCTCCCTCTGCTTCTGTGCGGGTAAAAAATGTGCTCCCTGGTCTACTTGTCGAGTACCCACCGGTTGACACCTTTAATGCTGATGAAATTGGGGTGTTTTACTGTGGGTACCCAGACCATGGGCATACACACAAGGCCACTGAGCTCATTGGAGGAAAGAAGGCAAAAGATCACGTCTCCGTCCTGTGCTGTGTGAATTTATCTGGGAATGAAAAACTGTCTCTTTTAGTGATCGGGAAGAGCAAGCACCCCCAGATGTCTACCAAAGGAACTTGCTTCTCTCCCAGTCATGTACCGCAACTCAGCAAATGCCTGGATGACTTCAAGTTTGTTCCATGAGTGGCTTTCTGCATGGAACAACAAGCTGCAAAGGCGCCGTAGGAGAGTGCTGCTTTTTCTTGACAACTGCAGCAGCCACCCTACCTCTTTTGTTGACAAGTTCAGCCAGATAAGATTACATTTTCTACCACCACTAGTCTTACCCAACCACTAGATATGGGTGTGATTAGGAATTTCAAAAGCCATTACCGCTCCCTTCTCACTGCTCACGTAGTCGGTGTCATTGACAGTGGCTCCTCTGCTTTGGCCACCGAGATTGCAAAAGCAGTAAATTTATTGGATGCAATCCACATGATGGCCAAGGCATGGGCTGCTGTCAAGGAATCAACAATAGCAAACTGCTTCAGAAAAGCAGGGGTTTCCATGGACATACTGTCTGACAGTCATATCATGCTAGAGACAGGAGAAGACCCAGAAGTGGACGACCCACTAGCTGATGTGCCAATCCCTGATGGGATGTTACATGATGAGTTTCTGGCATTTGTGGTGGTAGATGATGATGAAGTCACAGAAGGTGAGCTTTCTTTGGATGACCTGTGCTCCTCACTACGTGATGACAGCACGTCGGTATCTACGATGACGATGATGAAGATGCTCCACCAGTCAATGTCACCGGTGAGGAAGCTCTTCTACATGCCAGCTCTCTTAGAGACTGGTGCTTACAGAACAACAAAATGGATTATTGGAGCACATCTTTGAGCTTGAAGTGACTGTTCACTGCCAGCTAGCATCAGACAAGAAGCAAAGCAAAATTACGGATTACTTTGCCCCAACTGAGTAAAGCAAGTGAAGAGCTTGGAGACAAACAAGCAGATAAGATTTTAAGATTTTACGTTGTTATAATGATACTGCAATGTATGGCGCTATAAATAAAGATGCCTTTTTAAAAAAAAAGCACAACAAACACAAATTCAAAATAGAGCTGTAAATCACTGATGTGTGTTGTTGGCTGTTGCTACTTTGTGTTTCGTATTTGTAATGGCATTTTTAGCAGTTGTGCGGTACTGCGGTAGTCAGGAAGGCAGATACATTTTTAAAAATACGTGCTTCCTTTATTCGGGATGGCTGCTTAAAGGGGACGTTTTGTGGGCCATGGAGGCATCCCAATTAAGCGGCTTCAACTGTAATACAAAAAGAAACAGAATATTTCTTTCAAACAAATAATACAGGAAAGTTCTCAAGAATATTGCCTGGGATGCCTGTAAGACCTCAACAATGGGTCTTTCTCTGTCCTACTCATGCAAAATAAAAGGCAAACTATGTAATTTCAAAAGTTGACGTTGACATTAAGAGAGTTCAAGATCTCCATGCTCAAACAGGTACTTAGCAATATTTTTATTGAAAACATTTTGAAAAGTTAAAGCACCAATATAATATGATCTTAAATGAACAAATAAAGAGGCACTACTAACCAGAAATAATTACTACTCCCATGCAGATGAAAGTGGAAAACTGCTAGAATACATGCCTGAAAGAAAAAAAAGGCTGACAAGTACATAAGTGAAAGAAAACTGAATCCAGTCCTTACCTCATCCAGTCCTGAGGAAATTAATGCAAAGTTCATGGATTATTATCAGAAGGTATATAAAAGTTTGTTTCTGAACACAACTATAAATAAAGCAGATAGCTTTAATAACATACATGCAATTGAAAGTAAGAAGAAAGAATTACTCAATTTACTGATAAAAGAGACTAAAATTAATAGAGCAATATTAATGTTAAAACGTGGGAAAGCACTAGGATTGGATTAGCTAAGAATAGAATTCTATATGACCTTTAATAAATTACTGATACTATATTTATGTAAACTATTCAATCATCCAGCAATCAGCACTCACTCCCTCCTTCTTTCACTCAAGCAATGATCATTGTAATTGGAAATAAAAGCAAATATCCTATGTTATGCTTATTTTATCAACCTATCTTGTTAGTTAATGCAGATTAAATAATCTTGACCAAATACTTGCTTAACACTTGGAAAATGTTATCCCTAAAGTATACTGATTAACAAGGATCAAATGGGCTTCTTTCGAGGAACAAGAGCCTACAATATTATTAGAATTGCACTTACTGCTATTCATTCCAAAGCTAGACATAATGTTATGGAGGTGTTTCTGGATGTGGAAAATGCATTTCATAGGACAGAGGGGCCATACTTGTTTAGAACATTGACAAAAGCTGGTTTGGAAGATAAGGTCATGTCATGGGTAAAATTTGTCAAAGTTAAAACTAATAATTCACAATCTATTGTCTTCCATCTGCACCAAGGCTCAAGGAAGGGGTGCCCTTTCACCACTTCTTTTTGCTATTTAAATTGAGTCCCAGGCCAATGCAATTTGGGAACCTGCACACACTGAAGGTTTTAAATATAGCAATTCATCGCTAAAAATTTAATTACTCATGGTTAACAATGTGTTACATTTGCAGAATAAAAAAAAATAATAAAAAGTTTTTCTTCCACTCAGTTCCTCCTTGAACATTTTGCACTTGTTTTCTTAAACATACTGTAGCATTATTAAATGCCAGGAGATGCATTACAAAACATTGGAAGGACCCCAATCTCCCATCTTGGGAGTTGTGGAAGAATCCGTTACTCAGTTGCATGAGACTTGGGAAAAAATACTACTACTCTACTAAACACATTAAAAATTTGGGATGATCTGGGCATACTCCATAGAATGGTAGAGCTGGACCTAGTGTGAAATCTCAAATTTGGTAATAGTTTCATAATTGTAACAAAATGGAATGTTGTGAATTTTACCTGCTCATATAGACAGATAGTATATACAGAGATAGACAGATAGAAGATAGATAGACAGACAGACAGTGTATACACAGTATATAGATTGATAGACAGATAGATAATATGATATTATTATAGCGGAGAGGTAGTGCCACTATATTTTGGGTTAAGTAGGCACTTTAATGTTAAACCCCACTTTTTGCACTTTAATAACTTCAAAACCTTTCAATGGATTTCCATGAAATTCTGCATGCATGGTCTTGTAGGGTAGAGCACTGGATGTGTGAAGTTTTGTTCAGGGCAGATGTGCAGATTCCAAGATCTGTACAGTGCAAAAAGTGAATTGGGGGGGTGGTTGCTGTTTTTTTGAACAGCCATAGTGTCCAGACGGTTTGGAATTTTGTTCTGAAATTTTCAGGGTAGTAATGGGTTGGCCCACAGATGTGCCTTTCACTGGTTTGGTGAAAAAATATTAATTTGTTCCAAAGTTATTAATTACAATTTCAGGTTCTGAGCATGCTCAGGGAGCACTTCAAAATAGCTGTATGAAACAAAAAAGAATACTTTTTAGTACGGGAAAATCCTTATTCATGAGGGGAAAAATCCTTTTTCATTTGCCACCATCTTGTCTCCATTTAAAAAACAATCAAAACTTACAAATATGGCATCCTGCAGACACACCAACACATCTATGTTGCTCATGGGGACTCCATTAGATTCTACAGCTTACTGTTGGAGAAATTACCCCAAAATGTATTTTTTAAACATTTTAAATCCTTTTTCATGTCTCACTTCCACTTTTTCTATTTGGAGTTAGTACAATGATTTCCATATGATTTCATATCCCCATTCTTATTTAATCTTTCCCTGATGTGTAGTGGCACCCCAACTCTCCAATCACCATCTCTGTCATTATGTAATTTTTTCCTGGTGGCTAGTAGAATCCCCCATCCTCCAATCACCAGCTGCCTAATTATTTAATCATTCCCTGATGTCTAGTAAGCACTCCCCAGCCACTGATCACCTTCCTCCAATTGATTAATATTTCCCTGGTGTCTAGTGACACCCCCACCCTCCAATCACTGTCCCCATAAGTAATTGATTTTTTTCTGGTGTCTAGTGACACCTCACATCCTCCAATCACCCTACCCATAATTATTTTATATTTTCCTGTGTCTAGTGGAGCCCCTAATCACCATCCCCATAATGATTTAATTATTTTCCAGGTGTCTAGTCATACCCCCACCTTCCGATCACCGTACCCATAATTACTGAATTTTCTATGGTGTATAGTGGCACCCCCCACCCTCCAATCTCCCGATAATGACTAAATATTTCCTGGTGTCTAATGGCACCCCCCAACCTCCAATCCCCATCCCCATTGAGAGGTTTTCTTTCCCTAGTGTCCAGCAGCACCCCCACCCTCCAATCATCATCCTATCTGTAATAAAGAAAATGGTCCCTCAATTACTTATTTTTAAACCTGTAAAAAATAAAATGGACCCTCACTAATCAGACTTCCCCCCCCCACTCCCCTACACACCCTCACTCACTTGAATGGGTGAATATCCACTCTCCAACTGAAGACAGGTCTTGCTGCTAGAAATGCTGACAACTATATGAGGAAGTATGGTAAGTGTGGTTCAATATGTATTTCAATGGGGGGTTTCTACTCTGATGCATAACTGTGACATTTTTGCATATTTATACACCAAATTTTCAACATCGCCTTTTTAAGACCCTACCTCATGAACAATGTTAGTGAAATTATGCAACTGCAGCCTGAAAGTCAATTTCATGGTCACCTGGCAAAACCATCTTTTGTCTGGGATTTGAAAACTTTCTCTGCCCTTCTTCATGAAGTGGGGTCACATGAAGGGTATGATGAACATTTGGGGTAAATTATGTACAAATTACAAAGTTATGTGCTTCTGTTAACATTTTTGCTATGCTTACTCATAACGTTAATAATTTTAAATATTTTGACTCCAAATTTTCAACATAGCCATTTTTATACACCACCTTATGAATGTGACAGCAGTAATTTTTCAAATCCTGGCCAAAATGAATTTTCACACCAGTGATGTGTAATGACATTGTTGAGGCATTGAATCATGTTTTTGCAGGGATTTGAACATTTTCAGTACTAGGTACATGAGGTGGGGTAATAAGTAAACTATGCTGACAATTTGGTTGCTGTTGTCCTACAAAGGGAAGTGCAGGGCCTGGGAGGCCCTGCCCTTCTACAGGAACATACATATATACATCTATGGAGGGATGGGAGCACAGGTCCCAGAGGGCCCTGCACTCCCACAGGAAAATAAGGATGCAGTTACACTATCGCTAAAAGTATGGATGGATGGAAGTACAGGGTCAAGAGTTCCCTGCACTTCCACAGGCAAATAAGGATACAATTATACTAGCTCAGAAAGTAAGGTGATTCTTTGCAAAAAACTGTGTTAATGCAAAATTTAGGGTTCGGGTTACAGCGAGAAAAGTAGGGAAATGTGATTTTAGAGTTTCTAACCTTAAAACCCCACCCACACCCCTCAGGGGTGCAGACTTCCTTGGGGTTGTCAATCCTAAAGCTCACCTTATTAGGTGTGTATGTTTCTGGAGTGTATATATCTTTATATGTATATATAAATATCTGTTTATATTTGAACCAGTCTTTAATTTTGTTATTTATTATATATCTATATTATCAAAATGTTAATGGTATTGAATATGCAGGAATTGTAGTACTGAACAAGCATATCAGAAACAGGCCCACATTTTGCAGGGTTCTTTCAGATAAAGAAGCTGTCATCAGGCAGGCACAGATACAGCAAAAGAAAAAAATGGATTTCACAGACAGAGCCACTTTAATGCATCAAGAAGGAAGGAGAGCGGATATACACAAAACACAGTGTCATTTTGTAACTACATTCAGTAAAGAGACAGTCCAATTTGACTAAATAATAAGAGAACCATTGAGGAATTATGGCCACAGAATCAACTTTCCAACACTTTGTGCAGTTACCTTCTAGTATGGTCTATGGGAAAGCAAGTCATTTATTTTTCTATAGTATGTACAATATACAGGGGTGTCAGGTGAAAATAATGGGGCAATAACAGTGAAGGAAGAATAGCAGCAGGGAAAATAACAAATGTGACACTACAGCACAGGCAATTAGAGCACTGTGTTTCCATTGTGCTACAGTGCCTGTTGGAGTGTGACATACAGGATGGTTATAGTTTTGAAGGTAGTTGTGGTGGGTGAAGTCCCCAGCATTACATGTTGGACTCCTTATTGTGGTTGGAATGCTGTGCTACTGCTGTCAGAGTCAGTCCTACATCTGAGTACTGTGAGTGTCATTCTATAGCTGATTCACTTGGCGTCTTCTGTATTCTCCCTTTCCCTTTGAGTGGTCTGCTGTCAGTGCCATGTCTGATCATGCTTCGTTATGCTGCCTACATCAATGTGTGAGTGTCTCTCACATATAGTGTATGATAATTGTGGAGGTCCTGCTTTACGCATATCCCTGCAGTGATTCACAGTGCCATGTTCTGTCCCTCCCTGTATATACCTGTGGATTGTTTGTGCAGCTCAATGGGAGAAGTGTTCCACTGTGCTCAGCGGTGTAGTTTGCCATGTGTTTCTCTGTGCACTGTTGGCAGCTGCTTGCATCTCTTATTTTTCTGGTTTGATTTCTTCACCATTGTGACCACTCACTCATGTTGGCTCTCACTGTCTTTGCAGTCACTGTACTGCACATGCTGTTTTGATTCCTGCTATTTTTGACTCTCTGTTTGCATCTAGTACCATATACAGGTAGCATTCATTCGGTTTCTTAATTGGTTCATACTGTTAAGGTTAAAAAATAGATAGTAACATCCCCTCCTCAAAAAAAGCAGTGTTTTGCTCTTTAGTAGAGAGGAGTTTCTAACTAAGGTAAAGTATTTTTGAGCATTTTTAAATGTGAAGCAATTAGCGGTTAATTACACAACTATTCCTACAAGAAACAATATTTGTTAAAGAAGTCTTGAATTTACCAAGAAAATAAAAAAACTTACCATTATATCTATATTTAATAACCATTTAAATAATCAATATTGTTGCATTGATAATGTCAAATAAAAAAAGAAACTTCATTACAAACCTTCCCATCAAAGAGCTATTTATTTAAACAAAAATCATAAAGCAACAAGAGAGGAGAAATATTAATGTGTCCCTAAAATAGAAGATAAGATATCCTGATATTATGTTCAATATTTCTTCCTATCATATCATAGCCCTTTACAGTTTTAAATTATTTACTAGGAGATCAGAAATCCTGTTGAAATGTATTGACAAAAATTAAGTCTCACTAGCTGTAGGCTAATTATTTCAGTTTGCTCATCAGAGACTTTTTCCTTTGTTGGTCATAAATCCTTATCTGAAACAGTAGTTGATGAGACAACCTTAGATGTGCTGTAGCTGGAGTTGAGTCTGATACATTTGGCTCTTAAAGTTTAAATACTGAGGGCCAGATATTCAAAACTTTGCTCAGGGGCTAAATTTAGCACTGCTCGTCGGGCAAACTTAGCCTGGAACACAAAGCAAGCTATATTCAAAAGGAAATAGCTCGGTGCAAAACCAGCTGAATATAGCAAGCAAAGGAAGCCAGGCAAACAGGGCCAGAGTGCAGGGCAAAAATTGCCTGGGAATAAGACAGCACTGAATATAGCAAAAGGGAAGTGCACACTGCAACTGCAGCTCGTTAGACTCTGGAGCAAGTCAGTGTTGCAGGTGGAGAATCTTGTGTATGATTGCACAAGATGTCTCACATCTACTGCAAACAACAATGGAAGCCACACACTGCAGAACTGTGCTATGCTTAAGTGAGGTTTGACTGGGGCTAACCTGATTGCACAGTGCTACCACATTAGCCCAGGGCAAACTGGTTAGCCCAGGGCAAATGGGAGCTATATTCAAAGCTCCCATGCAAATGAGCCTACTTAGGTAATCTGTGGGCAAAAAGGTATATTTGCATCTCATTAACTGCTGCTTAGCATACATTAAAATGCAGTTTGCCCAGTACTACTGCATGGAGCACAAAGCTCCCCTTTTTGGTCAGAATGGAAGTACAGGCTGGATGCTGCAGGCCAAAGCATGCCTACAGCATCCCCCTGTTGGTTGGAATGGAAGTACAGGTTGGAAGCAGCAGGAACTGTGTGCAGGCAGGCACAATCAGTGCATACAATGCACTCATTCATCTGTGCAAGCATGACCTGTATATATGTGTGTGTGTGTATATATATATATATATATACACACACACACACACACACACACACACACACATACACACACATCCAGATAGATAGCTAAACACAGACACACTGTCCATGGCTACTGTGGCCATTCATGCCCTGGGGGGCGCCCCCTCAACAACATAGGTACCCCACTGCAGTAGTGGGTGAAATACAGTGGGGGAACTCAATGCACGGGAAAGGCAGAAGGTGAACCTGGTGGGGGCAGGAGGCCATAGGTTCACTAGGATATGCAGCATATCCATTAGAAAGGGAACAGGGCAGATTAGCTGGGCTGGGCAATTCCTTCCCTGCCGTCACGGTCCCTGTCCCCATGTGTGCCTGTTACACACCCTGGCATACCCTTCAGCTCTTGTGTTACTGAAAAGAGGGACATGGACATATTTGAACACTCAAGATGAGGGACAGATGAAGGACAGGGCAGTTTCAGTGCATAAAATCAGGGATGTCCCTCATAAACAGGGACAGTTGAGAGGTATGCACCCTGGTAGGCTACTGTCTCTGCCCCCACAGCACTGTCCCCGACCCCCATTTCGAGTAAATATAGATTAACTTCCCTGGTAGTGCTAGTGGGCCCCCCACCCCCCAGCATGTATCCCGACCCCCATTTGAATAAATATAAACTCATTTCCCTGGTAGTCTAGTGGTCACCCACCCAGCAGTGACACCCGCTCAGTCAATAAAGTCCCAGAACTGAGCCAGCAACAAGCTCAGTGCTCCTTCCTACCTCAGTTAGTGGCCGGCCATAGTGGTGAGAGGAGGGCTGAGACAGTCACCGCTCCATTCTGGGGCTTTATTGGACTGAGCAGGGGTGTCACTGCTGAGTGAGACACTAGACTACCCAGAATGAGTTTTCTTATTTGAAACAAGGTTCGGATACGTGCTGAGGGTGGGGGACCACAAACTACCAGGGCACCAAATTTAGTTTTATTCAAGATGGGGGTCAGTATACATGCTGGGGGTGGAGGGAGCACAAGACTACCAGGGCAACAAATTTAGTTTTATTCAAGATGGAGGTTGGGATACGTGCTGGGGTGGGGATCACTAGACTACCAGGAAATTACTTCATAGGGTGGACACTGGGGATTGGGAATCGTGCTTGGAGGGCGCACCGCCGCCACATTATCACTGGCCTTTTTTCAGCAGTATTCAGCGCGGCACTACAGGTCGCACTAATGCTGTAGCGCAGCGCTATACTTTTGAATATGTCAGGGCACCGGCATTCAGGGCCCTTCCCCTCAGTCCCTCCCCTGCATACATTATACTTTAGCGGCAGTGCTAACACCTAGCGCCGACACTAAATGTCCTTTTGAATATTGCAGTCAGTGCAAATTCGCCACTAGTCCAGTGCAACGGATTTGCACCCCACGCTAACCTTTGAATATCTGGCCCTGAATCTGCTACAGTTTCTGCCATAGTAAGTACTGGTATGGTGCTTTCAATGTTCTTACTGATGTCAGTTGCTTTGTTTATTTCACTTGCAGGAAAAGAAGAAATAAAAAGCTTTGCTTTGGAGGGTATTGTTTTGGGGGGTTAAAATGGAAGTTGTTGGGATTGCAGTAATCACAGAAATATTGGTGGTGTCCAAATCTGAGTCTAAATGTTCAGAACAAGAATCAATATGCTGTTTTCGAAAGCTCTCCAAAAATTATTTCAATTGGACTACATCTAAGAATATCTTCTTGATTTGATTCCAATCCAGACCTTACAGGGGTACAAAACAGTCAGCTTATCTCCTATCTTCTGTACCTTTACCTGATACAGCAAACACCTTCTTCTGTGAACCTGGATTTGTGAGTACGCTTCCAGAATTTTTGTACTTAACAGAACCCTTGACCCCAGCTTGGCAAATCAGTTTTTTTTTATCTGTCTCCAGGGCAAACAAAACCAAGATAGTAGCAGGCTTCTCTTTGCTTTGTAGAATCATGTTTTTATCAGAATCTGCCCAGGGTGGTATCCTAAATTACTTTCTCTATGGTTATTTCTTTAGTTGTGTCCTATACAGATATTTCTCCATCAACTTCCCACATCAGGACCCCAATAAATTGTAAATAGTTCTGCCTAGCATTATTCACCAGTGCTTCTATTTTTCTGACATGGTATGAACACTTGGGAGACTTCAGTACCTGGCTATGCATTGTTCAGAAGAGACCGAGGTGCAAAAAGGGGGGGAGGGGTGGCCCTGTATGTTAATGAAAATATCAAAGCTAGAGAAATTCAGAATACACATAAGGAGCCAGAAGAACTGTGGGTCACCCTGGAAACAGGAAATGGGACAGCCATAAGAACTGGGGTTGTCTACAGGCCCCAGACCAGAGGGAGGACATAGACACATTACTGTAGAAGATATACAAAACATGGCAGCTAAAGGGAGGTTCTGATAATGGGAGACTTCAACATACCGGATACAGATTGGTCAATACCAGCAGGAACATCTGCCAGAACTAGACTCATAGTAGATTCCCTGCAGGAGGGCCTCAAACAACTGGTACAGCAACCCACAAGAGACAGGGCTATCCTAGATCTAGTACTGACTAACAAAGAAGGATCACAGATCTCCAGGTAGAAGGTCACCTGGGGCCAGTGACCATCACATGGTATGGTTCAATTTGGCTACTACATCTAAATCATCCCATTCCAAGGCAAAAATATGGGACTTCAGAGGAGCTGACTTTGATAAGATGGCCAACAGAGTTAAGCTAGCCCTGGCAAAAAGAAACACAGGTGAGGGGGTACAGGCAAAGTGGGCAAGCATTAAGGATGCAATACTTGAAGCAACATCCCATTGTGTTAGACAGAAAAGGAAGTGCAAAAGAAGAAGGAAACCACTTTGGTTCTCAAATACAGTAGCAGAAAAGGTCAGAGCCAAAAGGCTGGCCTTCAGGAAATATAAGGGAACACAGCGGGATGAAGATAGGAGGCATACCAAACTGCCCTAAGGGAAGCAGGTAAGGCAGTAAGGCAGGCAAAGTCCCAAACTGAGAAACACTAGCATGAACAGTAAAGAAGGTGACAAGACTTTCTATACATACATTAGTGAAAGGAGAAAGTCCAGAGGGGTACTGCTAGCTTAATGGAGAAAAGGGAGCATGTGAGGAGGAGGACCTGTAAAGGCATCTATCCTAAATAGATACTTTTGCTCAGTATTTACTGAAGAGAAGGTAGGGCAGGGCCCACAGCTCAACATCATGGACACAGGGGAGGGAGGTGAGCACTACTCCCTTCACAAAAGAAAGGGTCCTACAAGAGCTTGCTAAGCTCAGGGTGGATAAGGCAATGGGACCTGATGGCATACATCCCAGGGTATAAGGAGCTAAAGGGAACTAGCAGAGCCATTAGCAGACTTGTTTAGTGAGTCTCTGAGCACAGGAGAGGTCCCAGAAGACTGGAGAAGGGCTCATGTGATCCCGCTCCACAAGAGTGGTAGCAGGGAGGAGGCGAACTACAGACCGGTCAGTCTTACCTCAGTAGTGGGCAAGATTATGGAGGCACTCCTAAGGAAAGGATAGTGCAACACCTGGAATCCATAGGGCACGGGATCCAAGACAGCATGGGTTTACAAAGGAAGGTCCTGTCAAACTAATCTCATAGATTTCTTTGACTGGGTAACCAGAGTGGTGGACCAAGGGGAGCAGTTGATGTCACCTACCTTGACTTCAGCAAAGCTTTTGACACTGTTCCACATAGAAGATTGATAAATAAGCTGGGTAGGCTCGGGTGGGTCAGAAGTTGGTCAACTGGGTAGCAAACTGGTTGACGGGCAGAAAACAGAGAGTGGTGGTAAATGGTATACAGTCAGAAGAGATGCAAGTCACAAGTGGGGTACCTCAGGGATCAGTCCTGGGGTCAGTCCTCTTCAACATCTTCATTAGTGACCCTGCAGATGGACTAGAGGGTAAGGCTTGTCTGTTTGCAGATGACACCAAGATCTGCAGCAGAGTAGATGATCCAGATGGGGTGGGCAGAATGAGAAGAGATCAGGATAAACTAGCAGAATGGTCTGAAGAGTGGCAACTGGGATTTAATGCAAAGAAGTGCAAAATCATGCACATAGGGAAGAGAAACCCTGAAGCCACCTATAGGCTGGGAGGGGAGTTGCTAGCAGTCACAAAGGAAGAAGAGACTTGGGCATCATCATCACTGATGACCTAAAATCATCAAGCAGACCTCTAAAGCAGTAGAGTAAGGCTAGGGGGTGTTAGGGTGTATTAGTGAGGGTATCACAAGTCGTAAGAGGGTAATAATCCTCTGTACAGGACACTGGTTAGGCCCCATCTGGAGTGCTGCGTGCAGTATTGGGCCACACCTTCACAAGGACATTAACCAAATTGAGGCAGTCCAGAGAAGGGCAACCAAAATGGTGCAGGGACTGCATCAGAAGACATATGAGGACAGATTAACAGAGCTCAATATGTATACCCTTGAGCAAAGGAGGGAGAGAGTGATATGATCGAGGCATTCAAACACCTTAAGGGCATAAACAAGGTGAAAAAGTCTAACATGTTTAAATATAAGAAAATAGCAGGACAAGAGGACACAGCATGAGATTAGAGGGAGGCCGATTAAGGGGAATGTGAGGAAATTATTTTTCACAGAAAGGGTGGTGGATGCATGGAATGGCTTACCACAAGAAGTGGTGGCTATGAATACAGTGCAGGGCTTCAAACAGGCATGGGATAGGCATAAGGGAGCAATACAAATGACTATGAATAGATAGGCCACTGACAGAGCAAAGGCCGATGGCACATTTATAAGGTAGAAAAAGAAATGGGCAGACTGGATGGGCCTTGTGGTCCTTATCTGCCGTCAACTTCTATGTTTCTATGTTTCTATGTTTCTATGAACTGTCACAAAATAATGTGGATCAAATTTCCGCCTGTGTTTCCAGGCTTTCAACCTGTTTTACCTATGCAATCTCTGTTTTAATTGTGTTGACTGTTTTTACACATCTTTACCCACTCCTACAGCCTTTCATTCTGCTTTAAACATTGATTCATTTTTTTTCCGAAGAACGCCATTTCATGTGCCAACATATGGGATGCTTTTGAAACATTATCGAATGACTGAATTTGATTTTTAATAGTTTCAACTCTTCCTTTGTTTCCAATGTCTCTTCAATATTTTTCTCCCTTCCAGTGGGACCCAGGAGTGTTTTTGATGGCCCCCACCTCCTCTTATGGAGCCAACATAGCTCTGGGACTACCTGCAGGATTCTGAGCCTGAAACATCTCCATCGGCCCTTAAAATTGCTTTTTTATCTATATTTTGTGTGCCTCATCCTTTGATCCTGGTGGATCCCCCCAGCCTCATCACTGACCCATCTAGTGGAGTTACTGGTTATCCACAATGGTTGGCATGCTAATTAAGGTTGTACAGTGCCTGCAGGGGAAGTCGAGCTGTCCTGGGCTTTTCCCCCAGATTTTCTTCCCAGGACCTCCACATGCAATGACACAGTATATCTGTAAATGTCTCTCCATGTCCAACTGATACTGCAGTTGCTGCCAACTGGCCAATAGTTGGCAGTCATGTGGGAGGAGGTTGCCCCTCCCTGAGGGAGGAGAGCACTTTTTGGGATACTCAATCCTCTCTCATCCAGCTGACTCTCTAGTGACTCTGGTCTCTTCCCAAACCCAGGTCACTGGTGTGACAAGTGATACAGTGACCAGTGCCTCAGTCCAACACACCACTGGACCAGCTCCTTAAGCAGCTTTTTGATAGGGTTTTGGTTTCAGTTTAGGAAAATCCCACATCTTTTCATTTCATCTGAGCTTGCCATTCATGCTCCTGTAGATGCATTCTTTAATTTTTGCAGTTTTGCCAGTGTAGCATTTTCTGACTTGAAACTTTCCGTACATAAACTGCTCCAGATAGCACCAGGTACAGTAAGTCATAAATTCTCATTTTCAGGACTTTTGCTAATTGTTATGAGCAATAACCACTATCAAGATAAAAGTCAATAACTAAAATTATTTCTTATGTTTTTAAAGGTTTTAACCATTGAATGTTGAAGTATGTAAGTTTTTGTAGAGGTTCAATTCAGAGCGTGCATTTCAGGCATTCATCTAGTTCAGCCATTTTGAAACTCCCTGGAAGCCCTGTCACTGAGACCACCTAATTTATAAGACACACTACTACATAGTTTGCAACCACCAATGCCCAAAGAACAGACAAAGTTAGGGTAGCAGTTGCCACTAAAAACATATGGCGATTACAAATGCGGGCATTGAAGATACTATAAAGATGTCTGCCAAACAACCTAATTCCTTAAGCCACAGAAAGGCAAAATGCAGACAGTTTCAGGCTCTAAACCGTGTGCTACAGTTTGTTCCATATACATGGCTAACTGCACATATGGCAGTTTCTATGCTGGTAAAACTAAGAGAAGTTGTGTTACCAGAGTGGGGAGGACATATGAGGAAAATCCAAAATAAAACTGAATATACCAGTACAAGACATCTGACACAAAATGTGAATGGGGTACTTACAGGCTACAGTTCACAGGCACTGAGTGGGTTGGTCAGAATTTAAGAGGGGGTGACTATAATAATAATCTCTTACACACCAAGGGGTAGCCAGGTTTCAATGAGGCACATGAAATTGACCCATTCCTTAAGCAGTGATCTTTTGTACAGTGGTGCCAGCCAGAATGCAACACAGTAATACTACAGCATATCACACAATGCTGCAGTATACTGGAGGGAACAGTATAATTCAACGGTAATTAAACCCCTTCTTCATGCAGTATTTTGTCATATCATTTACTGCAAGTTACTGCATAGTATCATGTCAGCCTTCAGTGTATATGTTGTATGAGCAGTTTTCAATTGGTTGACTTCTTTTTCTCCTTCCCCTTCCCACTTATAACATGTCCCTTGACCCCCTTGCTTCATTCCAATTTCCCAACCCTGGTCTTTAATTTCCTTCTTTAAAGCTCCCAGCATTGTTTAATGCAGTTACAGTATATGACATCAGTAGTAATACATAAAATGTATAGCCAAATAATAACATTAATATGCATTCTTAGCTATACAGATATATATGTGTCAGGAGGTGTAGGCTAACAGAGAACTACAAATTCCAGAAAGCAGTCTAGAAATTACTTTTAAATTGTTCCTATTTACCATTATTTGGATTATTTATTTAGTGTACACTTAGCACTGCACTTTATCAGGAATTAACTAGGTCAACCTTTTTCAGTCACATGACAGCAAGTGTGCACCAAGAGCGAGCTGAAAACAGGCTGCCAGGCACTCTTAACAAAGTACCATAAGGACCCAAAATGTTGAGTTTATCCAGGCTGCTGCTTGTGTGTCATGTATTCTACTGCACATTAGAATGAGTAAAGGTACTCCAGAAAAAGATCCAGTTTCCAACTATGATTTTGTTAAACAGAAGAGACAAAGGGACATGATTGCTGTACTTTTCCTCAGATAGGAATAAAACAACCTGAGACTCAGGACTGAAAACAATCTGTACTGTACTCCTGCCTTACCACTTACCCGCTCCACACAAACCTCATGATAACAGAAACAATGCATAGTATAACCCAATACTTCAGTTAAATTTCAGTCACACTACTGTGACCGAATGGCAAAGTCATTAAAAGCAAAATGGGACATTACAATAAACAGAAACGTGAGAGAACGGAATGGGGTTTAAAGGAATTCACTACTAACAAATAAACCATTTCTACACAAAGCACATGTATTGCCCCATACTGGTTCTTACAGTGCAACTCAGAGTAGTGCCCCTAGAGGAAGCCCAGCCATGGAGGGCTTATTTTAAGCAGAATATCTTGGGGGGAGGGGGTTCAAAAGAGGTGGATGTGGATGCAAATGCATGCCGTGCTTGTGTCTGCATCCACCCACTTGGGTCCAGGAAGCCCTGCTGCTATTTCTAGAAGGTGCTTCAGTTTATAACAAAAAGGCCAAGATTTGCTGTAGAAAATGGATGCAACTGTGAGCTGCATATAGTTTGGATGCACTTGCATCAGTCTTTGAATAGAAACTTAGGACACTGATAGGCCATCTAACAGATGGTGTAGCACCTTTGCAGGGGCAGATCCAGGAGTCCTCTAGATGGGGGAGCTGAAGTCATATAAAAAGTGAAAATAATAGGACAGGGTTCTAGTGGGATCCCTAGTCCCCCAGACATTTTTTTTTAATTTAATAAACTTTGTTTGTTTTAAATGTTTCACAACATACCAATACAGACAACATGACAATGCTAAGTAAAGAACATCCAGCAGTAAACAGTTACATGACTATTACATTGGTAACATAAAATAATTGCTCAATAGAAGCGTACTGTAATATGTTTAAGTTGTCTGCAACCCCCTCCCCCCAAACCTTCCCCACCCCAAACCCAGTCTACCACCTGGTTTTGTAGTAGGGGAAAAAAAAGGGAGAAGAAAAAAGGAGGAAAAAAAATAAAAGTTATAAAAATATAGGTCTGAATTGCTGGCTACTTGGTAGTCCCTGAAGGGTATTACCATCATATAGAGCACATGACAGGGCAAATATGGATTAGATCTATTGTATCAATATAAGAGTATGGAGTGTTTCCCATCTTTTCTTGTACATTCCAAATCTATTCTTAACTCCTGCAAGTGTGAGTTCTGCCTGTAGGGCAAACGTAATTTCCTTGAACCACTCTAAATAATGGGGAGTAGATGAATCTAGCCAATGTCTTAATATTATTTTCTTGGCACAACCAGTAATTAAGGCCATATGGGCTTTCTGTTGTGCCCCCTGAATCTGCCTATAATCCCCAGTATACAAATTTCTGGATTAAATTTGTCAGCAACCATAAGTAATGGATTAAGACAATTTTGAATCTCCTTCCAAAAGGAGTTAATAGTATCACAGGCCCATAGCATATGAAATATGGGGCAGTATAGCGCAGTGGTCTAAGGCTCTGAGCTGCAAATCTGGTGACATCCAGCAGACCAGACCTGGGTTTGAATCCCACAGCTTCCACTTGGATACTGTGTGACCCTGAGAAAGTCACTTAACCTCCTTGTGCTCCCAGGTCGCTCCTGTGAAAAAGCTTTCAGCTTAGTGTGCTATTCCTTGTTAAACAACTAAATAAAAAAATAAATAAATCAGCTGTTGCATGTTGCCCCAGAAATTTTTTAACATTCTGCTGCATTTTGGAGGGAATTTCTAATGCAATTTCTACCTATTTCCTCCCTCTCCATGCTTTGTGAGTTGTACCTTAGCACCATCCCCAGAGTCCCCACAGTCCGCATGACAGTATGTTGCCCAAAATACTCTCCCACCCCAAAAATAAAACAAAATACCAAAAGACTGTAGCTGGGAAGCAGCACATCCGAAATGCATAAAAATGAGACAAGTTGAAAGACACTTGGTGATAAAGACAAATTGCAGACAAATTAAATGACGATCCAAGTAAACAAGTTCACAAATGTCACTCACTCAAGCACGTTATGACATTATCAAAAAGTCAACCCACCTCAATTTGTCTTGCAGTAGAGATTAACCTATCCCCCAATCTTACCTCAGTAAAAAAATAATTAGAATAACTATAGAAATATGGTAACAAAGTTACTTTGCTACCTAGTTTCTGAAAATATAGTTTGCTTGCTATTTTTGCAAAACAGATTTAATTCTATAGAGTAACTTATTCCAAAGAAAATACATTTTTAAATAAACAAAATATTTTTTATTTTAAAATTTCCTTTACTGGGATAACCCCATGGTATGAGGCATCTAATTTTTATGATAGGTCCAAGAAGTCAGTAAGCAGACAGCAGAACACAGTTTTTAAACAAATATAAAAATGCATTTTTTTTATTAGCAACAGCACTTGCCTGTTTACATCACAACTTGCACCCCCCCAATTCAACACATATAGCTACATAAACTAAATATTTGATTCTATCACTTTTTTTTCAGTTTTGTAACTGCCTGTGTCAATGTGCCAAACAAAGTCTTATGACTTCTGTTGATAATTTTGCTCTCCAAGCATGCAAAAACTCCTGCACATGCCATAATATACAGCAGAACACCTTCAGAACCCCCTATGTCTATTACTTCCCTCAGTGTTCATTCACACTGTACAACCACAACTGTACAACCACAACTGAAAAGACCACACAGATTAGACATACAGTACATACTGAAGTTTTTAACTCAGTTCAAAGGTCTCATGTACCAATTTCTGCTTCTCCTGCTCTCCTGGTTCATGCTTTTGCTTATACCAGACCTGTCCCACGCATGCTACCAGAGGGCAGTACCTTCCAACTCCCTCTCCCGCGAATCCACACCAAAATCAATTTGCCATATAGAACTAAACCAGCAGTGACCTTATACTTTTTTAATGTCATGAATTTAAGCTCCCCATACTAGAAATTAATAACACTAGTACTACATTTTTTACACACCCAGTTAGATGAACACTAATGTCCTTTCCCATCCCAGCAGCCACCTCCCACCCACCATAGTTTGAGACTGTTAAAGTCTGTCTTTTTAAAGCAAGAAGTACCTGATTAAATGAAGACTTGATCAATTTTCAACAGGCTGAAGTCTATGTGCCCCTAACTGAGTTCTGTCTCCGGTCACCTGGCCGCCAAACTCTTTCTCTCTAGACAGCACACACTAACCCCATGACTCCTAATGAGCAGAGCTCTCAGCTACAGCTTGCTTCAACTACCAGAAGATGACCTGAACCTCACTCCAACTCCTTGTGCTGATTTACCAAGGCCAGACCGACTCCGCGTTACTGGACTGCTGCCACCTGAAATCCCGGGCTCTGCTCTTCACTTGTGGGCTCTGCTCTCTCCCACTGTCTACTCCTCAGTAGTACACTCGCTCCTGTCTTGATCCAACGTTAGTCTTCTGAGTGAATGAATTACAGCTCACTCTTGTTTCGGCAGCTCAGACATTTAAAGAAGGAGCCCCTTGCTAGCCACATCCACTACTGGATGCAACAGCAAATCAGGAGCAGTGAGCACCAGACAACCTGGTTGAGATCTGTATTGTTAAGATCCACTCTGCTTTGATGCAGCTGTACCCCCCCACACACGAACCCTCCCTGCACATGAACAAAAGAGCTGCACCAAGCCTGAAAAAGTAGAGAACAAATGCTCAGGCTCACAAAGCAAAACCAGCTGCTGCCACAGTGCTGGGAACTGACCACATGGCGCAGGATGAAAGTTAGTAAATTCATGCTGGAGACCGGCTTTTCTGGGGGGGGCAACTGTGGAATGCAGGTGGGGGTGGCTGTTTACTGCACTGCTAGGACACTAGAGGACAGATGAGACCCATGTGGCTCAGGCAGCTTTCATGGAAGCATTAGTGCATACCGATTAAGAATGCATCACAGTGTGTTACTAACAGAGGAGCTCTATAATGGGGGAGCTATAGCACCCTTAGCCCCCCCTCTAAATCCACCTATGCCTTTGGACATATTTCTGGTTTGAAACTAGTGGAAGAATGTTTTTTTTTCTGGTACGGATGCACTTCCAAGGGCTAAAGGCACTCTGACTGTAGCCATATGGCTTACTCACCACTGATATTGTGCTTATCCTAGTAACACCAATGTCATGACATGTTTTGTTACTTGCTTATGGTTTTACATTAGTCATTATAAGAAACAATCAGAAGATGCCAACAGTTTTCCATAAAACAGATCCAAATTAGTGTACTATATGTATGTTTCCTACAACTGGTGACTAATGGAAAAGAAAATTTAACCCAATGTTATGTTTTCTCACTTAAAGCTGTTTACCCCTCTAGGTATCCACTAAACTGAAATGTGTAAAACCAATATGCTCAGCTTAACTAAATGGGGCAAATACAGATGAAAATGCATTTTCTGCCTGCATCTGCTTCATCTCAATTGCACCAAAACAAAGGAACCTTTTTGTGACAGGTTCCATGATTTGCAGCAGCTTGCATTAAAAATTATACATGCATAAAAAGTAGGACATGCATTGAAAAATGTTGCATACATAAAAACAAATGCTGCATATATTGTTTGTTGGATGCAGACTCCATGATTTGTGTCCCAGCTGCTAGACCACCTTCATAGTACATGATCTAGCAATGCAGATCAAAGCACATTTTGAAAATATGGGCAGACAAATCCAGTTTGAAAATCCTTCTCCTAAGCTTTTCTAGATGATTTGCTGTGTCCCATTATCAGTCGTTTGAATATCTTCCATAAACAAGGGCATATTCCACTATCTGTTTTAAACACACTTGGTTGTTTCCAACTGACTTCACAATTGCAATCACTGTAGAATTGGGCAAAGTTGTGTCTTTCTAATTTCATGCTAATTAGTTAATGTTTAATTCGCTCTAATTAAAATGTGTAATTTTTGACAGTTGGCACAATTTTTTTGAAATTGTCCCATTGTTTGAAAATAAACATTATTTTACAGTAGAAATATGAAGTTTTTCAATATGTCACAGTATGCTATGGTGGTAACCACAATTGTAAAAAACAAATATATTATATTTATCAACTTGTAAACTAAAGTGGGTATATACTCACCAAGGAAAATTCTAAACATTATTTTGTTTAAAGGAACATATTCTGCCCAGTGACCATCATAGTATGAAAACTCATGAAACACTTTTTCAAACAAGGAATTGGGCTCATCTGTAGCTGGAAGCACACTAGGGATGACAACTAAGTTTCAACTAGTTCAGCACCTGGACACATCAAGCATATACAACACTGGAAATACAAAGCAAATACACAACCAGAACAGGGTAATATTTCAACAGACTGGAAGAATCAGGGATGAAAGGCAATGTGTATCAATGCTTACAGTCTGCCAAACAAAATTCCTGATCTCGCAGCCATGATGGCAAAAGCACAACTGGACCGGGTCATAGTTATGGAATCATGGTTCAGTGGGAGCCACACCTGGGATGTTACCATCCCCGATTACACACTATTCAGGAGAGACCAGGAGGGTATGAGTGGGGGGGGGGCTTTGTATGTAAGGGAGGGAAACTGTGCAACAGAGATCCAGGTGAAGCACAGTATGGTGGAGGCACTACGGATCACACTAGGAGCTGCATACAAGGCCCCCATCTGGGTAGAAGTTTTCTACAGACCTCAGTCCAGGGAACTGAGATAGACAAAGACCTCCTAGAAACCATCCTGATGGCTGACTAATGGCGAGTTGCTGAAGGTGGGGGACTTCAATCTGCCAGATATGGTTTGGTCCTCATACACAGCATCCTTAGAGTGGAACAAAGAATTCCTGTTTGCACTGTGGGGAGTGGGTTTTTATCAACTGGTGGATTTACCCACCAGAGAAAAAGCAATCCTGGACCTGGTACTCACAAACAGCACCAGGATCTCAGATGTTCAAGTGGGGATCAATCTGGGGACCAATAAGAGTACACAGAGTAGAAGATACAAGTCACAAAAAAATCAAGATACTTGATTTCCAGAAAGCAAACTTTTCTGAAATGAAATCTAGGATTAAATCCATGCTAGAGAGCAGTAACATGGGGGATGTAAAAGATTGCTGGGAGACTTTGAAGACTGCTTTAAGTACAGTTACAGCACAATGCATAAGAGAGATCAGCAAATCCAAAAGAAGGAAAAAATCTCCCTGGTTCTCCAATGATGTAGCAACCAAAATCAAGGAAAAGAAAAGGGTATTCAAGCAATATAAGAAGAGAAAAAATGAAGTGGACAGGGAGGAACACAGGAACAAACTAAAGAGGCAGGAAAAACAATTAGGAGGGCAAACACACAGACTGAGGAGAGAATAGCACAGCTGGTTAAGAAGGGAGATAAAACTTTCTATAGAAACATAAGAGAAAAAAGAAAGAGTACGGGAGGAATAGTCTGACTAGCAATAAAGGAGGGCCAGCTGTTAGAGAAATAAGAAAACAAAGTAGAGTTGCTTAACAAATTCTTCTGCTCAGTCTTCACAATAGAAGATAGCAGTAAATGACCTACTGTACGCTAGGTAGGACAGTGCATGATAATAGAGGAGCGGACACTAGCATCTTCACGAGGGAAAGGATCCTAGAAGAGCTGAGTAAATTGAAGGTGGACAGATCCATGAGGCCAGATGGTATCCACCCTAGAGTACTAAAAAAATTTCAGGAAGAAATTGCCACATGGTTGGCTGAGCTTTTCAACAAGTCACTAAAAGGTGATAGAATACCACAAGACTTGAAAAGGGCAACAGTTGTGCCCTTGCACAAAAGTGGAAGCAGGGAGGAGGCAGGAAATGACCACCCTGTCAGCCTGCCCTTAGCAGTGGGGAAAATTATGGAGTCATTGTTTAAGGAGATAATAGTGGATTACCTAAAGAAAAGAAGAAAAGTTGACCCCAAGCAATGCGGCTTCACAGCGGGATGCTCATGTAAGACAAACATGATAGAGTTCTTTGATTGGGTTACCAGAATGGCAGACGAAGGTGGGGTGGTGGATGTGGTGTATCTGGATTCGCAAAGCCTTTGACACCACCCTCCACAAGAGACTAGCAAATAAGCTGGAACATACAGGCATTGGGCAAAAGGTAGTCAACTGGATTAATATCTGGCTTCAGAACAGGACCTGGAGGGTTTTGGTCAATGGGTCATCATTGTAGGAGGGCAGAGTGACCAGTGGTGTTCCACAGGGGTCCATGCTAGGCCCAATCCTTTTCAACATATTTATCAGAGATTTTGCTAATGGACTGAAGCGGATGTCTACCCATTTGCAGATGATACAAAACTCTGCAACAGAGTGGACACACAGGAGGGAGCAGCAGATATGGAAGCTGACTTTAGAAGACTGGAGGAATGGTTCAGGAATTGGCAGTTAAAATTTAATGCCAAAAAATGTAAGTTAATGCACCTGAGAAAATGGAACCCAGGAAAAAGGTATGTACTGGGAGGGCATCAATTAGAGGACATGGACATGGAACGGGATCTCTGTGTAATAATTACCAACAACTTGTGGCATCCTCAGATGCATAGGTAGGTGTATTAAAAGTAGAAAGCATGAAGTAATCATTCCCCTCAACAGGGCCTTAGTGAGGCCACACCTAGAATACTGTAGCCAGTTCTGGAGGCCTCATCTGAAAAAAGACATTGCCTGTTTAGAGATGGTACAGAGAAGGGCTACAAAGATGGTATAGGGGCTGCATCATGAGCCATATGATACAAGATTCAAGGAGTTGAATGCATACTCTCTGAGCAAAGAAGAAACAGCAGGGACATGGTAGAAGCATTTAAATATGTTAAGGAGATTAAAACAACTCAGGCAGGAAACCTCTTCCAGGAAAACAGGGCTGCACGAACAAGAGGGCACAACTTGCGTCAGGTGGGAGGTACTGTAGGTTCAAAAGCAATCTTAGGAAGTACTTTTTCATCAAGAGAGTGATAGACCCATGAAACAGCCTGCCACAAGAAGTGGTGGCATCGAAGATGGTAACAGAATTCAAACTCACATGGGACAGCCATTGTGAACAAATTAGGTTTAAAGATATCTTGGGGAGTAGCATCATGGGCAGACTAGATGGATCATGTGGTCCCGATTTGCCAATTCTTTCTTATGTTCAATATTAATATTACAATGTGACTTTTTTTATGGAGCATTACGATGTCATTGAGGAGCAAGCCATGCCTAATTACATTGAGTCAAGCCCAGCGTGTTCTTCTGTGACACTTCACTGCTCTACAAATGGCTGCAATGTAGTATTAATATTGAACACACTCACTCATCTACATCTCTGGGGTATTTCCAGCTACAGGTGAGCCCAGTACCTCACTGGTTTTCAAACTATGTCAGCCACTGTACATTAATGTTTCCATGTAACAATTTTTAATTTAAACTAATACCAGCTCATACTTCAGTTTCTCACCAGCTGCCCTGATCCACCAATCAGCTGCTGCAGCAGGGCTGCTATGATGGATTGAGCAGAATATTTAAAGTACTTAGGTGTGGTAGTGTTTTTGAAGTGCTGGCAGCTGTGTACTCTGGCTAAGTATGACAGCAGAGAATGGCAGGTGAGTGGCAATCCCTGTTAGTATTCTGTCTGTTTATACCATTTGTGTTTCCAGCTCTAAGCCTAGTTTTATGACAACTTGCCCCCTTCCCTCTCCATCTCTAGCTAGCCTGCAATGATCCAGCTTCTAAGTCCTGCTTCTAAGACTTGCTGTGTATCAGTGAACATGTCCATGTGCTTTTAACACTTGTTGCTTTGCACCTAGTTCTTTCTAGTGGCCAGAATGTACAGACTGAGATTAAAAGGTGCCGGAATTACATGTGGGTGCCTGAAATGTATGTCTCTTTGCAGATGACACAAAGATCTGCAACAGGGTTGATACACAAGGAGGCATGAAAAGGATGAGAAGGGACTTGGCAAGGTTGGAGGAATGGTCAGAAGTATGGTAGCTAGGATTCAATGCAAAGAAGTGCAAAATAATGCACCTGGGAAACAAGAACCCAGGGGTAGAATACACAATGGAGGGGAGGTAGTAACAACAACAAAAAAGGAAAAGGACCTGGGGGTAATCATATCAGATGACCTTAAGGTTAGCAAGAAATGTGAGAAGGCAGTAGGAAGGGCTGGGGGTATACTGGGATGCATAGGGAGAGGCATCAGCAGCAGAAAACAGGAAGTTGTTATCCCTCTTTACAGACAGTTGGTGAGACCTCATCTGGAATACTGTGTCCAGTTCTGGAGACCCCATTTCCTCAAAGACATAGACAAGATAGAGGCAGTCCAGAGGAGGGCAACTAAAATGGTGCAGGGTCTGCAAGAGAAGCCGTATGAGGAGACACTAAAGGAGCTTAATATGTATACCCTTGAGGAAAGAAGGGAGAGGGGGGACATAATAGAAACTTTTAAATACCTCAGTGGAATCAACAAGGTCCAAGAGGGTAGCATCTTTCAGAAAAAGAGACGTGCAAGAACAAGGGGACACAATTTAAAGATAGATGGGAGGCGGTTCAGGGGTAATGTGAGGAAGTATTATTTCACAGAGAGGGTAGTGGATGCATGGAACAGCCTTCCTGAGGAGGTTGTGGGGTCTGAAACTGTGGGAGAATTCAAGAATACATGGGACAGACATAAGACAATTCTTGTGGAGGTAGGAAGAAATAGGCTGTTGGTTAACTAGGATCTGCGGCCTATCCTGTAGATAGGGAAATGGGCAGACTAGATGGGCCAAGTGGTCCTTATCTGCCGTCAAAGTCTATGTTTCTATGTCTGCTGAACTGTTTGCCTGTGAGTTGCCTTCGCATCATACTCTGCACTGCTGCTATGATTGTACTGTTAGCATGAGACTCAATTTACAGCTTGCCTTCACATTTATCCTAGTTGCTGCTTTCATTGAACTATTTGCATGAGACTCATTCCATACCCTTCAAGTGACAGTGTGCTTTTCCTTGCATAAAGTACCTGTTTTCCATCTGGTGCTTTTCTTTGCAACCCTTGTAGCCCCTACGGTAATATCAGCTTGTACATCAATTTCCTGCCAGTTACCATGACCTGCCAATCAGTTGCTGTGGCAGGGCCACTGTGGGTGGGCCAAGCAGGTTATTTAAATCAAAGTACTTACACACGGTGGTGTCTTTGAAGCGGTGGTGGCTGAGTATGATGGCAGAGTAGGGGGTCTGCCGGAGTCGGCCAGATTGGCTTGGACGAGAGGCCATGGACTGTCTCTGGCTTGTGATATTCTGATTAGTACTTTTGGTTGGTTGTTTGTTTCCTTGGTAGATTTTTGCATTATTGTTTACAATGGCTATTAATGGACACCTCAGTGATAGTGTGGGTATTGTTGGGGGTAGTCAGGACTGATACAGGTGGTGTAACTACTAATACACGTTTATTTGAGACTGTTTATGAGGGGTTTTGTATTTACAAGGAGATGAAAATATGTTCCATTGTTAATGAATGTCACAGGGGATTTTATGGTGAGGGAAAACGGGTGGGTCTGTTCAACTAAAGAACCAACTACTCTATTTGATGAATAGCATGATGAAAATTTGTAAGGAGGAACACAAACTAGGAAAAAGAGGTACTCTGTGAATATAGTGCTTCAAAAACAGTGCAGGAAGAACTGCACTGTGTGAAGCATGAATGCAGTTACAGCGACAGGGGTATAAGAGCAGAACGCAAGTACCGCTAACCCTGTTACTGACATCCACATTCATGAAGGAGTCAACAAGCCTGTTCTGCTGTGCCTTACAGCCACTCCCACGATGGAGTGGCTAAGGCACCAGGAAACAGCAGCAATGGAGACCTGGGACTGTGGTTCAGTTATATTCCAGGACTACTGGTGTTGCATTTTTTTTTTTAATTAAATAATGATTTCCCCTTGCTGAGTTTCTCCCCATCCCCAAAGTCCATGCCCCCCAAGAGCTGATTATTTATAGTCTGGGAGGTATGGGGATAAGCCCCCCACATAAAAGAAAATCCCCATTGTTTTCAATGGGATGTGCCTCTTTCTTGTGCTGCCACTGTTGTGCCCAAAGTTATCTCGGAGCGTGACATTTTGTCTGTGGTTTTATTTGCTGTGCTGTTTTTGGTTACGATGACATGACCCCATGCCGGAAAAAGATTACTTATTAATTTGTTATTATTAAAATCCAGTAATGTGCATGTCAACCCAGGCCCAGAATATACACAAAATGATCCGAAGAGGAGGAAATAGTTTGCTTTGTTTCATTTAAACATCGTCAGTCTATTATCGAAGTTTACAGAATTTTGTGCCTGGGTTGAGATGCACAAACCAGATGTTTTTCTGTTGACAGAAAAATGATTAACAAAAAAACTGATGATGCTGCAGTGGCTTTGGATCATTACTTTACATTTCAAATGGAAAAGGGGGTAAGGGGTGGTGATTGGTTGATTTATGTAAAATGTTATTTAAAGAGGGACTATGGTCAAAATTGTTTGTCATCAATAAACTCAGAATATGGATCAGCATAGCCACAATCAGCCTCATGCCAAAAATGAGATCTCTAAGTTACTTTATTTAAAAGTTACAAGTCATTTTACAACCCTGATTTCACTGCCTGTTCAAAAAAGCCAGTTTCAGTGAAGAGCTGTCATCTTCTTAACTCACAGTCTAGTCCTCCCTGTCAGCAAGCTTATATGACCTATTTTTCCAAAGTTTAAAGGTCATGCTCAGTGGTTCTCACAAGTAAAACAGGCAGCACAATTCAATGAACATTGTTTTAAAAACTATGGCTTATATATTCAAAGGAGATGCGTGGTCCAAAATGAAGATGTGTGGTGCATCCCAGAAAATGCGCAAAAGCGTGATATTCAAAAGAGAGAGCTCCGTTGTGCATTTCTGAATGTGCAATCATGCAGGAATACTGTACTGTATGCAGTGAAAAACAAGGGGGCGGGCACCTGAATATGCCAAACAAGTGTATATTCAGTCAATATGTGTGGCACATATATCAAGTATTGTAAAACCGTGCCATACAAAGTTAAGTATCTAAGGGGATGGACTAAATCAGCCACCCTCTCACAGGTAGGCTGCAGAACTGCAGACAAGTGACCCTGATACAGCCCTTGGAGGTGCACCAGGATGTGCTCCAGGCATCCACATGCAGCAGTCATGCCAGGACAGTAGTACCCAAAGCCACAGTCATGCTATGCCAGCTTGCTGGGCACCTGCTGGGTGCCACTGGGTGGTACAATCAGTACCACCCAGTCAGCCACCCCCCTCACCACACACAGGTTGGGGGACACCCAGCTGCCACATGCTAGTCAGGCACCTCCCTAATACCCCAGTGAAGCAGACAGCTACAATGCAACACATGTACCATGGGCTGCACCCATGTGGCCATCAGAGTGACACCTGGTGGAGGCATGCACTCATGGTGCCATCTGGGACAACTGTGAGCAGGATGCATAGCAGTAATGGCAGCAGTGTGGCATGGGTCAGGTACAGTCCAGGGGCACACACCCATGGTGGAACACTATAGATGCACATATAGCATGCCCGTACCAGACCCATGCCACCAGGTACATATATACATGTCCCCAATGCAGTGTAACAATGCTACAGGGGTCCTGGGTTTGGGTCACTGTGGTGCACTGGTGGTGGACTGTGCACAGCTAAGAGCAGCATGGGGCAGGGGTGGCACCATGTGTGGCCTGGAGCCAGCAGGGACATGCTCCAAGGACACTGGACCCTTTAAGTGTTCTGCATGCAGCCACCTAGGGCACAGACATGGCCATGGGTAGTAGCACTGCAAACCTCTCAATTGTAACACAGTATGGGGTATGGCACTCATGCTATCACTCAGACACCCTCTGACCCACAGAGAGTGGGTGACATTACACAACAACCACTGAGACTGTTCAGTAGAACTGTATGATAATATGAGATGCTAGGTATTAGCACACAGTAGCAACATTGTTGCACTTATTTCCACAGTTTTCCATGCTTACACTGTCATGTTTGCTGCTGTGTCACACATTCTGACCAGTTGTCACACAACTTGGCACACATTTGGGTGCTAAGGCGTTGGGGGGGTATGTAGCAATCTACTCAGGCTAATGCCATCCACCTACACACACACATGCATTCTTACCTGCCTGCTAGGCTGCAGTATCTCCTGATCACCTTTCTGGAGTGGTGGCACTACCCTGTAATGCTAGAACTGTGCATGCCAATAGTATGCAAATGACCTGAATACATTCTAGTAATGAGATGCAAATGCGTTGTTTGGGTGCTGAATGTGCAATGAGGCCATTTGTATATCCTGGCTGAATATTGCAAAGCTGCGCACTGCGCGGAAGTGGCTTAGCATCGTGCACTTCCATATATTCTTCACTGGGCTCTGGGCACCTGTCATGCCATACATCTCCCACTATGCAATCGTGCATGTTCGGGATATTCAGCCACAAATGCGTGATCACATATTACAGCGCAATTTCTGAATATACCATTCTTTTGTGCTGGCACAGTTGAGTTGCATGGCACATGCACTTGTGTGATGCAGCCTGCCACTTTTGAATATGGGGCCCTATGTGTGTTTAAGGTTTTGTAACAAAGGTGACAAATTCTTATTCTTTTTGTGTTTTGGTGCCTTTTTGTTCTGATCCTTTTCTCAAGGGCTGCTGGATGCTGAGTCATAGCACATTGCTGTGAGGTTTGCTGACAGGATAATTCTGATGTGGTTGTGATTATTCACACCTGTCATTCAACTGAGGTGATTTCTCATGATGGCAGTTTAAAACAATTTTCCATCTCCCTGTAAATGGGGATGGGAGAGGTAATGCTGTTTTCAGAACTTACTATGAGTTTCTATGTCGTAGGCAGCCCAGTCTTTACTCCCTGTCAGGTAGTTACTTGACCTACATTCAGGCTTATTTATGTTGTACTCCACAGTAAAATAATCATTTACCAGGGCTAGCATTTATTGTTGTATTTGGTAACCAGATAAGACCCACTAGGCACAAGTGCCTGTTTTCAGGGATGACCTGGGAGCACTGGTGAGGTTAAGTGACTTTCTCACAGTCACACAGTATGCAAGTGGAGGTTGTGGGAATCAAACCCAGCCCTGCTGGATTTACCAAGCTCATTCACACCTCATTACTCTAACCTCTAGGCTATGCTGTCAGCCCTTAGTAGGAATTAACACATATAAGGTCTCCATTAAACCTTATTGTTAAACAGACATTGACACCAGCAATGAAGTTACCAACATTACAATACTAGTAGCAATGTAACTTCCTAACAGGCACAGTAGAGTAGCACCCAAATGGTATCAGCAGCCTGGAGGCATGCTGACCCAGCATCCAGCAAACCTGAAGAAATGGATCACGCCAAAAAATGCATTAAATTTGTCAACTTTGTTACAAATCTGAAACACATAATTTTTATGGCAATGTTTTCTGAATGGTACTGCCTGTTTTACTTGTGAAAACCATTGTATGTGATCATTAAACTTTGGAGAAATAGGTCCTATAAGCTTGCTGACAGGGAGATTACATCTGCAGCAGCTCTTCACTGACACTTTTTTTGAACAGGTTATGAAATCAGGGTTACAAAATAGTTCATAACTTTAAAATGAAGTAATGTAGAAACCTAATTTTTGGTATGAGATTTATTGGGGGTATGCTTATTCCAATTCTGCAATGTAACACTTTTTGCCGGAGTTCCTCTTTAATAGTAGACAAAGTAAATTTCAGAGCTAGCAAACCTGAAAAAGGGTTAATGGTGGTTCCCCTGGCAGTTAGAGAGATAAAAAACAGCTCATTATGGGGGGGTAGTATACATCCCACCAAAGTTTAAAGAGGTCGGGATCGATCGCATTGGTGAATATGTAGTACCGCTAAACAGTAATCATGAAAAACTATTTTGAGGCTTTAATAACAATTGGTTTAATAAGGCTAAACATGTGATTAGTGATAAAATACAAGCACTAAATTTGGTGCAAATGGTAAATTAATTCACCAGTACAAATTACAAAACAAATTCAAGCATTTTATTGGATTCGGCATTAGTAACTAATTGTAAACACATGAAGAAAACCATAGTGCTTCCAGATGATCTTAGTGATCATTATCTCACACTGTGTCACTGGGTGGTCAAGTTGGATAGGCTGAAACCTGAAACAGTTAGCATTAGAAAAATACCTGATGGTTTATTTATTTTATAAATATATTTATTTTGATGACTGGATAAGTGCATTGGTGTTGAAGCACCTTTTTCAGTCATGACCCAGATACACAAGTGTACACAACAAGACAGTGGATCAGGAACAAGTGCATAAGTATCATCATAGAAAATGAAGTGACATGGTGCAAAAGTAAAGCATTCAGATGGTACATTAAGTCAACAGTGTTTTGTAAGTCATGCAAAGGACGTGCAGACATTACATTTTTGGAAATGTACTTTCAGCTTGGCAGCAAACATTTTAGGGGAAGGGACAGCTCTGATAGAGAAAGGGACAGTATTCAAGAAAGATGCTGCTCTATATGTGAAAGAGTTGTGGCCCATGCCCATGCACATGAATGGAACTTTCAATAGATAGTTTACAGAGGAGTGAGAGAAGGGGTTGCCCATATATGTGAATAGCTTGAATAGGCATTGGGGAGTACTTCCATGTAAAATTTTGTGCATGCAATTTGCTAAGGTTATCTGAGCTCTGGTTTCAGGTTGCAACCAACCAAGTTGTTTAAAGTTGGTGCAGTGATGGGAATGCGGGTCCTGTGAAGTAACAAATTTGGCAACCTTGTGAGTTAAGGCTCTTCTTTAGTGGTAAAATAGCCACTTTTAAGCAAATGTTGAGTAATGTTGATTGGACATTTACTAATTATATTCCGTCAGTTAACTTGGCACTGGATTTTTTTCTTACTGAATTTAATGAAATTTGTGATAAATTTGCACCAGTAAAGAAAGTGAGGAAAAGAGAAGAGGCCTTAAATTGGTTAACTGGGGACATTAGAACATTAAACAATTGATGAGAGACAGGGACAGAACATGGTTAAAATCCAAGCACATTAGGCTGGAAAGGATAAAATAGTTTATAAACAATTGCATAGCAGATGTAAAGTGATTATTCAGAAAGCTAAGGCTAATTGTTTTCAGCAAAATCAAAAGGAGGAAGCAAAAAATCCTAGAATGTTTTTGGACAGTATTAACCAAATTTTAGGGAAGGACATTAAGATGGCTGTCTGGTTTAGCAGTCAATGGCAGCAGTTGTCACTGCCAGATGGTGAGCTCAGCACTGGGTCACCCTAATTTCTTAGCTCCATCAGCTTTTCCCCCATGTTTCTTTCCAGTCTCTCTTTTGTTTTCATTTGTGGGCTAATTTCTATCATGGCTGTTGGTTAAATAGTGGTGTCCTTAATGTCTAAACTAGCCCTAACACCTGTTAGGTAATTAGCTCCTCTACCACCAGGTCCCAAACCTGCAGAACTGCCAAAGTGCCACCATCTAGATTTCAGCCCTCAGGATACTACCTCAGCTTCAGATCACACTACTGACTAGGACCCTGATACCTGTTTGCAAGAGTTTGCTTCCATCAAGGCCATTTTAGAGGAGCTAGTGGCTGATGTCAAATCCATTCCTTCTACCAGGGAATCACTTACCACTCGAGTCGAGGATGTCGAGGCTCATGTTAGCACTTTAGAGAATCAGGCATATGTTGAAGATCGGGTGAGAGTCATCATTTGACATTGGATGGCAAAGCTGGAAGACAAGCTGGATGATTTAGAAGGAGCCATCAGAATAATGTCCTCCTGATCAGAATCCTGGAGGGAGCAGAGGGCTCGAACCCAGTCTGATTTACAAACAACCTATTCTGTCAGCTCTCTGGTCTTCCTGTGTCTGGAGATGCCAATGCCATTGAGTGGGTTCACAGAGCCCTCCAACCAGCTCCACAGCCTGGCAAATGTCCCTGTGCCCTTATCTGCCATCGTCTGAACTTCCAGGACAAGATTAAGATCCATCAGGCAGCCAGATCTCAGTCAGCTCTATACTGGCAGAATCACCGATATTTTATATTTAATGATTTAAGCCTGCCTGTATGTGAGAAATGCAGAGCTTATAATGACATTAAATGCTTCACCAAGGTGGCATTAAGTTCTGCATGCAATTCCCGGCTAAGCTGGTGCCGATGCTCCCCCCAAAGGACTTTCAGCTTTGATTCAGCCGAGGCTGTCAAGCAGAGTTTCTCAGGGCTGTTACTCGAGCTATTTCCTACTCGGAACTCTGTTTCCTTGCAAGATAAGATGGTTTCCTAAGGATCTCCACTGGATGCTTCATGGGAGACCTGCCTTTCCTCTATTCTGCCTGGCATCAGCTCCCTATTTTGCTGCCTGTTTTTCTGTTTCAAAGCCCTATCTTCCCTTAGGCACTTTTCATTTGGGGATATAGAAATAGTATTTTATCTATTTTTATACCCCTTGGTTATTAAGGATTTAGGTGCTATTGTTTTAGACTGTTATTTTGCTTTTTCCTTTTACATCTTTTATTGGACCTGCAGTATTTTTACAGTACTGTCCCGAGCTATGCTGCTACTGCCGTGCTATGGAAAGTTCTGGAATGACATTTTGGTTGATCTTTCTCCATGACTGATCTTCCTGTTAATTTGGTTGACTCACAAATGCTGGGCTTCCTGGTTTGAAGTTGTATTTCTCACCAATAGTGTTAAGCACATTTATTTATTTATTTTCCTAACTTTTACCATGGACTTGGATGATCGGCTTTCTGCTTCTCTTTTACAATAGCTGGGACGTTATATGGACACTTTTTCTATTTGGTCTCAGAATCTTTGGGTTTTTGTGCTCCTCATCCAAGGTTATCTTCTTCAGTGGTTCCTCTGTTCACAGTGTTAGGGATGGGAGATTATTATTGTGCCTACTTCTACCTGGGTGACATAATAACCACTATGTTTCTTGTTAAATGTGAAGGACGCTGACAAAGGAGCTGTATCGTTTGTGTCGGTGGAAGCATGGAGTGGAGACCTCCCGGCAGCTCATACTTGAGCAGGCCAGGGCTACAGGAAAGAGCGCTGAAGAGGAGCAGAAGCAGGGCAAGCGGTCGTTCCCAGTGGCTGTAGTCGGCGGCAGACCAGGGTAAAGGAGAGGAGAGCAGCCTATCATGAGAGAGGACGCAAAGTTTGAAAAAGTGGCAGGGGATAAAAGGAAGGCCCAGCTGTCTCAACACAAGGACACTGACAAAGGAGCTGTATTTTCTTCCCACACCACCCACCCCGGCCCCAACTTCTATTAAATAGGGCAGTGGAGGTGGAGCCTAGGAGGAGGAGTGGCCTGACTTTAGTGTTTTAAAGAACATGGAGAGGTGTTTTTGAACTAACTTTGAAGAGCACCTGATTTGGGTTTATTAGACCTGACTTTAGTGGATTTTATTTATATTTTTTTGTGGTTATCGGTTAAGGCTAGGAGAAAGGGAACTACCTATTGTAGGTGCAAAAGTGCTAGTACAGTATTATAAAAGAGGAGAGTGACTAATGACGAAAGACAGAATAGAAATGCGGCCTCAAGTTGCTAGAGCTGGCATCTGTGGGAGGGTGGTTGGATGCACGGGGTGTGGAGCAGCCATGGTACTAGAATGGGCTTGGAAATTTGGAGGTTGCCCAGTATGCCACCAGCTGGCAAAACTCAGGGAGGAAGTGGAAGGAGTTCAGAGACAACTGGTAGAGTGGAAAAGGAAGGGGCATAGGGTGGCCGGCAAACATATACAGGGGGTTGAAATTTCAAGCACAAGGAGAGGAATGGGAGGTGGGCTGGAGGAGCAGGGGTAGCCTGGCAGGAGGAGCCTAAGATGTGGGAGTGCCCGTAACACCAGGCAGGGGGAGGGGGGTCACAGGAGACCGGAGAGAGAGGGGTAGGACGGGAAGAGGGAAGAGGGTAGCAGGGGGGAGTGGGGACCCAGGATCAGCAGCAAGGGGACCGGGGAGTGGGGAGCGTGAACAGATAAAAAAGGGAAAGGACAAAGTGGGGTGGAATAAAACCAGGCAGAAAGCGGGGAAAGGGGGGTTCGGCAGGAAGAGAAGTGGAGCAGTGCCCAGCAATAGAGGTCGGGGTACAAGGAAAAGAGAGAAAAGCATGGAGGGGAGATCAAAGGGAGCAATGCACAAGGAAGGGTAGTACAATAGAAGTGCCACAAAACCAAGATTTGGGTGAGGGAGAAGAGCGAGTTGGAGAAAGAGAGGATCAAAGAGGTTCAGAGGAGGGTAAGGGTGGCACGAAGAAACCAGAAATCCAGGAAGGGGCCCTGGGAAGGGTACAGATGGAGGATGAGGGGAGAAAGGCTCAGGTAGATTCAGGGGGGGAGAAAGCAAAGGGATGGAGGAAAAGAATTTTGTAAAAAGGAGGAGAATGGCAGCAGGGAGGGGTGTCCAGGAGGAAAAAGGGGATAGAGTCTTAATAGTGGGGGACTCTATTATAAAAGGAGTTACATGGGGGAGAAGGGACGAGAGAGGGGAAAAAAATATGGGTGGAGTGCCTGCCAGGTATGACGGCTGCCAAAGTTATCCAGTGGATCTCCTCAAGGGGAAGGGAAATGGATAAGAAAACGCATCTGATCTTCCACCTAGGCACAAACGACCTAGCAAAGAGCAGCGTGATGGAGATGCAGGCCAGGTTTATGGCACTGGCCAGGTTCTGCAGCAATTCAGACTTCAAATCCCTGTCCTTCTCAGAGGTGCTACCTGTACCAAGGACCAGCATGGAGGTAAGGCAAAATATTGTGGAATTCAATGATTGGCTTGTAGGTTGGTGTGCCCAGAAGGGGTATGGTGTGACAGGAGATTGGGGAGGAAACATGGAGTGACACAAGCCTATATGCCCCGGATAGGCCGCACCTAAATGGGAAGGGGAAAGCAGTGCTCAAATGTAAACTGGATGATTATGCGGACAGAAGCTACAATTTAAACTAAACGGCGGGGGGCAGGGAAAAGCCCGGCAATTGAGGCAGGAGGCAGAGGAGGAGCAAAAAGGCCCTACACACTCAGCAAAAGGGTAAAGGAGACAAACATATAGGGAAGGAGGAGAGAGGGGTATGGAGGCTTACGTGCACGAAGTTTGGGAAGAAAAATCCCTGATCTAATGGCAATAATGGCAGAGGAGAGCCTTGACATAGTGGGGGTAACAGAAACGTGGTGCCACCAGGAGCAGGGATGGGAAATGGAGATACCAGGGTACAAATTGTTCAGGATGGACAGGGAAGGAAAGAGAGAGGGGGGGTTGCGCTCTATGTAAAGGAGGGTATCAGGGCAGCAGAATTGCAGGTAAGTTGGGAGAGGCAGAAGGACTCTGAGTCTCATTGGCAGTGGGGAAGGGGGAATCAGTGCATATAGGGGTGGTGTATAGACTCCCAGCACAGCACGAATCTGTGGATAGAAGTATGGCTGACGAGTTCGTGAGAATGGCGGCAAGAGGGGAGGTGGTGCTGATGGGGGACTTAAATCTACTGGATGTAGACTGGAATACCCTTTCAGCTGCTTCAACCAGCAGCAGGGAAATATTGGACTCCCTGCAGTTGGCCCTCCTAAATCAACTGGTCAGGGAGCCAACCAGGGAAGGAGCTATGCTTGATCTTGTCCTGACGAATGGGGGGAGGTTGGAAGAGGTATCGGTGGGGGAACATCTCGGTACAAGCGACCACAACACGGTCAGGTTTAAAATAAGGAACACTGCAGAGGTTCACCAGTCTAGGTTAAGGGTCCTGGATTTCAGGAGGATGGACTTCAGGAGAATGGGGGAAATAGTGGAGAAGGCATTGCAGGTGGTGGGGGAGTTAATGGAGGTGGAGGCAAAGTGGGGGAAGATCAAGGAAGCTATTGTAGGGGCCACTGACATATGTGCCGAGAGAGAGTAAAAATAAGAGGAGGAGAAAACCGCTGTGGTATACGAGGGTAGTTGCAAAAAACGTAAGAAGAAAAAGGAAAGCCTTTAGGAGGTTCAAGACAACTCAGATGGAAGTGAACTGGGTAAAATACCAGGTGTGCCAGAGAGAAGCAGGGGTAGAGGTAAGGAGGGAAAAGGCACAGACAGAGGAGAGAATAGCGAGATGGGTCAAAAAAGGGGATAAAACTTTCTTTCGATATGTAAATGAAAAAAGGAAGACTAGGCAGGGGATTCTCCAGTTAAGAACAAAAGAAGGGGTGGTGCTACAAGGAGATAGTGAAAAGGCAGACCTGCTAAACACCTACTTTTGCTCAGTGTTCAAAAGGCAGGAAGAAGGAGAAGAGAGCAGCATAGCAGGTAATGAAATGGCTGGGGAAGGTGGGGTGGAGATGAGGCCATTCCTCATGGAGGAAATATTGGAAGAACTAGGCTGCATGAAGGTGGACAGGGCAATGGGGCCAGATGGGGTGCACTCAAGGGTGTTAAGGGAGCTAAAGGGGGTATTGGCAGGACCTTGACTGCTATCAATCGGTCCATAGGGGGTGGTGCCAGAGGATTGGAGGCTGGCAAATGTGGTCCCTCTGCATAAGGGAGGAAAGGAGGAAGAGGGAAGTTACAGACCCGTGAGCTTGACTCAGTGGTAGGCAAGCTCATGAAGAAGCTAGTAAAGGCAGGATTCACCAACTTCCTGGAGACAAGCGACTGATGGAATCCAAGACAACATGGTTTTACTGGGGCAGATCCTGTCAAACAAATTTGATAGAGTTTTTGATGGGGTCACCAAGGAAACAGATCAAGGTAGGCGGCAGATGTAGTTACTTGGATTTCAGAAAGGCGTTTGACTCAGTGCCTCATGGGGGGCTGCTGTGTAAAATGGCAGGGCTGGGAATGGGACAGGGGGTAGTCAAATGGGTGGGAAACTGGCTGGGGAAAAGGAGGCAGAGGGTCATAATAAATGGGGTGGCATCAGAGAAAGGCAAGGTCATGAGTGGGGTCCCCCAGGGATCAGTGCTGGGGCCCACACTGTTCACTATATTTGTAGGGGCATCATGGAGGGCCTTGAGGGGGGTGTGAGTATGTTTGCGGACGATATCAAAATCTGCAATAGGGTGGACACTGATGAAGGGGTGGAAAAAATGCAGAGAGATTTGGGGAGACTTGAGGCATGGTCAAAAAGATGGCAGCTTGAATTCAATGCAGAAAAATGTAAAATCATGCATCTGGGCTACAGAAATCAGAAAGCAAGATACTGTATGGGGGGAAGAGAGCTGGAGGAGATGAAGCAAGAAAGGGACCTAGGCATCATTATATCCAGGGACCTGAAGGTGGGAGGGCAGTGGCCAGGGGGAGTGGAATGCTGGGATGCATCGGAAGGGGGATCACCAGTAGGAATAGGGAGATCATAGTACCCTTGTACACTCATTTGGTTAGACCACACTTGGAATACAGAGTCCAGTTCTGGAGGCCATACCTCAGGAAGGATGTGGGGAGGATAAAGAGGGTTCAGAGGAGAGCAACAAAAATGGTAAAAGGGTTAAGCCACCTATCCTACGAAGAAAGGTTGAGAGATTTGAACATGTACTCCCTGGAGCAGAGGAGGGAGAGGGGGGACATGATAGAGACCTTCAAGTACCTTAAGGGTATAAACAGGGTGCCAGGGGGAGCATCTTCAAGATGAAAGGAAGGCAGAGGACGAGGGTCCATGGCCTGCAGGTGGAGGGAGGACAGTTCAGGGGTAACATCAGAAAATACTATTACTTAGAGAGAGTCATAGAAAAGTGGAACAGACTCCCAGAAGCAGTTGTTGGAGAAGAAACAATGGAGGGATTCAAAAGGGCATGGGACAACCACATGGGAGTGTTAAAGGGGGGAGGCACAGGTCCAAGCAGATAGCTGGACAAATGGGCAGACTTGGTGGGCCTAGTTTGGTCCTTTTCTGCTGTCACACTTCTATGAATCTATGAATCTATATGGTTGTCAGTTGTGGTGGGACAGTAAATCACTAGTTTGTACTTTACTGAGGGTTCAGCTGGGTGCTGTTATTACCCTTTTTTTACCTTCTGCGCTGTTGTTTAGCTGCTTGGTTACTCTTTACTTTGTGATGCTTTACTGGAAACTCTGAAAATGCTCCTTGTTTTTATTACATGGTTGTCTTTCTTGTGGGGATTGCTTTGTGTTATCTCTTTTCGGGTGACCTGGGGTAGCCCATATGTGCAATAGCCCCATGCTGGCTGTTTCCTGGGCATGACTTGGGGGGTTGGGCATTGAGTTTTTGGGCTGGGGGGAGGGTTTATATTTTATTTATCCTTGTGTTTCTGCAGTGGTTTTATATTGTTGGGGGAGGGTTCTGGAGCTCTGGGATTAGTTGGAAAAAGTTTTCATAGCTTTGTTTGCTTTTACTTAAACCAGTATTTATTCTTTTTGTTCTTTATTGTTATTTTTTACATGTATTGCCCTTTGCTTCCCGACCTTTGCCAGTTTTTCCATTGGGAGTATTGTGGGGCATGGCTGGCATGGAGCTTCTGAGCTAAGCCTATCTTATTGCTTTTTTTTAACTGATATCCATATAATTATGCACTCACTTATCACCTGGAATGTTAAGAAAGCCAACTCTCCATTGAAAGGTTCCTGTGTTTTGACACACATTTGGAGATACCACTTTGCAGTTCTTTTTTAACAAGAGACTCATTTGCTTCTGGCTGATTTGTTATTACTTCACCACAGCTGGGTATGTCAAGTTTATGGTGTGGGGTAGATAAAAAAATGGGCTGGGGTCACTATTCTTATAGCTAAATCTGTTGATTTTTGTTTATGCCAAGTTATTGCACACCCCTCTGGCAGATAAGTTATAGTGTACGGTACACTGGACTTCACCAATTTAATTTTAGTTTTCTTTTATGGCCCTAAAACTGATTGCCCTCAGGCATTTGTTGATTTATTCCTGCATCTTGCAGCATGGCCAGACTTGCCTGTTACATTAGCAAGTGACCGGAATGCCTTCTTGGATGGGGATTTGGATAAGGCTGGCCCTTCTTCTTTCCAGATATTTTTTTATTTTTTTTTATTTCAGTCTTTGGTAACTGAGTATGGCCCACTAGGCACAAGTGCCTGTTTTAAGGGGAGCACTGGGCAGTTAAGTGACTTGCTCAGAGTCACACAGTATGCAAGTGGAGGTTGTGAGAATCAAACCCAGGTCTGGTCTGCTGGATGTACCAAGCTCATTACTCTAACCTCTAGTCTATAAAACCAGCCCATAATACCAAACCGAAGGGCCCATGGGAACTAATTTCTATTTATGCTCTGGTTGAGCCCTGGTGGACTTTGCATCCTACTTCTAGAGAATATACATGTCCCCCCCACCGGACTTACTGTAGATTGAATGTTTTTCTTTCACTACAATTTTGTTTTCCAGATTGATATTGTCACAGATTCTTCCTAGAGTGATCTCTGATCACTCTCCAGACATCTTTCTTTGACACTGGAGCTTAATGTTGATACTGATAAGATGTGGAAGATGAATGACTCTCTCTCCTCCAAAACCCTGCTCTGATTTCTCACTTGTGGGAATGTACAGTTCACTTTTTCTCTGAAAATTAAGGTTCAGATGCCCGGACAACAGCTTTGTGGGCCACTTACAAGTGTGCCATTTGGGGCAAAATTATTCACTTGGTTACCACTATAAAATGAAACAAACAAGTGTAGGCTCATGATCATTTATTTCAAATTCACTCTTTGGAACACCAGGCTGAGTCATCGGCATCTGAACAAGTTTTTTTATAGCTTAACTCTGCCAGGGACAAATATCAAGAACTAAACAGAGCTCAGGCTGAGTTTGCCTTATTTAGGGCCAAAACTTCTTATATTTCCTTAGGAGAGTGGGTGGGGAAACTGTTAGCCCTGCACCTTAAACAGCAGGAAGTGGCCTGATCAATTAAAAAGAGGAATTCAAATCTTATTATAGTAATTTCTACACCCTGAGTGATTCTGGAGTCAGGCCAGCACTGATGCTTTTTGATCCAGGTCCCATTGCCTAGGCTTTCAGAGCCAGCTCAGTATCTTCTTGAGTAGCATCTTTCTATAGTAGAACTTCAGTTGGCTTTAAAGTCTTTGGCATCCAACAGGCACCGGTTCCTGACAAGTTCACAGCCTCCTTTTATAAAACTTTTTCCAATGACCTCCTTTCTTATTTGCTAAATGTTTGTCATGAAGCTTATGAGGAGGGTGAGTTGAAGGCCAGTTTTCAGGAGACTTTTGTTTCTGTTTTTTAAAGCCTGGATGGGACCCAACTAGCACTTCAAACTAACGACCAATTTCTTTATTGAACGTGGACCTCAAGATTTTGTCTAAAGCTCTAGTTCTCCACCTCCAGCAGGTCTGGTCCAATTTAATCAGTTTGGAGTAGGTTGGATTTATGGCTGGCTGTTTGTCCTCTGATCATTTATATAAGTTATAACATATTATTTCTGTGTCCAGGGAGGGCCGGATCCCAATGGCCCTGGTCTCTGTGGACACAGGAAAAGCTTTCAATAGGGTTTCCTGGTGTTTTTCTTTTTGGGTTTTGGAGAAATTTTCATTTTCTGATTCCTTTTTTTGGTGAGTTAGGCTATTATATTCTCACCCTACAGCCAAGGTTCACTGTAATAAAGTTCTTCCTTCTTGTTTTCCCCTTATGAATGGAACCTGTCAATGATGCTCTCTTTCGCCTTTCCTTTTTAATTAATATCTGGAACCTATGTATAATGTCTCATCCTGCAATTGAAGGCATTCCTTTAGGTTCTGAATCTTATAAGAGAACGGTTTACACGGATGATATTTTTTTACATTTGGTAAATCTTTTTATTTCTCACAAAGTTGCTTTGGCCAAAATTATCTTTTTATAAGTTGAGCCTTGAAAAAGCCCAAGTTCTTCCATTGAAAGCTCATGTTCATAAAGCTAATTTTTCTTCATTGGGGGTTAGTGGAGCACCCAAAGAACTTAAATACCTGGGCATTAAGCTAATGGTTTCTTCCTCCCTGACAGTTTAACAGAATCATTCTGATCTGTTAAAGGTAATCAGGGCAGATTTGTCTTGGTGGGCTGGTCTGCCTTTGACCTTGTGGGGCTTGGTTAGTATGTTGAAGATGAATATCCTTCCTTGCATCTTGTATCCTATGGCCATGCTTACAGTTTGGCTGCCTTTGAAATGGTTCTCTGCCCTTCACACTCTAGTTTCTACTTTTGAAAGGAAGGGCCACCATCCTAAAATTCTGTACTTTTGTCTGTCTGCTCTGAAATCTAGGGGTGGTTTGGCCACTCCTGACTTCCTTGCTTTTTATCATTCAGCTGAGGGTGCTAAATATTTTCACTGGACTCTTTTGCCCTCAGATGGTACCTCCTCATATGTTTCACAATGGCAGAGGAATCATTCTTCCAGTTCTGGACTACTGCTCTGCTGTAATAGCCCTAACATCTCCTAGGCTCCTAAACCAGATGAATACCGCTTATAATAACATCTGCAGATTTGTTGCACAACCCCTTTCTGCACAAACCGTTGCCAACTATACCAGACCATTGGCTGGCTCTCTCCTCAATGTCGTAGAAAACTGCTGTTGGGCTCCTTAACTTACAAGACTCTGCATGCTGGGACTATACCTCCCCTGCTAGGTATGCTAAACCTAAAAGTAAACAGTCATCCACTACGCTCCACTACCTCCCACTTACTTGATACTCCTAGAGTTTTTACTGACATAGGTAGGAGAGCCTTATCCTATGCAGCACCTAAGCTCTGGAACTCCCTAACAGACACATTCAATTCTCTCACCTCTCTGTCTACATTTAAAAAACACTTGTAAGAGACACTATCATCAAAGACACTCTGTAAATGTCTAGCATAGGCTCCCCATTTTATTGCTTAACTGCTCTGGTCTCATACATGTTACTGATTCCAGAGGGAAAAAAATGAAATGTACTTACTGCTTGTTGTGTTCTTGTTTTCACTATTCTGTTTTTTTTTTGCTACCCCATTGTTGTATTTCATGTGTATAAATGTTCTCAAGACCAATACTATGTTTCGCTTACGTCAGTACAGCCTGGGTCATGCCTGAAAATGGTCCCTGGGATCAGTGTACTTACCTGGTTATCAAATGAATAAATAAATAAGTAAATTATGGCACATTGAGGAAGACCTATACCTTTGTCAAGGTATTTCTTTACAGGCCCTTTTTCTACATTGATTTTAAATTTAGTCATCTTTGCCAGACACCTATCGGCACTTCTGTAGCTTTTTATGGTCAACTCAAGCAGGTATCTATTTTCAGGCCTTTTTGACACTTTTACCAAGACATTCAGTTTGTTGGGAGTAGATGTCCAAGCTTTGAAGGGTGCCAGGTGATATCACTTTATTTTAATCACCACTGCAGCTACAAAAATATATATTCTTAGACACTGGATGGATCAAGCCATTCCATCATTTTCAGAGTGGCATAAGTAGGTGTTGGACATGCTGAGGATGGAACGTATTTTGGCGTCTATACACCACTGCTTTCAGTCATATCTTAATTACTGGGCCCCTTAGGATGCATGATTGATCACCCTAGGATGCACCACTACATCTTCAGTTGATTCTTAATGTGATTCTGTTTAATACATATTGTCCTCTCCTTATTAATTCAAAGCCTTTTTTTATTGGGGTGAGGGGTTGCAATGGTTGGTTTGGGTGGGTGGATGTGATTTTATTCTTACGTGTTTTTTTCACTCTAACCTGTATTTGTCCTGGTTTGTTCTTGCATATTGGTGTTTTCAATAAAGTTTACTTAATTAAAAAAAGGACATTAAGATGGCTCCTAAGGCAATGCAAAGTAGTGGGGTTTTATTGGTAGAGCTACTTGACATAGCAAATGAATTCAGTACTTTCTTTAGTTCATTCCCTGCACAGGTAAATATAGCCCGTGTAGTGGATGAAAAGGGTGAGAGACAAAAATGTTAACAGGGCATCTACCTTAAACAGGTTACAGAGAAGGAAATAATAAAATAAAATACTTAAAATATAATGAATACGAAAACATGAGATGGAAGTGATGGGCTAGATACCAAACTTTTGAAAAGAGCAAATAGTGATGTGGCAGTTCATACTAGAAAGCATTTTACTTACTATTGTGCACAAAAGTGCATATAAGGGGCTTGATTCACAAAATGGGCTGAGATTGACACAAGTTGTGGCAAACAGCAGCTTGCACCTAAGCCCAGTGTGCCAGGGACCCTGCACCTGATTCGGGTACAGTAGGGGTCCCCGGTACCTTAGCCCCCACACTTGCAGCAACCTCTCCCATGTGGCAAACACATGGCACATGGAAGGGTTTACCATAGGCACCTTGAAGCAAAGGCAAGCGGTTCCCCTTCCCCGATCCCCAATGTTTCCATTCATGCAGTGTGTAATAATGCCCCCTCCCTGATCCCCAATGTCTCCTATTCTTTTAGTATGTGTTAATGTCCCCTCCTTGATCTACGATGTCCCCATCATTTTAATATTTAATAAAACCCTTCTAATTGGTGGTCCAGTGATGACCCCCTGATCCCCGATGTCCTTGTAATTTTAACATTTAATATAACCCCTCTCATTGGTGGTCCAGTGACCCCCTCGATCCATGATGTTCCCATAATATTAACATTTAATAAAACCCCTCTCATTGGTGGACCAGAGACCCCTCTACCCATTCCACAATGTCCCATACTTCTATCATTTAATAAAACCCCTCTCATTGGTGGTCCATTCGCTCCCCTTCCCGATAACCTTATGTCCCTCTAATTTTAACACTTAATAAAATCCCTCTCATTGGTGGCCAGTGACTTCCCCCCACTTCCCCAATCTCCATGATCTCCAATGTCCCTGTAATTTTAACATTTAATATAACCCATCTCATTGGTGGTCCAGTGACCCTCCTCCCCGATCCTTGATGTCCCTGTAATATTAACATTTAAGAAAAAAACTCTCATTGGTGGTCTAGTGACCCCCTTCTCTGATCCCCAATGTCACTGTAATTTTAACATTTATAATAACCCCTCTCATTGGTGGTCCAGTGACCCCCTTCCCCAATCCATGATGTTCCCGTAATATTAATATTTAATAAAACCCCTCGCATTGGTGATCCACTGGCTCCCCTCCTTGATCCCTGATGTCCCTCTAATTTTAACACTTAATAAAATCCCTCTCATTGGTGGCCAATGACCCCCCTTCCACAATCTCCATGATCTCCAATGTCCCTGCAGTTTTAACATTTAATATAACCCCTCTCATCAGTGGTCCAGTGACCCCCTCCGCCCTGATCCTTGATGTCCCCCAACTTATATAATTTACTAAAACCCCTCTCATTGATGGTCCAGTGGCCCCTTCCCTGATCCCCAATGTCCCTGTAATTTTAACATTTAATATAACCCCTATTATTGGTGGTCTAGTGACTCCCCTTCCCAATCCATGATGTCCCCATAATATTAACATTTAATCAAACCCTCTCATTGATGGTCCAATGACCCTCTCCCCTCCCTGATCCATGATGTCCCATACTTATATCATTTAATAACCCCCCCTCTGGTCCGGTGCTTGCCCCACGCTGATACCCGATGTCCCTGTCATTTTAACATTTAATATAACTTCTCTCATTGATGGTCAAGTGACCCACCCCCCATAATCCACAATGTCACCATAATAAAACCCTTCTAATAGGTGGCCCAGTGGCCTCCCTCCCAGATTCCGGATGTCCCTGTAATATCAATCGCCACTTATTGCCTTAAGGTATTACCCTATCAATGAAACTGAAATTGAAATTAAATATATACTTTCTGTATAGACTTAATGGTCTAGAGTTCTGAAATCCTTGATGCTGCACAATTCCCAATTTTGAGTTGCATCTGCTTCAAACTTAAGGTACTAAAATATGTGAATACAACAGTTATCACTACTTTATGGCATAACATTATGCATTTTTCATACATTGATACATATTGGTAGAGATCTTCAAGTTCTTTAAAGGAATTAACAAAGTGAACTGTGGGGAACTATTTTGCCTGAATACCAATTTGCGGCCACATGGACATGAATGGAAATTAACAGGGGGTAGGTTCAGGAGGGATGTGAGGAAGTATTACTTTACGGAAAGGGTGGTGGAACCTTGGAACAGTCTGTCAGCTGAGGTGTGGGTGCAAAAACAGGGGATTCAAACAGGGCTAGGACATAATGAAGGGAATAGTGGTTACTTGGGGTGACAGAACCAGGAAGGAGAATAGAGAGATGATGTGGAGGGTTAGTACCCTGGAGGAATGGTAGATTCCAGGGATTATAGGATACTTGGGCAGACTGGATGGACCTCTGGTCTTTTTCTGCCATCACTGTCTATGTTTCTATGTATCACTTTTATTGATACATGATAGCCAAAGTGCTGCAAATTGCAAAATCTGCACTGGAAAGTTAGACTACCTTTAACTGCACTAGAAAACTGGTGCAAATCCTAGACCACATTTAGAAAATATATCCCACTGTGTTTACAGTAATTTCAGTCTGTGGATTTATTTGCTTTACAGTAAGATAAACAAGCCCATCTCATAGAATAATGCTGACAAAGTACTTTCTTAGTTATTACAGTTTCTCCAAAGCCCTGTCATTCACTTGGTTAGTTTTAGTAGATTACAGTATCAGTTTTGTTAAAGTGACTGGTTCTATGAGGCATATGATGTCATCTCTGACCCAGTCTCAACTCAATTCATGATTTCAGATTTGTGTACTGATCAGTCTTTCCTGATTAACATTAAACACTTTCTGTCATTTTAAAGACAGTTCTGATGCCTCGTTCACTTACAAAAATTCAAAATTGATGCCAAATAGGCAAATTATCAAACTTTTTTTTCAAATTCTGCAATTGTGTAGCAATGTGCTAAAGTAAGTCAACTCATTATTTGAACAATTTACATTTATGTTTGCCTGTTTCACTGCTTTTGCAGTATATGACTTTAGTTGAATGATAAATAATTTGTTACAAAGCTGTACTCTAGTTTCTCTCCATACTCACTATTATATGTATCTCCTTTACAGTGACAATACATAACTATGGAATACTATTAGTTCAGTGAGTCCATGTCAATGTCTGAGGTATTGCATTTGCCTATGTGAGGTGATAGTAATTGGCCTTAGCTAATGGCTTTTTATTTGTCTCTTGCCTGCTAAAGCCAGAAATCCCACAGGGATCTATACTTGGCATATTATTAAACTTTAAGGCATGACCCAGGGTTATGTTAATGTTTTGTTCTGCCCCTAGAGGGAGTTAAACTAAACATTTTGCTATTGCATTAAGGTGCTCAGTAAGCATAATTGCCCCCCCATCCAGTTAATATTCTAATAAAGTATTTTTTTTTACGTTTATAGTGTTTTTTTAACAACTACCTTCTAAAATTGTAAATCACCTCTGCAAGTCAGTCTTGTTGGAAAGACAACTTCTTAACACCCCAATCCCTACGCCTCCTAATAAGGGTTTTTAGCCAAAAACTATTTTCTTAAAATACCTTGCTATTGTTATACTGAATATTGCCTGATGTTCAGTTCTGTTAACTGCCAAAATCCATAGTGCCATCTTATAGTACAGACAGAGGTTCCACCATTCATTTATATGCAAATCTTCTCTTGGTGGACTAGAGTAGCACATACAGTAAGTTAACAGTGGCACCGTTGTCTATGCTATTAAATATTGCTGAGGAGCAGAGTGATTGATAATAAACTGTGTTCAGAATGGGAAAAAAAATCCCTGGGAGTAATCATTTCTTTTGATGCAGGATTGAACACACCTGACAGGGTTCTGGGGATATATTTGCCCGTTTTACAGTACGTTTAATTTTACCACTTTATATAGCGTGTTTTGTGCATTTCCAGAGGTACATTTTACACAGGTGCAATCCTCCACCATTTTTCTTTTGGATCTAAGTCAGACTTTTAATTTCATTCCTGCAACTGAGTGAAGCGAGGAGAGGTGTTGAGTGTGGGTTATTAAACTAACAAAGTGGAGCTCCAAGTTGGGGGCATTTCAGAGGCCCTACCAGTGCTGGACTGGTAGGGATGAAAGTGACAACCAGGCAGACTCATTGGACCAAAATAATGGTTTGCTGATCCTCTCCCACAGAAAACAAGTCACCCCAAATGCATACAGCTCGGTTTTCAGGAGACCTGAGCTGAGCCTTGCTGGCTTGACTCAGAGCTCGGATCCATGCTATTATTATTTTTTTTACCTCCCAGATTGCATGCTTGTCATGTGGCAGGCTTAAGACAAGCTAGAAGAGGTCAACGGATCCCAAGAGAGTGCGTGTGCAACTAGAAACTGTAGTGTGCACATGCACAAACCAGAGTAAATATAGCAGGGTGGCTCTGATCTTTGTGCCAGTTGCACCTCAGCTAGCAGTGGAGATCATTCTTACTGTATGTTGGTGCTGTATAGCACCTTGCAGGAGTGGGAACATTGCCACTTAATGTTTGGCTTTGCTTCTCCACTGGATTAGGGACAGCGAGGAAAACAAGAGGAGATAAACAGGAAGGGGAAAACTAAGGTAAAAAAAAAAACACTTGACTGACAGGACGGGGTGGAGACTCTGTGTGTGTATATGTATGTATATATATATATATATATATATATATATATATATATATATATGCACATGCATTGGGGGGCATGTGCCAGATATTAGCTGACTGAGGCAGACTCTGCAGTCTGCACAAAAACTGAAGATCTTTCTTTAAACAAAATAATAAAATTTCAAATAAGGCAAATAAAAAGGGAGGCAGTATAGTGCAGTGGTTTAGGACTCTGAGCTGCAAACCTGGAGACCTGGGTTTGAATCTCACAGCCCCCACTTGCATACTGTGTGACTCTGAGCAAGTCACTTAATTTCCTTGTCCTCCCAGGTCGCACCTGTAAACAAGCTTTCAGCTTAGTGCTTCTCTCCTGGTTAAAAAAAAAACTGATTGAAGGAAAAAGGGCTGGCAGTGCAGCTTAGTGGTTAGAGTAATGACCTGTGAAGGAGCTTGGAACATCCGGCAGACATGGGTTTGATTTCCACGACTTTCACTTGCATACTATACAACTCTGAGCAAGTCACTTAACCACCCCAGTGCTCCAGGGTTGCCCTGAAAATGGACACTTGTGCCTAGTGCAATTTACCCAGTTACCAAAACAACGAAAAACAAACATGCACACACATACAACCAAACAAAAACAAGGAGACTAGATCTGTATGTGTGTGTGTATGGGGTAAGTACTACATGCCAGTCCCAGATATTAGCTGTCATATGCTGCATAAAAAGTTGTCATGAATCCAAAATCAAAACAGAACCAAAACCAAAACCAGGGGTGATCTGGCAAAACCACAACCAGAACCTCCCTGGTTCTTCATACCTCTAAACCAAGTGTCTTGTTCTGCCTGTAAGATCCTGTGCTTCTCCTGGCTTCCCACTCCAGTGGTTCAGACAGTTAATTTAAAATTTGAATACCACTCCAGTGGAGATATAGTAGCATCTGCCAGTCAATTTAGAAAAAAATATACTCCCTCTTTAGGAGCGGGAGAGATAGACACACACACGCACACTGGATAAAGAGCTGGCAAATTGCAGCTCAGAACTGCAGGTACAGAATTTTAATAAAGGTAGAGATTTTTTTTTTTTTAATTATTTCTCTTGTGATGAGACCATGCAGGCATATCAATTAAAGAGTAATGAAGGGCTTCTGCTTCGTGCCTTTTAATCCCCCAAAATGAATTAAAGTTAGTACAACCAATGAGCTGAAGTATTGTATTGCACTTATAAAAGGTTTTGTTTTTGGAAATCTACAGCAAAATAAAATATGCACAAAACTATCAAAGATTTTTAAAAACAGGAAGATGAGTTGCAAGATATTCTCTCCACTGGATGATTGTCATCAGAAGGTGTTTGTTTGGTGTTTCCACTATTGTGCTTGTGTTGTGTATCTTTTTGGTCTTTTTATTGTTTGGCATAGAGGGGTGGTACAGCAGCTGGGTTTGCAGACTGCACTAAATCGGTGCAGGTGCAGGGAGAAACTGTCACAAGAGGGGCTTCACTTGTGAAGCTGCAGTTTTCTCTGCATGCCCTGTATTTTCAAAGTGGGAGTCTGTTTACAACTGGCTCTCTGATTTATGGCAGCTTACAGCTGTTTTATTGGTGCAGGTAAGCCAAAATGTTATGCCTGGTGGGATCAGGCATAACATCTGCCACAGCTATGCTATCTGAAAATAGCAAAGTCCACAGGTGCGGAGAATTCAGTCCACACTGGCCACCAGCTGAGCAGGATTTAGGCCCTGATGCGCTGAAAATCCAGTCGCAGGAGTGAACCAACAGTCAAACCAAGCAGGAGTCAGCAGAAATGCTGTGTGAGTGAAAATTAAACTGAGCTTTTAGCAAAACTGTCTTCATGGATGCTTGCTTTGTGTTTGTAAATATTGCTGTTTGTATATTATTTACTTCAAAATAAAGTTCAGGGGTAATACAGGAGTGAACCTTCAGTGATACCAAACAGGTTTCAGTACAAATGTTGCATGATAGACAGATAGATAAATAGATTCAAGGGACTCAACAAAGTCCAAGAGGGTAGCATCTTTCAGAGAAAGAGATGTGCAAGAACAAGGGGGCACAATTTGAAGATAGAGGGGGGACAGCTCAGAGGTAATATGAGAAAGTATTTTTACACAGAGAGGGTTTTGGATGCATAGAACAGCCTTCCTGAGGAGGTCGTGGAGTCAAAAACAGTGGGGAGATCAAGAATGCATGGGACAGACAAAAGGCAATTCTAGTGGGGGTTAGGAGGAAGTAAGCTGTTGGTTAACTAGGATCTGCAGCTTATCCATTAGGTAGAGAAATGGGCAGAATAGGTGAGCCAAGCGGTCCTTATCTGCCATCAAATTCTGTTTCTATGTTTCTAGATAGATAGATAGACAGCCAGAAAGATAGATGAAAAACACAGCAGATTACAAGGTTCCCCCGAAGCTCCCAGGTACGACGACTGCTCCACCTCAAGCAGCAGAGCGCGGTTTTTGGCACCATTTTCAAACAGTGCTGAACAAAGCAACTGCCTCAGAGACTCCTCGGCTCTCTGTGCTTCTGCCCCGCCACCGCCCTTGGTGAGCTCCTGCTTTTATAGGCTGCGTCACGTGGTTTCAATAACTTATCAGCCTAGTCTTTCATTTGCAGCTTATCAGCTGCCTCCACCAGAGGGCGCATGACCTGTAGAGCTGCTCTCCTCCTTTTCACTTAGCCAAGATGCTGCCTCTTACACTCCTGCTCCTCTTCACAATGGCCACACTGTCATCCCTGCCCCCAGCTGACTTTCTAAGCAGGAAACCTCCCCCCACCTGCCACCATGTCTAACAACAGAGCCCTACCATGTCACCTCTCACCCCCTTACTGCCCATGCCCAGGCACACATCTACCACTGGCACATTAGTGCCACCATCCTGCCTCCTTCCTTCCACCTGGGGCTCTCTGTTCTGCACACACCAGCCAGACACCACCCCCAGGCAGTTGCCCACACCACAACCGCCCACCCAAAAAACACCTGGCCAAAAATAAAATACCTTATCTGCCTACTTCTGCTTATGTTCGGGGACATAGAGGCACACTCTGGGCCAAACTCCTCATTCACAAATAACCCATTCTCTTTCCCCAAAGGACTAAGGATCCTGCACCTTAACACCTGCAGCCTACTATCCAAAATATCTCTGCTACAGCCTATTGTCCTAACACAGCACCTTGATATCCTGGTTATTTCTCAAACCTGGCTAAAACCTCAGCATACCGATGCTGAAGTATCCATACCTGGATACACCATCATCAGACATGACCGCCCAGGTAAAAAGAGAGGTGGTGGAACTGCTATGTATATCGCCAACGGGCAGCAGTTCTCAATAGTGCAAATCCCCTCACTCCCAGCCCACATCGACTCCCTACTAACTAAACTCTCTCTTCCATGCTCCACCCCTTGTTTTGTGGCTGGCACCTACTGCCCCCCAACACCCCCCTCACATGACATCCTTACCTCCTGGTCACCCACAGTCCTAGCCGCAGGAGGCGAGATCCACGCCACCGGCAATTTTAACACAAATTGGCTAGCCAGTGACAAAGCTCACCTCAAGACTAAAATCAAGGCCTTGAACCTCACTCAACTCATAGCCAACCCCACCAGGCTAAATCACAAGACCCAAAAGCACACACTGCTGGACTGGGCTCTCACCACCCACCTTCACAGGGTTCTCTGCACAGGCCTGCTCCCTGACTCCCTAAGTGACCACCACATGATTTTATTGATCAGGAAGGTGCACAGGCCCACTGCCCCCCCCCCAGGACGTTGCACACCAGGTCATACATCTCCCTGGACCTAGCATCTCTCTTATTGGACCTAGGATGCATAAACTGGTCCTTCATCTCCTTGGCCTCATCCATTGATGCCACGCTCGATGGGTTCAAGACCAATTTCCTACGTGTCTGGGATAAACATGCCCCCCTGCGAACTAAGAGAGTCAGAGGGGCGCACCTTCCTTGGATCACAGCCAAAATAATCAGGACCTGTCACTCAAGGGACCACGCCTGGAAAGCCCACAAGAAACAGGGCTCCCTGGTTTCCCTCCTTACCTATCGAGCCCTTCGCAACTCATGTACAAACATCATTCACCAGGCAAAGAAGAATTATTTTCTATCGGCTTTTAGTGCAAACATTAACGACCCCACAGACTTCTGGAAATCGCTCAAATCCCTGCTGCCCCCTCACTCAACCCCCACCCCCAACACTATTAGTCCAAGGCACCCTCATCACTGACCCCTGCGGGGTTGCTGAGACTTTCAACACCCACTTCGCCAGCTGTGCCGACATGCTCCTATCATCCCTCCTGTGCCTGGCCCAATCTGCCCCCCCAGAAAACCAGCACACACCCACCAGTCCTACAGTTCTCCTGCCCTGTAACCCAAGCTGAAGTCTTCAGATCCCTAAGAGCCCTAAACTCCAACAAAGGCAAATGCCCCACGTCCCTGGATGCCAAGATGCTTTTCTTGTCCACCCCAGCCATTGCTACCCCTCTTGCCACACTTTTCAACCTCTCTTTCACTCTGGGCAAGTTACCCACAGATTGGAAAAAGGCCACCGTCATACCCCTCCCTAAAGGGGGTGACCCCTCCTCCCCTGGCAATTATCACCCCATCTCCCTACTCCTGATTCTGGCCAAATTGCAGGAACGCCTTGTCCTCTCCCAACTCAACCCCCACCTGGACGCTGCCTCATTTTTAACCCCTTTCCAATCAGGATTTCATGAATCTCACTCTACCATCACCTCCCTTCTTTGAGTCACTGGTGACATACTCTCCCGTATGGACAATGGACACATCACCTCTGCCATCTTTATTGACCTAGCCAAAGCCTTTGACACCATCTTCCACTCCCTAATCCTTGCCAAACTCACCGACGCTGGGCTCTCCATACCAGCCACTGCCTGGTTCCATGACTACCTAGTAGGCAGACTCCAAACTGTCAAAATCGCCTCACACACCTCAGACCTGCTGCCCGTTACCACTGGCATCCCCCAAGGTTCAGTCCTGAGCCCATTGCTTTTCTCCATATTTCTAAACGACCTCCCATCAGCTTGCCGCCACTCCTCCATCCAGATGTATGTGGATGACACTGTCCTGTATGCTTCTTGCCTAACTACAAGCAGCGTTGCTACTCTCCTTCAGGAGGATTTCAACGACATCCAGGAATGGTTCCGGTCTAACCAGTTATTTCTAAACCCAAAGAAAACTGCGTTGTTAACTTCTGGCTTCCATCAAAGACTCTCCGGCCAAGCCCCCTGCTCCCCTTTAAAAACCTTGGACGGGACCCCTCTGGACCAATGCTCCAGCTTTAGATACCTAGGCATCTGGCTTGACCAGCACCTTGATTTTGCCATTCATATTGACTCTCTACATAAGAGGCTACTTCCCAAACTTGGAGCTTAATACAGAAACAAAAGCTACCTCCCCTCTCCTACAAGGCAGGCTATAGTCCAAAAGATGATACTACCTGTACTCGATTATAGTGACATAGTATACTCCATCACTCCCTCAACCGCCCTGGCCAGCCTCGACACCCTATTCAACTCATTCTGTTGCTTCATCCTCAACTGCCCACAATCCACCCACCACTGCTAACTTTACAGCTCCCTAGCCCTGCCATCCCTCCAAGATCACAGACTAATCCATTGCGCCAGGATCGCTGCCAAATTCTGGTACCTCTCCCTGCCACCTTACCTGGCATCTACCCTTGCCCAACAACCTCCCCCAGCTTACTCCCTCAGACGCACAGACCCCAGACTACTCCACGTCCCCTTCATGTGCAAATCTAAAGGTCAGGCTGCTTTTTCCTACGGGATTCCTCAGATCTGGAATGCTCTACCAGCTACCATAAGACACGCACCAAATCCTAGTCATTGCAACCAGCTACTCAACATGCATTTCTCCTCCAGCTGCACCTGTTTTTAACTCCAATGTACCATACTGTTTATGTTGCAATGATGTTTCTTCTAAGTTGTTTCATGTATCTCAATCATTTCCTCTGCTGTATCTAACTGTCTACATGTAGCTATTCTGCCATATGCCTATAAGGCAGCTAGCCATACCTCTCACTGTTGAATGTCTCAGTCTCAAACACTGTGATTTGTTTTGTATTGGGTCTTGGCCCCCAGGACACATCTGGAATCTAGCATTGTTGCTCAGTATGCCTTCCTGGTAAAACTCATAAATAAATAAATAAATAATAATAATACTCCATTAGAGACAGGGAATAATTAGATATATTTGGATGTGGTAGTTGACTCTTGCCTGACATACAAAAAACAAATAGAGAAAATGACTACAGATTCACAGAAAATTGATCTTCTTATATAGATTTTGTTATATGTTAACAGACTATACAGGCAAATGAATGCAAGGAATATCTGCTACCAATTTTATAGACAAATACATAGAATTTGGTGGCAGAAGGAGACTGAGGGTCCATCTAGTCTAACCCTACTATAATACCATACCTGATTGACTCGCTGTCCTGGTGGTTGGTATTCTTCCCCTTGCAATCTCACCACTCAAACTCTTACTGACCCTTTTCTGAACTATGTGTGTTCTTGCCCTGTTCTATCATGCTTACACCTGTTAAGGGTAGCTTTTCCCATCTCTCCTGCCCAAAGTCTATTCCACAGATTCATGACCCTCTTCATAAAGTAGATCTTCTTCAGATTTTTCCTAAATTTATCCTGCAACAACCTCCAGTCAGGGCCCCTAGTGACTGCATCCCTACTTCTTACCAATAGGTTCAAACTGTTTACCTTATTTATACCCCAAAGAAACTTATATGTACTGTATCAAACATGTACCCTGTCCCCACCTAGTCTCTAGAAAATACATGTTTAGGGTCTCCAGCCATTCCTCATATGAATTACACTGTTGTAACTGAATCATCTTGGTAACCCATATCTGAACTGACTCTAGTCTATCAATATCCTTCCTCAGATAAGAGTTCTATAACTGGACACAGTACTCTAGATAAGGCTTCACTAGGGTTTGGTATAGTGGCAGAATTACCTTGCTTCTCCTACTGTCAAAACTCCACCCTATGCAACATAGAATCCTTGACGTTTGCTGTATGCTTTGTTGCATTGGCTTGTTTGCTTATTGGAGTCACTGATTAAGACCTTTACATCCCTCTATTCTGATGTATTCACCAGTCTAACTCCTCATGTCCAGTATTCAGTGTGTGGATTATGTATGCCTTAATGCATTACTTTGCACTTCTTGGCATTGAACCTCAACTGCCAGACCTTAGACCACTTCTCTAGTTATTAGATCTTTCTGATCCTGCACCCCTTCCTTATGATCCACCACGCAGCACAGCATCACATCATTAGCAAATTGGCACAGTTTTCTTTGGCTACCCTTCCCAATGTCACTTACATATATACTGTAATAAATAGGACAGGTCACAGGCCTGATCACTGTGGTGCTTTGATCATGGCCTCTCTGTCCCTTGATTTAGCCTCATTCACCATGTTACTCTGAGCTACCACTCTCTTAATATATTTCTAAGATTCCTAACTAAACTTCACTCCGCTCTCAAGTCCTCAGTCTTCTTCAGCAGCCTCCTGTGTGGTGCTGAATCAAAGGCCTTACTGAAGTCAAAGTACAGCAATATACTGTCTAACCCCTGTCTATTGCATTGGTGACCCCAATCAAAAAGCAGTATCAGGGTTGCCTGGAATGACCTCCCTGACACAAACCTATGCTATTTTTTATCCTGTGTGGATTATTTTATTTATTATTATTTTGGAGTGTACGGAAGTCTAATTTGGGGATCGGCCTCAGATGGGGTACAAGCAATACAGAATTTCATACAATGCTAACTGAATATTTGTAGGGAAAGCACAAAAAAGGGAACATCACTGTAATCTACATATTAATCCTTAGACTGCCAACAGAATTAGAATGTATTGGAGTTCTGGATGGATATATCAGTCTGCAGCCCTGTAAGGGTTAAACTAAAGTGGTTTTCCCTCCAAAAGAGGGACTTGCTGAGCATGAGGCTTGTAACCTATAAACTGGTTGCCCTTAGCTCAAGGAATTCCTTGGTAGATTTGTGGAGGAAATCTCTGGAGATCTATGGCCGTAGCCATCATCTTTCCTGGCATGCGTATTATTATTATTATGGCACACATTGCTAATTCAGAATTCCAATTCAGAGGGAAACATTTGGAGGGATAACTCTCACTCTGGCCCTCTAATGAAATAATGCTGTGGTAGTGCTATAAGCTGATATTGTATCTAAAGGTAGTACTCCAACAAAGGATGCCCAATACACAAAATGTGGAATGAGAAGAGTACCAGCTACTGAAAGGTGTGCACTCAGCCTCAAGGCAATGAGAAGGCCTAACCATGCCTGAAAACTAAAGGAAGGGAATAAGGAATGAGACTAGCGGGATCTTAGGCAGATGAAGTAGAGCTGCTTTTGGAGGTGTTGCTGACTTGGTCTGTACAGAAAAACTAACTCTAATGAGCTTAGGGCACCACCGTGCAGCAGCTGAAGGTCTTAATAATGCACCATGTGTTGCTGCTGACCATGGGTTTGCACAGCTGAAACTACCCCCTGAGCATTATGCCTTCTCATCACCTGGTGCAACTTCTCAAAGGTGCTGCAGGAGACAAGCAGCACAAGAAGAACCCCTTTCCAAAAAAGGGACTTGTCCTGAAGATGTAGACTTCATGGGGAACAGGGGAACAGAAAACTGGGAATGATAAATGGCCAGTAGAATACATTTATAAAGCCTGATGTAATGTAGAAATGAACTATGATGATTGTAGAAAGAACAATTGAAGGATTGGGTTGGAATGAATAAGGGCTTCTGATAATCAACTGATACAGTTGCTAATGAACTAAATAACTAGGCAGTGAAATATGAAGCCATATCAAAGGCCAATATCAAGGAACCACACAGCCACCAGCAGAAAATGAAGGAAGCCATTGTTGAAGCAAGACTGCAATGAAGAGGTAGATACAGGCTGACCGAGTGATGGCTGACATGACTGAAAAGGGTTTGTTTGAGACTGGTGGAGTTAAGTGGTTGCAGATGCTGGCAGAGTCAGGTGGCGGCTATGAAATGTAAAGCATGCAGAGAATCTGCAGTGAAAAGGCTGCAAATGCTGATTATGAACAGCAGGTAAACAAGTGAAATGGTTGCAAGTGTTTGGTTATGAACAGCAGGCAAAACAGCTTGAAAAAACAGAAATGAAATACAGCAGTATAACAGAGGCTGAACATAGAATTGAGTCAACACATTGAAAACACACTACAGGTAAGCATTGCAGTAAATTAGGACAAAACAGCAGCATGTGTGGTTGTCCTAGAGAGGAGCAGGAAGCACAATGCTGCAACCAGAGAAAGCAAACAGCATACTAATTCAGAGCTGCAGAAAGCAAAATCAAACAGAAAGCTCCCCCCTCAAAAACAAACAAGAGGGAAGCAGCAAACATTGGGAGGGAGGAGCAGAGCCTTCGACTGCAGCAAAGAAACAAAGCTTCCAAATAAGGCTGAAGGAAGTTGGTAGCATAGGAAGGAGGTGTGGCTGTTTGATCCTGCCAGGCTTCTCCTGCAGCTCCAATATGGTCTTCCTCTTCTTTACTCAGCTAACTCCAGCATTCTCAGGAAATGGGACACTTCTTATAATAATATCTGCAGATTCGCCTTATCCGCCCCATGCCTCACTCATCACTGACACCTATACTCCGGGTTAAACTGGCTGCCACCCAAGGAGCTCCGGGCCTTCTCTCTGGGTTGCTTTATAGACTCCCAAACTAGACCCCCTAGACCGGACTCCCTGGCCCTCCTGCTTACCCCCGCATCTCAAATTCGCTCACTTAGATCCTCCTCCTCACCCCTGCTAACATGTAGACCTTGAACCACAAAAATGGGCGAACAGGCTTTCTCATACTTCGCGCCTCGGTTCTGGAACTCTCTCCCACTTCAGGTCAAAACTGCCTTTTCCAACCGGGTTTTCAAAAACTCGTTGTTCTCTCACCTCATCACACTTGGTCACTGCCGTTGCTCATAACATAGCCACTGACCACCGGCCTGCTGCCCAGACCCCCTTCAGTTGTTGCAACATTAAAGCTTTGTTATGAGTATCCTGGAGTACTAAACTGTTGTCATGCCACTATGTATACTGGTTATATTTTGCCTGCAGCCTATTCACTTTAATGTCATTACATCATGATGTATCACTATAACTTGTGGCACCTTTGTCTTGTACTCCACTTGATTGTACCTGAAAATGTTACAGTTCTGCTTGAATTCAATCTTTTTTCTGTATTGTCAGCATGTCGTTATGTTATCACTGTAATTTGTGGCTCCTTTGTCTTGTACTCTCCCGGGTCGTGCTTGAAAATAGGCAGGATTGTTGCCTAACGCACTTACCCGGTTACCAAAAGCTAATAAATAATAAATAAATAAATAAACCCTCAGACTTAAACTTTTATTTATGATGTCTGGCTTTTGCCATTTTGTAGACCTGCATCTTGTCCATGAAGTTCATCTACTTGATATTGTACCATTTTTTTCCATAAAGATTTTTATTGAAATTTTCCAAAATATAACATTTATAACAATCCAATTACACCGTAAAATCATAACAAGTTCAAGTTTTGAACAGGCAGAAAACCAATGAATTACAAATGACAAACATGTAAAAAAAAGTGACAATGTACAATTAAAACCAAAATTTCTACCCCAGGTTAGATCACAGTTGAGGAAAAGAGATGTAGTAACACAACAAATTTAAAATGACAGAGGGTGATAGGGCCTGAAAATGAGCAAAAAAGCACAGAACAAATAATTGGAAACCTAAAAACGAGAGGAAGATACCAAGAAATATAAACAAACAAGGTCTTGAAAAAAAACATGTTGAGCTAACCAAATGGGTGGGGAAAAATCTGAGGGGAAAGGAAAAATGAAAAATGGCAACCCCTCTACACAGAGATACTAAGCCAACTGTGGAGAGATATAATGGCCCAAACAGCAAAGTATAAAGGAGCAAAAATATACACACAAAAGAGGGCAAGACAGGAGAAGGTGGGCAAATAATCTGTGCTGAGGGGCAAAAGAAATGTGGGAAAAGAAGGGAAGGAGGAGTAAGAGTCAAGCCACAGTCCCACACAAAAGATTAATATACAAGTTAGCCAGCCTGGGAGTGGGTCCCAAGATAACAGCCTAGATAAAGAATTGGCTTGAGTATAGGACACAGTGAGTAACAGTAAACGGAGTCCACTCTGAAGAAAGAGGGGTTACTAGTGGGGTACCGCAAGGTTCAGTATTAGGACCAGTCCTCTTCAATGTCTTTATAAGCGGCATACTGCAGAGGGACTGGAAGGAAAAGTATGTCTCTTTGCAGATGACACAAAGATCTGCAACAGAGTTGATGCACAAGGTGGGGTGGAAAGGATGAGAAGGGACTTGGCAAGGTTAGAGGAATGGTCAAATGTATGGCAGCTTAGATTCAATGCTAAGAAGTGCAAGGTAATGCACCTGGGAAACAAAAACCCAGGGGAAGAGTACACAATGGGGGGTGAGATACTAACAACAACAAAAATGGAAAGGGACCTGGGGGTAGTCATATCAGATGACCTAAAGGTGGGCAAGCAATGTGAGGGGGCAGCAAGGAGGGCTGGGGAGATACTGGGATGCATAGGGAGAAGCATCACCAGTAGAAAACAGGAAGTTATTATCCCTCTGTACAGACAGCTGGTCAGACCCCATCTGGAGTATTGTGGGCAGTTCTGGAGACCCAATCTCCGCAAAGACATAGACAGGATGGAAGCTGTCCAGAGGAGGGCAACTAAAATGGTGCAGGGGCTGCACCAGAAGACATATGAAGAGAGACTTAAGGAGCTTAATATGTATAGCCTCGAGGAAAGGAGGGAGAGGGGACATGATAGAAACTTTCAAGTACCTCAAGGGAATCAACAAAGTCCAAGAGGTAGCATCTTTCAAAACAAGAGTGTGCAAGAACAAGGGGCACAATTTGAAGATAGAGGGGTTCGCTCAGAGGTAATTTAGGAAGTGTTTTTCACAGAGAGGGTTGTGGATGCATGGAATGGCCTTCCGGAGGAGGTTGTGGAGTCAAAAACAGTGGTGGAATTCAAGCATGCATGGGACAGTCATAAGGCAATTCTAGGGGTTGGGGGCAGAAAGAAGTAGGCAGCTGGTTAACTAGGATCTGCAGCTTATCCATTAGGTAGGGAAATGGGCAGACTGGGTGGGCCAAGCGGTCCTTATCTGCCATCAAATTAGCTATGTTTCTATGTTTCAAGCAAAATAGACTATGAGGGAGGATAGCAGGGAAAAACATGCAAAGGAGGTTCTACTCCATAGAAACTCCAGCACGCATACTAGCGAACTAGAAAACAAAACAAGGGTTTTGCCAAGAGATGTCAGCCATTGGGCATGTACAGAAGGGTGTTATGGCAGAACTTGGCAAGAAACGGGCTCCAGACAGAAAAATAGTCCTTCAAATTGCCCACTATCAAATGAGAGGTTCTCTCATACCATGCAGTGAGGAACAAAAGGTTAAACCACTCTTCATAAGCGCATGGCTGAAGGTCCCTCTAGTGTCTAAAGAGTACCCTTTCAGCAGCTTCCATTGTTCCTTTGATCCAAAGGAGCTGCGGCCTGGTAAAGCCAGAGTCAGGCTGGGGTAAGCTGAGGCGAGCCAAATGGGGGTCGCAAATCCCCAAACTGGGGAAGATCGACTGACAAGTAGCCCACATTTTACCCCAAAAAGAGTTTATAATGGGTCATGACCATAAAATATGTGTTAGGTTGGCCTGAGGGGAAGTGCACCTCCAACAATCACTGTAGGGTAAAAGGCACACCTTATACAACCACGGAGGTGTCCTGTAGGCTCTGTGGAGGATTTTGTATTGATTAGATTTAGCTTGCATCTCTCTAGATGTGAGATATGCATTGGGCCAGACCTTGGCCCAGTCTTGTGTAGAAATCGTGAGACCGAGTTTCAGCTCCCATTACTTTCTTGGCCCTCGGATGGTAACGAGGGATGAGCCTGAGCCCAAAAAACATATTAACTTTGTGGAGAGGTGCTGCGCCCCATCTAAGGTAAAAATCCAGTGGTCAAGTGTCTGCAGTTAAGAAAGAACATAGTCTGGTGCAGCCTTGAGCTTAATCATGTTCCAAATCTGTAAATACTTCCAAAACTGAGATCTGAGTAGCAGGTACCTGGCTTGCAGGGCCTAAAATGAATAAAAACAACCTGTCTGTGAGTCAAAAAGATCTCTAAGCACTGAGATACTGCAGGCTTCCCAATCTTTCCTAGATACAGGCTTATTATTTATAAGCAGACCTGGATTGTGCCAAAGTGGTTGGAAGGATGAGCTGTGGTATTCTCAGTCCAGTGACTTGATGTATTTGCCTCAAATATGCTTAGTATAACGCAGACATGGGGATAATCAGCACATAACATACCCTTTTAAATAATTTGTTTAAGATAGTTTGGTTAGTAAGGTTACTGTGCTCATTTTCTCTTTCATTTAAAGCAGAACTCTCAGTTCTGGTCGCTTGCTTTTTTTTCTCTGAAGGTTAAAACAGACAACTTTTTCTGCTTCATCAGAATAGTTTTCCCCTTCCTTGCAATCATCCAAACTGCTGTCATTCCTCTGATTCTGCTAAAAGTTCATTTTAATTTTTAGAGGATATAACATTAAGGGATTGACCTGCTTCTTTGATGACCAGGTTGCTGAGATTCATTGGATTTACCAAAGTCATGACTCTGTGGCATTCATCCACTGGTACAATATTTGCATTTACACAAGGCTGAGGAGTTCAATGGGAAACGATATTGAGTCTAACCTCAGTGGCATAGGGCTGAGCAACTTTCTCTGAATAAAAACAGGTTAATTCTCTCAGTATCAGATTTTTTTTGAAGATTAGAGGCACTTTCCTGTTTTTCATTTTTTTGGGGGTTAAAAGTAGATTTGCTCCCAGTTTTAGGGGTCCATCTTGTGTGCCCCTGGGAGGACAACAATAAATGTTCAATTTCTGCAGCTTTAGTAAGTCAAGGGGGCCTAATGCAATCATATCTTGCCTCTTTTATTCTGAAGTGAGTTCACAAATTCCATGTGCACTTAGCACAGAGATTGCAGAATACAGATAGAGACAGCGATAGAGAGATCGGCATCTAATAAAAATCACAATATAAATGAGTATACTCAAAAACATGTATTTAAACTATCAGAAGTTCTTTCAAAAAGTAGACTATAGTTTAACAAAATAAATCTGGGGATGGGAGATTATTATGTTCCTAATCTCCCATCCTATCTCCCTGACCTTCCAAACATGTTATACGTAAGCTAAGATACTTCCGAGTGTTGATTATGATGTGCCAGTATGCAAATATAATTAACACACTGTCATATCTTATTTTCTTACCAAATGTTTGAGATCTTTACAAACATACAAACATATGAAATTGCCAACAGAAACAGGCCGTACTGGTCTATCTCATCTGCTCAAATGCATAGCTCAGTTAATTCCCTGGAGCTGCCCCAGCTCCTCCTGGAGTCACCCCTAACCATCCCATTCCCCTCCCCATCCACTTTCCAGTAGTGCCTCCTTCAGTCCTAATCCTCTTTATCACCCTATCCCACCCCCACCCCTGAAACTGTCCACCGCCTTTGCTCCCACCACCTCCTCTGGCACACTCATTCCACCCTCCATCACCCTTTCAGTAAAAAAGTGTTTCCTCATTTCTTTCTTGAATCTTCCCCACACAAATTTCAGGCTATCGCCCCTTGTACCCTCCTTTCTTAAGTTAAAGATGCCCTCTGTACCAACCCTGTATCTGCCCTTAAGGTACTTGAAGGTTTCAATCATGTCCCCCCTCTTCCTTCTGTCCTCCAGGGAGTACATGTTCAGCTACCACAGCCTCTCCTAACATGATCTGTCCCCCATTTCCTTGATCATTTTGGTTGCCCTCTGCTGGACCCCCTCCAGTAGTTTGATATCCTTCTTCAGGTAAGGGCACCAGAACTGAACACAGTATTCCAGGTGTGGTCTCTCCAGTGACCTGTACAGTGGCAGAATAACTTCCTCCCTCCTAGAGGTGATTCCCCAGGTGATGTAGCCAAGCATTTTATTTGCACTGGCTGCTGCCATTCGGCACTGTGATGTGTGTTTCATATTACCCCTGACCATTACTCCCAGGTCCTTTTCCTCCTCTGATACAGTCACCAGTATTCCCCCAAACCAGTAACTGGCCTTTGGGTTTCTGGTTCCCATGTGCATTACTTTACATTTCCTAGCATTGAAGCCCAACTGCCAGATGCCCGACCATTCCTCCAGCTTAGCCAGGTCCTTCCTTAACACCTGTCTCCCCTCCTCCATGTCCACCCTCTCACAGAGTTTAGTATCATCTGCAAAAAGGCAGATCTTGCTACTAAGCCCCTTTGCAATGTCACCTATAAATATGTTGAACAGCACATATTTACAGGTGACATTATAGTCAGTGACTTTAGTCATTAATCTTTTAAAAGCTAAAATATTTCCCTTTATAATTTTATTATATTTTTTATTTAGTAAACTCTAGGATTACAAGTACCTTTGAGCAGGGACTGCTCATTTACAAAGGTTCCACGTCAAATAATAATAATAATGGAACAAGGGACTACAAAATATTTTATTCAGAAATAAAGAGTTAATAAGCCATTAATTAAAAATATCAATACCCATGGGCTGCTCATCCACAGAATGGTACAGCTGTCATTCAGGACACTGGCAATTAAAGTACAGGAATGAGCCCAGAGCATTTGGAGGGCGTTGGCCAGTGGAAGGAGCATCAAGTATTTCAAAGGATGCTGTTACCCTTAGTGGGTGGGGTAGGATGATGAGCTTATTTATTTATGTATTTATGTATGTATATATGTATGTATGTATGTCTTTGGTAACCGGGTAGGTGAGGTGATCCAGAGGACCATTTTCAGTCACAACCCAGGCCACAAGGTGGCAAAAAAAAAAAACAACAGATACAGAGGGTACATGCAAGAATACAGTACAGTGCACATCCTGCTCAAGGTACGGGGTAAGGTATACAGTGGGTTAACTAAGTAAACAAGGTTAATTAGTACATAAGCATAGACAAGCGATAAGAAGAAACAGATGGTATAGGTTACAAATAATAACAGTATTCAATTATGATGGTTCAGATTCCATACAGTTGTAGAAACAATACACTGTGCAAGTTCTAACAAAAATCAGCACTTTCTTACTATGGTTTAGGATCAGAGACAAAGGAGATCAAAGGGGGGGGTGAGGCAGTGGGTTATAAGGGGGTGAGGAAGAGAGTTATAAGGGTTTGGGAGGGGGGCAGTAAGATTTAGGGTAGTCTTGGGGGTTGTGTAGGTAGGACAAAGTTGTGGAAAAGAGGGGAGACTAGGGGGCAGAAAGTAAATGCTGCTAATTCATGTAAGAGCATTTGACATGTAGACTCTAGCATTTTTGCAAGGAGCAGTTGTAGTTTGCAGCCATAAGGAGCCAAAATTTCAGGTTTTGTTTAAAAGCTTGGTTGGTGACAGATGTGTGAACAGATAAAGGGGGCTTGTTCCATAGGGAGGGGGATGCGATCGAGAAAGCCTGATTACCCGTAGTAGTAGTGGTGTGGAGTATTTCCAGTGGGGGTACTGAGGAAGCCCAAGGGTCCTTGGAACTGCTCTATCTGTCAGGAGGGGTGAGTAGGGGGACAGGTTCTGGTTATAGAGTGAATTGTCCACCAGACAGCCCATACCTTGTAGTGGGAGCCATCCCAGGGTCTGGTAGAGGGAGTAATGATGGGAGCGGAAAGAAGCTAGAATGGGTAAAATGACATATGGAGTTGTAGGTTGTGCTTAGCCATGAGAACAGTGTAGTGGGTAGGTGCAAAGTAGACCTGGGAGCAGTAGTCCAGGGGGGGCATCAGGTTACCACATGCTATGGCAAGGCATGCTTCAGTGGACAGGTAATGTTTGTGTCGGTAAGCAGTGCCCAACATTTGGTGAATTATTTGTATGGTATGACTGACATGTTTAAAGAATGAGAGGGAGGGGTCAAGGGTAACTCCCAGGTATTTAAATGATGTGATATTTTCAAGGGGAGGGCCAGCTGGGGTGAGTACCAGGAGGGAGGAGTTAGTTTTGACAGCTTTGGCTAGGCAGGGTTTAAATCCGAAGACCATGGCTTTAGTCTTTTTTTCATTGACTAGGAGATTGTTGGAGAGGAACCATTGGTGGACAGAGCCATAGTTCTGTGTGAGGGCAGAAGAGAAGGAGTCAATGGATCTGTCACTGTGATAAAGGACTAGATCATCAGCATAGAGGAGAGCATTGCAACTAAGGCTGTCCCTGGGAAGTGTGTTATTGAACATGGAGAAAAGCAGGGGTCCAAGTATTGAGCCCTGGGGAACTCCAGTGAGCACACGAAGGGGAGCAGAGGATGCTTTGCTAATGATGGCTGACCGAGACTGGTTTGATATATAGTCGTAGAACCAAGCAGCAGGTCCGGTGGAGCAGTCAAAATAGAAGCAGGGTTGAGTGGAGGAAGTGGTGGTCGACCAGGTCAAACACTTTTGATAGATCAATGAAGACTGCACCTGTGGGTTTGCCCTGATCCATGTTCCTCTGTACATGGTTGGTGAAGATGGCCAAAACAGAGGAGGCATTATGTTGCTTTCGGAAGCCATGTTGAAGGGGACATTCCGTAGAAGGTTGTGCTTTTCCAGGTGCTCTGATAGCTGAGCATGCACAAGTTTTTCAAGCAATTTGCTTAGGTGGGGGAGGAGGAAGATGGGCCTGTAATTGTCCGGAGAGAGGGGATCACCAACTTTGAATATTGGTACAACATTGGCATGTTTCCAGAAATCAGGTACGGTAGCTGTGGAAAGGGCAAGATTGAAGATGTGAGTGAGGGGGTTAACAATTGCAGGTGAGATGAGTCTTAGGAAACCGGGGTAAAGTCCATCACTGCCAGGACTTCCTTTAGCCTGTAGGGACTTTAGTAGCTTAATGGTATCAGTTAGGCTAATGGCCCTAAAATGGAAGGGAGGAGGCAAGGTGGTGGTAGAGGAGGAGGGAGAGATATTTGGCTGTGGGTTCTGGGCTGGGAAGACCTTGAGGGGGGGAGCTTGCTAAGGTAGGGGGATAGGTCGGTAATTTTAAGTTAAAAACATCTGCAATTTCAATGGGGTTTGAGGTGGGACTAGTAGGGGATGCAAGTTGTGTAATCTGCCTGTTATTTTGGGGGTTTAGAAGAGACCCAATGGTAGGTAGCACAGAAAGTACATGGGTGTCCAAGGGTGTTGTTTTGTTGATTTAGGTAACATTGGCACTTGAGTGACTTGGCAGTCTGTGTGCAGGAGTCTCACAGCTGCCGGTAGACATTCCAGAGTTGGGGGGGGGATGGGGACGCTTTGTATGCCTTCTATTTTCTATCCTGATCTTTCATTGATGCTAGGAGCTCTCTGGATAGCCAGCGTGTGGAGCTGCCTCTTACCCTTCTGTTCATGAGGGAGGAATTAGGTATCCTGTATGCAAGAGAGGATGGAGGTAAGGAAGGTGAATGCATCAGAGATGGTACTATAATGGCAGAGGGCTGACCAGTTTATTGCCCTAACATCTCTGAGGACTGACTCTGGATCTTGGTGGCCAAACCTTCGAAGGACAGGAGTTTGGGGGGGCAGTTTGACTTGGTGGATAGTACAGCAGAGGGCAGGGTGTGGTAACTGATTGAGTCAGACATTGTGCCTGTTTGGAGGATTAAGTCTGCTTGGTTAGTGGTGACCCAATCAATGAGGGAGTGGTTTAGTGTGTGAGTGTTGTGTCTTGTGGGGGTGGAAATACATTTTTCCAAGTTATGCACCTTCAGTAGGATTGTATGGTCTAGTGCAGGAGCATCCAGCCAATTGAGGTTGAAGTCTCCAATTGCAACCAGATCTCTAGTGGGTGCTGCATGCCCCACGCCATCTAAGAAGCTGGATAATCCTGGGATGCCTCCTGTTGGGGGGTTATAGCAGCAGCCTATATGGAATTTTTTAGACACACCGAGGATTAATTCAGCGAGGAGCCATTCACTTGGTGAGGTGGGGGTGGAGCAGCTAATGATGGTGGTAGTGATGTGTTCTTCCACATATAGTGTTACACCTCCACCACTTTTTCTGCCAGGTCTGTCCCGGCATAGGAGTGAGTATTCCTGTAGTTGAAAGTGGGAGTCTAGGTGGTAAGGTTTAAGCCAGGTTTCAGAGAGACCTAATACCTGTGGTTTGTACAGGGTTACCCACTCCTCAAGCTCAGGGAGCTTTGCTGGGAGGCTGCAGACTCCGAATAGTCCACCGCCAGCTTGCTGCTCACCTTGACATGTTTAATCTTCAAACCCCGTGCCAACATGGTTCGCAAGCTACTTAACTCCCATCCAGCACGCAGGGGTCAAGGGCCTGAGGGCATCCATCCTTGCATACTTAAGCAGTATGCACCTTGGCTGACCAGACCTATCACCTGGCTTTTTAACCTCTCGATTCGTACGCCTACTGTCCCATCCACCTGGAAAACTGCCAGAACCATCCCTATACACAAAAAGGGCGATGTCAAACTCATGTCCAACTACCGCCCTATATCTCTTCTGCCCACTCTCAGTAAGCTGCTTGAAAAAATAGTCCACCGCCAGCTTGCTGCTCACCTTGACATGTTTAATCTTCAAACCCTGTGAAAACATGGTTTCCGGCCCAGTCACAGTACCACCTCTGCACTTACACAACTGCAAATGACATCAGAAATAATATGGACTGTGGCCTACTCACTGGGGCCATCTTTATTGACCTGTCTAAAGCCTTCGATGTGGTACACCATCCTCTCATGCTAAAGAAACTCCAATCCATTGGAGAATCTGACCAAGCCCTCTCCTGGTTCCATAGCTATCTTGACAATCGGACTCAGGCAGTAGCATTTCACAAGGCCCTTTCCTCCCCCCTAAACATCTCCCGTGGAGTTCCCAGGATCCACTCTTGGACCTCTACTCTTCTCCTCTTCCTAAATGATATTCCCACATGTCCCGCATAGCTGCACCAGATGTACGCAGATGACCTTGTTCTCTACTCTGGGTCAAAATCGGTTGCTGCCATCAACTCCACTCACTAATGACTTCCAATTCCTCTGCAGACCTGGCTCTCAGCAACCACCAAGTCCTGAACCTAGAAAAACCTGTGCTATGCTATTCGGATCCTCTAAGAAACTGTCTGCCCCTACAAACAGGCTCCGGGTTCAATGTCTTGATGGCTCCCTCATCTTAAACACTGAGTCCTTCAAGTACCTTGGGGTCACTTTGGATCCCACACTTGACCTGTCTCAACATGTCAATATGGTGTGCCATGCCGTCAATGCTAAAACTGGCGGAGCTTATCGCATGCGCCACTCCCTCACTCCTTCTGCTTGACTTTCTGTTGTGAGAGGTATTCTCTTACCCCAGCTCCAATATGCTCTGCCCCTCCTCTTTGCTGCAAACTCTGCTACACTCCACAAATGGGACACTGTCTACAACAACATCTGTAGATTCGCTTAACTGCCCCACGCCTTACCCATCATTGTCTCCTTTACGCTGGCTTAAATTGGCTGTCACCTAAGGATATTCGAGCCTACTCCCTGGGCTGCTTTATCGACTCCCTGTTCAGACCTCCCTGCCCTGTCTATCTTGCCAACCTCCTGACTCCTGCCTCACACACCGTACCCTCAGGTCTTCCTCTGTCCCCATGCTCTCCACTAGACCTTGCATGACAAAATGGGTGAACAGGCATTTGCCCATTTTGCTCCCAAATTCTGGAACTCACTCCCCCTTATGGTGAAAACTTCAGCCTCCCATCAAGAATTCAAAACTCGCTGTTCACCCACCTTCTAGCCTCTGGCCAATGCAAATGCTCTTAATTTGCTTTGTCCCACTGCAGGCTGTCGGGTCTGACCCTGAGTACTACACTAATGTTCTCCCATGCAATATGCTTGTCTAGGTGGCTATGAACCTTGATGTCTTTATTGTCCTCAGCTGTCTTATGGTTACCCTAATTGCTTTATTTTACATCCTTATTATGATCTATTCCTAAAATGTACCCTTATGTAACTATTACTGTGCTACCCAATGTATATCTTGTTTTGCTCCTGTACACCTATATTATGTCTGTGCATTTCTGCATATTGTAACCAATGTCCTGTGCTCTCCCGGGTCATGCCTGAAAATAGGCAGGTCTATTGCCTAGCGCACTTACCAGCGCACTTACCCGGTTACCAAAAGCTAATAAATAAATGTGGGGAGTTTTTAGCATGGAAGGCTTTGCTCAGATGTTGTCTGTATGGTCAATGTGGGTGTTCGTGGGGCCAGAGTTAGGTACTATGTCTCCAGCGAGGAGAATAAGAGCCAGGAGAGGGCAGTTAGGTAGATGCCAGTGGGTGGATTGGAGGGTGAGGGAGTGTACAAATAGGCCGAGCAGTTGGCATTCAAAATTAGACAGTAGGGCCAGGAGGATTTCATTTGTGAGAGTGAGTTCAGGCCCAGATACAGGGATCGTGTTGTCAGAGTTGTCATATGTGGAAGGTGAAGGGCATAGTTTTTGCTGGTCGTTCACCAGAATTGATGCGCATATATCAGTTATCAGTAGCAGGGAGGTTAAGGAAACCAGCATGAGTATGGTCAAGCAAGAACTCATGTTTATTTGAAGGTGACTGACTTTGCAGGCGGCATCCTGAGTCGGGGGGGGGATATGGTAAGAGTGGAGCAAAACAGCTGGGCAACGTGGCTTGGGGAGGCCTCAGGAGCCAGGCCAGAAAGATCAGGAGAGCTGCTTTAGACACAGTGGGGCAGCTGGGCCAGAAAGATCAGTAGAGCTGCTTTAGACACTGTGGGGCAGGAGGTCCAGCACGTAGGGAGAAAAGTAAGTTGTGATTGCTTGTGCTAGACAGTGGGGAGGTCATAAACAGAGTCGCTATGGCTGGGAGTTGTGGGGCATTACTAGCAGTAAATGGAAATCAGTTTGTTAGGGTGAGAAGGACAGAGGATTGACTGAAGGCCAATGACAGAAAGGGAGACAAGTGAGGGCAGAGCTTAGGCAGATTTAATAGTGGTCGGGGCCGGGGAGGGTGGGCAGGAGAAATTACAGATATTCAAATCTCACAGGGAAGCCAGAGAGAGCAGTCTAGGAAAAGCTGATCCTGGGCTGGCTTGAGTTCCTGAGGTCAGCTTGACGAGTCGACCAATGGTGTGGCAGGGTTCCATGAGCAGACCAATCCATGAGGTCCATGTCTGCTTGCTCAGCCAATGACATGAGGAGCCGGCACTGGGGTTCAAGCCTGCCCGCTAGCAGGAAAGAGCATACCTGGTGGGCTGGAAACAGTGGAAGGGATGGCGGACGGAGAAGCATCACATCCCAGAGGGTCAGGGCAGCCGATTGTGGTTGGTGATGTGGCTCACAGCTGTGGAGAAGAGAAAGGGGAGAGAAACAATTAATTTACCAGGACAGCACAGGCAATAAAAATGGGGGCAAGGGTCAGATAGGGTGAGGAGCCACGTAAGCAGCAGGGGATTAGGAAGGACAAAAGAGAGACAAAAGTAATTAAGTAAATCGCTGGGAGGGCCTAAGGTAGCGAGGCAGTGGGCGGGGGTCAGAGAGCAGACTGGGGGAAGGGAGAGGTCCAGAGAGGAAAAGAAAAAAAGCTTTGCTCCAATGCCACCACCTGGGTGCCAACAGGTGGTGGTGCACCTCGGGATGCTAGATGGGAAGGGAGAGCTTCATGATGTTGGCATGCTTTCACGACTCATATGCATGTGCGATCAAAACATACTTTCCAGTGGCATCCCAGAGGAGTAGGAGAAACTAAGGTTGAAACCCCACAGTAGCATGCAGGATGATGCCTACCCCTGCTGACCCAAACCCCAGCTGCATGCCATCCTTCTAGATTTCATGTCCCAGCAGAAGTCAGCCTTCAACCTCAAAGGACTCCACCATGAAAGGCAATACTTGCTCTGTGGACTCCCTAAGGATAGGTAAGTGACAGAGAAGGGAATGATGGGGTTGGTAAGTGGCCAGGGCAGAGATAGGGCAGAGTCTGATACAGAGGGATAAACAGAATAGAAAAAATGTATGACCAAGTCTAGAAAAGTAAAAGCACCTTTTTCCATTAGGATAGAAAATACTGCAGTTTGTCCCCAATCCTTATCTCTTAATCACATAAAAACATTTTGTAGACATGCTGTATGTGGCCTGAATCTGAGGTTCAGCCAAGAGGCAATGTGCAATAAATAATTTGCACCACCACCTGAAAGTGCAATACACACATATTGGAGCAGAATGCAGAGTGGGGAAGAAGTTCCCCACATTACCATGTCAAAATGAAAATCATTGCACCTTGTGAAAAAGGGGTATGTACTAGGCAAAAGCCTGTGTGCACACCTGTGACTGCAACACTGCATGGCATTGTGACATGAACCTGGTATAAGCCACCATGCCCAAAGCTGTAGTGTGGTGGTGGTGCTAGGCATAAAGCCATCCCTGCAGGGAGTGTCCCCATCCATAACCCACAAGAGTCCAGTGTACCTGTGGCCCAGAGGTTCCCGCTCCCCAGCCCCCATTACTAGCCTCCTTGGTGGTCTAGTAGCCCTCTTACACAACTGCGCTCTCATTTCATTTTATCTTTGGTATTCCAGTGGCACTTTACCTCATGCCTTCCTTTGCTCCTTCCTTCCCTTCATTACCCCTGTTCTTACAGCAGTGTTGGTCAGGTATCCCGCTAACATGCACCCATGACTGCATCCACCTGGTCACCAGTTTGAACCCTTGTGACTATGTGCCTAGCAAAACCTGCTTAAATGCAATAAACCAGGGAGCTTACCCCAGCATGTTAGGGGCTGAGTGGACTGCATAGTCTTGTGGCCCATTTCTGTGGTGGCCCCTAGGCCCATCCCAACCACCAAAAAATTACTTTTATGGTTGGATGGTAAGGTGTTGTGTCACCCACTGAGTATTGCATAATGGGGTTGCAAGTAAATGCCAGTGACCTTGTTCTTTGCAGCCACTTACAGTAGATTTACATTTTGTGGCTGCCTATCAATCTCATGATATCTAAAACCATCAAGGTGTAGGGAGACCTACATTGACATTATGGGGTGAAAATCCGCCGCTTACAGCTGGTGCAGAACGCAGCGGCCCAGCTTTTGATGGGAGCTTCTCGGTCCTGTCATATCTCGCCAGTGCTGCACTGACTGCACTGGCTGCCAGTACAGTGGCGGATCACCTTTAAAGTCAGTCTTCAGACTTTTAAAGCTCTACATGGATTGGGCCTGAACTACTTGAAAGAGCTCCTGGTCCCTTACTGCCCTGGGCGATGACTCCACTCAGCTGATGAGGGGTTGCTAGAGATTCCGAGGGTGTGCTTGAAATCTTCTGGGGCCCGGACATTTATGCATGTGGCCCCAACCCTCTGGAATTCTCTACCCCATCAGTTATGGGAGTGCGTGACCATGGAGGGATTTAAACAGGCCCTGAAAACATACCTGTGGTGCCAAGCATTTGGTGGTTGATTTCTTCCTTCTAACTCTATCAATTGTTTTATATATTTTTTAAGATGCTGAGATGTTTGATGTGTTTTTAAATTTTGTTAGGCGCATTGGTTTTTGAAAGAAGTCATAAAAATAAAGATTATTATTATTATCATGTATACAGTATCATCCTTTATTGAGGCTGAGAAAAATAGTATGGAACTAACAGAAACCCAGTTCATTTAAAGGTGTTTGGGATTATTCAGAACTGAACTCAACCTTTGTTAAGTTTGAAAGCTGAAATACACTGTCTCAGTTTCACCACTTCAAGGTTGCACATCGCATCATGTTTGATATTAATGGTTGTCATCAAACCCAAGTTTAATTTTTGCTGAGCTAACATTGCAATACTGACCTTGGATAATGACTCAGGAAAGAAAAATGATAGCCTATTAAAGGCAAACTCACACAAATATCTGACATGCCCCATGAGTAGTAAGATTGAATTATTGTTTCTCTATAGAAGAAACATAACTCCTTCTGCCATACAGCAGAATATAATATATCCTTAGTGGTCACAGAGAAGGTCACTGTGCGTGTTCTCCTATTAGTAACAGACTGACATTTTCCTGCCTGCTACTGATATAGTTTCTATCCTGAAACTGGGAAAACAAGGGAGCAGCATTAAAGAGCAACTGTCACAAATGTTGGCTGCAGGCAGGCAAAAAATACAATGAAGTTGCCTACCCTAGGAGCTATTTGAACCATATACCACATATTTTTCTTACTTGTAAAAAGAGTTATCACCTCTGGCTTGTAACTTCATGGTACGAGCTGATCGGCTGCTGAGCGCTGCAGCCCCACCCCTAAAAACAGCATAATTATGATGAAGTAGAGAATGGTGCTGCAGGTGCTATATAGAGAATGTAATAGGATTGAAGAGGGGGCTGCTAAAATGTACTTAGATTATCTTTGTTGGGCAAGTATACATGTATGGGGCTATAATGTATGCTGTATGTGCCCCTTCCCCTACCTACCCTCTTAGTACCCTCCTACTCCGTCCAGCACCAACTTACCTTATACAACTTTGTCCATGCTTGCTGGCAGAGGTTGTGATGAGGAACAGCATAGGCCCTACTCTCACCAACTTGATGTTTGCCATCTGAATGAGAGGGACCAACCATGTGCATCGTGTATAAACAGCTGCCACCAGTACTGTAATGATTATTTGGATTTATTTCAATTTTAATATTAGCATAATTGTTATTACAGTTTTCATATTGTGTTGAAGCTTTGTTATTTAGCAAATTTTGAACTATATACACTCTTGGTAGAGCTAATGTATTGGAAATTGAGGCTAGTGTAACTTTACAGTTCAGTCCGCATTAAACTCCAATGTCAATGAGGGGGTTTGCATGCACTTTAGTTCAAACCATGCTATACTACACTACACCATGCTGCATTACAGAGTTTACATGTAACAGATAAGTATGTGTCAAAAAATTGCAATCAGGTATTTTAGAGATGCTTTAAAAATGATTTTGTCTCTTCTGTTTGTTCATTTTTATACAGGTTTACAACCTAATCACACTTTTTATTAAATAGATACTGGTTATGTATGATTACAACTTAAAACCAGTATGTGTGTATCTCCGTAACACATACCATTACATATGTCCATGTGCAACGGCGATTACTTCCCACTCCACCTCAGCTGCTTTGAGGCATGCAGTAAGTAATTTGCACTTCACTGCCTTAGGAAATACACAACCAGTAATAGTATGGATAAAGTATGGGTTGGTGTGTGTAATACGAAGTTCACACACACCTGAGGGTTAGATGCTGCATAAACCCTGAGAGTGAAGCTCGGGGTTTATGCATAACATCTAACTCTGAGGATGTGTGTAAACTTTGAGTTTACGCACATTGATCCATACTTTGTTTTACATAATTTAATGGGTTGTATTTTTTCGCCTGAGGAACTTTCTCAAATGTGAGCCAGAAAGTATGCTTGAAAGGAATAGTCTTACCTTTTTGGTGCGGTTGAATGCTTTTATTTCTAAGCTTGAAATAATGGTACATTTGAACATGTAAACTTTAAAGTTGGAAAAGTAAAACTAACTTTTTAACAAAGAACAACTTTGTTGATTTAGTAAAGTTCATAACTTGCTGCGGGTTCTCGATTTCCCCATTTCTATGGTGGTTACTAGAAGTTCCTTGGAGACACTATCATGTGACCTGGAGAGGGAGGGGGAGGAGAAGAGAGAAGGGAGAGGAAGTGCACTTAGGGATTGGGCATCATTTATTGTAAAGGTCTGTTGTTTTTTTGTTTCCTAGCAGCAGTTCTGGGAAGTTTATAAAATATTTGTTGCTGTTCACAGTGGTTATTTGGAGCTGTCAGAATCGTACAGCACCTGGATTCTTCACCTTTTTTCCAGTGGCTGTTTGTAATTGAAAATGTTCACTGTCACAGATTTTTGGGATATGCAGGCATTCCCAAAGATGGATTGTAGTGTGCTGCTGGAGATTTACTCATGTGCGTCACTGCTTGTTGTTGGCAGTTCCTGGAGTACAGCAGGATTTCTTGATGTGGAAGGTCTTTGGTCATCTGAGTAAGTCAAGAGACAGCTTATTTCTTGTTGCTTTTTCTCTGACAGGGTGTAATAATTATTAATAGACTGGATGTTGTGGTGGCCCAAGATTTGTTGCATGTCTGTTGGGGGGGATGTTGTGGTCTACCAGGCATTGGATACTAGTTTTCCTGGTTCGTCATTCTTTTGAATTCTCACAGGCCTGACTCCATCTTCATTCCAGCCATCATTTGTCTGAGCTTATAGATTCCTGTATTCATGTTGCAATACCATAGGAATGTTTCTTTTTTATTTGTGTTCGGGGCTATGTAAAAAGGAGCCTCTGGTCTCAACATTTCTGGTGGTCTCTGACTTTTATACAACTGGTATGCTCTCACTGTGTCCCTTTGATGGTTGGCCATGTTGGCATAAATTCTTGGCTTAACTGACCAGATGTTACAGGGGTTCTCCCCCATTTTAGTTTTAGTCTGCCTTTCACAGTATTCTAGATATGTGTTGCAGTTGCCGTCTACTGCTTGCTTTATGTTTGCCCACTATAAATCATATTGTTCTTTAGTTCTCACTGCAAACTGTATGCCAAAGCTGAAAAAGAGAAAGTTTAAGATCCCCATTGGGGTAGTCATGCGGAGTGCTCCTGATTGATAAAGCAGCTCTACATCTTCATCTGACAACGGCTGAGCTTTATTTGATCTGTTGCCGTTACCAGCTTTCTTGAGTTATTTTTGTTTGGCCGCTATGGTTTTTTTAGTTTCAGGGAACACATTGTCAGGACTTTTGAAAACTGAATGGGGATATTTCTGTGTAACTAGGTACCGTTCTATGCTGGCCACTATCCCCCTAATTGTCCCGGGCTCATATTCAGTGCCATCCTATCACTTGACTACAAATAGAAAGTCATCTATTTTACTGTCTAGGTTTTCCAGTTGTAGTTTTTCAGATCCAGTTGTTTCTCCTACCTCTGTTAAATATGTTCTAAATAACTTGAGGTCACTTTCATTTTGTCTTGCAGTGTTTCTGTTTTCTTGCTCCTCTATGAAACTTTGTCTGTCTGCGGCATCTATTGAGTGAAACTGATCTGACATGTTTTATTTTTTTTCTTTGGGTGTTTTTCCTCAGCGAGGACATGAGAGAACATTATGGCGGTATGTTTATGCGATGCAACTTTTAAGGTGAGTGGCTTTGACTGTGGCAGTTTGTGACAGAAAACAATTTTCTGTTCATTGAGAGGCAATATTTTGACTCGAGCTTTTTCACATAGAAAGTGACACGTGCTTGCCGTAATGAGCACTCCTTAATTACAGCAATTTACACATGCTATTTACTATTGGAAAAATGTGACCCATTAATTATTAAGCAATAAGGCACAACAGGGTGTGCACTGTGCTGGGATAATACACATCTCAGGGGGGTTGAAACATGAGACAAAGCTGAATGCTTCTGCTTCCACAACCCAAGATGGGCCAATATCACAGCACAACACACAGCCTGGAATGCCTTATTGAAATCATAATATGGCTCTATAGAGAAAAGGAAAAAACACACTTTTTAAAAAAAAGAATCCATTAAAAAGGAAAAAATATGGTACAAAATCAAGACAGTGAAAAAAGTCCCATTTCTCCTTGTTGTGCAGTTGGTGGCATGAACACTCTATAGAAGAGAAACAGATGGGCAGCAGCACTGTAATGCTGTGAGCAATGGATTGAAGGGGATTAGAAGGTGAAATCTGATCTCTCACACACACACATATACACACACACGCCATCTATTGGCTAGCTTGAGGTTTTTATTTATTGTTACTTTAAAATTAAACTGGCAGTTCAGAGAGATGAGGTGGCTAGCACTGGCTTCTGCACAAGTGCTGCGAAGACAGAGAACGAGAGAGACAGCATGCAGCAAGACATAGCCGCAGCAGGGATTACCTTGTAACTGCCATGCTCAGCAGTAGTGTGGACTGCAGAACTAGAGGGAATGTATTCTTTCTATTTTTCTTCTAGTTCTGTAAGTATTGCTGTCCCTCTGTCCTGAAGTGTGTTATGAAGTTCAGCATGGGAGTAAGCAGACAGTCAGTGGTAACATGGAGCAAGAAGTGATATCCCGTAGGTTGGACATGGTGAACAAGCTCGGGATGCTCAGAACTTCTTCCCGTGCTGTTATGCTGGGATATCAACACAGGGTTCTGAAGTCATCATCAGCCAGTCAGGTCAGTAGATTTTCTCAAACCATTTCATAATCTATAACACTGGCAACAGTCAAACTCATTTATTACATGTCCTCGGTGGGTGATAACTAAATTAAGCACTGTCTTTGGTCTCATGGTTTTATGTTGTGTTACAAAACGGCAAGAATAAATACTGAAATCTGATTGGTCAGCTAAGGCCATGACTCATGAAGTTATCCAAGCACAACATCATGGATCAAGTTACAGCACACACAAGACCGCATCACATGTAAAAGAAATCATTACACATGCCATGTCAAAGTTGTATATATTGGCATGGCCACCCCACATTTTGCCAGTAGTTCAATCATTTAAATGTAAATCCCTCCATCCTGATGTCACAAACCAATCCCCAAACCAAACCAAATAGATCTAATGGGCCCAATTTTCAAAAGTGGTAGATCGCTGCAAGAGACTTGAGTCAAAAGAGTTTGATGCAAGGGGTTACTTCACAACTTATGTTAAATACAATTGTCTAAAGCAGCCTGTGTCAAATCCTGATGTCACTGTGCCAAAGCCCCCTTGTGCCAAGGTTGAGGCAAACAACCAGGTGTGCCATGTCTCAAGGGTGCTTGCACCACAGCAGGGTTGCAACATCACCCTTTTAGGGAATTTACAAGTCCCACCATGTATGCAGCAAAGGGCACCATTTAGACCAGCCAGAAGGTGGGCTAAATGGCTTGTACCAGTGGGAGGGGGGTCTGACAATTGACTGCCAGGTACAGGAGGGGCACAGGAGGTGGCATAGTGGGAATCAGGGGGACAACTGGGCATCACTGGGAGTGATATGGCACCCGTCAGCATGTGTTTGCATTGTACTGTATTCTATTATGGTATACTTATTTTCCCTGGTGGTCTAGTGCCCCCCAATCCCAATGTCCCCCAGATACAATTTTACATTATCCCTGATAGTCTAGCAGATCCTGCGATCCCTGATCTCCCCCAGAAATATTTTATTATCTTCAGTTGAAGTCTAGTGGATCCCCCCAATTTCCAATGTGCCCCAGATATATATTCTTAACATCCTTGGTAGTGTAGCAGACCACCCTGATCCCCAATGTCCCTCAGAAATAGGTTATCATCATCCCTCGTAGGCTAGCAGTCCCACCTCCTGATCCCCGATGTCCCCCCAAACCATTACTGTAACATGCCCTGGTGGTGTAGTGGACCCCCACCTCAGCATGCAGTGTCCTTTGCTCCCCCATCCCTTCCATACGCCAGTAAGCTGTACAGCCCTCTGCTCTCCAGCATGGCTGGTCACCAACTGAGTTGTCAAAGAGTATGTACCGTATTCAGTACGCGCTCCTTGGCAGCTCAGTAGGTGGCCAGCCATGGCAGAGAGCAAAGGACTGTCCCAGTTGCTGGTTTATGGAAGGCACGGGGGGAGCAGGGTGGTGGTGTACTGCTTGCCAGGGTGGGGGTTCACTAGACCACCAGGGCATGTTACAGAAATGGTTTTGGGGGACATCAGTGATCGAGGTGTGGGTCAGCTAGACTACCAAGAATAATAACAATCTATTTTTGGGGGGGGGACTTTAGGGATCTGGGGGGTTCTGGCAGACTACCAGGGAAGGTAACAACCTATTTCTGGGGGACATCAGGGATCATGGGTGGTGTCCGGTAGAGTACCAGGGATTATATAAAACTACATTCTGGGGGTCATCAGGGATCAGGGGAGGGGGGTCCACTGGACTACCATGGAAGATAACCTATTTCTGGAGGACATTGAGGATTATGAGGCCAGTAGACCACCAGGAAAGATATGTATACTATAATAGAATACAGTACAATGCAAATGCACCCAACTGGGTGCCATATCACTCCTGGTGATGCCCAGCTGTCCCCTTGACTCCCCCATGCCACCTCTCATGCCTCTTCTATACCTGGCTCCCTTCTGTCCTGAAGCTTCACCCCCCCATGACTATCCCGGCCCCTCTAGTGTTGCACCAGGTAGGGGGGGCAGATCCCTGCAGCAGTTTCTGCAGGTGCACCAACTGTTTGGCACAGCAGTTGACTTGCGGCAAACCCGGGGAGTTTGGGCCAGGACCCTGATTTTTATCATATCAGGCTCAGGGTCCATGGTGCACCCAGAGTTTGCCACAACCCTGGAGCAACACAACTTTTGTCACTCTAGGGGCTCTTTGAAAATCGGGCCCAATATATCCAACCTGACATATAAACATATTCATTTTTCAAACCTGTTAAGTTTTGTTTTTCTGAAACTGAATGAAAATACGAAGTCATCACCATGACTGGCTTCAGAATTTGTGCATCCCCTGCCTACAGTGAGAAACAGAGTGCACTTATGTGCTTTTCAGAAGCACACAGCTCTTCATTGACTTCCTGATCACCATTTTCTCTCTTGGTTTTGTTCTCCCAGTACTAAAACATGCCAACTGTACCAAGAGATGCACAGCCATGATCATGTTTGTGGAGGAAGAGCAGCAGATCTTTGACTTGCAGGCAGGCACTACAAGACAATGTAAGTGAGAGGAAGAAAGAGAGGGAGAGAAAGAGACAACCAAAAAGAGACAAAAATATCATTTGGGGGTCTGTGACATAGAAGGGAGGAACAACAAAAGAAAGGAAGATGGGCTGGGGTAGAGTCACATTAAAAATGCAGCAGCACCACCTAATGGCCAAAAACAAGAGCCATTCTATAATTGCAATAAGGCACTCGAGGGTTATTATTACTTCTCAGTCATTGGATGCACTTGTCCTGTAGCCTTGTGCCCAACCACCTGAGGTGTGGCATTATCCAAGTGCAGCACACACCCTGTTGTGCACGATTGCTTAATCATACACCTCAGGATTTTAATAAAGCCATTGCACTCTGTTGCCTACACATTATTCTCTATTTATTTATTTTTAGAAAAATATTAATCCTAGCCATCAATGATTGACAACAACATGTAAACCACTGTCCAACAGGAGTTTATGTAAAGTTGGCATCCACTGAAAACTCCAATATGTTTTTATAGTGTAGGTGATGAAAATTACAACATTAAACATGATCCCATTTTAAAATATTTATCAATACTGCATGAACACATTAGTGAGATGTGATGTTGTTTTTGAGATTTTCTATAAACTCTGTAATTTGTACGACAACTATCAGCTACATCTAAACTCTATAGTGTAGCATGATGTATCAAAGTGTAGTGTCACTGTCACCTGATCATCCTGAATGAGTTGCTTTTGCATTGTTTTTTTAAATTAGCATTGTATTAACAACTCACATAATGCAGTTGTGCAATATGTAGCCAGCTCACCAGCAATTTGTATGAATAGTTTTGCAACTCAGCTTGAATACCTCTGCAGTATTGTTACAGTGCAATGCAAAACCGTGTTGCAACTAGAAATGAGCAAATGCTGAGTTAGTATTTGGTGAATTTATTGAACTTTGGCACTCTTACCATTGATCTGGCCCAATTAAACTTTGGAGCCAGATAAGATCAGCCAAATAATTCAAAATAACATGCTAGTCCTTGCCAGGTGGCCTGGGTTAGTCATGTGGCCATCACTTTCCCCACTCCAGTAACTTTCCACCATACTCCTGAAACTTTTTAGTATTATTAATATTAGCTTTTGTTAACCAGGTCAGCGCACTACACACAGAATACTCCAATTTTCAGCATTAAAAAAACTAACAAAATCCAGCTCCTGGCAATGTGCCAGCAGGTGTTGACTGATTTTTTTTTTTTAAGTTTTTTTAACTGACTGGAAGAACAGATGAGAGTAGAAGAGGATGGGGCTGACTGAAGTATAAGAAAGCTGTTGAAGGCGGTGTCTCTTATCTCAGTTTTTACAACACCAGGGACCTGAAGCACATTTGATTGAAGTATCGAAGTCAAACTGAAGACAGGGGGTTCAAATCAAAGCCAAACCACAGTTGCCAATTTTCCTTTTCAGTCTTCCTTAGTTGCAATCCTTAGGCAACATTTTTTGCAAAGCACTGTATTGGATATAGCAACACTTCTACAACTCATTGTGTAATGAAAAAACTTACTGGTAGACAAGTTGAATTAGGAATGCACCATAGAAACTGAAGATAAGTAACTAATTATTGAAAGGAAATAGAAATAGATCAGAGTAAAAACTAATCTATAATGATTATTTCAGCTGACATCTGACATCATGTCAGGAGGAGCAGAAATGCAGCTCTATGGATCTACAGAGCTTTATCAAAAAAACTCCCAAGCTATATCCTGGACTGCTTCAATCTGACCACTCCCAGCTCCTATGCCCTAAGAAGCAACAATATCATCCTGCTCAAATTGCCCAAAGTCAACACCAAAATAGGGAGGAAAGCAATCAGCTACTCTCTAGCCATAGCATGGAACACCCTACAAAAATCCCTAAAACTGTCCATTATCATTCCATTTACATCCTTCAAGCAGCACTGTACAGCCTTCTTCACAGAGAAATGCAGTTGCTACCGCTATAGATAGAATAGTCATCCCACAAAACCTTATTCCAATCACATATGGCATATTCCTTCCAGCCAGACACCGCCAGTATATTGCACCCAATATTCCCTTCACCATCCTTGTACTCATTATGTGAGTGACTGTCATGGCCCTCATTGTGATATATATGTATAGTACATATTGTAGATGTTAGTTTAACTTTCTCTTGCCAAGCTTTAACATGTGAATTCTCTGTATATTATTGTGTTATAAATAACATTTTCTTGTTTCTGTATGTATAACTGTCTCATAAATATGTGATGTAATTGTGTGCACCAACTCGAACCTTGACCTTATCAGGTCCATCTTGTAAATGAGCCTTGCTCAATGATGATCGCCTGAATAAATAAAGATTTGATTGATTGATCTACACTAGCTGAAATTAGGCCAAAGCAGTCTTTGCAGTGGCAGCATAGCAACTGTTTGACATCTGAATGTGGATTTGGAGCAGATTTTGTGAGCAAAGATTCAATCTGATCCATTTGAAATAAGACATTTTATGGAAGATGCTCAAACAGTCCATCAAATTCCATTCCTCTGTTATTTTAAAAATATACAAACACATGAAAACAAGGAAAGAAGGGTCCATCTAATTATTTCCCACAAAAACTCAGCAGGCACAGTCATTTACTACTTTCTTTCTTTCTCTTCTAGATACAATATGTATGTATGCATAATTTCAAGACACTAATAGTTTCATTCTTTAATACAGTACTTTAGTTGGATGTTAACACCATGAAACTACCGCTCTTTCTGTAAAATATTTATCAGTAGTCGTCCTAATTCTCCACCATTAATTGCCTGCTTACTGTATGTTTTCTAGGTCTCTCACCTTCTGATGTTTTGTATAAACCTTTTAACATGAGTTTTTTTTTTCCTTTGGGAAAACTTTGAAAACATAACAAGAAGAAAAATAATTAGCATGCATGTAGTGCTTTTCGTACACACTGTGCCCCAAGTGCTTTAAAAGCAATGTGAGACTGATAGTGAAGTAACTGTAAGGATGTTGCAGCCATTTTGCACATCAACACTCGCACACAGCCTTGGATAACTGCATAAATTACTTTTCTGGATCTGTGTTTGCATGCAACACCAGATGGCAGGATCGAATCTGAGAACTTTCGCAAGCCGACCTCTGGAAATACCTTGCTTAGGGCTGATAGTGCCCATCCAAAGCATATAACACAAGAATACCTAAGGGCCAATTTTTGAGGCTGAGGAGGAACTGTTCATCCATTGAGTTTTTTATGCAACATGCAGTGGATCTCACCAGCAGATTTAAGGCCGGTGGCTAAAAGATTAAAATCTTGCAGAAAGCTGAGGAATATGCACTTGGGCAGGATAGATCAACATTACTGAGACCCAGAAGCAGAGAAGAACACAGTGGTGACTTAATCCATTTTGTCACATAATTCAACAGGGTGACACCCAAGGTGGCTGAGGCTTTAAAGAAGTTTTGGCTGATTTTGAAAGCAGACAGAGATTTGTCAGGTAGAATTGGTAATTCCCCAAGAGTTGTTTATCGAAATGGCAGATCTATGAAGGATAGAATTGTCAGGAGCCATTTTATCCCTGGACCCTTTCGGGCCCAGAGTTTACTACCGGCAAAACCACAGGGTTCTTTACCATGTGGAAACTGTAATATTTGCACCTACATGCAATGAGAGAACACCTTTACTAGCCCGACAAATGGAAGAAATATTGACCGTTATCATTTTGTTATCTGCCGCACCACACATGTGGTTCACGCTCTATGGTGCAATTGCCCCACCCTATATGTAGGAATGACTGCTCACCCCCTCAAAGAACGCATGAAGGAACATGTCAGATTAATTTTACATGGATGCTATGACACTCCAGTAGGTGCACACTGGAGTATGTAGCATGGGCAGGTGCTGTCATCTTTTAAATTTACTGCTATTGACCATGTACCTCCTCTTTTGAGAGGAGGTAATTGATGTCATTTACTTTTGCAGAGAGAGAGAGAGCAGACACATTTTCCAACTGAATGCAGTTTGCCATGAAGGATTAAATGAGAATTGGGAGATTACTCTTTCTCTGAATAGATTCATCTGTTTTGAATGGATTTTCCATTTTTTAGTATTCTATAGTAATTTGAGGATTTTTGTTATTGCTTTCTGTGTCTGTTATTGTTTTGTTTTTTGTGTTCTGCTAAGAAAAGTCCATTAAGTATTAATACCTGCTTCTGTTTTTACTCTTACATTCTTATTTCCTTTTTTTATTGCTATTGACCATTTAACTTTGCATTATATGTTCCCCTTCTATCTATATCTCTTCAGGTTCTCTTAAGTTTTGACGATGGTCTTTCTGGGTTTGTCTAGTTCCCTTTTTTCTTTTTTACAGGTATCTATCAGAATGAACCCAACTAATGGTCCTACAACAATGGATGTCTTTTTCTTCATTAAGGAAATGGACTTTCTGAGGGATACTTTATCACCTGTAATGCCATATTTTGTCTGGTATTATATGTTCATTGTCAAGTTAAGATTACTAGCCAGCCTGTTCTTTATTTTTATTTATTTTTTGTATTACTTTGTTTGGTATCACATGAGATGTGGCATCAATTAAGACACTGTGGGCCAGATATTCAAAACTTTGCGCTGGGCAAAAAACATTTGCGCAGGTTTAGCGTGGGTCTGCTATATTCAAAAGGCCAAATAGCACGGGCAAACTGCATTAGCGCCGGGCAAAATTATAATGTATGCAAGCGGCAAACTGACATGAAAACAGGTGCAATGCTATATTCAGTGACTAGCGCTGCGCTAAGTGGTTTTGCATGACTTAGTGCGACACTGAGCGCGGTGCACATTACCGCCCAGGAAAAGCTTGTCTTAATCCTGGGCAATCAGCTGTGCACGACACTATGGCTTTGCGCGGTGTTTGCGTGGGTTTAGCGTGACCCTAACAAATAAATATGACACATAGATAAAGCCAAACATAGAGGAAGCATGTTGCTAACTGATGGCATCACAATGATGCCATCATCTGCCACCAGTCCCAGCCATGCCAGGCAGTAAGTGGTGACCCTGCCACCAGTGGACAGTATGGCAGTGTGGCCATACAGCACACACCTGCGGACCACACTTCTGTGGACACCAACAGATGCCAGCACACACATGCAGCACTGTGGGAATGGAGGATGTTGAGGGGAGCATGTATGGGTGGCGAGGTTGTGCTATAGACCAGGTGTGGCCACAAGGCTGGGACACATCATGCAGTGTACATGGACCAGTATTGGGAATACCCCAACACCAGTGTACCTTACAGATAATATATGCCCACCCTCTGGCCACATACCTCACAGCTGTACAACTGCCATAGCACACAAAGCCAGAAATGTACATGTCACTGTGAGCATCCATGCCACAGGTGCAGCATCTGTGGGTCACACAACAGCATAACAGTAATGTCCAGTGTCAGTAAACATCCGCAGGTTGGGCCTCTCACTGTGTATAGTGCAGTCATCATCACTGCCCTACACACCATAGGCATTGCTGTGTCCACAGACTACTGGCCCCTTGCTACTGTAACTTCTGCTGTGCACTGCAGCATGCCCTACAGAGTGACAGTTGCATGCAGCACCACCACCACCACCTGTGCCTATGCTGTCTTGTCCCCTGGGGTGCAATATGCTATGCTGTACTGTTTACATGTAGCCTGCAGCTATCATCGTGCACTGCCAGACTGACCTACAGGTGGAGCTGCGGTTGGACCTGGTCAGCCCCTGTACTTCCAGACTGACCTACAGGTGGCTCTGTAGGACCCTGCAGTAATGCTGGGCAAACTGCATGCAAATCAGGGTATAATGAGATACTAATCCGGTTGTTTGCCCAGAGACTACCTAAGTAGGCTCATTTGCATGGCACTTTTGAATATGGCACATTTTAGCTCCGGGCAAACATGTTTGCTCAGGGCTAACTGCTTAGCTCCGTGCTAATGCTGCGCTAATGTGTTAGCATGGTGCTAACGGTACGGGGAATATTATACAGTTTTGATCACTGTTCTTTCACATCTGCTGCTTCCTGCAGCTGTACTGAGTCCATGCTTTTGCTGGCACACACATTGGCCACGTAGTTCGTCTGTACCTGCCCTCACGTTGCTGTGTACTGTGTTGTTGTTGTGGGTTGCACTTCCTGGTTGCTTTATTCAGTGCTGTCTTATTCCAGGGCTATGTTTGCCTTGCACTCCCAGCCCAGTTTGCATGGCCTCATTACCATGCTATATTCGGAAGCTGTTTGCCCTGGGCTATTCCTTTTGAATATAGCTTGCTCTGTGCTCCGGGCTAAGTTTGCCCTCCAGGCAGTGCTAATTTTGCCCCAGGGCAAAGTCTTGAATATCTGGCCCAGTATCTTTAAGTGGTAGCATTTTAAAAACTGAACTACTGCACACGCAGACTCCCCGATGAAAGGTCCACAAGGGTTTGAAGCACTGGGTTTTAGTGTTCTGTCATTTTTTAGGGTCTGTGCACTCAGATTAAATTGTTTTTTTGCATTTACTTGATGTTGCCTGTTTGGTTCATTTGTGCACCTTTCCCCTTTTTGAACAGCTCTTGTTTTTCCTTTTTGGTGCAGCATCTGAGTCTTTATGCCTGAGCACCATGGGTTTCCTTTTCCTGTCATTTCTCACATCCTGCCCATAATGTGTTTTCGCACCAGTGGTGTGGAATGGCATGGTTGATGAGAGAAGTCACCTTTCAGGACAGAGTCACAAAAATGACAGTTCCAGTGTTCATGAGGTGGAGTCCCAGAAAGCCCATGTTGAAAATCTGGTGCAAAAATACCTAGAAATGCCTGAGTTATGCAGAGTTTTTGAAATTGTTCTACACACTCATGTAACTTTGGCAATTTGTAATATTTCCACTCCAAATTTTCAACACTGCAATTTTTTCAAACCACGTCATAAATGGCACAGCTGCCATTTTTCAAATCCTGCCAAAAATGTTTTTTTGCGCCTGTGGCATGGAATGGAGTTACAGTTGCACAGAATTACACTTTGGCTGGGATTTGAAAATGTTCTCTATTGGGTACATGTGGTGAGGTCATAAGAAAGCTATGTTGAAAATTTATGGTCAAATAAGGATACTGTTATGCTATCTTAATGGAGGGATGTCAGACCTTGAGCTCCCACCATAACATAAGGATACTGTTATACTATCTCAGTGGAGGGATGGGAGCACTGGGTCCAAAGAACCCTGTGCTCCCTCTGTAAAATAAGGATACTATTATGCTATCTCAAAAAGTAAGGAAATAAATGGCAAAACCTTTTGTTAATGCATCAGTTAGGATTAAAGTAGCAAAAGCAGGGAAATGTGGCATTAGGGTCTCCAACCCTAACACCACTCCCACTCTGCACAAATGAGGGATCGGGGTGGCATTGGGGTTGTCAGCCCTAATGCTCACCCCATTCTCCTAATCTGTGCCACCCAGCTAATTTTCTAATGGATTGGGGCTGATGACCCCAATGCCACCCCTGATCCCTCTTCATCTGTGCAGGGTGGGGGTGTGGTGTTAGGGTTGGAAACCGTAACACCACATTTCCCTACTTTTGTCGTTTTAACCCTAACTGATGCATTAACAATGTTTTGGCAATTTGTATTACATATAAGCAGATTTGTGTTAAATATGTTTTTCAAAATTTTCTCATAAGTAAAAGTCTCACATGAAGATACTATTTGAACCAAAGAATCAGCCCTTAATATCAAATTGTTTTTGATATGTATGGTGCATATTACTTCAGAAATTGCAGTTGGCACTACAATGATGTCCTTAATATCCTGAATTCTTCTCATGCAGTATCTTTGACAGGCATGCACTATATTTGGCAGCTTCTTCTGATCAGATGAAGCTATTCACTTCACTTATTTGAAAAATAATTTGTGTGTCAACCGTGCCATTCATCAAGTCAGCTAGTTTGTCTTCATAGTTGAAATCCTTCATGCCATCTGCAATTTTTGTCACTGTCCTCTGAGCTCTTCCTATGAGTGTGGTGCATTTAAACTTGCTGAGTTAGGTAATAGTCACTAGTGGGGATAGTTCCCACTTACAGCCCAGTGAAAGGTAACACACATAGCATGGTTAGCTCAACAAGATCCTAGCTCTACAATATTGTGCCTGGCATGAATCACCACCTTTTCTGTCAGGCATGTTGGCCACTCTTATCAAGTTCCAAGCACTTGTAGGAGTCCAGTGCCCCCCCCCAAAGTGATCACTTGATGCAGTTATTTTGATCACCTGCCTGATGCAGTCAACCATGCTCTCACTGTCTCCTTCACTCATCTCAAATTACAGGTGCAGTTTCCTGTTACTTGTGCTGCAGGGCTGCAGTTGAGGGCTATAACTGTGACTTTGGTGAAACCTGGGCTCGCTAGCAACAGTTAATTCCAAGCAGGTTATCTTCAACTGTAGCAGTCTATGGTTTACTTGTGAGCTTCAGGGACTGAACGTGCTAGGCAGAAAGTTAGTGTGAAGGTTGAGGAGATCTGGTTCTACTGCTGACAGATTTCTTGTGGAGGTCCACCATCAGGACTATCAAGAGACAATTCACTTTGATTGGAGCAATTCTTATTAGAGGACATTGCCACTTGGAAGAGCAGGCCACCAACACATTTCCACACTGTAGCTTTTATTTTACATCTGGACAGTCAGCAAACCAAAGTGCATGCATCCATTGAGTGGTATATCTGGTTTAATCAGCCCTTCAAAGAAAAAGACTGCTGGCATTCAGGACAAGGTCACTTCCACTGTTATAAATTAGGGCTGTGCGAATCTTCCAAAGTTCAACATCGTAAAATTTGAGTGTCAAACCACATAAACATCACCAAAGTTATCTTACCAGCATACTAGTTTGTGCTGGTTCAACCATCAATAAGCATTAGGAAATGGTGTAAAATTAAATAACATAATTCACTGGGCTGATGAAGCACCAGAAACAGCAGGAAGATACAGTCAGCCACATTGAGGAGTACTGAGTCCAAATATTGTGTCTGTTAAGTCAGTGGCAAACATGAACAATGCTTAACCTGGTCTTGAATGAGTTTAGGCCAGTGGAGGTGGAGAAAGTATGCAAGATATTTTTGTCACTGCAGCTCAAGTTCTGTGAACTGGACCCAGGGCCAACACGTCTTCTTGTGAGGCGGTGGAGTCCATCAACCGAATGTTCATTAAGATTGTCTAGTGTTTACTTTCTGAGGGTCTTTTTCCTAGTGCTTTGAAAGAGGCACCGGCGAGGCCGTTCCTGAAAAAACTATCTCTCAACACCAACATCTTCGCAAATTACATAGCTATCTCTAACCTGTCCCTTTTGGGCAAGATTATTCAGAAAATCATGGCACTGCAACGCAAGGCCCACCTTGCCATTTTCAACATTTTTAAGCCCCTTCAGTCTGGTTTTAGGTCAAGGCACAGCACTGAAATGGTGCTAGCATAGGTGCATAATGACCTCCTGAGGGCTAGAGAAAGAGGATAGCAGTCAATTCTTGTTCTCCTCTACCTCTCTTCAGCTGTTGACTCAATAGACCATGGCATGTTGCTCAATTGCTTTAAAGGGCTCTGTGGGATCCCTGATACTGTTATCAACTGGTTTGAGTACTTTCTCATTGGCAGAATGCACAGGGTTGTGTTCAGGAGGTTCTCCTCTCACCCAAGCCCCTGGCCATGTGGAGTCCCCCAGGGTTCCATCCTCTGACCCATGTTGTTTGCAGTGTACATGCTGCCCCAGGGTGAGATCATTCAATGTTACAGCATGGGTTTCCACTGTTATGCAGATGACGCCCAGCAGTATATGTCTTTTGCACCCAATACTGGTAGTGCCAAGGAGGTACTATGTGTGCCTGGCCAAGATCCAAGACTGGATGTCCACCAGCTGGTTAAGGCTTACCCCAGACAAAACTGAAGTACTAGTGATAGAACTTGGTCACCCACAGGAAGTCAAAGCCACTGGGGTTAGCCCCACCTTGATACTGGACTCAGCCCCACTGATGGCTACCACAAGGGTGAAAAACCTGGGTGTTATCTTCGATGACAGATTGACATTTGAGGCTCAGATGTCATCCATCATCCAGAGTGATTTTAATTCACTTGAGGAATATCACTCGGATTAAAGCCCTTATCCTTCTGGAAGACCTTGACTTACTGGTGCATGCATTTGTGACATCTAGACTTGACTGCTGTAATTTTCTTTATGCCAGGGTTAGTGAAGGACTCTTGCATTGCCTGCAGCTAGTGCAGAATGCGGCGGCCAGGTTACTGACTGGCCTTCTGAGGTTGTGTCACATGACTGTGGTGCTGCATGATCTGCACTGGCTGCTGGTGAGGTGGAGAATCTCCTTCAGGGTGGGTCTTCTTACCTATAAAGCCATATATGATCTGGGCCCAAGCTACCGGACTGATCTCCTAACTCCATACTAGAGATGTGGTGAAGTTTTAGTTCACTGGCAAAGTTGCTGCGAAGTGCAAAAATTTGTATTTGCGGAACTTTACAGTGTTTTCCCAGACCTAAGCAACTTCGGCTTCACCTGAATTGCAAATTTTTCACCATGAAGTCTGAAGCTTTGGCTGCAAAGTGCAGAATTTCACGAGCGAAGGTCTGCCCTTCTTGGTGAAACTTTGCACTTCCTGGATTGATCTGCACTCCGTGCATTTCATGAAATTCATGGATTATTTTGCAAAGCAAATTTTGCTGACTTCGACCATCTCTACTCCAAGTCACCCTCAGCACTTGCTCTGCTCCTACGAGAAAGACCTCCTAGCAATTCCCAGGGATTGTTTAAAAACATCTGGTGACCACACATTTGCAGTGGCTGTGCCAGCTCTGTGGAATTCACTTCCTAGTTCCTTGAGGAAGGCCTCCTGTCTGGAGGCCTTTAAGTGGGGCCTGAAAGCACATCTCTTTCAGGAAGCTTTTGGGAACTGTTGTACATTGGTGGATGATTTTAACTAACTTTATCTCACAGTCAATGTTTTGGCCTTATATTGTGGATTAATTATCATTGTTATTGTTATTTTATTTTATTTGTATTCTGAATATTGTAAACTACCCTGAGCCTCAGACATATGGTGCTTCATAAATAAAATGTTACTAACTTACTCATTTACTTACTATGTGGTTAGTAACAATGCTCAAATAAAAATAAAATGTCTGTAATTATAAGGCCTATGTATGCCCACAAAATGTCAGTACAGAATCCCACAGCATAGGCTACTGTTCCAAGCATGTTTTGTCCACTGGGACAGTACCAAACATTAATCTGAAGAAGACTGAGGGAAGACAACAGTGTAGCATCGGACAATGTGGGCTACTGGTTCCAAAAAGTGTGTACCCATTAGAACAGTTTCATACATGGACAAGTCTTCTGGTTCTGTCATTGGTAAGTGTTGTACATGCTGGTTTCATGGGCAAAACTGCCCCCAAAATTATTTATTCACCCTGTGTAGACCTGGCAAAAATTCACCAAACATTAATCTGAAGAAGACCGAATGAGGACAACAGTGCAGCATCCCACAGTGTGGGCTACTGATTCCAAAATCTGTGTGCCCATTGGGACAGTACCAAATATGAACAATGCTTACTGTTATTCCATAGAGAAGAGTTGTATATATTGGTTTCATGGGCAACGTAAACCCAAAAATGATTGATTTGGCCTGTGTAGTCTAGCCAAAAATTCACCAACATTAATCTGAAGAAGGCTGAGTGATGACAACAGTGCAACATCCCACAGTGTGTGTGTGTAGGCTACTGTTTCCAAAGAAAAAAACAATAATGGACACAGAAGCCCTCTTCATCTATTGCCTCCTCCTCCTTTGTCTATAGCCCAGCTGGAAGTGTAGGAGATTCATCATCCATAAACCATGGTAAAAAGATCTTTGGAAAATGGAGGGTATTTTTTAAGTGGTCATCTCTACATTTTGAGTTGAAAGGCATGTTCTCTTTTTGGTGACAATATTGCCTGTAGCACTGTAAATCCTCTCTGCGTATGTACTTGCAGGTGAGCATATGAGGTGTTCAACAGGTACTTGAGTCAAAGGGGACCAAATAATCTTTTTTTTGCACAGGTGCAATAAGAGATTCATCTCCCTCTGCTAATGTCACATTCTCATCCAGATAATGTTGCACCATTTTGTTTGCTGGCATCACAGGCACCACTGTGTCAGAAAGTGACTTGCCATGCCTTGTCCTTAAGTCATAGTTGGACAGTTGCTGCTATAGTGGTTTGTCATCAATGGCTGTCTTTCTGGGGAGTAGCAGCAGTAGTAGCAGGTTGACATGGAGGCAAGTTAGGTGACTCCTGTGACGATTAGTATAAGCAGGGGAAACACACTGGAATCCTTCTTCTTCTCGCTCCTCCACCTGGCCTTGCAGTGCAACTGTAACAAGGGATGATGATGAGTTGTGTTCATCTATCTACTTGTGTTCCTGTTCTTGTCTGTGCCATATGTATAGAGACCAGATGGATAAGTCATGCTTTATAGGACTGCTGATCCTTACCACATTTCTGTGCATCAAAGAATGTCTCAAATGTGTCTTTAAACTGAAGGTCCAAGAGAGTTGCAAAGATATAATGGTCATGTACACTCTTCTGAAATGCGTGTGTCATTCCAGAAATTGATCTTATCCTTTCTACCAAACAGAGAGCAGTGGTATCCTTCTTTTCTTTATAATGAGGCTTTTCACTATGCACCTGAGGACAGGCGTAGGGTGCATGGTATGCACAACTGCATGCCTCTGCAGTGTGCCTATCCTTAGCCCCACCCCAACATGCATTTACATGGCAGGTGGATTGAGGGATACAGGTGGGCATCCAATTGGATGCCCATCCTGGGTCCTGAAGTGGATTCCCTACTCCACATGAGCAGGGGGATTCTGGAAAGACACAGGACAGAACACTTTTCAAAGTATGGGAGTGTGCCCAAATCACTGCCCCAGCCCTCCCTTTCAGCTTGATGGGCTGGGGCAGCAGAGTAGGGGATTCTCTGTCCCGCTGCAGCTAGCAGGTGTCATTAGGAGGCATGCAAAAGATATGGCAGGGTCCTGCTGCCATATCCTGCACCCACCTTGCCCAGCATTCTGTACATCAGTAAATGGCATGTAGTGCGGGCACATCCCCAGGCACATCCAACAGACCACCTACAGTCCATAGGTGCATGATTGGTTGATGGATCAAGTGAGCAAGAAGTGTGTACCCCATTACTGAATGCCACCGGGGCTCCACTGGACCCCTGGTTCATGGCATTCTGCAATATGGTTGCCTATGTGTCATGTCATACAGGTGCATTCCTCATCTAGGAATCTCTGAACTACCAGATTAATTTAATGAGTGAAACATGGAATATGTGTATGATCCCCATAGTCAACTGCCTTTACAATGTTCTTTGAATTATTTGATACTATAACCCTGGTATTAACGAGAGTGGTGTCAACCACTCATGAAACATCAGTTGAAGTTTTCTGCATGATGTTCATTATCAGAGCCAGCAATACATAAACTGGCATCTTTCAGAGGTTGTGGGCACCAGTGACTTGTGGCTATGGCTACTGCTACTGCTGGCACATAACCAGAAGAGGAGGAATAGGAGGGGAATGAAGAGGGGAAACTGACACAATAGGCAGTCACTACTCTGTAATCAGTAACCTGACTAGTGGTTCACATGTCAGTGGTGATGTGACAGGCTGGAAGAAATGATGCTTTCAGGGTATGTGACATAGTCTTGTAGGCATTCTGATACAAATCAGGAACAGCAACTATGGAAAAGTAGGTATGGCTGAACACTTGATACCATGGTACTGTAACTTGCATTAGTGATAGCAAACTAGCATTGCTTACTGTACAAAGAAGAAAGGCAGCAAGTCAGTGGCTACCATTTGCACAATTGCTATTGTTAACTTTTTTTTGCCTTTGGTATGTTGGCTTTATATTTATATCCCATTTCCTTCCGCCACCCCCCCAAAAAAATTGATATCAGGCTTCAGGGGCTTCAGTCAAAAAAAAGAAAGTTTAAATGGTTAGTATTTGTCATGCCCTGCTAAAATGCTAGTTCTGCAAAAAACAAAAAGTGTGCTGCACTGCTGAGGTTATGTTTATTAGCCAGCAAGTGAGCATTGTCAGTTCGCCACCAGTTGCTCCATCTGCCCACTGCCCTGCCCCAAGCATACTCCTCCTCCAGTCCAGAGTACAGTCTCTTTCTCCCCTCTCAGGCAAGCCCCTCATTCTAGATGCCTGCTGCAAATCTGGAACAGTTTTGCTGCTCAGCCTGCTTTTTCCCCCTCCATTTCCTCCTAAACATACCCCTTTGGGTGCTCACAGGACTAGTAGGTTGAACTTTTGAAAATGTTTCACTTTGTTTGAAGAACTTCCTAGCTAATCAAATTAGAATGAATCCTGGCACTGCCTGAGCTGCCTAACAGCATGACAAAGAGTGCATGAGTGAGCTTTCCCACTGACTCACGTGGTTTAGCTGAGTCTAGGGCTCCAAATTGAGGCTGGAGCCTGTGACTCACACTGTGCCCTAGTTAACTGTACAGTTGTGAACTGCTGTTCATGGTTCATCTGGTCCACACCATTTGGATCAGGTTGAATCAGTCAAATCAAATGTCCACCTATGTCCCTTAAAGATTTGCCACCATCTGTAAGACTTGAACACCTGCAGTTCGAGGTATTCAGTTCTTCAGTAGAACCAAACTTGCAGTCCTACTATAAATGGAAGTACAGGGGTTCAACTGTGACACCTTCCTAGACACATAAACATATCTACTGAGTTCTGACACACACCTTCTACATTTTTCCTTTTTCAGCAATAACTGGTATGTTATCACACAATTTCTAATATAATCCAGACTCATGATATGCTCAAATTCATTCATCTAAAATAGCATAAAAATATTTTTTTTATACTTTTTTGTTCTAAAAACAGGTTTTTGACATCTAGTTGTTGAGAAGGTGGTGGCTGACCAACTGCTTGAGCATCTTGATTTTCATGACATCCTTTAGATACTCCAGTTGGGCTTTCACTTGTGCTATATCATGGAGGCTGCATTGGTCAAGGTGTGCAATGATTTCTACCTGGCGAAGAATAGAAGGGTTCTTTATTATCCTGGATTTGTCCTTAGCCTTTCACATAATCCGTCATGGGGAATTAGTTAATAGGCTTGCTTACTCAGTAGAGGTGTGTAGAATACAAATTCTGCTGGTAGAATACCCGCAGAATTACCAATCCAATTCTGTGGAATTTCACTAATTTATACATTTCAGTTATTTTGGTCTAGTTTTCAAAGCACATATCCAACTGATACCACATTTGGCAGGTGTACCGGTACTAATGGTTTACATAGGTGTACAAATTTTCAGAGTCCTAGACTGAAAATGAACTGAGTTATCCGTGGCCAAACATTTAATTAAAATTCAATTTTCAGTTATTTCCATCTAAATTTTAAAAATTCTTATCCAAATTTCTTCTCAGCTTCAGGATTTAGAGAAATGAGCAACATGGGTATGTGCACTAAGTTTTAAGTCTCAAGCTTAAAAGGGGCCTGTGCTATGGAGAGCCAAAGATTTTAGTTATTTTAATATAATTTTGAAAGCATTTATCAAAATATTATAACATTTTGCAGATATATGGGATATTTTTACATTCATAAAGGCTCATGGTTTCTGATTTCTAGCTCTAAAGGTGACTGAATTATGTTCAGATAAACATTTTCATGAAATTTCCCACAAAAAAATAAAATAGATTTTGAGGACCTATAATTTTGAGGTGATGCATCCTGATATCATGATGTTTGACTGACGTTGATCTGTGAGCGCTCCGTTTTGCTCGTTTGTTTTATTCAGTTTTATTTACTTTTATTTTTATTTTTTGGCCCGTTCGTTGAGTGGTTATGCTGTTATACCATTGTATTAAGGACCGCATTATTTGCTGTCCGGTCTTTTGTCGATTACTCCATTTTTAGCTGTTTGGAACTTGCCTGCCTAAAAGCTGTATTGTGTCCAGCCGTGTCATTTTCTGCTGCCGTGTGGTCCTGTGGTTGGCTGCTGGCTGTGTGCTGGGAGCGGCGTGTGGAGCTGGGTTCGACTGCCGCTGGTGCTGTGGAGAAATTTTGGTTGCAGGTGGCCTGGGGTTTCTGGCGGCTGCCTGTGTGCTTGAGGAGAATGCTGGACTGCGAGGAGGAACGCTTCGTGGTGGAGTGTTGGTTCCCATTCGGGGAAGGATTATTGCCGAACCAGGAAGAGGAAGTAATCGGGAACATATTGTGACTGGACTTGCTGTAATGAGGAAGCGTCTGGGACAGTGGAAATTGTGGATTGTTCTGAATTAAATTGTCCAGATTCCCTGGTCCAGACAGGGTAGCGGGTTTCTCTGTCTCCGGAGGGTGGTGGGGTTACCCTCGCTTCCTTATTGAGAGAGGGGTACCATCGGAGGGTGGTTCAGCCTGTCTTATTGCTGCGAGGGTCAGGTTGAGTCTGGACTTCTGGTCGATGCTTTCTCTGGATGCCTGCAGGAGTTAATGAAGTTGGACTTGTGTGGACTGTGGTGTGGACTGCTACTTTGGTGATGTATACCTGCACTTTTGCTATTTTTAATTATATTTTGAGATATGATTGGGAGGACCGAAACCTGAACTATTAAGGCCAGTCTTGTGAGAGAAGACTGTCTAAAGCTCTTTGGGCCATACTAGTGGTGAGAGCACAAAAAGTGTGGATATTAAGAAGAAAAGACCTTGAACTCTTGTTTTGGTTTTCCTTTAGTATTGTGGACTCTGGGCCAAATTTTAAGGGTTTTGTGTAGGTGGAAAAATCATTTTCTGCAGTGGTGAGAGCACTGTGGGAGGGGGTAGATGTACAAGTGCTTCTGATACATTTATGTATAACACATTGTTATGAAATGCTTTATGCCTGATATTGGAATATAATGTTTAGTATTTTGTTAGGGTATAATTTTAGTTAGTTTTGTTTTGCTTAGTTATAATAGTTATATTTTGTTATTTGTATGCTGTATTTTAAATTCTCTTATTTATATACTTTGGTGAGGTTTTGTATTAGTTATGTTACTATGTGTTGGAATGAAAATAGGACAGTCGGCTATTATTCCCCCCTCCAGGCTCAGGGATCTCCATCCCTTCTCCTGTCCCCCCTGTCACCGGGAGTCTATAGAAGGTGTAGGGCTCTGAGGATTGTGAGGAGGGGGAGGAGGAGGGTTGGGGCTGGGCCTGGGGGGGGACAGAAAGGAGCGGGCGGATAGGGATTGTGAGGTCAAGAAGATGCTCTGGGGTGAAATGGGCTCAGGAGAGGGGTTCTCCCTGTCTTGTGCCCATACCCAAGGGTTCTGGTTATCAGCAGGTAATGCGGTCATCGTCGGAGGTCCATCCTGCATGAGCGGTGTTGTGCAATGCTAGGTCTATTAAAAACAAGACGGCTATTATAGCCGATCTTGTTGGGTCAGCTGACCTAGCTTGCATCACCGAGACCTGGCTGGATGAAAATGCTGGGCCAGTATTAGCCGCAGCAGTTCCGGCCGGGTACTCGGTGATACACCGCTCGAGGCAGGATCATAGGGTCGGGGGTGTTGCCATCTGTTTTAAATCAGAATTGGGCCTGGTGGAGGTACCAGTGGAGTCACGGATCCTTTGAGTGTGTCTTAGGCGAGGGTGTAGGTGCAGGATACTTCTCGTATACCGTCCACCAGGTGACGGGAATGTTTTCCTGCAGGAAGTCACAGACTTCATTGTCGACCTAACATTGGGGTTCCCCAGATGGTTGGTTCTGGGCGACTTCAATGCCTGGGTCGATGATGAACTCTCACATTTTGGTCAAGACTTCCTCCAGTTGATGTTATCACTGGGCTTCACACAGGTAGTTTCCTCCTCGACCCATATTGGTGGGCACTCATTGGATCTGGTGTTCCTTCTGGGGATGGGGATATCTGATTTGGTGGTGGAACCACTCGGATGGTCTGACCATCACTCCATTAGGTTCAATTTTGAGGCCGCCCCTATTAGGTCAGCCCCTTTGGAAATGGTCCAGTACCACCCATTGAGGGGTGTGTCCCCAGATGACCTGATAGCAGTGCTGGACCTATCGGATCTTCCAATAGATTGCTTGGATCCAGGTGACCTAGTACGGGCCTATAATAGGGCAGTTACAGGGGCCCTGGATTCTATTGCACCTGTTCATGTTCATCCGCTCACTCTTCGCCCCAGGTCTCCGTGGTTTGATGAGACCATGAGGGAGTTGAGGAGGGTAGGACGAAGGCTGGAGAGGCGTTGGCGGAAGTCCGGTCTGGGCGATGACAAACTTAGTTTGATGGAGCACTATATGGCCTATCAATCCACAATCTCTCGGAAGAAGGCAGAGTTCCTGTCCAGGGAGATAGCGGCTGCACAGAATAGACCAGCCCAGCTCTTCCGGACTGTGGACAGACTGTGCAATCCAGTCTGTCTTCAGCCCAGGAGGGACTTTTCCACAGAACGATGTGAAGAGTTTGCTCTTTTCTTTGCAGATAAGGTTGCCAAAATCAGATCGGATGTCCGCTCTTCCCTCTCCAATGGGGGTAGTGATGGTTGGCCAGAGATGTCAAACACCCAGTTTGCATGGTCTGGCTTCAGCCTCCCCAAAATCGAGGATATTGTGATGGTCATCAGAGCGCTACGACCAACCAGCTGTGATTTGGACCCTGGCCCCACATGTCTTTTAGTGGATTGTGTGGATAAAATCGGCCTAGTCCTGGCTTTGATACTCTGGAAGTCTTTGGGGAGGGGGATCTTTCCTGAACCCCTTAAAGAGGCTATAGTTAGGCCTCTTTTGAAGAAGTCCTCCTTAGACCCAGACTGTCTAGCAAATTACAGACCAGTCTCTAACCTACCCTTTGTGGGTAAGGTTATTGAGAAGGTGGTCGCACTGCAATTGGATGATCATCTGACCAACAACAATATCTACGATGCACTCCAATCTGGATTTAGGAAAAGGCATAGTACCGAGACAGCACTTGTTCGTGTACTAAATGACCTCCTAATAGCGAGAGATCGTAGGACCCGTTCTATCTTGGTACTTCTTGATCTCTCTGCAGCATTTGACACTGTTGATCATGGGGTGCTGTTGGAGCATCTGCGGTCCATCTGTGGATTATCTGGTATGGTCCTCAGGTGGTTTAGATCTTACCTCGAAGGTAGGACTCAGAGGGTGGTGTCGGGAATTTTTTCCTCGGCATCAGTCTCCCTGCCTTGTGGGCACCGCAGGGCCTCATTCTAGTGCCTATGTTATTCGCGTGTGTACATGCTGCCTTTGGGAGCTATTATAAGATGATACAGATCGGTTTTCATTGCTATGCTGATGATACCCAGCTGTATATGTCTTTGTGCCCTGCCAGGATGCTGCCTTGTCAGTATTTAATAACTGCCTTGCAGAAATCCAAGATTGGATGAATGGGAGTTGGTTGAGGTTAAACCCCGAGAAAACTGAGGTGTTGGTTGTGGATAAAGGTTGCTGTGAGGTGGGTTTACCAGCTGGATCGCACTCTGGCTTATGGCTTGCAGCACTCCACTGACAACCTCAGATCAGGTGCGGAATCTTGGTGTAATAATTGATGACCGCTTGACGCTTAAAGCTCAGGTGTCAGCGGTGGTCAAAACTTCCTTTTTTCATCTGAGAATTATCGCCAGGGTGAAGCACCTGATTCCTTCAGAAGATCTTCCAACATTGATCCACGCCTTTGTTACCTCCCGCCTTGACTATTGCAACTCCCTGTACCTAGGGCTATCGGGGGTTGAGCTTCGCCATCTGCAGCTAGTGCAGAATGCGGCAGCCAGGTTGTGGACTGGTTCTTCTAGATCCAGTCATATAATGCCTGTGCTCCGTGGACTGCACTGGCTGCCAGTATTTTGGTGAATCACCTTCAAGGTCGGTCTTCTGACCTAGAAAGCTCTACATGACCAGGGACCAACTTACCTGAAAGAGCTCCTTTGCCCCTACTGTCCCTCCCGCCCCCTCCGATCCACTGATGAGGGATTGCTGGAGATTCCCAGGGTCTGTTTGAAATCTTCGGGGGCTAGATCATTTAGCTTTGTGGCCCCGATCCTGTGGAATTCTCTGTCTCGTCAGGTGCGAAATAGTCCGACTGTCCGGAGTTTTAAAGGAGCCTTGAAGACCCACCTTTTTAGAATAGCTTTTAATGATTCATAATAGTTTTAAATTCTGTTTATATATTGTTTTACGATATTGTGCAGGCACTTTGGATTGGAGAAAAGCGCCTTTTATAAATAAAAATTGATTGATTGATTAATTGATTGACACAGCTTCAGAGCACCTGCCAACAAGTAGTTATGCCAGATGGCAGATCTCTAGCTCAATAGACAGCTGGGTTATGACCAAATTAATAAATTTCAAACATTCTGTGAAATTTGAAGACATTCCATAGACTTTCCAAGAATTTTGCTGAATTCCATCAGAATTCATTTTACACTGATCTAGAATTCAGAGGTCTGCCAGAACTGTTTTATAATTGTTTTAGTTATTTCTAAAGGTAGGGTACAATTGGTTGCATTTGACATTTGCCGATCTGGCCCAATTGTGCTGGATTGTGGGGTGCTTTAAGATGTTGTCTTCTCTTCTACATTGTTCACTGTGTATTTGCTGCCACTTGGTGAGATTAGGTATGCCATCTGAACAGCGACAATTACACAGTGAATGACATTACAGTGACAATTCACTATTGCCATTGTAATGTAACCGCAGGACCACAAAACTGCTTTGACCTGGTATTGCACCCCACCCCAAATCAACTCTGACCTGGAGCTGATAATCATAAAGGATGGGGGGTGCGAGGGCAGAGTCCCCTGCATGGGGAGGTTCTGGGGCAAAGCCCTCCGAAACAAAAGACAGTTTACTTGACAGATTTATGCCGACTGCAACCTGCTGTTGACATAAATCAGTCAATATGATGTTGGTCGACGACATTTTTGTCAAACCGGTGTCATGGATCCATGAGATTATAAAATGATATAGTGTGGGTTTTGACTGCTATGTAGGTAATACCCCATTGTAGCTGCCTTTTGCCTGTGATCAGGGCCTTCTTGTAGCTATTATCTGACAGTGTCTGGAGGAGGTCAATGTGTGGATGGTCTCCAGCTGGCTGGTCCTTAACCCAGGTAAGACAGAGGTAAGATTTTGAATGGCTCTTGGAAGCAGATGTTGGCCCTCAAAAGTGGTCTCAGGCTCTCAAAAATGGGGAGGGATTTAGCTTGAGGTGATTAGGGAAATTTATAGTCTAGGAGTGGTGCTTGATAAACCCCTGTCACTTGAGTCACAGCTGTTGGCAGCCATCAAGAGTTGTTTTTACCATCTAAAGAAAATGTATGAACTCCAACATTTACTTGAGCCCCCAGACCTATGGACATTGGTACAGGCCATTGTGGCATCCATGTTCAATTACTGTAATACACTCTACAAAGATTTGCATTCTAGTCAGCTGCACCACCTGGGGCTAGAGCAGGATGCAATAGCTGGGTTACTGACTGCTACTGAGAAGTCAGAGCATATTATCATCTTGCTTCACATTTTGGGTTTGCTGCCTATAAGGTGGGAGTTGATGACACAATTCTGTGCTTAACAAACAGAGCCATCAATAAGCTGAGACCCCCTCCACACACCTGTGAGCTTCTTATGCTCCTGGGACCTAGAATGTTAAGAAGACCACAGCAGGGCCTGCTCAAGATCCCTCACTCTTGCCTTAAAGGAGATAGAAAATGATGTGTACATAGCTAACTTCCATTCTATCTTCCTTTCCATGCCAGTTATGTATCCTAATATGCTTTGATGATTTTTTGATAAATAAATAATTTAGTTTGGGGGTGCCTTCAGATCTACATAGAGGTCCACTTTCCTCATCAGCTACTGCTCTTGATTTTCATATTTCTAAGACATTCTATGACATCAATAACTTCTATTTCATGCTATTCATCTGAATGGCCTGGGATGGGAGTTTCTGATGTGATAGAATGTACAGGCAGTATGAAAAGGGAGAGAAAGAGAGTCAGGGTAGTTAAAAAGGCAACACAATTAGATTATTCATTTAACAAAAAAGATCAAAACATATCATAATACTGGGTAGCCAATAAAAGAACAACTGGAGGGCATCTAGAGGTGTAAACATAGTTTCCTGTCACCTTTAATTTGGCAGAGGATGTAGCTTTCATAGTGTGTGTGCCCTTGCTATGTGGAATGTTATCCTATACAAAGGTTTATGTGCCATCTCAGTGACTGTGTTTAAAATTACACTGTGCCAGCAACTCTGGGTGTGAGCATTCACTGACTGACCTGTGTACAGTATATAACAAGCATTTGTCCAAGTTGAACATTTGCTGGTTGTTAAATAATTTATTTTTTTATTAATTTTGACCCCAGCTTTTGAAGATACTTGTTTTAGAATTCACCTTATAGACATGAAAGGAACCGTTTATAATATATTGGCCCTAATGTCATTTTGCACCAGAGGTGTGAAAACACATCTCATCCAGGATTTTAAAAATGATGTATGTCACTTTTATACGGTGGTATGGAAAAATGAATACTGCATGTTAAAAGTTTGAAGTCAAAATATAAAAAATTTGTGAAGTTAATAGTGAATGCTGAAATAGTGTAATGTTCAGTCATAACCTAGGCCTTTTACTGTGCTTATACACCACATTTGCAGCATAGTCTTCTTACTACCCCATGTAATGAACCCTGTAGGTGAAAATTTTGAAATCCCCACCAAAACGTCATTCCATGCCGCTGTAAAATCATTCCGCACCACATCCTTCACAATGAACAGTCCACAAGTGCAGCACAAAACTGTTACCTTTTACCTCTCAACATTCCCTGCTGCAGGATTTTCCATGTCCTCTAATGGAGGACAGCTTGGCACTGCCTACATTTAAAAAAAAAAAGAAATACATAATGATGAGAAGGGGGGCAGGCAAGCAACTTAGAGGGGATGGGGAGAAGGAAGTGTTAGGGTGGGCACCCTGCTCCACTTACATTAAAAAAAAATTATAAAGATGAGAAGGGAGGGCAGGTGGGCAAGAAACCTGGGGGTGGCAGAGATAAAGAAGTGAAAGTTGAGTTGGCACCCTGCTCCACTTCCATTAAAAATATATATTTATAAAGATGGGAAGGGTGGGTGGGCAGGTGAGCCACCTTGAGGGGACAGGGAGAAAGGAGCAGCAGACAGACAGATGGACAGGATCTTGATGTTGAAAGCTGATCAGCTGCTTCCTGACCAGCTTCATGCAAATGAAGGACTGACACCCTCTCTGATTGGAGTGATTTTGGTAGTTTCAATTATACAAAGTTTCCACCCAGCAAACAGCGCGTGGTGTCATGACCACATTGTGTGCTCATTGATAGGTACTGCTGAGCCCCTTCCAGCCTGAACTGCAACTGGCTCAGCAATGTCACCCCCCCCCCCGAAATCCCATTTGGTGTAACAAAATGCTTCTTGCATGTGTGCAAGCAAATGTAAAAAGACCCCACAGACCAGTTCTGGTTAATGTGCAGTAGGACACTGCACCCTTTGTCTACAGTATACAGTAACAGGACAGCTTGGTATAGCATCTGTGTAACAACATTTGAAGTGTTGTAAGGCACAGGGTAAAGTCCACTGCCTCCAACACCCCCAGACACCTATGGCATCCAATCAGATCACACCATGTCCACCAGTTTGAATTTCTGCTAGCAAATTCTTGCAAAATTTTGACCCTCCATTCCTTATCAGTGACCATGAAGGCTACTTTTTCCATTCGATAAGGTCCTAATGGTACAACCATCAAATCATGATATAACCATCACATGTAACTTTAGTTTCTACTTTAACAGTGGGCACTAAAGTCGACCCTTTGTTTAGGAGCGACACCTTTTCCACTGGAATGGATTGGTGCCCCTAGATCTTTTTTCTGTAGTTTTAACTAAATACAATTTAAAAGCACCCAATACCTCAGATAAAATTTAGAAAAGTGAACTATAGTCTTAGTTCAATGTAGTGGAGAAGCAGTAGAGATGCACTCTTTGTTTTCCTAAAAGATGGTGCCACTGGTTCAGTTTTCCAGAAAGGAGCAGAAAGACTGCGTCACTAGCTCTTTAATGAAGTGTAAGTTTTATGGGGAGTGTATGTTTTAAATATGAAAATAATGTTCCTTGAATTTCAGTTGAAATACGGAAGAGGAAAGTAATGTCGATTCAAGAACCGTGCACTATCAGTTTTTGAGAAACTGCCAGGATGTCATATTTTAGGATAAGCCAGTTTCCATGGTTTTTTTTTCAGTAATAATGTTTTCTTTCTTGCAACAACATTAATTTAATTTTTTATTTTCATTTTCTTTCATTCCTGAACTGTAATATAGGATTTTGAAGTTTTTTATTAATTCCTTTCCCCTTACCATGTCCCCCCCATTGAAAAATTAAAATGTCTTGGTGTGATTCAGTGCTGTTTACAATCAAAAACATGTGGTAGCACCATCCAGATACATAAACATTATGAGTTTGTACATTCAAAATTCAACCTCAAGGGAAGAGATTTTAAAAAATTGCAAGTGGATGCCATATTTGATGACTCGAGTCATCAATTATAAAACTAGTTACAATAGTTGTTTTAAAAATATCTTGAGACAGAGGGAGGACTAGAGGGGCTTGGCTATCCCCTTCCATTGCACCTCACTTGGGCAACTTGCATTTGCCTACTGGGTCCCCTTGCTGTTGAATGAACTCCCCGGGCACCTCTTGGCCACCAGTTGTCTGGCCCAATTCAAAACTGACCTCAAACAGCACCTAATAATACTCTCTAAGTGCAACTGCTCCTAAGTCCAGCCACACCCACTCTCTGCCCCCCAGCAAGCACTAGGCAGGCCTCAGGTACCCCTTCCCTCTATCCCTTCTCATGACTTGCCTCAGCAATCAGTTCATGTCATGCTCCTTCGGCACCTGGCACCCCACTTTCCCCCCCTCACCCAACTCCCAGTCCCATGAGTTTCCCTAACAGTCATTACTAATGCAAGCTGCCTGACCATGCCCCCTCATACCCCACCATTTACTCTAGTATGTCTTCTCTGCTAAGCCTCCCCTCAACCCCCATTTCTCCCTATACCTTATTGCCCTTCTTCCCTCACCCTTCACATAGATACATAGATACATAGACAGTGTCGGCAGATAAGGGCCTATGGCCCACCTAGTCTGCCCATTTGAGCTTGTAAGTTCAGTTTGTTTTCCTAGAAGTTTATTTCCCCTTACCCCTGACTGCTAGAATTCCTTTATGTCTATCCATGCATTCTTAAATCCGTGATTGTTTCAGCTCCCACCACTTCCTCTGGCAGGGTGTTCCTTGTCCACCACCCGTTCTGTGAAGAAATTCTTTCTCATGTTTCCTCTTGAATCGTCCTCCCTCCAACTTCATCCCATGCCCTCTAGTCCTGAAACATCTTTTCACTTAAAATAGTGTTTTCCTGCACCCTGTTCCTCCCTGTAAGATACTTGTATGTCTCTATCATCCCCTCTCCCTCCTCTCCTCCAGGGAGTACATGTTCAGTTCCTTCAACCTGTCTTCATAGGACTTGTGATGCAACCCATGCACAATCTTTGTTGCCCTCCTCTGAACCTTCTCTACCCTGTCTATGTCCTTACGTAGGTATGGTCTCCAGAACTGTACACTGTACTCCAGGTGGGGCCTCACTAGTGTCTTGTATAGCGTAATTATGACCTCCCTTTTCCTGCTGGTGATGCCCCTGCCTATACATCCCAGCATCCTATTTGCTTTACCTGATGCCTTGTCACACTGTTTCCCTACCTTGAGGTCACCAGAGATGACAACCCCAAGATCCCTTTCCTGCTTGGTGCATGCTATATCCTCACCCCCCAACTGATATATTGTGCCAGGGTTTTTGTGCCCCATATGCATTATCTTGCACTTCTTTGCATTGAATTTCAACTGCCAAACCCTTGACCATTCTTCAAGTTTCTGCAGGTCCCTTCTCATTCTGTCTACACCCTCTGGTGTGTCTACTCTGTTACAGAGCTTTGTGTCATCAGTGAACAGTGAAATTCTGCCTTCTAGATCCTGTTCAATGTCACTGATGAAGATGTTGAATAGGACCGGTCCCAGCACTGATCCCTGTGGTACCCCACTGGTCACTCTTCCCTCTGTGGAGTGACAGCCATTTACCACCACCCTCTGTGTCCTGCCACCCAGGCAGTTCCTACCCACCACACTACTGTCCTGCCCACTCCCATATTCCCAGTTTGTGTAATAGTCTTCTGTGGCACAGTGTCAAAGGCCTTGCTGAAGTCCAGATAGGCCATGTCCACTGCCCTCCCTGATCCACCTCCCTAGTCACCCAGTCAAAAAATTCAATGAGGTTGGTCTGACATGACCTCCCCTGGTGAAACCATGCTGCCTTGGGTCCTGTGGTCCATTGACAACCAGATGTTCCACCAATCTCTCCTTCAGTAGTGCTTCCATGATCTTTCCCACTACCGAGGTGAGGCTGACTGGTCTGTAGTTCCTGCTTCCTCTTTGTTCCCACTTTTGTATAAGGGGACTACATCTGCTGTCCTCCAGTCTTTGGGTACCTCCCTGTTTCCAGTGATTGGCTGAACAGGATAGCCAGAGGTTCAGCCACCACCTCTCTTAGTTCTTTAAGGACCCTGGGGTGCACCCCATCTGGCCCCATTGCTTTATCAGCTCTTATTACTTCCAGTTCCTTCTGGACCCTTTCTGGTGTAAAGGGACTTGTGTCCATTTCTGCACCATTCTCACCCCTTGTACTCCCTTCAGACCCATTACCCCCTCTTCCTTAGTAAAGACTGAGCAGAAATACCTGTTCAATATGTCAGCTTTACTGTTGTCATCCTCACGCAGCTCCCATCCTCCCCTTCAGTCTCACTATCCCTCCTTTGTCCTTCTTTTTCCTTATGTACCTGTAAAAGGTTTTGTCCCCTTTAACCACTGATTTTGCAATGTGTTCTTCTGTCTGAGCTTTGACTTCCCTTACTGACTTCCCTGCCTCCCTTTGTTTCTCCTGGTACTTCTCCCTATCCCCTTCTGCCTGTGACTTTTTGTATTGCCTGAATGCAATCTTTTTGGCTTTCACTTTCTTTGCTACCTCTTTGGAAAACCATAATGGTCTCCTCTTTCTTTTCCTCTTGCTAACCTGCTTAATGCATAATTCTGTTGTTCTTATAATCCCCATTTTAAATACTGCCCACTGTTCCTCAATCCCTGATTCCTGTCCCATTCCCCTTAATGCCTCTTTCAAGCATCTCCCCATTTTCCCCAAAGTCTGCCCCCCTAAAATCCAGGATACATGTTTTTGTGTGGTTTGGTTCTGCTCTTTCTGTGATTTCAAACCACAATGACTGGTGGTCACTGTTCCCCAGGTGCTCCCCACTGTTACCCCCATCACACTGTCCCTGTTTGTGAGCACAAGGTCCAGTATTGCCTTCTGCCGAGTTGGTTCCATGACCAGTTGCTTGAGGAAGGCACCCTGAAGAGGAGTCAGGATAAATCTGCTCCTAGTTGATGCTGCTGCTGGGATGCTCCAGTCCACGTCTGGTATATTGAAGTCTCCAACCAGTACTACCTCACCCTTGTCTGCCATCCTTTGGATGGCTAGCATCAACTCCTATCTGTTTCTTCCTCCTGGGCTGGTGGTCTATAGACCACACCTGTAGCGGATGGCTGGCCCATTTTCCTTTCCAGCTTAACCCACAGTATCTCTCCCCATTTGTTCCTCCTGGATCTGTGTGGCCCTTATGTCATTTTTCACATACAGTGCCACTCCTCCTCCCTTCCTGCCTGCTCTGTCTCTTCTGAATATGTTGTAGCCAGGTATGGCCATCTCCCAGTCATGGTTATCATTACATCAGGTTTCAGTGATGGCCACAATGTCCAGGTCTGACTGTACCATGACAGCCTCCAGATCTTCCATCTTGTTGCTCCACTGGAGTACCTACCTCTCCCTCACACTGCCTTTCTTCACATCACTGCCAGCTATCCCTGTCCCTCTGAACTACTGACAAGGCACTTTGTGGCTGCTTATTCCCCCCAAACCCTCATAAAATGTTTTTCTTGTTATTTTAACTTGTATCTATGTTTTGAGTTATTCTGTAAGTTATGAATCCAAGCTGTATCGTTTATTGTGATGTACCTTTGCTTTCTCTTATTGTACTTTGTTTTGCAATCTATAATGTGGAACCTTTGTAAAAGAGCTGCACTCGATGGTCTTTTCCAAATCATGAAATAAATAAAAAATAAATAAATAAAATCTTATGTACTGAGGATGTGGCAAACACAGTTTTTCCAAAAACAACTTTTTTTTATTAACGAATACTGCTTCTTTCATTTTGTCAACTTAGCAAGCATGTGTTCAAAAAAATTGAGGGGCTGGTACCAAAGCCAAAATCAGCACTATTTTTAAAGAAACATATGTAGGCTCAAATTGTTGAGGCAATGACCTTGTGTTTAGTAGCTTTGAAAGTTTTCCAATTTTTTTTCTTTCTTTCTTTCTTTCTTTCTTTCTTTCTTTCTTTCTTTCTTTCTTTATTTCTTTCTCTCTTTCTTTTTTCCTTCTTTTCTTTCATATTTTGATTAATATCTTTGAGCCAAAATGGGCTCTTTTACAAAGATTCCAAGTCAGAGTAAACAGAACAGGGCATGAAATACAGGTAGCTTTGTATATGGCATCACATACTGATCAGGTTACTCAGAGGTTGAAGTTATATAGGTTACAAATTTATACAAGGGTGTTATACACAAAGGTAGATGAAAGATACACCAGTGATTTTGTAACAATAAGTGTTAAGGAGAAGATAACAACTGCACACTAAGGTGCGATACAGTGTTTAAGTGGTTACATGAAACAACTAGAGGCAAACAAGTTTCTAGGTTTGTAATATACATTATGCCATCTCTTACAAAGGCTAAATTTTTGCCTCCAAGCACAAAGTTTAATTTCATTCCTTGCTACTGTATATACATAAGTTCTTAAATAAATAATCTATATATAGTTATACACTACATTTTGGCACTTATGGAACCTTTTTTAAAAAAAAACTATGAATTTTTAAAATAATATATTTATCATATTTGTCATATATTTAGAGTGCTACTGCAACTATTCAGAAAGAGGGATACTGTATATTGCACATTATATAATATTTCTTGTTTCGTAATGTATAGAAACGGTTGTGGGTACCAGTTTAGAAACTACTGTAAATAGATGCATATTATTCCCCATACTGACCCTGCTGTATAGAGCTTAGAATGTCATCAGTGTGCAAGGCTGTGGTTTTGCACAGGACAGCTGGTGAACCATGCTAATGAGCTCTAAGGAGGTACAGCTCTTCAACCTCAGCCACATGTTGGGCATGAGCCATGTGCCCCTGGGAACCAGAGTAAGAGCCAGCTACCACAAACTATAGCAAGTACTACTGTCTGAACATGAAGCTAAACCATGGGAGCAAGAGAAAAACATTTTAATATCCACAGTCCTTTGCATTTGATACTTGCTTTCTTAAAAAAAAAGTATAGGCATCCGTTGTTTTAATAATGTTCACCCCCCTCGACATTCCAAATGTTAAAAGGAAAGGTTCAGTCCTAGCCTGCTGCTATTTCAAGTACTTTCTGAAAGAAACGGTGATGTGGCTTTTGGTTCAGTGGCAAATCAGAAAGGGACCTTTAGCACAGTAATGGTCTAAATTACTAACCCCCACTGGGGTTCCTTCCATCATGCTGAAATAAGTTGCACCAATGGCAAGTACCACAAAGGCCGGCTGCTACGTTGATATGCTGTGTCCTGTATGTCAGTTATGGTGTCAGTCATAGAGATTCTTCTTATATATTTGATTTATAAGGTGTCAATACACCCATACAGTCACATTTCTACTCTATTCCACTCTATTCAACAACAATACAGTGAAGCATCATTTATTTAAAATATGCATTGCATACATATATTTTAATGCATATGTTTATTGAATTAGGGCCATGTTAAGTGCTTTGATGTTATTTCAATTTGTCATCTTTAATGCTAGCTTTTTGACGTTTCCTGTCCAGTTTACTACATTTTATGAAAACCTGATTTCAGTGCTTTTGGTTAAACAAATGAATTGATTGATGGATTTAACCTTGCACTCGTATGGAATTTCTGTTGCTTCAAGAGAAAGTACTGACTTTATGTTATTAGATTTTCTACTGTGTGTAAATCAGTTGTGCACTCATATTACAGATGTGCTCGTTCATGTCTATTGATTGACACTGAGCTGTTCTGTGGTAGCCATGGTTGCTGTCATAGTGTGCTTTAATGGATTTTGCCTGTACAGCCTGATGTCTGATGGAGAAAAAAGAATAGATTACACTTGAATTGTTTGGCAAACTGAAACTGGAATTCGTTTAGCCTTTGTCTACAGGACTCCTTTTCTCTGTGAGGTCACTTTACTGAAATCATTAGTTCACCTAACTCTTGAGTAACATATATATTAAATCATAAGAAGCAGCAGACAGATAGCCTGCTGATGTTGAAAGCCGATCAGCTGCTTGCTGACTGGCTTCATGCAAATCAAAGGACCAAAGCCCTCTGTGATTGGAGTGGCTTTGGTCCTTTAAAGTACATGAAGCAATGTTCATAATAAAAGATTATTAATCAGATAGATGTATTTTTATTGCAAACTCATAAACTATTAATAATTTGTATGCATATGATTCATGACCACTGTTCAAAGTCATTTCAATGCTTTCTGCTTTGACTGCTTCTATGTTTGACAGTGAGATATGAGCAAACCCTGTGACACTCATAATGATGGCTTCTGTTTTGTAATGCCTTGCATTTATTCATGTAATTTTGATTAATTTGTGTTTGTACAGGTACACAGGTATTTTTTAGTACAGTAAAACCCCTTTTATCTGAACCCCAGATAATCAAAACTCTCAATTATCTGAAACTGGGTTTTGTCCTCAAACTATAGACTGTTTTCACTATTGCCATCACAGGTTACAAGCGTCAGTGTTCCTAATCTCTGTAACTTTAATGCTGTGTCTGATCTGGTCTAATCAGCTCACCGCAACAGCTACTTAGCAGCAGCTGGAATCAGACACCTGCTTAAAAGGCATATTAGTACATTACTGTAGCACATTATTAGCTCATTCAATGTTGTAGCACCTGTAATACTTCTGCCCAGTATTCATAATGGAAAAGCAGGGGGGGAATACCTAATCTAGTCAATAGATGCACTCTGGATAGAGAGGTTGACATTAGTCCTTCCACAGAAGAAAGGGTTCTGAAAGAACTCTTAAAACTGAAGGTGGTTAAAGCAATGGGGCATGATGGGATTCACCCCAGGATTTTAAAAGAACTAAGGGAATAACTAGTAACACCAATGACTACCCTTTTTAATAAATCATGGGAGGATGGGGTGGTACCTGAGGACTAGAGGAGGGTGGATGTGATTCCCCTTCCCAAAAGTGGGAGCAAGACAGAGGCAGGAAACAACAGAACTGTCAGTTTGACCTCAGTGGTAGGGAAAATGATGGAATCACTTCTGAAGGAAAGAACTGCTGAGTACCTAGAGGCCAGTGGGGCACAGGACCCAAGGCAGCATGGATTCACAGCGGGAAGGTCATCTCAGACAAATCTAATTGATTTCTTTGACTGGGTGACCAAAGCAGTAGACCAGGGAGGGGCTATGGACATCGCCTACCTAGACTTTAGCAAGGCATCTGACACAGTCCCACACAAAAGATTAATAAACAAATTAGCCAGCCTGGAAGTGGGTCCTAGGGTGGTAGCCTGGGTAAAACACTGGTTGGACAACAGGACACAGTGGGTAATAGTAAATAGAGTCCACAGTGAAGAAAGGAGGGTTACTAGTGGGGTACTGCAGGGTTCAGTACTGGGACCGGTCTTTTTAATGTCTTTATAAGTGACATTGCAGAGGGACTGGAAGGGAAAGTATGTCTCTTTGCAAATGACACAAAGATCTACAACAGGGTCGATACACAACGTGAGGTGGCAAGGATGAAAAGGGACTTGGCAAGGTTGGAGGAATGGTCAAATGTATGGCAGCTTATATTAAATGCAAAAAAGTGCAAAGTAATGCACCTGGGAAACAAAAACTCAGGGGACGAGTACATAATGGGGGGTGAGATACTGACAACAACAAAAATGGAAAGGGACCTGGGGGTAGTCATATCAGATAACCTAAAGGTGGGCCAGCAATGTGAGAAGGCAGTAAGGAGGGCTGAGGGGATACTGGGATGCATAAGGAGGCATCACCAGTAGAAAACAAGAAGTTGTTGGCCCACTGTACAGACAGTTGGCAAGACCACATCTGGAGTACTGCACAGTTCTGGAGATCCCATCTCTCAAAGACATAGACAGGGTGGAGGCTGTCCAGAGGAAGGCAACCAAAATGATGCAGGGTCTGCATCAGAAGACATATGAAGAAAGACTAAAGGAACTAAAGATGTATAACCTCGAGGAAAGGAGGGAGAGGGGGGACATGATAGAAACTTTCAAATACTTCAAGGGAATCAACAAAGTCCAAGAGGGTAGCATCTTTCAGAAAAAGAGATGTGCAAAAACAAGGGGGCACAATTTGAAGATAGAGGGGGGACAGCTCAGAGGTAATGTGAGGAAGTATTTCTTCACAGAGAGGGTTGTGGATACATGGAACAGCCTTCCTGAGGAGGTCGTAGAGTCAAAAACAGTGGGGGAATTCAAGAATGCATGGGACAGACATAAGGCAATTCTAGTGGGGGGTAGGAGGAAGTAGGCTGTTGGTTAACTAGGATCTGCAGCTTATCCATTAGGTAGGGAAATGGGCAGACTAGGTGGGCCAAGCGGTCCTTATCTGCCATCAAATTCTATGTTTCTGTGTTTCTCTCCTCCAATTTTCAGGATGGGAACTCTCCCTCCAGGACACCAAACTGAACTCCTGACTGTCAAGCGGGGGACCAACATTCATGAAATGACAGCACTGTGGCTCCGGTGTATGCTCCCCCCCCTACCCCAACAGCAGGTGTAGTTTTTGGTGTCTTGCTCCTGTGCTGTGCTCTGGCACAAACAGTGTTGCAGAAGAGTCCTTGGTGTGGGCAGTCACACTGAAAGGACTTACACATGTCTGTTGCTGCAGGGGTATGTGGTGGTGGTGGTGCTGATGAGTGACCTAGCAGGTGGTGAGGCACCGAGCGAGCAGGCAAGTGGGGAGCCGGCAAACATCCTGATCCAGCTGGACACATGCTGATACACAGAACACTGCAGAGCTGCTTAACATCTGTCAAGGACCTGTGCTGCTCTCTCCCTTTCTCTCTCAGTTATCGGATCACAGCTAATACAGTAATACATTGCTGGAAAACACACAGACATATACACATGGCATGGCATGGACCTGCAGCACAGATTTATTGGCTAGGGAGAGGGCACTCCGTACAGTGTAGCCATAGTTTTAAAAAATTTCTGTCAAGCAACTTCAAGGATCTGAACCCATGTTAAAAAAACATTTTTGGTGTAACACATGGCTGAAAAATAATGCTGAGGCTGCTAACATAACAAAGACAGATACACACAGCAAGGCATCTCTTCAGTATGTGGTTTATTCTGTGTGGCTCATTATAAATATGGAAACCTTGATTAACTGGAACACCATTTATCCTAATGATTTTTATGTCTCCCATGACATTCGGATAAACAGGGTTTTACTGTACTAATCACCTCGTAAGTGCAAGAGTATGTATGCATCTGGAATTTATTATTTATCAGATGCAGCATGCACATAGTGATGTGATGGGACCTGCCGTGATTGACTACATAGAGATGCAGACACCCAGCTTATGCTGGACAAGATCACACTTGAATAAAGCAGTTAGTGGGAGAATGAAAAAAGTATAGTGAGAGAGAGAGATCTGTCAACTATATACTGACTGAAGGGTTTTATAAGAAGCCGTGACTTTGGGCATGCGTGTTAACATGGATTCTAGTGTGCATACCTGGAGTTATGGTATGGAAGACAGGCTGCAGCTTTTGACAGTCGATCAGCTGCTTGCTGACAGACTTCATACAAATCAAAGGACCAAAGCCCTCTCTTATTGGAGCAGCTTCGGTCCACTGAAGTACACAAAGTTTCCACCCAGCAAGCAGAGAATGGTATCATTATCACAGTGTGTGGTCATTGATCTAGACTGCCAAGCCCCTTGCAGTTTCAACTGCAATGGGCTTAACAATGATACACCCCTGAGATCCCCTTGTGCACGTCACAAAATGTTTGGTGAGAAATGCAGCAAACATAAAAATCCATAGACATGTATGCTAAGTATATATATTTTTACAATTTTTGCTAACTGTACATTGGCTTTTATTTTGTTTATTAATTTAATCATTTATTACTGCTGGTGTTTTTGTAATGAACTTGGGAAGGGTGATCTACAAAATAAAGGTTTACTACTGAGCTACTACTACTACTACCCCTTTTATCAATGAAAATCCAACTGCCGATTAAATTTCCCCTGATTCCAATCCAGTCCCTCTAGTTACCTATGCTAAAGTTGGTACTAAAGTGGAAGGGAGCAAAGAAAGGCTTTAGCCCATAATAGCTCCTGTGTGTCATAAATAATACCATAGTTTTGCCCCACTGATGTAACCCCATTCCAAGAGATTAATGACATTTATACATCTTACTCTCTTCCTGTTATTGCCCGCTGGTGGCCACATTGATTAGCATATTTATAAGGGCTTGCACTGGTTTACCACCTGCTAGAAACCTCTGTAGCCTATAACTCAGGTTGCAAGGCCCACAGTATTATGAGAATGTTCATGTAGGCCATTAGGATTTCAGTACCCACCCCTCTTTCCAGAAACTACCAAATTGCTCAAGGGGTACCCATGATGAGTGTATAGCCCCTTTGCCATCTCCTGGGATCACACGCTGAGCAAAGACACAAAGTGGCCTTTGCAACCACTTTGCATAGTAAAAAGAAATTATAGTCGCATTGGTCCTTGGAAAACAGGAGTTGCTGGAAGGTTTGATACCTTTTATTGGACCAACATACATCTTGTACAAAGATAGTATAGTACACAAGCTTCCAGGGTCTCACAGGTCACTTCTTCAGGTGAATAGTAAACTTGTTATTCACATGAAGAAGAGACCTGTGAGGCCCTGAAAGTCTGTACTATAATTTATTTGTACAAGACATATGTTGGTCCAATAAAAGGTATCAAATCTTTCAGCAACCACTTTGCACACATACGTTTTCCCTCAAAATGTTCAACATTTTGCAGTGCTTCTTAAAAGACACCACTGCACCTGTCTTCATTTTTAGTCAGTAATGTTCTCCACTTATCTGTTATGTTTCCCAAAGGAGATAATTCATAAAAATAGGTTCCAACTCAATTTGTATTTAAGCATTGAATTCCCATATCGAGAGCACTAGAGATGGCGCCTCTAGGCATGTTCAGCAGTAATAGCTTACCAAGGGATTGGTCATGTTCCTGAATGTGCCAGAAGGTGTACTATATACCTATAGGGTGCCATTTCTAGCATTGACATTTTGACCTTGACTTAGCAGTTTGCGCAATTAGTGAAGTTATTCTTCATTTTGTTCACAGATGATTTGGTATTTAGCATGCAGTCTATGAAGTGGGAAAATGGCTTTAGGGTGTTCCTTTTTGATGACAGAAAGATGAGTGCAAGATTGCATTCATTTGATAAAAAAATGTGATAAAATACATTTTGTACACAGAATGAATGTGACTATGAAATAGATATTGTCAAATTCAATTATTATAATGAATGAATTATTTAAAGTTTAGGTAGGTAGTAGGAAGGACAGTAGGTAGGAATTTTTATTGGGTGCCTTTCTGTAAAACTTAGAGCACCAATTAATAGAAAAAATTCAGAAATCTGGAGTACCATGAATAAAATAAACATAATAAAACAGCATATAGAACATAAAGAAGATAGATATGAACTACTTAATAGGACTAGTGGGGGCCTCACTGAGTAGCCACTGCAGAACCACCATTCTGAAGTAGTTAAATTCAGGGATCTTCCTGATGTAGACTGGAAGAGAGTTCTAGAGAACAGTGGCTGCCACTCCACATGCTGTGTCCCTGCAGATCTGAAGTATGACTGGGGGACACTTACAACCTCCTTCTCTTTGGAATGAAGCATTCTAATAGCATGGCGAGCGGCCAACAGCTCATGCAGGTAAGCTAAACTCAATTCATTTAGGGTTTTAAATGACAAAATAAACATCATGTAATCAATGTTTTGAATTACTAGCAAGGAATGCAAATTGCATAGCACTGGAGTGATATGCTCTGATTTCCTAGAGGTAATTAGGAAATGGATTGTCATATTTTGTACCATCTGTAGGCACCAAATCCCATCAAAAGGTAGTCTCTTGGCTGGCCCGGTAATGAATAGGATTGAGGTACCCATGTGCACCTTACCTTCACCCATACTGGCAACGTGGGTTTGCAAGCAAACTTGAGTCATTGGGGGCTAGCCGGGGAGGGAGGGGATTAAGCATCTGAGGGACTGCTGTCCTCTTTCAAGGTAGGGAGGCTTGTTATCCCAGCCTCAATTGCCCCCAGATGGAGTACTAGGGGTACAGCAGGCCTGGGAGGTAAAGAACAAGAGGGATCTGTGGAGAACATCAGATAGATGCACCTCCATGCATGAGTCTGACATGGCCAGGGCCCAGAAAAGCAGAAAAAGATACGACTGGGGCTTCATGAAGCCTGGCTCAGCTGACCCTAAGGCCTGCGCTGCCACTCACTGGATGGCCAGGTCCACCTTGATCTTGGTATACTCAGGGGAGGACAGCCTTCCCCTTCTCAGCTCTGCCACAAGGGGGGAACTCATGGGGAAACTATGACTGGATGTGTACTGAGGAAGTGAAGATCCGGACTGAGGAAGCTGGGGATTGGGCTGATGTAGCTGCCCCTTCCCCAGACAAAGGAGTGAAAATATCTATATGGCAAAGGATAAGCTCTTCTAGAGTGCAACACAGGTTATTTATAGGGTATATTTCCATAACTTAAAGTGCCTCACAGCATTACTCAATAATATCATAAAAACAGTCACATCCTCACTTTCTCTTTACAAAATAATATTTAACATTTAAACAGAATAACTCTGACAATATATTTATTAATTTATTTTTTAATTTTATTTTTTATTTGCTTTACCAGGAAAAGCTCCATTAAGAAAAGTTCATTTGTAAGGAGGTCCTGGCTAGGATAGTACTGTACAGAAAAGGTCAATGAATACAAAAGACACAAGATAAGGACAGCACAAAATTTACAATCAGTGGTATATGCAAATAAAGATATACAGCAGCAAGAGTCCTTAAGCATAATATAAGACACAGTATAAGACAAAATATGGCCTTAGGCATAAGTATAATGTATGGCATAATATAATAAGATAGCATGCTTATTTCTATTTATTTATTTATTTTAAATTTGTTAACCGGGTAAGGACACTGGGCAAAGTCCTTTTTCAGGTCCGACCCAAAAGACAATCAACAATAAACAAACAAAACATAACTAACAATATATTAACAATTACAGTACATACATCAACATATAACAAATAACATTTAAATTTAACCTTAAATCCCATTGCTGAATTAATACATCTAAGGGAAAGAGGTAAATCATTCCATGAATAAGCAGCAGATGACATAAAAGATCGAAAACCAAAATTTCCCCTATTAACAATAGCCCTAAGAACAATCCCATGATTTGAACATAAGTTTGCCTGAGAATCCCTGATTACTACCAAATCAGATAAAGGGAAATAGTTCCTAGCAAAAATAGCATGATGTATTAAATTACCAAGTGCATAGGCAAACTTTAATTTGGGAGATAGCTAACCCAAAGAGGAATATAAGTCACAATGATGTGTCATCCGAGGAGCATCAAGAACAAATCGACACATATTGTTGTAAGCCACATTTAAAACCCTTCCCTCCTTCCCCCAAATCAAATTATAAAGGAGAAACATAATCAAAATGAGGCAACAAAGTACCCATAGCAATTGTTTTACGAGATTCTAATGATAAATAAGCCTTAAATTTGTACAAGCCCAGTTTTGAGTCCTACTAACAGCCTTAACCTGGGGAAAAAATCCCAAGCAAGGATCCAGAACTCCCAAATACTTGAATTCATTAAACTGTTCTAATTAGTCACCTCATATATCATGAAACTAGAAAAACCTATACTTCTAAGCTTAGAACAAAGTAAGGCATGGTTTATTAAATCAAAGCCCGGGTCAGGTCCACGAACACCGCTCCCATAAAACAACCTCTATCACACCCAAGGAGGATGGTGTTCGTGAACCTGACCAAAGCTGTTCCTGTACCCCTTCCTTTTCTAATCCCGTGTTGTTCTAAGCAAAGCAAACCATTTATTACAGGCACAGGAGCCCTAAAACAACAATCAAACTGAGATGAATAACAGTGGAGGGTCAAGGGACAGGTACAACTATCGGTGCAATAGTTATCAATAGGTATTGATCAGTATTTTGAAGGTATGAAGGCTCACCATGAATACAAATTTTACCACTTGACCTAGCAGACCCTACTATGAAGGATGCAATAATTGCATGTGTGAACAAGAAATAAAGAGAAAACTGAGATCACAAGGGCTCAATTCATTAAGGGCTTTACAGGTTGTCTAACAGAACTTTGAATTCAATCCTTCACCTAGCAGGCAGCAAGAGCAGCTGAGTCAAAACAGAGGTAATATAATCGTAAATCCAAATGGATGAAAGCCACCTGTCTGCGACTTTTTGCACTAGTTGCAAGTGTAGCTGTTGATTCTCTGGTAAGCACACCTGCTGTATAAGGTGTTGAAATAATCAATCCGTAAAAGGATGAAAGTCTGCACTAATGTAAAGTAAGCTGCCTGGCAGGAGTCAGGAATGGGTAGAGCCCAGCAACATTGTTATAGTAATTAGAGCTGTTTCTCATGACAAATGATTCCTGAACATCCAGAGTCAAGAATAATGCCTCTCACCTCCTTTGCTCACTTTAGTTGCCCACATTCAGCGAGGGCAGCCTCTGACTGCCACTTAATGCCAACAACTACTGATCCAATTATATCAGTAACGGTTTGATTTTTATCTGAATTTAGCTTAAGCCAGTTCATAGAAACATATATAGAAGCAGAATTTGGCAGTAGAATCAGACTGCTTAGCCCACCAAGTCTGCCCAGATGTTTCTTACATATTCTGTCTTTTCAGGCCCTATCTGGACTTTGCCCCCCTCCTGTATCCCATCTACTATATCCCTATAGCTATCCCATACATGCTTGAATCCCACCACTGTTCTGGCTTCCACTGGTAATCTATTCCACTCATCGACCACACTTTCATTGAAAAAATATTTTCTCACATTATTCTTGAATTTGCTGTGAAGCTTCATTGCATGCCCTTTGGTCCTGGTGCTTGCTCTAATTTGAAATAGACTTTTCACCTGTACCATGTTCACTCCTTTTAGATATTTGTAGGTCTCTGTTATATCCCTTCCCTCTCCATTCATCTAAGGTTTACATGTTGAGATCCCACAATCTCTCTTTGTAGAGCTTCTCATGCAAACCATGAACCATTTGAGTTGCCCTCCTGGACTGCCTCCACTCTATGTCCTTTCTGAGGTTTGGTCTCCAAAACTGAACACAGTATTTAAGGTGTAACAACATCAACAAGCACTATAATGGCACAACGACCTCCCTCTTCCTACTGGAGTTTCCCCTCATGTAACCCAGCATTCACTAATCTTACACACTGCCCTGCCACCTTGAGGTCCTCAGATAGCATCACCCCAGATCCCTTTCTTGCTTGGTGTCTGTTAGTACTATCCCCTATACTGCACTCAGCATGCACTAAGTGAGGATCATGAAAATCAGAAGAGCTTGGTTAACAAGTATGATGACAAAGCACCACCATCAATTACAGTGCCCAAGCAAAATGCTGACAACAGCAACATCAATAGTAGCAGTCTACAAACACACTGACCACTACCATGGCCAACAAAAACAAAAGGTAATCTGTTTTTTTGGGGGCTCTGCCTACCACACTCCCCAAACTTATTATAATCAACTCAACTGGGGGTGGAACTCAGGGATGGGGAGAAACTGGAGGAGGGGATTACATCAGGTGAGGGGACATAAAAAAATAAAACTCTCTGGGGGGGAACAAGGGGTTACATCGGGTGAGGGGATGGAAGCAAAAAAATAAAACTTGGTGGGGAGAGATATGTGAGGTTACATTGGGTGAGGGGACAAAATACAAAAAAATAGAACTTGATGGGGGGGTGGAAAATACAGCAATCGGGAGATCAGGAACAGAACCCTGGTCTCCAGGAGAATTCCCTGCTTTAGCTATTTAGAGTCTTAACCCTCTCCACCACAGAAGCAGCTTGGCAGAGCATCACGCTGCCAGATTCTTCTCTTCTCCCCCTTCACTGTGTCCCAGACAGCTACGGGGTAGTGGTGTCTGTCTTGCACTATTCTATTCCTGTAGCTATCTAGGCAGATACTATTGTAGAAGTGTGATTTTGACAGCGCTATTATGGAAACGCTATATTCACCTGGTAGGCACTCAGCACCAGGGAGTTTATATCCTAGGTGCATTACCCTGCACTTTTTGGCACTGAACCTCAACTGCCATCCTTTTTTTTTTTTTTCGTATTATCTATTTTCCACCCTTGCTCGCTGGCCCTCCACTCCTTCAGGCTCTGGTAAGTTCCCCTGACCTCTTCTGTCCTTGCCTGGCCCTCCTCTAGTCCCCAGATTGCAACCGACCCCCGGGATATCCCGGAGTATCCCTTCACTGGGCGGGTCTCTCTCTCTCTCTCTCCTCCGAGGGGGAAGGCACCCGGGGGGGGGATAGCCCCAGCACATCCTTCTAGGGCATGTGGGTGCTGCTGGGGAACAGGAGGCACCAGGAAGGTGGTGGAGGCCCCTAGGAATGGAGAGCCATCATCCGGAGGGCCAGTGACTGATTTTCCCGGCTTTCTGTTGGGGGTAGCGTAGTGACGTCATGGCTTATGCCGACGTCCGCTCCTCCCCTAGTTAGTATTGGGCCATGTGTCCTGTGATACTCCCAGCCTCCGCTAGGAGCCAGCTGGCACCGGACCAGTCCCCTACCCCCCCCCGGAGAAGGAGACCTGTCCCTGGGATGCTCAATCCTTCTCCCCGGCCGGCCCTCCAGTGGCCCGAGCTTGTTCCCGAACCCGGGTCGCTGACGTCGCAAGCGGAAATCCAACCGCTGCAATGGTGGGCCGGGAACTGCCATCCTTTTGACCATTCCTCAGTTTTTGAAAGATCCCTTAAAATTGTTTGTACCCCTTCCTGAGTATCCACCCTATTACAGATTTTGATGAAATCTGCATAAATATATGCCTTCCCTTCCAGTACTTCTGCAATGTCTTCTATGAAGCTATTGGAGAGGATTGATTCTAGTACTGAGCTTTGTGGTACCCCACTTGCCACACTCTCTTCTTTAGAATGAGTGCAGTTAGCTACAGAAACACAGAAACATAGACTTTGATGGCAGATAAGAACTGCTTGGTCCACCTAGTCTGTCCATTTCCCTACCTACTGGATAAGCTGCAGATCCTAGTTAACCACAACAGCCTATTTCTTCCTACCCCCCACAAGAATTACCTTATGTCTGTCCCATGCATTCTTGAATTCTCCCACAGTTTTAGACACCACAACCTCCTCAGGAAGGCAGTCCCATGTGTCCACCAACCTCTCTGTGAAAAAATACTTCCCCACATTGCCCCTGAGCCATCCCCCCTCTATCTTCAAATTGTGTCCCCTTGTTCTTGCACATCTCTTTTTCTGGAATATGCTACCCTCTTGGACTTTGTTGATTCCACTGAGGTAATTAAAAGTTTCTATCATATCCCCCCCTCTCCCTCCTTTCCTCAAGGGTATACATATTAAGCTCCTTTAGTCTCTCCTCATATGGTTTCTCTTGCAGACCCTGCACTATTTTAGTTGCCCTCCTCTGGCCTGCCTCTGTTCTGTCTGTGTCCTACTCCAGATGGAGTCTCACCAACTGTCTGTACAGAGGAATAACAACTTCCTGTTTTCTGCTGGTGATGCCTCTCCATATACATCCCAGTATCCCCCCAGCCCTCTCTACTGCCTTCTCACATTGCTTGCTAACCTTAAGGTCATGTTATATGATTATCCCCAGGTCCCTTTCCATTTTTGTTGTTGTTACTACCTCTACCCCCCCATTGTGTACTCTTCCCCCTGGGTTATTGTTTCCCAGGTGCATTATTTTCACTTCTTTGCATTGAATCCAAGCTGCCATACTTCTGACCATTCCTCCAACCTTGTCAAGTCCCTTCTCATCCTTTCCACCCACCTTGTGTATCAACCCAGTTGCACATCTTTGTGTTATCTGCAAAGAGGCATACTTTTACTTCCAGTCCCTCTGCAATGTCACTTATGAAGACATTAAAAAGGACTGGTCCCAGTACTGAACCCTGTGGTACCCCACTAGTACCCCCCCTTTCTTCAAAGTGGACTCCGTTTACTATTACCTTCTGTGTCCTGTTGTCCAGTCAATGTTTTACCCAGGCTATCACCCTGTGACCCACTCCCCGGCTGGCTAATTTGTTTATTAATCTTTTGTGTGGGACTGTGTCAAATGTCTTGCTAAAGTCTAGGTAGGCCATGTCCACAGCCCCTCCCTGGTCTACTACATTGGTCATCCAGTCAAAGAAATCAATTAGATTCATCTGATATGACCTTCCTGCCATGAATTCATGCTGTCATGGGTTATGTGCCCCACTGGCCTCTAGGTACTCAACAATTCTTTCCTTCAGAAGTGATTCCATCATTTTCCCCACCACAGAGGTCAAACTGACAGGTCTGTAGTTTCCTGCCTGTCTTGCTCTCACTTTTGTGAAGGGGAATCACATCTGCCCTCCTCCAGTCCTCAGGTACCACACCATCCTCCCATGGTTTGTTCAAAAGGGTAGTCAGTGGTGTCACTAGTTCTCCCCTTAATTCTTTTAGAAATCTGGGGTGAATCCCATCAGGCCCCATTGCTTTGTCCATCTTCAGTTTTAGGAGTTCTTTCAGAACCTCCTCCTGCATGAAAAGACCATGAAACTATCACCATCTGCTTCTTATCTTTTAGCCAGCTTCTAACCCAATTTACTACTATGGACCCTACTCCTATGTTGGTCCATTACCTAATCAGCCTTGTATGTAGCACCGTATCAAAGGTTTTGTTGCAATCTAAATTGGCCACATCCACTGGTCTACCTGATCACTTTTCCTTATGACCCAGTTAAAGAACTCTATTAGATTCATTTGGCATGCCCCCCATGAACCCATGTTGTCTGTGATCTTGCAGCCCATTAGCTTTAAGACAGTCTATTATCCTTTGCTTTAGTGGTGTGTCCATCCATTTTACCACCATAGAACTTAGACTGACTGGCCTATAGTTGCTGTCCTCTTCTCTGCTGCCTTGTGTGGAGGGACAACATCAGTCTATCTTGAGTCCTCTGGAACTATTCCTGTTTTCAGTGACTTGTTGAAAAAAGATGTCAGTGGGGTAACCAGAATCTCCATCAGTTCTTTAAGTACCCTAGTTTGAATCAGTATACCATTAGCATGGCGACAGCATTACAGCACGGTAATGTTGCCGCAAAGAGGGTGTGAGTGATAGGGGTGATCTTGATTTTATATTGCCCCGCACTTATGCCATGTTGGGCATCCACACAATTTCTGTGCCTTTCAAAGCATGCCAGCCTCAGAGAAGGTTATATACAGTACAGATTTTTTTGGGGTGCAAAACCTGACTGTTTCCCAGGATGTTGCTCTGGTGTAATAGGTCTGTGGAGCAAGGAGATCAGGCAGCTGTAGCTGCAAAGGGGAGTGAGGGGGGAAGCAGAGGAGGGAGTTGTTGGAGCCATCAGGAGCTGTCTCAGAGGAGAGTGTTTTTTTTTTTTTTTGGGTTCTGCCACACCAAGCTGCAGCATTCAGGCTCAGGGAGAGAGCCAATCCAAGGGCAGGGAACTGCAGCCTATCCCAAGGATGGTACAGCATGACATGGGCTCCAGGAGGAGCCAATCAGAGAAGAAGCAGAGTGTTTTGAGCAGAGCAGCTGGCTTTAAAAAGCTCACCGGCCATTGCTCACTTTAGTGCAGTAGGTTTGGGGAGCAAGAAGACCAGGCAGCTGTAGCTGCAAAGAGGATCAAGGGGAGAAGCAGAGAAGGGAGTTGGTGGAGCCATCAGGAGCTGTCTGAGAGGAGAGAGTTTTTTTGAGGGGGGGCACTGCCACACCAAGCTGTGGCATTCAGGGTCTGGGAGAGAGCCAATCCAAGGTTATGGAAGTGCAGCCTATCCTGAGGACAGGATAACACAACATGGGCTCCTGGAGGAGCCAATCAGAGAGGGAGCAGTGTGTTTTGAGCAGAGCTGCCAGCTTTAAAAAGTCCGCCGGCCACAGCTCATTTTAGTGTAGCATGTCCAGGGAGCAAGGAGACCAGGTGGCTGTAGCCTCAAAGAGGAGTGAGGGAAGAAGTGGAGGAGGGAGTCAGTAGAGCCATCAGGAACAGTCTCAGAGATTTTTTTGACCCACCCTCCTACCCTGGCCCTGACCTCTATTAAATACCCGAAGGAGGAGGAGCCAGTACCAGGGTGAATCTGCAGATCTAAGAGGGTTCACTACCCTCAAGTGGGAAGAGGTGGAGGTAAACAGAACAAGAAAAAAAGGAGCTGATTACTATTGGTCATCAGAGGAGGACAAGGGGAAGAGTATCCTGCAGGTATGGGCAGCTGGAGGAGCTCAAAGGAAAGTGTGACCTCAAGGTGAGCTGTGGAGTAGGAACCCAACTGACTGGAAGGACCCAGTTTTTGGATAAGGTATGGTAATTTCCTATTCTTAAGTTCCAGCTGAATTCAGAGTTAAGGCACAGTGGCTATTCCAGTTCTAGTCCTTGCCATCAAGCTGGACCACTGTGGTTGTTCTGGGACACTTGGGACTTAGAGGGGGATTAAATCATGGTGTGCTCTGTTTTGTTTGCTGTTCTTTTGGAGGGGGTGGCAGTTGGAGACACTGCTTGTAAAGACACTGGGGCTTGTATTGATAATATTAATAGTACATAGACTGCTCTGGAGACATCAGTGCAAAGATTGTATAATCATTGTTGGTATCTTGTGGGTATCTCGAGGGGTAGAACATCGCTGAGGGGGATAGATGGAGTGGGCTCAGGATGGATGCACCAGAGGGTGGGGAGCCTAGTAGGGATGGTTGGGGTCAGTGCAGGGATGGTGGTACAGGGGGAAGTAGGATGCAAGGAGGGCCAACATGGGAAGAATTGTGGGATGCAATGGATGTGAGGCAGTGGTTTGGAGGAACATATTGTGGAGGCTAGGAGGGTGTCCAATCTATAGCAGGTTGCAGAGGCTGAAGGAGGAAGTGATGTGGCTAGGTAGAAAGTTGGAGGGGATGGGAGGGCATTGAGGCAGGAGGATCTCATCCAGGGAATAACATGAGGACACCGCATGGGGGAACAGCAACTTAAGTGAAGGGATGGGGAGGGAGGGCAGGCGCAGAACAAACAAGGGACCTAGCACAAGTGGCAGGCTAGGGTAGAGGGAAGGTGCTAAGGCACAACCAGGCAGGAAGAGAATGAAATAGGTTTGCTGTGCTGGCAACACTGGTGGAGGAGGGGGTGCACAATCTCCGCGGGGGGGTAGGAGGGCGAAGGGAAGGGAAATCCACAAGGGACAGGAGCTGGTCAGAGGATGGTGACAGTAGTGAAGGGGAGAGAAGCACTGATGTCAGGGAGGCTGACAGGGGCTGAGCAGAAGGGGGGCCAGGGAGGAATAGGGAGGGAGCAGGGAAGGGGTGGGAGGCAGGACAGTGGAGAAGGGGAGAGCAGAAGGGTGGGAAGGATGCAGTTAGCGAGGTGGCATGTGCTAGTTATGGATACCTTGGGAAAAGGGTGGGGAGGGGATAAGGAAAGAAGAAGGGGATGTGCTAGTGCTGGATGCTTCCATACTTAATGCGATCAGATGGGGTGGCAGGGTTGAAAGGCATAATAAGATATGGGTGGAGGCTATACCCAGGCTAATAGCAGACAGGGCGGGGTGGGTGGTTCTTAAGTGTGCAAGGAGGTGCAGGAAGAAACTGCATGTAGTGGTGCATGTGGGCACTAATGACCTGGTGGGGAAGATGGTGGAAGTTGTGAGGAGAAGATTTGAGGAACTAGGAGAGCTATGTGAGGAACTGGGGAAAATAGTGGTCTTCTCAGAGGTGCTCCCAGTACCCTGTGTGAGGAAGGGAAGGAAAGGGGGATTGGGGAGTTCAACACTTGACTGGGGAAATGGTGTCAGTCTAAGGGATATGGGGTAGTGGAGGATTGGGGAAGATTCTGGGACAGTAGGGATCTATATGCATGAGATAGGCTGCACCTGAGTGGGGAGGGGAAAAGGGTATTAAAGCAAAGGATGGAGGGGTACGTAGCATCAAGAATAGATTTAAACTAGGTGGGGGTGGCATGAGGACAACTGGTAGGCTGGGATCCCAGAGGGGGGAGCCAAGCATGCCTACCCCCCCAAGCTATAGGAGAGGTATTTGGGGTGGAGACACAAGGAAGGGGAAGGAGGACAGGAAACCAAGGTGTGGGGGAAACACAGGTTGGAGACTGGTCTTCCTAAATATGAGAAGCTTAGGAAACAAATCAGCTGAGCTACAGGCTCTCTTGGCCATGGGGATGGTGGACATTGTGGCCATCACTGAAACATGGGCCACCTAGAACCAGGACTGGGATATGATAATCCCAGGGTACAGGATATTCAGAAAGGACAGGGTTAGGGGGGAAAGGATGTGTGTGACAATCTACATGAGTGGGGACATAAGGTGTATAAGGGAGGAGGGGTGGAGGGAAGGACAGAGGCCCTATGAATGCAGTTTGAAGACTCCAAAAGAGAGACACTAAGGGTGGAGGTAGTGTACAGGCTACCAGCTCAGGTGGATGGCCTTGATAGGGAGCTGGCTGAACAGATTAGAAGAGTCTATAGGAAGGGGAATACAGTAGTGGTAGAGGACTTCAACCTCCCTGGGGTGGACTGGAACACCCCAGCCACCACGTGTGCAAAGGTGCAGGTGTTACTAGATGAATTTCAGGACTGCTTCTTGGTGCAATTGGTCTGCAAGCTGACTAGAGTGGGAAGGACACTGGACCTGGTATTAATAAATGGGAAGGCTGTAGGGGATCTGGGAGTGGAAGACCACCTGGCTGGGAGTGACCATCACACGGTATGGTTCACATTCAATATGGGCAGAGAAACAGGAGGTACGGGTACCTGGGTGATCGATTTTTAAGGGAGCGGACTATAGAAGAATGGGTGAAATTTTGATTAAGCATCTGGTGGGAATTCAGACAAGCATGAGTGCTAGCCAGAAGTGTGATATCATTAAAAAAGGGCTAGCAAAGCCAGCCCGGTGGTCCTGAGGGTTGAGACGCTGGATGCCACACTTAGTGCCGTACCGGCAACCCGTGTTTGGGAATGAGCATGGGCTGCCATGGTTTGACATGGGAGGAGAAGGATCGAGCATCCGACAGACTGCTTTCCATCTCCAGGGAGGGGGAGGACCAGCAGCCAGTGCACGCCTGACCCCTAGTGGAGGCTAGGGCTTGGCAACACAGAGCTGCAACAGCGTGGGGTGGGAGTGCGGAAGACCCTGTCATAGGCATACTGCAGGCCACGTGTCTGCAAGGGGCAGAGAAAACAAGGAAAAAGAGCAGTACACCAGGATGAAGGAGGATGCCTCGCAGGCCCCTCTGCCAGCTAGCCACAGTGCTGGCCACACTGGATCTGGTCTCTGGTGGGGGTTGGGGAGCCCTGCCTGGGGGGCAAGCCCTGGGGCAAGTGTAAGCACTGGCTGGTGGATGCCGGGGATGGGGCTGGGAGAACCCTCCAAATGGGGGTCCACACTGTAGGAGCAAGAAAAAAATAATAGCAAAATTAAAAAGAGGCTAGCAGAGGCAACTGAGACTTGCACCAGGACATGGAGTAAGAAGGGTAAGGCAAAGAAGACAAGCTGGCTGACTCAATAGGTCATGGAAGGGGTGAGGGCCAAGAGAAAGGCATTCTAGAGGCTTAGGAAATGGGGAGGACAAGGGGACAAAGACGAGTACACAAAGAAGTCAGGGAGATTACCAAGCTAATCAGAGTGGCCAAAGCTTCAAGAGAGCTGAGACTGGCACAGGGAATCAAGGATGGGGAAAATGACTTCTTCCACTACATTGGTAAGAGAAGAAGGAACAAGGACCAGATTGTGAAGATTAAGAAAGATGGGGGATGGGTGGAGAAGGAGGGGGATCAGGCAGAGGTTCTGGATGAGTACTTCTGCTCTGTGTTCATGAAGGAAAAGAGGGGTGCAGATACCCCATGGGAAGACTGAAGTAGACGGAGGGGGAGCTTGGATGACTGATATCAGAATTACAGAGGACAGGGTGCTGGATGGGCTAAGTGTGCTGAGGGTGGAGAAGGCACCAGGACCAGATGGCATTCACCCTAGGGTACTTAGGGATCCAGCAAAGATCCTGGTGGGACTACTAGCAGACCTGTTTAGTACATCACTGGATACAGGATGCATGCCACAGGACTGGAGGATGGCCCATGTGGTGCCCATTCATAAAAGTGGCCCAAAGGATGATCTAGGCAACTACAGACCAGTTAGTCTCACTTCACTCATGGGGAAGCTCATGGAGTCAATCCTTAAAGAAAGGCTAGTGACCTTTTTGGAGGACAATGGTCTCTAAGATGGTCATCAACATGGTTTTGTGTCAGGCAGATCCTGCCAGACAAACCTAGTTGAGTACTACAGCTGGGTGACCAGGAAACTGGACAGGGGCCATGCAGTGGACATCCTGTATTTGGACTTCAGCAAGGCCTTTGACTTGGTGCTGCATGGGAGGCTGGGGGAAAAACTGAAATACATAGGGGTGGGAACAAAAATGGTCAATTGGATCACCAACTGGCTGAGGGGTAGGCAGCAAAGGGTGGTGGCGGTGGTGGTGAGGGAACTCTAATCACCAAGAGACATTATGAGCAGGGTACCCCAGGGTTCAGTACTGGGACAGGTGCTGTTTGGGATATTCATAGTTGATATCTCAAATGAGATCCGGAGTAGGTTCAGTCTGTTCGCAGATGATACTAAGATAGGAGCTGTGGTAGATGACATAGAGGGGTGCAGGGGCTGCAGGAGGACCTGACCAAACTTCAGGAGTGGTCAGAAACATGACAGTTGGGGTTGAATGCCAAGAAGTGCAAGTCCTGCACCTTGGAGCAAGGAACCAGAGGAGGAAATATCAGTTGGGAAGGTTACAGTTTGAAAGCACAGGGGAGGAAAAGGATCTAGGGGCACTAATAACAGGGAGTATGAACTACTCATCTCAGTGCAAGAAGGTGGCTGCAATGGCAAACAAGATGCTGGGGTGCATAGCGAGGGGAATTCTCCTCCAGGCACAGAGGTGGTCCTTTCTCTGTACAGGTCACTGGTCAGGCCACACCTGGAGTACTTCATACAGTACTGGCATCCATTCCTGTAAAAGGACATCAGATTGCTGGAGGAGATGCAGCGTAGGGCAACAAAAATGATTCAGGGATTGGAGGAAAAATCCTTTGAGGAGAGGCTGGGCAAGCTGAACATGTATTCCCTGGAGGAGAGGCGGGATAGGGGGGATATGATTGAAACCTTTAAATACTTAAAGGGAATAAACAAGGCTAGTACAGAAGGGATCCTTCAGATCAGAAGGGGGAGGGACACGAGAGGGCATCGACTGAGATTGGAGGGAAGGGAGATTCTGGAGGGAAATCTGGAGATACTTTTTCATGGAAAGGGTGGTGGACAAGTAGAACACTCTGCTCGAGGAAGTGGTATCATGTAAAACAGTGGAGGGATTTAAGAGGGGGTGGGACAGAGTGAGGGGGGTTGTTAAGGGGAGGGTGGGGCAGCTGCAAGTTGAGGGGCTAACCGCACAATCGAGCAAAATCGATAGACCATGAGGCCTGTTTATGCTGGTATTTCGTATGTTCATATGTTATGCCCCGGGAGGCACAATGCCAGGTGCTGTAATGCTGGGTGGCATGTTGCTGTCACCATAATTGACATCACCACAGTAACTGTCACACTGACATGGGTGAACCATTTGAATCCCATCTGGTCCCATAGCCTTAGCAATCTTTAGGTTTTCAAGTCCTTATACCACTCATTCCTCTGAAAATGGACCTGTGCCCACCCCCTCACAATCCTAGCACTGTTTCTCCCTGGAGGTATGTCCTTTCCACCCTGAAATGTAAAAACTAAGTAAAAGTAGCTATTTAAAATGCCAGCTCTTTCCTTGTTTTCCTCTGCATAGTCTTCCCCTTCCACCCTTTTAATTTGTACTGTCCCTGCCTTTGTTTTTCACTTCTCATTCATGTTCTGAAGAAGGCCTTATATCTTGTAGTCAACTCTAGGGCAATACTTTCCTCTGCCTGCACCTTTGTAACCCTAACCACCTTGCCTGCTCCCTTCTACTTTTTATGTATACCTACCTGTTCTCTCTGTGTGTTTCCTTATACCTGTTGAACACAACCCTTTTTTTCACTACCTTTGCCACTTCCTTGAAGAACCACATGGGTCTCCTTTTCCTTCAGCTTTTGTTTATTTCCTTCACTTATTGGTTGGTTGCTTTGGTTATTACCTCCCTTTTTTTCCCATGGTGCCTCTACCCTTTCTGGCACTCCCCCACTCCTATTGTGCAGCTACTGAGACAGTTGCCCATTTCTCTAAACTCCACCCTCTTAATGACCATAACCTTTGTCTTTGTGTGGGTTGACTGTGGTCCTACCTTTATGCTGAACAACACTGTACACTGATCACTTGTACAAAAGAGACTGACCACTGTGACTTCTTACTAGGAGTCATACTAGGAATATTAGGTGCACAGAAGGCCGGGGCCCATACAGGTACACCTCCAGCGAGGCTTGACTGTGTTTACTCATAGTTCAGTAAGTGTTTGTCTAAGTTTTTTTTGAAGATATCTATGTTATTTGCATTTACTATGTGTTTTGGAAGTGTATTCCAAATTGGTATGATCCTTTGTATGTAGAAAAATTGTTTATTATTTCTTTTAGGATATGTTAGTGCAAGTTGATAGTTATGACTTCTTAGATTGCATTCCCTTATGTTATAAGTCATCCCCAAGTCATATATTAATTTTGGATCTCTAGATATTTTAAACATTAATAGTATGTCACCACTAGTTCTCTGGAGTTCTACGGGGTATAGCTGTAACTCTGTTAGTCTTTCCTCATAACTTTCTGTCTGTATGTTATTAATTATTTTGGTTGTTTGCCTCTGGACTCTCTCCAGTTTTGACATATCTCTCCTTAGATGCAGGCTCCAAAGTGAGGATCAGTAATCCAGGTGTGGACATACGTAGGCTCTACAGAGTGGTAAAATGCAGCCCCTGTCTCTGAATGAGAAAGATCTTTTTATACAACCAATTATTTTGTCACATTTTTTGATAACCTCATTATAGTGTTCGGTAAAGGATAAAGCAGATGAAATGATGATCCCAAGGTCCCATTCAGTGGTAACTTGTTTAAGAGCTGTATCATTTAAGAAATACTGATGTTTTCCATTTGCTTCACCCAAGTGCATAATTACACATTTTTCAGTGTTGAATGTCATATTATTCATTAATGCCCATTCTTCTAATATGATTAGCTCTTTTTTCCATGTATATATGTCTTGATCAGTAGTAACTTTTGCTGCCAATTTGGTGTCATCTGCAAATTTTATTCAAAACTTGCAAAGCTGATTTGTCATATCTGAAATAAATAATGAAAAAAGAACTGGTCCCAATATAGAACCCTGAGGGACTCCACTAGTAACATATCCTACATTTGAGTAATAACCCCTGATACCTACTGTCTGAGTACAGTTACTTTAACATTCTTCTACCCATTGCACAAGAAGCTGATTTATTCCTAAATTGTGCATCTTAGTTATTAACACTGTGTGGAGAACTTTATCGAAAGCCTTACAGAAGTCTAGATACACAATGTCTACTGGGTTCTTCTCACCTAGGTATTTACTAACCCTTTCATAGAAAACTAAGTTGTTTGTAAGACAGGACCTTTCACTTTTAAATCCATGTTGTGAGGAATCCGTAAGATGTTTAGATTGCATATCCAGCTCCAGCCTTTCTTTACTAAATGACTCAAATATTTTCCCTAAGATACTGGTAAGGCTGATTGGTCTTTAATTTTTCATGTCACTCCTATTTCCCTTTTAAAGACTGGGGTAACCACTGTTGTCTTCCAGTCATTGGGTATTACTCCTGTTGTTAGGGATAGATTGTAGATTTTATGCAGTGGGTCAACCAGCCAAAAAGATAGCTCTTTCAGTAATCTTGGGTGTAATTTGTCCGGTACAGGGGATTTGTTAACATTTAGCTCATTTAATTTTTTTCAGTATGTCCATTTGTGTAATTTCTGACATGCACTCATGATTGTTTATGTTATTGGTATGTGGAATTTGGTTGCAAGAGTTTTTTTTTTTTTGTTGGATGCAGAACAAAAGTATTTGTTTAATTCTTCTGCCATTTCCTGGGGTGCTACTATGTCTTTATTGTCCACCATTAAGGGGCCTACAGGATTTATATTGCATTTTGTTGTTAATATAGGAGTAAAAACTCTTCCCTCCATCTTTCATGTAAGCTAATTTAACCCTTAGGCTTCCAACAGAATTAGAATATATAGGAAGTTTGGACTGATATATCAGTCTGCAGCACTGTAAGGGTTAAATTCAATCTTTTTCTTTTCAGCTTTTATTGTTTACATTCTCTCAAGATTAATTTATATTTATACTTATTGTAGTCATAGTTATCTCTTGTTAATGCTTTGTATACTATTCTTTTTTTTAGCAATGAGTGTTGAAATTTTTGGTGTTAGCCAGATTGATACTTTGCCCCTTTTGTTATATGTTTTTTTGTTATGTATGTATTTAGTTTCAAGAGCTAAGATTTTATTTTTAACCCTTGTCCATAGTTCTTCAGGTGATGAAGAGTCATTATCCCACTGCCATGTTTCGAGTTCATATTTAAGACTGATATAGTTTGCTTTATTATAATTGTTAAAAGTAGTTTTACCAGTAGCATTGTTGATTGTTAAATGAATGTTATTATTTTGTGGTCACTATTTATTGAAGGACCATATGCTTTAACATTTTAATTTGATCTGGAATATCAGTTAGAACTAGGTCTAGAATATTGTTCTTTTTTGTGGGCTCATTAACTACTTGATATAATCCATTGCATGTACAGGTGTCAAGGAATGTACTTTCAAAACTATTACTAGAACTGCCCTTCCTTCATCCAGTTAATCCCTGGAAGGCTGAAGTCTCCCAAGATTATGGTTTCATTGTTCTCTATTTTACTCTTAATACTATTTAATAGCGATTGATGTATCTCAATATTTGTAATCCTAGAGTTTAATAAATAAATTAAAATAAATAAATATCTGTGTCAGGTGATCAATAGCAAAGTCCCACTAACAGTTTCTTCTATTGCCGTCTTAGAATTTCTACCCATAATATTTCATTAGAATCATCTTCAGATTGATCGTTGATGGGTTTATATGTGATGTTATTCTTAACAAACAATGATGTACCCCTCCTTTCTTTAGTTGTCCATTTTTGTAGCAGACATTGTACCCTGTGATGTTAGTGTTCCAGCCTGAGGCTTCCTTACACCATGTTTCCATTATGGCTACAATGTCAGTATTATTTTGTTTAATTATCAACTCTAGTTCATCTAGTTTAGTGTAGTGCAAACTCCTAGCATTGGTTAAAAGAAAAGATAGTCCCATTTTTTGGTCCTAATTTGGTTTCCTTTTTGCATTTTGTTGCCTGTGGAGTCACAGTGTTCCCTTGACCCCCTTTCTCCTAGTTTTTGTATCCTGTAATTGTATAAGTTTTTGTTTGAAAATACATCCCAGTAGTCTAGAGCCGCATTTACTTAAATGTAGTCCATTGTAACCAAATAGCATTCAATCATTATCAAATTGTCCCCAAGTTCTAATACAGTCAATATTGTTCATGAAACACCACATACATAGCCAGTTATCATATACTTTAATGTTTCTGTTTTTGTTGTAGTTTGCCCTTGGTACTGGCAAAACTTCTGAAATAATTGGTTTGATGTTTAAATCCTGGAGGGTTTTTATAGTTGATTTCGTGTCCGACACTATGTGTTCGACTTCTTGTTTGCCAAAGTCGTTGGTTCCTACATGTAGGATTACTGTTTTAGGGTTTGCAATTATTTCAAAAATTCCAGGGAACATTGCATCTATGTCCTTAATCATTGCTCCACTGTAGCTACAGGTAAAGTGCGTTCCTTATTAAAACTAGTTGTGTAACTGTCAGTAAATCTTGTTATTGAGTCCCCTAAAATAAGTATCTGTTCTGGTAACTGACTAACTAATGTTATAATATTATTATCATCAGCTATTGTAGCATTCTTCCTGTTACTGTTAGTTTGGTCAGTGCTACTTTCCCTTGCTGTATTGGGATTGGGCATTGCTGGATTATTAATGTCCATAAGTAGGTGTACTAAGGGTGTTAGTGGAGTAGGTAAGATTGTGGTACTATCATTGTCTGATGTGAGGTTACTTGGGACTGAGGTGTCTAATATGTGTGTGATGTAGCACCCTGTGTAAGAAGAAAAAGAGGGTCAAAACTATTGTGTAATTTTAATACAAATTTTTCAGCTTTTCTTCCTTTTTTTTGTTGGTCTGGTACTTTGAATGGGGTGCCATTGGTTTTCCTGATAATCTATTACTTCATCCCTTGGTCCTTTTTTTATTACAAATGTTACTGACATTTACATTCTGTTTATCCATTGAGTCTGGCTCAATAGTATTGGGTAAAGTGATGACGGGGGTGGGTTGGGGAATCATTTGTCTGTGTATCTATTTGCTCTGCTATATTCATTCTAATCACCATACGTTGTTGATTTTTTTTCTAGTGCTTCTATTCTAGCATTAAATAATGTTATTTCAGCTAACATGTCTGCATTTTCTTTACATTTTATACATGTGAATGGTAGTTCTAGGGCTGGTCCCTTTGTGATTAGGTACATTTTTGCACATGTTACATTTAATTCCCAGTGTCCCTGTTGTAGTCTTGATAATATCCATTGCTTTGGAATGTATGTGCTTTAAAGACCCTGCTATCCTAGATATGATGTTACTTGATCATTCTACGCTGCACTATCGATTTACTCACTCACTTAGCACTCAGTGTAATTTTGATTTGAAAGCCTTCTATGTTTAGGCATTTGTCCAGCTGCTCTGGCCTTAGGCCTAAAGGGCTCTACACAGTGGCCTACCTTTTTATTGCAGGTTCTTGGTTCTCTTATTTTCTAGTCTGCTCACTTTCCACATGCTCAACATGCATAATGTGCACCGATGCAAGTGTCTTTGCGTGCGTCTTCGCGTGTGCTGATGCATGCTCGCCCATCTCAGGCTCACCATGCTCACCACAGGGCACGACTAAATGCGATTTTTGTGACCTGGAAGTGGTTTACGGAGTCACAGAGCAAGCGAGAACAAAGTTTCACAAATAAACACTTTTAAAAAGTATTTAAATCCCCAATGACATATATTTACACTAAAAATGCTGTATCTGTTCCCCAAATAAGTGTTTTGGACTCAGACTGTGAGTTGTAGTCCTCAGATACAACTGATGGACTACAGCTCCTATCCCTGCATTGGTTCTGAGCAGGGCTCCAGGTCACAGTTCTGCAGCAATTTAAAAAATTAGACAGTGTTTCATTCACAAGGCAGCAGCAGCAGTACCCGTGGTGTGCTCACAAAGATATAGCACCACACAGGCAATTATCTGCTCCTGCTTACCACAGGGTGCACCTAAATGCCATTGCTGTGACCCAGAAGTGGTTTCCGGGGTCGCGGAATGATCGAGAACAAAGTTTCACAAATGAACACTTTTAAAAAGGTATTTAAATTCCCAACAACATTTATTTACACTAAAAATGTTGTATCTGTTCCCAAAATCAGTTTTTTGGACTCAGACTGTGAGTTGCAGTCCTCAGATATAACTGATGGACTACAGCTCCTCTTCCTGCTTTGGTTCTGAGCAGGGCTCCATGTCACAGTTCTGCAGTGATTTAAAAAAGTAGACAATGTTTCATTCACAAGGTAGCAAAAGCAGTGCCCGTGATGTGCTTAAAAAGATATAGCACCACACAGGCAATTATCTGCTCGTGCTCGCCACAGGGCACACCTAAATTCCATTTCTGTGACCCAGAAATGGTTTTCGGGGTCATGGAGCAAGCGAGAACAAAGTTTCACCAAGAAACACTTTTAAAAAGGTATTTAAATCCCCAACAATGTGTAATTACACTACAAATGCTGTATCTGGTTCCCAAATCAGGTCGTTGGACTCAGACTGTGAGTTGTAGTCCTCAAATACAACTGATGGACTTCAACTCCTCTTCCGGCTTAGGTTCTGAGTAGGGCTCCAGGTCACAGTTCTGCAGTAATTTTAAAAATTAGACAATGTTTAATTCACAAGGTAGCAGAAGCAGTGCCTGTGGTGTGCTCACAAATTCATTGCAGTCTCTATTTTTAAGCACCAGGTCCAGCACTGCACTGCTCCTAGTAGACTTGCTGTCTAACAGAGGGGACGGATCAAGATGGCAATCTAGCAGCAGCATGGTTCCTGAGCTCTGAACTGACTTGGATACTTATTGCAGATTCTGTGACCAAACAAGTTAAACAAATGTTGAACAATAAAAGGAGAACATTTATTGCAGCCAGTTAGTTAGTTTTATCTAAATCAGTTCCACTTGAACAGTGGATCCATTCCATAACAAGCCCAGAGAGTGGTAGTGGGATAGACACCCCAACCACACTGCAGGCTAATGTTTTCTCTCCCTCTGGCAAGCCAGGTGTCCCAGCAACTGAAACAGCTACGCCTGTTACACAAGCTATGCGAGCACAACCTTCTGTCCAATCTTCTCCAATGGAACAAAAGCACTACATTATCAATTCATTGGGAAAAGCCTTGGATAAGCTGCTATAATGGATAGAGAGATATGACCACTGGTTTGAAGTTGTGATGAAAAAAACAGATTGCTATACCTGCAAGCAGAAGTAAAAAAGATGCAAGAAAAATAAGTCACAACAAAGCAAATATTGGCAGAGCAAGCTTTTAAAATAGAACATCAAGAGGGGAAATTGCAAGCAATCAATGCTACATTACAAGGTGTAATGAAAGAAAACTTTAATATTTCATGCAAGTTAAAGCAAAATGAAAACCAGCTAAGGTACAGATATTTGGAATGTTTGGTGTTCCTGAATTGCTGGATTCTGAATTTATCAGTGTGAGATCTTGTGAAGGATACTTTAGTCACTACTTTTGAGCTCCGAGCAGACAATTCTCCATTGTTGACTCGTACTTTTAGAGTACCTAAGAAGAATACTGACCCAGGTGCATCTGTAAAGTCCACTATTAGAGCAACCCTGGCATTTAATTCTGACAGATATCTTATCTTTAAAAGTTGGTTAAATTGAAGGGCGTGCTATTGTAGAAAGGCTGCTGCTATTATATATTTCCTGATTACTGTTATCAGACACAACAATGATGTCGTAAGCTTTTAGCTTACCAACAGAAAGTTTTAGAACTGGGGGCAAAGTTCTCTCTTCTACCACCAGCAAAAGTAAAAGTTGTCAAGGATGGCAAAACCTACTTTTTGTTTGAAGTTGATCAGTTAGTTACCTTCGTTAGATCACAGTATTCAACTACTTCAGGTACATCAAAACATGACGACCAGTTCATCAACAAACTCAGACAAGGATGTAGTTGCTTCCATGGACTAGATGGACTTTTAAATGGATCTTCAATTTCTAAATGGAAATAAAATTATATATAGGGTAAAAAGGTAATAAACAGGTAAATAATAAGGGTAAAAAAAGAGCTGGAGGAATTGCCATGTACATCTCCTCCAAGCTCCAGTTCACCCCTGTCCTGCTTTCTAATCCTTTGCAGGATATAGACTTCTTACTAATTAAACTATCACTCCCACACACTGCTCACGTCTATGTAGCTGGCTCCTATTGTGCTCCTGGAACCACTCTTCCCATTGTCCTGGACCACCTGGCCTCACTAAAGGTGCCTGCTTCAGCAGGCGAGCTACATATCCTCAGGGATTTCAATTTCAATTGGCTCACCAACGCAAGCTCCAAACTTCACAGCAAGATAAAAGCCCTAAACCTCACCCAGCAAATTTCCCATCCAACTCACCTAAACCATAAATCGCAGAACCATTCTCACTTAGACTGGACCCTTACATCTCACCCCAACCGGATAACTGAAGTGGGCCTTCTTTCCAACTTCTTAAGTGACCACCAAATGATCTACATGATCAGGAAGGTACACAGGCCCAAAGCTCCACCCCCAAGGTCGCTGCTCACTAGATCATACAAAACTCTAAATCAAGCGGCACTCTTAAATGACTTAGATCATATCGACTGGTCCTTTATCCCTAAAGCATCCTCCATCGACACTGCCTTGGATCTCTTTAAGTCCTGTTTTCTAGCAGTATGGGACTTTCATGCGCCCCTCAGAAGGACACAGGTCAGGGGTTCCCACCTCCCCTGGTTGTCCACCTTTCTCACTAACAAATTCCATGCCAGGGACCAGGCTTGGAAAATGTACAAAGCTACAGGTGCCCAGGGACCACTTGAATTGTACCGTGCACTCTGAAACTCCTGCACTAGATTTATCCGACAGGCCAAAGCTAAGTACTTCAAGACCATTTTCATCTCAAATCTCAACCATCCAATGAAAAAATAAAATCCCTTCTCCCCTGCCCCACTCAGCCACCCACCCCAACCCTTACTGTCCAAGGCTCCACTGTCTCAGATCGTGCTGAAGTGGCATCTGTTTTCAACACATTCTTCACTAGTTGTACAGCTACTCTTTTATCTGATCTACCTGGCCCCCTCTCGTGTACAGCTCCACTAACACTGCCCATCCCCCCAACCCCCAGCTTCTCATTCCAACTGGTCACACCGACCAAAGTATTAAAAGCACTGTGGGCACTCAATCCCAACAAGGGAAAATGCCCCACAGGCCTGGATGCAAAAATGCTTTACCTGTCAGCATCAGCCATCGCCACCCCACTAGCTGCTCTCTTCAATCTTTTTTTTTACACTTGCTGACATCCCAACTGACTGGAAGCATGCTGTAGTCATACCCCTCCCTAAAGGGGGTGATCCTTCCTCACCAGGTAGTTACCATCCCATCACCCTTTTCCCCATCCTAGCCAAACTACAGGAGCATCTTGTACTAGCCCAACTCACCTCCTTTCTTGACTGCTCTGCCTTCTTCACCCCATACCAGTCTGGGTTTTGGAAGTCACACTCAACCATTACCTCCCTTCTAAGGCTCACCGATGCCATTCTCACTGGAATGGACAAAGGGCACACCACCTCAGCCATTTTCATTGACCTTGCAAAGGCCTTCGACACCGTCTCCCACTCTCTACTTGTAACCAAACTTACATTGGCTGGACTCCAGAGCTGCCACCAGTTGGTTTCACTCATACCTGACAGGCAGATCTCAGTCAGTAAAAATTGGACCACTCACTTCTAACTCCCTTCCGGTCAATACTGGCATCCCTCAAGGCTCAGTCCTAGGACCGGTATTGTTCTCCATTTTTCTGAATGACCTACCCTCTGTATGCCCATGCACTTCCATTCACATGTATGTGGATGACACCATCCTGTATGCCTCAGGCTCCTCCCCTGCTGTAGTAGCCACTACACTCCAGGAGGACTTCAATGACATTCAGCTCTGGTTCCGTGCAAACCAGCTGTTTCTCAATACTATGAAAACTGTCTCCCTAAATTTCAGCTCATGTCAAAGACTCTCCCATCTCCCCTCACCCCCCACCTTCTTCACCCTCAACAGGACTCCCTTGGAGGCTTGCACCGCCTTCAGATACTTAGGAGTCTGGCTCAACCAGCACCTTGATTTCTCCATATACATCGACTCGATCCACAACAAACTACATCCAAAACTAGGAGCCTTATATTGCAATAAGGACTATATCCCCCCATCCACCTGAAAGGAAATTGTTCAGAAGATGATCCTCCCTTTACTTGACTATTGCGATGTAGTCTATGGCGCTGCACCCATATCCTCGCTTTCCAGTCTGGACACACTCTTCCATTCCTTCTATCGCTTCATCTTGGACTGCCACCCCACAACTCACCACTGTGACCTCTACAGGTCCCTTGATCTGCCCTCACTCCATGATTGCAGGCAGCTTCACAGTTCCAGAACCATAGCGAAATACTGGGCACAGTCCCTTCCACCCTATCTTGAATCCACCCTCTCCACCCAATCACTGCCTGCCTACTCCCTCAGGAGCACTGTCACCAGGCTCTTTAATGTCCCACATATGGGGTCAGCTAAATGCCAAGCAGCTTTCAGATACCACATGCCCAAACTTTGGAATGCAGGGTGTGTCATTGGGGTTGTGAGGCCTAAATGTTGCCCCATTACTTGTGCAATCATATTGAGAAGCAACAGTGAACAAGAATGGGGCAACATTTAGGCCTCACAACCCCAATGACATACCCAGTCATCTGTCAATCTTGGGATGATTGGCGGGTCCATGAGGGGGGAGGGGCAACCCTAAGGATTTTTCATTTTCTTGCTTTTTGTGTTTTAACCCTAAATGATGCATTAATGCAGTTTTTTTGCATAGAATTTCCTTACTTTCTGAGAAAGAATAGAAAACTAAGAACTTACAAAATTTGGTGGGAGCGGGGGCCCTTCAGGCACTGCACTCCCAACTTGTAAATGTGTCTCTACCATCAACACCCTCCAAATTTCAATGTAAAAGACTAAACCATGTCCGAGATACAACATGTTAAAGTTTGAGATTTTCATTCGTCGAAATTGCAGAATTTTACAGACACAGGAACTGAAAAGTACATCCATGACACTAAGGCTAGGGACCCTATCAATTTCAAGGCACCATCACAATGCAAAACACTGTCTGCAAAATGTACATTGCATCACGCAATATCTCTGCTAAAAATATTTTCTCTGACACATAAACACTGTAATTCACATGTACAGGACATGTCGTCAGCACCCTCCAAATTTCAAGTAAAAAGACCAAACCATTTTTGAGATATTTAAACTTAAAGATTGTGAAAATTGGCCTATCTATTCCATTATAAAATCTGGCCATCTTGTCCCTCCCTTGCAATCAAAGAATCTTGCGATCAAAGAATTTGCAGGCTCACAATCAAAGAATTTGCAGGCTCATGATCAAAGAATAAAAAATGGTGAAACTCAAGTTTTAGGCAGAATTACATGAAACTGCCATGTCTCAATAGAGTGAATCCCCCTGAGCAAAACCCACTCTCATTTGTGTTCCTAGGCCACCCCTAGACTGAGAAATTAGAATTTTTCAAAGGGCCATCTACTCGCACCCTCAGGATGCAAGATCCTGATCAAAGAATCTTGCAGGCTTGCGATCAAAGAGATTGCTGACTCACGATCAAAGAATAAAAAATGGTGTAAATCAAAATTTTTTGAGAAATGCAGCAAACCACCACCATGGTTTGAGAGAATGAAGCCCCCAGAGTGAACCCCCCCCTCCCCAGCTGAGAAATGTAATTTTTTCAATTGGCCATCTGGTCGTCATCTGGTGATCAAAGAATCTGTTGATTAAAGAATTTGCAGGCTCGCGATCAAAGATCATTAGCGAGCCGCAATCAAATATTTTAAAAGTTTTTAACTCTATTTTATGACCACTTTACAACAAACCATTTTTCCAAGTTGCTTTGGACAGTGTTTAGTCCACTACACTTGCAAGATACTTTGTTCTGTGTAGCCAAACCTCGTGAGCTTCTTTGCATTTTGTTTTGCTCATAACAAAATGAACTGTGCAATTAGTCAGTATGTATTTTGTCAGCTTTATTAGCACAGGATTCTCTGGGAAGCCTCATAGCCCCTACAGAGTGTCCCATAACCCTACAACCCCATTGCCCTGTTTTCCTTTTAACCAACTATAATCTGATGCCCATTAATTCATGCAGTTAGCATTTAAGTAGTTTATAGTTGGTTGAAATAGTACACAATTTATTGTAATATTTAAATGAAACAAAATGAAAGATACAGTACGAACATTTTTTATCTAAAGTCCCACTGTAATACATAACCCACGAGCAGCTCTTGGGGTTTTCAGCAGATCATATTTATTTAATATAATAATGACAACAGTACGTATATTTCAACATTAATGTTAAACCCAGTTCCAGAAGGGGGGATTGAAACAAACAAAATCCTGAATTGTGAAAAAAAAACTCTCGGTTGGTACGGAAGACCAAATAGCATGCCATAATCACAATTGTCCTGTAAACCGTGTGAAACATGCTTTAAAACAGAAGCACCCTGAAATGCAGCTTTACAAAAAATATGTCCTTTCTCTGGTTAAGGAGGGGAGTACAGGTTTTTATTATATATTTTTTTCAAATACCAACTGTGTTGGCACCAAAGTGCAAAGACATTATACCGAACGCTTTTAAAGTGCAGTTCACAATCTGGGAATACCATGCAATCCAATAAGGGGATTTTAAAGGTGCCACAATTTTGTATTCTTTATTTTTCCAGCAGACAGTGGTACATCTTGCAGGTAAACTCTATCACTGTTTCCAAAAGGGGGCTTTATAACAATAATCTGCTTCTCTGGACGCAAACGGCACTCTCAAGTAACCAGGGACCACATGGCTTACTAGCCAGGCTAGGCTCCAAGACAATGTACAAGCAGATTTAATTAAAAATGTATTTAACAGATGACAGACTTTCAAGTTAACTCTGTACATTTGTTCTCTAGATGCTGCAGTGTATGCCAGGACTATATAAAAAAACATTTTGAAGCCATCTGCTTTTTAAATTGCTGGGTTCATGCACAGTGCTTGAAGGACTACATGTTTTAGACAACATTCACTTTCGGGTTGGGGGCTCAGCATATTGCAGAGGCAAGTTTTGTTTTTAAGCATACAAAGTTCTCTCACCACAAAACCATGCAATTAATATGGTACTGTTGCTACATCTATGCACATGCAGTTTGCTGTAAAAATGAAAGCTAAATGGTATAAATCAAAATTTCTTGAGAAATGCAGCAATCCGTTTGAGAGAACAAATCCCCCTGAGCAAAACCTACCCTCATTTGTCATCCTAGGGCAACCCTAGGCTGAGAAATATAAATTTTTAATTGGGCCATCTTGTCCCTCATTTGCCATAAAAGATTGCGGTCAAAGAATCTCGCAATCAAAGAATTTGCAGGCTCGCGATCAAAGATCATTAGCGAGCCGCGATCAACGATTTTAAAAGTTCATAACTCTATTTTTTGACCACCGTAGAAGAAACCATGGCCATGGGCGATAGAACAAAGCCCCCTAAGTAAATCCCATACAAGTTTTACTTCAGGAGTGACCCATGAGTTGAGATATTTACTTTTTTAAGATCAGAAGATCATTTAAAAACAAGATCACAGTGGTTGCGATCAAAGAATTCTCGGGGTCAAAGATTCTTGAACTGCGAGGCTGGAAATTCTTTGACCACCAGGTGAGACAAGATGGCCCAAACCCCATCCTTTGTTCCCAAAACAACCATATAAATTTTCCCTTTGACTTATAATGGGAGCTTAAAAGTGGTATAACTTTTGAATGCCTTAATATTTTTTCACCAAACAAAAATTGGCATGTTCAGTCAGCCAAGCTCTTTCAGATAATCCATCTTGCAGAGTGGCACATTACACAATGGTTGTGCAGGGCCACAGACAGAATCCCCCAAACTGCCTCCAAAACTGTATAATTTAGCATTTTTCAGCATTTTCGTGTGCAAAGACTGTAAGTCCAACCAAAATGAAAGTTGGCAAATCAAGAGATCTGCTATGCCCCACTGTGCATACCAAATTTCAGGTACATCCGTTGTATGGGTCCAAAGTTATTAACACTCAGAATTTTGACTTTAACATAGAAGTGCCTTCATAACCCTAAATATAGTGGGACGACCGCGCCACTATAATATTTATATATATATATATATATATCTTGTGTTTTAATATAATTTTGATCTGACTTCTAACTCAAGTGGAGTGCTAACATTTAAATAATTAATTGACTTTCCTAGACTGCAGCTCCAGATTTGCAAATTTAGCTATTATTAAAAATACCCTATCCATGATTCCTTCCCCATGAAATGGTATAGTACTATCAATGTTTAAATTCATATCCTACTGATTATATAGGACATGCGTAATAGGTGATTAAAGAAATGATTGGGTTTTGTTCATAAACATTATATTAAAAATGTAATAAAATTTAATAGAAAAAATGACTAGCTGTATAACAAAAGCTCCCTGCAGGATGTCAAGGATGGCCGTGCTGCTTGCCAAAGTTTTAGTTGAGAGACTTCAGCCAACATCTGGTAAACTAAAGTCACCAACAATCATTACCTACCCCTTACTTGCCATTCTGATTATGGTTTCTTCTTGCACTTTATCCATTTCCTCACTTGGTGCTAGGGGTCTGTACCCTACTCCTGCTCAGATAGTGTACCCAAGCTGGTCTCCAGATTGAATCATAGTAATTCCGGCCCTTGATTCTCCTCTCTGTGCCTTCGTACCTCTGTTGCTTTGATACTCTCTCTCACATATAATAGGATGAATATCTAATCCTGCACCTCTGCCAAAACTGTATGATTCTTGGACTAGCAGACCAATACTGATCTGAGGAGAACAATAAAAATTATATTTTAACCTTATTTTACATCTATTCCCTATCAGGAGTCCCACATAAAAAGATGGCACTACAAATTAACATACAATAATGGCTGCACGGAATACCTTTGAAGTTTTTACAGTCAAGAATGTCAAGCAGAAATTCAAAACTTTTGATAGTAACAAAGCCCAGAGTTGCAGTTTAAAAAGCTTTAAATCATACAGCCAGATTTTAGAAACTGAATGTATATGGTAAGTGATTAATTCCAGACACTGTACTGATAGGACCACTCCCCCAAAGAAGTATAAAATTAGGTGAAATTCTGGGATCCAGTAGATAAGTTAAATAACGAAGATTTGCATCAAAAAGGAAATTTTTTCCTTTTTTTAAAAGTTAAGTTCTCCCACCCCTTCCCTGATTCCACATGACAACGGTTGTACTAGGGCTGACTCCCAACTCTGTAGAACAGGAAAAGCTGGGCACTCACATGAAGAGTGTTCAACTCAGGAAAGAAACCACTGGCAGTAAAAAAGGTGCAAAACAAACTTATTAAATATCCCAAACAGAACAATAGGTGTGAGGAACAGCATCAGCACTGCTGGATGCCCTGACACAGCGACTGTAGTCTTTGTCAGGGGGCAGTGTATCCCAGTTCTACTTGAATTGTGATCATGTAGCATTTCCCACAGCAGTCATGGGTATTGAATACACACTAACACAAAATGCAATCATATTTTGGAGGGGTTATTTCTAAAACTTACCATGCTATATTCAGTCCCTTATCACAAGTCTTTAAGAATCAGGCAGTACACCCTAGAATAACCTGATTCAGTAAGAGCCACTACAACCTTACTTGCTAATTTGTTTAACTGGGTTTTTTAAATACATGCCAAGTCTAGCTCTCAAAGAATATGCACTTGGTTTCCCACATATATGGCATTCAAAAGTGTCCTGACCAAGGGAGTACTGCCTTTCAACTCCCTACCACTCTCCAACTATATGTGGCAAGATCTGTACTGACAATATAGTCCCTGCTCTGGTTTCAGGTAATCAACTTTTTTGCTCCTGACCTTCACTCCCACTTAGTTGTCCTCATATTGGAAAAATGCTGCAGCCATTTGGCTGGTCTGGACACTATCATTATAAATGTCCAACTTTGGAACTGCTCGGACTAGGAACATTATATTTTGCAAATGATAGCTTGGAGCCAGGACAACATCACAAAGAAAGCAATATTGATACAATGTTCAATTATTGATAAATTTAAAAGCTTGATTTCTTTACTATGGACACGTCATTTTTACATGACTTAAAAAAAAACATTTTTAGAAATAACCTTTCATTATTTTTACTTAGATGTTTGGTTAAGACTGAACACAAATAAGTTCCTACTTAATGATTTGTTATTATAGTTCATTGGCAAAGTAGTATAATCAGGTCACAAAAATTACATAAAAATCTTCATTTCATGGTTAGCAGTCCTTAAATCTTCCTCTGCTTTTGCCAGCTTTACCTGCAGAAACTGTGGAAGATAATAAATAAAAGATATAGTACAGCACAAACCTGTAATACAGTCACTAGTCTGAAGCTTTGTGTAATTACAATAGGTAATTATGATGGAGACCATTATAATCTGAAGAAGTGTTAACAATGTCTGTTCATAACAGCATTGAATACAGTTAGATCAGTTATTCACAGGATACTGCCAATAATGTTGCAGAAAAGCTCATGGTACAACAACAACATAATTAGGTCACAATGGATTTGATTCCAAAGTTTACAAAAAGTAACACATACCAATATTCATGCTAAGTTTGATCACAGCTAAATAAGTGTTCCTCACAACATAGCTGAAAACGAAACAGCAACTCAGAAGACAGATATCAAACAGATCTAGGTTTCATTGATGAACATAGAAGTCCTGGTAGATGTTTTAAGAATTAATATCTAAACTAAGTTAAATTGAAACTGTATAAGTGGTTCACAAGTTATAGCCAGTGACGTTAATAGTGAATCACAAGCCTGACTCATGCAATATTATTGTAAGTCACCATGGCCAAGAATATATTATCCTCGAAAAGTAGCATTAAGAAATGTCTATTTCATGTTTAATCATAATTGGAGACTTAATTCCCAGGACAGCCAACATGTCATAGTAAATTGCAGGGCACAGCATTATAAATCATGCCCAATCATTGTTATAAACTATGACTAAGATTATACTTGTCTTAGCAGATTGCATTTACAGTATGAAGAACTACAAACTGTTTAATAACAACTGGCTAGGAGTTCATCAAGATATAAGGTAGCTTTATATATTATATCCTGATTTCTGATGCTATTACTATAGAGGGTGGGAACAAGCCTCACTTTTCAATGAGAGACAAAAAATAGATTAGCCAACAGTTAAAACACATCAAGAAACCATTGAGTATGAAAGCATAATATAACAAACCTGAGGGTTGTGTTGGTTCTCCCAAGAATCAAAGCTTTTGTGGGCATTAATTGCCCTTCTGGAAGCTAAAGAACAACTGACAGCAGCTATCCTATAGCCTTTGTAAAGTAATTACAGATGGTGCAGCCACTGCAACTTCAGATGACATCAACTAGGCATGAAGTCACACTGGCAGTGATATAGACTGCTCCCATCAGGACCTTTACATGTCATGAGCTATGATGAAATTGTTGTTCAGATGCCTACCAACTTGTGGTTCCTGGACCACAGGAAATTTGTGATAAATTATGGGGACATGAAGTAATCTATACAGTTTGAGTCAAGTATGGATCATGGAGAGAGTGTAGCAGCAAATTGGCTTCATTGGTGTCAGAAGTGGAATTCACATTCTATTTCAAGAAGATTAGAGTGAACAAGTGGAAAGTATGGAGGTAGCAGGAGCAATCATATTGGAGACATCCTGGCTGAACTCAAAGCCAGTCTAGACTGGAGGAGAGCAGACTCGGTCACATTCCATAACAGCAGCAGCAGCAGCAGTGAGGAAGGTAGCAATTTAAAAAAAATTTTTTTACATCATGCATTAATTTGTACTGGTCACTTATCCTTAGTAAATAATTGTATAATAATTGTTGCTTAACATGATGTACTGATTGTTTTTTTCAGCCTCTAATTAATTTTATTTTTCTATGCCACTTTTTCTGTTTACCAATGATGCCTGTATATCCACTTTGTTCACCAATGATGTCTGTACATCCACATGGCTCATACTCATTGTATAACTTGTCACTACCTCTGTAGCTGCCACCTGTGTGGCTCAGGTCATGCCTGAAAATGGTCCCCTGGATCAGTGTACTTACCCAGTTACCAAAGACTTATATAAAATAAAATAAATAAAACTACAGGCCAGACAGTCTCATATCAGTGGTGGGGAAATTAATAGAAACCCTGTTAAAGGAAAGATTGGTAGAGTATCATGAACCCAATATGCTACCAGACCAAAGGTGGCATCGATTCATGGGGGAGAGGACAAGACAGACAAATCAGATTGATTTCTTCAACTTGGTGACTGGAGAAATAGATTAGGGGAGGGCAGTGGACACGGCCTATCTGAACTTTAGCAAGGCCTTTGACACTGTGCCACACAGGAGACTGATAAAGAAATTGAGAACCCCAGGGATGGATCCAAAAGAGTGAACTGGGTAAGGAACTGGTTAGTGAATAGATGACAGAGGGCAATAGTAAATGACACTCATCCTAATGAGGGGAGAGTGTTCAGAGGGCTTCCACAGTGCTCAGTTCTGGCACCAGTCCTCTTCAATGTCCTCATAAGTGAAATTGCAAAAGAACTGGAAGAAAAGTTATTACTTTTTGTAGATGACACCAACATCTGTAATAGGGCTGACACTCAGGATGGGGTAGAAAGAATATGTAGGGACCTTTGGAAACTTAAGGAGTGGTCAAGAGCATGACAGTTGGGGTTCAATGCTAAAAAGCATAAAATCATATACCTAGGGCATAGAAACCCAGGACATGAGTATACAAAAGGGGATACAGACAGGCACTACGCAGGAAAGGGACCTTGGGGTTATCATATCTGTTGACCTCAAAGTGGCAGGGAAGTGTGCCAAAGCAGTGGGTAGGTCCAGTGGGATGTATAAGGAGAGGTATTTCCAGCCAGAAGAGAGAGGTGGTGTTCCCACTGTATTGCTCGCTTGTGATATCCCACCTGGAGTATTCTGTCCTGTTCTGGAGGCTGCACCTCAGAAAGGACACAGCAAAAGTGGAGGCCGCCCAGAGAAGGGCAACTAAAATGATGCAGGGGTTGCATCAAAAGTTCTGCAAGGAGAGACTGAGAGATCTCAATATGCACAACCTGGAATAGAGGAGAGTGAGAAGTGACATGATAGAGACCAACAAGTACCTCACTGGGGTGAACTGGGTGCATGAGTGGATTATTTTTCAAGTGAGAAAGAGCACTTGCACCAGAAAATATGCAATGAAGCTGGAGGGGGTACATTTAAGAGGAACGTGAAGAAGTACTACTTAATGGTAGTGATCAAGGTGAAAACAGTAAAGGATTTGAACCACACATGAGATAGACATAAATAATATTAGTAAATAGGCAGGGTGGAGGTAGGGTCACTGGAGGCCAATTAGGGTTTGTCAAGACAGACTAGACATGGACATCTGGATGGACTGGATGGGCCAAACAGTCCTTTTTGCCAACAAATTCTGTTCCTATATTTCAGCCAGGCCAGGATGGAAGCTGAACTCCAGGTCAATCGTGACAGTCAAGAAAGAATGGAGGCTAGATTAGGCAGCATATAAGGTAAAATAGAGAATGGCCAAGCTGAAATGAAGAAGATGCTTAAGGCAGTTAGACTGAAGCTTATAGACCCTTATGAGATGAAAGGGAGAACCCTGTGGAAAATGTAGACAGGAGGCTGAAGGTAATTGCAACTCTGACTTATTTGGAGGACAAGAAGACTCCTGGGAAAAAAATATGTGGTTTGTAGGAGTAGGTCCATTTCCCATGGATCTACTCCTACAAATTGCTTTTTGAAGCCACCATTAAGGGTTGGTGGTCTACCCATGGACGTTGGAGACCTTATGAACTCATTTATCAGCAAAGAACAGAATCGACACTTGTAATCAATTCCAGCTTATTTAAGGACTAGTATTGATCTTTTATAATTTTACCACAGCAAGTGCTCATTGCTTTTTGGAATCATGCACACTGAGGGCATGGAAGCCTTTCAGGACATAGGGGAAAGTGTTCAAAGACCCATGCATTTTGTGACATACTCAGAGGAGGTTAGAAAAAAAACTGTTTACTACCATGAGAGGGGAACATAGCATTTCAGATGGGCGATACCACAAAAAATATGGCTCAGAAAATAGAAAATCTTAAATTTAAAGATTGCAGATTGGAATGGCATGGTCTCACCCTATCTCAATACTTAGAATATCACAGAATCCCTAGGGGACTAAGGATAGCAACTGAACCTAATATAGGCATCAGTTCTACTAAACTTAACCATAACTGGGTTGGCATCAGGAACACAGCCTCATGTGATTTTATGTATGCCATAATTGAGGCTGTTATAGAGGAAAGAGAAACCCTTGAGAAGGAAATTAAATTAACAGATGATGGCCTCAAATTAAAACTAGAGGAACAAGAATTCAGACATAATTTGGAGAACATTAAATCTAAATTAACAGAATGTGAGGACAGATTGAAACAGCAAAAATTAAAAAAGTTCCAATGTGATACTACAGATTATCATGATAACAAAGTATACACTTCCAAAAGATATAATAATAGAACTCAGTACCAGTTTGGATATTATTCTGAGTGTAGCACTGACAGTGGTAATAGTTATATTAGAGACATACTAACTGTAGAATCAGGTGAGACTACTGTTCCTGACCTACACCCTGATTCACAGCAACCTTCTACATCCACAGCACAAGAAAATAGATACCCATTGAGAGATAGGATGGGGGCTCCACAGGTGGGGGGGCAACAGGCAGGGGGTTTTCATTGATGAGGCAGAGGTGGAAGACAAAACAAATAATCACAAGGGAGAGGGCATCTGAACCAACAACAGAGGTGATTCCCATTTTCAATTAAAGCCAAAAAATATTGACACTAGCTGAGGCAGAAGTCCTAAATCTGGGCCTGTCATTTTCTCCAACCAAGCCAACTAATCTTTTTGAGTAAGAGGCAGATATGCAAAGCTTTTTTAGATCTATTCATTTAAAATATATGTTCCAGGATAATGTAGGAAACACCTCATATCAGCAAGAACTCCATCAGAACATGGGTTATAGGTCACTTTATAATCTACCACCAAGACGCAGTCATGGAATTGAAAGCTTTTGTTTTCTAGTAGAAAAGGAAATCATGCTTTTTAAAACCCAAACTCTCAATAAACCAAATTATTCTAACATTACTGAAAAACAAAGAGAAGTTCTAAATAATTTGGCCCAGGACCTGTCAATTGTAATAAAACCTGCAGATAAGGGGGGTGGGATAGTTATCATGGATAGAAACAAGTATAGATATATGTGCATGGACTTATTACAAAATGAAACTAACTACCAACCACTGGAAGGAGACCCCACCCAGCAAGTAAAACTAAAAATTCAGAATACTGTAGAAGAATTTAAAAGTACTGGGTGGATTCAAAAGAGGGAGTATGACTTGTTAGTTAATGACTATCCTAGAATTCCAACTTTTTATTCAATTCCTAAAGTCCATAAAAATAAGACTACTATACCTGGATGCCCCATAGTTTCTTCCATTGGCTCGGCCCTAGAACCTTTGTCACAGTACGTTAATTTCCATTTACAGCCATTAATAGAGCAAACAGCTACCTACAGTATGTCAGAGACACCATGGACCTAATTCATAAACTTGAGAGCATACAAAATATGGGCATCACAGAATCTGACTCCATGGTCACAATGGATATAGCTGACCTATATACTTATATTCCCCATTTGGAGGGTCTGGAAGCCATGGGCTCCACCTTAGACACCAGATCACCTGACACTAAACCACAAACTATAGTTCTACAGGAACTGGCTGACATTATTCTGACTGGAAACAATTTTGAGTTTGACTAACAATTTTTTCTACAAATTAGGGAGACAGCCATAGGCAGCACTATGGCTCCCACTTACGCCACAGCATACATGTTTAAATTTGAAAAAGACCATATAATGAATCAAGACTCTAATCCATATTACAATTTCATAGATGCATGGTACTCTTATATTGATGATATACTATTTATTTGGAAAGGGAGTGAAAAACAATTACATGAATTTCATCAATATACAAACACTACAGATAATAACTAAAAATTTGTAATGAATTACAGTCAGCACAAGGTAGCCTATTTAGATATACAAATCATTAAAGAAGGTACACAAATTCAAACCACATTATTCAGAAAAGAAACCGACAGAAATACATTGTTACATGGATCTAGTTACATGCTCCAAAACTCAAGCAAAGCATTCCATATTCCTAGCTTGTCAGGGTTCGGAGAAACTGTAGCACTGAGCAAGAATACATTAAAAATAGAGATGAAATGACTAATAGATTTCTTACATGGGGTTATAAGAAACATATCATACAAGAAGCAACCAACAAGGCAGACAGGTTGGACAGGATGGATCTCCTGACACAGCAGGACCAAAACTTCAGCTACAGAGAATGTTTTTTCTCAACAAAATATAAAGACAAGATCCCAAAGATCTGACAAATTATCAACAAACACTGGCACCTAGTAGGTTTGGACAGTAATAGGCTGGCTTTTCAAAGCCCCTCCATCATAGCAGTCAAAAAAAGTACCTACCATTAAAAATAAATAGTGAGGTCACAATTCCAGGCTCCCAAACCCATCGTCACACAGTTACTATTGGGAGCCTTACAACTGGGGATGGTACCATGTGGGAAATGCTCAGTATACAATCATACCTCAAAAAAAAGAGTATGTTTCATCACCCACACATAAATCAAGACATCAACATACAACAACAAACATCTTGTGTCACAGAAGGTGTAATTTCTGTCATACAATGTCCTTTTGACAAACTATATGTGGGCCAAACATCAAGGGCTTTAAAAATTTGCATTCAAGAATATAAGGGGGACATTCGACATAGGGATGAAACATCCCAAGTTGCCACACATTTCAGGGAAGCAGGTCACACAGGGGCATCCCTCAGGTTTTGGAGCTGAGAACAAGTTAAACCCCCAGACCAGGGGGGTAATTTTCAGCAATTGTTAGACTGAGCAGAAATGCAATAAATGTTTAACTTACAGACAGTAAACAGGAACATAGGTATGAACACGTATACCAATTTGGCAGCCTGCAGTTGAAATTAATATACAGCATAGGTTATGACAGGTGTCCATCCTAGATAAGAGGTCACATAGCAGATATGACTTCTTTTAACATCTTTTATTAAGGCACAAAACAAAGTACTCATCAAACCATCCTGCTTCTCTCCATCTCGTCCCTTCAGGGATGGGCCTTGACTGGATGTCCTCTCCCTCCCACCCACCCCCACCTAAACTTATCTTATTATCCCATAATGTGATATTTTATTTCCAAAAGCCAGTTAGGCATATACTTCTTTAGTTTACATGTAGCACATAAAACGCTAGTTAAAGTTAAGCCCTAACTTAAATATCATACAAAATCACTTAGGGCATACATACTGTGGTAGGAACCCAACTGTACTGCATGGGGATATTAGCCCCCCTCCCCCATTGAAATGTAAAAAAGTGCTGCATCTTTAAGTATATATTTTATGTGTTTGAAATAAAACCTGTCCACAGGCATAAGGAAGAAATAACACTTATAAAATAAAAAAAAATAATAATTTCATGATTTTAATTTCCTTAATATATGCTACATACACAATCTTTTCTAAGTTCAACACATACAGGCAGAAATCATAGATCTGCCCATCACAACACTGCTTTAATTCCATCACTAGCAGTGTCAGGTAGGTAGGCAACACCCAGCCTTGCTTCCAAGATCTCATGGGATTTCATTGTGAGATCTCAATGGGCAGATCTAAGAGGAAGCGGAGTACTCCTCTCACTTATATTTGCTAGAAACTCCATTTTCAAATACCACACCTTTTGTGGGAACAAGAAAAATGTAAGCCACAAAGGAATCTTTAGAACCTAAAGAAAAGTGCTTATTCTGTGTTTTAACACAGTACCTGTCCTAATCTGTTTACAGCTTTTGGCCAGCTAACTAGAAAGAGACTTTTCAAATACAAAAATAAACCATTTGGTGACATTTTTGTATTTCACTGACTAGGCACACATGGTTCTGGTGAGGTGAAGGTTTAAATACGTAGGTTTACTAAAAAAGCAATACATGAAGCACCTATATTAAATAAATTGTAATGTTCTTTCAGGTATAATATAGGCATGCAGAAGTACCTATACAGAACAAGCTGGCAGAGGTAAGATTTGAGTGCAAGGGTGCAAACACAAATGGGTGAATGAGGTGCTGGCATAGCTTAAAACTAAAGCTAAATACTGAACTTAAAAATCACAATACTAAATTTAAAAATTACAACTGAGTGTTTTATCTTTGCAGTATAGATTTAAGTGATTAAAAATAGTCCAACTTGGACCAGGATTGGTTTGTGTGAGTTGATTCAAACAGGTGAGCCCAATTACCTGTAACAGATTGACAAACTATAATGAAAGTTTTTGTCGAGAGCTCAAAATAAAACGTTTTTGTAATTCATCAGTGTTTAATGTGTATATACCAGAAAATATGAAGAGTAGATTGATAGTAAAGCTGTTGTACTAGAATTGACAATAGTTACATTTTTAGAAATAAAAGGCTAATAGGCAATGTGCAGTGAGGCTCAGTGCTCATTTGCAATTGGGAGTTCAGGCCACTAGGAGGCCGTATGAAATACATTTTGCTTGTGTAGTTAATTTTTATTTTGATTTAAACTTACAAATTGTGTATATATATATATATTTTTTTTTTTCAGGAAACTGCTTTATGCAGATTCAGTTACCAGATGAATATACAGCTTTCTTTTTAATACAAATGTTCTACTGTCAAGCACTAATATGGTAAATTAATTTATTCAGGAAATTAATTTTACACATAACTGCATTTTGAAAATGAGCATACTAAGTGAAATGGCTATATGTTTGTTTATATTTCGGAGAAAATAATTTAAAAGTCCTTTGAAAAAGCTTCAATAATGAAGTGAAACGTCAGGGTGAATTTTAAATAATAAAACAAAAATTTTTGGAACTGAAACATGGTTTATTCTTACATTTTTTGACAAAAAAGGTTTCGGTCCAGACTCTGCCTCTCAGCCTAAAAAAGATGTGGTGTCAGGTAATACTCTGATGTGAGTGAAAAGTTTGTCTAAGGTGCAAATGAGGGAACTGCTGGATGAGAGAATACATTGGGCGCATGTAGGTGCCACCCCAAGGCTGCTGAACCAACTGACCAGAGAGAAGTTTCACTAGGTGTGCAGAAGGAGAGGTCAGGAGACTCTGCAGAAGAAAGCAGAGGTGCTACAAGGATTGTAACCTGGAGTGAAGGAATAGTCTCACTGAAACCTCAGCAGGGATCAAAGCAGTCTGTCCCCAGGGAAATTATACAACCTGAAGCTTTAGATTGGAGGAGACACCTGGATATCACTGCTCCAATGTCAGTAGGAGAAATTCCCACAGGATTATGTGAGTATGCATATGGGTTCAAGCCCCAAAATTATTTTATTACCACTGCTAGGATAAAGGAATATCTTTGAATTGTTGCCCTTAAATTTGCATTTATTTTGAGTCCATTCATCACTTTCTCTGTTGTTGATTATGAATGGATTAGCCATATTAGGATGTGTATTGTAATGTCTTTTCTCTATTTTTTGTAGGTTCACGTTTATCTTTTCTCTGACTTATGTGGAGATTGGAGTTGTTGATTGCACCAGCATTGCAAGATCGCAGTACCCCTTTTTCCCTTTTCTGCCTTTATGTTTGATCATAGTAACAAGTACAGTATGTTTTACCAGTTATAGTTACAATAAGCAAGTAAATGAGGTAAGGGGTTTAATGTTAAGGATGTTTAACCTTTCAAAATTAATATACTCTGGTAACTGATTGCTACATTAACTTGAGAACATATAATAATTTTTATAAATCTTTCTTAGAATGTATGTTTAAAGTTTATTTATGCAGATTTGTTCTGTCAAATATATTACATTCATGCATGAGATTTTGGTATAAATTCTGTCCCAGTTACCACGCCCTCTGATCAATAGTTTCCTAGCCGAAGCACCAGGGCTAGTTGTGAAAAGTGAACATGGCTGTGCACCTACTATCTGGTGTTAATTTTGCAATAAAGCATTTATATCCAAAGAGAAGCTGGTGTGTCTAATGTTTTTGAGTGCATGTTTATGGACCTCTGCATTTTTAGGCTAGCCACTCTTCACCTGCGCTGTACCTCACCTGTGGCTTCACAGTCCACCTATTGGAGTCTGTTGCCAAATTGGAAATGGAGATCTAGGGATCTGTGCAATGGTATCTAAGCCACAATATGAGGCCACCTGCCTAGATGAGCATTTGGTGAAACATGAAAAGTAAGGCCTTGAACTGCTGAGGGTCCAAAATGATCTCTCTGGGTTTAAAAGAAAAGAAGAGACAAAACTTAAGGAGAGGGATTATACAGAAGTATAATCAATTTTTAAGGGGAAATAGTGTAACAGACCTTGGGGTTGTGTGATTTTCCCCAGGGTCATAGCCACTGTAGGCACAACCTGCCCCTCTAATGGCAAGTAGGCAACTGAGCAACAGTTGTCCTATAGCCATTATGAGGTGACTGCAGATGCTGCAGTCACCGTGTCCTCAGATATCTTCATCTGGGCATGAAGTCACAGTGGTGGTGACATAGACTGCTTACTTCAGGGTCCATCATTGGTTAAAATTAAGTAGTTAGTCAGTTGATTAGCAACTTGTGGTTGCTGGGCTGCAGGAAATCTGCCATGAATCATGGAGATATGAGGTGATCTGTGCAGTTTGAATCAAATAGGGATCCGGTGAAGGGTGTAACACAGTCATGTGGTTAACCGGGCGACATCTCTGGCCTTAGTCCAACAGGGCACAACTAAATCAATGCATGTCGCCAGCCTACCTGAGTATTGTGATAAAAACCAAGAGCCCATCTGTACAAGCAACAAATGTATGAATCTGAGGAATCCAGTATGACTATAAGGACACCAGATGGGCCTGTGAGGAGACAGCCTGTGACAGATCCCAAATAAGCCAGCACTCCCACCACACTTCACCTGCTTGAGACACCAGACTGCACTGGAATCAGTCAGTTCCGGTGGGAATCACCTACCAGAAGAAGCCAGCACCTCTGCAGGCCAGTGCCAAGACCTAGAAGAACCCAGGTTCTAACAGGGATCAACTGTGCTAAAACAGTAGCTGTGGACAGACAAGATCATTAGCCTGCTACACTGCTGTTACAATAAACAACTACTTGTATATGTACTTTTTGTGCTGTTTGTCACTCTGATACCAAGGGTATAAGCAATGAATCCAATAGAAAGCATAGTACGGAATTCACTTTACTGTTTACTTCATCTGGTTCTAACCAGAGCACTGATCTACCATGACCGAAAAAGGGAAAGCTCTGTTTTACTAAATGGAAAAAAAGAAAAAAATTACTCACCTTAGTAATTATGTTTCTTCTAATGGAGTCTTGCTGTATTCTGACTATTGCAGGTAGCCACAGCACTCAAACTGCCCTGGAGAGTAGAAGGTTAATTTCTATGCAGTGCATAGAACGTTGAGCTTGAGCTCGGTTCAGACCTCTGTCTGCTGCACTTTGAAGCGCAACCATCAGATTCTTATGAGCTAATACTAACTACTATGTGGAAATAGTAACATTTTTACTAATCAAATGGCAACCAACTATTTTGGATCCCAAAAAGACTCAAGTCAAGAAATCCAAAATGAAAAACCAGGTAGTGAACAACTTAAGACTGTTAAATTAATAATATAACCCACTCCCCCTCTCTAAAAGGAGGGAGTGCCCAAATGCACCCCTGGGGTGTAACACTGCATCTGCCAGCCCACTTCCCAAAAACAGATTCTGAGAGGGGAGGCAGGGAGGGAGGTCAGAATACAGCAAGACTCCATTAGAAGAAACATAATTACTAAGGTGAGTAATTTTTTTTTCAAACAACATGAAGTCTTGCTGTATTCTGACTATTGCAAACTACCAAGCAGTACCTTCATGGAGGAGGGAATCAAACCTACCTTGGGAATAGGTTCTGCAGTACTGCTGTACCAAACTGAGCATCACTCCTAACCTGGATGTCCAGGGAGTAATGCTTGGTAAATGTAGGGACTGTTTTCCAGGTGGCTGCTTTACATATCTCTAGCAAAGGAATATCCCTGGCCACAGCCAGGGAAGCAGCTGTACCTCTAGTCGAATGAGCCCTCAGGCATGAGGGAGGTATTTTGCCTAGCTTCTCATAGCAGAATTGAATACAAGAGACAATCCACCTGGTAATAGTTCTCTTAGTGGCAGGTTTGTTCTTCCCCACTTCCCCATAAGTGAGAAACAACTGGAAGGAGTCAAACCTGTTAGCCTTAGTACGTAGTAACTAAGGGCTCTTTTAACATCCAAACTGTGTAAACTTCTTTCTCCTGAAGAAGAATGATCAGTGAAGAACACAGGGAGAGACATAGATTGGTTCAGATGAAAATCTGAAACCACTTTAGGTAAAAACCTCCTATTAGTTCTAAGGACCACCTTATCTCTATGGAATGAGATAAAATCAGGCTCCACTGACAGAGCTTGCAATTCACTGATACGCCTGGCAGAGGTAATAGCTACCAGGAACACAGTTTTCCAAGTCAAGTACTTAAGCTCTACTGAAGGCAAAGGCTCAAAAGTGGGTTGCATAAGTTGAGCAATGCAAACATTAAGATCCCAAGCAGGGGTAGGATCCCTAAAGGGGGAATTGGTATGAAGCAATCCCTAGAAAAATTTACAGAATACAGGATGAGATGACAGTGAGGAAGGCTTTTCCACTGACAGAAGAGCAGAAACAGCTGACAAATGTACTTTGAGAGTAGCTGGTCTGAGGCCTAGGCCATTGAGATGAACAATATAATCCAGAACTAGAGACAATTCTGCAGTGTCTGGGGATATATGCTTCTTGGAACACCAAATACTGCATCTTTTCCGTTTGGAGTTGCACGTTTTTCTGGTGGCAGGCTTTTGAGAGGCTTTGGAAATATCCAAAACCCCTTGGGACAGATGCAAATCTGCATACTCTAACTCTTCAAGAGCCATGCCTTGAGATTGAGAGACCGAAGATTGGGGTAACAAATCCTCCCTTGAGAGGAGGTTAACAGACTGTAATTCCTGGGAAGACACAGGGGAAGATGGACTGGTAGGACAGCAACAGGGGGTACCAAGGCTGTCTGGCACAGTCTGGAGCAATCAGAATCACTTTGCAAGGTTGTGACCTTATTTTGACCAGAACATTGAACAGTAGAGGAAAGGGAGGGAAGGCATACAGAAATTTCCCTTCCCAGTTCAAAATCAGTGCATCCAGAGGGACTGAGCCCAAGACTGGGGGTCTGCAACAAAACAGAGGAAGTTGGTGATTTTCTGGGGCTACAAAGAGATCTATCTCTTGAGTGCCCCCCCTTGAAAAAAATCACTTTCGACACCAGAGGGTCCAAGGACCATTCTTGATGGCCCTGCGAGATCCTGCTCAATGCATTTGCTAGCACATTGTCCTTCCCTGGAAGGTGGACTGAAATCAGAGAGGTCTGCAGAGAATAAGTTAGGGACCACAATTTCATGGCTTCTGTGCACAAGGCTGTGGACCGAGTGTCTCCCTGCTTGTTGATGTACCACCTGGTGGTGGTGTTTTCTGTCCTGACCTGAACCACCTTGTTCTGCACTGACTGAGCAAAAGCTTGCAGGGCCAGAAAGACTGCCCTGAGTTCCAAGAGATTGATATGAAGAAGGGATTCTTGAAGGGACCACAGTCCCTGGGCTGTGAGAGTCCCCAGATGGGATCTCCACCCCAATAGAGAAGCATCTGTGATTAGGACCACAGAGTGAAACTGAATGAAGAATTGGACTCCTTTCCTGAGGTTTCCCTGATCCTGCCACCATTGGAGAGCCTGGATCAGAGACTGAGTCACTGGAACTAGTTTGGTTAGAGAATTTTTCTTCTGAGACCAAAAGGCCCTCAGGTGAAACTGAATGTCCCTCATCTGAAATCTAGCCCCTTGGACCACTGCTGTAGAAGCTACCATGTGTCCCAGAAGCTGAAGGAAGTGCCTTGCTGGCCAAGAGACCAGAAGGTGGAATGAAGAAGCTAGCTCTACAATAGCCCTTGCCCTTTCCAGGGGAAGAAAAGCTCTTGCTTTGACTGTATCCAACTCTGCCCCTATGAAGGTGAGGAGCCGTACAGGCTCAAGAACTGACTTGGGAAGATTGAGAAGGAATCCTAGGGAAGTGAGCACTTGCTGAGTCACTTGCAGGTATGACTTGACTTGGTCTGGGGACTGACCCACAATGTGCCAGTTGTCCAGGTATGGAAATATTTTTCCTTCTTAAAAAGGCCACTGCTACTGGTAGACATTTTGTGAATAGCCTTGGAGTTGATGTCAGGCCGAAGGGCATAGCTTTGAACTGATAATGGCCTGAAGGCTATTTGAACCTGAGGTACTTTCTGTGGGAGCACCTAATGGGAATGTGAAAACAGGCATCTTTTAAGTCCAGGGAGGCTAGTCAGTCCCCGGGCCTTAGAGAGGGAAGGATTATTCCCAGAGTCACCATTTTGAATTTTGGTTTTAAAAGATGTTTGTTCAGGTATCTTAAGTCTAAGATGGGTTGCCAATCCCCTGTCTTTTTGGGGGTATGGAAGTACCTGGAGTACAGACCTTTGCCCCTGTGCAATGTAGGAACTCTATAGTCTTTAGAGCCAGTAGAGATGAAACCTCTGCCTCTAGGGCAATGGTTTTGGAGGTGCTTGCAGGTGGAAAATATCTGGCCCTCAGCTTTGGAAATTTCTTGAAGCTGAGAACCAGCCCCTGGCTTACCACCTCCAGGACCCACTTGTCTGAGGTAGCAGACATACAGTACTGGAAGAAATAAGCCAGCCTGCCTCCTACAGGAATGGGGGAGTCAACCCAGGCTGACACATCAGGGTGTCTGCTTGGCAGGAGCCTTAGGATGAAGGGTGGATGCAGCCCTGCTCATCCTCCGTCTGCCTCTCCCTCTGAAGAACCCCCTCTGAGGAAAGGGAGAAGGGGCCTGTGCTTGGTAGAAAGGCCTATGAAAAGCCCTGCCCCTACCCCTAGCTTACTGCTTTTGAGGAGTTGCCTGCCTTTCCTTGGCCTGTGCACTCCTATAGGTGGTCCTATATTCATCCATCTTTTTCATATAATTCTCTGTCTGCTCCCCAAACAGAGAATTATCCACCACAGGGAAAGCCATGGCCTTAGCCTGGGTGTCCTGTGAGAGGCTAGTACATCTGAGCCAAACCATTCTCCGAAGAGCCACAGTTGTAGCCATGACTCTAGATGACACATCATTGGAGTCTACATCTGCATGGAACTGTACCTTAGATGCCTCAATCCCATCAGCAGCCACCCCCTCCAGCTCCAAGGCTAGCTGAGGGGAGGCCTGCTTATCCAGTGCCAGTATAGTGCCCCACCTGAACTTCTGGCACCTGGCTGCATAGGCCATATAATTAGCCTGCCTGAGTCCCAAGGCGGATGCCATGTACTGTTTCTTTGCCATGGCATCCAGCTTCCTAGAGTCTTTATATGGGGAGGGTGAAGCCAAAGGTATATTAGCCTTATCACAGGCTGCAACCTGCACAACCCCAACATGTCTGCATTGGAAAGTACTCTGTACCTGAATCTGATAAGGTGTACCTTTTGTCCATCCTTCTGTCGACAGGAGGTACAGAGTTTGGAGTATTTTTTTATCTTTTGTGTCTGTTTCCCAAAAGACTTACGAAGGGGAATAGACAGTCTCTTGGACTCTAGAATGTCCATCATCTCCACATAATCAGGTTCCTCTTGTTCCTCTACAGTTTCTTCCACAGGAAGCTGAAGGGTTTCTGCCACTTTCCTGTAAAACATGTAATGGTAAAGAGACTCAGAAGGCCTAGGAGGGGAAACACCAGAAGGCCTGTCTGGGGAGATGTCCGGTTCAATGGGCTCATCCAGACCTTCCACACCATCGTCATCATCATCATAATCTTCATCCCCCTCCAAATCCAGTTCATAGAACTCTTCGGGGCATAATCTTGAACCAGAGGAACCGACCAAACCGAGCACCTGCCAGAAGGCGCCGAATCAGATGCAACCGGATGAAGCGATTCTACAATCCTTATCACTTTGGCAATTTCTTCAGTGGTCGGAAAATGGGTCTCTGTATCCAAACCGGCTGATTTTTCTTTTCTTTTCCTTTTTCTAGGAACCGATTCCTCAGGATCGACTCTCCTCTTGCCCGAAGAAGTATCGCCCTGGTCAGAGGGCACTCCCTCAGGTTCGGTCGGAACCGAACCGGGCTGGCCATCTGGGTCAGCGGACTTCTTGGCCTCCTTATTCCTAAGCCTACCTAATCTTTTTTCCAGGGTAGACTTAGGGAAATTTTTACAGATTTGGCAGTCTGAATCGAGGTGGTCAAACACCAGACAATAAACACAGGTGGTGTGGGGATCAGCCTTAGCAAAGACCTCCCCACACACACTGCAGTGTTGAAACCCAGAGGCCCGGTTTTTCTTTTGGGTTTCTCAGACGTAGCCATACAAACCAAAAACCTACCCTTTTTATGAAAAACAACCAGGCAAGATGCCCTTATCGGATTCTAACCATGTCACGGGTATTAGAAAAAAAACCACAAGAAAATGCGTTTTTTTTTAAACCGATAAGGACTGGTAACCACACTGTAAGTTTAGAAACAAAGACAGAATATATAATTCACTAAACGGCCGGTTCAGCAGAACTGGTCAAAAAATCCATTTTTACAATTTCCACAAGTTTACCATGTCTAGTTCACTACCTAGTACTTACTGTACCACAGACAGAGATCTGAACCGAAACTTGCAAAAAATAATCGGTAAAACCGAGGACTTCAACCGACTTTCGAACCGCGAGCAAAGAAGAAATCTCCGGAGCGACTGTTCAGTTAGGCGGAGTAAAGAATCTGATGGTTGTGCTTCAAAGTGCAGCAGACAGAGGTCTGAACCAAGCTTGAGCTCAACTTTCTATGCTCTGCATAGAAATTAACCCTCTACTCTCCGGGGCAGTTTGAGTGCTGGGGCTAATTGCAATAGTCAGAATACAGCAAGACTTCATGTTGTTTGAAGGTATTGTCATTTGTATTTACAGAGTCAAAATTTGTTTAACCCTGTTTTGTTTTGTGAGCTCTGTTGAACAATGTGTTTTCTCAGCTAGCATGTATTATAGCAATTTTACTGTCTATTACTGTGCATTAGCCATTGTAGTTACTAAAAATAATAAACTCTATGATAAACTCAACCTGTATCTCACTTTGGTCTTGAGTCTTATATGTATACACGGTCCTCACACTATTATCAATGCCTATCTACCCCAGTGATCAAGTGCTCAGATCTTGGAGGCCATTGTGTGCATGTGTGTGTGGGTGTGTGTGCTGACCTCATGTTTGGCATGTGGAGTAAACCCTCCCTCATGTGTGACAGCAGAAACACTATGGCCCCCTGAGTGCGCAGTCTGGTTTGGATGTTATTTCAGTGCACACACTCTCACTGGCATCATGCAGTGGCAGGTAAGGTAACAACAGCACCCAGGTCATACAGCAAATTATGGGACACAAAAAAGCTAACCCCCCCCCCACACAAGGACACAGAACTCTCAACAGTAACGTGGAGAACTACCAGCACTTACACCATCAAAAGCCCTGCTCACTCACCCAGCTTAAAAAAAAACCCTCCCCAAATTAAAAAAAACATATTAGCACAGGCTTTTGGTACACAACATTGCCAAGTGTGAGATCTTTGTTTCTGAGCTGAGTGGATCCAAACTCCCCTGCCCTGTGTTCCTGGGGATTGGAGTATTATGCAGAAGTATTGTTTGTTGATTATGTGGGGGGGGGGCATACCTCAGGAGGAAGTGGGAACTGTCTTGATGATGCGGGTGAACACACAGTGTCATAAGGCACTCTTGGCTGGTTGGTTGATCTCTGCATAATGACACCCAGATCAGCATACATCCTTTGAGCCTTTCAGTTCAGCAAGACTAACAGTTCAACTTCGCAGATACACACTTTTAAATAAATGCAATTAAGAACACCCAACTGAATCACCCCTCCTGATTTCCCCAAGTACACTGATACTTTGGTTTTTGGAGGGCTTAAATTATGCAACGTAAAAAGAGCTTAGGCACATACTTGTTTTTCTACAGACAGACTTTACTGTCAGTACATCCAGCAGATCTGAGTTTGATTCCCACAACCTCCACTTGCAAACCATGCAACTTTGAACAAGTCACAACCTCCACAGTGCCCCAGAAGACAGACACTTGTGCCTAGTGGGCCTTACCCAGTTACCAAAGAATAACAAGGATGGGCAGCAGTTGCACCAGCTGATTAAAGGGTGAAATGCAAAACTGTTAAACTTTAAACCTGACACTCCCACTCCTGATGCCCAGCCCAATTCCCCAAGTGTGCCGTTACTTAGCATTTTTTTTGTTTGCTTTTTATATCATCCAGTGCAATATGAATAATAAAAGAAGCTTAGCTACATACTAAATGAAAACTGTTCTTTCAGGATGGAGAGCAGTCTTCAATATCGATGTCAACTTTATTTATAAGCGCTGTTCTTGGAGATCACAGCGCTGTACAATAAGCAATAAAATCACAGATGCAGTAATAAATAAAATAAAATAAAACAGTTTTAAAATCATCAAAATAATAAAAAAACTCACTTATCAAATGGTTATAAAACATTCAGAATAACAAAAGCTAACTATCATTGTGATCAGGGAAAGCTAGCTGAAACAAATATGTTTTCAAGGCAGTTTTGAAACTCTCGATGGTCAGGCACTCGCTAATCTAATGAGGTAGAGAATTCCACAGGGTAGGGGCCACAAAAGCAAAAGAGCGAGCCCCAGAGGTCATTAATCTGGACCCTGGGAACCTCTAGAAATCCCTCATCAGAGGGGTGGAGAGAGTGGAGGAGGCAATAGGGACAGAGAAGATCTTGCAAGTAGCACATACTGAGACCATGTAGGGCTCTGTAGGTCAGTAACCTGACCTTGAAAGTGATCCGTCAATATACAGGTAGCCAGTGCAGGCCACAGAGCACAGGAGTGACATGGCAAGATCTCAATAAGCTAGTCAACAACCTGGCCACTGCATTCTACACTAGCTTCAGTTGGCGGATATCAACCCCCCAGTTGCCCTAGGTGTAGGGCACTGCAGTAATCAAGGTGTGAGGTTACAAATGCATGGACCAGCATTAGAAGATCACCAGGTGGGACCAGGTGCTTGATCCAGGCGATGTTCATCAGATGGAAAAAAGAGGTCTAAATGACAGCAGACACCTGTCCAGCTGCTATCAAACACAATGCCCAGATTTCGAGCCTGGTCAGAGGTGAACAACTGGTCACCCTGAGCCAAAGCCCAGAGGGTTGAACTTCTGACAACCCTGAACCATGGTGACCTGGCTCCACCACCAACACCTAAGTTCAACTGCAGCCAATTGGCACTCATCCATCCCTGGATCTCGGAGACGCAGCTATTAAATAATGAGACCATTCCACTCTGGTCAGGTAAAAAGGACACGTAGAACTGAGTGTCATCTGCATAGCAGTGAAAACTCAGCCCATACTGCCTTATAATGTCTCCCAATGGCAGCATGTACACTGCAAACAACATGGGGGACAACACAGAGCCCTATGGAACCTTACATGACAGGGGGAGGGGCAGAGGAATAAATTCCTGACACCACCCTCTGAGTCCTGCCAGTGAGGTCAAAACCATCTGAGATCTGTACCAGACAGTCCACAGAGAATCCACAGGTGCTCCAGCAACTCTCCATGGTCTACAGTGTTAAATGATGCAGAGAGATCGAGAAGAACCAAGATGGAATGTCTTACCTGATCCCTCGCAATCAGGACATCATTAAGTTCTGAACCAGGGCAGTTTTAGTACTGTGCCTCTTCCTAAACCCAGAATAGAGAGGATCTTAGACATCATGAGATGTTAAATGGTCATCCAGCTGTATCACAGCCACCTTCTCAATAACCTTGCCCAAAAAGGTCAGGTTAGAGACTGGTCTGTAGTTTGCTAGCAGTCTGGGTGGAGACAAGATTTCTCCAGGTGGGGTACCCCTACCACCTCCTTCAGGGGGTCTGGAAACACCCCTGTCTCCAACGAACACCATACTATCTCAGTGAGGATCTGGCCAATAATTTCAAAGCACCCCACTAGGAGGCACGTTGGACCCAGATCCAAACTACAGCAGATTGGGTGCATATTCTGGACAACCTACACAATGTCCTCAATGACAAAGCAACAGAAATTGGACCAGGTAGACTGGGTACTTGCTGCCTCATGCCTATCACTGCCATGCCCATTTGAGGGTGCTGAATGGATCTCCATCCTGATGGATGATCAAAAGGCTGAAGGGAAGCATGGATGATTAAACTGAAGCATGGGTGGTTAGAACAAAACAGCATGTGTGGTTTCCTTACTGATGCTGTAAGCAGCAGAGCAGAAGGAACACACAGCAGAGCAGCATCTGTTTTAATATGCTGGAATCATGGGGATTCCATTCAGTGATGCATGATTTCCATGTGGCACCAGTGGGAGAATTCAAAATCAGCAAACCAATCAGAATTCTGTGATTTCTTGCCATTTTTTTCATGAGAACAGAAAACCAAACCAGGATCCTTGGTTCTGACCCTCCTTTCTTTCTGGGCTATTCCTCCAAGTAAAAATAAGGAGTGCAAACAGCTACACACAGACAACTGGCATGAGGTCAATTAAGTCATCTTACCCCAGGTGCTTTGATCCTTAGTAGCCCTGGATATAAAAATGTATTGTTTCAATACCAACTGATATATTGAAATATCTTTGGGTTCCAGAGTATATTAACTTATGCATTCCAGAGTCAAACTTAAAATCCCTAGTCCTCTCTAAGAATACAAACCAGCAGTCTGAAATTCAATGCCCACTTTGAGCAATGGTTAGATGATACTGACAATTTGATATGATTATTGGAGTTAGCACATCAGACAAATAAATCTCCAGGTAATACTCAGGACTTTTCAGCTGAAGTTTTTGCCTATAACAGTGGCTGGTTGGATCCGATCCTGATACTTGCATTGAGTTACCAAACAAACAACCCTTGAAGAAGCATTTCCCTGGTAACATGATGTGCCAGGGTTCTTGTCAGTGTTCTCCAAAATTGTTGGTTGAATGCCTCAATAAGTCTATTTGAGCATGAACCAGACTCCAGTCTCGTGATTTGGTGAACGCGTCCCTTTGTGCTTTTTGTTTCACCCCTTTTAGCCCCTCTTATGAGTATCTTAGCACTTCCTGCAATGCATCCCCTCACAGCAGTAGACCAGCCATCCTTTTAACTCTTCACTATCCTATCATACATTATTTTGAAACAATGCAATTCACTTAGCATAACTTCAGCTTCTTCTGATCAGATTGCCATTGCACCTGACTTAGGAGGTGTTGGGCTCCAAAGCTTGTATACTGCACAACCTTTGCACAAGAGATAAGTTGGCCAATAGAAGGCATCAAGCTATTCATTGATTCTGGTTTTCCAAGAACCAATACAGTTATAATCACTTTTAAACTTCTGTTTTTCTCTCTTTTTTTCTTTCTCTTTGATGTTTCCCTATTTTAACCCACTATTTTATCTTTCCCCAAATCTGAAAAAGTGATATCCTTTTCAGTTTGAAACATTGCATTAATTTCTATCATATTTATTTTTCTACCATACTGGTTTTGATACACCTCTGAAAATAAAAAAAAAACTGTACCATCTGTTTGGATCCACTAGTCTACAATGTGTTCAGTATGTAATATTTGAGATTCTGCATCAGTGACAGTGATGTGCATCATACCAATCAAGTATATCATATTGAGTCATTTTAGATAAATGTTATAGTGGCACAGTAGCACCAATACAGTCAGGATTAACTAGACCCTTTAATATTAAACCCCTATTTTTGACCACTTTATAACAGCCTTCATTTGGCAAAGGGACCCAAACACTAGCATGCACAGACTCATAGCAGTACTACCAAATTATCTAAATGGATTAAAATTAGATTCATTATTTGTAAAGTTATAGGGTTTACCAATATGGTTTTAAGATTTGTTTTGCACACAAATTACTAAAACATGGCTGAGATTTCAACCAGAAAATGCCAGGTTCATTTAATCCTGTCCCAAAGGTGTTCCTTTTGGTGTTTTGAGACTGATATTTTTTAAATTAAAAGGCTATAAGAAAAATAGAATTCACCCTGAACAGTTGTCTATGTGTGGAACCAAAACAAATGTCTTTACAGTTTTTTTTTCATGTGGTAGCCTAAAACTGTAGTTGTGAGTATAAGGTGATTTCACACACCACTCAAAACTGTGGTTGTGCATCCTAAGTAAGAAGATAAAAATGTGGTCAAACATCTGTATTTTCCTGTGGTCTAAAAATACATGTTTGTGTTTATTTATGAGTAACAGCCACCATGAGCCCATCCCCACTGGCAGAGTGGTGTAGAGATATTGGGAATTTATAATTCAGAAGCTGACAGGATATTGGGAAACTTCACACTTTGCAAAGCTTTGGGACATGTTCTCCAATCTTGCACCAACTTCACCAGCATTTTTTTTTCTTTTTTCTGTAACAAAGAAAGCCACCCACCCAATGGTTCATACTCAACCACCCCTTCCCACCATGCCACATGGTTCAATTAAATACCATCCCACCAGTCCCCCTTCCAGGCCACCACCACCCTCCTCCATTGTATACTCAGTAAAGTTTTGTGAAAAGTCTAAACCACAGTCCCTGAGTCCCTTCCCTGACAAGCAAAAGCAAGTTCTCCCACCTTCCCTGCACATCCCTTTAATAATAATAATAATAATAATAATAATCTTTATTTATATAGTGCTCTTCAGCAAGTATCAGAGCGCTGCAAAGGAAACAATAAAACCCTAAAATATTAAAACACAATACAGTAATCAGAATTTTCGATAATAATCACTTACAGAATAACCTCAAATGTGAGTTGAAATAAATAGGTCTATAAGGTGGTCTTAAAGCTCTCCACTGTCAGGAACTCCCTTATCCAGTGAGGCAGAGAATTCCACAGGGCAGGGGCCCCAAATGAAAAAGCCCTCGATCCAGATTTTTTTAACCATTCCCTGGGAATCTCCAGCAGTCTGTCGTCGATTGAGTGAAGCGGTCGGAGGGGCAGTAAGAATACAAGAGATGCTGGTAGCTCAGTCCCTGTCCATGTAGGGGTTTTATAGGTCAGCAAACTGAACTCGAAGGTGATCCACCACTTAACTGGTAGCCAGTGCAGTTTGTGCAGCACAGGCATAATATGGCTGGATCGCACTGACCCAGACAACAGCCTGACCACTGCATTCTGCACCAGCTGCAGGCAGTGGATGTCAACCCTTGGAAGCCCTAGATAAAGGGAGTTACAGTAGTCAAGGTGTGAAGTTACAACCATGAGTTAAACCCCCTACCCTTAATTACCCTCTTGCCAATAATCCCCTCATCCCCCAAAGTAATCAAATCCCAGTTTTAAGTGTAAAAAATACTTGTAAAAAAAGAGAAACGTCCTCGTTGTGGAGCGATTATCTTCACTCTTCTGTTTTGCAATCTGACTGAATGGTGAGTGACATAAATTTTAATATCAATACTTAATTAGCTGATAACCAGCCACAACAAATCCTGCCTGTCACTCTTAGTCAACAAGAAAGTTATCCTCAACATGATCTTGTTGGTGTTTGTCTACATGAACATGGTTTAACATTCTGCCCACAAACCTATCCTGGCCAGAACAGACCCCATTTTCTACTCCTACTGTCATTTGCACTAAATTCCCCACCCCTTACCCACTGGTCCATGTAATTTAACCTCTCTACCACTTGCAGCCCAACATCTCTCCCACTGTTCCTCTTTCCTGGCTAAACACTGGATCACCAAGATCCCATCATACCTCTCCTCTCTCCTTATCCCCTCTGTCTTGCCATCATACTACCTTTTTTATGCCCACTATTTCCAGAGCTCTTCCTGCTAACCTCTGCTGGTCAGACCTCATTTTCTCTACACTTTCTTACTTACTGGAATGATGTTTTGGCTCCATTAGTGTCTCATCCTCACTTTTCTCTCTTAAACCACTCCTATTTATTCTTCTTACCTAGCCCTGCTTCTGCATCTACTCAACATCAGTTTTAGTTTGTGGATTACTTTCTCCTTGCCACAGCTGCACCCTCATACTGTTCTTGTACCTCAATCATTTATTTTCATTTGCACTTAAATTTTTTTGCACATTTGTAAAACTGTTTCAGTGTCTCTAATACTTAAATGGTTCATTACCATTAACATTAACACAGTAACTGGTAGTATTTTTGAAAATTATGTACCTTGCATTGTCTGATATTCTGTGTTGTGTATTGCATGTAACTTTATTTCATGATAAATTATTTAAAGTTTGCAAATGTTTCACCTTGAATCACCTGATATGCTATGCTGATACTTGTATATTGTATTGCAATTGTCACTTTATGTGGTATTATTTTATACTACAAGTGTGACTTTTTGTTTATTGTATTTTTTATCACCTTGTGAACTCCCTCCTCCAGGTTGCATCTCGAAATGACCTCCATCTCAGTGTGCCTCTTAACAAATTTTAAATTAAGAAAAATAAAGAAAGAAAGAAATTTGTTCACATTCACATAACCACAACCCAACAATGTCTTCACTGCAACTTTTCACTTCAATGGGTTGAACTCTGATCATTGCATCCTTCAACCACCTTTAAAAGGCATAAATTATTTTGAAAACATTATATGCCCACAATCCAAAAAGGCTTCATTCACTGCAACACCATACTTCACTGACTCATAGTCTAATTATTGCATTCTACAGCTGTCTGTGTACTTATTATAAATTGCTAATGATGATAAAGTCATACTACTAAAAACAATGACAATAAGAATAATTGTGATAGTCAGATAGATAGACCGATAAATCTGTAATAAAACCAAAAATAAAATGCTTACCATCATTATCCAATGTTTGCACTGCACAGTAAACAACCATTTTGGGATTAAAAGATCTTTGCTCCATCTCTTTTGTGCTTAGAGAGGCATTCTGTGAGTTCATGGCCAACATCCTGTCTGAATGCATTGGTATATGATGTTCACAAGTGCCATGACTGTTTTACTGACTTTATTTCTGCACCAAAACAGTGTCCAGCAAACTCTTTTCATCTTCCTACATTTAAACATTTCTCCTCCTCCTCCTTCCATGCTGTTTCATTTAATCAAAAAGGTACACCAATGACATACATTCTCATCTTACTACAGTATGGTCCTACATTTCCTTGGATTACCAGCAAACTGCTCTGCCTGCCCTGACAAATACATAACTCCAAATAGGCCAAAGATTATCCTGACAATTTGCCATAGAGTAGCTCTTCTCCAGCTAAGATTTAAGCAATATACAACCACAGGGTGTGGGTATGCTGGGATTTACCCACACCTGGTGTGGTTTGGTGCCAAATGAGTAAACCACTCCAGAAGTGGGTAAATCCCAGCATAACCCACACACTGGAGTGGTATATTGTGATTATACAACTTATCCCTGTATTTTTGTGTGAAAAAAATAAAGAAAAGTTTTTTTTATTTTGCATTTTCAGTGAGTTTAACTGAAATTATTGCTGTGCCCAAAACATAGTCCTGTGTTGCTAGGGTGGCATTGTTCCTGTGCATGAGTAGTGCTGCTGTGTCATTCCTGGCCCTGGGAAGCCTTTGTGAGTGTGTCCGGTGTTGCGAGTTACTGTGTCCCAGCTTTGTTTTTGTTGTTGGAGCTGGGACAAGGTTTTGAAGTTAATGTATGGATATATTTTAAATATGGATCACTGGCTCTACTTCTGAATGTCTGTGGCAGCCTGCTGAGCAGTGACTAACTGAGTTCTGGACCGGTAGGTCCACTGGGAGCTGTGTTTTTTAATTTATTTTTTATTTCCATTTGTTCTTAAGCTGTTTTTGAAATTAAACAGCTTAGGACCACTATATTCAGAGTGGAGAGGTAGTGAGAAGTCTATGGAGGGAACAGAGTAGTAATTGGAATGGAGGCTGTATGGAGCAGGTATCACAGGACTGAGTGATCACTGCAACTGAGGCGGGATGGAGTAACAACAATCATGAGTGAAAGTATGGATTAATTTATAAAAGGGGTTCAGATAATACCCCCCAAGGGGGTTTTCAGCATAGTGAGCAGTTTATGCTTTGGGGAATGGAGCAGAACCAGACTGAAAATAAAAAGTTTACAAGTGAGCCACATGGAAGCAGTTGGCATTACAGTGAATGATTTGTTTGGTACTGCTTTCCTGACTGTCTACTTCTGTGGGGTTAAGTGAAAGCTGGTATTCATTTTGTTTATCAGTACTTTGCCAACAATTTAGAGTGGGAACAGCCAGTCCTGTGAAGTGTGCAGTTCACTGGGTGAGCATCTCGCTGTCCATCACCATCTTTGCCAATCCATGGTCGGAGTGATTTCAGGGGGGTTCCTGCTGTGGCTGACTGGTGGCTGGCACCTTTTCCCATTGGTATATCATATGATTTACAACAGGGAAAAGGTGCCAGTCAGCCAATCAGAAAGCAATATTTTTAGGACACATTGTAAAATAAACTTTAGACAACAGATGAATTTGCTGTAGCATGATTGACATGGTTAATGTACTACCTGGGCAACTCTAGGCAAGCAATAATACCCTCCAGAGTGGGCGGTACTGGGCAATACCAGACTGCCCAGGGATGTAATGAGGCCTGACATCACAGGCAGAGGGTCTTAAAGCTCCTGGAAGGTCTGGTATTGCCAATACCACCCACCCTGGAGGGTATTATTGCACTTAGAAAATAGGCTGTGTCATTTTTTATAGGATTACAAAAAATCTGAAGTAATGCTATAAAAAATGACTATAATTTAATTTGTAGCCCTTTCTTTGGTAAAGCAGTCCCTCTTCTTCTGGCAGTAGAGGGTGCTGCTGGTAAAAATAACCAGCAGAGGGCACCAAAGACTTTGAGATCCAGCTGGGTATGGCCAATTATGACTTTCACAGTGGCAAGACCATGGCACACCACAGGCACCTTCAGAGAGCTGTGCCACTGTAAATATTAAAGAACACTCTCAGGTGTAGGTCAGCTGCTCTGGTGGCAACACTGTCAAATGGATCCATAGACCTGCAGCTTAATATGTATGCACGCAGAGTGGCATACGGCAGCCAGAGCAGTGACTGCAAAACAGAGGTAGGAGTTTGAAAAAAAAAATAAGATTTAGAAGGGTGCCATGAAGTTGCTGAAGTTTCTTTTTTTTCTTTTCTGCTAATCATGAAAAAAGAGCTGGGGAGAATGGGACAATTGCAGGAGAGTACTACTGAAACAGAACCACCACATGTATTCTGGCATGGCAGTTCTTTTTTAAACAAAATAATATCTCAAGTGGATTGCTTCTACCAAGTGAGTTGTGGGTTGGGGTGCTGCTCATTATACAACAGAGTGGGCTGGCATCTAGAGAAGGAGGACAAGGGCAAGTGCAGCATCGGGAGAGTTCTGTGGCTGGGAGACATGCTCATTTGTCTTACTCCCCTACTGCAGAATTAAAACTGCAGTGTGTTTCCTTTTTGCCTAAAAAATAGAGGCTAGTGGATGGGCAACAGTGAACAACAACACTGTTGTTCACTTAGAGAGGTTGTCATGACAACCATGTAAACCTCGACAGGTTTTCGGTTGGCATGACACCTCGAGAAGTAGAAACAGTATTGTTGTTTACTGTTGCCCATCCACTGTCTTTTATAGTGTATGGGCAACAGTAACAAAAAAAACAAGCTTGTGACATTTTCCTCGGTCGCGCGATAATATCAGGGACCCCCACCCGTGTCCGTGACAACACTCCGCTATGGTCCACATATATACTGGTGTCCTGCTGTGTGCCAGGTAATATTAAAACAAAATGGCACTTACTGGTGAAAAAGAACCTCCTCCGGTGCCTTCCAGCACCTTCGCTGATATGCCATGGCCATTTTACGGACAACTGCGAACGGCGACTTTCGCATGCGCAGACATGATCAGGGCTGTTGTACCATCAATGTGATGTACTCACAATGGTACAACATCATGATGTTGCATCAATGATACAACAAGACTAGGGAATGCTAGATTTTCAAGCAATACAGCATTCTAACATGCACTATAATATATCCTCTGTTTACATTTGTGTGGGATTCTGTCAATAGAGGAGCTTACACAAGTTGATCTTTAGAGCGAGGGGCATTGGAAGCAGTGCTTGTGATCAATGTGGTGCAGTGTATGCACCACAACTATTTTTTTTATAGAAAAACATTTTTTTATTCTTTTCCCTGAACAGTCTGAGGAGCAAGAGAGTGGTCTGCTGTCTGAGAGATGGGCTGTCAGCTATCATGGCAACAGCAAGTATGGGACATTACAGTAGTGGAAAAAAAAAGAAAAAAGAAAGTGTGGCGATAAATTAGCCCATTGGAGGGTGGTGACCATTTCTTCAGGCAGCTGGCAGTGAACTAATGAGCATTGGGTAGCTAGTGTCTCTCTCTAAGTGAGAGAAAAAAAAATGGCGGTGATTTCAGCATTACGGTGAAATTCAGCACAGTGCTTTGGGCCAATGAGGAAGCAAGATGAGCGTACGAATATCCGGGAGAGTGATGTGGCAACTTAGGCTGGTTCTTTTTTATTTCCTGGGCATCTATTGTAAGTTAATGTACCCCCTTGGCAAGTGTACTAACCAATCAAATGCCAGGAAATAAAAAGCCCATTTTCTAATACACACGAGGCTTAGGTTTCAACAGATAGCTACTGTGTCGTCTAAACATAGAATTGTGGGAATTTCTGCCCATATGCAATTTTCCCCAGTGGAAGTAAAACAAGATTATACAGATGTCTTAATAGACTTTATTCTTTATGCTACAGTGACACCTACTTGGTTTACCCATATTCTGATGAAGTAAAACTCTCCAGATAGAGAGAGAAAACTAGATAATTTGTTACAGACAAACACAAATTACCCAAACATATATGCTATTACAACCTAGTACCTCTATGGACTGAAACTTGTATCCCAGATGATCAAACACTGGACATGAAGATCTTAGCTATTTTAATGAATATAAAATATGCACATTTTATGCATTTAAGACCTTAGAAATATATCTGTCCTGGGGAATCAGCTGATTTAGTACCATATTAAGTTCATAGCAAATTTCTATTTTAATTTCAGTGCTGATAATATATTTCAAAGATTTTCAGATGGATTTTTAATAAACATGATGCAAAAGCAATCTTTGTTTTGGACATTCCCAGCATCATGTCAAATTCATCAAAATGTTTGTATATATGTTTTGTATGTTTTGACACATTAATGGTAATTTCCACACTTTACAGCAAAAAGATGTTGCAACTATCATTACTGTGACAAATATATAAATGGTGTGTAACTTGTAGTACCTGCAGCACAACACTGGACCACCTTTAATTTTGTCTATCAGTTTTGATGTAAGGGCACAGTTGCACAAGAAAGATGCTACAAAGCATTAAAAATCCAGCCTACTAGCATTAACTTGTTTTGACATGATGCATATTACTTTTAATAGTGTTTTACTCATTGACCACATCAGAAAGCCAATCAATAAACAAAACTGAATTGTCAAGTGAAGAAAAGATGTGAATCAGTTCTAGGGGCACTCTCTGCCAAGGAGTGAGGAGCTCAGTGGGTATGCAGCTAGACCCAGATCTTCAATGGTGGGTAGTGGCTCATAAGAATGATATACAATTCACATCACAACTCATGTCCTACAAACCACGACCCTATTTATCTATTTTGCCTCTTACCCTATTGTATAGCTTAAATAGCTAGTAGAACCAAAAATATCAGACAAGAAAATGTTAACAATTTTAAGAAATAGTAGTAACTTTCTATTTCTGAAGTATTTTTTTTTTATTTTTTTTCATTTGCTCATATAAAGTTTTCTATGTGATAGCATTGTGCTTGATATGTGGAATAGCACTTGGTCTGGCAACTAACATATCAAGTTATATTTCTTCCCCTACATCATCAGCACTGTGACCTTACTGACTGTGACATCACAGACAACTGACCTGGCAGCTACTGAGTGACTCTTCCTGAACAGCTGTGATGTCAGGATCAGTGAAGTCACAATGCTGCAGATGTAATGGTAGAAACAGACTAGATATATCAGCTACCACATAGAAACATAGAAACATAGAATTTGACGGCAGATAAGGACCGCTTGGCCCACCCAGTCTGCCCATTTCCCTGCCTACTGGATAAGCTGCAGATCCTAGTTAACCAGCAGCCTACTTCTTCCTACCCCTATCCCCTAGAATTGCCTTATGACTGTCCCATGCATGCTTGAATTCCACCACTGTTTTTGACTCCACTACCTCCTCCGAAGGCCGTTCCATGCATTCCACAACCCTCTCTGTGAAAATACTCCTTAAATTACCTCTGAGCCGCCTCTATCTTCAAATTGTGCCCCTAGTTCTTGCACACCTCTTTTTTGAAAGATGCTACCCTCTTGGACTTTGTTGATTCCTTGAGGTACCTGAAAGTTTCTATCATGTCCCCTCTCCCTCCTTTCCTCGAGGCTATACATATTAAGCTCCTTTAGTCTCTCTTCATATGTCTTCTGGTGCAGACCCTGCACCATTTTAGTTGCCCTCCTCTGGACAGCTTCCATCCTGTCTATGTCTTTGCGAAGACTGGGTCTCCAAGAACTGCCACGTAGTACTCCAGATGGGGTCTGACCAGCTGTCTGTACAGAGGATAATAACTTCCTGTTTTCTACTGGTGATGCTCTCCTATGCATCCCAATATCCCCCAGCCCTCCTTGCTGCCCTCTCACATTGCTTGCCCACCTTTAGGTCATCTGATATGACTACCCCCAGGTCCATTTCCATTTTTGTTGTCGTTAGTATCTCACCCCCCATTGTGTACTCTTCCCCTGGGTTTTTGTTTCCCAGGTGCATTACCTTGCACTTCTTAGCATTGAATCTAAGCTGCCATACATTTGACCATTCCTCTAACCTTGCCAAGTCCCTTTTCATCCTTTCACCCCACCTTGTGCATCAACTCTGTTGCAGATCTTTGTGTCATCTGCAAAGAGACATACTTTTCCTTCCAGTCCCTCTGCAATGTCGCTTATAAAGATATTGAAGAGGACTGGTCCTAATACTGAAACTCCTGGTGGTACCCCACTAGTAACCCCCTTCATCAGAGTGGACTCATTTACTATTACTCTCTGTGTCCTATTTTCCAGCCAATTTTTACCCAGACTGTCATCTTGGGTCCCACTCCAGGCTAGCTAACTTGTATATTAATCTTTTGTGTGGACTGTGTCAAATGCCTTGCTAAAGTCTAGGTAGGCCATGTCCACAGCCCTCCTCGATCTACTGCTTTGGTCACCCAGTCAAAGAAATCTATCAGATTTGTCTGGCATGACCTTCCTGCTGTGAATCCATGCTGCCTTGGGTCCTCAGCCCTCTGGCCTCTAGATACTCGGCAATTCTTTCCTTCAGAAGTGATTCATCATTTTCCCTACCACTGAGGTTAAACTAACAGGTCTGTAGTTTCCTGCTTCTGCCTTGCTCCCACTTTTGTGAAGGAATCACATCTGCCTCCTCCAGTCCTCAGGTACCACCCCATCCTCCCATGATTTGTTAAACAGGGTAGTCAGTGGTGTCACTAATTCTACCTTAGTTCTCTTAGAATTCTGGGATGAATCCCATCAGGCCCCATTGCTTTGTCCACCTTCAGTTTTAACAGTTCCTTCAGAACCCTTTCTTCTGTAAATGGCTGGTATCAACTTCGTATCCAGTGTGTTTCTACTGTTTGTTCTAGGTACCCCCTTCCTTTGTAAATACTGAGCAAAAATATTTGTTTAGTATCTCTGCCTTTTCACAGTCTCCTCTGCCCACCCTCCTTATTAAGCCTCACTATCCCCTCCTTGGTCTTCCTTCGCTCCCTGATGTACCTATAACAGGTTTTATCCCCTTCTTAACTGAGTTGGTTATCTTTTCCTTGGTTTGGGCCTTTGCTGTTCTGACTGCCTTCCCAGCTTCCTTTTGCTTTAACTGATACAGTTCTCTGTCCTGCTCCTTCTGTGATTCCTTGTACTTCCTGAAGCTTTCTTTTCTCTTGAACCTTCACTGCCACTTCTTTTGAGAACCATAGTGGTTTTCCATCGTTTTGTTTTGTTTATTTGCTTCACACAAAGGCTTGTTGCCTCTGTGATGGCAGTTTTTATTATTCCCATTGTTCTTCCATCCTCCTTCCTGCCCATTTGCTAGTGCATTCCTTAGGCACTTACCCATTTTGGCAAAGTCAGCCTTCCTAAAGTCCAGTACCTTTGCCTTTGTATTATAGCTTGACTGTATTGCTGTGTGTTTATTGTGAACCATACTGTTCGATGGTCGCTAGTTCCCAGATGGCTACCCACTTCACATCTGTGATCTCTCTTCATCTCCATTTGAGAGAACCAGGTTCAAGATTGCTCTCTTGAGTGGGCTCCAATACTAGTTGTCTAAAGGCATGCCCCTGTAGGGCATCTAGAATAACTCCACTCTTCGAAGTGGCTGCGGCAACTGCACTCCAGTTAACATCTGGCATATTCAGATCACCCATCAGCAATATCTCCCCTTTTTTTGCCATACTAAGTATACTTTCTATCATTTCCTTGTCCATTTCCTCCCCCTGAGAAGAGGTCTGTATACAACCCCTGTGCGGATTGTGGTGCCATTGCCGGTCTCCAAATTTACCCACAGTGCTTCTTCTCCTCCCTGTTTTCTCTTTTGTTCTGTTGCTTTGATTCCTTCCTTATGTAAAGAGCTACTCCTCCTCCTCTTTTACCTCTCTGTCTCTATAGATAGTGTATCCTGTGTTTATGTCCCAGTCATGGTTTTGTGCGAACCATGTTTCTGTGACTGAAACGATATCCAGATGTTCCTCCTCCATCAAGGCCACTAATTCAGGAAGCTTGTTACTCAGACTACGTGCATTAGTACTCACTGCTTTCCATTTTTTGATGGCTTTACTTTCTGTTGCAGCATCCCCCACTGACCTGTCTACCTCGGTCTTTTTCCCATTCAGTACCTTGTTTTGTAGGGAGAGGCTGGGATTTTCCTGCTGCTTATCAGTGCCTCCCCCCTTGACTAGTTTAAAAGCTTGCCAATGAAGCATTTAAACTGATTGCTCAAAAGACTTGTTCCCTTCCTGGACAGATGCAGACCATCCTGCCAGTATAGGCTGCTGTCTCTCCAGGTGGAACCCCAGTCCCCAATGAAGCCAAACCCCTGTGCTCCGCACCATTTTTTCAACCACTCATTAAACTGCATGGTGCAAAGTACCCTTGCCTCACTCATGCCATTTGCAGGCAGCACCTCTGAGAAGGATACTGTGTGTGCTGCTTGTCTTAGGCCCTTCCCCAGTTCTACAAAGTCCTTCTGCACTGCTCTAATCTCATGTTGAGCCAAGTCATTTGTCCCTAGGTGGACAATGACATCCAGGTCGACTCCCGTGCAGCTGTTCTCGTGATCCTGAGGATGCGCTTCCTGTCCCCAAGCCATGGCACCAGGCAAGCACTTTACTTCAGTTTTCCTGCTTCCCCAGTTCTATTCCCCTAACAATTGAGTCCCCACCAGGGCTGCTTCCTTTCCTGTGGCATCCTCTGCCTCCTTCCTGTGGGCCTCCCTGTGACAGGTGTCCTCAGCCTCCTTAATCTCCTCCGTGGGTGCATCCATAGGGGAGCTGTGCTCCCCCAGAATGGTGTATGGATTGTGGAGTGGAACAACTGACTGGGTGTGCCTCTGTTCCACCCTCCTCACCCTCCCTGAGCCCACTGTGGTCCAACTGCTGTGCTTTCTTTGCAACCTCTGAGGTAGTGGTGGTGGCTCTGATGCTCCCTGGATGGGAGGGTTCCCTTCCTACCATCCAGTCTGGCCTGGGGGAAGGTTCTCTTACTGCTTTCCAGTGTGGCCTGAAGACGGGCAACTTCCTCCCTCAGGGCAGAGAGTTGTCTGCAAATAGGGCAGCATCTCAGCCTCCAGAAAGACTCCCGGAAGACTGCTGCCCCACAGCCATTACATTGCACTACTCCCCACATGACAATTTTTTTTTTTTTTGTGTGTGTGCTTGTGTGTGTGATTGGTTTGTTATATAGAAATATATATATATTATACAATGTGTATGTGTATATTTTCAGTGCTGTGTGCTAGAGAGGATATGACATTGATATGCACCTTGCACTCTTGAGGAAATGATGTCAGAACCCCAGGTATAAAGGAACTATTTCCAGGGGTGAGGGGTGGGAAGGGGTTGGGCCTAAACTGTTCCCTCACAAAAGAATCAGCTAAGAGCTCTGACCCACCGCTGTGATGAGTGCCTTCTTGTCTGCAAGATACTATACACAACAATTTGACAGAGAAAATCCCCTGCTAATCAAACAGAGAAAAATCCAGACATCCAAGTCAGACACAGGTAAACCTCCCAGCCCCAAAACAGCCTGGTGGTTTGTGCTCTGGCCAGTCAGCCCTCAAAATAAGTCAGCTGTGCTTTGAACTCTTCCTGCACTGAAAATCTTAAGAATTGTAACAAGACTGTCTTTTCCTGATAATTGTAAATTCCTTATTTCACCTTTCAGTTAGAAGCAGCCTCCACCTGCAGTATATCTGCTACAAACCAAGGACAATTGAAAGGTTCCCCTCCCTCTGTTGTGAGCACAACTCGCTTTCTTGAAAATCCTATGTTCAATATTGCAGCTCCCAACAAGAGATCGTTTGACTAGGAAAAATATTAGCTGTACCAGGCTGAATGCTGTCCCACACATCACACCTACTAACCTACACCTACTAACATCAGATGACAAATCTTCTAATTAACTAAAATGAAAAGAAAATGCACCTCAGCTATAAAAGGTAATAGTTGTCTGATTAAAAAAAAGAAAAAAAAAAGAAAATTATTATTAGACAGTACACTAGTTCTTCAATTTTGATTGTATTCTGTCTTTTGAATGTCATGCTAGTGTGAGTTTGTTGTAAATATGCTGCCATACATTGTTGGCATGCACTGCTAGCTCTCATCATTGCTTCCTCTTAACCTACAGTGTGTACTTTGTACGCATCCTACATCTTTTCCTTTTTCTGGAATATACTACTTGTAGTATAATTTGTTTTATTGTTCATGCCCATGCACCAATTGTAGTCACTGTACTTGTTATTTTTGTTTAACGCCCTGCAGTATTGCCTCCACCTGGTTACACCTGGAAACAAGCTCCAGCTCAGTGTACCTATTCAAGTTACCAAATTTTATGTGACTTAATACAAAACAAAGTAGACTACAATTGCACAGCAACATTTAGCATGGTCTGTGGACAAAAGGGACACCAAATGTTTTATCATCCCATCAGTGCTTTGGTGACATAACATAGGTTTTTTATAGTAGTCACATGGTACAACAAAACTGAGTTGTGGAAGGACTTGCAAGAGCCAATCATTGACACTAAAGATCATAATTTACTCTGTGCATGTCTCAAGAATTTCCAGCTGAAAATTATCAGAGAAGGAGCTATGGGAGAGAGCTGTACAGTTCAGCCTAAACATTGTTTTTTTTATGTACCAAAAATATGACAGAATCATCCATTCCAGATCACAGCTACAGGGAGTCGCAGTTGAGCACAAACAGGACTTCATGGGTACAGGGCTGATTTCTGAGTCATCAAACTAACTAATGGAGGAATGGGGAATGGAGACGAGGCACGGGAGGGCACAAAAGGGAGGTGACTCATATTTAAAGTACATCTGTATCAAGGGTCACAAAAGCAAGTATGGTTTGCTTTATTAGAAGGGTCACAAAGGCAAACACAGTTTGCTTTATTAAAGGAGTTAGTTTGCTTACCCGTTAAATCAGTGGTAAAAGCATGTATTTTGGGGAGAACAACTTTTTTGTTTGGTTGCAGGAGACTGAACTGATTGTTTTTTTCCTTTTGGCACTAGACAAAGAAGCTCCCAACAGGCACTGGCCACAAACTGCTGAATAGGGGTACTAAACAGCCAATCAGTGTGTGGAGACAAAAGGGTGTCAATGTTTAAATTGTGTGGAGGAACTATATAAAGGGCCATAAGCCACTTGCTCCTTAGTTTATTGCAGACTGCGGCTGAAGGGACACACGGCTGAGTACAAATGGGATTTGCTGGGTGCAATGTTGATTTCTGAGTCGTCAGACTAACGGAGGAGTGGGGAATGGACGTGAGGCATAGGTGGGCACAGAAGGACGGTGATTCATCTTTAAACTACATCTGTAGTGAAGGTCACAAGAGTGCAGTTTGCTTTATTAGAGAGGTTAGTTTGCTTACCTGTTGAATCAGTGGTAAAAACCTGCATTTTGGGGGGGCAGTTTGGTTGGTTGAAGGAGACTGTTTGAACCAATTGTTTTTTCCTTCTGGCACTAGACAAAGTAGTAACACTCCCACCTTCCCCCATTCCCACCCACCCCCAGGTGCTCTGCCTTTATTTACATCCAATGGGCCACACCTAATGATGGGAAAGAACCCACAACACAAATTGACCCTGGGGTAACCAGCTGTAATCCACTAAGTACTCATGACATAATGATAAATGATAACCCTATTGAACCTGCTGAAACAGCACAATTAGGAAAAGCACCACGTGATGTTCTTTTTATAGGGGATTCAATGCTCAAGTATATGACCATGTTATTTGCATGAATAGAAAGGAATTCACCACAGTTAGTGTACTGTCTGGGGCTGGTATTGGAGACATAAGGAAGCTACCCCCTGGCCTACTGGAGAATATGTATAAACCATTGCTGTTTTACCTATTGGGGTTAATGATGTCAGTAAAAGAAGCCTTACTGACATACAGCGGGACTTTGAACATGTAGGGAAGTCCCTTACAGCCAGAGGATGTAAACTGGTCATCTGTGGTATTTTACAAAATGTGGACATAAGGAGATTCAATGGGTGGTTAAGGTGCTGGTGTTATAGAGAAGGGTTTGCCTATGAGGATCACTGGGAGGATTTTCAGACACCATACTTATTTGCACAAGATGGCCTACACCTCAACAAGCAAGGGAAATGGGCATTTGCTAGTAAATTAAAACAACTAGCTGACACCCATTTAAACTCAAAGGAAGGGGGATGCGGGGTCCACAAAACCCAGGATTAATAACACCAGCTACACAACCAAGCCCAAGTGGAACCTCCTACTATTAAATGCCAGAAGTTGCAACAATAAAATGGATAAATTAAAGCTGACACTACATAACTCTAACATTCCCATATGTGCTATCACTGAAACCTGGTGGACAGAGGAAGACACCTGGGATAAACATATTTCTAGCTATACTCTATATAAAAAGGACAGGTTACATACCAAAGGGGGTGGCATGGCACTATATATTTCAGACAGCATTGTATCAGAAAATATTTTTTTTTGTAATTAACCATCTTTATTGTTTTACAAACATACCCAAGGTAACGGACAGACAATGGAAGGTAAAACTAAAAGCATAAGGCGTAGACATAAAATTGCTGTAAGTACATATGAATTGCCTTCAGAAGATAGTTAAACAAAAGGAGTAACCCAAGGTCCATCCTCCCCTCTGCCCCCCACCCAAAGGTTACGAGCAACAAGGAGCGAATATACACATAGAACTTAAGATAATGAAATCTAGGCTTCCAGGCCATAAGGAAAGCATCAAGAGGGTCCAAAGAGAAGCATAGCGCCTGTGCTTGCCCCGATATATGCAATGTGCTTCTCAAGCTGTAAAGCTAAAGTACATTTTGGTACCATTCTAACAAAGATTGAGATTTATCAGACAACCAATGCCTTAAAATTAGCAGTTTCATTACAGCTGAGATGAGTGGAAACATAGGCTTTCCAGATCCTAGAAGAGCTCATGGAAAAAATATAACAAACAAATCTCCGGCATGAACATATTGTGAGAGCCAAGGACAGGGCCCACAAGCCTGCAAATGGCACTCCAGGTGGTTCGTATAACCGGGCAAGACCATAGCATGTGGTATAAAGTTCCCTCCTCTTTCTTGCATTTCCAACACAAAGACGTGGGAGATGCCCCATGCCTAAATAAGTGAGAAGGAGTTAAATATAAATGATGCAAAATATTGAAATGTATCATCCTCAACCTGTCTTGTTTGATAAATTTATACATAGCGGACCAAAGTTTATTCCAGAGATATGGGGTATCCTGAATATTCAGCACCCTTACCCAGTAGTAACAAACACCTGAGGGAAGCCTGTGATCCCATTCCTGAAGTAGCTTATAAACTTTAGAAACTGCATGCGTTGACCGCAGCAGTTAATAAAGCATCCAAATTGACCAGTACATAACTAGCAGAGGGTGTTGAATGAAAACCCGGCTATCGCTTTGCTGAGCTGTAGCCACTTAAAAATAATGATCAGGAATCCCATGGAGTCTCTTCAGCAGGTCAAAGGACATAGGCGGCCCTGCTCCCGGATATCCGATACGGAAAATGGCTTATTCAGTTGAAAGTAGTGGGTACCGCAGTACCCCTACTTTGATTTGGGGGTCTCGAAAATAGGCTGGTCGTCTGAAGCCACCATTTGACTCTGAGATAACATTGTAGCTGAAAATATGCTTTCAAGGACCAGCCCATGGGATTGTTCATCGCTGTTTTAGAAATGATGGACTGGGGAACAAATAAGAGGCACGTAAAGAGCTCTTCAATCTTTAGCCAGGTCACACTCGATGTCTAACCATAAGGGAGAATAGCGGAGGGCCTATGTCCTTTGACCCATAAAGTTAGCTTAGAAATGTGTTGTGCTGTATAATATAAAAACAGAGAGGGGGCCATCAGTCCACCCTTGGATTTTGAGGTGGTCAATTTAATATAAGATCTACGTATTCTCTTCCCCTGCCACAAAAAGGAATTAAATATTTTCTGTAGATTGATAAACCATTTTTTGGGAAGATAAGTTCCAAGCATCCCCAGAGGATACAATATTCTAGGGAGAATATTCATCTTAAGGAGATTTAGTCTGCCCCATAGAGATAAGGAGATCGAACGCCATCTGTTCAAATCTCCCGAAATAATTTGAACCAGAGTACCCAGGTTGTCTTTAATCATCGAAGGTAGGCTTGTGCCAATGCTGATCCCCAAATATATAAGGATTTAGCCTCCAGCCAAGACCAAAAGTCTGTAAATCTGCTTTATGACATTATGATTTAAAGGAGAATTTTGGTCTTAGCACGATTTAATTTATAATAGGATACTTTGGAGAAGGCAGCTATTTCCTCCAAAGCGGCCGGTATAGAGATTACTGGATTCTCAATGTGCAGTAACACATCATCAGCATAAGCTGAAAACGATAGTTAAATTCCCCTACCTGTATACCCTTTATAAGAGGATTCTGCTAATCTGTGCAAAAGGCTCCAGGTACAAATTAAATAGCAATGGGACAAGGGGCAACCTTGCCTTGTACCACGCTCTAACTTAATAGGAGTGTGATAATACCCCATTGCATTTCACTCGAGCAGAGGAAAAGAATACAAGATTTTAAGCCATCTTAAGAAAATGTCAGGCAGCCCAAATGTCGAGAGGGTGGTGAATAGGAAACCCAGGACACCTGGTCAAGGCCTTTTCAAGGCCCAAAGAAAGGAGTACTGCTGGGGTTTTAGATTCCCTGGCCTCTGCAATGAGGTGTAATAATTTACGAAGGTGATCCTGGGGTAACCTCCCCCTCATAAAACCCACTTGCTCCCTGCTGACCAACGTGTCCATAACTTTAGATAGCCTGTTGGCCAGAACTTTAGCCAGTATTTTAATATCTGTATTTAAGAGAGATATGGGGCGATAGCTGTCCATGTTGTAAGGGTCCTTCCCCGACTTCAGAATTAGCGAGATAGTGGCCTCTTGGAAATTGGGGTCGGAGATACCGTGATCAAACCAATATTGAAAAACGGCTAATAATATTGGAGATATGACAGGGCAAAATACCTTATAAAAATTGCTGGGGAACCCGTCAGGCCCAGGGGATTTGTCAGAGGGCATCTGCTGAATGGCTTGGCGGATCTCCAGAAGTGATATTGGGGCACCTATCTCGACCGCATCGCCCGGCGATAACTTTGGGAGAGCGATTGAATTCAGATATGAGGTAATTTCTATCATTGAAGGTTTAGATACGGGATCTTCTACATATAATCTCGATAGTATGCCCCAAACGCACTAGACATTTCCCGTGGATCCGTGCAGACCTGTCCCCTGAACAACGTGGACACCCGGATATGATGATCCGAGTCTAAATGCCAATACGCATAGCAAGCAGTTTCCAAGCTTTCACCTATATCCAAATATTGAAGTCTCGAGTGCGGGTGCTAACTCAGCTTGCTGCATCACTAAACCCGAGTGCCGACCTGCAACTGACGAGCTTAACCCAGTCCGATTGAGATGAAGATCGGGATAAAACACTCTCAATTTGTTTAATAGAAACTAGCAAGGCATCTAACTTGTCCCTCTGAACACGTTTCCTCCTGGAGGCAATCTTAATTAACTCATCCCTTAAGGAACACTTCATGGCAGCCCAAACCAGGTCTCTCTGGTCTACTGAGTCCTGATTGTCCTCTAGGAAATGCTTGATGAAATCCTTGAGATGCGTCAAAGAGGACTCCTCTTTTAGAATTTAGCAGTTTAACCTCCATTGTGGGAGCGCTACCCCTAAGGTAGGCCTATATGTCACACTAACTGGAGCATGGTCTGATATTACCCTGGCAGAAATCTCTGCCTGCATCACATCGGTATCACCGCTGAACTTATCAAAATATAATCAATTCGTGAATGGGAGTTATGTACCGTGAATAATAAGAGTATTGCCGCAACTCAGGATTTGTGCACCAGACATCTGCCAGGGCCACCTTACTGATAAAGTCCTTAAGGCCCTCTGTGCAGGAGATAAACCCTGTCTCGCAAGTCCTGACCTATCAATCATTCTGAGTACCAATTCCAATCACCCCAATAAATGTGGGTTTATATATATCAGACACTACTAAGTGCAGTAGGTTCATGAAAAAGGAAGGGAATCTCTGTTAGGCCATATATGGATCCTAATATAATCGGTTGTGATGCCAATTGTGTATGCACAATTACATAGCGACCTTCAGGTCCCAACACTCATTTATCAGTTTAAAAGGGATATGCCTAGCAATAAGGATAGCCACTCCACCCTTCTTCGTTGACTCACCCGCCCCATAAACCCGCGCAAGCCACGCTTCTGAAATAGTGAAGGTCACTTCTTTTAGTGTGTCTTGAAGGAAGACAATATGCGCCCCAAATGGCGGAGGTGTTTTAGTACCACTTGCCTCTTGACCCTGTCCTTCGCTCCTTTAACATTCTAGCTGATGAGCTTATAAGTGCAAGCCATTATAAACAAAACAGACATTAGGACAAGCTGAGTAAAATGTGCCCTGGCGAGTTAAGCCAGAGATATCAATAACATGACTATAAACTCCCTGATACCAGATATGTGTGTGTACTACAATTAGCTCGTAACCTTGATAATCCCACCCCCAACCCCTCAACAAAGCAGCCAATCCCCAAATCCCCACCCTCCTAGTACCCAAAGAACACACTAACCCGAAATCCCCCCTGTCTAAAACAAGACCTATCCCCCAGTCCCAGAAGACTGCTCTCCTAAAGAAAACCTGCCACATGATTACCTTCCAAACAACCCAATATGCCCCGCATTACCCTCCAGAGCCCCCCCACCCACCAGGAAAAAGGAGAAAATAATTAATTACAAGATAGGCTCCAACATCATTGCCCAGAAATGTAAATAGCGCCAACAGACTACTAATCAATTGTCGTCTAAGTCTCAGATCAACTTAAAATAGGCCCTCTCCGGGTGAACTAAAAATTATCTATCAAGTTAATTAATAACTATATACACACCAAGATATGTAAATTATAAAAAAAAAAAAGAGGGGGAGGGAAGAGGAGAGAAGGGGAAAAAAGTACATCCACTGGAAGTCTTGCTGAAAAGTCCGGAGTACATCCACCGGAAGTCTTGCTGAAAAGTCCGGATTGGCTGAAGATGCGTGCTAAAAAAAAAAAAAAAAAGGGGGGGACTTGTCCCAGGTGGAGATCAGTAGCTCTGCTCGGAAGGTCTACCATCAATGGTATGCCAAAAAATTAATGAGTCCCGGTCATAACAGACCGTTAGCTGCAGAAGCCATCTGGTCCAGTTTTATTCACGCCATGAAGTAAGCTGCGTGCAGAGATAAACCACTCAAACCATTCCTTAGAGTCAGCCCAAACGTCAAGCGGTCAGCTAAAATGAGGAAGCTATATACACCGAGAAGGTAACTCAAGACCCAAATGTAGGGAGGGAGAGAAAAAGGATTACAGTGGTTGTCCCCAATTGGAAAATTCAACGGTTTCATCATGTAAGCAACCGCTAACCACCAGTAGGAGGCGCATGTCATTGAGAGGCTGAGAAATACCAGGATAATATAAGTGAGAGTTCCATGCAGACAGTCAGGGGATTTGCAAGTGGACTATATAGACAACTCTATATCATCAAATAATATATTGATGAACCCAGAAGTAAAGCCAATAAAGTTGAGATGCAGGGAAAATATCATCATTTAAAGAGATCTGGGAAGAGACGTTGCAGCTCCTGTTGAGCCTGAGAGTAAGAATCAAACGATAGCCACTTCTCTTCATGCTGTACCATTAACACAGCAGGATACTTAACTTTATATGGCTTAGGCGCTACAAGCTTGGTAACAATCGGATGCAGCTCCTGCCTCTCTGCCTAACGGAGTGTGGCAAATCCTAATAATTTGAATTCTCTGTCCTCCCATAGCAATTTTTTCATCTCTCTGCCTTAGCGAGGACGGTTGTTTATCCAAGAAGTTCAGAAATCTCATGATCAAGGGTCTGGGCGGCTGCCCTGGGCGGGCGAGAAAGCACGATGAGCTCTTTCATTACATATTCACCCTCTCAGGAGCCCCGCAACTTTACTGCAAAATTTCTGAAGAAAGGTGACCGCATACCCTCTTCTTTTCAGGGATCCCAATCACAACAAGATTATTTCTTCGACTCGTCCCTCTAGGTCTTCTAATTTCTCCTCCAACTCTTTAATCTCCGTTTAACCAGGATGAGTTCTGTTTCATGCCTGAGGTGTTTGTTTTCCAGAGAGGTTAACTTCACTTCCACATCCCCGACCCTCCTAGAAAGAGTATCCACCGACTTTTTAATTAATTGCATGTCCTCTGCAATAGTCGCCCGCGGAGGACTGGAGGCTGCATAATTTCAAGAAATCTGGTTTTCGGTTAGCGGGGCGTCCACCGTGGGTAACTGGGTAGCTAACCTTCCAGTTGCTTGGCCCGCACAAACCTTCTTTTCTGGGGTCTGCGGGCGGGTGGCCGGCGGCCTTTTTCATATAGACCTCCATGTTGCGGGTCTAAAAGTGATTTCCCACGCAGCGAGAACCCACACCACCTGAAATAAAGGAAACTTGAATCCGACGGTGCTTTACAAGAGCCTAAATTAGATAGCGGGTGGCAGAGCTCCGGTAGTTTGCTGCCAACTCTCAGGCTGCCATCACGTGACCCCCGTATCAGAAAATATTAACTGTACTACATGGGGCAATTCTGAAATTCTCTGGATAAAAATTACCCCCCACACTCAGCTAAGATCAACATTAGTGTTGTGTATAGACCACCCGCTGTCCCAGTCCTGGACAATAGCTTAGTATTAGATTTTATTAAACATATTACACAGCAGGATAATGTTATCCTATTAGGAGATCTAAATCTCCAAGGAATACACTAGAATTCACTAAAAACAGAGTCCCATGTGGAGGCTATTTACTTTGAAGTTTTCATGCTAGCAGGTTTAGAACAATTTGTCCTAGAAAACACCAGGGGTACCCACATCTTAGATGTGATGTTGAGCAATATGATTAACAACATCCACAACTGTACAGTTGAGGCCCCCCTGAGTTCAAGTGACCATTCCATGGTTAGTTTTAAATATCTGGGGACCATGGGAAGCAATACTGGCAATATTGTTTTATATAACTATAATAAGGCTCACTTTAATAGAATGAAATGTAAGCTGCCCAAATGGAATTGGGCAATAGAATTTTAAAATGAACCACTGCCAAATATGTGGGATAAGCTTAGCACCAAACTTAATAACTTGGACATACCGTCCACTAATAAATATAATAGGCCCAGAAAAGCCTTCCTCCTATGGCTGACTCCTGCTGTCAGAAAGGCAATAAAAAAGAAAAACAGGGCATGTAGCAGGGCCAAACAGAGTGGAGACAACAGGTGTGAAAAATATAAACAATGTCTGAAAGATGCAAAAAGGATCATAGCAAAGGCCAAGGATATGCATGAGTACCACCTAGCTACTAAGACATAGGACAATTTAAAGACCTTTAATGCCTATATAAATAATAAAAAGGGAGTTAGCAGGATGATTGTCCCCCTAAAAGACAATACTGGGAATCTAATAACAGATAACAAGGATATGACTGATCACTTCAACAGCTATTTTCCCTCTGTCTTCAATTTAGGATCACAAGAATCCAATATAAACATTGAAAAACAAATGTCAGTAGGCCCCAAAATTAAGTTCCAAGATGTGGTGAAAAGACTAAAAAACTTAAACCACAATAAGGCGCAGGGCCCAGATGGACTACACCCAAGACTTCTTAATGACCTTGCTGAGAGTCTGGCAGGATCTGTTACATTCCTCTTCCAGCAATCCTTAGATACAGGACAGGTCTTGGGAGTAGAGATGCAGCAAATTTAAAATCCTCCGTCGAAGTGAACGTGAAGTGGCCACTTCGCGTTGGTACTTCATTACATGGAGTGTCCCATAGGAAAGTTTAATTTTGCCTTGTTATTATTGCTTTGCATTGTCATTCCACTTTAAACGTGAAGTAAGGCCGAGTGACAACAATATTGGCAGCATCCCACCCACACAGTCACCAGAATGAATGTGCATCCCCAAAATGCTACTGTCTTGTGTCCAGAAAACTCTGCAGTGCTGATGAAGTGAAATGAGAGTGTAACAAGAAATGCAAAGTCTCCCAGAATTAATGGCGCACTCAGTCATGTGCTCAGTGGTCAGGTCACACACAGAGTCACCAGAATTAATGTGCATCCCAAAATGCTACTGTCTTGTGTCCAGACAATTCCCCAGTGCTGACGAAGTGAAATGAGAGTGTAACAATAAATGCAGTCTCCCAGAATTAATGGTGCCATGCAAATGCACAGACAGATTAAGATTGCGCTGCACACTCAAGGGATACATATGAAAAGGCACAGCACCACCTAACCAGTGCTCACAAATCCAAATCTGGAAAGGAATTCATTTTGCCAGTTGGGGGATTAGTGCACAGCAATAACAATCCACTACCAGTAAAGATACTACAAACAGTATAAAAAAAATTCATGCAGGTGCATTGGATAGCAGGTTCACACTGCTGCAATTACTCTGTAACACAATATAAGGTGTCTGATTTAATGGCATGCAGCACACACACACACTCACACGCACACTTAAGTAATGCGTAGCAAATTGAAGACCTTTAGTAATATAACCAAATGTTTTAAACAGACAAATCGTACACTGCTGCACCACAACAATCAGCAAAAAATGTCAAGAATTACTGAAAATATTATTGTGTGTACATTAACACAGTTATACAAGAAAAATATAACCTATGCAGAAAGACTGCCTTTTTCTCCCAGTTAATCTACCTACACCACAAATACGCCCCTCTCCCAAAGCACACTTCACAGTACACAGACTGACTGTTCTAAATCAGTGGTACTCACACTGTGGCTCACGAGCCACTTACGGCTCTTTAACATTACTCTTGCAACTCCCACAGTGACAGCGCCATATCCCTACCGTGCAGGTGTTTATTTTCCCCCATCCCCATCTGAGTCAGGGAAATCTAAATCAAAATAACCGCAATGTTTTGTTTCATTCTTGAGAGCGAGCGACCTCTCTATTTGCCCCAGCCCCCGCCCCGCTTAGCACTGTCAGTACAATTTACACACACACATACACCGTTAGCACTGACAGCTGTGACATTCATGTTGTGAGATCAAGAAGACACTTTTTGTTGAGGGCAGTGGCTGATCAATGTCAAATTAGGTTTAGGAGAGCAGGAGTGGCGAGGTGTATTGTGAGTGGTATTACTGTATTGCACTAGTGTAGAGAGAGAGAGCTGTGTTCTTAGCACTTTCGGCAATACAGCGATACAGCTTGTACTCTATAAAAATAGTGATCAAGTGATCTACAATAAATGAAATACCTTGCAGACAAAGTGCTATGCCTGTATCTGACTGGCTGTGTCCCTGTAAATCGAATTGTTAATTTATAACACCTGGCAAGGCAATTGCCGGATAATTACACACTGATGGGGCAAAACTACTCTGTTCATTTGAATGCAGTGTAAATCACATGGCTAAGTAATTGGTGATTAATTTATTTGTTAGTAGCAACTGGTTTCTGTCAGGCATGTATGCAGCATTATAAATAGGGAGAGCTACTGCTGTGGGGAGTTAGAAAATTGTTTGTTGAGTGGCCGCCTAGTTTCACAACCTGTTTCCACGACCGAACGTGAGTAATCTGAGTTAAATAATTAAGGTACTGAGCAACAGCTGTGGGGAGGTAGAGAATTATTTGTTCAGGGGGCGCCTAGTTCCACAACTTGCTTCCACAACCAAACGTGAGTAATTTGAGTTAAATAATTAATATACTGAACTGAGCTACTGCTGTGGCTGTGGTGGTGGGGTTGGATAAATACCTGCACTAGGAAATAAAAGTTCCTTTTTTTTAAAATAAAGCATAATATTATTTTAATTAATATCTGGGGCTGACAAATGTACCTTATTGACAAGAGTTCAGTAACAAGGGGCCATATCTTGAAGCAGGTACTCTCAGCACTGGTTGGGGGGGCACTGGTGAGGTGGTGTGGTGTTTTATATTTTATAAATTTGGTGCTCCAGTACATGGCTTAATATTTTATAAACTTTGTGATACATGGCTTTTGTTTCTGCTTGTCGGGGTAGGGATTACATGTTGCAGATGGCAATGCATATGATAATTTTCATGTGTTGCAGGCTATGCTGTTACAGAAGTTAAAACCATATAATCATGTTTATTTAATTGCTCATATTTGTAATTAATAACAATAAAATGTTTTGAACTTTGTTTTGTGTGCAAGTTTGATTTCGGCACTGCGCCAAATACCATGTATATGGGTTGTGGCTCCAGACCAAGCTACGTATGACTGAGTAGCACTGTTCTAAATTGACATTCAAAATCCACACACAACAATAAACACTCAATGATATGAGCACAGAAGGGTTTCCTACAATCGATGTACTAAAGTTTGAGCAAAAAATATTACTCGAAAATGCATTTAAAACCGCTTTTAGAGGTTTTGAATCGCAGAGCTCTGAGATCAAACTGTCTCCAGCTACCACTGCACACACACACACACACACACACACACACACACACACACACACACACACTACGCAGGCCAGAACTGAGGCTGTGCCAAACAATCTAGAGCCCATGTGACCTGCAATCCCATGAATAACTGCAGAATTTCATTTGGAGCTCAATTACAGGGTGAAGTGAGGCGAATTACATTGATTTCAATGTACTTTGCCTTAAAATTGGTGGAGAAGTGGTTTGGAGAAGGCGGAATAATGCAGAGTCATTGGTTTCAATTAACTTTGCGTTCCTCATTATGAAGCAAAGTACTCCACTTCACATTGTGGAGTTCTCTGCGGATTCCACGTTACTCAGTGAATCACTTCATGGAGCAAATTGGGGTCACTTCGCCCACCACTACTTACAGTACTGTAACTCACATGCTGTACAGAAAGGAATGTGAATGCCTATGGCTGTACTTCCCCTATAAGCTGTAGCACAAAACTCCCTGACTTAAAAATGCTTATTAATGAGTACAACGGTAAAGTGGCGAAGCCTGGAGAGATACTACAAAACATGCTTACAATACATCCAAGTAACTAGTCACAAAATGAGTGTTGTGATTTGTGACATGATTGTAAATCATGATTTGTGACTGCATTTGTGACCGTGATGATGAAAAACGTGATTCAGTGTCGATGGTGTGAGATAAACAATATGTAACTGTACTGGGAATGCAAATGCCTACGGTTGTACTTCCTCGATGAGCTGTAGCACAAACTCCCTGACTTAAAAACATTAATGAGTACAATGGCGGGGTGGTGAAGCCTGGAGAGATACTACAGAACATGCTTACAATACATCCAAGTAAATAGTCAAAAAATTAGTGTTGTGATTCGTGACGTGATTGTGATTTGTGACTGCATTTGTGACCATGATGATGAAGAACATGATTTGTATCACGAGTGACTCGTGATGATGGTCCTGACTTAAAAACGCATATTAATGAGCACACTGTTCATGCAGAATTATGCACCACACCTGTCCAGTACTCTGAAGGGAAGCCAAAGAAACAACTGTGACTTAAGTTACAAATGGAGATTGGGCCCTAAAGAGATGCAAATGCACAGACAGATTAAGATTGTGCTGCACACTGCAGAGATGTAGATGCAAAGGCACAACACTTAACCAGTGCCCTCCATCAGAAAATCAAATCTGGAAAAGAATACCTTTGCCGGTTGAGGCAGGCTACGGGGGGGCAGTGTACTGCACTGCTGCAGTAACAGCCACTAGTACCAGTACCAGTAAAGATACCCCAAAGATGTACAAAATTCACACAGCTGCAGTGGCTAGCAGGTTCACATTGCTGAAATTATTATGTGGCACAATAAACGGTGTCTGATTTGATGACACGCATCACACACATACACACACACACACACACACTAAGTAATGCGTAGCAAATTGAAAACTTCAGCAATATAACCACATATTTTAAACAAACTAAAATTATGCACTACTGTACCACAACAATCAGCAAAAAAAATGGCAAGAATTATTGAAAATATTACTGTGTGTTCATTAACACAGTTACAGTATACAAGAAAAATATCAGCAAAACAGAAAGCTCTGTCTTTTTCTGCAAGTTAATCTACCTACACCACAGACACGCCCCTCCCCCAAAGCACACTTCCACTGTCTCTCAGTACACAGACTTAATGTTGCACATTAACATTCAAAATCCACACACAAACAGTAAACGTTCAATGACATGAGCACAGGAGGGTTTCCTATAATCGATGGACTAAAGTTTCAGCAAAAAAAAAAGACTCAAAAAGGCTTTTTTAACAGCTTTTTAGAAGGTTTGAATTGCAGAGAGCTCTCAGAGCAGATTGTCTCCTACAGCTTCCTACACACACTACTCAAAACTGAGGCTATGCAGAACAATTTAGAGCCCATGTGACCTGAAATCCCATGAATCACTGCAAAATTTGCCTTTGGCACTTAAAAACAAGGCAAAGTGAGGTGAAGTACATTGTTTTCAATGCACTTCGCCTTCAGAATTGGTGGAGTAGTGGTTTGGAAAGGTGGAGTAACGCAAAGTCATTGTTTTCAATGGACTTGCATTACCCATATAACGTGAAGTGCTCACTTAGCTGGGGCACTCAGCGGTCGCCTTCACTCTGCAAATCACTAAGAGAGCAAATTAACTTCGCCCATCTCTACTTGGGAGTATGGAGACAAGCCATGGCCATCCCAATACATAAGAAAGGTTCCAGGCCGAAGGTTAGCAACTATAGACCTATCAGTCGGTCCTTGGAAAGATACTTGAAGGCATAGTTAAGGACATGATCGTGAACTATACAGATCGGTTGGGGCTGGTGATGAGACACAACATGGATTCTCAAAGGGCAGGTCATGCCAAACTAACCTGTTAGAATTCTATGGTAAAGTCAACAGAGCCCTAGACCATGGTAATTCGGTGGACGTTGAGTTTCTGGACTTCGCCAAGGCCTTCAACAAAGTCCCTCATGAGGAGCTGGTTGAAGCCCTTAAAGAATTAGGAGTCCAGCCAAAAATATATAGATGGATTGGGGCCTGGTTTACAGGAAGGAGAGAAAGGGTCTGCATTAGGAGAGAATTCTCCAGTTGGGCAGACGTGACTAGTGGGGTGCCTCAGGGATCTGGGCTGGGTTCCTGCCTTTTTAATTTGTATATTTCTACAATGAAGCCTCAAGTTGACATATGGCTATCTAAATTTGTGGATGACATGCAACTAGGTTTCCCAGTAAATAGTCACAAGGATGCAGGGATATTACAAGAAGCACTGGGGGAACTCATAGCTTGGGCCGAAGAAAAAAAATTCCTATTCAACACCGGGAAGTGCACAGTGATGCACTTGTGTAAAAACAACCCCCTGATAATAATAAATTTTATTTCGCACAAGCGCCTTTCAGGCCATCAAGGTGCTTTACAATAAGATAAAAGCAATCATGATGAAAACAGTAAACATAAGAATAAAATAACTATAGAAATAGTAGAGGATCCAAATTATTCGGATAATGAATTACATTAGCTGGACAGGTACTAAAGATAGTACAGGATGAGAGAGATCTGGGAATAAGGTTTAGAAATGACCTCAAATTCAAGTTACATTACAACCAGGTGATTAAAAAAACTAGCAGTATTCAGAGCAGTATCCACCAACAGATTAAGAGTAAGAGTAGGGCAGTCCTACTTCCCCTCTATACTTCTCTCGTGTGCCCACACATAGAGTACTGTGCCCAGTTTTGGGCTCCTGGGAATAAGGTAGATATAAAAGCCCTGGAGAAAGTCCACAGAAGGGCCACACAGAGAATTAGAGAGGTCCAGGTTCAAAACTATGCACTAAGGCTGCAAAATCTGGAGTTATATTCGTAAGAATATCACAGATTAAGGGGGGGGGACATGTGCCTGATCTTTAGAGCACTATCAGTTAGCCTCATGTCAGCAGTGGGTAAAATCATGAAGGCTTTGTTTAAAGAAAGAATAGTGGAGCACTAGGAATCCAACAGTGCCCAAGACCTAAGGCAGCATGGATTCACAGTGTGGAGGTTGTGTCAAACAAATCTGATAGATTTTTTGGACTGGGTTACAAAGGAGGTGAATCAGGGGAGTGGTGGACGTGGCCTACTTTGATTTCAGCAAGGCCTTCAACACCGTCCCACATAAATGAGCTTCCGGAGGAGGCTGTGGGGGTGGAGACAATGTCTGGTTCAAGAGGGCTTGGGACAGGCATAAAGGGTTACTGGGGAGGGGAGTGGATTCTCAAGGAGGGAGGTGGATAGTTTAGCAAGGGGAAAAGGGAAGATTGGATGTACCATGGGATTCTTTTTTGCTATCAAATTCTATGATAAAAGGCTGACAAACAAGATGGGTAGTCTAGGCATGGGTCACAAAGTGGCAAACTGGGTTAGAAACTGGTTAACAGACAGGAGGCAGAGGGTGGTGGCAAATGAGATCCAATCCAGATATGGGGGTAAAAAGTGGAGTACCTCAGGGGTCAGTCCTTGGACCAGTACTGTTTAATGACTACATCAGTGACATAGCAGAAGGGCTGGAGGGAAAGGTCTGCCTGTTTGCAGAAGATACCAAGATCTGCAACAGGGTAGATACTCCAGAAGGGGTGGAAAAAATGAGGAAGGACCTAACAAAACTAGAAAACTAGTCTGAGGTATGGCAACTGAGGTTCAATTCCAAAACGTGCAAAATAATGCACCTGGGATGCAGGAACTCAGGGGAGGGCTACAATATGGAAGGGGGAGTTGCTGAAGGTCACCAAGGAAGAAAATGATCTGGAGATTATCATATCTGACAACCTAAAGGTGTCTATGCAGTGTACAAAGGCTGCAGCAAAGGCCAGTGGCATGCTTGGGTGCATAGGCAGAGGTATCACTAGCAGAAGGAGGGAGGTGGTGATGCCATAGCATAAAACACTGGTGAGCTCTCACCTAGAATACTGTGCACAATTCTGGAGGCTGAATCTTCAATAGGACATAGACAGGGTGGAGGCAGTCCACAGAATGGCGACAAAGATGGTACATGACTTGCACCAGAAATCATATGAAGATAGATTGAAAGACCTTGAATATTTATTCATTGGAGCGAAGGAGGGAACGGGGAGACATGATAGAAACCTTCAAGTACCTTAAGAGCATAAATAAGGTGCAGAGGAGTGACATCTTTCAATATAGAAGAAGTACAAGAATGAGGGGCTACGATATGAGACAAAGGAAGTAGAGACTGGAGGAATGTGAGGAAGTTGTTCTTCATGGAATGGGTAGTGGAGACATGGAACAGTCTGCCATAGGAGGTGGTGGGAGAAAACACAGTGGGAGGGTTCAACCATGCATGGGACAGGCATAAAGGAACCCTTGGGGGGTGGTAAGAAGAGAGTCATTGACCAAGTAGGGTAAAAAGCCACAAAAAAGGATAGGCTTATCGGCAGACTGTATGGGCCTAGCAGTCCTTATCTGCCAACAATTTCTATATTTCTATGTTTCTAATTTTATTATATGAGCTAGTGTTTTTCTGGATGTGAGCATATAAATCTAGGCAGCCCAGTCTGCAGCAGAGATAAAGACAGGGAAGCACAGGGATTAATCCTGGGATGCAGGTAGGGCAGGCAGGTGGATTTATGCTGCTTTGGTTTTGAAGTAAATATTTTCTTAACTGACTGTGGGCTGGCTGTAAGAGGGAACCTGTGCTGTTGATGCTGTGGTGCCATTTCATAGTTCTCAGGAGCAATATGATACAATGGTTGTTAAATCCCACTTGAGCCAAACAGTATCAAATACTGGATGTGTGATCTAGGGCAAGTCATTTCTCTTCCCAGTAGTGCTGGGTGAAACCGTAGAATTCTACTTCCACTGGAATTTGGTGAAATGTTGTGATTTATGAGGAATTTTAAATGTGGAAAATCTGCAAATTCCCACTCTATTTTTTTAAGAGAAAAGGACAAGATTATTTAATTCCACATAATTCTACATCACAGTGTGCCAGTTCTCCCCTGCTGTGGGTACAGGTAGGAAAAAAACAGGGGAGATGAAGACCAATGAAGAGCGAGGAGGGGTGAGTTAGATGGCTATAATAAAATCAGTTCTGATAGTTGTACAACAAACAAGGTGTATCAACAAAGCAGAAGAGATATTTTTTTTAGATTCAGGGGAGCAGGAGCCACTGAAAGAATCAGAGGAGGGACCAAGCAGCATAACAGTAGAAAGAAAACCCACCATGTACAGTTTGAGGACAGACAAGAGAGCAGTTGTTTTATACCAGTAGGGGGCACAAGAGGAGAAGGAGGAGGAGGAAGTGTTCCCCTATATTCGGGGGGGGGGGGAAGAAAAATGGATATTAAATCTGAAAGCAATGTACAAACAGTAGCTGTTTTTAATCCTAGTTAAAAAAAAAATCTGATACACAAATGGAGATATTAATTAGGAGCTTAATATTTGTAGCCACTACTGAGCTCAATGAGTTTGGTCTTCTTATAGATTTACCACAACGTTATAGAAAACTAAGGCTGGCTGACCAATTTAAAGAAAATGAGGCTGTTTAAAATAATCCCTCAAAGAGATTGACCTACACTGTGGAAAATTACATATCAGTATAGAAAGAGAAATTAAGTAGTTTTAGAAAAGAGAAAGAATATAATACCGAACATAGAAACAATATGACAAGAGCACAACAAAGAGTAATAACAGAACTCGAACAGGATACATGAATAATTATAAAACAAGTGGATAAGGGCTGAGAAATTGCAATCATGGACTGGAAAATGTACAGAAATAAATGTCGAAAATGACTATGAGATATAAGAAATCACAATGGTTCAAGAAGTCTGTGTAAATTGGATGTAAAATTGGGCTGGCTTAGTGAATGGGAGATTGAGCACCTGTTACAAAAGGACGTTGTATCTCCAGCCTCCTACCCTCTACTGAAAATTCATAAGAACCAGACAGGTCCCACTGGAAAGCATGTCATAGCAGGTATCTGTATTTATTTGTTTTGCCAGGAAAAGACGCCATTGAGAGATGCTCATTTATAAGGCAGTCCTGGTTAGGACAGCAAACTATAACAATGAAAAATTCACAGTGTAGGCCTGTCTGGTGGCATGGACAGCTGAGGTGCTGATGCCTTACCTCCTATCACACTGGCAAACTGGGTTCAGGAATGAATTTGGGTTGCCAATGTCTGCTGGGGCAGGAGAGGATTGAGTATCTGAGGGACTGCTCTCCTCTCCCAGGGAGGTGTGGAATGCCGGCCCAGCCTTAGACTGCTACCAGGTGCAGGCCTATTGGTAGTGCAGCATGGGTGGCACAAAGGGAGGGGGCTGTAGGAATGTCCTGTGTGTGCACCTCCATGCTCATGCCTGAGATCCTGATGTAGGGGCTAGGAGAAACTCAGGAAAAAGGGGCTTAATGAAGCCATGTGTTCTCATCGCATAGTATGCACTGCTACCCAGGAGGTTGTTTCAGTTTTCTCTGGATTACTTGTACTGGGGGAGAAGTACTGCCCTCCTCCCTCTGGCTCTATATCAAGGGGGACTGCATGACTGAGGTGAGTCACAGGGGAGATGGTAGCCAGCTCAGGGAGGTGGAGACAAGGTTAATTAACCACACCTGGACTGTAGGGGTGTAAACACTTGGGGGGAAAAAATTCACAGTGTACATATACAGAATACAATATAGGTAATAAAATATAGGCAATGATATGAAATGCAGAGAACTTGAATAAGTACTGAACAGTCAAAGTAAAGTACAAATAAAAGTGCAATACATAATCGTATACAAGATTGTACTTAATTGAATACTTGAACCTGCAGTAGTAGGGCACAGTATGTGACTTATTCCATCAAACTATTGGTTGAAAGAATGACTACGTATAGCTAAGATATCTCACATTTCCTGGAAATTATAGAGGCCATCATCTCAGAGTCCATGTCCAAGGTAATAAAGAAAAAAATAGTTGCTTACTCATAATAAAAACATTATAATGCAATCAATAAATTTGTCTTCCTAGGTTTCTTTTTAAAAACATTTCATAACATCATACCTGCACAGCTATATGCAGCAAGTATATCAACATATTATTTTTCAGCCAGGGATCATAAAATACATATTGCACATACAACTAGCTTATACAAAGCTTATGTCAGCAGATGTAACATAGAAAAATAGACTTTGGCTTTGACGGCAGATAAGGACCACTTGGCCCACCTAGTCTGCCCATTTCCCTACCTAATGGATAAGTTGCAAATCCTACTTAACCAACAGCCTATTTCTTCCTACCCCCACAAGAACTGCCTTAGGTCTGTCCCATGCAGGCTGGCCCAGTGGCACTGAGGGTTGAGGTGCTGGACGCCACACCTTGCGCCATGCCGGCAATCCGGGTTTGGGACTGAGCCTGGATCATCAGGGGTTGGCAGGGGAGGGAAGCAATCGAGCATCCAGAGGACAGCTCTCACTTCCCGGAGAGGGTTAGGGCACAACGCTCACTCGAGGAGCGACCTCTGATGGTGGCTGGGAGTAGCCAACAGCAGCAGCACAGCGCAGTACCTGGGGGTGGAGCCGCAGCAATAAGTTGCCATGTCAAGCCGGACTCCACGGGGGGGGCTCCTAAGCCTGTAAAACTCCTCCCTTCGCCGATAGGTGATGGCGCCTTCTTCCTCTGTCTACACTTCTGACATCGGGCTCGGCCCCATCTGCTGGTCCCACCTCTCCGGCCCGGTGGCTCAATACTTGAGAAAAAGCACCCTGGTCGGAGGTGACCCTTCCCCAAAGGGCAGACCCGGGGGATGCCCAGTGCCGGAGAGAAGCAGTAGGGGAATCCAAGTCACATATGGAGGTAGAGACATAAGGACTGGAGGTCGCTGAAGAGAGTTCGGTGAAGTGGTAGGTGCATAAATAGAGTTAAAAAAAATCAAAAATGTCTCTCCCATGCATTCTTGAATTTTCCCACAGTTTTAGACCCCACAACCTCCTCAGGAAGGCGGTTTCATGCGTCCACCACCATCTGTGAAAAAAAAAAATACTTCCTCACATTGCCCCTGAGCCATCTCCCCATTATCTTCAAATTGTGTCTCCTTGTTCTTGCACATCTCTTTATCTGAAAGATGCTACCCTCTTGGACTTTGTTGATTCCACTGAGGTACTTAAAAGTTTCTATCATGTCCCCCCTCTTCTTCAAGGGTATACATATTAAGCTCCTTTAGTCTCTTCTCGTATGGCTTCTCTTGCAGACCCTGCACTATTTTAGTTGCCCTCCTCTGGACTGCCTCCATCCTATGTCCTTGCAGAGATGGGGTCTCCAGAACTGGATGCGGTACTCCAAATGGGGTCTCACCAACTGTCTGTACAGAGGGCTAACAACTTCCTGTTTTCTGCTGGTGATACCTCTCCCTGTACATCCCAGTATCCCCCCAGCCATCCCTACTGCCTTCTCACATTGCTTGCCAACCTTAAGTCATCTGATATGATTACCCCCAGGTCCCTTTCCATTTTTGTTGTTACTACACTCCCCCCCCCATTGTGTACTCTTCCCCAGGTGCATTATTTTGCACTTCTTTGCATTGAATCCAAGCTGCCATACTTCTGACCATTCCTCCACCCTTGCCACGTCCCTTCTCATCCTTTCCACACCCCCTTGTGTATCAACTCTGTTGCAGATCTTTGTGTCATCTGCAAAGAAGCTCACTTTTCCTTCCAGTCCCTCTGCAATGTCACTTATAAAGACATTAAAAAGGACTGGACCCAGTACTGAAGCTCACAATCTGGAAAAAGGTGATCAGGAGCCAGGCACCTTAAACACAACTCGTGGCAGTTCTCCTTAGCCAGGAAGTTGTAGCACTTAACATAATTTTTTAAAACCTGTGGATTCCGTTTTCTTTTTGGGTTGTCAGACATGCCAAACCTGACAAGATCCTTAGAAAAACAGTTCCCAACAGCAAAAAAATAAGATTGCAGTTCGGTTCCTAAGAAAAAAACATACCACCAAGAAAAATGCATTTTTTTCTCTCTCTTTTTTTTTTTGTTTTGTTTTGTTAACATCAACGCACCTCAGTTCCTGAAGACTAGGGAACTGAGGCAAAAAACAGCTACAAATTGCTAAAAGAAATAACAAAAATAATGTCAAAATGTTGAAATTGTTAAAATTGGGAGAAGAATTAAAAGCAGTTTAAACAGTTAAAATAAGAAAAAGACTGACAGCAAATAAGGACCGCTTGACCCACCAAGTCTGCCTATTTCCCTACCTATTGGGTAAGCTGCAGATCCTAGTTAACCAACAGCCTACTTCCTCCTACCCCCCCACTAGAATTGCCTTATGTCTGTCCCATACATTCTTGAATTCCCCCACTGTTTTTGACCTCATGACCTCTTTAGGAGGGCAAATCCATGCGTTCACCACCCTCTCCATGAAAAAATACTTCCTCATGTTGCCCCTGAGCCATACCCTCTCTATCTTAAAACTGTGCCCCCTTGCTCTTGAACATCTCTTTTTCTGAAAGATGCTACCCTCTTGGACTTTGTTGAGTCCCTTGAGCTATTTGAAAGTTTTTATCATGCCCCCCTTTCCTCAAGGATGTTCATACTAAGCTCCTTTAGCATCTCTTTGTATGGCTTCTGGTGCAGATCCTGTACCATTTTAGTTGTCCTCCTCTGGACTGCCTCCATCCTGTCTATGTCCTTGCAGAGCTGGGGTCTCCAGAACTGCATGTAGTACTCCCAATGGGGCCTCACCAACTGTCTGTACAGAGGGATAACAACTTACTGTTTTCTACTGGTGAAGCCTCTCCCTATGCATCCCAGCATCCCCCCAGCCCTCCTTACTGCCTTCTCACATTGCTTGCCTACCTTTAGCTAATCTGATATGACTGCCTCCTGGTCCCTTTCCATTTGTGTTGTTGTTAGTACCCCCCCCCATTGTGTACTCTTACCCTGAGTTCTTGTTTCGTAGGTGCATTACTTTGCACTTTTTTGCATTGAATCTAAGCTGCCATATTTTTGACCATTCCTGCATCCTTGCCAACCAAGTCCCTTCTCATCCTTTCCACACACCCCTCTGTGTATCAACCCTGTTGCAGATTTTTGTGTTGTCTGAAATGAGGTATACTTTTTCTTCCTGTCACTCTGCAGTGTCATCTATAATGACATTACAGAGGACCGGTCCCAGTACTAAACCCTGAGGTACTCCACTAGTAACCACCCTTTCTTTGGAGTGGACTCTGTTTACTATTATCCTCTGAGTCCTGTTGTCCAGCCAATTTTTAACCCAGGCTACCACCCTGGGACCCAATCCCAGGCTGGCTAACTTGTTTATTAATCTTTTGTATGGGACAGTGTCAAATGCCTTGCTAAAGTCTAGGTAGGCCATGTCCACAGCCCTCCCAGGTCAACTGCTTTGGTCACCCAGTCAAAGAAATCTATTAGATTCATTTGACATGACCTTCCCGCTTTGAATCCATGCTGCACTGGGTCCTGTGCACCGCTGGCCTCTAGGTACTCAAAAATTCTTTCTTTCAGAAGTGATTCCATCATTTTCCCTACCACTGAAGTCAAACTAACAGGTCTGTAGTTTCCTGCCTCTGCCTTGCTCACACTTGTGTGAAGGAGAATCACATCCCTCCTCCTCCAGTCCTCAGGTACCATACCATCCTCCCATGATTTGTTAAAAAGGGTAGTCAGTGATGTCACTAGTTCTCCTCTTAGTTCTTTTAGAATTCACTCTGGGACAATATATGTATCTAGCATTTTTTGGAGATTATTTTAATCTGAGAAGCTGCTGTTGCGACATTTTAATTTTTTTTTAATGCTGTCTAATATTGCTTAATACTGTCTACTTCCACTATATCTTGCAAACAAGTGAGGTATGGGGCTATGTTTGTAGGGAGCAATAGTCTTTAAAGAGATTTATTGCCAATCTGTAAACCTTCCATGCTGATTTAGTGGGTTTGGTGATTTTTGTGGTATTAATTTATGATCTGAATATATTGTTTATTTTATTTTTATTTTTTCATGCCACTCATAACAGCTAGCACAGGATAGGTGGGTTAAGTCACATGTGCCTGGTGGATATAAAGTGCATGCATGACTGTGAAGTGAAGCAGACCTGATAGTTGCATATCAGGAACAGGTGTATAGTTGGTGTTCCACTGTATTGTGCCCCTGTCTTGTGTATCTATTTGCAAAACCTGAAAGGTAATTTATTCTACACTGTTGGAATGGTTTAAAATACAGCTTGTGTTGTTCTTATTTTCTTTGACAGTAGAAGTAATGGTATAGTGTATGGGTGTTGAGTTTTAACTGTTTTGTTTTTCTTTTTTTATTGTTATTTTTCAGGCTGAAGTGGAATAATTCCTGGAATAGACCTTGCATTTTTTTTTAGTTTCCAAATTGCTCTGAGTTTTATCTATGAGATTTTACTTCCTGATATTTTCTGGACCAATGATGGCTAAGTAAGTTTTATTTTTTAAGCAGGTCTTCATATGTAAGGCAGATTGTTCATACGTTTCAAGTTTTTTTAACATAGGTGCGCTAGGTTGGTGGTGTATTAAAGTTTAGGGGACTGTAGGGATTTGTATATAGTCCCTGTTTTTTGTTATATCTTCAATAAAAGCATAATCTCAAAGATTATTGTTCTCAAGAAAGTTTCTTTATATGCTGTGTCTCTGTTTCAGAATGGCCAGTTCCTTTTTACAACTCTTAGTTGCTGCAGAGGTTATAGCGGCTGTGAAGGTGATAAAGAAGCACCAAAGTAGAACTTCATTTTCTGTGTGGAGAGTTAAGGAGAAAATAAAAAAGTGGACTACGAAAGTTACTGATATTGATAAAGCTTATACCAGATGTACCCTGCACTGTTTACTATTGTCTTTTTTCCTCTTTTTTATTCTTTTCTCAAAAAGCGTGATTTCATAATATTTAAGATTATGCAACTAAAAAAATTAAGAACGTATAGTCGCAAGGCTGATAAAGGAAAAGGCAAAAAAGTTGTTGCTGGGCTACATAGGTCTCTTCCTGTCCAGAAGATACTCAATATTTGCATTCTAACTGTAATCAAATTGAATTTAGGGGTAATAAGAAAATTAACAAAGTCTTTGATCCAAAAATGACATCATCAGCTGCAAAAACAAGTGAGATGAATTTACGGAGTTTGAGGAGAACACAACCATTGTTAGAGAAAGTTAGAAAGCTGGAGGAGAAATCACAATGTCAGGTTGTAGAAAGTAATCCCAGAAATTTAATAGATATTACTGGAGCAGAACTGCACATATCAGACTGGAGCAGAACTGCATATATCAGATCTTAATCCTTCCAACAAGCAAATTGAGAAGAGTTATTATAGAAATAATATACTCTTCCCCCCATAATATGTCTAGAAATAATACCTTAGTGTCTGAGGCTTATGACGTGGATAGGGTGGATGGAAATGATTTATTTAGGGATGGCTGTATCTCAAGTATGGGGCAAAATGAGACGGGGGTCAGTGTGGATCCGATTCAAGGAAAGGACCCGCAATCCTCCATAGATGTTTTTAAGTTTGTAAAACAGATTGATCTTCAGGTTAACCAACATCAAAGTAATAATGAATAATTTTTAAAAAGTTTTATTCTTTTTTGACACCTTATATAACACCTTAGGCTAAAAATGATCAAATGGTCAATAATTTTGAGCCATCTGAGATACAAAGGTTATGTATTGAGTCTGGGGGAATGGGGGATTTCTTGAATGTTAAAAATAAAGGACCTATTAAAGGAAGGTTATTTGGAGTTGTTAAGGGACAAGGCCAAATTTGTGATTCTTAAAGCTAAGGCAGTATACTCAGACCAGGGTGAAAAGGCAAGGAGATTGCTGGCATTAAGGATTAAGCAGATGGAAATGAATAGGTACATCTTGGCAATATGTCCACAAGTGAATAACACCCTGATAACAACTTCGGAAGAGATAGTTTCACAGTTTCAGTGGTACTATACCACTCTATATAGTTCTAAAATGAACTCAGTATCTGATGACAATATAGATGCTTACTTGGAGACCTCTGGTTTATCTTCATTATTGGAATTCCAGCAGGAATGGCTGGTTTCTCCAATAATGACTGATGAGGTCTCTAGGGTTATTAAAAGCTTGCCTTCTGACAGATCACCTGGCCCTGACAGTTTCTCAGCAAATTTTTATAAGAAATGTTTAGATCAGGTACTTCCCTTATTAATGCCCCTATTTCAATATATACTATCCAGAGCCCAGACGGATCCTACTTTGTGGGATGCCCTAATAGTTTTAATTCTGAAGCCTGGGAAGGATCCAGAATTGCCGGTGAGTTATCGCCCCATATCCCTGATGAATCAAGATATTAAGATATTGGCCAAGATCTTGGCAGATCGCCTAGCTCTTGTGATGCCAGACCTGATTGAACCGGAACAAGTAGGATTCATGAAAGGGCGTTCCTCATTGGACCATCTCAGAACCCTGTTGCACGTCCTCTCAGCAACCAGAGATGCCTCATTTCCTGCGGTTTTGGTTTCCTTGGATGCTGAGAAGGCATTCGACAGGGTGAACTGGAACTTTTTATTTAGGACCTTTAATGTTTACAAGTTCCCTGATTTGTTTCAGACTTGGATCAAAGCCCTTTATAATGCCCCTTCAGCTAGGATAATGGTAAATGGTCTGATCTCAGAAAGTTTTCCACTGCATTCAGGAACCAGGCGGGGTTGTCCTTTATCACCGTAACTTTTCATTTTATATCTGGAACCCTTTATTTGCCAGTTGAAACTCTCATCGGTGATACAAGGTATAACTATTCAGGATATGAGGTGAAAGTATCGTCATAAGCTGACGATTTACTGTTACAGTCGTCCGATCCAGAAAACTCAATACTAGCCTTGTTGTCCACGGTACATGAATTTGCTAATATTTCCAATTATAAATTGAATATTGATAAGTCCCTTGTGTGTTTCCATAACTACAAGTATGATTAGAAAGAGTGTTGAAAAAGAAATCGGTATGTCCTGGGTGCGAATTCTTTAAAATATTTAGGATACAAGTGGTGAGGATCTGCCCTGATTCAGAAGCTGAATCTGGATGAATTAGTTAAAACTCTGGGAATGGACCTGGATAGATGGGCCAAGCTACCTATCTCACTCTGGGGATGGGTGAACCTAATCAAGATGAACTTTTTCCCCAGGATTTTTTACCCATTGTACTTTCTAAATAACTGGATTCCCATTTCATGGTTCCGGAAAATTAGTGCCCTGATAAGAAAATTTGTTTGGGCCAATAGACAACCCAGGATTGCATTTCATAAATTGGTGGCTCCCAAGGATAAAGGGGGTCTACGCCTCCCATATATGATTATATATTATTGGGCGAGTCACATGATAAAGTATGTGAGATGGATGGGTAGCGTGACAGAATCAGAACCAGAGGGCCAGATGCCTATCTGGTTCAAAATAGAGCTGTCCTTAATTAGACAATCTGGTTTGTTGCTGACTTTGCTGTTTTATATCAGGCCCAATGTCCTCCCCCCTCAGTTGAAAGTTACTCCTGTGGCGATCTCGGTCAGGGTGCATGCTCAGATGTGTTCATTTATGGAATATGATCATACAGCTGATTTAGCTCAACCCATCTGGGGCAATCCTAATTTAAAAATATGTAACAAGTTGCTCATGTCAAACTAGCTCCCGCAATTGGAAAAGGTCAAGCTTGTTCAGCTTCTTGCCCCAGATGGTACATGGCTTCCAGCTACCACAATATTGAGTAATTTTAATATACCTACTAAGTCTATTTTCAAAGTAATCCAGCTGAAGCACTTGTTAACAAAGGTATTCAGTCCAGTTCCATCTCAAAGCGGTATGAATGCTGTCCGAGATATGCTGCTTCTGATATCTGGTAGTCCCCACTCAGTATCTGGTATATATAAAATGTTGTACAACTGTAAACACCCAGAGGTGTTTATACCGAGGAGATACTGGGTGGCACATTTTCCTGATTCAGGGATAGATTGGGCTGCATTATGGGTAAATTGTCACAAATACGTCACCCAGGACAGATTGCGTTTGTCGCAGTTTCATATTTTACATAACATATATTATACTCCCCAAAAATTATACAAGTATGGTCTTATTGATTCCCCTACCTGTTCCAGATGTGGACAGGTGGATGGTACACTTTATCACATTTTCTGGTCATGTCCTAAGGCTTCCACCCTCTGGAGAGAGGTTCAACGGAGGATGGATCCTTTACTGGGACTCTCAGACCTCTTCACTGCGGAGGTCTGCCTATTAGGGGGATTACGCCATCATTCCCATTTTATCTAGGAGGTATTATATGGCACTAATCTCCTTATCGATTAAGAAGGTTATACTTCATCATTGGAAAGACGCTGTTGACATTCCTTTTTCGGAATGTCTCAAGGAAATCTTGGCTAACCTCAGGATGGAGAAAATGGTGGCCAGTCTAAGTGATAGGATGAAAAGATATAGGCAAATTTGGGATCCTTTTCACATGCTACTCTGTAGTTAGATCACGTAGATGATGTAAGTAACTTTAAAACGATTGCATAAGTTCGGATGATACACTTTTTGTGGAGTACGAGCTGTGCTGAGGGGGAGGGGTATGGTGGGGGTGCTTGGGTATGGGGGAGAGCAGCTCCGATATGAGGGAGAGAAGCTTACCTGTGAGCAATTTTGTCAGATATGTTTGGAGCTGTTCTTATATATGTGTTTTTGAAAATTAATAAACTTTGAATTAAAAAAAAAAAAGGATCTGGCTATGGGGAGGCTATAATATCTAAGCTCGATGAATTAAAAAAAGAGATTTCATTTGGGTAATGCCCAGTTGTTAGAATTAACCACATACTTTTGCTCATTCACCGAATTTCATGTTGTTAATCCTCCCCACTTCCATGAGGTGAGAAGGGCAGAAAGAATTGACCATAATGAACCAATAAGGAATGGCTGTGGGTCAATGATGGAGCGTAGAGCTGATGGGAAAAAAGTGTACCCAGTTAACTGATAGGAATTACTTAATAAGTAATAGGCATTTAAGCAAAAAAAAAAAAACTTAGAAATAGAGAATCAATGTGAAAAGAAGAAATTATAGAAGAAAACTATCCAGGGAATAATAGAGGAAATTGGTAATAGAGGAGAGAACTAGACTTTTGATTGGAGAATTGAATCAAAGGAAATCAGTGTTAAAACATAATATAGAGGTCAGAAATATTAATGTAGTTAAGCATTTTGAAGGGGTTGCTCAGAATAGAGAGGAAAAAGGAAAAAAAGAAAGGGGAATATAATATTGACTATAACTAGGAAAGAGGTAGAAAGGTAATTGAAACAGCAGGAAAAAAAACAAGGCAAATTTTAGCAAGGTCAATGAAAAAGGGGAAAAGGCTCTTAATGACAAACAGGGTCTATCCAAATTAAATGATATAGAGAAAGATAGATTAATTTTAGCAGGGGATATGTTGCCAACAATCTATTTAAAAGGAGTGCCAAAACAAAGAAAAGAGAACTCATATACAGTGAATCTAGCTATGTATAATCTTATTAAGGGGATTTTAGGAAATAAAATCAACTGGCAGGATATTAAATCAGTCTATGGGTATCAAGCTAGACCCCATAAAGGATGGTTGTGTGTTGTTTTAAGGAATGCCGATGAGCGAAGGGGAATCCTTATAGAGAAAGGTAATTTCTCTGACTTGGGAGTTTTACTTGATACAACAATTATAACAACCATGAATGATATAAATGAGCAGGCAGTTAGAGAAAATGTTAATGATATGAAAGGTACAGTCTTAGTAAAACAACCTAGAATTACAGCTTTTTTGAAACCGATTGAGACAACTCATACATTAAAAGGGGAGGTAGTAGAGAGCATCATGAGAAGAGGTAGGAAGCAATTGGGAGTACGAATTAACTCCTCTGTGATTCTGGAATCTGACAAGAGCTTTAGTGCTGATTATGAAGATAATAGTTCTATGCTAGAGGATAGAGAGAGAGAATCTAATAGTATAATAACGGTGAGTGATAGCTCTTTTGGTAACCCTAGAGACAACAAATTGACAGAAGACTGGTAATAAAAGCATAGATCTAATATCCTGGAATGTTGCTGGCTTTAGAGAAAAAATGGAGGATAGAGCCTGTCTAGACTGGATCTCTAAGTATTTAATATTGCTCCTCCAAGAAGCATGGATGGGTAAACTAGAGGAGATATGGTTGAAAGGATATAGAAGCTGGGTTTCTCCAGCCTACAAAAGCTCCAAATATGGTAGATCTAAAGGCCGATTGGCTATTTGTATTAATGCAGTGCTTGATTTTGTGAATCCTGAGGTTAGTATGTATAATAAGTTTTATATGTATGTAGTTATAATTGGTTATATGGATTGTACTGCTTTATTTAATATATACATCTCCCCTCCTATTAAAGCAAGAGATCTGATCAGTATCCTTAATTGTATAGGGCAGGATATAGATGGCCAGATATTCAAAACTTTGCACTGAGCGTAAACCATTTGTGGAGATTTAGCATGGGATTAGCGTGGGTTTGCTATATTCAAAAAGGCCAAATAGCGTGCACAAACTGCATTAGCTCCAGGCAAAATCATAATGTATGCAAGGAGCAAACTGAGAGTGTGTGTACATGAATACAAGCACAATGCTATATTCAGTGACTGGTGCCACACAAAGTGGTTTTGCGCGACTTAGCATGCCACTTAGCATGGTGCACATTACCAGCCAGGAAAACGTAGTCTTAACCCTGGACAATTAGCTTTGTGTGACATTTTGGCCTCGCATGGTGTTTGCATAGCTTTTTGAGTGGCTTTGAGCAACCCTAACAAATAAATACGACACATAGACAAAGCCAGACATAGAGGAAACATGCTGCTCACTGTTGGTATCACAATGATGCCATCATCTGCCACCATTCCCAGCCATGCCAGGCAGTAAGTGGTGACACTGCCACCAGTGGACACTATGGCAGTGTGGCCATACAGCACACACCTGCAGACCACTCTTCTGTGGGCACCAACAAATGCCAGCACACACATGCAGCACTGTGGGCATGGAGGATGTTGAGGGGAGAGTGTATGGGTGACCAGGCTGTGTCACAGATCAGATGTGGCCACAAGGCTGGGACACATAACACAGTGCACATGGGCAAGTATTGGGAATACCCCAACACCATTGTGCCTTTCTGATAATACATGCCCCCCCGGCCACATACCGCAGAGCTGTACAACTGCCACAGCACACAAAGCCAGACATGTATATGTCACTGTTAGCATACCATGCCAGAGGTGCAGCATCTGTGGATCACACAGCAGCATAACAGTAATGTCCAGTCAGTAAATACTTGCATGTTGGGCCTGTCACTGTGTATAGTGCAGTCATCAGCACTGCCTTACACACCATAGGCAGTGCTGTGTCCACACACTACTGGCCCCTTGCTACTGTAGTGTCTGCTGTGCACTGTAGCATGACCTACAGAGTGACAGTTGCATGCAGCACCATCTCCATCTGTGCCTATGCTGTGTTGTCCCCTGGGGTACAATATTCTATGCTATGCTGTATTGTTTACATGTAGCCTACAGCTATCATCATGCACTGCCAGACTGACCTACAGGTGGAGCTGCGGTCAGACCTGGCCAGCTCCTGTACTTCCAGACTGACCTACAGATGGAGCTGTGGGACCCTGCAGTAATGCTGGGCAAACTGCATGCAAATCAGGGCACAATGAGATCCTAATCTGGCTGTTTGCCAGGAGACTACCTAAGTAGGCTCTTTTGCATGTCACTTTTGAATATAGCAAAGTTTAGCACCAGGCAAATGTATTTACACTGGGCTAACAGTTTAGCTCCACGCTAAACCCGTGCAAACATGTTTGCACTGTGCAAAAACAGTTCAGGGAATATTATACAGTTTTGAACACTGTACTTTCACATGGACTGCTGCCTGCAGCTGTACCGGGTCCACACATTTGCTGGCACACACATTGGCCACATAGTTCACCTCTACCTACCTTCATGTCACTGTGCACTGTGTTGCTGTTGTGGTTTGCACTTACTGGTTGCTATATTCAGAACTGTCTTATTCCAGGGCTAAGTTTGCCCTGCACTCCCAGCCCAGTTTGCCCAGCCTCATTCCCATGCTATATTCAGAAACTGTTTGCACCAGGCTATTCCTTTTAAATATAGCTTGCTTTGTGCTCTGGGCTAAGTTTGCCCACCCGGCAGTGTTAATTTAGCCCCGGGGAAAAGTTATGAATATCTGGCCCAGAATCTATAAAATCCAGATTCCCTGGGGTGTCTATTCTTTTATTTGGAGATTTTAATCTACACATAGGTAATGGTATTGAAAACTCAGCACCGGACTGGGGAATTGCTGATCTTTTGAATATCCCGGTGCATCAATCTAACGATGGGGGTGTTAAATCAAAAAGGAAAGTCACTACTACAGTTTTTAGATAAATTCAACCTAAGGATTTTGAATGGTAGGACAAGAGGAGACTGGGTGGGGGAAGTGTCCTTCCCCACACTTAAAGGGGTTAGTGTTTTAGATGTGGGTGTTGTAGAGGCCCTAGATTATTCTAGGGTGAATTATTTTAAGATTAACAAATTATGGGATAGTGACCATTTCCCTGTGTCTTGTTCTATGAATTTAAATATCAACCAAAAAGTAAAAATCAAAAGATAGAAAAGGAGGCAAATTTTAATATGTGTACTAAATATGGAAAAAAAATATATATGGAATGAATATACAAAGGAAAGTATTGATAAGTTAATTCAAAACCAAAACATGATGGAACATCAGGTAGCTAAAATGACTTCTGTAGGGGTAATTGAACAAATTAAATATTTTGAAATATATATGCAGCAGATAATTCTGGCTTTGAGTTCAGAAAAGAGAAGTGTCATAAAGTCAGATATGGGTAGTACTCACCCATGGTTTGATTATGACTGTTTATATTTAAGAAAAGAGATTAAAAAATTAGGTAAACTAAGGGGTGCGAAATACCTCCACAGTTATATTAAAGGCTTTTAGAAATTTAAAAATTGAATATAGAAAAATGATATATGAAAAGAAGAATTATAATTTGCTATTGTGGGGTAAATTACAAGTGGTGATTTGGAAGAAAGATAGTCAAACATTTTGGTCATTAGTGGCATTTGGCTATTGTGAGAGTAATATTCAGTATAATTTACTGGGGCTGATTTCAGAAGATCAATGAGTGAGTCATTTTAGCAAAATCTAAGATAGCAACAATGAAGATACACTTCCTAGCTGTGTAAGCCAGGATATAGAGGATATGGGATCACTTATTGTTTCCCCTATGGAAGCAAAAGAAGCAATACAAGCACAAAAGAGAAATAAAGCACCTGGGATAGAGGGTGTCCCGGCTGAAGTGTACCTTCATAATGTTGATCACTGGGTAAAGGTTTTAGCACTATTATTTACATCAGTTGGCCAATCTTTTGTCCTACCATCAGATTTGAATAAAGGGTTGATTATATCCTTGTTTAAGAAAGGTTCAAAACATGATCCTATATGTTATAGACTGATAACTCTGCTTCCAATTTCACAAAAGATCTTTACTCGCCTTTTGTTGCAAAGGTTATTGGTATGGGTAGAAGAAAACAAACTGATTTCTAAATATCAATGCGGGTTTTAGGCAAACATTTAACACTTTAGATTTACTTTTCACATTGAGTTATCTGCTGGAATTATATGTGAATGGGAAGAAAGGTATGCTCTATGCCTATTTTGTAGACATAAGGGCTGCCTTTAACTCTGTGGAAAGAAATAAACTGGGGGAGATTCTGGTAACTCTAAATATAGAGGAACAATTACTAAGGATGATACAGAGGCTACATTATAATACGACTGCTGTAGTTCGTTATTTCAGAGATCGTGCACTATCAAGAGAAATAAAAGTTGGTAAAGGGGTCAAACAGGGTTGCCTGTTGGCCCCCTTATTGTTTAATTTATATATAGAAACAGTAATTAAAGATATGGTGAAAATAGATACGTTTGCTCCATCAGTAAATAAAGAAAAATGTCAAATATTACTATATGCAGGCAATGCTATAGTTATTTCACAAATGCCCCTGGGCTTAAAACGAGTGATAACAAGTTTGATGAAGTCACTCTCTAAACTAAATTTAGAGATGAATGTAGAAAGAACAAAGATAATAGCATTTGGTAAGAAAAAATTTGTAAAAACGTTTTGGGAAAATAATAATAAAAGAATAGAAGAAGTGAAGCCATTTAGATATTTGGGAATTATATTTGAAAATAATTTGAAGTGGAATGCTCATATGTCTGAGATAAAAAAATAAATCATATAGCTCAATGTCTGCTGCAAATGCCTTTGCAAACAGGTTTGTGAAAAATTCCTTTGTGGCTCTTAAAAGGACTTTCAAAGCTAAAACCATTAGTCAGACCCCATATGGCTATGAAGTTTGAGGACCATTATATGGGGATTCAAAAACAGAACCCATTCAGAATGTCTTGTTGAGAAATATTTTTGAGCTCCCACAGGATCGTCCATCAGCTTTTATGAGATTGTAAACAGGTATGCTCCCTTTGAGTGAAAAAATTGAAATTAGAGTTATTAAGTATTGGGAAAAGATTGTAAGGATGCCTGCAGAGAGACTCTCCAACCTATGTTGGGCTGATTTTTTGGCTAGATTACAGGGGGGAGTAAGCATGATTGGGTGGTTTCAAAGACTGAATGTTTTGTTAAGGAATTTTGGTTTGGAAGATCTTTGGTCTAATAAGGTCATTTTAGACACAAACCTGTTTGTAAAGGAAGTTATTCGAAGAATTACTGATGTTTCAGCCCAAACCGATCTTCCGAGAGTGCATGAGATAGATATTTATGGGCTTTATTCTGCTATAAAATTAAATGGGGAAATGGAAGCATGTCTGATGTGTTGTGAAAATAAGATGCACAGGAATAATTTATGTCATATGAGGCTTGAATGTCTGGGTATTGTGAATTTACAATATAATAATCAGTGGGGTCAGTTTGGTAATAAAAGGAGATGTAAATGTAATGATGAAAACAGAGAAAGCCTGTTTCACAAGTTACTGGAATGTGATGAATTGAAGGTGGAAAGAGGGAAACTGATTACACCATTGATCATGGCAGATAATTTAAAATGTTTGGATAACAGTGTGAAGTGCCTGCTTGGTTTGGGAAATATTAAGATAATGTATGATGTGGTAAATTTTGTTAAGATGAAAAAGTGAATTCTGGCTATACTTTTTTAGCCATTTATGACATATAATGTTCTATTTTAACTGCATGATTGTTATTTATTGTGTGCAGTCTTGTGAATTGATGTGATAAAATGTATTTTTATACATCTTTTGTACTAATAAACTTGAACTTGATGTCCATAGCCCCTCTCTGGTTAACTACTGCGGTCACCCAGTCAAAGAAATCTATTAGATTCATTTGACATGACCTTCCCACTGTGAACCCCTGCTGCATTGGATCCTGAGCACTGCCGGCCTCTAGGTACTCAACAATTCTTTCTTTCAGAAGTGATTCCATCATTTTCCCTACCACTGAGGTCAAACTAAAAGGTCTGTAGTTGCCTGCCTCTACCTTGCTCACACTTTTGTGAAGGGGAATCACATCCTCCCTTCTCCAGTCCTCAGGTACCACACCATCCTCCCATGATTTGTTAAAAAGGGTAGTCAGTGATATCACTAGTTCTCCCCTTAGTTCTTTTAGAATTTAGGGGTGAACCTGTCAGGCCCCATTGCTTTGTCCACTTTCAATTTTAGGAGTTCTTTCAGGACCCTGTCTTCTGTGAATGGACTAGTATCGACCTCCCTATTCAGAGTGCTTCTATTGTTTGGTTTAGGTATATCCTCTTCTTCTTCTTTTGTGAATACTGAGCAGAAGTATTCATTCAGTATCCCTCCTTTTTCACTGTCACCCTCTGCCCACCCCCTCACCTTTATTAAGCTTTACTATCCCTCCCTTGGTCTTTCTTTGCTCTCTAATGTACCTATAAAAGGTTTTATCCCCCTTCTTAACTGAGTTGGCTATCTTTTACTCGGCTTGGGCCTTTGCTATTATGACTGCCTTACCCAATTCCTTCTGAAGAAGAAGTATAATTTAACAACCTCATTAATACAAGGCCAGTAATCAAATTTATATGTATCTAGTCAGGAATGTCAAAATTGAGACTGGGATCGCAACTTATCTAGCGAATCCCCAGCATTATTTTACAATGTGGTATAGTAAATTAAGTTTGTAAATGAGCATCATGGGAGACAAACTCAGGCACTGAAGCTGACAATCAGTCATTTTCTCTAATCTACGTGGGGCAAAATTAAAATGTTGAAGAGCTAGTGTATAAAGTAGCATCTCTGTAGTTATTTTGTTACTCTGAAGTTGTATCTCATGGCACAGTAACAGTGTGATGTTTGTTTTAAAGTCAGTAATGTTTTCTGTCTTTTTAAAAGATTTTTGTTTCATCAGTGGATTTAAATCTGCCTGTTTTCGACCAGTAGCATGGGGCTTGTGAATGACATGCAGGGGGGGACCCTGTCAATCTGCTGCTCTTGTCTCCAGCTGAACTGCTTCAGACCTGTGCCAAAAGCTAAACTGTTTTCACTTGTGGTGCATAGACATGCATAACAAGTGTGTTCTGTGTTGTCTAAGAGAAGTTACTTGATAATGAAGAAATATCTGATAAGATTTCTCTGCACTAGTACAGCTAATTTGTGTCCAGAAAAACAGTACAGATTAGTACCTGACTGTGATACTGCTTTATTTTTATTTTATTTATTTTTTGTAAGTTTCAGAATAGGTTCTCTGTGCCTTAGTTTGCAGTTTCATCTGTCTGTGTTAACTTTTTTTATTCAAAATTTTGTTTCAAATTAATTTTAGCACTTCAAATAATACTGACATTCTTTGTCTCAGGAAGTCATGCCAAAAATGGTGTGTTGTATATGGCTGTAGCAACACATCAGCAAATAATGTGTCCCTTTATTATTTTCCATTGGATGAAGTGCAGGTAATTAAAAAAGAAATGGCCTGACAATGTGAATGACAACCAGGCAAAGTTCCCTCGGTCTAGGCATTCTGTAATATGTAATGCTCACTTCAGTAAAGATTTTGATTTGTCTAAAGAACTGAAATGTTCATTCCCAACAAAGAGCACTGCAGGGTAAGCAGTGCAAAAATTGCACAATTCAGTTTTTACAAAACAAAGTAACTACTTACTGATGCAAACTACTGAATGGGGCAAGTGTTTAATTACAGTGCCTTCAAAAAAAATTATGCAGTTTGACATTTTACTTGTGCACTTGCCTTACTGCCATGAAATCAGGTGCTGTAGCTCTGCAGTGCTTTGAGTCTTTACTGTGACCATATCTCCATGTGCACTACAGCCACATTACATGCCAGTGTTCATATTCCATTATATGAACTTACAATGTTGCTGCATAGAACTGCACACTCAGCTGTCTTCCTAGATGTAATTTATCAGTGCAATAATTCATGATGACGTGCAGATTTAAATTGCTTCTGGCAAATTTCTATTACTGTCATTGTTGACAACCTTTTTGTAATACAATCTTTTCTGGGGGAAGGGGGATTTCATACACATGCTGCAAGACACTATTTTCCTCGTCATGCAGTGTATGTCACCATCCTTCTGTTTTTCACTGTGACAAAAAGAAACAGGTATTTACAAATGAATTTAGATCCATTCTTCCCCCAGTAAACAGATATACAGTGCTCTGGTCCGGAAGTGTGCATATGTGTGTGTGTGTGTGTATGTGTGCGTGCGTGCGTGCATGTGTGTGTGTGTTGGGGAAGGGGATGCAACTGGAGTTTATGTTGGCAGTAGGGAGTATATATGAATCCAAATAGATTGGCTATTCAATTGCCCTTGATATATACACTTAATACAGTTTTGCTGTTGTCATAATGGTAACCGTGTGCTGGTTTTGGACAACCTATATCACCATCAATGAAGAATCCAATGCAGCATAATTATATTTGATAAAGGCTGTTATATATCTAACAGTGTACAGTGCCAACCAAAAGTTTATTAAAACTTCAGTCTCCATCTCACTTGAAGCTTATATATGCAAGAAACATTTTTGTCTCTGTATAAAGAATAGTCCTGTCTTTGCACTGAGCTTGTATGCAGCTTTTTCCTAGATGTTACCCTCTGCTATAAGTTTTAATGTGCTGAAGACTTACCATGTGTCTTTTGGAAATGCACCTTAATATAGCAGACTTGCCAAGAAGCAGTTTGAAATGAACAGGTTAGAAACTCATTCAATGGTAAAAATTCATAACCAGTAAGTATATTAAAATTCCAACAATCAGGGCAGAAATGTGCAATACAGTTCCTCAATGACAACTTGGTAACACTTTCACATGGAGAGCACTTTATGCATTAAAATGCGCTAACACAGATGTAGTAATAGGATAGACGGATGGATGGATGGATGGATGGATGCATGGATGGGCAGACAGACAGACAGACCCATCCCCAGATGTAAAATCAGTTGGAATTTACATCTTATGTGCTACTTATGGGGGGAGCAGACAGTGCCAGTGTCACCACGCATGCAAACCTGACAGACCCACTTTTTTTTAACAAAGTGCAGGCTACCAAACTTGTGTTGAGTATTTAAGCTTTCTGGGACAGTAGTGAATTAATTCTAATAATACAAAATCTTAAAGAGTCTATGGGACTGCAAAACGCTTTACGAAACTTATCAAGTCAAAGTTGTATAAAATGGTAAGGGTAGATTCTGCAGCTGTTCCTTGATGACATCACTATTCTGTGCAGCCCTGTGGTTAGAATGAGTCTAGCTGTGATGTTACAACACAGGACCAGAACAAGGGGAGGGGCATTGCTGGTTCCACCATACATGCTTGCCTGCAATCTGCACTAATAACTAGGAGATGAGAGGATGGGAGTAGGAACTACAGAGGGAACAGTAGTAGTCCAGGAGTGTTGTGGTGGGGTGCAATTGATGAACTTATATCTGGGTGAGTGAGGGGCTGAAACATGAGCAGATCCTGGAGTGGGAATGTTTTGGCTGCAGCAAAGGAGTATCCAGTCATGGTGGTAGAGGAATACCCCCTTTCCCCAAAGCTAGAAACAATGCGGGCAAGTTTTTTTTTTTTTTTAGTATTTTTTTGTTCAAAATTTTAGGAGAAATCCAAATGTTTCCCTTTCATGCCACAGCAGAAGCCAAAGCAGAAGAACAATTATACCTGCTGTTGAGGCTACGTTTTTCTACAATATGTCATACCAAGGTGTATACATACACTTGTTACAGTCCATTTATACTTTCTGAAAATGGTGACTTGATTATCTTAAAGTATTTGACAGTCTGCCTCTACTTGCAGTGTGTCACCCTCCCTCTGCTTTTTTTTGTGGTGACAAAAAAAAAACAGGTACAGTACTTACAAAGATAGATAGATAGATAGATAGATAGATAGATAGATAGATAGATAGATGGATGGATCCCATCTCCAGATGTAAAATCAGTTGGAATTTACTTTTTTTGTGCTTACTCATGGTGGGATGGGGAGACAGAGACAGCACCAGTGTCACCTTGCCTACAAACCTGACAGCCCCGTTTTTTATGGCTATGTGGGTGGGGCCCTGCAGACATTTTGGTGTTACTTTGGAAAAAGGGCACTTCAGACTCCTACTAAAGCACAATGTCAGAGTTGAACTGTGATCCTTCAGCTACCAGAAATCACTGCCCGGGGGGGGGGAGAGTTCCTTTCCTACATATAGCATTCTCATGCCAGATCAAATTACAATAAGTGGACATGCTCACGTTTAACAGCACAGACAGCTTGTTTTAGTCTTAAAGAACACATAAACCCTCTTTTTACATATTTTTATGAAAACAATGCCATGTTGGCATGGCTGTGTTTTTTTTTAATATGTAGTTCTCCAAGCAGCACTGTTAAGTCACCAACTTAACAGTCTTTGAACCAGAGTGTAAAGGAACAAAGTTGTATAGTTCTCTGCTGAATTGCTTCACAGACTTTATTGCCTGACTCTGATAGATACCTTCCCTCTTTGATATGCATGGATTGACTTGACTGGTCAAGTCAGACAATGATAAATAACACACACTACAACTCAGAAACAAGGTGTTTACTGAAAATAAATGTTTTGACAAAAAAGTATCCCCAGGTTATAACTAATTCAACATTTTAGGTGTGGATGAGCTTCAAAGTCCTGGCCTGGCTCAGCTGACTAGCCCAACTGTGGGTTTTGGAAAGCCATTTTTAGAGCTTCCTGGTGAGGTTTAACCTGATCTTTTAAGGGTGGGTTACCCTCATAGTCTGACCCTGGTCTCTAAGCGCTAGTGACGGTTGCCATAGCAACACAGGCACCGTCACTTCAGGGCACTTGAAATCGCTCAGCTCCAGCAAGCGGAGTCGAGCGTGGAGCGGAGGCGATGCGGAGCGGAGGCGACACAGGCAGAGGCCAGCAGTGTCTGTCAGCATCAGTCATGGGAAGGAGCTAGAAACCCCTGTTGAGCCAGATAAGTAAATATATAAGGGACGTAAGTAACATTGTTGTGTAGCTATTCCTGTTGTGTAACTAAGGAGATTATAACGGCCGAGCAAGATAGGATAGTCATTTCTCTGAATGCTTGTATTACTTGTAAAATGTATGAGGAGGGGGAAAAGGTTGATTCCTTTATCTGTGATAAATGCTTACTAATTGACATTATGAAGCAAGAAATCGAATCATTGCAAAATAGAATCAAACTCCAATTAGAGATTTCTTCACTGGAAAAATTTATAGACTTGGCTCTAGATGACTGTGCTGAACAGCAGGATCATGCTCAGCTAGTAGGGGCTGTTAACATCGAAAGAAATGACACAATACAGGCAGCAACAAGTTGTTTTGCCTCTAATGATGATTGGTGTAGAGTGTAAAAGGGCATTAAAAAGGTAAGGAGAAATATTGGTGGTCATGGTCAGATTGAGCTGAAAAATAAATATAGTGTTCTTAATACAGAGCTAGACCTAGACGACACTACTAAAGGGGTTTCAATTATTAGTGACTGTAGGGAAGGTCATGTGGTCATGACTGGGCATAATAAGCAGGAAGGGCAAGGAAATCAAATAACTAAAAAAGACCTTTTTGTTATTGGTGATTCCATGATTAGAAATATCGATAGGATAATATGTCAGGGTAGGAATGAGTCAACTACTGTTAGTACCCTACCAGGAGCAGGGATAGGGAATGTTTGTAAAATGCTACCAGGACTGTTGGAAAATACTAAAAATCCAATCACAGTACTGCATGTAGGTACAAATGATGTTGGAAAAAGGGCATTATTAGAAATCCAAAGGGATTTTGAGGCCATCGGGGAAAACCTAAGGTTACATGGATCCCGTATAGTAATATCAGAGATCTTGCCCATACCTTGTGAGGGGGTGAACAAACAAAGGGACATTATACAGCTGAACGGGTGGTTGAAAAGGTGGTGTCATAGGGAAGGTTTTGTCTTTATCAAACACTGGAACGCCTTCAGGGACCTAGGGTTATTTGGGAAAGACGGGCTACATTTAAACAAGCATGGGTCTAGAATATTAGCTAAGGAAATCCAAAATCAAGTGGTTAATTTTTTAAACTAAGTACGAAGGAGGTAGGGGGCAGCCATCAAACTTTAAGGACTTCTGTGAATAATTCAGCTTCACATGAGAACACTAAGGGCTCTCAGGACTGGAAATGCCTCTCTCTAATTGTCAGGAGTCTTACAAACAAATTTGAGGAATTAACCTGTTTACTAAATACTGACAACATCCAGATATGTGCCATAACAGAGACTTGGTGGACATCCACTGATACCTGGGACCATCACATACAGGGATATGATCTATATCATATGGATAGGGAGGATAAAAAGGGTGGTGGTGTTGCACTGTATGTATCCAACAAAATAAAATCAGTAGCTAATGAAGTCCCAAAAATACTAGGCATAGAGCATGTGTGGATTAGGGTATTGCCGGCTAAGGGACCTAATATTAAAATTGGGGTAATTTATCGACCTCCTTCAATTTCTACCCAAGATGATGAGGCAGTGCTAAAATTTTTGGACTCCTTAGAGATTGCAGAAAATATTATACTTTTAGGAGATTTTAACCTTCCCGGTATTAATTGGACTAGGCAAACAGGGAGATATCCTACGAGCTAAAGTATCTGGATTCCTTTTTATTAGCTGGATTTGATCAGTATATAGGAAATAACACTAGAGGGGATAAAATATTAGACCTTGTGTTAAGCAATATGGGAGACCAAATAAAGAATTGTAGTACTTCATCACCACTCGGCTCAAGTGATCACTGTGAGATAAATTTTGATTTAAGCGGTGTCTTTTCAAACACTTTTGGCTTAACCATGGTTCAAAATTTTAATGAGGCTAAATTTAATGATATGAGAACAGAACTCTCGAATTGGGGATGAAAAAAGGTTTTTGAAAATAGATCATTAGTGGAAAACTGGGACAGTTTGGAGAATAAAATTATGGATTTAATTGATAAGTATGTCCCTTTAAGAAAGAAGTACAATGCTTTAGGAAAAATCCCCCTGTGGTAATCTCCCAAAATTAGCAAATTGATCAAAAGGAAAAAAAGAGCTTATATAAAAGCCAGGAAAAGTGAGTGTGCAAAAAGTTGGGCCTTGTATAAAAAATTATTAGAAGAAACTAAAAGTGCCATAAAACAGGCAACTCGAAAACATGAACTAAACCTGGTTACAAAAGTTAAAGGTAACCATAAATCCTTTTGCACATATATCAATAACAAAAAGGGATGTCAAACTTCAGTGGGGCCCATTAAGGATCAGGATGGTATATTAGTTGAGGATTGCCAAACTATGGCAGGGCTTTTCAATACTTATTTCTCATCAGTATTTAATAATAAGTCTAAAAATATTAGAGATCATCTGACTAAAATAGATTATAAAATTATTTTAAACAAAAACGATATTGAGGATAGACTAAAGCACCTGGAACCGAATAAATCTCAAGGACCAGATGGAATCCATCCTAGGGTCCTAAGGGAATGGCAACAGAATTGGCAGGACCTATAACATCACTGTTTCAGAAATCTTTGATAACGGGAGGTGATTGAGGTTTGGTGAAAGGCAAATGTGATCCCTATTTATAAAAAGGGATCTAGACAGGAGGTGGGCAACTATATGCCTGTCAGCTTGACTACTGTACTGGGGAAAATGTTGGAATGTATTGTAAAGGATCAAATGGTGGAGTTTCAGGATTCAGTAGGGGATTGTGACGATGCTCAGCATGGTTTTTAAAAAGGGGTTATCATGCCAAACTAATCTCTTGGAGTTTTATGAGCATGTGAGCAGAGCATTGGACGAGGGTGTCTCTGTGGATGTGGTGTTCTTGGATTTCTCGAAGGCGTTTGACAAGGTCCCACATGGTGAATTGATTGATGCTCTGATTGAACATAAAATACCAGGGTATATTACAACTTGGGTTAAGGCATGGCTTACTCTGATTGGTTGGGAGTGGACAGTGGAGTTTCCCAGGGATCTGTTCTGGGGCCCTGCTTGTTTAATATCTATATACACTCATTATCTGGAGGAGATGATGTCTGGGAAACCAAATTTGCAGACGACACTAGAATTGGCATTACTATCAGAAATGGTGAGGATGTGACAAAGTTGCAAAAAGCCTTACTCAAAATGGAAAGCAGGGCAAGGGATAAGAAGTTATCCTTTAACACTGACAAATGTGTGGTGATGCACTTTGTGAATAAAAATAATCAAGCTGACTACTTCTTAAATGGAAAGAAATTGGGCAAAGTAGTGGAGGAAAGAGATTTGGGGGTTAAAGTGACAAGTGATTTCAAGTTCCACCAGCATTGCAGTCAGGTTATAAAATCTGCTAGTACCATTATAAATATCAAGAAACATATTAAGAGTAGGAAGAGGGAAGTGATTGTGCCTCTCTTCGGTGCACTGGTGAGGCCGCAGCTGGAGTATTGTGCACAGTTCTGGTCACCTGGTTACAGGTTGGACATAGGAAGATTGGATAGGGTTCAGAGTAGGGCTACCAGGTTAGTAGCGGATGTTAGGGACCAGGACTATGGGGATCGATTGGAGGACTTGGGGATGTTCACGTTGGAGTATAGGCACCTGAGAGGGGATATGTGTATGGTGTATAATGCACTTAAAGATGCAAAGCTAAGGGTCAAATTGGGACTTACCCTGAGGTAACAGCGATATGACACTAGGTCACATTCATGGCAACTTAAGGGACATAATTTTAAGCCCACGAAAAGAAGGCACTGGTTTAGTGTTAAAGTTATTCCAGTATGGAATAATCTACCTGAGGAGGTAGTCACAAGTAAGACGACAATTGAGTTCGAGAAGAAACTGGATAAGTATTGCAAAGTAAATAAAATAGGGGGGTTTCAAAATTAGAATTAACAAGTGAGCACAATGGACGTAAGTCTTCTTTGATCTGAAATCACCTATGATACCTATGGTACCTATGATTGTATGGACTAACTATAATGAGGTCCTGCAAGAACTGTGCCTTGAATAGAAAAAACACAGTGGTGGTCATGGTCGTGGTGGAGTGAGAGAGAGTGTGTGTGTATGTGAAATTTAAAACCTAGGAGAAATGTTTTGTAAAGGAATTCATGGCTACATTTTTTTATGCTGACATTAAAGGACTCCTGAAGAAACCTAGAGACATGGGTTTGAATCCCACAGCCACCGTTTGTATGCTGTGTGACCCTGAGCTGTGCAAGACACTTAACTTCATAGCTCTCCCAGGATGACCTGGAAATGAGTTTCAACTCAACGTGTCTTTCCTGGCCAAACAAATTGTAAAATAAAGGTAAAATAAATAAATAAGGACTTGGAACCTGACTCCTGCAGCTGGGGGTATGGTGGGGCTGATTTAAACAAGAACTGTCTACACCCCCCCCCCCACTCGGGTTCCTGCACCCTCAATCCACCATCCTGTAGCTCTCTTGAATATTCTTGGTAGTCGAATGGTCTCCCCCCACTCATAAGGGCATCTGATCCTCTGCCAACCCACCTACTCAGCAACCTCCTCCCCAAAAACACCCATTCCCACTCAAGTCACTTAACCTCGTCGTGCTCACAGGATGACCTGGAAATGAGTTTCAACTCAATGTATCTTTACTGGCCCAAAATAATTGTAGAATAAAGGTAAAATAAATAAGGACTTGGAACCTGACTCCTTCAGCTGAGTCCTTATTTATCTGAGTTCTGGAGTGAGGGCTGGATCGGGGGGGGGGAGGTCTGATTAAATAAGAAGTGTCTGCACACCTCTACTCAGGTTCCTGCACCCTCAATCAACCACCCCGTAGCTCTCTTGAATATTCCTGGTAGTCTAATGGTCTCTCCCCACCCATAGAGACATCTGATCCCCTGTCAACACACCTACTCAGAACCCTCCTCTCCACAACCCCCCTTCCCTCTCAAGTCACCTATACCAAAGTACAGAAATAGTGACAGTTACCTGCACAGCCCTCTGCTCACCACCTTGGCCTGCCATCTGATTATCAACGAGTGATCATGAGTACAGTTTAAGCAGGTGTCTATATAATACTTGAGATTGCTCGAGACTGTCAGATGGACACCAGTTGAGGTGGTGAGCAGAGGGCTGTGCCAGTTATCACTATTGCTGTAGTTTGCATAATGTGACCAGGGCTGCAGAGGTGCCTGAGAGGGTGAGTTGGGAGGGGGTCAGATGCCCTTATTGGAGAAACAACAAGTCCACCAAGAACATACCAGACAGCTACAAGATGGGTGATCTAGATGCTTTTACAATGTATTTTTCCAGGAGAGATCAGCTTAAACACTACATCTGTTTTTCAGTAGGGTCCTGCTGTAGGGACATCTGATTATCTGTCAGACCACCTACTCAGGACCCTCCTCCCCAAAACCCCCTCTTTCCACTCAAGTCACCTAATTCAAAGTACAGAAATAGTGACAGTGACTTACATAGCCCTCTGCTCACCACTTTGGCCTGCCACCATCTGATTGTCAGTGATTATTAGTACAGTAGAAGCAGGTGTTTGTATAATACTTGTGATTGCTCAGAGACCATCAGATGGAAACCAGTTAAGATGGTGAGCAGAGGGCTATGCCAGTTATCACTATTGCTGCTGTTTGCATTATGTGACATGGGCTGGCAAAGTGCCAGAGAGGGTGAGTTGGGAGAGGGTCAGATGCCCTTATTGGAGAGACCACTAGTGCACCAAGAATATACCAGACAGCTACAAGATGAGTGATCTGGATGCTTTTACAATGCATTTTTCCAGGAAACATCAGCTCACATGCAACATCTGCTTTTCAGTAGGGTTCTGCTGTAGCGCCCTGCTTTTACAGTTTCGCAATATATCTATACAGGATAGCCCAGCTGAGTTGTGATATAAGTTCAGCACAGAATCCCACACTCACCAACACCATGTAGAAGAGAATGCTGCTCACAACATCTCCGTTAAAATGCAATCTTAAGGGGCATGTGCAAGACACACCACACCACACGCCTTGTTGTGTTTCGGACCAAAAATTATTTTCCAAAAGACATGTCTTTTGAAGAAGTAGTTTTAGTCCGAAACACATCAAGGTGATGTGGTGTGGTGTAGTGTAGTGTGGTGTGGTGTGGCGTGGTGTGTCCTGCACCAGTACCTCAATGAAGATTGCACTTTAACGGAGATGTTGTGAGCAGCATTCTTTTCTACTTGGTGGTGGTGAGTCCCTGCACCTCAACCTTGTGCAACTTTCTACTTCTGAATGAGGACTGAGTTGTGATATCTTTTTGCAGTCAAGTTCTGTTTGACCAAGTTTTTTACACTGTATTTACCCAGGATAGTACAGAGGAGAGTCAAGATCTTTTTTTCCAGTGGAGTCCTTCTTTTACCCATTTTTATAATGCATTTACCCAGGATAGCCCACGTGAGAGGCAATTTCTCATATTCAGAGGGGTTCAACTTTTACTATGTTTTTTTCGATGATAGAGCGGAATAGTTGATGTATGTATTTAATTATTTAATGTGGCAAAGCAGTAGTGCATGTTTAAATGTCTTCTCCATGAAGGATTAGTAACTTAATAACCTGGCTGTGACAACTTTGTTCTCATCTTGAAGTTTATACTTTTTGTTCATGTGAAAGATAGAACTGCAATCTAGGGAATGTTCTGCAGAAATTCTCTAACCCAGCCAGTGACTAGCTGTACCTGTGTGACTGGAGAAGCTGCTGGGACTATGCAGAGTGGGAGTGGGGAGCAGCCGACTAGTCATGTCATGTAAGCCTATGAGAGATTAATTCTCACAAACTGGGAGTCAGGACTTGGCTGGGACTGATTGAGTAAGGCAGTCGGTGCCAAGAAAACAACATAAATTAATAACCAGCCTGAATTTATCATAAGAGGAGCAGTGAGATAAGTGTGCTGCTTTGCATTAATAATTCTGTTTGTATTGGATGGTCCTATCTGATGGTAAGGGTCTGGGCTGGGCTGCATCTAGTGACTCGAATGATCTCCCCCCCAGCATGCCCCTTGCAACCAGCCTTCCATCCTCCCACTGTGAGTGAGCATGGAACCCATGAAGTAAAGTCCACATGCATCTGATGGTGGAAAGCAATTCTTTAGCATTAAAGCCTGTGCTGCATTCAGATGAAGCATTAGGAAATAGTTTTTTTGCTTTGGTGTCTAAGATGACCTCTGAGTGGATGTTTAGGGTGGGAGGACCCTACCACCAGCATTGCCCCTGCCCTTGCCATGTTACTGGGCTGTCTACATGGCACAGAACATGCTTGGCATTAAGTTATTATCTGTTACAGTTGGATATGCACCCCTGCAGGTTGGTTGTCATGTGTGGGTTGTGCTGTAGTGCTTAATGGTGTTGTGGTTCCAGTGAATTACACATGGGGGTTTGGGGGTTGGCTGCCATATACTGGATATGAATGGGAAACATCATCCAGCTGTAGAGCAATGACAGTTGTGATCATGCCATTGTCTGAGGTCTCACACAGGTTGCACAACCCTTGCTGTATGTCAATTCTGTGGGCTGTGCTGTCACTGTATATGCCCTGTATTTCATGCAGCTGTCCCTGCTGAGCCTTACCTTCCCCGCTCCAACTGTCTCAGTTCAGGGTACATGCAGATAAAGCAGTCATGACCTGGTATACATCTTGTGTTATTGCTGGGCCTTGAGGAACCCTCCAGTGGGTCCTGTGTATCAGTTCCATTCTCTGGCATGGATGGTATGTTTACGTTTCTGCTGTGTAATAGACACATGCACATCCAGGCTGGTGTTACATGTGCCCTTCTCACTGCCTTGTATGTCTGACTGTCTGGTGCACTGTTGGGGAGGGCAGGGTCTACTGTTTAAGTTGCAAGGTAACAAGTGCAATGCCTGATGCAGTGATAGCTGGCTGTACTCAAGAGAAGTTATATGTAATTTGTTGTTTGAAGGGTGGCCGGGTGGGATTTTTTGCTTTAGTTGTGACATTTCTTTTTTAAGAAAATAAAAGTTATTTTAACAGTGACATTGGTTTGTTGTAACAAGTCAAAGAAGGCTTTAAAAGCAGCCATGTAGTGTCAAAATGACCCTCAAAATGCATCAGAATGCATTTAAAACCTGATAGCTTCAGAACCCCAGCCTGTTGGGGAAATCATAGTTCTAGAAGACCCCACACTTGTAAATGACACTTTTCTTTATCTGTCTCCCAACTGTGTATGTGTGTGAGTGTGTGTGTGGCACTATACATAGAGAATAGTGGATAGGCAACCATGCTCCACCATTCCTCCTCTCTCTCTCTCTCTCTCTTTCTCTCTCTCTCTTTCTGAAACAGATTTATATTGGAAAATGCTGAAAATGAAGCTGACCAAATGTGATAACTTATTTGACTTTTTTGTCAACTTAAACTTTTAAATTATTTCCCAACCTTTTACAAATAAAGCTTACTATGTGCACTAAATGGAGGCTGATGGCTTGGTTAAAAAATACTCTGAAATCACTGACTGTAACCTAAAGAATATGCATGTAATTTTCATCACGGCTGATCTTTGATGGAGTGCATAGTATTATATGGCCCAGGTATTTAACTTTTTTTTTTTTTAATTTGATCTTCAAGCCCACATCTCCTTACTCCTCACACCAACAACCAGCACACACATTTGTATCTCAAATTGCTCTGTAAACCAACAGTGTGAGTGCAAAACTGGAACAGCTGTGTGCCGTATCCATTTGAATCACATACCCTGTCATACATAGAAATGTAGCCCTCCCTCCCTATGTCTAGGGGTACGGGTGGAATATGTCCATGGGAAGGGGGCACCCACAGCTGCAGAAACACTTTCAGTGGCCATGTTATCCAGGCCCAGATGTCACACACATGGTCTCTTTTCCTTGCTGATGTGGGATGAAAACAACAGGTTAATGCATATTAAAAAGTTCCTTTCAATAACAAAATGTCCACATGAAACTTGAAGAATCAACAGGGATCCAAATTCATTAAACATATTTGGACATTGCTCTGGGGAGCATCAGTTAATTTGTGGGGAACACATTCAGTTTTCACATGGCCAGTATGGCCATAATTGCAGTTTTTACCTGGACCGAGGAGGTCGCAGAGTCTTTAGGGCAGCATTAACTTGGCAACATTATGGTAATAACAGCTTTAAGGCAGCACAAGTCAAAGATCAATTCACAGTGCCTAACATCCCTTTATTCTACACAGTCACCCAAACTCTCAGTGATCCCAATCACTTGCTCTCTCTCTGCTTATTGACTCTACGGGTCCCCTCAGAACATGCAGTCCTCGTGGATTGGGGATTTGTGAGTTCTCTCATGACCGCTGCATCATTTCCCAAGACTGGCAGCAACTGTCCCCAAACTGAGAAGGGGGACACATCCCGTGGAGTTCTAAATCAGCTCATTGTCTGGACACTACACTCTCTGCTGCATTCTTATCCACAGGATCCCTACACTAATTAGCATAGGCTGCCAGGGCACTCTGCAAATTGCAGTTGCTGGCTCCCCTCTACATTTTAGCTGCCCTCCAAGATACTATGCAGCTTGTGGCTACTGGCTCTTACTTCCTCCTCTGTGTCCCCCCAAGTGCTACTGGCCGGGGGCCAAAGAGGGCAATTTACCCCACCCGGCCCTGACTCACTATCACTCCCTCATTGCTCATTCCTCCAACTGGAAGTCTCCGTCCCACCCACCTCAATTGAGGGAATTCATCTCTCCACTCACCCATGGTGACCTACCAACCTGTGGAAGGCTCCACACAAGTGCTGAGAAGAATTAACCCTTTTTTCTACTGGGCCAAATTAGGCCACAAAAAGCCAGGAAGGGCTAAATAGAACAAGTAGTCTCCCAAAAGGGGGGTGTTACATAAACACTGAAACTGATGGCATATAATGACTGCTGGGCTCATCTAGTTTGCCTATTTTTAATTATGATCATTTTTGCTCCAGACCCAATTTGCGAAACAGTGCTGTCTCTTCCACTCAGCTCTTTCCTCCTAGGATTTGTCTGTCCCAGGCATTTTTGAAACCTACCACTGGTTTCACCCCCACTGCCTCCCATGGAAGGCTGTTCCAGAAATCCACCACCCTTTCTGTGAAGAAGTACTTCCTCACACCTCTCTCCTTCCAGCTTCATATCAAGACCCCTTGTTCTACAGCACCTTTTTCTCTGAAACGTCTCTCCTTACTGTAACTTATTAACCCCCAAAGTATATTTTGAAGGTCTCCATAATAGCCCTATTCTCCCTCCTCTCCTCCAGGGTGTACATATTGAACTCTTTTAGCCTCTACTCATAGAGCTTCTGATGAAGACCTTGCATCATTTTGACAGCCCTCACCTCTCTTCTTGCTGCTTTCTCCTTTTTCAAACTGTCCCCCCTTCCACACCTTTCTCCTTTGACTGCTCTTTTCTCCCTTCTTCCTTTGCTAACCCCCTGCTTCCTTGAATAACTTACATCCTAGTGGGACTCTCTCCCCTTGGGATCTCCCTACTATCTATCTCAGCTTGTGGTGACCCACTTTCTGCCTCCCATATTTTTTCCATCACCCCCCACCCTCGGCTACATAAATTGTCCCTAGAAATAGCACATGAATTGTTCACTGAGGACTGTGGTTGCGTCCTGGAAGAAAGCAGGCCATCACCTTGGTATATGTTCTTGTTCTTCCAGGTTGGCCCACAGTCCCCAGTGTAGACATACCTCTCCTTCCTGCACCATTCCTTCTACCATTATTCAAAGACATTGGTGCAGGGCCCCCTCCTTCCAAATATAGTATAACATGCACTCAGCATTCACATTTTAAACACATGGGAAACACAGGATCAACCAGATAAATGATCTGCCTTTAGCAAACATTATATTTACACACAGAGATGACTACAGCAATTCATCTTTATGTTTAAGGCCATGAAACACCTTTATCAAGTTAATGTAGCAGCAGCCATAGTGGCTCTGACCAGAGTTTTTTTTTTTTGCTAACAAAGTGCAGGCTTCCAAACTCATGCCGGTTAACTCTGCAGTGGTTGGAGTGTTTACTGTGACCATATCTCCATATGTGATGTGTATTACAGCCCTGTTCCATGCTGGTGCTCCTATTCAATCACATAAACTTGCAATGCTGCAGCCTGGAAGTGCAGATTAAATAAGCTGTTTCCTGAACTATACTGCCAAAGCTGCTTGTGCCTTAGCCATCTCCACCACAAGAGCAGCTCGGGTGGCCACCAACGCTTTTTCCCTACTTCTCCACTTCATTCCCTAACTTGACAGCTACAGGGGTAGTGGAAACTACCATCCACTATCCTACCCCTGGTGTTGTCAAAGCATATACTTTTTTTTAAGCTCAGTTTTCACTGCACTATTCTCGAAACAACATTTTAACCCGGCATGATGGGGAGCAGTGTGGTCCTGTTGCTGTGATTCGGAAGGTCAGAAGATGGTTGCCAATGAGAATGGATTGGGCAGAAACATTTCATGTCTTGTTACAATCCCTGGGCAATGCAGGGAACATGAAGCATTAGGTGGGTGAACCCACCAGGCTTCCCCAGCTCAGGTGTTGCTTTGCAATGCCAGGTCAGTAGTGAAAAAAAGCTGCCATCATTAGTGATGCCATCTCTGATTCATGTGCTGACCTGATGTGTATTGCAGAGACCTGGTTGAATGACTCAGCTAGACCTGCTCTGGAGGGGTTAGTGCCACCAGGTTTCTCTGTGATACATCACCCGAGGTTGAGGTGCAGGGGTGGTGGTGATGTAGCTGTCTGTACAAGAGTCAACCTGAAATATGTGCAGTTTCCCATTGTAAAGATGGGGCAATTTGAGTCCCTGTTTGGTCTGAAATGCAAGCTGATCCTTGTGTACCACCTCAGGGAGGTGGCAGGAAAATTTTTGCAGGAGTTTGCAGAGGGACTGTTGGATTTGGTGTTGGGGTCCCTGAGAATTCTTGTTCTTTATCAAGTCATCAAGATGATCGATGATTCCTCAGATATTTTTGCAAAAGAACTCATCTAACTTACTATGGAGCTGGGTCTCAAATAGTAAATTACTGTAGCCAAGCACTTGGAGAGGAGGGCACATGCAAGATCTCATCTTTTTGGCAGAGTTGGAGAGTAATAACATTTCAGTGAAGCCTGTCACTTTGTTAGACCACTGCACCATATAATTCGGTGCAGGGCCATTAAGAAGCCATCTCTGACTGCAGAAATTATCCAATATTGTTCAAAATGGGATCTGAATCCAGTTAGGTTTCTAGATCAATTGGACACTTTGGGCCTAGTTGAGGTCTGTACCAGCATGTGTAGTGCCACAGTATATGCCTATAATTGAACACTGTCTGTGGCACTGAACATCCTGGTACCAGTCTATTCACACTTGCTGATCTCTTGCTGAAGCACTATTTGGTTCTTATGTCAGCATTGGTGGATGAAGGTTTCAGGTCATCGGATAGAGCACAGGTGGAGGAACGTTTCAGGAAGATGCAGACAAACTTGTCCTGAATAAGCATTTGAGGCTGTACCAGTAAGCTATCACAGTGGCACAAAAGAAATTCTTTGCTGCTATGATTGCAACTGAGAAGAACCACCCATCAACACTTTTACAAGTAGTAGGCAGTTTATAACATCCTTACTGTTTATGGCACAGGGAACATGTTTCCATGGAGAGGTATGAGTGGTTATATAAGTTCTTCAAGACCAAAGTTGTAGGAATCCATAACCAGATTTTTGCATCCATAGGACGGGCAACAGGGATAGAGAGAGAGAGAGAGAGAGAGAGAAAGAAGAATGTGAGTGGCTCAGTTGATGGATAGGGAGAGGTTTAGCCACTGGATGAGGAACAGTTCCTTAGGGTGGTCATGAGCATACAGTGCACCAATTGTTTGATGGACCCTGCACCCACCCATCTACTCAAGGCTGGGTGGAGTGCAGTGTTTCTAATTTTTACAAGAACTGTTAATGCCTCTCTTAGCGAGGGACAATTGACTTTGCCCTTGAAAAGGGCAGTGGTAAGGCCTTGTTGAAGAAGGCATCATTAGAGCCTGAAATACATGCCAATTATCATCCTGTCTCCAACATTCCTTTCATAGCAAAGAGAAGGTAGCTGCAGCCCAAGGCCAGATCAGAATTCTTCTAGAGAGACATGACATCTTTGAATCATTCCAGTCTGGTTTCCACTGTAAGCGCAACACAGAAATAGCTTTTATCAAGGTATGCAATAAGCTCTTTCTAGCAAGGGATCACAGAGAGATTTTGGTTGTGATCCTTTTAGATCTTTCTTTGGCATTTGACACTGTTTATCATACAGGTTTGTTGGCCAGATTCAGGTAGCTTAGAGGGGTATCTAACACTGTTTCATAATGGTTCTGGTCTTTCCTTAGCTGAAGAAAGCATTTTGTGGTGCTTGTCGATTTAGTCCAGTTACTCTGGATTGTGGAGTTTCCTAGAGTTCTGTGCTTTCACCTGTGTTATTTGCAGTGTAGATGCTGTCATTGGGAGGAATCATTTGTCACTATAGTATGGAGTTTCACTGTTGTGCAGATGACACCCAACTGTACAGTATGTGTCCTTTGCTTCTGACAAAACATCTCTGGTGCTTAGAATAGAACAGTGTTTGGAGGAAACAAGGGTTTGGATGGCCTCCAATAGGCTCATATCGATCCCCATTAAGACCGAGTTGCTAGTGGTGGGTAATGAGAAACAGTTATCAGCCATGCAAGGTGGCCTGAGTCTTCCCTCCAGGGGGGGAGGGTCATCTTCAGATGGAAAAACAAGTTGGCAACCTGGGAATAGCTCTTGACAGTCAGTTTTCATTTGTTTCCCAAGTTTCTTCTATAATCAAGAGATGCTTTTACCATCTGAAAAATGTGTCCAGGTTGTGGCATCTGCTTCACTCTGATGACCTTTCCATGCAAGTGAGTGCCTCCATTTTCTCCCCTCTTAACTTAATTTATGCACTCTATAAAGCATCAATCACACCGCCCGTAGAAGGTTCAGAATGCAGCAGTGAAGTTTCTGACCTCCATTCAGAGGTCATATCATATCACTCCCTCATTACAGGCTATGGTCAGTCTGCCTGTTAGGTTGCATATTGATTTCTGGGTGCTTTCAGTGATTTATAAAGCTCAAAATGGACTGGGCCCCTATACCTCAGTGAGCTTCTGACTCCTCTTGCATAGTCTAGGGACCTGTGATCCAGGCAACGAGGTTTGTTAAAGATATCACCATTCTGTTTAAAGTCTGCTGGTGACTGGACATTTTTGGTGGCTGTCAGGACCTTCTAGAATTAATTCCCTGAGGGGATCTGCACTTCAAATTCTGTGCAGTCTTTTAAAAATCACCTTAAACCTTATTTTGTCAGCTAGCATTTGACTAGTTGGTGTCTGACTCTGCATTATTCTGTTACATGAATTGTATGTAATGGTTAAATATTAATGGTGCTTATACTCTGAATGGAATCTTTTATATTGTGAAATCTTATTTACTATTTAATTATGATCACCATCATTTATTGTTCAGTTTATACAGGTGCTCCTAGCCCAGAAGAAGCATCTTTTGTAAGTGCAATAAATCAACTAACCAACAAGGTTAAGAAATGGAAAACATTAGGATTTGGAGTCTTGGGAGTGAATTGGAGGGGTGGTGTGGTGTGGTGTGGTGTTCCTTGAGGCTATCAACCCTAATGCACACCCACTCCAGCCCTACCAATAGCCTCCAGTCCAAAGCACAAAGTGCAGCGCCAAGCCAGTTCATCGGCATATACTATTTGGAGGTAGTGAGGTGTGTCTTGCTACATATGGCCAACAGAATCAGTCATAGCTTTCCTCATGCAGGGCTGGATCATGCTTCTTTACCATGGAGAGGGGTTGGGCATTTAGGCTGACAACCCAAGAAACAGCACACCACCAATTTGCCAAGACTCCAAACCCTAATGTTTTTCATGACCTTACTTTGTCTGCTTTGCGTTCTTTAAACCTAATGCCTGCATTAAGTGTCAGTGTGGCCCAGTTGGAGCACATCTGACTCTGGGCCAGAAAGTCATGGGTTCTAGTCCCACACTGGGACTGGGCTCATACCTAAATGCTGGCATCCGAGTGTAGTACTAGGGGGTTGCTGTACTGTTGGGGTGTGCCATCCCATGGATGAGACATTCAACTTCGGTCCCTTCTACATATTTATGGTGCTATCCTGGTGAGTGTCCAGGTGAAAGTAAAAGAGCCCATAGCACTTTTCGTAAGAGCTGGGAACATTCCCTGGTGTCCTGGCCAACACTTCTCTTCCCATTAAACTGCTTTGTACAATTGCCAAGGCTGTGTGTGGGTGTTGATATATAAAATGGCTTCCACTACATCTTCAGTTACTTTACTACCAGCCTAGCATTGCTTTTGAAGCATCTTGTGATATAATGTGTATGAAAAAACACTATATATTTGCTAATTCTTCTTCTTAACATAGTGTTATGCAGTCAATTTCCTTTCTTTTTGAAAAATTGAATGTAATCCTTATTAACTCAGGTCCAGACCCTGTACCAAAGGATGGGTCTGTCTTCCAGCAGAAGTGCATGGCCCTCCCTTCCCTGCACTTCCATGCAAATAAGGATGCAAATAATCTGGGGCCTCACTGGGGCTGTGAAGGGGCCTGCACTTCCAAGTGGGTACAACTGCAAGCATGCAAGGTCAAGAGTCTAGCTAGCCACGGCAGCTGGGGCCCTCTTGGCCTTGCACTTCCCTGCAGCTAAGGATACAGAGGCACCAGGACCTCTAAGCAGTAGGCCAACAGAAGGGTTCTCTTCACTATATGGTTACCTGTTTTTTTCCAGCCATTGCTGCACTTCTCCCCAGGCTGGGAGTGGTGCTGCACATCAGTGACTCCCCTGGCTTCTTCCTTTCTAGCTGGTTGGTTCATGGAGCTCATCTCCAAACTCAGTTAATTGACATCGGAATACAACACTACCCACTGGGCAAATGGCTGACCCTGCACAGGTCTCTTCATAACTTTTTTTTTTACATTTTAATCCCCAGATTTTCAACATAGTTTTTTTTATGATCCACAGAAAATGACCAAGCTTAATTTATAAATACTGCCTGAAATATCATTTCACAACACAAGTGTGAAAACACATTTTGGTTAGGATTTGAAAAATTGACTCCTGTCAAGTTTAGGAGGTATTGCGAAAATAGAGGTATTGTAAAAAAAAAATGGCTATGCTGAAAATTTGAGGTCAAAATATTGAGAGTTTCCAAAGTTATGACTGAAAGTTGAAAGATATAAAGGCTCACTTATCAGTCGGTCATTTTAACATATTTTTTCACCAAATTTTCAAAATTGTCTTCTTATAACCCCAACTCATGAGCCTGATAGATAACATTTTTCAAATCTTACCCACAAGGTGATATCCGAGATTGATTGGGAAATCACCTTTCAGACAAAATTTGAAAAATTGTATCTACTTTGTTCATGTGGGGTGGTTAGAAAAAGGCAATATTGAAAACTTGGTGGAAAAATATTTATAAATGATGAAGTTATGAGTACAAGTTCAAAATCCGCTTAAAATATTTTGATATTTCTGTTCAGGCTGACAAAGCAGTTTTGCTGAAAGTGGAAAATTAATCTCAGCTTTCATGACTCATCTCACAATAGCATTGTTAGCATCATTGAAACATACGAAAGAAAAAAACTTCCATTCAACAGTGAGTTTTAAGTTACGGAGGTGAATTTTGTTCAGTGATACTCATGAATGCAAAAATAACTGTATTTGTAGAATGTTCATTTTTAGCACTGAACATGTGCAAAAAACAGAATTCTTCTCTTAAATAACTTAATAATGGACAAAAAATAAAAATGTCAAAAGCAGGTACCATGGTCCAAAGTCTACCACGTAAATTTCTGATTTAAAAACAAAACCATTTTAGCTACAGTGCAAATGAGCAAATAAAGTCTCAGAAATTTTGAATTTTTGCATTCTTACACCTCTGTAACACTGCCTCTTCCCAAACCATTTGAAAAATTGAAACATAGAAACACAGAATTGGATAGTAGATAATGACCACTTGGTCCACCCAGTCTGCCCATTTTTCCATATCTACAGTGTCATAGTAGACCCTACTTGGTCTCTAGCTATTTCTCCTCCACCCTTTTCCACTAAGATTCCTGTGACAGGGAATGTCCCTGCCACTGGAAAAGGACCTCTATTTTTCTGTATCCTTTGTGGTTGCAACCATTCCATCTTTGCTGATAATCTATCCCTTTTTATTTCTAGTGTAGAAAGCAGGCCACCTTTAGATGATTTATGAAAGGTCAAGTGTAGAGTGTGATCTCCATGTCTCAAGTTGTCTGAGACAGGATTTAGGGCACTAAGAGTGGATGAAGCCTTTTTACCTTGAAGAATTACCTTGAGGTTCATGGAATCATATAGCCAGCTACATCTAATGAGTACTCCCCTTAAATGGCATGTGTGAGGCTTGCCTGGATTTATTTATTTGTATTTTCCCCTTATTGTTGTCTGTATATACTGTATGTCTACTGTACATATATAATATGTAGGTAAAGTAACTGCTGGGACAGGAGCAGCACCCCTCTACCGTTTTGTTCCCTGCTGCTCTCTGTCCTATAATGATGAATGCTGAATGAAGTCTGGTACGAGCCCTTTACTGTGTTGATGATGTCTGCTGCAGGGACTGAGCCAGGTTACGTTTTACTGTATGGCTGTTTTAAGCACCTCTAGTGGCTTGTCCCTCACACATGCAGTTTGGTTTATTAATAAAAGGTCCCCATTCCGATACTGACACAAAGAAATGAGGAACCGCCACTCGCAGAGCCATGGTAGGTGACTGTATGGCTCCTCTACCCCTTCTTTCCCGATTGGTTGGAGGCTTCTGCTGCTTGGGTTCCAGGACTGCCACTGTATGGGACAAAGTGCATTGTGGCTCCTTGCCATGCCGCTTGTGACTCTTTTGTTCCTGTATGGTCCACGGAGTCATTCTCTGCAGCCTGTGCCACAACCAGAGATTAAGAAATAAAATAAATAAAAACGGGGGACTTAGTGCTTACCAGGAAAAACAAAGCACTCCCTCTCTCTCTCCCTTACCTGCTCATGTTGGAGCATTGAGCCGTCTGGCAGGAATCAAATAAAACAGCTTCAATTAAAAGGAAAAAGGACTGTAAAGCCAGAATGCTCATTCTACTAGGAGAGGGTATTACTCTACAAGCTCCCTTAAAAGGATAAGGGGACCTATGCCTGTTTAACTAGGGGTTTTCCTTATTTCTGTTGGCCCTTAGGCACAGGGCCAAAATGAAATGTGTAACCAACAGCTTAACTTTTCAGCCATCAGCAAAAGCTAAAAATGGAATACTTTTAAAGCCCATTATAATAAGGGCTGCTTTCTGCTTTTTATGTAATAAATTACTCCATAAACCATTCAGTGTTTCCTATTACTTTAGGAACTTAATAGAACTAACAACCTACCTGAAGCAGGTCTGTCCTGTACTGTAGAGTGACTGGAATGAGTGCCAGTCCAGGTATCCTATAGGCAGCAGTGGCTCCTAGTGGTCATTATTTATACAGGTTGAGCTGTCACTCAAATTGGAGTGGAATGTTTTTCCAATCTCACCCTCTCTTGTTTTCTTTAATATACGTTGTTTTTATATTTTAATGATTACTCTGAGGTCATATGGTTACTAGTAAGCCCTCGATGTTTGTATATATTAAAAAGGGGACTAAATAACAAAGTATATATTGTTTGAGATCCTGATGTCACCTGACCACAGTATTTAAAGCCTACCTGGACTATAGACAAGCAGATAGGGTCAGTATCTGCTGACAAGTGCAGGTGAAGGACCGAGTGGGTCGAATGCTGCAATATTGAAGTGGAAACTAAGTTAGTTTGCTGAGTTTATTTGATTTATGCCTTGACCTTTAGTTTTCTTTCTATTACAAGTAAGAAGTATTGCAATGGTTTATTCTGATATTTTCTTTTATTAAAAAAAAGACAAAAAATAAACATCCCACAAGACAAAAGCGGGTTGCACCTTATGTATAGTGTTTGTTTCCATCTGTCATCCCACACTTCCACAATTCCCTTATGCCTATCCCATGCATTCTTGAACCCCACCATTTTCACACACACACCACCCCACCTCCTCCACTGGAAGGCTGTTACAGGAATCCACTACCCTTTCTGTGAAGAAGTACTTCCTCATATCTCTACAGAATCTACTCCCAGCTCTATTGCATGTCCCCTTGTTATTGAGCACATTTTGTTTCTGAAAAATACTTCCCTCCTGTACCTTACTTACCCCCGTGATGTATCTAAAGGTCTCTATAATATCTTCCCTTTCCTTCCTCTCTTCCAGAGTGTACATACTGAGGTCCTTTAGTTTCTTCTCATAGGGCTTGTAATGCAGACCCTGCACCATTTTAGTTGTCCTCCTCCTCCTCTGGAACACCTCCACTCTATATTATGTCCTTCTGGAGATGCCGTCCCCAGAACTGGACATAGTACTCTAGGTGGAGCCTTGCCAATGATCTATACAGAGGCAACACCACCTCCCTCTTTCTGCCAGTGATACCCCTCCCTATGCACCGCAGCATCCTACTAACCCTCTCAGCTGCCTTGTCACACTGCCTGGCCACCTTTAGGTCATTAGATACGATTACCCCCAGCTTTCTTTCCTTTTTGGTGGTTGTCACTGCCACTCCACCTATTTTGTGCTCTGAACCTGGATTTCTGTGTCCTAAGTGCATTATTTTGCACTTTTTTGCATTGAAACCAGCTGCCATACCTTTGGCCACTCCCGGTGTTTTCTCAAGTCTGTGCTCATCCTTTCCACACACACACACACACACACACACACACACACACACCCCTGAGTTTCCACCCTACTGCATATTGTATCACCCACAAAGAGGAAGACTTTCCCTTCAAGATCCTCTGCAATGTCAGTTATAAAGACATTCAAGAGAATCGGTCCCAACACTGATCCATAAGACAACCCATTGGTCACTCTCCCTTCCTTTGAGTTAACTCTGTTTACCAACACACTGCTGCCTATCTCCTAACCTATGTCTTACTCAGTTTTTCACCTTTAGACCCACTCCTAAGCTACCCAGGTTGCTTACTAGTCTCCAACGTGGAACAGTGTTGAATGCCTTAATGAAATCTAGGTTGGTCACATCCTGATCTCTACTCAGGTCTTATTCCCTAGTTTCCCAGTCAACAAAGTATATCAAGTTTGTCTGACATGACCTTCCCACCCCATGAGTCCATGCTGACTCAGGTCTTGTAACCCACTGAATTCAAGATATTCCACAATCCTTTCCTTCAGCAGTGATTCCATTAACTTTGACACCACTGATGTCAGGCTAACTGGCCTATAATTGCCATCATCCTCTCTGTTACCATTTTTAAGACATGGGACTACAACTTCCCTCCTCCAGTTCTCCAGAAACACTCCAGTTTCTAGTGTGCTGTTGAATAGTACTGTCAGAGGTGAAGCCAGTAACTAAACACTACTCACTCGAACTCCACAGCCAGGAGTCATGAACTCCAGTGAAGATGTTCTTTTGTGGAAATGTGCACAACTGAAATCCAAGTTGGAAAAAAGTACTTGTTTTATTAGGCAAATGCCTTATAAATTGGAGAATTGTTCCGTCCTTCCATGTGCCTCTGCGCTTTGTCAATTAAGGCTTTGTCAGGAGGCTCAAAAGAACATCTTGACTGGAGTACATGACTACTGGCTCTGGAGTGCACGTGAATAGTGTTTGTGCATTGTAATTGTTTGGTATATTACCAAACCACTTGCACCCCACCTGGTCGAGAGCACAGCACTAAAACTGCTTGTAGTGCAGCCAGTACCTCCCTGAGCTCCCTCAATACCCTTGGATGCACCTTGTCTGGCCACATTGTTTCATCCACTTTCAGATCAGTAAGTCCCTTCAGGAATCTCCTCTGAAAATGGACTAGTATCCACCTCATTCCCTCCAAAGATCTTGTTACTTTTTAGTGGCTCCTCCCTTTCTCATTCCTCTGTGAACACTGAACAAAAGTATTTGTTCATGATGCCTGCCTTTTCCTTGTTCCCCTCTGGACAGTCCCCACTTTCCTTTTTAACCTTACAATCCTTCCCCTGGTATTCTTCTTTTTACTTACATACCTAAAAAATGTGTTGTCCCCTTTCATTATAGCCTGGGCAATTTTCCCTTTTGTTTCCACCTTTGTGCTCCTTACTGCTTTCCTTCTTCCCTCTGCTTCCCCTGACATACCTTCCTGCCTCCTTCCCTCTGCATCTCCTTATACTTTCTGAATGCTACCCTTTCAGCCTTTGCCTTCTCAGCCACTTCTTTTGAGAACCATAATGGTCTCTTTTTACTCTTTCTTTTACTCATTTGTTTGATGCAGAAGTTTGTTGGCTTCAGTATGCCCATCCTAGCATCACCCACTGTTCCTCCGCTTCACCCTCGCTATCACCCCTACTAGGATGTCTCTGAGGCATTCACCCATTTTTTGAAAATCTGCCCTCCTGAAGTTCAGGATCCTCTCCCTTGTGTAGTTTGATTCCACAGCTGTCCTTATATAGAACCACCCAGTATGGTGATCACAGGTCTCCAAGTAGCCTCCCACCTTAATAGCTGCAACACAGTCCCTGTCAGTGAGTACCATGTCCAGTACTACCCCATCATGAATGGACTCCCTAACTAGACTGAAGAATGCCCCCTTCAGGGAGTCTAACATGTCTCTACTTCTAGCTGGGACGCTCCCATCTACATCCTACAGATTGAAGTCCCCCACCAGCAGCAGCTCCCCCTCTTTTGCCATCTTGACAATGGCTTCCACCAGTACCTTATCTACCCCCCATACTGGAGATTTGTAGATTAAACTAATGTGAATAGCAACTCTATTCCCCATCTCTAGGGTATTCCCTGTACCTCCTTTGCTTTTATGCTTTCCTTCACATAAAACACCACACTCCTTTCTTTCCTTCCCACTCTGCCCTTCCTGAACAGAGTATAAAACTACTAAATCACTGTCGCACAACACAAATGAGTGAGTCCAAACTGGGTACCAATCAATGGTTCTTTTACTCCATACTTGAAATGAATCTAAATACAAAATCCAAAAACCCAGTTGAGCTCAACATGTCAAACAAACTAGAGAGACTTACTCCCATGGTTCGCCAAATTGGCTTCTTTAGGGGGTGGAGTCTAGTATACCATCATTCTATTTTTCTGTCTCTTTCATAATGACATCATACTACAATGTGCCAGTCAAGTGCTGTAATTAATTCAAATGAAAATTTCAAAATATTCAAAAAAATGAGGTAATGATATAACAAAAATCAACAGACATATTGTGGGCAAGAGTATATAGTGGGATAAATCACAACATTAACACTGAACATCTTCATTTTATGTAACATTGTTTCCCTTTGTGTCCCCACTTTGAAAATCTATACTTTAACGAAACTCGTACAACTATATTGCTTTGTAATGCAGGTGAATGAACAAAAACACAAAGAGGGAGGAGGGAAGGAAAGAGGGCAAAATCTGCCAGTTCTATGTGATAATGGTGAAAACCTAAAGGCAATCACCATTATTGTGCAGTCAGAGTGGCAAAAACATTTTTTTGTACTCTGACACCCTCGGCGCACAGGACAACAGTGCCAGGGACATATATTTTAATGCTTTCTGTGGGGTGGGGTGTACCCCCCCTCCTCCCTACAAAAGGATTCTCAACTCTAGGTGGGTACAAGTTGGGGGGGTGAAAGCATGGAAAAATAAAGGTTCAGGCCGGGCGCAATAAAATTGCACCATGCCCAGACCTGAATCCAGTACCTCACCCACCCCAACCACAAACCAAGCCCTGATGCCACGACGCAGCTCAGCAATCCAACACAGCGCCAACCCCTACAGCTCCTCCGCCTCTCCCAGCCCATGCTCGCCATGCTCATTCCACCCCCACACATGTACATATAGCAACATCCTGTCTCTCAGTTTGCCCACCCCCTCATCAGGTCACCCTACCCTCCCATTACTGTGAGGGATTTCACCGGGAAGGAGTCGTCGTTATGGACAGCACCCTTCCCCATGTGCCCACTCATGGGATACCAAAGCTTCCATAGATTTGACTTACTGTATATGTTTGTGTGCTGTAATGTTTGTGAACTATACAATATTTATATTGTATCATAGATCTTTTTAAATGTTGAGGTCACTTTTGCATTAAAAGCATTTCAGTGGTGATGATGTCACGCTGCAGGGGATAGTTAAACAGCACAAGGATTTTGATATGTTACCCTTGATAAAGTGCCATTTTAGGGGCACAACATGCTGTGGGTTTTTTATTGGCAGATTGTGCATTACTGCTGTGATTGCATTAGTGCAAGCTTTCTCTGCCAGTAGTTGTTCTTTTTGCTTTATGCACCACACTTTATTGAGACAACAGTTTTCTTTGTTCTTGATTCATCGCATGCCCCCTATTTCTTGGGCACCTTATCCATTGAAAAAGACCCCCTCCTGTACCTTATTCACCCCTTGACATACTTATTCTGTAGGTCGCTGTCATTTTCCCCCTTTCCATCTTCATACAGCTTTTGATTCAGCCTATTCCAGTTTGGTTGTCTTCCTCTGGACAGTATCTCACCTGTCTATGTCTTTCCTGAAATGTGGTCTCTAGAATTGGAAACAGTACTCCAGGTGAGGTCTCATCAGTAATCTATACAGTGGTAACACCACCTTTCTCCTTCTGCTGGTGATACCCTCCCTATGCACCCCAGCATCCCAATGGTCCTATCTACTGCCTTGTCACATTGCCTCACTCACCTTGAGGTCATCCGATATGATTACCCCAATACCTCTCTGCCGTTTTATACTCTGCTTCTATGTTTTTGTTCCCTAGGCACATGATTGTACACTGTTTTGCATTGAAACCCAGCTGCCATACCCATCAACCACTTCTCAAGTATTTATCAGGTCCCTACTCATTCCCTCCACCTTCTGTTGTATGTCTACCCTACTGTAGATGTTGGTGTCATCTGAAAAGATGCTACCTTCCCTTCCAGCTCTTCAACAATGTCACTTATAAAGACATTAAAGAGAACAGGCCCCAGTACTGAATCCTGACGTACTCCGCTGGTTACTCTCCACTCCCAAGAGTGAAAGCCATTTACCACCACCCTCTGTCCTCTATCCATCAATAAATATCATTCCCAGTTTACCACGTTGGGACCCACCCTCAAACTGCCCAGTTTCCTTACAAGTCTTCTGTGTGGTATAGTGTCAAAAGCATTGTTGAAGCCTAAGTAGGTCATGTCCACCACACCACTCTGATCTATTTCCCTGGTCACCCAGTTGAAGACATCAATCAGGTTCATATGAAAAGACCTCCCACCCCATCCCTGAATCTGTACTGCCTCAGGTCTTGTAACCCACTGGATTCAACATACTTCACTAGCCTTTCCTTTAAAGGTGTTTCCATTAACTTTCCCACCAATGATGTCAGACTGACTGGCCTATACTTGCCAGCCTCCTCCCTGTTTCCACTTTTATGAAGCAAAACCACATCTGCCCTCATCCAGTCCACTGGAACCAATTATTTTTCAAGTGAGTTGATGAATAGGGCTGTCAGAGGTGCAGCCAGTATCTCACAGACCTCCATCAGCATGCATGAGTGTACCCAGTCTGGTCCCTAGCTTTAACCACTTTCAAATTTAAAAGTCCTTTCAGGACTCTTTTCTCTCTGAATGATCTTGCGCATACCTTCCTCCCTCCAATGTTTCTGCTGATGTTATGTGGCCCAACCCCCTCCTCTTCCATTGTGAAGACTGAGCAGAAGTATCTGTTCAGGATATCTGCTTTTTTCTGATCCTCCTCTGCACAGTCTCCCCCTGCCATTCTTAAGTCACAGTCCCTCCCTTTGTCTTCCTCTTTTTACTTGTGTACTTAGAAAATGTCTTGTTCCTCCTTTGGCCATCCTTTCCTCAGTTTGCACCTCTGTGCCCCTCATTGCCATCCCTGCTTCTTTCTGCTTTTCCAGGTACCTATCCCTATTGTCTTCTCTCTGCATCTCTTTGTTCCTCCTGAATGCTACCCTTTAGCACTTCCGTTTGCAGCCACTTCCCTTGAGGACAATAGCAGTCTCTTTTTTTGTCCTATTTTTGCTCACTTCTTTCATGCAGAGGTTTGTTGCATTCACTATGCCATCTCTAATTTAGCCCACTGTTCCTCCACCCAAACCAGGCAATATCCCCTGCTAATCTGTCACTGAGACATTCACCTATGTTTATAAAATCTGCCCTCCTGAAGTCCAGGACCCTTGTCCTTGTATGGTCTGCCTCTGCCAGAATCCTTATAGCATACATAATTAGCTTGTCAAAAACAGCTGATGAATGGAGGTGTCTGAACAGTATACTGTGTGCTTAGTTCAATTAAAATGACATTCAATTCCTCACCACTTGTAGCACTGCATGAGAGTTCCTGCACCTCTGTCATATTTATTCAGTGAATACTATAGAAGAGTTCCACCACCAGGGAATGGCAGTAGTTGCACAACTACAAATCTAGAAGTGAATGTCCCCAACCTAACATTCCCAATTTATCTGTTGTGTATGTGGGGGTGGGGGTGGGGGCACCAACAGCAGCACACCAGCTTGCAGACTTACATACAGAAACATCATTATTCTGAGTCAAACTACACTTCTTTTCTGCAACAGACAGGAACTAGGCTCACAAGACTACATAAACAGGTATCTTTTAAATTACCGTGTAAATTGCAGTTTGTACATTTTGATATATGACAAATGGAAATGCTATGGTGATGTTGCATACTGGCCCTAAATATACACTGGCATATACTACTAGGTCACTTAATCCGATTTTTCCTTTCATGTTCCCTTTAAAGTTTATCTCCCTAATGCATGTCCCTTCTTCCCCTTCTTAAACCTTCTAGGTTCCTTGAGTTAACAATAGGGTTTGGCAGACCATTCTGTAGCTCTGCTGCCCTTTTTTAAAAATAAAATGAAACCTCCTTTATTCCCCTTTAAATTGCTACTCATTGAACTGCTGGTACTGATCTCTTGTTACTATCTTGATTCTCTGTTAATTGATGACCAGATTTATACACAATTCCAGATCCTTTATAAATCCATACAGTGTTTGATATCACCCCTCAACCTCCTTAGCACCAGACTGAGCATACCCAAGTTTTTAACTCTGTTTTCATCCATCTTCATTTTGGTTGCTTTCCTTTGGACCATCTCTGGCCTATCTATATCCTTCATGCAGTAAGGGTCGATTATGCCCCTGCTGCAGTCTCATGAAGGACCTATAACATGGGCTATTACTTCTGTTGACCTACTAACAACCTTCTGTCTAATACACCATAGTATCTGAGTTGCCTTAGTTGCTGCTACTTCATGTTGCTGCCTATTTTAGATATTTTGTTATAATTACACCTAGATTCCTCTCCTCTTCTGTCTATGTTGATTACCATTTAGACAATATGCTGCCCCTTATTTTTCTATTTCAAGTGCAGCACTAAATATTATCCCACACTGAACTTCATGTTTCCTCTTTCTGCCCAGATGGCTACTCTATGTTTGTCCCCTTGAATACTGTGTATCTTCTCTTGATTGGCAACTTGATTCTACTTTCAAGAAAAATAATACCTAGTGATGTCCCTTTATCTAGATTGTTATTTACTGGCTTATAGAAATTTAACAAAATGGTCAGCAGAGCCTCTCCCTGGTGAACACAGGGTGTGTCAAATCTATGAATCTCAAGTCCTTCTGTTGTAACTCTCTCTTCTCTCTCATGAAAATTTCCATCATGTTGCATACTATCGGTGCTACATTATCTCAAATTTGACATTTCTCCTCTGTCTTCCTTTCCATATAATGGAACTATCACAGCTTCCCTCCAATTAGCAGACACTGCACTTTCTGCTAAGGATACTTAGAAAATTTCTGTCAATGGGTCTGCTATTTCAACTATTGGGAAGGCTTTAAGCCTGAGGTTCAATGGGTGGAGCAACTATGTCACTTTCCCATTTAGCCTTAAAAGGCCACTCATCCTGGACTGTTCCAGGATTCCTCTCTTCATTGTAGCTGGGGGCTCCATTGGCTGTTCCTTCTCTGCCTTCTCTCATTGCCTCGCATTTTTGGTCTCCTCTGGCACCATTGCTACATCTGTAACCCCATCTCAGCCCTGCTGTCGCCATCTGCACAACCCTCCTCTGCTCTGCCTTTTGCTGTGCTGCATCCACTGTCTTTGGTACTCCTTCTGGCAGCTCCTTTTGAACCTGCCCCCCTCGTTGTCCACTTTCTATTGCTGCCCCACTCAATCTGCTTTGCTCGCAGCCATACAGTGGCCTTCCATCTCTCTTTCCTTCCTCTCATTCACCCCCCCCTTGGCCCCGTTCTTGCTCTTCCAGGTTGGTGCTCACTTCGCTGTTTTTCTTCCTCCTCTGCTAGCAAGCTGGGTGAATACCATCTCTCCTCCATCTCATGGTGCTTCTCCTCCCTTTGTCCTCCTCACTACTGTGGCACATGCTTCGCTACCCACTTTCATTCTTTCCCTTTTGCCCCTTACCTCCCTGCTCCTGCCTTGACCTGATGTGTTACCTACTCCTGGCTTCCCACTGATTTTTCTGAGTTTCTTTGCCTTGCGAATTGCTGCACCTGTTGGCTCTGCATTTCTGACCCACCACACTGGCATTCTCCACAGCCCATTATTCTGAGAGACCATCATCATGCTTCCTTTTTGGGCAGTGTCTTTCTCCCCTGTATGTCTTTGCACCTCTCCCCTGCACAAACATTTGGGGAATTTATGCCCCATTTCTTTGCTGGGCCCTCTCTAATGTCTACTGCCCTTTCATTTTGTGTCAGGAACCAGACTGTTTTCCTACAGTGCTGGCCATCTCATTTCTGGCATCCACAGAATCCCATTATTTGCCCAATTGTCTTGTGGTTATAGCACTTGCACTGACTCCTAAATTGATCTTATGCTCCATTCTGCTTCTTCTGTGATCTTTGCTTCCTTTTGGGGTTTTCCCTATCCTGCCATCACCTTCCTTACTCATATCCTCCTCTTACTTTAGTCCATCTGGCATCCAGGTGCCTGATTCTGGTTATCCTTCACTCAGTCTGACCTCAGGGTCCACTCATTCACATAGAGTAATTGAGCATACCTCTCATTGGGTCCTATGCTACCTCATCGAACTGCTGCACTCCTGCGGTTATTATCACCATCAGTCTTCTCATGACCTCATCTTGGTATCCCTCACTCATTCAACCTCTATGTGTGTTTACTTCTTCACAATGACTACTCAAGCATAACCCTCTTGGGTCCATGCTACCTCGACTAGAGCTGCTCCCCACTCTGAGACATGCCTTCATGTCTTTTGCCCCTTTGCTCAGGGCTGGCAGGCTTCTCTCCATCATTGTGCATCATTCATTTGATGTCTCACCTTAAACCATTCAGGCCTTCAAGGCTTCTTTCCATCATCATACTTCTCCTCTTGCTTTTAAGCATCTGGTTGCAGAGACATTGCTCGCATCCCTTGACAGCTGTCCATTTAGAAAGACAGATTGAGAGCTTCACCTAAATTTGGACTGTTCTTCCTTTCTCAATCTCGACTTTAAATTTCTGTAGCAGAGCCATCACTAATCAGAACATCTTTCAGCCTGGAGGGAAGGTGACCTAGGCCTTGGATCCCCAGTGGTTTGCTCTGCAACAGGTGTTTTTTCTCTTCTCTGTGCCAATGGTCATAATATTAGTCAGGGTTAGTGCTTTCTTAGGTTCCTTAGTTAGGATGGAGTTGGATGGTGGCCCCTGCTGTTCCCTCTCTCCTTAGGAAGTCTGCCCTTCTGCAGTTCAGCAGATTTCCTTTAGTTCATCGTCCTCACCTTTTATTGTTCTTCTCCTGTCTTTCCTACCTATGTCTGTCACATTTATTTTCAGTCTAGCTATCTCCTGATTTCTCTCCTCTTTGATGCTCGACACCCTTTTGGGTATTCTTCTTTGTCTTCTTCCTAATCTACCTTTAGCCAAGGGAATTATTCCCATGGTACCTATGGGGGGAACCTTCCTCTAGGGTTCCTTGCATTGTACTCCTACAGGGTGGTAGATCCCATAGATAGAGAGGCGAATAGCCACAATGTATCGAAGTCACACAAGCATACATCTCATCCAGTTACATAAGTACAATTGAATGGGAAGGCTTTAAGCCTGAGGTTCAGTGGGTGAAGCAACTACATCATTCCCTCATCAGGCCTTAAAAAGCCACTCATCCTGAACTGTTCCAGTATTTGTCTCTTCATTGCCCCACCATCCATCCCTCCTTCTCCAGTGGCTTGTCTCTCTTTCTCGTGAGCTTCTTCCTAAGCTAGCTTTAACCAAGGGAATTATTCCTGTGGCATCTTCAGGGGGGATCCCTCCTCTAGGGTTCCTTGTGTCATACCCCTACAGGGTGGTAGATCCCACAGATAGAGAGGTGAATAGCCACAATGTATTGATGTCACACAAGCATACATCTCATCCAGTTGTGTAAGCACAATTGAATGATTCTTTCAGCACCCAGCAGACCTGGGTTTGAATGCTACAATGTCTACTTGCATACTGTGGGACCCTGAGCAAGTCACTTAACCTGCCTCTGCTCTTGGAATGCACCTGGTAATGAATTTTGGCTCAGCATGCCTTTTCTGGCCAAAACATATAACACAAATAAATAAAAATAAAGAAGCATCTGGTCAGGGATATTAGCTAGCTGGAATAACTTTGGTCAAGTATTGCGATGACCAGGGCTATAAATTTTTATGGATTTTTTTTTTACATTTTCCTATAAACAGTAGATTTATTTTAACCAAACATAATCCATTTTATGAAGCAAGATTAGGATGATAATTGGGAGAAAATACCTTTTTAGTGTTTCGTTTTGTACAATAGCTTTATCAAGTAGATAGTAATTGACAACTTTCCTTTAGCAACCGAAGTGCTTATATTCTGTTATAGTACTTCAGCCACTCATCCTTTTTTACATTGGCTGGCTTTGGTTGATGGATATCTGCTGCTTATAATGGTACAATGACCTTTAGCAGAAGAATACTCAAGGGGACATAGAAATTTCATGCTTATGGAAGAGACATGAAGAATATGTTGCTATGTTGTATAAGACTCCCCCTTTTTTTTACATTTTGTGTACTTTGTGATATGAAATGCAGCATATGTATTCCTAGATTTGAAGTGATACAGTCAGTTCCAAAATACTGCAGGTTTTCTGCTAATAATATAGGTTCTGAGTGAAAATATGTTACCCACTGATAATTTGGAGTCATTTTCTTGCCATTATTTTTTTATTGAAATATCAACTATTTTGTTCTGTTATTCTGAATACTGTTAATTTGTTTCTGATGCTTTAGATGCCCCCCTCGCTTTGGACAGAGGTGTGGTTCTCAGAACAATAACTGGGATTACTCCTGTCATAAATGCATATAATGTGGATTTTTGTCCCACAGTATGTAAAATGTTTCATACTAATCAAGGACTTGGAGGTGATAGAAATGTTCTATTTGTGAACTTTAACTAACACTCAAGTTCCGTATAGCAATGTAACACCTATGCCACACATGGAGAAAGGTATGTCTGCAGTCATGGTGTTGATATGTGCAGTAACAACAACAGGTGTTTGCAATACTAACATGTGCAATGGGAACAAAATAAAAGAAACTGTGGACCAGATATTCAAAAGTTTGCACTGAGTGCAAAAAAAGATTTCACAAAGATTGTGCCACAATTGCTCTGGGCCGTCATATTCAAAAGGCCAAAGAGTGCCGGTGCAATGTAATAGCGCTAGCACTAAAAGATAATGTGTGCTTGGGGCAAAGTAATGGGTGGGGACATGAATACGGGCACAACAGTATATTCAGTGTCACAGCACTGTGCAACATGTGTTAGCATGACATGTAGTGTGGTGCAATTTACTGCCTATAAACAAGTAATCTTAACCCCGGGCAATGCAAGGAGGAGGGCATGAACACAGCAGCAATAGGCAACATGGTGGTCGGAAACAACAGTGTGCAAGTGTACCTGATGGCAGCTGTCATTGAGGAGAAAGAGAGGGAAGAAGGCCACCCTGGGCCACTCTGTAGGCCAAGGAGGAGATATGCTACAAACAGCATGTACCGGCCCAGAGTGCCTTTTGTGACATTCACAGATGACCACCTTGTGGGCTGGTACAGACTTAGTAGGGCCCTGTTTTGGCAGACCTGTGAGCTCCTGCATGAGCAGCTGAAGTCTATCACCCAGCACAGCCATGCCATGACAGTTGAGCAAAAGGTGACAGCTGTGATTTTCTCATTATCCACTGGGTTCTTCCAGACATTTTTTGGGATACCTTCGGCATGTTGCAGTCTGCCACACTGCACCTTCTGGCCCAGTTCCTAGATGCCCAGATGCCACATTCTGGTGAATTCATTGTATTCCCCAGCATAGGAGTGGAGTGCAGAGAAACAATGCAGCAATTCTATTGGGTTGTGCACCTACCAGCAGTACTCAGTGCCATTGACTGTACCCATGTTGCCATCTGGGGCACCCCCTGGTGAAGTGGGAGACACCTTCCTCAACAAGAAGGGGTACCACTCCATAAATTGCCAGGTGGTGTGTGATGCAACTAGGTGCATCATCAGTGTCCTAGCACGGTACCCCAGCAGTGCCCACGACACCTTCATCTGGCATCATTCCCAGTTGTGCCAGGCGTTCAATGGCAGCCAAACACCCAGTGGACACCTTGTTGGTGAGTACCTGCAGCAGGCACAACCACAGTCCCCCAACGGTGGGACAGTGCCACAACATAGCATGCAAAAGAGGTAGAGAGGGGAGGATGGGGAGGTGAGGGTGTAGAGGAACACATGATGACCAAAATAGTAGGGGCTGCAAACTGCAGTGCCCATGGATGATGGCATAGCAGCAGTGCTGGCTGGCCCCGATCTGCCACTCTGTGCTGAGAACACACACTGGGGGATATCACCGGCATGCCAGTGGCGTGTGCTGGTGGTGCGATGCTGCCTAGCTGTCCCAACCTCCCTCACCATGTCTGTGACCTTCCTCACAGCCCCAGTGAGGTCAAAGACATGGCAGAAGGTATTCATGCTCCTCAGCACGCTGGTCAGCACACTGGAGTTCTGTGTGTATTGCCTCCCAGAGGTGGTCAAGTTCCTGCCACACCTCCCTCTGAAATGTGTGGAGCTCCTTCTATGCAGCAGACTGTGAGTCCACTGTAGACTGCAGGAGCTGCCGGGCCTCTGAGCCATCCTGTCCATGGGGGTCATGGCCACCTAGGACATTGGGTGTATGTGATTGTGGACCACTTGTGGTGTATGTGCGAACCACACCCTGTGTGGCTATGTGCTGCACTGCCTCAGTGGCTGAGGTGGACTGCAAGTCATGAGGGTGATGAGGTGGGACAACAGGATGGTCACCCACAGACACCTGTTGTGTCAGCCAGGTGGTGTGGGAGTTGGCAGTTGAGGTGGTCACACCTGTGGCAGTGTTGGCGGGAGTGGCAATGGTGGCACTGGAGTTAGTGAATGCATTGCCCTCACAACACCCTTCCAGCACCAATGGTGTTGTGTGCCTGGTAGGTGACTGTGATGTGTCTGTGATGGCTCCACTGTTGTCAGCCCCTGCCTGGTCTGGTGTGTCAAGGGGCAGCTCTGATGGTGATAACCCCCCTCCCAGTGTAATGATGGTGACAAAATAGTCCTCCAGGAGAATGTAAGTGTCCTCGTCATCATCTGACAGGTCCTCAAACAAGGTGCCACTGCCCCCCTCTGCTTATGATGCCTGTCTTTGAACTCTGGATGTGGATGGCTAGTTGTCCTCCTCCAAGTCATCCTCAGCTGTGCTGCCAACACCCTGTGCTGTGGACAGAGAAGAACACTGTGTGTTGCACAGTACACAGTTGTCCAGTACCCATGCCGCCACAAGAATACTGCACCATTGATGTCTATGACACCTAATGTAGGCATAAAACAGGTGACTACAGCTTGAACATGCACACACCCAAGGTGCACGTACACCTATGGTCAGAATGTGGATCCCACAGACTGCCCACGACTAACACCAAATGTAAGCAACACACCATACACACGTGAAAACCGCCACCTTAAGGGATGTCATAGGTAACACACCCAGTGACACATTTGGCAGCATGCAACACTACATGTGGAAGGCACACTTGATGCCATGACAACCACTATGTGCATTGGCACAGGTCCTCTGTCTGCAGAGTACAACATGATTGTGGTACCATATCACATGCTGCAAGTCCGGTAGTTCAGTGAACACACCACCAGATATTGCCATACTGCATGCAGGCCATCCCAGTGCACACATGTGTGCACAGGCCAGGGCATCATTGTGCAACAACACAGGCAGGGCACCACATATTCCAATGCACAGTCATGCACACCATGCTGGTACACAGCCATGTACTCACATGTCCTGTGGGATGACAGCTGTGTCTCACAACCACCGCCGTTTACACCTGCCACAGTCACAGTCCTAAGGGTGGATGCCACCACCTCTATCACAAGGTCCACAACTGTGGTAACCTCTGCCAGCCATGGACCCAAATCTGTGCCATGCATTGCACGGTGGTGTGCTGCTTTGTCTTCCTTTGCACGGCACTGCAGGTCATGCCAGCGTTTTCATACCTGCATCTGTTGTGCATCCCCTGCCACCAACAGCATTCACCTCTACCACTATTTCCCACCACAGGACTCTCACTGTGGCATCTGTGGTCTTGTATCAGTGCATCCATTGCTCCCTGGCCTTGAATGCATCAGTCAAAGCCTTCAGCTCCTCCCTAGAGAACTTGAAGCTTCTCAGTCATTCACAGCCACCTGAGGCACCTGTGTGAGGATGGTAAAGAACCAGTAGTCAGTGGTTGTCTCATAAGATAGGGGTGTGTGTGTGTGTGTGTGTGTGTGTGTGTGTGGAAGACACTCCACACAACATATGGGTCACACTGTGACATTGGTTGTGTCATGTATCACAGGTATGTAGGGGTTAGGCTCACACCCCATGCTGTCCCTGTACAACAGTGTCCCCTGTGTGTCCATCTGATGGTGGCGAACATGATGGTGTTTATGGGCCACATAGATACAAGCATCCTCCTGCATTGTGTGGTCTGCAACATGTCCCATGTGTTATCTGCACACCAGCAAGTGTGGAAGTGTGTTGGCCGCAGGGACCATTGGAGATGGCCCAGTGTACGGTGTGTCCAGATCGATGCACAGCACAGCATGGGGTACACACACACACACACACACACACATGATGGTGTCACAGAGAACTGTCATGTGAACAGTATGGCTGTGTTGTGTGTTGTGAATCCTCCCCTGGGAATGTACTGAGCGTGGCTCAGTTGGTAGCACATCCACCTCTGGACCAGAAGGTTGTGGGTTCTCGTCCCACACCGGGATGGACTTGCACCTAAAAATCGCTTGCATCCGAGTGCAGTATTGGGGGTGCTGTACTGCTGGGGTGTGCTGTCCTTTGGATGAGACGTTAAACCAAGGTCCCTTCTGCCCATCCTGGTGTTGTCCTGGTTGGTGTCCAGGTGGAAGTAAAAGAACCCAGGGTACTTTTCGTAAAGAGCAGGGAACATTCCCGGTGTCCTGGCCAACATTCCCCTTCCCATAAACCGGTTCATGCAATTATCCAGGCTGTCTGTGGGTGATGATGTGTGATATGGCCGCCACCACACATTCAGTCACTTCACTACCAGTCTAGCATTGCTTGTAAAGTGCTTTGGGATACTGTGTATGAAAAGTGCTATATAAATACTGATTCTTCTTCTTCTTCTTCTACTGTTACCATCATGAAAACAAGAAATAAATTGATGATGCACATGGCCACCTATATGTGTGCCACAATGTGTGCCCCTAGTGCCATGGTCACCGTGTATACATGTGCTAAGACAATACAACAGTGTAGCACATTAGTCCACACTTGCATGATGGGCCTGCTGCATGTATGACTGCATCCTTTGGCAGTACCTGACACATTACAGTGCAGAAATGTTCATCCACAAAGTCTGCAGCCCCAGGTCATTGTAGTAGACCTCACACAATGTTTGAGATCATAATAGCAGGGCTTAGCCTGGAAAACACCTACCTGTTCCTGTGGAACTCATCTCCTGGGACATGTTGAGACCTACTGTGTGCAGCAAGAATGTCAGCCTACTGCCTGCAGTTCCAGTCAGCTGTGAATGTGGTGCTATGACTCCACTGAAATAGCCAGGGCAATCCACACATGGTAATGCATACAAATACAGCAATAATGACATGCAAATATGGTGGTTTGCACTCCGACTGCCTAAGTAGGCTCATTTGCATACCACCGCTGAATATTGGAAGCACCAAGTGAGGTCAACAGTAAAAATGTCGACCTCCCGCACAGTGATGGCACAATATCGATGCAGGTATTGTGCCACCCAATCCCCCAGTGTTTTCTGTGGGGGGCTGTGCCCCCCGCACCCCCCGGACTTTACAATTCTCAATTCCAGGTCGGAGTTGGTCCAGGGCAGGGGCAGGACACTGGGGGAAAGAGAAAACCAGAAACGGACCATTACAGCGACTGTTGCTGTAGTGGTCTTTTTCTGTGTTTCGCTGTCAGGTTGTCGAGCAAAAGGGGGCCACCCTGAATATTGCATTTAACAGTGTATGCAAATGTGATTGCACCAAACAAACTGCTTGCACCATGGTGCAGTGCTAACTAGTTTACTCTAGGCAAACTGAATTAGCGCCACTCATAGGATGCAGGCATGATGATGTCATCAGAGTGAAGGTCATGCACAGGTCGCACATATTCAGTGGGGCACATCTGCATAAACGTGGCGCTGTACTATATTGAATGGCACTGTCCACAGCTAGCACAGCACTACTGTACCTGCACTTCATTTTGTGGCCTGGGTTGCAAACAAACAGCAGTAGTGTGAGGGTGCTGCCCCAAGAGTCAAAAAACAGCAGTATGGTGGCCGGAAGAAGGGTCAGGGTGGTGGTCCAGAGGGACTTGGGGGAGGTTGCGATGGCTAACATAGTCCAGCTGGTGATGACCAGGAAGTGTTAGCTGTTCAGTGAAGCGCATGAGGGGGACAGGCCTCTCCAACAGGTGTGTGTATCCATTGCATGCCACCTCACACAGCGCACAGGTATAGCTCATACAGGTGAACAGTGCAGGTACTGATTTTTGGACCTGCAGTGCAGGGAGCCACAGTGGCTTGAACATTTCCAGCACATGGTGCATGATGGCACTGTGCCTGCACCAGGTAAGCGGACACTTGTCTCTTAGCCAAGTTTTTGCATGTCTGTGGGTGTCGGCTACCATATACATACTACAAATGTGGCTATATATGTGTAGGATGGGTAACTACACACATGCCTGTCATGCTGCTGGGTCATTCATTCCCATGCATTGCTCTGCGTACACCAATATGGGTACAGTGGTACCCATGTGTGGGTCAATAGTGCCTGTGCATGAGGTTGTACATGTGACATGCACAGTGGCAAAACGTGATAGGTATCAGTGCTGTCCATCAATGGTAGTGTGCCACATGTCCATTGTACATACATTGCACATGGGTCCCATGTGCAATATCCTTGTTGGGGAGGGTCACAGTATACTGTTTGACAGTTGTGCACTGTGTACCTGGCACAGTTTGGAGGGGGGTTACTGATGTCCATGATGGTACTGACACTGTTCTATTCCCTTCACTCTGCAGACCACACAGCCAGGGAACAACAGTGGGGGCACGGTGGAGGACCAAGGCTCATGGACAGCAGTGATGGGCAGCAGGATGCCACATGTGAGTATGCTCCTTTGCAGTTTACGTAAGTTACATACCTTGCTGAGTGGGGCATGTTTGGTAACCCTTTACAGCACAGCGTCATCAACATATGTGTGTTTACCACGTCATGTCACTGGTCCTGATGCACGTGGCCATGGAGTGCCCATGGTGCTGTGCTGCTGGGGAGGGCATCACACACACCTATTGCAGCCTGTGGTACAGTGCACCTGGACACTTCCCAGATGGCCATACAGACTGTGGACCTGTGTTGTGACAGCATATGACTGCTCAGAGTCCTGGACTGCTGCATCATGGTGTATCCTGCATGCCTGCACCATTCAATGGTTGAACTCTGCACGTAGCACTAGCCTACATGGGCACATGCCCTCCTTGGTGCTGCTGTCCTGCATCTGCACCCTGGGTGTTGCATGTCAGCCATTCAGTGGCCCTGTCTCACATATGTGTCTGTGACATGGTGGCATGAGCATGATTGCTTCCTTGCACCCTGCACATCAGACTGTGCATGGTGGCCAGTGGTCCACCATGAGCACGTCCATCAACACCAATGGACTGTGTAGGGGGCACTGTATTCCCACTGTGTTCTCAGTGTGTGCTGTGCATCGACCATCTGCTAACATTCCACAGTTGTATTGTACTGTGGTCATCTCCTCCTGTGTTATGTGGTGAACTATACTCATGCATGTGCCGTGGGCATGTTTGCACTGTATACATTGTACAGCAGCCGTGTGGTGTGTGGTACTCATGACTGTGTCATGCTGGGTGGGTGTATTGTCTGATTTCTGTGGTTGCATATCTACCACAGCATGCATGCACTGCATGATGTGTCTGGACATGGTCTCTGTAGACATTGTGTGCTCACAGTGGTGTGGGCATATATGCACTATCTGCATCACACATGCATACCAGTCACATTGCATTGTGCTGTTCCAGTGTGCCACCATGTCAAAGCTGTGCTGCACACAGTGGCCACCGAAACATTGTCTTCTGGGGGGGTAATGCTACTGATGTATGGCTCTCTGGTGTGTCATTGCCTGGGGTACTGTGTCCATCACATGTCCACATGACACACATATGTCATGGACAGTGTCTGTGGCTATGCAGGGGGGGTGTGAGGACACCTGCACAGTGTCTGCTACACAACCCTGTGTGCTGCCACTACAGGCTGCAGTCTGTTGCCATATGGACAGTGATTGTGAGGTTTCTGATGGTGATGCTGCAATGGCCCTTGGCTCTGTATTCTGTTCCATTGGGCAGCATGTCACAGTCATTCTGTTGCTATGGTTAGTTTGTTATTACTATGGGTTTGACAATGGTTTACCTCATGGGGCTGTGTAGCAGTAGTGTGACAGGGGCTACACTGGGTATGCTTGGGGCATAGTCCCATCTGTGGTGGTGGTGGCAATGGCCTTACAGGCCTTCACATCTGCATGTGATGGGCTTGTGTGTATCATAGGGTTTTGTGCTGCAGCATACTGACACATGTGGGGTGGCATGCGCACTGCTTCCATTGTTAAGTACATGGGCATAGTGGTTGGGGCACACTGTCCTTCTCTGGGGTCACTTCCTGAGTTCTACATTGCTCCACGGTGTCAGTGCATCATTCTTACATGGGCATCATTCCCTTCATAGATAAACATTGCAGTTCTGCTTGGGCCAGATATCCAGAGGAGGGAGAGGGCCAGGGTGACCTTCTGTGGCGTCTGTCCACCAACAAAGAATGATGTTGGAGCAGCAGGCCATTAATACTGAAAACACATGGTGGGTTGCTGAGATCCTAGAGCAGCAACTTCAGGGGCAGTGCCAGGCTGCCAACCCTTAGACCCCCTCCTTCTCTTGTTTTTCACTCTTCCCTGTCCTTCCCCCCTTGTTTTGATTGTTGTGTTTTTTCTACATCTCTGTAAATAGTTTCTATTGGTTTTTGTACAATATGTGTTTTTGATTGTTGTACTCCTGTGTCCTCTCTCTCTCTTCACTACCTGTATATGGTTTCACTGCTGTGCTGTGTTGCACCTACTAACCATCTAATTCACCATGGTGAATGCCATCCTGGTTTCTCTTGTGGCACTGGTTTCACTACAGCTCTCCCTGTGGTGTCTGTTGCTGCGCCTCTGGCAGTGGGTTGTTGTGGGTGTGGTAGCTTTGTCCTCCAGTTGGCTGACATATTCTGTTCACCATGTGTACCCTGCATCGTGTGTGTGTGTGTGTGTGTGTGTGTGTGTGTGTGTGTGTGTGTGTGTGCATGTACCAGATAATATCTGGCTTGTGTCTGCCCATGGACATGGTCTGTTTCCTGTTCCTTGGGTGGACCCCAATAGCATTGCTTGGTGGAGGGGGGGGCCTTAGTTTTTGGGCCTGTTTGTGGCTTTGTCCATGTGGCCATGGCTGATGTCCATACCCCTGTGTCCTTCTGCTGTGTATCCTATGGTGTGCTGTCCCCTGTTGTGCGTCAAGGATCCTTGTCCCTTCCCCCTGTGCACAGTGGGCACTGGTTGGGGTCACACTGCTACACAGGTGTGGTTAGTCCTTTTTGTGGGTCACATCCCCACTGTCCCATCTCTGCACTTTTTACACAGTTCACATCCGTACAGTGTTGTTACATTTTGGGGTTCCTTTCTTGGCATTGCCTTTGGTGTTGCTGTTGTTTGTGTTGTACACTGCTCTTTGCTCAGGTTTTCACATTTTATGCACCACTTCTTTGCTTGTGCCCCCAGTGGACACACGGTTCACTTGTGCCTGACTCCACCTCTGTGTGCACTGTGTTGCTGTTGCTGTTTGCACTGCCCGGTTACTATATTCAGAGCTGTCTTCTTTGTTATTCTCAGTGCTGTCTTCTTTACCAGGCTATCTTTGTGCTGCACTCTCAGTCATGTTTGCCCACCTTCAATTGATCACCTTTGTTTGCCCGTTATATTTATTTATTTAGTTTTTGTTGACCGGGTAAGTGCACTAGACAACTCCTGCCTATTTTCAGGCATGACCCGGGGGAGGAGGATACAGATGAATGCCAACTGACCTCGAACCAGATTAAGCTGTTTTGGCCCCTGGGCTATTCATTTGAATATTGTGTGCAATTGGATGTGGGCTAATTTTGCCCACTGGGCAATGCAAATTTAACCCCCCAGTAAAGTTTTGAATATTGGTCCCCATGTGCTTGATAGAGTGCTTGAAGTAAATATTTTTGAAATACCTGATTTAATCAATGCCCTAATTTTGTGTTCCCTAATTGAGTCTGATAAAGCCGAGTGATTATTTTGCTCCAGTGAGATAAAGTTCACCTTTTTGAAATGCTCCAAATGCCATAGACAAGTCTACAATTAACTTGTATATGGTAGTTTGCTCTCCTAGCCCTAGCTGGGAATGAAGCTGGGTGTACACTTGCAATAGCTCGATATGACAACTACTGTGAATGGGGTAGGGTGTGTACTTGTAACAGCTTTATTTGATATCTACTGTAGTCTCTGGTTAGATCACCAGCTTAGAACTTGGAGAGCACTGGCTAAAACTCTGTTAGAGCCATATACTCCATGTGAGACCTTGGGCAAGCCACTTATTATCTTTGTGCTCTAGTCCAGCTATAGTAACTGTGGAAATGGTTAGATGCAGGAACCCACTGGAAACCTGATGTTGCATCTCAGCTGGGATATCCTGGGTAAACCATTGTAAAACAAACAGTCTGGCTTCTCCTTCATTGTCATTTACTAAGAGTGAAAAATTATATTTTGGTTAACTATATATCATTTACTGGGCTTTATGGTGCTTTGGGGCATAACTGTCATCAGCCAGCTGAGACACAGAAATGTTTGATTTCTTATAGTGGTATTGGTTGTTGTAGCTTAGATTGATTCTAGTATCACCTTCATAAGTCTAATCAGTTTGTGGTAACACATAATTCACCATCGTGTACAGTATAAGGGGTGTGCCAACTGGAGTTTCCCCAAGGTTTAATATTTAAACCCCCGTTGTTTTTAATTTATATGTAGCTGCTTGGCAGTATGATTTTTTCAGCATGATGTTTATTTTCATTTTTGTAATGACAGTATTCAAATTCATTATTTTAAACCCTTTGACAGCACAATAATTTGCACTACTAACGTGTTTTACTGACATTAAAGTGGCCTTTTCAAAGTTTTTTTTGTTTGGTTTTTGCAAACATGGGGAAATGAGAACAAGTATTAATGGGCTATAAATATAATTTGAAATACACCTTCTCTACAAATTTATTTCAAAGGTTTCACCAGGAGATACATATTGAGCTGTGAACAGCTCATTTCCAGATTGTGACAGGATGACCCCGTCATAGTAGAAACCCCTGGGATAAAATGAAACCCTTTCCCCAAGCAGTTTATATGTTTTTGTATAATGTCCAACATGCTGGTTGGCCTGTTTATAAATTAAGTGTAGAAGTGCTTATAATGCTTTCTGTGCATATTAACCTAAAACAAAACTAAGAGTACAGTCACAAAATGAGAGGGCTGTCTTAATATAAGAATAATAAAAACTTGTGTCTGCTTTTTCTAGATGTTAGCAGCCCTTTTCTAAGATATATTTTTACAGCAGACAGCATGAGGTAATATAACCCTGCTGGAGAGTTTAAGGAGAGCACAGAACATTCTGACCTCTACCCTGACCTTTCCAATGTTGTAAACAAGTTCTTCTGTGCTCCCTGGTGGCTACCAAATAACTGTTCTCTATGGAGCAACAGTGGCTCCTAGTGGCTAGTTTTAGGGTATGTCTGCTATTAATCAAAAGGCAGTGGAAAAATTTTCAAGCTGCTAGTGAGCTTATAAAAAGCCCTACATCGGTGCTGAGTTAGGATAGATAGGGTGGTCAGTTGAATACTAACTGAGGAAGATGAAAGACCTCCGGGAAGTGTGTGCTTTCACACTGTTAGGCTGAAGAAAAAGCCTTGGAAACTGTTGAAGCTAAGCAGTTGTCTGACTTATCATTTTGCTTTCTATATATTTTACTTGATAAAAATAAAATGATAAGCACACTTGTGCATTTTTTATGCACCTTATTTGTGGTCTGCCTGAAATTGTGTTATCCTATGCCCATGCCTGGTGACACAGATGTGTCCTGGAGGAGAGGGTGGTAGGGAAAAATCAACATGTGCATTTAGAGTACAAAAATTTTACAGGGTAGTATAAAACACAAGTACAATGCAATAAATAATCAACTGAGGTGAACACTGAATGGCACAGAGCAATTACAAGATATTAATTTACAAATCAATGCAACATCAGAGAATATCAATGCAAACGGACAGTCACTCCTTCCATCCAGCTTTCACAGAAACAAACCTGTGCATATTCATGTTGTTTCAGTTTAGCCTTAGCTTTAAAGATGAGTATTATGGTAGTAAAATCTCTCTGCATTATCTATATCAAGTTGTTATAGTTGACCCATATCTGTTAAAGCATCTGGATCAATGTTTTGTGGTTTATTACTTCTCAAATAGATGACTATAATTTCACTTCTGCTTATGTATAAAAGACAGCCATAGTTAGTATAGATTACAGCACATTCAAAACTCTGCTGCCCTCATGCACGTGCATCCTAAATCTCAAGACCATACTACTCCAATTCTTTCTTAACAACATGGGCTCTCAGTAGAATAAAGAATTGATTTTAAGATTGTGCTGTTAACATCTACAATTGTTCATGACCTTACTCCTCCTTACTTGAAATATCTGATTAAATGCTCTGTCCCTGGAAATCAATTAAGATCTCTTGGTGCTGGTGTGCTATCTATTCTTATAACTAGGTGTCACACATTTGGTGGAAGATCTTTCAGACATTGTACTCCACTGTTATGGAATTATTTCCCATGGGACATTTTCAAGGCTGACTCTGTACCAACTTGTAAAGAGTTCTGCTGGAGTTTGCTTCAAACTGTTGGTAATACTACTTGTTTCAGCTGTAAATGATTCAAAATACTTAGGTTTTAGTAGTATCATAGGAAGGGTGGGGTGAGAAGGGCAGCCACCTTAGGTGCAAGTCTCTGGTGGACACACATGCATGCCTTCTTTGCTGAATTTATTCTTTTTCTTTGCAGACAAGTAAATGCCCTGCCCTACCAACCTGGAGTAAATGTGTGTGTGTGTGTGTGTGTGTGTGTGTGTGTGTGTGTGTGTGTATGTGTCTGTGTAGATGTCACACTCGGTGTGTGCCTGTCCCAAGTCCTCTTTCCACTCTTAGCAGCGGCAGGCACCATCATATGATGTGCAAGAGCACTTGAGTTGCATGACACTGCCTTTCCTGCCACACTACAGCATAGCAGCTTGGAGGAGTCATGGTGATCTGAGCTCTCACAACAGTGCAGCATGACCACTGGCGTTATCATATTGTTGCTTTTGTGGCCAACATCCCTCAGTGCTGGTGGTGGTTGAAGGGGTGGCTCATCAAGTAGGCTCACAAATTTGTCATTAAGAAAAAAAGCAGTGCATCCAAGCCCAGTGCAGAAGCACAAGGCAGCTAGGGGTGGCAGAGGTGTGGTAGCCTTCATAAGGTGGTTTTAAGGTCGAGGAATTAGCAAGGTCAGCACAATGGCAGCAGAGTGCCAGGCCAGCAAGACCAGCAGCAGTCAATCAAGCTGCAGGGTTCAATGACCACTGGTGGTTAGTCAGTGAGTGACTCGAATAAGCGGTCTGTGGTGCAATTGTGGTCAAGGAGGACCCAGGATGGACAGATAGTTCTAGGTGGTGGCAGCAGCCATGATTCAATGGCAGAGAGGGCTGCATGAAGTTTACTGGGCTGGTGGCACAGACTTGCAGGCAGGTCAGACCGCAGGTTTTGGCTGGACAGTTGGGTAAGTAAGTCCACCAACAACTACAGTGGAGTGCCCCACACATAGTAGATACCATGGGTGCATCTCAGGGGTACAAAGCCTTTTCCCAGTATTGCCAATCCACAACTCAAAGAAGTGCACTCCTATTCCCAAACAGTTCAAAGTAGAAAATCACATCCACACGAACAATCCAACTTTCAAAGTTTATTCTGCCATCAGCAGTCAGGAAACAGCCAGAGTAATTCCCTTGAGCTATGGGTAAAAAAGTCCAGTTGGATCATAATGTGGAGATGGGCATGTGCTACTGCTTTTCTGTGCCTTAACCTTTACTCATTGGAATTGAGAGAGATTGGATTCAGGAGCTTTGGGTTAAATAAATAAAAGGTAGCAACTGCCTGAGTGGGTTATACAAAAGAAATGAAAAAAAAAATTGATGCACTGTTGTTGAAGTTTGCTAATAACTCTTGGCCGGGCTTGAGAAAGAGATGAATGACAATTAAAAATGCTATCATTGCTATGCTGCTAAAAATTGCTAATTAGTCTGTGAGAATTAGACTGAGTGTGAAGTTAAGTAAAGAGACAGGGGGAGCAGCGAGACTTAAGAGAGCTAGTGTTTGTTATGAAGCCTATACTGTAGTTCACAGGTCTACAATGTTTTGTGTTAAGCTAATTTCTAAATCAGCTCAAGCAAGTGGTGTGCCTACCTTCTGAGTCTGATGACCTGAAGTGACAAATCATCTGATTATTGTTGTGCCATCCAGACCTTCCAGAGCTTGCCTTGTAGGAGCCTAACTATAACTGGAACCTGACCCCGCCCCAGGTCCCCACTAGTGGTTTGATCCCCCCCCCACTGAAATCTGAAATGGTGCCCCTGCTCTAACTGCTCTCATGCTGTAATTGTTTAGACTGTATGCAGGCTGTAGATTCAGACCTTCTGGGAAAAGCAAACAAAAAATAAGGCAGCAATATATGGGAAATAACTATGGTGGTGATGAAGGCCCAGAAGTGATGTTTTGGCCTTGGGTTACTGGGTCCTGCTATTACTATCCGTGGGATATGGAGATTCTGCTGTTTGGAGGGGGGATCTGGGGTGTTGTTGCTGTCCTTGGGTGGGCTAAGCTGTGTCTGGTTATTATGGTGGTGTCTTAGCAAAGGCTATGGAGGAGGAGGAGGAGTTTGTGGAGTTGGGATGGGCCTTAGCCAAGTAGCACACACAGTAACCCTCTTGGAGGTGCTGTTTGTCTATGGCATGGGTGAGGCTAGGATACTACACACCATGCGATTCAATGAATGGTTGAAAAACTGGTGCAGAGCACAGGGTTTTTGCTTCACTGGGGACTGGGGCTCCAACTGGAGGGATGCATGCCTATACTGGCAAGATGATCTGCATCTGTCCAGGAGGGGAAGCAGGCTCCTAGGTGATAGGTTTAAATGCTTCATAGTTAAGCTTTTAAACTAGCCAAGGGGAGAGGCACTGGTGAGAAGGAGGGAATTCCCAGCCTCTCCCCTCAAAACAGGGTCATCAGTTAGGTAAACACCAAGGTAGAGAGTTTGATAGGGAGCAGGACAGGGGTAAACGGAGAAACAGCCAAAGATAGTAAGGGCAGGGTTGGGGCTAAAAGAGGTGAGACCATAAAAATTGAGGGTGATGAGTACCAATGCCCGTAGTCTGGGTAACAAGCTTCCTGATTTAGCAGCTTTGATGGAAGAGGGACACCTGGATATTGTGGCAGTCACAGAAACATGGTACTCAGAGAGCCATGACTGGGATGTAAACATACCAGAGTATGCAATTTATAGAAGGGACAGGGAGGGTAAAAGGGGAGGAGGAGTAGCTCTCTACATAAGAGAAGGATCAAAGCAACAGAACTAAAGAGTAAGCAGGGAAGAGAGGAGGCACTGTGGGTCACCTTGGAAACAGGCAATGGCACCACAATCCGCATGAGGGTTGTGTCACCCTATCCATGCTTGTACTGCTCACTAACATACACAAACTCCTCTCAAGATCTGTGTAGCTACCAAACTGTATAGGATCATCTGAAATGTTTTACACTGGATAGGACTATCTGTACTACACTGTGTGACACGTGGACAGCCAGTTCTGAGTACACTATGATTTTTTGTAATTTAAAAATGTGTTATGGACTGTCTCTCATGAGAGATGCTGAGACAGCATGTGAGGTGACACACACACACCCAGGTTTTAGATGCAAGGTGTTACCTGGAAGGCCAGGTGCTAATTACAGACTAGAACAGGCCTTAATCAAGGATCTCCTGTTTATCTAAGTTAAATATAGCTTTAACTGCTAAGAGGGACATCAATATCCATTTTATGATATTTAGAGGAGGAAACCAGGTTATGCCACACTGGTGTGAAATCATAAATGCTTTGATGTCTGTGTGAGAGAGGATACTGCTCATAGATAAAATTAAATGTACAGACTTGATTGGGGAAGTCACAAAAGGAAAGGAGTTTCTGCTGATGTAACCTTAATTAACTTACATTCTAAAATGATAAAACATCCTGTGTGTATGATTTTTAATAAACAGAGGAGGAGCTAGGTGACCTCACACAAAGGGGTTGGCAAAGACAGTTTTTTAAACTGTATTACAGTACATTTTCCTTCAGAGACACACTTTTATCTATACTCTGATAAAGACACATCTTTGAGCACTTTAAGCAGGTATTCAGAGAGAGAGAGAGAGAGAGAGAGAAAACTCTAAGTACTGTAGTAGGAATTGCACTGTTAAAACCTTGTTCTTTTAAAAGATTGTATGGTTCTTGTGATATATGGTTCTGTATTTTATGTTTTACATACTTTTATCTATTTTAGTAAAACTCTAATTCTACTTGGTCTGTCTTTGAATTTCTTTCTTTTACAAGTGAAGTACATATGGTTAAAGCTGACACTATGCATAAGCTTGAATGGTAATACCAAACTAGAAAAAGGAAAGAGTAATCTGAGGTCTTTATTAGAGTTTTTAAGGGTTCATTTTGTACACCTGGTTAGGTGCCCATAGGCCAAGATGTCTGGCCCCCCAAAGACAGAATTATGTTAGCCTGAGCATTGGGTATGCTAGCAAGAGGTTCACAGTTTGAATCCCTCCAGAACTGAGACCAAAGGTTGATTCGAACCCACAAAAGACAGGAGGGTTACCCTGTTTCTGTTAACTGTTCACAAGACTACGCTTGGAGGTTGGCACTTTGGGAGTAGAAGGCTGACCTGCTGAGTGGGTTTGTGGCACACTGTTCATACCACATTGTTGTTTTTTGTACAATGATTGTTATTGACCTGTATTGTACTCTGACGTGGAGCCTTTGTAAATGAGTCCCTGACTCAAAGATTGAAATCTGATTGCTTAAATAAAATTAAAAAAATAAAAATACAGACCCCCATCTCAGGGGGAGGAAATGGACAAAGAAATGTTAGAAGGCATTCTTGGAATGGCAGAAAAAGGGAAACTTTTGTTGATGGGGGACATGAATTTGCCAGATGTTAACTGGAGCACGTGTGCTGCAGCCATATCCAAGAGGAGGGTCATTCTTGATCCCCTGCAGGTGACATGCTTCATACAGCTAGTGCTGGAACTCACTCGCGAGGGAGCAATCTTAGACCTGGTACTTTCAAATGGAGATGGTGAGAGGATCACAGATTTAGAAGTGGGTAACCATCTGGGAACTAGCGACCACCGAACAGTATGGTTCACGATAAATAGAACTGTAGAGTCAAGCCATACAAAAACAAAAGTACTGGACTTTAGGAGGGCTGATTTTGGCAAAATGGGTGAGTGCCTAAGGAATGCACTAGTAAATGGGCAGGAAGGAGGGGTAGAAGAACAATGGGAGAAAATCAAAACTGCCATCACAGAGGCAGCAAGTCTTTGTGTGAAGCAAATAAACAATACAAAACAAAGTAAAACACAACTATGGTTCTCAAAAGAGGTGGTGGGAAAGGTTAGGGAGATAAAGATAGCATTCAGGAAGTATAAGGAATCACAGAATGAGCAGGACAGAGAACTGTGTCAGTTAAAGCAGAAGGAAGCAGGGAAGGCAGTCAGAATAGTGAAGGCCCAAACTGAGGAAAAGATATCCAACTCTGTTAATAAGGGGGATAAAACTTTTTATAGGTAGATCAGGGAGCGAAGGAAGACCAAGGAAGGGATAGTGAGACTTAATAAAGGGAAGGGGAGGTGGGCAGAAGATGACCATTGAAAAGCAAAGATACTAAATGAGTACTTTTGCTCAGTATTCACAAAGCAAGCTATAGAAGCACTCTGGACAAGGGGAGTGGATAATAGTCCATTCACAGAAGAAAGGGTCCTGACAGAACTCCTAAAACTCAGGGTGTACAAAGCAATGGGGTCTGATGGCATTCACCCCAGAATTCTAAAAGAACTAAGGAGAGACCTAGTGACGTCACTGACTACCCTTTTTAACAAATCATGGGAGGACGGTGTGGTACCTGAGGACTGGAGGAGGGCAGATGTGATCCCTCTTCACACAAGTGTGAGCAAGGCAGAGGCAGGGAACTACAGACCTGTTAGTAAGGAAAATGACGGCATCACCTCTGAAAGAGAGAATTGTTGAGTACCTAGAGGCCAGCGGGGCACAGGACCCGAGGAAGCATGGATTCACAGCAGGAAGATCATGTCAGATGAATCCAATAGGTTTCTTTAACTGGGTAACCAAAGTAGTAGACCAGGGAGAGCTGTAGATATGGCCTACCTAGACTTTAGCAAGGCATTTTACACAGTACCACACAAAAGATTAATAAACAAGTTAACCACCCTGGGAGTGGGTCCCAGGGTGATAGCCTGGGTAACAAATTGGCTGACCAAAAGGATGCAGAGGGTAATAATAAATGGAGTACACTCTGAAGAAAGCGTGGTTACTAGTGGGGTACCACAGGGTTCAGTACTGGGACCAGTCCTCTTTAATGTCTTTATAGGAGACATTACAGAGGGTCTGGAAGCAAAAGTGTACCTCTTTGTAGACAATACAAAAATCTGCAACAAGGTTGATACACAAGGGGGGGTGGAAAGGATGAGAAGGGACTTGGCAAAATTGGAGGAATGTTCAAAAATATGGCAGCTTAGATTCAATACAAAAATCGCAGAGTACTGCACCTGGGAAACAAAAACCCAGGGGAAGAGTGCACAATGGTGGGGGGACACTAACAACAACAAAAATGGAAAGGGACCTCGGGGAAGTCATATCAGATGACCTTAAGGTAGGCAAACAATGTGAGAAGGCAGTAAGGAGGGCTGGAGGGATACTAGGATGCATAGGGAGAGGCATTACCAGAAGAAACAGGAAGTTGTTATTCCTCTGTACAGATAGTTGGTGAGACCACATTTAGAGTACTGCGTGTAGTTCTGGATACCCAATCTCCATAAAGACACAGACAGGATGGAGGCAGTCCAGAGGAGGCTGAAAGAGTTTAATATGTGTACCCTTGAGGAAAGGAGGGAGAGGGGGGACATGATAGAAACATTCATGTACCTCAAGGGAATCAACGAAGTCAAAGTAGAGAGCATTTCTGAGAGAAAGAGATGTGCAAGAAATGAAAATTATGTACCTACCGTAATTATGATCTTTCTGTGTATCTCCACCATTCATCACATATGAGTATTGGCCGGAGGTCAGGACTCCGCGGGAGCTTTTTTTTTTTTTTTAAAAGGGGTAGGCGGAGCCGACACTCCATCGGCGCCGCCCTCGAGGCCGACGTACTGCGTGGCGCTCGAGGGTTGGCCGTTAAGCTCTGTCAACTCCGCATGCTTACCAGTTCTGAGTCACCAGAGAGGTAAGAGGAAGGGATGGAGGGTGGGACAAGAGAGTCCAAGGGACAGAAAAAGGAAAGGATAACTGAACTAAAAGGAGAAATAGCGACTGAGAGGACAGCAAAGAAGAGATTAGACTAAAGGGATTGGGTAAGGGCCCCAATCTCTGGAAGCGGAAGAAGGGAGGGAAGGGAATTTAGGAGAGAGTGAGAGGTATCAAGGTATCTAACACCCTTGTCCATCACCAGATTGTATAGGAACTGCAAGGAGTAGCAAAGCTCTCTGCCAGAATTCAAGGTACAGAATAACTGGCAAATACCCCAGAAGCAGAGTCGGCTATTCTGGAGGAAGGACAGGGTACAGGGATTTAGTATTCTCTCAGGAAGAATGTTTGGTGAAAAAAAGGGATTTTCTTTTCTTTTTTTTTTGAAACGGTTGGATGGAAACCAGAAGGAGAACAGGAGGAGGGCAACCATCAACTCCCACCCCATCGGGGTGGAGTCATGCAGCAGAGAAGGAGTGCCACTCCAGCTGTCTACCCTTCATAGGAAAATACCCCCCCTGTGTGTCCCTACTTTACCCCACTCCTAAAGAGGAGAGGGGGAGCCACAGAGAGGGAGGGGGACCCAGAGACTGAGGCCCCAGGGGATGGTGGGTGGGGTTGTGATGAATGGTGAAGATACACAGAAAGATCATAATTATGGTAGGTACATAATTTTCATATCTTATCTGTGTCAGTCTTCACCATTCATCTAATGATGATACAAGCCCCGAGAGAGGTTGTTTCATTACACCCCAAGGACAGGGTCCTTAGCCCTCAGTGGGTGACACACTAAGGGGGACCCTTCAGGCCTGGGGAGGCCCGAGGTGGGGATAGAGAGATGGGCCCCTGCGGGGAAGGAAGGTGCCCCGACAAGCGCCGTCTCGCTCTACAGGAGAAAAGGTAGGTTCCCTGGTGGGCGGAGCAAATCACCCTACGCTGGGCCAAGGGTGACAACCAGGAAAGACCTAGCCATGCCAATCTCCTAGTGCAGATCGCTGTCCCTATGACCCTCGTAGCTACCTCATTGGCGTCATAAGATGCCCTCGCTTGGTGCCTTACTAGCTCCAGACCATGTGCAGAGAGCGCGATGGCTTGTCTGGTTTGCTCCGAGTCAGGCAACGAGGCTAGGATCTGACCTAGCCTGGACCACAAGAACTTGTTGTAGGCTGCATAGTGGGCCTGGTGAGCAGAAATAGAAAGGAGCAGCTGTGCTGAGTAGAAGGTCCTCCTCCCCCAAAAATCAAAATCCGAGGAGTCTTGATCTGGTGGCCGGTCACAGTGGAGGGCGCGAAGCCCATCAGGAGTGTCCAGATGCATCAAGCCAGACTGCAGATGAGGCAAGGAACCTGGAAACTCCGAGGGAGCGCAATACCTCTGGCTTAGGTCCCTTGGGGCAGGAACTCCGGAGAAGGGTCTCTGCCAGAAATGCAAGGACGCCTCCCAAAAGGGAGTAGGCCAGGGCAGCACCACAAGGGTGGCCTCGCCAAAATCACCTAGAAAGGCATGTGCCGCATGCTCAGGATTGCTGACAGTAGAGGGAGAAAGGTGCAAGTCCTCCAACATCCTCACGAGGAAATGCTGGTACTCCGAGAGATCAGCAGCCGGAGAGATGTGGACAGAAGGTTCCTCTCCCCCAGAACAGGGGGATGAGGAGCTGGAGGTCACCATATGTTCCGAGGGTGGCTGCACGGGGGGAGGTTGAAACACCTGGCTGTCCATAGTCTTAACATAAGCAGGGAACCAGGCAGCCACTGCTCTGAACTGCTCCCAGGTGAGAGGGCCGCTAGGACCAAGAATGCCTGGGAGTGCAGGAGAATGTGGCAGAGGGATAGGGGCAGAGCTGAGAAAAGAAGTCGGCTGACCTCTGCCGGGGCTAGGGAGTGGACCGTGAGCACCAGAGGAGGGTGCCCCGGAAGATTCCACAGCCGACAGCTGTACAACCACGTTGGTACTGCCTTGGCTGCACCAGAAGAATCCCAGTGGCGACTGGGGCCATAAAGGTCAGAAGGACGTCCCCTGCCTCAAAGAATGGGACTCCTCAAGGAACCGAGGAGGAAGGTGGAAATCCACGGCTCCGTCCAGGGCCTAAGTGGACCCCAGAAAGGGTCCGACGTGCGACCCCACACCCTCGACCCCTCAGAGTCCCAGAGAGTCCTCCTCCTTGAGAGGGCCAGCCTAGGTAGCTGGCATCTCTGGGCTGCCCCCGAAGGGGAGACCCAGGGAACAGTACCCTCCCCTCCTGTAGGCTTCTCAATGGGACCCAACGTTGGGCGATCAAGACACACCACTGGAGGGGGTACCACCACCGAGGGGTGGAGGAACCCCCCAAGACCAGGTTGCAGAGCTATGGTGGCTCGCACCACTACCTGCTGGTCAGCACCACTGACCCCAGTCTCGGGGGCCACCTGACTCTCCTCAGTAGGGGGCTGGCTCTGACTCGTCGACGAGACCACAGTGCTGCTCTCCTCCACAGCCAACCCCGAGGGGTGTGACTGCTCGTCCGACTCTGAGCTCGGCTCTGACTCGGCGAGGTAGAGTCCAGCTCTAAGCCAAATGCATGGGAGGCGGGCTACCAGCTAACAGTCCTGGGCCGACACTCAGAGTTGGCAGTGGGCACCAGCTCCTCCACAACCCTGAACGGGATCCGCAGAAGGCACCGGGGCAGCTCAGGCCAAAGGTCCAGAGCCTGGACCCAGACTCAGAGCCATCAAGTCCACCAGCACCGGGGGCAGTACCAGGGACAACGATGGCACCAACAGTAGCCCCAACAGCATCCTCGGTGCCGACAATGACACCGCTCGGCCCCAAGGCGCCACGAGTGGCACCGAGGACTGAAGTGGTGCCGATGATGGCCCTGAAGGCGGACCCAGCACTGAAAACGGCACCAACTGGCCCCTCGGCACCGCGAATGGCGCTGAGAGCATGGACGGTGCCGAGGACGGCACCGACAGCCGGAGTCGAAGGCCCTGTGGCGCTGAGCCACGGAGGCACGGCGCCATACTCAACATTGGCACTGAGGACAGCGCTGAGGCAAGACATTGCAAAGGAGGATGCCGGATCCTGTCCCATGGCACAGCGAGCAGTGTCGGCGCTGCGAACGGCGCCGACAGGGCCCACGGCGCCGTGAATGGTGCCGACCGACGGCATCGAGGATGGCACTGACCCGGGCCTTCCGAGCCGCGGGAGCGACACAGAGAGCCTTCACCCGAAGGAGCAGATCTGCCGCGGCGCGCCTCTCTGCCGCTCCCGGGAGTGGATGGGCCTCCTGCAGTGCAGGAGGAGCCTCGGTGATGGCCAGGCTACAACAGCCGAGGCCCTCCTCCTCGGTCCATATAGAACCGGGAGGGACCCAGAGGAAGGCCAAGAGAGCGGCTTGGCCTGACGAGTGTGAACCCCACCTCGAAGTCGGGGAGCTTGCCCCACCTTCAATCGCAGCTTCTGTTTGAGGACCCGGTGGTCCATGGAGAAGCAGGCATTGCACGAGTCCATGTCGTGAAGCGGGCCAAGACACACAAGACACCGGTCATGCTGGTCGGTGACGGAAAACTTCCGGCCGCATGGGCACCGACGCATGGTGGGCCGACCCGTCTTCGAAGACTTTTGGCCCTCCGACCGAGACATGACCTACGGAGAAAAAAACACCAAAACAGACTCGACGTCGCAGAATTCAAATAAAAAGGAAAGATCTTACTGGGCGACGTCGAGTGGAGGCAAAACACAGAACCGGCAGGCGACCGACTGACTGTAAAACGTCGATTTCAAACGGCTGAAGGCCTAAAATTCTTGAAGAAGCTTCCCATGAGGCATCCTCGACGGTGGGAGATGAAGAACTAGTAGGCACGTGGAGTAGACACAGCCTAACGGCCAACCCTCAAGCAGCACGCAGTATGTCGGCCTCGAGGGCGGCGCAGATGGTGTGTCGGCTCCGCCTACCCCTTAAAAAAAAAAAGCTCCTGCGGGGTCCTGACATCCGGCCAATACCCATATGTGATGAATGGTGAAGATTGACACAGATAAGATCAAGGGGGCACAGTTTGAAGATAGAGGGTGGATGGCTCAAGGTTAATGTCAGAAAGTATTTTTTCATGGAGAAGATGGTGGACGCATGGAACCACCTTCCAGAGGAGAATGTGGGGTCAAAAACAGTTGGGGAATTCAAGAATGCATGGAACAGACATAAGGCAATTATCGTGAATGGTAGGAAGAAGTAGTCTGTTGGTTAACTAGAATTTGATGGACTGCATCTGACTAAGGACGGAGTCAGTGCATTGGGGCAGAAGTGTGACGTCTTTGCAGAATATTTAAACTAGCAAAATGGGGAGAGGGGTGCAGAACCCCATACGCTGAATGGGAAGAACACCCCCCCCCCAGCAACAGTAGTGGTCAAACAGGAGTTCAGCATGTGTGTAGTTAATTTGCACCACCAGGTGAGGAAAAAGGTCCAGTTCCCCATACAACGCACAGGGGAAATGCCAGACCTCACCCAACAACTAACATACTGAAATCTGAGCAATGGAAAATCATGTACACAAATGCTTGCAGTCTGGGAAACAAGATCCCAGACCTGCAGGCACTAATGACAGAGGCTAAACTGGACATAGTAGCCATTAGCGAGACATGGTTTACCAGTAACCACACTTGGGAGACTTCAGCACCTGGCTATGTACTGTTCAGAAGAGACAGAGGTGCAAAAATGGGGGGGGCGTGGAGTGGCTCTTTATGTCAATGAAAATATCAAAGCTACAGAAATTCAGAATACACATAAGGAGCCAGAAGAATTGTGAGTCACCCTGGAAACAGGAAATGGTACAGTCATACGAACTGGTGTTGTTTACAGGCCTCCAGACCAGGGGGAAGACATAGACACATTACTGTTAGAAGATATACAAAACATGACAGATAAAGGGGAGGTTCTGATAATGGAAGACTTCAACTTGCCAGATACAAATTGATTAATACCAGCAGGAACATTTGCCAGAACTAGACACATGGTGGATTCCCTGCAGGGGGATGGCCTCAAACAACAGGTACAACAACCCACAAGAGACAGGGCTATCCTAGATCTAGTACTGACTAACAGAGAAAGGATGTCACATCTCCAGGTAGAAGGTCACCAGGGGGCCAGTGACCATCACACGGTATGGTTCAATTTGGCCACTAGAACTAAATCATTCCATTCCGAGGCAAAATATTGGACTTTAGAGGAGCTGACTTTAATAAGATGGCCAACAGAGTTAAGGTAGCCCTGGCAAAAAGAAATGCAGGTGAGAGGGTAGAGGCAAAGCGGGCAAGCATTAAGGATGCAATGCTTGAAGCAACATTCCACTGTGTTAGAGAGAAAAGAAAGTGCAAAAGAAGAAGGAAACCACTTTGGTTCTCACAAACAGTAGCAGAAAATGCCGGATCCAAAAGGCTGGCCTTCAGGAAATATAAGGGAACGCAGCAGGATGAAGATAGGGAGGCATACCAAACTTCCCTAAGGGAAGCAGGGAAGACAGTAAGGCAGGCAAAGGCCCAAACTGAGGAAACACTAGCACAAACAGTAAAAGAAGGTGACAAGAAACAGGGGAGGTACCCAAAGACTGGAGGACAGCAGATGTAGTCCCCTTATACAAAAGTGGGAACAAAGAGGAAGCAGGGAACTACAGACCAGTCAGCCCCACCGGTAGTGGGAAAGATCATGGAAGCACTACTGAAGGAGAGATTTCTCAGGAACATCTGTTGTCAATGGACTACAGGACCCAAGGCAGCATGGTTTCACCAGGGGAGGTCATGTCAGACCAACCTCATTGAATTTTTGACTGGGTGACTAGGAGGTGGATCAGGGAGGGCAGTGGACATGGCCTATCTGGACTTCAGCAAGGCCTTGACACTGTGCCACAGAAGACTATTACACAAACTGGGAATATGGGTGTGGGCAGGACAGTAGTGTGGTGGGTAGGTAACTGGCTGGGTGGCAGGACACAGAGGGTGGTGGTAAATAGCTGTCACCCACAGAGGAAGAGTGACCAGTGGGTACCACAGGGATCAGTGCTGGGACCGGTCCTATTCAACATCTTCATCAGTGACATTGCACAGGATCTAGAAGGCAGAATTTCACTGTTCGCTGATGACACAAAGCTCTGTAACAGAGCAGACACACCAGAGGGTGTAGACAGAATGAGAAGGACCTGCAGAAACTTGAAGAATGGTCAAGGGTTTGGCAGTTGAAATTCAATGCAAGAGTGCAAGATAATGCATATGGAGCACAAAAACCCGGCACAATATATCAGTTGGGGTGTAAGGATATAGCATGCACCAAGCAGGAAAGGGATCTTGGGGTTGTCATCTCTGATGACCTCAAGGTAGGGAAACAGTGTGACAAGGCATCAGGTAAAGCAAATAGATGCTGGGTTGTATAGGCAGGGGCATCAACAGCAGGAAAAGGGAGGTCATAATTCCGCTATACAAGACACTAGTGAGGCCCCACCTGGAGTACAGTGTACAGTTCTGGAGACCATACCTCGTAAGGACATAGACAGGGTAGAGAAGGTTCAGAGGAGGGCAACAAAGATGGTGCATGGGTTGCATCACAAGTCCTATGAAGACAGGTTGAAGGAACTGAACATGTACTCCCTGGAGAGAGGGAGAGAGGGGATATGATAGAGAGACATACAAGTATCTTACAAGGAGGAACAGGGTGCAGGAAAACACTATTTTTAAGCGAAAAAAGATGTTTCAGGACTAGAGGCATGGGATGAAGTTGGAGGGAGGACGTTCAGAGGAAACATGAGAAAGAATTTCTTCACAGAACGGGTGGTGGACAAGTGGAACACCCTGCCAGAGGAAGTGGTGGGGGCTGAAACAATCACGGGATTTAAGAATGCATGGGATAGACATAAAGGAATTCTAGAGGTCAGGGGTAAGGGGAAATAGACTTCTAGGAAAACAAACTGAACTTACAAGCTCAAATGAGCAGACTAGGTGGGCCATAGGCCCTTATCTGCCGACACTGTCTATGTATCTATGTATCTATGTATCTATGTAAGACTTTCTATAGATACATTAGTGAAAGGAGAAAGTCCAGAGTGGGAATTGCTAAGATCAAAGGGGATAAGGGGAGATGTGAGGAGGAGGAGAAGGACCATGTAAAAGCATCTATCCTAAATAGATATTTCTCCTCAGTACTTACTAAATAGAAGGTAGGGCAGGGCCCACAGCTAAGCACCATGGACACAGGAGGGAGGGAGGTATGCACTCATCCCTTCACAAAAGAAAGGGTCCTACAAGAGCTCAATAAGCTCAGGGTGGACAAGGCAATAGGACCTGATGGCATTCATCCCACTGTACTAAAGGAGCTAAGGGTGGAACTAGCAGAGCCATTATCAGAGTTATACTTGCACAACTTGTTAATGAACTTTTGTTGCCATTTGCCTTGTTATTCCATGGGGAACACCACCCCCATTTCTAGAGGTGTCATGGGAAGGATTCCCATGTCTAAAGGTCCCTCAGGAAAGAGCCCCCAGGAGAGAGGCGAGCCATTGGAGAAGGAGGGAAGGATGGTGGGGAAATGAAAAAAAATTCTTCTGAAAGAAACCGAAAGGCCTGCCTTAAATAGCTCAGGCACAAGGCATGGCTGGTTGCTCCAGCCCATTGTACCATAGGCAGAGCATTTCAATTCAATGGGCTTATGCAATTTAATCAAGCTAAGAATCGACTCTTCAGGCACAGCTGGAAATTCTTATTTTCCTACCCAGCAAGACTGTGAGTGGATAGACCAGGCCAGAGTCCACGATACTGCTTGTGCCACATAGCAGCAGAAAAATGGATCGAGGAGGAGGTGGAGGAGGCCAGGAGGGAGGAAACACAGCTTAATGCAGATTAAGGTACTGAATATATAAAACAATGGCTTTGATTCTGTCAGATATACAGCTTTATTGTTTCTTCTTTATGATACTTGTCCCTCTCTGCTGCTCTAATTTCCCCTTGGCGGAGAGGAACTAACATGGGGTGATGGAAAATGGCGGCCTCTCTAGACTCCTACGCTTGGAGGTTTATTTGTTCATATTACCCCTGACCGGGTTTGGGGACCCGGGTAACAGTGGGGAGTGCTACCTGCAACTGCCACAAGACATAGTATACCTGGGAACTGTCTGTATCTGCTAGTTAACTCTCGTTGGGCCCTAGACACTATGGAGTGGTCGTGTTAATAACAGGAGAGCATATTTTTGACTCAGAGTTACCTATGGTGGTGCATCCTGCTGCTGGTAGATTGCTGATGGTGACAGGAGAGAAAGCAATGTTGCCCTTTTTTCACAACCAGTAAGCAGGGTACTATGTATAATTTCTGCATATGAGGTCTAATCGACAAACTACGTCTACCTTGAAAATGTTGATGGCTCATACTTTAGGGACCGACCATGCCTAGAGGTGCGGGTAACAGCGGGTTCCATTTTCTTTTGCTTCATCTTCAATGGGGCTACTTCCTTTAAACAATTTATTTAACCACTCTAACTACTCAATTACCCCAGGTGATCTCTTATAGGTCAGCTGCACTTACATATTGATAGGCTGTTTTCTTCGACATTGCCCCACTACGGAGGGGTATGGGTTCAGGCAAGATGTTATATACTTGCCTGCTGTTTATAGTCAGAATTTTGGCAAAGATTTTCCTGCGGGGGGAGGGGGTTTGAATTTCGATAGGAAAACCTGGGAGATGGTTGTATTTGAAGGAGGGTGGGAAGGGAGAAATATCCTTTTGGGGGGGATACAGATGTTAATTAAACAGTTTTCTTGTTATATGGTATGTTGGTCTGGGGGGGCTGCAGGGACTGTGCCTCATTTTGCTATCCCTGGTGCATAACTGGCGGATGCTCCAACTAGGCCACAATACGCTTATTTGTATTGTTATGGTTGGGTTTTTTCAAGAGATTATATTAGGGTTAACTGCTGGTGAGGAAGGTGAAAATGGGTAAAACATGTGGCTATGTGCTTGCTGTGTAGTGGAGTCCAACTTTAAACAATATGTGGTATGATGGTGGCTGAATTTTGATGTTTGACATGGAACATCAACGGTCTTAAGTCCATCATAAAGTGCAAAAAAGACTGCTGCAAAGGTCCACAGACAAAAGGGTTCCATCACACTCTTACAAAAAATGCATTTCTCCCATACAGTATCCCTAAAAACTGCTGAATCTATGGTGGGTATATGGGTGTCCTCAATTTTCTCTTCTAAGGCATGTGGGGCATCAATTTGGTTATCCAGGGAGCCCCAGGTCCAGCTGTTGGACAAATTGGTGGACAACATGGTTAGATATGCTTTGACTAAGGTGTTAGTGCCGGGCAGAGGAGTCTTATTGGTGGGCTCTGTATATGCCCTGAATGTGGAAGACCCCAGTTTCTTCCAGAGATTAGCACTAGATATGGCTAGCTGGGAGGGCTCATGGATCCTGGGGGGGACTACAATTGCATCCTAGATACGGTACTCGATCGATCAAGGTGAACCCCTGTGACCCAATCCCAAAATGCAAAATCACTTGCTGCATTTCAAACTGAGCTGAATTTGATTGATGTGTGGAGACACTTGTATCCTACAGTAAGGGAGTATAGTTTTTATTCCCATGCTCACAACTCCTATGCATTCATAGATAGAATACTTGTTTCTAGCGCCCTGGTGGTTGAGGTGGGAAATGCTGGGTATCTGTCCATTTTTTGGTTTCAGACCATGCATTACACCATATCTCAATTTCTGGTACAGGGATCCCATCCACTGTCAGGACATGGAAGCTGGACTCTTTGCTTTTGAAAAATCAGGAGTACCTCTCTCACATGAGCAGTTCCCTGCAGGAATTCCTAGCATTTAACCGGGCAGGTGAGATATCCCATGCCACTTGCTGGGAGGCATTAAAAGCTTTTGTTAGGGGACTGACCATTTCTTTCGCAGCTCACACCAAGAGAAATTATAGTAAAGAGTTAGAGGTCCTTAGAAAGAAAAACGCTGCTTAGGAGTCAGCACACATGTTATATCCCACAGCTGCATTATATAACATAGTCCAGAAGTAAAAATGGAAGTTCAATACTATGTCCAGTGTGCAGTTAGAGAGGACTATATTATTAGCTAACTCAGGGGCCTACTTTGATGGGGATAGAGAGGGGAAATGTTGAGCCTGGGAACTGAAGTGTAAGGATGCGGCAAGAATAATTACACAGGTACAGAATGCAAGGAGAGAGATGGTACACAGGTCTAAGCTGATAGGGGACACATTCAGAGCATACTATAAATCTTTTTATACCTCTGAATGTGACCCTTCTCATACTGAATTGGATGCTTTTTTTAAGGACCGCCCTTTGGCTAAGATTAGTGGAGAGAGGGCTATGACACTAGAAGCCCCTATGGATAAACAAGAACTTCGGAGAGCTATGATGGCACTAAAAAGTGGTAAGGCCCCAGGTTCCGAAGGACTTCTGATTGATTTTTTTAAAATATTCAAAAACTACCTCTTAGATCCCCTTTTTGAGGCTGTAACAGAGGATCTGAGAATGGGTGGATTGTCCCACTCTGCGCGGTCTGTGACTATTACAATATTGCCCAAACCTGGGAAAGATCCGAGTAAATGTGCCTCATATAGACCAATTTCCCTTTTCACTGTGGATTATAAAATTGAAGCAAAAGCCCTGGCTTCCAGATTAGAAACAGTATAACCTGAAATTATCCACCCAGATCAGTCTGGCTTTGTTAAAGGTCATATGGGGGAAACATAATATTCGACGGACACAATATTATACTTAGGTGGGCTTGCACTAAAAGATCTCATGGGGCAGCGGTGATAGCCCTAGATGCAGAGAAGGCATTCGACCACTTGAAGTGGGGTTATCTGTTTTACACCCTGGATAAACTGTGGGTGGGTCCATCCTTTTGCTCCTGGGTTAGAGCTCTATACCAGGGCCCCATGGCGCAGGTCCTTGTGAATGGAGAGTTATCCAGGCCCTTCATTCTAGGCAGGGGTACTCGCCAGGGTTGCCCTCTATCACTGTTGTTATATGTAATGGCCTTGGAACCTCTGGGAGCTGCCTTAAGAGTGCATGAGGGAATTAGAGGTTTCGGGGGGGGGGGAGGTACCGAGCACAAAATAGCAATGTATGCTGATGATCAGTTTCTTTACCTGCAACACCCATCTGAGGACTTGCCTTAGGTGCATAAATTGATGTCGACATTTGGGGCTATTTCAGGACATAAAGTCAACTGGCCCGAAAAGTGAACTGATGCCAGTGGGCCTGCTGGAACGTGCCAAGCTTATAACTAATCTGGGGGGTCTGCAGCTGGTACACCGGTACAGGAGTGTAGCCAGAAATTTCCATTTTGTACACAGTCTCCAACAGTTACACCCCCCCCATTAAAAAATGTACACATCCTTTCGAAATGGCACCCCCTTCCAAACAAGTCAGATTGTTGTCAGATGATTCCTCTACTCTCTAAAGAGGTCATACATACATTAGACACTCCTCAGTGGCCTACACTAACCCAAATACTACAGATTAGAATGATAATATTAACAGAGTGGCTTATGGTTTGTGACAGGCACTCAACAAAACTGTACACAAATGTGTACACTGAGTATGCCTGTCTACACCCTTGCCGGTTAAAATACTTAGGGGTCCAAATATCTACGATGGTGGGTGATCCGTACAGATTGAACTTTAAGCCCCTTATGACTAGTATTACTGATGACTGTGAGAGATGGATGTCCCTGCTCTTATCCTTATTAGGGAAAGTTGGAGTTATCAAAATGACTATTCTTCTCCGGCTTCTGTACCTATATCAGGCCCTACATGTAAGACTGCCACAAATACACTTTAAGCAAATAAATGCACTCACACATAGGTTCTTATGGTGGTGGGGGGGGGGGCGAGCCAAGATTTCAAGAGCGATATTGCAGAAGCTGCCAGAAGAAGGTGGAGTTGGTCTACCAAATTTTAAACTATGTTTCTGGACTGCTCAACTTGCTTTTCTCCCATCTGGGACTTTGGGATTAGACTGCCCTTGGGTGAGCCTTGAGGAGGACATGCTGCAGGGAAACCTAACCCATGACCTACTCATTGGGCATTTACAAAATATGGAAGAAGTGCGTTTAAGTAACCCTTTCACTGCAGCTACCCTACGGGTTTGGAATTGGGCACATGTGCTTATAGGGCATGAATGGGGTAACTCGCCAAATCTGAATTTGTTACACTTTATGCAATCTAGTGGGAGTTGTACTACAATGATGATTCAAAGGTTGTGGGCATGGAGAAAAAAAGGCCTCATTGCAGTCAATCAATTATTTAAAGGGGGGTTGTTAAAGAACTTCACACAGATCTGTGCTGAATGGAAGATCCCACCTGGAGACTTCTTTGTATATCTGACCATACGGCATAGAAGTGGGACCACCCTTACGCTTACAAACAAATGGGCTAAACCTTCACCCATTGAACAACAAATGTTTTGGCCACATCCGGGAGATAAACCTATGTCTATTTACTACCATATGCTACATAATGCCCAAGACCCTATACAAAAAAAAGGCATTGTGAGATGGAGCGACGACCTTTTGGTATCCATAAGCCATAAAGCCTGGTCGCTAGCCTGTTCACATTATCAACAATGCTCACATAGTAATAAATTAAGGCAGATCCAGCTGTACTTTCTGCATCAGGCCTACATGACTCCCCTGCGCCTGCATATATTAGATGCTAACAAATCACATTTATGCCCTAAATGCTTGGCGGAAGGGGCAGACTTTCTGCACCTTGCACTAGTGTGCCCACGGGTAGCTCCATTTTGGCATGCAATGCATGGTATCATGTCCAAAGTCTTGGGATATAGCCCTTTTAAGTCCCCTGTAGAACTGATGCTTGGAGCTGACCCGAAATACCCAGATCATGGGAAGACAAATCCCCTTTGGTTCATACCGCTTATTAATGCACAAAGAACTATTGCCCAGCTTTGGATGTCACCCCCCTTCCATTAGTAGATGGGTTCAAAATGTTAAATCTTGTATGATTTTTGAGCATGCACAGATGTGTGCCCAGGGTAAGAAAACTCAATTCTGGGAAGTGTGGCATCAATGGCTATCGGCGGTTGAGGCTGACATTATCCCAACCTGAAAGGTGAAGACCATTTACAATAATGAACGGTTTCTCTTTATAAGGTGTAGCACAACTTGTAGCACCTACTGTTGACAGCCTATTGTCTTAGAAATACTGTCAATGCGTGTAATTAGTCAGTCAGAACACAATTTACATTATGCTGATGGACAAATATCAATCCTGTAAACCATATCAATTTTGTAAATCCTAATGTACTTTGTAAGCACTAACTGTATATGTATAATTAATGACGTATGTCATATCCATTGTTGATCTCTACTTGTACTGCAAGCCTATCCACATATTTAATAAAAATATTTTACAAAAACAAAACAAACAAAAAAACTAGATGGAACTACACCAACAATAGTTTACCTTTTTCATACCCACCTCTTTGCAGTACTGAGATTCAGCAAACTAGACCTTTCACCCATCCCTGTCTCACTTTAGTATTACAGGAAGGATTATTGGTCCAATTTAGCACCATACCTAATCCATATAGCAAGCACTGCAATAGAAATGTCAAATGCTCCTAAGTGAGGAATCATTTAAAAAGATGATTAGTTCTAACACTGAAACTGCACACATTGATGGATTCTGCTGGGATTATAGAAACTTAAGCTCCATTAAAATCTTGTTATTAAGGTATCTGTGCTCTTACCCGAATTCCAAGCTCAACATTTTCTCCTCCATAGATCTCCATGCCTTCATCTAGCAAGCCAATTTCTTCAAAATACTGTCTATCAACCACAAAGCATCCAATAAGTGCAGGGCTTCTAAAAAGAACACAGAATATTGAAATTAATGAAGAAAGCACAATAATATTGTCTGACATGCACTACGAATAAACACAATAGTGACAGCCACTCTGATTTTATCCAGGTGCACTGTGTATAAATATATAAGTGTGTGTGTGTGTGTGTGTGTGTGTATATGTGTGTGTGTGTATATATATATATATTTATGCAATGGGTGTGACACCAAAAGCCATTGAATAAATCCATTTATTTCTACATATGTGGAATAAATCTAACCAACCTAGATTTATCCCACATATGTGGAATAAATGAAAACTGTCAATCACAAACACTGTGCCAGACCTACATTCTGCCACCCACACAGCTGGCACACATAAACGCAATCAACACTGGCACAACCAGTAAATCATCCACCTGCAGAACCCCTCGTGCACTCAACAAGAAAACTGCAGGCAAATGACATTTCACCATACTACATTACTATCGTAAACAGCACAACCATTTTCGATACAGAAAAGACGCTGTTTCCATAAAAAAACTATAAATAGCACCAACAACTTCGTGACTCTGGATTTCCGATACCTTTTCCGACCACAAGTATTACAGAAAAAAACGACTGTTACTGCATACAAAATGGCAACACAGGAAACTGCTGTAAACTTTCAAATGGAACTAACCCAAATACTAACACAATTTGAAGAAGACACTGAACCTCTACTGGAACCCCAGCAACAAAATAACTCACAAAACACAGACATACCAGAAGAACCAAAACCCAGCACTAGCACCACAGTGAACATAGACGAAGATGCCATACAAAATATATCCAAGCAGGCAAAACACCAACACGATGAAAAGACTCACAGTGATGTCTTGACCGTTCAAAACTACCTCAAAGAAAAGCACAATATAGAAACTCCGCTTGAAACCATTACACCAGTAAACCTGGATAAATTACTTGCTACCTTTTCATGCACTCCACCAGAAAAGACGGAACTCCCTACGAGCCCTTAACACTATGTGCCACATTCCAGAGTGTTGAAAGATATTTAAACCAAAAACGCTATCCAGAATCTCTATCAACATCAACTGCTTTCCTCACAACCAGAGAAATTCTGCAGTGCAAACAAAAACGCCTCAAAAGTTATGGCAAGGGTAACAGACCAAAAGCAGCAGATGAGCTCACAGATTCCCTTATCAACAAACTATACGAGACTCAACAACTAGGCCCACACAGCCCTGATGCCTTGCTTAACACCATGTGGTTAATAGTTAGCCTATACTTTGGTGTCAGAGGCATAACGGAAATGAGAGCAGTCAAATGGGGAGACATCATCATGCAAAAGATGAAAACGGACTGTGCTACCCCAGTATACCAGTGAACGCCATACAAAACTAGACAAGGCTCCAACCCAAAAGAATGCAGAAAACTAAAGCCACGAGCATGCTAAGTACAACAAAATCCTACTAGATGCCCAATCACCAATTACAAACTCTACAGTACCCACAGACCAGCCAAAGTAAACCACCCTGAAGCACTGCTTTTCTTAGCTATCAACAACAACATAAAACCTCAAAAGTACACAAATGGTTTAAAAATCAGCCTGTGGGTATTAATAAGCTCTCCACTATTGTCAAAACATGGTTACAAATGCAGGCATACAAACTGATAAACCAACCATTCTGTAATGAAAAGCATCTGGTATAAAAAATTAGTGGACAGTGGAATACCACCAACCGAAATCATACAAATTTCAGGCCACAAACAGCTCCAAAGCCTCAATGAATATTCAAAGCTCAATGACTCCAAACAACAAGAAATAAGCACTTTACTAAGTGGCGATCAGACTCCACAATCCAAACCTTCCTGTCAACAACAACAACTGACCACTATTCCTACCAACTACAAAGACCTACTTGGAACCTGCATCAGCAAACCCATCATACATGCAAAGCAAGTCACCTTCAATATAATTCAAGGTAAGCATAATTACACTACCAACAAATTCACAAACTACTACATAAAACCCTCCTCCACCCAATACCCACCCATCACCACCACTTCCACCCTTCCAAACACCACTCCACATTACAAACCAAACACATAATGCTCTTTTTTCTCTCCCCATGCAGGTAACAAGTATGACACCTACGCCAAGAAAAGACCGATGGTTTTAGATAGTGACAGTGACTCTGAATAAAGTTGCAAACGACCATATATTCTCGATGAAAAAATATCAAAAACCTCTAGAAATGAAGACAAGATCTGAATACAGCAAAGAAAAAGACATCAACAATAATTCACCTTCCTACAAAAAATACTCTCAAGCCAGAAAGAAGATCTGTGCAGACCTAAACATTCGTTCCTGAAATACTGTGACAATAAGAAAAAAACCTCTTAATAAGCTGAACCTACAAGCAAAAAAAGTCAAATGAAGGCTCGCAAACTAGAACAAATTTCTAACAAAAACTGGACTTTCCTTTCTTCAAAACACATCCTGGATATTCACCATCTTTGGAATACAGACCAACTACTAGCGGAAAGACAATCTGAATTAACCGAAAAAGGAAAATAAATACAAATTCTACACAGTAAAAATACTCTATCAAACCCTATGGACTACAACACAAAAATAAACTTAACCCTCCCCCACCCTTACCCCACCTCAACCCCATACCCAAATCTTCTAAAAACTCTTCTTTTTGAAAATGAACTCTTTACTGCAAGTTGCAAAAATCATAGAAACCCATACAGTGTTCTAAACTATGAAAATTCTGCTCTGTACAACAAAAATAAATGCTACTGTTTCTTTTTCTGTTCAATAAATTTTGCAAAAACTTACCTTCTCAGTCTTGTTCCTTCCAATCCACCAAGCCAAACTCCGACATACCAAAAAAAAAAAAATAATAAAAAAAGCCCCAATACATCAATCTCGAACAAAAATAAAACACCCAAACAGGATACCACTCCAAATTCTTCAGATCTTCACGAAATCTTCCTCCACGGTCGATCGACGAAGAAAACAGCACGCCACGACTAAAATCCACAGTGTCCTCCTCAAACTCTTCCATACATCCACCGACCGACGCTGTAGTACATCGACGCCCACAACAATGCAACGCTCTCCGGCAACACCAAACACGAAGTCCCGCTCTCCAAAAGGCCGCCACCTCAAGCAATCCAACAGCACATCCTCCTCGAACTCCTTTCTCCCGAAACTGCGCCACAAATCTCAGCCACCCCACCAACCAATCACAAAGCACGCCACCACACGACACCCAATCACAGCACCACATGCACATCAATCACCCAACCTCCCACTGTAAGACACGCCTCAGCCAATCAAAACTACTTTCCCGCTACGCCAGCCAATCACATCACACCAAGCACTCTCCAGCCACCACAACCAATCAAATCCTACAACCACACACCCATTCACACAGCAATAAAAAAAAAAACCTTCCACCATAAAACCAAATAGTCCTCCATCAAAAATTACATACCACACACAGTTTAACGATAAACATCATAAACATCACCACAAAACCCATTGCATAACAAGAAGGAGTGAGGGATCATGGATGAAGTTGCCCGTGACCTCGGTAACACTGTGGCCCGCCACGCCACGCCACTCGTGGAGGTTACCCGAGGTCACCGGGACTTGTGAAAATAACTACTTTATTCCATGGTCCACCATCAAGATATCTCCCTATATATATATATATATATATATATATATATATATGTGTGTGTGTGTGTGTGTATATATATATATATATATATATATATATATATATATATATATATATATATATATATATATATATATATATATAGAGAGAGAGAGAGAGAAGACCCCAGGATAAAATCCACTTTTAAAACACTCTGCAGTATGCTGCAGCAGACCTACTGAATAAAGCATTCTGCAGAGTGTTGCAAAATGCTGCAGAATTGGGTTTCATCCTGGAGGATGCCACTGTATATAATTCATTGCAATAAAACTTCATTAATGCATCAGTTAGGGTTGATAGCAAAGTGACAAAAGTATGGAAATGTGATGTTGGGGTTAAACCTCATCACCACCCCCACCCCATCCCACCACCCACACTCCACACACCAACTGACATCAGGGTGTGCTATGGGGTCATCAGGCCTAACACTCACCCCATTCCATGTGTAAACAGACTGACGTGCTACAGTATAAGAGAATGGGCTGAGAGTTAGGCCTGATGACCCCATGGCACACCCCGACATCTGTTGGTGTGTGGTGTGTTGGGTGGGGTGGAGTGGTAACCCTAACATCACATTTCCATACTTTTCTCACTGTGCTGTGAACCGTAACTGATATATTAAATTGTTTGCAATGAATTTCCCTTCTTTTTGACAAACTGTAATGTAACTGGTATGTAGTTGTGGGAGCACAAACACAGGTTTTTGCAAAGAATGTCCTTACTTTTTTGAGATACTATAATTATATCCTCATTTGTCTGTGGGAGCGTAGGGTCCTCTGGGCCCTGAGCTCCCATCCTTCCATAGATGGGTACATGTAATTTATGTTGTTCTGGAAACCCAGAGACCTCCAGGCCCTGTACTTCCATTTATACAAAAACAGCAACCAAATTGCCAGCATTGCCTTCTCATTACCCCACCTCAAGAACCTGGTACTAAAAGTTTTCAAATCCCCACCAAAACATTATTCCATGCCACCAAAATGTCATTCTGTGCCACAGGTGCAAAAACACAGTTTAGCCAAGATTTGAAAAAGGACAGCTGTCACATTCATGAGGTGTTGTAAAAAATGGCTATGTTGAAAACTTGGGGTCAAAATATTTAAAATCACCGAAGGTGCAAAGTTATTAAAGTACAAAAATTGGGGTTTAACATAGAAACCACTGCTCAACCATAAATATAGTGGCATGGCTGCAACACTAAAATATAACTGTAAATTTGAGCATGTGTGAACTGTGAAGTGTGTTTCATCGACCCAGTGTGTTGTTTCGTGTGTTCTGAAATAGGTCTAGTTTTTCCCTTTTTAGGGCTCCATATTAATGCAATCTGTTTGCCTAATATTCATTTTTTTTTAATATTTAGACATTTTAGAACCCAGCTGACATCAGCTGAGCTGAAGACTACAATGGAATAAAATACAGTGACATTGGTTCAGTTCATATCATTGGGTTTTGCTTAATTGTAGTCATCAGCTCAACTGATGTCACTGTGTTCTGGAACTGCGAAGTACAGTATTTTAAAAATGAATATTGGGTGTGCAAGAGGCTGCATTAAATGGGGCAAAAAATAAGGAAAATATTATATAGAACTATTTCAAAACAAGCACACAAAATAATACACTGTGATATTACACGAAATTCATATATGCACAAATTTACAGTTATAATAACGAATGTAAACAACATTGTTCATGTTCCCTTTAAAATGTATAGCACTAGCTAAGTCTTCAAAATGGGGACTGAACTGTCTGAATGTGTAGCGCATTCTTATTTTAAAGAATACTAATATTGGGAATAGTACCAATGTTATGTTCAGTGTCAAGAAATGCGACCATGCCACTATAATATTAATAATTAGAAATCCCCACCCAGACTTTCGTAGCTCCCAGGCAGTTGCACCAGTAGATAAGTACTTTCTGTGCAGGGTGTTGCAGGACAAGTCTCTGCCCTTCAGTTCCTGAAATGCCTGCAAACAGAGTCCACTAATCTGTTCCCTGCATGGACATCTTTGGCAGTGCTGCCACCACAGACAGGTGTCTACTGCCCTGGTGTGCCATTCACTTGTTGCTGCTGAGCTGCGTGATTAAGGATTATAGTCTGTGCTGGTCATAAATGTAAAGTGCACCCTAAAGGTAAGCAGCGAGGCTCAGTTCTGTTAGTGACAAGAACACCAAGATCACAGGTTTGAATCCTGTTACCAGCTCACCTGGTGACATTGAGCAAGTAAATTGACTTCCCAGTGCTTCAGCCCCTCCTCAGCTATAAAAAAAATTAGCAAAAAGCAGGACACCACTGAAAAGGGGATGTTGCATCAGTTAGGCTAACCTTGGAGTATATACAGTACAACTCAATAATATTAAAGCATCGAAGACAAACACTGAGCAATTCAGGAAGTCCAGTACCATACTTGTTGCAAGATATTTCTCCAGGAATAGTGTGTGGATCCCGATTAGTTGAACTGAAGCTCTTGTCAGAGAGCTGCAAGGTACTGTCCAACTGCTAAGTTCTCATCGGTATAGGGAGAGAAATGGGGATGACTGATGGGTTTTAACATACACACGTGTAACAAAAACTACGATCCTAATAAATATTTCTTTCAAACTAGTTTAGCAGTCATCTGACTCATGCATGAAAATCATTTGCTCTTATTTATTTATTAAATTTTGATGATTGGGTAGGCCCACTGAGCCCCGAAGGTCCCTTTTTCAGGGGTGACCCAGGGAGACATTACATAGAGAGATACAGGAAGTGAGAAGGTTACAGAATATGTACAGGTTCAATAGTTGCAGTTTATTTTTTTATGTCACATATTTCGAGCAATAATAGCATTCTATCTGTTTTGGTATGGCATGACCCAAGAACATTGGTGAGTTACTGAGATAGGGGATACTTCAATACTAAGGTTGTGCAAGTAAGGTGGTTAGCATGAGTTGGTGGGGGGGGTGGACTGTCAGGTGCCCTGACAGCAGCAAGTGCTGGCCTCAAGCAGGTATGTCTTGATCCCGGTCCAGAAGTTCATGAGAGTGGGGGCTTCTTGTACCACTGGTGGAAGTTTGTTCCACAGATAAGGGGCGGTGATGGAGAATTACTTGCCACCCATGTGAATCCTGACCCTGGGGGTTTCCAGCAGAGTCCGCCCTGAGCTCCTCAGGGTCCAAGGGTTGTGCTTGGGGGCAGTGATAGCTGCAAGGTTGGGTGGAGCCACCGGGCTAAATAGCTTAAATGCTAGGCAGAGGAGGGCATATTGGAGGTGGGCTTCAAGAGAAGGCCACTGTAATTTGACCAGTGTATCACAGTGGTGGCTTCTGGAGTGATCCTGGGTAGCGAACCATGCTATTTTGTTGTATAGGATCTGCGGCCGGTGGACCTCCAGCTTGGTCATGCCCTGTAGTACCGGAGCACTGTAGGTCAGTGTGGGGAGCAGGACGTTGGAGGCAATGGAGAGCCTAGCTTTAGGTATAAGCTGATCCTTGATCTGATACAGGATGCCAGGTTTCCCATAGATGGACTTGGTCACTTGTTCCACATGGGCCTTGTAGGTGAGCCCTTGGTCAAGCGTGAACCCTAGATATTTTAAGGAGGGCACCACTTCAATGCTGGTCTTTGCAAGTGAGTTTAGCTGTAGGGTGTTGGTCCTGTCTTGCCCCAGGGATCTGGGCCCAAACAGCATGGCTTTTGTTTTGCCTGTGTTCAAGACCATTCTGTTTATTTTTAGCCAGTCCTCCAGTGCCGTGAGGTCTGATTGGAGTGAGGGCCAAGATCCACCAAGTTGTACGAGGAGCGGTAAATGACTGTGTCATCCGCATATTGTACTATCAAGCTACCCCCGCAGTGTAGGTTAAGGTCATTCGTGAGCAACGAGAATAGTAGGGGACCTAGGATTGAGCCCTGTGGTACTCCCTCTTTAAGGGGTAGCAGGTCTGAGAGCACTCCCTTCCAGTTGACTCTTTGGGTGCGGCCAGATAAATAGCTCTCGAACCACTTGAGAGCAAGTGGGTCTAGGCCTATGTTGTTCAGCTTATCTAGCAGGAGGCAGTGGTCGACAAGGTTAAAGGCCTTGGACAGGTCAATGAATACCATCCTGGAGAGGGTCCCCTTGTCCATGGCTCTGAGTACATCTGTTGTGAGGTTCGTGAGGGTGGTGTCTGTACCATGGTTGGTTCAAGAACCGTGCTGAAAGGAGGCCAGTAGATGGTGAGTCCCCAGGTAGTCATGGAGTTGGCTGTACATGAGCCTTTCCTGTAGTTTGGCAAACAAACAGAGCAGGGAGGTTGGCCTGTAGTTGCTCGTGTGCTCCCTGGAGCCACCCTTGTGTATAGGAACCACATTTGCCTGTTTCCGCTGGTGTGAAATAGTTCCTTCCGGCAGGGATCTATTAATGAGCTAGGTCAAAGGTCTGAAGAGGGATAGGGTGCCATCCTTGAGCTCTGACACACTTGGTAGTTTTGTTGTCCAGCTTCATGTCACTTTGCAAAGCAGACTTCACTACAGAGCCAGATACTGTAAGCTGCACAGTCCAGTGACAGCCATCAAGTCTCTACAGCTAGTGTCAGAAATATGAATATTAACCAGTACAGCGACTGACAAGAAAGCCCCAATTTTTACTTCTGCTGATAAAATAACTGTATTCAGGAATGGGAAGTGATGAGTCAGCCAGTCAGATCAAAAAGGAGCACCTTTAACTCCAAGATCATCCCTAGGATTGTAAACAACAATGGCTGTGCTGTCAGTTGATTAGATCAGAAACATAAAATATTTTGTAAATATACCACTTTCTTAGCAATTTATTCATTTTCTGATTAGTCCCCAATTAGCCCTCTATAGCACTTTTTTTAGCCATTTTGACTGTCAATATAATCAAATCAGACTATCTGGTACCCAGCTTATAAAAAAATAAAACAAAAAAAAAAAATTAGAAACAAATAACAAAAAAATACTTCATCCATCTGTTGGCAGCCACACACAAAACGGCAAACCTGTATTTATTAGAACATCCCAGACTAATAATAGTACGCTAAAATGAATCCTACAATTGCTCCAAAAATAACATATCCCCTAGATTTTAGGATTCTTGCAAAGTACAAGCAACACTTTAACCCATGGGGAAGGGCACCACTTGACACCAGAGAAATGGTAGCTCACTGCTGCCTGCAGCAGGAGTTCCAGCTGCTGCTGTTGAAGTCAAGAAAGTCCCACTGTTCTCATACAAAGAATATGGGTAAATGGCTCCTCTTGCTAAGCCAGACACACGGGACTTTGGCTACCCAGAAAACATATTTCTGGCAACCTTTTGAAAACACAGACACCGGAATATACCTAAGCAGGCCCGGTTTAGGTAGGTTCAGGTGTTAGTTTTTTTTTTTTAATTAATTATTTTGCCAGCCCAGTGGCACAGAGGGCTGAGGCGCTGGATGCCTTACCTAACATCACGCCTTGGGAACAACCTTGGGTCATCGGACAGCAGGCACGGGGGACAGGGAGGGAGCAGGATTAAGCAGCTGAAATGCAGCTCTCCTTTCCTGTGGAGGTTGTCCACCCCCCCTCTTGTAGTTCCACTCCCATCAGGTGGAGCTCCAATGGGTAGCGTAGGTAGGAGGTGGCAATTGCTAAGGCAGGGGTGGAAGGGGCTGAGCCAGCACCTGGAGTGTGTGTGCACCTCCACATGCAAGCACTGCCATGATTACCGGGGTCCCAGGTTGGGTAGGAAAGAGGGGAAAAATTCAAAAATTGTGTGTGTGTGTGTGTGTGTGTATATATATATATATATATATATATAAAAACATTTTTATTTTCATATACTTTAAATGGCTGCTTTGCACAAACGAGTGGAAAGTACGCAGCAGAGGTGCGTGCCCTGCCTGCGAAGCTCAGCACCAGCAGACAGGTGCACTCAAGACGGTATTCACTAACAGCCATCACCTGTTCAAGGCTCTGCCCCAACCCAGTGTGCAGGACTCTGCTGGTGGCCAGGGGCAGAGTTGTGCACCCAAGGGGGTAGCCAATGACATCCCTATCCTGGGTCCCACAGTAGATCCCTTAGGAGGTAAGGCACGGGTCTGAGTGCATGAATACCATCCACAGGCACCCAGACCCATGCAGCCAGTACCCAGCATCCATTTGCCTCCCCCAGCCATGCCCATGTTGTGCAGTGCCCTCTTGGAGCACGGATTGACCACAGCTGGTGTACCCCCACCCCAGTCTGGGATGGCAGACCACCCCATCTCCCAGTACACAGTAGTACCCCCCACCCTGCCAATGCCTCCCTGTTAGTGTCCTATTCCCAGTATCACAACAACGGACCATCCCCTGGACCTGATACCCCAATTCATATTGTTGTTCAGTGTACCCCCTGTGGCACTGACTACACCTGCCCTCCATACCTGCATATCAGCACTACGGCACAGGACAGCTAATGGAACAGCCCTCCACACACCTCCTTGGCCACTTGCTAGCCATGTGATTCTGGGAGCAGTCTGCCTATATGTAGGGGTGTGCTCCCAGAATCACCTGGATGGCAGATGGCCAAGGAGGTGTGTGGAGGGCTGTGCCACTGGCTGTCCAGAGCTGCAGCACTGACGTACAGGTACAGGAAGGGGGTGGGTGTTGTCAGTGCTGCAGGGTGGGGGGTACATTGAACTCCAGTGTGAGTCAGGGGTATCAGGTTCTGGGCTCGGGGGTACAGCCATAGATCTCTAGGCAACCACATGTGATGACTGGGTCAGGCACGCCATGACCCTGCCATGGACAGGCCGGGGGTAGGGGGGACCTTGCTCACCACAGGTGTTGCCATGATCAGGGTTTGGGACTGAGGGGCTGGGGCACCACTGAGTGTGTGTGGGGGGTCTGCTCCTAGACAACTGGGGTAGGGACAGCATGTGTGGAGAGAAGGGGTTGCCATGCTATGGGGGTGATGGGGCAGCAGTGTGGTGGGGGTTGGGGGTTGTTTGGCACATTCAGGGTTCAGGTGGCTGGACGACAACCATGGGTGTGGAGCCATACCACTGGGCATTGATGTACTACAGTAGAGGCACTCTCCCGGTCAGCTGCCCCAGCCCTCCTCAACTGCCTAGTGGGCTGGGGCCACACAGTGGGTTGTGTCCTAGTCCTGCTGCGACCAGCGGGTGATGTCTGTAGGGGTGTGCAGTGAGTTACTGCAGGGTCCCCCCTGCCATAACCTGCACCCTCCTCTGCACTCCTGTGGGCTGAATTACATACCTTAGTGAATGTCGCGTATTGCTTGCACACCCCTCACCCGCCCTAGTGCATTGCTGTCCATGCAGCTCAGGGGATCAGGTACGTGTGGGTTCTGCACCTCTTTTGTGCATCCCATGTGGGGGATGCAGTGGGTGTGGGGTGGCTATGTGCTGCGAATCTGCAGTGCATAGCCACTCCACACTTTTGTGCATAGCACCGGATATTTGTAAGTTTAAAAAGGAAAAAGAATGGGCAGACTGGGTGGGCCACATGCTCCTTATCTGCTGTCAAAGTCTATGTTTCTATGAAAATGGTGGCCATATGAAAAAGGATTTTTCTCTTACGAAAAATGATTAATCCCATATGAAAAAAGGATTCTTTTTTCACTTCATACAGCTATCTTGAAGTGCTTATTGACCATGCTCAGAACCGAAATTTTAAAATTTAATGACTATTTTTTTCACCGTACCACCGAAAGATACATCTGTGGGCCAACCCCTTTCTACCATGAAAATTGCAGACTAAAATTCCAAACAGTCTAGGTGCTACAGTTCTTCAAAAAACAGCAAAAAATCTAAAAAAAATCACTTTTTCACTATCTGGATCTCGGAAGCCACACATCTGAACAGTACAAAACTTAACACATCCCGAGATCTACCCAAAACTGTGATTTCAAAATTTTGTGCCAATCTATTGAACTGTTGGTAAGTTATTATAGTGCAAAATTTGGGATTTTCTCACTCTATAATTATATATATATATATATATTTTTTTTTTATACAAAATCACACATGCCCCCATAATGCAAAGCATCATGGGCTGCATATGCAAATCACCACAGAATATTATGCTGGTTCAACTTTAAGCAGAAATGCATGGTGCCAGTAGGCCTTCCACACAGTTTGCAAAGGGTGCCAACAGAAGACACAGACACCTGTTTCGTCCCACCAGGACTCATCAGTGTGCCTTGGCTGTTTGACACCCCAGTGGAATGAACCAGATACCCTAAGATTGTCTGTCTGGGTTATGTTGTAAACCCAATTAAAACAAAAATACAAGTTAAAAGACAAAGAATCTCCACGCGCAAGCACTGAGGCAATGGTTACCCCAAAGGGCATTGGCTGGGAAGCCAAGTTTCAAAGAAGTACAAAATCACACATGCCTCCATAATGCAAAGCATCATGGGCTGCATATGCAAATCAACACAGAATATTATGCTGGTTCAACTTTAAGCAGAAATGCATGGTGCAGAAAGGCCACTCACTCAGTTTGCAAAGGGTGCCAACAGAAGACACAGACACTTGTTTCATCCTACTACATATATATGTAGATAGATATATATAGATATATATAGATATATATAGATATATATATATATACACACACACACCCATACATATTATAGAGGCACAGTTGTGCCTCTAAAGTTAGGGTTGAGAAGGCACTTTAATGTTTAAACCCCAATTTGTACACGTTAATAACTTTGCAGCCGTTTTGCACAAAATTTGGAATACACAGTCTGGAATCTTAGCTCTCTTGATCTGCCTAGTTGCATTTTGGTCAGACTTATGGTTTCTGCACAGCAAAGTGCTGAAAGTGCATTTTTTGCTACTTTTGTCACATTTTCTGCCCATTGTGCTGTGACCACACCATATTGGTCTTTTGGTCTGACATTTGGAATGTAGAAAGAGTTTGGGTCAAAGAACACTCCAGCATTGCTTTGATGAAAAAATATTAATCAGTTCAAAAGTTATTTAATTTTTAATTTTGGGGTTCTGAGCATGCTCAGTTCACTCCAAGATTCATATGTATGTTTTGCGAAAGAGGACTGGGCTCACAGTCAAGGATTTTGTCAGCTTACGAAAGGGGATTTAAAAAATCCTAGTCTGTGAGGAAAAATTCCTTGTCCGCGAGCCGCCATCTTGTTTTCATTTTTTCCCCCTAAACAAATTGTCATAGCTTCCTCCATGAGTGACTTCTTGTTGCAATAAGGCATGGGCTTTGTTCAGGGTGACACCCTCTACAAACCTATATCTTTGGTTTGCTTCATTTTGGCCAAAAATCAGGCATTTCAAATTTTGAAATTCTTCTTTCACGACTCGCTTCCAATCTTTTTTCATGAGCTGACAAAATCCCAGTCCATGAGACGGTTTTATGTGATAAGGGTGCCTCCCAATGTGCGAGTCCCCAATGGGTGACTGCACAAGGGAGAGCACTGTAAGGGCAACCGGACAAAAGAGTGACTGGTGGTGGGAGCTCTGGCAGCAGGACGAGCCATGTGGAGCGCTGCAACATCAGCATGGGTGGGTGGGCAGAGGCAAACCTGGGCAGCAGGGAATGGGTAACAGCACCCTGGGCAGCTCGGCATTGGCAGCAGGCAGTGGTGATTGGGGCAGATGGTCAGTTCACACCTCCACCCCAGCCCCGACCAACAGTGACCACGGCACAAATGAAAGGAAGACCAGGTGGGCTGTACCCCCCAATGCATGGCCATAGGCTGACATTGCCATCGGCACCCTCCATGCCACCCCTAGATAGAAGACTGCATACCTGGATCCTTGGCATGGTGTGGGGGTGCCATGGCACTCGAGTGCACACGCCCGTCCTATGGTGCCCCATGTGGTGCCATGCTGCTGCACGCCCCCTCCTCATCTTGGTCTATCTACCTTGCTGTCATGGTGCATGCCACCCACAGCCATTGCTTATCTGGGCCCCAGCCTCCAGGCACTTGCAGTCATGACTGTAGCTGCACTGCCGCTCACCAATAGTGGGACTGCAGCTACAGTCGCTTCTTTAGTGCTGTTCTGTTGTCTTGGGCAGTTGCTCTTTAGGCAGCTGCTCTTCAGACCTCGCCCATCATCCCCACACCTATGTTGAAGCACTCTATGTGGGTGCTACCCTACGAGCCAATCCCCTTTCGCAAGGCAGCAGAAACCCTGACCATCACCTTGTGACCAGATGGCCCTTCTCACAGATGAGGATTGACTCATGGTCAAAGAGTTTGCAGCCTCATGAAAGAGGATCAGCTTGTGGACCGGGATTTTGTCAGCTCACAAGAGGGCATTGGGTTTTGGAATCCTCTTTCATGAGCTGACAAAATCCTAGTCCTCGAGCTGTCAAACTCCCAGTCTGCAAGCAATCCCCTTTCATGAGGTAGCAAAATCCTTGACCATCACTTTGTGACCAGATGGCCATTCTCATGAACGAGGATTGATTCACGGTCAAGGATTCTGATGCCTCATGAAAGAGGATTGGCTCGTGGACTAGGATTTTGTTAGCTCGCGAATGGAGATTGGGTTTTTGAATCCTCTTTCATGAGCTGAAAAAATCCCAGTCCACGAGCAATCCCCTTTCATGAGGTAGCAAAATCCTTGACTGTCACTTTGTGACCAGATGGCCAAAATCTGACTGTCAAGGATTTCTCATGGAAGGGAGTTTTGACAGCTCGCAAAAGGGGATTGATCTCATGGATGGGGATTTTGCTACTTTGCAAACAAGGATTTTAAAAACTTTGCCACTGCACTGTAAATAAATGGTTTGGTCTTTTGACTTGAAATTTTCAGGATAATAAGGGGATGTCCCAGAGATGTCAATTATGCTATTTAGGTGTTGAAAAGTTAATTTATTCTGTAGATATAGTGTCACAACATTTTTGTTTTTCTAATAGGATAACATTGCAGCTCTCATGGTGACTTTCAGCGCATATATCTCAAAAACGAAGCAAGATATGGATTTTTCACTACCTGCAGCTTAGTTCACCTAATCTGCAGAGACAAGTTGGGAAATCATAGATTACACCAGCAGTGGAATTTATTTCCTACTTGCTACAGTCATGGCGATATTGGCAAAAACGTGTTACAAGGGTTCTAAGGGTGCCTTTTCAGTGCTTTCTGGTGCCTGTAGCTCATAAACATTGTGAGATATGGATTTGGTTGATTTATGTTGCATAGATACCTTGATATAATGATTAATTGAATTTCTTTCCTAGCTGCTACGGTTCCTGAGATATTGGCAAACTAGTGTTACAAGGGTTCCTTGCCCTGTAGGGCTGCTGGATGGCTCTGTAGCTATGTGTAAGTCAGAGCACAGGATTCAGAGGGCCCACGCTCCCACAGACACATATCGTTATTCAGAAATGGGCACCTTGGTGGGAGCGCAGGGCCCACAAACATGTTGTTTACTAGTTATATTACACTTTTTCAAAAAGTAAGGAATTTCATTGCAAACAACTTTGTTTGATGCATCAGATAGGGTTGGCACAACAAAATTGGGGAAATGAGACATTACGGTTGAGTCCCTAACCCCTCCACAACCCCACCCCCCATCATCCACAGACCTACAGATGCTGGGGTGTGCCATGGGGTCATGAGCCCTAAATCTCTCCCCATTCTCTTTTACTGTAGCAAGTCAACCTGTTTACCCATGGAATGGGGTGAAAGTTGGGCCTTGCGAACCCCAAGGCACGCACCAGCACCTGTCTGTCTGTCTGTGGAGGATGGGGGTGGTGGGAGGGTTAGGGGCTCAACCCTAATGTCTCATTTCCCCACTTTTGTTGCTTTAACCCTAACCGATGCATTAAACAAAATATTTTTGCAATGAATATATATATTCTTTATATATTTTATATATATATATATATATATATATATATATATATACACTGTGTATATTTATATATATAAAACCCTAACGTGGAATTTCCATACTTTTGTCAGTGAGAAAGAACACTAACTGATGCAGTAACAAAGTTTTTTTGCAAAGACTTTCCTTTCTTCTTTTAAAAGTGTATTAGAAGTAGTAAATGGAATGTGTTGGTGGGAGTACAGGGACCAAGCAAGCCACCCATTTGTGCATAATGGTATGTGTGTGTGGTTGCGCAGGCCCTCTGGGCCCTGCGCTCCCACTAACATAGGTGTGGAGCCATACCGCAGCCCTATAAGGCAAGGAGTAACAGTAGCTTGCCCATACTTGTAGTTGTAACAGTAAGTTGCCTATATCTTGGTAACCGTAGGAGGTGAAAAAAAATTCAAGTGTGGCTGTAATCATAACACTGAGTAGTTCTCACAACAGACAGTCAATCAAATCTGTATCTTGCATTGTTTCCAAGATACGGGCACCAAAATGCAATGTGAGTGCTAAGTCTGAGGGCATAATAGTGGCCAACACATGTGAAAATGACCAATTGGAATACTAATTCACAAATATCTCAGGAACCATACCACCTAGAAAAAAATTCAAATTTCAGGGATTTCATGGGTTTATAAGCTAGTTCTGTGCTTAGCCCCTCCCCCCCATGGGGGTGGACTAAGAATTTTTTTGGCAAAAAGTTCGTATCTCAAGCCGTTTTCAACATACGGGCCCTGAAAGACGTCACGGGCACTGCAATGTTATCCTATGGAAAAATTTCTGAAGTTCATAATGCTGTAACTATAGACTTATTCAGTGTTTCCATAAGAAATCACCAAAAGGCACAGATGTAGCACTAGGACTTTACATCCTGAAAGGTTGAATTCAGTAGCGCGATCTACGTTCTAAAGTGAAGTGACAAAGAAAACAATGGTTCACAATGTTATCTTATGGGGAAAATTATGAATTTTAGAATGCTGTAACTATGGCCCTGTTGAATATTTTCACACCAAACCACCAAAAAGATACACCTGTGTGAGCAGGCCTTTCCACCATGAAATGTTCAGCTCAATACCACAATTCACATTGACACAATGAGGGGACAAAGAAAAACCACCACATGTTATCCTATGGAGAAATGTCCAAACTTTGGAATGGCATAATTAGGGGCATCTTTAATTTTTCCACATGAAACCAGTGAAAAGCACATCCATGGCACTAGGGCTTTTTACCCTGAAAATATCATGCCAATAGCACAATCCACCTTGCCACAATCAAGTGACAAAGAAATGTAACAGATAGCAAAAATCTCCTAGCTTTATAATGGGGATGTGATTGCGATCAAAAAAATGAGATTGTGATCATATTTAAAGTTGCCACAATTGTTTTCATGGCACAAAAAATGTTGTCTCAATTAAAAACATAAAAAAATTGAAAAACATGTTTCCAGGCCAGCTAGCCAAAAACTAATGCCATAGGCATGTTCCTCAGGGCCTGTTTAGGTAAATCCAATGACTGGTGTCTTCAAAAGTACAGTATATTTTGAGTTATAATGTTTTTTCTCTGTCACTAACTGAAAACAAGATGGCGGCAGCAGGACAACATTTTGGAGCACACTATGATTCTGCAACTGTACATCCAATCAACACAAAAATTTCCAGATCCAGAAACTTATGATAAATCTTTCTACATGCCAAATTTCAGCATATCTGATAAACGGTTCAAAGGTTATTAAAGTGCAAACATTGAGGTTTTACATAGAAATGACTACACAACCCTAACTATAGTGGCACGGAATATATATTCATGGCAAAAAACTGTGTTTAATGCATCAGTTAGGGTTAAAGCAACAAAAGTGAGGAAATGAGATGTTAAGGTTGAGCCCTAACCCCTCCCCACACCACACACCCCCCATGCTCCTTAGAATGACAGACGCTGGGGTGTGCCATGGGGTCATGTGGCCCAACTCTCACCCCAGTCCATGTGTAAAGAGGTTGACATGCTACAGTAAAGGAGAATGGGGTGAGAGTTAGGCCTCACGATCATATGGCACACCCCAGCATCTGTCATTCTATGGAATAGGGGATGTGTGGGGGGTTAGGGGCTTAACCCTAATGTCTCATTTCCTCAGTTTTGTTGCTTAACCCTAACTGATGCATTAAATGCAGTTTTTTGCCATGAATTTCTTACTGTTTAAAAAAGTGTAATATAAGTAGTAAATAGCATGTGTTGGAGGGAGCGCAGGACGCATACCACCAAGCTGTCCATTTGTGCATAATGATATGTGACCGTGGAAGCGTGGGCCCTCTGGGCCCTGTGCTCCCACTTACACATAGCTACAGAGCCATACAGCAGCCCTACAGGGCAAGGAACCAATGTAACACTAATTTGCCAATATGTCGGGAACCGTAGCAGCTAGAAAAAAAATTAAAGTGTCTTTGTAATCATGGTGGCAAGTACTGTATGTAACATAACTCTAGTGAATCCATATCTCACATCATTTACAAGATATGAGCACCAAAATGCACCCTTGGAATCCTTATGACACTGATTTGCCAAGATCTCATGAACCGTACAGGCAACGAAACAAATTCTACTGCAGGTGCAGCCTACAGTCTCCAGTCTTGTTCCAGTGGATTAGATCACCTAATGGTGATCTAATCCACCACTAGTGAAAAGTCTGTATCTCGCTTCAGTTCCGAGATATGGGCGCTGAAAAAAGCGCAATAGGTGCTACAATGTTATCCTATAGGAAAAATGTCAAGTTCATGATGGCATGTCTATGGAACCATTTAATTCCCAAACACCTAAACAGCATAATTCACACCTGTAGGGCATCCTCTCAATACCCTGAAAATTGCAAGTAAAAAGACCAAAGCATTCATTAGTAATGCAATAGTAAACTTTTACATCTTTAAAAACTCCTAGTCCGCAAGGTAACAAAATCCTAGTCCTCCAGCTGATCTTTCACGAGGTAGCAAAATCCTAGTCCGTCAGCTTAATCCTGGTCTGTAAGAAGGGTCATCTGGTCACGATGAGACAGACAAGGATTTTGCAGGCTCACAAAAGAGGACTGGCTGGTGGACTAGGATTTTGACAGCTCACAGATTGATATTTTGTCACCTCACATAAGAAGATTCAAAAAATGAATCCTGGTCCATGAGCTGCCAAACTCCTAGTCGGCCAGCCGATCCTCTTTCGCAAGGTAGCAAAATCATAGTCTGTCAGTTTAATCCTGGTCCATGAGAAGGGCTATCTGGTCACGAAGTGAAGTACAAGGATTTTGCAGCATCACAAAAGAGGACTGGCTGGCAGACTAGGATTTTGACAGCTCGCGGACCTTGATTTTGTCACCTCACAAAACAGGATTGAAAAAAACAATCCTGGTCTGCGAGCTGACAAAATCCTAGTCCACCTGCTGATCCTCTTTTGTAAGGCTGTAAAATCCTTGATGACCAGCTTGATCCTGATCCATAAGAAGGGCCATCTGGTCACGAACCGACAGACAAGGATTTTGTAGGCTCACGAATGAGGATCATCTCGCAGGCTAGGATTTTGGCAGCTTGGAGACTAGGATTGTGTGTGAGTCACAGTAAAAGAATTTTTAAATTTTAAAAAGCTATTTTTTCACCAGAACGAGCCAAATCAAAGGCATGGGTTTGTAGACGGTGTCACCCTGAGCAAAATCCATGCCTCATTTGGCCCAAAAGTCACCAGTGGAGACAGATACAACATTTTGTTTGGGGAAAAGCTGAAAACAAGATGGTGGCTGGCAGAGGAATTTTTCTGATGGACTGAGATTTTTTTAAATCTTAGTCCATGATCTGACAAAATCCTTGACCATGAGACCATTCCTAGTTCGTCAAAAATACATATAAATCTTGGAGTGAATTGAGCATGCTCAGAACCAAAATTTAAAAATTCAGTAACTTTGGAACGGATTAATATGTTTTTACCAAACTAATGCTGGATTGTCCCTTGACCCATGCTCTTTCTACGTTCCAGATGTCAGACCAAAAGACCACACAGTGTGGTAGCAGTGCCATGGGCAAAAAATGTGTCAAATGTGGCGAAAAATGTGTTTTTAGCATTTTGCTGCACAGAAATCGTACGTCCGACCAAAACACAACTTGGTAAATCAAGAGATCTACCATACCAACTTCTGGGGATGTTATAATTTCAATGGCTGCCTGATTTCTCAGTTCCTGATCCAGCCTAGCAAAAACACCCCTTTTAATGCACAGTTTACAGCAAATAAGACTAAAACAAGGAAGAAATGAAAGGGGCAAGTCGCAGGGGACCTAAATAGAAAAATTTGACACAGCAGGTGGTGGAAGATGACACAAGATTGCACCAGGAAGCTTCAGACTCAGAGCTTTCACAGGCTTCTACTAACACCGGGTCCTCGAATAATGCAGTGACTCCTGGGCACTCACACCAGAAAAAACATGTAAAATTAGATACTAGCTACACTGAACTGGTGGGCTTTTGATCTGAAATGAAACAACTGTACTTGGAAATTAGAAAAGATATAGAATCTTTAGAACAGTGAGCAGATAGTACAGAAAGACAACTTACTGCAGCCGAAAATCAGATTGACGACCTGGAGGCAATTGTCCAGGAGTTGCAGGACGCACAAGCCACCATTGTGTCCTGTCAAGAAGATATTGAGAATAGATCAAGATGGAAAAACATCCATATTTATGGGATTCCTGAGGACTTGGAGGGCCCTGATCTACGGGATTTTGTTGTGATGCTTCTGAGAATGGCCCTGGAACTCCCCGATGATTTGCCACTGGAGCCGGAGCGTGTGCATCAGACCTTAGGCTCCAAACCAGCCTCAGACGCCCGCCCCCGCTCTCTTATAGCAAGATTCCTTAGTTATGCAGTTAAGGATAGGATCCTGACTACAGCCTGGTGACATGGGAAAACCTTTTATGGGCAGATAAGAATCTTTTTCAACAATGATTATGCCCCACGCACTATGCAGGATCGCTGAGCTTACCAACCATTATTTTCAGCCCTTCCAGCAAAATAAATTTGTTTCTCTACTCCCTACCCATTGCGGCTGGTGGTGCAGCTCCCAGAGGGTAAAAAGGAATACCACATGGTGGATGAAGCAATTGAGGAACTGTCCAAGCAGGGAATTCAAACCAAGGACACTCGGCCCACTAACCAGCCACAAACTCAGCGACAACCCCCGAGATGGCAGCAGGCTAAAGGACGATTGGACATACCTTCTGTTAAGGCCAGGCTTGCCACATTCCGAAAGCAAGATAAAGGCACTACCTGAGGTGACATTAAGGTACTTAGGGGATGCATACCAAGCCTCAGTGGCTCAGTACTAGATTTTGCTCTCTTAATACAAACAATATAATAGAAAGAACAGTGATGTCTGCTGTTAAGGGATCGTTTTGACTGTTTTCTCATGGGTTTGCATTTTGTTCTGCTTTATTTTACTCTGGGCAGTTACAGAGTTGATAGCAACCTGTTCATAAGCATAACCAGTAAAGTTTTGGGGGCATAGCAAGTTTATCAAGGGAGGAGATTGTGGGAGCCAAGATGTGCTCATGGGACACAGCCAGACTATAGAGAATATTATGAGATTAAGCTGAGGATGTTCCTTACTTTGCTAGTCCTGTTTTGATCTGTGTCTCAACTTAATGCCTTCTTCCTTACGTAACACCGACAGTGTTTCGTCGGTAGACAAGCAAGTATGGATAGACCCTATTAGCGGGAATTTTTAAGACAGTTTCCCCTTCCCCCTTTAAATCAAGAAGTAATGGGGAAAAACTTAAAACATATGTAACTTAATGTGTTTATAATTTAATAAAAACCTCATTTTGGAGAGAAGTTCTCTGCATGATGCCAGATCGGCACCAGAGGCAGCTCAGATGCTAATCATTCCTAATGATTGTAAGAATGGGGGGGGGGGGCATTTTCCAGGTCAGCAGCTATAGGGTTAAGTTGATCAAATAATGGTACCCCAAAAGACTGTCATATAAAATATGGCTTAGCTGGATCTGGGCAGGTTTTGGAAAAGCGATGACACTTGTTGTAACCTACCTTCCCAAAACCCTTTTTTTTAAATTGGTTTTCTTATCTATTTCCTCAAGCTTGAGAAAAAAGATTTCTCTCGGGGGGGGGGCCCAGGAGCTTTTTTCTCCAGACTTTTCCCTCCTACAAGGAGGCCACAAGAAATACGGTCTCTGGGAATACAAAGGGGTTTACGTTAACTCCTCATCCCTTGGAAGTCAGCCTACTGTATGTAGTTATAAAACTCTTATTTTGGCCATAAGGATATAGCCCTAATTGTAGGGCTAAAGTAATAAAAGAGTCCAATTTATGGCTGCTGCTCCTGGGACAATGCTGTAGTGATGGTAATAAAACTGTAATAGATAATTATGCAAAGGCAAGAAAAAACTGTGTTCTCTGACTGGTCAGTGTGTGCCTTGGACAGTGATGATATTAAGCTATAACATCACTGTATTAAGTCCAGACACACAACTGACCAGAGAACAGTGAAAAATCACCCCCTGCCCACGCAAGTCACCTAGAAGCCAACAGTCCCTGAAGCCATCACAGCTTAGACCACCTCACCCCCCCAACCAACCACATATTCTCTGTCTGCCTTGCTCCTTTAGTCAATCAAAGAAAACCAACAAGATTTAAACAAAAAATACAGCTGTCCATTTTCAACTTCACTGTAGCTGCCTTGGAGCATGAAACCGTGCTCACGTATGGCCGGTACAACAAAACCCAAACACTGGCAATTATGCTTTAAATCCTTGCCAGCTACTCACCAAACCCACAATTTGACACTTCCCCCCCAAAAAAAACAGTTATACTAAAATAAAAAAGACGAGTAACTTACAGCTTGTGCTGATGTGCAAACACGAGCCGGAGCGGGAAACCGAAGTAACCGCCTCGGTTTTGATGTTTTCTTTTCACAGTTCATGGGTAACAAAATAAAAAAAAATAACAAGTTCAACTGTTCTCAGAACAAGCAGAGGCAGCACAGAGACAAAAGGTAATACCAAAACTAAGATACCACATGACGAGTGTGTGTATGTGTGTGTGTGTCTGTGTCTGTGTGTGGAGGGGGGGGACAGGATGATCATACACAAGAAAGGCATGTATTAGCAGCAGCAACACCTAGTGGACTACTTTTTCTTGTATTTGTAAAATATGCATGTCATACAAAAAAACAACACAAATATTTTTTTTAAAAAATATTTTTTTTTTTTATTATTATTATTTTAAGACGAGCCATTGTATAATAGCAATAAGACACTACAGGGAGTGTGTTATTGTCTAATAACATCACTCCTGGGGTGGTGGAATCACTCAGCTTCACCTCATGCTTCAACCCACCCAAGGAGAGACGTTATTAGACAATAACACACATCCTGTCATGCCTTATTGCTTAATTGTGCCGTGGATACACAAGCAGCCTATGCCTTGAAGGCAACTTTATTTTTGGTTTTAGCCTTTAGGGAAACATTGTTTATTCCAAACTGTTTAACAAATGTAAATAGTTTAATTAGTTTTTTGGTAAGCACAGTTTTAAATAATAGAAATTACTTTTCAGGACAAAGTACATCGAAACTTCAAAAGATTGAAGATTTTGTGGATATGGATGTGGCAACTAATATTACATTGATAAATGTAAAGATTTTTTGTAGTAATTGAAGGAGACACTGGTAAAAAGAATTACTTAAAGAATATATCGATATGTGGCTTTAGAGAGAGTGAGGAATGGATGGGGTGGTTTACATATGGTTGGCATTTGGGTTATTTTGCTTTATATGTTATACTTAACTTTCCAAAGTAATTATGGCTACCCCACTGGTTAAGCTGTTGTCCCTGAATATTAATAGTCATAACAGCCCCATCAAGAGAGCACAATTACATGATTAGAGACACTGGCCGCATTGCTAAAATTATTCAGGAATCAGGAAAAAACATTGATGTCCTGGTACACATAGGGACTAATGATCTCGCCAGCCAGTCAGTTGTGGAGACCAAGGAACATCTGACCAGGCTGGGTGACAAACTATCATCCATTTCATCCAGCATCTCCTTCTCTGAGATCCTGCCAGTCTGGGGGGGGGAGCAGATGGACAGAAGGTCAGAGAAGGGGTGATAGGGGAGTTAAACATGTGGCTGAAGGGCTGGTGCCAGGAAAAAGGACACAAATTTGTAGGGAACTGGCAACAGTTTTGGTAGCAAAAGTTCTTTAAATTTGATGGACTGCATCTGACTAAGGAGGGAGTCAGTGCATCGGGGCAGAAGTTTGATGTCTTTGCAGAATATTTAAACTAGCAAATGTGGAGAGGGGTGCAGCACCCCACATGTCGACTGGGAAGAACACCCTTCCCCCCCAGCTAGTGGTCAAACAGGAATTCAGCATGTTTGCATTTCATTTGCATCACCAGGTAAGGAAAAAGGTCCAGCTCCTCATATGATGGACAGGGGAAATGCCAGACCTCACCCAACAATTAACACACTGAAATCTGGCCAATGGAAAATCATATACACAAATGCTCGCAGTCTGGGAAACAAGATCCCAGACCTGCAGGCAATAATGACAGAGGCTAAACTGGACATAGTAGCAATTAGCGAGATGTGGTTTACCAGTAACCACACTTGGGAGACTTCAGTACCTGGCTATGTACTGTTCAGAAGAGACAGAGGTGCAAAGGGGGGGTGGAGTGGCCCTATGGATCAATGAAACTATCAAAGCTACAGAAATTCAGAATACACATAAGGAGCCAGAAGAACTGTGGGTCACCCTAGAAACAGGAACCGGGACAGTCATGCAAACTGGGGTTGTCTACAGGCCCCCAGATCAGGGGGAGGACATAGACACATTACTGTTAGAAGATATACAAAACATGATAGCTAAAGGGAAGGTTCTGATAATGAGAAACTTCAACATGCCAGATATAGATTGGTCAATATCAGCAGGAACATCTGCCAGAACTAGACACATGATGAATTCCCTGCAGGTGGAGGGCTTCAAATAACTGGTACAACAACCCACAAGAGACAGGGCTATCCTAGATCCAGGACTGACTAACAGGGAAAGGATCACAGATCTCCAGGTAGAAGGTCACCTGGGGGCCAGTCACCATCATGAGGTATGGTTCAATTTGGCCACTACAACTAAATCATCCCATTCCAAGGCAAAAATATGGGACTTCAGATGAGCTGACTTTGATAAGATGGCCAACAGAGTTAAGGTAGCCCTGGTGAAAAGAAATACAGGTGAGGGGGTACAGGCAAAGTGGGCAAGCATTAAGGATGCAATACTTGAAGCAACACCCCATTGTGTTAGAGAGAAAAGGAAGTGCAAAAGAAGAAGGAAAACACGTTGGTTCTCAAAAACAGTAGCAGAAAAGTTCAGAACTAAAAGGCTGGCCTTCAGGAAATATAAGGGAATGCAGCGGGATGAAAACAGGGAGGCATACCAAACTTCCCTAAGGGAAGCAGGGAAGGCAGTAAGGCAGGCAAAGTCCCAAACCAAGGAAACACTAGCACAAACAATAAAAGAAGGTGACAAGACTTTCTATAGATACATTAGTGAAAGGAGAAAGTCCAGAGGGGGTATTGCTAAGATCAAAGGAGATAAGGGGGCATGTGAGGAGGAGGACCATGTAAAAGCATCCATCCTAAATAGAAACTTCTGCTCAGTATTTACTGAAGAGAAGGTAGGGCAGGGTCCACACAGCACCATGGACACGGGGGAGGGGAGGAGGGAGGTCTGCACTAGTCCTTTCACAAAAGAAAGGGTCCAATAAGAGCTCAATAAGCTCAGGGTGGACAAGACAATGGGACCTGATGGCAAACATCCCAGGGTACTAAAGGAGCTAAGGGTGGAACTAGCAGAGCCATTATCAGAACTGTTTAGTGAGTCTCTGAGCACAGAACAGGTCTCAGAAGACTGGAGAAGGGCTCACGTGATCCCACTCCCCAAGAGTTGTAGAAGGGAGGAGGCAGGGAACTATAGACTGGTCAGTCTTACCTCAGTAGTGGGCAAGATTATGGAGGCACTCCTTAAGGAAAGGGTAGTGCAAAACCTGGAATCCATAGGAGCACAGGCTCCAAGACAGCATGGGTTTACAAAAGGTAAGCCCTGTCAAACTAATCTCATAGATTTCTTTGACTGGGTAACCAGAGTGGGGGACCAAGGGGGAGCAGTTGATGTCGCCAATCTTGACTTCAGCAAATCTTTTGATACTGTTCCACATAGAAGATTTATTAATAAGCTGGGTAAGCTTGGGATGGGTCAGAAGTTAGTCAACTAGGTGCAAACTGGTTGACAGGCAGAAAACAGAGAGTGGTGGTAAACGGTATACTGTCAGAAGAGATGCAAGTCACAAGTGGGGTACCTCAGGATCAGTCCTGGGGCCAGTTCTCTTCAATATCTTTATCACTGACATTGCAGATGGACTGGAGGGGTAAGGTTTGCCTGTTTGCAGATGACACCAAGATCTGCAACAGCGTAGATAATCCAGATGGGGTGGGCAGAATCAGAAGAGATCAAGATAAACTGGAAAATGGTCAAAAGAGTGGCAACTGGGGTTTAATGCAAAGAAGTGCAAGATCATGCACATAGGGAAGAGAAATCCTGAAGCCACCTATAGGTTGGGATGGGAGTTTCTGGCAGTCACAAGGGAAGAAAGAGACTTGGGCATCATCATCACCGATGACCTGAAATCATCCAAGCAGACCACTAGAGCAGTAGGTAAGGTTAGGGGGATGTTGGGGTGTATTATTAGGGATATCACAAGTTGGAAGAGGGAGGTAATGATCCCTCTTTACAAGACACTGGTTAGGCCCCTTCTGGAGTACTGCATGCAGTACTGGAGGCCACACCCTTCACAAGGACATTAACCAAATTGAGGCAGTCCAGAGAAGGGCAACCAAAATGGTGCAAGGACTGCATCAGAAAACATATGAGGGCAGATTAATGGAGCTCAATATGTATACCCTAGAGCAAAGGAGGGAGAGAGGTGATATGATTGAAACATTCAAACACCTTAAGGGCATTAACAAGGTGAAAGAGTCTAATATGCTTCAATATAAGAAAACTAGCAGGACAAGAGGAGACAGCAAGAGATTAGAGGGAGGCTGATTAAGAGGTAATGTGAGGAAGTTCTTTTTCACAGAAAGGGTGGTGGATGCATGGAATGGCCTGCCTCAGGAAGTGGTGGATATGAAAACAGTGCAGGGCTTCAAACAGACATGGGTGGGCATAAGGGGGCAATACAGATGAGTATGAATAGATAGGCAATTGACAGAGCAAAGGTCGATGGCACATTTATAAGGTAGAAAAAGAAATGGGCAGATTGGATGGGCCTTGTGGTCCTTATCTGCCATCAACTTCTATGTTTCCATGTTTCTATTACAACAGTATTTAAGGAAACAAACAGCTGAAATAATTTTCCTCCAAGAGACACATTTGTCTCAAGAGGAACATCTTAAACTTTCAGCCAGGGGAAGATTTATAATACACTCCTCATCTTATGGGAAGGGTAAGCGTAGGGGGGGTGGCGATTCTTATAACAGGTACTACTCATTTCCAACTTGAAGCTGAGTACATAGACCTGTATGGCTGTTTTGTGATTGTAGTGTGTAAACTGTATTCTAAAAACAATTACTTTGGCAAATGTATACCTCCCACCCCCCAGGAGCTTCCCCCTCAAAATTCATTTATTTTTAAATAAACTCCTAGACAAGCAACAGAATATGGTAGTGATTGGGGGCAATTTCAATATCACTGTTTCCCTCATTGGATACACCTCATACAGCTAGGCATTGGGCATCAGCGGCACAAACATTTTTAAAACAACAGTTCTCTTAATTAGGCTACATAGATGGGTGGAGACACTTTTTTCCAACCACAAGGGCATATACTTATTCACCTAGAGAAACTAGATATAAGCAGTTATCAGAGGAATCAACATCTTTACAATAGAGTAATTGCTGTGGTAGAGCAGACCACACATGAGTGAACCAACTCAAATCTAAATTACAAAAAATCCTAGATCAAAAATCCCAAATGGCCCTACTGCATCTTAACAGGTATCACTATGAAGAAGGCCCTAAGGGCTCTAGGAGCTTGGCAAGGAAACTCAGGGGTTTTAGAGTAAAAGCCAATATAACTACAGTTAGAAGTCCCATAAAAAGGAAAATAATAACCAAAACCCAAGAAATGATGACCCTGTTCTGGACCTATTACCAGCAAGTATATGAAGATCCCCCACCCCTAACAGACACAATCAAAACATTTCTGAAAAAAAAAATATTCCTAGATTATCTACTTCCCAGCAGAGTTCTTTACAAGCCCCTATTAGAGTCAAGGAGGTCCATAGAACCATTAAAAATATGAAATCATTAAAATGCTTGGGCCCAGATGGATATCCCACTGAATGGTACAAAGCATTCACACCAACACTAACCCCATACTTAATTAAAGTATGCTTGGGAATTCAGGATAGAGATGACACGCCTCCTTCTTGGTCAGGGCAACAATATCATTAATCCCAAAACCCAGATGTGATCCTGCAATATTAACCTCATACAGACTGATTTCCGTATTAAATATGGATTACAAGATTTACATGTCTGTCTGGTCACATAGACTTGAAGGAATGTTACCACATATTATCCATCCTGACCAGTCCAGATTCATCCACAGCAGACAAACATTTGATAATATTTGTAGGGTGATCCACCTGCTGGATTATATCTCTCAACGCTCAGTTCCCACAACCCTTGTCAGCCTTGATGCTGACAAGGCATTTGACAGAGTATCCTGGACCTTCCTATGGGAAATGATGATAGCCTTTGGATTTCGTTTGAAAGTGAGTGCATGTATACAGAGTGCATTTAATGCCCCCTATGCTTACATATGAGTAAATGGCCAACTAGTACAAGTAATCTCAACAGAGGAATGAGACACGGAAGTCCTCTCTCCCCCTCTGCTATTTACTTAGAATCTTTAGCCATAGCTGTTATGGAAACAAGTGACATAGTGGGTCTAACCTCTTGGCAGACAGCACTATAAAACATGTCTGTATGCAGATGATATTTTAATAACCCTGTTGGAGCCGGAAATCTCACTTCCAACTGTTTGGAGAATTCTCAGAGAATTTGGGATAGTATCAGATTATGTAATAAATGACTGAAAAACAGAAGTCCTCACACTTACCTTTAAACCATCTGCAATACTAAAGCCCCAGATACCCCACCGGTGGAATTGTATTACAGTAAAATATCTAGGGGTCAGACTGTCGAGTAACCTGTTTTTGCTGGAGTTAAACTATGAACCACTGATTAAACTTTTAGAACAAGATATGAACACCTGGTGTCTTCCCTCCGTATGCCATTTGTTACTCGGGTTGAGACCCTTCGGATGAATATCTTCCCAAGACTTTTATCTTTTTTTCAAACACTCCCAGTAATATCTTCCCCATTTTATTTTAATTCTTGGAACAAGAAGTCCTCTAGATTTGTATGGGCTGCATGTAAACCTCACAAGAAATGGTCCCTCTTGCAACTTCCTCACGACAGAGATGGTTTGAACTTTCCTAACCTATTACAATACTTTCAGGCATCAACAATGAGAATGATCCTACTTTGGAACAATCTGAATTATATAGACCCATGGAAGATAACTGAATTTGTCCTAAAAGACCTTGTTGACATGGATCAGCTTCTGTTTAAGCCCCATGTGGATTTGGCTTCTCTTTTGCTGTTTAGCTTTGGTACAGCTAACACACTCAGGATATGGACAGCCCCCATTTAAATACCTAATTTCACTTCCTTCAACTACTTTTCCTAGAGGAAAACTTCTTACCAGCAAAACTGGATCAGGTATATATAAAGTGGCATAGGTTTGGTTTTGAGTTTCTAGACTTAGATGAAGTGGTTCCTTTCTCTCACTTACAAGCTAAATTCCCCCTAAGACAAAGGGACTATTTCCGGTACCTTCAAGTTAGAGCCCATCTGTTGGAAAAAAAAACACACTGATTTTAGTCACCTCATGAAGCCCATGCTGTTACTTTTTGAACTGCTAGTTGCTTCCATAAAAGGCACCCAACCACAACATCTAGTAGGACAAGCATATAGAATGATTGGAGAGGGGTCCAGAGAAACTTCAGAATTAATATTAAGAGTGTGGAATATGGAGCTTGGTACAGATATCTCATATACATAGTGGATGAAATTTTGTCTTTCCTCTCTGAAGGTATCCCAGGCAGGATATTGGAAAGAATTTGTTTGGACATGCTGAATAAGATTTGCTAATGTCCCAGTAACACTGTCTAAATATCTCCTTCCACAGTTTGGACATTGTTGGAGGGGTTGTGGTAAATGAAAAGCCAATCATGTACATATATTTTGGTCATGTCCGGCATTAACTCAGTATTGATCCCAAGTAACTACTGCTCTTCAGTCCTTAGTTAATCATTCATTAGTGCTGTCCCCAGAACTGGTACTTTTATCCATCCCCCCAGTAGGTGCCAAAATACCCCCAAAAAATAGGATGTACACAAATTTGCTGACAGCAACGAAGGCAATTACCCATCTGTGGTGAAAACTAATGCCTCCTATGTTAGCCTCCTGGTATGCCATTATGAATAACATGCACAATTTGGAAAGATTAATAGCGGATAGTAATGGTGCCACTTCTCAATTTGATCTACAGTGGAGACCTTGGGTTATGTATATCACGGAGAGGGATCCCTCCTTTGTTCCCTGAGATATTAAACAAAATAGAGGATAATGGGAAAGGTAATATAGGTTTGATACTGGTCTTACAAGTACTAAGAGGGGAATGAGCAATTGATAGGATAATAATTTCTTATTTCTTAATTTTGAATCTTCTCCCCCTTTTATCCACTCAAAAGACTTTGGTGTTTTTCTACCATAAAAACCCCATGAAGAAAAGAGTTTTAATGATACTGTATGCCACTTCAGATCCAATACATATACCTGAATTAAGGATTTTTTTATGATTCATGTAAAGTCTAATTTGATTGACTTGTATTTTTTATTTTTGATTGATGTAATGCGAGCTTCACATGAATAAATGTATGTAATAAAATGTCCTGAAAAGATAAAAAATAAAGCATTTAAAAAAGAGAGAGATCTACCATACCAGACCACACGTTCCAAATTGCGTGCAAATCCATTGAACAGTTGCAAAGTTATTAACGTGCAAAAATTGAGGTTTAACATTAAAGTGCCTACTGAACCCTAACTATATGGGTGCAGCTGTGCCCCTATTACATATTCATTGCAAAAAACTCTGTTATTGCATCAGTTAGGGTTGACTTCACACCAACAAAACTCTGGAAATTCGATGTCAAGATTACCAACCTTACCCACTCACCCCCCCAACCATCCACAGACCAACAGGCACCAAGGTGTGCCTTGGGGTCATCGGCCCTAACTCTCACCCCATTCCATGTGTAAACAGGCTGAGATGGTACAGCATAGGAGAATGGGGTGATAGTTAGGCCTGATGACTCCAAGGCACACATTGGCACCTGTTGGTCTGTAGATGGTGGGGGTGTGTGGGGGGTAGGGTTGGTAACCCTAACTTCGAAGATCCAGACTTTTGTTGGTGTGGAATCAACCCTAACTGATGCAGTGACACATTTTTTTGCAATGAATTTCCCTTCTGACAGATGTCAGGGTGTGCCATGTTGTCATCAGGCCCAACTCTCACCCTATTCCATGTGTAAACAGTTTGACATGGCACAGTAAAGGAGAATGGGGTGAGAGTTAGGCCTCACAACTCCATGGCACACCTCAGCATCTGTTGGTCTGTGGAGGATGGGGTGTGGGGTTAGGGGCTCAACCCTAACATCTCATTTACCCACTTTTGTCACTTTAACCCTAACTTATGCATTAACAAAGTTTATTGCAATGAATTTCCTTACTTTTTGAAAAAGTGTAATATAAGTAGAAAATGGTATATGTTGGTGGGAGTGCGGGGCCCACCAAGCTGCCCATTTGTACATAATCATATGCGTCTGTGGGAGCACAGGCCCTCTGGGCTCTGCACTCCCACTTCTACATCAGTATGGAGCCATACAGCAGCCCTATATGGCAAGGAACACTTGTAAACACTAATTTGACAATATCTTAGCAACCCTAGCAGCTATGAAAAAAATTCAACTGTTGTAATCATGACGGCAAGACCTTCTCATAAGATAAGTTGACAAAATATGTATCTTGCATCATTTACAAGATAAGGGCACCAAAAAGCACTGAAAAGGCACCCTTGGAATATGTTTTTTGCCAATATCTCCATAACCGTAGCAAGTAGGAAAAAAAGTCCACTGCTGGTGTAATCTATGACTTCCAATTTTCTTTATGCAGCTTAGATCACTGAAAGGTGTTCTAAGCTGTAGGTAGCGAAAAATCCGTATCTCGCTTCCTTTTCAAGATATGGGCACTGAAAGTTGCTATGGGTGACACAATGTTATCCTATGGGAAAAATCTCAACTTCATGATGGCATGTCTATGGAACTGATTAACTTTTCTAAAACTAAATAGTATAATTCACATCTCTGGAGCATCTACTTAATACCCTGCAAATTTCAAGTCAAAAGACCAAACCGTTTATTTATAGTGCAGCGGCAAAGTTTTCAAAATCCTAGTTCTTGAGGTAGCAAAATCCACAACCATGAGATCAATCCTCATTTATGAGCTGTCAAAATTGCCACCCATGAGAAATCCTTGACCGTCAGATTCTGGCCATCTGGTCCCTAAGTGACGGTCAAGGATTTTGTTACCTCACGAAAGGGGATTGCTTATGGACGGGGATTTTGTCGGCTCGCAGACTGGGATTTTTTCAGCTCACAAAAGGGGATTCAAACACCCAATCCCCTTTTGTGAGCTGACAAAATGCCAGTCCGTGAGCTGATCCCCTTTTGTGAGGCAGCAAAATCCTTGATATGAGTCAATTCTCATCTGCGAGAAGGGCCATCTGTTCCCTAAGTGATGGTCAAGGATTTGCAGCCTCATAAAAGGGGATCAGCTCATGGACTGGGTTTTTGTCAGCTGGCGAAAGAGGATCAGAAGTGAGTCATGAAAGAAGAATTTAAAAATTTGAAAAGCCCATTTTTTGGCCAGAATGAATCAAACCAAAGTTATAGGTTTGTAGAGGGCATCACCCTAAACAAAACCCATGCCTTATTGCAATAGGAAGTCATCCACGGAGAAAGCAGTGACATTTTGTTTGGGGGGAAAAAATAAAAGTTAGCAGCTCGCAAAAGGGGAATTTTTCCTCACAGACTGGGATTTTTTAAATCCCCTTTCATGAGCTGACAAAATCCTTGACTGTGAGCCTAATCTCCTTTTACAAAACACATATATAAATCCTGGAGTGAACTGAGAATGCTCAGAACCCAAAAATTACAAAGTAATTAACTTTGGAACGGATTAATGTTTTTCACCCACACCAATGCTGGATTGTTCTTTGAACCCCAACTCTTTCTGCCCTGAAAATTTCAGACCAAAAGACCAAACGGTGTGGTCACAATGTGATGGGCAAAAAACGTAACAAAAGTGGCAAAAAACGTGTTTTCCAGTGCTTCACTGCACAGAAACCATAAGTCTGACCAAAGTGCAACTTGGCGAATCAAGAGATTTACCATTCCAGACTGGGCCAGCCAAATTTTATTAAAGTGCAAAACTGGGGTTTAACATTAAAGCATTAAAATGCCTACTCAACCCTAACTATACTGGCACGATTGTGACAGTAATATATATATATATATATATATATATATATGAATCATAGATGTTGTATGAGTTAGAAGGTCTATGGAACGTTTATTAACTCGCCACTATTCAGTGGGCAAACTCATATTTCTTATCACCCATATAAAAATCAAGTGACTTCTTAAATGATTCCATGTTTTTACTTGTCACTATGTTTTCTGGTAGTGAGTTCCATATAGTCAACACCCTTTGGGTAAACCACTTATTTCTCCTTGCTGTTTTATTTACTTCACCTTTCAATCTGACCCCTTAAGTGTGTGTATTTTTCATTGAGCTCTGCTTTATCAAACCAATAGTTTCCCATATGTAACTGTTTTTGGTTGCGGCAAACAGCAGGCATAGCTATCCTCTTAAAGCTCTGTATTCCATTGAATACATATCCAGTTCTCTCAACCTTTCCCCATATCTCTTATGTTGAACAGTGCAGATCTTTTTGGTAGCCTTTCTTTGCACTGTTTCTACAGTACAAGTTTTCTCTCTCCTACATTTTGCAGTGAACAAACAGGTGAGCAATATTCTAGGTGAGGCCTGACCAATGATGTATATAATGGTAGAATTACTGAAGGTTCTCTATTCCTGATATTCTTGAATATGTACGCTAATATTTTGTTACAGTTTCACCTTAGCCCCTGTATGTGTATTAAAGGACAATTTGTTGGTTATTACTACCCTCAGGGCTGTTCCACTTGTTGTTTCATGTATAGTAGTATTATTCAAGGTATACTTATATTTATTATTATTATACCCAAGGTGCATGACCCTGCACTTGTCTACATTAAATTTGAGGGTTTTTTTCTTTTTCTTTTTTTTCTTCTTCATAGCCCAAGTTGGTTTATATCTTCCTGGAGTGTTTTGCTGTGTCTTGACTGTTTATTACTGCTCCTAACTTACTGTCATCAGTGTATTTAATCAACTAGGTACTATCCAAGGTTTGCATTGATGACACAACTATGTTAAAAAGGGTAGGCACCAGAAATGAGCCCTGGGGCCCACCACTAGTCACCTCTCCCCAGTCAGAGTAGAAACCTCTTATTCCCACTGTTTATCACATGTTAGTCTGCCATGAGTCCACCTAAGCTATAATGTTTGTGTGCAACTGTATTCTAGCTAGTTGTTCAATTAATCTCACATGTGTTACAGAGTTAAATACCTTGGTGTAATCAAGAAAAATAAAATCCACTGGCATCCCTTTATCCAGAGCTGCACAGACTGGCTCAAAAAAGCATAACAGGTTTGTTAGACATGAAGGACCCGGGCTAAATTCATGCTGCATAATATAAGTGTAACCTTCACTTCTTATATGATTGATGATACGCTCTTGTATAAGCCCTTCAAGTAAGTTACCCAAAACCGATGTTAAACTAATCGGCCTGTAGTTTTCCACTTCCTTTTTGTTTCATTTTTAGTGAATTGGTGTGACCACTGCCTCTCTTCATAGATATATACTATATGTATATATATATATATATACTGTATATGTATATAATATATAGTAGCACAGTAGTGCCACTATAGTTAGGGTTGCATGGACACTTCTATGTTAAACCCAAAATGTTGCACTTTAATAACTTTGCAACCATTTGTCTGATTTGCCTGAAACTTTGCACTCACTGTCTGGTACCATAGGTCTTTGGATCTGGCAAGTTTCATTCTGGTCAGATGTACAGTTGTGGAAGTGCGGAGTGCCTCAAAATGTAAACAATCCTCACTTTTTGGCAAATTCTTTGCTCGAGCCTATGGCCAAAACATTTTGGGGGGATTGGTCTGAAATGTTCAGGGTATATGGGGTCTGGGTCACTGATGTACATTTTGGAGGTTTGGTGAAAAAATATTAATCTGTTCACAAGTTATTAAAAATGTAAGTTTCCCATTATAGCCTAGGGTTATAAAATACATGTCAAGTTCGGAAGCAGTGTTTACTTTTGCGAAAGCACTTTGCTGTGCCACAAAGGGGTTTTGCACTTTCATGCTGTCACCATCTTTTTTTTTCAGTTAGCAATGGATAAGAAACACTGTAATTCAAAAAATACTGCCCCTTGGTAAACACCAACACTCGTGTTTAACTAATCGGGGCTTGAGGAACATGATCCTGGCATTACTTTTAATTAATACTTGCTGGAAATATGTTTTCCATGTTTTGGCCATTGGCAGTGCTGCAATTTGCAGTACTTCTTTTGTAAAAATGCCACAAATCACAACAATTTTTGAGCAACTAATGGCACAGTTGCATGAAAACTGCCACAAATTGCGGCACTGTTTCATGAAATTTGCCACAATTTGCAGCACTGCCTCAATGGAAAAAAATACTGCCACCAGTACAACCCACCAAAACCTTTTCTCGCTACTTTGTGGCCCAAGCAACCTTGGAATCATGTACCTCCACCCTCTTTTAGGTAAACACCTTTTGGCGTTTACCTAATAAAAATATTTTTTTCTTCTTTTACTGCCTCTAAGGGGGCCAAGGCATGTTTCATTTAAAAAATAAGCTTCTGCCAACATCGGGGTGTCCAATCCCCATGTCGGTCTCCCAGCCAGAGTGGGACACTGGGAAGCCCACTCCCAGTGTCCCAAAAATATATATATTTTTTAAATGCTTCTGCCAAAATCGGGGTGCCCAATCCCCATGTCAACAGTAGAAATCCACCATTCCCCCCACCAACCAGCCAGTGTAGTGAACTGGGGAGTTCACTCCCAGTCTACCAACAAATGTATTGTATATTCCCCTTTTTTTCTTCCAACATCAGTGTGCCCAATCCCCATGTTGGCACTACCCCCCTGACAGTGTGGGACACTGGGTAGCCCACTCCCAGTGTCCTCAGTTATGTTTTGTGCCCCCCAGTATGGTGGAACACTGGGGTGTCACCAGATGTCTTTTTAATCTGTAAAGAAGAAAACGGTCCCTCGTTTGTTTCCTGTCCCCTTCCCCCATCCTAACCCTCCCACTGAGCAACCCACCACCCCCCTTGCCCTATACTTACCACTGGTGACCTTCGGCTCCTAGCTTCTGCAGACCGGGACATGTCTGCAGTCTTCAAGGCTGAACAACAAACTGAAGATTCAAGGTAAGTACCGTATCATGGCTGTCTATGGTATTTTGAGCTTATGTTGATATCTTGGCCATTTTTTGTTATTTTCACACAAACTTTTAAACTTGGGCCTTTTGTGACCACACCTCATAAACAATGGCACTGTCATTTTGTTACTCTGTCCCAAAAGGTGATTTTTGTGGTCACTGTGTGGAATCACCTTTTGGGACTGAGTAATGAAATGACAGTGCCAGTGTTCATGAGGTGGGTCCCAAAAAGCCCATGTTGAAAATTTGGTGCAAAAATACCAATAAAAGCCCAAGTAATGCAGGGTCATTGAAAGGTTTCTAGGCACACTCATAACTTCAGCAATTTGTGATATTTTCACTCCAGATTTTCAATATTGCCATTTTTCCACACCGCCACGTGAATAGTACAGTTGTCATTTTTCACATCCTGCCCAAAACATTTTTCATGACTGTGGTGCAGAATGGTGCATAGTGTGCATGAAATCAGCTTTTGGGACTGATTAATGAAATGACAGTGCCAGTGTTCATGAAGTGAGTTTCCCAAAAGGTGATGTTGAAAATTTGGTGTACAAATTTCTAAAAATGCCTGAGTTACATGCATCTGTTGAATTAATTCAATGCACGTGCATACCTTTGGAACTTTTCAGTCTTTTGGAGCCAACTTTTCAACACTGACATTTTTTCACACCACCTCATGAACACTACAGCTGTCATTTTTCAAATCCTGTCCAAAATGTGTTTTCATAACTGTGGCGCAGAATGGCTTTGCTGTTGTGCAAAATATGTTTTGCCTTGCATTTCACAATTTCTCTGTACTGGGGTACATGAGGTGGGGTAATAAGATGACTATGCTGACAATTTGATCACTCCTGTTCAACACCTGAAAGCACAGGGCCCAGCAGGCCCACAAGGAAACATAGAAGTTGATGGCAGATAAGGACTGCAAGGCCCATCCAGTCTGCCCATTTATTTTTCATACCTACACACATAAGCGCATCCACAAAGGGATTGGGGATCATGGTCCGAAGGGGTCATCAAACCTAATTCTCACCCCATTCTCCTATACTGTACCATCTCAGCTTGTTTACACATCTGGTTGTCATCTCACGAAAAGGGATTTTGACAGCTCATAAAAAGGGATTTTGACAGCTCGCGAACAGGGGTTGGAAGTGAATTGCGGAAACAGATTTTTAAATTTAAAAAAGACTGTTTTTTTTACTAAAGTAAAGTAAACCAAAGCCACAGAAGTGTGAAAAATATCCTCATGAACAGAACCCATACTTGGATGTCTACAGAAGACATTCTGGGGCAAGTTATAATGGTTTGTTTGGGCAGAAAAAATGAAAACAAGATGACTGCTTGTGAAGAGGAAATTTTATTTCACAAAGAGGGATTTTATAAATCCCTCTCTGCCAGCAGTCAAAATCCCTTTTCATGAGCCCAAACCCTTTTTGCAACTGTGCAGCTATCCAAAAGACTGATCTGATCTGATCATTCTCAGAACCCAAAATTTCAAAATTGAATAACTTTAGAGTGGATTAATATTTTTTCATCAAATCAATACTGACTTGTTCTTTCGGGCAAACTCTTTCTATCCTAAAAGTTCAGACCAAAATTCCAAATGGTGTGACCACAGTATTATGAGGAAAAAAGAGCAAAATCTGGTGAAACAAAGTGACTTTTATACTCTTTTCACTATCTGTGACACGAAAAATGAGCATCCAATCAAAACAAAAATTGGCATGTCAAGATATCTACCCAATGCATACCAAACTTCTTGCAATTCAATTGAATGGTTGCAAAGTTATTAAAGTGCAAAATTTGAGGTTTATTATTAAATTGCCTACTCAACCCTAACTATAGTAACGCTATCGTGTCACTATAATATATAGGTGTGATAGCAGTAGTAGTAGTAGTAAAAATGTTATTAATATGGCCTGGGATATAATCAATTGAGCTTACGCTCATTTACAACAAGGTCCCAAGCATACAATCAACATCAGTTATACATAATCAACATCTATAATATGTAGTACAAGTAAACATAATACACACGGCACAGTTTCCACAATTTACATTCACTTTTGTATACATACAACATAAAATTAATTTCATTAATAATACAATAAACCCATTGGGCTGGATATTCAAACTGCGCCATTCTGTGGTGCAAGCCCTTGCACTGCTCAAATAAGTTGCGCAGGGGTGTGGCCGGGGTGATATTCAATGGAGTTGCGCTATTGAGTGTGCCGATCCCCAACAACTTGCGCCTGGCACCCTTCCGGGCAGCAGCCATCGGGGACTGATGCCCCCTGCAGCCTGATTGTGGGCATGAAGTAAAGCCCCCCCACCAGCCCGATCACAGGCATAACATTATTAACCCCTCCGACTGGCCCGGATCGAGGGCAAACAAACCCCCCACACCCCCCCACTAGCCGATCGCGGGCAGAACATAGTTCAACCCCCAAAGAGCAAAATCCCTGGTGGTCCAGTGGATCGTGAAGCCCAATCGCAGGCATTAGAGTCAACCCCCTCCCAAGGGTCCAATTACCCTGGTGATCCAGTGGCCCCCACCCCACCCACCCATGGAGCCCTACCACCCCGCCTCCCTGTCCAGCCAGCGGGTGGCAGCACCCACCCGCCTTGTTGCCCCACTGCCCGCTAACTTATTGCCGGTAGGCTGCTACCTAATGGTTCAGAGCAAGAGCCAATGGGTGCAGCCCATACTTCATACAAGTTGGCAGTCCAGATATGCATCAGGCTAGTGGGAGGTGGGGGTTCTGGTTCTGTTTTGCCTGCTGCATCGGGCTAGTCGGGGTGGGGGTTCTGTTTTGCCTGTGATCGGGCCAGTCAGAGGGGTTAATAATGTTATGCCCATGATCAGGCAAGTGGGGGTTGTTCAGTTATGTTCTGCCCTGCGATCGGCTATGGGAGGGTTGCTATTATGCTCACGATCGGGCTGCAGGGGGGGCACAGGGAAGAAGTGGAGGGCCACCCACAGGTGGCAGCTGCTGTGTTGCACCCTGCAATGCAGCAGCTCACCTGTGGGTGGCCCTCGACTTACTCCTTTTTTTTTTTTGGCTCAAAGTTGTGCAGGCGCAGGTTGGGGGTTGTGCCTGCACAACTCTGCACAGCCTGGCTGAATATCAAGCTGTGCAGTTTATGCATGGTTCCTCCCCCTCCGGTTGAGCATGCCTTCATTAGCATTGTGCTGTTGCTCAGCATGACTTGGGGGGCACAACTGCCTCCTGCTGACTATCGCAGAATGGTGCAATTTCAGACTTGCGCAGGTGCAACCCTATTGTGCATTGGGCAGCCCTTTTGAATATCCAGCCCATGCAGTGAAAAAAGGCAGAGAGAGATTTAATTTTAGAAATTCAATTTAAGCAGCACAGTCTAAGGCCTGGTACTTTCTGTCTAAACCACTGTTTAATTCCCTTCAATGAGGGTTTTCCCTTATAAATTTTTACTTCTGATGGAATCTTACTCCATTCAGAAAGACCCCTAAATAGGATGGATTGATGTCCTATAGCTAAATTACATAGGAACAACAAACTCTTGAGCATTTGCTGATCTTAAGAAACCTGGTTTAACATGGTTTAATACCACTTGTACTATATAAGGTGGCAAGGTTCCAGTCCAGCATTTAAACATGAAGGCCAAAAGATGTTCTTGCCTCTGTTCTGAGGGTCTCAGCCATTGAAGACTATTAAATAAAAAGCATTTGTGTGTAAACCTGTTAACATCTAAAATGAACCTGGCTAGTTGTCCATAGCACACATTTATCCTATCTAAGTGATGTTTCCTTCTACTGGCATAGACAAAATCCCCATAGTGAAATGTTGGAATCACCATAGAGTTAACCACCTTCTCTCGTACCTTAGAGCTCATCGTATGTTTTACTCTATGCAAAGCACCTAGTTCTTTCCTAACTCTAATTAACATACTATCTATATGGACTCCCCAGTTTAGAAAGTCATTCAACCACATACCCAAACATTTGTATGTCCGGACCTGTAGGCTTGGGTGCCCCCCCAAAAGGTTTTAATCATCAACATAGGGTCTTTCTGTATTACGGAACAGTGGAATGATATGGACTTTTTTTAAATTTAAAACTGATTTATTTTCATCAAAAATATTCTGTAGCTCATCAAAAGCAGTCTGTAACTTATTTTGGATGTTATCTACTGTGATAGCACCCCTATAGTTCAGGCTGAGTAGCATGTTTAACGTTAAACCTCATATTTTGCACTTTAATAATTTTGCAGCTGATCAATGGATTTGCTAAAAATTTGGTATGCCCTTTCCTGGGTGGCAAATCGCTTGATGTGGCAAGTTTTGTTTCAGTTGGATATGTAGATTCTGAGATACGGATAGTGCAAAAAGTCCTAAAGTTGCCAGTTTTTGCAGTTTTTTCCTCATCTCCCTGCGTCCAGGCAGTGATGAATTTCGGTGTGACTTTTTTTGTTAGAACCAGCTTGAGTAACAGAACAGGCATGCTTAGTTTTGTGAACAAATATTAATCTGTTGCAAATTTTTGACATTTTTCATTTCCCATTGTTTTCAATGGGAAGAACACTTTTCAGGATTGCGGGAGAAAAATAGACAAAGGATTTGTTCTTGTGAAAAAGGATTCACTCTCATGAGACCCATTCCTTTTTTATGCAATTTAAATCCTTTTTCATGAGAGAAAATTTACTGTTAACCCCCTCACACCTACATTTTTTCATTGAGAATATAAATAAATTGTGTATTTAGTATAAAAATCTCATTTTCTCAACAACTGCACAAAATAGAGACGTAAGGTTTTCTGCTTTGGATGCAGCATGACCTAGGCTACTTCCAAAGACACTGTACACACTGATCCAAAACCTCAGAGTCACACAATAAGTACACAAACTGCACAACTGTGGTCCAAAACTGTTGTAAAAATCAAGTCCGGCATGTCATGTCAGGCATATCATGTGAAAACGCCCCAACATTATACTGCATGGAAAGGCATGAACTGGGTTGGCATCACATAGCTTGTGACACACTGTTGTATTTTTTGTTGGTCTATACACACGATCTGTGGTCCAGAAAGTTTGTAAAAATCAAGTCCGGCCACCACTGTGGACCTGTAAAAATACAACATTTAGGTTTATGTACCTCAGGCATGTTATGTGACAACACCCCAGTATCATACTGCATAGAAAAGCATGAGCTGGATTGACATCACATAGTTTGTGACACACTGTTGTTCCATCCCCAAAACTCATTTCCTAAGCAATGGTACAAGATAGAAACATATGGTTTTCTGTTTTGGATGCAGTGTGACCTGGGCTACAACCACAGACACTGTATGGACTGAACTGAAATCCCAAAGTCACACAATGAGTACACAAGCAGCACAACTATGGTCCACAAATGTTGTAAAAATCAAGTCCAGCCACCCCTGTGGACCTGTAAAAATACAACATTTAGGTTTGTGTACCTCAGGCATGTCATGTGAAAACACCCCAATATCATATTGCATGGAAAAGCATGATCTGGGTTGGCATCTCAGTTTGTGACACATTGTCGTGTTTTTTGTTGGTCTATACCTCGCAATAAAATTCTGGAAAATCACCCAATTGATGCCTTGCCATCAAGAAAACTCATTTTTTTAGCAATGGTACAAAATAGAAACATAAGGGTTTTCTGTTTTGGATGCAGTGTGACCTGGGCTTCTACCACAGACACTGTACAGACTGAACTGAAACCACAAAGTTACATAATAATTACACAAACAGCACAACTGTGGTCCAACACTGTTGTAAAAATTAAGTCCGGCCACCACTGTGGACCTGTAAAAATTTAACATTTACGTTTGTGTACTGCAGACATGTCATGTGACAACTCCCTAACATCATATTGCATGGAAAAGCATGATCTGGGCTGGCATCACATAGTTTGTGACACATTGTTATGTTTTTTTTTATTGGTGTATACCTCACAGTACAATTCTGGAAAATCATCAAATTGAGGCCTTGCCATCTCAAAAACTCATTTTCTTAGCAATTGTACAAGACAGAGACATCTGATTTTCTGTTTTGGATGCAGTGTGATATGGGTTACTACCACATATACTGTACGGACTGATCTGAAACCCCAAAGTTATACAATAAGTTTGAAAACAGCACAATTGTGGTCCAAAAATGTTGTAAAAACCAAGTCTGACCTGTAAAAAAAGACATTTAAGTTTATGTACCTCAGGCATGTCATGTGACAACACCCCAACATAACATCATACTGCATGGAAAAGCATGATCTGGGTTGGCATCACCTAGTTTATGACACAATGTTGTGTTTTTTGTTGGTCTATACCTCACAATACATTTCTGGGAACTCACCAAATTGAGGCCTTGCCATTCCAAAAACTCATTTTATCAGCAATGTACAAGACAGAGACATAAGGATCCTTTTTTTGTGACTTTAGAATCCTTTCCCTGTATTTTCCCTGTTGTCTAGTGGCATCCCCCACCCTCCAATTGCTGCCCCCAATGACCCTTACCTAACAATGAAAGTCTATGTTTTCTATGTTTCTATTATAGCACCATGTGCCTCTCAGAATATCGCATCACAAGCAAAACATAAGGGGATACATTTTTCAAAAACGTTTCTGCAGCTCTGCAGATGTCAAAAATCTTTTGCAAACCACATCTAGAGGCTCTTGAGACCCTTTCAGTTAGATAAACAGCAGCTTGGTAGAGCACGGTTTTCAATACTTTGCCCCAGTTCAGGCCATAGCCATCTTGCAATAGCAGGAAACAAATGTTGCTAAAAGTTAGATCACACAGGCCGATATACATATTATATTAGCCAGGCCTAGTCCTTTGGTACTAGCTATTTACCATGGCAAGGTATGTCCTGGTGCTGCAAAATCCTAAGCTTCTTTTAAAATATGAGAACCTAGAACTGACAAAGTATATGAAGGGGGCTGAAGCAAGAGCCCAGCTCCTGCTTATTTTGTAATATATTTCCTGTTGTCTAGTGGCAACCCCCACCCTCCAATCACCATCCTCTACTTCTCTTATCATTAATGTGAAATATCCAACACCAGGATGTCCACTCCCTGGTGTCAGATGCTCCACCAACACCCCATTGCTTTATATTATAAAGCCAAAATTGGGGGGCTGATCCCCATGCTGGCATTTAGTGTGCCCCCCACCAGTATGGGACACTGGGAAACCCACCCCCAATGTGCCAATATATGTAATTTATTTATTTAGACCTGCAAAAAAGAAAACCGTCCCCTGGCATCTTTTTTTAAATCCTGAACAAGAAAATAGTCCCTCATTGTCTCCCCACCCACTCCCTGTCCCTACCCTCATACTGAGCACCCACAACCCCATACTTACCCCCAGAGGACGTAGGCTGTCATCTCCTATGGACTGGGACATGTCTGCACTCTTTAAAACTGAACCACAATCTGAGGAATCAAGGAAAGTGATGTATAATGTATTTCAGTAGCATTTTGAACTTAGGTTCATAACATTGGCATTTTTTCACCATATTTTTAACATGGCCTTTTTGGGCCCCATCTCATGAGCACTGCAACTGTTGTTTCGTTAATTTGTCCTGGTAGGTGATTTCACAGTTGTTGCACCTTTTGGTCCAGAATAATGATATTTCACCACCAGTGTTCATGAGGTGGGGTCCCAAAATTGCCATGTTGAAAATTTGGTGAACAAAATCCTAAAAATGCTCGAGTTACTCATGTTCATTGAAATCTTTCCCTGCATGTGCATAACTTTGGTAATTTTCAATATTTTGAGTCCAAATTTTCAAGAATAGACATTTTTTCACACCATCTCATGAACAGTACATTTGTCATTTTTAATATCCTGTCTGAAATGTGTTTCCACACCTGTGGTGTGGAATGGCGTTTTGGCACAGATTTTAACATTTTCACCTACTGAGGTTATGAGGTAAAGTCATAAGAAGACTATGTTGAAAATTTGGTTCAAAATATCAAAAATGCCAATGTTATGACCATTCATTGCAATTTTGCTACACCCAATCATAACCTTTCAAAATTTAAAATATCTTGACCCCAGATTTTCAACATAGCCTTCTTATTACCCCACCTATGTATGCCATAGCTGTCATTTTTCAAATCCTGCCCAAAATGTGTTTTTGCACCTGTGGTGGGGAATGGTGTTGCAGTTGCACAGAATTATATTTTGGTGGGATCTGAACATTTTCTATAATAGATACATGAGGTGAGGTAATGGGCCCTGTGATTCAACATATATCTATATATTTATATAGATAGATACTAGATACATATGTGTGTGTGTGTGTGTGTGTGTAGATATAGATATATATATATATATATATATATATATATAGCTATCTCTCTCTCTCTCTCTATATATATATATATATATATACACATCTATACATACATACATATATATGCATCTACAGAGGGATGGAAGTGCAGGGTCCAAAGGACCTTGTACTCCCACAGTAAAATAAGTATACTATTATACTATCTCAAAAAGTAAGGAAATAAATTGCAAAAAAAACTGCATTAATGCATCAGGGTTAAATTGGAAAAAGTAGGTAAATATGTTATTAGGGTTTCTAACCCTAACACACCACTCCACTACCCTGCACAGGCCAAGAGGCATCGAGAGTGGCATTGGAGTTGTCTGCTCTAACTCTCACCCCATTCTCTTATGCTGTACCCACCCAGATTTTTTTTTCTAATGTAACGGGGTGAGCATTAGAGCTGACAACCCCAATGCCACCCCTCAATGCCTCCTGGTCTGTGAGGGGTGGGGTGTTAGGGTTGGAAACCATGAGAGGTCACCGGCAACTGTGTCACATAAATGAGTTATCACACAGTCAACCCCTGCATATTCCATTTATGCAACAGACTTTTTGGGGGGCTCATATCCATTTTCATGAAAACTGAGATATTGGCCATTAGCATGGCTTGCGCAACTTGCGCAATGTATTAGATAGGACTTTGCATGACTTTGCACGCAGTCATTGTGTGGATAAATAAATTTATCCACACAGTTACTCAGATAAACTAATTTATTACACTCTATTTATGTCCACCCTTGTTGCATATGCATATATATATATATATATATATATATATATATATATATATATATGTAAAACAGTGGTCAACTTAACACCACAAAAGTAAGGAAATGTAGCAGGCAGTGAAGGCAGTATAGCGCAGTGGTTTAAGGCTCTGAGCTGCAAAATTTGGAGGCCTGGGTTTGAATCCCACAGCCCCCACTTGCATACTGTGTGACCCTGAGCAAGTCAATTAACTTCCCTGTGCTCCCAGGTTGCACCTGTAAACAGGCTTTCAGCTTAGTGTGCCAATCCTGGTTAAACAGTTGCCAAAAAAAAATGTAGCATTAGTGGTTCCAAGCCTAACTCCCTGCCCCTCAGCAGCAAGAAAGACAAGACCACAAACACTGATGTGTGCCACCTTCATAGATTTGTATCTGTGGCATGCACACTGCAAGGCACACACACTTACTTCTGGCTGCAGACAGAAAATGCACAATATTTAAATCACAACACTATTTCTGTGTGCAGAAGCACAGGCCCCAGCAGCCAGAGATACAAATCCACAATACTTCAGTGCTGCTACAGAGAAAGTTTTTGACAGTTTAAGACATACACATCAACTTGTGGCTGCAGAAGTGCTGGCCACTGTTGGGTGTGCACATCTTTAGCCTCAGACAGAAATCCATGAGACTCAAATTACACTACTTCTTTCTAAAGATGTGCAGGCCCCTGTGGGGCCAGTGTTTCTGCAGTTAAAGGTACTCGTACACTCTGTAAAACATACACACACTTCTGGCTGTAGAAGCACCGGCCCTTGAAGGGCTTGCACTTCTGCAGCCACAGATACAAATCCATGCAACCCAAATTACAAAACTACTTCTGTCTACAGATACAAATCCACAAAGGTATCTCATCAGCGCATCTGCATTTATGTCATTTGGAAACACTTTGTATTGCCTGATGATGGCTGTATGTGGTTTCTTTTGTGGTCTTGTCCTTTAGCTGACTAGGGGGAGGGGGTGCAGTTCAGGTTGAAAACTCTGACACCACATTTCCCTATGGTACATAACACAGTTTATTGCAAGGAATCTACATTCTTTTTGAGAAAGCCAATAAACTAAAATTACAACAGTACTTCTGCAGCCAGATAGACATTAACAGCACAAGAAATACACAGCCAACTCTGGTGGCCAAAGTGCAATCCCCTATATCAAAGTAGATCGACATCAGACCCATGAGTTAGCCAATCCTAGATCACAGTTCACTGAATCTGTTATCATCACAGTGTCACTGCAAGTGTGTAGGGAGTCTCTTTAAGGTTTGCCTCAGGTAGGGTCAAGTCTAACACTGGCTTGTGGCTGCAAAAGTCCCGGCCTCTGTGTGGTCTGCACATCTGCAACTACAGATGGAAATCAAAGACACCCAAATTAGAACACTGCCTCTGCAGCCACAGGTCCTTGTGGACACTGTTAGACTGTAGAAGTCCAGGCAAGAGGGGTCTGTGCTTCTGTAGCTGCAGATACAAATTTACACTACCCAAATTAAAAAACTACCTCTGTCTGTAGATACAAATTCACAAAGGTAACACTGCATTTGTATCATCTGGAAACAATTTACAAAACCACAATAGGAGGGAGCAGGTACTTCTGGATACCTTCCAGGACAGCTTCCTATTGCAGATGGTCAAAGAGTCAACCAGGTTAAGGAAAACCCTAGATCCTGTGCTTGCAAATGGTGAGTTTGTGAGGGAGCTGGGAGTGGAGGAACCGCTGGTGGGAGGGACCACCACTTGGTGTGGTTCACCATAAACATGGGGAAAGAGGGAGTAGGAACAGGCACAATGGTTTTAGACTTCAGGAGGACCAACTTCGGGAGGATGAGGGAAATAATACGGGGGTATCTGGCCAGGATCCATCCAAATATGGACACTAACCAGAAATGGGAGATCATTGAACTGGGAATTGAGGAGGCAACTGTAAGATGTAAAGAGGTCCGGAGTAAGAAGGCTAGGGCCAAGAAGCCTAGCAGTGTGAGTAGGGAGGTCATTGAAAAAGTAAGGAAGAATAGAGCTGCCTTTAGAAGGTGCAAATAAACAGGGAAAGGGAAGGACAGAGAGGAATACCTGAAGGAGTCGATGGAGGTGACGAGCAGTTAGGTCAGCCATGACTTCCAGGGGCCTCAGGCTAGCACAGGATATCAAAGAGAGGCTTAAGGACTTCTTCAGGTACATCAGGGAGAAAAGGAGTTATAAGGACCAAATAGTAAGGACAAAGAGGGATCAGGTGAATAGAAACAGGGGCAGAACAAACAGAAGCATTAAATGAGTACTTCTGCTCAGCATTTAATAAAGAGAGAGGGGAGCTGTTCCCAAGTGGGGTGGGAGGGTGGACAGGGGAGGAGGTGACAGATGGGGAATCCCAGTGGGCAGAATACTGGAGGGCTTGAGGCCACTGAGGGTGGACAAGGCACCAGAGCCAGATCGCATACACCCCAGAGTACTGAAGGAACTGGCAGAAGTCCTGGCATAACCCTTGGCAGACCTGTTTGTAACAAGGTCCCATTATGCAGAAAATAAAAAGTTTCAAAAAAGAAGAGAAATTCGAGATGTCTCTCCCCCCCCCCTTTTGTTTTTATTTTCACTCTCTCCTGTCTACTCCTCTGACTTCCTGTCTATACTAATTTTCTTGTCAGGGTGGCCAACCTGGCAATTCTTAAAGCTTTACTATCCCTGTTATTCAATTCTAGTTTGTACATCTTGATAGTAGTTATGGTAATGGGCTTTAAAATAAAGTGTAATTTCCCTTAAAAGCATTTGTTAGAAAATTCAGATAAAGTAAAAGTATGTTGTTAAAGGAGTCCCCCCTGCACTCTATGCAGAGGGTTTATGCCAGTAAAGAAAAGAAAAGAGAATGTTTGTTGTTGTTTAAAGTGCTTTGCGCTATTTAATTTTAGTAGCAGGTGAAGTGTGCGCACGTTCGAGATGCCTATGTGCTAACACTCGCAGTGAACTCTGTGCACCTTCATGCAGGAGAGGAGTAGCTGAAATTGGTATTGGAGTAAAAGAAATTGAAACTCCTTGTTGCGATTTAGCCCAGGAATGGCTAGGTGAAGTATGCACCTGGAGAAAAAGCTGAAAGGATGCAGCAGTGTATGGTTGCTAAGAAGCAGTGCTACGCTCCTTAGCAAGTAACCCTTAAGTCCTGTTCTGGTGCTCACTCCAAGGAAATAAAAAGGAGCTGAATTTATACAAGGACACTGAGGGCATAGAGAAATAAGCCCTGCAGTGTCTATATTCATTCAAAAGGGGCTGTAATTACTTAAAGAAGGTGCTGCCTTTCTGTTAAAAGGCTGAAAAATGAACATCTGTTGGCTGAGAATTGCAGCCATTGGGGAACAAATGAAGGAATTCCATATTGTTAAATAAACACAGTAAAAAAAAAACTTTGTTAGCTAGAATTACAGTATGGAAACAGAAGATTACTGTATTGTAAAATAAAACTGTTTTTATTTTGGGGGGGTTGCACTAGAACATCAAACTTTCTATATATTAAAGAATCTAGAGCCTTGCAAGGAAACAAGATAGGGAGCGCACACCTCATCTGTTTCCCTTGGTTAAAGATTCTAGATTCTTTATATGTAATATTTAGGTTACTTCTCTTTCCTCTTTTATGGTTTAATTACCTGTGTGAAGTCATCTAGGAAGCCCTTCTTATAGGGTTGGCAGCCCACAAAATGGTTTCCTTTATAGCAACCAAAAGGAGGTGATGTCAGAGAGTAGGTGGAGCCAATTTCAAACACTGCCACTTCTGAGTACTATATAAGGCATCCACCAGAAGACCTTGTCAGATAGGGAGAGGAAGGAGACTGGTCAGTACCTTCTGATCAGGTGAAGGAATGGAAATGTGAATGCCTACACACTAGCTTGGAAGTATTGGATACAGAGAAGAGCAGGGAGTTTGACTGCAAGACTTGCCTGGGTTTTTGTTTACTTTTGTTTTGGCGAAAGTTAACCTATTTCTTTTCTGTAAATAATTTTTTAATTTTTTATTTTTGTGAAAAATAAAATGATAGACACTTTATCAGCTTTTTTATGCACTTCATTTTGTGACTGTTGCCTGTTACTGAACCCACATGCTTACACTGTTCAATGCCTCCCAGGAATCAAGGAGTGTACCTCAGGACTGGAGGATGGCACACATGGTACCCCCTCCACAAAAGTGGCCCTAAGGATGAGCCAGGGAACCATAGACTGATAAGCCTCACACCCATCATGGGAAAGCTGATGGAGACAATCCTGAAGGAGAGGCTGGTTTCCCTCTTAGAGGCTACTGTGCTGCAGGACAGCAGACAGCATGGGTTTGTTTCAGGCAGATCCTGTCAGACCAACCTAGTGGAGAACTATGACTGGGTAACAAGGCAATTTAGACAGGGGCCATGCAGTGGATGTCCTCTACCTGGACTTCAGTAAGGCAGCTGATTCAGTGCTGCATGGGAGGCTAGGAAGTAAGCTGGAAGGTACAGGTGTGGGGGTGAAGATGGTGGGATGGGTAGTGAACAGGCTACAAGGTAGACAGCAGAGGGTGGTGGCGGGAAATGGCTCTCATCTCCCAGGGTGGTGACAAGCGGGGTACCACAGGGCCTGTACTGGGGCTGGTGCTGTTTGGGATCTTCATAGCAGACATCTCAATAGGCATCAAGAGCAAGATCAGTCTGTTTGCAGACGATACCAAGATAGTAGCAGCAGTGGATGACTTTGAATGGTGACAGGGGTTGCAAGATGATCTGGCAAAATTGGAGGCCTGGTCAGACAACTGGCAGCTGGAGTTCAATGCCAAGAAATGCAAGGTGCTACATTTCAGTGCAAAAAAATAAGGAGGTATCCGCTAGGGTGGATTCAACTAGCCAAAAGGAAGAGGAGAAGGATCCGGGGGTGATCATAATGGGAGCAATGAACAACTCAACACAGTGTAGAAAGCAGCTGCAAAGGTCAACAGAATGCTAGGTTGCATTGCCAGAGGCATACCCTCCAGGAGGGGAGAGGTGATCCTCGTGCTATACAGGTCATTGGTTAGACCACAACTGGAGTACTGAGTGCAGTTCTGGCAACTGTACCTGAAGAAGGATATTAGGTTACCAGAGGGGGTGCAGCACAGGGCAACAAAAATTATCCAGAGGCTAGAGAACTTATCCTATGAGAGCAGGCTGAGGGAGTTGAACATGTACGCCCTCCAGGAGAGAAGGGATGGGGGGACATGATTGAAACCTTCAAATACATGAGAGGAATAAATAAGATGGGCATGAAGGGGCTTTTCAAATTAAGGAGGGGGAGGGACATTTGATGGCACAATCTGAGATTAGAAGGGGGGATCAAGAGGGAGATGAGGAGACACTTTTTCATGGAGAGGGTAGTGTCTGGGTGGAATGCATTGCCAGAGGAAGTGGTATATTTTAGAACAGTGGGTTGCTTCAAAAGGAGATGGGACAGGGTAAGGGGAAAGGTCACTAGAGGGGTGGAGAGGAGGGAGGGGCAGCTGCAGTATAAGGGCTGCTAGCGACACAATTGAGCAGACTTGATAGACTATAAGGCCTTTATCTGCTGGCAATTTTGGATGTTCATATGTCTTACCTGATGATAGTGGTCTGTGGTTGCTTACGTGGTCTTGTCATTTTGTGGGTTGAGAGGTTGAAGAGTTAGGGCTGGTAACCCTTACAACACATTTCCCTAGTTTTGAGGCATTGAGTTGAACCCTAATCAGTGCATAGTGCAATTTTGTTTGTTCAATAACATTGCTTTCTTTTTGAGAAAATCAATAAACTGAAATTACAACTGTACTTCTGGTGCAGAAGCACTGGCCGCTGTGAGGCTAGCGCTTCTGCAGCCAGAGATAGACATTCACAGTACAAGAAATACACAGCAACTTCTGGTGGCAGAAGTGCAGGCCCCTGTGGTAAGGTAGATTATCATCAGACCAGGTAATTAGCTGATCCAGGATCAGTTGATTGAAGCTGTAATTATCTCAGGCTCAATGTAAGTGGGTTGGAAGTCTCTTTAAGGTTTTCTTTAGATGGGGTCAAGTCTGATGCTGACTTGTGGCTGGAGAAGCACAGCCCCTGTGGGATCTCTACATCTGCAGCTACAGATGGAAATCAATGAAACCCAAATTACAACACTACTTCTGTCTGCAGAAATGCAGGCCCCCAGTGATGCCAGCTCTTCTGCAGCCAAATGTCCTCATGCACACTGTAAGACACAGACACTTCTGACTATGGAAGCACAGGCCCTCAAGGAGTCTGTGCATCTGCAGCTACAGATACAAATCTACACTACCCAAATTGAAAAACTACTTCTGTCTGTAGATACAAATCCACAAAGATACCACATCAGTGCCTCTGCATTTGTGTAATCTGGAAACACCTGTATACTTTTTTGTCTTACCTGATAGCTGTCTATGTTGCTTGCATGGTCTTTGTATTTGTTTTTCTATTTTTTTAAGGATAAGTTCTCTGGAATGCAATTCCTTTTTCAAGCACAACCCTAAGTCACTGTACACTCAATATAATACAACACAATAATCTTACGTATTACAAAACACATAAATTAGGAATATAAAATTCCTCATCAACTCAGTGATAACATACTATGTTGAAATGTTACAAATTTGCAGCTGGAAGTGTCTACTAGGTGAATTTTATACAAATAAAAATGACATTGTAACCTGACTTAAGCATATATATGATTTCATGTATGTTTTATTATGGATAATAGCTACGGTATATAATAACTACAGTACTTTTGTCTTGTCCTTTTCTTGGTTGTGGTGGTTGGGGAGTGGGGGTTGGAAACCTTAACACCACAATTCCCTAGAGCTGTGGCATTAAATTTGACCCTAACTAATGCATAGTGCAGTTTTTTTTAGTGAATGTCCGTTCCTTTTGAGAAAAATCAACAAACTGAAATTACAATAGTACTTCTGGGTGCAGAAGCACTGGCCCCTGTGGGACCATCATGTCTGCAGCCAGAGACAGACATTCACAGTGCAAGAAGTACACGGCCACCTCTGGCAGCAGAAGTGCATGCCCCTGTGGTAATGAAGATTATCATCAGACCAACCAGTTAGCTGATCCTGGATCACAGTTGAGTGAAGCTGTTATTGTCACAGCCTCATTGTAAGCAGGTAGGTATTCTCTTTAAGCTTTGCCTCAGGTGCAGCTGAGTCTAACAAGCTCTGTGTAAAGGGATGGGAGGGTCTTTGCTCTGTATGGACTGGTGCTTTTGTTATTGGTGACCGCAGGGAGTGAAAAAACTTTCACCAAGCATGGATGGCCTGGAGTTCACCAGGATCATGCCTTTCCACAACACCAGTGTATGCCGTATCAGAACCTGGTGTAGAATTCCCTGAGGGAGGTCTGTAATCTCCACTGCATGTGGGGGGGGACCTTTCTGGTGCCTTGCCCAGGTTGGACAGCAGATTGCACTCCCTTATGCTTGTAACGAGCATTTCTCCAGGTAAGAGCCATGCCGGGGGGGCTTCAGGTTACATTTATTAGGTGTTTTTGCTTTTGAGAAAGTTACTGCAACAGTAAGGAAGCAGGAATTTCAATCATAAGCAGTGTGGGCCCGATTCAGAAAACCCCTCATAGATTATCGCAAGCTGCAGAAAACCACTGCTTGCATCAATCCTTAATGCAGCAGGAACCCTGAGCCTGATTCACCATTGGAGTGGTCCTGGTGCCAAACCCCCACAGCTTGTGGAAAATGTTCCTATGCCCCTAAGTAAAGGCACACAGGAGAGGTTTGCTACAAGTCATAGGGCAGTTGAGCAGCTTTGGCACCTATTGATGGAGAGCCACCAGGAGGCAGGTAGGGTCATGTGGGACAGGACAGGGGATGAGGATGGTGGGTAGGCTGCAGATGGGTGTCAGAGAGTGGCAACAGGTCCCTGATGGGGACATTGCATGGCCACTGCCATGCCAGTGCTGTCTGTGGGAGGGGCAACCACCACATGCCTGGCAGCATGGTGGGACCCAGCAGGCAACACAGTACTGACATATCCAGGTGCTTTGGGGGTGTAGAACACCATAGGTGAGTGGTGGCACCAGGTAGCACAGGTTCCCTCCCAGCCAGTGATGGCTCCAGGGATGACGCACAAGCCTTTAGACCAGCTCCAGGTTGGTCTGTCATGGACTGTGCATCCTGTGGGGGTGAATCCTAAATCCCACCATTGGGAATACTACAGCTTGAATCTGCTGCAAGCCCCCTAGTGCCATGGCGCACAGCCTGCATTCCTGAATTGTGGTTACTGCAATTTTTGCCATAAGGTGTCCCTTCTATCAAATCCAATTGACATGGGTATCTTGCGTCCACTTTTCAGATTTGTGAATCGGGCCTGTGTCTCTTGATTAATCATGCAACTGCACTACAATGGTAACTAATTGACAAGGCAAAGGGAATGTGTTTTGTACATATTCTGGGCAACAAACAAAAACATATGCATTGTGGACACAACTGGATGCTACATGATAAAATGGAAATAAAACACACAGGGGCCTATTCACAAAGGTGCAGAGTGGGCTACATGCCATGCAACTTAAATGCATAGCCCATTCCACACCTGCCTGGCCCCTAGATACATTCACGGTGCACAGAAGCCTCCCTGACACACCCGATCCCCCAGCCAATTATGGGGCTCTGCACAGGGGTGTGCCAGAGGGCGGTGCGGGGGGGGGCAAGCCAGCACTCCATGCATTCACTACAGTGCAGAGTGCTGTGCATGGGAGCTGCTGGCTACATGTTTTCAAGGAAGCCTTAGACCACCATGGCCAGTTATGCACCCCCCAGGAAGCTGCAGCCAGATGCGGTGGACATGGTGAGGTGGGAAACAGCCTCTCCAATAAGGATGCCCCTGGCATTGGAGCACACTGGGAGGGTAAGAGGTGGTCAGTTGGGGTACTCCCCCTTATCACAATGGTCGGTGCTGTGTATGCCAGCCAACAACATGGCACCCCATGGGTGCAAGGGATCCACTGCATGACTCTGCCTGGGCAGCCAATCAGCTGCCCACCCAGATCTGCTGCTCTGCACTCACCTGCCCCCCGTGGATCTGCATGCCTGGGGGGGTGAGGCCACATATGGGAGTAGGGTGGGGGCTAGTGTTTGTGAATGTGACCCCCACATGGATCTCCCAAGGGTGCATAGCTGCGTGCCTGGATACATGCCTTCAGGGCACAGATTAGTGAATAGGGCCCATTGTGCATTAGAGGGTGTCAAGTGTCAGTAAAAACTATGCACACATCATAGGCCACAAGCAGATGTCTCCATTTATAGTCTTTTCACCCACTTTCTTGAGGATTATGCACACTTGTGATTTCCTTACTGTATGCAGAGATGTGCTGTGAGTGTAGTCAAGACTGTATAGTAAATGAACATGGTTGCATTGCTGTTTTTTAATTCTTTTAGAAAAATAATCTATTCAAATAATACTGGAGCTCATTCCTCCTGAAATGAGTCCTGTTAGCTGGTATATTATCCAAAGACAACTTCTTATTACTATGATTCTACTATGTCTATTTTATACTCTTTTCTTCCCTTACATTGTGATCATTGCAATTAGAGTGTTACGATTACAAATACCAGTCTGATGGAGTTAATACTCTGAGACACTATGAAAAGCTTTTTGAGTCTGTGATACAAGTATTATATTAGTTTTTATGTTATGAATGGAATTCCTTATTTTTTATATCTTATTAATTAAAACTTTTGTGTGTGTGTTATATATATATATATATATATATATATATATATATATATATATATATATATATATATAAGGACAACTCCTCACTTGAACTTTGCATCACAGGCACTTCTTGCTTATGCCTGATGGACTGCTCTTTTTTCTATCACACTTATTTTACCCTTAATCTCTCAATCTTAAATAAATAGAATTTCGACATATCCAGCTGTACTGTTTCTCACCACTTAATTACTAGTCTAAAGAAAATAAACTATGCATCACATAAGTCTAACTGTATGGAAAGGACAGGGGCAGGCTGGAGTTGTAAAGTGCAGGGTGAACAAGATAATTCAGGGCCAGCAGGATAGATCTTATGCAAATTGCCTCAAGGCACTGAATATGTACTTGCTGGAGAATGGTGGGGGGGTTCTGACAGAGACCTTCAAAATCCTGAAGGGGATCAACACAGTAAACTCCAAGTAATTTTTTGGTAGGGGTGCAGATTCAAGAAGTCCAGGTTGGTTGTGCAATGCATGGCTTAATGTCAGCTGCTAAAGAGGATGTAACATCTAACACGTTTTACTGTAACATCGCAAGGACATCTGCTGTTCCAATAAAACCTTCCTACAAGCTAACAACTGTGTGTGTGCTTTCTGCTTCCTCTGTTGGTGTTGGGGGAGATATGTGCTACCCAGCTCTGCTCCCAGGCTTCTCTCCCTCAACATTAATATCTCTAGCAACACCCCAGGAAACCGAAAGCAGTGGGAAGTTTTTACCAAGTTGTTAGCAGGTTGCAAAGTTCAACAGTGAGAATGGGACATGCAGAGAAAGAGAGAGGCTAAATACTTCTGACCTAGGCAGACAACCTCTTATGAGCTCTACCTTCCTGCTGAAATTATAATTTCTGAAGCCAATTTTGTAATACTAATACATTTTACTGTACAATAACAACCTCCTTTTAACCCTCCGAGCGCACGCGTACACGCACGCACGCACACACGCACCATATATTTTTGTGGACTGAATTTTTCAAGGTTGGTGCAGGGCTTGCAGCAAGCCCTGCATCAGATCCTGTCCTTGACAAACTGCCATTCCGGGCTGCCACAACTGCTGCCCAATTTTCCAAGTTCAGGCACCATTGCAACAGTTTCCCTGCTTTACAGCAGCTTGTCCCAAATCTGAGTGCAAACTCTTGTCAGGGGTCCTGAGCACTGATGTACACTAGACCACAAAGAGATGGCCTATAGTGCATTGGAGGGATACCAGGAATGCAAACTCTCGGTAGTTTGCTGCAAGCTCGGTGTGTCATATCTTTGGTGCACCTGGAGCTTGCAGCAATTCAGGCCATTTAAAAATCCAGCCCTTTATGTTTATTTCACAAGATCATTATCTTGCACAGTATGTTATGTTTTAATCACACAATTCTCTAAGTCAATAAAACAGTTCTCTAAGTCAATAAAACAATGTTATGCCTTTTTTTGTAGCCTCCATCAATATAAAACTATGCTGTTTAATTAGGTACAGAACATGGACAGCTGCTCCTGAGCTACTGTGCCATGACATACAAGTAAGTCAGGGAAGAAAACAAATGCCAGTGATGCCAGAAAAGATACACAGTTAACTAAGTCTGAAAGCAAAAATGATTTATTAACAGCTAAAGCAGATGAAAAAATCAATGTCAACACATTCAAAGAAAATAAAGGAATCCACCTGGTGCGGGCAGAACTTCAACTAGATTTGGATGTGCATTGTCAAGAAGAGGTGAGCCTGCTGCCATTTGCTTCTTCAGCTGATTTAGTTTTTAGTGAACCACTTCTGGCTGCAAGACTTAGTCAAGTGTGTCTCTCTTCTGGCTTGCAAGTACAGACATGGGTTTGCTTTCCCCAGTCAACATTCTGTCACATCACCTCAGCTGCTATATATGCACACAACTATACAACACCTGTACTTATCTCACCATTTTAACAATTAGTTCAGAGTGAGAATGACAACACTTTGCTACAGATTGATACCAAGCTATGTAGATAAGAACAATGAATGATTAGTTGGAGAGTTGGCTTCCACTGTGGTGGGGCATTTCCTGCCTGTTTAATTTTCCACCTTAGTGATTTCAGCATGTTTTGCACTGATTCTGAGATGATACATTATGAAAATAATTGTTGTTTTATATTTCTTTCAAAGCATTTACTGAAGCTCTCTTTGGTATGGAGTACAGGACATCTGTTTCAACAATGTCTCTTTTGTCATATGGATCCCAATATTTAGCATCTGTATAAGGTGAAATGATCTGTCATATCTGAGACTACAGTATGTAAACTTAATGTATACAACTTGCTTTATGTTCGACATGCTAATGCTCACATTCTCCCATTCATAAATTTATCCATTGGTTAACTTTTTTTTTTTTTAGTGTGTATAAATTATCATGCTTCTTATTTGGGAATTGGCCTGGAGTACCACAATGCATTCTTCAAATACCTGTCAGAGGTACTGGTACTACAATCCCTCTTCACAATGTTGGTATGGGGGTGGGGGGGGCTGCATTCACTTCTCCAGCCCAACCAACTATTTCAGGTTCATCAACTGAGGCATCACATGCTGGGACAAGATGCAGGAGAGGACAGGAAAGAGAGAAAGTACAAGACAAGGAGTGATAGATCATTTTCATCAGTCCACTACTGACACATGGATCAGATTATAAAACAATTCTCTTCTGTCTACTAGAAGACCTGCAAAACATTTCGAAATGGTGTGGGCAGGAGGAGGGAAGAATGTTACAGGCTGTGATCAGTCAATTATACTGATGCTTCTCTTTCATAGTTAATAATTCACAACCATGTTTGTCCAGTATGAACTGTAAAACATATAGCAGCTGCCTCTTTTCAGTCTTTTGTTGTTACATGCTTCTCTCCCTTAACAGTCTTAGCTGCAGCACAGCAATGCTTCAGTTTATCTTCAAATAAATACTGTTCATTTGTTTTTTGTTAGTTTCAACAACAGATTTAAATAAACAAACTACATTTATTTAAAGCAAAACCAAAACTTTGACATGATACACACCTTGCTGAAACTGACAGAAAAACAAATAAGCAGCATTTAATTAAAGCTAAACCAAAGCATTAGATTGTTGCAGCTGAGACTGTAAGGTACAGAAGCAGCTAATAACAAAAGTTCAAAATAAAGGGGGCTGCTACTATAGGTTTCATATTCATTCTTCTATCAGGCGAAGAGGGTGATTTTTAATTTATATGGCATGTGGTACTCGGCTAGGGACAAAGTGGGCTCATGAAAGTTTTGTTTGCCACAACAGTTTATTCACTCAATCAATCAAACTTTTATTTCTATAAGACACCCTTCCAGTGCTCAGGGCGCCTTTACAATATACATTAAAACTCACAATTTATAATAAAACAAATAAAAACATATTAAAACACATCCATATATATTCAATACATTCCTGAGAATGCCTGGTTAAATAAATATGTCTTTAACAATTTTTAAAACCTTCTACGATCTGGCTTTCTTGTATCTGGCATGGTAGAGAATTCCACAGGGTAGGTGCATAAAGGCAAAAGATCTTCCCCCTGATGTTTTAAGGAATACCCTGGGAATCTCTAGCAATCCCTCGCTAGAGGATCGAAGTGAGCAGGTGGGACAGAAATGACACAGGAGCTCATTCAGGTAGTGGGGTCCCTGCTCATGTAGGGCCTTATAGGTCAGCAACATGACCTTGAAGGTAATCTGCCACTGTACTGGCAACCAGTGCAGTTCATGCAGCACAGGTGTAATATGACTGGATCTAGAAGCTCCAGTCAACAGCCTGGCCATCGCATTCTGCACTAGTTGTAAGTAGTGTATGTCTGCCCCCAGTAGCCCTAGGTAAAGGGCATTGCAGTAATCAAAACAACTGGTGACAAAGGCGTGGACCAAGGTTGGAAGATCTTAGGGTGGGACCAGGTGCTTCACCCGGGCTATGTTCCTTAGATGGTAGTAAGAAGATTTGACTACAGCCAAAATCTGCGCCCTCAGGGTCAGGCCTTCATCAAATACCATGCTCAAGCTTCGCACCTGGCCTGAAGCAATAAGCGGGATCCCACCAAGATTTAATCCTGACAATTTTCACGCCCATGCTCCTATCATCCTATAACCAGGGTCCACAACCAATACCTCGGTTTTTCCCCGAGTTCAGCTGAAGCCAACTGGCACTCATCCAGTTCTGAATCTCCAGTAGGCAGTTATTAAATACTGCAACAGAATCTAATTCCTGTTCAGGTACAAAGGACATGTACAGTTGAGAATCATCGACACAGCAATGAAAACTGAATCTGTACCATCTTATAATGCCCCCTAATGGAAGCAGATACACCGCAAATAACATGGTAGACGGTACTGAGCCCTGTGGAACCCTGCAGGGTAGCCCATGAGGGGCTGAGGAACAAATTCCCGACACCACTCTCTGGGACCTACCCTCGAGGAAGGACTTAAACCAACTGTGGACTGCCACTCTCAGTCCACAGAAAAACCACAGGCACTCGAGCAGCACCCCATGATCCATGGTGTCAAATGCTGCTGAGAGATCAAGAAGAACCAAGATTGAATGGGCTCTCTGATGTCTTGTAAGTACCCTCACCAGGGCCATTTCAGTGCTATGCCTTTTCCTGAAGCCAGACTGGAAAGGGTCGTAGATATCATGGTTGGTCAAATGGTCCTCCAGCTGCAGTACTACCACTTTCTCAATAACTTTCCCAACAAAGGGTAAATTTGAGATTGGTCTGTAGTTAGCTGGGCAGTCGGGGTCAAGGGAGTTTTTTTTTTTTTAAATGGGGTGTACTACTTCTTCCTTTAAGAGATCTGGAAAGATCCCTTTCTCCAATGAAACTCCCACTATCCCAGCAAGGACCGGGCCAGTAACATCTACACACCCCACTAATAGGCATGTAGGGCCTGGGTCCAAACTACAGTAGGTTGGCCGCAAAGTCTGGATGATCTTCACTATATCCACAACTACTGGTTGGCTAATAGTGGAGCAGGTCTGCTGGGTATTAGTACCACCCGACTGATTAATGCAAGGTCCAATGGGAAGGCACTGGCTTATCTCATCCCTGATGGAGGACACCTTATCAGAGAAGAACTGCTCAAACCCCTCACACTGCTTTTGTGACAATGCTCAATCAGAGTGAAGACAGGTTGGATTGCATATTCTGCCCACAGTCTGGAACAGCTGGGCTTGTCTGTTCTTCACTGTAGCAATTTCCTTGGACAGGAACTCTGCCTTCTTATGGGAAATTGTGGATTGATAGATATTATAATGATCCATAAATCTAAGTCTAACCTCCTCCAGGTGAGTTTTCCGTCAGTGTCTTTCTAACCTTCACCCCCACCTCTTCAAATCATGGATTTCCTCATTAAACCAAGGGGCACCCAGATGAGAGGTAAGAGGGTGAACACAAGAAGGAACAATGATATCCAGTGCCTCAATAATAGCCCTGTTATAGGCTGACACAAGATGCCCCAGATCAGTGCTATCCCTTGGAAATCCTGAGAGGTCTAGCACCACCATTAGGCCTTGTTAGGTAACTCCTCTTAAAGGGTGGAGTTGTATCAACTCCCTTGGGGCAAGCCTATTTTGGTGGGCTGTGAAACTGAGTCTCAGGATGTGATGGTCAGACCAACCAACTGACTCCACCTCTACATCAGAGATTTTCATCCCCAGGTGCAACAAAAAGTCCAATGAGTGTCCTTTCTAGTGGGTTGCAGTGGTAATAACCCATATTAGGCCCAATGAATCCATCAGTTGGAGGAGGTTTTTCTCTAGCAGTGAGAGTTCATTGTCGACCCAGGCATTGAAATCCTCCCAAATCAACCATATGGGGGATTCCAACACCAAGTCGGCGATGAAGTCCTCAACCTCCTTCAGGAATTCCCTTTCATTTACCTGGTGGACAGTAAATGAGAAGAATCCTGTAGCCTACACTTGCACCCACTATTCACTCAAAGGAGTTGGTAGCTTCAACTGGCATCTCCCTGAGACCCAATTCCTATCTAAAACAGACAGCAACCCCCGATGATCCTCTCTCGAGTGGTGAATCACCGAGAACCCAGCCGGAACCGCAGACTCCAAAATGGGGCCAGCATTTCCATCAAGCCAAGTCTCAGTGATACAAGCCAGGTCAGCAGATGCCACAAGATCAGCAACAACTGCGGTCTTGTTTTTAATTTTTAATTATTCAATCGCTGCTGCCTGCACAGTAACAAGTCACATGCACACACGATTTGTGCGATATTGTTTAATTACATGTGCTTTAAAAAGCATTTTTGAGATCTAAGATACATTTCTCCAAAGAGCTGCAGTCTAATCTGTTCATTCAGAGGGTGGTCACCTGGAGTAGCACAGACAGGCTAATCACAGAGTCCAGAAAAGAAAGGATGACATTCAGCTTCAAAGTGGTGACCGTGATGCCATGGTAGCTACGTGCTTAGCTACCTGCTGTTGAGGCAAACATTCTGGGTGAAAACTTGTAGCAATATGATGCTCAACAAGCCCTGGAATGACTGTAGCTGTTAAATCTCTGTGAATTAGAAAGTCCTTTCCTGCCAAGATAGTCTGGGCTGTGTGGCCAACTGTATATGAGACTGCTGCTGTTTGCTCCAGACAGAAAGCTCCTGTTTGACTGATGACAACCTCAGCCTGCCATACCATACAATGATTATGGTGGTTGGGATGATGGGCAGAGCTGAACTTAAGGGCAGAAAGGGTTTCACTACCGAGAGAGAGGGGAGTGCACCTGTGCACCACCTGGGGCAACAGATTCACAAGATAAGGATTTGGTATCAACTTCTTTTGTCTGCAGCAGGCTGTCTCTCCAGCTTTGAGATCATTGCCTCTGACAGAAAAATTACAAAACTGTAACACAAAACACCTTAGTTTGTGGGGATGTAGACCAGAGAATTTGACTGCATGATGCTGCTGGGAGTGGCATCCCAAGCAGTCAGACCTCTGGTCACAGCTATAGCTTGACTCTGATAGATCTCTGAAATGTACTCAAGGACATTTCCTGTATGACAAATAAAATGTGGATTCCATTAGTACAGATGTTCCTGGGCTACTGTTACTCAGTGCCACCTACACCAAATTAAAAAACAAATAAAACATGGATCTGTTTCTATTGCTCTAATGCCACATTCTCTGCTACATAAGGAAAGGTACAACAGATTGTGTTGGCAACATGTGGTAACACATACTTCTCTTCCTTTGAAGAGTGTATCACTATGAGGCACTGACTTGGAGTTGTACCTTGTGCTTTGGACAGGAGGCTACTGGCTGAGGGAAGGGGGAGCATTAGGGTTGACAACCCCAAGGAAGAGCCCACCACTGATTCACCAAGAATCTGGAGACCCAAAATCTTATTTTTTTTTTTTGCTTTTTGCTGCTTGGGGAGTGGGGGTGGGGAGTTGGGGCTGGAAACCCTACTGCAACATTTCCTTACTTTTGTGGCATTAAGTTGACCCCTAACTGGTGCATTCACAAAGTTTTTTGCAAAGAATGTCCTTTCTTTATGAAATAGTGGAATAATATAAGCATTCATGCAGATCCCAGGACCTGTGTGTACAGATGCAAATGCACAGGGCCCAAGGGAAGACAACATCCATCTACAGAGGTCACATAGAGTGACAGATGTCTAGAATTCATGGGGCTGTCTGGTGGACTTCCATGGAACCACAGATACAGATGCACTGGGAAGAGTCTGTCTGTCAACCAGTGCAGAAGGCCCTCTACCACCCATGAGTGGAGAGATACAGGGCCCTATGCCAAGTGAACAGCTGCCTTCATTATATCATATCTGGGACCATATGGATAACCCTGCAGCTTTCATCCCTGGCTGGGGGGGTTTCACATAACAGTGCCATCCCACCACCCTGGAATGTTTTGGCAAAATCATCCAGAAATGTGTTTTAACACATTTTAAAATCTTTATTCGTGACCTGAATTTCTTTTTTCATATAGCCATATGAAAAAATAATGGGGTCACATGAAAAAAGATTCCCTTAAAGAATTTGGACTTTTTTTTCAGATTCTTTGTTCATATGAAGGAATCTTTTTTTTGTTTGAATGACACAACTTCACGAACAAGGATCCCTTCATATGAAAAAAGAATTTGAAATGGTTTTTTTTTTAATATCTTGTTTTTGTATTAAGCAATCTTTTTTCATAAAAACAACACAATCTCATGAAAAAAGATCCCTCCATACAATAAAAGAATTTGGACTTATTTTATTCCACATTTCAACTTTAACAAACTATAACTCATTCACTATACGCAGTTAACTGACAATCTATATATCAAAATAAATATTGCAATGAATACTGCAACAGTAACTCATAATACCCCCAAAATGATTTTGGGGCCATATAAAAACACATAAAACTTAATAAATGACAATTCCCATAGGATAATTTGAAACTTGAACAAGTTGTAACTCTGTCAATCTTGGGAGTTAATGAACAATCTATATATCAATAGAAAATTCTTACTGACTACTACATCACTAAGCCCATAAGGAAAAAAAATGAAAATGGTCCATCCCTGCAAATAAAAATTACAAGGAGGCACATAAACTGCTTTTCTGGAGGAGTGAAAGTGCAGGGCCCAATGGGCCATATGCTTCTATGCCCACAAAACGCATGTGGATAAATGGAGGCCCAGAACCACTTGGCATAGGGGGCTCTGTACTTTTGTAATCATATGGTTGTGTTGACACAGGTCCCAATGGGACCTTCACAAATGATGATCCAATTCTACGATTTCAAAAAGTAAGGAAATTAATTGTGAAAACTTCATTAACTCACCAGTTAAGGTTAAACCAACAAAAGTAGGGAAATGAGGTGTTAGGGTTTCCAACCATAACAGCCCAGCCCCACCCTGCAAGCAACAAAAGGTAAAACAATTATGGTTTTGTCTTTCCTGAGTCTTGTCAAATCCCCTTTGGGGTCTTCATTGGGGTTATCAACATTAATGCTCATTCCATCTGAGTTTATTAGCTGATGGAATGGAGGGGAGCATTAGGGTTGATAACCCCAAGGAGAATTCCAGGTATGATTTGCCAACACTCAGGACAGCCAAAACTGTAATGATATTTTTTACCTTTTGCTGCTTGCAGGGTAGGGCTGTGATCAGAAACCCTAACACCACATTTCCCTACTTTTGTAGGTTTAACCCTAACTGGTGCATTAACACATGTTTTTATTATTGTTTCACATAAACTACTTCTATTAGTCAAAATAGATTATATCTCACTGTTCCTCCCAATACTATTGCAGAAACAAAACTAGATATAAAAAGGCAGATATTCATTTGATCTCTTAGTTAACAAATAAAATGAAATTCTGCCTTTTTTATATCTAGTTTTGTTTCTGCAATAGTACTGGGAGGAATGGTGCAATATAGACTATTTTGGCTAATAGATAATTTTTTTATTATTGTTTTACAAAAATGTTAACATTTTAATGTGGCTAAGCTTTAATCACAATAGACTAATATGGTTATTGTGGCTAATAGATGAGCTTTTCCATACATTATTGCTCCTTAAGTCTGCCTAAGTTGTACCAAGTGTCTATGAGTTAAACTAATTGTTTAGTAGGCATTTTCACATTTTTAGTTCACTTGTATAATTGAGTTGAATAGATATATAATCTGAAGTGGGCGCACTAAACCTTGACAAAGCATTCATAATGAGCGTGATACATTGGTAGCAATGGGTAGCCTCCTTGGGCTACACAGGTTACTCTGCTCTCTCTGTTTTTACACAGTAAAGTTTCACAGCATTGCAAAATGACCTGAGATGTCTGACAGCAGTTTTTTTTACATAGAGTGCTGAATCTTTTCACTTCACGTTATCTCTTGATGTGGTATGTTTCATTCCAGTCAGATGTGTAGGTATGGAGATACACAGTGGAAAAAAATTTGAACATTAGCACTTTTTGTCAAATTCTTTGTCACTGCATTGTGCAAAAAGAGGTTCAGAACTCACCCATTCACTTATACTGTACCCATCTTAGCTTATTTAGTCATGGAATGGGGTGAGCATTGGGGTTTGCATCTGCAATGCACACCCATCATGCCAGTTCCTGCATGCAGGGAAGGTGTGTGGTCTTAGGGTTGGAAACCAGGGGTGGGGATGGGGTGTTAGGACTGGGAACCCTAAGACTGCATTCTCCTACTTTTGACACTGGAACTATAATGGTCCATTAACAAAGTTTTTTGCAGAGACTTTCCTTACTTTTGGAGAAAGTATAATCATAGGGAACCTTAATGGTGCAATAACAAAGCTTTCTGCAGAGAATTATATATATATATATATATATATATATATATATATATATATATAGGGTAAGAAAAATTATCTCTGCTAGTTGGTTGAAACACATCGCATGACCATGCATATATCACAGCATGACCTCACACCTGCACTTTCACCCCCCTCCAAAACAATTTTGCCATTTTTTAAAAGAAATAACCCACTCTAGGGTGAGCAGTAGAGCTCTAATATATGTATGCCTTGGGTGATTGGTGCACTCAGTCTGTGGCCTTGTCCATAACAACACACACCAAGGCATGCATATATCAGAGCGTGACCTCACACCTTAGATTAGGTTATCTAGTAATTATATTATATTATATTATATACTGATGCAGTAGCTCAGTATAGTTAGGGTGAGAGGGCAGTTTAATGTTAAAGCAAATTTTAGAATCTTAATAACTTTTGAACCATTCAACAGATTTTTACATAATTTGGCAAGTATAAGCGCCAGGGGTAGATCTGTTGACAAGCCAAATTTCGTATGAATCTGTTAAATGGTTCAAAAGTGACTAAAGTATAAAAATCCCTAAATTCACCAACTTTTTGTCATTTTTTTATCATATATGTCTCAAAAGCAGCTGTAAATATTGGTGAGATTTTTGTTTTTATTTGAAAGCCTTTGGGCCACACAGATGTGACTTTTGAAGGTTTGGAACAAAAATATGAATCTGTTCAAAAACTATTTAATTTTGTTTTCCCCCATTATTTCCTAAGGGTGAAAATTAGATGTCCCGTGTGAAAGTTTTTGTACAATAGTAGGAGGCCATAAATTTGCAAAGTTTTCATAAAACTTTCACAAATGTTTTGAAACATTTGCAGATATGCAAAACTACTTTAAAAAAATGATTTTTCTAGGCCCTGCACTCTCACATGAAAATCAGTGACGATTATAATATGCATGAATGGGAGCACAGGGCCTGAAAGGCCTTATGCTCCCACAACACACTATGGACTGATGCTCCCACAGCCAAATACAGGTAAGATTACACTGTCTCAAAACGTAAGGAAATTAATTGTAAAAAACTTCATTAATACATCAGTTAGGGTGAGTAGTATAGCGACATAAGGAAGGAAATGAGGCATTAGGGTTTCCAGCCCTAATGCCCCACCCTGCAGAGACTGACAGATGTGGGGGTGTCCCTTGGGGTCATCAGCTATAACGCTCACGCTATTCCACCCCCACCCCACCCCACAGACACTGACAGGTGTCAGGATGTGCCTTGGGGTCGTGGGCCCTAATGCTCCTCCTTTTGTTGCTATAGTACTTACCCTAACTAATGCATTAATGACATTTTTGTAATGAATATATACCTATCTATCTATATATATATATATCTATATATATATATATATATATATATATATATATATATAATATATAGTTAGGGTTGGGTGCACATTTCTATGTTAATCTCAAATGTTTGAACCTTAATAACTTTGGAACTGTTCAATGGATTTGCACAACCTTTGGCAAGCTTAATCTCTAGGCATAGGACTCTTGACATGCCAAATGTTATGTGAATCAACTTTGTGGTTTTTGAAACATAGAGCATCACAAAAAAACTAAGTTACCAGTTTATTTATGTTTCTTTGTCTACCTGTATCTCAGAAATGGCTTTATATTCTGCTCTGAAAATTTCAGGATAGAAAGCCTTTGGGTCACAGTTGTGCCTTTTGGAGGTTTGGTGAAAAAATATTAATCCATTCAAAAGTTATTGAAATGTATTTTTTCCATTATTTTCTATGTGAGAAAGTTAGGTGTTCAGTACAGCACTTTTTTTGCGATACTGTTTGTGGATATGTTCAAAAGAAACAGAGTGTTTTCTTTTGCAGGCATGGAACCTTAATAACTTTGGACCTGTTTGATCTATCTGTATGAGATTTGGCAAGTGTAATCTCTTCATTTAGGTCTCTTGACTTGCCAATTTCCGTTCAGATCCATTTTGTGGTTTCTGAGTTACAAGTGTTGAAAAAACTGAAAAATCCGTGTTTTTTGACATTTATTTGTCCACCTGGATCTCAGAAATGGCTTTAGGTTGTGGTCTCAAATTTTCAGGGTAGGAAGCATTTGCCTCACAATTGTGCCTTTTGAAGGTTTGGTGAAAAAATATTTGTCCATTCAAAAGTTATTAAACTTTAAGTTTCCCATTGTAGCCTATGGGAAAAATAAAGTGAAAACAAGTAAACATCCCCAAAAAATCAGTTTATTTGCCACTTTAAAGCAGAAAAATGGTTAGGGTTTTTGGTCTGAAATTTGCAGAGTGTTAAGCCCTTGTCCCATAGATGTGCCTTTTGCTAGTCTGGTGAACAAATATATACCAGTTCCATAGTTACAGCACCCCAAAGTTGTGTATTTTCACTTAGGATAACATTGTGATGGTCATGGCACCTTTTGGTAGCTTTATCTCAAAAACTGTTCAAGATACAGATTTGTTTGCTAAGCACAACTTAGTACACCTTAAGTTAAGCATGCATGGAGGTCGCCAGGTCATGAATACAGCTGTGAAGGAATGTTTTCCAAAGTTTCTGTGGTTACTGAGATATTGCCACATTTGCAGTACAAGGGTTACTTGGAATTCCTCTAGGCCTGCACTATGGGTCTATGCTTATGGGTAGGTGGAAGCAAAAGGCCCAGAAGGCCCATGCTCCCACCTATGCATACTATTTATGCTAAAGTTGGAGCACTGGGCCCTCCTACATTATGCCTCTACACTCATGGGTGTGTGAGAGCACGGGGCCCAGAGGGTCCACACTCCCACCTATGGATACCATTATGCAAAACTAAAAGAAAAGGGCCCTCCTGCACTATGCCTCTATACTTTTAGGTAGGTGGGAGTGTAGGGCCCAGAAGGTCTGCATTCCCACTCATGGAAACCATCTTGCAATACAGGGAGCACAGGGCCCTCCTGCGCTATGTCTCTACACTTATGGGTGGGTGAGAGCACAGGGCCCAGAGGGTCCGCACTACCAATTATGCCTCCCAAAACTGGGAGCACAAGGCCCTCCTGTGCTTTGCCTCTACACTTATGGGTGGGTAGGAGTACAGGGCCGGAGGGCCTGCGCTCCCACCTATGAATAGCATATGAACAACATTTCACTTTCTCAAAAAGAAGGTAAATTCATTGCAAAACACTCCATTAATGCATCAGTTAGGGTTGATTCCACACCAACAAAAGTCTGGGAATTCGATGTTAGGGTTACAAACCCTACCCCCCACCCCACCCTCCACAGACCAACAGGTGCTGGGGTGTGCCTTGGGGTCATTGGGTCTGACTGTCACCCCATTCTCCTATACTGTACCAGCTCAGCTTGTTTTCACATGTAGAGTGGGGTGGGGGTGTGGGGGGTTTGGGTTGGTAACACTAACATCACATTTCCAGACTTGGTGCAGAATCAACCCTAACTGATACATTAGCAGAGTTTTTTTGCAATGATATATATATACAGTATATATATATATGGCTCCTCAGAAGGAACTAGAAGGGGACCGGATCAGTTGTGTTCCAGTACAGTAGCTGCTTCTTGTTGTTTTTTCAGGGTTTCTTGTGGATTTTACTTGGTAGAGGTTTATTTCTTTTCTTTCTTACTTCTAAGGGGCTTGCAGGGTATTGTTTTTGGGGCTGTTGGAGTTTGAAAACTGGTTTGGTGGCTGTAAGTGGGCTCATTTGTTGGATGTTTCACTGCGTAATAGGCTGTGCTGGTGGAGGCCTATTTCTTCTGATTTAAAACCTATTTAGTGGGATTTGCAGCTCATGTAGTTCTAGCCACTGGGGGTTGGATTTAAAGGCTGGGAGAGAGGAGCTTAGGGAGTTGTTCACTTCCCTTATAAGTTTACTGTGTTGTACTGCATCTAGTAACAGGGTTACCAGTTTACTGTGGGACTGTATCTAGGATTAGTGGGTGACCTGATTAGGCAGTAGGAGTGTATCTTGGACTAGTGGGGAACCTGGTGGCTCACCCAAGGAAACCTACTTGGAGGGGGATGGGACCACACGTCATTAGGGCCGCATCTTTGGGAGGGTGGTGGGGTGCACAGGCTGTGGGGCAGCCATGATACTGGACTGGGCTTGGAAGTTCGGTGGTTGCCCAGTGTGCTACCAGCTGGCACAGCTTAGGGAGGAGGTTGCGGGGATTAGGAGACAGCTGGGGGAAGGGGGGAGGTATGGTTGGGGAAGGGGCAGGGGATCTCCCATGGGGTTGCACCAAGCACTAGGGGGGGCATAGGGAAAGGAGTGCAAGAGAATACTCTGGGGTCACATAGGGACCCTGGCAGAGGGGGCCCAAAAGGAGGACACTACCAAGGAAGCAGGCAGGTAACTGGGGACCCTCACAAAGGGAGGCCAGAGGGACAACATTCTCAGGGAAGTAGGCAGATGGCCGGGACTGGACAGAAGGAAGCAAGGTGGGGAGGTGGATCGGACCTTATGCTCAGTAACCGCTCCAATTCTCTTCTTCTGGTTGAGGATCGGGGGGTGATGTAGCCATGACAGGGGTGGTTAGAGATGGAAAGGGAGTGGGAGGCAGGAGGCAGGAGCTGGATAGCAGGAGGAATGGGGGGAACCTGGAATGCAGGAAAATGGGGGGAGCAGAGAATCAGAGCAGGAGGGGAAGGGGGAAGAGAGAGGAAAGTGCAAGGAGAAGGACCAGTTGGGAGGAAAGGGCAAGGAGAAGGACCAGAAGTACAAGGAGGATACAGTAAAGGGAGCTGAGGGTTTAGGCCAGGGAAGCACGACAAGCAAGGAGGGACTAAACAGAGACAGAAAGCAAGGGAGGATGAGCCAGGCTAGTTTAGCAGATGGGGAGAAGGACCAGTCATGAGCAGTGAGGGGGGAGTTAGCAAGGTACAGAAGGATACTCGGGAGAAGGTGAGGCATAGGATCGGAGGGGAAGGGGGACCAGGGTAAATAAGGAGGGGGCAGCATGTGGCACCCAGATAGTGGGAGGAACAAGGAGTCGGCTGGGTGGAGGGGCCGGTAGAAAGGATGAGGGACATGGAAGGTGGGAAATGGAGGAAAAGGAGTGGTCAGAGTGCTCCTGTTGGGGGATTCTATGATCAGGGGTATCAAATGGGATAGGGAGGGAGAAGCCTGGCCAGTTAGAACAAAATGCTTCCCTGGACTAACGGTGCACAGGGCCAAGCATGAGGTATATCAGCTGGCAAAGGATTGTGGGGGTTCCCCGGACATACTGGTCTACCTGGGTACAAATGACATTGAGGGAAATAGTGAGCTAGAGATACAGGCAAGGTTCAGGGAGCTTTCCAGGGTCTGTCATGACATAGGATGCAAAATTTCCTTCTCGGAAATCCTGCTGGTGCCAAGGGCTAGTGGGGAGCACAAAAGGAAGATTAGGGAGATAAACCAGTGGCTCAGGGAGTGGTGTGAGGCCAGAGGGTATGGGTTGATGGGGGATTGAGGAGACCTGGGAGGATAAGAGCTGTATGCTAGAGATAGACTCCATCTCAATTTGGAGAGAGAGAATCCTTAAGTTGAAAATAGAGGGGTCCATTGGTGAAAAGTGGGGTTTAAACTTGTGAAGGGGGCAGGGATGGGAGAAAAGGCTGTCAAGGGAGGTCCAATAAAGGAGGGACTCTGTCTCCACCCCCCTGGGGAGCTGGAGGAATGCAGGAAAAGGCCGACTGGTACAGTGCAGACCAGGGGAAAATGGAATCCCTATGGGAACACGAGCAGGGGAAATGGAAGTACAGGGAAAGGGTGGAAGGTAGTCCTACTAAATGCCAGGAGCTTGGGCAATAAAATGCCTGAGCTCCAGGCGATGCTAACTGAGGGAGCGGTGGATGTGGCAGTGGTCACTGAGACCTGGGCCACCGCAGGACATGACTGGGACCTGAACCTGGAGGTTACACTATGTTCAGGAAGGACAGGAGGGAGGAAGGAGGAGGGGTAGCAATGATAGTCAAAAACTGCATTGGCATAGGGGAGTAGAGGAGGCAAAGGGAACCGTGGAGGCGATTTGGGTCACCTTGATAACAAGGGGCAGAGTAAAAATAGGAGTGGTGTATAGACCCCCTGCCCTGGCGGAGGAGCTGGAGGAGAGTCTGGTGGCAGATGTTAGGAGACACTGCAGATTGGGCAGGGGAAGGGTGGTGGTGTTGGGGGACTTAAACATGCCAGGAACAGACTGGGAGATTATGACATCCTCAGTGGCCAGGGAACAGAGGTTGTTGGATGTCTTTCAAGACGCATTCCTAACTCAGCAGGTGGGGGAACTGACCAGTGAGGCACAGGTACTGGAGGTGGTCCTGGCAGACAGTGACCAGATTGGGGGCCTGGAGGTAAGGGACCCATTGATGGGGAGTGACCATGCCATGGTCTGGTTCTGCCTGGACCTAGGATGGGTAGAAGGCTGCACAAAGATGGAGGTAACTGACTTCAGGGGGGCGGATTTTAAGGAAATGGGAAGGATCCTTAAGGAGTATTTGGATGGGATTGGGTCAGACATGGACGCTGATAGTAGGTGGGAAATCATCAGGAGAGGGGTGCAGGATGCTACCAGCATCTGCGCAAGAGTAAGAAGAAAATGCGGTAGGGTCCAAAAACCCTGCTGGTGGACCAGGGAGGTCCAGGAGGTGGTGCGAGGAAAGAAGGCAGCCTATAGGCAATTCAAGTGCTCAAGGAGTGAAAGGGAATGAGGGGAGTACGAGCTGATGGCTAGAAGAGCCACTAGGGTGGTGAGGGCAGCTAAGGCAAGGAAGGAGCAGAACCTGGCCAGGGAAATTACGAGAGGGAACAAGGAATTCTTTAGATACTCTGGGGAAAAATGAAGGGTGAAGGGGCAGATTAGCAGGATTAAAACAGGGGAGAGATGAGAACCCAGGGTAGCAGGCTGAGGTACTAAATGAGTACTCACCTCAGTTTTCACCAAGGAAAATGGGTGTGCTGCATCATACATGGGAGGAGACAGTGATACTGAGGAGGAGGAACCCTTACCGATCGGGTCTGGGGAGAGGGGGAGGCATCACTGGCAGGAGGGGGGAAGGATAAGCAGGGAGAAGAGGTAGCAGAAGTGGAAATCACAGCAGAGAGAATGAGGGAAGCCCTCAGGTCCCTTAAGATGGAGAAAGCACTGGGGCTGGATAAATTACATCCCAGAGTGCTGAAGGAACTTGCGGATGTCCTGGTGAAACCCCTGATGGAGCTTTTCACCATCTCTCTGAGGACAGGGTGGGTGCCCCAGGACTTGAAGGTGGAGCATGTAGTGCCTATCTACAAGGGGGGATCAAGGGAGGTGGCAGGGAACTACAGGCCTGTCAGCCTGACATCGGTGGTGGGCAAGGTGATGGAGGGCATTGTCAAGGAGAGGCTGGGGGGGACCTGGAAAAGTCAGGGTGCCGGACGATAGACAGCATGGATTCATCCTGGGAAATCATGTCAGACAAACCTGTGGAGTTCTATGACTGGCTGATGATGCCTTGGACCTGGGAGACCAGTGGACATCCTCTTTCTAGACTTCAGCAAGGCATCTGACTCTGTTCCTCACGAGGCCTGTTGGATAAGCTGGAGAAATGGGGTGGGGAACCAGATGATCAGATGGATAGACAATTGGCTCCAGGACCGGACCCAGAGGGTCGTAGTTGGTGGGATAGTCTCATCCCCAAGGAGGGTCATTAGTGGGGTCCCACAGGGATCAGTCCTTGGGCCCCTTCTGTTCAATGCCTATGTCTCTGACATAAGGACAGGTATCAGGAGTGAAATGAGTCTCTTTGTGGATGACTCAAAACTGGGGGCAGTGGTGGATGGAGAGGAGGGTAGGGTGGCCCTACAGGGGGACCTGGAGGCTCTGGAAAGATGGTCTAAAAAGTGGAAGCTGAGGTTCAATGCAGGGAAATGCAAGATACTGCACCTGGGGGCCAGAAACCCAGGCCAAGTGTACACCCTGGGGGGGGAAATGCTACAAGTCTCGTTGGCTGAAAGGGACCTGGGGTGGTGGTGGATGTCAAGATGAACTTGGAGACTTGTAGGAGGGCAGCAGCCAAGGCCAACAGGATGCTGGGATGCATCACTAGGGGGATCACCTCCAGAAGGAAGAAAGTGATACTCCCTCTGCATAACTGCTTGGTGAGGCCGCACCTCGAGTGCTGCATGCAGTTTTGGAGGCCACACTTAAAGAGGGACATTAAACTCCTGGAGAAGGTACAGAGGAGGGCAACCAAAATGATTTGGGGCTTGGGGGACAGGACCGATGAGGAGAGGCTCGAAGAGCTAAATATGTACACTTTGAAAGAGAGAAGGGACCAGGGGGACATGATAGAGGTCTTCAGGTACATGAAGGGGGTAAATAGGAGAGGAGCAGTCAGGGTGCTTCGAAGGAAGGAGGAAGGCACCACTAGAGGGCATGGGTGGAAGCTGGAGGGGGAAGATTCAGGGGAGAAAGGATGAGGTGCTACTTCACTGAGAGGGTGGTGGAGCCATGGAATGTGCTGCCTAGGGGGCTGGTGGAGGCAGAGACGGTGGAGGGGTTCAAGAGGGGGTGGGACAGGTACAGGGGAAGGGTTCTGGAAGCAAAATCCAATGCAGCGAGAATGTTCAGAACTGGGAAGGGAGAAGCCAGAGAAGGTGAGGGGGGCAGCAAGGTCAGTTCCCAGGGTGGGGGCTGACCAAATGAGCAGACACGAAAGACCATTAGGCCTATTCTGCTGGCATTTTGGTATGTTAGTATATATATATATATATATATATATATATATATATTAGGGGCACAGTTGCACCCCTATAGTTAGGGTTCAATGGTCACTTTTATATTAAATCCAAACGTTTGCACTTTAATAACTTTGTTACTGTTCAACTGATGTGCATGAAATTGTGCACATGCTGTCAGGGACCAAAGATCTCTTGATATGGCAAGTTTGTCCCTGGTCAGTTGTGCAGGGGCAGAGATGCAGACTGTCAAAAAATGAGAACATTACCATTTTTGATTACATTTTTGCCATGCCATTTCTCAGAAACTGTGTGAAGTTGTGGTCTGAAATGTGCAGGGTATACAGGTCCTAGGTTCAAGCAACAGCAATGCCATTCTGCACCACAGATGTGAAAATACATTTTGGTCAGGATTTGAAAAATGACAGCTGTATCATACAGGCATCGGGGGGGTGTGTCTTGGGGGTCATCACCCCTAACACTTATCCCAGTCTCCTATACTGTATCCATCTCAGCTTATTTATGTATGGAATGGGGTGAGGGTTAGGGGTGATGACCCCAAGGCACAACCCTGATGCTTGTTGGTGTGTGCAGGGTGGGGGTGGGATGTTAGAGTTAGAAACTCTAACACCACATTTCCCAACTTTTGATGGTGGGAACCCTAACTGATGCATTAACAAAGTTTATACAGCATATTTGTCTTTAATGTTGACACCAGATTTTCAAGATAGTAATTTTAAGACTCCCCTTTGACCAAAATATCATTTTCCACCAGAAGTGCTAAAGCACATCTCATCCAGGATTACAAAAATGAACCTGTTATGTTTATGAGGTGTTGTAGAAAATGGCTATGTTAAACATTTGGAGTCAAAATATTGAAAATTAGCAAAGTTATGAGTGAACTTTGAAATATTGCAAAGTTTGCTCATAATCTGGGCATTTTACCATGTTTGTACACCATTTTCAGCATAGCCTTCTTATTAGCCACCGCATGATACAGCAAACAAAGGGGCTCCCCTCAGGTACCTGGGACCAAGCGGGAGCTACACGTGTCTGCACCTGAGGAGTAGCTGCAGATAGCAGGACCATTAAGCTGGTTTTAATCTTATGAAAGGTATGCCACCAATGTCATGGAGTACATGGTCTTTCCAGAACATTGTATCACAAACTTGGTCCTGCCTTTCCCCTACCTCTTCTCATTTTTGCTGTTTAGGGAGATTTTGAATTCCTCCCTGACGAGTGGCAGCAGAGAGAGAGAGATAGTGCTAACACGCCGTTCAGGCTGGCTAAAGAAGGGGAGTGGAGAAGGTCAAGAACTGAGAATCGAGACTCTGCCGTACCTGAGAGAGTTGTGAGAGAGAGAGAGAGAGAGAAAAGGGAAGTGAAAAGGTTTCAACTACAAATACTATAAATACTAAATCAGACTTATTTTTTCGAGAGCAGGGAGATCGAGGAATCACCATATAAAACAGTACAAAACGGATATATCTTCTTATCTTGGTCTCTGCTTAGATAGATGTCTGAGTTTTAAACACATTGTTTTAATGCATTACTTGCACAACTTGCACAACTTACCTATCACACTTTTTATACATTTTTTTTGTCTTTATATTAGTGCTCATTTGTGCTTGTTGTAATACTGTCTGAGTTTTTGACTTGGTATGGGGATATTGCTACTCGGCGTTTTGATCTGTGGCTTTTTTACACTACTTGCATGGTTTTTTTTTTAACTAATTTTTATAAAGACATTCATTTATACGTTTTATACTTTTATCTTTTAATTGGGTAGTATTTAACAAATTTATATTTTTAAAATTCCAGTGGTTTTACTGGTCACATGGTGCCTATGGTCCAATAGAAGGCTTTCCCTAATCCTTTCAGCTATAAAAGCACATGCGTGGGCGTCTTATACTATGAGCAGAGCTGTTGAAAAGGAGCACTGTTGGATAGATGCACTGTGGCTCTGCTGTTTTGTTTTGTTTAACTTGCTGTTCACTTTATGAAAACATTTTTTTTTTGCCCTCAATGCACTCTAAGTTAATGTTTGTGACATGTTGTTTGAGCTGTGTGTTGCTAGCTGCGAGCTATGAGCTATAAGCTACGACATATAAAAGACGAAAGTGCTGGCAACCTCATATAATTGCACCTCATTTGACCTGCTGAGTAAGTGATTCAGTTTTATGTTACCTCTGTTGTATGTTAGTCTACAAAAAGTTACTACTTCTATTTAATAGAAATATTGACATCATTAGTATATAACTGGTTAGAAGTTTATAAAATATTGCTGTCCCTTATAGGAAGATTTATTACTATCACTTCTTTTTTTTTTTGGCAGTTGCACAAGTAGGAGAGTCTGTTTGTTATTGTGAATTGCCCTAGGCTGACGTTTTTGTAATGACTCTGACCCTGATGTGAACCAGAAGAGGAAAGATGGAGTACTAGATATTAAAAGAACTGCATGACGGCAAACTTGAGTGCTCCAGCAGACTTATTTTTTTGGATTTGTTGAGCAAAAACAATAGAACGGAATGGAAAGATTTAAATTGAGAGTCCACCTATGATACTTGTGGAGTGTGTGTTAGCCTGAGAAAACTGGAGATAATCTGTGAAAACTCTGACATTATACAGTCTATCTGCATTTCCTGGCTTACACTTGATCATTTGATCACGATCGGATCTGGTGAATTAAGGTGGCCTTCCCTGATTAATCCTGATTGGACTGTGGAGAAGGTTGAAGAGTTTATTTAATTTTCTGTTGAAGTTGGGACAAGTCAGTTTTGGATTTAAGATGTATCAAATTGCTTGACGTAAGTCATAGGAATACCAGAACACTAGAGGCATTATTGCTGATTATTGCTAATGCTATCTTCTTATTTTAACTGTGATATTTTTTTTTTACCAATTATTTTACCAGGTGAGACACACTAAGCTGAAAGCTTGTTTGCAGCTGCAACCTGGGAGCACAAGGAAGTTAAGTGACTTGCTCGGGGTCACACAGTATGCACCTAGGGAGCTGTGGGATTCAAACCCAGGTCTCCAGATTTGCAGCTCAGAGCCTTAACCCACTGCACCATACTGCCTGCCTCAATATTTAAACATTGATGTGAGCTCAGGGATAACAAAGAATATATATTATATACACTTCTTTTATTAACTTCTTTTTTAAACCTCAATTAACCTTAACTTTTCTTCCCTGCACATTGCATAGCCATTGCAGACCTTTAGTAATAAGATAAGGTATTTAAGGAGGTGTAATAGGTTTACTTGGTTCCAATCTGATTTTACTTGTTACATGTTACTATCCAGGGACAAGTATCAAAATGAGGATGGTAAATACTAGATTACAAAGGAAGAAAGCTGGATGCTCCCCCTTGTTAGGCAATGTTTCCCCAATTTGTGGGGTAAACAGGATGAGTAAAGCCTCATCGGGGAAGCACAGACAACCAAAAATTACAGAACATTTGTAATTAAATGTAATAGATACTGACAAAACATCAACACCGAATATTTTTTCCTTACATTCCTCTAGTAATATTCTATCATTACCACTACTATCTAAAAGTGGAGAAATGGAATCCGTAATCCTCCAGGAGAATGATAGGGAAAATGAAATTAGTAACTCATTGGGTAGTAAGGATTTTGACTTTGACTTTCCCCCTGAACAGGAATTAGTCCAAATCCTGGATCAAGAAATTTCTGGACAAGCAAGTTAGCCTTAGACATTGAAGTAGAATCAGACATAGTTACTTTGGATTCTATGGAAGTCTTCAATATGGAAAGTATGGAAAATGGGATCGAAGTAGAGAATAATCAAATGATACAAAATATACAGGCTGATTTAATATTGGTATCAGGTGCAGAACTCAGGGAGGTAAACAATAAACTACAACAGACCATTAGAGGGATCAAAGATGTTGTATACAGTCATAACATCACTCAAACACCCCAAACAGGTAAAAAATAAATGCATACAGCAGGTCAAGACAGGAGACCTGAATAAGCCATTATACATACCAGACTTAAGTGAAGGAGGTTTAATTGCTAATTTAGGACATCAATACACAGCAAATCTTATCCTTATAGAACAAATGATAATCCTAAGAAATGAACTAAGCAATCTTAGGCATGATGTAGCAGTTAAACATGCAAAGATTGAAGCAATCAGAAGTAAATCAGATTATATCGATTTTGCCTTTAATACTGTCTCCAATGTAATTATCTCTGAAAGTAGAGATAGTAAACAATGAGAAGAACATGGGAGACCTGACTTCTCAGTAATTGACTTTCCAGAATCTGTGGAAGTATCACACAAAAAGAAGAAAAATAAGAAATTAGGAAGGAGAAAGAATGGCAGGGGTTGACTAATGCAAAATATCCATCAAATGGTGGGAAAAAATATGGATGAAAGAGAAAAAAGGAAGAATGATATATCACATGCCCAAGGAAAACAAAATGGGCTAAAAACTGGGGCTAACTATAATAATACAAACCAAGATGAGGATCTGATGATAGACCAGGAAGGACAATTAAAAAAGCACAATAATACAAATAATCTTGGTCTGGAATATCATTTACAGCAATTTGAAATAGAAATGAAAACTTTAAAAACATTACTCCCCAAAAGTTTGCTAACGAGTACAGAAGATGTGAAATTAGATAGCACAACAATTGGAAGGGACAGTGATGGTAGAGAACTCCCTCACTGCAAGGGACTTAAGAAATTAAGGACTGAGCAGATAGAAACAGATTTAGACAAACAAAAACTGGATGCAATACCACTCAAAATTCAGGCACTAGGAAGTGCTTTAGAGGAAGGTGTAAAGATAAGGGGGGGAAAAATAATAAAAAAGATAGGAACATAGAAGCAGAACAAAATACATAAATGAAAGGAAGTAAACATGTGTGACAGATGGGCTAATATGGAAGAAAGAATTAGAACAGATAGGGAAAATAGGAACTGGAGGGTTACAAATGGAGGAAGAAGTGAAGAAAGTAAGGAAAGAAAAGAGAAATAGTAAGATGGAGACCCTTACCAAGCAAAAAAAAAATAAAAATAAAGAAACCAGTGATGTGGATAAGATGATAGATGATGTGATGAATCAATCCAATGAAAAGACTCCCAAGAAGGTATATGAAGACCTGATAAATCAAGAGGCTGGGTCCATTATAGTACTGCGAGGAGTTCACAAAGATGAAATGGAAAATTGTGTGGTGCTAATGGAATTGGGAAAGATTATCTGTAATGAGATGCTGGGACTGGAGATTTTGGAAGATGATATTATAGATGCAATAAAAGCAAATGAACTTACATCAGAGGAAATAATATTGCTTTTCCTTAAATATGAGAGAGTTGCACATTATGTTTGGAGGAACTCATTCGACTTAGCTGGATATGATTTAGTTATGGATTATCCTATAGCTCTTAGCACGCTAAAGCATATGAAGAACCTAACAAAGTATGATTTAATTAAAAACTGGCTGAGTCCTACTCACTGCATGATCTCTGTACACAGAAAGGCAATCCTGATCCAGATGTTATTCTATCAATATTTGGTATTTCCTGTAGAACATTTGAAACTAAAGAACAATTAAAGGAAATGATGGTGCATTTAGTTGACAACCTCCTGGATATCAAATTCTATAAGGATGATATAAAGGATATAAGGAAAGCCCACAGAGTAAATAAAGGTCGATACAAAATTGGATAATTTAGACATTCTAATAATAAATTTAAATGAATACAACAGGGGAATACAGGAAACAACTGTATGGGAATTGGAACAACATACTGAATTATATAACATTGAAATCACTAACAGGTTTCAACCATTGTGAGATTACACTGATAAATGATATAACATTGAAATCATAAATGATACACAGGAGGTTGAAGAATCTCAAGATACTTTAAACAATAGTATAAATGTATATCTGCTGAAATATAATGGAGACCTGGGTATTATATCATGGAATATAGCTGGCCTTATACGTAAGTTTGTAGATGAAGAATTCTGTAATTTTATTAGTAAAATGGATATAATAGGATTACAAGAAACTTGATATGGGGACGAACAAGTGGAAATCATCAATAAAAATGGGTATGCCTTAGTACAGGCACAAGCTCAGAAAAAGAATAAGGCTGGGCGCAGAACGGGGGGATTGGTTGTATATATTAGGATAGTGGACTTCATGCAAATTGAAAAAAGAATAATAGATTTTTACATAATTTGGCAAGTATAAGCACCAGAAGCTAACTATATTATTATACAATTAAGAATATGTGAAGAAAAAATTATTTTGGTAAACTTGTATAATCCACCAGAGCAATCGCATTATATGACAGACAGCTGTTAGAACACATTGCAAAAGACATTAAAAAATGGATATGAATGAACACTTGGATCTCTTATGTATGGGAGATTTTAATGTTTGGTTTGGAAAATGTAGTACACAGTCCCTACAGAGTGATATATTAAATGCTCTAAACATTCCTAATAGACTATCTAAGGATAAAATGCATAAAGATAATAATAAGCTAATGGAACAATTCCTTGAGACTCTCCAGCTTATTATCATGAATGGGTGTTTTCCTTTGGACTGTGAGGGCAATATAACCTGTATAACTCCAAGAGGCTCCACTATCATAGATTACATGATGACAGCCCCATATAGTTATAATAAATACTATGATTTAAAAATTATAAAACAGATCAGAAAGTGACCATTACCCATTGATACTATATAGAAAAAATTTGAAATAAATAAATAGGGAACAACAATCGGAAATTCAAATTGTTAATAATAAGATCAGATGGGATAAAATGATAGGACAGCAGGCTGAGACTCTGAGTGCTAAATTTATATAGAATATTGATAGTAAACTTGATCATGAAATTGATCCAATCAATATTTATGAGATAATTGTGACACACTATAAACAGCTTGAACAAAATACAGATAGTAAAAACAAGAAAGGAAAAAGAAGGAAATTATAATAAGAAGGGCAAAAGCTATGAAAACTGGTTCTATAAAAATTGTAGAGAGGGGAAAAGGAAATTGTCACAAATGATAAGGAAACTAAAGAAAAATCCTACGATAGAGAACAGAAGAGAATTAAACAGGTATAGAAGACATTATAAGGAAAGTGTTGAAGTACAAAGGCATATCCACCAGAAGGAGTTATGGGATACTATGCAAAATGCAATAGTACAGAATGACAACAAAACCTTTAGGATCCTTGTGGCTAAAGGAACAAATACATACAAAAAACAATATGATAGCTATATAGAACCAGATGTATGGGTCAGTTATTTTCAAAATATATTTATGGTAGGGGAATTCATACAAAAATTAGATCTAAATGAAATTGATTCCTCCCTTACTTGGTTTATGAACACTGAAGTAAAAATAGCTATTGATAATTTTAAGAATAACAAATCTCCAGGCCTGGATAATATCACTATAGATGTTATTAAACTTAATAGGGACTGGTGAGCTAATATCCTCACCAAACTCTATAATTTAATGGTTATGTATGATTATACACCTGATGGCTGGGCAGGGAGCCATATTATACCAATTTACATAAAAGGCTTGCATGTTGATCCAGCAAACTATAGACCTATTGCTCTCCTGGACACAATTGCAAAAATTTACGTCAAAGTAATTCTAAACAGATTAACGGCCTAGTTAGAACATAATAAAATGATATCTGATCTACAAGCTGGTTTTCAGAAAAATACGGGCACTATAAACCAGATTTTTATATTACATCATATTACAGAAAAATACTGCAACATAAAAAAGCAACCATTATTTGCAGCATTTATAGAATTCTCATCAGCGTTTGTTGCAATATTGAGACATCTACTCTGGGAAAAGATGAAGGAAATGGGAATAGATAAGAACCTGATTATATTAACACAAAGAATCTATAGAGATACTTGGGCAAAAATAAAATACTCAGGGACAGGGTTACTAATAATGAAAATACAAACTAATGTTGGAGTTAAACAAGGATGTGTTCTAGCACCGATACTATTTTATATATATATATATATATATATATATATATATATATATATATATATATATATAATGATTGTCACTCTAGACAATTTGGATTTTCACCATCAAAAATTGGTAATAGAAGAATACCTGTGCTAGCATATGCTGACAACCTAGTTGTGCTATCTACAAGCGGCTGGGTCTACAGAGAGCTTTGGATAAAATGGATATGTTATGCATAGAACATAATCTAAAACCAAATGTAAATTAAATGAAAGTTATTGTATTTGGCACCAAAACAAAATATAGAACATTAAAATTAATGAATAACAAATTGGATTACGTAAATGAATTTAATTATTTAGGAGCTACATTTTCAAAACACCTCAACTGGAATAAACACAGAGACCTATGTACAAAAAAATTACAAGATACTCTGAAGGTCCTGAAATGATTTAACTATCTTTATGGAGGCAATACGGTGATACCAATGATTAAGGTAATAAACACAAAAATGATTAACCAGGATCTATATGCAGCAGAAATTTTGGGGTAGAAAGACCAGATAAGATGGAAAGTGTTTTAAAGCATACAAACAACTATTAAAGATACCCAATAGTTCTCCTGGTGTCCTTGTTACAGCCCAATTGGGACAGACAAGACTCACAGATTTGGTGCGTACAAGGCAAATTAATTACTGGATTAAATTAACACGAGAAGGAAAGAGCTCCTTATTGGGTGACTGTCTAAAAGAAAAAACAACATTTTTGGATTACGACAAAAACAGCTGGTTAAGAAATGTTAAAACAAATTTGCAGTATGCTAGACTAGAATATCTGATGAACTGGGTTGAATAAAGCCCTGACTATTGTCTCCGTATACATCCTGCCCTGGGACCCTAAACATGGCTTCAACGACATCCTAAACTTTATTAACTCTCATCCTCCTGAAGCTGAACTTATCCTACTAGGGGATATCAACATAAACTGGTTAGCATCGAGCGCCAGTGCCTATAAAGACTCCATCTCAGCTGCTAACCTCATGCAAATGGTAAACTCCCCTACTAGGATTAACTACAAGACTGGCGCCAGTACCCTCTTGGATTGGGTCCTCACCACTCACCCCACAAGGATTTCTCATACGACCATTCTCCCAGACTCTCTCAGTGACCACTCCCCAGTCATGTGTGCATGGTCTAACAAATTCCTTAAGCCCCTCCCAAAATTATCACTAGCAGAGTCCTTCCTCATGGAAAACTTCCACATCTCAAACAATACCTGCTTCTACAAGACTGGCTACCCTTCTATGAAGCAACAGATGTTAACTTGGCTCTTGATCACTTCATCTCAATTTTCAACAAAGCCTGTGACCTCTTTGCCCCTCTAAAAGGTGCAAAACAAAATCTCTCTCTAACCCATGGGTCACCGTGGCTCTTCTTTCACAGCTGAAACTAAGGGATCACCTCTGGGCAGTTTCCAGGGCCACTGGCAAACAACTGGACATCCAAAATTACAAACAAGCATGAAATGCCTGCACAAAAGCCATATGGCTAATGAAATCCACCTATTACAAAGACACTGTCACCAATACATGGGGAAATGGTCGTGCTTTCTGGGACAATGTCAAGGATGTCACAAGTAAGCAGCCAAAAACCTCTCTGACCATGTTAATGGTTGATGGATCCTCAACCCGCAACCCTAAGGTGATCGCAAACATCTTTAACACGGCTTTTTCAGACCTCAGTGCTGTTCTACCCCATGACTTTTTTGAAAACAGGGCCTACTCCCCAAATACCTCAGCCCCTCAGTTTAACCATTCCCTCTTCTACTTCAGGGAGGTAAAGCTGAATGAAGCTTGCCGCTATATTACTGCAGCTATCTCTAAATTGAGATCTAGTAGCGACACCCTGGACCTTAAGCTTCTGTTGCTCACCCTAGATGAGGTAATTCATCCATTAACAAAAATCCTAAACCTCTCTCTTAGCTGTGGAAAATTCCCAGACCTATGGAAAACAGCCACCGTGACACCCATCCATAAAAGTGGGGATAAGACGAATCACTCAAATTATTGCCCTTTCTCCATACTGCCCCCACTCTCTAAGGCACTCGAGCACATCATGGCTGATTAACTTACTGACCACTAGGATAAATACAATATACCTTGTCCACAACAACATGGCTTACAGAAAGGTCACAGCACCACCACAGCCCTTCTTGAGTTCACTGGAGCTTTGCACAAATCCCTTGACAACGGCCTTCTCACAGGGGCCATATTCGTCGACCTCTCCAAGGCCTTTGATACAGTACACCATGGACTACTAATTCACCAACTACTGAATGCCGGGTATCACCTGACTCTTCTCTCTGGTTTAAAAGCTACTTAGAAAACTGATGCAGAGAGTAAAAGTGGGTGCTCTTTCTGACACACCCTGCCTGTTCGCTCGGGTGTCCCACAGGGATCCATACTGGGCCGCCTCCCTTTTAGCCTTTTTCTTAAACTCCCTCCCTTACCACTGCTCTGAGTAGATCATACTATATGCTGATGATGCTGTTGTATTCTCCACTCAAAAAGGTCCTGAAACTCTTCAACACAACCTTCAACTTGGTTTCAGTTCTGTAGAAACATGATTTCTTAATCATAAACTGGTCCTCAATGACAAGAAAACCAAATCTGTGCTCTTCTGCAGCTCTCATAACCCACACAAGCTACACCACTTTGCTATCTCCACCATCCAAGGGAACACTCTAGATCAGGTGGGGTCCTTCAAATACTTAGGGGATACAGTTTGACACTAATCTCTCCTATGGACTTCATATAGATAATGCAGCTAGAGCTGTTAATACATGGCTTGGTCTCCTCTACAAACACAGACCACACCTCATGCCAGAAGCTTTGAAGGTTGCAGTCCTGAGCTCTGTGATCTCTGTAATAGACTATGGTCTCATCATTTATGGCTTGGCTACAACCACAACCCTCAGACGCCTCTCAACTGCCTTAAATAAGGCATGTCAGCTCATCACTGGTGCTCACCGTCTCACCCACACATGTGACCTGGCTCCAACTATCAAACCGCATAAAGTTTCTCACCTGCTCCATGGGGAAAAAAATCTACCTAGGCCTTGCACCTTCTGGGGTCTCAACTCTGTTACAACATTGAATTAACAAATAGTGCCTTAGGAGATCCACACTACAGCTACTGAAAGTCCCTCACTGCCACACTTCACAGGGACAACGCTCTTTTGCTTATCGAGTGCCACTCTGGTTCAATGGCCTCATCCCCACCATCTCCTCTGCCCCAACAACTGCTATGTTTAAAACTAGGCTCCGGGACTATCTCACTACCAACAGCTTCTGTGACTGCCCAACTTAACCTTGTTTCTCCACTTCTCTTCCTGCTCTAGTGGTTCCCCCCCACTGGATTCTACCCTCACATCTTGGTATACCCAATGCTGCACTTTTCACCCTCTCCCCACTCTTCCTACATTCCTTCTCCCCCCTCCCTCTCTCTATCACTCTGGCACTTCTTATCTGTTGTCTATTTTCTCTGACAAATGTCGCTGGCTGCCTTGTTACAATGCTACCCCTGAATTGCATTAATATGTACTCTGTTTGCAATGTCCACATTGTTGTAATGTCTGTCTTGTTGTTCCCCATAATTTGTATTTCTCTGATGTGGAACCTTTTTAAAAGAGCCAAGGCTTAAAGGTATTTGTAATCCTAGACTTGACAAATAAATAAATAAATAAAGAAGAGGCAATCTCTTTAAATAAGGCATATAAAAAAACTGTTACAAAGACCTTAAAAGAGAGATCACAAGTAGCAGACTTAGAAACAATTAGAACATTAAAAGTAGCAACATGGCTGTCTAATAACTCAAGAGAACATACATTAAAACCATATCTGGACATTGTCCAAAACCCTGAATATAGAAGTGTTATTATTCAATTCAGGTTTGAAGATTTTCCTAGCAATATTATTGAGGCTAGATATAATAAAGAAGAAAGTATTTCCCAGAACTGCTTCTGTCAACTTCATGAACTGGAAGACCTCAACCATGTGGTTCTAAGATGCCCATGGTATGAACACATTCGCACTAAAAGGTTAGGAAAGTTCATTGTAACTTTATATATCCCTACAAAATATATACTGGATTTACTCTTCAACTCAAAAAATTCAGAAATTCTTAATGAACTAGCAATGTTTCTCATTGAGGTTAAAAATACAAGGAAAAAAGAATACAAGGATTTATACTGCAATAAGAAATCTGTGTGCAACGTTCTATATAAAGTAGAAAAAGAACTGAACCAGATTAATCATAACGACCCCAAATAATATGATTTTACTTGTTTTATAACGAGCATTTATATATGTTACCTATGTGTCTAAATAATTGTTTGTTTGTTGTATTGTTTTGTAATGGCAAATGTCAATCAAATAAACTTAAAACTACCCACCTCATGAAAATTTCCAAATCCCTACCAAAACATCATTCTACACCACAGGTGAAAAACACATTTTGGTCAGGATTAAACAAATGACAGCTGTCATGTTCATGAGATGGTGTAAAAAAATGGCTATGTTGAAAATTTGGGGTCATAATATTTAAAATTACCAAAGTTATGAGGGAGCATAGAAAAATTTCAATGTACTCTCATAACATTGTAATTTTTTTACATTTTAACCACAAAGTTTCATGATTGCCTTCTTATAACCCCACCTCATGAACAAGGACAGTGAAAATGTTCAAATTGTTATTTATTTCAATCTAGGATTACAAATACCTTTGAGCCAGGGCTCTTTTACAAAGAATCCACATCAGGGGAGGTACAAAACAAAGTAGAACATTAAGTTAGGATAACAGGTTACAGTTGTTTACAATCAATAGAGTACATACAGTTTGGTGGTACTAGGTGCTTGTCAAAAGACTGGGTTCACATAATTAATGAGTCTTAGCAAGATACACTGAAGATGCAGCCAGTGGCAATTGTCAAGATCACACATAACACAGAAAGTGCCAGTAGGAAGTGCAAGTATGGGGGGAGTGCTGGGGGGGTTTAGGGGGTGATGACAGCATGGGATAAGAGCTGGAGAGAAACAGATCAGGGGAGACAGTTGCATGTGCTAGATGCAGAGAGGAGTAGGTGGAGGTTAGCTTTGAATGGTGCTAGCTTAGGTAGGGAGGAGATGTCACTGTTAAGGCTATTTAACCAGCTGGGAGCTCTATAAGCAAAGGATTTTTGTCTCTGTGTAGTCCGGCATCTTAGCATGTGCAGTAATTGAGATTCAGAGCCCCTAGTGAGGTGATGATAATGAGCAGTTTGGATGACAGTTTGTACTCCAGGAGGGGCATAGCCCATCAATGTTTTTTAGCCATTATGCATGTTTGGTACTTGATGTGGTTTGAGAGTAGAAGCCACCCAGTTTGGGTGTAAAGATCACATGTGTGGGTGAGACAGTGGAATCCAGTGATGAGTCAGCAAGCTTTGTTGAGGGCCAAGGATATGCGCCTAATGGCAGAGGTGGAAGCGGATCCATAAATGATGAGGCCATATTCAAGTAAAGCTACTACCAAGCTCTGGACTGTGATACTTAAGGCATCAGTGATTAGGCATTTCCTATGCCTGTAGAGAAGGCCAATGCATGTATTAGCCACTTCGGTGACATTATCAATGTGAGACCCGTAAGATAGGTTACTGTCAATTGTGATGCCAAGGTATTTGAAGGATTCCGCTTGTTCAAGGGTTTCACCTAAGCAGTTGGAAATAGTAAGGGGGTGATGCTGGTGCTTATTCTGCAAGCTGCAGAACAGCATAGTTTTGGTTTTATTATAGTTGAGCATCAGTTTGTGTTTACTGAACCAGTTTTCAACTGAAGTGAAGCCATGCTGTAGCTTGCTCTGCAGGAGGTGAGGGTCCTGATGTGTGGAGTGAATGACAGCATCGTTGACATAGAGAAGGATTTGCTCAGGACAGGATTGTTGAAGACTATTCAGAAAGAGGCCAAAGAGACAAGGCCTGAGAATGGATCCTTGTGGTACACCAGAGCGTACAGGTCTTGCATCAGAGAGGACAACAGCAATTTTCACTAGTTGGGAGTGGTTTTCTAAGTAGCTCTTAAATCAAGTCATAGATTCAGGGGATAACCCAGCATTTAGCAACTGTGAGATTAGTAGGTGGTGATGGATGGTATAGAAAGCCTTAGTCAGGTCTATGAGGACCACTCCAGTAAGAAGGCTTTTGTTTGGAGAACTGTGGATTGCTCCAGTGAATTCAAGGAGGCAGATGTAGTACCTTGCCCTTTTCTAAAACTGTACTGTTGTGAGCACAGGATATTGTGATTGTCAAGGTATTCCATAAGTTGGTCTGATACTATACACTCAGTGGCCTTAGAAAGAGGAAGTAATATGGAAATGCTCCGACAGTTCATAAGAAGAGCCCTGTCTCCACTCTTATGGACCAGAGTAACTGGAGCGGATTTCCATCTGTCGGGGAACTGGCCGAGGGAGAGGTAGAAAATTTTTGTTAATGGCAGGAGCACCTCTTCGAGGGTGAAGGACAGCAGTTTGAGGTCAATGCAGTCCCCACTAAACCTTGACCTGGCTATAGCTTTCCTGATATAGTTGTGCACTTTGTGCATGTTGACTGCTTTGAAGTAGAACAAGGTCAATAGGAGAGAGTGGGAGGCTAGAGGGCCTAACTGGAGGGTAGTCTTCATTGAAAAAGTCAGGTGGGAGGACAGTACTGAGGTCTGAGAATGCAGTGTTGAAAGAATTTGCAACAGTGGTAGGGTCAAGCGTTGTGTTCCCATCTACGACCAGCATAGTAGGTGAAGTTTTTTGCTGCTTCTCAGTGACTTCTTTTATATTGTTCCAAAAGGATTTCTCCTTTCCCCAGGTGTTTGTAAGGGCATCTTTGTAGAAGGTACTTTATGTAGGTGGACTTGTTTTGTGCAATGATTTTGAGCCTGTTTGTATGTCTGTATGACAACTTGTTTTCCTGAGGTTTGTGCACAGACCCAGAGGTGGTCCCTAAATCCCACCTGAAATGTGATTTTCCAAAGCAAAGAATATTTGCACAATTCCCCTGCAATTGGTCATGAGGTGAGATTCCAAAATGGTCATATTGAAAATTTAGTGTCAAAATATATGAATCAAAGTTCAACCCCAATGACATACATTAAACAACACTTACCTGATTTTCTCATATTGCAGTCACTGATTCCAGCAGCAAGGTGTGTCTTCAATCGGAGAGTAGATGTACACTATGGGACATGTTCAGATGAGTGAGGGTGTGTGGAGCATAGGAGGTATGGAGTGGAGGGTGCTGAGAGGGAGGTCATTGTGGGGTGGGTGTATGTGGTGGGAGTGGCTCAGGTGAGTAAGGGACTATTTTCCTTTTAACAAGGTAAATAAAACATTGAGGGACCATTTTCTTTATTTTAGGGGATATTCCAACCCTGAGAATTTGGCACCCCAGTGTCAGGATAATGTGTGGCGGCACTGGGGGGTCAGCACCCTGGTGGCACCATTTATATTGTGGGAATGGGGTAGGCAACCTGGAGGAGAGAGAGGAGAAAGAAGCAGTAGTGGGGGTGAGCACCCCAGACCACTCAACAAAAATGTTACATAGATAGACAGACAGAGAGACAGACAAACAGACAGAAAGACAGATAGACATCCTGAGACAGACAGAGAGACAGAGAGAACAGAGAATCGCCAGCTCACTGCTTGAACTGAAGCCTGCAGCATGACTCCATCTTCAGTATTCAAGAAGTCCCACTGTTCTCACAAAGAGAATGCAGGTGAAGACTCATCTCCATATGTTTTTGGTAATCATCTCCAAAGGCTGTTCACCCTGTATTTTGTGTTGCCCAGAAAAGGTATTTCTGGCCATTTGAAAATAAAACCAGCAGAATTCAGCTAAACGGTCCCATTTAGCTAGGTTCAAGTGTTTGTTTTTTTAAAATATGTGATTTTTATGTTTTTCCAATTTTTGTGATTTAAAAAAAAATGTTGGCTGTCACAATCAGTATTTTTTTTTACATAACAGGTAAATCATGAAAATAAGCACTCGTGACATTTTTTTTACTATTCGCATTTCTCGGTTATCCAAAAAAACTTTATAACTTGGTACCGTATAATATTTTTTCATGACACCTTTGAAAGGTACACCCTTGGCATTGGTCCTTTCAACCCTAAAAATTTCATAAGCAAAATTCCACACCCTCTAGGCTGTAGGTGAAAGCAAATCAAATATGCAATGTTAAGTATAGAGAAACCAATCACATTGTTCCATTTTTGGCACTATGTGTCCCAAAAACCAAACAAGATTCTGTCATGAAACTTTTCATGTCTTTAGACTCTGATAGCCTGGCTGTGCATGGCAGTTTATATGCTATTCTGTGAAATAACACCAAAGTTATTAAGGTGCGTAAATTGGGGTTTACCATTAAACAGCCCACTCAACCCTAATTATATGAGGTGCTACGTGCCCCTAAAATATATTTCAAAAAATTACATTAATACACCAGATATGGTTCAACTTAATGCCACAAAAGTTGGGAAATGTAGCATCAGGGTTCAGAACTCTAAACCTCCCCTCCCGGCAGCAAAATGACAAGACCACACAAGCAACCACAGACAGCCCTCATCAGGTAATACAAATAAATACAACTGTTTCCAGATGATATAAATGCAGTGGTACTGATGTGGAGCCTTTGAAAATATGCATATAGTACACTGAAATGCTTTAAAAAAGTATTTCATCAATGCTGTTATAGTGCATATGTATCTGTGGCTGTAGAAGTGTTGGCTCTGGGACCAGTGCTTCTGCAGACAGAAACAGTGTCGAATTTGAGTATTGTGGATTTCTATTTGCAGCTAGAAATGGGTATGTATGTTTTACGCTGTGGATGAATACAGTATCTGCGGCTGCAGAAGTAGTGTTGTGATTTCAGTATCATGGATTTCTATTTGCATCCAGATGTTGGTGTGCATCTCTCTCAGTGTGCAATGTATCCCTAGCCGTGAGTAAATGGAATGAAAACAAGCTTTAAAAAAATATACTGTAATCTATGTATTTCAATTACTGGTTATTCTGCATCCCTTAAACTGTACATAGTAGCCTTCCCCTGCCCATATTCTGCTAAGTTTCACCAAGTGACAGTATTACAACTAAGGGTGGGTGAAACAGCCAAAATTGTGTTTGTGAATTAATTTGTGAATAGGTGCTGAATTTGCAAAGTGTGAATTAGCTGAATTCATTAAGTTTTACCCAGAGAAGTTGCCTTTTTTCATTTAATTGATCAAAACTTTATGTAGTGGCAACTTTGCCAAAACTAAATGGCCACTTTATGGAAAAAACTTCACAATTTTGATAAAGTCAAAGTTCCTAAGGTCCGTGGAAACTTTGCAAAGCTTTAGAAAGTTTAATTTCAACCAATTTGCAGCCAATTCACCGGCGAAATTTAAATTCGCAACACCTCTAATCACTATGCATAATACACTACATTTATAAGAAGTGCCCTTATATACCTCTTAGAGCCTGACATCCTGGAAGGACTCCTCTTTGTCATAAGATCCCTTCTACTGAGCCTTCATTTTGTCTGTGCTCCTTTCTACTACCAGGTTAACAACCACTGAAACAGAGCATAGAAAGGCACTTATCTCTCCCTACCAACTCACACTGCCACTTTAAGTATAACATAAAAATATGTTATTTGTGTAGGCTAGCTGCTCTGTTCTGTCCTCTGTTTCAGGTATCTCAGCACAGTGCCCACAGCTAACAAGGCCCTTAAAAACATTCTGTCTCCTGTAAGCCTGATTCAGCTCCTCCTACAATTACATAGCTGTTTCATAGGTCATAACTAACCACTAAACCCACAAGAGGCTGCAATATTCAATCCAGCCAGTTCATCCGCACGGACTACTAAAAGTTAATGACATTTAAAGAACTGTCCCAAAATGCTGGCAGAAAAACACTTACCTCTGCCTATTCACCTACACTGCCAACTTAAGAAATAAATAAAAGACCCTATTCAGCTTAGGCTAGCTGTTTTGCTCTCTCCTGTCTTTTAGGCCTCCAAACACAGGGCCCACAGCTAAATAATCCTATAAGCTGGCTGTCTTCTGAATGCCTGATTCAGCTCCTTTGCCAGTCAAAGAACCTAAGTAGGTCTGAAGAGTTGGGGATTTGTGCATTGTCCTCTCAAGTTCACCAGTATTAAACCGTATGCTATCATACAGGAATAGGAAATTCTATTTAAAATGGCAGTGCTTAAATATGATTTACAACTCAACAGTTCACAGATAAAATTTACAGAGAGTTACTTTGATTACGTAAATACAAGTAAAGTATTGTAACATGATCAATAGAATAACAGTCAAACACATAAATAAACAAATAAAATAGTTAGCAGCAGGGTACCAAGGATCAAATACCTACAATATTTTTAAATATAAATAACCCTCAATAACTTATTGACAACAATCATAAAAGTGAATCCCAGTGCAAACAAACAAAAAAAAAAACATGGAGGGTGGCAAGGCTATCATTTCCTTCACTTTTATGATTGTTGTCAATAATTTAATATGGTCATTTATATTTATAAATATTGCAGGTGTTTGGTCCTAGATATCGTACCACTATTTTTTATTTGCTTATTTATGTATTTGATTGTCATTCTACTTATTAAATTACAGCATTTTGCTTGTATTAATGTAATCAAAGTAACTCTGTGTGGATTTTATCTGTTACAACAGGTAAACTGTTGAGTGGTAAAACATTCTTAAACACTGTCACTTAAAGCAGCAGTGCAATGAAAAAAGTTATTCTAAAAAGCTAATTTTCTGCTATGTTTATTAGAAATTTTGGCAGAATTGTTAATTTGGGTTTTCTGGATGCTTCCTATGCTGTGTACTCTAAATTTGCATTTTTGTCTAGATTCTTACTCTCCTTGGTCTTCAATATTATTTCTATGCAAAAATAAGGCAGCCATCTTTTTTTCTTGAAAAATAATTATTTAAAAACTTTCATAAAATGTTTAAATGATAACAGAAACTGGAAATTTTACCACCAAAATAAACTGGAAGACATCTGGCATTGATTAGGAAGAAAAAAAGGTGTGGTAAAATTTTAGCCCATTTTGGTTGCACTGCTGCTTTAAAATAGATTTTCCTATAAGAATAGCTATCACTAGTGGCATGGTACACCTTGAGAAAGAGCAGAGTTTTTCTGCTTAAAATATTGGTGGACCACAAGTCTTGGGAGCTCATTTTGTGTGCTGAAATAAACTTGTTTTCAGACTTCTCTATGTGTGTTTGAAATCTTTTTTTATTTGTGCAGCAGTTTAGTGCCATTTTTTTGTTTTGTTTTGCTGAATATAAACAGCTCTTCATCCCTCCATGCTGTAACCTATGACCTTAAATATTAAGGACTGAGCAAGCCTTCAAAAACTCAATCTCCATGATTGAGAGAGTAAGAAGGAAATTTAAAGAGGGGTACAGAGAAATTGAACTTGGCAATGTGGGAAGCTGAAAGGTAAAATGGCAGTCAGGGTATTTAAGACTATTTGTAATGTGTAAGTGTATTTGAGGATATAAGGGTAGACTAAATGGGCTGTGTGGTCCTTTTCTGCTGTCAAATTTCTGTGTGTAATCTGTGCGTGAGTGAGCTTGATCTAAATTGGTATTACTACAATAAGTGCCAACTTCTAACCGAAATGCTTATGTCCTTATTTTCTAACTCACCTCACTGAAGCAAGTATACCACAGATAGTGCAAATAATGTTCTGAAAATTGACCATTGCCAGCATAACATTCTGGGGCCATTTGACTTGGTACCAGTCAACACTGTGTACAGTAGGCTGATAATGAATGTTTCCAGTTAGGACTTGTGTAATGACTTGATAAGAGTCCTGGAAATTATTTTAGGAGTTTGTACTTTCCTTACACAGTAAGTCATGCAGTTACCACTGAAGTTGTTGGATATGGTAACAGGGGTTTAAATAAATGATTAGCAGTTTTTTCTTAGGAAAATACTAACTACAGAAAATATTTATATAGGTTTTCTAGAAGTGGCATGTTTGTTAAACACAGTGAGACAAGAGCTATGCGTTTTCACAATGTTTTAGAACTTTTATAAGCAAAACGCTAATCAATTTTTAGAGTTAAATAAAACCCTGGGTAATTAATGTCTGCTGTGATATGGCAGGGATGCAGTCACAGAGTAGTGGCAGTCAGTTATGGTATGGTTTGTAGCTATGGGATACTGTCATGTGTCTGTAACTAACTGAGTAATGTTTAAGGCTTTGACCTTTAGGTGAAGGGTTTGGTGCCAGGGCCTTGTCAATTAATGTAGTCATTAAATAGGTCAACAATTCCAAATATCTGTGCTTTCTGTTAGACTTCATCAAATATTACAGTAAGCAAATTAATTACATTTTAGTCACCACTGTACTGAGGCTGTGCTCCTTATAACATTCTTACTGTTACAGAAACTGACACACTGCCTGTTAACTTCTTAATTTTTATGGTGATATTTTCTCCTGTGCCTCAACTACAGCGACACAAAACCTTTTTATCTATCAAATAGACTTTACAGGTTTATCCTTGAAATAGATTAAATGCTCCTTTGGAGAAATTTAGGGGCTAGGCCATCTGCTTTAGTGACTTTGTTAAGAGTGACCCTTGCACACATGGTTGTACATCATACCATAGTTTGAACTACAGAGCCTTTCAAATTAGACTACGGATCTGTTAGATTATTTTCCTGCACAAGTGTGCTTATAGTAACACACCTGGCTGCTTGTTTCTATTGAGTTTATTGATCACAATGTTTATACTATAACAATATTCTAAAAATCACAATGCAATATAAAAATCATGTCTGCATTCACAAAATATATTGCACATATTAAAACAACTGTGTCAAGTTATTGTGTTATTTGATACAGTACATGATAAACTTGAAGGCCTATAGAATTTCATCCTTATTTTAAGTGCAATGTTGAGAAAGGAGATAATTGCTCTAGCAATCGTAATATCCCATGGATTTAGTCGAAAGTTCAAACAATCCTCTTAAGAATAATGATGACATAACAAAAAGTCATTTAAATAAGTATATCTACTTTCCCATACAAGGAACAATTAAATATAATATGGTATAATGATTCTTTATGTACCAAACTACGTAGGCATGACGGATTCTCCTTAGTGGGTTCCTTACCCCAGAACATGACTTCGTTTCTTCTTGATGGGATCATTTTTATCTAAATAAAGTCAATAACCAATGTTCATTTGGACTCAGTAAGTACACTAAGTAAGGTTCTATGCCATTTATCACTTCATTTTTTGCATCCCATAGGCATGTTTTTGACAGGCTGTTCTTTCTATGTCTTTGGTTTTTAATAATGCTACATTTTTAACTTCAATATTTGTTAATATGCTGTCAAAATAATGATACCCTTCTTATAATCTCTCAACAAATGTAGCAATGTTTCCTTTTCTAGTGTTTGGACAAGTGATTCCAGCCAAAATAAATTAGCACCTTTTTTATCATTTATAACTTCTATTTGATTCAAATTTTTTTAGTTGTTTAACCAGGAGTAGCACACTAAGCTGAAAGCTTTTTTACAGGTGCGACCTGGGAGCACAGAGAAGTTAAGTGACTTGCTCAGGGTCACACAGTATGCAAGCAGAAGCTGTGGGATTCAAACCTGGGTCTGGTCTGCTGGATGTCACAAGATTTGCAGCTCAGAGCCTTAAACCACTGTACTATACTGCCTCCAATATTTTAGAAGAAACTTTTTGTATTGTGAATAGCTGAAATCCAGAATGAAAGTAATCTAACATTCAAAAGTGTTTGGACTGGTAGTCTTCCTATTTCAGGCCTTATAATGTATCCTGGCATATTTTCCACACTCTTAACAGAGGGTGATAATTGTGAAAAAAGAACCTCAACGCTGACTTTTTAAAAGCATTCCCACACTTCCACCCCCATATAATGCAACATGTTTCAACTTTGCTTCTGCTGCAAATAATGCAGTCAGGCTCAACAGAGAGCCCACCATACATTGCATTGAATCTACTTAGTGCAACACTGCTTTGATTTATCTTCTTAAATTACTTTCTTACATGTTTAGCCCATTTACCATTATAAGTGACTGTGACTCCCAAATATGTGTACTCATTCACCACTTCTAGTTTAGGAACACATCTGAATACCTTAGGTCTCTCCTTAGTAGTATCAGCTGTAACAATGGCCTCTGCTCCCAGGACCTACTCAGCATCATAGAGAATTGTCCCTTGTTATGAATGAAATTAATTCTATTAAAAAAATGCTAAGCCAGCCTGTCGGCGCAGTGGTTGGATTTCCGCTTGCGATGCCGGCGACCTGGGTTCGAAAGCGGACTCGGGTTGCGGAGGGTGGGCTGGGGGGTGAGGATGCATACTCACGTATGCTGACCCTGGCGGAAGCTGGGAGTGCAGCACAAGGCGGGCATTAGTGTTCGAGGGAAGGTGATGACATCGGGCGTATGCCTTGACGCCGGATGTCACTCCCCACAGGAAAAGTGGAAAATCTGCTTGCTGCCCACCAAGATGATGGCTCTCCATTCCTGGAGTGCCCCCAGTGCCTGGCCAGGGCCTCCTGTTCCTCAGCAGCATCCCCGGGCCCTAATGGAAGTGTGTGCTGGGGTCCTTCCCCTCCCCAGTGCCCTTCCCCCTCGGAGGAGGGGGACCCGCCCAGTGATAGGGATACACTGGGATATCCAGGGGGTCAGCTGCGATCTGAGGACCTGAGGAGGGCTGGCTAAGGTCAGTGGGGATGAAGGGAACTTGTAGAGCCTGAAGGAGTGAGGGGCAGTGAAGCTCGGGAGGAGGGTATAAACACATAATGCAAAAAAAAAAAAAAAATGCTGATGTACCATCATTTTGACCCCCCCCCCGAATTTTCTGTATTTTGTTCTTTGCCATCCTATATCCAGCTGTCCACCACACCAAATAAGCCTTAGTTTTTATTTTTTAAATGTTGACATACCAGCTAATTTTGCCATCAAATACTGAGCAATAAGTCCTGGTTCTGTCAACATTTCTTGTTTATTTTACATTGCTGGTTCACACTGCAGCAAAGCTGAGCTGACCAGAAACACTGACAGCATGAGGAACTGTCACTCAATGCTGGATAATAAAATCAGACATTAATTCCATATTTAAACAATAAACAGGCTTGCTTGGGGCAGGGGGTGAGTAGTTCATTGACTAGCTGTGCTCTGGTGTGTTTTTAAAAATTAAAAAAAAGGAGAACTGTACAGGTTCCAGGGGTTGGGAGCACTTTGGTCAACAAAATTAATTTATAGCTCTCTTACTTGTTTTATAAAGTTTTTGTTGGTTTATATTTTCATGTATGAATCGTATCCTCTTGTATCATGTCTTGATAAAATGTAATGTCTTTTTTATATAGTGGTCATTTTTTTAAAATGTATGTTGGTGCCAGTGCACCTAACCAATCAGCAAAACAAAATAAATTACAACAATGTTCAAATAAAATGATATGGAAGAATCAGTTACTTTTTGGAAGTTTTTTGTTTCTGTTTTTTTTTTTCTTCAAAAATGAGCAACTATAAGTATATACTATGAAAACAGATTATAGCAAAACAAAACCAACAAGTCATGAGATTGCATCTTGAGATTCTGATGACATTATTAAACAATGCAAGCTTCACTCTTATACCTTATGCTGTCATCAGTATCTTCTGGCTTGCCCCTTAAATTGGGACTGTGGGGTTCCAGTGGGCCTACCCAGTTACCAAAAAATAAATAAATAAATCTGTCAATAGAATTACGGCCTTTTTTCCTTGGTTTAATATCTATTATTCCATATGTTGCACCCAAGCTTAGGGTATACTGTAGTAGGCATTCATTCATCTACCCTGCCCATGATTGCTAGAATAGAATAAACTCCCACCTCATCTTGTTGCCCTTACAGAGTTATACACCTTGAAAAATGAACTTCATCACCATCTGAATGCCCCCATTTCAAATATTGTATCTAACATGCCACTGGCAATATAGTCTAGAAGTTAGAGTAATGAGTTGTGAATGAGCTTTTTACATCCAGTAGACCTGGGTTTGATTCTCATGACCTCCCCTTGAGTACTGTGTGACTCTGAGCAAGTCTCACAACCTCCCCAGTGCTCCCAGGTCACCCCTGAAAACAGGCCTTGGGCCTTATCTGGTTACCAAAGCATAAAAGCATGTCAAAGTCTGTAATGCTACAATATTGTATATTTGGTACTTTAGCTACCTTGTTGAGCATGAGAACTGTAACAAACAAGTATGTCTGTGTGTGTGTCTGTGTGTGTGTGTGTGTGTATACTATTGTCCCCAAAGATCTTAATGAAAATGGATTTCTGCATCTCATGATGGTATCATGGTGAGAAAAAAAATAGTGAATTCAAACATCTAACTAAACAGAAACATAGACTTTGATGGCAGATAAGGACCACATGGCTCACCTAGTCTGCCCATTTCCCTACATGTTGGATAAGCTGCAGATATAAGTTAGCCAACAGCCTGCTTCCTCCTACCCCCCCCCCAGAATTGCCTTGTGCCTGTCCCATGCATTCTTGAACAACTTCAACATAAATATATTGTGTCAACTGATTCTTGTAAAATATCACTGTTGTAACTCTAGAAATCTTTACAGTTAAAAATGTAATTATTCATGAAATGCAATTAATCAACCCCAAGAAATAAAAACATGCATTAGTAATTGCACTTAAATATTGAACATTTAGTTTTTATATACTGTACTATCATTATTGAACATTTTTGCAAGAAAACAAACTTTACAAAATAACTAGTCAAATGAAAATTTAATTCATAAACTAAGACTGAAATTCAGGCTGTGGTACAGGGCATTTTTACAACACCATAATTAATGCATCCAACCTATATTTGTAGTCAGAGATAGCTCCCAGTAGTATGTAGATATAGCCAGCTACAGCACATGGATATAGTTAGGGCTGAGTAGGGTGTTCAATGTTAAACCCCTAACTTTACAACCTAACAGCTTTGGCAGTGTTTGGCAAAATTAACTGAAATTTGCATATGGTGTCTAGGAGGCAAGGTTTAAATCTGTGGAAAGTATTGTGATGGCAGGTTGCGCAGTTTCTGAGATCCACATATGTCATTTTTCAATGGATGTCTAATTTTTTCTAAACTTAACATGAGATTTGAGTTTGCTGTCATGTACAGCCTATACAGAATTTTTTTTTTCTAAAACTTTCAGAGTAGAAGCATGCTGTGCCAAGGTGGTGGCTTTGGAGGGTTTCATGAAAAAATATTACATGTTTCCAGAGCTATAAGGATTTCAAGTGTTGTTGTATTTTTCTGTTCTGAGCTTGCCTAGTAGGGTTTTTTGGGATAACATTTTGATATGACCTCCAAAATTTTGTGTTGCAAGACCATTTTGGGTTTTCACCAATTGCTTCTCACAGCATGCATTGTTTTCTTTTTGTTTGTTTGTTTTGTGCTATGAGAGGAGCCATCTTGTTTTCTCTACCATCTAAAACATATTTACCATAAATAAAAATGCTGTAATTTAAAAAAAATACCAGGACCTAGCTTAATGGGAATCATTTTGTTAGATTCTGATATTTCTTTTTTAAAATAATGGACAGAAATACCTTTTTTGGACACCACAAAATGCAGGGTGCCCAGCTTAGCAAGAGGAGCCGTTCACCTGCATTCTCTATATAACAATAGTGGGACTTTCTTGAATGCTGAAGCTGCAGCTTTAAGTCATGCTGCCAACTTCAGCTGAAACAGTTTGGTGGTGATCCCCTGTTCCCTATCTGTTTGTGTCTGTCTGTCTGCCTGCCTGTTGGTCGGTTTGCCTGTATGTCTGTCTGTCTGTCTGTCTATCTATCTACCTCTTTAATTATTAAGTGGAGTGGGGTGCCCACCCCTGATATCACTTCTTTCTCTCCCCCCTCCTCTCCTGACTGCAGGCTCCCCTTTGCAATGTTTACATTTTATTACAAATATAATATGATACAGACAGTTAGTGGTGACCGGCACCAACTGGACATGGCTGTAAACATTCAGAAAAATGAACACAAAGCCATAAAGCTTGATTCTCCCATGGTGTTAGGAAGTGACATCAGCAGGAGGAGGGGAGTTCCAACTTCATGGTGTTTGACTCGTTTAGCATCTGTGCAAAACTATGGATACTATGGACTACACTCTTTGCATGTTTAATGAAGTTTGCTGCACTTTTGCACATCATTTGGAGTAAAGAAGGCTAAGGTATGGCTTCATGTTCATTATTCTGTATGTTTACAGCCAAGTCTAGTACTGTAGGTGATCATCACCATTGACTGCCTGTACTGTGTGCCTGTGACAAGGACACTGCACATCCCTTGAACAGTTTCTCCTTTGTTCCCTCTTGTTATAATATGAGTGGACTGGGGTGCCCACCCCAATTATGGCTTCTTGTGTACCCCCGTCCCTCCAGGACACCCCCCCATTTCCACTGTGTAGGTGGTGGCACCAAGATGCCCCCCTGGTGCCATGGAACACTAGCCCAAAATGGGGGTGCCCACTCCTCTGTGTTAGAAACAATATCCCCTGAAGTAAAGAAAAACATCTCTTGATGTTTTTCTAACTAGTAAAAAATTTAAATGGTCCCTCACTGATCTCACTCCCACACAAACACCTGACTCACCCTACCCCAACCTTCCACTTAGCAACCACTACCCCATACCCCCACCACATCCCCCACACACCCTTACTCACTTGAAAATGTCCCATGGTGTAGATCCACTTTCTGACCAAAGACACATTTTGCTGCTGTCATATAAGAAAGTAAGGTAAGTGTGATTCAATGTAGTTCAAGGGAGTTTTCAACTTTGATTCATAACTTGGCCATTTTTACATATTTTGATGCCAAATTTTCAACACAGCCTTTTAAGGGCCCACCTCTTGACCAATGGCAGTGAAATTATGCAAATCAGGCCAGAAAAGCAATTGTGTGGTTGCTTTGCAAAATCATCTTTCAGATAGGATTTGAAACTTTTCACAGCCCTTGTTCATGAGGTGGGTCATAAGAAGGCTGTGTTAGAAATCTGGGTCAAAATATGCAAAAATGGCAAAATTATGATCGTCCATTGAAAATTGTCTATGCTCGCTCCTAATTTTGATCATTTAAATATTTTGTCCCCAAACTTTCAACACAGCCATTTTTCACACCACCTCATGAATGTGACAGCTGTACATTTTCAAATCCCAGCTAAAATGTGTTTCTGCACCTGTGGTGTGAAATGACTTGTCAGTGGTGCAGAATTATGTTTTGATGGGATTCAAACATTTTTAATTACTGGTTCATGAGGTGAGGTCATAAGAAGGCTATGCTGACAATGTTCTATGTCATAATGGTGATCGCCAAGGGACTATCACCATTACGGCGAATGTACATCACCAAAAATAAGAACAGTGATGTACATTCACAGCGACAAAACCACATTTAAGTGTTTATGCATGGGGCTTTGCCTCCCACACCCCCAGCAGTCCCCCTTACTAAAATAGCTAACTCCAGAGGGGGTGCATGTCAGGCAGGGGGGAGAAGTAGGACAACAGAAAAAATAATGGGTCCAAAAAAGCACAACATATTGTGCTCCACCCCAGCCCCGAACCCTGCACCCTCCCCACCAGAGCCAGCTACTCTAACCACTGTGCCACTAGGCCAGATCAGTGGCTTCCCCTCTCTCCACCCACCATGTACCTTACAGATAACTTCTGGTATCCTGTCGCTGTTCCTCTCACCCTGCACTTTCCTGTAGCTACCCTTTCAGAGTAGCCCACAACAAAGGCGCTGAGATTAAGTTGCTCATATTTGAGTTGCTCAATCTCAATTGCCCTTCTGATGGGATACCACTGAAAATTTGGTGTACAAATATGGTAAAATGCTCAGGTTAAACGTGAACATTGCAGTATTTCAACATTCATTAATAACTTCAGTAATTTTCAATATTTTGACTCCAAACTTTCAACACAGCCATTTTTATACACCACCTCATAAATTAATAGGTGTCATTTTTTAAATGCTGGATGAGATGTGTTTTCATACTTCTAGTGCAAAATAAAATTTTGGTCAATATACCATAAATGCAAAAAAGTCATGTTTATAAGGGGAGTCATAACATGACTATCTTGAAATTTTGGGTTCAAAATTACAAACAAAATATCTATATATAGAACTGGTAACAAACTTTGTGTATAGTTCCAGTCTTGACCCCAGTGGGTATACTTTGTAATTCCATACCAGGGAGCTGAGTTTGAGGGCAAGTTCAGTGTCCCAGCTTGGTGAGGTGGGGGATGCTACTCTTATGCAACACCCTCCCAGCCAGGGAATGCAAGCTGCAGGGTAGTCTGCACATGCCTGGGTACCATATAGGGAAGACAAATAACTGTCCTCATTCACTTGTTACACATTGACTCTTCACACATTCATTCTTTGTTCTTTCAGGTATCTTTGCCTCTATAGATCTGAAAGAACAAAGAATGAATGTGCGAAAAATGAATTTGTAAAGAGTGGATGTGTAAAGAATGAATGAGGACAGTTGTCTTTACTATATGGTCCCTTTAAACATTCAGAATAATGAACACAAAACCATGAAGTTGGAACCCCCCATGGTGTTAGAAAATGACATTAGCACTAGGAGGGGAGTTCCAACTTCATGGTATTTGACCTAGTTTAGCATTTGTGCAACACTATGGATACTGTGGACTACACTCTTTGAATGTTTTATGAAGTTTACTGTACTTTTGCACATCATTTGGAGTAAAGAAGATTCACTAGGGTATGGCTTCATGTTCATTATTCTCTATGTTTGCAGCCATGTCCAGTAGGTGCTGGTCACCATTGACTTCCTGTGTTGTTTGCCTGTATTTGACAACAGCACCGCACATCCCTTGAGCAGTTTCTCCTTCTTTCCCTCTAAATATAATATGAGTTGACTGGGGTGCCCACCCCAAGTATGGCTTCTCGTGTACCCCTTCCCCTCCAGGTCTCCCCCATTCCACCATGTAGGTGGTGGCACCAAGGTGCCCCTCCTGTTCTGTGGAATACTAGCCCAAAACTTGGGTGCCAAACCTTCTGTGTCAGAAACAATATCCCCTGAAGTAAAGAAAAACATCTCTCAATGTTTTTTTTTTAAACTGGTAAAAAATGAAAATATTCCCTCACTGATCTACTTCATACACACCCACCCACCCTACCCCGACCTACTACTCAGCATCCATCACCCCATACTCCTACCACATCCCCCACACACCCTTACTCACCTGAAAATATCCCATGGTGTAGATCCACTCTCTGACCAAAGAAACATTTTGCTGCTGGAACCGGCAACTGTCATATGGGAAAGTAAGGTAAGTGTGATTCAATGTAGTTCAAGGGAGTTTTCAACTTCAATTCATAACTTGGCCATTTTTATGTATTTTGATGCCAAATTTTGAACACAGCTTTTTGGGGACCCTACCTCATGACCAATGGCAGTGGAATTATGCAAATCAGGCTAGAAAGGCAATCTTGTGGTTGCTTTGCAAGATCATCTTTCAGGTGGGATTTGAAACTTTTCGCTGCCCTTGTTCATGAAGTGGGTCATAAGAAGGCTGTGTTGAAAATTTGGGGTCAAAATATGCAAAACTGGCAAAGTTATGATTGTCAATTGAAAATTGTCTATGCTCACTCCTAACTTTGGTAATTTAAATATTTTGCCCCCAAATTTTCAACATAGCCATTTTTCACACCACCTCATGAATGTGACAGCTGTAATTTTCAAATCCTGGTCAACATGTGTTTCCACACCTGTGATGTGGAATAACTTTTCAGTAGTGCAGAATTATGTTTTGGTGGGGATTTGAGCATTTTCATTTACTGGTTCATGAAGTGGGATCATAAGAAGGCTATGCTGACAATTTGGTGTACAAATATGATAAAATGCCCAGGTTATGAATGAACATTGCAGTATTTCAACATTCACTCATAAATTCAATAATTGTCAATACTTTGACTCCAAACTTTTAACATAACCATTTTTATACACCACCTCATAAATTAATAGGTGTCATTTTTTTAAATCCTGGACGAGATGTGTTTTCATACTTCTAGTGCAAAATAACATTTTGGTCAATATACCATAAATGCAAAAAGTCATGTTTATAAGGGGAGTCATAAATACGGGGAGTCATAAAATGAATATCTTGGCATTTTGGAGTCAAAATTACAAATAAAATACCTATACACAGAACTGGTAATAAACTTTGTGTATAGTTCCAGCCTTGACCACAGCGGGTATGCTTTTTGATCCCATGCCAGGGAACTGAGTTTGGGGGCAAGCACAGTGTCCCAGCTGGGTGAGGTGGGGGGATGCTGCTCTTATGCAACACCCTCCCTGCCAGGGAATGCAAGCTGCAGGGTTGTCTGCATGGTCCTGGGTACCATATAGTGAAGACAACTGTCCTCATTCACTCTCTACACATTGGCTCTTCACACATTCATTCTTTGTTCTTTCAGACATCTTTGCCTCTAGATCTGAAAGAACAAAGAATGAATGTGTAAAGAGTGACTGTGTAAAGAGTGGATGTGTAAAGAGTGAATGAGGACAGTTGTCCTCACTATTTGGTCCCTGGGCCCATGCAGACAACTCTGCAGCTTGCATTCCCTGTCTGGGGGGAATGTGCCAGGCCCAGCACTTCTGTAGGCAAATGGCATTTTCCCATGGTGCAGAGCTCAAAGGCCCTGTACATCTGCACCTGTTCCTGCAGGTCCCATAGGGACCTGCATGAATGAGAATATGATTCCACTATCTCAAAAAAAAAGAGGAAATTCTCTGCAAAAAAAATTTGTTAATGCACCAGTTAGGGTAGCTTAACACCATAAAAGAAGGGAAATGTGGTGTTGGGGTTTCCAACACTAACTCCCAACCCCTACCCCCCAAGCAGCAAAAGGAAAAAAAAACATTAGGATTTTGAGTCTCCAGAGTCTTGGCTAATTAGTGGTGGGGTCTTCCTCAGGTTTGTCAACTCTAATGTCCACCCTCTTCCCTGAGGAAATAACATCACATATGATCTTCTGCATGACAAAAGCTATAAAAATTGTGTTGGCAACATGTGTCGAGACATACTTCTCTGTCTTTGAAGAGTGTATCACTATGAGGCATTGGCTTGGAGCTGTACCTTGTGCTTTGGACTGGAGGCTATGAGATGGGGGAGGAGGGAGTATTAGTGTTGACAACCCCAAATAAGACCCCGCTTCTGATTTGCCAAGACTCCAGAGGCCCAAAACCCTCACATTTGTTTCCTTCTGCTGTTTGGGGGGGGAGTGGGGAGGTACTGTTGGAAACCCTAATGCCACATTGCCATACTTTTGTGGCATTAAGATACCCTAACTGGTGCATTCACAAAGTTTTTTGCAAAGATTATACTATATATGTGTATACCATATTTAGATGTTCTGGGGCTTATTGCTGGCTACCGCTATACAGGAGGACTTAAATTTCTTAGAGAATATTGTGTGGAATGTCAACAGTTACCCTATTATTCTGTTTTGCCAGTACCAGCAGGCATTATCTTCTGACCACGCAAGGCTTCTTTTGTGGACAGAAACCATGGAAGTCCATATGTATGATAGTTTACATAGAGGATACAGAATGGTCTGACTCAGAATATGCCATTTGTTTTCACTAGTCACAGAACTGGACCACAACTCATTAGTGGCAAAGCCATGAGAGAGTTATGAAGATCCTGCCCCCTCATAGATGAGGTTAAAAAGCATATTCTGAGTAAGGCCATTGGATGTTCAGTTTATAGCACACATTTTCAAATGTAAGCCTTTCAAAGTATTTCTTTTTTTAGCTGTATCAGTTTATTTCAATGTATCTTTCTTGAGTTTTCAGGATTCACTGCTCTGATTAGAATACTGCTGAGCACCAAAGTACTGCCATCAAATATTGGGATTAAGTATAGTATAATGGCTAAGAGCATAAAGCTGCAAACTGGGCAGCTGGGTTTGAATCCCACAGCCACCTAGTGCATACTGTGTGACCATGAGCAAATTACTTAATTCCCTGTTCTCCTGGGATGTACCTGGAAAAAAGCTTTGGCTCAGTGTGTCTTTCTGGCCAAAAATTGCAAATAAGTAAAAACAAAAATTGTTTCACCTACTTTCAAATTGGCTAAGTACAATATATTCCACTTGTAATGGATTCAGTTTAAGTGGACATGCGGCTGTAACAGACAAATTCATGTAGCCAAATGCCTTTTTCTATTACTCAAATGTAAAAAACCTATGGTTAAAATGGACCTGTGATTCTGTTTGTAACAGCCACTTGGAGCTGCCAGAGAGGCACTTTTGTGCCCATCTGCATCTAGTTTATAAATAAAGCAATCAGGCAATCAAACAATTAGCACCCCTACTTAAACCCCCCTTGTTCCACCATAGTCATGTCCATTTTTTTTTGTTGTGAAACTGTGCCTTGCTGATGGTGAAAAGGCTGTCTGGTAAGCAAACTTGTCTACCCCTTTGTAAGAAAGTAGAGATAGTAAATGCCATCGATAAACTTCCTAGGCTTAGTGTTCGAGATCTAAGCACTCATTTTTTGATTCCAGAATCTACAATCTCTGATTTGTTGAAGAATCGGGAAACATTGCTTGCCAACTGGCATAGCAACCAGAATCCAGAGTGTAAGTGCAAAAGGGACAGCAAAGATTCGGATGTAGAGGAGGCACTGCTATGGTGGTTCAGCAACGCTCGTAGCAGGGAGGTGCTGATTAGTGGACCTCTCCTGCTTCAGAAAGCAGATAGCCTTGCAGCAGCCCTTGAGAAAATGGGGTTTAAAGCAATAGATGGCTGGCTTACTTGATGGAACAATGTAACAACATATGCTTCCATCGAATTTATGGGGAGAAGTTAGATGCTGACAGATGTGCAACTGATGCCTGGCTCAGAGATGTGTTGCCACAGCTTCTATCAGCATACAGCCAGGACAACATTTTTAACACTGATAAGACCGGGCTATACTTCAGAAGTGTTGGTTAGAGCACACTTGTATTTCGTTCTGAAGCACCACTTGGGTTAAAGAAAGCCAAGGAGCGAAATATGGTGCTTTTAATCCTCCAACATGTCAGGTTCAGAAAAATGGATCCCTGTGGTGGTAGGCAAGAGTGCTGAGCCATGTTGCTTTTGTAGTGTTCGGCATCTCCCAGTCATCTACCAAAACAACAAGACCGCATGGATGACCGGTAATATTTTCACAGCCTGGCTGAGAAGTTGGGACCGCAGTCTGAGTTATTTATTTATTTATGACTTTGATAACCGGGTGAGTGCACTGATCCCAGGGACCATTTTCAGGCATGACCTGGACCATACCATATGGCGCAGGGTGACAGTGGAGTACAAGATAACAGTAATACACATGAAACAGATTTGATACAAGCAACAATAGTAGACACAATATACAGGTTTGATGCATAGGTCCATTTGAGAACAGTGAATACAAGGTTTCAATATCAGACATGAGAAGACTTGATACACACAAACAAATCATAGGCACAGTGTACAATGTGAGACTGCATCGTCCAGTGAGCAAGTAACACACAGAATACTCAGTAAAAAAATGTATATACAATACGTACAGGCAAGGAAGTCAAATATTACTGTGAAAAATGTAATATAACAGTTGTTAATGCAAGATCACACTTCTTGATAACTGCAGCTCCCATCCTCCTGTAACTGGGTTATGTAACATCAAGTTAATTTTCCTCGCAATCACATGCAGTTTCCAAAGTTTATAAGTTGCTTCAGGAATGGGATCATAAACTCCCGTCAGGGGTGTGTTATTATTGGGTAAGAGAGTTGAATATTAGGGACACTCCGGATTATTGGAAGAAGCTTTGGGGCACCATGTACATGTATGTTAAACAAGATAGACTTAGGATGGTCCAATTTAATATCATGCATCATCTTTACCTGACGCCCACTTACTTGTTTAGACGTGGGACACACAGCTCTTCCCTTTGTTGGAATTGTAAATTGGAGGAAGGCACTTTGTACCACATGCTATGGTTGTGCCCAATGATTCGGGCTCTTTGGAGTACCATTGGTAGACTCTTAGGCCCTATCCTTGGCTCAATTAGCATGGATACCCCTGAGATTTGTTTACTACATATCTTTCCCGCGGCCACCCCTGGCTGTAATGGACAAATTGGTAGTGGACAAATTAGTCTGTTACAAGTGGCATACACTGTACAGTTTTGTGATGTACAGTATCTAACCTACATTATTTAGTTTGTAGCATATCTGCCATCAAAATAAACATTATCTTGATAGTAGATATGTCATTTACAAAACACATTTTATCTAGCAAAATTTATTCTCGCAGGTGTGGTAAAATAGGGGATACAGTATGGGATACAGAGGTCTATGCAATTTACCTCATGAGTGAGGTGACAGATCTATAACTATCAAGTGGCAACAGGATGTGTAGGAATTATCCCTGTAAATGATATGTCCTTGAGAAAGTATTTAATAAATCCAAAACATTTAACTACAGCATCAGCATATTCACTTTATTAAAAAGTAACATATGTACATATTTTAACTGTGCAAGTTTCTTTTCTTTTTTAAGATTTTTTATAGGAAAATGCTCTGTTCATATGGGATGGTATACCATCAAATGGGTGACTGCAAATGAATAACTTTGTTTTGAGCATCTCATTTACAGCGCCTGATATGTGGGCTACTGGTGGAGAATGATGAGGGTGGGTTACAGTGATGGCAGAGATAAAAACAGAAAGTGAGTAGGGGAGTGACCAGAAGAGGGAGGAACAGGAAGTGGGTATAAGGGTCACAGACTGAAAACAGATTTTGCAGCTGGCCATCTGGTATAGTGGGGAGGGTGCTTATCTGGAATTGGGAAGGTATGGGTTTAGGAGCTGACCAGGCATGGTAAGTTTTTATTGCTATTGGACTTAGGATTTTTTTTGTCATTCCCTGGTCTCCAATTTCTGTCTTCCCCATCCCCTGAGTAGCTCCCTGTGGAATTTGTCCACTACCCCACTATCAGGCCCAACCTGGAGTTGGTTATAAATAGACTGGTGGGTGCGGGGGGAAGATCCCCTGCATGGGGGGCACTGGGGGCATAGACACCCACATATAACATTAAGTATACTAGTGCACCCCAAGTTGATATTGCAGACCCTCGCTATTTTATGGTCTGCTCTTTTGTGCATTCTTCAGTGCTGTTTTTGGCCATGTACACTTGCCAATTATAATATCGCTGTTGCTCTTTCATCATTATGACATGGAACCATATAGGACTCTGTACTTAGTGGTGTTAAATCCTATTTTTTGAAAGAAAAAAGACCTTGACATAGAGGAATGAGTACACATACTGCTCAAATCATACAGTGATGCACCTGAGGTTACAGTAGTCCTACAGTATACTGGTCTACTGTGGGAATTTAAGGCATCAAAACAGGAAGAAGACCATAGTGGGAACTGAAACAATTAGCAAACACTGGACAGGGAGTTATGACAGCTGTGACTTTTAAAAATCTTCCTTCAGAATTAGTGCACTAAAGTATTAGACCTCACAGGAAAAAAATATAACTAAAACTGCAAATGAACCATGATTAGAAAATAATGTATGGTATCTTGAGTATATATATTATTGGAAAATGCATAGACTAACTTTAGATCACCTTATAGGAGCAGTTGAATTTTGTAGATTCCACCATGACTTTGGAGGGTTAAGATACCGACACCATAGCTCCCAGTCAAACCCCTGTGCTGAAAGAGGATATTCTTCTATCTCAAAATTGTCATATTTGATGTTATCAAATGATGGAGAGATAATCCGTGTTCTGTCTTCTTTTATCCTTGTCAGCACTGGCTCTGCCCTGCAGGACAGATATTAAAAATAATCAGCATGGGTTAGTACATAATAGAATTTCCATCCTGAAAGTATTGTTTGACTTTACAGCTGCAAATTTTTCTAAAATCAAATTTCTCATACACAACTCTTGCAGAACTCCTTCTATCAAGTTTGTATCTTTAATCAGCAGTGTTTAATTGGCAAAACAAATCAGACATGCTTCAGTTCATCAGTACATATTTAATTTCCTTCAGATATTTTTAAAACAGTTTTTATTACTTGTTACATGATTAATAGCTTATATAAATAAATATGGATAGCAAGCAGTTTTAAGAAACTATTTCTAAGATTTTACTTTGACTGTGTACACAGGATGCATAATGGTATGTATCAGGGTTTTACTAAAAGAAGTTTCTGATGGTAAACATGACAACACTACACTGAGATACATAGTTTTATTATAGTGGCTGTGGTCAGAAACTGGGAGATTTTAAAAACTTCAAACCCACATACAGTGTACCCTCTATAATCCATCTTTCAATTATCTATCACACTCCTTATCTGCTAGCCTGACCTCTTGTGACATTCTCTCTTTGTGGAAAGTCCCTCTATTATCCACCATTCGCCAGTACTTTATGGTGTACAGGCAGTATCTTTCTCGTGTTTCCCCCCTCTATCATCCACCACATCACTGGCACTGATGATGTTTTGGTTGTTGTGAATGTCTTAATCAGAAATATTTTACAGAGCACTGCTGAGGACGGTGTTACCTTTGAGAATGGCCATGAGATTTTAAACAACGCAATTGATGAAGAGATTATTGAAACTGTCAGGGGTGAATAAAAGGAATATTTCATGTTAGAAGCAAGGGTTGATTTTAATATTGTTTTATTTGTCCAGAGAATAGTACAAATTGTCCTGGATTAGTGCAGCTAACCTTTTACTTTCCATCTTGATCAGTTTAGGTCTCCAGTGGCTGTCAATGAAGTTAAAAAAGTCCCTGCTTTAGCAGTCTCTAATACTCATGCTAATCTCCCTCATTATTTCAGATGGCCAGGTATGATTAACAGCTCTTTAAGAGCTGCAATGACCTGGCAGTGCAAGATGGGGGCTCCACAAAGACTTAATGTGAGTCATAACCCAATTATTAGGGTTTCCTACTAGTGCCCAAGTTGTGATCAGGAGTGGAATGCTGTTAAGTCACAAGCTCCCAGTGATATAAGTGTGTGTCCCCATGTGTGTGTTGTGTGCCCCACATTATTAAGGCCAGTGCCCCTCACTTTCCTACATTTTGAGTATCACTATATAACAGTTCAGTGCAAAATGATATGAGGTATAGTGTCTGCTATGCACGTGGTGGGCTTTATCTCAAACTATGATTTATAAGTACTTTCGTTACCAAACTGTACACATATAAAGAAACTAAATAGTTAATACCTAAATGTAGTTCTGTGCTAATTTTCCCATATTTTACCAATGCAACATAAAACTCCTCTTTTATCAGACACCCTCTGTTATCTGCCAAAAAGCTGGTGCAGAAAAGTTGGTGGGTAATAGAGGGTGCACTGTATTTTGCTTCATGAATTGAAACAGAAAGCAAAATGGGTATGCTGATGTTCTTGTTTTTTCAGAATACTAACTATATTATTTATATTCAGATATGATACTGATGCTAGGGTTATGAAATATGTACCATATCCTGCATTAAACATGTTATGTGACCATTTAACTGGTCTGTTTCTTTGAATTGGAGACCTATATCTTATAATTCCAAACCTATTTTGATGTATTGTTGGTGAAGCTGTTTGAATTGGTGTCCTGTTTCTTTGGGTAGAATTTATTCATTGTTGCTGGTTCACTAGCTGCAAAGTTTTGAGTGGGGGAAGGGTGCTAATTTGTCTGGCCAGGTCTCACTCAGCAGGGAGGCAGAGCTGAATCAGGTGGTGGAGTCAGTGCTTTGGCTTCTCAGAAGGAACTGGAAGGGGGACAGGATCAGATCTACAGTACAGTAGCTTCTTGTTTTACATTGTTTTTCATGGATTCTACTTGGTAGAATGTTTATTTTCTTTCTTACTACTAAGGGCTAGCAGGGTATTGTTTGGGGCTGTTGGAATTTTGAAACCTGTTTTGGTAGCTAAAAGTGGGCTCATTTGTTTGGTTTACGGTGTGGCAGGCTGCATTTGTAGAGGCCTATTTCTTCTCTTTTAAACATAATTGGTGTAATTTAACTGGTCTGTTTCTTTGAATTGGAGACCTATATCTTATAATTCCAAACCTATTTTGATGTATTGTTGGTGAAGCTGTTTGAATTGGTGTCCTGTTTCTTTGGGTAGAATTTATTCATTGTTGCTGGTTCACTAGCTGCAAAGTTTTGAGTGGGGGAAGGGTGCTAATTTGTCTGGCCAGGTCTCACTCAGCAGGGAGGCAGAGCTGAATCAGGTGGTGGAGTCAGTGCTTTGGCTTCTCAGAAGGAACTGGAAGGGGGGACAGGATCAGATCTACAGTACAGTAGCTTCTTGTTTTACATTGTTTTTCATGGATTCTACTTGGTAGAATGTTTATTTTCTTTCTTACTACTAAGGGGCTAGCAGGGTATTGTTTGGGGCTGTTGGAATTTTGAAACCTGTTTTGGTAGCTAAAAGTGGGCTCATTTGTTTGGTTTACGGTGTGGCAGGCTGCATTTGTAGAGGCCTATTTCTTCTCTTTTAAACATAATTGGTGTAATTTAACTGGTCTGTTTCTTTGAATTGGAGACCTATATCTTATAATTCCAAACCTATTTTGATGTATTGTTGGTGAAGCTGTTTGAATTGGTGTCCTGTTTCTTTGGGTAGAATTTATTCATTGTTGCTGGTTCACTAGCTGCAAAGTTTTGAGTGGGGGAAGGGTGCTAATTTGTCTGGCCAGGTCTCACTCAGCAGGGAGGCAGAGCTGAATCAGGTGGTGGAGTCAGTGCTTTGGCTTCTCAGAAGGAACTGGAAGGGGGACAGGATCAGATCTACAGTACAGTAGCTTCTTGTTTTACATTGTTTTTCATGGATTCTACTTGGTAGAATGTTTATTTTCTTTCTTACTACTAAGGGGCTAGCAGGGTATTGTTTGGGGCTGTTGGAATTTTGAAACCTGTTTTGGTAGCTAAAAGTGGGCTCATTTGTTTGGTTTACGGTGTGGCAGGCTGCATTTGTAGAGGCCTATTTCTTCTCTTTTAAACATAATTGGTGTAATTTAACTGGTCTGTTTCTTTGAATTGGAGACCTATATCTTATAATTCCAAACCTATTTTGATGTATTGTTGGTGAAGCTGTTTGAATTGGTGTCCTGTTTCTTTGGGTAGAATTTATTCATTGTTGCTGGTTCACTAGCTGCAAAGTTTTGAGTGGGGGAAGGGTGCTAATTTGTCTGGCCAGGTCTCACTCAGCAGGGAGGCAGAGCTGAATCAGGTGGTGGAGTCAGTGCTTTGGCTTCTCAGAAGGAACTGGAAGGGGGACAGGATCAGATCTACAGTACAGTAGCTTCTTGTTTTACATTGTTTTTCATGGATTCTACTTGGTAGAATGTTTATTTTCTTTCTTACTACTAAGGGGCTAGCAGGGTATTGTTTGGGGCTGTTGGAATTTTGAAACCTGTTTTGGTAGCTAAAGTGGGCTCATTTGTTTGGTTTACTGTGTGGCAGGCTGCATTTGTAGAGGCCTATTTCTTCTCTTTTAAACATAATTGGTGTAATTTAACTGGTCTGTTTCTTTGAATTGGAGACCTATATCTTATAATTCAAACCTATTTTGATGTATTGTTGGTGAAGCTGTTTGAATTGGTGTCCTGTTTCTTTGGGTAGAATTATTCATTGTTGCTAGTTCACTAGCTGCAAAGTTTTAGTGGGGAAGGTGCTAATTTGTCTGGCCAGGTCTCACTCAGCAGGAGGCAGAGCTGAATCAGGTGGTGGAGTCAGTGCTTTGGCTTCTCAGAAGGAACTGGAAGGGGGACAGGATCAGATCTACAGTACAGTAGCTTCTTGTTTTACATTGTTTTTCATGGATTCTACTTGGTAGAATGTTTATTTTCTTTCTTACTACTAAGGGGCTAGCAGGGTATTGTTTGGGGCTGTTGGAATTTTGAAACCTGTTTTGGTAGCTAAAAGTGGGCTCATTTGTTTGGTTTACGGTGTGGCAGGCTGCATTTGTAGAGGCCTATTTCTTCTCTTTTAAACATAATGGTGTAATTTAACTGGTCTGTTTCTTTGAATTGGAGACCTATATCTTATAATTCCAAACCTATTTTGATGTATTGTTGGTGAAGCTGTTTGAATTGGTGTCCTGTTTCTTTGGGTAGAATTTATTCATTGTTGCTGGTTCACTAGCTGCAAAATTTTGAGTGGGGGAAGGGTGCTAATTTGTCTGGCACAGGTCTCACTCAGCAGGAGGCAGAGCTGAATCAGGTGGTGGAGTCAGTGCTTTGGCTTCTCAGAAGGAACTGGAAGGGGGACAGGATCAGATCTACAGTACAGTAAGCTTCTTGTTTTACATTGTTTTTCATGGATTCTACTTGGTAGAATGTTTATTTTCTTTCTTACTACTAAGGGCTAGCAGGGTATTGTTTGGGGCTGTTGAATTTTGAAACCTGTTTTGGTAGCTAAAAGTGGGCTCTATTTGTTTGGTTTACGTGTGGCAGGCTGCATTTGTAGAGGCCTATTTCTTCTCTTTTAAACATAATTGGTGTAATTTAACTGGTCTGTTTCTTTGAATTGGAGACCTATATCTTATAATTCCAAACCTATTTTGATGTATTGTTAGTGAAGCTGTTTGAATTGGTGTCCTGTTTCTTTGGGTAGAATTTATTCATTGTTGCTGGTTCACTAGCTGCAAAGTTTTGAGTGGGGGAAGGGTGCTAATTTGTCTGGCCAGGTCTTCACTCAGCAGGGGAGGCAGAGCTGAATCAGGTGGTGGAGTCAGTGCTTTGGCTTCTCAGAAGGAACTAGAAGGGGGACAGGATCAGATCTACAGTACAGTAGCTTCTTGTTTTACATTGTTTTTCATGGATTCTACTTGGTAGAATATTTATTTTCGTTCTTACTACTAAGGGCTAGCAGGGTATTGTTTGGGGCTCTAGGAATTTTGAAACCTGTTTTGGTAGCTAAAAGGGGCTCATTTGTTTGGTTTACGGTGTGGCAGGCTGCATTTGTAGAGGCCTATTTCTTCTCTTTTAAACATAATTGGTGTAATTTAACTGGTCTGTTTCTTTGAATTGAGACCTATATCTTATAATTCAAACCTATTTGATGTATTGTTGGTGAAGCTGTTTGAATTGGTGTCCTGTTTCTTTGGGTAGAATTTATTCATTGTTGCTGGTTCACTAGCTGCAAAGTTTTGAGTGGGGAAGGGTGCTAATTTGTCTGGCCAGGTCTCTACTCAGCAGGGAGGCAGAGCTGAATCAGGTGGTGGAGTCAGTGCTTGGCTTCTCCAGAAGGAACTGGAAGGGGACAGGATCAGATCTACAGTACAGTAGCTTCTTGTTTTACATTGTTTTCATGGATTCTACTTGGTAGAATGTTTATTTTCTTTCTTACTACTAAGGGGCTAGCAAGGCATTGTTTGGGGCTGTTGAATTTTGAAACCTGTTTTGGTAGCTAAAAGTGGCGTTCATTTGTTTGGTTTACGTGTGGGCAGTGGCTGCATTTGTAGAGGCCTCATTTCTTCCTCTTTTTAAACATAATTGGTGTAATTTAACTGGTCTGTTTCTTTGAATTGGAGACCTATATCTTATAATTCCAAACCTATTTTGATGTATTGTTAGTGAAGCTGTTTGAATTGGTGTCCTGTTTCTTTGGGTAGAATTTATTCATTGTTGCTGGTTCTACTAGCTGCAAAGTTTTGAGTGGGGGAAGGGTGCTAATTTGTCTGGCCAGGTCTCACTCAGCAGGGAGGCAGAGCTGAATCAGGTGGTGGAGTCAGTGCTTTGGCTTCTTCAGAAGGAACTGGAAGGGGACAGGATCAGATCTACAGTACAGTAGCTTCTTGTTTTACATTGTTTTCAGGATTCTACTTGGAGAATGTTTATTTTCTTTCTTACTACTAAGGGGCTAGTAGGGTATTGTTTGGGGCTGTTGGAATTTTGAAACCTGTTTTGGTAGCTAAAAGTGGGCTCATTTGTTTTGGTTCTGGTGTGGCAGGCTGCATTTGTAGAGAGCCCTATTTCTTCTCTTTTAAACATAATTAGTGTAATTTAACTGGTCTGTTTCTGAATTGAGACCCATATCTTATAATTCCAAACCTATTTTGATGTATTGTTGGTGAAGCTATTTAATTAGTGTCCTGTTCTTTGGGTAGAATTTATTCATTGTTGCTGGTTCACTAGCTGCAAAGTTTGAGTGGGGAAGGGTGCTAATTTGTCTGGCCAGGTCTCACTCAGCAGGAGGCAGAGCTGAATCAGGTGGTGGAGTCAGTGCTTTGGCTTCTCAGAAGGAACTGCAAGGGGACAGGATCAGATCTACAGTACAGTAGCTTCTTGTTTTACATTGTTTTTCATGGATTCTACTTGGTAGAATGTTTATTTTTCTTACTACTAAGGGCTAGCAGGGTATTGTTTGGGGCTGTTGAATTTTGAAACCTGTTTTGGTAGCTAAAGTGGGCTCATTTGTTTGGTTTACTGTGATTGTAGCAGGCTGCATTTGTAGAAGACCCTGTTCTTCTCTTTTAAACATAATTGGTGTAATTTAACTGGTCTGTTTCTTTGAATTGGAGACCTATATCTTATAATTCCAAACCTATTTTGATGTATTGTTGGTGAAGCTGTTGAGATTGGTGTCCTGTTTCTTTTGGGTAGAATTTATTCATTGTTACTGGTTCACTAGCTGCAAAGTTTTGAGTGGGGGAAGGGTGCTAATTTGTCTGTCAGGTCTCACTCAGCAGGGAGGCAGAAGCTGAATCAGGTGGTGGAGTCAGTGCTTTGGCTACTCAGAAGGAACTGGAAGGACGATCAGATCTACAGTACAGTAGCTTCTTGTTTTACATTGTTTTTTCATGGATTCTACTTGTAGAATGTTTATTTTCTTTCTTACTACTAAGGGGCTAGCAGGGTATTGTTTGGGGCTGTTGGAATTTGGAAACCTGTTTTGGTAGCTAAAAAGTGGGCTCATTTGTTTGGTTTTACGGTGTGGCAGGCTGCATTTGTAGAACTCATTTCTTCTCATTAAACATAATTGAGTGTAATTTAACTGGTCTGTTTCTTTGAATTGGAGACCTATACTTATAATTCCAAACCTATTTTGATGTATTGTTGGTGAAGCTGTTTGAATTGGTGTCCTGTTTCTTTGGGCAGAATTTATTCATTGTTGCTGGAACCTGCTGCAAAGCCCAGAGCAAGAGGCTAGAGCTAAGAAACCGAGCTGGTTGAGCAAGGAGGTCATGGAAAAGGTAAGGAGGAAAAGAGCTGCCTTTAGGAAATACAAAGAAAACAGGAGGGGGAGGACAGAGAGGAGTACTTGACAGAATCAAGGAGGTGACAAGGGCAGTAAGGGAGCCAAAGCATCTACAGACCCAGGCTGGCACAAGGCATTAAGAAGGGGAGAAGGACCTTTAAGCACATCAGGAGAAAGTAACTGTAAGGACCACATAGCAAGGATTAGGAAGGAGGGGGCTGGGTGGAAGCAGGGTATGATAAGGCGTGAAGCACTAAATGGAGTACTCTGCCCGGATTTACTAAAGAGAAGAGGGGGTGACACCCAAGATGGGTGAAATGGCAGGAGTAGGGGAAGTGGTGACAGATGGGGAAATCATGGAGGACAGAGTTCGAGAGGGTTTGAAGGCACTGAGGGTGGACAAGGCACCAGGCCCAGATGGCATCCACCCAGAGGGTACTGAAGGAGCTGGCAGAGGTCCTTGCAGGCCAAGCTGCAGACCTATTTAATACCTCACTACATTGGGGGTGTGTACCTCAGGACTGGAGAATGGCTCATGTGGTGCCCTCCACAAGATGTGGCCCCAAGGATGAACCGAAGCTACAGAACCAGTGAGCCTCCACATCCATCGTGGGTAAGCTAATGGAGACTCATCCTGAAGGAGAGGCTGGTGGCCTCTTAGAGGCCAAAGGACTACAGGACAGCAGACAGCATGGCTTCATCACGTGGCCGATCCTGCCAAACCAACCTGGTGGGTTCTATGACTGGGTAGCTAGGCAACTGGACGGGGACATGCAGTGGATGTCCTGTATCTGGACTTCAGTAAGGCACTGGACTCAAGTGCCACATGGAAGGCTGGGAAGGAAGTTAGTAGGCACAGGGCAGGTGCAATGCTGGTGAGATGGGTAGGAAACTGCTGCAGGGAAGGCAACAGAGGGTGGTGGTGGGTGGGGAGCTCACACCCAAGGGCAGTGACGAGTGGTGTCCCACAGGGCTCGTGTTGGGACCAGTGTTGTTTGGGATATTCATTGCAGACATATCATGGGACATCAAGAGCAAGATCAGTCTGTTTGCTGATGATACCAAGAGTTGGAGCGGTGGTGGGATGACCCTGGGGGATGGCAGGATGATCTGGCAAAGCTTGAAACCTGGTCAGACACCTGCAATCTGGGCTTAATGCCAAAAAGTGCAAGGTGATGCATTTTGGGATGAAGAACCCAAGGAGGACTTACCAGCTAGGGGAGTGCAGCCTAGCCCAGACAGAGGGAGGAGAAGGATCTGGGTGTGCTCATCACAGGTCAATGAACAACTCGGCACAGTGTAGGAAGGCAGCTGCAAAGGCCAACAAAATGCTGGGTTGTATTGCAAGGGTATATCCTCAAGGAGGGAGGAGTGATTCTGCCACTGTATAGGGTCAGTAGTTAGACCACACCTGAGTACTTCACTGCAGTTCTGGCAGTCCAGATCTGAAAAGGGACATTAAGTTACTGAGGGAGTGCAGGCGCAGGGCGACAAAGATGATCAAGGGTCTGGGGACTTATCATCATGAGAGGAGGTTGAAGGAGTTGAACATGTACTCACTGGAGGAGAGGAGAGACAGGGGGAGACAGGATTGAAACCTTTAAATACATGAAAGGAATAAACAAGACAGGTACAGAGGGGCTGTTCAAGTCAGGAGGAGGGCCACCAGGGGCCATGATATGAGACTGGAGCGTGGGGAAGGTTCAGGAGGGAGATGAGGAGACACTTTTACAGAGAGGGTGGTGGCTGGGTGAATGCGTTACCTGCAGAAGTGGTATGCAGTGAGAACAGTGGACTGCTTCAAACGAGGATGGAACAGGACAAGGGGAGGGGTTAATGAAGGGGAGGGTGGAAGGAGGGGCAGCTGCAGAATAGGGGTGCTAGCTGCACATTCGAGCAGACTCTGGATAGACCCCCAGGGCCTTTATCTGCTGGCAAATTCTCAGATGTTCGTGCATGTTCATATATCCATGGCTAAACAAAGTGTTTCACGTCTTTTGCAGAATCACAGGAGGTGGGACTTTGGTGAAAGATGGATTTTAATGTTTTATAAATATGTAACTAAAATTCCATAACTGGTTCAAAACAGAGGTGAGATTAGTAATTTTAGATAATGCATTCAAACTGAAAAAGAAACAGGCTTTTAAATGTTTCAGACTTAATGTATCTTTGACATACAGACACAAAATATGACTTCTACTTTGAAAAACCAAAGAGCCTATTAAAATACATTGACACTGTGTCAAAATGGAAATGTTATTTAAGCTAACTATAAAAAAACTTTGACTAAATGCATTAATAAAAATGTTGCAGTATGTGTGAAAAGAGTACAAGTAACCATGCAGAGAAAACAAATTCCAAAATGTTTACTTTCCATTTGCTATCTGAGTTTTGGTCAACGTGATTTTTAAGATAGCTGCACAGCAAGACTTGCAGTGCAGTTTTAAATGTAAGATAAGCTAAATACAAACATCCATTAATGCACCTATTGTTTTTATCTGTTTGGAATTCTTTTTCTAGTAGAAGCAGAATTATGGACATAAGTGGAAAAGTAAGCAAGCCATGTTAGCTCAGACAAAAGCATCAGACAAGTCTAATTTCAGTTATAGAAGCTTCTGGTCAGTCAGACTAATAAGTCAAATCAATCAAGTGTTCAGTTGGTTAATCAGGCCATGTATAATGTATGTCAAAATAGGAAAGTGTTAATAGATTCAATCAGCACGGCAGTCATATTTGGTTAAACCAGCAAGTCAATCACTATGACTCTATTCTTGATGTCATTTTGGCATCTTTGGTTGCTCATATCTTGGCCAGCCTTTGAGCAAGAGATTAAAGAGTTGTCACATAGAGCAACTTTTTTTTTCAATGTTGTTTTTTCTCCTGGCTGGCAGCTCATTTCTCAGGGATATACCCTGTTCACAGGTATATACCCTGATCAGATTAAACCCAACCATCATTCAGCTGGCTATGGGGTTTTCATCCACATTTTTCCCCCTCTCATATGCCCTGGTAGGAACAGTGCCTCTGTCAGCCTCACACAGCCACAGTTACCCCTGCACCAGCAGCAAGCTCCCTGGCCCAGCCATAGGGTCACTGTGTTGGAGGAACCCACTAGCAACCCTCCTCAACCAAAATGCACTATCTAGTGGCAGCTTTTTTGACCATGGCCTGCCTCTTGACATAACTTCCCAGGCTAACTTCCAAACCTGGATCATCAGCATGGCAGCACAGTGCTGTGATTCTGGCCCATGGGGGTGGCCTAAAGGCTTAGTATGTAAGGTAAATGAACCTAACCAATTTGGTTACATTCTGTTCTCGAGTTTTAAAGTTATAGGGGCTTACAATTCAGCAGTTTATATAATTGCAAAATGTAATTTTAAAATTGTCTACAGTTTGGAGGCATCACTCAGTGACCATTGGCAATAGAGAATTGAAACTTGGTGCTCATCTGTATGGACATTGGTAGAGTCCTTATAATAAATTTGGTATACTTTGGACAAACACTTTTTAAATGAGATAGAAATAACTGAAATCACAGGGTTTTTTTTTTGGGGGGGGGGACTCTGAGAAAGTAAAATCATAATTTCACCAGCAGAAGATACATTTCACCCAGTCCTACCCAAGAGACAGTTAGTGCCACTGTTGTTGATTGTAGCAACATCTAGCAATCAATTTGTTTTCTATCAATCAACATAACCAATATAACAGCAGTTATGTTCACACCTGGTAGTGCTGCTTGGGAACAGCTTCCTCTGCCACAATACACTGATGTGATCACTCAGACTAGTGAGTGTTTGTACAACAAAAACATCTTTTCCCCCGCATTGGTCCAGGAATATGTTCAAATCAATGTTGTTTTATCTCTGAGGGTAATCCATATATTTAAATAGACAGGCAATGCACAATATAAAAAAAAAATATTTACCATCCCACACTGAATTCTACATGAGCATCAAAAAGGGCTACTACAGGCGCAGTAGCAGCTCTCCAACCACTCACACGGGAACGGATAAGACCCTCTTGTTTGGTATGGCGAACCATCTTAATGAATCCAGGCTTCCGAATGTTTATCTCTTGAATGGAGCTCTTTAGTTTTTCTTGAAGTTCTTCTACAATTAGACATAAAAACCTTTGTTATAGGCAGGAATGCAATCTTACAGTACAGGCCAGGTACAACGTTCATAAAATTCTTCTTGTAATAGCTGGGACAAAAAGGTTAAAAACTTAGCAGTGCCACAGCCCACTTTTGTTAAGAATTTAGCTTACATGTCAGATTTCTTTGTAGTACAATATTGTGGGTCATTTCACCTTGTTCTAAAACCAAGCTATGTTGTGAAGTTTCTAGTTTATTGCAGTTTGTGATAATCTCCTTCAAAAACATACTAAGGGTGAGAGGAATGAGTCATTAGCAGCTTCAGTTCAGCATTGAGTTTGTGCCCAAAAATTCAGTTCAGTTTCAAGAATTCAGCCAAATCATTTCAATCCCAATGAATTAAATGGCATGGGATAAAGCAGACTACAAACAGGGGTTAAAAAAGCCTTGTGGTCAATGATAAATACTAATGGCTGTCCTTTACTTGTGGCAGGTGCTGTTGGCATGTATCTTCTTTGGATTATTGTTTGTGGTGTTGTGACTGAGTCTGCAAAACCCACTAAGACCATTATGGCCAAGTGTGAGCTACAGTAATAATTACTATTCATTACTGACTTCAAGGCATATACCCTTATGTAGTTTCTGCTGTACCTCCATGTCAATTACTGTTTACTATTTGGAGTCTGACCTGATTAATTTTTAAAATGATATAACACCCCTCCCAAAATAAAACAGTTATGAATCAAAAAAACATACAAAAAGTACAATAAAAAGAAAAAATACATTAAATGTAGAGTACTACATTGCCTGTGATGGGTCTTCTTTAACAGATACTGACTCTGTTACTCATTGTTCTCACTCAGTGGTAAGGATAGGCCAACGCCATATTTTCATTGGGTTAACTTTCTGAAATACAACATGTTGGACACCACCAAAGCAAGTTTGAAGGAACTCAGTTTCCCTTCTGCAGTTCAGCACATAGGTGTCATGATGCAGTACTTTTTTACGGGGAGCACACACTGAGCATGTCTGAGTTGTTAGCAAGTCACATGATCTGCAACAACTTATCAGTGATGCTGGAGATCAAGAATGTCTTATGTAGCCCACATTTCAGGGTCATTTCTACTTCTCTCTCACAGGGGAGGACCTGACTACTGAATGAAGTCTTTTTATGTGAAAAAGAATGACTTGTGATCAGAAAGCATTCAAAATTGTCAAAAAAACTTCACTTTGTGTGAACTTTGCTAAGTCAGCTGACTTTCCTAACAAAGATGATGCTGAAGTGCCACTATGTGTAGTTTCACTGGGTGAAGTAGCACATTGCCATTGAAGAACTATATGAAGTGTTTTAAACTGTAAACCCCCCTTTTTTTAATATAATCCACCCCGTCCACTGTGCAACAGTGCCCCACCCAACCACACAAACATTGAAAAATTATTTTTCCTGTCCTGTCACCCTCTAGCACCCACCTACTTGTCCCCCCACAGTCTCTGTGAAGTTTCACAATATGTACATTATTAAAGTATAATACATCTCTTCTCCCACTAACCCCAAATCCCGTACCAACCACACATTTCCAACAACTACTGATATTTGAACTTTTGCAAATAGCCAAGAAATTTGTTTTTACTTTGTTTTATATTTACATGTAAAATATAAATTGTTACTGTTGATTCCTATTTAGAATCATTTTGATAATTAGACTTGCAATATGCAACACATTCGTAGATAACTTTGGAATCAGATTGCAGTCACTGAATTAAAGATACAGGGATTTTATTGGATTTCTTGATCTTGCCATTTAAGAATTTTTGAAAATGCTCCTAGACTTCTGTGACCAAATTGCTCCACTAAAAAAATAAACCTAGAAAAAGGACCACCTGCCATGAATAAATGAAAGAAATAAAAAACTAATTGGACTAAAAAATTACTTACAGAACAAAGCAAATAAAACATTGGATAATGAGGCCTGGAACAAATTCAAAAATATAAGAAATAAGTTATACCAGGAAGATAAAAAGCAAAATGATATTATTACAGACAACAAATTAACTTAGCAACAGACACTAGAAAGTACTGGCCATGTGCTAAATCCTTAAAACCCAAAGCAGGCACACTAGAGATAATGATTATAGAAAATGGGCAGCTTTTTGATCAAAAAAAGCAGTAGATATACTAAACAATTCCTTTCTTGAACTCCCAGATTTGGAAGACCTAAATAAAACAAGGAAGCTGAGGTTAGACTGAACTCTGAAAATGAGAACAGCAGTGAAAAGGAGATGCCCAAATTCAGATTTAGGAACATACAAAAGTGGGAAGTACTTAAAGCAATAAATAGGTTGAAAGTAAACAAATCAAGTTGCACAGACAACACTGAACCAAAATTTCTTAAAGATTCAGCACTAGAAATTGTTCCTATATTAACAGACATTTTCAACTGGAGCTTGACAGAATGTATGTTCCCTATCATGTGGAAATTGCAAAAATTGTCCCCATTCACAAGAGCGGTGAAAACTCTCAGCCAACAAATTATATGAACATACGAAATTACCCACAGAAACAGGCCTCATGTTCTATCGAGTCTGCTCAAGTGTGCAGCTAGTCACGCTTCACCCAGCTGCCCCTCCTTGGCCCCCTTTCCATTATCCCTACCCCTTACCCTGTCCCAACCCCTCTTGAAATTGCCCACCATCTTACAGGACACTATCTCATCTGGTAAGGTGTTCTATTTGTCCACCACTCTTTTCATGAAAAATTGTCTAATCTCCTTCTTGAATCTTTCTCCCTCCAATCTTACTCTATGCCATCTTGTGTCCCTCCCCTTCTCATCTGAAAAATCCCTTCTGTGTTGGTCTTGTTCATCCCCTTCAGATACTTAAAGGTCTCAATCATATCCCCATCCCTCCTCTCCTCCAGTAAATACATATACAACTCTCCCAGCCTGTTCTCATAGGGATTGCTCTCCAATCCCTGGATCATCTTTGTGGCTCTTCACTGCACCCGCTCCAACAATCTGATGTTCTTCTTCAACAATGGGCACCAGCACTGCACTTAGTACTCCAGGTGGGGCCTGACTAATGATCTATACAGGGGCAGGATAACCTCCCTCCTTCTGGAGGAGGAGGTCCCTCTTGCATTACACCCCAGCATTTTGTTGGCTTTTGCTGCCACCTTCCTGCACTGAGCAGAGTTGTTCTTGCTCTCCATAATGATCACTCCTATGTCCTTCACCTCTGTGGAGCTCCCCAACTATACCTCATTTAAGTGATAATCCCTCCCCGGTTCCTGATTCTGAAGTGCATAACCTTGCACTTCTTGGCGTTGAACCCCATCTACCATGTTTTTGCCCACTCCTGCAGCTTAGTCAGGTCCTCCTGCAACCCCTTCCACCCTTCCGCATCATAAACCACATCTCCCATTTTAGTATCATCTGTGAACAGGCTGATCTTGCTCTGGATTGCATTTGAGAAATCTGCAATAAAAATCCCAAACAGCACTGGTCCCAGTAACAATCTTGACCAATTGCTTTATTATCAATAGTTTCCAAAATACAGGAAAGTTTAGTACATGGTCAATTGATAGAATATTTAGAGAAGTATAACAACTTAAACAATTGGCAGACAGGATTCAGGAAGGGGCTGTCCATGGGCACTGCACTCATGGACTTCCTTGACCTGGTGGCTACCCCACTAGGTGAAGTGAGGTCCATGGGCTCAGTGTTCATGGACCTATCTAAAGCCTTTGATCTTATAAATCATGAAATTCTCTTAGAAAGAACTCAGGAAATTGGCTTAGCTGAGGAACCAAGCAAATGGATTCAATATTACTTGGCCAGTAGGACTCAAATGGTTGCAGCGAATGAGATAAAATATGGGATATTACCAGTGACTAGGGGCATCCCACAAGGGTCCATATTGGCCCTTAGTTATATATATTATATATATATATATATATATATATATATATATATATATATATATATATATATATATATATATATATATATATATATATATATATATATATATATATATATATATATATATATATATATATATATATATATATATATATATATATATATATATATATATATATATGACCTCCCTTACAACATGATATAAACTAACATTTGTCTTTATGCCAATGATACAGTGATAATGACTGAAGATTTCAGTGGAGAAATGAAACCAAAACTACAAAATGATTTTGATACTTTACAAAAATGGTTAATTAAATTAAAACTGTTAATGAACACAAAAAGACTCAGACAATGCTTTTTACCCCATCTACGCCCAGAATCATAGCTCTAAAAGGAACTATTTTGACACAAACAAACATGTATAAATATTTAGGGGTGACCATTGACCTCATGCTGTCATTTGAAAACCATATAAGTGACTGTGCCAAAAAGATATACAAGAGAATAGGTGCACTACGAAGGGTTTCAAATTGTCTAACTGAAAAAATGAGACATTCAATAACAAATCAATTAATAATTCCAATTATTGATTTTTGCAGTCAGATCTATGGGCATTCAAATGTAACAAACCTAAATAAGATGGATACAGTGGCATCCCTCAGGATGAAACCCACTTTTAAAGCACTCTGCAGTATGCTGCAGCAGACCTGCTGAATAAAGCAATGTAATTTCAATGCCAATTAGTCCATTTTGTCATGCAGGAAACTATGGTATTCACATCATCCTGGCAGTGTCATATTTTTCTGAATGACAAAAAGGACTCATTAACATTGAAATTACATTGCTTTATTCAGTAGGTCTGCTGCAGCATTCTTCAGAGTGCTGCAAAATGCTGCATAATTGGGTTTCATCCTGGGGGATGCCATTGTACTTGCTATAATAAATTGGAAAGATCTGTGTTAAAATGTAATTATAGAACCCATCACTGTGTGATGTACGAGAAATTAGACTGGAAGCCCTTAGAACTGAAAAGACAGGAAAGTTGGGTAATATCCATGTACACAATACTTAAAAATAAAAGACCCATAGGGTTTTCAGATAAAATAGTAAAACCCACTCACATTTATCAGCTAAGTGGTGAAAGTGCTAGGGATCTATTTGTGCCAAAAATTCAAAATAACTATGGAGAAATGACATTCAATTATAAAGTTGCCTCCACCTGAAATAAAATCCTAATAACTTTGAGAACTTTGGAAATGCCCACAGATGTGTTCAATGATGCTATGAAACAAGAACTTCAGTTTAGATGTACTTATAACAGATGAACTATTTAATATTGCACATATCAAACTGCAGCTTTACCATGGCTCAGTAGCTGTCTGTAGTATAATGGTTTGTGTTGTTTGTATATTACTTATTTTGAACTACTTTTAAATAACAAAATATTTTACAGGGAGACCTTGTAAACAGGACATATATTGACCTAATGGTATATGTAAAGATGTTTTACATTCTAAAACATTTTTACTCCTGTATAAATAAACTTTTACTACTACTACTACATCCACATACACCCTGTCAGATAACATGAACCCTGAAATTGACTTTCAACCCCCAACTAGGTGCCAGTGGAGCAGCAGAATGCACTATCCCCACTCAGTGAAGGAGGAATCCATCATGGCTTGCTCCTCCTTCCTCCAATTAGCCTCTGAGCTGCACCAGTTTGTTCCTAAACCTAAGTCATCAATGTGGCAGGCAGAGTACACCCCTGCCTTAGCTCACCACACCACTGGGTCAGCTTCTTTACATTGTTTTAACATTTAAAGGAGAACTGTGCTGAACCTGTAAGTCATTTTTCTCAACATAAGCTGCTTTTTTAATCATATACTGTTAGTGGAGCACCATCATTAAGGTGTACTAAAGAGGGCGCCCACAATGTGGCCAATCGGGAGTTTGAGGCACGTGACACTATGGCCACCACCTCCCGAATACAGGGTGAGGAGTAACTATAAAATAGTGGGGGGGGGGTGCAACGTGTGTAGTCTGGTGGTGGGTGACCATTTCCTTGGCACTCTTCTGCTGGGCAATCTTTTGCCTGCGCTCTCATTGACAGCACAAAGTTTCTTTGGACACTGACATAGGTGAACCCTTTTAAATTACTAGTTTCAATTCTGTTAACTGTTTCATTAGTTAAGCCTTTTAGTAAACACAGTGGGTGTTCACTCAAATACCATTTTAGAGCTATGTGATATAGCTCACGTCCTTCAGAACTACAGAGTTCTCTATTAGAACATGGACGCATTGAGCTAACAATGGAAGAGCTGAGCAACTGACATGAACTACACCATACAGTTCTAAAATTGTACTTACTGCCTGTATGTAAACCAGAAACACCTAGTAGTACAAGTAAAAGGCCTTTAGAGCTGGAACAGTAACAGAAGTAAAAACGGTATTTAAAAATCAGCTTCTACAGGAGAAATGACTTACAGGTTCAGCACATATTTCCTTGAAATAAAACATAAAGGAAGAAAGGAAGGAAGACATGAGCCATAGCCACAACAAATATTGTATATTTACTTGGGACTAAAAATCAGTGGGGTCAGCCAGGATGCAGTGCTCGTATCACAATTTCTGCCAGTGACATACTGAAAAATACTGCAGGAATACAATGTAATCCAATGACAATTATTCCAATTGGTCATGCAGGAAAGTGTAACATGCTTATTATAGAAAATTGCATCCTGGTTAACTCTGCTGTACAGAACATGCATACAGATTTAGGGGAAAAAAGACTAGGAGCTCATTGAGTTCCTCCTTGTCACTAGCTCACTGGAAACAACCCTATCACCCCATTTTCTTCAAAGTACATGTCTAGTCTGAGCTCGAAGGTGAAGTACCACACAATAGTTCTTTTTGATGTCCCTTGAATCTTTCTGCCTTTAGTGACTTGGGATGTCCAGTTGTTTATGCATCCTTGTACATCGTGAAGAGTTGCACTTGATCTGATGGAGTTATCTCTTTCAGATACTTAAAAACTGTTATCATGTCTCTGCTGAGTCATCTCTTTTCCTGGAAAACAGTCCCAGTTCTGTCAGTCGGTCCTCTTAGCCCATTTACTCCAAGTCATGAACCAACATAGTCAAGCTACTCCTTTCCCACTCCATCATGTCAATATCCTTCTTCAGAGGTGGGAACCAGAAGGGCATGTTGTACACAAGATGGGGCCAGACTAAGATGCGAAGGAGTCCAGTTGAAGAGACAGCAAGTTGCAAGGATCACCAGCCATACAGCTCCATTTTCAGCTAAGTGTTCAGTGATTGATGTTCGTTATTGTAGTTGGGGATCTGGTTTGAAAACTACGATTATACCTGCCATGGCGAAGTGGGAGAGGGGAATGAAGGAGGTGAAATTCTGGGATGAAGGGGTTGGTATAGTGCAGCTACTGATTTTTGGCACTATTGTTGTGGAGTGCTGTTCATGTGACTGTAGCCAGCCAATAGCATGGCTGCAGTCCAAGAAATAAAACAGACAAATAAGCAGTTTTTGTGTGCAGAGGAGACCAGCTGGTACAGCTGCTGAGCAGCAGGGATCACTGGCTACACAGCTCCATTTTTTCCTAAGTGTTCAGTGACTGAAGTTCATTATTGTAACTGGGATCTGGTTTAAAAACTACAGTCGTGGTTGCCCTGTCAAATGATAGGGGGAAGAAGGGAAGTGAAGAATTGTGGGAGGAAGAGGTGGGTGTAGTTTGGCTGCTGATTTTTGGTACCATTGTTGGGGGATAATGGGCATGTGATTGCAGACAACCAATATCATGGATGCAGTCCACTATAAATTACCCAAAGGTCCATGTGACCAGTCATGTGAGTGACACTGAAGCATGAGTACCACAAAGCAGGAGTTTGGCATCTTCCTAAGTGGCATCTGGGGGCATCAACAACATGTCCACATGGAGGAATACAGACTGTGGGCCACGCTGCTCAATGGAAGGTAGGTTAGGTATGGTGGGGCATGGTGTAAACAGACAGGTGTCTCTGAGGGATTGCAGCTAGTCCCTCTCCAGGGGCCATTTATAAGCAAGTTAGCAGACAAGAACTCTGAGAGAATGCAGGTAGTTCCGATCTACGGTCTGTTAACAAAGCAAACAAGGGGTTGCAACTATACAGCCATCTCCATCTAGGGTTTGCTGAGGGATAGCAGCTAGTTCCTATCTGGGGTCAAGCTATAGTGAGTTAGCTAACAAGGAACTCTGTTGGAGTGCAACTAGCTCCTATCTGGAGTCAACAAACAGTGTAAGCAAGGGGAGTCAACAAACAGTGTAAGCAAGGGGTTGCAGCTTTACAGCCATCCCCATGTAGGTTCAGCTTAGTAAGTACCTGTCATGGGTCAATGGACAAGATAAACTATGGGATGCAGCTTTACAGCTATCCACATTTAGGTTCAACTACAGAGTTCAACTAAATGGTTTTTAAGGGGTGAGGCACAGAAAACCCCTATGTAGGGTACAGCTACATGGGGTTATAAAGGCCTTATAGGTCCATTGTAAGGAAAGACTGGATCATTAGAATGCGAAGGGGAGGCTTGTTGTACTCTCTGGGAGGTAGGAGGTGTCTGGTCTGTAGTAGACTAGGTCAGCTGATTCAAGTAATATAACAGCTCAGATGGCAGCGTTCATGGAGGAGGGTGAGGGAGGAGTGGGGGTACTCACAGGGAATGGGTACAGGTGGGGGGTAGAGTGGTGGTGGTATCCAGGCTGTGGGTGGGGTCAGGCAGGGGGAGAATGGAAGGGGAAATAAGGCAGGTTCCTTGGACCCCTCTCCCCCAGAGAGTGAAGAGGTCAAAGGAAGCAGAGTGGAAGTTAATAAAAGGAATGGTAAGGGCAAGAAGGGAAAGGGGGCTGGTGGGAGCACCCCCCAGAGATGCCAGTGTGGAATCCTCCCACTGAATGGGGGTGAAAGGAAACTCTGGTGGAAGTATAAGCAGGAGGAGGATATGGGTATCGGGGGGAAGACCATAGAAGGGAGTGAAGGGAGTGGCTAAATGTTGGGGAAGTGGCGGCAGGGCTGGGAAGGAGTGAGGGCAGACAGGGAGATGGGGGGGCAGTTAGACAGGGGAGAAGAGAGGAGGTGGCTATGTGACATGGGCAGGAGGTCAGGACAGGGTTCAGGCAGAAAGGTGGAATGGATCAGTGGGATCTTGGGATTGACAGAAGGGGGAGAAAGACAAGGTAGGACAGCCAGGTAAGAATGGTGGAGGGAATCTATTAAGCAGACAGAGAGGTTAGAGTAGTCATCTTGGGAGACTCTATAGTTAAGGGAGTGAGATGGGGAGACACTGGCAGACACTGGGGTTAGGACAAACTGCAGAAAGGTGCAGTGTTTGCCAGAGATAAGCATGGTGAGGGTGGGCCCATGGATAGCCTAGAATGCAGGACAGGAAGGCGGAACCTCACATTATCGTTCACCTGGGAATGAGCAACATGGATGAATGTGAGGTAGTTCAGGAGAAGTTTAGGGAGGTTGGGAAGCTCTGCAGTGGGGTTGGGAGAATGGTAGCTTTCTCAGAGGTCCTACTGGTATCGAGGGCTAGCACTGCAAGAAAGACAAGAATTGAGGAGTTTAATATCTGATTTAGGAGGTGGGACTATGGGCTAACTGGGGGCTGGGTGGAGCCTGGGAGAATAAGGCTCATTATATACAAGATAAGCTGCACTTAGTAATGAAGGCACTAATGTACTGAAAACCAGATTTGGGGAATATATGGATAAAGACCTTAATTTAAACTGATGGGAGGACAGCAGGGGGGTTGCAGTACCCTTAGTCATCTGGTGGAGGGGGGCCGAATGACCTCCCCCCCCCAAATCAGGGCAAAAAGAAGGGGGTTCAGATAAGAGACAGAGGGATCGGGTAGGCAGGTGGGACTGGGAGCAGGAAGGTGGGCAGGCAGACTTGGGGGAGGGATATTCAAGTCATGGTGGAAGGCAGTGCCTATGAATGCAAGGAGCCTAGGGAACAAATGGCTGAATTGCCATCACTGATGGCTGAGGGAGAGGTGGACATGGCAGCCATCACAGATACATGCACAATACCAAATCATGACAGGGACCTCTCTGTCCCCTGGTATAAGCCATATAGGAGGGACAGAGGATGGGAAGAGGAGGGGGAGTGGCTCTGTACCTGAGAGAAGGGATAGCCTGTACTAGGGTGGAGGAGGTGGATGGAAGGACAGAGGTGCTATGTGAACAGGCACAATCCACAAAAGGTAGAAAGTTAGGATAGGTGTGATGTACAGATCACCACATCAGGCTGAGGAAATAGACAAGAAAATGGGGTCCAAAATTGTGGAGATTTCCAGCAGGAGGAGGTAGTGATTACGGGGGACTTCAATCTGCATTGAATAAACTGGAAGATCCCAGCTACTACCTGTGATAGGACTCAGGTGCTGCTGGATACATTCCAGAGGGTATGCTGTCAGCACAGTGAAACCATTATGGTGATGACAATGTAGGCAATGCAGCCCTTCCAATGGTCATTCTGACTATTGGAATTTCACAGAGCCCACATCATTACCACCCCAAGGGTGTTGCACCCTTTTCTCCCCTACACCTCTGACATGGGGGTAATTGTATTATTTTCTGGGGGGGTGCGGGGATGTGTGGGTGTGACTGAGGTTGGGTGGCACAATTGCTGGGTGACATGGTTGCCATCGGCATTTGGGTGTCGCTGTAATGTTGGTCATTTTTCTGGGTTTTGAACCAACATGGTGGAACCATTCCAGAGTGGATTCCTGGCACAATGTATTCTGGAGCCCATTAGGGAGAGGGTCATACTGGACCTAGGCCTGTTGAAGAACTACATGTTCAAGAAGTAAACGTGGAGGCAATGCTTGCAGCAAGTGACAGCCACAGTGTGGTTCTACCTAGATATGGGCAGGGAGAATATTATGCAAAAACAAGGGCTCTAGACTTCAGGAGAGGAGTAGGTTGTGACAGAATCTGAGACAGCTCCTTGCTGGGATCAGGAAGGAGATGGAGGTGGACCAAGAATGGGCCATATTCAAGGGGAGGGCTGTTGGCAGTCACTAACATATGTGCCAAGCTCAAGGGCAAAAAATCTAAAGCCTAAAAGCCCAGCTGGTATAATAGGGAGGTAGCTCAGGCAGTAATGGGTAAGATGTTTGTCTTAAGGAAGTACAAACACATCTCAGAAAGATGAGGATGGAGAAAAGTACTGTACCAAGGCAATGAAGGCAGGCAAAGCAGTCCAGCTGGTCAAGGCCAAGAGAGGAGCTGCAGCAGGCAGTGGGGGTGAAAACAAGAGAGAAAGCTTTCTCCCGGTATATCAGGGAGAAGAGGGATATGAAGGATGAGATAGTCAGCTTGAGAAGTGAGTGGTGGGCATATATAAGTGAAGAGAAAGTAAAAGTAACAAGTACTTCTGTTTAGTAGTCACTAAGCAGAAAGGTGGTCTAGTATTTGAGGGAATGAGGGGGGGCAACAGGGTGGGCAGAGAACCAAGTGAATTGATTGAAGTTGACAGGATAAGAAAAGGCTTACATAGAAACATAGAAGTTGTTGGCAGATGGGGACCGTACAATCCATCAAGTCTGTCCTTTGTTTCCTACCTCCCTTCCCTGCTTAGCTGGCTGCTTAAGTATCCCACAATGCCTGTCCCATGCCTGCTTGAATTCCCCCATTGTTTTTGCTCCCACCACCTCCTCTGGCAGGCTATTCCATGGTTTGACAATGTGTTCCATGAAGAATTTCCTCATATTGCTCCTGAACTTTCCTCCCTTAAGGTGACGATCATGCCCTCTAGTCCTGTTGTAGTCTTTTACATGAATGAGGTTCTGCACTTGTACCTTGTTGTTGCCCTTAAGGTATTTAAATGTCTCTATCATGTCTCCTTGATTTCTGCACTGCTCCAGGGAGTACAGCTCGAGTTCATTGAGTATTGTCTCATAAGGTTTCTGACCCAAGCCCTGCACCAGCTTTGTTGCTTTTCTCTGTACCATCTCCAGCCTATCAATGTCCCTTCTGAGGTGTGGCCTTCAGAAATGGACACAGTATTCTAGGTGGGGCCTTACCAGGGACTGATACAGAGGCATGATCACATCATGCTTCCTGCTTGTGATGCCCCTTCCTATGCATCCTAGGATGCCACTAGCTTTTATTGCTGCCTTCTCTCATTGTTTGCTGACCTTGAGGTCACCAGATATGATCACCCCCAGGTCTCACTCTTACCTAGTGGCCAGCAGCTGCTCTCCTACCATTGATCACAATTTCCCTGGGTTACGTTTTCCCCGGTGCATAACTTTACATTTTCTGGGACTGAATTTCAATTGCCAGATCCTTGATGACTCATCTAGTTTTTGGTAGATCAGCTTCCATGCTTTGCTGCCCCTCTGGTATGTCAACCCTGATGTTGATTTTGGTGTCATCTGCAAACAGGCACATTTTTCCCTTTAGTCCATCAGCTATGTCACTGATGAATATGTTGAAGAGCATCAGCCCCAGAACTGAGCCCTGTGGAACACCGCTTATCACCCTCCCCTCCTCTGAGAATGTGCCATTCATTAATACCCTTTGTGTTCTCCCATTTAACCAGTTTCTGGCCCAGCTTGCTATCTTAAGCCTGACACCCATGTTCTCTAGTTTATTGACTAGTCTCCTCTGTGGAACTGAGTCAAATGCTTAAAGGCCATAAAGGTAGACAAATCCCCGGTGCCTGATGGTGTACATCCAAAGGTGTTGAAGGAGTTGGCAGATGTGCTGGTGTGTCCCTTGGAGGACCTGTGTAACACCTCACTGGAGTCAGGGAATGTACCCCTGTAATGGAGGACAGCATATGTAGTGTCACTGCAAAAAAGTGTGCTGAGGGACCACCCTGTTAACTACTGACAAGTCAGTTTGACCTCGATAGTGGGAAATCTCATGGAAACCATATTGAAAGAAAGACTGGTAAATTTTCTGGAAGAAAATGGGCTCCAGGATGAGAGGTAGCACTGGTTTGTGTGAGAGCAGTTCTGCCAGACTAACCTGACTGAGTTCTTTATATGGGTAACCAGGACAGCCTCATGGGCCAACTGGTGACATCCTATATCTTGATTTCAGTAAGGTCTTTGACTTTGTTCTGCACAGGAGATTAATCAGGAAGATGGAGGGCAAGGGGGAGGGGGGATCTGGCTATGTGCTATAAAAAATGGCTGCAGGATAAAAGTCAGAGTGTGGAGGTCAGGAGGGAAGTTCTTGGAGGCTAGGCCAGTCAGTAGTGGGGTCCCACAGGGATCGGTGCTAAATGCTTCATCTGGTGTTGTTTAACATTTTCATCAGTGATATTGCAGATGGGATGAAAGGTAAAATATGCTTGTCTGCAGATGATACAAAGCTGTGTGACAGAGTGGACATGGAGGAGGGGAGACAGGACTTTAGGGAGGAAATGGCTCAGCTAGGGAAATGATCAGGCATTTTGCAACACCACGAAGTGTACACTAATGCATTTGGCAGCAAACAACCTGGAGACTAAATACTGGCTAGGTGGTATGAAGGTTACTAGGTCAGAGCAGGAGAAAGACTTGGGTGTGATCATCACAAGTGACCTGAAGCACTCAGCATATTGCAGGAAAGCAGCATCCAAAGTGAATCAGATGCAGGGTTGCATAGCCAGGGGTATACAGTAACCAGCAGGAATGCAAAGGTCATTCTGTCACTGTATGGATGGATCTTTAGTTCAGCCACATCTTGGATACAGTGTGCAGAATTGGTGCTCTTACCTAAAAAAATACATTAACCTGCTGGAAATGGTCTAGAGAAGGGCAACCAAATGATCCAGGAACAGCAAGACAGAACATATGAGGAGAGGCTCAGAGATCTCAAAATGTACTCCATGGAGGATAGAAGGCAGAGGGGTGACATGATAAAAACCTTCAAGTACCTTAAAGGTTTTAACACAGTGAGCATGCATGTTCTCTTCAACCTCAGTGGGAACAGGACCACTGGTGGGCACTGCCTCAAGCTGGTGGGGGGAAGATTCAGGAGAGAAATGAGGTGATACTTCTTCACAGAGAGGGTGATAGACAAGTGGAATGAGTTACAGGAGAAAGTAGTCTCTTGCAGGACGATGGACAGCTTCAAGAGAGGTTGGGATATAGTAATGAGGAAAGCTGCAATAAAAGGAGGGGGAGTGAGACGTGAGGGAGGACTTTGGTGAGAAAAGAAGAGTAGACAACAGGGAGGTGGGATCAATCCCCCAGTAGAAACTGAGGGATTTGCAGACTCGAGCAGCCATGATAGACTGCAAGGACTTCTTTCTGCAGGATCAGTCATATGTTTGTATCTTTCTGTATAAGGGCATTATAGCATCCCTAAATCTACTTATGATGTTTCTCTAATGCTTGCAAGTACCTGTATTTTGTTTACCTTGCTAACTGAGGCATCATAGTGCTGCTCCCACTTAAAGCTGCCACTGATCAGTACTCCCAAGTCTTTTTCCACTTAAATACAGCAGTCTCTAAGCCATTCTGGTAGTATTTTACATTCATGTTCTTTTTTCCTAAATGCATCACCTTGCATAACACTGAAGTTAATCTGCCATTTTGCCATCCATTTCCCAAACCTGTCTAGATCCTTCTGCATTTCATTGCTCTCTGATTGTGATATAACGACTCTTCCAAATAAACCCGATGACTTAGTTACTAGTACTCACCTCCAGATCACTTATGAATACACTGAACAACTTAAGTCTCAGAATGGACCCCCGTGGAACCTCACTGGTCATCTGTTTCCATTTAAATTGGTCCCATTAATGATGACTCTGCCTCCTGTCCTGCAACCAGTTTTCACTCCATTGCAGCACACCACCACCAATACCTAGGTTATCTAGTTTATGAACAAGTGTCCTGTGTGAAACAGTAGCGAATGCGTTGCTGAAGGTCAGACATACAACATCCACAGGATTCTCCTCATCCAGTGCCTTAGTAACATTTTCAAAAAAGTAGTCTGGTTGTTTGTCATGCTATCCCCTTGCATAATCCTTTCTGGGCCAACAAATAAAAGTTGTTGTAATGTGTTTAGTAATTTGGTTTCTTACCACTGGGTCCACAATTTGGTATTTTATGACTGGATCAAGGAGCTTCCCCAATATTAGTGTCAAGCTAATTGGCCTAGAATTCCTTGGTTCTGCCCTGAAGTTTATTTTATAAATTGACATTGCATGGGTCACTCTTCAATCATGAGACATGTAACAAATTGTGATTGATTTACTGAGCATAATTGCCTGTGGGTATGGAAAGTTATTCAGCCATCTCTTTCAGGATTTTTGAATGTATTCCATCACACCCCATAACTTTATTTACATTTACCATTTCAATATTAACAGCAGCATACTTTCCTTGTTTTTACATTTCATTCTGTTTTAAATGGGCAAGAATATCCTGTAAGTGCTGTGATGTTAGTATATACCTTATGTCTTTTAACAGAAGCTTCTAATACAAGCCGCACTCTGTTAGAAGCCTTGTCAAAAATGCTGTGTTTACAAAACAAGCTGCCCATTAATAGAAGCCATGTCTTGTATTAGGTGGAGACGATGTCGTCACCATGCAGTCTGGCATTCTACCTTGTTATCTATCTTGCTGCAATTAAAACTTGTAGTTGTGCCTGCTCACTCATGCATCATTAGCACTCACTGTTTAGCTGGTAAATAATGTACTGGTATTTGTTTTTGGTCTCCTCTCTCCACACTCTCACTTTCTCCAACCATCTCCACCAACTATCTCTCTCTCTCTGTCTCCCCTGCTCTCTCCAAGTTTTCTCACTCAGTTGAATGTCTTTTCTTTTAATCAAATCCAAAACACACATTATAATGCAGAACATCTGAATTACCACACTACTCTTATCCTCGCTCATGGTCTCTTTACATTCTCTCTCTCCCCCCCCCCCACTCCCTCTACATGTGAACTTTAATTCTAGTCGATCTGTGTGTATAAAAAAACACTAACAGTTTTCAGTGGGGAAAATTAATTTTAGTAACTTTCCTTTGGACACTACCATGGCACGGAAACCGGGGATGGAGAACAGTAGTTTAAACAGAAGCTACCCTCCAATAGAAGCCACCCTCTAATAGAAGCTACAGCTAGCAAAATAACATTGTACTAAAAGCCACAGCCTCTATTAGAAAATACATGGAAGTTTACTTACTTACTTGTTGTTTGTTTATTTTAATTTTGTTGCTGCATTTTCACCTACATTTGCCTTTACTCCAAACTGAATTCGTAACCTCTGACCTGATGTCATATCGATGACACAATTTTTGTCTGCAAGCACTGCACACAAGAAGCTAGCAAGAATCAGAGGCATTTGCAGCTCACATATGAGGCATAAGATCATCTGACAAATGAAGAGCTCAACTGGACAATTTGCATGCAATTTTGGCAATTTAGCTAAACGTTTTGAGTCACTCACTCCACAAGTAGTACACCCATCATCAGAGGAGCCAAATGATATCAAATCCACTCCTGAACAAACCAGTTTGGAGGTGCAAATCTCTCAGACTGTAGCTGATATTTTGGGCTACATTATGGTTAACTGCTGACTTTTTTTTAATATTAGTAGACCATTAGCTATCATCTTCTTTTTGAAATCGGATTTTTGGAGAGCAATTATTCACATGTGACTTTAAGTGATTTCTTAGTGCAGGCCTTTCACACTGCATTGTGAACACTGGTTACCACATGAAGCCAACAAACTTAAATGGTAAGCAGTTAGGGTGCTTGCTCAACTTTGTTTTTAATTTGTTTGCCTCTGCTCAAGAACAACGCTTTACAATGTTAAAAATGGATTCTGTTTATATGTTAGCATACCTTCCAGTATTCATTCTGCCTGTCTGAATTCTTTCCAATCCACCAAACATGCGCAAAATGCTCAGAACACCATGTGGTTGTAACAGAATCACTACAAAATCCAGAAATACAAAATTCTGACATCCACCAGTCCGAGCTCAACATCCTGACACTGCACTTACCCAGCAGTGTCACATCCCAATGACGGTAAGCCCAACAGTGGAGTTTGCCAGGACTTAGAGTTGGTTAATAATTATTTCAGGGGGTAAAGTCCCCAAGATGGGGGTGCAGGGGGCATAACCCCCCTCAGACCAGAAACCCATCATAAGTCCAGTGTCGGGCATTCCATCATTGGGATGTGATACTGTTGGGTAAGTGCAGCATCGGGATGGTGGGTGTTGAGATCATGTATTTTGGGATTTCGTAGTAGATCCAGTTGTAACTCTTCATACAATATGTTGCTGGCCTTTAAATTGCCCCTCTAGATATTTCTTCTGCCAGAAAAATTCATTTGTGAGTGCTGGTTGTGATGTAGCATAGTTTGATTCTGTTGTTCGTGTAGTCATATCATTTTTATGTTTCTACTGGTTTCCTGTGGACCTGGGAGGCAGGCACAGTTTTGTTGTCTTCCATTTTTTTTTTTTTTTTTTTTTACTTTCATTGACACTCAGTTGTACTAGTTTGTCATTTTGCAGGTGAAGCAGTGGGGAATGACTGGATCCCATATCCCTCAGCTGTACAGCTTTTTCCTATGATGGGTTGCCAATGATTTATCCTTTTGTTCAAGTGTGTCTGCTGTCCTAGGCCAGGAGTTGAGCATGGTGGCTCATATGTGATTTACATGAGTGTCTGTCTGTTGTCCATGCATGTCAGTCTGCTGGTCATGCTGTGTATCCCCCAGTGCCCTTCTCTATGATTGTTAGAACTTTCCTTGAACTGGTGCTGTAGTTTGGAGTGGAGCCATGCAGTAATGTCATCTCATATGTTCTCTTAAATGTTTGAGATGGTCTGTGAGTGTATGCCTAATGTGTCAATGTGTGTCTGTGTGCTATGTCAGTTTTTCCACCACCACACCACTAATGCACGTCTGTCTGTACATCCATGTGTCTCTATGGTCTGTGCATGTCAATCATGCTGCATCCCAGTACCTTCTTTCTTGATTGTCAGCACACATCATGTATTGATGCTATTTGTTGAGAGGAGGCTGTGTTTATGTGTGTTTCTGTGTAGTTCATCAGAGTGTCTCTCCCTACTATATCATCTGCTCCCTACTGCATCATCCATGTCTTTCTGTCTGTGGGTCTGTGGGTGTAATGATGCCCCCCCATCCCAGAGCCCTTTTCTACAAGAGTTGGCACTCAGCTTTTACTTATGCTTTGATAGTGAGGGTGAAGTGAGCTGTCATATCATGTGTCCCCTTGTGGGGTTTGGATAGTCAATTAGAGTATGCCTGATGTGTCCTTGTGTGTTTATGTGCAGTTTATGAGATTGTTTCCCTCCACTGCAGCTTTGGTCTGATGGTCAAGGTATGCCTACTTAAGGTGTCTGTCTGATTGTTGGTTCTTTTGTCATGGCTTCTATCCTTTATTTTCATGACCATCCTCCATCCACTACACATGGTGGCACAAAGTGTGCTGCTCACCTTGGATACTGCAGCACTGTATGGGGGAGCAGGTTCCCTTTTCCACAGCCATGGTCATGGTGTTGCCATTTGTTATGCCATCACCCAATCCTTAGTGTACAAAGCATTTCATCATTACCACAATCACTTAGCCAGGTCAACCACCCTGTCTGCTACTGGGCTACTAGTACAGATGTATCTATTGGAGGTCCTTGCAGCTTGCATTAGGAAATGAACAAATAATAATGAGCTTTAAAGTAAATATATAAATGTACTTTAGCTATTAAGTCATGAGAAGAGGTTTTGTTATGCAAGCAAAAAAGCGCAAATGGATATATGAGTATTGTGTATTATACTACATGATGAACCTCTAGTCTAATGAGAAGGCAGATGTACAGAGTATCTTACTCAAATTCACAAACTTCTCAATAAAATGACAGTTGTAATGGGGAGGTGGAGTTACAGTTTAAAATAAGTAACAGCCATAATATAACAGTTTGTTATACAAGCCAATAATCCAATTGTCTTGTGGAAATAAAGTACTCTGCTTTTGGCTTAGTACTTTACACACTCAACAATCTAAGTATTGCCTTGTATGGTGCATCCACTGTTACAATATCACTTATGTACCTGCTTGACCATGGTAGGGTGTGAGTCATTAAACATCAGCTTTGTTCATCTTGTGCTAAAATAACATATGTAAAGCAGCTCATGCTAATGCCTTAATACCTTCAGTAAAATAGAATGATTTTATGACATGTACACTATGCTTTCAGTGGTTTTGAATTGTTTACTTTTTTCCTTTTTTCATCAAGGGGTATCAAGGGGTACCTGTGGACAAAAATAGGACATTCAAGCATCTGACAAGCGCTAGTGTTGTCACTTCTATGCACATATCCATTTAGGAAATGTGGTGTAACATGGAACACCCTGTTTTTATTTACATTTGTTTGGATAAATACAGTATGTTATGGAAGAGGTACTCAGTGAATTGATTAACTGGGGAGTTGGGGGCAGTATAGCATCATGGTTAAGAGCACTGAGTTGCAAACCTGGAGAACTGGGTTTGAATCCCATAGCTACCACCTGCATACTGTGTGACCATGAACAAGTCACTTAACTTCCCTGTGTTCCCAGGACACAACCAGAAACAAGCCTAGGCTTAGTATGTCTTTCTTGGCAAAAAACAAATTATGATGAACCAGTAGGAGAATGTGAAACTCCAGAACAGTAAGTAATTAATAAGTGAGGCTACGACATGCATGGAGCTAATAATCATATCCAACAAGGTGAACATTCCCTCTTCAGTATATGTTTATAGTCAATTAAGCCAGCCAGCCACTATGCAAACTTATATTAAAGTCTCTTAGAAGCTGGTACTGTGTATCAGATCACAAATGCATCCCAGAATGTGTTACTAAGTTCATAAAACTGTAACTGAAAAAAAAAAGATAATGGAGCTAAAGCTGATGAATTTGTCATGCAATGTGATGTTATTTTCATTAATGTCTGACTCTTTAAACAGGGAGGAGAGGAGGCACTGTGGGTCACCTTAGAGACTGGAAATGACACCACAATCCACACAGGGGTTGTATATAGACCCCCATGTCAGGGGGAGGGAATGGACAAGGGTATGATAGAAGGCACATTTAGGATGGCAGAGAAAGGGGAGATACTGTTGATGGGGGACCTTAATATGCCAGATGTTAACTGAAGCACCTTTGCTGCAGCCACATCCAAAAGCAGGGCCATTCTTGATGCCCTTCAGGTGGCATGTCTCAGTCAGCTAGTTTTGGAACCTACTCATGAGGGAGCAATCTTAGACCTCGTACTCTCAAATGGGGACAGTGAGAGGATCTCAGATCTAGAAGTGGGTAGCCTTTTGGGAACAAGTGACCACCAAACAGTGTGGTTCATGATAAACTCAATTACAGAGTCAAACCATACACAAGTGAGGGTTCTGGACTTCAGGAGGGCTGACTTTGGCAAGATGGGAGAGTGCCTTAGAAAAGCACTAGCAAATAGGCTAGAAGGAGGGGTGGAGCAACAATGGGAAAATATCAAAACTGCCATCACAGAGGCAACAAGCCTTTGTGTGAAGCAAATAAACAAATCAAAACAAAAGAAAAAGCCACTATGGTTCTCAAAAGAAGTGGTGGTGAAGGTTAGGGAGAAAATGATAGCATTTAGGAAGTATAAGGAAACACAGAAGGAGCAGGACGGAGAACTATACCAGTTAAGGCAGAAGGAAGCAGGGAGGATAGTCAGAACAGCAAAGGCACAAACTGAGGAAAAGATAGCCAACTCGGTGAAGAAGGGGGATAAAACCTTTTATAGGTATATCAGGGAGCATAGAAAGACAAAGGGAGGGATAGTGAGGCTGAATAGAATGGATGGTGGGTGGGCAGAGAGTGACAGTGAAAAAGCAGGGATACTAAATGAGTACTTCTGTTCAGTATTCACAAAAGAGGAAGTGGGGGAGGTGCCTAATCCAATTAACAGAAGCACTCTGGAGAGGGGTCGATCCCAGTCCTTTCACAGAAGAAAGGGTTCTGAAAGAACTCCTAAAACTGAAGGTGGACAAAGCAATGGGGCCAGATGGAATTCACCCGAGAATTCTAAAAGAATTAAGAAGAGAACTAGTGACACCACTGACTACCCTTTATAACAAATCATGGGAGGATGGTGTGATACCTGAGGGCTGGAAGAAGGCTGATGTGATTCCCCTTCACAAAAGTGGGAGCAAGACAGAGGCAGGAAACTACAGACCTGTCAGTTTGACCTCTGTGGTAGGGAAAGTGATGGAATCACTTCTGAAGGAAAAGAATTGTTGAGTACCTAGAGGCCAGTGGGGCACAGGACCCAAGGCAGCATGGGTTCACAGTGGGAAGGTCATGTCAGATGAATCTAATTGATTTCTTTGACTGGGTGACCAAAGTAGTAGACCAGGGAGGGGCTGTGGACATGGCCTACCTAGACTTTAGCAAGGCATTTGACACAGTCCCACACAAAAGATTAGTAGTCAAATTAACCAGCCTTGGAGTGGGTCCCAGGGTAGTAGCCTGGGTTAAACACTGGCTAAACAACAGGACACAGAAGGTAATTGTAAATGGAGTCCACTATGAAGAAAGAGGGGTTACTAGTGGGGTACCACAGGGTTTAGTACTGGGTCCAGTCCTTTTTAATGTCTTTATAAGTGACATTGCAGAGGGACTAGAAGGAAAAGTATGCCTCTTTGCAGATGACACAAAGATCTGCAACAGGGTTGATACACAAGGAGGCGTGGAAAGGATGAGAAGGGACTTGGCAAGGTTGGAGGAATGGTCAGAAGTATGGCAGCTTGGATTTGATGCAAAGAAGTGCAAAGTAATGCACCTGGGAAGCAAAAACCCAGGGGAAGATTACACAATGTGGGGGAGGTAGTAACAACAACAAAAATGGAAAGGGACCTGGGGGTAATCATATCAGATGACCTTAAGGTTGGCAAGCAATGTGAGAAGGCAGTAGAGAGGGCTGGGGGGATGTATAGGGAAAGGCAACGCCAGCAGAAAACAGGAAGTTGTTATCCCCCCTGTACAGACAGTTGGTAAGACCCCATCTGGAGTACTGCATCCAGTTCTGGAGACCCCATCTTCGCAAGGATATAGACAGGATGGAGGCAGTTCAGAGGAGGGCAACTAAAATGGTGTAGGGTCTGCAAGAGAAGCCATATGAGGAGAGACTAAAGGAGCTTAATATGTATACCCTTGAGGAAAGGGGGGGACATGATAGAAACATTTAAGTACCTCAGTGGAATCAACAAAATCCAAGAGGTGCATCTTTTAGAAAAGAGATGTGCAAGAACAAGGGGACACAATTTGAAGATGGAGGGGAGATGGCTCAGGGGCAATGTGAGGAAGTATTTTTTCACAGAGAGGGTGGTGGACACATGGAACAGCCTTCCTGAGGAGGTTGTGGGGTCTAAAACTGTGGGAGAATTCAAGAATGCATGGGACAGACATAAGGCAATTTTTGTGGGGGGTAGGAAGAAATAGGCTGTTCATTAAATAGGATCTGCAGCTTATCCTCTAGGTAGGGAAATGGGCAGACTAGGTGGGCCAAGCGGTCCTCATCTGCCATCAAAGTCTATGTTTCTATGTTTTCTGAAATGGCTATACCAAATTGGTCAGTTCAATGTTATGGGCTAACATTCCCTCACAGGTGTATGGTGAGGCCCGAGCCATGGCAGTGGGCTTTCTAGTACCTGAGAAGTACCATTAGCCAACAACAACATCCTGTAAAGTGCTATTACAATCATGGAAGTTGTCCTAAATATTCTTGATTAATGAATATGTATAAGTAGTACAGTAGTTTCACACCTCTCAGCTGCTATGAACTTCACGTAGCGCTATGCCTTTTACATTCAAATTTACACTTGCTCTGCAAAGGTTTATTAATGTTCCTCATAATGTAAGAGCTATTTCAGGAAACACAGACTATAAAAACATTGAACTCACTTGATAGAAGCATTTCTTATTACTAAACATATGTTGCCCATTATTCTTAGGCATATTATTTTTTAAAATAAGAAAGTGCTACACATTTTGATCATTTGCTCTGAGTATTGAAGGTCAATGCTATGCATTTTAATGCTGAGAGATTAAGGGATATGAGTATTTTATTGTTTGAATTTGTTCATCAGTGTATGAAGGAGGGGATTATGAGATAAAAACATTAAATATTTTTTTAGATCCTAGTTTAAGTTTTTTGAAAATGTTGTGGCAATGTCTGTGACAGCTTTATGATAAATTTGAATTGACTAATTCATTCTCTATATGACCTGCACAAATACTACATTTTACAGTTGTAACTTATTCAGACATGTGCTTTTGTGAGGAATAGCATGAGTCTTACAAATTATTTAGCCAGTTATGAAGCAGGAATTGTAGAAACCTTTCATTATTGCTGCATTAATGATCTTTGTAGTAATTTGTTACCTGAGCAAGAGTTTCATTGAAGAGATACTGAGACTGAAGTCTTGGTGCTTATATACTAACTGTATAATCATGGTACTATATGTGCTGATTGTTTGTTCAGTGTTTCACCACATCACTTATTAGGGATGTGTGAATAGCTTTTCCCACATATTTGGCTGATTAGTTAGTATTCAGCAGCCAACTATTTGGGTATTTGATATTCTTTATTCAGGTTTTTTAAACAAAAAAAAAAAAGGAAAATCCCCACCCTCACAGCACTCTCCCACTATCCCTGAGCATTTAAATAAATCCCCTTCTCCGACCCTTCTAACACCCAACCCACCCCTTCCCCAATCCCAACCTTGCTGAGATCTCAATTGTAAAAAACCTTCCTCCCACCTTTGTATGAGTCCTGATTCCCACCTTCCTCCCCCAGCCTGAACCCAGTAAATAAATATTACCCCGTCCCCCAAGCAGCTAGTGGTAGTCATGTGGTCCACAAGTACCACCAATGATGCAGTATCTGGCTGCCACTCCTCTCACCCTCATCCCACACTCACCAAGTTCTTACTCTTTTATTCTCCCTCTTAGTCCAAGCACAATATGAGTGAATCAGCAGGAAATATATCTGAACTCAGCCCTGAATACACAACCCAGTAAAATGCTATATGTAGCTCTTACGTTTTCTGGTGGCCCTGTATAGGTGACAGCCTCTGTACCTGCAAGCAATAAAGTTGCAGTGCTCCAGTTTTTATCTAATGAACTACAGCCACTGAAGTGACTGGCTGTAGTCACGAGATCTCCATGCTGCACTAATGGCACAGGGTCCAGCGGATGCTTCTCCTGCCCCCCCAACCTTCTCTTTCTCTTCCTCTCTCTCTCTCTCTCTCTCTCTCTCTCTCTGAGACATCCGCCTTCCCCCTATCTTTGCCGCTTAATCTAAGCACAATATCAGCATGTCAGCAGGGAAAATAATTGAACTTAGCCCATTCATTTTAGAAAGAAAAACAATGAACAAACATAATAATACAGCTGACTAATACCAATTACAGACTGTAGCAGTGAAACCTACAACTGTGCAATTGATCATTTAGTACTGTAGTTCTTTAACATTTTAGGTGTTACATATTTGTCTTATACAGTATCCATTTATTTCCCTTGGAATAACATTTCACTATCAAATATCACTCCATCACTTTCCTCTGTGAACACTCAGGTAAAGTATGCATTCAAGCATTCTGCCATCTGTGTATCATTTAAGTAATAATATATGACAGGGTGTGGTACATCATGGGATGTTGTCACACTTCGGGTGTGTTGTGAGGCATGAGGCCATAGGCCGAGTGCCCTCATGCACCCAAGAAGTGATGATTTCCCATGATATACCACACCCTGGAATGTATTATTGCTATTATCAACTGAATCCACATGTGAAGTAATAAAAAAAGATGCTTAAGCATTATGACATGACAGGGTGTGTGCTACTGTGTAATAACATTATACCTCAGGTGGCTGAAGCACAAGGCTGCAGGCTGAGTGCATTCAACACCCAAGAAGTGACATTATTACACAATATCACACACACTGAAGTGCCTTATTGCTATTATACAATGGCTCATTTTGTTTTAAGAAGAACAAAAATGGGAAAATATGTGTAAAATCTTTTTTTTTTTTTTTACTTTTTTGTTAGGGTAGGTATACCTGTAGAAGTCCAGAGTTTCTGTCTTATCCAGCAGGTGGCACTGTCCCTACATGGATGTCCTGTATTTCCTTATAGGTCTCTCTTTGTGGCTCTGTTTGTGTGTTTCTGACCCCCTGTGCCCCATATTCACTTTCTGTCCCCCCTGTTACACAAGATGGAGTCTGCAGTTCATACTGATGTTGCTCTTTCAGGAGAAAGGGGGTCAGATACCCCAAGAGGGGGTAGGGGGCAGGGGGGGGTGACTGACATAGGGATTATGGAAGACAGGGTTCTGGAAGGATTTAGGGTATTAATGGTGGACAAGGTACTGGTACCAGATGGTATCCACCCTAGGGTACTCCAGGAGCTAGCAAAGATCCTGGCAGGGCCACTGACTGACCCGTTCAATACTTCCCTGGACACAAGATGTATACCACAGGACTGGAGAATGGCCCATGTGGTGCCCATTCACAAAACCGGCCCCAGGAATGAGTGAGGAAACTACAGACCAGTAAGCCTCACATCAATTGTGATGAAGCTCATGGAGGCAATCCTAAAGGAGTGGCTGGTGACCTTCTTGGAGGACAATGGTCTCCAGGACAGTCATCAACATGGGTTTATCTCCAGCAGATCCTGCCAGACAAATCTAGTTGAGTATTATGACTGGGTGACCAGGGAACTGGACAGGGGCCATGCAGTGCATGTCCTGTATTTGGACTTCAGCAAGGCCTTTGAGTTTGTGCCACATGGAAGGCTGGGGGAAAGCTGGAATACATAGGGGTGGGAACAAAGATGGTAAACTGGATCATTAACTGGCTGAATGAAAGGCAGCAGAGAGTGGTTGTGGTGGTGGGGGAGCTCTCATCAAGAAAGGAAGTGAACGAGTGGGGTGCCACAGGGATCGGTGCTGGGACCAGTGTTGATTGGGATATTCATAGCTGATATCTCACAATGGGTCTAGAGTAGAATCAGTCTGTTCATGGATGATACAGAGATGGGATCTGTGGTAGATGACAACAAAGGCTGGAAGGGGCTGCAGGAGGACCTGAACAAACTACAGGAGTGGTCAGTAACATGGCAGTTGGGGTTCAACACCAAGAATTGTAAGGTACTGCACCTCAGAGCTAGGAACCAGGGGAGGAGCTATCAGCTGGGAGGGGTACAGCTGGAAAGTAATGAGGAAGAAGAGAATCTGGGGGAATTATAACAGGCAGCATGAACAACTCAGCTCAGTGCAGGAAGGCGACGACAAAGGCCAATAAGATACTAGGGTGTATAGCTAGGGGAGTCTCCTCAAGGAATAGGGAGTTGATCCTTCCCCTGTACAGGTCTCTAGTCAGGCCTCACCTGGAGTACTGCATGCAGTACTGGCAGCCATTCCTGAAGAAGGACATTGAGTTGTTGTAGGGGGTGCAGTGTAGGGTGACAAAAATGATCCAGGGATTTGAGAGGAAGTTCTATGAGGAGAGATTAGCAGACCTGAACATGTACTCCCTGGAGGAGAGGAGGGAGAGGGGGGATATGATTGAAATATTTAAATACCTCAAGGGGATAAATATGGTTAATATGAAAGGGATTTTCCAGCTTAGAAGAGGGAGGGACACAAGAGGGCATCAGTTGAGGTTTGAGGGGGGAAGATTCAGGAGAGAAATCAGGAGGTATTTCTTCATGAAAAGGGTGGTGGACAAGTGGAATGCTCTGCCCAAGGGGGTGGTTTCCTGTAGAACGGTGGGTGGCTTTAAGAGGGTTGGGATAGAATGAGGGGAGTTATGATGAAGAAGGGTGGAAGGGTGGGGCAGCTGCAAGTTTAGGGACTAGCTACACAGTCGAGCAGACTCGATGAGACCACGAGGCCTGCTTCTGCTGGCATTTTTATATGTTCATTTTTTTTTTCTCTTTAATGAAGTGACAACTTGAAGAGTACATTGCAGTCAGATTGGGTGAAAGTGCAGTCGGGACCTGAAGCAGACCATGAAAAAAAGGTCTGTCTGTAGCCTTTTTTGTGTTAAATGTTGAACCTTGGAGTGGAGACAAAAGGTGAGGGCTATGATAAGAGTGAATTGGAGACTTTCCACACAGACATTTGTACTTTTCAGTTTAGTGTGGCCACTGACACAAGAGTACACGTTAACATCTGAGCTGCCGCACTAACATGGGGGCTGCCAGTATTCTTAACTATTTTTTGGTAGTTCCTCCCAGTACAGTGTGTAAGATTTGTCATTAGTACCAGGAGAAGACCACACTACTCTACAGAAGACATTAGGTGGCACCAGTGACTTTCGAGATGTCGGGGAGCAGAGGATATGTGACTGCCCATCTTGCAGTCACTACAAGTCGCTCAGTGCAGCATTTTGCTAAAAATTAAACAAGAAAGGTTGCTACATTTTTTTACAGGGTATGGAGGGTGAAAATTAAATTTTGTACCAGCCCTGAGTGGCAGAGTGAGGGAGGAAATTACTGTGAGGGGGAAGGGTGATGCCATGATGGCTTCAGTGTCTGGTAATCTTTGGGTTCTGTGTGGACAGGGCAGTGTTGGCTTTGAGGTAGCTTGTGTGGGGAGGAAGAGATTTGTTTCACTGTTCTGTGGTCACCTGTGTGCCTGGACTTCATATAGTGATGTTGTTGTTCAATAACAACACTGTCCTAGGCACACACTGACCAATCAGAGAAGAGGAAATGTTCTTGCCATTGTATAATTAAAAGTAAAAGGTTGTCATAATAATTATTTTTTTTAGTGTAGAAATACACTTAACAAAAAGTTCCTTTAATTGTAGTCATGGCCTGTAGGTTGCGCTGTTTGTTGTTTGTAAAAGTTGCTAAACCCGGCTCAGTCCGGCTTCAGAGCCAAACACAGTACAATATCGGCTCTTGCCAAAGTAACTACAGACTGACAAATGGCCTTGGACTCTAAGAAGCATGTATTTGCCCTCTTCCTTGATCTAAGTAAGGCCTTCAATACTGTGGATCGTACCATCATGCTTGCTGCACTGAGTAACATTGGACTTGATAGTTCTGCCATTAAATGGTTCACCAGCTACCTAACCAATAGGTTACAACAAGTCAAAGCCATAGGAGATCTGTCCCCACAAAAATCCTTGTTACGAGAGTCCCACAAGGCTCCATCCTGGGCCCTATCCTCTTTGCAATATACATCAATAATCTGGACTCGTAGCTGGGCACAGCAAATGTGCACTTATTTGCAGATGATACTGTACTCTATACCACAAATTCATCCTTGGATCTGGCCCATGAGTACTTACAGAAAGACTTCGTCACCCTCCAATACAACCTTCTGACTCATAAGCTCCTCCTCAACGCCAAAAAGACTAAAGCAATGATTCTCTCACCAAAGTTTACTTCCAGATGTCCACATATCACACAGATCCGAACACTCTTAGATGAACCCCTTGAAGTAGTTGATACCTTTAAATATCTAGGGTTCTGGCTGCATAACAAGCTCAACTATCTGTGCCACTTAAATGAAACCTTGAAGAAACTAAGACAGCGATTAGGTTTATTGTATCGCATTAAACACCTACTCATGTTAGAAGCCAGAATGAGACTAGTACAAACTACATTCCTACCTATACTGGACTATGCTGACTTCCTTTACAGTCATTGCCCATCAATGATGCTAAACAAACTGGACACCCTTTACCACTGGGCTTTAAGATTTATCTTAAATCTACCCCGTAGTACACATCACTGTTGTCTATACCAGGTTTCGGGATGGACCTCACTCTCAACTAGAAGAAAAAGGAATGCTCTCCTCTGGTTTTTTTGAGCATTATCTGATCACCTCCCTGCATACATCTCAAACATCTTCAAATGGGCTAAAGGTTCCTATGGCCTGAGACGCTGCTCCTTAATCTGCTTCCAGACTCCTAGAGTGAAAACTACCCTCGGCTCAGCAGCAATCAACTTCTCACTTCCATCACTTTGGAACACTATGCAAGACTCAATAAAATTATCCTCACTTCCAAGCATTTTCACATTCAAAGCTCTATTAATGGATTATCTGAAGGAATCATGCAACTGTTTCAGATGCCAATGACCCCTAAGCCTCGGGGTGCCACTCTCAAATCCTACGCCTAAGTATCTCATCCACCCCACATTCCTAACAACAGAAACCTAGGACCTACAAGCCTAGTTCCCTTAATCCAAGATGACCCTGCCTATTCTCTACCTTTTTCCTATTCTGGCCTCCCTTTTGGCTGCCTACTCTTTCACCCCAGTTTCTACCCTATTCCTTAATACCTCCTTATTTTATCATTTAGGTATGAGCTCTTACTCAGCGAGACTATATGGGATTGTTGTCTCTTCTCATTTCAGTAAAGCTTATCATTATGTACCTTTGCATGTTAATTATGTTGCCCGGTATGTATAGGCCCATATTGACCGGCACCTTCACAATGTTTTTTCTTTTTTTTTTTTGCACCGTTGTCCACCGTAATTGTAATCTTATGAAGTGTACTGTATTGTATTTATGCCCAGGACCACCTTGAAAATAAGCTTGCTAAATCATGTTTATGCCTGGTTAAATAAAGTGATTGATTGATTGTATGTTGTAGTACATTGCACTGTTTATTGGTGGTGATGGAGGTGGCCAGAAGTTGCAGTCGGTGGTTGGAGCCAGTGGAATGGATTTGCGCTACTGTGGTAAATTCTGCCTATCATCTGAAGAACAGCAGCAGGAATGGTGAGGGTTTTATTTTTTTTGTAGTAGCAGGCAGATGTTTCAGAGGGGTCACTGTGGTAGCGAGGGATGTTTGCTCATAAGTGGCATTGCTGGACTTTGATTGGCATGGCAGTGTTGCACCACTGTTGTGTGAAGAGTGGGTGCTTTTCTGTATGACGCAGACAGTGCCTATTTCATTCATGTAAGCATGGCATACTTCTGAGAATTTCCTGCATTCTTTTTTTTTTTTTGGGAGGGTGGGCAGTTTTGAACAGCAGCAATCTCAAGAGCTGACTTGCTCCAGACCTCAGCAGGTGTTCTGGTGGCATTGTGTTTAGTGGAAGGAAGGACATGGCGAATGTTGCTGTTGAATGAATTTGCTGTGGATGAAGAGGTTGGTGGCCAGAGTCTTTTTGAAGCTGTGATTATGTTGTTGGATTAAATCACAATTTGAAATACCTCTCTGCCAATTAGCTTCCTTATTTTTTTTATCCAGTTCATAACTGTAATTATGTTACTTGTGTTCTGATCCTTAAGTTGACCACCAGGACTCTGCAATTTTTTCTTTTTGTTCACATATTTGAAGATATAATTATTAAATTTGGCTTCAAGTGCTATCGGTTCCTCTTCTGCTTGCTTTGCTGCTCTGATTATGCAATTTATCTCTTTAAATTTGTCTTTATGCTTACTGTATATCTGTTTTCATGGATTCCATGCATGTTGCTCTACCTGTACTCTGTGTTTTTCTCCTTAATTGCTTCAAGTACTCTGACTTTGATGAGATGGTCAACAGAGTTAAGCTAGCCTTGGCAAAAAGAAATACTGGTGAGGGAGTACATGCAAAGTGGGCAAGCATTACGGATACAATACTTGAAGCAACATAACATTGTGATAAAGAGAAAAGGAAGTGCAAAAGAAGAAGGAAATCACTTTGGTTCTCAAAAACAGTAGCACTAAAGGTCAGAGTCAAAAGGCTGACCTTCAGGAACTATAAGGGAACACAGCAGGATGAAGATAGGGAGGCATACCAAACTTCATTAAGGGAAGCAGGGAAGGCAGTAAGGTAGACAAAGGCCCAAACCAATGAAACACTAGCAGAAACAGTAAAAGAAGGTGACAAGATTGTCTATAGATACATTAGTGAAAGGAGAAAGTCCAGAGGGGGTATTGCTAAGACCAAAGGGGATAAGGGGGCATGTGAGGAGGACCATGTAAAAGAATCTATCCTAAATAGATAGTTCTGCTCAGTATTTACTGAAGAGCAGGTAGGGCAGGGCCCACAGCTCAGCACCATGGACACCGGGGGGGGAGGTGTGCACTAGTCCCTTCACAAAAGAAAGGGTCCTACAAGAGTTCAATAGGCTCAGGGAGGACAAGACAATGGAACCTGATGGCATATACTAAAGAACTAAAGAAGCTAAGGGTGGAACTAGCAGAGCCATTATCAGAACTGTTTGATGAGTCTCTGAGCACAGGAGAGGTCCCAGAAGACTGGAAAAGGGCTCATGTGATCCCACTCCACAACAGTGGTAGCAGGGAGGAGGCAGTCTTACCTCAGTAGTGGGCAAGATTATGGAGGCACTCCTTAAGGAAATGATAGTGCAACACCTGGAATCCATAGGAGCACAGGATCCAAGACAGCATGGGTTTACAAAAGGAATGTCCTGTCAAACTACTCTCATAGATTTCTTTGACTGGGTAACCAGAGTGGTGGACCAAGGGGGAGCAGTTGATGTTGCTTACCTTGACTTCAGTAAAGCTTTCGATACTGTTCCACATAGAAGATTGATTAATAAGCTGGGTAGGTTCGAGGTGGGTCAGAAGTTGGTCAACTGGGTGGCAAACTGGTTGGCAGGCAGAAAACAGAGAGTGGTGGTAAATGGTATACAGTCAGAAGAGATGCAAGTCACAAGTGGGGTACCTCAGGGATCAGTCATGGGGCCGGTCCTCTTCAATATCTTCATCAGTGACATTGCAGATGGACTGGAGGGTAAGGTTTGTCTGTTTGCAGATGACATCAAGATCTGCAACAGAGTAGATGATCCAGATGAGGTGGGCAGAATCAGAAGAGATCTGGATAAGCTAGTAAAATGGTTGGAAGAGTGCCAACTGGGGTTTAACGCAAAGAAGTGTACGATCCTGCACATAGGGAAGAGACACCCTGAAGCTACCTATAGGCTGGGTGGGAAATTGCTTGCAGTCACAAGGGAAGAAAGAGACTTGGGCATCATCATCTCTGATAACCTGAAATCATCCAAGCAGACCACTAAAGCAGGAGGTAAGGTTAGGGGATGTTGGGGTGTATTAGTAGGGGTATCACAAGCCAGAAGAGGGAGGTAATAATCCCTCTTTACAAGACACTGGTTAGACCTCATCTGGAGTACTGCATGCAGTACTGGAGGCCACACCTTCACAAGGACAATAACCAAATTGAGGCAGTCCAGAGAAGGGCAACCAAAATGGTGCAGGGACTGCATTAGAAAACATATGAGGACAGATTAACGTATCTCAATATGTATACCCTAGAGCAAAAGAGGGAGAGAGGTGATATGATTGAAACATTCAAACACCGTAAGGGCATTAACAAGGTGAAAGAGTCTAACATGTTTCAATATAATAAAAACAGCAGGCCAAGAGGACACAGCATGAGATTAGAGGGAGGCCAATTAAGGGGTGATGTGAGGAAGTTCTTTTTCACAGAAAGGGTGGTGGATACTTGGAATGGCCTAACTCAGTAAATGGTGGATATGAATATAGTGCAGGGCTTCAAACAGGCATGGGATAAGCCTAAGGAAACAATATAGATTAGTATGAATAGACAGGCCATTGACGGAGCAAAGGCCAATGGCACATTCATAAGGTAGAAAAAGAAATGGGTAGACTGGATGGGCCTTGCGATCCTTATTTGCCGTCAACTTCTATGTTTCTGTGTTAAGTACTTAATTTACCATCCACATCAATCTGCACCTTTTATTATTGTACATACATCTCTAAGGGATAGTCTTGCTTTAACAACCCATATTTTTAATGTGGGTCCCACTGCTGCTGAATGCAAATGTCCATGAGCTTGATTTCCCAAGGTACCTGTACTGTATGTCATTCAGAAACTCAGACTTACTCAGGAGCATGGTATTGGCCATTCCCCTAGTTTTTTTCCCTGTTCTGTCTGAATAGTGAATACTGTTTTCTCTAGTTTTCACTTCTCTTACCAGGTCATCCTTTTTGGCTAATGATTAGATTTGGTGCTGCTTTGTCCCTAGTGGTTCCTGTAATAGACTGCATCAGCTAACAGTTCTTCACAATATCCAGAAATTGTCTTCTGCACTTGGACTTAGCTGTTCCTCACTTCTAGTTTACATCTGTGTAGCCACCTGTCAGCATTATACTTCCCTTAGTTGTTGCTTTACAGGTCACTCCATAGAGTTTAAAGTTTTGGTTTTCTTTCTGTTCAGGTGGCCTGTAGCTTACACCAACCATTCATGGCAATACATATCACTAGAAAAAAAGTACTAAACCTGCATATAAGATAGAGCAACAGTTTCCAGATCTTTGAAGGTGCTGTCATTTTTGTTCAATGTGCAGTAGCAGTATGCACTTTGCTTACCTGTCCTTTACTCCATGTTCAGTTTTGCAAGTCCTGACACATTTTATTTTTGATGTCTTATTGTTTACTTTCATCAGTCATCCTGACAAAGCACACCAGCCCACCATCCAGCAGCACAATACGCTTAAGGGCTAGTGCAAAAAAATCTGTACTATTTGAATTTTCTGGCTATTGATTGGTACTTTGTCAGTTTTTAAAAGGCATAGGGGACTACATGGCTCAGTGGATTAATTGAAAATAAAGGTACCTTCTATCTTTGGGTAGCTAAACTAGACTTGAATGGTAGTGGGCAAAAATCATTTTTTCACAAATATAGTTCATGTAGAGGGAAACTATTGGCTCCAAAGCATGCACTATTGCCTAACAATTGTTGTATTACCTGAAGATGAAGGGTAAGGCATTGGAAGGCAATAGCTCATCCAGAGGGATCATAGAGAATAATGTATGGGCAACCATACACAACAAGACTGTGTTTACATCAAGGGGTTGAGATAACAGCATATGAACCTTGAAAGAAAAGCTTGACAGGTCCATGCTGTCATCTCAGCCCTGAGATGGAAACACATGCCGAGTTGTGTGTGGTTGCCCACATTTTATTTTTTATAGTATATGTTTTTTTACACTGGAGTGACAGACCCCCACAGAAGAGAAAACCAAAAATATTGCTATTTCTTCATTCTGTTCTATGATCAAAATCAAATTTACAGACTTCTGAGAGTTAAAATGTACAGCTTTTGATACTGGGTGGTTATTAAGTAGCTAGGTGTGGAATAAATGAGAAATCTAAAATTGTACAACTTTTGAACTGTGCAGAACAACTATTCAGAATGTGCACAACAGTTTTTTGAGAAGGCTGCTTTTTATACAGAACAAAAGCTAACCATATACTATAATAGTTTTCCACTACATCCTGAAGCAAGTCAGGTATATATCTGTTTTATTAAACATTGCCCGAGTTATGCTGCCTCCACCCCCAGTTGTGGTACAGTCTGTTTTTAATGAATTTTATTTTATGGTTTGTATTATTGTTAAAATATAGTAATAATACAATAATAATAATATAGGAAACACACCCTCTGTAAACCATTTAATCACCTTGGCCTGGACTCAGAATAGACTAGTTTCTGCTCTGTGGTACCACCCCCCTTTGACCACACTGATAATCTGACACTCAGAAGAGGCACTTACTTTAATGCCAGCAGGTGCAGCAGAGATAGGGAAGCCAATAACTGTGGATCTGGTTACCTCATCAGTGACAACTCCACAGGAACAGAGAGGCAGATAGAGTACATGAGAGAGTCAGGCAAGAAAGAGAGGGTAGCAAATGGTGGCCGGTAGTGGAGGTCAGCAGAGGGTAAAATCAACAAAAAGGTATAGTACTAATTGAATGTCAATATATGTTAACAACTGCACTCTGTGACAACAAGCTATGGTGAGCAAGCCACACACAAATGTTTACAAAATAAAGGTGAAAACTGTTTTCTTTGACACAAAGATACTATGTAAGTTCAACTAAGTTTCTAATAACCATTTTTGCACAAGTATACAGCTTTTATATCTGCAATCATAGTCTCAGGTGTCATTAGTGCAACAGTTACATGAAAGGTTTGGGCATTAGAATATTTTGAATGGTATGCACCTCTGAAACAGAACCTAAAGAGAGCAATTTTTTGAATTGTTGAAGGAAGGACAGGAGCCCATAATTGGTCGCAACTGTACCACAGTGCAGTCAGCATCTGAAGAAGAGTTAACCTAGATATATTCAACATGTAATAGTATGTCTCTGTCTCTTTTACCAAGCCTATAATTTCAAAGTATCTCAAAAAGAATGGCAGAAAGAGCTACAAATGACTTGGCCAGTTCAATAACTGGTATGGAGAAAGATATTCCCTTCTGTTTGCATAGCACTGAGGTGGTGGTATGTAGGTAACAGCAGCAGCTTGCTGGTACAGATGCAGCTAACTGACAGTATTCCTCTAAAAATGACATTGTTTCTGTTTTTTGAAAAATAGAAAAATTAAAAATGGCTGAAATCAGCATAGAGTATGATTCAGAAAATTCAACTAGATATAGTGAAAAAAACATTATTTACCATGGCCTAAAAATGTTGAAATTTCCAACTGTTGGTCTCAAACAATTTAAACTTAAACATAATTGGAGAGAGATCTTGGATGATTTCTTCTTTAAGCGTGTAAAATTGGTCATTAAAGAAGATAGATTAAAATTCAATGAGACTACAATTGCCTTTGCTAAAGCACAAAAGGAATTAGAACTTCTTAAAAAAACATCTGGATGTTAATTAACTAAATGAGAAACTACAGACTAAGCTAATTAAATTTGAGTAAGAGGTAAAAGAAAAAAAAATGGAAAGTGACTTATGAAGGTTGAGTATATAACTGGTCACAATCAGAAAATTACAGATCAAAAAGTAGAGGACAGTCACAGGGGAGGTCAAAATCAAGATCTTGAAGAAAACTAAACAGTAAAAGAAAAAACAAGTTACTATTAGATCAGACTCAAATGAATTATTTTCTCCAGAGAAATTAAACCAAAGTAGGAATAGTTAAAGGTAGGACAAGAGTCAAAAAGCCAATGCAGGGAAAAAATAACAACATACAAAACTGTAGTCGAGAACATGATGAGGTGAGAAACGCAACAGGAACTCTGCCACAATGTTCAGAGTTAGAAAAGCAAATAATCAATTTGTGATCACACCTCCTTACTGAAAATCAATTAAGATTTTACAGTGTGGTCTGATCATTGTCTCAATTCCTGCTGTTAGTCAATTCAAAGTTGAATTATAGAACTGTACAAGCTCTGTCATAAACTAAGGTTAAAATATATTTTTCTAACCAAACCAGCCCAGAGTCCATTGTAGTAGGTCAAGAAGATGACACAGAAAATACTATTGCACAAATCTTCCATACTTTGAATCAAGCAGAGATTGCCAATTTAAAAGATGTAAATATGGCAAATCTGCAGCAAAGTGAAAGTCTAAAAGAAATGACAGCTGATGAAATAATGGACTTTGCCATCATGGTTATGGAGCAAGAAAAAAGTTGAAGCGATTTAAACAAAATAAGTTGAAACATAGAGAACAAATGTTTAAACCATAGTCTACATCTGATCCAGTGTTTAACAGATATCTCACTATAGAAACTTTTGAGAAAGTAGTATGTGTAGAAATTGATCAACTGTTTTGAACTAAATAGAAAACATTCTATCCAAATATTACAACAGGAGAGAGATACTCTTCAGAGGAAATCAAAAAAAATGAGATGATGTCATCATAAAGAAGACTGATAAAGGAGGAAATATAGTGATCTGGTCTGTCGATCAGTACAAACAGGAGGTTCCATGATAGCTTCAAAATTGAAACTATTATAGTCACCTCAGGAACAATCCAGAATAAACTGATTTCATTTATTTACACCACTTTGTATGAAGGTTGAATTTCTAAGAATCAAAGTGAATTTCTTAAAGTTAAACATCCTATAGTTCCAACCTTCCCTAAGTGCATAAAAATTTGACTTCTCCCCAAGAACATCCACTTGTGTTCAGCATAGGTTTGGTGACCAAGAGATTATCTAAATTTGTATATTTTTTAAAAGACTTGGTCACAGTTCAGCTTTCCTATGTCTGAGACACAGTGAGTACCCTGGGGAAATTAGATGGTATCATTTAGAAACTAGAGTTTTTATGGTTAAAGACATTGTAGCACTAGTGGTGGGTGAAGTGGCCCCAATTTGCTCTGCAAAGTGATTCATGGAGTGAAGGTGAATTCACGGAGTGCTCTGCAATGCGAAGCAGAGTACTTTGCATTATAATGAGTAACACGAAGTCCATTGAAAACAATGACTTCGTGTTACTCCACCCTCCCAAACCACTACTCCACCAATTCTTAAGGTGAAGTACATTGAAAACAATGTAATCTGCCTCACTTCGCCATATTTTTAAGCTCCAGTGGTGAATTTTGCAGTGATTCATGGGATTTCAGATCACATGGGCTCTAGATTGTTCTGCACAGCCTCAGTTAGGGGTAGTGTGTGTATGAAGCTGAAGGAGACAATCTGCTCTGAGAGCTCTCTGTGATTCAAACCTTCTAAAAGCTGTTAGAAGCGCCTTTTTGGGTCATTTGTTTTGCTGAAACTTTAGTTCATCGATTATAGGAAACGCTCCTGTGCTCATATCATCGAGCATTTATTGTTTGTGTGTGGATTTTGAACGTTAATGTAGAATATTCAGTCTGTGTACTGACAGACAGTGGAAGTGTGCTTTGGGGGAGAGGGGTATCTGTGGTGTAGGTAAATTAACTTGGAGAAAAAGACAGTGCTTTCTGTTTTGGTGATATTTTTCTTGTATAACTGTGTTAATGTACACACAGTAATATTTTCAACAATTCTTGCCATTTTTTTGCTGATTGTTGTGGTGCAGCAGTGCATAATTTTAGTTTGTTTAAAATATGTGGTTATATTACTGAAGTTTTCAATTTGCTACGCATTACTTAGTGTGTGTGTGTGAGTGTGTGTGATGCATGTCATCAAATCAGACACCTTGCATTGTGCCACATGATTTCAGCAATGCAAACCTGCTATCCACTGCAGCTGTGTAATTTTTGTACTTCTTTGTGGTATCTTTACTGGTACCAGTACTAGTGACTGTTACTGCAGCAGTGGAGTACACTGTTCTCACGCCCGCCCAACTGGCAAAGGAATTCTTATCCAGATTTGAATTTCTGATGGAGACACTGGTTAGGTTTTGTGCCTTTGCATCTGCATCTCTTCAGTGCACAGCACAATCTTAATCTTTCTGTGCATTTGCATCTCTTTAGGGCCCAATCTCCATATCTAACTTAAGTCACAGTTGTTTCTTTGGCTTCCCTTCAGAGTACTGGACAGATGTGGTGTATAATTCTGCATGAACATTGTACTCATTAATATGTGTTTTTAAGTCAGGACCATCATCACGAGTCACTTGTGATACAAATCATGTTCTTCATCATCATGGTCACAAATGCAGTCACAAATCATGATTTATGAATTCATCATGAATCACAACATTAATTTTTTTACTTGTTACTTGGATGTATTGTAAGCCTGTTTTGTAGTATCTCTCGAGGTTTCACCTTCCCACCATTGTACTCATTAATAAGTGTTATTTTTTCCCACTGCAGCACCAAGTATCTACCAGGTCATGACCCCCATTGCCCCTCACTCTCAAACTGGCTATCCTCCCTGCCCCCTGGCTCACCCCCCAGGGTGGGGCCATGCCAACGGCCAAGGTTTCATGGACACAGTTCTGGAAATGGGAGTCAGCCTGAGAGCAATAGAGAGGCTGTGAGGCAACTTCATAGAGGTGCTGTGGCAGGGATTTTTTCTGTGTTTTTCCCTTCTGGAGCCAGACGCATGCAATGACGTCAACCAAGGTGGCTCGCGCATGCTCCCGTGAGCACTCCCCCTTGAGGCATCTGCACCTGGCTCTCCCCATGTACGTGCACGTACACTCTGCTCCCCAACCTCCGCTAGAGGGAAATCAGGTGCCAGTGCCGAGATCCCCCCCCTTCCCAGGGAAGGAGAACAGTCCACTGGATGCTCTATCCTTCCCTGCCCCTGCCATCCCCCAGCAGCCCCTGTCCATTCCCAAACACAGGTCACTGGCATGGTGTGAAATAAGTGTTTTTAAGTCAGGTATTTGGACAGTGTCTGCAGTACATACACAGACCGGAAAGAAGACTGACTGCACACATACAGTTTATCACAGTATACTTGCACTGCTCTGAATACAAAGTGCCACGCATACAGAAGACAACAAAAAAGGGCATAATTGCATACAAGGGTTGGGATGGTGGAGGAATACATTTTATAACACAGCAGGGAAGGTGTGGGGGCACATGGAGTGAGGAAAAAAAACTAATGTGGGATCCCATGGTGATTCAGCAGCAGGTCCAGCATGGACATAATTTGCATCTGATGTCCCTCTATGTGATCTAGCTGCTGCTCCACAGCACTCACCCTCTCATTGTTCTCCTCAACAGCCCTCCAGAGAACTGCCAAGTGAGCCTGTGTTACACGCAGTTCTCTGCGGTCCACACATTCTACAGGCTCACCTGCTGGGGGTGGTGGAACAGCAGGTACTGCTGTGGCCCTCTTCTTTTTAGGGATGCCACCATGCACAGCTGCACCCTCTGCCACAGAACAGCCAGCAGGTGCAGGGATGGTCTGTTCTGTGGCAGCCTGCCACTCCAACTGGTGGTGATTGAACATATGGGTGTGCTGGCCCCCAGACCCCAGATGAATCCTCCGGGGACCATGGTGCACCTCCACCTCACATAGGCGGCATTTGACCACACTGCTGCCCCCCCGACACAGTCAAAAAACTGCCAAACAATGGAGGTGCGGGGAGGACCAGGCACAGGCAGGGATGGGCCAGATGAACTGGCAGCTGACTGGTCACGGTGCTGAATAGGGATGGGATCCACACCTGGGCCCAGGAGAACAGGCACATCCTGCTCTAGAGGACCTGGTGCTGGACTTGGTGGCGGTGGTGGTGGTTCAACTGCCTCAGAGTCAGGACAAGAGGCAGTGCTGGTTCCGCTTCCGGGGGGAGACAAACAACTAGCTACTTATAAAGGTAAGAAAAATAACATTTACAGAAAGAACAAATTAAGTAAAAAAGAGTACAGAAAAGACAAGAAAATGTAGCTTTTAAAAAAGCTGTTGGGTCTAAATCAAAGTTTAAATCTCCTCCATGCTCTGATCTGAAAGTATCAGCTGTCACAAAACACACTCCTCTCTCTCTGTCTGCACATGAGAAAGTAAAAGTGTCTGCTTGTATGACTCACTTCCTTCCTACCTAACTAAAGAGCATGTGACCAACAGTACTGTAAGCCATGTGATGTGTGGAGGGGGCTGCCAAATCTGAAACACCAAGTTGATCACTTAGTATCATAATGAAGAACGCGAAGTCCATTAAAAACAATGACTTCGCCTTACTTCGCATTGCCATTCTGCCTTAATGCAAAGTGGTAATGACAAGGAGGAGTGAGCACTTTGCATTGCCCACTCCGCATAGCGGAGTGGCAACGCGCAGTGCCCACTTTGCGTGCACGTCACCGGCGGAATTTAAATTCACTGCATCTCTATGTAGCACTGTGCACTTCAGTTGGTCATGATCAATTGGTATGTTTGCTGTAGAGAATATAATATAGCAACATGATCTTGATAATGTCATAGATCCAACATTTTCAGTAAGGACACTTGAGTTCCTGCGAACTAAAACTTATTTTGTGTTTGATGATAATGCTTATCATCCACATTGTGGTACTGCTATGGGCACAGCTGTAGCTCCTTCATATGCAAACCTAGTTCTGGGCTGGATAGAGCAAAGAGTCATCCTTTGTGATAATAATCGATTTATAAGGTGTTTGTATTAGTAGTAACACTTTGTCAATGATATTCTGATTATTTGGGAAGTATGGAAAGAAATGATTTCAGATTTCATGTTATGGCTGAGCAATAATGCACAGGGTCTTAAGTTTACATATATCTCCAGTCCTATCACTATATCCTTTCTGGATCTAAAACTTTTGGTTACTCCAGACAAGTTAATTGAGATGTCAAATTTCAGAATATAAACAACAGGTAAGTGTTTACTTCAGGCTTCAAGCACTTACCCATAAAATCTTGTGGGCAGTATTCTGTATGGCCAAGTGTCACATCTGCACTGTAACTGTTCAAATGAAGCAGTCTTTAGGAGCCAAATATTGGATTTAACAACAACATTTAAAAAGCAGGGGATACTCCTTTAAAATTCTGCTACAATGTTTCAACAGAATAAAGGCTATAGATCATAATACATTTTTAACCACAAAGTCAAAACAACGAAACCATACTAGTAGAGGGGATACTAGTAAGAAAAATTGTGTTTTTGTAATAGAATATAATCATATAGCAAACACTGTGGCAGACATAGTTTGTATAAACTGGAAAATATTAGAGAGTGGCCCCAAAGTGAAAGATTTGGTAGGCGAGAGACCCCAGTGGCATTTTCGACAGGCAAAAACCTATCAGATACTTTAACAAAGATCCAGTTTGTTGACCCAAGAAATAATTCAAGGCAAAATAGACCAGTTTGTTTCTTTTATTGTGAAAATTGTTGTACACAGAAATGTGCTGTTAGTGGCAACACATGTTTACATCCAGCCTTAAACAAGACAGTTGATATGCTTGCCATATTAAACCTTTAAGAGGGTTTGATTTTGACTGTTGAGCTGAAGCCTTATGATTAGTTGAGTCTCATATCCCAGATAGTTAATTTAAACAACAGGTGACCCTAATCTTCTGACATTATAAGGGGCCAGTTTGCTACTGTTTACCTCATCCCAGAAGCTCCATGCAGAGCAAAGCACAGGCAATGCTTAAGTGTCTACAAAATGAAGATGAAAGCTGCTTTGTTTGATACAACTATGCTATATAAGTTCAACTGACTTTTTAATAACCTCTTTTTCTGTGCAAGTAATGTCATTAGTGCAGCAGTTACATGGAAGGTTTGGTAAAAAAAAAATCTGCAGTCAAGTGGCAGGAGAGTGGATAGTCATTATCATTTATTTATTTTATTTATTTAGTTTTTGCTGAGCAGGAAGGAGGACTAGACAATGCTTTACTTAGTTTCAGCCTCTCCCCTGGGGAGGGGGATAAAGATGGATGCCAACTGAAATTGAACCAGATGGTTTTTTTAAAAGTTGTTGGTGTTTGTTTTTTGTGAATGCTGAGGAGGGGGAGCTACTAGACTGCCAGGAATTGAAAAACAAATTAATTTATTAAAAAAATGAAAGTATTTGGCTAGAAAAGTGGAAGGGGATTTGAGACGTTGGATGCAGCTTCCCATATCCTGGTTAGGTCACATAAATCTGATAAAGATTAACGTGCTCCCGAGAATATTATATCCCATGCAAATGTTACCATTGGGCCTGATAAGAAGGGATCTCCAGGGCATTGAGAAAGCGTTTACTAGGTTTATTTGGTGGGGAAAGCACCCTAGGATCAGTCTGCGGAGACTTAAGGTTGCAGTAGATAGAGGTGGATTAAATGTCCCGGATTTCGGGAATTAGTACCTAACAATACAACAGCGGTATGTGGTGGATTGGGTGCATAGACCAGCGGTAGCCAGCTGGGTGGATCATGAGCATTGGGGGTGCCCAGGGCGTTTGTCCGCATATTTACATAGTAGGGGACTCCAAGCATTCTTGGCTCAGGGAGGGGGTAACCCATTGGTAAAATCAGTGCTGGAGACATGGAATTGTCTTAGGAAGAAATGGGGGGGTGTTGGGGTGAGACCCTGTTGCTGCCTGTTGTGGATAATCCCTTTTTCCTCCCGGGGATGGTAGATGGAGGATTTAAAGAGTGGGAAAGGAAGGGTGTACAGAGTATAGGTGATCTGGTCAAACAGGGCACTCTAAATCCATTAGGGGATATAATACCACATTTGGGATTGCAGAAGCAGCAGATGTTGCGGTACTTTCAGTTAAGGGCTTTTGTGTCCAAAATGAATGGGGGGGGGGCTGGTTCAGAAATGGGGGGAGTTAGAAATGACAATATATCAAGCATGCAGAGGCCCCAAGGGATTTATTAGGAAGGCGTCAAAAATGGGGAAGCAGGATTGTCCAGGCCATACCCAGAAAACAAGAAGGCTGTGGATAAGAGATATAGGGAGTGATATATCTGAAGAGAACTGACAAATGCTGATAGAGGGACATGGAGGACTGTTAATATGCAATAAATATAAGGAGGCCTATTATAAATTTGTACACGGACTATACTACCCCCCTGAGGTGGTACACAGGGTGCACCCAGCTATTTCCCCACTTTGTGGCAGGTGCAGGAGTGAGCGGGGGACGTATATACATTGCTTTTGGGCATGCAGAGTCCTACAGGTTTTTTGGGGAGAAGTTATTAGAGACGTTAATCAGATGGCAGGTATCCTGCTACTTGTAGAGCCGATTGTGGGTCTATTTGGTATGGATCCAGGGAGGGAAGGAGTATGGGAACCCCTACCCCACTGGATGAGGATAGCACTGATAATGGCGAGGCACTGCATACAAAATACCTGGGTAACTTGTGCAACACCAACAATTGTGCAATGGCATAGGCTAGTTATGCAAACACTTGCCCTTGAAAAGCTGATGTTGGTCCTAAAGAATAGAGGGGAATCCTTCTATAGAGAGTGGGCCCCTCATCTGGCCTCACTAGGTGGGGAGGAGGAAAATATATTAAGATTGGGATTGGGGTAGGAGAGGTGGGGTAAGTAGAGAATATTAAAAAAGGAAACTGGTCGCTACTTGCCTGCTGAATTGGAAGGGAAAAAATATAAAAAAGGGGAGGAACAAAACAATATTCGGTGAAGAAGGAAAATGGGAGGGAGGACATACTGAGAAAAGAATGAACTGATAGATGGTTGAGCTGAGCTAAAAGGAAAAGGATAAGATGAATAATATTAATTTATAATTTATGTATTGTTAAATTATTAAGGTCTGTGTCTGAAATATGTATGGAATGCATCTGTCTGTTGTCTGTTATCTGTATGTTAATGTGTCGTAGATATGTGTTGTTGTTGTGTGTTTAAAACAGTTTTTTGAGATTAATAAAAAGATTATACAAAAAAAAATGAAAGTAAATAGCACTGGGTAATTGGGATGGGTGCCTTTAAAAAAACATGACTAATGGAGAGACACAGCCCCTACCCCTTTGCAATTGTCTCTAGCAGAAGCAATAGTCTACTGGCCCCAGCCAGGTGTTAGGCTCCTGATAGCTTTTTTCAGGCTCCTTATGGGAGGCTGCCGGGACCCAGCAGATGATATTGTGAAGAAATAGAAGCCAGATCTAGATATGGTTATTACTCCACAAGTGTGGAGGACAGTGGCAGTCCATTATAGCAACCACCTCCAGTAGTACATCTGAATTTTATGTACAGAACTTATTTTACTCCAGACTGAATGCACACTATAAGCCTAGATAAAGTCCCTGTCTGCCCAAAATGTAATGCGGCTGATGGCACATTGCATCACATGACACTTACATGTTTCTGGATCAAGCTATTCTCAGCAGAATTGCACCAGTTGATGACATTGGCCCTGGGTCAAAGAGTGCCAGCTACACCCCTTGTATACTTGCTGGGAGCAGGCCTTGACTACAGGTGGCCAGGGACCAACAGGAGACTATAGCCCTGGCACTGGTCAAAGCTCAGAAAACCATAGCCCAGCAATGGCTCAGTAATGATCCCCCCAATAGTATCATGGAGCAAAAATGTACTGAAGCTTGAGAGAATGCAGATGTGTGCCAACTTTGAGGAGGAGATGTCTGAGGGGATTTGGCAGCTCTTAATACAAGGCATAGAGCAAAGACACTTTCCAGCTTGGGACCAGTTAGGTTAATTTTAAGTATCATTCTATTATATTGTGTCTTATTGAATGCAAACTGATCAGGGAGCCATTGATACCATAATAATTTCTTCATACAAAGCAAGATATATACATGGCATATGCCATTCACTTGTTTACTGTTTGTAACCATATGTGTATCCATATATATCTTTAATGCCTGAATGTTTGACATATGTGTATGATAAGTGCATACCATTCTTTGGTCTGTTATCTCTATTTGTAAGCCTTGTCTGTTGTCTAAATAAACAATATTTACAAAAAATAACAATGACAATGCACATGTGCTAATTCAGAGGGGAACAGTTTTTGAACTATTGCCCATTGCTAGAACTATGTACTATTGTCAAAATCAGGCAGAGCAATAGTGCCAGCTACTTCTGGTCAAGTGACCAGGTTTTGGACAGTTACTGGCAGTATTGGTATTCAAGTTTAATAAAATCTGATGGCTGTTCAGTGATCTATGTGAAAACAGTTATAGTGTATGGTGAAACGCGGTTGTGGATGGAACTCCATCCCTAGAATATCCTTGTTGTGCTGCAGTAGCTGAGTCATTTTGTTGTTGCGCTGCATTAGATATGTAGCTACTGCAGCACAACTACTTCAAATGTTCATGCTTGCTCACCTCACAGAACCTGTGGCTCTGATCACCAACGCTAATACAAACTAAAGAGAGTCGGTAATCATGAAAGCCACTTTTTTTAAAAATGTTCAATATCGTGAGTGCCTAGACTCCTGCTGTTGTGTGTGTGGGGGGGGGGAGACCATGTATTATAAAAGACAATATATGGCCCACTATGCACAACAAGCATGAGTAGCCATCTCGAGGTTGCCATGGCAACTGGACCTCTCAAGCTTTACTCTTGAGGTTTGAATGGTCACCATGACAACCTCTTGATGGCTTTACATGTTTTTTATGTTTAGTGGACCGTACATTATCCTCTCTGTGCTGGTCTCAGTCCAAGTCAGATCAGTATATACATCACAGCCTACAGTATAGGTTAGAGTGATGAGCAGCTGCAAATGAACTTCTACATCCAGCAGACCTGGGTGTAATTCTCACAATCTCTGCTTGCATACTGTGTGACCATGATCAAGTCACTTAACATCCCCAGTGCTCCCAGGTCACCCCTTGAACACCAGCACAATTCTCCCCAACTGGTACCTTGTTGACAGTCTCCCATGAGAATCAAAGGACTGAATAGACATGGATTTTGAACCACCATCTCTCCTATGAGGTGATCCCTCTAAGGCAGGGTTTTGGTCAGTGTATGAAAGCTTACACTTCAGTTGCCCATGCTGTATCTTTTATGTGGCTAAACAGAGAATGTCATTGTCCAGTACTGTCAATCCAACAGCTTTCGAATTAAGAAAAAAAAGCATTCACTATAATAAAAAGATAAGTAAACAAACAGATAGGCATGTGTTCATGAATTATCCTTTCACAGTAGACAAAGGAGGAGTTCTTCATCTTTTTCATGTTATTATAAATGATAAAATCTAGCTGTATGCATGCTAAATATGCTAGAGGAAACGGTTTAGCCACAACACCGTCTACACTGGGATAAGAGGCAGGAGGGAAAACCTCCAAAAACTAACCTCTGACCCACCAAACAAAAGATAAACTTAAATCACATAAGGAATAATACCTGCAGACCCTAGGTAGATTGCGAGGTATAAGGCACAGCTCAGGACTTCAACGATACAGAAGATATGGTTATTATAGTGATAATACCATAGTGTTTTGGGTCTATGATGTAATAACTGGACCAGGTGTAGTAAACACTAAGGCCAAAGGTTTGAGTTGTTTATTAACCCATAGTGCAGTTATTACTGAGGAAACCCAGACCACTATTGGTATTGCCACTATTTTACTGGACTACTAAAAAAAAAAAAAGTAAACTGCCTAATCCTCATCCTACAGCGCATCTTACAGAAGCGCTGTAGCATTCAAAGACATCTCTGATTGGCTGCTACATGCTGAAGTGGAAAGGCAAACTGGGATTGCTCTCTGATTGGCAAATTACACTTGCAGTAGCCAATCAAAATACGGAGCCACTGTCCCATTATTGTTCTTAGTCAATCAGAATGCAGAGCCATTGTTCCATTATTATTTTCTGATGTTTTTGCTGCTGAAGGCTGCCAAAGCGAGGAAAAATTGGTACTGCTGGTGACAAGAGTGAAATGTCAGTCACGCGATTTAAGATATAAGATGAATGTTTATGGGTAATAAACTTATATAGCTACCAATTAAATTATGGGAACTAATACCAAAATTCAGAAAAAGTGCAAACATTTTTTTTTATTTCATTTTTTAAAACTCTCATGAAATTTTCCATGTCAGTATTAAAAAAGTATATCGATATACATTTTCGTTAAGGAAAAAGTATATTGGTAACATTTATTTTACAAATAAACCCTGTTTTGTCATGATGTAAATATGTATATCGATATAGCTAGAGAAAACAACCTGTTTTTTAAATCAATAACATAATTACTACTGTTACATAATATCAATATAATAACAACACCACTTCTTAATGACTGGATTCCAAGATTTCATTTAAAAAATAAAAATTACGTTTCCAGCCCTAACGGTTTCAGATTTAGACCTTTCAAAAGATATTGGGCTCAATTCTCAAAAGATTTAGACTGCCTCAAAGCCCCAGCACACTGCATACATGGCACATGGGGCTTGTGGCATTCTCCAGCTGGTAATCAGGATTCTCAATCCCGTGCACCACTTGCCCCATGTTAAAGCAGCTTTTTCTGGTCTAACTTTGCCAACCTTTTTATGGAGTTTGTGCCAATTATTTGGTGGAAGCAGCTGTAAAAAGGGCAAGGTGTTGCAAATATGCATGACCTTTTAGAATCAGGGGCAAGGTGTGCCAACATGTCCAGCACACCACAGTGTTTGATGCAGGGCTTGTGCAAGCCTAGTGTCAACCTTTGAGAATTGAGCCCTTTGTCTTTAAAATGTGGTAACTATAGAACCTTTAGGGCTAGAGACTTGTTTTTAAATGAAAGCTTGGAGTCAGCTTAATAGATATTTCATTAATAAGACAAAGAACCTCTGTGCGTAAACACTGAGGCAAGGGTTACCCCAAAGGGCATTTGGCTGGGAAGCCAAGTTTCAAGAAAATACAAAATCACACATGCCCACACAATGCAAAGCAAATTAATATATCACTACAGTGATCATATAACTATATAAAAAGCATAACATGTTTCATATCTCTATAAAAAACATAAAATGGTTCATTGTATTTTTAAAGTCATGTCATTTTTAACATATTCTACTGACATGTATATGCATGTAGCAACACATGAGAACTGTATTAACTGTTCAAATCTTACAGCTTTCAAAATGTAGCTTCAAGCATTACAAAAAATATCATATAAGATTATTTTTAGAAATGGTCAAAAGATACTAGCTGTTCTGTCTAAGAATAAACACATTCCTCTCTAGTTCAGCCTACTGTCTTGTTAGTGCAGAATAACTGGTCAGTTACTTTGCATTCTGATTGGCTAAGAGGGCTATTTTCCAGTATACTACTATGTACTGTACTGTAGTGTGTTGATCCACTTATAATATGTCACTTATGTATAACAACCTAACACATGTAAAGCATGTATCAATTAACAATTGCTAGCACCTACAATGCTCATCTCTAATGAAGCTCTGGATAGCTCAAATAGCTACCAAAAGAAAGAGAAAACAGAAAATGGTTATACTGCTATATATAGATATGGATGGATCTATAATGGCAAGCAGGTTTCTACAGAAACAAGCCATGTTTTATTGACATTATATCACATTAATGAAGTATGACTTACCTGTCAGGCCAGTCATAATAAATTCATATGACATCACATCAGTGAATCATGACTTACTTGCCAAGTTGTTTACTTTCTTATGCTGAGACTGAGAGGATCCATATATTATGCAGCATTTTAAAGTTAGACATTGCTGATAAGGATTTCATCTCTAGGTTCTTGTGACAGTCCTTAAACCACTTCAGTTTCAATTTCATTATTTATAGTACGTAAGTAAGTAAATATATTTATTTTTAGACAGGGTAATACTTTAGGTCCAGGGACCTACTTACAAAGTAATCCTGTTTCACATTCGTACAAAGTTACAAAGCATATGTAATCCAACAACAGACATAAACAGATATCACAAAAAGATTATAGAACTTCCTATCATTAAATAAACAAAGGTTATCTACAATACAATTCATTATTTGTGTCAAATAAGTAGACATAGACAAATTAAAATTGTCAATACATATACCAAAATGAAGCAAACAGGGGATTATCATTCCAGCCTTAGATTAGAAAGATTAGATTGTCAGCAAATCCCCTCCATAAAAAATGTTTGCTGTAAAAGAGCCATGTGGATTTTTTGTTCCATTTTTATTTTGCCGAATTAAACTTCTGCATCCACCCTTGAGTCTACATAATTTACAGATTCTGCTTGTGATAATGCATTAATTTTTATATGTATACACATACAGTATGCGTAGATTGTTTTCCAATTTTTGTTTGACCCAGGACAACCCAGTTGAGATGTAACATCTCATTTCCAGTGGGGTTCTGCTGTTATCCACTCACAAAGCTGGGAGGTCAAGTGACTTGCCCATGGTCACACAACTCAAGTTCTGTCATCCCATCCTCACAGCCCATGTTTACCAAATTTTCAGTCCTCTGGTCATTCTCCTCTGTACTGTCTCACTCAGGTCTATATCTTTCCTCAGATATGGGGGACCAGAATGGCATACAGTACTTGAAGTGGGGCCTGACCAAGTATCCGTATTGGGTAATTATAATATCTCTCAACCTGCTTATCAATTTGTGTTGCTTGCCATGATTTTCTTTGCCTTGCTACATGATGCTTCACTGCTTCACACTGTTGATCCCATTTAAAGTTTCCTAGTTCTCGAGCCTGTGCTCTAGACACTAAATCATTCTGCCTCCAAGTTGCTGATGATCAACACTTTCAGTTTTTTTTTTTCCCTGCTTGATTTCAGTAAATCTCTATGCCATTTAGGTAGTATGTTGCCTCCATTTTATGCTGCAGTTTATTGTTTTGAACTATTAGATGTGTATTGTCTCATCGGCTAAATGTAATCTAGTTTGTGTCTCAAACTAGGCCTTGTGCCTAGTGTGCTCAACCAGTTGACAAAAACTAAGTACAGTTTGGGGGCACTGTTACGCGTAGTACACATTTGTTTGGAGTTCTGCAATTTCATGCTAAGAACTCTTCTCTAATTCTGCTTATCTGGCTATATTCTGACGGGAACTGAGACTGTAGCAAATGGGTTCTTAGAGGAGAGTAAATGGATACATTTGTTTCTCCCAAATTTCACAGAAGAGGAGCTATGGCATGAGGGCCTGAGGAGACTCTAGTTATGGCCGCAGCACGAACCTCTCCCATAATGCAGCCGCATGCTGATCTAGGCATGAAGCCAAAACCCCAGGCAAAACAAACTCTGGCATCTATCCAGTCTCTCCTGGCTGAATTTCAGGCAGAGGCCCATCAGTCAGTGCTCAGGATTGAAACCTCACTTACTGAGATTAACACCAGGTGTACAGCTATGGAGCTGAGGGTCAAGAATGCTGAACAAGCTATTAAGAGCAATGAAAAGGAGCTTATAGTGATATCTGATAGAACCCTTACCCTGGAAGGGGTGGTTAATGCCGTACTTCATGACCAGTTGTCACAGGCATCCAGGTTGGAGCGTTTGGAAAATAATGCTCTCAGAAGAAACTTAAGACTCATTGGATTCCCTGGAACTGTTCCTGCAGCTGAATTAAAAGCTACTATTGAAAACGCATTAACGGCAATATTTTCCTTGGAGTTCTCTCTCATATTGGAGAATGTGCATAGACCTTCATCTCACTCAGCTAAGGAGTCTACTACTGAATTTAAGAAGGCAAGAACGAAATAAACTCCTTCAACTAGTTTGTGCAAAAAAGCAATGCTTTTATGAAGGGCATCATCTTCATTTATATCTTGACTTTTGCATTCAAACTCAGCGCAGATGAAAGTGCTTTTTGCTAATTGTCAGAATTTAAAGAAGCAGGATTAATAACTAGTCTTTTAGCTCCAGCACGTTTGCAGGTTCAATTCCAGGGGAAAATATATTATTTTGAAGATACAGATGCAGCAAAAGCTTTTTTGAGACAAATGTTAAGCTCCCAGTTGATATTGATTCTGACTTAGAAGAAGAAGATGCAGAACTTATGGAATATTATCCAGTTAATATCTGAAACTGATTGATTGTCCAAAATCTCTACCCCATCGAGGATTATTATTTTGTTTTTTCTTGTTTCTGATGCTCTTTTAATGAATTTAGTGGGGGAGGAACAGGAAATTTGCAAAGTGGGAGAACTTTAATATATTGGACTTGTTTTAAGGCTGGAAAGTAAAAGCTATTATTTATTAGCTCTGAGAAAAGTTAGTTATTATTTTGTTTTTTTCTTTTTAACCCCCTCCAAAAATTTTTTTAAAAAGTCCTTTATACTTTATTAAATATACAGTATCCTTATGTAAAATTCTTACTTAATGTTTTTTAAAGGATGTAAACTGTTTTCTTCTTTTTTTTTTCCTTAAAGGAATTAAAAAAAGAAAAGTATAAAAAAATCTAAGTATAGTTTAGACAATAATTCATTGGCAACTATGCATGACAAGGTTGTCTTTTCATTGAGGGGTTCTGGAGACACCATAAGAACCTAAAGAGTGAAGCAAAATGGGTTGCTGATGTGAGCCAGCCTGCTGGAACCATGGTACTGCTACTGCTTGTGGCACTCACAACCTAGGTTTGTGAGTGAATTTGGGTTGTTGGACAGTTGGCTGGGGGAGCAGGAGGATTGAGCATTTGATGGACTGCTCTTCTCTTCTTGAAATGGGTGGTACAGAGCCAACTGTTAGCCTGTCCCCTGGCAGTGGCTAGGGTAGGGCTTTAGGACTGCTCAGCAGGGGAAGAAGCATCTGGAGCTCTGACATAGCTCACATGGAAGCGTGTGTGTTGCCATCCTTGTCTCCACCACATGCCACTCCTTGGAGAGGGACAAAGAAACACTAAGGAAAACCACAGTAAGCAGGATGGCTCCTACCACCTGTGGGCCCCACACCCAATGACAGGGCACTGCCACTGAACAGGATCCATTTTGCAGTGGGGAAGGGGAGCCCAGCAGCCCCAACCTGGGTGGTAATCCCTGGAGGAACACACTGGCAGGTAAGTCCTAGAGAAGTCAGGGTGACAGGACTGGGGTGGTAGGCATAAAGAGGGCTGCCCAATGGTTAGGGAATACACATCACAAACTGTAGAAAAAAAAAGAAGTTCCCGATGTTGCCAGACCCTTGAGCAGAAAACACAGCCAAGTTGTATATGGTAGCCCATGTGTTATTTTGTATAGTATATGGTTTAAAATAGAATAAAACATGCTGCTTTTTTCTTCTCAAGAAATCTACTGTTGAACTTTTTTTATAATTAAAAAAAAAAACCTGAAACCCACCCTCACCCAGCTGCCACAATCCACCCAGGTGAGGGTTGACTTTCTCTTTGTTAAAATGATGAAATGAGAAAAGATTTTGTGTCAGGGGAGGGTCTGGATTCTGTGTGTGGGGGGAAATAAAAGTAAAATGACAAGCGGTACGAGTTTTCACTCTAATTAAAAAGTTGCTATACCATGGAAGGGAACAACAGTATTCTATAACCTTTGAACTGTGGTACAACAGCTTTTTAGTTAGGATGTTAATCCATGCACAAAAAGGGGTAACCAAATACTAGTTGCTGTTGTCACCTCCAAGTCACGTATAAATAATATATTGACAATATTCATCTGTGGATGGCCCCCTGTGGGACCCTGTATTTAACTTGTTTAAATGTTGATTGGCTACCATTTACAGTATTTTTACTTTGTTTCTTATCCTGCAATAATTGTTCAACACCTTTTATGACATCCTTGGATATGGCTAGGTTCTCTAGCTTATGATGAGCTACAGTAGCTTCACATGTGGTACTACATGAAGTGCTTTCCTGAAGTCCAGATGCTGTACATGATGTCCACATATATTCCTAAATCCAGTTTCATGGTAAAATATTTGAAAAAGCAGTGAGATATATTCAACATGATTTTCCCTTACAGAAATGGTACTAGGTGACAGAGTTCACATGATGTTCAACTGTAAGCACTAAAATAACTCAAAAATGTTTCTGTGTAATTGTGAAAAACACCTGGGGCTAGATTCACAAAAAATTGCAAAGTGCAGCACAAAGGTTTGTGTTGTGCATTGAGATTGACAAGGTGGTAAAACATGCTATTCACAGAGGGATCGCATATAAGGCTATCTGACTGTGAATAGGGCTAGGTAGAGGCAGGGGTAACTCCATTACCACTATCTCTAAGTCCCTTAGTGCTATCCCAACCTGCATCTTTGTAAATGGCCCTGCAATGAATAGTGCCAGTGTGCTATTTGGTATTCACAAAAGCAGCCATGCAAATGAGCCTATTGGGCATGCAAGGCACTACCTGACCATCTGCATGCCCATTACGGGCCCATTTACATAGAGACATAGAATCTGATGACAGATAAGGACTGCTTAGCCCACCTGTTCTGCCCATTTCCCTACCTAATGGATAAGCTGCAGATCCTAGTTAACCAACAGCCTACTTCCTCCTACCCCCCACTAGAATTGCCTTATGTCTGTCCCATACATTCTTGAATTCCCCCACTGTTTTTGACTCTACAACCTCCTCAGGAAGGCTGTTCCATGCATCTACAACCCTCTCTGTGAAGAAATACTTTCTCACATTACCTCTGAGCCGTCCCGCCTCTATCTTCAAATTGTGCCCCCTTGTTCTTGCACATCTCTTTTTCTGAAAGATGCTACCCTCTTGGACTTGGTTAATTTCCTTGAGGCATTTGAAAGTTTCTATCATGTCCCCCCTCTCCCTCCTTTCCTCGAGGCTATACATCTTAAGCTCCTTTAGTCTTTCTTCATGGGCTGTAATGGAGGTTTGCATGCCCCCTAGTCCCTGCCTCAGAGGCATCCCTGTGTGCATGTAGTCTCCTATGCCCCCCCATCACTGACTGCCAGCTGATAAAAAACTGTTAAGTGTCCCTGGTGGTAGTGGTCCCCTTCCCTATCACTGGTCACCATCCTGAGTAGAATAAATAAATCTCCCTTGTAGTCCAGTGGTCCCTCCTCCCTCCTTGACGTCTGAACACCATCCCCTTGTATAAAAATAATATCTCTGTTAGTCTAGTGGTCCCTCCCACTCCCCTGATGCCCAACCACCACCCTGTTGTGTAAAAAATGATAACCCTGGTAGTCAAATAGTCCATCCCCTTCCCCAATGTCCAATCACTGTCCAGTTGTATAAAAATAATTTCCCTGGTAGTCTAGTGGTCCCTTCCCAAATGTCCAATCACTGTCCTGTTGTATATAAATAATATCCCTGGTAGTCCAGTGGTTCCTCCCCCCTCCTCCAATGTCCAATCACTGTCTCATTATATAAAAAATTATAAAACTGGTAGTCCAGAGGTCCCTCCCTAGATGTCCAAACACTATCCCATTGTATAAAATTATTTTCCTGGTTGTCCTGTGGTCCAGCTCCCCTTCCCTAATGTCCAGTTGTCATCCCTATATAATAAAATAATTTCCCTAGCAGTAAAGTGGTCCCTCTCCCCTTCCCCATTCACAAATTGTCGACCATTATGAAAAGAACTACCCCGGTGGCCAAGTGATCCCCCACCCTATCCCCAATCCCTCCTTGAAAATGGCCCTAGTGGTCTAGTGGCCCCACAACCCATCCATGATATGTCCTTAGATGAACAGTATAGAGTTTCTGTGTGTAGTGGCCCCCCACCCTGGCAGGTAGTGTCCCATCACCCTGCTCCCCTATCCTGAAACTGAGCTGGCAACCAGCACAGCCCTCCTCTCACCATCATGGCTGGCCACCGACTGATCTCTCAGTGATCACCTACTGAATGTATATGTATACAGTAGCCACTCACTGAGAGTACAGTTAGTGGCTAACCATGGTGGTGAGAGGAGAGCTGTGCTGGTCGCTGTCTCAGTTTCGAGATGTGGGGAGCGGGGTGGTGGGACACTACCTCTGGGGCAGGGGGGTCCTACTACACATGGAAACTCTATACCATTCATATAAGGGCAGATTGAGGATGGGTTAGGGGGGCCACTAGACCACCAGGGTAATTTTTTTAAATATGGCAGGAAGGGATTGGATATAGGGTGAGGGGACCACTAGGCCACCTGGGTCATTCTTCTAATAACGAGCTGATGATCAGCAAACAGAGGGAGGGGGCCCAGCCACTACACTACCAGGGAAATTATTTTGATACAACAGGATGGTGATCAGACATCAGGGGTGGAGGAGGGACCACTAGACTACCAGGGTTATTTTTTACATAACGGGACAGCGACTGGTGATGGGAGGGCATTGCAGTACCACCGCCGGCTACTAAGATTGCATGAACTTACTGCCAGGTCTGGCTTGGTGGTATTTTCTCCATGGAAGGAACCTTTGCAAAAGGTCCTTGCATGGAGAAAATGGTTTGTGAATGGGACTGTGCCACAAGAGCTTTAATAGAAATAGAAACAGAAGTTCTGAGTTTATGGCATTCATTCACCCCAACTAAACAACTAGATGACTTTGCATTAGAAGCAGATGTACAGCAATTTTTTAGGACACGTAGACTTAAAACTATTTTCGGAAGTGATCAACAACCTACCTATCAACAAGAACTTAGGTAAGCATTAAACAGGAAATCCAAATACAGTCCCCCAATAGGGAAGAACTATGCAGTGGAAACATATTGTGCAGCAGTATAGCAAGACATGTATAAACTAATTAAAAAAACACAAACTAATACACAAAATAACTGAAGTATTAGACAACATAAAGCTGTAAATGATTTAGCCATGGATCAAAGCATAGTTATTAAACAAGCAGACAAAGGTGGAGGGATAGTATTGATGGAAAAAGAAAAGTACAAAACCATGTGTCTTACGCTATCAGAGAATAAAAACAACTATGATGTGCTGCCAAGGGACCCAACAAATAGATTATTACAACAAGTAATTTATAGTCTGGAAGAATTCCAAAATAATGGATGGCTAGAGAGTTGGGAAGCTGAAATTATGTTATAAAAAACACCAAGAATACCCACATTCATTGCAATTACTAAAATCCACAAGAATGAGAGAGACCCCCCCGGTAGACCCATTGTATCAGCTAATGAATCACTTGTTGAAACAATTTCACAGTACATTAACTTTCATCTACAGCCCCTGATTGAACAAACAGAGACTTATGTGAAATATACTGGTGACATGATACAAAAATTACAGCATATAATGGAAATGGGAGTTGCTGACACAGACATTCTAGTCACCAGTGATGTAGTAGATTTATACACATTAATACCACATGAACAATATATACAAACAATGGGGTATTTGTTAGATACAAGAGGACATAATCCTAGACCCAAAACCAGAATATTACAAGAATTGGCAGATACCGTACTGACAAACAATTATTTTGAGTTTGAGCAACAATAATACATACTAAAGAGAGGCACTGCCATGGGCAGCACCATTACACCAGCCTATGCAAATGTCTTTATGTTCCATTTAGAAACACAATTTATTCTAAATCAGGATGTTATTCCATTTTCTTCTAAAATTAAAGTTTGGTATCAATATATAGATGATATGTTCTTTATATGGCAAGGGACAGAGGCTGAGCCAAGGGCATTTCTGGAGTATAAAAATACAATCAATAGCAATATTCAATTTGTAACAACATATGACCAGAAAACAGTTACATTCTTAGATCTAAAAATAATTAAAGAAGGAACCATGAGTAAGACAATGCTTTTCAGAAAAGAAACTGATAGGAACACTACATTACATGCCATAAGTTTCCATGACCCTAAGTTGATAAAAAGTGTACCATATTCACAGCTTGTCAGAGTTAAAAGAAACTGCACTAATGAACAAGACTTTTCAACACAGAAAACTGAAATGTTGAAAAGATTCAGAAACAGGGAATATACATCTTCGACTCTGAATGGAGCGGATCAGAGAATTATGAATCTTGATAGGGCAGAAACAATAAACAGACAGGCAGAAGCTGGCAAAAGGAAAAGTGAAAGACTGGTGCTCAGTACTCAATACAATTACAAGCTTTCTGAAATGAAAAATATAATCAATACACAGTGGCACTTGTTAACACTAGTAGACAATCCACACTAAAGTTTCATTGAAAAACCTCTAGTAGCAGCAAAGAAAGTAAAGATTCTTAAGGACAAACTGGTTAGATCACAGTTCAGTGTTCCATCTAAGCAAGATCAGTTGCTGCTAGGGCCCCTAAAACCAGAAATGACCATGTGTCGACATTGTTCAGTCTGCGGTCATACTAGCAGAAAAGAGACATTCAAACATCCATTTACAGGAGAAACAATCCCTATCAGACAGCATATTACTTGTACCTCAGAATGGGTCATTTAAGTTTTGCAATGCCCCTGCGACAAGCTCTATGTAGGTCAGACAACTAGAGCCTTACAAAGTCACATTCAAGAGCATTAGAGCGATATCAGATGAAGTATGGAGACTTCTCAGGTAGCTATCCATTTTAATGATGCTCAGCACACAGGAACGTCATTAAGATTTTGGGGTCTCAGACTGGTGGCAGAATCAGAGGGGGTTGGAGATAGACAGAAAAAGCTGGACAAAGCAGAGATGTTTTGGATCCATAAGCTCAAAACACTTGATTTGAGAATAGGCATGGATTCAGAAACTAACTGGCAGGCATGCTGGTGAAGACAAATAGAGGACTGCTGATGGAGTAGCCGCAGTTGATTTGATACAAGAAATTAGAAAATACGGCATTAATAGCAGACCTTGTATGGAAATGTCATCGGAGTTTTTCTTAAACTAACTCACCTCCCACCCTGCTCTGCCCCCCCCGCCTTTGGCCAGACTAACTTCCCATTCCTACACACTTTACCTTCAAATGCCCTTTCTTCAGCCCCTAGAACTAAGTCCAATTTCACCTTATAGAAGCAAGCATAAAAAACCCTCATCTCCAGAAAGAGACAGAATTAAATAAGGATTTTTTTAGGAGCATTTATAAGGATTTAAAACATGAAAAAAGTTATGGAGCTGTATACATCTGCACACATAGCAAGGTCTAAAAAACCCACGTACAGCCTGGTAAAAGAAGATTTATAACATGAACAAAAGGGAGCAATCCTTGTTAGGCATTGGATCACCATAAATAGCATACAGAGGTAAAAGCTAAAATTAGGAGTTAACTGTGATTGTTTTCGGCCTGACCGCATGGGCTATGCCATGGAGCATAACGTTGTGGTTGCCCAGCAACCAGGATTCATGTTTTCATGTGAAATTGATCATGTAATGAGATCACATGATCTGTGGTCAGGCTGAAGAGTGTTTTGGCTTGAAAATGCTTCACATAGAGCAGCAACTCATATGAGCAGACTACGCTGATCTGTGGCATGAAAGGAGTTTGAGCAGTCACATGGGTAAAACTAGCACAATGGATTAGACTGTTAAAATGTCTGCAAAGGTTAGGAACAACAAAGAATGAAAGCTCACAATAAACTATGTTTATAGGCATAGATGTGTTCAAAGAGAACCAAGAGCACAGAAGTAACTACCTGCACAAAGAAGAGATTTGGGTGTTTTGTACAAAAAGGTAAAGGACAAAAAACTACACATTTAGCACTTATATTCAAGATTATCCAAGAAATTTATAAAAAACAGTTAGGGGTTTACATTTCAGGATATTAGTATTTTTTCTGTCCTGTTTTTGTCTCCAGTAACCATGAGCGCAACCTCATTTCCAAGGAGTGGAATTTAACGTATTGTGATAAGACCTGTACTGTTCAAAAGGTTAGTTTTATAAGGACATACCATAATGTGGGACTTTTCTACATACTTGATAACTATCTAAGACAGAGTGTTGCACCGGGAAATAGTATAATTGAATTTGGGAAAAAACTGATTATTTTAGGTATTAAAGAATAAAAATACAGTAACATCAGCAATAAGACCATTTGTTTTGCAAAAAGGTCCGTACACAGATCACATAGTAGTAAAGAGCAATGAGGAGTTTTTTCAAGCCTGTAAAATGGGAGCAGAATCAAGCAGCACCTAGAAATTGTAAACAGTCACAAGTTTAGGGAAAGAAAGTAGTAAGTATTCAATTAAGCATTAACACAATATGCTGAGTAAAACAAATGCTTGTTATTTATAGAAATAAGAAGCAAAGAAGAAATTTAGAGCAGCAAACGTTCATGAATATGCCAACTGTCTTTAAATGGTACAGTATCCACACTATATTAATACAGTTTGAAGCTGTGACAGACATGAAATTGAAATAACGATGTATATTTGATTTAAATCTTAGGAAGCCCTTTGAAAAAGCACCATAAGGTGTGAAACATCAGGGCAGTCTAAATAAAGACAAAAGAGAAGAATTTGGGAATATTGTTTGGGTTCCCTCAGTTCGGTCCTAAGGGACTCCAGCTGACAAATTATTTTTAAACAGGATGGTGATTGGACATTGGAGGAGGAGGAGGGAGCACTGGACTACCAGGGTTATTTTTAATATAACAGGACAGCGACTGGTGATGGGAGGACATTGTAGTACCTCCACCAACCACTAAGACTGCATGGACTTACCACCAGGTCTGGCTTGATGGTATTTTCTCCATGCAAGGAACCTTTACAAAAGGCTCTTGAATGGAGAAAATGGTTTGTGAATGGGACTGTGCCAAAATGCAGGTTCCCCCCCCCCCATTTGCATTGCGGACACCTGAAACCTTTGCGCCAGTGCAAACTCTGCTTGCAGGCACAAACTGGCCTTTGTTGAATACCAACTCATTGCAAACCCTGGTTTGCACTGGGGCAAAGCTTTGCGAATCGGGTCCCTGGTTTGAAAACAGGTAAAAAGTAAGAATACGTTTTTTATGTATTGCATCTGCAAAAGATGCATCACATAAAATAAATCGGTCAAAACAAATAGTTCAAAACAAGTTTCTTTTGAGGAAATTGCAGAATTTCAGAATGGGAAATTCCACAGTTACTCAAGGCTTCCTAGCCCATTTAAAATTACACAGAATACAACACTGTTTTTCAGAAAATTTCATATTTTGATGAGAATTTTGCAGCAATACCTTGTAATTTATTAATGCCCACTTTGCTATATATCACATATGTGTTGTGAAATGGACCATCATAGTCCTGAAACCTCATTGATAGAAACATGTCACATGATGGTTGATTATTGCCTGACAACTGCACACCTCACCAGTAATAAGTATTTTTTAAACAAATTAAAGCCTATTTTATAAGAAGGATAATACATTCCAGGGAATTCATTCGTAAGGAAATAATGCACCTCTCAAGTGGTTTTGGCACTTTGCTATGCCTTGTGCCTAACAACCACCCAAGGCATGCATTATTCCCTTATAATTGCACACACTGTCATGTGTCATCACTTGCAAGTCTGATCTGTGCCTAATTAGTAAAAGTTATATAAGATTAACCACCACAGTAAACACATACTGTAGCATCTGATGTTTTAATGTACAGTACAGAGACTGCAGGTTTATTAGATTAGTCTCCAGATAGGCAGAACTATTTCTTGACTAACATGTAGTCAAAAGCATTCTTGAGACTCAGTGCTAAGCATTTTTCCCTTATCCTGTGCAACGCTCACAACATGCCACGCTCACAAAATAGAAACTCTGTATCCTACCCACCTAAGCAGTGCAGTTGCAGTGTCAGTGGCTCAGTAGATGTTTTGCTCACCTTTGGGACCGCATAGTTGAAAAGTCATGGGTTAAACTCCCATACCAAGAACTTGGGCTAACACCAAATACTGACTCTGTAGTGCAGCACCTGGGGGTTGGGGCTGAATTGTTGAGGTGCTGTCCTTCTAATGAGATGTAAAATGAAGGTTCCTTCTTGCAATCTCTTGTGGCTGTTCAGATGAAAGTTCAAGATGCCATGGCACTTATTGTAAGAGTAAGAGAATTAGTATCAAAAAAATTGTTTTATAAAATATCAGCAAATCCTTAAGTAGTTAATTTTAATCCTTATCCAACATTTAATTATGCATGGGGAAATCATTCTGATGTGAATGGAGGCACTAGGAGACTTGTTCCAGTCTGTACACTGTATGCTGCAATAAAATCTTTTTGATGTTGGAATCTCTTGGTGTTTTGTGGTAAATAGCACACAAGGAGTGCAGAGAGATTGTGTATTTGTTAAGGTGTCTAAAACACCTTACCTCTCCAATGCCGGTGATCCAGGTTCAGGAATAACCTTGAGCTGTCAGGGGGTCAGCAAGGGGTGAGAACTAGGAGAGGACTGAGCAGCCACCAGGTGGATCTGCTGTCCCAGATTGGGGATGCAAGCCTTCCCGGCTCTTGGCTGCCACCAAGTGGAGGCTTGGTGGTAGGTCAGGCAGATAAGGGGCTTGCACTAGGCAGGGTGGGTGGAGCTGGGTCACTGGTTCCAGCATGCATGAGTGCCTCCATGTGCATATGTGACCATGTTGCTGAGACCTCAGGGCATTAAGGAGAGAAAACCAGGCACAAATACCATGTCCCCCCATCGCCATATGTAATGGCCCTTGGGACTCTTGGCTCCTGCTCTGCACAGATACCTGATGGTCTGATGGCAGGAGGAGCAGCAGTTGGAACTGGAAGACCCAATCCAGGGCCCAAAGACAAGCAGAGGTGGTGACGGAAGGGCAAAAAGCTTAATGGAAAAAAATCTACAAAGAATATAAGTGCTCCTCTCACCTTCATATGCTCAGCATAACCCAGTCATTAACCAGTTAAAGTGCGAAGTAACTGGATGCAGCGCTGACCCACCTGCCTCCACAGCTCCCACACTAGAACTGTCCTACATATTGGGGACAGGAAATGCGCTCACTAACCTACCTACCTACCTCCCACAAGTAAGATTAGGGGATTGTCCCAGGTAAACTGGCCAACATTACCCCATCAATAAAAGAAATCCATGTAACCCACACACCAGGATGCAACTGCACATCAGCTGTCACAGCTCAGTGTGCATTTCCTGGTCAAAAATTATAAATAAATAAAATAACTTAAATGTATTCCCCAGCGGCACTTTACAATAGACAGTGAATTACATGAAGTACCTTGGCTGTTCGCACTGTGTATTATCATAGAAATTATTTACAGTACACTTGCATAAATTACAAACAAAATTATAAAAGTCCACATTAATAAATGTCAAGGCAGCAATATCACAGTTCTGCATAATTAATTAAAACATGTTATCTACTGCCTCAATACTAAAACTGTACTACAATCTATTTACTTCTTTGTCATTACCAAGTCTAACTATGTAGATATCATCTGGACCACTTGTTTTAAAGATGATATGGAGAAAACTAAAAGCCTTCAAAACAAGGTTACCAAAATAATTCTAATAATAATCCTAAATACATAGATTCTCCAGTTAAGACTGTTTAAAAAAATGTTGTGTTTTTTTCTTAGTCATTTGGGAGGGAGGGGTTGGGTGAACATGGTTAGTGGAGTTGAATAGATGGTTGTATGAGTGAGTAGCTTATTTTGCCTGCATTAATGATTGTAAGATTATGGGTAGATGGTTAGTTCATTGGGGTGGTTAGAGTGTGTTTGCTGGAAGCTGTGGTTGGGGTTGAGTTGCATGGTCACTGTGTGTGAGGAGCTGTTAGCATGGGGGCATTATGTGCCAAGGACATAGGGCCCTTCAGCTTAATTTCTACCCCCCAGCTGTTGGACCTCCACCCCTTTGATAGCCCCTCCTTCAGCAGTGGCACATAGGCAGTTCAGGAAAGTGGATATTATCAGGAGACAGGATTGTAGGCAGGGTATGGGGGTACTAATTGGGGGGGGCACTATAGGTTTGGTGAGGACCAGGAGGTGCCCTGGGGTGAAATGGGCTTAAGAGAGAGACCCAATATGTTTTGTGCTTATACTCAAGGATCCCACCAGCTATGTGGGCAGGTATCCTTTAGGCTAGCAGCTTCCATTTGTCCCCTGCAGGCATGCTCTGCAATGCCAGATCAGCAAGGAACAAGGCAGCCATTATGGCAGATTTAATTTCTTGTTCTTCACTCAGTCAGGCTTGGATAATGGAGAACTGGCTGAGTGACAATGCCAGTCCTGTTTTAGAGGTGGCTGTCCCAGCTGGTTTCTTTGTAGTGCATTGCCACAGAGGGACCTTAGAAGAAGGAGTGGCCATTTATGTTACATCTTTTTTTTATAATAATAACTTTATTGAAGAATTTTCAGTCATATAATAGTATGAAAAATTGCACATGAGAAATGGTCAGCTTTTATTGAAAAGCATAACTAAATACATTCCAATAACATCTACAGTTAATAGATTATGAAGAGGGATCTGAGTTTATCACACCAAAATAGTCAGGAGTACTATGTTTGGTGCAGAAATAGTGAGGTATGCCTATGTGAACAAGGCATGGAGGAATCATAAAAGATTCTAATACATTTTTAGAGAGCCTCTTATTTGGTAATTATATCAATTGTGATGTTTGCACCCCTTGTGAGAAGTTGATTATTGAACAAATGAAGAAGCAATTTGCAATTTATAAAGCACCCAGCATCTCTGGGTCTCCTTGAATGCTGGCATTACATTTAGGAAATATTAAATCTGTTTTTTTCTAAGTGATGGATGATATCCAGGGTTTTAAATAATTGATTAGCAGTTTTTTTCTTGGGACTATACTAACTATACAGAGAGTATTTATATAGATTTTCTAGAAGTGCTGTGTTTGTTAAACACAGTGAGGCAAGAGCTGTGCATTTTCACAAAGATTTAGCACTTTTATGAGCAAAACGCTAATCAATTTTTAGAGTTAAATAAATCCCTGATATCCACTACAGCAGTCCGATTAGTCAATGTAGGGAGCTTAGGTTGAAGCCATAATTTAGTAATCAATTTTTTTGGCACACACAAGTAGGGTCTGTAGAAGTTTAAATTGCCAGGCATGGACTATACAGGAATCAGGTAGGATATGTAAAAGAATCAAGGCTGGGGAGAGAGATTGAGAGAGATCAAACTTTGGTTCTCAGACACTGGCAATAGCCTTCCAGTAGGAGTGAAGAAGTGGGCATGACCACAAAATGTGGGCATGGTCTGCCCATTGTTCACCACAAGCTTGCCAGCGAACCCCATCCCATTCCCCTAAATAGGTCATCAATATCACTGGTGTCTTAAAAAATTTATGTGACACTTCCAAGCAAATTCTTTCAGATAAGGTGCCATTGACGTTTTATAGGTTGGGAGAGAGGTACTGTAGTCTATAGCTCCTTATTCCACTGAGTTAAAATTTAGAGTGTAGAGTCCTTTAGCTAATCACAAAAAGAAGCATATAGAGTGCCAATTAGGTACTCTTGATCCCCCCCAAAGATAAAAATGGAGCAGGGCAAACAAGGCTGAAAGGGAATCTGGAAGCTATCTACAAGTGACAGGTAGCTTAAGTTTAAAGGCTCAGATCTGTAAATATCTATATTGATTAGAGAATGGTAAAGAATACTGAGTTTGTATATCAGAAAATGGATGAATCCCCTTGGGGTCTAGGAGCTGATGCAAGTAGAGTAAGCCTTGCCTGGCCCATCGGCGCAGAAAAGGATCCAGAGAATTTAACGGGTTTGTTTGTTTACTTCCATGCTTGGGCTTCAAGAAGAGGGAACAGGGGGCAGGTCACCTAAGAACTGCTTTCAAACCACGTGCCATGCCTGGAGTGTCATTGCAGTGTACCAGGAAAGATTAGAGAAGTGGGTGTAGTTTGGAGGTGAGGAGTAAAGAATCCCAACTTATATTATGTAAAATCATTAAGGGTGAATTCAATGTCTTTCCAGTGGGCTTGGTACTGGTCTGAAGTTCAAAGACAAGCCAAGCAGAGCTGAGAAGTTAGCACATATAAAGATAAGTTAGGCAAGTAAATCATACCTCATGCAAGGGACAATTACAGTAAAGAAATCTGATTCTAGGCTGATGGCCTTTCCATATAAAGCATGCCACTCAGAAAAGTAATAATAGCAGGGAAGAGGGTGAGAGTCTGTAGATGAAATAACATTGTTAGACATTTAGATGTATAACTTCTACCCTCTTCAAGAAAGAAAGATTCAGTTGTGATCACTGATTCAAATCCGTCGCTATAGCAGTCATTATAGGCTCATAATTAAGCAACTCTTTGTGGTCCAAGTGTTTAGTGAAACAGATATTTTAAAGAATTATGATTCCATTGTATATTAAATGGAGATTTAATATGGGAAGGGGGTGTATAATTAAAGGCTAAAACCCCAGTGTTTTGTCTATTTAAACGAAAACCTGCCAAGGACTCTAACTGAGTCAGGATTTCAGAGACCACTATTAAAGATTATGTGGGGGAGGTAACTATAAGCAGAATATTATCTGCAAACAACACTATATGGTATTCTCATCCCCAAGTTGGGATGCCCTGTATATTTCGAGTACTTCTAATATGGGAAGCTAAGGGTTCTATATATAGTGCAAACAAAACAGGGCAGAGAGGGCATCCCTGCTGGATGCCCCCCCCCTAAAATAAACAGCAATGAAACAGTAGGGAGTGTGGGGGGGGTGCAAAGCTAAGTCCCGGTGCCCTTTTACTGTGTGCTGGGAGTGTACATTGCTGAAATTGATTTTCGGCAATCGTCTTTCCGCAATCACCATTATCACATGGAACATAACTAGAGGAGATTCTCAATTTTAAAAATACTCTCCCAGTCAGGAAGGAGTGGGTTATCCTTGAGGATTTTAACCTTAACTGGCAGTTCCCTCAGATCAACACAGCCAAATATACCATCACCAACCTTGGACACTACTAGTTAATCTTTACCTCCACTCCCACTAACTACAGGACAGGGTCTGAATTTATGCTTGACTAGATTCTGGTCTCAGACCCCTCCCATCCTACCAACTCTGGGGTTCTCCCTGACTCCATTAGTGGCCACTGTGCCATTTTCTGCTGTTTATCCACTAAAATCTCTAAAGTTGAACACAAATACATCTACTCCTACCATCTAAAAAAACTCAATATCGGTGAATTCACTAAAGCCCTACTAGTCACTGACAGGTCCTTCACCATCTCCATAAACAACATCAACATTGCCCTTGAAACTTTCAGCAGGACCTTTCTTACCATCTATGACAACCTCATTCCCATCAAAAAACTTCAGTTAAAAGGGCAGACCAATGAATGGGTCTCTTCTGACCTCCTTAACCTAATGAGCAGAGACAAGGCATGGAAAACATGCAAGAAATTCAAACACCCCGACCTGCTTCAGCACTACAGAACACTCCACAATAATTGTAAACTGGCTGTCTGCAATGCTAAAATTATCTTCCTCAGGGGAAAGAAACAGAGCTCCTGGGGCAAACCTAAACAAACCAGGAAGTTTCTAAATTACCTTACTGGGAAAGGGGTAAATAGTGAACCAATCACCCTCTCAACTGAAGGACAGTCCATCACTGACCCTCTAGCAGTTGCCACCCATTTCAGCTCCTACTTCAGTGACCTCAACAAGTACAAGCCCAACCTTCCACCTGACCCCCACTCCCACCCTCCTTCCTCCACCCACCACCCCAATTTCTACTTCAGATACCTTACACCCTAGGAGATGATCAGACTCATTAAATCTAATGAAACCAGACCCAGCCTAGGTCCTGACAACATCAACTACTACATCCTTAAGCTGGTATGTGAGCCCATTGCCCTCCCCCTGACCAACATCCTTAATCACTCCCTGCATTCTTGTGTTTTCCCCCTTAACCAGAAATGCGCTACCATAAAACCCTTCCACAAATCTGGCCCAAATAACGATGTCACTAACTACAGGCCCATCTCCCTCATGGCACCACTGACTAAAATTATGGAAAACATTGTACTCAGCCAAACTGTAGAATACCTGGAGAAGTACAACCTGAAAAGTACCTCCCACATGGGCTCAGAGCTGGCCACAACACTGAGTCAGCCCTGATCAAATTTACTCACTTCATTAATAAGGCCAATGATGAAGGACTATACACTGGCTCATTGTTTGTGACTCTCACAAAAGTTTTTGATCTTGTGGGCCACAAAGTTCTCCTCCACATCCTTGCCAGCCTACATTTCTCCAAAGATGTTATTAACTGGTTTGCCAGTTACCTCAGTAATAAATCCCACAGAACCGTAATTGAAGGTATTCACTCTGACCTCTCCCCTATCAAATATGGAGTTCCCAAGGGCTCCATTCTTGGACCCTTTCTCTTCTCCCTCATGGTAAACTCCCTCTCAGAGATCTTCCAGCACTCAGACATTATTCTCTACACAAGCGATGCTGCACTCTACTGTAAAGATAGTGACTTCTCACCCCTTCTTCTCAAACTCCAGATTGACTTCCACAGGCTCCACTCCTGGTTCTCGTCCAGAGGACTTGTCCTTAAACTCAAGAAAAACTAAATCCGTGGTCTTCTCTGGTTCCAGAAAACATGCAGCCTTTCACTTCCCTCTCCATGACCATGATGGCAACCTCACTGAGTGAGTCACAAAGTTTAAATACCTTGGCCTGCTTCTTGACTGCCAACTGTCCTGTGAGCACCATATCACCCAACTAAGTAAGAAAACCCACCAAAGGCTTAGCATGCTGCATTGAGTCCAATCTTTCCTTATTCCAGAATCCAGGTCACTTCTGGCCACCAGTTTCCTTCTCCCCCTATTTGACTATGGAACTCTGACTTACTACCCCTTCCTTTCCCAGATAAACCTAAGCAGACTGCGTAGCACCTATCGTAATGTCATCCAGTTTGCGACCGGCCTTCCTAGACTCACCCACCACTGTGACCTCTACAAATCAGCCCACTGGCCTCCTCTTAAAGACAGGCTTAACAGCAAAATCCTTATCTTTTTACACGAACTCACACTGGGACTCCTACCCACCAGCAACATCTCCCTTTTCCCCAAGTCTACCCTTGTGTGGCCCACCAAACGCTCCTCCTCCTCCCTCTCATTTACGGTCCCATTCTGTCATACCACCCAATGCCGAAACACTTTCTCTTACAGGGGTGCTAAACTTTTCAATAATCTTCCCCCTGCACTCATCCAATGTCCCTCAACTGCTGCATTCAGGTATAACCTAAGGGGTCATCTTTCCAGCACTCTGACATGTAAATGACCCAAGCTATAACTGGTCCAATACTGACTTATCTAACCATATTGCTCCTCCCATTGGATGCTATGTTTGCCTGACTCTTATCATTTTATCTTTTGTTTGTATAATTGCTCCCTTGGAAAGCACTTTGTTCCCTGATATGCTTTTCCCTATGTTATGCACTTTTCTATATATGTTCACTGTAACCTTTGTTTGTTTGTCCTTACTGGACGCTTGTGAAAATGGGTAAATTTACTCACATGCCTTTTCAGTATAAAAAATAAACTAAAAAAAACTATTTTGTTGACAAACAGTGCTGCTTTAAAGAAGTAAATTATTGCATTCACTGTTCAAGCCATTGAGTGGCCACTACCTGACTCAGTAGCTGTACACATGTGAAAGGGAGACTCATAAGAAAAGAAAACCCTAAGCATGGAATCCCATGTTCAATTATACAGTATAATTCTAAGGAGAATGAGCCTTGAAGGGAGCCCTGAGAAATCTACCTAAGCAGCATACCCAAATCAGAGAATCTGTTCCTGTTAATTAAAGTTCAGTAGGGCTGCAGAAAAAGTATTAGACCAATGTGCACATAGCTACAGTGTATAAATTAATTTTACTTAAAAAGAAAACAGTCAAAGTACTAGGAAGAAGTATTACGACTGACTAAACACAGTATTCTGATAATTAGTTCAATTAATGAGGGTTCCTAGGTGGGGGACATAACAACTCTCCAGAAAAAGAATCTCATCTAGACTGAGTGGGGACAAGCTAAGTGTTTCTCTAACAGAGGGGAAAAAGAAAACACAGAAAAAGGTGGTTGATAGTGTTTACTTACTAATTATATAAAAATCTCCATGCACCAGTTTCATAGATATCAGTGGGATTTTCAAGGAACTTTACTAGTGAAACTAAACTGTGTTTAGTCAACCATGGATAGTGTAATCTAAAGGGGAGAGGGGGTGAGTAGAGGTATCCCATCAGAGCAAAATATCATGAGGAGGTATATACATCACCAACTACCATTATGAAAAAAGATCATCTAAATCTAAACTTTATCAAAGGTAACTGCCAAAAAGTAAAATTTCTAAAGTTGGACCCCCAAAAAAGGGTGGACTATTAAGGATTTAGTAATAAAAAAAAGCCTTGGGGCTCAATTCTCAAAGGGCCCTTAGATTGAGCCAAGCTGCAGCAAAAGGCAGTTTGCACCAAAGCCTGATGTGCCAGGGACCCTGCACTTGATTCTGTATCTGGCAGGGCCCCAGCGGCAAAGTTCCTCAGCTTGGAGAAACCCTGGCTGTGTGCCAAACAGACAGCACATCCGCAGCACATGCCGCAAGGTGTGGGGCTGCTGGGCACCACTCTATCATGTTTCTAGTCATTTATTATCCCCCACCTGCTGACCAAAATGAAAAGCTTTCACTTTGGTAATAAGGATTCTCAAAACCCACAAAATCGGGAGGGTGGGGAAAAAAGTGGGAACATTTTGGCATACCAAATGCGGAGACAACAAGAGAATAGGTACATGGGGGGCTGAGAGACCCAGTCACAGGGATAGTGAAAACAAAACCACAGGAGGTGAACGACATAATGACTGCATTTTACTCTCAACTATATAAGTCAACCAGAACCAATCCCTGTCCGGATATGTCATCATTCTTAGACAAGGTGAGGCTCCTGAAGTTGTCCCCAATGGAGTGTGCTGCTCTGGAGGAACCCCTAACTCATACAGAGGTTGCGACCTCCCTGATGGCATTAAAGAAAGGGAAGGCCCCTGGTAGTGATGGGTTCCCTGTGGACTTTCTGCAACTAGTATCCCCTCTGATTTCTCCCCCGCTTTGTAAGGTTTTTAAAGAGACCAAGGAAAAAGGTATATTGCCCCTTACACTTAGGGAGGCTATCATTACAGTTCTTCCCAAAAAAGATAAACCTCCTGAAGAGGCAGCTAGTTATCGCCCCATATCCCTGATAAATTCAGACAGCAAGGTCTATGATAAAGTGTTAGCTGACAGATTGGCCCCGATTTTACCATCCCTGATTCATCCATCTCAGGTCAGCTTTGTAAAAGGTAGATACAGTACTGACCATATCAGAACACTTATTAATCTCATTCATATAGCGAGTCAGGATATATCAACGCCGTCAGGTGCTGTAGCCATCGATTTTGAAAAGGCGTTCCACTCCATGGAGTGGGACTACTTGCAGAAAGTCTTGCACCACATGGGTTTTGGACCGCATTTCAGAGCGGCTGTCTCTTCCATATACACATCTCCCCTTGCAAAAGTCCTTACCAATTCGGTTTTATCTGAACCATTTCTTCTACACAGAGGCACAAGACAAGGGTGTCCTCTCTCCCCTCTCTTGTTCATCATTGCTATTGAGCCATTAGCAGCTGCAATTAGACAGAACACGCATATAACTGGTATTGGTAGGTGGCAAGTTCATGTTTCTACCCTACTGTATACTGATGATTTGCTGGTAACGCTAGGAGACGTCAATGAGTCCTTACCCCAACTTCTATTTATCCTGGACTCCTTCTCATCAATTTCAGGGTTAAAGGTAAATCAATCTAAAATGGAAGTACTCCCTCTTAATTCACATTGCCACTCCCACTTTGTGGCACAGTTAGGATTAAAATGGTCACAACATATGATCAAATATTTGGGAATTAAGGTTGAGATTAACCAAACGAAGTGGTGGGATAACAACCTGTGCCCCCTGCTGTCCAAATGCAAGCTTGAACTGGAGCGAATAAACAAATTTCATTTAACTATGGCAGGCAAGATAGCCACTTTTAAGATGTCCCTTGCCCCCAAATTATTTTATTTATTAGCTCATATTCCCCTATTTCTCCCAGCTCACTGGCTTAGGAAAAGTGACGTGATGATTGGCTCCTTCTTATGGGGTTCAGATAGACCTTGTTTTAGCAGAAACCAGCTTCAGGCTCACCCTCAGCATGAGGGATGGGGTCTCCCATGGATCAAAGGCTATAAACTAGCTTTTCAAGGTGCACAAACATTGAAATGGTTCCACCCCTATAATACTGAATCCTCTCAGTGGCTAATGATTGAGCAGACTTATTGTAATAGCCCTACTGCAGTCTCCTTTCTCTGCCCCCCCCCTTGTCAGGAGTCTCTATTGCATCCCACTATTGGCTCTTCAATCAGATATTGGAGGCTTCTACATAAAAAATAAATAAATAACACTCCCGGTTCTTCCCATTATGTATATGCCTTTATGGAGCAACCCTAGCATAACCATCGGTGGTTCCATGGTGGTTTAGCCCTCCTGGCAGGAGAAAGGGATTACATTCCTTCAAGACATATTGGGGCCTAATTCCCTGGTGATGGATACATATCAGAATTTGCAATCTAGATGGAATCTGGATAAATCAGATTTCTGGAAATATCTGCAATTGCGTGATAGTCTTAGACCTCTTCTACATCAGGGTAATGCCTCCCCAGCCCGTAATTCACATTTAAAAGAGTGGCTCCACTTACCTAACAAAGTTGCAGCCACTCTGTACGCAGCAGTGAGGGACACGCTACCTTCCTCCAATATAAAATCTAAGTCAAAATGGAAAAAAGCCTTAAATATACAAATATCAGATTTACAGTGGAAACAGTGTTGGCAGGTCGGGTTCAAGATTCATAAAGATACCCAGAGTAGACTCATTCATAATAAAATGTTGCATTCTTGGTACAGGACACCTGTAATATGAAAGAAAATGAAAGTCCTTGTACATGATACTTGTTGGAGATGCCACCAGCCTGGTGGTGATCTATATCATATTCTCTGGCAATGCCCTCGGATATATGGTCTTTGGGAGAAAGTGTTACATGAGGCTAGCCTGATACTTCACTGCCAGGTCCCTGTTAACACTGCTCTTATGCTGTTGGGTCTGAGGTCTGGTGCCCCCCTCCTCAATCATCAGGAATTTAGATGGCTAATGCTACTTAGTATGCAGGTAAAACGGGCAACCCTGCAAAATTGGCAAAGCACTGTTTCACCTGGTTTCAATGAGATTATAGCATCACTTTCTTCCGTATATGAGATAGATAGGCGGTCACACATGTCTACCGGGAAGATGGAACTCCTCTCTCTCTGTTGGGCCCCTTTTATGGCATATCTGCCAGCCAGAGCTGGTATTGGATGACCGGTCTCCTCATATCTAACTGCCACCACTCAACGTCTGAACTGAATGTTATCTATGTCTAACACATTTATAAATCTACTGGTATAATGTTATGGAGTGTTAGTGTCTTGCATTGTTGTTTACGTCTGAAATGATACAAGTTGTACATAATTTACCCGTAAGTTGTAATGTTTGCTCTGCAGGTTTAGTATAAGTTAATGATTTGTAAGTGTATACTTAGTACAGGTTATATCATGGAGTCCGAGTAATGTTACCTGGCACTCCTAGTCAACTTATATAGAATGCACTTCACTGCTGTATTGTACAGTAGCTGGGCCCCACAGCAGTAGTAGCCACTTTATTTATACTACTTTGCTTACTTTGTGGTGTGTCTCTCCCAGACACAGTGTAAGAAGCAGCCAAGAGAAGGTGTAACTTTTATATTCCATGAAGCCTTGTCTTATATGTGGTGATACCTCCCTATGGTTGCGTACGCTGGGAAAATTAAGGTAGGTGCAATTAACTATCTTGTTCATTTGGTGTGTTTCAGGTTCAGGATGTCCGTAAGTATACACGGTATATACCCTAGGGGGTTCCCCTCCTTATCTTTTCTGTTTTCTTTTTTTTGTTTATTTTTCCTTTGGTTATTTATGAAATTAGTGTAGTACATTAACACAAGGGTACAATACATGAAGTTATCTATCTTTCACACTTAATAGTGTACATAAAGTAGACGGTGTTTGAAGGGACACTATGACTGTTCCGTATATAATGTTAACATATAATGTCCTGCAGTCACCCCGTATAGTATCCTGTTATGTGAACCTTACTGTACATGTAAGTTGCATGTGTTTTTTTTTTGGAAAACAATAAAACATTTAACTGTAAAAAAAAAAAAAAAACACAAAATCAAGTTCATTACTCTGTATCTGGCCCACCCTTGAATAGTTTTTTCAGATGGTTTCAGGATTTTTGATGTTCTAGATGAACCTATGGATTCCATGATTCCCTGGAAAAAAAGGCACTACAAAAAGACACCTGGTCAAAATAATCAGCGGGGTCCCATAATGTTCAGTGTTGGGCCTGTCCTATTTATTGTGTTCATTGCAGACATTGAGGAGGGGGTTGGTAGCAAAATGAGTTTGTTCACTGATAACTCAAAATTGGAGGCTGAGATAGACAGTGAGGAGGGAAGAAGGGCACTCCAGGATGACTTGGGGAGACTGGAAAACTGGGCTCACACGTGGCAGTTAGGGTTTAACGCATGCAAATGTCACATTCTACACCTTGGTGTTAAGAACCCTGTATATAGCTACCACTTGGGGGGACTACAACTGACTGTTGCAACAATGGAGAAGGATCTGGGGATGATGACTGGCACTAAATGGAACCACTCAGAGCAGTGTAGGAGAGCAGTGGCTAAGGCAAACAAAATGCTGGGGTGTAATGTCAGATGGTTAACTTCCAGGAGAAGGGAGGTTATACTTTCCCTGTACACCTGGCTGGTGAGGCCACATCTGGAGTACTGTTTGCAGTTCTGGTAGCCCCGCCTAGAGAAAGACATCACACTGCTGGAGACAGTCCAGAGAAGGGCAACGAGAATGATTAGTGATCTTGGGGATTTGGCAGATGAGGACAGACTTTGAGAACTGAATATGTACTCTCTGGAGGACAGAAGGGATAGGGGATATGATAGAGACCTTCAAATACCTGAAGGGGGTCAACAGAGGGAGCAAAGAGGGACTATTCATTTTGAGGGGGGAAGGGACTATGAGAGGTCATAGTCTAAAGTTGGCAGGGGGCTGCACAGAGGAGAGGAGAGGGAGCTCTGTTTCATGGAGAGAGAGAGTGGTGGCACCCTGGAATGCGCGGCCAGATGACCTGGTAAAAATGGGAACTGTGGGAGGTTTCAAGAGGGCTTGGAATAGGCACAGGGGAAGGATACACGTTGGAGGTATGGTGAGCATCAAAGAGATACAGGGAAGGGAATGGGGAGTGAGGGGGGAATTAAGGGAGGTAGTTGAAGCAGCTAATGTACACTAGCAGTGAGCTGTGTCTGGCAGACATGATAGACCATTAGGCCTAATCTGCTGGCAACTATGTATGCATGTATGTATGTAAAGCAGATTCCACACAGCATAAAACATTGAATGGAACAAACCCTAAACGAGATCAAAGCTTTGCTCCAAACATTATATCATGAAGAAAATGTCTGATATTAGCCAGTATACCTAGCATTCTTCTCAAATAACAATCTTCAGCAATGGACTTCTGCTGGATATATTAGGACCACATTCATTTATTGAATTGGACTGTTGTTCTTACACTGCTTACCAATATGGGACATTACTGTAGACCTTGTTTCAGTCTCAGCCAGAAGCTACAAGCCTTTGTTGGTAGCCCTGGACATATTCAGAGGGTTATTTCAAACAGTACCTACATGCGAACATAAGAACATATGAAAATGCCAGGCAATTTGGGCCTCAAGGTCCATTGTGTCTGCTCAAAAGTGCAGCCCACAGTTTATGGAATTGTTGCAGCCTCCCCTTCCCTTTTCCTCCTACCCGCTGACTTTCCCTACCTTGAGTTTGCCACCATGGATAATCTCCTTCCAACTTGTATCTTGCCCATTAACCTAGCCCATCCTTTCTTATAAATCCCCACTGAATCCAACAAGATCACCTCCTCAGGCAGCGCATTCCAAGCCACCACCACCATTTCTATTAAGTAATGTTTCCTCAGCTCCCTCCTGAACCACCCCCCCCAGCTTCAGACTATATCCCCTAATGATCCCCTCCTTCTTCAGTCGAAACGTGACCTCAGTACTAATTTTGTTTATGCCCTTCAAGTACTTAAAGGTCACAATCATATCACCTCTGTCCCATCTATGTTACAGGGAGCACATGTTGAACTCTCTTAGTCTCTCCTCACAGGGTTTCCCTCCCATTCCCTGAAGCAACTTGATCACCTTCCTCTGGACACCCTCCAGAAGCCTGACATCCCACTTTAAGTATGGGCACCAGAACTGCACACAGTACTCCAAATGCAGCCTCATCAACAAATTATACAGCAGCAGAATAACCTCCTCCCTCCTAGATGTGATCCCCCTAGCAATGTACCCCAGCATTCTGTTGGCCTTAGCCACTGCTTTTCAACACTGTGCTGAATGATGGCATGGGGTTATAATGTTGCAAGACATTATGCTGCAGCAATATACCACGCTGTCACTACAGCATGATATATTGGCAGTTGCATTTCACTGTGTTTTGCAAGGGGGGGACTCTGCTCCCTGCACCCCCTGTTATGGGGGTCTGTGCCCCCAAACACCCCCCAACTAAAATAATCAACTCCGGGGAGGGGGGTAGTACACTGAAATCACACAAAGTGCGAATAAAAAATAATTCCATTCATCTAGGACCAGGATCTGATACCCGGTCCACAGATGCACCACCTCCATTGCTGCCTGTGGCTCATCCCATTGAGCCATGGCAGCTGCTTGGCAGGCCCTCTTCCCAGCAGATAATTTATTCTCTGCTAGGGAACAGTGACAGGGTGCACAACCACACATACTGTAGACCATTTCGTGGTTTTGCACCCTTTCGCTTTTCCCACCAGTGCTGTCTGTGTTACATGGTTTTAGCATACACTGTCTTGCATATGGAGGACTGACCCAGTAGGCTGAAGGATTCATATTCCCTGTGATCACCACACCAGATCTTTTTCCTCCTCAGAGACAGATAACTGCTCCCCCCAAGTAGTAGCTGTACCCTGGGTTCCTGGCCCCAAAATGCAGTACACTGTACTTCCTAGTGTTGAACCCCAGCTGACATGTGTCTGACCAGTGTCCAAGTTTTTCTGGATCCTCCTGGAGCACCCTCCTCCCTTCCTCATTGTCCACCACTGCATCTAATTTGGAGTTCTCAGTGAACAGGCTCATCTTACTCTTAACTCCATCTGCTATGTCATTTATGGATGCATTAAATAGCAGTGGACCCAGAACCAGAACAGATCCTTGCAGGACCCCACTGGTGACCATCCTGGATGTCGAGAATGCCCCCTTTACCATCACCCTCTGCTGTCTGTTACTCAACCAGTTCCTTATCCATTTAAGCAGCTTCACCCCTATCCCCAGGTTCCTCAGTTTGCCAATCAATCTCCCATGCAGCACCGAGTCAAAGGCCTTGCTGAAGTCCAGATACAGAACATCAACCAGCTGACCACCATCAAGAGATTTTGTCATTCAGTCAAAAAATTAGACAAAATTAGTTTAACAAGATTTCCCCTGGACGAAACCATGTTGACGTTCATCCTGAAGGCAATTTACTTCCAGGAATGCCAGCAACCTCTTTTAAGATGGTCTCCAGTAATTTCCCCACTGTGGATGTAAGGCTGACTGGTCTGTAATTTCTCAGCTCATCCCTGGGTCTGCTCTTATGAAGGGGCACCACATGTGCCATATTCCAGCCCAGTGGTACACAACCTGACTGAAGGGAGGTATTAAACAAATCCGACAGAGGTCCTGCCAGGACCTCAGCAAATTCTTTCTGGACTCTGGGGTGGATTCCATCTGGTCCCAGTGCCTTGTCTGTCCGCAAGGACTCAAGTCCTTCTCACACTCTCTTCACCGGGATATCACCATCCGTTATTTCCCCTCCATCTTTACGTCCTGCCCTACTATTCCCTGTGGAATTGGCCCATCCTTTTCCCTGGTAAAAACCGAACAGAAGTAATCATTTAGTACTTCTGCCTGCACAGCTCCCTCCTCTGCCCAACCGCCTTCCTTCTTTATCATTGGTGATCTGGACCCCACAATTTCTTCACTCACTGATGTACTTAAAAAATTATTTCTCACCGGCCCTAATCCCCCGTGCCAGCCTTTGATCTATCGAGGCCCTGGCTGCTCTTACCACCCTGCTCACCTCCCTCGATATTCTAATGTACTCCTCCCTGGTCTTCCCCTGTGGGTTTTCCTATAGATTCTGAAGGCTAACCTTTTGTCCCTAACCCTCTCCTGCCCCTTCCTGGTCCACCAGCTGTTTTTTTTTTTTGGACCTTGCTTTCTTACTGCAGGTCTTTGCTCCAGCTTTTGAGGCCTCTGTCAGGCCCAACTTCAAGATGGCCCATTTGCTTTCAGTATCCAGGTCTGAGCTGATTTTCACTATATGCCGCTCCAGTATGGCCACCATCTTACCAAAGTATGCACTCCTTAATTCCACTACCCTCATTTTGGCAAGTTTACCCTCCCTCCTCTGATCAAAGGAGAACCACAGTGTACAATGTTCACTCCTCACCAGCAGGTCCTCAACTTTCACATCCTGTACCTGTTCACCATCTGCCAAAACAAGATCCAAAATGTTTCCCCTCTCTGGTCAGCTCTACCACCTGTTGTGTCAGGAATATATCCTGGAAGGCATCCAGTGTCTGTTGCTACCTGGCACTAGTGGAAATCATTGTGCTCAAGTCCATCCCTGGCAGATTGAAATCACCTACCACCACTGTCCTACCTCTGCCACAGGGATTCTTTAGGTTATCCACCAGCTCCCTGTCAAATTCCTCAGGTTGGGATGATAGTCTATACACAACTTCCGGACTAACCTTCCTGCCCTTCACATCCTGTAGTGTAACCCGCAACATCTCTACATTTCCCTCCTCCCCTTTGCTCCCTACTGTACTCTATCTCCTCCCTCAAGAAGAAAGCTACCCCGCCTCCACTTCCAATTTGTCTGTCCCTCCTCTACTGTTTGTACCCTGGGAGAATTAAGTCCCAGTCACATTACTGGGTGGCCCATGTCTCTGTCAATCAATCAAAATTGTATTTGTAGAGCACTTTTCAATATATCAAAGCGCTAATACACATCAAGAATAAACATCAACCATAATAAATAATGACATAAAATAGTAAAAACAACCATAAGCTTATTCAAATGCTAGTGCAAATAAGTGGCTTTTCAGAGACACCTTAAATGATTCCACTGACAGGCACTCTCTAATCTGACGAGGTAGAGAATTCCACAGGGTTGGGGCCATAAAAGAAAGGCCCTGGCCCCAGATGATTGAAGACGAACCCTGGGAATCTCGCAATCCTCATCAGTGGAGCCGGAGAGGGCGGTAAGGACGAAGAGATCTGCCATTGCTTGAGTCCTGACACGTGTAGGGTCTTATAGGTCAACAGCGTGACCTTGAAGGTGATTCTTCACCGCACTGGCAGCCAGTGCAGTTCACGCAGCACAGGTGTGATATGGCAAGTTCTTGGTAACCCACTCAGCAACCTGGCTGCAGTATTCCACACCAGCTGCAGGTGATGGAGATCCAACCCCGGCAACCCTGGATATAGAGCATTACAGTAATCAAGACGCGAGGAAACAAAAGCATGGAACAGCACAGGAAGGTCATCATGTGGAACAAGGTGTTTTATCTGGGCAAGATTCCTCAGATGGTCAAAGGAAGACTTGACAGCGGCCGATACCTATGTCTTCAGCATCAGCTCACTGTCAAAAATTATGCCCAGATTTCACACCTGTTCAGATGGCCTCAACTGGTTACCCCCTAATAAAAGACCAGAGGGAAACCCAGGAGTCAACTTCTCTACATGGTGACCCGGGTCCACAACCAACACCTCAGTCTTATCTGGATTTAGTTTCAACCAGTTCGCACTCATCCAGTTGTGAATCTCAGCGAGGCAGTTGTTAAAGACCGATAATGCATCATTCTGTTTGGGCACAAAGAACATATAGAGCTGAGCATCATCTGCATAGCAGTGAAAACTCAGCCCATAATGCCTTATAATGTCTCCCAATGGCAGAATATACACCATGAACAACATGGGGGAAGCACAGAGCCTTGTGGCACCCCACAGGACGGAGCGAAGGGAGCAGAAGAAAAAAATCCCTGAAACTAACCTTTGACTTCTGCCTGTGAGGAAAGAATGGAACCATCTGAGGACTGTCCCCGACAGTCTGCAGAGTAGCTGCAGGCAATCCAGCAACATCCCATGGTCCACAGTGTCAAATGCTGCAAAGAGATCAAGGAGAACCAAGGTCGAATGGCTCTTCTGATCTCTTGCTATTAGGAGATCATTAAGTACCCGAACTAATGCCGTCTCGGTACTGTGCCTCTTTCTGAAACTGGACTGGAGAGGATCATAGACCTCATGGGTGGTAAGAAAGTCATCGAGCTACAACGCAACCACTTTCTCAATAACCTTGCCCAAAAAGGGCAGGTTAGAGATCGATCTGTAGTTAGCGAGACAGTCAGGGTCAAGGGAAGATTTCTTCAAAAGGGGTGTCACAACAGCCTCCTTTAAAGACTCCAGAAACACCCCTTGGTCCAGAGAGCCCCAGACTATCTTCGCAAGGACTGGTCCAATCGCATCCATGCACCCCACAAGGAGGCGGGTAGGACCAGGACCCAAACTACAGCAAGTCGGTCGTAAACCCTTGACAATCTTCATGATATCCATGATTGCTGGCTGGTCATAATCTGTTCTGGTAGACCGAGGGCATGTAACCCCACATCGGTTGCTGCAATGCTCATTTGAATGTGTGCTGCAGATCTCCGACCTGATTGATGACACCTTATCCTCAAAGAACCTAGCAAACTCGTCACACTGTATTTGTGAAAAAGCTCTCCAACCCCGCAGATAGGCTGGATTGCATAGTCTATCGATGGTCCGGAAGAGCTGAGCAGGTCGGTTTCTTGATGCAGTTATCTCCCTGGACAGGAACTCTGCCTTCTTATGGGAGACTACTGATTGATAGTCCACATAATAGGCCATCTATCTAAGTCTGTCACCTTCCAGGCTAGATTTCCACCAACAACGTTCCACTCTTCGCCCCACTCTCCTCAACTCCCTCAATGTCCCATCAAACCAAGTGGACCGAGGGCGAAGAGAGAGAGGGGGAGAACACTGACAGGTGCTATGGAGTCCAGTGCCCTCAGCACCATGTTGTTATAGTGCACTACTAAGCATCTGGTTCCATGCACTCCATAGGCCAACTCGATAGGTTCAGCACCACCATCAGACCCTCAGCGGTAACTTGCCTCAAAGGGGTAGGTCTCATGAAGGGGGCAGGTCTCATGAAGGGGGTCGTGAAATTGAATCTTATGGAGTGATGGTCAGACCACCCAACTGGTTCCACCACCAGTTCTGTGATCTCCATCCCCAGGGTGAATACCAGATCCAGAGAGTGACCTTGAATATGGGTAGCAGTGGTAATCACCTGTGTGAAGCCCAACAAAATCATCAATTGGAGGAAGTCTTGACTAAAATGCGAGAGCTCATCTTCGACCCAGGCATTGAAGTCCCCCAGGACCAACCACCTGGAGGGCTCCAACACCAGGTCGACAATGAAGTCCACGACTTCCTGCAGAAAAACGTTCTCATCACTGGGTGGATGGTAGATGAGCAAAATTCTGCAGCCCACACCCGCTCCCATGATACACTCGAAGGATCTAGGGGACACCACTGGAGCCTCCACAAGGCCCAATTCTGATTTATAACAAATAGAGACCCCCCCCCATGATCCAACCTCAGGCAATGTATTACCGAGTACCCGGCTGGAACAGCTGACTCAATATGGGACCAGCATTTTCATCCAGCCAGGTCTCCAGTAATTGAAATCAGATCAGATGACTCAACAAGATCAGCAATAATTGCTGTCTTGTTTTTATAAACCTGGCATTGCATAATATTGCCTGGGTTGGATGAGAGGCCCTGGAGGAGTGGGCTACTTGCCCACTCTCAGTGGAGCCCTTGGGTATGGGAACCAGGCATTGCGCTCCCCTATCCTGGGCTATTTCACCCCAGGGCATCTCCCTGACCCCATCACCCTTATTCACCCACTCCACTCCCCCCCCTTGCAGCCGGGGACCCCTCCCCACCTCCTCCGTGCAATCCTCAAGGCACGACAATGCCTGTATACCTCGGGTTGCAATGTGGGGCTATCAAAAGGGCTCAGGTCCCTCAGCTTAGAAGGGGAATAGCGCCTGTCCATGGAAGCCCAGTCCCAACACATACTATCTAAATATTTAAAAAGAAAAACAATTTTAATCAATCACTTTGATTTAAATACTATCAAAACCAGAACTAATTTGAATATCTTTATCCTGGACTCCCTTCAGGGTGCCTTCCTCAAGCAACTGGTCATGGAACCAACTTGGCAGAAGGCAATACTGGACCTTGGGCTCACAAACAGGGACAGTGTGATGGGGGTAAAAGTGGGGGAGCACCTGGGGAACAGTGACCACCAGTCACTGTGGTTTGAAATCACAGAAAGAGCAGAACCAAACCACACAAAAACACGTATCCTGGATTTTAGGGGGGCAGACTTTGGGAAAATGGGGAGATACTTGAAAGAGGCATTAAGGGGAATGGGGCAGGAATCAGGGGTTAAGGAACAGTGGACAGTATTTAAAATGGGGATTACAAAGCAACAGAATTATGTATTAAGCAGGTTAGCAAGAGGAAAAAGGAAGAGACCATTATGGTTTCCAAAGAGGTAACAAGAAAGTGAAAGCCAAAAGGATTGCATTCAGGCAATACAAAAGACACAGGCAGAAGGGATAGGAGAAGTACCAGGAGAAGCAAAGGGAGGCAGGGAGGTCAGTAGGGAAGCCAGCTCCAGACAGAACAACACATTGCAAAATCAGTGGGTAGAGGACAAAACCTTTTACAGGTACATAAGTGAAAAAGAAAGGCAAAGGGAGGGTAGTGAGACTGAAAGGAGGATGGGGCTGTGTGGAGGATGACAACAGTAAAGCTGACATATTGAACAGGTATTTCTGCTCAGTCTTTACTGAGGAAGAGGAGGGTAATGGGTCTGAACGGAGTACAAGGGGTGAGAATGGTGCAGAAATGGACACAAGTCCCTTTACACGAGAAAGGGTCCTGAAGGAACTGGAAGTAAAAAGAGTTGATAAAGCAATGGGGCCAGATGGGGTGCACCCCAGGGTCCTTAACCTCTGGCTATCCTGTTTAGCCGATCACTGGAAACAGGGGAGGTACCCAAAGACTGGAGGATAGCAGATGTAGTCCCCTTATACAAAAGTGGGAACAAAGAGGACGCAGGGAACTACAGACCAGTCAGCCTCACCTCGGTAGTGGGGAAGATCATGGAAGCACTACGGAAGGAGAGATTGGTGGAACATCTGGTTGTCAATGGACTACAGGACCCAAGGCAGCATGGTTTCACCAGGGGAGGTCATGTCAGACCAACCTCATTGAATATTTTGACTGGGTGACTAGGGAGGTGGATCAGGGGAAGGCAGTGGACATGGCCTATCTGGACTTCAGTAAGGCCTTTGACACTGTGCCACATAGAAGACTATTGCATAAACTGAGGAATATGGGTGTGGGCAGGACAGTAGTGTGGTGGGTAGGTAACTGGCTGGGCGGCAGGACACAGAGGGTGGTGGTAAATGGCTGTCACTCCACAGAGGGAAGAGTGACCAGTGACCACAGGGATCAGTGCCAGGACCGGTCCTATTCAATATCTTCATCAGTGACATTGCGCAGGACCTAGCAGGCAGAATTTCATTGTTCGCTGATGACACAAAGCTCTGTAACAGAGTAGACACACCAGAGGGTGTAGACAGAATGAGAAGGGACCTGCAGAAACTTGAAGAATGGTCAGGGGCTTGGCAGTTGAAATTCAGTGCAAGGAAGTGCAAGATAATGCATATGGGACACAAAAACCCTGGCACAATATATCAGTTGGGGGGGTGAGGATATAGCATGCACCAAGCAGGAAAGGGATCTTGGGGTTATCATCTCTGATGACCTCAAGGCAGAAACAGTGTGACAAGGCAGCAGGTAAAGCAAATAGGATGCTGGAATGCACAGGCAGGGGCATCACCAGCAGGAAAAGGAGGTCATAATTCCACTATACAAGACACTAATGAGGCCCCACCTGGAGTACACTGCACAGTTCTGGAGACCTTACCTACGTAAGGACATAGGGTAGAGAAGGTTCAGAGGAGGGCAACAAAGATGGTGCATGGATTGCATCACAAGTCCTATGAGGACAGGTTGATGGAACTGAACATGTACTCCCTGGAGGAGAGGAGGGAGAGAGGGGATATGATAGAGACATACAAGTATCTTACAGGGAGGAACAGGGTGCAGGAATGCACTATTTTTAAGTGAAAAAGATGTTCCAGGACTAGAGGGCATGGGATGAAGTTGGAGGAGGGGCGATTCAGGCGGAAGCGTGAGGAAGAATTTCTTCACAGAATGGGTGGTGGACAAGTGGAACACCCTGCTAGAGGAAGTGGTGGGTGCTGAAACAATCACGGGATTTAAGAATGCATGGGATAGACATAAAGGAATTCTGGAGGTCAGGGGTAAGGGGCAACAGACTTCTTGGAAAACATAAACTGAACTTACAAGCTCAAATGGGCAGACTGGGTGGGCCATAGGCCCTTATCTGCCGACACTGTCTATGTATCTATGTATGTATCTTAATCAATAAAATAAAACAATAGTCCATTCCTCTTCAAGCCAACTCCTCAAAGAAAGTCTTAAGGCAGGTCTGGGTAGGTTTTAAGCTCCTCAGAAAAAATGTATAATAATTAGGACAAGCGTCACTGTTTCTTCCTACTTATGCTTTACTAAAGACAAGAATAATGAAAGTCCCTCAGAGCTCTCACCCCTGAGAAATCTGTCCCAGAGCCTATCTCTCACATAGGCAGAAAAGCAGTCACACAATCAGATCTTGAAAATAAAAATGAAGCCCTCCCACTGCTTCACCAAAATATATAAGGGGAAGAAAAAGGAACAATCTGACCTGAATAATGATTGAATACAAATTAAATTTATAGCTGTTCCATATACTTCATGTAGAGAGGACAAAAACCTTTTCAGTCCTTAGGATTTATTCCAGCCGCTTAGGAGGGAACACAATTGACCAGCCAGCAGAAAGAGGAAACTCTTCCTTAGGTCGTCCCCCGAAGTGTTATTAGGGAAGTCAGCCTACAACTGGATCTACGCGAGTGGGCTCTCCAGTCTATCCCCGCAAAAATCCAGAAACCACGGGTATCATGGGCCTGTCCTCCAACAGCACACCCCCGATCTCCCGTAACAGCTGCCTGCCCAAGTGAACCACCCTGGGTTCAGGCCAGTGCTTTAACCAATAGAGATAATCCCCCTGGTCATCCCCCAAGGTGCCGCTGAGGAAAGCTGCTAGTAACCGGAGTTCACACGAGCAGGCTCTCCAGCCAGCCCACCTTAAAGCCCAGGAACCACAGGCACACTGGGGCCCATCCTCTGACAGCACCACCCCAAGTCTGCCCCAGCCAACCACCCCAGCAGACTACCCTAGGTTCGAATCAAAACTGAAAGTCTCACCCACTTCAGAGAGATGATGCAGAGGATGTAATAATCCATAGAGCCCAGAAATGAAAACGGCCAAGTCTCCAAAGAGCGAGCCCGATCTCGAGGTCCCAATCTCCAACTCCAGGCCATGCTGAGCTGTGCGAGAACAGGTCCAGACAACAAGTTCCAATAGTCAGCCCACACAAGGGCTGGATCCAAATGTTCTCTAGAGAAAAGAAGAGCTCCGAAATAAATCCCTCAGCAAATGCCTCAGTCAGAAAGTCCAACTTTCCTGGTGGCAGGCCCTCAGGCAATCCCCCTAAAAAACACCACAAACACGGCCACAAGCGCAACTCTCAACGCCAATGGAGAGCAAAATTGGGGGTAACCAGGATTGCACAATTGCAAGATGTACTCCAACACTGCCACAGCAATTCGGACCCAATGCTACCAGCAAATACAAAACCGGTAACATTTACCGAAAACTATAAAATTAAAAAAATCGAACAAAAGCTGTTCAAAACAATTAAAATAACTACGTAAAAGTTACAATAAAGTTAAAAACTAAACAAAAACGGAGCTAGAATGGAGCTAGAACAGAGGCTGACCCAGCATGGTCGCCGTCTTGACTTTCCCAAAGAAGACAGCTGCTTATTTGTGGAACTACATCTGTGATGGCAGCTACATCCATCCACCCCCCCCCCCACCGCCATCAATGCCTGAAGCTTGGGTAAGTTGTTACCTAGGCTTCTCATGTTTGTGGAGACCACCCTTCAACCTATCCTATGATCCCACATATCCATCCCCTGCCCCATCTTCTACCCCTCTGTGAGTTCCTTACTTCCACCAAATTGCCAGTTGGGGGAAGGAAAGGCCCAAGGCCTCCCACACTTTGCACCCCTGCCTGCTCTACAAGTCTAAGCCCCCCCTCCTAGTTTAAATCATATGTGTTAGCAATAAACTCACCCAATTTCCTCTTTAGCCTGTTCATTTTGGCTTGTTAACAGATAAGCCTTAGCTGCTTTAAAGAGTCAGAACTTCAGGAGCTCAATTCTCAAAGCTCCCGGCATGGCTTGCGCCACAAACAATGAAGCAAAGTGCCACTTGCCCCATAAGATGCACTGGGAGTGATTCTCAAAGGCAGCCTACATCAACCGTAGGCTGCCTGCACTAAACGGGGCTAGCGCCGCCCGTGCACCACAAAAAGGGCTGCAGCATGACACAAGGTGCTTGTGGCAAATGCAGGCTGCCAAATCCTTGAAATAGGATTTCTCAAAACTGTGCCAGAGGGCAAATTTCTAAGTACCTTTAAACCAGCCAGGGCTGGTCTAAGGATGCTTTAAAATTTGCCCTCTGGCAGAGTTCTGCAACCTGCAGCAATGTGCCACGGTCCCATTCCCCAGCCCCGATCCCCCGATATGTAATAATTAACTTCCCTGGTGGTCTAGCATACCCCTCTCCCTGATCCCCAAAGTCCCCAATAAATAGATGTTTTATAATTCCCTAAAGCAGACCACCCTCCCCAATCCCTGATGCTGTCTGAATATGTAAATAATAGAAAACCCCTTCAATGATGGTCTAATGGACTCCACTCCCTGATCCTTGATGTCCTCAATAAACAGATGATATACAATAGCCTGTGTTCAAATATGCCATTTATTTCCATGAGTGAGGGGGCGAGACTATAATGCATGAGAGGCAAAGCCACAAGTGAGTTATGAAAGTCTCACTACCTCACAAATGGAAATGAATGGCGTAGTTGAATACAGGCCATTGTTTGTTCTATGTATAAGATGTCTGTGTTCTGTGTGACAATTGAGGGCAGATTCATTGTTGGATTGGCAGAATGGGCTGTCAATCAAGTTGATAGTGATGTAGGCAAGTGAAAAATTAAACTGCATTATTTACCTAGTGGGTGAATAACATCATGTATCTGTCACTTGGGTTAGAGTCTTGGGAAAATAATGTATTTATTTATTTTATTTTTATTTATTTTTTGTTGACCGGGTAAGTGCACTAGACAAATCCTGCCTAATTTTAGGCACGACCCGAGGGAGGGGGATACAGATGAATTCCAACTGACCTTGAACCAGATTAAGCTGTTGGTGGTATTTTTAGTGAATGTTTATTTATTTAAGTAGTGGAATCCCTACGTACATGATATACATAGAGTTTTTATAATTCCCTGGTGGTCTAATAGACCCCCTCTCTGATCACTGATGTCCACAATTAATAGATTTTTTATAATTCCCTGGTGGTCTTGTGGACTGTCATCCCCAATCTCCAATGTTGCCCATACATGTAAATAATAGAAAGCCCCTTTCCTGGTGGTCTAGTGGACCTCTACCCCCAACACCAGCAGGTAGTGCCCACCACCCCACTTCCCCCCATTCAGCGACTGGCACAGTCCACTGCTCACCACCATGGCCAGCCACCAACTGAGCTCTCAATGAGTGTGTACTGTATACTGTATGTGCTCAGTGATTGACAGCCCATAAGTAGGGAAATGTGGTGTTAGGCTTTCCAAACCTAACACTCCACCAGACATGACAGCAGGTGTGGGGTGTGCCTTGGGGTTCTCAAGCCTAATGTTCACCCCATTCTCATACAGTGTACATATCTGACCTTATTTACAGACGGAATGGGGTGCACATTAGGCTTGAGAACCCCAGGTACACCCCACACCTGCTGTGCTGCCTGGGGGGTGTTAGGATTGCAAACGCTAATGTCACATTTCCCTACTTTTGTCGCCTTAACCCTAACTGATGTATTAACAGAGTTTGCAAAGAATATATTTATATATATGTATATAAATACATGAGGTGGCATGTTTAATGAGATTTTTACACATACCTGGGGTGTTGGATGCTACAAAAATCCTGAGAGCGAAGCTTGAGGGATTTATTTAAGCATACAACACTGAGGGTATGTGTGAAATTCTCATTAAACACACCACCACATTTTTTTTTATATATAATTGCTGGGGAGCATTTTTTCACCACAGCAATTACTTAAAATGGATACACATCACTGTGCAGACAAGGCCGGGTTTAAGCATGGTCCGTGGTCGGGTTGAAGTGGCTGTTTAAAAGTGTACTTGTTGTTTTATAAAGCAGTTTGTTCTAAAAGTGTGAGTTTTTTTCCATTGTTTTTTTTTTCACATTTACTTACTGCAGAGCCTGAGTGTGAAAGGTGGTGAAGTGCAGCACAATGAAAGGAAGACCATGGCTGTCGCATGTGTGGAGCGAGGGAAACCTGGTGCATGTTCGCTGTTATAACCAACTATTTATAACGGCAAATTATAACCGGGTTTCCCTATGGAAAATAATGCTTCTCAGCTATTATAGATTTATTACTTATTTATTAATCTTCAAATATGAACTTGCTTGTTATTTTGATGTTTAATTTGTTTGTTGTACAGTGTCCAGAGCCCCTGGGAATGGGTGTTCAGTAAATAAGAACTACTATTATTACTAAATGGGAAGACAGAAATGTACAGATTCATTCATGGGCACAGTAGTGTGGATCATGCAGAACTGTTCAAAATGAAGAACAGTTTAACCAATAAGGGTCACAATCTCAGGTTGACAGAAGGATGTTTAGTAAAAGCAACAGGAAGCATTTTCTTTTAATTATAAATAGGGCAAACAGAAAGTAGAAATCTGATTGGCTTACAAACATTCTAAGTCCCTTAAATAACCACTGGTAAACCTGAGGTTGGAGCCTCATCACAAGGAAGACACAGCAGATCCATGCTCTAGAATGGGAAACCCGAGATCTGCCTAACATTCTAAGGAAAACTATCAGATAGACTTTTAAATTACAGATGAGTTATATGCTGCAGGCAGTGGGAACACACTACATTCAAGCTTTTTTGTTTTAAAGATTATCTTTTAACTTTGCTCTTATTTACACACAAGACTGTCACATAAGCACAGCCGTAAAACAAGTAATTACATTTTAGGAGAGTCAGTAATACCAAAGTTAATCAATATGTGTCCTCTCCCTCGGCATTTGTCCATGTTTCCACTTTGATTGTTAAGCAGCCCAGTCACCCCACCATCACTACCGCCACCACCTTTATGATAATGAAAGGAAAACATGACAGCACAGTACACTGCTTCTGGGCCATCAGGGTGGTTAGTATGGTTCATACAAATGAAGCTTGCCACTATATATTACCTTTTTCTGTTTCAGTGCTGGGAAGGTGGCAGGTAGGATCTGGCCCCTTGAGTATGACAGGAGACTTGAACAGTTCCCACATTGGGGGGGGGGGGCAGTGATTAACATGACAGTTGATGGGTATTAGTAAGTCAGGTAAAACATTTTTTTATTTATATTTTTTTTTACTAATGTGCTTATTTGGTAGTCCTGTATTTTGAATGAATGTAACCCCATCAAATGGTTTGACTCTAAACTAAGAGAAAAGATAACAAAAAGGGACTATCTATTCTCATAAACAAGCACAGCATAGTTGGTAAATAAAAAAAAAAATCTCTGATCTCTAAAATGTATCAGTACAGGGCCGGCCCAGTGATGCTGAAGATTGAGGTGTTGGATGCCACAGCTCGTGCCACGCCGGCGACCTGGGTTCGGGAATGGACTCGGGTCATTTGGGGGTCAGCCGGGGAAGGAAGGATTGAGTGTCCGAAGGATTACTCTACCTTCCTTAGGGTGGGGGATTTGCGCTGTGTGCTGTCAACCCACAGCCAGCAGTGGCTGAGGGTCAGCACAGTTGCAGCTATGTCGAGGGGTTGGCCCACATCCTGGGTGACTGGCTGCCTCCGCGGAGGTAGAAACAGCCTCCCCACCCACTGAACAGATGTGGGTGTGGGAGAAAAATGGAGGAAAAATCTGGGACCTGACAGAACCTGTGATGGCCCAGTAACTCCGGTAAGTTCACCCCCGATACCAGATTTGACGTACCGTTGGGGGAACATGCTGGCACTCTTTGTCCTGGCCCTGCTGTGGAGGAAGAATCTGCAGGGTAATTCTGGGGGATGGACGAATGGGGCAATTATGGGCAGGAGGATGGGTCGGCGGCGACAAGGAGAAATTACATATGGGGAAAAAAAAAACTTATGAGAACAGCAAAAATATATAGGAAAGTTTCTGTATATCTGTTCATTTTTATAATAGCATTAAGGTACTCCTGATAGTTGGTTTACAAGTAGTTAATCAAACCCCCAGGTGCATAAGGGGCTTTGCTATACCTCAGGACCTCATCATGCACCTGAGGGTGGGATTAACTACTGGCATACTAACTCCAGTCATACCTTAATGCTTAACTGATATGGTGGCAGAGATATGTAACAGTCTCCTCAGCAATGTGGTTAATACAGGTATCAAACGATTTCAAAACACAGTGCGGCAATTTCAAGGGGATAAAGGAGGCAATCACATAAGGAAGAGTAGTGGAGGGAGAGAGGGAGGGCAGTAGTCATGTTAGGTGATGCAGTAAGGCAGAGGTTATGGGCAGATTTGATGGATTTAAATCTTCTGTCCTTACTGTCTGTGTTCCTATGTTGTTATTCAAGCTCAATGCACCAAATGTTTAAGAAATGCAGCTAGGTCCCATTGGAATACAGAACCTCTCTGTTCACAAGTGCAAATGTAACAATTCTCCCACTGTCCCACATAAGTGATAAAATTCAGCAAGGTCAACAATCCATGTCCACAGTCATTCTGCCAAATCAAGCAACAGAGGTAATGTACACATCTCTAAAAATCAATAGCACTTCATGAATAAAAAAAAAAAATCTCTGTCCTGTAAAGGAGCTACCCAGAGGAACTTATTGAAATTAGATTAGACAGGTCTGAAGTGGCCACAGGCAGACTCAAACTCACATGGCACATTGAACAGAAGTAGAATACAATTGGATTTTTATAATGGATCAGTCAAAGCTTTACAGGTTTAGGATAAAATGAAATGCATCTGGCAGAGTCCTGGAAGGTACCGTGAAAAAAGACTAAAGACTAGAAGCCAGGGCTTCCCTTTGGTGAAGTGGCAGTGCACTGCATTTGGGATCAAGCTCTGGACTGTTGCAGCTGTGTTTGGGAAGTGCTGTGGGTGGCTGGCAGCACTTCCTGACAAGGTATAGAGTTACTGTGTTCTACTGCCACATTAGCCCCTGTGACAGGCCAAGAAGGTTCAGCTCTTTAACAGGGGGATGCTGCACGCCTGAGAGGTCTGTCCCGGACAAAGTGTGGTGCCAGCAGGGGAGGAGGGAGAGCCAAGGAGAAAACCAAAATATATCCACCTGGCTGTCTGAATGAGGGCCACTGGTACTCACGGGCCCCATGCCACACAGGTTGCTGTACAGTGGTGTTGGAGCTAAGAGTTCACTGGCACAGGTGAGGAGGGTGATGACTGAGGAAGATGAAAACATATGGTACAAGCAGGACAAAGTACACAGGCAGATGACGGATTCTCCTCTCCTGCAGCTAGCAGTGCATGATCTGCTGTGTGTGTATCAGGAATAGGTGAAGCTGCTGCTCCCTGCATGTGCATGTCTGAATGCACTTCGTTCCTACATTTACAGCATTGCTCAGTAAATCAAGCTACAGTCACTGAGGTGTGTTCATACCTCTCAGCTGCTATGAATTTCATATAGCACTATGATTTTTACACTTGAATTTACTTTTGTTTTGCGAAGTTTTACTGATGTTTTTCATGTTATGAGTCATTTCTGGACACACAAACTATTAAAACATTGAACTAACTTGATAGCAACATTCTTTAACACTAAAAATGTTGGGCCCACTAGTCTTAGACTTATTATTTTTTAAATGTGAAAAAGCAACATATTCTGGCCATTTGTTCTGAATTCTGAAGGCCAGCCCTAAGCATATTAATGCTGAGAGATATGGATGTGTTTGTGTCCTAGTCCCACGCTCAGTTCCAAGGAGATACATCAACTGACTCCCCACTGCCACAGCTCATGGAACAATATGTGCCTTTTCATGCATCATTATTTAAGTGACACTGGTACTGCACATGCACAGGAGGGGTATATGAATTAAGCAATCAGACATAAAAGGGTGTGCTGTGCAAGCAATAATACCCAGCTGGGTAGGTGATATTAGGCAATACCATCCCACTTAGGAGCATAATGAGGCTCGGCTTCATAGGTGGAGGGTCTTATAGCCCCTCAAAGTTCTGATATTGCCACATCCCCCACCCTGGAGGATAATAGTGCATTCAGAAAATGGGCTTCATGTCTCATTTTTTATAAGATTTAAAAACTAAAATAATACCAAACAAAAGAGTAAAAATGTATTTTTGTCTTTTATTGGTAAAGTAATCCCTCTACTGGTATATCTGCCAGCAGAGGGCACTGCAGTGTTTAACAGCTATTTTTGTTTTTCAGTTTAGAGTTTGAACCATGTCCCCTGCCAGTGATCTTTTTCTTCTGATTAGGTTCCTTTTCAGTCATCATCCCCCCCGACTTACACCTCTGCTGTGTTTTCAGTCTTCAACCTTCCATGCTGCAAGTGGTCTCTGTGCTTCATGTTCTGTTTGTGTACTGCTGGCTCGAAGATGAGACCGACGGTACTTTCTTGGTTTCTGTGGCTGCAGGTGGAGGTGTGCTGTGGGCTTGCACAGAAGGGAAAGTGGGCATGCTGCCAGAGGTCAGATACACTGCTTATTGAGCCAGCAGCATCCAAAATGAAGTGAGACAAGGTGTGTGTATATGTATATATGTGTATATATATATATATATATATATATATATATATATATATATATATAAAAACTGATTAGTGGAGCTTGGGTAGATGAAAGGTAAGCTGGGTGTCTTACTGTGGTGCTGATATTTTGAAGTGAAATAACTTTTTTAAAAAAAGAGGGAGAATAAAGTAAATGGGTATGTAAGTGTGGGGGGGATTCTTAATAGTGTTGCCATTTTTTGTGGCTCTTGACACTCAGCTGGTATTTATAATTGGAAGGGGCTATTCTCTAAGTAAGGAAAAAAAAACATGCCTGACATTTAGGAGCCAAACTGAGTTGGGCACAGTGATGTTTGTGGTGGTTTGGCAAATTGGGCTGGCACTTATTTCCTGGCCTCTGCTGGTAGCTAATGTTCCCTCTTGGCATGGGTCTCAGTCAATCAAAGACCAGGAAACAATAAGCCTATTTTCTAAAATGGAATAACTGTATGTCACAGGAAGTGAGGCATAAGGTGAAGCCAAGTGCCTTATACATACAATACATAGTTATGCACACCACAGAGTGCTATGTTAAATTCTAAAATGGCTCCTTTGATATTTAATTTTTAAAACTAAGCAATGAGGTTCAAAACATATAGAATAATGGATGGGTGAACATCCACAATAAGGCTGTGTTTCCATCGAGGGAGCTGATGACATCATAGAGACCTCGAGAGCAAAGCTCGAAAGGTCTCGCTGATGTCATCAACTGCCTGAGATGGAAACGCAGCCTTAGTTGTAGATGTTTGCCCATCCACTGTTTTATATAGTATATGGGTATTTTTACTTGATTTTTTTCCTTACTTGATGTACGTGCTGCTCCTGTTCCCATTGGTGATCCTGCTCGCTCCCGTTCATGCTGGTGCCACTTGTGCTCAGTCCGCCCTCTTAATTTTGCCTCCCCGCATTGCAGATTATTAAAATCAGGAAAGAAAATATATTTTTAGAAAGGGACCCTTGTCTGGCTCTCCGTGTCCCAACTCCCGACTTAAAAGTCAGTGGTTCCGCTGCCCGGCGCTCGCTAAACCGTGCCGCCATGTTTGTTTTTATTTTTTTACAGAGCCTTGTCTGAGCCAATCAGGTGGTAGGTCAAGGGTAAAAAGTTGTTGTACTATCGATGTGATGTCAGAACAATAGTACAACAGCTTTTTTAACCTTTGAATTGCCCTACAACAACATTTCAACAGTTGCTGAAATCTATACACAACAGAAGGCACCCATATACTATAAAGCATTTGTAACTGTGCTGCTGTGCTTATGTGATCACATTTGACCAAATAAATGTCTTGATTTCTCTTACCATTTTATAATAATGAATAGTATTTCTGAAATACCATGAATACTAGGATATTTATTATTTTTAATTCTGAATAACAAATATAAATTAGATTTGCCAATAGAAATAAAAGGAGACATAAAGAGGCAGTATAGTGCAGTGGTTTAAGGCTCTGAGTTGCAAACCTGGAGACCTGGGTTTGAATCCCACAGCCCCCACTTGCATACTGTGTGACCCTGAGCAAGTCACTTAACTTCCTTGTGCTCCCAGGTCACACCTGTAAACAAACTTCAGCTTAGTGTCTCTCTCCTGGTTAAAAAAAATAAGGCCTTTCCCCTCACCAAGGCTGGGGCTAGTTCTGTATCTACCCCTACTGCCTCAGTCATCTCCCACCCCATACCTCCATAGATGCTGCCAGATCATATTATTCATGTCTATTCTCCCAAGAAAAGGAAGCACTGTAGGCATCAAAAGATGCTAGGATGTATTTGAAGGGAAGTTAGATATATCATGGGCACCTACAATCTTGTATTGTCATTGGCTGAGATGCATGTCTGGCTATGAGTAAATCTGCCCACAACACATGCATAAAATGCCAGCTGACTAGTTCGCAAAAATCTTCAAAAATCACTACACTGTGTACCCCTTTCCAAAACATTTTTCCCCTACGGCTAAAGCTAGAAATCTACTGCCGGATAATAAATATTTACAAGTCTAACTGCATTCTTAGCAGCAAAATACTGAAAATGATGACCCCCCGCCATGTCAGCAAACAAAGCTCTCTGTGGATTCCACACAATGAAACAGCTACAGTCACTGCTCACAAAACTGCTGAAGCCAAGATCTCTACTTGTAAAATCACTCCCAATCCTAGCTGCTGTTACACCTAATTGCAGCACAGTCACTGCTCCCAAAATTAGTGTATCTGCAGCAGCTGCTACTCCTGGTGAAACCACTTCCAATCCTCACTAAGGCCCTGTCCACACTATGCCTCTGTAACGTTACAGAGAGCTCAAACCATTACAGCAACGGTTTGCGTTTATACCTGTAGCGTTACAGAAGGCGTTTTCATAACCGTTGTTGAAACCACTTGTAGGGTGGTTTGAACAATGATTCTGGACTATTATTGCTCCTATAGCGTTCCACCAGCCATAGTGTGGATGCGAGAACGTGTAGCTCCAGCACTCCCCCAGTGCAGCACGAACTACATTGTGGGATAGGGTGCAGCTGTAATGGTTACACGGAACCCACAATGTGGATGGGCTGTAATGGTTCCAAACCGTTATCGAGACTGTTTGCCGGCAGTGTGGACACACTGTAATGGTTCCAGTCTGTAACGGTTTGGAACCGTTACAGACTGTAAGTGGTGTAGTGTGGACAGGGCCTTAGTTACCATACCAGGACAATAATAAAAAATATATAACTGTAAAAGAGGGATGGGAGAAGGAAAGGGGAACTATTTTGCACAACAAGTGAGGATATTAAAATAAAACTACTAAAAAAAAAAAACGTACATTCAACATTTCTTTTAATCATTTTTTAATGTTTTGAAACAGTCAATGTCATGATCACAATAATGTACTCTAGTGTGTGAGTTGTGGTGGGATTAACCCACTACTGGTGTGGTTAATGTCACTTGGCCTGTGGCATCATGACACACCACATTAGAAGAGGGTAAATCCCACCACTACTTACACTCTGGAGTGCATTACTGCTTAGTTTTAAACTAGTGACCTCATCCTTTTTTTCATGAGTTCTTATGAACATACAAACATGTGCATTTATGAAAGAAAGAATGCCATTTGCCCATGAAATTTCTACCCCACCAACTTTGTTGAAATATTCTGTCACCCCTTTTTTATCAAGGTACTTATCTAGTTTGAAAACAAAGGTAAAAACAGTGTCTGCAGAGACTACCAGTTCTGGAAACCTGTTCTGAGTGTCCATCACTCCTGTGAAGTAGCTTATGCTTATACAGTTTTTCTTTGAATCTTCCTGTTTTCAAAGACATTTAGTGCCGCCTCATCCTTTCATCCTTGTGAATCCTAAAAATCTGTGTTTGGCCTAATGGTTTTATCTACAGCAGTGCAACATTCTCAAATATCACATCTGCTGGAATTCTGTGGAATTATATAGTAGTAATGTTTATTTATTCAACACAAGGTTATTACAATACACAATGACATAGATTATATATAAAATGTATACACAATTCTATTAAACAATGAATACATTAACAATAATATATTAACATCTGCAAGTATATCACACATATTCAATATTTAATCATTCCCATGTATTAACAGCTCCAGATATAACTATCCTTTTAAGCTCTTACTCTTCATTGATGTAATACATAATTTATAGTAAACTTTTTTGACTATTGCACCTCTTTTTCTTTCTAACCTTTGAAATAGTTAAAAAGTAGCTTGTCAAGGAACTAATTGTAAAACTATCCTCTGTGGTAAGCAAAATTATTGTTAATAACTTTTTATCCAATTCCATAGACTCCATATTGATATTTACAAATAAAGTTTTCCACAGATATTTATGATTTGTCTGATACCATTTACACATCCAAAGGACATGGAACAAGTCCTTCAGACCACCAGTTTCATAATCACAGTTTGGGAAAGTATCATGGAATTTATCATATCAAGCTCGGAGAAGGTTACTATCAAAGAGCACAGAGTTATACCTTGTAAACATATATCTTAGTTTTCTATCATTCAATACTTCTAACTAATAATGAAATTCAAAGTTATCATTATTGTCTGCATACCATTTTGAAAACCTCAAATTCCTCATTTCCTGTTAATCAATTTCAATCCAGTAGTCTTTTATTCTCCTATTAATACATTGTGCATACTTTTTACTTATCACTATATTGTTATTATGATATCATAGCAAATAAGATAGTTCATATTTCTCCAATAAGTTTAATATTGTGTTATGGAATTTTAGAAAGTATGACTTATTGCACAACATTACATTGGAAGCAGAATTCTGAAATTTTGAAAGCAGAATCTATGTAAACCACAGACTCATTTTATGCAAATGATTATGTGATCTGCAAAACACTGTTCCATAGTTTACATAGACATTTTTTTCTAAATTTTGTGGCATTAAAAAAGAAATTCCGACAAACCTTTTGAAAGCAGAATTGCTATTGCCTCATAAATTCTGCCGACTGAATTCTGCATTCCATGCAGCTCACGGTTTATCCATTTCAAATATCTGAATACTGTAATCATGATTACTAAGTTTGCTATTAGGGTAGAAGAAGATCAAGAGGTCCATCAAGACTACCCTCCATTTCTCAGTTGCAGCACTGTAGGTAAAAAAAATCCCTAGTGGATCAATTTATCACTTTGGTTCTTGAAGACTGATTTGAAATTGCTGTCAACAACTGTTTGAGGAAGGCTTTTTTTACAGCCCCACTATTCTGTAGGTATAAAAGACTTTTCATATATTTGTTTTCAAATGTCAGAGTTTTAGTTGCTTGTTATGTCCTTAGTTAAACACATCTGTGTTTCTGTCCATTAAGGCTGAAATCAAAAAAAGTAAATCACCACCTTTTCAACTAATTTTCTAGGCCATAAGACCACCTGATTCTAATGAATCCTCATAGCACAAATCCTCCATATATCATGTATCCCTTTAGTCTATGGTTAAAACCTTTTAAGAAGCCCAGAATCAGGCATTTCATACAGAAACATGACTTTACACAGGACAATATGTAACCTTGACCAATACAACAGATTTTTCTTTGAATAATCAGAATGAAGACTAATTGCTGTAGTATTTAGCAGTTCATATTGTTTATATTGTTCCTTATCATTTTAAGGTATTTTAGTTAAGATGTCATAGTTTTCTGCAATTTCTAGTGGAAAGCAAGTAAATATTTTTTTCTACTATATGACCAGGACATTTAGCATGTTTCTTGACAGGACAAAGCTGTCTAAACCAGGACTTTCCTGATTAAATCTGGATAGGTGGTAAGCCTACCTTAGTCTTCTTTTTACAGCTGCATGGTCATGCTGACGTATTGCTATGAGTAGGAGAGATATACGGGACTGTGACACGACAGTAAGATTGTCTTCTTCCCCTCAGTGGTTTGGCTGGACAGGACTCACAACTCTAATGTCATTGTTCCCATTTAAGACAGTGATATTTTTGTGTCTGGACCCTCCTCCACCTCTGCCTTCACTAGACTGCACTAATTAATTGCTGGACTGTAAGTTTTAGTTAGGTACTTCAACTATAACTTCCTTTTAAGCCATTTTTATAGCCCCTTTAATAATTGTGCCTGTTAGAGTTTTAGGCAGTAATTGCTCTGATTCCTATTGAAATGTATATTCATCATTCTGAGGGTATGTGAGATAAACAGCTTTGCATATAGTGCTAACTGCACTGATTTTCACAATATAAGTATATTTTTTAAATGAAGGCTCTTTCATATAGCAATTTGCTCTTGAAAAAGTGAAGCGTTAAGCAGAGCATGCACATTACAGAGCACTGAGGAAGGATGGCTTTGGGACAGGCAGGCCCCATGAAGCTTTGCAGCAGAAAGAGCATGGAACAAAGGAGGTGTAGCCTGCCAAACTCTAAATGTTAACACCATTAAAAACAAGAACAAAGCACTCTGAGTTACTTTAAACCAATGCCTTTGTCTAGCATCTCTCTTTCTTGCTCTCTCTGTCTCTCTCTTACTCTTTAACTCTGGTACACACACACACACCTTTTCTGTTCTGCTGCATCTCTCTCTCTCCCTCTCTCTCTCACTGGCTTACTTGCTCTCACACTGAGCTGACTCAAATTGCACACCTGGTTTTCATCATTCACACCTTACAGAAGGAACTTTTAACCCTTGATTATCCTGGTAGTTTATATTCAGCCACCTGTAGTGGTATGCTTTTATTTGCATTTCCCTATTCAGATCAGACCTATAATAAAGCAGCAGTGCATAAATGTGGTGAAATTCTAACCTATGCTTTTTAATTCTATTTTAGATTGCCCCTTATCTACTGACTTGTGCAATACCTTTTGTTCCACAATCTGAGTTTGCTTTAGTACTTTTTTTCACATCTCAAATAATAAAAAGAGTGCTTCATTTAATATGGCTTGGACCAAGGTTTCACCAATATTCTCAGCTATTTTTGCATATCAGTTGTTTAAAATCACTTCCGTTGTGACTAAAATTAACTGTTATATTAACTGGATATTGTGGCAGTGACAGAAACATGGTACATGAAGGACCATGACTGGGATATCAGCATAACAGGGTACACAATCTACAGGAGGGACAGGGAGGGTAAAAGAGGAGGAGGAGTAGCTCTATATGCAAGGTAAGGGATCCAAACAACAGAACTAAAGGATAAATGGGGAGGAGAGGAGGCACTGTGGGTCACCTTGGAGACAGGTAGTGGCACCACAATCTGCACAGGGGATGTATACAGACCCCCACCTCAGGGGGAAGAAATGGACAAGGAAATGATAGAAGGCATCCTCAGAATGGCAGAAAAAAGGGACATATTGTTTATGGGGGACCTAAATATGCAGGATGTTAACTGGAGCACATTTACCACAACCACATCCAAGAGTAGGGCCATCCTTGATGCCCTATGAGGGCATGCCTCAGACAGCTAATGTTGGAACCCACTCAGGAGGGAGCAATTCTGGACCTCTCAAATGGGGATGGAGAGAGGATCACAAATTTGGAAGTGGGTAGCCATCTAGGAACAAGTGACCACCACACAGTGTGGTTCACAATAATCACAACCGTAGAATCAAGCCATACAAAAGTGAGGGGCACTGGACATTAGAAGGGCTGACTTTGTCAAAATGGTGGAGTGCTTAGGGAATGCACTAGCAAATGAGCAGGAAGGAGGGGTGGAAGAACAAGGGGGAAAAATCAAAACCGCCATCATAGAGGCAACAAGCCTTTGTGTGAAACAAATAAATAAAGCAAAACAAAAGTAGAAAACCACTATGGTTCTTAAAAGAGGTGGCAAGGAAGGTTAGGGAGAAAAAGACAGCATTCAGGAAGCATATAGAATCACAGAATGAGCAGAACAGAGACCTGCATTAGTTAATGCAGAGGGAAGTGGGGAAAGGCAGTCAGGAAAGTAAAGGCCCAAACTGAGGAAAAGATAGCTAGCTCAGTTAAGAAGGGGGGATAAAACCTTTTATGGATACATTAGGGAATGAAGAAAGACCAAGGGAGGGACAGTGAGGCTTAATAAAGAGGAGGAGGAGGGGTGGGCAGAGAGTGACAGTGAGAATGCAGAGATACTTAACAAATACTTTTGCTCAGTATTCACTAAAGAAGAAGAAGGAGAGGTACCTAAACCAAACAAGAGAAGCATTCTGGGTATGGAGTTGATACCAGTCCATTCACAGAAGAAAGGGTCCGGAATGAAGGCTCAAAAGTTAAGGTGGATAAGGCAATGGGACCTGATGGGATTCACCCCAGAATTCTAAAAGAACTAAGGGGAGACCTAGTGGCACCACTGACTATCCTTTTTAACAAATTATGGGAGGATGGTATGGTACCTGAGGACTGGAGGAAGGCAGATGTGATCCCCTTCCACAAGAGTGGGAGCAAGGCAGAGGCAGAATACTACAGACCTTTTAGTTTGACCTCAGTTATAGGAAAATGATGGAATCACTTCTGAAAGAAATAATTGTTGAATATCTAGAGGCCAGTGGGGCACAGGACCCAAGGCAGCATGGATTCACAGTGGGAAGGTCATGTCAGATGAATCTAATAGATTTCTTTGACTGGGTGACCAAAGTAGTAGACCAGGGAGGGGCTGTTAATATGGCCTACTTAGATTTTAGAAGGCATTTGACACTGTACCACACAAAGATTAATAAATAAGTTATTCAGCCTGGGAGTGGGACCCAGGGTGGTAGCCTGGGTAACAAATCGGCTGGACAACAGGATGTAGAGGGTAATAGTAAATGGAGCACACTCAGGAGAAAAGGGAGTTATTAGTGGGGTACCACAGGGTTTAATACTATGACTGGTACTCTTTAATGTCTTCATAAGTGACATTGCAGAGTGGCTGGAAGGAAAAGTATGCCTCTTTGCAGATGACACAAAGATCTGAAACAGGTTTGATACACAAGGGGGGTGGAAGGGATGAGAAGGGACTTGGCAAGGTTGGAGCAATGGTCAAGAGTATGGCAGCTTAGTTTGAATGCAAAGAAATGCAAAGTAATACACCTGGGAAACAAAAACCCAAGGGAAGAGTGCACGGTGGAGGGGGGGTACTAACAGCAACAAAAATGGAAAGACACCTGTGGGTACTCATATCAGATGACCTTAAGGTAGACAAGCAATGTGAGAAGGCAGTAAGGAGGGCTGGGGGGATTCTAGGATACATAGGGAGAGGCATCACCAGTAGAAAGCAGGAAGTTGTTATCCCTCTGTACAGACTGTTGGTGAGACCTCATCTTGAGTACTGCATGCAGTTCTGGAGACCCCATCTCTGAAAGGACACAAACAGGATGGAGACAGCACAGAAGAGGGCCACCAAAATGGTGCAGAGTCTGCACCAGAAGCCATATGAAGAGAGACTTAAAGAGCTTAATATGTATACCTTTGTGGAAGGAGGGGGGCATGAAAGAAACTTTCACGTACCTCAAGGGAATCAACAAAGTCCAAGAGGGTAGCATATTTCAGAAAAAGAGATTCGCAAGAACAAGAGGGCACAATTTGAAAATAGATGGGGACAGTTCAGGGGCAACATGAGAAAGTATTTTTTCATGGAGAGGATGGTGGATGCATGGAACAGCCTTCCTGAGGAGGTTGTGGGGTCAAAAACAGTGGGGGAATTCCAGAATGCATGGGTCCGACATAAGGCAATTATAGTGGGGGGTAGGAGTAAGTAGGTTGTTGGCTATCTAGGATCTGCAGCTTAACCAATAGGTAAGGAAATGGGCAGACTAGGTGGGCCAAGTGATCCTTATCCTGCAACAAAGTCTGTGTTTCTATGTTTCTGTTTCTATGTTATGCAGCAGGCAGTGTTCCCTGACCTTATGGAATAATAGGTGTTCAAAAGCAGCTGCAAGTACTGATGAAAACCTAGTCTGATCCATATTAAAGGAACGCTCCTTTCATTATTTAAAATGTGGAAAAAGTACTAAAGCAGACTCAGAATGGAGAAAGGAGAATATCATACAAGTCAGGAGATAAGGGGTAATTTAATAAGGCATAAAAAAGTATAGGTCAACATTTTTACCACATTCATGCACTGCTGCTTTAAAGACATTGTGTTTTTATAGAGTATTCCTCACTTGTCTTTTTTATTATAATTACCTCCCCCTCAACAAGCTCACTAGGACACTGAGGTCTTCCAGCAGTCACTCTATTGTATATCATCTTACAAAAGAATAACATGGTCTTTGCTTTTATCTTGAGTAGCTCTGTCTAGCAACCTATACGGTGCTCTGTATGTCTATGCACTTCTAATTGATTGATCGATTATACTGTACAAAATGTTACTGTGGTCCTGAACTACACTGTACTTCTGACCCTTTTCATTTTTTTCCATACTCTGTACTTGGATTTCTTCTGTTCTGTATTTGTATCTTGTACTTGTTTGTAATCCTTGTGCCATCTTCATGGCCTGGTCATGCCTGAAAATGATCCAATGGATCAGTGCGCCCACACAGTTAACAAACACATGCAGTAAATAAATAAATAAGTAAATAATGCTGTTCAGTGTGCACCTCCACTTATAATTTTTTTTTATTTCTAGTTGACAAAGCTTCACAGCCGATGGGGCAAGGTAGAAGGAAGCTTCCCAGCTGTATCTTTAGAATGAAATTTACAGTATTTATTTCATTTCATTACCATGTTTTGTGAATCTGCAGCAGCTTGTTTGTATTCAGGACCCAATCCTTAAATGGTTTGCTGCTTCTTCCATGAGTGCAGAAGTCCTGGAAAAGCCATGGAGCATCCCCTTTGCACCACATGCACACCATCAGGGTACTACAGAGTATCCATAGCATTTGGTGTGTGCCCACTATGTATCCTGTGTCTGACCAGTGCACGTTTCTATGCAGGTGGGTGGGATGGTGGGGCATAGCCCTATTTCTGCCCAATCCTGTACACAAACTCCTTGTGGCATAGGGCCAGTGGAGAGGGCCATTAGCTACACCTGCCTAAGGGCACCAGTAGCAGCTATGCAAGTACCTCTACCTGTCCACAAACCACATTTCCTACTCTGTTTGGCCTTATCTTCTCCAGCTCCCAGTCCTCAGAGCCTCTGCAGTGTGCTTGGGGTCCTCTCTGGCACTAGGCAGTGCTCAATGAAATTCTGTTTAATTTTCAGAGAAGGCAGAGAGTGGTGATTCAAGGAGAAAAGTCAAAATGGGAGACCATGACTAGTGGAGTACCTCAGGGGTCTGTTCTTGGACCCTGTCTTTTTAATATTTATATAACCTCCTTGAAAATACCAAATAACGATATTTGGTTAACAAAATGTGTGGACAACTGCAGAACTGGAACTATAACAAATACCCCAAAAAATAAAAATGACTTACAAGAGGCGCTAAATAATATATATGATTGGACAATAGAAAGCAAGCTTGAACTGAATAAAAATAAGTGCATAGCTATGCACTCGGGCAAAAAAAAATAGCTTTTCTTATAAATTGGATAGTATAGTATTTAATAATACTACTGAGGAAAGGGATTTAGGGATTATAATCAGTACAGATTTAAAGTTTAGCTCCCATTGCAATAAATTAATAAGGAGGGCAACCAGATATTAAACTGCATCTTGAGACATATATCAAGTACGGATAGGAAGGTGCTTATGCCCCTCTATAGTGCTCTGGTTAGACCCAACCTGAGGTATTATGCTCAAGTGTGGGCTCCTTATAAAAAAGTAGACATCTATAATATAGAACGAATACAGAAAAGAGTGACCAAGTCCATTGTAGGGCTTGGAGAGAAGACATACCCAAAGAGATTGAGGGAGCTAAATCTGTATACTTTGGAATATAGGAGAACTAGGGGTGATTACTGCTTATTATTCAGATGTTTACAGGACCCTGCACTACTGTCAGTTAGGATTAATTTGGAGGAAAACTAGATATGAACCCAGGGGACATCCCTTTCAGTTTGAGGTTCAAAAATGGAAAACTTTACCTCACAAACACTGGTTTAGTAATAGAGTGGTAGCTGGATGGAAGTAGTAACTAGTAAAAGCATGGATTCTTTCAAAAATAAACTTGATAAATTCCTTCTGGATAGGTAAAAAATGTTGAAATACTGATATATAAATAAAGTGGCAAGCACTATGGATGAAAGTCTAACTCAGCTTGAAATTACCTATGAACCTAATATGGAATCAGTTTATGTTATGTTTGTATCCAATAATGAGTATTTGTTTTTACACTTTTATTGTTTCAAGCAAAAACAATAACATACAGAATTTCTCATTCCAGACATTAAGATGTAATACAGAAATACATGTTAGAGCAAGGCTAAAGTTAATTTAAGCAATCAGGTGTTCAGATATGGGGGTAGAATAGAATGTCCATAAGATCCACATAATAGTCCCAGATAGCTACACCCTGGAAGCATACAGTGGTCAGTTCAAAGAGAATGATATTCCAAACATGAATAAGACTCAACAACCTGTGCTGATATGATCCATTCCTAACATATGGAAAAGTATAGAATATTTAACATTTCAGTGTCATCATACAATCTGAGAATTAGTGAGAAAATAAACAACAAAGTAAACTGGTAAACTACAATAGGATTTTGAGGCAAAATGTTCCCTGAAACAGTGAATGCAACAAATATTATGTAATTTAGGATATACTAAAGTCCCAGTTCAGGAAACAGGCAAATCTGCCCTCCATTGCAGAATCCAATACTTTAATCAGTTGCAAAATAAAGCTGACCATGGCTACATCTTGTGACTCATCGTCACCCATATCCACTGGGTTAGATGCTCTGGTAGCTTTAAATTCATGAACAATAGTTTCCGCTCATTTTCTAGCTTCCTTTGGGTCTGTAAACTAAAAGTATGGCCCCTATAGTAAATACAGAGGCAGGCTGGCATTAGGAGTGAGTGGACAACCACAAGGCTCCTGAGTTTGGGGCAAACACCATCAAATGTTTTTCTACGCATTCTGGTGGCGTAGGATAAATACGGGAAAATATGCAGTGTGGTATCCCCATGGTTGAGACTACTCTTGAGACTCCCATGAGCAGATCCCTGGTCACCACACCATCTGTTACCAACAAAGCAGTCCTAGGGAGATGGCTCAGAACTCCCGCAGCATGAGGAGAAATCCTGTAGGCCTGGATGAAATGTTAAGCATAGTCAGGCCACAAGCCCAAGGCTCCTGGTAGCTATCATTGTAAGAAGACCAGGAGATCATCACCTTCCACACCCTCAGAAAATCCTACAAGCCACAGGTTTGAAGCTCTCTGTGCATTTTCCAAAACATGTAAGTGATATCTTAGCTGCAAATTGTCTTACACTAGCTTATTTGTGGTAGCAAGAGCTTTCCCTGTTTGAGTTTCTGCCAAAGTAGCACCCTTTGTGGCCACTTCAGTTTTAAGGCCTTGTTCCCCCAGAGAGCTTAAAATCATTTCAATTTTTATTATCAATCACCCGCATTGAAAGTTTCAGTGATTTCCATGGGGACTCACCACCAGCGGCAACAAGCCTGGAGCCTCCAATGGCCGCAATCCCTCCACCTGTAGCTGACTACTCCAGTAGTGGCTGGTCTTTAGATCCACTCGGACTGCTCTTCCGCATTCAACCCATGGCAAAAAAATAGATCAATCTGTGCAGCTCTAAGAGAGATATCGAATACTAACAATTTTGATACAGTCCAAAGAGGGAATTCACCAGTTTTGAAGTTTAAACATTCCACGATCTGCTGAATGACATGGAGACACACTGACACAGCAGGCATGCTCCACAGCACCTCCTCAATAATGAGGATTTTTAGAAGAATAGTTTAGGAATGTGGCTACAAAATCAAAACACATTTATGAAGAAAACTATAAATCATATATTATTTTAAAAATGAATGAGAGATCACATACTATGTCTAATAATTACACTAAAAGAAGAAAGCAGAAAATTATAAATGTTTTTTAGATACCACACCTGTGAAATATAAATTCAGTATTGTTAACAGCGCTAGGATTGTTCATGAAATTTATGCATGAGGCTGCCAATAAAGAAACAACAGATTTTTGCTTCTTGAGAAATAATCTTTCATTTTGTGATAGGCATCAAGGTCATAAACACACTGCTAGCTTTTGTTATTGATTGCACTGTTAAGAGACAGAAATTATATAATTTTTTGTACCTGTATTCTTTGCCAGCACATCCCCCTCAATATTTTATCTCCCCAGGTTCTGACATGCAGTACTTTCCTTATCTTTTTTTCCTACTACTATCCCCAAACTGTCTTCAGCAGATCCAGGAGCTCGCTCTCAAGTGACAGGACCATGCTGCAACAAAGTCATCAGCTATTCTGAGGAGGGATGAGCACATTAGGACAGTGTCTGGACAGGACCCCATGCAGCCTATGCAATATGAAGCTGACATCCAAATTAGTTGAGGAAGGAAACATAATGTAGGCTATCACCATATCACAACCCCTCACCACTGTTCCACACCACCAGGTGGGGATACTCCTGTATAAACAGAAGTTGTTTACCTTCCTTGTTCACTCTACACATCCAAAGCAAATAGTGGCGGTCTCCTTGCTGACTTCAGAAAAAAAATTGTTTTCTCACATGGAAAGCAAACATATCTGCTACAAAGCTGATGGGTTTTCTCCAAAATGTATTTCTTATTATGTTTTTGTCTTGTACACATTCTATCTATCTGTTTGCTTGTCTGCCAGTCAGTCTGTTTCCTGTCCATCCATCTGTCTGTCACTTCATCCATCTGTCTGTCTATCTGTCTATCTATTCATCTGTCTGTCTGCAATCTGTCTGTCTGTCTCTCCATCCATCTGTCTGCCTGTCTGTCTGCCTCTGTCTGTCTGTCTATCTATCTATCCATCCTTCTATTTGGATCGAGGATTCAGGTTTTACCCTTTTACAATGTCCACTGCAGATTACAAAATGTATCTTTTGTTTGCATATTTCTGTTCAGCCTTTCACTAGCCAGCATAAATGTCACCTGATTGTCAGGCTAATGTAGTTCTTCACATCATCACAAAAAATTTACTTTAGTCATTCTATATGTGTTACACATTCCTTTGAGTACTGATACTGACTTTTTATTGAAGACTAATTAATTTATGTTTTTATTTATTTATTACTAGGATTAAAAATACCTTTGAACCAATGGTTCTTTTACAAAGGTTCCACATCAGCAAGATTAATAATTCTAAGGTTATTGTACAAATGCTGTGATGCTAAAGCCCTATATGGAGATAGAGCCCAAGATGACTTTACAGCACTGGTTGTACTATGAATAACTTATTGATCAAGGCTTTTCCTTCCAGTTTTTTCCTTCTTATTCTATATTCAGAAAAATGTACCTGGAAGCATTGCATATTATTTGGTACTTCAAACCACCATAGTTTTTAGTCCTGAAAATTAAATTTGGTTCTCTTCTTAGGAATATTGACTGTATTTCCAAATATATTTCTCCTACAAAATTGGATTAGACCTAGAATTCCTCATGTCTAGGCACATCCTGGTCAAATAGTCATAGCTTCTAATACCTTCTGGGTTGATGCCAACCTTGTACTGGAAGATTAAACTCTCAGTCAGTTTCAATCACTTTTATTGATGCTACAGTGGTTGACATCTGCTTGGTAGATAACAGATTACTTTCTTTCTCCCTGAAGTCTGATGTGTGTCTGTTTGTTCCCTATCAACAAGCAAACCACGGAGCAGCTAATAAGAAAAAACAGGTGTTAAAACTACAAAGCAGGAATTAGAATGCAAGTCATTTATCCCTTGAACAAGGCAACAGGATTTTCACACCAATCACACAGGTACAGTACTGTATCTGTTATTGAAATGCAATGGATTTCTTCTACAAAAATATTTTCTAGCATATTCGCAACACGTACTGTAGTACTGCAATGTACAGTTTCAAAATCATGTTAACATCTTTGTCAAGTGGTGAAGTTTCTCATTTTTATTATAAGTTTGCTGGGTTTCATTTCCTACTGTGTATCAGATACCTGTATGAATCAGTGACTCAGTAGCAGCATACTCTCTCCTGCTGCCAGAAGATCAGCAGGTTGTGGGTTCTAGACCCACACAGGGTGTTTGGGGTGATACCCACAACTGATGCCATAGTGTAGTATGAAGGAAGAGGGCTGTACTGTAGAGATGAGATGTTAATCTGAGGTCTCTTCTGCTAATCTCTGACTACCGTCCAGACATAAGTTAAAGATCTCATGAAAATTATCAAAGAAGAGTGGTGGAGTTTTCCCCTGTATCATGACCAACAATCTGCCTGTAAAGGAAACAGGTCCATGTATCCTACTCCAGGATGTACCTGGAATGAGCTATCATAGCTTAATCAAAATTTAAAAATATACTATGACAATTGTCTTTGAGACTTCTGGATGACTCATGTTATGCTGAGTGGTAACAAAATCTGGAAGGCCATGTGTGCAAATGATAGAAGTCTAGGAAATACAATTCCAGACATAGAGGCAGTCATGGCAGAGGGCAACCCAGATATTGTTGCCATTACCAAGTCATGGTGCACTAAAAACCAAGGTTGGGATGTGGCCATACCAGGCTATACTCTGTTTAAGAAAGACAGGGTGGAAAGGAAAGGTGGGGAGGTAGGAGTAGTACTAGCAGGTTTATTTATTGAGCACCCTTTCCTGGAGGTTCAGGGCGTGTACAAATCAGGCAGGTAAAACAGTTGCAATACCAGCACAGTACAATAAAACAGCAGTAAGGTCAGAAGAGGATAAAACAATGTTTATGTGATGCAGTGCTTTATGTGATGGAAAGCATAAAAGTGACTGAGATACAGGGAATATGGGGAATAGAGGTATTGTGGGTCACCCTGGAGACCAGGAATGGAGCCTTTATTCACAGTAATGTGATCTTTTGACCTCCAGCACAAGGGGAGGCATTAGATAAGGTACTGGTACAAGCAATTAGCAAAATGGCAAAGAAGTGGGAGGTGCTGCTGGTGGGGGACTTCACTCTGTGGGGTGTATACTGTAGTCTCCCAGCAGTGGCTTCAAATAGGAGAACAGACATCTTGAACTCCCTGCAGGAGGCATTTCTGAGGCAACTGATCAATGAGCCTACTTGTGATTGGCCAACACTGCAACTGGTACTCTCTAACAAGGACAATACTGCAGATGTCAAGGTGGGAGGCGATCTGGAGACCAGAGATCACCATTCAGTGTAGCTCACTATAAGGGCATCTGAAGAATTGAATCACACAAGAGTAGAGGTCCAAGACTTCAGGGAGGAAGATTGTATAAAGATGGATGAATGCCTCAGGGATGACCTGGCAGGGGGAATGACCTAGATGGGGTGGAGGAACAGTCGGCAAAGATAAAATGAGCAATAGGGAGGGCAACACATCTTTGCATCGAGCAAGTGAGCAAAAGCAAGAGGAGAAGGAGACCCCTATGTTTCTCAAAAGAGGTAGCAAAAAAGGTAAAAGCTAAGAGAGTAGCATTGAGAAGGCATAAGGAAATGTAGAGGGAGGACTGTAGTGAGGTGCATCAGGGGAAATAGAGGGAAGCAGGGAGAGCAGCAAGGAGTGCAAAAATGCAAATGGAAGAGAGAACAGCCCAGGCAGTAAGGAAAGGGTATAAAGTGAAAAGAGGAAGGTCAGTGATGGGGATGAAAGGTTAAAAAGGGATGAGTGGACTGTGCAGAGGGGGACCAGAAAAAAGCAGACATCCTGAACAAATACTTTTGTTCACTGTTTAAATAATAAGGAGAAGGGGATGGACCACAAAACAGTAACATGTGCATTGAAGGGAGGGAGGTGGATACTCGTCCATCATCAGAGGAGAGATTCCTGAAGGGACTCGCTAATCTGAAAGTTGACAAAATGATAGGGCCCGACAGGTTGCATCCAAGGAAATTAAGGGGAGCTCAGGGTAATACAGTACTGGCTGCACTTCTGACAGTCCTATTCATCAGCTCACTTGGAACAGGATTGGTTCCAGAGTACTGGAGGAGAGTGGATGTAGTCCCACTACATAAAAGTTGTAGCAGGGAAAAGGCTGGTAATTATAGGCCAGTCAGCCCAACATCATTGGTGGGGAAGTTAAAGCAATCACTGCTGAAGGAAAGGATTGTGGAATTTCTTGAATCAATGGGTTACACAACCCAATCCACCATGGATTCATGGTGAGAGGGGGGTAGATCACGTCAGACTAATCTGATAGATTTTTTTGCTGGTTGAACAGGGAACTTGATCAGAATGGAGTGGTGGACATAAACTACCTAGATTTCAGAAAAGACATTCAACACCATTCCATGTAGGTGGCTCATAAGCAAGCTGAGTAGCTTAAGGGTGAGACTAAAAGTTGTTAGCTGAGTAAGAAACTGGTTAGGGGACAGGCAGCACAGGGTGGTGGTAAACGGAGTTCATCCCAAGGAAGGGAGTGTGACCAGTGGGATGCCACAGGGATCAGTGGTGGGACCAGTCCTCTTTAATGTCTTTATAAGTGACATTGTAGAAGAGCTAGAAGGGAAGGTCTACCTCTTTGTAAATGGCACCAAAATCTGCAATAGAGTGTACACTCAGCGGGGAGGGGGAAATGGATGAGCAGAGACTTGAGAAAACTAGAGAAGTGGTCAAGGGTATGGCAGCTGGGGTTCAATGGAAAAAAGTGCTAAATAATGCACTTGGGCACAGAAAACTGGGGCAGAGTACAAAATGGGTTAGGGTGGCCTGATGACCACTGAAATAGAGAGGGACCTGGGAGTAATCATATCAGATGACCTAAAGATGGCCAGGTAGTGCAACAAGGCAGTTGTGAATGTTAAAGGGATGCTGGGGTGCATAGGGTGGGGTACCACCAGCAGAAAGAGGGAGGTGGTGTTGCCTCTGTATAGATCACTGGTAAGACCTCACCTAGAGTACTGTGTCGAGTTCTGGAGACCACATCTCCAGAAGGTTATAGACAGAGTGCAGGTGGGCCAGAGGAGAGCAAACTAAAATGGTGCAGGGTCTGCATCAGAAGCACTATGAGAAGAGACTTAAAGACCTGAATATCTATACACTGGAAGAGAAGCAGGAGAGGGTGAGATATGATAGAGGCCTTTAAATACCTCATGGGGTAAACAAGGTGCATAAAGGAAGTATTTTTCAGGAAAAAAAGGAGCACAAGAACAACAGGACATGATATGAAACTGGATGGGGGGGTAAATTGAGGAGGGATGTGAGGAAGTACTGCTTCACAGAAAGATTGGTGGATTCCTGAAGCAGCCTTCCAGCAGAGGCGTGGGGGTGAAAATGTGGTAGGGTTCAAGAATGCATGGGATAGGCACAAGGGAATCTTAGGGGTAAGGGGGGATGGATAATGGACCAGCGATCAAGTAAGATCTGTGGTGATACCGTAGGCAGGGATAAAATAAAATGGGGAAACTAGGTGGGCCAGGTGGTCCTTCTCTCCCAGCAAATTCTATGGCTTCCATGTTTCTATGAGCAAATATAAAGCTGCTTGGGGAGATATATGCTGAAAATGGTAAGTAAAAGCCTTGCTGTAGGAATGGTTAAAGCTAACCTTCATTTCAAATTGTGACCCAAAATTTGGGATCTTGGAAACCCTAAGTGTTCCTTTTTATAAGAAAGATTTACTTCAACTACACAGCAATATGTGTATTATTCATCAACTTTAAAATAGGTTAAACTAGACATTTGGATCACAGAAACAGCATAAGCATCTCTGATGCACATTGCTGGCAACAAGCATACCATTTTAGTCAGGAAGATATGAAGGGAAGCAAGCTGTTGTTTTGAGGAAAAATGTTAAATCAAATCAAAGTTTATTTATAAAAGGTGCCTTTCCATAGTTCAAGGCACCTGCAAATATTAAAATCACATCAACAATAAATCATAAAATACAAATATATAAAACCCATAAGTTATCAACAATATAACAATAATTATAAAAAGACAGCAATAGTATACTTCTTCACCAAAAGCTAGACCAAAGAGGTATGTTTTTAATTCAATTTTAAAACTTTGGATGGTCAGGCATTCTCTTATCCAATCAGGCAGAGGATTCCACAGGGTAGAGGCCACAAATGCAAATGAGCAGGCCCCAAATGTTTGTAAACACACCATGAGATCCTCTAGCAATCTCTTATCAGTGAATCGGAGAGATGGGGAGGGGTGATAGGGAGAAAGGAGATCTTGCAGTTAGTGGGGTCCCTGGTCATGTAGAGCTTTACAGGTCAGCAAACCGACCTTGAAGGTGATATGCCACAGCACTAGTAGCCAGTGCAGTCTGCGGAGCACGGGCATAATATGACTTGTCCTAGAGGTACCAGTCAAAAGCCTGGCAGCTGCATTCTGCACCAGCTGCAGGAGGTGGATATCAACCCCTGGTAACCCTAGGTCCAGGGCATTGCAGTAGTTAATGTGGGTGGACATGAAGGCATGGACCAACATTGGAAGATCCTCGCGATGGATCAGATGTTTCACCCAGGCAATATTCCTCAGATGGAAAAATGAGGTCTTGACAACAGCTGACACCTACAATTTCAGGGTCAGACCGTCATCAAAAATAACACCCAGGTTCCGCATCCAATCTGAGGTGGTAAGCTCAACACCCCTGAGCCAAAGGCCCGAGGGCTGTCCAGCTGACACACCACACCTATGAGGATTTGGGTCCACAACCAACACCTCAGTTTTGTCTGTATTCAACTTCGACCAACTAGCACTCATCCAATGCTGGATCTTGAATAGACAGTTGTCAAACACCAAGACAGTATCTCTCTGTCCTAGCACAAAGGATATGTACAGTTGAGAATCATCTGCATAGTAATGAAAACTCAAACCATACCACCTAATAATGCCTCCCAACAGCAGCAAGTACATGGTGAACAACATGGGTGCCAAAATGGAGCCCTGTGGTACCCCGTAGGATAGGGGGTGAGAGTCAGAGGAATAAATTCCCGAGACCACTCTCTGAGTCATAACCACAAGGAATGATCAAAACCATCTGATGACAGTACCAGACAGTCCACAGGTGAATTGCAGGTGCTCCAATAGCACACCATGGTCCACCATGTCAAATGCCGCTGAGAGATCAAGGAGGACCAAGATGGAACAGGCCCTCCGATCTCTCGCTGTTAGGGGAGCATTAAGGACCCAAACAAGGGCCATCTCAGTGCTATGTCTCTTCCTAAAATCAGACTAGAGAGTGTCATAGACATCATGGGTGAATAAATGATCATCCAGCTGCATCACAACCACATTCTCAATAACTTCTCAACACAGGGAAGGTTAGAGACAGGTCTGTAGTTGGCAAGACAGTTCGGGTCAAGAGAGGATTTTTTCAGGAGTGGTCGTACAACTGCCTCCTTAAGGGGATCAGGAAACCCCCCCCTCTCCAAAGACCTCCAAACTACCTCAGCCAGGACCAGGCAGATTTCCTCAATGCATCCCACAAGGAGATGCTTTGGGCCTGGGTCCAAACTGTAGCTAGTTGGCCACAGATCCTGTATGATCCTCATAATGTCCATGATGTCCAGCTAGCTAATGTCAGACTAGGCAGACCAGGTGCTTGCAACCTCCCACCGACCACTACCATCCCTCGTAGAGAGGATTGGACGGATACTGGATCTGATGGTGGCAACCTTATTTGCGAAAAATCGAGCAAACGGGTCACACCTTTCTTGTGACAAGGCTCCTTCTGACTGCAGACAAATTGGATTGCACAATCTGTCTACAGTCTGGAAGAGCTGAGCTGGTTGATTTTGCATGGCGGCAATCTCCCAGGACAGGAATTCTGCCTTCTTACAGGGACTGTCGATTGATAGATAGTATAATGGTCCATCAGTCTAAGACTGTCAACATCCAGTCCGGATTTCCGACAGATCCTCTCCAACCTTCGGCCAACTCTATTCAACTCCCTCAAGGTCCCATCAAATCATGGAGACCTTGAGCAAAGAGTAAGTGGTTGAACATGAACAGAAGCGATGGAGTCCAGGGCATATGACACCACCCTATTATAGGCAAGTACAAGATCACCTGGACCCATGCTTTCACTCATCAGGCTCAATAGGTCTAGCACCACCACCATTAGGCCCTCTGGGGTCACGCCCCTCAAAGGGCGGCACCGAACCATCTCTGTAGGGGCAGGCCCATTGGAGGGAGCCATGAAGCTGAGCCCTATAATGTGATGGTCAGACCAACCGACAGGTTCCACCACCAAGTCAGTAATCTCCATCCCCAGGAGGAACACCAGATCAAACGAGTGACCGCCAACGTGAGTCACGGAGGAAATAACCTGTGTGAGACCCAGCAAAGACATAAGCTAGAGGAGATCTTGACCAAAATATGAGAGTTCATCATCGACCCAGGCATTGAAACACCCCAGAATTAACCATCTGGGGATCCCAATACCACAGAAAATGAAGTCTGTGATCTCCTGCAGGAATTCTTTCCCATCACCAGGTGGATGGTAAATGAGCAAGATCCTGCACCCCACACCTACACCCACAATACACACAAAGGAGCTGGTGAACCCCATGGGCACATCCACAAGGCCCAGTTCTGCTTTAAAACAAATGACTACACCCCCGGCCCTATGATCTGTCTACGGGCGGTGTATCACTGAGTACCCAGCTGGAACCACAGAAGCCAATACTGGGCCTGCATTCTCATTCGGCCAGGTCTTGGTGATGCATATCAGGTCACATGAACCGAGAAGATCTGCAATTATAGCAGTCTTGTTTTAAACAGACCTGGCATTGCACAACACTGCCCAAGTCAGATGAACCGACGGGGAAGACCACAATACCTGCCTGCATAACACAGAGCCCTTGGGTATGCGAACCAGACACGAAGGAACCCTATCATGGTCCCATTTTGCCCCAGGGTGTCTCCTAGTCCCCACCAACTCAATCTGGATGCTTCTTTCTGTCCCCTCACCAGGCTCAGGACCCCACCTCCTCCTGTGCCTCCTGACTATCCCCAAAGCACGACATCTAAAATATGTCATAGATGGCAAAGGGAGACAGTCAAAAGGATGGAGGTCCCAAAGTCTGGAGGGGGAATATTGCCTGTCTTTTTTTCCCTCCGAACACATCACAAGCAGCAGCAGTCAGTCACTAACAACCAACACAAGCAATCACACTCGAACAACCACAGTCAACAAAACACTCACACCCAGCAAACTTCCTTACAACAAATAACCAATAAAAATACCCTCCCCAACCCCAAATAGCACAGCACACAATAAACAAAATATGGCAAGATATAAGGGTGATTACTGAGAAAACATAATTTCACCACAGATGAGTACTCTCCTTTAATCTGATGAACACCAAAAAGTATGCCTCTATATGACGATTGCATGGACCAAGCAAAGCCAGAGTACAGAGCTGTAAACCTGGTGACTCATTTGAGAATCATACCACCATCGCTTACTGTGTAACTTTCGGCAAGCCACTTATTTATTTTCTTTATATAAAACTGTTTAGCCATAAGGGCACTTTGAGCTGGGGGGGCTGCTTGTTTCCAGGCATGTGTCATGGAGGAAGGGGAGATGGGTATAAAATAAACAAAACATGAGAGAACAAATACAATAACAATATGACCAAATAAATATTATAATTAAGGATATCAACTAGTACTTCTGGCTAATAACTATTCAAAACTTAAATAAAAAGAAGATACAAAAGCCCCAATATTCAAACGCTTCACTCAGCACTAACAGGAGAAACCCTGCGCTATGTAGAGATGGCATGTCTGACGGTGGGTGTGGCCTCATTCAAAGAGCCCCATAGTATGGCACTATGTGGTTTACATTATTGTGCTCAATACACCACTGTGCCCATGGAAAATTCTTACATACAAGGCACAGTGGTATAGTGAAAGGAGTCTGAAAGTGCTAGAAGGCTGCTGTGGCAGTGCTATTTAATGCTTCAAACCCTGCTATTAACAACATGCACAGTGATGCATGATCACCCCTCGCTCACAGAACTGGTGAGTGATTAAATAAAGATAAGAAACAAAATGTTATCCCTCCTCATCCAACCACCATTACTAATCCCTGGTAGTCTAATGGTACCCTCTCTCCCATCTGAGCCCCATACAGTCATCTTCCCTGGTGATAGTGGTCTCCCCTCCCTCACCTGATGCCAATACAAATCAGCAGCAGGTAAGAATGGTAATTTTTGTGATCCATCCTGATGTTGGCCCAGGCCATCCCCATAACCCTATACTTAGTCAGCATACGGTATACATGTAGATCTTCTGACCTGCAGTCTCTTAGGTGAACTAATGTGATGCCATAGTTTAGCACCTTACATATGCTTTTATGCTTAGTTAGGACTGTTATGTATAGTGAGATAAGTTTTGCCTATGTTTAGATGTGATTCTGCTAATGTAATGCTAGTATAAGAATATGCCATTTCCAGCCAGTGATCCTTGTGTGGAAATGTACTGAGAAATCTTGTTTACTCATTTGTGGTCTACAGCGCCACCTGCTGCTACAATAATTTTACCATAATTATTAATATACTTCTGCAAAAGACTATAATGCTATACATTGCCTTGTATATATTAGTAATCCAGGAGCACCCTCTACAGCCAGGATGCACACTGCTGAAATCAGCAAGTAATAGTGATGTCAGCATATTTGTGACTAAGCCATTGTCCTTGCTGCAACATGTAAGGACACACCAAACCTGTAACAATTTAGATGTTGCATCTGGAAGGGCAACTTAGATAACAGCAATACTGCCCACCAAATTAGCCAATCAGGATAATGAAGAATACACACTCTGTGCATACATGAGCCTATCGCCATAGCAATGGGACTTAATCTTATCTTGTTACATGGCAAAAATAACATGACGAGAAGCAAAAGAATCGATAGGTCGAAGTGTGTCATGTGGACCGAGAGCAACACAACATTATTCCAGCAATAATGCCGTGTTGCTTGTGAAGTACATAAAGCAGCCACAGATGAGAAACGAGCACTGTTTGGGATATAGAAATGCACACCAGGAGAAGTGTCTTGTCTATCCCACCTACCCACCCAAATGTCCACAGTACATGCACACCAGTAGGTAGTCAGATGAAGGAGCTGGACATCAGTTTCATTTTCAGTCATTCACGGGTGACAGGACCGTGAACTGTAAGTAGTACGGAGCATGGACTGCAACTGAAACGAAGAAGTAGATTGTTGAAACCCAGAGTTGCATGAGTGATAGAGCAAGGTAAAAATAAAGCAGCATTTAAACACCATCAATTGTTGTGAAACAGCACAGGAAGGCGGGGGATGTCTTATGCAAATTAAGCAAAGATGGGGAAGCCGACTAAAAAGAAGTTGGAACATAGGGTCCTCCTGAGCGAGCTGCAACAGTTAATAGCCATCTCGATTTTCAAAGAAATAACATTTCTCGTTAAATTAGGCATTCATATTGTTGCATACCAAATTTGTAAATGGACACATCTGTATATCAGAAGGTGTCAGGTGTAACTGTCAGAAGTGCAGTAAACGTTTCTTTCCAACGGAAACACAGTGAGGCACTCATTTATTCCAAAACTCCACAGTGATGTGACACAGTCCTACTAATCCACAGGCCATGTTACAAGTGCATTAAGCCACTTCGAAGGTGGCATCTAATGGGGAATTAATGCATGGTTGGGCCGTTGTAGGCACTCGGCCTGCGGCCTCGTGCCTCAACGGTCCCAACCATGCATTAATTCCCCATTAGATGCCAACTTCTTCATGGCTTAATGCTTACTTAGTATAAGACTGTGTGTAATTCTGTTTTTCTTTGAGTTTTTCTATGATGACATCACTATGGTGGAGGTTCCAAACTCCCAGCTAACAATAAGCTGACCTTTCTGTATGCATGTACTGTATCATGTACTTGAAAATAAACCTTTACTCTGTAAGTACCTGATTTCTGCGTCGTGCTTTGCCATCAGGTGTAGAACCTGCCAAATCTTACACTAAGGTCCCAAAAGCCTCCTTAAACAGCATTTCAGACCATTTTAAAGGCCTTTACCAAAGGGGCCTCCTTCAGAGCACTCAGGAAGGAATTCCAAGTCACCGGGACAACTTGTTCAAATGCTCAGTCACCCAAGGATTTTAGCCTAGCCCTGGGAACTTCAAGGAGACCCACATGGGTGGAGCAGAGACAGCAAGTGGTAAAAGGAAAAGACAGGTGTTTAAGCAGGTAGTCAAACATATCCCATAGAGGGCTTTATAGGTTAGTAACCCAACCCTGATGGTGATTCACCACTACATTAGCATTCAGAGCAACTCACAATGGATGAGGGTTGCATGGCATTACCTAATTAGTCCAATCTGCATTCATGTGCAGTATTGCTGTATGCAGACTTAGTTCATTTGTGTCCACAAGTCCTATATCAATACATGGCTTTGTAGATTGATACAGGGCATGTGCGGGTCAGATAGCAGCCAGCTAGGAAGGTGAGCGGAGGGTAATTAATAACTGCTGACTGGTGGGGGTGTTGGCCTTGGGGACAAGACGGCAGGAGTGTACTAGGGGTGAGGACTAGTGGACACTGGGGAGGTCTCTATCATGAGAGCAGAGACTGGATGAGGGAAGGGGTGCCACTAGCACCAAGGAGAAGGAATGCATGGGTACTGGATGAGGGAGTGTTATACCATTAGCATGAGGTAGAATGAATATATATGGATTGGGTGAGGGAGGGAATACCTCTAGAACCAGGGTGCATGAATATATAGGAATCAGGTGAAAGAATAGGGGTACTTCTAGCACCAGGGAGAATTAATGTATGGTGATTGGGTGATTGGGTGATTGGGTGAGGGGGGTACCACTAGCACCAGGGAGAATAAATTATGGGGGGGGGTCATGTGAGGGAGGAAGGTACCATTATCACCAGGGGAGTTCATTGTACATTGTCTGTGACCACCATTTGGTTTGAGGAAAGGAGCACCAAGTGAAACTGTACTGTTTCTGTTCTGTAACAGAAACACAGCACCCATGACCACTGGTTCTGTCCCAACCCACGCACCCTGCATAGCTGGAAACACCTACCAAAATAGTAATCTGCCTGTACAGAGGATGAGAGGGCAGTCAAACCATGAGCGGTTATGCTGAGCAGCATTGACACTGCATGCTCTGGATGCAGTAAGGAAGAGTTGCGAGTGGAGACAACACATGGAAGAGAGAGCAGCTGTTAGTGGCTATCTTGCCACTCACCCTTCCCTGGACACCAGTCTCCATGAAGTAAGCAGCACACAGCCCCTGCAGCAAGATGCCGAGATAGAGAGACAGAAAGAGAGACAGCTGTTCTGAACATGTGTTTCTGTCTTCTAGTTGTAAGCTCCTTGAACACTTCTTCCCCAACCTCAAATACAGTTACACACTGAGACGAGCAGGTACTCGGTGAGACAGTGGGAACTGATGCAGGGGGAAGGGGTAATGCTGCCCTGTGTCCAATCGCACAAAACAGATAGCGAAACACTGTGAGGCAATCCATGTACACGCAGCATGTGAAAAACACTTGCCGGAGTGTCCCCTCTCTCTCTGTCTCATTTGAGGTCCCTCCATACTGCAGGAGACACAAAGCTCCTGCATGTAGTTGGGTCCCAACAGGCTGCTGTGCTTTTCTGTTTATCTGCCTGCTCTTATCCATGTATTAATTTGACAGCACCCCGGAAGGATCCTCTGTAAGGCTTCCCCCCTCCATGGGAATCTTAGCTCCCCCTGCTCTGGAGAGGGGTTCCTGGTAGTAGTGCAGAGACACAGACACACTGAAGTGTTGGTGAACCATGTGCCGCTGAAAGAGAGAGAGAGAGAGAAGTACAACACGGAGACTCAGTGACAGCATGAAATGAAAGCTGCTGCACTCTCCACTCTCTCTGATTTTGTGCAGCACTTGTAGGTGACTCTGTGTAGCCAGTCTGCATGACAGAATCAGGAGAGAAAGTGTATGCTGGACTGCCATGTGTTTCGTCCCTGTTCTGACACACAGCAGTGCATATATAGCATGTTCACCAGTGTCAGCAACACAGTAGTTGTTCTGGTAGCAGAACACATAAAATATTTCCTGTTTTCCTTACTTAATCATGCTTTCCTCATCTTTTTTGCATGTCTGGTGACAGCCCATGTTATAAGTGCAATAATCCATTCCAGGGTGTGTGGTTATTGAGTATTAATCAACACCCTGGGTGCTGTGAGGGCACTTGGCCTGCAGTCACATGCCTCACAATGCACCTGGGGTGTTGAATAATCCCCAGTAACCACACACCCTGTTGTGGGTTATTGCTTACTTATTATATATATAAGTAATAAGGCATGACAGGGTGTGCATTATGGTGAAATAATCACATGCATCAGATGCATTGTTAGGCACAAGGAGCCATCGAGTGCTTGTAAATGCACCTGAGAAGTATGATTATTTCATTATAATGACACACCCCTGGAGTGTCTTATTGCTCTTATAAAATTGCATAAATATATGACTTAAAATAAGCAAAAATAAGAAGAAAGTATTTTAAAAAGATAAATATTGGACCTTTCATTGAAATATGCTTCCATTTTAACTATGAATACAAAAAATAACCCCTATTCTGGAAACTGTGGGGTTAGCTAAAAATATAAAACATAATGAAAACTGTGTGTGGCACACATTTTTATAAGGAAAAAGTTACCTTGCATTTTAAATTAATACAAGTATTGTTTCTTATTGGAAATGTGTTTAAAACTTTAAACCTGCTAGGTTGCCTTTTTTTGGTGTGGGGTGATTGATTTCACCTGAAAATATCCATGCATGATTCAAATGTATGTGCTTTTATAAACTTCAGGAATGTATTTAGCAGTTTGGATCTGCCTCTGCCTATGTAACTGTCTTTTCTCACGTTTGCTCTTTGTTTATGAAGTATTATTGCCTACTTTTTTCATCCTGTTTTTTTTTCTGACTTTCCCCACGTTCAAGACATGTAATGTTTACCATGGAATACAGGGATTCAAAATTCTGCTCAGTTCCTCTGGCAGAATGTTCCTCTCCTAACACACTGTAACACACACAAGAAAGGCCTCTTTTAGAGCCACAGACTCAATTATCTCACTGTCAGGGCAAGAACAAGAGATTTCCCTGATGAGCAGTTAAATACAGAAGGAGGATATTTCATTGTTAGCAAAGAAACAGTTGTAATGAAAACTATAAACAATACTTAATGTTTCTAATGTGTTTATGTGTGTAAGGAGAAATTGATGATCAGGTAAACAACATTTAATTAATATTATTTATTTATTAAGGGTAGTTTTATTTTTAGGGCCCAGTTGAAGGTTTTTTTACCCTGTAAAGGTAGCAGCCATGTTTGCTGTGGAATACAGGGTTTTAAATAATTGATTAGCAGGTTTTTTCTTGGGACAATACTAACTGTACAGAAAGCATTTATATAGGTTTTCTAGAAGTGTTATGTTTGTTAAACACAGTGAGGCAAGTGCTATGCATTTTCACAATGTTTTAGAACTTTTATGAGCAAAACGCTAATCAATTTTTAGAGTTAAATAAAACCCTGGGGATATCAGTTTTGGTTGTAGGGGACTGAAGGAAGATAGTTCTGGCTGAAGGAGGACTCATTTGCTCATCATGTGATATGGTTTAGGACCAGGATGACTACGCATTATGTTCTAATAATGAAAGGTCACCTGTCTGGTTTTAACCAATTAAAGTTCTTTGATTTTTAGACCCATTTTATAAGCTGCTTTAAAATTCTGAAATTAAATCATTTTTTTATAAGGATAAAACATCTTTTTGAATTTCTGTCAGTACTTTTTGCAAGTATTGTAGGCCATACAATACCATTTCAAGGGGACATTAAATAATTATTTAAATAATCATCTTCCAAAGGGAAAGGTTAGGTGTTGTTAAAACAGAGCATGATGTATGAATTATGTGATGAAAGGTATAAGAAGAAAGTGTAGGAGGTTAAAAATTGCACAGTTCTTAACGAAATTGACTAATGTGAAACCAAAATTCAGAAAAAAGTTTAAAGAAGTATTTCTAAAAAAGTTTAAAAAAAACTTTCTTACAGTTTTATAAACAGTATCAATATATAGGTGCTATGATAACTTGATATCTATCTATCTATATGTATATATTATAGTGGCATAATAGCACCACTATATTTATGGTTAAGTAGGCACTTCAATATTAAACCCCAATTTTTTTACTTTAATAACTTCAGAACTGCTCAACAGATTTGCATGACATCTTGTATGTGCAGTCTCGTGGGGGTAGATCTCTGGATGTGGTTAGTTTTGTTTTGGTTGGTTGTACAGATTCTGAATTCTGGAAAGTGAAAAAATGAATTTTCAGGGTATTTTGCTGTTTTTTTTTTTAACTTGCCTAGTGCCCAGACGGTTTGAAATTTTGATCTTAGATTTTCAGGGGAGAAAGGAGCTGGCTCACAAATGTAGCTTTTGCTGGTTTGATGAAAAAAATATTTATCCATTCCAAAGTTATTTAATTTTTGAAATTTAAGTTCTGAGCATGTTCAGTAAGCACTTCAAGATAGCTGTAAGAAATGAAAAAATAATCCTTTTTCATATGGGCCCAATCATTTTTCATGAGGAAAAAATTCCTTTTTCATTTGCTGCCATCTTGTTTCCATTTAAAAAAAAATTTCAAAACCCACAAAAAATGACATCCTTCAGAGAGACAAAGACTTCTAATCAGAACTCCATTTGGTGGATTCTGCACTTAACTGTCAAAGAAATGACATGGACATTTTTTGTTGTTTACATTTGAATTCCTTTTTCATGACTCGCTTCCAGTACAAAAATCTTCATATGAATGAAAATATCACATTAAAATGTTCCTGTTACTTGCCATTCCTGTATTTATGTAATCTTCCCCTGGTGTCAAGTGGTGCCCCCACCACCCACTGATCACCATCATGTTACTTATTTAATTGTTCCCTAGTGTCTAGTGGCACCCCCACCCTCTGATCACCATCCCTATAATTATGTAATCATTCCCTGGTGTCTAGTGGTGCTCCTCCACCCACCATTCACCATCCCTGTAATTATGAAATATTTCCCTGTTGTCTAGTGGAACCTCCCCATTCCCTCCGATCACTGTTCCCATAATGTTTATTATTTCCCTGGTGTCTACTGGCAACCTCCCACCCTCTGATCCTCATCTTCAACATTGTTTCATTTTTCCCTGGTGTCTAGTGTCACTTCCACCCTTTGATTGCATTTCTTGTACTTATGTATTTATCTCTGGATTCTAGTGGTACCCCCACCCTCCGATCACCATCCCCATTCAGATTTTTGTTTCCCTAGTGTCTAGTGGCATCCCCCACCCCTCCGATCACTGTCCTTTCAGAAATAAAGAAAATGGTCCCTCAATGTCTTTTTTTTCTTAAAACCTGTTAAAAAAAGTCCCTTGCTGATCCTACCTTCCCACCCTGACCTTCCACTCAGCACCCGCCACCCCACACACCCTCACTCACCTGAACAGGTCCCAGGGTGAAGATTCACTCTCCAATGGAAAACAATGTCTTGCTGCCAGAAATGCTGACTGCTATATGAGAAAGTAAGGTAAGTGTTGTTCAATGTATTTCAACTGTGATGCATAACTTTGCCATTTTTGCATATCGTTACAATAAATTTGGAACATGGCCTTTTTGGTATCCCACCTCATAAACAATGGCAGTGAAATTCTGGAAATCCAGCCTGAAATGTGATTTCGTAGTCACATAGCGAAATCACCTTTCAGGCAGGAATTAAAAATTGAAATTGAAAATGGGGAGCAGTCTTTCTTGGGTTGTCAACCCTAAAGCTCACTCCCTTAGATGTGTACATTTCTGGACTAAATACAGTAGCACCCTGCAGTTATGAACCCCCCACTTCCAAACTGACCAGTCAACCAGACACCCACCTGCCCCTCTCCCACAAGCCACCAATAACACTCCAGGAGCTAGTTTAATAGGCTACTCATTTCATGCATTTGAAAAAGCAATATGGCACTTTGAAATGGCTGTCAGTGGTAAATGTAAATGAGTAATGCTGTCAATTGAAACCAAGCTTGAAATACTGAAACAGCTTGAGAGGAGAAAAAGTCTCAGTAATGTAGCCCAAGAGTTTGGGATCTGCAGCCCCCACTTGCATACTGTGTGACCCTGAGCAAGTCCCTTAACTTCCCAGTGCTCCCAGGTTGCACCTGTAAACAAGCTTTCAGCTTAGTGTGTCTCACCTGGTTAAACAATTGGAAAAAAAAAAGTACTGTCAGCAATATAAGGAAAGGGCAGGAGAAGATAAAGTAGTTTGCAAAAGAGTCTAAAGACAGTGTGGCAATAAAAAGGAGGTTTATTGTTCAGAGAGCCACTGACGACGAATTTGATAAAGCTGTGCACCTGTGGTTCACCCGAGAGAGGTATAAGGGCACTCCAATTAGTGGTGTAATTGTTATGGAGAAGGCTAAAATACTACACCAGCAAATGTATCCCGGTAGGGTAGCTTTTTAGATTTAAAAATTGGCATGGGATACATCAGTTGGGGTTGCAGGGAGAGTCAATATCAACTAACTCAGTTGCCTCTGAAATCTTTAAAAGTACCCTACAGTCCTTTATGGAGCAGCATGGACTTACCAGAAAGCAGGTGTTTAACTGCGATGAAACGGAGCTTTACTGGAGGCTGCTCCCAAACAAAACCCTTGCTGATGGCACTGAAAAACAAGTTAAAAATGTTGAGTCCTATAAAGATAGAGTCATGCCAATGGCTACAGTGAATTCAAGCGTTGATTTCCACCTTCCTCTGCTGTTCATCCACAAGAATGCCAAACCACACTGTTTTGCAAACTTCAACATATTTTCTCTGCCTGTCCACTACTAGAGTCAGCGCAGTGTTTGGATGGACAGAAACAGTTTTTCTGAATAATTTTACAGGCCCTTTGTTTCACTTGAGAAAGAATACCTTATGTTCAAATCCCTACCTGTTCTTGCTGTGTTACTTATGGATAATGCCCCATCCCATCCTGCTGCCAAAAACTTAATGTCAGAATATGGAAGCATTCAATGTTTGTTTCTGCCACCAAATGTGACCAGCCTCATCCAACAAATGGACCAAGGCATTTTAGGAAATCTAAAACGTCGGTACAAATAAAATCTGCTACGGAGATTGTTGCTAGGGTCCACAGAATGTGACTGCTATGTCGACTTTTGTAAGCAGCTGACAATAAAGGACACCATTTACACATGTGCCAAATCTTGGGCAGAGATTAGCTCAGAATCTTTGAGATGATTTTGGAATAAAATTTGGCCAGGAACAGATGAACATGATATGGACCATCCAGATGTAATCAGTCAAGTCAATTTCACAGATGAGAGACTGCATTTTGACATGACTACTGAGGAACAAGAAGAATGGATAAATGCTGATCTAAATGAAAACGGCCATCAGTTACTAAGCGACCAAGAAATCATTGAGCTTGCCAGAGACACAGCAGTAAAGGAGAGTGACAGTGACAGTGATATAGAGGGTGAAGAGGAAACAGCTAAGATACCACACTCACAAGCAGAAGAGCATTTTGCCACTTGTATGCAGTGGTTAGAGCAGCAAGCAGAAGCAACACCTATGAACTTAATGATGCTGCAAGACCTGCACAGCTTAGGGGTTAAAAAATATATATACTGTATATTTTAGCACTTAAGGACGTTCCCTGGTGTTTCGGCAACCCCATGTCAAATTCATAATTTTTTGCCCAGTACACAGTGGTCATCCAAACATTTAAAATCAACAATAAAAAACATGGGTTGCCATGCTTGTTTTTGAGTTGCATGGTGAAACGTAATCTCTCTTTATGGGAAAAATCCATAAGGGGTCAGATTGTTTCATATAGTTATAACATCATTGTTTTAGGTGTCAACATGAGTGTAAAAGAAAAAATGAAATAAGAATATGTCATTTATTATGATGTTTGCTTAATATTTTTCCACAATTGCAAAAATAAATAGTAAATTACCAATAAGATGACACCCTGTTGAACTAAAAGTGCCACAAATGTGGGAAATAGTTGTATGTTTTTATGCATACAACCATCAAAATCCATGTCATTTTCATAAAACATTTTTTGATAGACGTAGAATGTGATTGTGAATGTAGCAAAAGAATAAAATATAAGGGTCACCATGCTGCATTTGGTTATATCTGCTTTTGAAGCTGCAGTTTCAGAGCTGGTCAGCTCAGGACAAAACATAATTCAAAACTCAATAAAAGGTAAAATTTGCCAGAAACGTAGTCAAACAATTCAAAAGTATATGCATAATGACAATAATTACAATATAAATGAAACAGAATAACCAAGGATAGAAATACATTTATGCAAATTGACTTGAATGATGCCTCGACACAATTGTGGGAGTAAATGTCTTTACTGCCATCCTATACATATTTGTAGCTGTATGTGACATAATAGGACAAATCAGTATTCTAATGTAATTTATATATATATATATACATATATACATATATACATATATATATACACACATATATATATATATATATATATATATATATTAAGAATGTATTTGTGCCCGTAAACAGCCTAGAAAAGGTTTTCAGCTATGTCCGAAAAATGGAAATTTGAAACACCAGGGAACGTCCTTAAAGCAGAGCACAATAAAACATTTCTTTAAACCTACTAATGCTCATGTAGCAGCAGACTCTCAATTGGCATTGGTTTAATGGCCACATATTTTCTGCAAATGATTTTAAGTACATTACACATTTAAAGGTTTATAAATAAAAAAATACAATCTAATGCAATAACAGTATAACTGATATCCCTGTTGCAATTATTTCTATACAGCAAAGCATTTCAGACTTACACATTTTTCAGAATTATGAACACCCTCCATTCCCATGGTGTCTGTAACTTCGAGGTCCTAATATAGAATGTGGTGAGCTTTAGGGTTGAAAACCCCAAGGAAGACTACTCCCCTGATTTGTTTTTGGGGTGGGGATGGGTTTTAGGGTTGGAAACCCTAAAACCACATTTCCCTGCTTTTTTGCTTTAGCCTGAACCCTAAATGTTGCATTAATGGAGTTTTTTTGCAAATAATTTCCTTACTTTTTGAGATAATATAAATCATATCCTTATTTGCCTGTAGAGCATAGGACCCTCCCATCCATCCATCCATATTTTTGAGATAGTGTAATCATGTCCATGTTTGCCTGTGAGAACACAGCTCCAGCTGGGCCCTGTGCTCCCATACCTCCATTGATGCATATATCTATATTGCTGTGGAAGCAAATGGCCTGGCAGGCCCTGCACTTCCATTTGTAAGATGACAGCTACCAAATTGTCAGCATAGCCTTCTTATTACCACACCTCATGTACCCAGTACTGAAAATTTCCAAATCACCAGCAAAACGTGATTCCATGCCACCACAGTGTCATTCCATGCAACAGGTGTGAAAAGACACTTTGGGCAGGATCTGAAAAATGACAGCTGTCACGTTCATGAGGTGGTATGAAAAAATGGCTATGTTAAAAATTTGTAATCAAAATATTTAAAATTACCAAAGTTACAAGCAAGCATAGCAAAATTTCAAGAGATGCTCATAACTTTGCCATTTTTACATATTTTGACCCTAAAGTTTCAACATACCTTCTTATGACTGCACCTCATCAACAAGGGTAGTGAAAATGTTTAAATCCCGACTGAAAGGTGATTTCACCAAATGACCACAAAATCACATTTTGGTCCAGATTTGTGTAATTTCCTGACATTGTTCATGAGGTGGGGTCTCAAAAAGGTGATGTTGAAAATTTGGTGAGAAAATATGCAAGAATGGCAAAGTTATGCACCAAAGTTGAAAACCCCATTGAAATACATTGAAGCTCACTTAGCAGTTAGCTGTTCCAGCAGCAAGACATGTCTTCAGTTTTGTTTATTTTTCTCTGTAGCAAAGTGTTTCTTTCAGGGTATATCCTGTCAAATTATTACAGGTTTTGCAGTTGTATCTATCATTAGGATAAGCTTTCAGGGTTACTGCATTTGTTGCTGACTGACTGTTTCTGCTCTTACCTCCTTGTTTCTTTCATCTGTGGTTCTTGTTTTTCGGCAGGGGAAGGGCCCAGACACCCACCCCCATCCCCAACCACCCCACACTACACTCCTTTTATAGGGTAGCACAATCGTGAAATTTCCTGTGGCAAAGCAGGAAGGGGTGGATCAGTGTGGTATCCACACAGTGACCTCATTTACAGGGGCACTAGTAATTTAACTTGTTATAAAAAGTTATACAAAAACAAACAAACAAAACACATAATCAAACCTTTGTTTTCATTTTCTTCCTTCTACTTACTCTGACCAGGTTATAAAGCCAGCAAATTATCTGAAATATATATCATTAACTGCAGACACTGTGGAACACTCTTCAGAAGTGCAGTTTTACAGGATTTAGGACACTGTCTTACATGCTGGGCCATTGGAAATCGTATTATTCAGCTCCAGGCAGCATGGGCAGAGATTGCACACCTCAAATTACATCTTCAAGAGGAACTACATTATAAGAACCACCCGGCATTTCCCCCAACATCCAAAAGAAGCACCTCAACCGCAGATGGTAGTTGGTCCAGGAGGCTGGCAGGTGGTTAGGAGGGGCAAATCGGGTGCCCCATCACTCAGTGCTCTTCAACATAGTACCTCCACAAACCATGTAAAAACTACAAACAGGCATCTGCTTCTATCTCTGAAATCAAATAAAGGGGCAGAGGACACTGCAGAATAGGACACCGCAGCACAGGAGCTAGCACAACAAAACTCACTCAAAACAGGAAGCAAAACAAAAACAGTAAAAAGGAAATCCAAAAAACTTCTGATCATAGGAGACTCCATGATTCGGGGAGTTGATGCCTATCTAAAGTCATGAGTAATGGTCAGATGTCTCCAAGGTACATCAGCGTGGAGAGACACTGACCGCATTGCTAAACTTGTTCAGGAAGCAAGGGAAAACATTGTCATCCTGGTACACATAGGGACTAATGATCTCACCAGCCAGTCAGTTGTGGAGACAAAGGAACACCTGATCAGGCTGGGTGATAAACTATCATCCATTTCATCCAGCATCTCCTTCTCTGAGATCCTGCCAGTCTGGGAGAGGGGGACAGATGGACAGAAGGTCAGAGAAGGGGAGATAGGGGAGCTAAACATGTGGCTGAAGGTCTGGTGCCAGGAAAAAATACACAAATTTGTAGGGAACTGGCAACAGTTTTGGGAGAGACAGTTCTTAAAATTTAATGGACTGCATCTGACTAAGGAGGGAGTCAGTGAATTGGGGCAGAAGTTTGACGTCTTTGCAGAATATTTAAACTAGCAAATGGGGAGAGGGGTGCAGCACCCCATACGTCAAATGGGAAGAACACCCCTCCCCCCTCAGCTAGTGGTCAAACAGGAGTTCAGCATGTTTGCAGTTCATTTGCATCACCAGGTAAGCAAAAGGTCCGGCTCCCTATGCGATGCACAAGGGAAACGCCAGACCTCACCCAACAACTAACACACTGAAATCTTGCCAATGGAAAATCATGTACACAAATGCTTGCAGTCTGGGCAACAAGATCCCAGAACTGCAGACAATAATGACAGAGGCTAAACTGGACATAGTAGCAATTAGCGAGATGTGGTTTACCAGTAACCACACTTGGGAGACTTCAGTACCTGACTATGTACTGTCTAGAAAAGACAGAGGTGCAAAGGGGGGTGGAGGGCCCTGTATGTCAATGAACATATCAAAGCTACAGAAATTCAGAATACATAAGGAGCCAGAAGAACTGTGGGTCACCCTGGAAACAGGAAATGGGACAGTCATAAGAACCGGGGTTGTCTACAGGCCCCCAGACCAGGGGGAGGACATAGACACATTACTGTTAGAAGATATACAAAACATGATCGCTAAAGGGGAGGTTCTGATAATGGGAGACTTCAACATGCCAGATACAGATTGGTCAATATCAGCAGGAACATCTGCCAGAACTAGACACATGATAGAGGGAGGGCCTCAAACAACTGGTACAACAACCCACAAGAGACAGGGCTATCCTAGATCTAGTACTGACTAACAGTGAAAGGATCACAGATCTCCAGGTAGAAGGTTACCTGGGGGCCACTGACCATCACATGGTATGATTCAGTCTGGCCACTACAACTAAATCATTCCATTCCAAGGCAAAAATATGGGACTTCAGAGGAGTTGACTTTGATAAGATGGCCAACAGAGTTAAGCTAGCCCTGGCAAAAAGAAGTACAGGTGAGGAGGTACAGGCAAAGAGGGAAAGCATTAAGGATGCAATACTTGAAGCATCATCCCATTGTGTTAGAGAGAAATGGAAGTACAAAAGAAGAAGTAAACCACTTTGGTTCTCAAAAACAGTAGCAGAAAAGGTCAGCGCCAAAAGGCTGGCCTTCACGAAATATAAGGGAACGCAGCGGGATAAAGATAGGGAGGCATACCAAACATCCCTAAGGGATGCAGGGAAGGCAGTAAGGCAGGCAAAGACCCAAACTGAGGAAACACTAGCACAAACAGTAAAAGAAGGCGACAAGACAGTCTACAGATACAGTACAAGTCACATTAAACTATTCTTTCAATGAGTTGTTTTAGTATTTCTGACTAAGTTGCATAAGTGTTTCTGGATACAGCACAAAGCCCTGCACAAACTGTTTCTTAACAGTTAAAACTCAGTTTTGCATTGCATAGTGACTGGACTTCTGATGCATTCCAAATGAGCTGCAAAGATATTTTACAAACATTGCTCTTGAGCTGGTTAAGCATTGAAAAACAATGCAATGTGAGTTGCCAATGCATTGCCAACTGTTAAAAACAATGCTAAACCGACTCAATGGTGGAACAGTTTGATGTGACTTGTACTGTACATTAGTGAAAGGAGAAAGTCCAGAGAGGGTATTGCTAAGATCAAAGGAGATAAGGGGGTATGTGAGGAGGAGGAGGAGGACTATGTAAAAGCATCTATCCTAAATAGATAATTCTGTTCAGTATTTACTGCAGAGAAGGTAGGGCAGGTCCCACAGCTCAGCACCATGGACATGGGGGAGGGAGGTGAGCACTAGTCCCTTCACAAAAGAAAGGGTCCTACAAGAGCTCGATAAGCTCAGGGTGGACAAAGCAATGGGACCTGATGGCATACATCCCAGAGTACTAAAGGAGCTAACGGTGGAACTAGCAGACCCATTATCAGAACTGTTTAGTGAGTCTCTGAGCACTGGAGAGGTCCCAGAAGACTGGAGAAGGGCTCATGTGATCTCGCTCCACAACAGTGGTAGCAGGGAGGAAGAAGGGAACTACAGACCAGTCAGTCTTACCTCAGTAGTGGGCAAGATTATGGAGGCACTCCTTAAGGAAAGGATAGTGCAACACCTGGAATCCATAGGAGCACAGGATCCAAGACAGCATGGGTTTACAAAAGGAAGGTCCTGTCAAGCTAATCTCATAGATTTCTTTGACTGGATAACCAGAGTGGTGGACCAAGGGGGAGCAGTTGATGTCGCCTACTTTGACTTCAGCAAAGCTTTCAATACTGTTCCACATAGAAGATTGAATAATAAGCTAGGTAGGCTTGGGGTGGGTCAGGTGGGTGGCAAAGTGGTTGATGGGCAGAAAACAGAGTTGTGGTAAATGGTATACAGTCAGAAGAGATGCAAGTCACAAGTGGGGTACCTCAGGGATCAGTTCTGGGGCCAGTCCTCTTCAATATCTTCATCAGTGATATTGCAGATGGACTAAAGGGTAAGGTTTGTCTGTTTGCAGATGACACCAAGATCTGCAACAGAGTGGATGATCCAGATGGGGTGGGCAGAATGAAGAGAGATCTGGATAAACTAGCAAAATGGTTGGAAGAGTGGCAACTGGGGTTTAATGCAAAGAAGTGCAAGATCATGCACATAGGGAAGAGAAACCCTGAAGCCATCTATAGGCCGGAATGGGAGTTGCTGGCAGTCACAAGGGAAGAAAGAGACTTGGGCATCATCATCATCACCGATGACCTGAAATCATCCAAGCAGACCTCTAAAGCAGTAGGTAAGGCTAGGGGGAATGTTAGGGTGTATTAGTAGAGGTGTCAATCCCTCTTTACAAGACACTGGTTAGGCCCCATCTGGAGTGCTGCTTGCAGTACTGGAGGCCACACTTTCAAAAGGACAGTACCCAAATTGAGGCAGTCCAGAGATGGGCAACCAAAATGGTGCAAGGACAGCATTAGAAAACATATGAGGACAGATTAACAGAGCTCAACATGTATACCCTAGTGCAAAGGAGGGAGAGAGGTGATATGATCGAAACAATAAAACACCTAAGGGCATTAACAAGGAGAAAGAGTCGAACATGTTTCAATATAAGAAAAATAGCAGGACAAGAGGACACAGCATGAGATTAGAGGGTGGCCGATTAAGGGGTTATGTGAGGAAGTTCTTTTTCACAGAAAGGGTGGTGGATGCATAGAACAGCCTACCTCAGGAAGTGGTGGATATGAATACAGTGCAGGGCTTCAAACGGGAATGGGATAGGCATAAGGGAGCAATACAGATGAGTATGAATAAATAGACCATTGACAGAGCAAAGGCTGATGGCACATTTACAAGGTAGAAAAAGAAATGGGTAGACTGGATGGGCCTTGCAGTCCTTATCTTCCATCAGCTTCTATGTTTCTATGAGAGTGGATCTTCACCTTGGGACCTGTTCAGGTGAGTGAGAGTGTGTGGAGGCTGTGGGGTGGTGGGTGCTCAGTGGGAGGTCAGGGTGCAGGAGGGTCAGGTCAGCTATGGATCATTTTCTTTTTTACTGGAAAAAAGACATTGAGGGATGGTTTCCTTTTTTTCAGACAAGGATTGGATTGGAGGTGCTACTAGACACCAGGAAAATGTACAACAATAACAGGGGCAGCATCAGAGGGTCGGAGGTGCCACTAGATACCAGGAAAATGTATTATAATGATGGGGATGGCAATGGGAGCATGGCACACTAGACACCAGGGAAATCATTTACAATTATGTGGATAGCGACAGATGGTACCACTAAAGACCAGAGAAATCAACTACAATTATGGGGATGGCGATGTCACAGTGGGGGGTTGCCACTAGACATCACAGAAATCTATAATAGTTAAAGGGATAGCACCAAAAGGTGGGGGCACCACTAGACCCATGGGAAAAAGTATTTTTCAGTCTCAAAAAAGGTCTGCCACTTCATACAGCTATTTTGAAGTGGTTACTGAGCATGTCCAGAATCCAACATTTCAACAATATATAACTTTGGAATGGATTAACATTTTTTTATCAAACCAGCCAAAGGCACATTTGTGTGCCAAGCCCTCTTTACCATAAATATTTCAGAGCAAAAGTCCAAACCATCTGAGTGCAAGGCGATGAAAAATATACAGCAAGAAGTACTATTTTTCATATCAACCGACATGAAAAATGTCAGAAGTGAGTCACAAAGAAAGATTAAAAAGAAAGAAAATGTCATGAGAGAGGGCAATGGGAGAGGTGCAGGATGTTGTACATAGACCCATCCCTATATCGGATCATGCTATGGTGGTGATGAGGAGATTCCCCGGGGAAGGAGCATGTCCATGTCCAGGCTGGCATTTCCCCACATACCTTTTGACATCAAAGAAAATTACTGAATTTTTGAAACAGCACTAGGGTCAATACAAGGTGACAAATGAGGCCACTGCTCCTACAAAAGGGGTGTACTGGGAGGCAGGGAAGGCATATATGTGGGGGTCATCATAGGCTACGTGAATAGGTACAAAACTCAGAGGAAGCTTAGAAGGCAGATGTTAGAACACCAATTGAAAGATACTGAAAGGAGAATAATTGCTCAGCCTTCAGATCAGCTCAGGGGAGAAATGCTGGTGCTTAGAGAGGCTCGTACATCCATATGTTATGCCAGGCAACAGCTGTATGAATGGGGAAATAAACCTGGGGCTACACTGGCCTGCCTGGCAAAGGCAGAAGAGGAACAGTGGCAGTAACCAGATTGAGAGATGGGAGAGGGCTGTTGCACACACAGAGTGAGAAGATACGGGGGACTTTTTCAGCTTTTTATGAAAAGCTTTAGAAAACAGAATGCAGGAGCACAGAACCCTAGATGGCACAGTTTCTAGATAGAATGAGACTTCCAGAACTCTCAGAAGAGCCAAGGGAGAATTTAGGAGAAAAGGTTACAATGGAGGAGATAGGAAGGGCCTTAGCATCAATGAAGAATGGGAAAGTAGGAGGTCCAGATGGATTTGTTATGGAATACTACAAGAAACTGAGAGGGGAACTGGTAGGAGCCATGGCTGGTATGTTGGAGGAGTCAGGGGAGGAGGATCGACTGTCAGCAACTTGCCTGCAGGCAATGATTTGCATGCTTCCTATGCCTAGTAAGGACCTGGAGGAATGTGGGTCAAACTGCCCAATAGCACTCCTGAACTGTGATGTCAAAATTTTTGCGAAGGTACTGGCCTGTAGACTAGAGGTGATCCTACCCCAAATGGTTCATGCAGACCAAACATGATTTGTGCAGGGCCTCCAGTCTTATCATAATATGAGAAGACTCCTCCATGTCATCTAATGGGGTAACCAGTCCAGGCAAGTGGAGGTGCTGTCCACGGATGCCAAAAAAGGATATGACTGCATAGAATGGCCCTATTTCATTGAGGTGTTAAAGAAATTTGGATTAGAGGACAGCTACATAGACATGGTCAAAATGCTTTATAAGAAACCAAAAGCCCAGGTATTGGTCAATGAGGGGACATTCTGATATGTTTGAATTGCACAGGGGAACTTGGCAGGAGTGCCCTTTGTCCCCCCTACTTGTCTCCTTAGCCACTGAACCACTGGCCATTCACATATGGGGTGACACTAGGATACAGGGAGTGCAGGGTGAATCAGGAATGCATCACAAACTGACCCTCTACACAGATGATCTTCTGCTGTTCACCACGCATCAGGACACTACCATCCCAGCTTTATTGGAGGTGGTGCAGGAGTTTGAAAAATTCTTGTGGTATAAGCTCAACTTATCTAAGTCAGAAATGTTTAGGGTAGCGGGCCCGGGTGATAGAAGTGATAGCAATACATGGAGTTTTAAGGTTGTTAAGAACAATTTCACTTATCTGGGGATTAAGGTAGGTAGAGGAATGGTGGGATTGTACAGAATCAAATTATGGACCCCTGTTACAAACACTTAAAGCAGATATGGAAAAGTGGAGGGCACTTCCTATCTCATGGCTGGGCCACATTAACCTCCTTAAAATGAATGTATTACCCATAATTTTATATTTCATTCAGATGCTTCCAATGGGATTGACCAACAGGAATTATAAGGATATGGAGAAGGAATTCGGGTGGCTCATCTAGCAGAATAAGAGACCCAGAAAGTGTCGCTTAAGGTTAAAGGGCAAGATGAAATGAGGAAGCCTTAAATTCCCAGATCTGAAAGGGTATGCGTTAGCTATGCAGAACAAATATATCAAGGATTGGGTATGTTTGAGGGCAGAAGCAGGATAAGTAGATTTAGAGGGTGAAAGTACGCAAGTCCATTTGACAATGTTCCTTGACCCAGGAGGTAAAAGGGCATATCACAGGCTGCAGAACAGAAATCCCCTAGTGGAATGGACACTGGAGGCATGGGAACAGGCCAGGAAGAAAAGGAGAGAAGAGCAGAGAGAGAGAGAGAGAGATAGAGAGGTCACAGGGCTGGTGCTAGTGGTGGGGAATCCAGCCTTTTTCCCAGGACTGGAAGGAGGAGAGTCTGAACTATGGGAAGAGGGAGGGGTGTGCAGCCTCTTACACTTATTGGGGGAAGGAAGGCTACAAACCTTTGAGGAGTTGAGGGAGAGGTATGGTATCCCGGTCATGCATTGATACCAATACTTTCAGATAAGGACCATTAGTATAGCTAGAACTAGGCAGGATGATCAGTCCAACATGCTGGAGCCACTAGAGGAACTGGTATGGACTGCACAAACTAATGCCAAGGGCCTCATTTCTTGGGCAGTAAGGCACGATAGAGATCTATTTCTGGACAGATCCTTTAAGGTTAAGGAACTGTGGGAAAGGGATTTGGGAATCCAAATCATGGAGAAGGATTGGGCCCTGGTCCTCCAGACCCACATGGGATTACTGATGTGTAATAAATTTAAGGAGTCCCAGTTCAAATTCCTACACAGGTCGTACTGCCCTCTGGTGGTGGTTAACAAGTTCCACCCAGTGGTCTTACTGATGTGTGGGAGATGTAATGTAGCAAGGGGCACATACATCCATTACTTCTGGGAGTGTGGAGAGTTGAAACTCTTCTGGTCAGAGATAGCTTAGTAGTATCAAGAGCCATGCAGATGTTGGTGGCAGACACTGTGGTCTCCCTCGTGTTTGGGATGGAGGTCTCAGGGGAAGAGGAATGGGAAGCATACCCCCAGAATGGTAAGGGTTCTAATGACGATGGCCAGACAATGTACACAGAACATATGGGTTTCCCATATCAGACCATCACCGGGACAATGGAAAACCCTGGTGCTCAATTATCTGCCATTGGAAAGGCTGACATACCAAAGATATGGCAAGGAGGAGTTATTTAGGAATAAATGGTGGACATTAACAGAGCTCAGTATGTATACCCTAGAGCAAAGAAGGGAGAAAGGTGATAAGATCAAAACATTCAATCATCTTTAGGGCATTAATAAGGTGAAAGAGTCTATGTTTCAATATAAGAAAAATAGCAGGACAAGAGGACACAGCATGAGATTAGAGGGAGGCCGATTAAGGGGTAATGTGAGGAAGTTCTTTTTCACAGAAAGGGTGGTGGATGCACGGAACAAGCCTACCTCAGGAAGTGGTGGATATGAATACAGTGCAGGGCTTCAAGAAGGTATGGGATAGGCATAAGGGAGCAATACAGATGAGTATGAATAAATAGGGCATTGACAGAATAAAGACCTATGGCACATTCATAAGGTAGAAAAAATGGGCAGACTGGATGGGCCTTGCAGTCCTTATTTACTGCCAACTTCTGTGTGTGTCTATGTTTCTATACAAACACTCACTGCCTGTAGGGGAGGCAATGGCTCTAAGACAAGGAATAACCTGAATACCCTGGGGCTATACTCTTCATTTGGAACAAGAGACAAGAAGATTGACACCCTGGATATGCAGAGAAGGGCTGGAGTGATACCTGTGAGCTGAGTAAAGGACCTGAGGTGGAGACAAAATCTCTGAGGAGGCTCACAGGTAAGTGATATATAAAACAATGCAGAGAAGGAGATACATCTGCAGAGATATCTGGGGAAGTGTGTAAAGAGTTAGCTAGGGTTCTGAGAATAAGAGATACCTCAGGGGAGGAATATTGCTTCCATCACCATTGGTCAGTGTCATATGGGGAAGAAGGTCAGAGGGAAATCCTCTGGAAAATGTCTCAAACACTCAACAGTATGATAACCAGGAATAGATGTATACCAGGTGCTAGATAGGTACTGGGATAATGAAACAAAGTTTGTAAATAGTTTGTGGGGTTTTCAGCACCAAAATGGTCACTGTACAAGAAGGAGTAGAACAGACAATGCTTGACTTGTACTCAAACTGTAACAGCATGAATTGTGAAGGCAGTCTCCTTGGAAGTTGGAAAAGGAACTCTTTACTGTTTGTAACTCTGAATTGAAAGTATGATATTTACCTGAGTATAAGATACTGAAACAAAAAAAAAAGAAAGAAAAGACATATTTGGCCATCATTTTCCCCACACTTAATGGCAGAATCCACCTTATGGGGTCCAGATGAGCAACAAACATCTGTTGATCTGTGTGCAGGACTCCATTTCTGTGAGTTTTCCAACTTTTTTGGAAAAACAGAGACAAAAGGGCAACATATGAATTACCTCACAAAAAAGGATTCCCCATACGATAACATCATACAGCTATTTTGAAGTGCTGAGTATGCTCAGAACCTGAATTAATTAAAATGATTAACTTTGGAATAGATTAATATTTTTTCACCAAACCAGTGAAAGGCACATCTGTGAGCTAAGCCAATTCTACCCTGAAAATTTTAGACCAGAATTCCAAACCATCTGGGCACAAGACGATGACAAAAAACCCCAGAAAAAAACAGCATTTTTTTTTTACATTTTCTCGATATCCACATCTTGGAATCTACACATTCGACTGGAACGAAACTTGGTACGTCAAGAGATCTACCCAAGATCGCACATACATAGCTTCGTGCAAATCCATTGAATGGTTGCAAAGATATTATAGTGCAAAGTTGGGGGTTTAACATTAAACTGCCTACTCAACCCTAAATATAGTGGCAGTACTATACCACTATAATGTATGTACACACACACACACACACACACACACACACATATATATATATATATATATATCTATACAGTTTCAATAAATAGAAGCTATAACTAGTTAAAATATTTACATATGAACATAGATTTCTCAAAATTTAAATTTTAAAAATTTCGTCCACAGTCCTAACAGTTTCAAATGTAGCCTTTTCTAAAGAAATTATAACAGTCTAGTTGTTGAACTGTAAGGGCATGAAACTTTGGGTTGCATACTGGAATGATTTAACACTGTGCTACAGTAACAGGGTTGGTAACTCCTCTAACCATGGTTTGCACCTGGGATGCAGAGAGATCACTACAAGTGCCATACTGCAAGGCACAGTTAGCACTGCACTATGCTAGTAGTACATGAGCACTAAATTATGCCAGGCACCTATGCCAATGACATAAATGCACTTTGCATGCAGCTGGTCAGGCATGTTTAACAGTTGGTGGCAGCACTAACCAGTTGTTAATGCCATACTAATTTATTTCTTTTTTGATTATTTCTTTATTCTCCACTGTTGGGGGAGGTTGTGCCTTTGGTTCCTCCCCCCCCCCTTCCACCATCTAGCTAGCTGGGCTGGCAGCATCCCCGGTCCCAGACAAAGCTCATACCTCCTGTTAGCGCCCGGGAGGGAGCTGACTTGCACGGGACCGGGGCTTTGCTGGCAATTAGTCTTCATGCTGCCAGTGGGGATTCTTTTTGTGTAGTTCTCCTGCTGTAGGAGGCGAGCAATGACACCAAGGGATGGAGTGCGCATGCTTTTCCGTACATGCTCCTCCTGGTGTCGCCCTCCGCCCGCCCTTTGCGAGTGCAGCATCAGTGGAGCTGCCCCCCCAGCTGCCAACACAGGGCAGCCACATGCCAACTACTGATGTCCCCCCTCCCTAGGGAAGGACAGCAGTCCTCCGGAAGCTCAATCCTTCCCCAGCCATGCTGACCCCTGGTGACCAGTGCCCATTCCCACACACGGGTCGCCAACATGGCATGAGGTGTGGCGTACAGTGCCTTAACCCTCAGCATCACCGGGCTGGCCAATGCCATACTAATTAACACTTCCCCAACCAAGTCCTATCCATACACATGGTGGTGCCCCCTGTCATCAGCACCAGTGAAGGGACTTACATTCATACTGCACACATTTATGGAAGCCCCCCATGGCAGTTATTGATATGTTATCTAGCATGTGATACTGTAGTGCAATCTGACAATAAACAATATGTGATCTAGCAGTTGTACTGAAGTATGTGGTGGTATGTGTGTGACAGCCCAGTTGTGTACTTCAAAGGCATACACTCCCAATCATTGTAAGGTAATATTTCCCATAAGAGATGGAAAGAGATCAGTAACAAATCTTGAGGGAGCATCCTGGTACTGTATTTTCATAGTCTGTTATAAAGCCTTGTACCATGACCTGATATACCCTATTAGTCTAATGTCCCCAGTGCATAGTATTAGTTATCCACCACTGTTGTTATCCATTATTTATAGTGGCCAGTATTCTGTTCAAATAGTTCCTGGTAGTCTAATGAACCCCCCACCCCAACCCCCAATGGCCAGTAATGGTGGTCCATCACTGTTGTTATTCATTACTTATAGTGGCCAGTATTCTGAAGTTTCAAAGGTCATGATTTATTTTATCAATAAGGCCATTACAATTGTGGCCAGCATTCTGTAAAGATAAACCCTGATAGTCTAATAAATCCTTACCCCCGAACCCCATTTCCATACAAAAGTTCCCCCCGCCATGACCATGAGATGTGGATGGCACTTATCCACCACTTAGGACCACTGCCAGAAGCCATCTGCCACACACAATCACTGAGATGGAAAAAAAGTACAATATTGGACTTAACATGCATGGATGTGGACTTAGGATTTATTGCCGCACATCGTCTACTAGCCATAATATTTCATACTGTACACAGGAATGGTACCAACCCTCTCCCCCTCCCATTCATGACCACATCATTGGGTCCCTTGAACTCACAAAAATATGGTTTTAGGCAAGGCACCCATCACCTGGGGCACTGAAAGGGGCATGGAGGGGTGGAGGAGAGAGATGGTGTCTAACAGAGTGTGACTGTGACTCTGACTCAGAGTGAAGATAGAGATAATTCATTTAGAGGAAGCAAAGGCAAATATTGTAGCTCTGACCCAGAGAGGGGAGGAAGAGACCATACATGCTTTAAGAGAAATAGTGTAACTCTAAACCAGAGAGGAGGAAGAGGCAATACATTATTTAGGAGAAATACTGTAGAAAAATGGCGGCAGAGCAAAGACCTGCTTTAGAATAAATTGTCAAATTCTGAACAAGAGAGGCGGCAGAGACATTTCTGATTATAGATAGTGTAGTCCTGACCCAGAAAGGAACAGGGGCAATATCTGCTTTAGAATAAATAGTGTAGTGCTGACCCCGAGACAAAAAAGCAATACCTGCTTAAGATAACTAGTGTTACGCTGACCCAGAGAAGAGGCAGATATCATGCCTGTTTTAGTATAAATAGTGTAGTAGAGAGGAGGTGGACAATATCTGCTTTTGCATAAGTAGTTAAGGCCTGACTCAGAGAGGAGACAGAGGCAATACCTGCTTTAAGATAAATGTGTGTGGGGGGGTCTCAGAGAGTGTGACTCTGCCCCAGAAAGGAGACAGAGGCCATCTGTAAGAGGGAGCAGAGTTAACTCATTGTCTCCTAGCCGACGAGTAAAATACACTGGTGTGTCCCGAGGACGCCTACAGGAGTCAGCTACTGACTTCCTGTGTGCCCTGGCAATGTCTGGAGAAGTCACTTATATATTTTAATATATAATGTAACAGAATATAATATATATTTGACTGCATAGCACCATTGGAAAGGTAATTTTGTGCTGAACAACTTTGCCACTGATATTCTGTGTATATCAGGTATACTTTAGGAGTTATTCATATTTGTTGTCTTGTATGGTGTGTATGGCTTATGTTGCCTGTTTTAGTGAAAAAATATTTTTCTTTTTGCTGTTTCAACCAGCATAGAAAAAAAAATTACATATTATTCTTTGCATACCACCACTGGAAAGGTAATTTTGTGCTGAATAACTTTGCCACTCATACTTTGGCCCAGATATTCAAAAGAGTTGAGCCATGCACAATAGGGTTGCACCTGTGCAAGTCCGAAATTGCGCCATTCTGCGATATTCAGCAGGAGGCAATTGCGCCCCCAAAATCATGCTGAGCAACAGAGCAATGATACTGAAGGCATGCACAACCGAAGGGGGAGGAACCATGCATAAATGGCGCAGTGCAATATTCAACGACTTGCGCCATGCGCAACAGGGGAGCAAGCGAAGTTGCACCATAGCGGAAATGAGCCAAAATAAAAAGGAGCAAGGAAGGCGCAAAGAATGCTACAGGAAGCCACATGAGGCAGAACCCTAGGCATACAGACAGGGCAGGAGGGACAAACAGGGCAGGCCAGGGAAAGGGCACTCTGAACACCCAGGCACAGGGAAGGTGTGAGGGGAGCCACAGCTAGTGCAGAAGAGGTGCCACACACACACAAGGCCACCACAAGGCAGGTGTTCCCAGTGCAGGAAGTAGCAGGGAGGACAGCGGGGGAATACAGTAACAGCTGCCAGGGGGTGAACACAAACCAGGGACATGGCCAGTGCCACCTTCAGATGGAGGCTGTTATGAGGGGGTGAGAAGGCATCCTGCGGGGCATGGCCGTGGAAGAGTCCGTCAGCGGTATGCCCCCAACAGGCAGTACCGAGCCCACACCAGCTTTGAGCTGTACACTAATACTGAGATTGTGGGCTGGTACTGCCTGAATAGGGCAATTCTGAGGTGGCTCTGTGAGCTGTGCAGTGATGTGATGCAGGCACCCACACGACGGAGCCATGCCCTGTCAGTGGAAACTAAAGTAACAGCCTGCATGTGCTTGCTCACCACAGGTACCTTCCAGAGACCAATTGGGGACATCACAGGCATAACCCAGTCAGCCACGTCATGCCACCTCACCCAATTCCTCAGCGCATTGCTGCCACATGCTGTGGAGTACATCCATTTCCCCAGCACAGCGGCGGAGTGCACAGTAAACATACAGGAGTTCCACAGGGTAGCACGTATGCCTGGTATGCTAGGGGCAATAGACTGCACCCATGTGGCCATACACACACCATCTGGTCCCGAGGGGGCCGCATACATCAATCACAAGGGCTATGCCAGCATCAACTGCCAGGTGGTGTGCGATGCCAGGGGGCGCATAATCAATGTCTGTGCCACGCACCCTGGGGGAGCACACAATGCCTTCATCTGGCACCAGTCAGCACTGTGCCAGAGATTCAAGAGTGGGGACATCCCCACTGGACACCTAGTGGGTGATTATGCAAACCACATGGACAATCATAGGGCCTGGGAGGGCATGGCCAGAGGTGACATGGGTAGTGGCCTACATGGCCTGGGGCAGGGCGATGCTGATCATCAAACTAACCTTTGCCCTTTACACACAGGTGACAGTGGATATCCACTCCATCCCTGGCTGCTCACACCCTACCGGCATCCCGCGACCCCATCGCAGCAACGCTACAATGAGGCACACGCCACCACATGTAATATCATCGAGCGGGTGTTTGGGATGCTGAAGGCATGTTTCCACTGCCTGGACACCTCCGGCAGTGCCCTACAGTACAGCCCCTCAAAGGCCTGTGGGCTATTCCTGGCCTGTTGCATCCTGCACAACATGGCCAACGATTGTGGGATAGCTGTACAGGTCAAAGAAGGGGACAGCAATAGGAAGGTATGGGGCCGCCCGGTGACAATGGTGATGAGCAGCCCCCTTGGCTGGCGGGACCCCGACTGATCTGGATGGCACAGCTGCACGGGACACCATCACAGAGGAGCACTTCAGCCAACCCAGGTAAGCCATGGGGCCATGTGCAACCACCAGTGGCTAAGGCACAACCCACAAACATGCATGGACACACACCAGGGGTGCATGCCATCAAGGGAAGTGGCAGGGAACAGAAGCACACACACAACCAGGGATGGGTGAGGATTAACATGCCACATGGACGGACACACACACACACACATGCACACACACAACACACCAAACGTGCACAAAGGGCAGGAGGCACACCAACCCAGAACACCAACCCTAGCAACACACATGTCCACAGGCCACCACGCCCACTGCATGTCCATGTGCATGTGTCAGATGCTGAGCACCATTGCACATTGGTGTACAGCGCAATGCAGGCATCATCTTGCACATGCAACTGCGGACAGCAGCTGAGAGGGTGTGCAGGTGGACTGTGTGTCCACGTGCAGGGTCAGGTACCCACCTGTGCACTGCCCACTGAAACACACAATGCACACAGGGCAGCACCAGACAGTAGCCACGCTGGGAGACAGGTCAGTCACACGACACAGTGCCCCGGCCGCCACGGATGCATGGGCGGCCCCGCTGAGACCTGCCAGCACTGACAGGCTGACCACTGGCCTCATGGGGTGGCACCGATGGTCCCCCAGAGGTTCCACTGTGTGAACGTGACCATGCTTGCGCAGGGGTCTGCCGCACACCGAACATACCTGTGCCAGGAGTGCTCGGGATGCCCACAGCTGAACCCGGTGATGACAGGGTGGGAGTCGCACGATGCCGGGAATGGGGGTTGGACAGTGCACTGCGTGGTGTCCACGATGCATGGGCATCTGACTGTGTGCCCATTGTGGCCATGACAGCAGTGAATGCTTGTGCATGCCTGTCAATGGCAGCGGTCACATCCTCCTGCAAACGGTCCATCCCTGCCAGGATCAGAGCAGTGTCCCTGCTGCAACGCTCCTCTGTCCACTCCAGAGCCACATGCAGTGCATCCACGGACATCGCAAGCTACATCTGCTGCTGGACTGATGCTTGCAGTAGGCGGGTGTGCTCGTCCAAGAGGTCATCTGCCTCCTTGGCATCCTGTCCCTCAGGGTGTGCACGGCCCTAATGATCAGCACCCCTTGAGGGTGGGTGCTGCGCACCAGGACCAGGTCTGGGCATGTCCACAGGTGGTGCACAGATGCCGCCGCTGAACCCTGTACCCCCAAGCCCATTGGCCGACTGCTGATGCTGCCCCTTCGGCTGCCGCTCCCCAGGGCTCATTGATGCCGCCACAGTGGCCGCAATAGTCCCACTGTCCTGAACAGACACCAGTGCTGCCCAACTGGTGCTGACAGGCACAGGCTGGGACTGTGCTGACATGCAGGCCTCCACGGCAGCACCACCCACAGCCATGGGCACCAATTTCCCTGCTGTGAGGCCATCCTGTGGCACACACGTGACACTGCCCATGATGTTAGCATCATCATCACCGGTGACGGACTCTGCACCGGCCACAGTCACAGCATGCTGGCATCCATGGATGCCAGCATGCTGGGACACAGGCAGGACTTCCTCTACACCTGTTACAATGACATCAGTGTGGACAGCCAGGTGGCCCCACTGTCGCAATGATCCACATATACCTGTGGAGGTGGATGGGCCCTTCTACAACTCCAGCTGACTGTCCTCAGTGGACAGGCCCACCACCGCTGACCCATGCAGATGCTTAGGATCTGTAAGGGAAAGCAAAGTCGCGTTACTGCATGTGACCTACCCTGCCCCCCCCATAGACAGACCATGACTTACCATGCAGTGATGGGCCACCACCCGTCTGAAAGCCACCACCCAGAACACCCTCAATGGCACAACGCTGCATGCTTCCAGCAATCTTCTCCTCCTGTGGGGTCAGGTGTACCACCTCCGGCTGTCCCCCACCTGTTGCAGCTCATGCTGCCCTGATGGCAGCCACCTTCTCCTTTATCCTCCTCCGGTCCGTGCCCATCTTTTTCTTGCACTCCTGCTCGGAGTGCTGGTGGCTGCCATGCAGGTTCACAGCACGTGCCACCTCTTCCCATGCAGCATCACGGGCTTGAGGTGTTCCCTGCTGTCTACTGAGAAGTGGCTCCTGATCCAGGTAGGCCTCAAACAGGGCTTCGGTTTCTCCTCCTTCCACCACTGTGTTCCTCCTCTCCAACAACCTGCTCAGTCATTATGTAGCCTGTAAGAATGGCAGTTGTTACCTGTGACTGTGCAGTCCCATGCATGTCCCTAAATCCACAGTCCACACTCCCAAACAGCATGCTACTCACCAATAGACTGCAGTAACCGACTATGGCCACTGCAGCACAATGTTGCACTTTTATAGTACAACCCATGCAAATGAGGTGAGGCGCAACTTTAAGTAGATGCAAACTGCAGTGCTGCACCATTGAATGGCTGATTAGATGATTTGCATATGACGGCTGAATATCGCGCTGTTGTGCTTTGCGCAATTGTGTTGAACGTGCTAAGCCAATGGAGCAGTTCAATGACATGCGTAGTACACACCTCACTGCGCATGCCCGGGTTGCTGACGCAGGCATCTGCCACACTGATGATGTGCTGTGTGCTGTAGGCAATGCAAGACACGGCCACCATTGTGCCAGTGGTGCTATAGCAATGGTCACTACATGGTGCTGTGGCATTGGGCCATCATAGGCACAATGGGCCAACTGCGCGGTAGGCAGCTATGGGGCTGGCACACAGGCAGCCAATTGCGCTACATGCATTGTGTTCCAATGGCGCTGTGCGTGTCCATGCGCCAGAGACCCTTGACCCTGTGTACGACCTTTGCCCCCTAGGTGCCATGCGTCAGGCATGGGTGCACCTCTATTGCGCTGTTCAGTGACAGCGTGATGAGGAATGGCAGCGCTGTACCGCGCAGCATCTGCACGTGGGGAGCCATGCTGCAGAGTGCCATATTGCCAAATACAGCACAGAGAATGGCATGCAGACGGGCAGCCCAGTGGTCTGCTACTGAACTGGCCAACCTAGTGGCCATTGTGGAGTCACACCATGGGCCACTGTTAGGGGAGGCACCCCTGGACAGGGCCAGGACCCAGGTGTGGTAGGAGGTGGCCACTGCCCTTGAGGAGGCCACTGGACAGGGGAGGAGCACCAAGCAGTGCAGGCACAGATACGGGGACCTGCGGCGGAGGGAGCCGGAGCTACTGGCATGCCTGCGGGCACGTGCCAGGAGGGGCATGTTGCCATGGCCAGGTAGGGGTTATGTCAACACACTTTTATCTTTCATATGGGTAACAGTGTTGTATGTGTCCAGCACATGGGGGAGGGACCGTTTCGCGGTTGGCTGTGGTGGTGTTCACAGGGTGTGGGGTGGGTAGGTCTGGCTGGGTGGGAGGGTACACACCTGGGGGCTGGGGGACTTTGCTACAGGATTGTACTGATGTTCCTCTCTCCATGTTTGCCCCACAGGCCCGGACGAACGCCGCTGTGCACATGAAGAGTAGTGGCAGGAAAAGCAGGGTGCAGCCAGGCAGGGCAAGGGCCCTCACTTTCCACTTGACCGGCCCGATGATGGTGAATGCCAAACATCCATGATTACTATTGCATGCTGTGTGACAGGGTGGGCAGCGGGGCATGGCCACCATCCATCGACACCATTGCCATGCACGCGACTTGTTACAGTCAACACTGTCCAGTGGCAATGCATGTCTGGGAGTGCGTCAATGGTGGTCCATGTGTGCACCAGGTACATGGTTGTACCACTGCCTTTGCACCACATAGCCATGTCACTAAACGACCACAGTGGTGCTGTGCGTGACTTGGCCAGTGGGTGTGTGCAGCATTCCGCATGGCTATATGTGCCTCGGTGGGCAGGTCATGTGGACGTGATCACTGCGGATGGTCACACATCATCTCAGAGGTATGTCCCACGGCCGTATGCCATGCACAGTGGATGGGCTGTATGGGGTTGTGCATTCACACCTATTGACTGTGCTCCCTTGTCCTAGGTACCTGCCATCTACAGGAAATCAGGGAGGCACTACAGGAGATATTACTGGTGGTGAGGGTGTCGCTGGACATCCTCAGACGCATTGATGACACCCGGGGTCCTGAGGAGGCACAGAGCCCGGAGGAGTCAGAGTGGGGAGAGGCACTCCTACTAGGGATACATCGGTCCCAGTATTCCCCTACCACCTGGACCCACCCTCACACCCCTCCTTTCCCATCCCATTTGTCCACCCCTGCCCGCTACCCACCCCCACCTTGTTTGTGGTCCCCCCCAACCTTGTATATAGTTTATGTAATATTGTATATAGTTGAATTTTATATATTTGTTTGATACATTTAATTTTGATATGAATACTGTGGTGGTCTCTGATTTGCAGTGGGCTATAGGTGCTCAGCTGCAGTGGTGTGCATGGTGTCAGGGGTGGTGCGGTCATGGGTATGTGTGTGTGTGTCGGTGTGGAGGTAACTATGGTGTGGGGGTAGCTATCAGTCAGTGTCTGTGGTGTGTGTGCTGTGCCCTGTGCACTGGATGAATGTGTGCAGTGGTCCATGGTGCATGCTCTGTGTCCATGGCCTGTGCAGCTGACATACATACATGTCTGTGACCTGCATGGTCCGCTGGCATGTCAGTGGTGGCAGTCCCTGCAGGGCAGTCACTGTACCTGTCACATTGCTGGGTTGCCTCCTGTCACTGGTGTGGTGCATATCTGCCTTGGGTGGCACTGTGGGCACCACAGTTGTTGTCCCACCTCCATGCTGTGCCTTGTGTGTGTTGCAGGGGATGTGCCCCCACTGTCTGTGACTTGTGCTTCGGGTGAATGATGGTGGTGTATGGGTCCACAGTGCCTGTGCAGGGTGGCTGGCACTCCAGTGCCATGGAGGACTGTGGGTTGTGTGTACACAGTTTACATGGGCCCACACTGGGGGCTTGGATGCCCAACCACTGCGTCCCTGTGTTGTTGTGCCCTTGGGTATGGGTGAGTGTCTGTCCATACACTGTGTGGCATCCGGTGTGGTGCATGCTTCCATGCACCACTGTGGGTGTCTGTGCTGGCTGCTGTGGCCAGTGGTGTGTCGGGGTGTGTCATTGGACTACTGTGCAGGGTGCTGTACCACTGGTGGTGGTGTCCAGGGCACGCCCTGTCCCGTGTGGGGTACCTCATGTGTCAACGCATGGTTGGTCTCTCAGCAGTACCTCGGGGGGACTGTGCATGGTGGCACTGTGTTTGCCATTGTTGCATTGCTGTGTGCTGCCACCCGCTGATGGGTGCTCATGGTGGGGCTGGCTTGCACGGTTCTGTGGTGCACAGGGTTGCAGTGTCACAGTGGGGGTGGTGGCATGCATGGGGTTTCCTGCAGTGGTGGTCACTGCTCATGGGGGGGTGTCTGGGGGTCACGGTGCAGGGTGTGCTCTGCATTGGGGGGGATGGTGTGGCATAGGGTGGTCAGCCCTCCTTGCGTGACAGCCACAGCTTGCTGGTACATGTGATGGGGCACCATAGCCCGGCTGTGGGTTGTTTGCTTGTCTACATGGGCCAGTGGTTATTCTAGCCCTCCCCCAGTTGTGCAGTGCATGGGGTGTGGGGGGATGATGTCTGTTCTGCTGTGTGTTCCTGTGCCCATCTGTGGCATGGGTGGTGGGCCCCTACCTCCCTGGTTGTGCAGTTACATTGCTCTGCTGCTGGGGGGCGTCCCTGGTTACGCTATGGCACCTCTGGACTGCTCAGCTGAACATCCCTTGTTGCGATATGGTGCATCAGATCTGCTCAGCTTCCCCTCCCTAGTTGTGCTATGGCGCAGGTGGTGCGATATTCAGTCATCGGCTGTAGGCACAATTTGGCCTGCTCCATTTTTGACTATCGCATCTCTTGCACGTGGGCGCAATAGACTTGTGCTTGCTCCTGCTATTGCGCACTTTTTGGGCGCAGTATGAATATCTGGGCCCTTGTGTCTAGCACTTACGGTTCTTGAGCTATTAGGATTTGTTTATGGCATGCTGACTATAGCTTCATTTTGTTTAGAAAGGCCCAGGATTTACTATTAACAGTATTCAGGAGACAAGTGGTGCAGCTTCAGAGAGCACCTGTGGAGGCAATGAGTTAATTCCTTCTTTATGATTAATAGTTTAGCTCTGACCCAAAAATGAGAGAGAGGCATTGCAGGTCACAGCATCTATTTCACTCCCAAAACCATTTCTTCATGGGTTATGGCCATCTAATAGGCTGATGATGCACAGGTGACAAAGTCAGAATTCGACCCCCTAGCCCCTGATGAACTCATGTGTCCTCAGTTCCTTTGTGTGCATCAAACAGGCTGCAGCGCTCTCTCCTAACTCCTGCTTCACACATAGAAATTTTAAAATACAGAATATTTTATCTCAAGTAAGACTATTTTCTCCTTTCTCAATGACTAATACCTTGACCAGAATGCAATGTTTTTGAGTATTATACAGACTGTTAATGGTACTTTTAATAATTGTTGCATGATTTTTCTCTCCTATATCTGGGTCTTTCTGCTTTATTCTCTGAGACCCAGAACCATTAAAGGCATTGTGCTTCTACAGCTATCCTGTGCTAGTAAGCTTAAACAGAATAGTTAAGCTAATTCATTTTCCTATATAATTCTAACCATATGCTAGAGTACTGTCTGTGTTCTGTGCCACTCCACACCAAAATCTCATCCTTACACCTGCTCCCCCCTGAGCAGAAGTGGCATTAGGCATGAGTGGACCCCCATCCCTGCTTCAGTAGCTACAGGTATAGTGCTGCAAGACCAGAGAGTAGCATTCTTCTGATTCTGTGGGGCACCCAACAGGAAAAAGTCAAGATCTAGTGCATGTCAGCGCAGAGTCTCTTGTTAGCAGCACTTAGATTAAGTGTGAGGCTCCCGTCTAACCTCAGGTTAAAGCTTTGACAGAATGCTCTGGTTAACTTTTGGCAGCACTAACTGATGAACTCATGGCAGTACCAAATAAGTCCAGCTAACACCAATGCAGTCTCGGTAGAGAGACTCAGTCTCATCAAAGAGATTACCTTACATCAGATCACAGTGCTATTCAAGCAGCTCCCTCTTGGCACCATTTGTCATTGTGATCTCCCACACAATGGCCTTGTTGGTACCCAAGCGATAGGGGATATTTCACTAGCTAGGAAGAGCATAAGATTTCTAGAAAGGGTAATTGCCTATTCACAGGTTGGCATCTTCTGTCTCGGCAACATATTGGGAGCGGCACCTCCACCTACCTCCTTCTTCCAGCTTACACCATATGCACTGATGAGGCCATTTTCAGAGCACCCTCTCCTGTGCATCCACTTGTCTCCTTTTAGCACAGCATGGTGGTGCACACAACATCACATCTGTCCACCTTTTTCATTCAAACCAGACACTTCAGTACAGTGCGTCATCACACACACAGCCACGTATGATGCATGATGTCATGTTCAGTCACCATGTTTAACACAGCAGTAGTTACTATGCTATGGGTGTACTGGAAGTCCCAAAGAATATCACTTACAGCTGCCATCTTGTGAACGGCAATGGCCATTTTTGCTGATTATAGGGTCCTCTCTTTAATGCCCCCGGATGTGCAGTTTCACTTTGTAAGTGGCTAAGACCGCAATTATTACTCTAAGCCACTGAAAGGGTACTCAGTACTATATACTGTACACATACAAGTTTTTAAAAAGGAAGCAACTAATACTATCATGATTGAACTACACATATTGTGCTAAATAATCTCATTCTGTATTTATTATGGTATATACTGTCAGACTGCATTCATTAAAGGCCGCATATTCTCTCTGCTCTGTTGCCCCAAAACCTGATAATGGCAAAAGTAGGAAAGTACCATATTTGCAATGTATCTCTTCTGCCCAGTCAGTAGGGACCAGCATGCCTACTATGTGATCCAGACAGTGTTGGACCATCTTCACTAGACACTAACATGGAGGAAGCACCTATGCTTCCCAAACCAGAGAAATACACAGCCAGCATTAATAGCACAAAGCATGGAAGCACAGCAGGCCATCATGCTGCAAATTATGGAGCATATGGAGGCTATGGCCAAGGCCACAACAGTGTTGCAGACTTTGTGGATGCGAACCCATGTAGTAAGCATGGAGAGCAGCTCTCCAGCCACCATATGATTGGGCCAACACTGGCCAGAGGATTTTGAAACTGAATGAGGCAATGAGTCAGATGGAAACTGTTTTACAGGGACCCTAAAACCCTCCCCTGCCTCACAAAGTATTGCTTTAGCCAAACCCAAGTCACAGTGCTATCTTTATGGACTATATCCTGAGGTGAGGGTGCACTATCCTGTGGATTTATTACACCAGACATTTACATCTAATTTTTTTTTTATTTGGGAATATTGGGCCATAACAGAACTGTATTCTACTATTCTTCGTTTGTATTTACTCATTATGTATTGTTATTGTCCATAGTTTGTAATGCATGCCTGTACAAAAAGTACTGCCTGCTTATTTGTGGAAACCTCATAAATAAAAATGTTAAAATTCTTGTCTTGATAAATGTAATGCAAGTGGATTTATATATTTTATGTATGCAGTTTTATGTTTGTTTTTAAAATTTCAATATAAATGTTATTCATAATTTGAAGCAAAACTCAATAAAATGCAAAAAAACTGGTGAAATGCAGTTTCTTGAAAAATTGGGGAATTTATGCAATATAATTGTGAGCACAAACCTCCATTGTCCCTGCTAACTGGCCAGTAATGCTTATGGAATACAAGGAGCAGATGATAATTGAAATATCACATTTTGGGGTGGCCGTTTACAATGGGATTTCAGTTTTCCTTGAAGGGCCACCATGCCTGTGATTTTATTATAAGAAGGTGAAAAACATGTTTTTTAAACAGACTATAAACCTGTGGCTTCACTGCCTGCCTGAACAGAAAATGTAGCTACTATCAGCACCACCAATGAAAATTCGCAATTGCTACAGTGGTGCTGCTGAAAAGAGCCAGTACTTACTAGGCACGCAGAAAAGGAAGGAGTCAATGCACAAAACTGGAAGCCAGTAAGTTATGGGGCTCAATCTTCAGAAGTAATAGTGCAGGTGCATTTCCTGATTTTGAGCTGTGCCTGCATCGTCCAAAATGTGCCAAAACATTTAAATGCTATTTTCAAACATTTTGGTGCATTTACAATAGTTTCTCTGCTTTACAGCAGGTTGCTTCCAAAAAAATAATGGATATACCATTTTTTGAATGCATTCATCATTTTACATGTGCAGATTTTGACAAATGTGACAGAAAAGTTAGACCACATTTTATGTGGTCTAACATTGTCGCAAGCTGCACAGTTGCACTAAAATGGTGCCATAAATCCTTGACACCCCTTTGAAAATCAAGCCCACTGAAGCGAATAAAATAAAAGTAAAATAACAAACTGGATACCCCCTAGACACAGGAGGAGTCCAGAAACCCTGTACTTTTCCTTACCCTCAAGGGGTAAGTTTAGCTAATTTTTATGATAACGGGTATAGTAATGTGTGTTTCATACTGTTTATCAAGTGTCTGTCATGCTGGTTTGTCAAGAGGATCATGACGTGAAGCTGAGCAGTTCTATCTGCCCAACTGGTACAAGAGACACTTGTAAAACAGTAGGAAACGTATATTACTATACCCATAATCATATTATATGTCAATAGATCACCATAATATGATTACAGGTAGTGGTAAAGTGTTTATTCATTGAGATTTTAAGTAATTTACTTTCTGTGCTCCCTCGCTGTGTTGTAGTGGTTCCGACAGTGTCACATGCTCTGTCTGATATGCACACGATGTTGCAGTATCTATTGGAGCATGGCACAGCACTGTGGAGTCTCTGGGGTTCTTTAGGTGTTCCAGTAGATGGCCACTGGAAAGTTGCTTAAAGTTTCTTTAATGGGTGTTCATTTTTTGGGGTGATATGGTTTATTTTATTTTAGTTTTTTTTTTGCTCACTGACTTCCTGAGGCTGTGGTGGTATGGACCTCTCAGAAAAATCAGGGCTGAGCATATTGGACATGCAGTGTGATGAAATGGCTGAACACAGAAGAAGAGGCACAGCCATTGACTGGTTAATAGCAACTCATTGCTATATAATGCAGCATATAGTTAACTTCTTATTTTCTGATTATGTTGCTGTTTGTGGAAAAGTTATAATTGTTATTGTTTATTGTGACCCTATTTGTTAGATATGATTAATAGATCTATATTCTTTCAACTTGCCACAGATGAATCAAAGGAGAGCCAAACAAAGCTGCCTTTTTGGAATTTTGATGAAATGTCCAAAAATGCCACAAGTTAAATCTTGCAGTATTTTAAAATAATTGGCCTGCCAATGCTGAACCCTGGGAAAGTCTAAATTATTGGCCAAGCTTCCTCACTTGTTAAAGCTGTCTAAAATTTAAAAAGCAGCTCTGCTGCTCAGTATGTACATTCATAATATTAATATTTCAGCTTTTACACTTTCTAGAGTATTCATATTTCAATTCCCAATTATCCTTTCCATGGCTTATAACACACCTAAGCCAATCCACAATGTTTGTATATAAATCATTTGACTTTGCCCAGCAGACCTCAAAGACTAACATGCCTTTGTTTGTGGAATCATACTGCTTACAGTGGTAACCAGGGATACATCCTAGTATATATCTAGTAATAAATTAACATTCAGATTTATTGGAAGGCAATAGAGAGTGAACTTTCATTTACAATTGCATCCATAAATAGGCAAAAAAAACATATAATACATACAAATACACATAGAGCCATCAATAAGACCTGCAATCAACATTAAGACAGGTTGCCGGCCCAGTGTCGCTGAGGGTTGAGGCGCTGGATGCCACACCTCGTGCCACACTGGCAACTCAGGCTCGGGAACGAGCCTGGACTGCCGGGGGTCAGCAGGGGAGAGAGAGGATTGAGCATCCAGAAGACTGCTCTCCTCTCTTGGGGAGGGATCCAGGGGTAGCCTGGTGCAGCAGCAGCCCCCGGTGGAGACTGGTGGCACTGTGGCACACAGAGGCTCACAAACAGGGAAGACGCTGGGCGGCTGCCTTCTGGACATGAGTGGGAGCACCCACGTCATGGGCTGACAGCATTTTTTTTATTTTTTATTTTAGACTTTGGAAACCGGGTAAGGCCCACTAGGCACAAGTGCCTGTTTCCAGGGGCGACCTGGGAGCACTGGGTGGTTAAGTGACTTGCTCAAAGTAACACAGTATGCAAGTGGAGGTTGTGAGAATCAAACTCAGGTCTGATCTGCTGGATGTATCAAGCTTTCACACCTCATTCCTCTAACCTCTAGGCTATACTGCCAGACATTGCATGTCCCACATCTGGGGTGTAAACTATGTAAAAGCCCCACCATCCCAGTGCCGAACCACCACATGCCCAATACTGGAACCCTGCCACTGCCCTTTCAGACTCCTTGGGCCCTTCATCCTCCTCATGGCTTGGGGGGAAACTAATGCCAGGGTTCACAATGGGCGGTACAGTGGCATAGGCGAGTGGATAAGCCCAAGAGAGTTCCGGAGCCTAGGGGGGAGATAAACAGTCTTGGAAAAAAAAAACATTAAGACAGGTTTCAATCATTCATCCATAACGATCACATCTGTGTATTTAAAAACCTGTAATATGATTTTTAAAACTTGCATAAGATACAAGTGATGTTAAATTGTTTTTTTCTGAATAGAAACCCAAGCTCGTGTAACAGTACTTTCAAAAGTAATATTACCATAGTTAGTTTTACGCTTAGGTAGAGCAAATTGTGGCAGATCATCTAATCTCAATGCATAGAAACAAATGTATTTTGGATGTACAAGTTTCATCAAGTAAGCAGGTAATGTTTTAAAAAAAATCTATAGGTAAAAAACAACCAATGGGTCTGTCTTCGGGCAGACAAGCATTGCCACTCCATGGCTGTATATAAGCTATAGAGTGGTGTATCAGAAACCTGGTAACAAACCTAAGAGTGCTATGATAAAATGGATCAAGCACCCCCAGGATTGTGTCAGTTATCTTCATGTACATACAGTCCCCATAATCAATGTGTGATAAGAACAGAGACTTAACCAACTGTTTTCATATGGAAATACTAAAACTAGTCCTATTTCTATAAAAAAAATGATAATAAACTCTTTAATTTTACAGACAGTTTTTCCACATGCAGGCAAAATTTCAAGGAATCTGAGGATGATCTACAAATTTCTGTTCCATCTACAGCTTTACTGTAAATAATATCCATTGTGTCTTTGCAGCATTTAGTAATAAGCATCAGTTTATGAGTTCATGCTGTATCTTAATAAAGTCACCCTGAATGGTATTCAGTACCAATGAAAGATCTTAATTTTGGGTAGATAAAATAGTGTCGTCCGCATAAAGAAAAACTTTGGTTTCGGCAGAACTACAATTGGGCAAATCATTGACATAAATGAGAAATAAAGGGGGCCCCAGTACTGACCCCTGAGGAATGCCCTTGCTGATGGTAACATAATCTGAACAGTGTTCCCCAGCATTTACACATTGTAATCTTGTTGACCAATAAGAAGAAAACCAAAACAATGGATTCAATCCCAAACCTAAGGCTTTTAGTTTATTCAGCAAAATGTTGTGGTCAACTGAGTCAAACGCCTTACAAAGATTAAAAAAAACTGCTGGAACTTGCATACCCTGGTCAAACACAGTCAATATAACATCAACAACTCTTACAGTAACAAAGGTAGTATTGCAACCTTTGGAAAATCCAGACTGGTAGTCTGATAACCCCCATGCTTTGTTAGGAAGCTGGATAATTGATTGTAAACCAATTTTTCAAATATTTTTGCAACTGGAGACAGTATTGAAATAGGACAATAACAGCCTGGGTCTGTTTCTTTACTGCCTTTTAAAATTGGAGTGTCAGAAGCTGGTTTCCAATCAAGAGGAACTACTGCTAGCAGGGGTGTGTGAAAAAAAATTCTGCTGGAGAAATTTCGGCAAAAGTTGGATTTTCACTTCTGTAAAAGTTTGGAAATCATATTGCCAACTTTCATGAAAATTCCACCAAAAACTGAGGAATAAATGTAAGAAATACAGGTTAATGTATTAAACTGCAGGAAAAACTCTGCAGAACTGATAACTGTCAGTGTTCAGTTCTGCAGTTCATGTATTAAACTGTGGGGAAAAAACCCATAGAAGTAATGTAAGAGACTTGTTTTCCTCATGTCATTTAAAAAATCCATTGTTTGTAATTAAATGCAGCAGTACTAGGCAGAAATCTGCAGTTATTTGGTGAAAGTTTGGAATTCCACCACAGGTGAAAGAGCGGAAAATTCAGTGAAATTTTTGAAATTTAGCAGAACTTCCGCGATGGAGGAAATCTGCACTTTCACCTACCCCAAAAAGCTAGCCTTAGTGATAGGTTAAATAGATATGTTAAGTAATATATCAAAATAGGAGCACCTTGACCCGCTGGCTGTGAGTGGGAGATTTCTGCATGCGGCAGCCAGTGACCCGGGTTTGGGGAGCGGACCTGGATCATTGGAGGGCGGCTGGGGAGAAGGATGGAGGCGTCCTCGGACTGCTCTCCTTCTCCAGGGGAGAGGGTGGGTCAGTGATCGGAGCACTAGCGACTGGCTGAAGGCAGAGCCACACAGCCACCCGACACTTCAGAGGACTTGGAGGCGGGCCAGACATCATTACGTCATTGCGTTCCGCCTCCCGGAAAAACCAGAAAATGGGCGGCTGTCGACGCCCTACATGAAGCGTGCTGCGGCTGAATTAACCTCTCCAAGCCGGCCCTCCGGTTCAAATGTGTGTCTGCGGGTGTTTCCCCGCTCCCGTAACCCGTCCACGGGAGTAGCCGTGGGGTGCCGGAGGCTCGAGGCCATTCTGGAGAAGGTGGAAGCTGCCTGGGCTGATAGTCCCGAGGCGGCGTGCTAGGCGGATGAGGAATAAAGCATAAATTAAAAAAAAAAAAAAATAGGAGCACCTATTTTGTAAAAAACGGGATCTATCTTATCACTACCTGCCCCACTTTTAACATCTAATTTTTGATGCTCAACCATAACATCTTGCTCAGTAATTTCCCTAAATGAAAAAAAGGTGTTTATTATCACTATTTAAAAAATTAGTATCCAGCATACGTTTTGACGTATTAGGGAACATTTTATCAAAAGTATTACCAGCTTCCAAGAAATAATCATTGACAGCTTTAACCTGATCAACAGGGTTACAAAGAATTAAACTATTATAATTTAAACCTTTGGGTAATGGTGGCCCATTAGCTTTACCCTGCATAGATCTGATTCCAGACCAGATCTTTTTACTATCACTAGATGTGTTTAAACATTTTTGGTTATAAAAACTAGTTTTAGTCTCTCTGACTTCTCAAGTATATTCCTGACAGTCCTGTAGTTCTGCAGATCACTATGCTCTTTAGATTCCTTTGCTTTTTTTCCATAGACAGTCTTTAATGTGTAATAACCTCTTTAAATGACCATTAAACCAGGGTACAGGGATTGATTTTACTCTTTTTTCAGAGAGAGCGGCATGCCTGCCAATAATATTTCAAAAGGATATTTTGAAACACTCCCACATAGTATCAATGTCAGAGCAATAAAAAATTTGGGACCAATTTTCATTGGCTAGATCAAAATTAAAAGCCTGTTCACATAATTCAGAAAAATGCCATGAAATCATAATTCGAGTTTTATTTAAAGTTTTAGATTGTTGTCTCACACAGGCAACATAGCAGTGATCGCTTATGTCATGTTCAAAAACTGCAAAAAATAGCACAGGAAATCTCATTGAAGAGGTTGGGGGATTTTCTGAGATATATAGGGCCCAATTCTCAAAAGCCCTTAGAATGACGCAAGGTGCCTGGGTCAAACATAAATGAAGCAAGTGGCACCTTGCATCAAAACTTGCACCCTGAGTTATTCTCAAAAGCAGCCTGTGTCAGACTCAAGCTGCTTGTGCTAAAGGGGGTTTGTGCCATCCTTGAGCCATGAACCGGTCTGAGGCATGTTGCTATTCCCAAAACTCTCCCTGAGGGCAAAGGTCTAAGTACATTAGACCAGGTAAGGACTGGTCTATTGGTACTTAAAAATCCTCTGGGAGCATATGCCAGTGTGCCACCCTCCCCAAGCCCTGATCTCCTGCCATTATGATACAAAAAGTCCCTGGTAGTCTAGTCCCCCCTCCCCAAAGCCCTGATCACCCATCATTATGATTAAAAAATCACTGGTATTCTAGTGCCCCTCAAGCCCTGATCAAATGTTATTATGATAAAAAATCCCTGGTAGTCTAGAGTGCCCCCCCAGCTCATATCACCCATCATTATGATAAAAAAATCCCAGGTAGTCTAGTGGTACCCCAAGCCCTGATCACCCATCATTATGATATTAAAATTCCTGGTAATCTAGTGCCCCCACAAGCCCCAATCTCCCATTATAAAACACTTTGAGCCCCGATCTCCTGTTACATAAAATTCAGAAATACCTAGCGGTCTCGTGGACCCCCCACCCAGCAGTGCCCTACCAACCAGTTCCACCTATCCCATAACTGAGCCAGTGACTGGCACAGCCCACTGCTCACCACCACAGCCAGCCATAAACTGAGCTCTGAATGAGAGCGTACTGTATATAGTATGCACTCAGTGATTTGCAGCTCTCTGAGCATATATTATATACAGTATGCTCATTCAGAGATCAGTCAGCAGCTGGCCATGGTGATGAGTGGTGGGCTGTGCCAGTTGCCAGCTCGGTTACAGGATGGGTGGAGAGCAGGGTGATAGGGCACTGCTGGGTGGGGAGGTCAACTAGACCACAAGGTATTTCTGAATTTCACATAACGGGGGATCGGGTCTCAAAATTTTTTATAATGGGAGATCAGGGCTTAGAGGGCAGTAGACTACCAGGGATTTTATCATAATGATGGGTGATTGGGGCTTGGAGGGGGACACTAGAATCCCAGGGATTTTTTTTATCATGAAATGTGATTGGGGCATAGGGGTGGGCACAAGATTACCAGGGATGTTTTTTATCATAATGATGGGTGATCAGGGCTTAGGGGAGGGGGAACTAGACTACCGGGGATTTGTTGTATCATTATGATGGGCAATCAGGGCTGGGGGGGTGCTCTAGACTACCAGGGATACTTTTTCAGTTTATACTAGGGGATCGGAGCTGAGGGTGGGGGGCACTACCCACCATGAACTGCTGCCCATGGTACTCTTGCTGCACAGCCACCCCATAGCTTGTGATATACCTTCACAGTACATCATTTGTTTGGTGCACAGCCAAGGTTACCACAAGCCAAGGGGCTTGCACGCCGAGACCCTACTCGATAAAGAATCAAGTGTAGGATCCCTTGTGCACCAGCAATTGGTGCAAGTCATCTTTGTTACAGCTTGCACCAACTTTTGAGAACTGGGCCCACAGTGTCTATATATACTGGGACTTAACTCTGACTGCCACTGTACCATATCAACAGACTTTGATGTCATAGACAAGATGGGGTTTGGTCTTTTTCTGTCATCATTGTCTATGTTTTATGTTACAAACATCAATTTTGAGATAAACTGGGGAAAGACAGATGCATTTGAATGACACAGTGAAACAAGTACATCATTATACAAAATATTTACTAGACCAACAACAGGAAGAAGTAAAAAACTAGACAACACTAAAGTTTAACCCAATTGCAAAATGCAGTGAGCCTCATTTTAGTAGCTACTTGCTCTTTAAATGAAATTTAACATAATGCACAGAATCTGCCAAACTGGGATAGCAAAAGTAAAAATTTAGATTTGATTGGGAAATGTTCCTCCACAATAGGACAATCCACCTCCCAAGAACTGTACCCACAGTATGTGTCAATCACTTTTTTTTTCCTGCACTGCTCAGGACAGATGATAGAAGAGACATCCAGATGCTAATAGATTTGAATCTAGGAATCATTCTAACAGCCTAGTGGCAAGTATGTTTACTTAATCTTTGGGGGACATGAGAAGAAGTGCTGGGCCTGGGACCCCCAGCAAGTCAGCTGATGCTGCCATGTCTGGCGTCTCAGGCTCAAAACCTACCACAATGCCTCTGGCAAGGATTCAGAACAAATAAAACTGTGTGACTGCCACATGGTGGTGTGAAAGGGAGAATCATGTGTGGCAGAGCCCCATTTCCCTAGTACCTCTCCTCTGCACTTGGTGTGGCATTGACAGTATGGAGGTGAGCCTGGTTCATGAACAAGTCTTATTACAAGGCCCAACACTGCTTACTTCTCACACTACCAGCCGAATCTGTTTATACCCAGGATTCCCTGCTGGTCAAGAGGGAGCTCAACCATTTGGGCTTTACCAGGAAACATAAGGAGGTGGCTCCATTCAGAGCAGTATGCAGCAGAGTGAGGTAACCAGGGATGAGGGGATGGGAGTAACCTTGAAGGAGGAGTGTTTTGAAGGTTGTAGGGTTGAAAAGTGGATGAAAGGTTTAGAAATCGGATACAACAAAAATCAGTACAGATCCTAATGGACCTCCACTGGCTTTCAGTTCTGTAAAGGATCTAATTGAAAATTACCATTTGTAATTAAAAATCTTACACTGCTCCCTGCTGTCTTTCAGTTGTCCTCTCTTTTCTGTGCTGGCTATTAATCTCTTAATCTCTCCTCCTTCAGGAGCTGAGCATTCAAATACAGGACAGTACTAGAGTATATTTCTTTCTTAGATTTAAATCACTCCTAAAACATCATGTCTTATTCATCACCTTCGGGATCTGCTGAGCTACACTCCCCAACCTATATATGAGTGCAATAACTCAATTTTGTCACCATCATTACCTATTTGTACGGCACTGTCCTGTGACTAACTTCAGTTTCACTGCAATTCCTGTAAAGTAATTTGTGATGCCTGATATAAGAAGGGTTCTGTGAAATGCAATTAAATTGTTATAAATCAAATGTATCTGAGTTTGTTGCATCTCATGGGATCTATGGCATTTGATTTAAAAAAGTACAGTTCACCTACCGATAGCAGGACTACTATGCCCTTCCTCATATTCAGACTAAGTACTCAGTTTTATAAGCTGTGCTGTCAAGGATTACCCCTTTAAGTGATGTATAATTTTAAGGAGCAAAACAACTTAATACATTCAAAGTGGCCACATAGTGAATATTTAAAATATGGTTATACAGTAGGTACAAGCGAACTGAGAGAAACAATCTGGATGAAACCATAGGCAAAAAGATAAAAACACAAATGTGGGGGAAACCTCGGGTCCTCTAAGAAAGGCAGGGGATGCTTTTTCTCTTCCTAAAACAAAGCAAAGTTAAAAATGTATGGGCAGGGCGGGTCAACATTTACCATACCATTCAGCAGCATGCCTGGCCTTATTTGATGGCATGTCTATAAATACTTGCATCTTCCCCATTTGTACTCTGTGCCTTGCTTATCCAATGTTTTGTAAGGCCCAACATTGACCTCTTTTAGGAGGCAGTATAGCGTAGTGGTTAAAAGCACTGAGCTGCAAAGCTGGAGACCTGGGTTTGAATTCCATCAGCTTCCACATGCATACTTTGGGACCCTGAGCAAGTCACTTAACTTCCTTGTGCTCCCAGGTCACACGTGGGAACAAGCTCTAGCTTAGTGTGCCTTTTCTGGTTAAACAATTTCCCCTTTCCCTTTCCATTTGAAACAGCATTTGTTCTACATTCTGCTAGAAATCTGTGGACAGAGCAGTATTCAGCAGCCCAGGTTTCCTGCTCACATCTAGGCAAGAAGATCAGAAGCAGCTGTCCTGCAGAGCACAGGGTCCCTTGTTTGGTGTGATGCTAAAAATGTTAAACAAATGTCCCTTTTACCCATCTAGGGCTGTCTGGGGGGAGTTACAGCTCCCATAGCATTATGCCAGCAATAACACATGATAGGGTATACATTATAGTAGATCACCACATGCCTCCGGTGCACTGTATGCATAAGGCTGCAGGCTGAATGCCTTCAACCATCCCAGAAGTGCCGCAATCTAGCACAATACACACCCTGGAGTGTGTTATGATGCTTATAAAATGGATGCTTTTCCTGGTTAAAGAATTTCCCCTTTTCCTTTCCTTTGAAATAGCATTTGTTCTACATTCTGCTAGAAATCTGTGAACAGAGCAGTATTCAGCAGTCCAGTAGGTTTCATGCTCACCCCAGGCCAGAAGATCAGAAGCTGCAGTACTGCAGAGGGTCCGTTCTTTGGTGTGATGTTAAAATGTTAAACAAATGTCCTTTTACCCATCTAGGGCTGTCCATTGGGGAGTTAAAGCTGCCATTGCATTATTCTAGCAATAACACATGACAGGTTGTACATTATGGTAGAGTGCCACATGCCACCAGTGCATTGTGAGGGATAAGGCTGCAGGCTGCATGCCTTCAACCATCCTGGAAGTGCAGTGATCTATTATTATGCAAACCCTGGAGTGTGTTATTGTACTTATAAAATTGGGCTCTTTTTTAATATGTTTAACTATTAAAATAATCATTTAAACATATATAAAATTTATAATTAATGTTTGTTTTTTTTACTGTGAAATAGTCCTTCTACCAACCAGGACTTTATTGCTTTTACAGCTTTGCCTTAGGTATTTTGACCTAATGAGCAGTCCATAGTTGTAGTAAGATCCAAGGGTAACATGGCTGGAAACTGTGTTATGTCAGGTGCATTTGTAGTTGCCCAGTACTGTCTCTGGTAAGTGGGGCAAGTGCTAGAGTCAGCATTGTACTGTAGGCTGCAGTGTAGCAAGTGTGAGATTCAGAAGTGTATTGCAAATGGCAGTGCTGTTAATCTACAGCATTCTGTCAAGCCACATGAAAGAGCAGTAGCAGACCCCCCCCCCACACACACACGCTCAGTGCTCAGCCAGTCTGAAATAAGCATGTCAAGGAGCAACATAGGGAGTTCTTTCTTTTTATTTTAATATATTTGCTTTGATTACTGTTGACAGGACACAAGCAAGTATGAGCATCAAGCTGGCAATGCCCAGGCAGTAATGTGCTTCACAATACAAGTGTGTGCATGAGCCACATCAGGAGATTAAAACAGGGCTAAAACAGGTTCATAACAATCCCTCCTCCCCCCAAAAAGAACATTTATTACAAGTACTGTCTTTATTTTGATTTGGAGTGTTTGTGTGGGAAAACACTGTGGATTACTTGTTTTTGTGGCCTGGGTAAAAAATACACTGATTGTTAAGGGAATGGGGAAAAATGGCCACCAGAGACTTTTTAAAAATTGTGCTGACGTAGGGATGTGTTATAAGGATAAGTACCAGGATGACTGTGTGGCAAGCTAAATCGCTGTACGGTCATGTGATGGGTCTCAGCCAGTCATGGGTGTTTATTTAGGTGCCCAGTATGTAACATAAAGTATTTCCCCCATTGTCCTGGCCAACTTTCACTCTGTTAATAAAACATGTCTATGTAACCCACCTTAGGGGATGTGCCAGGAGACGAACTGAAACAGCTCAATGTGCCTTTTGTGGTTAAAAAATTACAAAAATGTTTAAAAAAAACATCTCTCTAATCAGACCTTTTGAAACTGTTAAGCATCATGCTTAATATAAGCTAATTAAAATATCAACTATTTGCCTTTCTCATGCAATACTACATTTTTCACATGTATGATTTGCAGACAGTATGCCCATAAATCTAGATTTGTACTGTGGCCATAACTTTGCTCTGTATTTTCATCAAAGATATTTATGTTGGCAAATGCTAGCAATCTGTGCCTCATTATTGTATTTGTGACTGCATTTCAGGTGCAGTTTGTTAAGTGATACAAAACAAAATCAATGCATTATTCCATTCAAAAATATTCTTTTTTTCACAATGATCTGAAACAAAACATTGGGGACTTATCCTCTTCTTACAAGACGAGGGAGACAAGAAGACAGTCAAACGTTTTGAAATGAATTTAGTTTTCTAAAATGGTATTGTTGTATATAAGATACTGGATGGTTTGATACCTTTTTTTATTGCTTTATATGATAAACCCATAACTACTTTTTGTGACCACAAAGAGCAATATTTTCTGTCACAAACAGCTTTGAAGGTACCCTATAGGCCCCCGAATTCTGCAGACACAGAAAGGTGGAAGGCAAAATGACTGTAGCTTTAAAACCAGTACCCCCAGCTCCACAATGATATTTGTATCAAAAATACAGTATAACTTGTAAAAAACATTCTCCAATGTAACCACTTAAGTATTTATAGGATCTGAGAAGGTTATAACCTTGAAATGAAATGCAGCAAAATGTTTAGAACAGTTACAGAAGGCAGCAGATGAATGTGTCTTTTTCATTCTAGTTTTTTTACAGAAATACTGTAGATGTGTTTTTCAAAAGATATCCTCAAAAACATTTAGTAGCAGAGAATGGAGGAGCATAATACTGAATACATAATATTAGCAGACTAGATAGCCCAAATGGCCTTCTTCTTCTTCTGACTTCCTTGTATGTATGCTCATATAATTCAAATACCAAAACTCACTTATTTATGAAAAAGAATGTTCCTGCACTGTTTTATGTCAACTGCTGTTTGTACTAGCAATTGTAATGGAGAAAAATCCTGATCTGCTCGTCAAGGTATCATTGTTATCTCCCCCCTCCACCCTGGAGGACTAGTTTGGCATGCACTACCAAGAGCACATTACAGAAGCAGAAGCAGTGGTTGTTCGCCTCTGGTATTCCATGGCTGGACAGACAGGTTGCTGGTTATTTTAGTGATCCCTGCAGAGAGGCAATAGCACTGCTGGGTGGTGCAGTAGTTGTACAGTTTAGCAGCTATGATCCTGCATGGGTTGTGCAGTGCCGCCCATCAGGATGAAGCACCCTACAATAATTGTGTTGGACTTTCCTGTGTGACATATTGAAGTAATTGCAATTAGATTTGATCATGTTCCTGCAAGGCATCATTGGCAGAAACTGATAAAAGTACTTTCAACCTGACAGGTGGCACTGTATGTACTGGTTAAGGCAACAATCAATGCAGTGAGACAGGAGTGCTGCTGGCCAGGGAAGTGGTTGAGCAACTAAACACCTGAGTGTCTGGTCAGAGTAAAGCCCCTACATGGTGCTTGGTAATGGTTGGTGAGGAGCGTTCCCTGGCAATGACAATTTGATAGTGTGCCGAAGGGTTCTAGACTTGCTTTGTTAGTCCTCAGTGGCAAAGGTTGAGTGCTACAGATATGGCAAGCTGACTTATTTGTATCTATATAGGAATTCCAGCAGACTTTACAAGCAGTAGATTTACAGGAGGAAAAATTAATTGAGGGGACTATAATGAGTGCTGGAACCTGGCTATTGAGCGGCAGAGAAATAAATGCCCTGCAGAGTCTGCGTCCACTTTGAGTTGCTGTACCAGCTGGGATGAGGCTGAAATCAATACAGATTTCCCGGCCTCAGGCCACTGAATTATTTTCAAAACTAACAAGTGAGATGAGAAAAAGAATTCAAATGCAGAACATTTTGCTATATTTCAAATTGCATGTTCATAGAAGAGTTTATTCATTTTCTAGCTAATCTCTTATCAGTCTCTGATCAATTGAAGTTTGAGGAGCAGGAAACTGTGCAAAAATATAAGCAATGCAGGAATAACGGGCCCTGTGCACTACTGGACAGTCAGCACTACATGACATGCAGTGGCACTCCATAGATGCGTACATCTGGAGTCCACCCAACCACCAATCAAGTGACATCCATAAACATAACATCCAAACATGCACAGTCCACATGTGTGTACATGCATGGCAAGAAAGATATGCATTACTGTGTGGGTGTGGATGCATAACCACAAGCATGCTCCTGCATAATGTGGAAGCATAATGTGTTAAATCAGCAAATGGCATAGAGGAAAATTTGCAACAGTATGCCACAGGACACTCTGCTGTAAACACAGCATAGTTCCCCACGAAAACTGAAACATGCACCCACCAAAACCATGCCACAGCAGGACTGTGCCACCTAGGCATGGAATGCTGCAGGTGCCCACAGGAACCCATGTCCCCCACCCTGTAAAGTAGTATATGCCAGTGTGACCCCCACAGTCATCCATCCCCACTGACTACCATAGGAGGGTCCCTGATCCACAAATGCCAGTACCATGACCTACACATCTAGATACAAGAGGACATCCACCAAAATAGTTCCGTTGTGACCTCTGGCACCACAGCACAGCAGCACATACCTAGACTAACCTGCATTCCATCACCCTGCAGGTCCCCTGCCCCCCCCCCACAATGTTCCACTCTGCCACCAAGGTACAATGCTCCCATCCATGGGCAACAACCTGCAGACAGATGGCGAGGACCTGAAGCACCATGCAGATGCAGATTGCCAGTCATGTCTATATTGGCCCACTGCCCCCACACAGGATCTGGGTGCTGTTTCAGCAGAGCACAGAACATTGGACCAAAAAAATATACACCACTACATGGGTGCCTTAAAGTGTATGTCATTACATCATGACACATAAAATACAGTATAATACAGCTGAATATTACAATAGAGATGATAGAAAGGGCGCATCACCCACCCCATGACAACTTGTCATTGTTAGCAGCCTCGATCCCTCGGCCACTGTACACTGCCACTATTGCTCCAGCCTATCCTGCAAGCCACCGCTAGACCCAGGTGGTGTCAAATGGCTGTAGTACCTCTCCTGTAGGACGATTGTATGAAGTGGTTCATGGAAGGCCTGCAATGACAGGAACATGTGGGACAGGTATCAGCTGGTGGACTAAACAATGAAGGAACACAGACCCCCAATGTGTACACAGCAAGCCAGTTGGCCTGCCTGCCTGCCAGCCAGCTGTCCACCCCACAGCACACATGCAACACTCATATACCCACATCTGAGGACTCCAACATGGCCCAGAACACAACAACATCATCCTCATACTTCCTCCCCCTTTGCAGAAGCCAATCAGGGATCCAGAAGTAGTTCTGCATGATCAGGCCACCACCACCTGTACAGCGCAATGTAGGCTCTCCTGAACGATCAGGACAATGCAGCGCAGCTGCCATGGAGGTCCTGTGGAGACAATACAGGGACATGCCATGAGTGATACCAAACAAGTGTCAGTCAGTGAAGTCACACTGATAATTTTACAGTCAACATGCACCACTGCCGGCTCCGTCATGTTCCACAAGCCACCCCAGTCATCCATGTAGGAAAGTGTGGACACCTACTAAGCCTCCAGGGTATAGCCCACATTGACAAGACACATGCTAAGCTGGAAGTACCTACCTCCACTATTGTTCCTGGAGCATCTGTAAGTGCTGCTCGACCATGTCCATATGACCCTCTGGCATGCCACCTACACTCCCCTTAAAGAGACAACACACCCACATGACCACACAAGCCTTGCAGACAGCAACTATGCTTGGGTGTGCACCCCTAAATGTAAATTCTGCAGGGGTCTGTCAAAGCTGGGCTCATTGTCTACATGGATGAGGTCAGGGTGCATACACTGAAACACATGACTAACATTTCATGAACTGAAGAACCCTGTGTTATGTGTCCCTCCATACTCGAACACTGCCTCCTGATGGATGGCAAGCATGAGAAGGAATAGGCATAGTATGTCTGTCCCCACCAAATGATGTTCCACCCCATGCTGAATGCCTGTTGCCTCTGGAGCACACACTGTCTCAAGTATTTTAGCTTGGATCAGGTCAGTATTGGACAGCTGTGTGATATGATCCACAGCCACATGGCCCCTACCAAGCGGCACTCCCATGCTATATCAGTGGAGACAAAAGTGTTGTGCACACTGGCGTATTATGCCACTGTATCATTCCAAGGGGTGTCAAGGGATGTGACAGGGTCAGTCACTCATCTGTGTCCAGGGCGCAGAAGCAGATCATGGATGCCCTGCTCCTGCATGTGTTGGAACACATCTCATTCTTGGCCAAACTGCAGGACATATGGGCAACTAAGGAGGCTTCCTATGCCATACACTGCATGCTAAATGTCCCACATGCAATTGACTGCTCACATATTGCAATCCTGTTAGTGTCACATGCCAAGGAAGCATACTGTAACTGCAAGAGGAGGAGGGGGAGGTACCTAATCCAATTAGCAGAAGCACTCTGGATAGAGGGGTTGATTCCAGTCCTTTCACAGAAGAAAGGGTTCAGAAAGAACTCCTAAAACTGAAAGTGGACAAAGCAATGGGGCCTGACAGGACTCACCCCAGAATTCTAAAAGAATTAAGGGGATCACTAGTGACACCATTGACTACCCTTTTTAACAAATCATGGGAGGATGGTGTGGGTACCTGAGGACTGGAGGAGGGCGGATGTGATTCCCTTTCACAAAAGTGGGAGAAAGACAGAGGCAGGAAAACACAGACCTGTCAGTTTGACCTCTGTGGCAGGGAAAGTGATGAAATCACATCTAAAGGAAAGAATTGTTGAGTACCTAGAGGCCAGTGGGGCACAGGACCCAAAGCAGTATGGGTTCATAGCGAGAAGGTCATGTCAGATTAATCTAATCGATTTCTTTGACTGGGTGATCAATGTAGCAGACCAGAGAGGGGCTGTGGACATTGCCTACTTACACTTTAGCAAGGCATTTGACACAGTCCCACACAAAAGATTAATAAATTAGCCAGCCTGGGAGTGGGTCCCAGGGTGGTAACCTGAGTAAAACATTAGCTGGACAACAGGAAACAGAAGGTGATAGTAAACAAAGTCCACTCTGAAGAAAGGGGGGTTTCTAGTGAGGTACTGCAGGGTTCAGTACTTGGTCCAGTCCTTTTTAATGTGTTTATAATTAACACTGCAGAGGGACTGGAAGGAAAAGTATGCCTCTTTGCAGATGACACAAAGATCTGCACAGGGTTCATATACAAGGAGGCATGGAAAAGTTGAGAAGGGACTTGGCAAGGTTGGAGGAATGGTCAGAAGTATGGCAGCTTAGATTCAATGCAAAGATATGCAAAATAATGCACCTGGGAAACAAAAACCCAGGGGAAGAGTACACTGGAGGTGATAACAGCAACAAAAAAGGAAAGGGACCTGGGGGTAATCATATCAGATGACCTTAAGGTTGGCAAGCAATATGAGAAGGCAGTAGGGAGGGCTGGGGGGATACTGGGATGTATAGGCAGAGGCATCGCCAGCAGAAAACAGGAAATTGTTATCCCTCTGTACAGACAGTTGATGAGACCCCATCTGGAGTACTGCATCCAGTTCTGGAGACCCCATCTCTGCAAGGACATAGATAGGATGGAGGCAGTCCAGAGAAAGGCAACTAAAATGGTGCAGGGTCTGCAAGAGAAGCCATATTAAGAGAGACTAAAGGAGCTTAATATGTATACCCTCGAGGAAAGGGGAGGCGGGACATGATAGAAACTTTTAAGTACCAGACTGGAATCAACAAAGTCCAAGAGGGTAGCATCTTTCAGAAAAAGGGATGTGCAAGAACAAGGGGATGCAATTGGAAGATAGAGGGGAGACATCTCAGGGGTAATGTGGGGAAGTATTTTTTCACAGAGAGGGTGGTGGACACATGGAACAGCCTTCCTGAGGAGCAAGTGGGGTCTAAAACTGGGAGAATTCAAGAATGCATGGGACAGACATAAGGCAATTCTTGTGGGGGGTAGGAAGAAATAAGCTGTTGGTTAACTAGGATCTGCAGCTTATCCAGTAGGTAGGGAAATGGGCAGACTAGGTGGGCCAAGCGGTCCTTATCTGCCATCAAAGTCTATGTTTCTGTGTTAAGGGATACCACAGTATCAACTGTCAGGTGGTATATTATGCTGTAGGCCTTATCACGAATATGTGTGTCAAATACCCTGGGTCATGCCGTGATACATATATTTCAGTAGGTCACACCAGCATCCATCTCAGGGCACAGAAGTGTAGGGACAGATCGCTTGTACGTGACAAATGTACACCACACCAGTATGGCAAACACTCATGTGCCATGTATCACATTTGCTAACCACATGTTTCCCTTACCAACAGGTGACAATTGCTATTCATTACAGTTGTACCTGATGACCCTGTGCCTGGCATCACAGGACAAGGCCAAAGAGGCATACAATGAGGCATGTTCCCTGATCAAGAGGAAAACAGGACTCCTGAAGATGAAGTTCTGGTCTCAAGACATGACAGGTGACATGATGGTGCTTGCCCCGGGGAAGGCATGCAGAGTGTTCACCACTTGTGCCACATTGCACAGCACTGCTGTAGAGAAAAATATCCCACTGCCATGTGTTGCTGAAGATGGAGAGGATGGTGACTGTGGCCAGGATGGCATGAGTGGGGGGTCAATTGCAGATCCGCCAAGGGATGCACCTTCTCTGATTACAGTACACCATTGCCTTGTGCAGGGGTTGTTCACTGTGTAGTGATGTGATATTGAGGTGAAGTGAACGTGGAGGGGGTGGTATGGTGTTGCATGACACAATGATGAGGTATCTCTCTGATCACCATACTCACCTGTTCTCCTCTGTGATTGGGCATGCCATAACCTTCAGTAATTTGTGCACCATGGGGCATAGTGCAGGTGTGTGCCAGTACTGTATGGGGTGCATCATATGTTCATGTGCTGTACAGGGGGTCCATGGTATATACTTGTGCTATACAGTGAGGCACGGATGTTGTGTGGGGGGTTTGTGTGCTGTATTGGAAAGTATTCTACTGGCCACTCTCACTTCCCTGCTGGCTGGCCCTTGCATGTGGAGGCATGCGTGCCTAGGTGGCATGTTGTCACCACAGCCATCTTGCCCCACTGTACCCCAGTGCTTGACTTCAGGTGTGGATGTGTCTGTTTCTGCAGGACTGCTGTGCTTGTTTGCATGACTGTGGCTGTGCTTGTCTACCAGACATCTCATTTGAAATGTGGCTTTCCACTGGTTCAGCGATTCTGCAAGCTGTGCCTGTGGGGCCATGTTTGCAGTTGCTGTTCATGATCCACTCTAATACAGAAACATAGAATCTGTCAGCAGAAAAGTACCAGCAGGCCCATCTAGTCTGCACTATTTTGATTACATAATTCTACACCTTGGACCATATTTGGTCATAGGTTTTCCTCCCTCCTCCCTTTCCTCCATCTATTATGGCTATGTGCCTATCCCATGCATGCTTGAAGCTCCCCACTGTCTTCACCCCCACCACTTTCTCTGGTAGGTCACTGCAGGTGTCCACCACCCTTTGTGTGAAGAAGTATTTCCTTACATCCCTCTTAACTCCCCCTTCCCAAGCTTCATTGCTTGCCCCTGTGTTCTGGTACTCATCCTCCTCTGATAGAGACTCCTGTCTTGTACCTTGTTCACCCACATAGGTACTTATAGGACTCTATCACATCCCGTCTCACTCTCCTCTTCTACAGAGAGCACCAGCTGAGCTCCTGCTGCATCCTCTCCTCATTTGGTTTCTCAATCAACCCCCACACCATTTTGGTAAAGCTCCTCTTGGCTGCTTCCATCTTGTCAATGTCTTTGCAGAGGTGCAGCCTCCAGAGCTGGACACAGTACTCAAAGTAGGGTCTCACTAGTGAACAATATAGTAGCATCACTACTGTACCTCCCTTCTCCTGCTAGAAATCTCCCTCCCTATGTACCTCAGCATCCGGCTAGCCTTGCTTACTGCCTTGTTGCACTGCCATGCCACTTTAAAATCATCAGATGAGATTACCCCAAGGTTCCTCTCTTGCTTGGTGACTACAAGAACTTCCAGGTACATGGCTGCACTTTTTGGCATTGAATCCCAGCTGCCATACTCTAGATCACTCCTTAAGTTTCCCCCAGATCCCTTTACATTCTCTCTACCCCCTTCTGGGTGCCCACCCTGTTAAAGATTTTTGTGTTATCCACAAAAAGACAAACCTTTCCCTCCAGTTCCTCAACAACGTCAATTATAAAGACATTGAAGAGGACAGGTCCCAGTGCCGATTCTTGCTGTGTTCTACTGGTCACTGTTCCATCCCCTGAGAGATTGCCATTTACCACCACCAACTGCCTCCTATCCTTTAACCAGTTTGATACCCAGCTTGCTACCTTTTCCCCAACACCCAGGTTGCTATGTTCCTTAATTAGCCCGCTTCTTTGCACAGTGTCAAAAGGCCGCATAGAAGTCCAGATAGGTCACATCCACTGCCTTCCCCTGATCTACCTCTTTAATCACCCAGTCAAAGAAATCTACAAGATTTGTTTGTCATAACCTCCACTCAGTGAAACTGTGCTGCCAGTTGTCCTGCAGTTTCTTTGCCTCCAGGTACTTCATCAATATCTCCTTCACCAGAGCTTCCACTAATTTCCCAATCACTGATGTTAGACTGACTGGTCTGTAATTGCTAGCCTCCTCCCTGATGACACTCTTGTGCAGAGGGATCAAATTGGTAGGGATGGACGGAGTTGGAAAATTAGTTCTTTGAAATGTTGCATGAAATTTGTACATTTTGCGAAATATTTTGTGGGTCTGAAATGCGAATTCCACCGGCGAAATGTGGAATTTGGCATGCAAAATGTAGAATTTCACCACCAGCAGGTGAAATTCAGCATTTCGCCAGTGGAATTTCAGACCCATGAAAATATTACACTAAATGCATGAATTTCATGAAATATTTCACAGGGTGGAATTCCCAATATTGCTAGTGAAATAAAATTTCGCTGCATCTCTACACATCGGCCCTCCTCCAGTCCTCAGGCACCACACCTGACTCCAATGAGGTACTCAGCAGTGTTGCCGGAGGGGCAGCTAACAATGTGCTGAGTTCATTTAGTACCCTTGGGTGGATCTCGTCTGGCCTCATCACCTTGTTTTCCTTTTGAACTTCCAATCCCTCTTGGACTCCCTCCTCTCAAAATGGACTTGTCTCTACTTCCCGGAGTGCCTGCTGATACTTGTTGGTCCTTCCCCTTCCCCCATTCATTGCGATGACTGAGCAGAAGTACTCATTTAAAATTTGAGCTTTTTCTTGGTCTTCCACTGCACAGTACCCCCCACCTGTTTTCCTGATCCTCACTTTCGCACCCCTTGATTTTCTCTTTTCACTTACATACCTGAAAAAAGTCTTATCCCCTTTTTTGACCTCTTTGGCTATCCTCTTCTCTGTTTGTGTCTTAGCTGTCCTAACCCTGCTTCCTTCCTCTCTCCCTTTGTTTTTCTGGATATACCTCGCTTCTTGTACTTTCTGAAAGCTTTTTTTTTCTCCCTTACTGCCCTAGCCACTTCCTTTGGGAACCATAGTGGACTCTTTCTTCTCCTACCCTTACTTATTTCCTTCAAACAGCTTGCCAATTCCAAAGGTAGTCCTTCTTTGTCCTTTTCAACAGATGCCTCCATCCCCCAGCCATCCCTCCTTCAAAGTGTTACTAAGGGCATCTCTCATTTCCTTTAAATCTGCCCTGCCGAAATCCAGGACCCTCTTCACACTGTGGTTTCTCTCCTGCCCAATCTGTATGCCAATCCACAAAGTAAAATGATTTCATGCACCAAGGGGGCTACCCTACTGTGATGTCTGCAATGCTGCCCATGTCCCCTACGTAAGTCACCTATGTGGCCTATGTCTCCATGCATACCCCTCGCTTTGGCTATTAGCTCCTTCAATTGCTGTATGTTCTCCAACTGTGCCTTTATCTGCTGCTTCATGTATACAGCACCTCAGAGCAGTACATTTGCATGACACCTCTGTGGGTTGCTCTCTGCCCTCCTCATCCACCCATCCCTGATTGGCCCTCATCCCCACTCTCCTTGCTCCATGGTGTGGTGTCCTGCTGTCTGACTGATTGGATCATAGCCCTCTGGGTGTACACACGTTCAGTCCATCCCTGTTGTTGGTCACTGCATCCAGGTGGGTCCATCTGGGTACAGAGATCTTCATCATGCCCCTGTCCTGTTTGTGCCAGTGCACCCTGTGTGTCAGGCATTGTGCATGTCACATGGGTCAGTGGTGATTGGGATGTGGGTGGTTGTGGGGCAATTGAATGCATATCCTGCAAGATGTCATCTGTATCTGTGGCATCCTTGAGGGGTAGAGATATGGCATCATGTCCACATAGAAACATAGATTTTGACGGCAGATAAGGACCGCTTGGCCCACCCAGTCTGCCCATTTCCCTACCTATTGGATAAGCTGCTGATCCTAGTTAACCAGCAGACTACTACTTCCTACCCCCAACCCCTAAAATTGCCTTATGACTGTCCCATGCATGCTTGAATTCCACCACTGTTTTTGACTCCACAACCTCCTCTGGAAGGTCGATTTCCATGCATCCACAACCCTCTCTGTGAAAAAATACTTCCTTAAATTACCTCTGAGCCGCCCCTTTGTATCTTCAAATTGTGCCCCTTGTTCTTGCACACCTCTTTTTTGAAGATGCTACCCTCTTGGACTTTGTTGATTCCTTGAGACACTTGAAGTTTCTATCATGTCCCCCTCTCCTCCTTTCCTCGAGGCTATACATATTCAGCTCCTTAAGTCTCTTTTCATATGTCTTCCGGTGCAGACCCTGCACCATTTTAGTTGCCCTCCTCTGGACAGCCTCCATCCTGTCTATGTCCTTGCAGTGATTGGGTCTCCCAGAACTGCCAAGTACTCAGATGGGGTCTCACCAACTGTCTGTACAGAGGATAATAACTTCTTGTTTTCTACTGGTGATGCCTCTCCCTATGCATCCCAGTATCCCCCCAACCCTCCTTGCTGCCCTCTCACTTCTTGCCACCTTTAGGTCATGTGATATGACTACCCCCAGGTCCTTTCCATTTTGTTGTGGTTAGTATCTCAACCCCATTGTGTACTCTTCCCCTGGGTTTTGTTTCCCAGGTGCATTACCTGCACTTCTTAGCATTGAATCTAAGCTGCCATACATTTGACCATTCCTCTAACCTTGCCAAGTCCCTTTTCATCCTTTCCACCCCACCTTGTGCATCAACTCTGTTGCAGATCTTTGTGTCATCTGCAAGAGACATACTTTCCTTCAGTCCGTCTGCAATGTAAACATTAAAGACATTGAGAGGACCCGGTCTAATACTGATCTCTTGATTTCCACTAAGTAACCCCCTTTCTTCAGAGTGGACTCCATTTACTATTACTCTCTGTGTCCTATTCTCAGCCAATTCTTTACCCAGGCTGTCATCTTGGGACCCACTCCCAGGCTGGCTAACTTGTATAGTAATCTTTGTGTGGGACTGTGTCAAATGCCTTGCTAAAGTCTAGGTAGGCCATGTTCACAGCCCTCCCTGATCTACTACTTTGGTCACCCAGTCAAAGAAATCTATCAGATTTGCTCTGGCATGACCTTCCACTGTGAATCCATGCTGCCTTGGGTCCTGGCCCCTCTGGCCTCTAGATACTCAACAATTCTTTCCTTCAGAGTGATTCCATCATTTCCCTACCACTCAGGTTAAACTTACAGGTCTGTAGTTTTCTGCTTCTGCCTTGCTCCCACTTTTGTGAGGGAATCACATCTGCCCTTCTCAGTCCTCGGACAACCCCATCCTCCCATGATTTGTTAAAGAGGTAGTCAGTGGTGTCACTAGTTCTACCCTTAGTTCTTTAAATTCTGGGATGAATTCCATCAGGCCCCATTGCTTTGTCCACCTTCAGTTTTAAGAGTTATTTCAGAACCCTTTCTTCTGTAAATGGCTGCTATCAACTTCTGTATCCAGAGTGTTTCTACTGTTTGTTTTAGGTACCTCCCACTTCCTTTGTAAATACTGAGCAAAAATATTTGTTTAGTATCTCTGCCTTTTCACAGTCACCCTCTGCCCACCCCCTCCTCTTTATTAAGCCTCACTAGCCCTCCTTGGTCTTCCTTCGGCTCCTGATGTACCTATAAAGGTTTTATCCCCTTCTTGACTGAGTTGGCTATCTTTTCCTCGGTTTGGGCCTTTGCTGTTCTGACTGCCTTCCCAGCTTCCTTTGCTTTAACTGATACAGTTCCCTGTCCTGCTCCTTCTGTGATTTCTTGTACTTCCTGAATGCTTTCTTTTCTCTTGAACCTTCCTGCCACTTTTTGAGAACCATAGTGGTTTCTTACATCGTTCGTTTGTTAATTTGCTTCACACAAAGGCTTGTTACCTCTGTGATGGCAGGTTTTATTATTCCCATTGTTCTTCCACCCCTCCTTCCTGCCCATTTGCTAGTGCATTCCTTAGGCACTCACCATTTAGCAAAGTCAGCCCTCCTAAAGTCCAGTACTTTGCCTTTGTATGGCTTGACTCTATTGCTGTGTTTATTGTGAACCATACTGTTCGATGGTCGCTAGTTCCCAGATGGCTACCCACTTCACCATCTGTGATCCTCTTCATCTCCATTTGAGAGAACCAGGTCTAAGATTGCTCCCTCTTGGGTGGGCCCAATACTAGTTGTCTAAGGCATGCCCTGTAGGGCATCTAGAATAACCCACTCTTTGAAGTGGCTGCTGCAACTGCATTCAGTTAACATCTGGCATATTCAGATCACCCATCAGCAATATCTCCCCTTTTCTGCCATTCTAAGTATTCTTTCTATCATTTCCTTGTCCATTTCCTCCCCTGAGAAGGGGTCTGTATACAACCCTGTGCGGATTGTGGTGCCATTGCCGTCTCCAAATTTACCCACAGTGCTTCTTCTCCTCCCTGTTTTCCATTTTGTTCTGTTGCTTTGATTCCTTCCCTTATGTAAAGAGCTACTCCTCCTCCTCCTCTTTTACCCTCCCTGTCCCTCCTGTAGATAGTGTATCCTGGTATGTTTATGTCCCAGTCATGGTTTGTGTGTACCATGTTTCTGTGACTGCCACGATATCAGATGTTCCTCCTCCATCAAGGCCACTAATTCAGGAAGCTTGTTACTCAGACTATGGGCATTGGTACTCATTGCTCTCCATTTTTTCATGGCTTTACCTTCTTTTGCAGCATCCCCCTCTGACCTGTCTACCTCGGTCTTTTTCTCATTTAGTACCCTGTTTTGTAGGGAGAGGCTGGGATTTTCCTGCTGCTTATCAGTGCCTCCCCCCTTGACTAGTTTAAAAGCTTGCCAATGAAGCATTTAAACTGATTGCTCAAAAGACTTGTTCCCTTCCTGGACAGATGCAGACCATCCTGCCAGTATAGGCTGGTGGCCCTCCAGGTGGAACCCCAGTCCCCAATGAAGCCAAACCCCTGTGCTCCACACCATTCTTTCAACCATTCATTAAACTGCATTGTGCAAAGTACCCTCATCTCACTCGTGCCATTGACAGGCAGCACCTCAGAGAAGGATATTGTGTGTGCTACTTGTCTTAGGCCCCTCCCCAATTCTACAAAGTCCTTCTGCACTGCACTAATCTTATGATTAGCCAAGTCATTTGTCCCTAGGTGGACAATGACGTCCAGCTCAGACTCCCGTGCAACTGTTCTCGTGATCCTGAGGATGCGCTTCCTGTCTCTCCAAGCCATGGCACCAGGCAGGCACCTTACTTCAGTTTTCCTGCTCCCCCAGTTCTATCCCCATAATTGAGTCCCCACCAGGAGCTGCTTCCTTTCCTTGTGGTGTCCTCTGCCTCCTTCCTGTGGGCCTCCTTGTGACAGTTGTCCTCAGCCTCCTTAGTCTCCTCTGCGGGTGCATCCATGGGGAGCTATGCTCCCCAGAATAGTGTATGGTTGTGGTGTGGGAACAACGACTGGGTGTGCCTCTGCCACCATCCTCACCCTCCTGAGCCCACTGTGGTCCAACTGCTGTGGCTTTCTTCACAACCTCTGAGGTAGTGGTGGTGGCTCTGGTGCTCCCTGGATGGGGAGGTTCCCTTCCCTACCATCCAGTGTGGCCTGGGGGAAGGTCCCCTTACTACTGTCCAGTGTGGCCTGAAGACGGGCAACTTCCTCTCTCAGGGCAGAGAGTTGTCTGCAAATAGGGCAGCATCTCAGCCTCCAGAAAGACTCCCGGAAGACTGCTGCCCCACAGCCATTACATTGCACTACTCCCCACATTTTTTTTTTTTTGTGTGTGTGTGTGTGATTGGTTTGTAATATAGAAATATATACTGTATCTATTTATATTATACAATGTGTATGCTTATATTGTCAGTGCAGTGTGCTAGAGAGGATATGACAGTGACATGCACCTTGCACTCTTGAGGAAATGATGTCAGAACACCAGGTATAAAGGAATTATTTCCAGAGGTGGGTGGGGTGAGGGGTGGGAAGGGGTTGGGCCTAAACTGTGCCCTCACAAAACAATCAGCTAAAAGCTCTGACCTACCGCTGCGATGAGTGCCTTCCTGTCAGCAATCATAGGCACATTGCCTAGTGAGGCACACTAGACCAGATTCCTTCCATTCGGTGTTCCCCATCACTGGCTCCTCATCCATTGGTGTGTGACCCAGTGAATAGAGGTGGACATGTAATGAGACACAAGCCATAGCATCCCTGAGCAGTGCAGTATAAGTGGTCAGTGCTCTACTGGACTGTGCTGAATACCGTGGATGTCCAGGTCAGACTGCGCTATGCTATCCCCAAGGCTGGTGGCATACATTCACAGTTATTGGATCATGCCATTGGGTATATGCCAAGTGCCACACAATAACTACCTGGAAGAGTTTTCATGCCCTCCTCCTCACCATTCAGGTTTGCATGACTGATGGAGTCCACAACCATGTTATGCAATGGCATGAGAGTCAATCCTTGGGTGGGAGGCCCACCAGCCATGGCCACCATGGACTGTTTATTGGTCACCGGTTTCTTCTTTGCAGTGGACTGGAGGTTGCACCATTTGTGTTTGATGGCTGCAAGGGTTCTTTCCTCCAGTCCAGTGGATTTGACAGGTGCCTGGATATTCAGCCAGATCCAGGACTTGGTCTCCGCAGAGGCCTTCAGGGAGTTATCACCATACAGGGTGGTGTAATGGTCTCATATTTTGGACAGCATTGTGGCTACCTGCTGGCTGTTAAAGTTGAAGGAGCAGGACTGGTTGGTGCCCTGCATCTATGATTGTCCATGCTCCTCCAGACAGCCACGGTTGGTGGCATCCTCATGCTGCACATCTGGCTGAGGCTGCAGTGGTGTTACCATCCTGATGTGCACAGTGTTTTCCCTGGTAGCACTTTCATAATCACTATGATTAGTGTGCACTGTGAGTTTGTGCCGGCTGCCTCTGTTGCCCTTTTATGGTGGGGTCACGAGGTGTGGCATTGGTCTCAGACAACTCACTTTCAGTGCTCTGTGCATACCTGCCATGTTGCCATGGTCCATCCACCCGCTTCTGCATTCCGTGTCAAGAATGCCACTTATTAACATCTGATTATGCACCAGTCAGGTGTGTGCAGCATTGATGTCACTTTCTGGTGACCATTACACACCATGATGCATAGCGCCCAATGTGAGCAGCAAACCGAGTAGAATGTTCAACATGTTAACAAACATCTGCAATCAACAAACAGTTGCAAAAGAATCAGAATTATCCATGTAAACTCTATAGAAATGGCCTTTCAGCCTAAACTCTGGAAAGGTTGTATTGTGTTAGATGATTATTTATTTGCTTTTGGTAACCGGGTAAGTGCACTAGGCAACATATCCTGCCTATTTTCAGGCACAACCAGGGAGAGTACAATATAACAATACAGCAAGAGTACAATATCACAATACAGCAGGTGACAGACATTCAGGTGCATAATGCTGCAGAACTGTCCAACAAATACAATGAAAGAGGACAGCCATAGAAGATAATACATCACCTAGATAACAGCAACAGTAGTGAAGTTATTGCAGCAAACAATTATAATAAAAAAGCAAGAGTCATTCTGGAGGCCTAGCTGAGGGTGAACAGGCCAGTAGATACATAATAGTGAGGTAGATAAGCATCAGAACTAGGGATGGGAGAAGCAGACTGAGACACTATGACAAAAGGCAAATACTGAAGGGTGTGCAGGTCACAAGCTGATAGTCAAAGTCCAGAGACAGTGACAAAGAAGAGAGACAGAACAGAAGTTCCATTCCTCAAACTATAAGGATGATAAAGGCTGGACTTTGAAGTATCTTAAATTATTGAGACAGAGGATCCTAAAATAGAATTGACTGAAGGAAATGTCTTACTGTTAACTCAGTCAATAAAGGAGAACGCTAATAGGATTGCAAATGTTGAGCATAGTGTATCCCTATTAGAATATATGGTTTTGGTATGTCCCTTGGAACTTATCAAGTTGAATAAGGGTTTAATGACCAAATACACAAAAAATCTGAAATGCCTAGGAGCCATGTATCCATGGAAAGTAGCAACCTTAAGACAAAGAAACGTGCATTGGAGGGGTTCCCACAAACTCCCACAGCATGCACCAAATTGACATGTGCTCCATCTGTACTTAATCTGCTCGCTGTTTGGGCAGACATGTGTGTATGTGGACAGTCTGGGAGAGTGACCAGGGGGTGTGCCCACACTCCATACCATTAACTAAGGTGTGGAATGCTGGGCAAGAGGGAGTGCAGTTTATGCAGGCAGGGATCCTGCTATAGCCACTGTGAGCCCACTATTGTAATCACCTACTAGCCATGGTGGCACCAGAACCCCCATGACATACTGCTCCAGCCCTCTGGTCCAGCAGAGAGGGATGGGGCAGCCATTGGGGCAATCACCCTTTTTATTGTCTGGGACGTGCAGTGTCCCACAATCTCCTGCTCCACTCGGAGCATGAGCTCCACTATTGGACCAGGATGGGTATCTGATTGGATGCCAGCCTGTGTCCACAATTCTGCCTCCCTGTACACCAATTTGCTGGGAGGGGTGGGACCACAGACAGGTGCCCCGTGGTGGCCATTTCTGGTGAATGCTGTGCTCTGCATGCCTATCCACAGGTGCAGCACTGCACGGGCTAGGTAAGTGCCTATTGTGCGTACACAGCACACAATGGTGCATAGGCATCAATGTGACCAACAGAAAGTAAAAGATGTGAAAATCATTGGGAGGCCAGACAACCAGCAGCATAGTTGGCCAACCAGAAGGTGTCAAGGAGTCAAATACAATTACTTTCCATAGGGGTTGTTTACCAGAAGTAATAGTGTTGGATACAAAAAATGTTCTTGTAAAGCATGTCGGGCACACCATGCTGCACCCTGTAAGCCAATACTGCAATATAAGCCAAGGCACACAGGTTTTTTTGGTTCCAGTGTTGCCAGCTGAGCCTCATTTTTTCAGGTGCACTTAAGTTCCTCTGCCAATCAGACACTCCACTGCACTTTTGCGTGCCACTGCCAGATTCCCTTGTCTGTCCACTGTCAGAGGCCTTTAATTACCACAACACAGGTGCGCCCCTGCTGACAACAGAAGAAACAGACATTTTTGCATAAGACTGTCAAGTGGGTGGAGTAGGGAATCCTTAGATTTTGGTGCTCCATGGGAGGCTGACTGCTGCCTTCTGATGCACTGATCTGGCATTTTCCTGTGTTCTGCTACTAAAGCCCTGCTCACCTTATTAAGACTGAACCTGGCTCCAGTGTCACTCTTGTAGCTGAGACCTGACTTTGTAGCATGACAGCCAACTCTGCCAATTTTGTGAAGCTGACCCCCCCACCCCACCGTAGGAGGCAGTGTTGTAGGAGACATCTCCACTCCCTCCCTCCCTGTGGAGTTTGAATGCTCTGCATACACAGCGCTCCCAAGATTTCACTTGCCTGGAGCAAGGGGTTGGGTTTGAAACCTAATCTCAGGTTGCCAGCATGATAGTGCAATGTGCTACTGCTGGTGCCCTGCAGACTGCTACAGGGATGCTTTTTAGAGTCCTTGATCTCATAGGTAACATTATATCCTGGATCTGTATAGAAAATCCAAACTGTTAAGTCTATGTAGATCGACAAGTACATTTCTCCTGGGATTCTACAGAAAAGAAGGGCATTTGGAGGTAATATGAATGAGTCAAGGAAAGTGAATATTTGGTTAACCACGCTCCTTTGTTCATCATGACCTGATTCAATATAACCTGCTAGGATAGGGGTAGATAACCTAAGACAATTAGCTAATGTTATTTGGTTTGCATAACTATTAGAGAACGGGACAGTAGCCACTACACCAAATACTGAAAAAGCTTATGTTGCATTTGAGATATCATGTACATACTAACTTGTACTGTATAAATACCTTATATTCATTACTAACAAAAACATGTTCAAGCAACAGTTAGACTTGAAGCACAAACCCTCAGAAATTGTAAAATGCAATAATAGGGTACAAAAAGTACCCTGGATCTTGGTGAATGCATGGTGTGGTGTTTCTCTGGGTTTAAATTGTTGCTCAACACAGCATTGGCATTATCCTAATTTGGCACCCCTCTGTCAAAGAATTGATGGATAAATAAATTTAGATGCACTGAAAATAATGCTGAAGACTGGACAATGCTAATGCTACCTTGAGCAATTCCTCAGACTTTCAATAAACACCATGCCAAAGAATCACCAACAACCAGGATTTTTTTACCCTAACATCCCATTTCCCAACTTTCTGTGCTTTGTGCTTAGACCCTAACTGATGCTTAAATGTACTTTTTCAATCAGTGTCCTTACTTTCAGAAATGAATATTTAATAACAGATGTACACTACTTTGTACTGATAATGGCAGCCTCCAGGTAGCATTGTCAATAGCTTTAATAGCAAGCAATCCCTGAGGTACAGTGTCACTCCTTACCTCACCCCAGCCCTGTGCCAAGTAATCCCCATTTTCCAGTGCCACCTCAGTTAATCAATGAGTCCAATATACCAACCTGTGGACGTCATGCCTATGATAGTAGACTACCTGTCAATGGTTAAGCTGGATAAGTACAAGTAGTCATATCATATGAGATGCTCTTCAGGATCATAGTGAAGCTAAATGAATAACTGGTGGAGCCTCTTGTGTTAATGTTTCATTAGTCTGTCTATACTGAAGTGGCACCAGAGAACTGGAAAGTGGTCACTGTGGTCTCCATTTTCAAGAAAGAGTGAGGTCAGACCTATGCATCTATAGGATGGTCAGCCTTACACCAGTACTGGGCAAAGCTCTGGAATCTATCATTAAGGACAGAATAATGTATTACTTGACTGAAGCAAAAGTTCTCAGCTTCTCTCAGCTTTTTTAAAGGTCACATCATGCCAGACAAACTTGCTCATGTTCTTAAAAAGGAGGTTGATAGGGACAGGTCCCTAGACATAGTCTAGTTGGACTTCAACACAGGCTTTGACACTGTGGAGCATGATAAAGGTCTGACCAAAGTACTCCAGTGTGGTATACATGAGGCATTCATGAAGTGGATTTCTAACTGACTTGGAGACAGTAAGCGGAGGCCTGTGGTTGGTGGGCACTACTCCCAAGCTGTGTAGGGTATCCACTGAATTCCTCAAAAATTGGTGCTGAGACTTCTTATTTAAAGACATTTTCATTAATGACCTGAAAGCTGGAGCCTGCATTAATAGATGCTACATTCATGCCAAATAAATGAGATGCAGTGGAAGATAATAAGCATACTCTCAATTTTATTTTGTTTTCATTTGTTTAGTACACTGCTACATTGTATTTTATTTTTTGCTGAGGGATATGATACATTCTGTTCTATTGTTGGTTGGGGGACATTATATGTAACTTGAAAATATGAATGGGCCATGGTGAATTTTGTTACTGGCATGGAGGTAAAGCAGACTATAGTTGATACACAAGGTGGGGTGGAAAGGATGAAAAGGGACTTGGTAAGGTTGGAGGAATGGTCAAATGTATGGTAGCTTAGATTCAGTGCAAAAAAGTGCAAAGTAATGCACCTGGGAAACAAAAACACAGGGGAAGAGTACACAATGGGGTGTGAGATGCTGACAACAACAAAAATGGAAAGGGACCTGGAGGTAGTCATATCAGACAACCTAAAGGTGGGCCAGCAATGTGAGAAGGCAGTAAGGATGGCTGGGGGGATACTGGGATGCATAGGAAGAGGCATCACCAGTAGAAAACAGGAAGTTGTTAACCCTCTGTTCAGACTGTTAGTAAGACCACATCTGGACTACTGTGTACAGTTCTGGAGACCCTGTCTCCGAAAAGACATAGACAGGGTGGAGGCTGTCCAGAGGAGGGCAACCAAAATGATGCAGGGTCTGCATCAGAAGACATATGAAGAAAGACTAAAGGAACTAAAGATGTATAACCTTGAGGAAAGGGGGGGGCATGATAGAAACTTTCAAATACCTCCAGGGAATCAACAAAGTCCAAGAGGGTAGCATCTTTCAGAAAAAGAGATGTGCAAAAATAAGGGGGCACAATTTGAAGATAGATGGGGGATGGCTCAGAGGTAATGTGAGGAAGTATTTATCCACAGACAGGGTTGTGGATACATGGAATAGCCTTCCTAAGGAGGTTGTAGAGTCAAAAACAGTGGGGGAATTCAAGAGTGCATGGGACAAACATAAGGCAATTCTAGTGGGGGGTAGGAGGAAGTAGGCTTTTGGTTAACTAGGATCTGCAGCTTATCCGTTAGGTAGGGAAATGGGCAGACTAGGTGGGCCAAGCGTTCCTTATCTACTGTCAAATTCTATGTTTCTATATAGAGGATTATGATCCTTGTGGTCTGTATAAATATTTATAACTTTGGCTCAGGCTCAGTAAGATGTAAACTCCATCACACCACTACAAACAGAGAAATCCCCAACAAGAAAGTTAGAGTAATAAATATTCCTTGCTGATCCTAAGGCTTTTATAGCCCCCCTATGTACTCTGATTTACTTCTATGGCAGTTACTACATGGTCAGCCAAGGTTTTTTTTTTTTAATTCTCAAAGTAATACAAAATAAAATGGTACAGAACTGAAGCAGAGCCAAATCTGCCACTACTAGCCATCTTCTCTCACCCTTACCTAAGTATCATCACTGATGGGAAGTTGCAGGTGGCTCGGTAATGTGCAGTGACAGTGGATAAGACAATTTAAATACTAGGTTGCATTAAAAGGAGCTTAATACAATATCAGACTGATGTAATTCTACTTCTTTACAGAACACTGGTAAGGCCAGTCATAGAGTACTCTGTGCTGTTCCAGTGGCCACATAACAAAACGGATATTGTGGTAATTGAGAGTGCCATTAAAATAATTAAATGGATGGAGAGGTTTCACTATGAGGAACATCTACAGTAGACAAGCAAGGTATGTTTCCTGGGGTGGGGTGGGGTGGAACTCAGAGGAGATATCATTTTTACAATTTTAAAGTAATTGGATAGGATGGATCAGAGGAAACCTGATCAGCTTCTTCAGGGCCATGGAACTACAGGGCATACCCTTAGCTTAAGGATAAGAAGTAATAAAGGAAACATTTTTTTTTAATGGCCGGATCACTAGGACAAGGATAGTGTTACTACCCTTGATGCTGATGATGCAGGTTCTGGAAAGAGCCTGAGTTGTCAGAGGGTTAGTCATTGGAGGAGGTCTGAACATGCCACAAGACACTCTCCTTTTTGGGAAGTAAGGGCAGACAGACTTTACTGGGTGAGCACAAGTTGTGCAAGTAGGAGATGTTGATTAGGGTGGGAGGATGCCAACATGCTCTGGCACAGGCTACATGCAATAGTATGCTTGGGTACATCACTGGACTCATCACTGGTGCTCAAGGGAAGCAGAACAAAAGGAAAAGAAACCTGTCCACAGCACAGATGACATAGGCCCCCCTACTGCAGGCACAAAAACAGAAGAACAGTGATACACACACAGGAATGAGCTTCAAAGAGTAGAACATTTATTTTAGAACATACAGTTAGGGTTCTCCTGCACTTCAAGGGTAACAACCCTCTTCATCGGGGTGGGGGGGGGAGTTGGAGTCAACATCAAAGTGCTAGCAATAAACAGTAAAAGTGCATAGTGGTGAATTTCAAAAGTTAATGAAACTACCAATCAGTATAGTGCTATCATAGTGATGTCATTGTGCAATCATGTTAACAAGAAAGATGCACGCTAACAAAATAAAGTTAGTTTAATTGCCCTACTGCAGGCCTTTCACCACCAACCATGGCACATGTGCCAGACCAGACTCTAACTCTATCAGCCCCAATAGCCCTGCCCCAAGTGGTAAGCCAGGGAGAATCAAGGGGCTGAGGTAAGTCCCACAGAAGGTTGGTGACAGGGCTGGTTGAGGTAGTAGGATTGAAGGGGGCCTGGTTGGGTTGCTCTGGGGGCATAAAGAACACTAAATTGAAAAGGTAGGCTTTTTTCTCCAAGAGAGCGGTAGTCTTGTGGAACAGGCTTCCAAATGAAGTGGTGCAAAAGAGGAGTGTAGAATCTAGTAAACTCAAGTTGGATTAGTTCCTTACAGAAAATAATATGGCTGCATATGGCAGTTAAATTCATTCAAAAAGGGAGGGCCGCAAATTACATTACAAAAAGGCAGATCATTCAGCTTCAAATTCTCAGAAGTTTCTGCCACTGGTGGTTTTTCTCTCCATTCATAAAATTAAAAAGTAGCAATTCCATTCAGCATGTCCCATATTCCTTTGTACCTTCATAAAATGTTACACCAGATTTACCTTCAGTGTTGTCTTATGAACTGCTTGTGATGTGCTATGGTCCACAATCCCTACAGTAGATCACAATCTTGAAAGTTTTTACTGCTTCACACTGCTGTGGGTTACAGTCATTGACGATTTTATGGGGAGCTAGCAAAATAATGTGGGAATATTTGCAGATGGTAGGAGAGAGCAAAATCTTCAATGCAAAATGTTTTTACAGTCTCATGATCAACTTATCTCCTTACTTTTGACTATGAGGCAATCAGAATGTATGTCAGGTGCCCTAATTACCCGATCTGCATTGCACATATGTTAAACAAGAGGTTATACTTTACTTAACAGTCACCTGATTACGTGTGAAGTACTGTACTTGTACAGCTAGTATCAGAGCCTGGCTAAACTTAAACAACAACTGGGTTATTCAAGTAAAGGAAGAGATCACTGTAGTGTGCAGTGGAGGAGATCCTACTCCAACCTGATATATTGTCGGTAGACAATATACCTGGTCTGTGTGGAGCTTAAAAATCAGTTGCCCAATTCCATTTGATCCAGGCATTTTTTATGTTGGCACATGTATCCATTCTACAGACAGGCACAAGATGAATAGATTATTAGTTGCTACATCTGATGAAAAAAGGAGAAAGCTTAATTAGATGGAAACAAAGAACCTCTACAAGAGCAGATGTCAGGGTTGAAGGGCTTGCAAAAAACAAAGCCCTCTGAGAAACACTCACTTGGAAATAAAGAGAAAATTGGGCACTATTTTATGCTAAATGTATTGGTTTGTTCTTTATTAACTCACTATTCTGAAGCTGGGTAAGATATTCCACCACTCTCTCATTTGGGAAAAAATATTTTCATGATTAACAGAGGCTCAGTGGCAGCACATCTGCCTCTGGACCTGAAGATCATGGGTTCTCATCCCACACCTGGATTGGACTTGCACCTAAAACTGTGGCATCCGAGTGCAGTATTAAAGGGTGCTGTACTGCTAGGATGTGCTGTCCTTCAGATGAGACGTTAAACCAAGGTCCCTTCTACCCATTCAGGTGTTGTCCTGGTGGGTGTCCAGGTGGAAGTAAAAGAACCCAGGCACTCTTTGCAAAGAGTAGGGGACATTCCCAGTGTCCTGGTCAACATTACCCTTCCCATAAACTGGTTCTTGTAATTGTCCAGGCTGTGTGTGGGTGTTAATGTGCGATATGGCCACCAGTACACATTCAGTCACTTCACTACCAGTCTAGCATTGCTTATAAAGCACTTTGGGATACACAGTGTATGAAAAGCGCTAAATAAATGCTAATTCTTCTTCTACTATGTTTGAATGGTGAAGTTAAAATGGCACCAGAGCCCCTACCCCCATCCACCTCCCCTGTATGCAAAAATCCATCCAGGCTTAATTTACTGTAATTGTAGCCTTTAAGCTTAGCAAAATGGATAATGTTAATTACACAGAAGGCCAAAGATGGTCTGTATTTGATTTTTATTGAATCAGGTGTATATTATCCTGTGGAGTTGATTAGGGCTGTGGGAGTAATGAATACAAATTCCTCAATACCCCAAATAATGAGATATTTAGTATTTAAACTGAATACAGAGTAACTTCATTACTTAGGTATAGTCATCTCAGGAAAAAAACAAATGTTAAACAGCACATCTTTTCCTTTGGGTGTATACAGTCAGTTGATTATATTATCACATTGCATGCATCTACAGGACAGCAGGAGAAGGGGTGGCTTGCATTACTGATAATGCCAACTGTCTGCTAAGCATCACCAAATGATTTGAACTGCATGTCCCTTTTCCTTCAAAGTACATACACCATGCACTACTACTGTCTGACAGCTATCACTTTCTAGACATAAAGGCATACTTCAACTTAGGGAGAGGGGTTAACTGGCTAATCCAGTATTTGACTATTATTGGCCCCCAAATTATAAACTGAAGGTCAGAAAGAGGGACACTATCAAGAAGTCACGCTTAGGGGCTTGTGGGTGAGGGGCGTGAATCAGGCTAATTAGGTGGATTGTTTTAAAACATGCAGTCAACTCCTGGCATGGACAAGTAGCCTGTTTTTTTTCTGTTTTAACTATTTGTGTGGGAGAATGGTGGAGTGTGGCAAATTTCTGTCGTTGGGGGGGAGGATAACCAAGGGAATTGTCATTGCCACCTAGGAAGGGATACAGGTTTTTTTCAACTGTTTTCCATATTTTAGGCCCAAACCAAAATACATAATGCCGTCGCCGAATATCTAGATGTGCCAAATACAAGTAATCATTGAATGTTCTAAAACAATAAATACTTGCACTCTGCTAGTGGTGAGTCTATTTTTTTCTTTAATAAAGAAAAACATAAAATAGTTGCTCTTTAAATGAATAACCTGAAGAAACTTTTCTGCAGCAAAAGATAAGCAGCTAAAATTAAGTTTCTATAGTTCTTCCCACTATTTTGTGACTAAGATGTATAGCTGTTAATTATCTGAAATTATATCTGCGTGCTACTTCTTCTACCTTCTCATTTCAATAATAAATACTGTATAACCTAAAGTCATATCATGCTTCTCTGTAAATGGCTAGATAGCTGCATTAAACATGCCAGTTAGTTTCCTAAGTACAGTAGAAAATATATTAGGACAATGAATCTGTATGATGAACAAAAAGACAAGGATCATAGGTGCTGTTGAATTCTTTTTAAGAAAAAAATTTTTTTATTGCTCCCTATATTTTAATTAACTACATAAATGGACCAATTTCCTTTATGTTACACCATATTAAAGAAAGTATTGGAATAGGCCAATGATTTTACAAAGTAAGTTAATATAAGGCAGTGGGTCATCTCTGTTGACCTGGAGCAGCGTCTTGCACTGCAGCATTGGAGATCCAGATTGGGGGATGAATTATTAGATCTGGTACTCTCTTAAATGGTCTTGGAGCACAATGTATTATAAAAATGATGTACACATACTTGGGAGGTGTCTAACATAGTAGAACCTCTTGATATTGATTATGGAGGCTAACCTGGCATCAATTAATCAACTAGCTTTAAAGAGGTACTGTGGTGTAGGTTCAAACCCCACTAAAGCCAAATACTAACTGCGTGACCTTAGGAGTATCATTTAATTCTCAGTGTTTCAGTCCACCCAGCTGCAGCAGCTGGTAGAAGCAGAACCTCACTGGTAATGAGATCTTTTATCTCAGTTGGGCTATCCTGGGAAATACATTGTAAATAATAAGATAGCATATATTGCTCCTTTATCAACAGAATAATGACTGGTTGGGTTAATGTGTGAGGGCACTAATGGCCTATCAGGCCTTACTACTATTTCAATTATTCAAACCTGTTTTTAAATTAAAGCTAGAATAAAATGTGATTCTCCTTGACAGAATACCAATAGTATCTTTTGTGCAATGATCAATATTGTACAAAGTCGTATGAACCTCCATTTAATAGTTTGACACTTGATCTGCTGTGCATTAATGTATAAAAACTGTATCAACATGACAAGCCAATACTGACTTTACACCAGGCTTCCAGTTTAAAACCAATTAAGGACCTAGCCCACACAGCTCCACAGTTAACCATTTTCAAAGAACTCATCTTTTGAAGGGACTAACTTTGAAACCCTTAGGACTAGAACACAATTATTTCTTTTAATGAAAGTTTGGCCTCAGGTCAGCATGGCTGTGATAGGATAATGAAGGGTTTACTGTATGTTTTCATTAATGTACAGACTTTACATCAATATTGACAATGCAAATTTAGAAGCAAATATGTTTTCACCTTGCATGCCAGAACCTTATTCTGTACACCGTTTAGAAGGCCTGGCCCTCCTCTCTACAACAGTATGTATAGCATTAGCTTCTGGAGTGCACAGTCATGGAGATACAGGCCTCTAAAGACACATTACATCAATGTACTAACAGAATACATCACTATAAGAACTCAAAATACTTTTTTTTTATTTAAAACTCTTTCAACATTTTTGAACTGTTGGTTCATACAATAAATAGAACAAGGAAATTAAAATAGTGATGGTACACATCTGGGCACAATAAAGTATTTCTAAAGGGCTCTAATTAATTTTGTTACACAAAATATGCATTTGAATAATCCCTAACCTTCATTTAAAGATAATATTCTTATAATTTTAAAAAACAATTGTGGAGAATTGCATACTGAATGCTCCTTCTAATATCACAAGGTGATCTTTGTATTCTGTTTACATTAGTGATACATTATCAGTGGAATGAGGGAAGCTAGTATGAATAATCAGAACATGGGACTGTAATCTAGAAGTACAGAGTTCTGTGAGGTTTATAATTTAGGAGTCACAGTGACATGAAAAATGATATGAACATAAAAATATGGAAGGAGGCAAAAAGTGGAAAGGCAATGGATATAAAAAAATAGATTCAGCTACAAGGAGCATAAAAAAATGAATCAGAATTGTATTATAAAATGTTGTAAAGGGGATGCTGTTGATGAGCTCTGTAATAAATATGTGATGAGTCACCAATGGTTGTGTGCACACTGCACAAACTATAAAGTAAATTCATGCCATGTAGCTATTAGATGCATATTTAGTACAACTTCTTTACTTTCCTCCCTCCTCTCCCTCTACATTCCTTCTCTACCTTCTTTGATCTTCTGATGCTCAGTGTTTTCACATTCCTTGCTGCAGATACTCTGTGAGCTAGTAGCTGTGTGCATGGCATGGTATCAGGTGTAGAGGTGGCGTGTATCCAGGGGCATTTGTGACAATGCAACTGCTTTGCATGCCTGCAGGGCCACTAATGGAGTCTGCTTCAGGTCTGCTGCAATACATTTGATGATGCAGGTGCTTTGCAACTGACACACATACATGTGCACGCACGCATGCACACACCCACAGCATACACAGCATGGTATCCTGCAGCCTCGTGTCTCACATTATAAGAGTGCAGTGCCTGTCATTGCAAAGTAACTGTATTCCTCATATGCTTTTATTTATTTATGATGTTAACATTTATGTTTAAAATCTGTATTGTGCTGTGGCATTCAGTTTGGCAGGTTTCATGTATATGTATTAAATGAAGGCAACATTTTATATACAGATATTACCATTGATGGACTTTGAACACATGGACTTTATGAACTTGTTAGAGCCTGAGATGGTAACATTTCACAAGTATATGGGACATGGCCATAATATGTTTCACATATTTAATTGTGATGGTTGTTAAGTATAGGAGTGCTTTCATGATCATTTCCAGGTTTTGTTTTGCATTTCTGTCCCTTGGGGATTTCCATAGTGTTGTAGCATTTTTGATGTGTTTTTTTTTTTTTTTACCATCTTGTTTTCTATAACATAAGCTGTCATTATTTAAAAGAGGTGTGCCTGCGGTGGGCCATTCATTAGCTTCAGTACATGTGGCACTGGGGAGTGGTGTGACATCTGCAGTTTGCAGCGGTGTGAGTGTGCGGTCAGGAGCAATTTTCAGGAGTACTGTACCATGTAATTTGCAGTCAGGAGTAGCATGGAATTCTACTGTGGTTCAGCTAGGAGTCTGCAGGTACCATATTATTTTGCATTTTGCCTCTTGAGTTTGAGCCATCTTCAGTGTACAACTTTAAGTACTCTCTTCATTTGGTCATTTTACCAGCATCCAGTACCCTGCACACATGTATATGGTCCTTTTGTTTTACCTGCTGTTGTTTGCTTGCCATTTTTCCATGCTGCCCAGCCACTGCACTTTACCGGATTTCGATAATCTTTCAGGTCCCCATCAGCTACAATATTTTATAGTTAACTGTGCCACTTTGTGGATTTAGTATAGTGGGCTCTACATTAATGCGCATAGAGTATTATACTACCGTGTAATGTTTCTGTTGCACTAATATATTTGCACTGTCTTGTAAAGCTGCATACAATAGGATTTTTCCTGTTAACTGATACATATACATCCAGTCAGACGACTGTATTTTATTGGAAACGTTTCACTGCATTAACTTACTTTAGCTATCTGGATACTGACAGAGATGAGACAGTGACCTCAGTATCACAGAGTATTGAAGAAACTCTGCTGTCAATGTTTTGAGAGTGTGGCAGCATCAACTAGATGCCTGTTTGGTTACTGGTAATATTTTAAGCATTACCAAGCCCAGCACTCCACATGACAACAAACCAAAGACATTATTCCTGAGGTTTTAGAGCTCAGATTTAAGGACATGAACATGTTGTATGTTACAATAAGGAATTGTTAAAACAGTGTAAAGAGAAAGGCTGGGCCCCAAGTGGCCTTCATTTTGATAAATCGCCTACAAGAGGTTTTATATCATAAACCTATTAGACAAGGCGGGAAGCCACATTAACTACATGTTCAGCTGAACTTGTAAAATACTTTTGGATCAAAACAAGGGGCAGTAACAATCAATCTCCTTAGAACTTGAAGAAATAATTAAACTATTGCAACTGGAAGATCAGATTGTTTTAAGAATTTTGGAATCAGTTTGCAAAAAAGCTAACATCTGATGAAGTGGAAATTGCAGAAAGAAAGCAAAACATAAGTTGCACAACCAGTTAGGATACAAATCAAATATTTGCTTGAGAACACCCATCCAGATCACCTAGCAGATGCAGATAATGCAGCAAGTCCCAGACCACAAGGCAAACATGGTGCATGAACCAGCCAGCCTATCATGCAAAGACACTACCTACACGGCATCTAACAACTCTGTGAATGCCAAGAAATCTATGGAGTTTTCTTAGACAAGGGCCCAAAATACTCACCAAGAAAAATGATACCAGGGTCTGCAAATGATGCAGAGGAAAAGGATGACAAGAGGCAATGAGTTAGAGGAAAAAGAAACATAGAAACATAGAAGTTGACAGCAGATAAGGACCGAAAGGCCCATCCAGTCTGCCCATTTCTTTTTCTACCTTATAAATGTGCCATCGGCCTTTGCTTTGTCAATGGTCTATCGAGTCATACTCATCTGTATTGCTCCCTTATGCCTATCCCATGCCTGTTTGAAGCCCTGCACTGTATTCATATCCACCACTTCCTGAGGTAGGCCATTCCAAGCATCCACCACCCTTTCTGTGAAAAAGAACTTCCTCACATTACCCCTCCCTCTAATCTCATGCTGTGTCCTCTTGTACTGCTATTTTTCTTATATTGAAACATGTTAGACTCTTTCACCTTGTTAATGCCCTTAAGGTGTTTGAATGTTTCGATCATATCACCTCTCTATCTCCTTTGCTCTGGGGTATACATATTGAGCTCCGTTAATCTGTCCTCATATGTTTTCTGATGTAGTCCCTGCGCCACTTTGGTTGCCTTCTCTGGACTGCCTCAATTTAGTTAATGTCCTTGTGAAGGTGTGGCCTCCAGTACTCCACGCTGTACTCCAGATGGGGCCTAATCAGTGTCTTGTAAAGAAGGATTATTACCTCCCTCTTCTGACTTGTGATACCCCTACTAATAAACCCTAACATCCCCCTAGCCTTACCTACTGCTTTAGTGGTCTGCTTTGATGATTTCAGGTCATCGGCGATGATGATGCCCAAGTCTCTTCTTCCATTGTGACTGCCAGAAACTCCCCTCCCAGCCTATAGGTGGCTTCAGGGTTTCTCTTCCCTATGTGCATGATCTTCCACTTCTTTGCCTTAAACCCCAGTGGCCATTCTTCTGACCATTTTGCTAGTTTATCCAGATCTCTTCTTATTCTGCTACCCCATCTGGATCATCTACTCTGTTGCAGATTTTGGTGTCATCTGCAAACAGGCAAACCTTACCCTCCAGTCCATCTGCATTGTCACTGATGAAGATATTGAAGAGGACTGGCTCCAGGACTGATCCCTGAGGTACCCAACTTGTGACTTGCATTTTTTCTGACTGTATACCATTTACCACCACTCTGTTTTCTGCCCATCAACCAGTTTGCCACCCAGTTGACCAACTTCTGACCCACCCCGAGCCTACCCAGCTTATTAATCAATCTTCTATGTGGAACAGTATCAAAAGCTTTGCTGAAGTCAAGGTAGGTGACATCAACTGCTCCCCCTTGGTCTACAACTCTGGTTACCCTGTCAAAGAAATCTATGAGATTAGTTTGACAGGACCTTCCTGTTGTAAACCCATGCTGTCTTGGATCCTGTGCTCCTATGGATTCCAGGTGTTGCACTATCCTTTCCTTAAGGAGTGCCTCCATAATCTTGCCCATTACTGAGGTAAGACTGACTGGTCTATAGCTCCCTACCTCATCTTTGCTACCACTCTTGTGGCGCAGGATCACATGAGCTCTTCTCCATTCTTCTGGGACCTCTCCTGTTCTCAGAGACTCACTAAACAGTTCTGATCATGGATCTGCTAGTTCTACCCTTAGCTCCTTTAGTACCCTGGGATGTATGCCATCAGGTTCCATTGCATTGTCCACTTTGAGCTTAGTGAGCTCTTGTAGGACCCTTTCTTTTGTGAAGGGACTATTGCTCACCTCCCTCCCCCCGTGTCCATGGTACTGAGCTGTGGGCCCTGCCCTACCTTCTCTTCGGTAAATAATGAGCAGAAGTATCTATTTAGGATAGATGCTTTTACATGGTCCTCTTCCTCATATGCCCCTTTATCTCCTTTGATCTTTGCAACACACCCTCTGGACTTTCTACTTTCACTGATGTATCTATAGAATGTCTTGCCACCTTCTTTTACTGTCTGTGCTAGTGTTTCCTCAGTTTGGGCCTTTGCCTGCCTTACTGCCTTCCCTGCTTCCCTTAGGGAAGGTTGTTATGCCTCCCTATCTTCATCCCGCCGTGTCCCCTTATATTTCCTGAAGGTCAGCCTTTTGGCTCTGACCATTTGTGCTATTGTTTTTGAGAACCAAACTGGTTTCCTTCTTCTTTTGCACTTCCTTTTCTCTCTAACACAATGGGATGTTACTTCAAGTAGTGCATCCTTAATGCTTGCCCACATTGCCTGTAGCCCCTCACCTGTATTTCTTTTTGCCAGGGCTAACTTAACTCTGTTGGACATCTCATCAAAGTCAGCTCCTCTGAAGTCCCATATTTTTGCCTTGGAATAGGATGATTTAGTTGTAGTGGCCAAATTGAACTATATCATGTGATGGTCACTGGCCCCCAGGTGACCTTCTACCTGGAGATCTGTGATCGTTTCCCTGTTAGTCAGTACTAGCCCTGTCTCTTGTGGGTTGTTGTACTAGTTGTTTGAGGCCTTCCCCCTGCAGGGAATCCACCATGTGTCTAGTTCTGGCAGGTGTTCCTGCTGGTATTGACCAATCTGTATCTGGCATGTTGAAGTCTCCCATTATCAGAACCTCCCCTTTAGCTGTTATGTTTTGTATATCTTCTAACAGTAACGTGTCTATGTCTCCCTCTGGTCTGGGGGCCTGTAGACAGCCCCAGTTACTGTGGCTGTCCAATTTCCTGTTTCCAGTGTTACCCACTGTTCTTCTGGCTCCTCATGTGTATTCTGAATTTCTGTAGCTTTGATATTTTCATTGACATACAGGGCCACTCCATCCCCCCTTTTTGCACCTCGGTCTCTTCTGAACAGTACATAGCCAGGTACTGAAGTCTCCCAAGTGTGGTTACTGGTAAACCACGTCTTGCTAATTGCTACTATGTCCAGTTTAGCCTCTGTCATTATTGTCCACAGGTCTGGGATCTTGTTTCCCAGACTACAAGCATTTGTGTACATGATTTTCTATTGGCCAGATTTCAGTGTGTTAGTTGTTGGGTGAGGTCTGGCATTTCCCCTGTGCATTGTATGGGGAGCTGGACCTTTTTCCTTACCTGGTGATGCAAATGAACTGCATACATGCTGAACTCCTGTTTGACCACTAGCTGAAGGGGTCCTTCCCATTCAACGTATGGGGTGCTGCACCCCTCTCCCCATTTGCAAGTTTACATATTCTGCAAAGACATCAAACTTCTGCCCCAATGCACTGACTCCCTCCTTAGTCAGATGCAGTCCATCAAATTTAAAGAACTTTTGCTCCCAAAACTGTTGCCAGTTCCCTACAAATTTGTGTCCTTTTTTCTGGCACCAGCCCTTGAGCCATATGTTTAGCTCCCCTATCTCCTCTTTTCTGACCTTCTGTCCATCTGCCTCCCTCTCCCAGAATGGCAGGATCTCAGAGAAGGAGATGCCAGATGAAATGGATGATGGTTTGTCACCCAGTCTGGTCAGGTGTTCCTTGGACTCAACAACTGACTGGCTAGGAAGATCATTAGTCCCTAAGTGTACCAGGACATCAACATTTTCTCCTGCTTCCTGAACAGTTTTAGCAATGTGCTCAGTGTCTCTCCATGCTGATGTACCTGGGGGACATCTGACCATTACCCCTGGCTGGAGATAGGTATCAACTCCCCGAATCATGGAGTCTCCTACGATCAGAAGTTTTTTTGATTTCCTTTTTGCTTTTTTTGTTTTGATTCCTGTTTTGGTCGAGTTTTGTTGTGCTAGCTCCTGTGCTGTAGTGTCCTGCTCTGCAGTGTCCTCTGCCCCTTTGTTTGATTTTGGAGATAGAGGCAGATACCTGTTTGTAGTTTTTATATGGTTTGTGGAGGTAATATGTTGGAAAAACTACCCAGCAGCACACACTACCCAGCCACACACACTAAGAGAAAAAAAAATCAAAGTTATTCAATATTCAGCTAACATCAATCCAGAATTTTGTTTTGAAGAGTATCTTTCCTGATATTTTTGTAAAGCTAAAACAATTCAGTGGATGCTCGATTGCCTCCATGGGAGATCCGTTGTGGTAGTTGCAAATGATTTTATCATATCTCCAAAGGAAGGGGATCATAAATCGCACCTGAGGGGCTAGCCATTTGATCCCTTTCAACTTCCTGGTTGCTGGCCATGCCCCGCACTATGACGTGTTATGACATATGTATAGTGAGAGTGCAGGGGAACACTCCATTTACGTCTATAGAGCATGATTTTTAAACACTGTTTTCAACCATTTAAGTGGTGAAATCAGAGCCAGGCTTCTACTAACAAACTTGTTACTTGAACCCTGGCTCCGATTTTACCAAACGGTGAATTGAACAGCCCAAAAATGAGCTTGAAAATAATTTTCTGTGAACATGAATGGAGCGTGCTCCTACACTCCACTTATACATATGTCATAAAACATCAGCGTGTAGAGGCGTGGCCAGGAACTGGGAAATAGAACTAGATCAAGTGTCTGGCCCCTCCGGGTCAATTTATGATCCCTTTCCTTCCTTTGGGGCTATGATAAAAAAATTTGTGACTACCACAGAGGAGCTCCCATGAAGGTAATGGAGCATCATTTTATTTGAGTGCAGCACCAAGAAACATTCTTATTAAGGTTTCAGCTCCATTCTGATCCCACAATAAATCTATTTTAGATGTCCATGAATATTAAAAATTATTTCAAAAACTAAACTTAAAAAATTCTTCTGTGGTAGGAACAACAATATGGGCTTCCTAGAGTATACTAATTTGGGATCCCCTGCAGAAACGGATCCAGATCTAAACATCCTTATTAATCTTTTAGATGAGAGAGATGCTTCTACTTACCTCAATATGCTTCAGTTATGAACAACCACATGTGGAGGCAATATCAAGTAACCCTATTACACAGGACAATGTTACATCAAAAAGATTTCAATGCCTTAAACCACTTTCCAAATTCTGTCCCTCAGTCTCCACAATACCGGCACTTTAAACCTACCAGATTCTAGTGTTGAAAGAGGGTGATAGGCTATTAAATTCAAAATGGAATTATCTCTATGCCAACATGCCTGCTGAAGAAAAACTGGCAGTACACAAATTAATGGGAATTCCATCTACAGAAATGAAAGTAGCCAACAAGGGTGGCCGGGTAATTCTAATGAATAAGGCACAATACAAATCAGAGATACAGCAACAACTCATGGATACCACTAGTTATAAACATTCACAGAATGACCCAACAAAATCTCTACACTCTAAAACTGATAACTTTTTTGAACAAGGCATTAAAGCATAGCTGTATCACCACACAAAAAAAAACAAGACTATATGAAGGTTACAACACCCACAATTCTAACTATTTACATTCTACCAAAGATTCATAAGAACCAAACCAACCCTCTGGGTGCTCTGTTGTACCCCGGTGTACCTGAAAACAGGCAAATGTTTGTCTAGTGCACCTTACCTAGTAAACAAAAACTAACTAAATAAATAAATAGATTATGGACAAGGTTCTATAACAGAGAAGATATCTGTTTTTGTGAACTTTTTTCTTCAGCAACTTTTATCCATACTTCTCTCACACATCAGAGACTCTATAGACAGTTTGTTCACATTAGAGGGTGTCTGTCTGGTCCTCAGAAGTAATTTGATTATCTGTAGATGTAGTATCCATGTATGCATCTATACAACACCACCTTGGCCTACAGGTCCCTGAACATCATTTAGGTACCTCAGAACTTATTATGGATTTCCTATCTTGGAAGCAACTAATATATTTCTGATATCTTTTTTGTTTAACTGGAGTTACTTACAGACCTGTGGAAAGGCCATGGGAATTACCATGGCCCCCTCCTATGGCAACATTTTTATTAGCTGGTGGGATGGGGCCATGCTGTTTAATTATAACTGGCATCCCTACCTGCCCCCAGATTCACTTCTAGGGTTGGTACAATAATAATATTTTGGTGGGATGACATGTGGATAGACATTCTGTCCTCAGTCTGTAGAATATCTGAACAAGAATGATATTTAATTACACGTTTGGATCTCCAATCCAAAATCAGTGCTGATTAGAAATAAAATTCCAGATGTATTGGAAACCTGCCTCTGGGAATACACTTCTGTTGGCACAGACTGGCTGCCCCAGTAACCTAATACAGGAGATACCATTAGGTCAGTTTCTCTGATTGTGCAGAACCTCTTGTTCTCTGACTTTGAATGACACTGTATTGATCTTAAACACCATTTCTCAGAATATGGATATTCCCCACAGCTAACTGATTGCACTTATAACAAAGGTAGACATTTGAACTGTTCTACACTGTTAAGGCCCCACAAGCATGTCATATCCATAACTGAATATTATCATCTTGCCCCTCAAATTGTTAAAATACTATTAACACATTTTGTCTAGGTCTCAATGGAGATACTGCTCTTTATGGTACAGCAGGAGCATGACCATGCTTCTCATACAATTGAGAATGGGATCTGGGGGACCTTGTGACTCACAACTTGTATACCAAACCAATAGAACCCTCACACGTTTTATGACAGCCCCTACCATGAATAGGTAGCCGTAGATGTGGATTTTGCAATGTACAGACACTGCCTCGTACATAAGCAGTTCACCCATACATCTGGCATTACTGTAGTGAACATCAGTGTACCTCTCAACCTCTTGCCTCATGAATCAGGGACAAGGCTTAAAAAAGTCAGGGACAAAGACCCCAAATCAGGGACACATCTTAAAAACTGGTACTATTTACTCAGAAAGCTGATAGAATAAATGGATTTGTGTTAAGATGCATTTTCTGAAGAAGAACAAGTCTGTAACTCTAATGTTTGACATTATTTTGTGCTTTTAATCCCTGCTGCTCTGTCACAAAAGCACAAATTTTACAAGGGACAGAGGAAAATTTTTAGGCCAAATCAGGGACGTCCCTAAAAATCAGGGACAGTTGAGAGGTATGGACATCAGACAATTTATGTAATTGTATACCCCGTCCCAAAATGTATGTGCCAGGACAGTTTGCCAACTGTAAAAAGAGATGCAGAAACACCTTTGCTCCATTACCCACGTGCCCCGCCTGATACACCATTAGGGGTTCACTTTGCAACATTTCTCAATGGTGACCCTTTAATAAGTCTAGAATATCACCCAGGGGAGGAGCTTATGTTATGACTTTGCTCTAACATGAATCAAAATCTATATCTTGAAGATACTAACCCTGTTTGGATTAAATGATGTTATTGATACTGTACCATTCTTGTCATTTAAAGAATCATTCATTGCATTTTTGGCAGCTGTTTTGTAAATAAATTGCATGCCAATTTTTAGTCTTACCTGTTTTTGGACCTCATCTAATGCCTCAATTTTTGCCTTTCCAGAGTTGCACCTTTATCTATATGCTGTCAGCTGCTTGCATACTGCTTCTATCTTGCTACAAGAGCCCCATATATTTTTCTTCCCTTTCTGCCTGTTTCCACTCTGTCTGGAATGAGCACCAATAATTTGGAGTCAGAGGAGACAAAGCTGCAGTGTTTACAAAGCTGAAATTTTATTTTTAACAGGTATGCCACCTACTGCCTAATATCCAGACCTTTCCAGAATAGTGTATTTGCTGCTGCTCCTGCAGTTCAGGTTTTGTTTTCATTTCTCTCTTACAGTTGTGGAGGAATGCCAGTGAGAGGTCGCTAGTCGGATGAGAGGCTTGAGTGAATGCCATTCAGGGGCTTGAGTGAATGCCATTTGGACAGTGGAGTGGAGGAAATGAGAACAGATGAGAGAAGGGATTTTTAATGAACCAAAGTTAGAAGGAGTTGAAGAGCTGAAGAGTTAAAGAGCTGAGGCGAACTGTGCCTTTTGGAATTTTTCATCATTTTATTTTGTATTTATTTTTTGGATGAGAGGATTCAATGAATATTATTATATTTGAGCCTTTGTCCAAGTAGAGAAGGAGGGGGTTAGGCGATGAGAGGTGATGCTGTTTTGATTTTTTAATTACATATTTTTTTGTGTGTTTTTGTGTTTTATTACATTTTTTCAATGTTAGTTCCTTTAAAATTAATTTCTTGCCAACTGGTCATCTCCTTGGTAACCAGGTCAAGTGGGTATTTTACTTTTAAGGAACTGCAGAGCTCCAGTTGGTAGCATTTCCATCTAGCAACCGGCAGACGTAGTTACTCTGCGGCTTATCTTGTCTCTTTCCTTTGTGTTATGTGTTTATGTCGAGAGTTGTTTTTTCTCCTTGGTAGTTTTGCCTTGCTGGTTCATTCCAACAAGGGATTACTTGTTGGCCATTAGGATTTGGCTATGCGACACTTCTAGGCGAATGCAAATGCCAATGCTATCACTTCCAATGCTGAGAGCTGTGTATTTGCTGCCTCTTTCTCTGTTTGTTGAATTTTTTTATAGCTTTTACATTGTCCTGAGTCATGCAAGCTCTTATTGCTCCACTTATTTTTCACCTACTCATGATATTGCCCGATGCTGCAGGTTCATGAGAGGTTAGTCGAGAACATTTGACAGTCAGCAAGTTCCAGGTTGCTGAGAAGGTGTTTGAATGGGCAATTATTGTTTCCTAGGAGTCTACATGAGTAAGTGTCATGGTCTGTTAGGAGGACAGTATTTAATTTGCTTTTAGGAGAGCAAGTTATTTCTATAAATTTGATTTTTATATGTCATTGTTATTTTTTATATTTTATCCCAATAGTGGAGAAGGAGGAGAAGTTTCTGAAGTGGAGATTGGGACATAATTGACTGGAGAATTCAAGCAGGCTGGAGCTTCTTCAGAATCACTGAGTTTTCTGGTACTTTCTGCATCTTCAGAAAAACACTGTGAAGAATTTCTTCTGTTTTTTGTCAGTATTTATATTCTATTTTGTGAGAAGTACTGTGAAGGACTTTTTTTTCTGTTTTTATGAGCTTGTGTTATGTAATTGATATTTTATTGCTGCCCCTCAATATACTGTTCTGCTTGAATTCTGGAATACGTATAATACATTTTGCGCAATGGGTGAAGTAATGAAGTTAAGAAATGATAAGTTGCTTGGCCCTTTAAAAAGTAAAAAAACCTAAGAAACAGGTCATAGATAATAATAAAAAAATCACTGACTTTCTAAAAACAAAAGAAGGGAAAACTTCTATGCCAAGAACTTCTTCACCAAAAAGTTTTAAAGAAGATAATAGTAGAGTATTCAGGGGGAAATTTTCTGCTGGAGAGAATTAAAGCTTTGGAGTCACAGGTGGGAAATATGGATGACTCCTTAATAAAATTAAAAGGAGAAGCTGACAGGGAATTTTACAGAGGACAATATAAAATAAGGGTCAGCAAAGTATGGAACAATTTTTTGCAAGGACATTTCCTAAAAGATTTTGATAAATTCTTTAAACTTTGTATGGAGAGAGTAAAATCTACATAGGAGGAGCAGTTTAGGAGTATAGCTGAAGTTGAAGTACATGCTGAATGGTCCCCGGGTTTGAAAGACAAAAATAGATGCATATACTAGTATGTCAAAGAATGAGATTTTATAAACTAAACATTTAAATGAATATTTGAGTAAACAACTGGGGGAAATTAAGACAGGACTAGTTTGCACTAATCTTTCACTGGGCTCTATCATGAAAAAAATTCAGTTATTGAAAGAACAAATGGAGATTATTCAAAAAAGGTGGTGATATGGGATAAAAAAGAGGGAGATAAAAAAGTAAAAGTAAATAAATTAAACATGTAACACAAGGGATTGTGGAGAAAGAATATGAAGAAAATAAAGAATTGGTGGAAAAGTTAAAGAGAGAAAACAGAGAAGGAAAATAAAATAATAGAAACAGAGGTTAAAAAAAGGGAGAAAGGTCCACAGTAACAATAAGATTATACATACAGTTGGGAAACACCATGATGAAGAATTAGGACAAGATAAGTTAGGGAAGCAAAAGAGGAACATAACTGTTGAAGATAGACTTAATACAATATATTTTAAAAGAATACGGAAGCCCAGAAGGGAATCTCCATTCTTGTTGAAGATCTTTGTCTATAACATTCTAAAAAGTAAATTGAAGGCTAGGATTTGCTGGGAAGATATTATATCCACATAGAGATATAGAGCTAACCCAAAAAGTATGTTTGGTTGTGAAAAACAGCTCCATAAGAAAAAATATCTTAAATAAGCGTGTGGAGTGCCGTAAAGTAGGTATACAGTTAGATGAATCAATGGGGAAATTCATTGAGGAAATAGAGGGTTGTGGAAAAAGTAATGAAAACTTTATAAAAGAAAAAATCAACAAATTATTACCAAGTACTTATAGAAACCTACAGTTATTGAATATGAGTTGGATGGTTACCCAGAAGTGAAGGGATATATCAGAGGGAGAAAACAAAATGAAGAAAGGATTAATGGAGATGAAATGTTAGATAGCTTAGAAAGTAATTCAATTAGTAATGAGGAAGAATCAGTTTTTTTCAGAAAGTGCCTGTCTATGGAATGTTAAGACTAGGAATAGGTATGAGGTGGTATCATATTGTACTCGAGGATCTAGTAAAAATAGTTCTATTCCTGTGTTGCCTGATTGAGATGAGGGTAAAATCATCAAGCCACTTGTAAATAATGAGGAATATATTAATATTCTGTCTTGCAATATAGCAGGGATAGTTAATAAATTGGATGACAAGGTATGGTTGAATACCCTTAGGGCTTTTGATTTGAACTTGTTACAAGAAACATGGTTGGGCAATAATGGCAATGTGATGATACCAGGATATTGCCAATTTGTTTGCCCTGGGAAAACAATTAGAAAATTAAGTGTAGAAATAAAGGTGGCGTAATGATTTTAGTTGATTCAAGAAACAAGTGGTTTAAAATAGATATCCATAGTGTGGAGCAATATTGGATGATTTTAGAACTATCTGTTTCCTGAAATAAATCCTTCTTAGTAATAAATGTCTACTTTCCACCAAGTTTAAAAATAGAAGAATTTGCTGTAAAATTGCACAATTTATCTTCACTGCTTGATGATTTATTCTGTAAAGATGCAGTAAGACATGTTATAATTATTGGTGATTGGAATGTGCATGTAGGGCCCCTTAATGAAGGAGATCAGTTATCTAATCTGTCAAATCATTGCTTGTATCATGATCTTCTACTGAGAAAATCTAGAGAAAAGAAATTGTATAAGAAGGGTTTAATTTTAATGAGATTTATAATAGAACAGAACCTATATATTTTAACTGGTAGGACAAATGGGAATATGGATGGTAATTATACATTCCCTTTAAAAACAGGTGGCTCAGTTTTGGATATTGCTTTGGTAGATATTAATCTATATAACCAAGTCCATGTTTTTCAAGTACTTATGGATTGTACTTCAGACCATTTTCCTATTTCACTTTATCTAAACTTTTTTAAGGATGTGAACATTTATAGAAATAGTGCAGAAGAGTGTAGTTTGGATAACCATATGGGTATTTATTCATTGAAAATAAAGTGGGATCCTCTCTTGGAGAGTAAAATTGATTCTATCCTTATAAATCCTGAGGGGATATGTAGGAGTCTGGAGTTCTTAAATGCTGAGAATAAAGATGTTTTAGATGATTATGAGAAACTAATTCAATTTGTTAAAATTAAGATACAAGGGAATAATAGTAGGAAAATAAATAAGAATAGAATAAGTGCAGCTCCCTGGTATGATGCCCAATGTAAAGATTACAAAACACTTTTAAATAAAATTGCATGACTACAGAGAAGAAATGTGGAATTAAATCTTAATAAAGCCATGGAGTTCATAAAAAATGATTACAGAGTTCGTATTAGAAAGAAAAAATCTGCCCAGGAAAGAATCTTATGGTCTAAGTTACAGGATGCAGTTAGAGGGAAAAAATAACCAGGAATTCTGGAAAAGAAATTAAGATGGCGGCAAATAAGTATAATTTAAATGTTGATGGTGTAATTTTGATGGAAGATTGGGTTTCCCACTTTGAAAAATTATATACTGTGAAGACCGTAGTTGAGGATGATTCTAGATATAATAACACTTTAATTACGGAAAAGAAAATATATCATATAACTAAAATACAAATGCAGCAAGCAATTTAAGCACAAAGAGCAAGGCAACTGGAAGAGATGGAATACCTGTGGAATTATTCCAATATCATTTGGATTGGTGGTGTGATATCCTTTATAAGTTATTCCTGCATGTAATTAATACAGATGAAATCACTAATTGCTGGAAGGTTACTGAAGTGTTACCAATTTTTAAAAAGGGTGATAGATGACTTACAGAAAATTACAGACCCATTGCACTTCAAAATATATCAGCTAAAATTTTCATGCGTATTTTACTGCAAGAATTGGAGTTATGGGTGTCAGAAAACCAAAATTTATCTGATAAACAATTTGGCTTTAAAGCTAATTATTCAACTTTAAATTGTATTTATCTTATAGATCATCAGATTAGGAAAGCTAGATTTAATAAGAAACCACTTTTTCTAGCATTTCTAGATTTACATTCTGCATTTGATAGGGTAAATAGGGGGAATTCTGTGGAAATTATTTTGTTAAAAAAGGAATTGATGTAAAGTTGCTTAAGCTTATTCAATGTATATATACAGATACATCTATCCTTGTTAGATATTATAAAGATGGGAGGCTAACTAAACCTATAGCTTCAAATTGTGGAGTCAAAAAAGGTTGTTTAATGTCTCCACTTTGTTTAATATTTATATTTATGAGCTAATAATTGATCTGGATAAAGTTATGACAGATGCTCCAAAATTAGTTAATAGTAAATTGAATGTCATTTTGTATGCAGATGATATTCTGGTTCTGTCTAATACAATGATTGGCTTACAGAAAGCCCTAAACTGTATTGTAGGATGATACCAGGATATTGCCAATTTGTTTGCCCTGGGAAAACAATTAGAAAATTAAGGGTAGAAATAAAGTTGGACCAGCATAACATTCTGTGGTGATTTGCATATGCAGCCCATGATGCTTTGCATTGTGGGGGCATGTGTGATTTTGTATTTTCTGACAAAAGATGTCAACTTGATCGACTGTGTACAGAGGAAAGTAACTAAAATTATTCCCAGACTGTGCAATCTTTCATACCAGGACAGACTTAGGGAATTAAAACTCTATGACTTTGGGACAAGAAGAAAAAGGGGGATCTTTTAATGTTATACAATATTTTACTGACCCTATCCTCATGTCAGACTGTAAAATCCAGTATGTAGACAAACCAATCAAGAGATGCCATAATAAACAATTGTGAGTCCCTAAGGCAAATACAAATTAAAGGAAATATTATTTCACAGTAAGGGCTACAAAATTGTGGAATCAGCTACTGCAATTAATACTGCACTCAATAAATTCCATGTCGTTCAAAAGTGACTTGGATAGACACTTCTTGGGTTTAACTTAATTAGCTGACATGGTGTGTGGGGGTAGTCTCGATGGGACTTGTGCCTTCTTCTACCTTATTTTACTGAGTAATACCGAGTATTTGACATTCAACCCCCTCTCTGAACATGTTTCAAGTATGGTTTCAAATCTTAATATCCACTACCTATGTCAGAGTTCATACCTCTCATTAATTTCCTATATTTCAAGTTTCACTCCCTCCAGCAGCTACTACAGTTCATAGTTTACATTATGTTCTATTTTAGAACATGCATTTTGCCCTCCTACGCTCCCTAATGACTTAGTCTTTCTGCCTCTATTGTTGGGATCTTCTTAAAAAACTTTTATGTTTTTTTCTACATGAGGGGAGGGATAGAGAGCAAGTGCTTTAGAGCAGCTAATGGGAAATGATGATGAAGCATGGCATACTGGGAGGCAGAGATCAGGAATGGGGAGTGCAAGTGCTAAAGAGCCGCTAATGTGCAAGGAAATGCCAGCATGTTGGGGGGAGTAGAGACTGGGAAGAGAGGAACAGAAACCAAGTGCCCCAGAGCAGCTAATGAGAATGACAATGAATGTCAGCAGGTTTGGAGAGGGAGGAGCAGAGATCAGGGAGGAGGAGAGAGAGAAAAAAAGTGCCACAGAGTGGCTAATGTGTAGGGATAATGCCAGCATTTTGTGAGGACTGATGTCAGAGAGGGGAGGCATCGAGAGCAAGTGCCATAGAGGGTTTAATGTGAATAATGATAAATATCAGCAGGTTTGGAGTACAGAAATCAGGGAGACGGAGAGAGAGTAAGTGCTACAGAGAAGCTAATATGTGGGTTAAATGCTGGTGTAACCCCCCCTACAAATGAGGGTTTCCGAAAAGTCTTCCTTGAGCTTGTCTAAATGCTCACTGCCAGGCTGGAGTCCTGCTTTTTTGCAGTTTAAATGTGATTGCCAGAGAGTGCATATATAGCCTCTGTGTACTGACTCTTTAAGAGCTGCCTGGATTGCAGTCATAATTAATCTAAAAGGGAACTCTGTTAGAAGATATGCTTGTTTGCTGATCATTTGTTAGAGTAGCAATAATACTGCAGTTTGTTCTAGCCTGCCTTCTTTGCAGCATGGACGATTCTGTTTTTTTCAATCATCTTGGTCCTGGACTGCTGAAATGGGCCAATCAGTGCATTTGTGACTCTAAAGTGGAGCCTGCCTACAGGGGTTTGGTGGGGTCAGAACTTGAAGGAATTGTAGTTTTTGTATTTTGTTGCTTAAAATAACCTGGAGGGGGAGCCCTTGCTGTGACTGACAGACATATTAGCCAACCGAATCTTTTGAATCTTGGGGAAGTCCCACACTGCTTGCAGTTTCAGTTAGTTCTGAGTTGGGAAGTGAAGAGATGACAGCTTGAATGATTCAAGCAGCAGCCCTGGCATAGATTCACGTGGGAAAACTGTGGAAAGGCCTGAGTTTTGTCCTGCATGCCTGCCTGCTGTCCCAGAGAGGGAACTTGCACCTTTTTCAGACTGAATCCGAACTTGGAGAGTGAAGTGAGCCACTGAATTGTAACTGGGCTCCTACCTGAAGAAGACTGAAGATTTGTTGAATGCGATTGGCCTGTCTGGACTTCCAGCCACCTCTGAACTCCCTGATTATGCAGAGACTCTAATTGCAACCGGAGAGCCTTTTGCCTGGTACAGTGGAATTTTCTTACATGTGAATATGTTGTGTGTTTATAGAGGGTAGTGATTTGGTTCCCCACTGTGGTTTGAATTGTGCTCTGCTTGTTGGAAGCTGCATTAGAATTTCCTTACATGTAAATGTGCTGTGTGCTGCTAGTGGGTCGTGATTTGTTTCCCCACTGTGGTTTGAACTGTATTCTGCTTGCTGGAAGCCGCATCCAGCCCCATGGACTGAATCAAAAATCATCTTCATTGGGCCTGGGCCTTGCCACACTGGCCCAGCCTGACTACCCACTGCACAGAGAAAGCCATCGATGAGAGACCTGCCTGGGGATAATCCCCCTGCTCAACACTTGAACAGGAATGACGCCTCTGTGATTCGTGTGGGTCCCACTTCTCCAAGCACTCCAGCTCAACAACCTGCAGTCTCAATTTCATTCTGCCTGTGTCCAGTATTGGGTATCATGAGTAAACATCAGGGTAGCTCCCTGCAACAGCAGCTAAATCTGAAGTGTTGTCATCTGATTGTCTTGTTGCTTTTTCTTTCATGAACTGAGCCCTCCAGCTCTGAATTACAAGTAGTGTGTGTTGTGCATGTTGCTTTTCTTCCATCACAGGTCCCTAGCCAGCTGCAACATTCCTGGCTAGCCCACCATTTTCCTACCTGCATACCCAGAGTATGTGATGGTGTGGGGACTTACAGCACATGCATAACTGTTTGATTAGTATAGCCTTTAAGCCAATCAACCTGATTACACCCCTTCCTTGTTCGAGTCCTCTGAATAAATCAGATCCGACATTTTTGCTGCATTTAACCTGACTGTGGTTCCAGTTTGTGCCAAGAGTACTGTACAGTTGCTATTTACTGTGTATAACCTTGTTTTGCAGGGAGTCCCCAGGTCAAGCCAGAGGAACCAGCCCTGGTGGTAAGTGCAAACAGTGTGGGTACTGGTATGGTGCACAAGGGGTACTGTGAAAGTGATTATCGTATATTGCTCAGGCCACTAGAAGGGAAAGAGGGAGGTTACAGTATCCTGGCGGGCTATGCCCAGGTTAGTTTGACCACTACCAACCCTGACCTCCAGGTGGAGGCACCTGTTTCAGAACTCAGGCCCCTTAATCTGCTACTAGCTGCACAGGCAGGGGTAGTAGCCCTTGGGATAGCACCACCTAGGGTTACATCAGCATTTGAGGCAGGCAAATGTCAGAAAGGAGAGGAATACAGATAAGGGAGGGAGGGAAGGAGGAAGAGCAAGTGCCTCATAGTAGCTAACACACAGGGAAAATATTGGCATGTTATGGAGGGGCAGAGACTGTGGAGGGGATGGATATGGAGCAAGTGGAGCATAGCAGCTAATGTGAATTTTGATGAATGATGGCAGTTTAGGAGCATATATGGAGGAGAGGGAAAACAAGTGCTACACAGCAGGTAATGTGAATGATGGAAAATGTGAATACTTGGAGGGCAGAAATCGTGGAGTAGCAGAAAGAGCAAGGGACACAGAACAGCAAATGTATATGGGGAATGGTGGCATGTTAGAGGGGTCTGAGATGAGGTAGAACAGGGATGATCCTGGAGAGTATACCATGTACTTTATATGGAGAATGGTGGTATGCTGGAAGGGGAGAAAGATCAGGGAGAGGAGGAGTACTGAGCATATGGCACAGAATGGGTAATATGAAGTACCAGAAGTGGCAAGACTTTTGAGGGTGGGTGGTAGAGAGTAAGTGCCACAGATTGGTTAATGTATACAGAGAAGGAGAGCAATTTGTGGAGGGGAGCAGAGATCAAGTGAGGGAAGGAATACAGATCAAGTGGCAAATAATTTATAATGTGACTCAATGGGAATGGTGGGACATTGTGGAGAGCTAACACTGTGGAGTGGGAGGGGAGAAAGTGTTGAACAAATTACAGGCAATGGTGGCATTTTGGGAGGGGGCATAGACTGTGGAGTAAGGAAGGGAGTAATTGCTGCATAGCAGCAAATGTATACAGACCATGGCAGCATGTTGTGAGGTGGGAGGGGGTCAGAGATCATGGTGGCATATAGAGGAAATGGAGAAGCCTGGATCATGTGTTTCTTGGGGGTGGTCAGAGATCGTGGAAGGATAGAGAGCAAGTGGGGAAAAACAGATTGTGTTTCATGGGGAAGAATGGATGAGATCAAGGAGTATAATGAGGATGTGCCACTGAGTGGCAAATGTAAAGTAGCAAAGAATGCTGTTCAGTGTGTTTACATATGAGCATATGAAGAAGCCAGCAGAAGAAGGCCATTTGGTCTTTCTTGTCTGCTCATATTGCAGGATCCACAGCTTGAGCTACTGTCCCTGCCTCCCCCCACTTCTCCCATCCTCCCTCCCTACCCATGATCCTTACCTTCCCCCTTGTGCCTATCCCAACCTCTCTTGAAGCTGCACACTGTGTTCAATGAGACCACCTCTTCTGGCAGCGCATTCCAAGTGTCCACCACCCTCTCTGTGAAGAAGTGTTTCCTGACCTCCATCCTAAACCTCCTCCCCTCCAGCTTAAGACTGTGCCCCCTCATGTTATGGTTGCCACTCAGCTTAAAGAGACCCTCCTATTCCACCTTATTTATCCCTTTCAAGTACTTGAAGGTCCATATTATGTCTCATCTCTCTCACTTTTCCTCCAGAGGACATGGTCAGTGCCCTCAACCTTTCCTCATATGCCTTATTATGCTGACCTGCTTTCATCTTTGTAGCTCTCCTCTGGATCTCCTCCAGCAGGTTAATGTCCTTTTTGAGCAGTGAGCACCAGTACTGAACTCCATACTTCAGATGTGGCATCACCAGTGACCTGTACAAAGGTAGTATAACCTCCTCACTCCCACTACTGATCCCCCTAGCTATACATCCCAGCATCTTGTTTACCCTTGCTGCTGTTTTCTTGCACTGCATGGAGTGCTTTAGGTCACTAGTGATCATCACTTCCAGGTCCTTCTCCTCCTCTGATGCAGATGCCTGGACTCCACCCAGGTAGTACTCTGTCCTGGGATTCTTGGCTCCAATGTGCATAACTTTGCATTTCTTTGGCATTGAAGCCAAGCTGCCATATCATGGACCACCTCCCCAGTTTTTCCAGATAATCCTGTTGGTCCTGTTTCCCTTCAGCTGTGTCCACTCTCCTGCTGAGCTTTGTCCTGTCTGTGAATAGGCACATTTTACCCTTAATGCCATCTCCAATGTCATTGATGAAGACATTGAACAACACCGGCCGCAGCATCAAGCCCTGCAGGACCCCACTGGTGACCTCTCTGGTGCCAGATAACTCTTCCACCACAACCACCCTCTGGATTCTGTCCCTCAGCCAGTTTTCCACTAATCTGAACATCTTATCCCCAACCCTGAGATCTGCCAACTTCTTGATCAACCTTTTGTGGGGCACAGAGTCAAAGGCCTTGCTGAAATCCAGACAGAGGATGTCTACCACTTGGCCCATGTCTACTGTCTTAGTGATCCAGTCAAAGAAGTCATTCAGATTTGTTGACATGATCCCCCCCCCCATGAAGTCATGCTGCCTCACATCCTGGAGAACATGCTCCTCTAGATAGTCTACTAAGCTTTCCTTATGTATGGTCTCCATGAGCTAGAACATGACTGAAGTCAGACTGATTGGTCTGTAATTCTCTGGGTCATCCTTGGGACCACTTCTGTGGAGGGGCAGCACTTGTGCTGTTCTCCAGTCCTGCCGTACCACTCCCAACTCCAGTGAACTATTATTTTATTTATTTATTGAGTTTTTGTTGACCAGGTAAGTGCACTAGATAAATTCTGCCTATTTTCAGACACAACCCAGAGGAGGGGGATACAGATGAATACCAACTAACTTTGAACCAGATTCAGCTGTTGGTGTTATTAGTAGTGAAATAAGCCTGCCAGTGGCCCTACCAGCTCCTCAGCCAGTGCCCTTAGTACCCTTGGATGTACTCTCTCTGGGCCTGGTGATTTGTCCACCAGCCCCTCCCTCACTCTATCCTCCTCTATCACTACATCTATCTTCCCCTCTCCTCCTCTTCTCTCTCCTGAAGGCACTGGTCTGTCCTTCTCCCTGGTAAAGACAGAATAGATGTATTCATTTAGTATCTCTGCTTTTCCCATTATCCTCCACCCACTCCTCTCTTTTCTTAAGCCTAACAATCCCAGCCTTCTTGCCCTTTTCTCACTTATATAGTGGAAAGAAGACCTCCCCTTTCTTAATTCCTTCAGCTATCTGCAGCTCATTCTGTGCCTTAGCTGTCTGGACTTCCTTACTTGCCTTAATAGCCAACCTTAGGTAGTTTTCCCCAGCCACCTCTCTCTTGGTCTTCATGAATTTTCTATACACTAAACTCTTTTCCCTTGCTGCCTGCGTGACCCCAGAACTTAACCAGCTAGGCACTTTGGCCTTTGTAGTCTTATCCTTGAGCCTAATGCTCTCCTCTGTGGCAACCAGTATTCCTTTCTTAATGATGAACCACCTTTGGTTTACCCCCATATTTGCTCTGATGCCTGCCAGGTGGGTCCTTAGCACTTTACTAATCTTCCTGAAGTCCACCCTCCTAAAATCCAAGATTTTGATCTTAGTCTGCATACTTTCCCTGCCTATATTCAATTTGAACCACACTGTGTAATGGCCACTCCCATCCAGGGGTTCTCTGACTGTTATTTCCTGTACATGCTCCCCATTTGTGAGCACCAGATCAAGAATGGCATCTCCTCTTGTTGGTTCTGTGATGTCCTGAGTCAAGCTGAGTCAAGAATCTATTTTGCAGTCCTTCCAGAATCACCTGACTCCTGGCACATATGGATGGTATGCTCCAGTCCACCTTGGGCAGGTTGAAGTCCCCCACAATTACCAACTTTCCTTTCCCCACCACTTCCAATATTTGCAAGCTCATTTCCCTGTCCCTCTCCTCATCCTGGTTGGGTGGTCTGTAAACCATCCCCAACCTGACCTTTCTTCTTCTATTGGATTGTAACTGAACCCATAATGCCTCTACCTTCCCTTCCTCCGATTCCTTCCTTGTGCAAGTTATTCCCTCCCTGATGTAAACTGCCACCCCTACCCCCTTCCTGACTACCCTATCACTCCTGTATAGTTTGTATCTAGGGATCTCAAGGTTCCAGTCATGGTGTGGTGGTGCCCAAGTCTTGGATACTACCTCTATGTCCACCCTCCAGTTTGCTTATAGCACCTGCAGGTTATCCATCTTGTTTCCAAGACTCCGCTCCTTCATAGACACCACCCTCCACCTAGAATCTGACCTTTCTTCTCTTCCCTCTATTCTTCTCTTCACATTTCTCCCCTCTGAGTGCACCCCACACCTACTCTTGTTATGTGTTCCTCACCCCCTCCATCCTTTGCTGTTTTCTCATCCCTTCAACCTCCTTCCTTCACACATCTTCCATCACTGTGGGGGAGAGATTCACTGGCCTCCTACTCTCAGTGACTTTGGGCCTGTACATCTGCTGCCCCCCCACTTTGTAGTTTCAATTAAGTGTTGTCATTATGTATTCTCCCAGTTTGTCCCGGAGTACCCTAGTGCCCTCCTCACTTAGGTGTAGACTGTCTGGAGAAAAGAGTGCTTTGTTTGACCAGGTCACCTCTGAGTCCCCAATATAGCTGAACATCTCCTCCATGTACCATGTCCTCAGCTAGTCACTAAAATCCTCTATTCTTCTTTTACTGCAGTGCAGAGTGTGTCAAATGCACTGGACAGAAGCACAGAAGTGTAACTAAAAAGCAGGAAGATGGCCTTATGTTGGTCTTATGAATTGCACAAGTAAACCTTCTGCTTTGCATTTTCCAGCCTTTTGATTGGGTAAGGTCTTCAGCTGGACAAGCTCGATATAAAGTGGGTGAAATTAGGAAGAAGAGTAAGTACCGAAGAGCAGTTTCTGGTTAAGAAGGGACCCCCCCCAAAAAAAGAGACCACTCACTGTTCATACTGATACCAATGTATTAATATGCTTTTAATGCCCTAAATATATGTGTTGAGCTTTGTCTATTAATGTTGTAATGACCAAAATGCTTTAATTTTAGTGTTTAAAGCACAGGTATTCAGAGTAACACAACTCCTTACCTGAAGTGATCAATGAGTGTAGAAACTTGTTACAACATAATGTACTTGCATTTTACCACATATGAGAATACATCAATTCCATGTGCTGCAAGCATTGCACCAAGGGTATGCAAATAATATACGCTGTGAACCATCTCTACCATTTCTGCACCACATATGAAAGATGTGAACAGTAACACATACAGTATGTGGAATAGGAAGCAGGGGTAAGGTTTCGAGCAGTCAGAATCAGAATTAAGAATTACAGAAGAACCTTGTGGCTTAGATTTTTCAGTCTTGATTCTGGGCAAGGATTTCAAAGAGAAAAGCAGAGAGTGAGTGGAATTAGGGAGGATAGTTAGTACTGTATTCTGAAGCTGTGATAGGCGGAGGAGGGGCATGAGCATGACCCTAAATGCCTTTTCAAAGCACACTTTTTTAGCAAACAGCCATTCTAATAGAAGTAGAGATCACACATAAGTTCTGCAGAGTAGACATCTTTATATATAAAAAGTGCATATGGGGCTTAGATATTCAAAGAGGTTTGGATATTCTGGGTCAGCACAACCCCAGAACTGCACTCTTGGGCAATATTCAAAAGTGGGCATTGTGCAGCACAATTCCTGATGTGCCAGAGTGCAAAGCTAATGTATATGTGGCACATCTCCAGAGGGCATGCCCATGCATATGTGGCAGACCCCAATATTCAGCCCGGGATGTGCGGTGCATCAGCTGGCACAACCCAGAGGTGTGCCGCATACCTGGGCTCACAGTTGAGCCCATACAAACTAGCTCAAGTGTTAGCTACCCACAGGCAGGCAGCTGAAGTGCAGTGTGCAACACAGCAGCCACCAGCCATGGGTGGCAACCACCCCAACACCGTGCACATGCATACACAATAGTCCCTGATAGTCCAGTGGTACCCCGTCCCCTCCTATAGCACCGATCACCATATTTCCAATGTTAAATCCTCCATGGTAGTCTAGTGGTATCCCCTTCCCTCCTGTAGCGTGAATCGCCATATTTCCAATGTTAAATCCTCTGTGGTAGTCTAGTGGTACCCCCCTCTCCTCCTGTACCTCCAATAGCTGTCAAATTAATAAAACAAATATCCTAGGGGTGCAGTGGTTCCCCCTCCTCATCCTAACCATCTGATTGCCAAAAAAATAATTTGCATTATTATCCCTGGTAGTCCAGTGGTAACCCCCTCCCCGCCCGAATCCCTGATTGCTATCACATTTTTAAAATACATTTCCCTGCCGGTCCATTGGTACCCCTCCCCACACAGGACCCCAGCTCCCCACACCACCACCAGCTGCCCGCAAATGACAGCTTACAGTAGTAGCTGCAAGCTCATTGGTCACACACTGTGGACCAATGGGCTTCAGTGCCTCTGTAATAATTCACAACTTTGTGAAAGAGTCTTTAGCGGGCATGCTGCCCACTGATGACCGGGGGCTGGTTGGGCTTGGGGTCCTGTGTGGGTGGGGGTGGGGATCTCACTGTACCACCAGGAAATGTCATTTAAAAATTTGATGATGATTAGGGATTCAGGGAGTGAGATACTACTGGACTACCAGGGACAATAATGAAAATCATTTTCGACATTCGGAGGGTGGGATGGGGAGGGAACCACTGGACCACCAGGGACATTATTTTCATTATTAGCATGGTGATTGGGGGTACCACTAGACTACCAGGAGGATTTAGCATTGGAAATGATGATCCCGGTGCTATGGGAGGGAGAGGCTCACTAGACTGCCAAACTTGTCATGCATTATCTGGGTGATCGGGGTTGTAGGCGGGGTAGTGCTAGACTACCAGGGAACTTATTTCTAAAACAGTACTGGTAGTCGGAGCTATGGGATGGGGGGACCTCTGGACCTCCACTGCCAGCACTGCATGGTGTGCAGGGCGCCAGGTGCATTTCGCTGGCCAGTCCTGCACAACTCATGTAAATGAGGCCATAATGACATGCAAATGGCCCCATTTGTGCCTTGTATGCATAATGGCCCCATTTGCGTATTGGTGTCTGAATATCAGGAATTTGTGCACGGCATACCTCGGATGCACTGGTGCATTTCCCATTCCTGGCATTCAGACAGACCTGTCTGGGGGATGTGCCGGTGCATTGTATTTGCACAGCGTGCATTATTTAACATGTTCAGAAGAGATGCACCATGGCACATCTCTTTTGAATATATCCCTTTGTTGCTCCAGTGTAACTCAGTTGTGCTGAGTACCCACTTGTACCATTGCCAGGTGCCATTCTGAATACTGGGCCCAGGGACTATGCAATGGTCCAACTTAAAATGTCAATTTATCTTCATGTGTTAGAGGGCATGACCCTAACTCACAAGTCACAAGTGGTGAAGCCATAAGTGAGCTATGAAAGTCCTGCCCCTTAACAATAGATAATAAACTGCACATTTTGAGTCAGACAGTTCCATATTAAAGTTATACATCAGTATCCTAGATTAACTTTTTAAATTTGCTGTTTGAAGGTTTAACTGTTTCTTTTTGTTTTGCACGGCTGGCTTCAGTGCTGCACTAGACATTGTGACACCATCAGCATTGTCAAAGTTGTTCTCTTATTGGTTAAGTATTCCATTATTATGGTACTAACTTTCAAGATATCTAGTGTGATAGCAGTAACAGCAACATATTTTTGATATTGTATCTTGCTGTTACTGTTTTCAGTAAAAATATAGAGGATAATGGCTGGGGATTGGGTGATAACCATACTGTAATCACCTCGAGTGGTTGCTAGGGCAACATGGTAAACCTCGAGAGCGCAGCTCGAGAGGTTTACTGTAACCCTAGCAACCACGAGAGGTGATTTCAGCGTGGTTGTCACCCGATCCCCAGCCATCATCTTTTATAGTGTATGGTCAAAAAAACACTGTTTGCATTCTATGTGTGAGAATTATGGAACTCTGGTGCATTCTTCTTTGTTATGCCACTGTTTGGAAGTTCCAAAGTGTGGTTAACAACTTTTACATTTCCAAACAGTGCATAACAAAGCTGTGCGACTGCTGATTATGGTGGTTAATAGGCACTTACCATACATTATATCACTTTTATGTTGTTGTTTATATCTCTACTCTTGTTGTATAAATACAAATACAAAAATAAATATTACAAAAACTAATGTAGGGGTTGTCACAGTAACTTATTGTAAAGAATAGCCATTTATTTATTTATTTTATTACATTTTTATAATTACAAAGTATCTTTGAGCTAATAGCTCATTTACAAAGGTTCCATGTCGAGGATAAGGAGAGACATATACTCAGGATATGGAACTAAACATAAAAGGGATGTACTATACATTCTAGATTCTAGAGCTGAGATATCACAAATAAATTGGAACATAGTGCAGGAAAATTATGTGTTAGCATGTAAAATCAATTACAACAGATTTCAAAACTAGCTGTAGTGTGTGAGCATTAAAACAAGTGGAGCACAATTAGATTAAACAGAGCAAAGATGCCAGGATAAGTGCTGAGAAAAAAGAAGGTGGCTGGGCTAGGCTTTGTCAAGGTGTGTCGAGGGGGGAAGAGGGTGTGGTAAGAGGGACACCTACCTACTGTCTCCGGATAGTCAGAAGAGATAGTGAATGGTTGTTATGACAAAATCTAAGAGGGACAGTTGCAGGTACATTGTTCTGTGAGGTGCTGCCTAAGCCTCTGTTTGAAGAGGCCAAGCTTTGTTTCTGTCTGGAGGTCACTGCCAAGAGATTTGAGCCAGTGAGGGTCGCGGTACTCAAAGGATCTTTGACCTTGAGATGTCTGGTAGAAAGGAACCTTAAAGGGCTGATAAGTTGCACCACTGGTGTTGTAGGGGTTCTTAGCGAGGCACAGAAGGTTCTGAATACTTGGGGCTGTCTTTTTAGCAAGTAAGCAGATCTCGTACTTTAGTCTAACTTTCAAATGTAACCAGCTGGTTTGGGCATACAGGTTGCATGTGTGCATTATCCAGTGTGCCCCAGTGAGTAGTCAACATGCTTTGTTTAAGGTAATGGAGACTCTTTTTAGAGTGATGTTAGAGGCAGCTCCATATACTACCAGGCCATAATCAATAGTGAATAGAATTGAATGGTTTACTGCTTCTCTGAAGGCCTCTGATGTCATACAATGTTTATGCCTATGCAGCAGCCCAATTTTGCATTAACCTCCTTGGCAACATGATCAATGTGTGTTGCAAATGATAAGGAACCATTAAGTGTGACCCCCAGGTATTTGAAGGCACTTACTATCTCTAAGGGGTATTTAGGTTATTGTAGATGGTGAGCTGGTGGGACTTGTTTTTATTTTGTGGGGTTGCTCCATCACTCTGGGAAGGGCTCCATTTGTGAGCCCATTGGTGGTCTGTGGGGCTTGTGGCTGGAGCCTGCTGGTTAAAGGAGACAAGTGGTTAGAAGGAGGGAGGCAGCAGGCATACAGAGACTGGGATGTTTACTTTGCATGCAAATAGGATTAAACCTTTCTAGATGTTCTCAGAGTTTATCTTTTGAATTAATATGTGCTTACTCAGTGAATCCATATTTTTCTTTCTATTTTTTTCTCAAAGAATTGACAAAATGAATCAACTTGGGACTAAAGACTGTTGGTAGTAAGTACACTGTATTAAACTGTCAGTTGCAACATATTGAAGTAAGGAGACCAATAAACATTAGGCCTTGAATCTAGTTAATATAAAGATCTTCATTGCATGGATTAGGATACCATTACTTCATGTTTAATGACAGTATTTCAATGGGCTGTGATAAATCCTGACCTGAGATTTTTGGCAAATAAACATTTCTTGATGTAGGAGATATACAATGGGCTGAGTCAAAATTTGCAATTTGTCTTTAGGTGTGAGGGGGGCATGACCCCAACTCATGAGTAGCAGAGCCACAATCGAATTACGAAAGTCCTGCCCACTTACATGTGATGACAAATTGCCTATTTTGAGTCAGTCTGTTATATATTTGATATATTGTATACTGTTCAAACAGTTTTACAAGTTATTGCATTCATATCTCTAGTTTGAAGATTTTACATTTTTCTTTGATTTTAACATTAGGCCTCAGCACTGCACCAGACATTATGATGTCATCAACATTGTCAAAACTGCCCTCCAACTGGTTCAGTATTCCACTGTTATGACAATAACCTTAAAAATATCCATTGTGACAACAATAACAACATATTTTTGATGTGTTACTAATGTTACTAGCAAATTGTATCTTTTTTTATCATATCATTTTTAACCCTACTGCTGTTATATATATATATATAGTTAGGGTTGCCCGGCCACTTCTGTGTTAAACCCCAAATGTTGCACTTTAAAAACTTCGCCACCGTATGACGGATTTTCCTGAAATTTTGCATACCCGGTGGGGCACCATAGATCTCTGGATCTGGCAAATTGTGTTACAGTTGGAGGAACAGTTGTGGAGCTCCAAAGCACCAAAAAACATGCAAAAACTGGCCCTGATGATCACAGCACTATCTTTTTTTTGTGGACCCCCCCCCAGAAATGCCATTTCCACTATCAGACCACCAGTAGTGTCTCAAGTTGCCACAGAACAGATGCGACACTTTTGCAAATCACAAAAGTGTTGTGCCTATTCTATTGAAAATTTTGTGAAACTGTTACAATTTGCAAAAGAATTGCACCCAAAAACAGCACTTCTTTGCCACCCCACAGCATCAATACGGTTGGGGCTTTTGGGCTGAAATTTGCAGGGTGGCAAGCCCTGGTCCCACAGGTATGCCTTTTGGTGGTTTGGTCCCAAAACATTTAACAGGCCCAAAGGTACAGCACTCCGAATTTGAGAAATTATCCATAGGCTAACATTGTGGTGCCCGCAATGACTTTCAATGCCTGTATCTTGGAAACAATTCGAGATATGGATTTTTCATTTGCCACAGCTTAGTCCATCTTTAGGTGGACTAAGCATGCATGGAGGTTTCAAAGTCGTGATTACAATTGAAGTGGAATGTTTTTCATAGTTGCTACGGTTACTGAGATATTGCCAAAATACTGTTATAAGGGTTCCTTTTCAGTACTATAGGGCTGCTGTATGGCTCTGTACTTAGGTGTAAGTGGAAGTGCAGGGCCCAGAGGGCCCACACTCCCACATACACATACCATTATACAAAAACTGGGTATCATGAAGGGAGCACAGGGCCCGGAGGGCCTGCACTCCCACAACCACATACCAGTTACCACTTACATTACACTTTCATAAAAAGAAGGGAAGTTCATTGCAAAAAATGTCATTAATGCATCAGTTAGGGATGATAGCACAGCAACAAAAGTATGGAAATGTGATGTTAGGGTTACCACCCCACCATCCCCACCCACCACCCTCCCACACTCCACACACCAACAGATGAGAGATAGCCAGGATTTATCAGGCTAACTCTCCTATTCTCCTACACTGTAGCATGTCAACCTGTTTATGCATGGAATGGGGTGAGAGTTGGGCCTGATGACCCTATGGTATACCCGATGTCTGTTGGTGTAGAGTATGGGAGGTGGGGTGTTGTGGTGGTAACCTCAACATCACATTTCCATACTTTTTCTACTGTGCTATTAACCTTAACTGATGCATTAATGAAGTTTTTGCAATGAATATATATATATATATATATATATATATATATCTCTCTCTATATATATATATATATATATATATATATATACATACATATGAAGAATAATAGATAGGCGAGTGTCTATTACAAGGAATTATACCATCAAGAGGTTCTGGGGTCAAGAGAGAACCTGAGAGCAAAGCTCAAGAGGTTCCCTTGCCCCAGAACCTCGTAGATGGTAGATAATTCTGGAGTGATAGACACCGCTATTTTTATTTTTTTTTTGTACATGGATGTGAGTTTACTTTGCAGTTTGTGAGGTGCTGTGACTCCAGGGCAGGCTGCTGTCACAGGGAGGACTCAGACGGTGACTCTCTCTGTCTCCACACACACCCCCGCCCAACCGCTCGCTCAGTGTCTCTGTTGAGCTACTTATTTTTTAAGGCAGTCCTACCTTTCATTGATTTCTTGCGATATCATATGCAGGATTACTGAAACAGTTATGCGGCAAAGAATCGGCAGTAGAGAGAATGGATCATTTTCTCTCGCTAAGTGACAGACACCATTTTTTTGAACTGTTTTGCCCGCCCACAGAGACACTGTGTCTAATGAGGAAGCAAGATTTGTGGTATGTCAGTACGCATTAAACGTACGGTATTGTAGGATTTTGAGATTGCGCTGCTCTGGTTTGGTGATAATACTATCATTCAGAGCTCAAACGATAGTATTATAAGTTTTGAACGATAGTATTATCACTTGGCAACAATAGTATTATCATTTTACCTGCAGTGTATTACAAGGAATTTTTTGTATGCATTTTGGGAGTATTATTTTCATAATCCATATATTACATATATGTAATAGGTGCACGATCGAGCCCCTATTTTTAGGGTTATAAAGGCACTTCTATGTTAAACTCAAAATTTTATGCGTTAATAACTTTGGACCTGTTCAACAGATTTGCATGAAATTTGGTATGTGCAGTGGGGCATGGCAGATATACTGATCTTCCAATTTTTGTTTTGGTCAGACTTATGATTTTTGCACACCAAAATGCTGAAAAATGCACTTTTCGCCAGTTATGTGGGCAGTTTTTCAGATTTTGTCCATTTCATTGTGTGGCTGTTATGTGGTGTGCTGCTCTGTGACTTCACTCATCTGAAGGAGACTGGGTCAAGGAACGTGCTGCTTTTCATTTGGTGAAAAAATATTAATCCATTCAAAAGTTATTAAACTTTTAAATTCCCATTATAAGTCAATGGGAAAATTTATATGGCTATTTTGAGAGCAAAGAATTGGGTTTTGGACATCTGGTCCCTCCTCAAGATCAAAGAATTTGCAGGCTCGCGATCAAAGAATCTTTGATCGCCAGAATTCTTTGATCGTGACTGCTGCCATCTTGTTTTGATTTTGCCATCGGAAAAATTCAAATATCTCATCTCAGGGGTCACTCCTGAAGTAAAACACGGATGGGTTTTACTCAAGGGACTTCATTCTATCGATCCATGGCTATGGTTTCCTTCAAAACTGTCAAAAAATAGAGTTTTAAAATTTTTTATTCTTTGATTGCGGCTCGCTAACGATCTTTGATCGCGAGCCTGTAAATTCTTTGATCACGTGATTCTTTGATCGCGATCTTTGACTGTGAGCAAGGAACAAGATGGCCAGTTGGAAAAAAGCATATTTCTCAGCTCAGGGATGGGTTATTAACACACAAGAGGGTGGGTTTTGCTTGGGAGGCTTCGTTTTATCGAACCATGCTGGTGGTTCTGTGTATTTATGTATCAAATTTGAATTTCACCATTTTTAATTCTTTGATCATGAGCCTGAAAAATCTTTGATCACAAGATTCTTTGATTGCAATCTTTGATAGTGAGGGCACGACCAGATGGCCAAATGAAAACATTTATTTTCTCAGTCCAGGGGTGACCCAGAAAACAAATTAAAGATGTTTTTTGCTCAGGAGGCTTCATTTTATTGAACCATGGTGGTCATTTCATGTATTTCAGTGTAAAATCTGAATTTCTCCATTTTTTATTCTTTGATTGTGAACCTGCAAATTCTTTGATCACGAGCTTGCAAATTCTTTGATCACGAGATTCTTTGATCACGATCTTTGATCGAAAAGTGATGACCAGATGAAAAATTTTAATTTCTCAGCCCAGGGGTGACCTAGAAACACAGACTAGGATGGGTTTTGCTCAGGGGCTTTGTTTTATTGAACCATGGTGGTGGTGTCATGTATTTCTGTGTAAGATTTGAATTTTACCATTTTTTATTCTTTGATCATGAGCCTGCAAATCCTTTGATCACGAGCTTGCAAATTCTTTGATAGTGAGATTTTTTGATCGCAATCTTTGATCGTGAGAAAGGGACTAGATGGCCACATTTTAATGCAACAGATAGGCACATTTTCACAATCTTTAACTTTACATATCTCGGAAACGGTTTGGTCTTTTTACTTGAAATTTGGAGGGTGTTCACGGGATGTCCTGTACATGGGAGATATGAAGTTTACATGTCAGAAAATACATTTTGTGCTGAGATATTGTGTGGCACAGTTCATGTTTTGCGAACGGTGTTTTCGATTGTTGTAGTGCCTTGAAATTTGAAGGGTAGCTAGCCTTACTGCAATGGATGTACTTTTCAGTCGTTAGGTGTCTAAAATCTTAACAGATGCAGAACTCTGCCACTGTAATGAATGAAAATCTCAAACTTTCACATGGTATATCTCAGAAATGGTTTCGTCCTTTACATTGCAATTTGGAGGGTCTTCAGGAGATGTCCTGTACATGTGAATTATGGTGATTAGGTGTTGGAAAATTAATCTGCTGTGCACATACTGCATGACACACTTTCTGTTTTACATATGGCATTTTGCATTGTGGTACTGGCTTGACATTTATAGGGTGCCTAGCGTTACTGCCATGGAGGTACTTTGCAGTGGTTGCATGTCTGATGTGTCTGTTGAATTATGCCACTCTGACTGACACTTTGCTTTCTTTCAACATGGTAGGAGCTTTCAGGCACCACGCTCCCACCCATATGTGCTCCCACCAATACATATGATATTCAGTACTTGTACTCTTATCTTACACAGACATTTACAAGTTGGTGGGTGCATGGGGCCCACAGGGCCTGCGCTTCCCCCCAAGTTCCACAACTCTGTACTTTTCTAATTTTTCTCAAAAAGTAAGGAAATTCTATGCAAAAAACTGCGTTAATGCATCATTTAGGATTAAAACTCAAAAAGTCAACAAATGAGACCTTTAGGGTTGCCCCCTGCCCCTCTCATGGACCTGCCCATCATCACGAGATTGACAGCTGATGGGGTATGTCATTGGGGTTGTGAGGCCTAAATGTCACCCCATTCTTCCTTCCTGTGGCTTGTTTATATGATTACACATGGAATGGGGTGACATTTAGGCCTCACAACCCTGATGACACACCCCATCTGCTGTCGATATCGGGGTGATGGGCGGGTCCATGGGGGGGAAGGGCAACCCTAAAGGTCTCATTCCCTGACGTTTTGTGTTTAACCCTAAATAATGCATTAACACAGTTTTTTTGCATAGTATATATACAATACAGTATATGAAACATTGAATAAATCATTAACAATATTAAAACTACAAAGGATATGTTTAAAAAAATATGAGTAATGATGGAAATATGCACACAATATGTGGGTAATGATTGGGACAGAGCTGTGCAAAACAAAAAGTTATTAGGAACAACTACACCAAAAACTGCACTTTTCACAAATGCAAATAGACATATTCTTGAATATCGGTATTTGCACTAGCCCCAAAAAGTAACATTAGGCTCGAACTGATACTCATTGACACACTCATGACTATTACTGCTCATTACATAAATATATATTTCAGTGGTAACCATACAAGAGGCATCTGTTCTCAGCCAATCAGAATTCAGAACTGCTGTCAGTTATTACCCCACAAACTACATAACAGAAAACCCAGAGTCAGTTATTCACCTATACCCCTCGCACAAAGTCGGTTATTCAACTATGCCCCTCCTACAGTCAGGTAATCAAACTTTTGCCACACCTATGATTGGTTGTTCACATTCACAATTCCTAACTATGACCCGCCGCCCCTCCCTGCCCTCCATGTCATTGATCCTTCTTGGATAAGTCAGCACTGCTGCACATGAAAATGTTAACTCATTTCAGAGTTGAAAAAGCTTGTTTTCTTTTTCTGTGCCCCATTCTGACCAAGACCCCCCCTGTACCACTCACTCCTTCAGCTGCTGCTCCAACACCTGACTCCTGACAGTCCCCTGGCCTGGCCAGCCACCCTGCTTGCACTCACCTCCTTTGCTGAAGCTGAAGACTCCCACACCAGACTGCATTGTTATTGCCTGATTCATTACACTACTTCACTGCTGACGGTCTCTCTGGGGTCCCTCTATCTTAGTTGCTGGCAGGCAGATGCTGATGGCAGCATGTGGTTGCTTGCACTAACTCTAACATGAAGGAAGGCAGGAACAAGGAAGGTGCTTTCAGTGCTCCTGCTGAAACTTGACCCGGGCATATGCTATCTGATTTACCAATCACACTTTACGGTACTGCACCAAAAAAACTTCAAAAGTCACTCCAGCTCATGTAATAGTAATAACATCCAGTGAGTTGGAGTATACTTGCAATAACCAGCTGTCATGGGTTGCATTAAATGCCTTGCCTTTGGCCTTGGTGTTTAATGACCCACATCAGCCGGTTATTGCTCTGTATACTCCTACTCACTGAATGTTATCACTTAATTATACAATGGCAAGAATAAATCCTGGAACCTAATTGGTCAACTGGGACCTTGTCCCGTAATGTTATCCCAGCACAACATTGTAAATTAAGCACACACATAGATGCTTGACATGGAAAACAAATCACTACACATACCATGTCCAAGTTGCTCACACTTGGCATGACCATGCTGAGCTTTGCCAGTACTTTAAAAATGTAAATTCCTCCCTCCCAGATAGACCCATAGAAATTAGCCTTAGATCCCGCACACAGTTCCCAAATGCATTCTATCATTTTCCCTTTCTCATTTGTAGAAAACAAATGAACAAAAGTGAAATCTGTCACCGCAATCACCTTCACAATATTCCTGCCTTAGTACTGGCAGTCCCCGTTCATAAACACAGTACCCAGCAATCTAAGTGACTGACCATGATCATCATTTTTTTTTAATAAAAAAACGAAAACCTATGCATCTACTGCAAAACCAGCAGTCCCTCTTGCTCTTGTGGCACAGTTCCCTCACAAACGAGAAAGCCATCAGTATGATTGGCTTCATAGCAATGCTTCCCGGTCTCCTCACAGCACTGCTTACTATTTTCATTGTGAACCCCACTGCAAGCTGCTATTAACACACTCAGCGGTAAACAGTCAGCACGTGCACTTACTGGCTATTGCACTTCAAGAAAACTGACAGGATAGTCAGAAAACCTCCACAAAGGATCATAATGAAACTGGGGAGGGGTTGACACAGAGAAACAGGGAGCCAGGGAACCACAATGCTACACCCAAATGAAATCAGGAGGGGGAGGGGGATCACACAGAGAAACACAAATACAGAGAAAGAGATGGGGTATTAGAGGGAGTAACAGAATCAGAGACAGAACACCAAGAACAGCACCACCTACTGGACAAAAAAGAGATTATGGAATTCTTTTTCAATTGTTATACCTGCTATTACATAAAGTTTAAAAAAATTTACTGTATTTTAAAGAATTGTTTCTACCTTTTTTAAAAACAAAAGGCGCCACTGTATAATCGCAATAATGAACTCCAGTGTGTGTGTTGTCCTGGGATAACACCACATCTTGGGTATTGGATGCACCTGACCTGCAGCCTCATGCCCAACCACCTGAAGAGTGACGTTATCTCAGCACGACACACACCCTGTCGTGCATTATTGCTTAAATTTACATATTTTGTTAACTCTTAACTTTATTGATCTTGTATCATACATTAACAACTAAAACAAGTCTGAAATGTAAAAATGTATTTTAGTAAACATCAATTTGCAAACAACTGCAAATTTGAATAACAGAGACATAAATACCAAAAGGCATTCTTGTGCATGGCCCTAGTTAGGGGCATAATTGTATAAGTCTGTTTGACTGGGCATGTGTTTTTACAGACTACTAAGGAATAACATTATGTAAGTAAGACTCAAGGAACTGTACTACAAATAAGATCAACATTTTTTACTCATGTGAAAAATAATTTGTTTCTATATAGTATATTTGAGTTTTGCATATACTGAGCAGTGTGTAGGTTCCATAAGATACATATAATTGTCTGTGTGATTACAAAAACACCATTGCATTGAGGAAGCTATGTTGGGTGAACGTCAAGTGATGGTAACAAGTTAAAAGAACCTAACAGACTGTAATCTGGTTGGTGCAGTGCTGCATTTGGATTTTTATTGTCTGTGGAACAACCCACTTCCCCATAACTTCTTTCACTTTGAACTAAATGAACTGGAAGGTTGTCCTGGAGTATTTTGGTGATTGTATACACACTAGCTCCATGAAAAGGCATGAAGAAAGGCTGACCATCACATTGTCTGGAGGGGCTGAAACCTGCTTACTCCCCTGCAGCTGATTCTGTTTTGCAATGAGGGAGTGCCTCAAAGAATCAATCCACCTGGTAAGCAGAGAAGGAGGACTCAAATAAGCACATACTGCTTACTGAGGTTTTGTACCATGAGGTTGCCGGAGGTCCTGAGGTCAGCGCAAGACATTAGAGCACAAAGAAATGTTCTCTGGGGCCCAGTAGCTGCATGTCTTTGATAAATGACAACACATTAGTAGTAGTAGTAGTAGGAATGCTTTTATTTATCATGCTTCTTTGAAGTCAGTGTACTTCACAATCAATCCTCAAACAACAACAAATTGATTTATTTATTATTCATTTAAAACATAGTTTACCAAGTAAGCACACTGAGCCCAGGGCTCATTCCAAGTTGGAACCTGGACATGGGACAATTGGGATAAAAGGGTACAGTTCCAAGATGTAAATAATACAGAGATACACAATTCCAATGCATAAAACAAATCCTACCATACTAGGTAGAGATCAGAGTGGAAACCTCTTAAGGGTGAAATTTCACAGTTCTTATAGTTCACATGGCAAGATTCAAATAGTATAAATCCAAGCAGACATCAAGTCAAAACCACTGCAGACCTTCAAGTAGGGCAAGGTGTTGGGTGGCAGAAGTAGTGCTAGAGTTGTTACAGCAGGGCACGAAAATAAATAGTCAGATTGTTAGTGTTAGAGGAATGAATAATAATACAAAGAAACAACAGAAGTATGTCCAAATAAATAATTAACAGAGGCAAACCATATACATTATACAAGATAGACTAAATCAGCCCAGTTCATTTTTTTTTTATTTAGTATGCCTTTTTGGCTACCGGGCCAGCTAGCCATTGGTCCAACTACTGACATTTCCCCCATTCCCTGGGACTTACATCTACCCCCACCATGCACCCTGGCTTCCCCCCAAAGTGGGGCCACTTAAGAGGGTCTCTCTGTTCCCTGAGAAAGGCCTGAGACAGATCCGGGGGGGGGGTTGAGTGTATTGCACTGCTGTGTGGGGCTCAATGAAACAGACATCCTCCATTTCTCAGTCTGATATGCTTTCTGGTTGAGTTATCCCTGAAGGGGGGTCATTGGCATGCAATGATGTAGTGGTGCATGGCTGAATGACAGGCACCTCTCCATGTATACAAACTCTGGTTTTCTGTCACCCTCAGACTCTGCTAGGGACCACAAGTGTACCGGGTGCTTCCCCACCCTCCCCTTAAGGATGCAAGCTCTCCATAGGACACTCAATCCTCCTTCCCCTGTCTGGCCCTCTGACTCCCCAGCTTGTTTCCAAACCTGGGTGGTCGGTGTTGCAAACTGTAGCACTACCACTGTGCCAACAGGTCAGCCAACCTACCCAACTCTAACTAGCCAGAAAATTTCCAACCTTTGTATGTGCCCCAGTTGGGTGGGTTGGGACAATTGGGACATAGAACGGAGTAGAAACATGTAGAAACAATGGTTGGGTTCAGGTGGACGGTGCCACTATATACCACAGTGGCCCCACCATATGCCAATCTGTACATGCATGACTTTGAAACAACTTTTATTATAGATCTTAGTACCAATCCTTTTTGTCATAATATCAGCGTACATAAAGTACATAGCCAATTTGTTTTTTGTATGGAAGGGCAATACTGATGACTTGTAAAACATTTTTACGATGAATTGCAAAATGAATTTGAAATTCTCATAGCTCAGTAAACATTCTGTAAGCAATAAGACATGATAGAGTGTGCATTACAGTGTGATAACTGCATTCCTAGGGGCATAGTTAGGCACAAGGCTGAAGGCTGAGCGCTGGTCACCCCTAGGAGTGCGATTATCACACCATAATCCACACACCGGAGTGGCATATTGCACTTATAATCTGGCTCTTTATTTTTAGGAACAGTTGTTTTGAATTGGAAACACATTTTTAAATAAATAAAAATGTAAATGAATATGTGTTTTTAACACAAAATAGTCCTTCTCTGCCTACTGGTACTATGCCATTCTCTTCAACATTCTCCCCCAGCTGACATGCTGATTCAACACTCACACCAAGAGGCTGTAATTTACACAACAGACCTCCATATAAAACTACTATCTGAAACTGCTGTTTTCTTTCCACTGCATTTTTCATTCCACATGCTAAATAATTATATCCTCATTTAGTACATTTGTCATTCCATTTTTAATCATACAAAAAAATGCCTGCCTGAACCGAGTGAGTGTGTAATTACACAATGACGCAATCACCTCAGCATTTCACACAGTGATGACAGAGCAAGGGGTCTGACCACTCTCTTACAGATTCAGATAAAACACGTAGTCAGGACTGTCTCTGTCTTTGCTACAAAAGAGTAAAAAAATTCCTAAAAGTCCAAAAGGATGGGCATCTGGTGCAGTGGCATGTGGGTGGTCTGGCGGGGGGTTGGGGGGACTGCTAGTGCTGGATTACAGCAAGACACAGAGGACAAGTTGGGAAAAGGAAATGATAAACTAGTAAGTACTCGAATTTTACATTATAAAATGGCTCACTGGGATTGTGGAGAGTTGTTAAATATTGTGCAGGGAGACAGAAAACTGCAAAGCAGGAAACTCCTTTTTATGGTGTCTGCTAAGGGTCACGCTCACTATGAGTCAAGTGAGCTGCTGGCTCTAAATGGAAGAAAAAAAGTTGATTAATTTGTGTTGCTTCAGTGTGTGTGTGTTGCCACAATTACAATCAGTGGAAAAGAGAGAGTGCCATCCTAAACAAGAAACTTGTGTTTTCCTATTGTTGCTTTAGGTATGTGGTCTGAGCCATTTGGTGAGGGAGAAAAATGGCAACTTGAAAATCCTATACAATTCTAAATAGAATACCATCAGAGCCATCCAATTCTGTGATCAGGCACTTTCGGCATGACTTGCTTTTTACAGTGCATTATGCTCCTGTAATGCACTAGTACTAGCCAAACAGTACACAGGATTTCTCTACCCATTTTATAAATTTCTGTATCTGGAGAACTCTATATGAGGTGGTACATATTGTATCATAGTAGCCTTTATAGGAAACCAACAGCATGCAGTTCCATCTGGAAACACACTGCAGCCATCATCCAAGAAGCTTAGTGGACAACATTCCCTGTGGTCTGTTTCTTTTGGCTATAAGGAATTCTTTAGTAGAAGCAAATTATTATGATTAAAACATGACCACAATAGTCATGTGCAGGGGAAAGTCTCAAAGAATTATTTCTAACCCATGTAGAAAAGTTTCTATAAAAGACAGGGGGCCCAATTTTCAAATGGTAGGGGATGGCACACGGTGCTTGTGCCAAGCAGGAATGGCACAAGGGGGAAACTTGTGCCACACCATGCACCATTCCCAATTCTGAGACATGGACTGTGCCACATAGAGGTCTGTCTTTACCAGCTGGGATTGTGCCACTCTTGTGGAAGCTGCATGGCTGCACCCTGGTGGATGGGGGCTTGCGCCACGTCGGTACTGCCATATCCTCATATGGGGGATTTCCAAAGAGGGGCAAAGGGCACAGGGCTCACTAGGGCTTAGACCAGCCCAGAGCTGGTCTGACAACCTGTGTGCCACTCCTACAGACTGTCCCAGGTGGGAGGATCTTGTGCAGCTGTAGGCAACTACAGATTTGTGAGGCCATCCGGGTCTTGGCCAGTAACATGGCTGGGAAATTCAGAGGCTACAGCATATAATGGGGGTACCCTTTACCTCGTGGAACCTTAGGTGCTGCCTAGACTGCCTTTATACAATAACCCTGGACCACTTTAGAAGAGGTAACAGGATCAGCACCCAACTGAATGAAGTGGGGGCTTCAGCAGTCTCCCAAGTCACACTTGCAGCTGTCCTGTCTTTTTTCTTCTTGTTTTATTTTATTGAAAATAGTCATGTTTCCCAGGCTGTGAAATACCTTGTTGTTGAGGCAACTTACCTGATTTTCCCTCCTAGCATGTCCCCCTTGCTGTTTGGTTCCAAACTATGAAGCAACAGTGCAGCAAACCAATCAGTGTGGTATGCTACTGTAGCCCCAGCAGGTGATGCAATGAGTGTCATGGATAATGCCTTTTTAGGTCATACACACCAGCAGGATACAGTGAAGGAGGGCTCAGGCAGGATTAAGACTTTTGCATAATTAAGAGTGATTAACTGGGACTTGCATCCATGATGATTATTTGTTTTGTAAGTCTTTCACAAGATATTTCCAACTAAACTACATTTCAGTGCTCATATGTGCCATCATACAAAGAATGGCTTGGATAAAAACTGTCTACATAAATCTTTAACTCCACCCTCATCCCACTGACTGACACAGAGATACACAGCAGTGTCCTAGCAGCATGTCATGATTATTATGACTGGGACACGTTTCCTGTTTTCGCCAAATCTCCACTAATGGTTAGGAACAGAGTGATATTACCTTTGGTTCAGCTCTGCTATTACTTTTACTGATGAATATTCACAGCTGAATACAATAGTTCATATTTTTAATACCAGAGTACTAGACTTGCAAATGCGGTATCTTCTGCTTTCATTTTAACATTTCAGATTGGGGAAAACTGGCATTGGCAAAATCCTCCAGCACAACAGCATTCAGCATTTGATGTTCTTGGCTGACATGTTTATTGGTGATTAGTATCACTGATATAAATAATGGGGGAAGCAGTTTTGCATGCTACTACATAACTGCTACTGGGTAGGGCAGGCACTCAAGTAAAAGTGTAAGCTTTGATTATTGCTCGTAACCCACAAAATGCAGCTCCCAGAGTTGCAGTATTCATTGATAGAGGGGGGGGTCTAATTTCTGTTTTTCTTTCTCATTGTCTCTCTTTCTGTCCAGAGCAGGAGATGATTCTGGGCCCAGTTTGCAAAAGATCAATAGTGGCACACGGTGTTTGTGCCAACAAGGAATGGTGCAAGGAACATCTTGCGCTGCACCGTGCTCTAGGCAAGATTTTCAGATGCTGACTGTTGTGCCATGGCAGTGCTGCCATATCCCCTTTTGTGGGATTCTGAAAGTGCTGCAGCAGGCGCAGGACCCACCAGAGTTAGACCAGTTCAGAGCTGGCCTAACACTCCGTGCACCTCACTTGTCCTCAGATGCTGGATGGCAAGGGAGCCTGGCAAGCAAGCTGATCACCAAGTCCATGGTGTTAATGAGGCTGTGTGGGTATCATGGTATGAGGGCCACTGTAATAGGGCTATGGCTGTAGGGAGGGACCAGGCATACCTTAAAATGTGCATAGGACAATGGCGATGTTGCCACAGTCCAGTCACAAGTGCTGGGGTCCTGCAGCCTGCACCACAGTCTGGGTAGGGGCATGTCATAGGTGGCACAGTGCCACGAACAAGAGTGGGCAGGGTAGGTACCCTGCCACCAGTGCAGAGGGCATCCCATGCAGGAGAAGCACTGCACCAGAGTTTAGCATGAAGGGCTGAGCAGCAGACAGTGGGACATGCTCTGATCAGTGGTTTCTGGAGAGACCTGTGACTGTGGGGTGCAAATTTGTGCAGCTGTGCGTGGGTGACCAAACATGCCATGGTCAGGGATGGCTGTGCTATGCTGGGGGGAGTGTCAGGAATAGCAGGAGCACTACTGGAGGGATGGTAGGAATGTGGCCTTGAATGAGCATGCAAGCAATGAGGGTCAGCTCAGCTCAGAACTACTGGGCACAGTGCTGGCATCACCTGGGTGTGGCCAATGGTATGGCCATGGCCCGGTGTGCAGCTATGTGGCATCCTACACAGGAGCTGGTGTCAACCATTGGAGGCTGAGGGATGTCGGTGAGCATTACACAGTCAGGGGGTGTCTGCCTGCAGGTCCACATCTGGCCCCCCTGGCCTGTACTCTTTCCGGGATGACTGAGTTATGGCAATTGCCCTTGGCCAGTGATGGGCTCATCTGACTCCTCCCAGTTCCCTTGTGACATATGCACTGTGACATCTACCTTCCTTCCCTGATGTGTGTCCACCTGACACCTGCATCACAGCACCCATTTTTGCAGATGGGGCCAGGTACATCTTCCGCCGTTGTGACTGTGCCAGACTCTGTGCAGGACTACTAGACCTGTGTCATCTGTCACCACTGCACAGCAGACCAATCTGCTATGACATCAGGCCAGCATGGGACACATCTGAGACCTATAGACATGTATCCTGCATTGTGCTGTCTCTCGCAGGACAGCAGCATTTGCAGGCATCCTGATTGGTTCAAATCGCCACCTACCTCCAGCCACAACCCTCCATTGGCTGCAACAGATGGCACAGCCACCCTCATCTCTGTATCCATGGTACTGGTGGGTTGCACATCTCTGGTACATGACCCATGATGTGTACAACTGTGGCTGTGTTTACTTTGTGTTGGGGACTGGTATTGTGGGCAATGTCCTACATTAGCCCTGAAGCTATATGCTGGACTTGCCACAGCCACCTTTGTACATGGTGTTCCTTGTATGCTGAGGGCAGTATCAGACCCTTTGGGCTGGTGTTTTTCATGCACCATGGGGAAGAATGGCTGCCTCTGTCAGTGCCCTCCTGTGCACCATGTACTGGGCACATGGAAGCGGTTGCAGCATCTGTGCAGACTATGGCACTGGGATCCCTCCTGTACTACAATGTACTGCAGGGACCCTGGCACACTGGCTTTCAATGCAAGCTGCCCTTTGCTGCAGCTTGCATCAATCTAACGGCCCATTTAAAAATCAAGCCCACTGACTACAGCAACACCTTGTTATCACTGACTCAGGGGTCCAGATTTTCAATTGTCAGGGGATGACGGCAGCCTGCATCAAACTCCTCCCTTGTGCCACCAGTCTGGTGCATGACTCCACATGTGGCAGCCCGGGGAACTTTGGCACCAGGACCTGTCATGTACCAGAATCTGGCACAGGGTCCCTGGTGCACACGGCTTTGCCACAAGTGGGGGCATGGTGCACCTTGTGTCAGTCAAGGGGTCATTTGAGAATTGGGCCCAGAGATTCACTGATTATCAGTCAGCAAAAACAGCAAGCAATAGGGGAGGGCAGAGTTGTTTTCTCCACCCCATTTTTTCCAGCATTTGGCCCATTGAAAATATTATACATATACAGTGAAGCCTGACAGTATGAAACCCAACTCTGCAGAATTCTGCAGTAGAGTTACTGCAGAAAACAATGCAGTTTCAATGGGAGTTAATCCCTTTTGTCATGTATGAAAACTGTGACACTGCACTTCATGCGCATTATTGAAAAGGTGGTTGCACTGCAATTGGATGATCACCTTACAACTCACAAGGTCTATGATACTCTACAATCCGGATTTAGGTAGAAGCATAGCACAGAGACTGCACTTGCCCAAGTATTGAATGACCTCCTGATGGCTAGACATCGAATGGCGCATACCATTCTGGTCCGTCTTGATCTCTCTGCAGCATTTCACACTGTAGACCATGGTGTGCTGTTGGAACGCCTGAGGCTTCTTTGTGGGCTGTTTGGTATAGTCCTCAAATGGTTCCACTCATTCCTCGTGAACAGGTTTCAGAAAGTTGCCACTGGAATTTATACCTCTGGCACTCACTTCCTGCCCTGTGGGGTGCCACAGGGCTCCATTTTGGCCCCCATGTTGTTTGCAGTGTATATGCTGCCATTGGGAGATATCATCAGGCGATACAGTTTGAGTTTTCACTGCTATGCAGATGACACTCAACTGTATATGTCCTTTTTGCCCAGACAAAATGATGCACTCTCTGTGCTAAACAACTGCCTTACCGAGATCAGAACCTGGATGAGTACTAGCTGGCTGAGACTGAATCCAAACAAGACTGAAGTGTTGGTAGTGGACCCCGGTCGTCCGGGGGCGGGTATGGGGGCTGGACAGGCATCAGGTCTTTTTATCGATGCCATGCAGCTCACTACCTCAGACTGAGTGCATAACCTTGGCGTTATTTTTGATGATGGTTTGACACTAAAATCTCAGGTGTTGGCTGTCATTAAATCCTCTATTTAACATCTGAGGAATATCGCCGGGTGAATCACCTGGTTCCTCCGGATGATCTTCCAACATTGGTTCATGCCTTTATCACTATCTGCCTTGATTATTGCAATTTCCTCTACCTAGGGCTTCCAGGGGTTGATATCTACTGCTTGCAGATAGTGCAGAATGCGGCAGCCAGGCTTTTGACTGGGACCTTCAGGTCTAGTCATATTACGCCTGCGCTCCGCGAACTGCACTGGCTGCCTATTCAGTGGCGGATCACCTTTAAGGTTGGTTTGCTAACCTTTAAAGCCCTACACAATCAGGGACCCAGCTACCTGCAGCACCTCTTGGTACCCTACCACCCCCTCCATCCTCTCCGATCTGCCAATGAGGGATTGCTAGAGATTCCCAGGGTGCGATTAAAAACATCTGGTGCCCATGCTTTTTCTTTCTCGGCTCCAACCCTGTGGAATTCTCTACCTTATCAGTCAAGAGAATGCCTGACCATCAACAGGTTCAAAATTGAATTAGAAATGTATTTATTTAACTTGGCCTTTCCTAACTATGGTTAATCTGTTTTAATTTTTGTTTTAAAATTACATTTATATCTGATTTTATGTGCAGCGCCTTGGTTTTGAAAGGTGCTATAAAAATAACATTTGATTTTGATTTGATCCTGGTGGGCTTCACTGTATACTGGGGAGTGTTAAAGTCAACAGATATGGGAAATAAAATATTCTCATATCCTTTTTTGGTTGTTGGAAAAAGGAGCAGCACCCTCCAACACAAATCGGTACATACAGAGCATATGCCAGCAAAGTCAAGCACAACAGGCTTCACTTTTGGGACTTGTACCAGCTGGAGCTAGTTGTGCATGTATCAGACAACATATTACATGCACTACTACTCATGTAGTTTAGCTTGTTACATGCCCTTGTGATGCCTACTAACTATATTGGAAAAACTACCGGAAAACTCAGAGTTCCCATCTCTGAGCATGTCAGATATTAGGAGAGAAGATGAAAGTTCTAGTGTAGCTAGCCATTTAACAAGCATGGCACTTCAGGTGTCCTGTTTGAGATTTTTTGAAATTTAGAGATTAGACCTCCCCAGTGTGAGTGTGTGTGTGGTGGGTGGTGTACTTGGGAAAAGAATCTCTTAGAATGAAAAGCATTTTAGTGCAACAGGTTTAGCAGCTTAAATGCCCACATTGGAATAAATGAAGAAATTGATGGGGTTCTGCTTTTAGGAAATGTTCTGTCACATTAAGGGTGCTGTTGCCCTTTGATCAAGTTAGAATAGTTAGACAAGGTTGCCCTCTGATCAATTTCCTATATTTTTCCTCAGGATCAATATGTCTTCATGACATCATTTCAGTCCACAGAGAAACATAATATTGATTAGATTCAGTTGCTTTTTTTAATTTTATTTTTCAGTTCAGTGGCATGCTCATCAGTGGTGACAACCTTCACAGCTAAATGACATTTAGCGGTAGCAATTAAATAACTGTTCTTACACTAGGATGGGACCAAACAATATTATGGGACCATGGTTAATGTATTTTAGATGCTTTAGTTTTGTGCAGACTTTGTGCACTATTGTGTTAGCCACTGTAGCAGTCAAGTAAGGTTGTTTCTTCATTGAAACAAGCTGGGACACAATGCGCTGTTAATGTATCTACATGCCAAGACTGAGGCATGCGCACTTGTTATAGCATGTATCCATGGACTGCCCAATCACTGCCATGTTCTCTAATGTGATGGATGATGTCATGATTGCTCCTGGTTTAGCACTACAGAGGAAATACAGTGAAGGTGCTAATCAGCATTTCTCCTTGCTGGTGATGGCATTAGCAGGGTACATCCTCAAGCTGTGCAGGGCACAGTTGTGCTGAAAAATGTCAGTTTCTTTCTTTCTGGCAAGTAATATACACTGCCTGGTGTATACTGTTCTAAAACCTGATAGGAAGCATTGCTAAACACAAAGTCTTTCGATGATAACAAAACTTCATCTGTGACTGTTGTCCTCACAGACAATGAAATAATTGTACTTATTTCCTTCTTAAAAAAAGAACCACTCATCCTTGATAAAGCTACTTTCATATAGTAAACTGAGGCTTTATGGTGGCCAGCTATCAGTTTATAAATAAATTAAGATTATTTGAACTTTTTGACCACCTCCTAATGCATGTTGAACTATTGTCCTTTGTTTTTGAAACTGCGCAAGCCTGCTAACACTGTCTGTTAAGACATCCTTTGATATTACTGGTGACTATTTTCTCCCCATCCAGCTGTAGGGCCTGGATATCTGGTTCCCCTACCCCACTCAAACCCTCTGGTCAGGAAAGTTCCAGATGCTGTTACTTCCAACTAGGTTGTCCCACCCAGAGGGGTAAGCCCAGGACAGCATATGAAGGGATAGCCAGTGTGTACTATTGAGTGTCAATGGTGACCACTCCAGCAGGCATGAGATCAAAGGCTTATGCATAAAGAGAGGGACAGCCTGACTCACTGGGTAAGGAGAATAAAATTAGCATGTAAAACCTACCACACACACACAAAAAAAAAAAAACACACATGCACACACATACACATGCACTGACATAAACACACAAGTGGGTGGCCAGCTCTATCAGTCATTCGAGAGCCTATGGGAGGGGGGATGCCAAAGTTCAGATCAGATCAGATCTTTTCATCCAGTTTTCTCCCCTGAGCATACCAGCATGCAATGAGGGGCATGCATGGGGGAGGGGGGAGGCATGAATTATGGCATCTGGTGGCTACCCCTCTTCCTTTCAATGAGCACTCGCTATGCTGACACATTTTATTTATTTAAAGGTTTGGTAACTGGGAGAAGCACACTGAGCTAAGGCTCGTTTCCAGGTGTGACCTGGGGGAGGGGTGAAAGTGAGCAAAAGAAACATACAAGAAGTTCAGGCAGGTTACAAATGTGCTTGAGTACAGAGGCAAATACAAAAGTGCAAGATCACAAGCAGGTTACAATGTTGTTTGGGCAGTTGTACAATACAAAGAGAACAGGCAGGTAACAGTGGTGCCTAGTTAAGGAGGCAAAATACATGATTGCAGGTATACTGTACCATGTACAGGGCGACCATGATTGAGCACTTACAAAAAGGGTGACTCAATCATGGTGCCTGTGTACAGGGCAACCTGTCAGTATAGTGAGCAGATACCAGGGTGGGTGAGGTAGGGTGAACGGATGTATGCACATATACACGCGTGGGGGGTAAGGGGAGGGAAGGTATATGGGAGGGGGTGTGGTGGGCAACTGCTGAGCTGGACCGCGAGCGTGGTGGGGTGCGTGGTTGCTTGGGAGGTGCAGGATTTGGGTCAGGCACAGTGCAGTGTTATTTTTGCCAGAGGGCAGCTTATATTTTTACCAAGTTTTTCACCCACCCAACATGCACCCCCCCAGAGTTGAGAATCCATTAGTAGGGGGTTCAGGGGGCAAAGCCCACTGCAATAAATAAAAACAGTAGGTGTCGGGTACCCCTCTTTATCCTCGCAGTGAGTGTGCATTACCAAAATTCATTTTCGGCAATGTATACTCACCGTAACAGCAAACATTATTTTGTGATCGCCATTATGGCATGGAACCATGATTGCATAAGTGCAGGTGGGTTACAATGATGCCTGAGCAGTAATGGGGTAAGGCTGCATGGAAGCACAAAGACCTAAACACAGTATAAAAAAAACCAATACAGGTAACAGGTTGTTGGTGACTTAGCCAAGTTGGTGGCAAGATTAAAGGGGGGATGGTAAACGGTACTCTTACAAAGATTTAGTGAGGGAAGTATATGGAGCAAGCTGGGAAGAGAGTGTCATGTATGGGGGAAATGGAAGGAGAAAGTGTCCTTGCCAGAGTTAGAGTGAAGGTGAGGAAGGCTGAAGGAGCGGGGGTCTCACGTGCATAGGCGATAGGATGTGAGAGGGGAGGGGGATAGAGGAGAAGCATGGTAGGGTGGGAGAGAGACGAACCAGTATTTGGCAGAGATGATAGAGTTGTGGTGGTTTTGGAGGGAGGAAATGGATGGGAGAGACAGGAGGAGTAGAGGGTGCAGTGATAGGTCCTGAGGGGGCATTTATGGCGAAACAACAGAAGGTATTGAAGAGAACATCCAGCCTGGAAAGGGTGGATGCTGGGGCGGACCAATAGACAATGTTGGCATAGTCAAAGAATGGAAGGATAGTTTTTGTAAGGAGAATATGGCGAATGGGAAGGGAGAGGGTGTCTTTGTTTCTATGAATAGTGCCAAGTTTGGGGCAGAGCTTGGAATGCATATTGTTGACATGAGTTGAGAAATCAAGGTGACTGTCTAACCAGACTCTTAGATACTTATAAGCCGGGACTATAACCATAGGGTTGCCAGCAAGGGTAGAGAAGGAAGAGGGTATGGTGAGCTTAGCTAGTTTTGGGTGGGTGCCAAAAACCATGGGGATTATTTTAGTAGTGTTAACCTTGAGTTGGTTGGTGGGCAACCAGTTTAGGATGTGAATTAAGTCTGCTTGGAGCTGGGTGGTAACCTCAGGGGCAGAGGGGCTGGAGGTGAAGAGAATCAGGTCACACCTGGAAATGAGCCTTGGCTCAGTGTGCCTTTCCCAGTTACCAATGTTAAAATAAAAAAAAAAAAGATAAAAGGATAGTGTCATCAACATAGAGAGGTATTAGTAAGAAAGAGCAAATGAGCGGGGGATCATTGAGAAAGATGGAGAAGAGGATGGGACCAAGAATATAGCCTTGTGGCATGCCAGCTAGAATGGGGGGGTGAGAGAACATCACCTGCCTGGACACATTAGGAATGAGTTCTAGTTTAGTGAGTAGGAGAGGGTGGGAGACAGAGCCAAAGACCTTGGCTAGGTCAATGAATATGGCTGCAGTAAGGTGGTCTTGATCCATACCTGTAAGGCTAGCATCTGTGACCCAGAGAAAGGAGGAGACAATTGAATGTTTTTTTCAAAAACTGGCCTGGTAGGGAGACAGAAAGTCAGAGGAAGTGAGGAAGTGGGTGAGTCTGGTAAGGACAAGGGACACCTGGACTTTAACTAGGATGGGGAGGAAGGAGACTGACCGGTGGTTGCCTGAGGAGGAGTGATCACCACCTTTGTGGAGGGGGATGACTATGGCAGATTTCCAGGCTTGGGGTGCTGTGCAGAGGTTGAAAGATAGGTTATGTAGGTGGGCCAGGGTGGGCAATGGCAGGAGCTGAGATCTGAAGTAGGAGAGGGTCAGGGCCATCAGGGCTGGATTTGTGAGGTTTCAGTGAATTAAGTGCATGATGCACCTCATGGGCAGTGATGGGGAGGAATTAAATCTATTTCAAATGGGGGAGGGTTGTGGGGCAGTGGGAGGATTTGCAGGGATAGTAGAAGGGGTGTGCAGTGGATAGGGGGGATCACTAGGCGTGGCAGGTAAGGCACAAGTAGTAAATCATTTATTTAGAATGGAAGCAACAGTGAGAGGGTCAGAAAATAGCTTGTTGTCAATAAGGAGGGGGGGACTGGATGGTTAAAAAGGGAGGAGAGCGTATGCCAAAATTTATAAGGGGGGTTAATGTTTTCTTGTAATGTGTTCTTGAAGTAGTGGGATTTAGCTGTCCTGATTGCTTTGGTGCATGCATTTCTCAGTGCACGGTAGGTGGAGAGGTCATGTAGGGAGGATGACGCTTTGTAGCATGCCCAAGCCCAGTCGCAGGAGTTGCAGAGCTTGATGATGTCAGCTAACAGCCAAGGATGATGGAAGTGTCTCATCCTGTGGCGATGTGTGTGTGGGGGGGGGATTTCCAGGTTTAGTTAAATATGTTGCAGAAGACGGAGAGTGCTGTGTCAACATCATTTGTGGAGTAAAAAAAGAGACCAATTGGAGGAAGCAAGATCATGCAAGAGAGTTGAGGTGTTTAGGGAGCATAGGGAGTGGATCCAGCAGTAGGTGGGAGGAGGGGAGCATGGTAGCTGTAACTTGCATATACAGTAAATCATTAGGTGATCACTAAAAAGGTCAGGGAGTGTACCAGTGGAGGAGATATGGTGAGGGTATGAGGATAAGATCGAGTCAAGGATGGTGTGGCTGTGGGAACATGGGTTGGGTCTGGTTCATTCAGTGATGAGCTGGTGGAGATTTAGGGACTCTACTTGTTGTGTGATGGATTTTAGGCTGGGGAGGCCCAATCCAGGTTAAAGTCACTGAGTAAATTAGTTCACCTGAACTGGCAGTGGATGTTAGGGAGGAGATGGTGCTTATCACGGAAAAGAGGGAAGCTTTGGGGGAAGTGTATAGCACACCAATGAAGACAGGGAGGGAGGAGTGGGGGTAGCAGTTTAATGAGGAGGAGTGGTCTCTACCAGGTGGCAGTATAAAAACAGGAAGCCCTATTCCCCCTCTCTCCGAGGGAGGAGAGCTGTCCTTGGGATGTTTGATCTTCTTTCTCCCAGCCTGGTCCCTGAGCAGCCCAAGTCTATTCCTGTACCCTGGTCACGAGTGTAGTAAATGGATGTGCCACTGCTACACTAATTACCAGCAACAAGCAGCACCAAGCAACAATAAGAACCAAGGCGTTTTCTCTTATCACTTCCCAGCACTCTGGAAATCACTATCTATGCGGCATAGTGCCCATCCAACACTCTTCATCCCCCCCTTCCATCTCCAAGGCCCTACACAACTTTTACTCCTCAAACTGCACTTGTCAATGAAGATTCTGCTGTGTTTCACAATGTTTATTGCACTTCAAGCACATTTTGCTTTGTTGTAGTATTTGTGTAACCTCGTAAACATATTTGTTTCATTTCTACCTATATTTATGTCTTATCCAATCATTTTTGCATAAGCACATTCGCTTTCTATTCACTGTTTTGCTATGTATATGCCATACCAAACTGTTATTGAAAATGTGCATTCGATTTGTCTATACTATATCGTCTATCTTCCCCTCTTCCCTCTCCCCCAGGATGCACTGTGAGACAAGCAACTTGCTGCTCATCGTGTTTTTTCTGGTGAAACTCTTCAATAAATGTTCAATGATGTCTACTGTGTTGCTTTAGTTCCTCATACTGTTTCCCATCTGTAAAATTGTTTCTCTGCTAGGGAGTTTATTATTGCAGCTTTCCTATTAGTTATGTTTTACCCCCCACTGTTCTTGCATCTATGTACATTACCCTCCACCTTGAAAAGTGTATTGTTTGCTTCTTACCTTATTTGAAATGTACTTGTGTTTGCTCAATATGTTTTGTACTCTCTCGGGTCGTGCCTGAAAATAGTCATCATGCTGGATATTGCACTCACCCGGTAAACAAAAACTAAATAAATAATTAGTCGGTGCTGTTTTTGCTATTGTTATTACTGTTTTTTCTTCTCAAACAGAAAAATAGCATTCCTTACACTGAGCAAAGATGATATAGTGAAAAAGTGACTTTTCTTATTACTGCCTTAACATATTACAAAGGTTTAAAACATGCAGCACACAGGATAGAACTCAATGTTTCATGCCACTGACATGTTGTCAAGAGTACAGAGCAAGTGCATTGATATTGTTTAATTAATGTGCAAAACGTGCAGTTATATCAATTAGTACAAACTGAACACATCAGAAACCGCATGCTAACACTGATATGAATTATACACAATAAAAAACTAATAACGATCACTAATTAATATTTTAAATCTTAGTGATATGTGGAGAGAATAAAAAGTATCACTTTTTCACTATACCCTGTCATATCTGCTCAGTGGAAGGAGTGAATTTTTGCTTGAGGTGTGCTACTACTTCAACTCAGCACCCTTTTTTGTCTCTGAGCAGCTTGTGTGCTATAAATTCATAAATCATTGCTGTTTTGCTTTGTATCTCATGCATTTTGCACAAATTATACATTGTTTCACAATTGCACAATTTATTTTATTACTTGTACTTTGCCTTTTATTTTTCCTGTACATGCACTATTGTCTTAATATTTGTTACTGCTACTGCTTTGTTACTCCCTCTTCTAAACCACACCCCTAGGTTGCAGCTGGAAATGAGTTCTGATTCAGCATGCCTATCCTACTTATAAAATCTGAAATTAATAAATGTGTAAGTAATAACTAATCCTCCCTGCCCGCTGGTCCCTCATTAAAAACAAGATGGCCCACCTCACTGGGATTCAGCTAGAGATAACATTTCAATTGTCAAAAATAGCACATTAATGTACAAAGAATCTACAACTGGAAAGTTCAATGAAATTCTTCAAAAGGAATATGTTTTTGCCATCTGGATGGCCCCCTATCAGCCCTATCTCAGCCTGACCACTGTCATCTTCGATTCTGGGATGTACCTCACCCGGTGTTTCCCCCAGCTTACCTCCCAGGGTAGGCCTCTGGGGCCTCCCCTTACCCCTTTGGATGCCTTGTTTGGTGCCCAGGGAGGCAGCTCTGGGTTGGCTGCACAGTGGCAGTGATGCAAGGCAGGCAGCATCCAGCCCATCCAGTGACCTTTTTTTTTGGCTGTAATGGCTGTGGGAGGTGTAGCATGCAATTATGCTGTGGCATAAGAACACCATGTGTTTGGCACACCTTCTGTGCTCTACCTCACCTACAGTGGCAGTACTTTATTTATTTATTTATTTATTTAAACCTTTGTTTACTGGGTAGGTACAATGAGCCAAGGCCCATTTTCATGTATGACCCGGGACCATAAATATACAGTCAAGATGTTACAAATAAAATTAACAAACTTATAATACAATACAATACTAACAAATATTAAACATACATCACAATATTACAATACAACAATCATTACACTAATATACAGATGTAAACACTCACTCATAAACAATAATAGTGCTATTTGCCAAGAAAATAATTTGTTAGCTTAATTTTAAAAGTTTGGTGGGTAATAGTCCCATATAAAGTAATAGGAAGCTCATTCCAGTTTTTAGCAGCAGGATAAGAAAAGGAACTATCCCCAATTTTGGTCTTGGTTTTGGGAACATTTAATTTAATCTGATAATTTGAACGAAGTTCCCTTGAATTCCTTTTAATTGCTAATAATGAATATAATGGAGAATCTGTACCCTGACGGAGAGTATTATCAGTTAGGGAATATAGACTATATAGACAATTAAGCCTAGTGGAAGCCAGGCAGATAGTCTATATAGTTCACAGTGATGTGTAGAATAAGACAGTTTAAAAGTAAATCTACAAATGCCATGAAACACATTAGTAAGAAGGGATAACTCTCTTTTAGACAAATTTGAGAAAAGAAATGAATTGTAATTTAACTGTGGAAGTAATATACACCTGGCTATTGCCTGCCTAGCTGGAAGGGTCAGCAAGAATTGAAACTTAAATTGGACACCCAATCTCTGATTTATTTGATGAGAAATAGAATTTACATGATTAGAAAAAGTTAAGTTTTGGTCTAGCAGGACTCCAAGATATTTAAATTGTTTTACCTGCTCCATCTTATTACCCAATGTATCCATCATTGACAAATTCTGAACTCTATTGAGTCTAATTCCAGACCCAAAGAGCATACATTTTGTTTTTTGTGTTATTTAATGCCAAATAATTCCCTTGTAGCCAATTGCAGAGTATAGCAAAGTCCTTATTTAAAGACTCGTTTATAAGTTCCACTGAAACAGAACTTTTATACAGAATAATATCATCTGCATAAATCAGACAATGGGTATCTTTCAATAAAGCTAGAACTATGTCCACAAATACAGTAAACAAAAGTGGGCCCAAAACGGACCCCTGGGGCATCCCCTGTAGTGAAAACCTACTAGAAGAAAAGGCTCCATTTAATCCTACTTTCAATGGTCGTTTGGTCAGGTAACTGTGAAACCAATTAACAGCAATTTCTGCTAAACCATAGTTTCAAAGTGTCCTGACCAGCAGGGGATGATTTACTAAATCAAAGGCCTTGGACAGATCCACGAACACAGCACTAGTGAAGAATGACTGATTTTAATACTCATTTTGAACAGCACGTCCTGTGTTCACCCAGTAGCACTACACCGAACACACAACCCACCCTCCACAGAGGTGGAGAGCATGTAAGAGCTGCTCAGTTCACATCCCTCCAGCTGGCCCTCTAACAACCCTGGTCCATTCCTAAGCCTGGGTCACCAGCATTGTGAGTGGTAGTGCTACCGCTGTGCCAGTGGGCTAGCTGTTCAAAAGGAGTATTAAAATCGGTCAATAATTAAATTAGCTGTTCAGCATTCAAAATATTCTTCAGCAAATTGCTCTTTGCTGTGATTTACAAACAATATTAAAAAAAAAACAGTTGTATAAACTCCAGAAAATAATTACGAAAGATGATTATGAAACTTCAAAGTTATGCAAAAGTGATATGAAGAGTGACCATGGGTTCTTAGAATTGAGCCCTGCAGTCCAAATTTATTCTTACTAATTGTCAATCAGAATTTAGTGACTGAGCCGATAATAATAATGACCTCAACAGCTTCTTGATACTTTACTTTCAGTGGCAATTGTTGGTTGTTATATGCTAACCTATTTTCAAGAGAGATCACTAATCTAAAATACAACTAAACAGACAGTTAAAACAGCAATTAATGTTAAGGTGAAAATGTTTACCTATATGTTTTTGTATTCCATATTATATTACCTTTCACCTTCTGTATTGTATGATACCCTTCTTTCCTGATTTTGATTCTGCATTGACACTTTTTGTTTACATTTTAAATGTTATTTACATATTAAATGTTAAAAGTAGTACTCCTTTGACAGTAATATGACTCAATGTATAAACATAGAAATATAAATTTGTTGGCAGATAAGAGCCTTTGGCCCACCCAGTATGCTTCAATACCTCCAATAACTGTGCTCTAGTATGCTCTGCCAGATGTAGAGGTGGGCACAAGTTGTTTTTTTTTTTTTTTCCCACCATAGCGGAACTTCTGTGAAATTTTGCAGCCTTCGCAGAAGTTTCCGAACTTCCACCTGCAGTGGAGTGGAGTGGAAACCTTCCGAACGTTTTTGGCAGAATTTCACACTGTTCCACTCACCTAGATGTGGAAGGAAGAAAAAAAAAGTAACTTGTAGTGTGGTGCTCCTGTCCACTAGTGCCACCTCCCCCAAAACCCTGCCCAAAATAAAAAAAATAATAAATCTCCAGTGGCTAATGGTCCCTTCCCCCTTCCGATCACCTGCCCCATATTAAACAAACACCATTGAAATCCCTGGTGGCTAACGGCCCCTTCCTGAACCCAATCACCTGCCACATATTAAAAAAAAATCCCCTCTAATCCCTGGTGGCTAGCATTCCTTCCCCAATCCCAATTACCCACCACATATTTAAAAAATTCCCCTCTAATCCCTGGTGGCTAACAGTCCCTCTACCCACCCAATCACCTGCCCCACATTTATAAAAAAATTCCCCTATACTCCCTGGTGGCTAGAGGTCCCTTCCCCCACCCAATCACCCACCTGACCACATCATGCCAACACCCCCCCCATCCTGATCCCCCACTATATAGTGATAAAACATAACATCAAGAACAAAACATTTCTACCTGGTGCAGGTTGTCTAGTGACCCTCCCTCCCTTCTCCAGTCCATGAATTTTTTCTTTCCTGGTGGTCTAGTGTACCCCTGCCACCCCCGGTGGAAACAAAAGTCTGACTTTCGCTTCAATTCCACAGGAGAATGGTTTTTTTGGACACCTCTAGCCAGAACTGATATGGGACAATCTAAAATAGAATTGCATGTATATGCTGCCCTTGGGAAAGATCATAAAATGGTATGGACTTGGGTTTCACTGGTGTGCAGATGATACCCAGCTATATCTATAATTTGTTCCCAGAACACCTGGTGTAGAGGAGGTGCTAAATAAATGCTTGACCAAGATCCAGGATTGGATGTCATCAAGTTAGTTGTGACTCAACTGTATCAAAACTGAAATATTAGTAGTTGATCCTGGTCATTGGGAGAGTGTTTCTGCCAAAAGGAAGACTGGGCTTTGGCTCTGCTCATCAAGGCTTCCAGTTTCAACAAAGGTAAAAATCTGTGGCTTATTCTGGACAAGGCTGAGCTTGAGGCTGAGGTTTAAGCAGTAGTCCAGAGGGGCCTTTACCATCTCAGGAAAATCAGATGGATTAGATTCCTTATCCCCCCAGGAACTGACATCTCTGGTACACGCATTTGTGACATCTCGGCTCAACTACTGTAATGCTTTCTACCTCAGAGTCAATGGAGGTATGCTACGGTGCTTGAAGCTAGTGCACAACACAGTGACCAGCCTACTCACTGGCCTTTTGAGGAACAATCATGTTATCTGGGTGCTGCATGAACTGCATTGGCCACTGGCAAGATGGCATATCTCTTTTAAAGTCAGTTTGCTAACATACTAGACCCTACATGGATTGAGTCCTGCATCTTCATTTGTCATCGCACCTTCTCTGCTCCACTAAGATGGGTGCCTTGTCCATGCATAAGGGCAGGTAACAAACCTTGGGTGACTAGGCCTTTGAGGTGGCTGGACCAGTCCTTTGGTATTCACTTTTGTGGGCCTTTAGACAGGCTCCTTCAACTGAAGCCTTTCCTAAACATATTTATTTATTTTTAACCATGTGGGTTCACTGGTCCCACTGACCATTTTCAGGCATGACTCAGGCCATCAAGATGGCACATAATAGTGAACAGTAAAATCACATACTTGGCAAGAGATGAACACCATGGAGCAATACGGTTGATTACCTAGTCAGAGTGCAGAACAATCAACACACAAGGGGGTGGAGACAATGAGGGAGGACCTGATAAAACTGGAGGGGTGGTCAGAAAGCTGGCAACTGAAATTCAGTGCAAAGAAGTGCAGGACAATGCACATAGGGCATAACAACCCACAAGCCATATACACACTGGGGGGAGGGGGGGGATTATGGTAACTGACCAGGAGAGGGATTTGTTTGTTTGTTTATTAGAATCTAAGATTATAAGTACCTTTGAGCCAAGGCTCTTTTACAAAGGTTCCACATCAGTAGTACAGGCAATCATCAACAGGCAGGTTTCAGAGTGACAGACTAAGAACATATTAATGTTAACACAGTACATGGTATAAGACAGCAACATTTAGTTTTCAAAAATCCAACAAAAGAGATGCAATGCAAAGGAAAGAGTCGGAGGGAAATGGCATGAGGGGAAAAGGGCTGGAACTTGGGGGGTGGATTTGGCAATGGAGGGGCAGGGTGGTGCAGACGAGTGGCCTTGTCAGGATAGACACAGCACAAGTGCTTGAGTGGTTGTAGTGGAGAGGTAAGTGCTAGAAGAATGGACAAAAGATAGCTAGGCACCTGTGGGGTTGGAAACAGAGTAGGGGACAGAGATGATTAAGTTGTGCAAACACAAGTGTTTTTGCCAGTTAGGGAGAGGCAGAGTTTTGTTTAGAATGCTCTAAATGATCCAGTGGAGGAGATGTCACTTGAAAGTTCATTCAGCCAGCTTGGGGCCCTGAAAGCAAAAGACTGTTGCCCTTGGGATGTGCTGCAGCAGGGGATTTGAAGGATAAGGGGCTTAGAACTCCTGGCAATGCGGTTATTGATTTTGAGATTTAGGAGGGCACTGAGGGATCTGGGGATTATCATTACTGACAAACTTAAAGTGGGAAACCAGTGCAATAAAGTGGTAGGCAAGGCAAATCGAACTCTTCCATGCATAAGGAGGGGTATAACGAGCAGAAAGAGAGACATATTGATGCCCCTTTATAAGATTATGATGAGATCCCATCTGGAGTATAGGGTCCAGTTCTGGATACCTTACCTATGAAAGGATATAGATAGAGCAGAGACAGTCCAGAGAAGGGTGACCAAAATGGTGCAGGGTATGCATCTGAAACCCTAAGAGGAGAGGAGAGGATAAGGGAGCTGTATCTGTACCCACTAGAAACTAGGAGGGATGGGGGGCATGACTGAGACGTTTAAGTACTTGAAGGGGATAAACAAAGTGAGTGAGGAGAGTTTATTTAGAAGAAAATTAAGTCCAGTAATGAGGGGGGCATAGTTTGAAATTGGAGGGGGAAGGTTAGTGGCAATGTGACAAGGCAGTACTTCACGAGAGGGTGGTGAACCCCTGGAACAAACTACCAGAGGAGGTGGTGGGGGAAAAAAACTATATGGGATTTCAAGAGGTCATGGGATAAATTCAGGGGAATAGCTAGTAGAAGGCAGTGGATGTATCTGGATAAAAGGGATGCATAAACAGAGGGGGTGGGCAGACTTGATGGTCCAAAGGTCCTTTTCTGCTGTCAGATATCTAACAATCAATAAATACAGGAGTACCAGCACAAAGACACTATTAACACAGCAAGGTTGGGAGAGTGAATGCTGACAATAAATAAAATAATACAATGACGTGTCCAGCCAGGCTTTAAAAGAACAGATTGGGGATACTCCCTGATTCCATTTCATGGGGTGCACTTGCAGACAAAGGTTACTGTGTGGGCACTTTTAAAGTGTGATTTGAAAGGGAAGTATGATCCTTGAGAGAGATGGGAAATTGGCAAGCTGTTCCAGCACCTACGGCAGCAGTGAAGAAGTCTTTTTAGCCCTTACAGCTGGCAGCATGGATATGTTCTAGGAGGAGGTGCAAGGAGGACCTGAGGCTACAACAGCCAGACTTGGGCTTAGAAAGGACTGACAGTTGAGAGGCCCCCCTTTTTTTTCCTAGTGGCTCTGCTATCAGTCCACTGTCCCCACTACCTCACCCCATTCTCCAGGACTTACCTGCTGTCTTCCCAAGAATATAACCTGGATTACCTCTCAGGTCAGGGCCATCGGGGAGCCCCCTCCACTACTCCCCGAAAGGTGCCTCCTGATGATCCAGTGGCAGAGTGCCTTGACCAGCTGTGTGCTGCTCATGGAGGAGGTGGGCTAATGCTCTCCATGCCTCAGCCAGACAATTTATCTCCTAGTTGTCAGGAGGAATGGTGTGCAATGACGTAGATGCATATACACACCATCTGGCAAACCTACCAAAAGCCGGCAAGACTCAGCTGAAACCCCCCCAACTTCTACCAGGGGTTAGTCAAGCACCAAGTGCTACCCCCTCCCACACCCCCAGAGGAGGAGGAGAGCAGTCTGTTGGATGTTCGATCCTCCTCCCACTGGTGGGCTCCCTGACTCCCCAGGCTTGCATCCAAACCCGGTTGTTGTCGTCACAGATGGAAACACTAGAACTGTGCCAGTGGGCTAGCAGAGAAGACCCTTTTTAACTGAAGGGATTTGACAACCAGGCTGTCTAGAAGGTATGCACAGTGGGCTTGCAGGGAGAGGCAGCCAAATGTCTAGTAGAGGGAGCAATGATGAGTGGTGTAAGTAGTCATTGAAGCAAACCTACATATGCTGTTATAAGTTGTCTTGAATCTGAACAGATTGGAATGTGAGGTTTGCGTGTAAAGAGGGGATCAGTAGTCCAGAAGTGTGAGTAGCATACCTTGGGCAATGGCCATTGGCACTTCAGGGGTCATGAGGTCCTTTAGCCTGAATCAGACACCTAATTGCTGACTCACACACTCAGTTGTGAGCCCAATGAGATCTGAAAATGTCAGGCAGGGGTAAATTGTGACCCCCAGGTATTTAGGGGCAGTTACTTATTCCAGGGGATCCCATCCAGTGTCAAAATGTTCAAGAGGTAGGAGGGGCCAGTGCCCACTGGCCATTTGGCAAGCTGGGGGTTTGGACCCAGCAGCATTGCCTTTGTTTTTCTTGGCATCAACTAGTAGTCTATTTGAGACAAAAGACCTCTCAGTGATGTTAAATTCCTCAGTGAGAGTAGTGGACAATTCAGCCAGAGTCTCCACACTGTGAAAGAGGAGAAGAAGAAGAAGAATCAGCATTTATATAGTGCTTTTTCATACACAGTGTATCCCAAAGAGAATCAGGTCATCTGCATACATACTGTAAGCATGTTTCAACCCTTGTAATCTGTAGAGAGGGAGTTCACAAAGTGGGAGAACAGAATTGGCCCTGGTATACATCCTTAAGGTACCCCACTAATGACACCCAGAGTGTTGGCGGTGCCCCCCCCCCATGTAGACCACCTGGGTTCTCCTTGTGAGATAATTGAAAAACCAGGATGTCATCATGGTGGAGAAACCACAGAGATGCAGTTTGTCTAGTAGGATGCTATGGTCCACTAGATCAAAGGCCTTTGATAGGTCTACAGAAATGGCACTGGTTAGTTTGCCTTCATCCATGTCCTTGTTAACAAGGTCAGTCAAGTGAGCCAAGGCAGTGGGGATGCTGTGGCCATTTCTGAAACCATGCTGGTGGAGAAAGAACAGATTATTCTTAGACACATGATCAGAAATTTGTTGGGAAGAAAATTCTTTTGAGTATCTTGCTTAGGTGGGAGAGGACAGAAACTGGTCAGTGGATGTCGAGAAGGGTGAGACCACTTGATGCAGTGCTCAGGGTAACAGCTCTCCACGATTGCTCCCTCTACCCGACGTCTAGTTTGAACTTTTAAATACGACAAACATCATTATTTTGCTTGTTTTCTGTTTGGTCTGCATCCGTCTATGATAGAGAAGCCTCATGGAGATCAGAATGGAAGATGAGACGCTTTTAGCTCTCCCGAAGCATACGCTGCCTGTGACCCCAGAAAAAGTTAACAAATGATTCAAGGCCCAGCAAGGCGCCAGTGGCAAGGCTACTACTACTAATCCTGGGCAGGTCCTGGATGCGAATCCCCTCACACTTGAATGCTTTCTCTCTGAATTCTTTCCATTTCAGGAAGATTTAAAAGACCTCACCACAGAATTAAAGCAGATGGTTACCGTGCTCCATGATATCTCTATGAGGATGGTGGATAATGAAACTCATCTAATTTCCCTGGAGAAGTGAGTGGATGGCATGAGCACAGAAACTGTGGAAAACAGACATAGAATTAAAAAACTGGAGGCCAAAATCGAAGACCCGGAGGAGAGGAGTCACAGAAATAATGTGATAATAATAGTCCTGCCTGACTCAGAAGAAGGGGCTAATACCATTTTGTTTATCCAGAAGCTCATGTCTAAGCTAGTTGGTCCTTCTCCTTTTGGCTCTGTTTACACCATAGAGAGAGCCCATAGAGCTCTCAGACCAATGCCTTCACTGGGGTCAGCCCCATGCCCTTTGATTCTAAAATTCCTTAGTTTTCAAGAGAAACGCATTTCTTGGGCAAACTAAGAGACCTGCAAGAGATAGCATGGGAAGGAGCCAAAATTAGAGTGACCCAAGATCTTCCCACAGCGGTTAGGCAACAAAGAACTCTCGTTCACCCTATTGTATCTAAGTTAATAGAGGTGGGTATTAAATTTAAAATGCGATACCCCACCCGACTGCAAGTTCTGGTAGCCAGCAACTGGTCCACCTTCAAGGAGATAGATGTGGCGCAGACTACACTACAAGTGGCCTTTCCATATTTATTCCATCATCACTGAATAGAGCTTATAAAGGGATCTATTTGTTGGTCTAATGATTACACCTGGCTAAATAAGGATGTCTGCAAAGATTTATCTTTATTGTGCTACTGGAAACACCTGACTAATAAAGACATATCCTAAATAGTCCCCAAATCCACATGAATTGGGAATTGATAGCACTTGGGTAGCTTATATGGACACCAAGTCAGGACTCAATCAGCATGACTGGCTTCAATATATGCCCTAGACTTTACAGAATATTCCAGGTGTCCTGTTCATTTTGACTTTATACTGTGGAAATCGTTGAAGTCTAAACTGGGATGGGACAAGGATATGTTCCTTATTCCAGTACTGTTAATCTACTTTTCTTTAGTCTCTGAATTGCAATACTCCTAGAAGGGCATATACTTTATTTTAGATTTACTTAAGAGAAATAGAATGGAAGTTCTTCTTTTCTCTCAGTATATTCTGGTAATAAGTGTCTGTCACCACTAGAAGGACCAAGTGTTAATGTCTTAAGTGCTTAATTTAGCTAAAAAAGATACCACATTTAGAGGAAATAGCATATTCTGTGTCAAATTTTTCTTTTCTCTGCATTGTTTTTCTTTTCCAGGCAGACTGTCAAATTCTTGGACTGAAATGCAACTGGAGGGGTTTTCTCCTGTTATCAAAAAATTTAATACCAGCATGGTGTAAGGAAGCTGGGAATATTATTGTCATAGCTAGCTTAGGAAATGAGTGTAAACAATGGTACCTGGTGTAATTTATTTTAGTGGTTCTGCCAATCTAAATGTTACAGTTTACATTAAAGTTGTACTAACTGAGGGTAACTGTCAGGTGGAGGGAGGCTGGATGTGGAGGTTGAATTGTGAGATCTGCAGATTGTTACCATAACAGTAAGATGAGGTGGGTGGGCTGGGTTACTAGGGGTTGACAGTGTTTTTGTTTAGTTCTTAGTCTTGATATGGGGAAATCAGGGAATTAATGGTGGTGGGGGGGGGGATATGCACAGCAAGGGTTACCAAAGGAAATAAGGTTTTCTACTGTTTATTATCACTCTGGATACTGTCACAGATCATTTATTTAGGGACAATGGCTAGAAGTGTTTGCATTGCAACGTGCAATGTGAAAGGGGTTAGACAAAAACTCAAAAAGTATAAAGTTCTGAAACATTTAAACATCTTATCAGTGGATATTTCCTTTATACAGGAATCCCATTTGTTAGACTCAGAGTCAATCAAACTTAGGAGACAACAAGTGGGCTAGATTTTTTCAGCTGAGGGTTCTACCAATAGCTGTGGAACTATGATATTAATAAATAGAAATATCCCTTTTTCTCCCACTCAAACTATTAGAGATTCTGAAGGCAGATATACATTGATATTGGGAATACTGTTTACCAAAGATATATTGATAGGCAGTATTTATGGCCCTAACCAGGACATACCTGGGTTCTTCACACAACTTCTCATAACCCTCACTCTCTTTTTATCAACCCCAATGATCCTGGGGTGAGATCTTAATCTTGTTCTTGACCTGAATCTAGACTGAACTGGTCATCATTGGAAGGGACTTTCTCTCGCTCAATGTGCACTATGTGAACTGATGGACCAGGCTGGATTATGTGATATCTGGTGGGTTTTTCACCCAACAGATAGAGAGTATACCTTTACTTCCCCAGTTCATGGTTCCTCATCTTACATAGATTACCTACTGTGTTCTCATTCATTAATCCCTGGGGTCCTAGATGTTTCTATCCAATCTGGTCCTCCCTCTGACCATTCCTTGGTTATTTGCCATCTCTCCCTGTTATCTATTCCTAAAGGGGAATTCAGGTGGAAACTTAATGATCAGTTGTTGAAGGACCCAGCTATGGCTAAAATTATTCAGGAGCATATAGATCAGTTCATTTTTAATAACTATGGCTCCACGGAAAGGCACGATATTGAATGGTGTGCCCTCAAGGTGTATCTTAGAGGGATCCTGATAGGTTTAGCATCAAAAAGAAAGAGAATTAGAGAACAAAAGATCCTACAACTATTATTCCAAATTAGGTCCATAGAATGCACTTTATCTCCACAGTCCCCAGAATCCTTACATCAAGAACTAATCAGACTGAAAGCTGAATATCTAGAATTATTGAGAGAAAAGGCAGAACTTGCTATAATTAAAACTAATGCTTCCTATGCTGATCAGGGAGAGAAGGTGGGATGTCTACTGGCCCTAAGTATTAAACAACAGGAATCTTCTCATTTTATAGCCTCAATATGCTCTCAGTCTGATGGTTCAATAAAAATGTCTCCTGTGGACATTATTTCAGAGTTTACTGAATATTATAAATCCCTATACGGTCCGATGTCTGACCCTCCCACAGAACAAGCTCTAGATAGTTATCTTAATGATACTAATTTGCCTTAACTCTCAGATGATCAGCATGTCATTATTACATCTGATTACTGAGCAGGAGTTAGAAGACATAATTAGAAATCTTCCTAAGAACAAAACTCCAGGGTTGGATGACTACACAGCTAACTTTTATCAAACGTTTGGCAAACAGCTCATCCTGTTGCTTCTCCCCCTTTACCAATATATACTTTCTGGAACCCAAGTGGATTCTACCCTGTTTGAGGCATTGATTGTCCTACTACCTAAACCAGGTAAGGACCCTAAACTAGTCACTAATTATCGACCCATCTCTCTCCTTAACGAGGACATAAAAAGTTTGACTAAACTACTTGCTAATCGATTAAATTTAGTACTTCCAGCTATTATAGGATCTGAACAGGTAGGTTTTATGAAGGGCAGATCCTCTGTTGATCACCTACTCACCCTGTCTCATGTCTTCTCGATGTCCAGGGACGCCCCTTATCCTGCAGCTGTGGTCTCCCTGGATACCAAGAAGGCATTTAACAGGGTGAATTGGCATTATCTCTTTAGGACTGTCAAGGTCTTTGGTTTGGTATTACAGTTTCAGCAATGGATTCAGGCATTGTACCAAAATCTCTCAGCCTCAATAACTGGCAATGGGGTAACCTCTAATTCTTTCATGCTGTATTCGGGTACAAGGCAAGGATGTACCCTTTCACAAGTACTCTTTAAAATTTATCAGAGCCGCTGATCTGCAGACTGGTAAACTGCCAGAGGATTCAGGGCATCCTTATACATTCACATGAAGTAAAGGTCTCAGCATATGCTGATGATCTTCTTCTACAGCTCTCTCACCATTTATCCATTCCCCCAATGTTAGAAATTATTACCGAATTTAATCATTTAGCAAACTATAAATTGAATACTAGTAAGACAATTGTCTTTCCCCTTAATCATAAAATATTTAAATCAGATATGACAGCACTAGGACTCTCATGGAAACAGGACTCCATAAGATATCAAGGTATAGAGCTCACGAAGAGTCTAAATAAGTCCTTAAAATTTCATTTTGATTCCCTGATACTCACAATTAGTTAAGATTTAAATCGAAGGTCTTCTCTCCCGATATCAATTTGGGGCAAGATTAATTTGCTAAAAATGAATGTTTTCCCATGCATTTTCTAGCCCCTAAGTTTACTTAATGTTTGACTCCCCCTTTCATGGTTTAAAAAGATACACAGTTAATTTATTAAATTTATATGGTATAATAAAATGCATAGATTAGCCTTTCACACACTAGCTGCCCCCAAATGGAGAGGTGGTTTACGCCTTTCCCATATAAGCCTATATTTTTGGGCAAGCCACATTAGTAAATATCTTAGATGGCTCCTAGCAGAACCTTCTGGTTATTGTCCAATATGGTTGAAAATAGAATCAGCTCAGATTCTCTCCTCTGGTCTTTCCCCGGCCATACTTTTACATATTAAGGAAAAAGCTCTTCCTATTGAATTGAGAAATTCCCCTATTGCCACTTCAATAAAGGTTCATACACAACTCTGTAATTTCCTTAAATATAAACACACTATTGACCTATCACAAACTATATGGGGCAACCCTAACCTCAAGAAAAACAATAAGGTTTTATTTTCCCATTGGTTACCTTACCTTGGGAGGGCCTGTTAACCAATTTGGTCTTGGAAGAGGGCTCATGGCTTACCACAGATGAAATTCTGCATAAGTTTAATATCCCCAACATACAGATCTTTAAAGTTTTTCAACTTAAACATTTCCTTATAACAAATTTGGGAACCACTCCCTGTATACTACTGTGTCCCCCTTCCATGGTGAAATGACTCCACTAATAGGCCTTCCACAGGCAGTTTCCAAGGTTTATGGAATACTTTTTAATTGGCTCTACCCAGACTTTTTTGGTCCCATGACTTATTGGACTACCTTATTACCTGATAGTGAGACTGACTGGTCTATCCTATGGCAGAATTGTCACAGGTTTATAACCCAGGACAGACTTAGGCTCATGCAAATGCATATACTTCACAATTTATATTACTCTCCACAAAAACTAGCTAAAATGGGCTTACAATCCTCTTCCCTTTGTAACTGTTGTCACCTAAAAGATGATACTCTTTACCACATTTTCTGGTCCTGTAATAAAGTGGCCTTTTTGTGGGCCCTGATCAAACAAAGAGCTGACCCTCTCTTGAATCTCGGGGGGTTATTTACTTCTAGAATCTGTCTAGTGGGGGATTTTTCAAACATTTCAGTCCCTAGATGTAAATATTACTTAGCCCTCATATCCAAGTCGGTTAAAAAAATGGTACTGAGGCATTGGATAGACCAGGAGGAAATCTCTTATGGACAGTGGCTTACTGAACTTTTAGCTAACCTTAAAACAGAGAAAATTGTAGCAAGCCTGACTAATAGATTAGATAAGTTTAAAAAAATCTGGGACCCCTTTTATACTCTATATATGTTATAAACAATTTTGTATCTAGTTCCCTGGAGACAGATATACCATTCCCAATGTACTGGTTATATTTGCTGTATGGGGTGGGTGAGGGAGGGGGTGAGAGGGATAGTGCTGGGAGGGTAGGTAGTTAAAAGAGGGGAAGGGGGAGAACAGTACTATTATGCCTCACTTATTCATCTATGTACTTACGTTGAAACTGTTCACTGTATAGAGAAACACCTTTCAATAAATATTGAATTGAAAAGTTGTCGAGAAGGGTAGGGTCACCAGATTTAAATATAAGAACTACTCTGCCCCATAGCCATAATGTTGGAACAGCCTAGGAGGTCAGTGATAGTTTAAAAATGGCTCCAAGAGGTTTATCTACATGGCTGATATTAACTTAAGGAACTTCAGGCAGAGACCATCATTCCTGGCACTGCCATAGTTGGGGACAGTCATAAGGAGATGACAGATCTCACTGGAGGAGGTGGCCTTAAAGTCCACGGGATACATTTTGTGACCATTAGTATCCCAATTGTTGATAGCTGAGGAAGGATCCTTGGATGGGAGCTTGCCCAGGTAGTAAGACAGGTTGGTGAATTTAGTGTTAAAGGCCTCTGTGACCTGGTGTAGATTAGTTAGAGTCCCAGCTTCAGTGTCTAGCTAGGTGGGATTTTGTTTAGTATCGGGTTTGATAAGGACATTCACCAATGACCAGAACATATTGGGGTTGCCCAGGTTTTTAACCTGAAAGTTATTAAGGTAGTCAGCCTTAAGAGTTTTTATTTCCTGTATACAAATGTCATGCAGCCTTCGGTAATTGTTCCAGGAAGCAGGTGACGGGGTGGATTTGTATGCAGTAAACAGAAAATCCCTCTTTTTGATTTTTCTGGGTAACTCTTTGGATAACAGTCTAGAGTTCCCACCTTGTACTCTCTGAGTGATGATAGAGAAGTACTTGTCCTGGATAGAGGCAGGACACCAGTGAAGAAGCCCAGGGCTGAGTTGACATTTTACCGAGTGTGGAGGATTGACCAATCAGCAGTCCTATTGTCCAAGAGCAGCAGGTATATATCACATTTAGAAAAGTCTCTAAAAGACAGAATTTTGGGAGTAGGGTGGGATGTTTACAAGACCAGATGCAGAAAGTTGGGAAGCCCAGTTTGTGAGGATCAAATCCAGAAGGGAGTGGTTCAAGGACATAAGGCTGAGGTACATGGGGGTAGAGATAAGTTGTGAGAGACTGAATTGCTTCAGCAGTTCTGTAAAGTCAAGCTGGGTGCCTTGTAGCCAGTTAAGGTTGAAGTCCCTTAAAATAATGAGCTCCCTCATGGGACAGCAGCAAACCAATGTCCTGGATCAGTTAAGTGAGCCTTTGGGCAGGCTGTAGGAGCAACCAACAATTTTTTGGCTGAACCTAGATTCAGTTTTGTGATGAGCCATTCACAAATAGTATCATCAATGGCACTGCTAGAAACTGGGGTTGCACTTAATGTTTCCCTAAAGTATAATAGGACTCCACCTCCTTTTTGTCACCTCTTAAAGAATGGCCTGAAGTCATATTTTTTTCAGTAAGCCTTTAAAGATTACTGAGGATAATTATTGTACAGTCCCAGTTGATTTGATTTATATTTTATTGTTTTGAGTTTAATTATGTTTATATCTGTGTTATTAGTGATTACCAGTGATTATGGCTTACTCCTGCATTTTATTGTAATGCATCCTGAGCCTCCGGGAAATGGCACCATTTATAAATAAGCTTACTACTACTGCTTCTACTAATATAAGTTCTCAATTGTATTCTATTTTTTTTTGTACACCTATTGTATGGTATCCAGTGATATGGGTGAAGCAAACTGAGCAACTCAAATATGAGCGACTCTACTATACACCTGACAGATTAGCGATAGTGCAGGTATAATGATGGGAGGGAATAGTGATTGTGGGACAACAGGATAGTGGGGGTGACTGACAGTGGGGATGTTGTTATGTTTTAGGTTAAATTGAATAGTTCAGGCTGGTGCTGCCGAGCTGGCCACCTGGAGTGGTGGATGGAGTCATTGCTTGGAATGCCGATGGTCCCAGTTCGGGACTGCCCATAGGTATAAATTTTTATTAATTGTATTGGGTGTTTTAATTATTTTTTTGTTGTCTGTCCCCTGTTTCCCCGACTCTGGTGCCCAAGCCACTGTAGCCCCCTTCCCACATATTCTTCTTTCCCCCAATGTCCGCTCCCCCCAGAGTTGATTAAATTAGTTTGGGGGGTGCATGGAGCTATGCCTCCTGCATTACATATTAGTTTATTTTGTGGCAGTTTTACTGTGATTAGTGCCATCACTGATATGGGGCTTGCTATGGTGGTTTTGTAGCGAATTTTGCATTCAGCAAAATGTACTCGCTGTTAAGCGAGTCACCATTCCATTTTTACTATTATGACATGGAACCATATTGTCCCATAAGTTCAGGGAACAGTATCTGTTACATGGCAATTCATTTTAGTCACAATGAAGGTGATGTTAAATGATAGGTGTTCAAAAATAACAGAGGATAATTATGAAAACCCAACAAAGAAGAAGATATTGCAATCAATGATAGAATAAAAGAAGCATATTTCAAAATGTTCATCACTAATATACATTGCTGCTTTAGACTCTTACACTAGATGAAATTATTTTCAATCATAGACTTTAATGAGAGCAAAACTTTTTTTACATTTAATATAATTGTAAATTTAGACATGTGTGGCCTCATTATTATCCTATTGTGGTTTAAATTGTTCACATTTAAAAAATATTAACTTTTATTCTCTTTCGTAGAGTCTCTTTCAATACTGCTTTTTTATAATTAACAAAAATCTGGAACCCAGAGATATTAGATCAGCAGACAGTCACAGTACTAGTTTAAGTGCAGCACCTCCACAAAACTGATATCATCAGGTTCCAGAACTGACCAAGAATTCTAAAAAATGTATATCAAATGGAAAAAATGCATTTTTCATTTTGCAATTTTTTTTTTTACTAGATTTATGTACATTATTTTTTTGACTAGGAAAGGCACACTAAGCTATGATAATTTGATTCCAGTTGTATCCTGGGGCTGTAGGATGTACACACCTGTTTCATTGATGGGAAATGTTGGCAATGACACTTGGGGAAACTCTGCTACTGTTTTTCAATAAGTGCCATGGAATCTTTTACTTCCACCTGGACAGTGACCAGATGTGGGCAGAAGGGACCTCGCTTTAACATTTCATCAGAAGGATGGCACCTCACCAGTGCAGCATCCCCCTCCATGTACTGCACTACAGTGACAGTTATTAGTATTACTCCAGCTCCTGATGTGCGGCTGGAACCCACAACCATTTAATCTTCTGGCCCCAGAGATGAGTGTGCTGCCTATTAAGCCACTGACAGAAGGCCACTAGAGCAACATACTGTGATGCAATATCTTGTTTCTTTTTCTACTGATTTCCACAGCTGGGTGGACTGGAGCACATACAGAGTAAGTGACATGCCCAGGGTCACACAGTGAGCATTTGGCTGTAATGGAGTTCAAACCTGTGATCTCCTGGTTTCCAAGCTAATACTCTAATGATTAAATCACCCTGCCTCTTCTAACATAAATTAATAAGAAGCTCTATCAAAAGGAAAAAAAGACAAGATTATTCCAATGTGAACACATAAAAAACACAGTAGGGTGATTATGGAGGCTACACCTGTCCAAAATTTCAGTTACATTAAAAATGGTAAAGAAAAGTGTTATGTTCTCTCTAAAATACACTTTACTGGTATTACAGATTAAACAACTAAAGAAAGTGAGTAGTCACAGTACATTCACGGTTTTGAGCAAACCTCATTGGAAAACAAAAGACATCTTTTGCAACCAGTCAAATGGAATGCTTAAGAACTGATATCCCTGAAAAAAAGTACCACTGCCTCTGATTACAGGGTTAGAAAATGAAAGGTATCATACATTGATTCAGATGAGTGGGTTGGGAGCAATATTGACTGATCCTTGAAAGTTTCTTATTGATTCACCTCTTGCACTAAATTATTTCTGGTTATACAGCGTACTGATCTCTGTGGATCAGCAGCAACCCTAGTCTATAAATCCTTTCACAAAATGTGCAGTATTATAGACCAGACACTCAGTCATAAACTCCTATTCCACTTTTAATACTGTCTATCAAACCCCATGGGTCAGGGTTGACTTACTGTACATAGGTCCCCTGTACTCATCATGAACTCCAAACTCTCATTTCTAAAATCATGTTTTAGAAGAAGAATCAGCATTTACATAGCACTTTTCATATACATTGTATCCCAAAGCACTTTGCATGCAATGCTAGACTGTTACTGAAGTGACTGAATGCATACTAGCAGCCATCTTGCACCACAACACCCACATACAACCTTGAACAATTGCATTAACCAGTTTTATGGAAAAGGGAATGTTAGCCAGGACACTGTAGAAAATCCACTACTCTTGCAAAAAGTGCCTTGGGTTCTTTTACTTGCACCTGGACACCCACCAGGACAGCATCAGAGATGGGTAGAGGGGACCTAGATTTAATATCTCATCTGAGATATGGCACACCCTGACAGGAGAATACCCCCTAGTACTGCACTCAGGTGCCAGCCTTTTAAGGTATGAATTCAATCCCACTGTCCGACTAGAACCTACGACCTTCTGACCCAGAGACAGATGTGCTATGAGTTGAGCCACAATGGCACCTAAAAATGAATGTCTACTTGTAGGGAAGGGAAGAGAACAATGTTTAACCAGAAGTAACACACTAAGCCAAAGCTTGTTTCCAGATGTGACCTGAGAGCACAAGGAAGTTAAGTGACTTGCTCAGGATCACAAAATATGCACCTAAACAGCTGTGGGATTCAACCCCGGGTCCCCAGATCTGCAGGTCAGAGCCTTAACCCACTGCACTATACTGCTTCCTTGTACCACTTGTATTCCTTTATATTTCTTTCCGCTTTGTGCTCTCACAGGGATTCAGTAACACTGAGGAAAACTAAAGAAAATGATCACTGAAAAGCACTCACAAATGGCAAATTGTTAATACTATTACTGTCCAAAAGACCATGAGGATTTAATCACCTCCCTGCTGATTACTTTTAATGCACTCAGGCAATTGGCCTATACAACAGCATTTGTTGAGCAGCCTTAACTGGAATCCAAGATAGAGGAATCTGTTTCTAAAAAGTAACCCACCCCATCCTCTGAAAACTATATTCTGTAAGTTAGATTGGGGGGGGATCCATAGCCCTGGCTATCTTTTCTTACAGCATGAGGAATTTCATTTTTTAGCTGGGACCACACACTTTATTTGAAAATATCTAGTGTAAGCTTTGTAGTTACATCAGTTTAATGTCTTATAATTTCTACAATTTCCATCTTCTGTAAATAGCCATTTTAATGTTTTTGAATGTTTACAGTACATATAAGAGTAGAAATGAAATTGACTATTTAAAGGGATGGATTTTCAAGAAAGGCAGACACTAACATAACGGCATGCTTGCCAGCTTGTGTGTCTGTATTCACATCCACAACTGTGTTTGCAGTTGTATCTAAACTTTCAAAGATAACAACTGCATCTGAATTTGCACCCAAATTTATAGCATAAGCAGTGATTTGCAGCCACAGAAAGACACACATTCCATGTGTATGATTTTTCCCATAAGTCGACAAGATGACCAGAAACATCCTAGCATGTCCAGATGGACGCAGTCACAAGTCTGCCACAGAAAATAGGTCTAGGCAGATCTTAGATGGATCCCTTTGATAATTCTGTCCAAAGTGTAGATGTTAGGAGTACTATCCATTTTGAGCTATCATATGAAAGTTGTGCATAATCAGAGAAGCCTAATCAGGGGGAAAAACACAAAAAGCTGAGGTCACTGTTGTTTAAAACACATTTACCATCATTTAAGCGTAACATATGCTGTCATATTCATTCAGGACTTATTAATCGCTAACATATGTAAAAAAATGCATGCTTCATAAAGCAATTAATTGAGGTCTTCTAGAACATAATTGGTAACTTGAAATTCATGGATGTTTTGCATAAATCACAGATGATCTAGCTGCTTGGTAAAACCTGAACTGCAAAGAATGAAATAGCTGATGCTCATTTCAATTAAAAACAAGCAAGTCGCATGAGGGTAGCAATCCATGAGATTAAAGATTACCTCTTTTTTTTCCTCAGAAAACATTGAATGAGTTTGACGGTCTATGAATATGTGACAGTTTATCTTGCTTACAGTAATGAGTAGGGGTATTATCCCAAAACCGAGGGATCCTTATTAGAACTCAGATTAAAAGACACACAACATGATTATCCTAGTCTTAGTAGTCATCTGACAAGAAAAGAAAGATTTGCAGAAACATCATGTTTTTAATTAAGTCACATGAGCCTGAAGTGTTGACTTTTCTCTCAAGTATTACTACAGTGGAGCCAGCACGGGGTCATACCACCATATGTCAAAACTGTGTGGCTGAAAATACCACAGCAAAACTGCATGGCACAAAAACAGAGTTGTGGAAAACACCAATCTGTTCCAGGCAAACAATGGGTCTGTATGTTTTTTTGCAGGGGGCTTCTCCCCCCACCTCCCGGAACTTGAATAAGAAACTCCTGGGGGGGGGGCAGACTTCGGGGATGGGAGGGAGTTTTATTAAAAAAAAAAAAATGCCAGCAAAAGTTGTAGCAGGGGAGACCTGGGGGGGACTGAACCATGGTCCCAGGCTCCCGACTGTGGCACATGCTCGTGCCCTAGCCTCTCCACCATGGAAGCAGCTCAACCAGCCACAGTAGCATAGCCTTCTTGAGCCCTTCCTCTACTTTGCAGTCTGTGATGGGGTAGCGATAATTATGTACGCTGCTATACTCCTGTTGCTCACAATGCTTTTGCGCTTTGTACTGTGCGGTTTTTGTAGCGCCGCAATTGTGCTGCTATATTCACCAGTGAAGCCCACAAGGATGCAACACAGAGTCACAGATTCCTGCATGACAAAGTGTATCACCTGCCATTGAAATTGCACTGTTTTAGTAACTCTACAGAATTGTGCAGTATCCTGCATTACATCTGGGTGGGCTTCACTTTTATATTGTGTTGGTTTAGTGCTTAAAATAGAGTGTGCCCACAAGAGAAACATAGATATTGGAGGCACATAAGGATCACTTGGCCCACCTAGTCTGCCATTTTCCCTACCTACTGTAACACCGAAGACCCTACATGCTCTCCAGATTTATACCTCCCCCCTTTCCCTACCTCTAAGGTTCTCTTATCTCTATTCCATGCATTCTTGAAGCCTGTTGCCATTTTTGCCCTACCACCTCCACTGGGAGGCTGTTCCAGGCATCCACCACTCCTTCTGTGAAGAAGTAGTTCCTCATGTAACCCCCCTACAAATTGGTGTTTACTATAATGTCTTCCTGGGCTCCCTAATGCCCACTGTCAGGCTGGTGTCCTGTCTGCAGTAGTTCTATTTGTGTGTGTGTGTGAGTGCCATAGCAATCCTCTGTGCCTGACCCTTTAAAAAAATGGCTAAGCTGTGTTTAGAAATTAGTCAGGGCTGGTGCATGTAATTAAGGCTTGCGACCATCGAGCCAGTCTATTATTTAACTCCATTCTGCAGTCGCTACTTGCACAGAGGGAGCCTCTTAGGAACTGTGATTATTTACTGGTTAATTTGCTGTTATAGTAAAGACAGAGAAGTATGTCTAACCTACTTTTATTGCAGCTCAAACATTTGGATGGGAGCCACTATGTTGAGTTCTGGACTTCCAGTATTAGGACTAATCAAACCACTGGGGACCTAAAATGGAGACTGTCCCCAGGGGTCTTGTGGGAAGGAAATGCTGTAGTTTTTTGTAGTTTTAACTGTTAGCACCTAAACTGGTTTGGAGGGGGAGCCCATACTGTGGCTGACAGTTCCCTCAGAACCTTTTGGATCTCAGAGGAATTAGCAGAACTGCCTGAAGCAGTGGATCAGTTAGAGTTGGAGGTTGAAGAGTCAACAGCTCGAGCTTTTGAGCAGCTGTTCCCAGAAGGAGCATCGGGGAATCGTCGGGAAGGCTCTGCTGGCCTGCCTGCCACGTTCTCCTATCAGCAAACTGCCTTTTGCGTAAATCAGGTCTAGTTCTGATTTTCTGTGTGTGGAGTCTGCAGCAGAAGAAAGAAGAAGTCTGTTGTTGCGACTTGGGATTTGGACTGAAGACTTGCTCCAGAAGCGATCAGCCTGCCGGATGACAGAATTTGCCTCAGATTGAAAGGTTTGTGCAGTCAAGCTGTAATTTGCAACCGGACTATATCTGAACTATGGCATAGAGAAATAATTGATTTAAATGTGCTGAATGTTGTTTTGTGGGTCATGATTTGGTTCCCCAAGGTAGAATCTTTTACGCCAGCTGAAGGCTTCACCAGCAGACAATCACAAACTCTTGCAGAACTGTTCATCCTGCCTGGGCCTTGTCACTTTGGCCTAGGCCACTACTCCTGCTTTAGAGACCATCTTGGTGAAAGACCAGCTTGTGGATTTGCCCCCCTGCCCAACACCATCGAGCAGGTAGCAACCACCTGGAAGTGAATCATGTCAGCCCTGCTTCCCCTGGCCTTCCAGATCAACACCACAAGGTCTTCATCTTGCCTGCCCTGTATCCAAGTTCTGGTAGCATGAGTACAAACCTGGGTAACATCCTGCAACCACCACAGCAATCACTGTGTTATCATCCAGTTGTTTTGTTCTGGGTTATTGCAATGGACTGAGCCATCCAGCTTGGATTACAAATAATTGAGTTGTGTGCATGTTAACTGTTTTCTTTCCTAAGGGCCACAACAACAGCTGCAACGCTGGTCATCCCAGGCAATGCTTCAGGCTGGCCTGCATGACATACTGGGTACCCAGGGTTGTTGAACTGTTTACAAGGGACATACAGTGCATGCTGACCAACCCTGATTTAAATCAGGATGTTAATCATTCTGCTAGATTCATGCGCCTCCCTTATTTATTTATTTAAGAGTTTAACCAGGCAGGTGTACTGAGCGGAGGACCACTCATTTCCAGACACAACCTGGGGGAAATTGGGGTATGGAGAACATAGGAAGAAACTTACATACATTACAGGATTTACAAAAGTATACAGAATTTCACCCAGAGGCTGTAGACCAATGACACTGAGGTCGCTAGGTATTTACATACTTGTGCATTATCTACAACATAAAGAACAGACATCAATAACTTTTAGGACCCTACAGTGTAGCTGCTGATTATGGCATGTCTAACGGGTAGCAGGAACCAGAGGTTATGTGGGCATATGTATTTGGTTACCGAGAGCATGTGCAAGTGGCAGTGAAGTGTACATGGAGGAGTGGGTTGAGATGTCCAGGGTTCGTTGAATGCCTGACATCTGCAGGCAAGTCATTCCAAAGTTTGGGCATGTGATATTTGAAAGCTAATTGGCCCTTGGAGGTGTGCATAAATGGCACTTGGAGAAGCCTGGATTCTGTGCTTCTGAGTGAGTAGGCTGGGGAAGGCTGAGCCGATATGGCGGATGTGAGGTATGGGGGAAGGGTTTGTGACCAGAATTTGACAATGACTTTGGAACAGTGGATCTGTCTGCGGGATGAGAGTGAGGGCAGGGCCAGTTCCCTATACAGGTAACAGTGGTGTGTCATCGGTGGGCAGTCCAGGCTGAAACGACAGAAGGAGTGGAAAAGGGTGTCCAGACTGGCCAGGTTAGAGGAGGGTGCAGCGCCATAAACCACGTTGCCATAATCAAGAAGTGGGAGAATCATTTTATGAACAATTTCCCTATGGATTTGCTTGGGCATGCAGTCTTTGTTGCGATATAGACCACCAAGTTTTGGGTGAAGCTTTTTGTGTAATGAATCGATATGGGTGGAGAAATCCAGGTATTGGTCAAGCCAGACACCCAGGTATCTGAATGAGGTGCAGGACTCCAGGGGGGCCACATCTAAGGTTAGGAAGGAGGGGCATGAGACTAGGTGGGAGAGCCGTGGTTGTGTCCCGAAAGTAAGCAAGACTTTTTTTTTGAATTTAGGAATAGCTGGTTGGACCAGAACCATTACTGTACCTTAAATAAATCTGATTGTTTGTGTTTATGTTTAACCTGGCTAGTGTGCATATTATTAGTTGGGTTACAGTGGTAATATTGCATAGTTGCATTGCTGATCTTATTTTCCAGGGGGTCTCCAGGGCAGTTGCAGCCAATCCAGCCCTGGTGGTAAGTGAAATGGGTGTGAGCATATTATTACTGTTATCTATCGAATGTGAATGTACCATTGTGTTACTGCTTAGGCCACTAGAAGGGTTGGTGGGTGGTTCTAATGTTGCCCAACACCAGAAGCGGCCTGTGAAGATTTACAATCCGAATTCAATCTACTCCAGAGCCAACTTATTCATAAAAAGCTCCTCCTTAATGCCAAAAAGAGAAAGCAATGCTCTTCTCTCCATCTACCCCTTTAATCAACTCTGCAACTACCGGTCCAGTACCCCAGATCACCACTTTACTAGTTGAAAAACTGGAATATGTCCCCAGAATTCAAGTACCTGGGAGTGTGACTAGACCACAGACTCTTCTTCACAGAACACATTGATGACCTACTAAAACAACTAAGGCAGAGGCTGGGAATTTTCTTTAGAATCAACCAATTCCTTACCAGAGATGCTAAGTTATGGCTGGTCCAATCCACATTTCTTTCGTTGGTAGATTATGTGGACTTCATTTATAGCCATTGCCCTACATACTGTTTGACAAAATTGGACACACTCTATCACAGAGCTCTGAGGTTCATAACTGGTCTCCCACTCAGCATGCATCACTGTTCTCTGTACATGGCTGTAGGTTGGACCTACCTTAAATCTAGGAGATAGAGAGAGACCGCACTTTGGACCTTCAGAGCTATTTCAAAAAACTGCCTCATTACATTACCAACTGCCTTCATTTAAACACAATAGGTAACTATGCATTACAAAGTTTTTCATTCATCTCACTCAAAGTACCTATGGCTAAATCTCATTTTGGCAGAGCAGCCATAAGCTACATGCTGCTCACACTTTGGAAAAAATACAAAAAACTCTTAAACTGTGCACCCCTGTCTGCTTCTCCACCTTCAAGAGCTTATATCCCCAATCATTCAAAGAAGTCTGCAATTGTTTCTCCAACCCTCGCTCTGGGTCTGTGTCTCTCATAGTACCTCATCCCACCATACACAGTACTCTAACATCAAAAATTCCTGGTACCATCTGCTGACCTCCTATGAGTTAATCTTTCCATCCCCTCATTCCCCACCTCTGCCCCACTTGCTCCCTTCCTCCCACTTAGCCTCTGTCTCCCATCATCAGGATAGAAACTGCTTGTATCCTTTGGTTGAGACTATCTCCATGCCCACACCCCTGCTACTCTCCCCCCTGCATCCCTAGCTATTTCCTCTTCCCCTCCCTTTCCTCTATTATGCTTACCTGCTGCTCTTTCTCTTCTCATCCTATTATGTCCCTCCAGTTTTGCTCCTTCTCTCATCTCCACTTTCTTCCCTTTTTCTCTCCCTCAATTCTGTGTCCAGGTTGAATATATGCACATGCTTTCCTTCTACATTATTGCCTTGAACACTAGCTGCTTGTATGTTCTATTGTCTCCTGTGGACTTGTTTGCAATATACTTCTGTACTCAGTCGCATTACTTTGTTTTGTTATATCCAACATGTTCCACCCTGGTCCATCTCGCAATTACACATTGAATAACGATGCCCATTTGGACAATTAAAGATCCTGTTCGATGGATTGATATCACACTTGTAAATAATGTCTCTGTACACTTATCCATGATTGTTGTATATTTTTGTAATCTTTAAACCTTATATAGTACCTTGTCTGGTTATATATATACATATGTTTGTAACTGCTTAACCTAACCAGGTCCATCTTGCAAATGAGCTTTGCTCAACGATGTTTTGCCTGGAAAAAATAAAGATTTTGATTGACTGATTGATTGATGTTGGAATTCAATCACAGATCTCTTGGCTTGCAACTATGTTCCCTAATCACTATACTAGTCTGGTTGCTGCTCTGCAGATATGTTTAGAAAGATCTCTGACACAAACTGCAGGGAAAGCGATCCTGAATCAGCTTGCTTGGGAAACTGATCCTGGATCAGTTGTGCTGGTAAACTGATCTTGCATCTGTTCAACTGGGAAACTGATCCTGGATCACTTCGGCTGGTAAACTGATCCCAGATCAGTACTGCTGGGAAGTCAATCCTGGATCAGTTGGGCTGGTAAGCCAATCCAGGATCAGTGGGGCTGATAAACTAATCCTGGATCAATTCAGTCAGCAAACCGATCCTGGATAAAGTTAGCTGGTAAATTGATTCCAGATCGGTTCTTCCAGAAAGCTGATCCATGATCAGTTGGGCTGGTAAACCAATCTTGGATCAGTTCTGCTGTGAAAATTATCCTAAATCAGTTGGGTTGGGAAATTGTTCCTGGATAAGTATGGCTGGTAAAACTGATCTGGATCTGATTGGCCCGGTAAACTGATCCTGAATCAGTTGGACTGGTAAACTGATCCTGTATCAGTTTGAATGGTATACTGATCCTGGATCAGTTGGACTGGTAAACTGATCCAGGATCACTTAGGTTGGGAAAGCAATCCTGGATGAGTTGGACTGGTCAACTGATCCAGTAGCAGTTGTTATCAACCAAAAGTACTTGCATTTGTTTTGACCCAGACCTTAGTAGAAATTGTTTAGTCTTGGAGCATTATTTTATTAATGGGAAAATTAATAACATAGGTATTCATGCTACATTAAGATACCATCTTTCACTGAAGTCTTTTTGCAGAAAGGATTTGTTGGGCTCCTGCAAGCTTGTGTTTTAAACAGCAGTGCAACAAAACTGGGCAAAAAAAATTGACCATACCTTTATTTTCACAATAAAACCTTCTGGGCATCTTCCAGTTTTATTAGGTGGTAATATGTTCTGGCTCTACAAAAACCTTAGCATTTTATAAACATTTTTATTTAGTTGTTTCTCAAAAACCAGTGGCCACCACATTTGGCTTAGAAATAACACTGTGGACCTGAAAAGGATCAAGATCAAGAAAATAAAATAAACTCACATTGTGCAGGATAAGAGCCACATAGAAAAACAAATTTGACAGTTATGCTAATATTGTTATTAACTGTAGCCAAAACTAGCTTTAGAAAAAATTACTTGCACAGCTGATTTTAGTCTTTGTCCGTTTAATAAACAGTTAAAAATCATATTTCTTCCCCTAACATATTATGACACATGCTAATAGCAGAGAGTAACAAACATCACAAATGTTTCATGTACAAGTCACTGAAATGTGTACCCACAGTTTCTGCACGTAATTTGGTCTCAGCTCAGGGGCCCAGGAATAAACACATGCATTGGGATGGAATTTATTGTCTCATCCCGGTGATCTCACCAGAACCAGCACAGATTTTCAACGACTGAGCAGTAAGTTAAAGCCATAAAAGAATTGATGTTGAGAAGACCAGGGAATTTGTTCTCATCTTCTTCAGTTGTAACTACAAAGATAAATGATTCCTGTTCAGTAACTGCAGAATCTAAGCAATAAAATGTCATAGATAGAAAGGCTTTTTTATTTGAGGGGACAGGATGACTAGATTGGTAGCATGTTGTGGGACCTCTTTTGGCTCCCGTCAGTAGTGACCCAAAGCCATTTTCATCTGGTGGCTCTTAGGTGGACTGTGTCAAATGAACTGTGGTGGTTTCAGTCCAGTTTTTAATTGGCAGGTGTTCACATAACAAAACTTCCATTGGCATGTACTACTGCCCTCGTTGACACTCTGACATGACAGGTCAAGGACTGAATGGGAATGGAGTCAGAACTACTTTGTCATGTACAAAATGGTCCCTACATAACATTAGAAAATGGGGTAAAGAAAATATAGCATCTCATTGGCTGACGTGGGGTACATTAACTTACAATGAGAGCCCTGTAAGTAAAAAGTACCAGTCATGCCAACCAAGTGAAGTATCGTGATGCCTACCCTGCTCTATTATTGGCTAAAGCACCTCCTTTAAATTTAAAATAACCACCATTTTTTCCTCTCACTTAGCGAGAGACAGTGCCTACCCCTCGAATGCTCGTTCAGTGCCAGACGAACCCACACATCAACTTCCACTGCGTTTACTAGAGCTACATTAAGGAATTAATCAAAACTGAAAAAAATGTAGCCACACTTTTAAAATAAACCTTCTCATAGCCACGGGTCAGCACCGTGTTGCTCAAAACCGCAACACGTGTCAAACAGAGTTCTCACACATCCTCCTTCCTGAACCCCCGATCACCTGCAAACTCTAACCAGTGACCCTAGCTGGGCCGCGGGACCAGTGTGAGAAACCTCCCGCTCTTCATTTCCCTCATTGTCTGAAAACAAGACACAGTAGCATCATCTGTCCCGAGTAAACAAAACCAAATAATTTAAATGAGCTGCTTACATTTCTGTCAATGCTACTCTGTCTCTGTGGCTTGTCAGGAATGTCCCACTCAGCTCCTGACATCATCTGCGCTGCCATGCACCTAACAGCTGTAATTCCATCCTGACAATCATGAAGAAAACTTATGTGAACAGCACAAATGCCTAAATGGTTTCTTTTTTTGGACCATACAACACAGAGAGAGGTGGACGGGAAACAAAACAACTTCCGTGTATTGTTCTGGAGGGGATAGTGCATAGGGGCAGAACTAGAAAGAAATGACTGGGGGGGCAATACCACCTGGAACAGCACAAAACTTAGGGACTACTTTACAACATAAACAGATATACCTAATTCTTAACTGTATTTTTTAAATGTTTTTAAAATGTTGTAAATCTCATCAAAAAATGCTACAGGAAGCCCATTTTCTAAGCACAGTAATACCCTCCCGGGTGGGTGATATGGGCAATACCGGACCTTTCAGGGGCTATGAGGTCCTCCACCTATGGTGTCGGGCCTCTTTACACCCCTGGGCCATCTGGTATTGCCCAATACCGCTCACCCTGTTGTGTATTATTGCTTGCATATTAGTGAGGTAGTGAAGGATAGCCGAGGCTATAAACCACACATGCTAAGAGGATAAACAGGATATATCATTCTCTATTGCTACCAGTCAAGCACCAATTACAAGCACTACAGTCACTAAAATGATTAAAAAACAATTAAAGCCATCCCGGTGGCACAGAGGGCTGAGGGGCTGGACGTCTCGCCTCGCAACACTCCGGCGATCCCAGTTTGGGAGCGAGCCTGGGTCATTGGAGGTCAGCACGGGAGGGAGGGCAGAGTTGGATGGAGTGGCCGTCAGGCAGCTCTCCTCTCTGGAGAGGTGGGATGGCATCCCTCGCTCAAGGCTTCCCCCTGGTCAAGGCCAAGCGGCTGCACAAAGCAGGGTGCAAGTGATAGGCCAATGGGGCGGGTGGAGAAGGGTGGTTACCAGGGCTGTGAAGTGCAAGCGTGCCTCCACATGCATGCAACCTTCTCCTGGGGCCCTCAGGAAAAAATTGGGAGAAAATGGAGGAAAAACCTGCAGCTGGATGGTGACCAACTCTCTGCAGACACTGCTCCCGGACCAGGCATAAGGTAAGCCCAGGTAATTCCAGGGGATGGAGCTGGGGGAGCCGGTCAGATAGGGGCCGTACAGGGAGGAGAATAAATAGAAATACTATAAAAAAAAAATTAAAGACTGTCCCATTTGTGGTATTTGTATTTATTTGCAATTTATTAACCTAGTGCACCTCAACTGAGATATGTGCAACTTTCCAGTGAGATTCTGCTTTTGCAGAGATTTGTAGCTGGAGGAAATGAAGTACAGCAAAGTGAAGTGGCTTGCTGACGTTCACACACTGAGCCATTGGCTGTGGTGGGATTTGAACCTCTAATACACATTTTCAAAATGTAATGCTCTAACCACTAGATCACACTGGTCTCCCTCTATTATTTATTATACACTTTCATGTTGTGTTGACATAGCAGCTATTCCAGGTCAAGATGACTATGCAAAAGGATCCTGCACATGAACTTGGATAAAGTAAGAATGTATGTACCATCACCTGCTCATTGTCAGGGTTCAGTCCTTGGACAAGTCCTGTTTAATGTCTTCATTAGAGAAATTGCTGAAGGACTGACAGGTAAGGTCTGCCTGTTTGCAGATGACACCAAGATCTGCAACAGGGTGGATACTTCAGACGGGGTGGAGAAAATAAGGAGGGACCTGGGGAAGCTGGAAAAATGGTCTGACGTGTGGCAACTAAGGTTCAATGTAAAGAAGTGCAAAATAATGCATCTGGGAGGAAACCCTGGGGTGAGCTACAGGATTGGGGGGGGGGGGGAGTTGTGACAATCACCATGGAAGAAAGGGATCTGGGTGTAAACATTTTAGATGACCTAAAGGTGTCTAAGCAGATTTCAAAGGCTGCAGGGAGAGCCAGTGGCTGCCAGGGTTCATAAGGTCATTGACAGGGTGGAGGTGATCCAGAGAAGAGTGAGAAAGATGGTACAGGGTATGCACCACAAAACATATGAGGAGAGATTAAAGGACCTCAACATGTACTTGCTGGAGGAGAGGAAAGCTCAGGGTGACAAGACAGAAACATTCCAGTACCTTAAAAGCATAAACAAGGTGCATGGGGATGACATCTTCCAATATAGGAGGAGTATAAGAATGAGGGGGCATGATATGAAACTGGAAGCTGGCAGGTTAAAGGGTAATGTGAGGAAGTTTTTCTTCAAGGAAAGGGTGATGGACACATGGAATAGTCTGCCATGGGAGGTGGTGGTAGCAAACACAGTGGCGAGATTTAAACATGCCTGGGACAGGCACAAGGGAACCTTAGAGGTGGTAAGTAATGGTGAAAAGCCATTGACCATGTAAGGGTCAGAGGCCATAAACAAGTGTAGGGATAAATGGAGGACTGAATGGGCCTGGTGGTCCTTATCTGCTGACAATTTCTATGTTTATGTGTAATATGAACAAGTATGCAAGTTGGTACTTTGAGGACAATGGCTTAAGTAAGCAATAATATCCAACAGGGAGAGCTTTATTGGGAAATACCGGACTGCCCAGTAATGAGACCTGACACTGCAGGCAAAGGGCCTTATAGCCCCTGGAAGATCTGGTATTTCCTAATAAAGCCCACCCTGGAGGCTATTATTGCACTTAGAAAATGGGTACTGTAAAAGAAAATAAGATTAATAAAAAATGTATTTAAAATAAGTTTTGCAATAAAATAGTTCCTCTGCCTGCTTTAGAATGAAGGACTTTAGTCCTAGTAGAGAGTCCGTAGTTACCCCCCAAAAAATTCTGGTTGTATGCAGTTACCGCCTCCACAGCAGGCTGTTTCTTATTCTTCACTGACCACCCTCCCTCCCACACTGGTAATAAAATAAATTTCATGTGCCTGCAAAATCCCATAGGAGCTACATTTTATTTTTTTCCCTGATAAACTTTTGCTCACAAGTTTGATCTGGATAGCTGGTGGGTGGACAGGAGGGTGGCTGCAAGCCTGTATAAGCAGGCTGCCAAGGAAGGATAGAACATCCAAAGCCTGTGATCGAGGAGCCAGGTAAAGGGAAAATAATCATGTGAAAAGAGATGTATTGCTGTTGTTTTCTGTGGTTTCGGTATTTGTTTGCTTCAGCTGGGATGCTGAATGGGGCTCGTTTTAATAGTGCTGGCAGTACCGTTAGGTGCGCAAGACTTACCTTCATTTAGGTGCTGGTATTGGAGCGGGTGGGTGGCTTCCTAGAAGGCAGACTTTTTTTTTTTTGGTAGAAATGAGGGTGGATTTTTGGAATTGGGTTAGGTTTTTTAGAGGAATGAATGGCAGAAGACTTTGTGGGCAGGGTTTGCGCGTGCATCTGTGCGGTGGGGCAGAGTCAGGTTTTCCTCTCGCTAAGCAAGAGAATAACATTGCGGCTGGCCAGCTGTAACATTTGGGGTGCCCAATGATACCCAAAGTAATAAGGAACCCCGAATTGGCACTTGTTTTTTAGTGGGCTCTATTGAAAAATACCCACCCGCTAAAGCAAGTGTACTGGCCAATCAGTATACTAGCATGATCATACCCATTTTCTAAAGAGATATGGAGCACAACTCGAGAAAGATAACCTTGTAGAATCATCAATAGCAGTGTAGAGATCACAAGAGATAAATTAAACTGGAAAGATCCAGTACAAGAAAAAACATATGGATGAATGTCTGACACCACTACATTTTGAAGTCAAACACAAAATCCAGAATCATTAAAAAACTTCTGAAGCTGAATTGTTTAAAATTGTGACCTGCAGCAGTTATTATTGTTGAAGAAGGTATTATTTATTTCATTTTATTTATTTATTTAGAGGTTTGCAGATAAGGATAGCTTTATTAACGTAACATTGTAAGAAGTCCTGGGGATGCTACAAGCTACAGAAGCAAAGTAGGTAAGGGCAGGATTATTTAATATTGCAATATGCAATTAGGAAAGTTTCTATTTTACTGCATATTATATTATTTACACATCAGTCTAACATATGCTAATTAGGCTTACATTAGAAAAGAGAATACCAGGGGAGAGAGATGAGTGGTTGAAAGGTGGTTATGAAAGCACAGAGGAAATGTGTGAGCAAATTAGCATGTACACAGCCTATGTAGGTGATTGGACATGACATATTTAAAAGACTAAATACTGTTAATTTCTCTGGTGAAATCAGGGATAGAATTTTAGCTAACTGTGGCAGCTCTGGAACGAGACCTTAGAGCCAATGGATTGTTGTGCTTCTGGCATGAGAAGCATGTATGCACTGCATGGGTACAAGCACATGTGCACTGTGTTGCTGTGCTTTAGGCTCATCACTCACTGGGAAGTCTTACTCCAGCTACTGAAACCAAGGGAGAGGGCTCTGCAGGCAATGATAAATTAGAGCCCAGGCTGCTCAGACTTGAAGCCTGCATTCTCGCTGCCCCCATAACCACTCTTTTTAACATGTTCTTACTATATGCAAGTTTACAGGTGACTGGAAGGTTGCCCAAGTAGTTCCCATACACAAGAGTGGTGCTAGGGAACCAGCTGAAAACTACCAACCCATCTCCATACTTTGTAATTTTCCAAGATATTAGAGTGGTTGATCTTTAACCAGATCCAGGAATAGGCTGAAGTACACTCTCTGGTCACTGCTGTCCAACATGAGATACGCAAGAACGATGGGTCCAACACTGATTTAGTTCATCTGACTGCTGACACAGCACAGGCTTTGGAGCCTAAAAGAACAACCAGATCCATTTTGATAGACTAGACTGAGGCTTTTGACTTGATTGATCACATGCTGCTCCTCCTCAAACTTAAAAAACTTGGGTTTAATAACCTCTCCTGCTCTTGGTTCACTAGTAACCTCACTGACTGTAAGCCATTGGTAAAGTAGAAAGGGTGCCTCTCTTCCCTATGAGATATCATGGATGGGGTCACCCAGGGGTCCATCCTCAGCCCCCTGCCATTCTCTCTCTTCATAAACAACCTACCAGAGAATTGTGGCAGTGCCAGTGGCATTCTCTATGCTGATGACACGGTACTCTATGCAAGCCACTCCAACTGTGTCTCCATTAAAAAGGAACTTCCACCAAGTAAAATTATGGCTTAAGGTAAACAACCTGCTGCTAAACATCAAAAAAATCAAGGCATTCCTTTTTGGCCCTAGTCATTAGGCACAGATAGGAGCAAACTATAAAAAATCTCCTCCCTAAGAGGTGATCCCATTGAATGGTAGCCTCACTCAAGTACCTGGGCGTCATCCTCGACCAGGAGCTCTCACCCAGGCCTCATGTTCATAGAGCAAGCAAAACTTTTACCCAAAAGCTAGAGCTTCTTTATTGGCTGAACCCTTGTCTCTCACCAAAAGCTAGGATATCTATTGCAAATAGCATCCTACTACCCACCATCCTGTATGGTGCCCCTGTCCTCTCATCTCTCAAAGAGGGTGAACTTAGTAAACTAAAATCCCATTACCATCATGCATCTCACTTTGCAGTGGCTGCTAGCAAAAGGGAATACCACTGCAATACCCTCTTCACATTTAATTGGCTCCACTCGAAAAGAGGATACTCTTTGCCACTCTATGCCTGGCTCACAAAATCTAGTACTCCCCACCCATCAACAACTTTCATCTCTTCTGATTCTTAGACAGCCCAGCCGAGCTCTTCAATCCTCTTCACACTCACTCTTCCATATCCCAAAGTCCAAAATGTCTGCTGGCATGAGGTCCTTTGCTGCTGTGGCCCCTAGGCTCTGGAAAGAAATACCAGCCAGCACACTTGCATGCTCTAACTTCCAATACTTTTAAAACTTCCCTCAGTGACCTAATCTTGAGGTATTGCCCATGTACCTGTCCAGGCTGAAGACCCTTAGCAGCCTCACCAGGGCTGCTATATAATTCTGTTGCAAGCACTCCTTCCTCCTTGTCAGTGCTTCTGCTTACTCAGCTGTGGTTGCATTCAAAACCATTGTTTGCTCCTAAATTACTGTAACATTTTTGTTTTGATCTAATGTAAATTGTCAGATTTTTTAAATTACTGTCACGTTTGTTTTAATTGAAAATGTTCATATTTTCTTCCTTTGTTGTTACCATGGAAAACCATACCTCTAAATTTGCACTATTGTTTTTTGTTGTTGACTCACGTACTGGGGCCTGAGCTCAATTGTGCAGAGTGGCTACAAGGTGCGTATCCCAGGTGCGTAGTCACTCCACACCCATTGTACCACCCACATGGAATGCACAAAATGTGGCATGCAGCAGAGCCCCAGCTGTGAGGACAGAACTGCACTGGCAGCAGACAGGGGGCATGCCAGCACTATGTGCCATGCAAGATGACATGTAGTGCTGCCCATGGGTGTGCAGTTATGGATGCACGGTACATCAGGGTGAACCCTGTCATAAGTGCCCTGTGCACCTCGCGCACACAGACCACCACCAGGACATTGTGGTAAGCTACCATTTCCCCTATGATCAGGAGTCCAGCACCCATCCCCACTGGCCACCCAGTGCCAGCCTCCCCATCACACCTGTGTGCCCTGGCCCCATGTCAGCCTAACCCCCCCACAGTCAAGGAGTTGAGAAGAGGGATGTGCCACCAGCCATCCCATGCAGTGGTCACTGAGCTCAGGTGCGAAGGATGGGGAGTGGGTTGGCAGTGCCGTGGGAGGCAGCATGCCATATGACAGGAATGGGGTTACCATGTCCCTGTGGACCAGAGGTGCAAGTGCCAGGGTATGGATGGCATGGGGGATGATGGCATCAGTGGGTAGATGGCATGTGTGGGGGGCCAGGCCATTCAGACCATAGGCAGGGGTCCTGCTGGGGACAGCACAGGGCTGCTGCACTACTGGGGCAAGGACAGGGAGTCCCCAGGCCATTGGGACTGGGCTGCGTGGGTCCAGGTGCCTGCACTGGGCATTTCCACACCCGGACCTGTGCATTCTTGTGCTTGTGATCCACTCTGGGACCCATGCTGAGCTCCCCTTGGATGCTCAACTGAGTCCGTGACTCCACCCCCGGCCACCCCACGGAGTGCTGTGTGCGGTGGCATGCCCGCAGACAGGTCATGGCCATTGGGGAATACTGATGGCACGTACCTGTCTGCAGGTGCGGAGATCCGTGGGCAGGATAAGTGCATCGGGCACATAATTCCCACACCTTGGAGCATAGGCCCCATTGACTGTTTGTAATTAAACCTAGGTTGCCCATGTAAAAGGGACTTTGAGTCTCAGTGGACCTACCCAGCCAACAAAATCAAACAAATATATACAATAATAGATAGGTGAGTGTGTATTACATGACAATAATACTATTGAGAGGTCTTGCGGAATTGGAACCTCGTGAGCAAAGCTCGAGAGGTTCCCAAAGTCCCCAAAACCTCAAGATGGTATTACTGTCTTGAAATACACACTTGTCTATCTGTCATTTTTTGTTATGCATGGAGAAGTGATTTTAAAAATTCCCCGTGGCTCTAATTTGTTTTTCTCACACATTCTGTGAGGCCGGCCAACAGCCGTATAGGCTGACCAACAGATGCAGTGAGCACTCCTTCGCTCTGTTTTGCCCCTACCCCTACAACCTTCTATTGATGTGAGAGTGGCACAGGTCATTACATTTTGTAGAAGTCCTACCTGTGAAGCATTTTCAGCTTGCAGAATCAACCAGATATTGTTATATATTACTCGAGAAAAAATACAGTTTAAAAAGCGGAGGGGATGAAGTGCATTTGGTGAGCAACAGACGGTCGCCATGTTTTCAAAATTGTTCTGCCCACCCACAGACAGAAAGCAGCTGAGGCACACTTTAAAAAAATGGCAGGTCGTTCATCCTGGGTCTGAAGTTGGGAGCTTAACAACCAGGATTAGTGGTGTGCTTGCGCTCTTTAGTTTGTTTGATAATACTATCGTTCAGAGCACTGAATAATAGTATTACAGGATCTGAACAATAGTATTATGGCTCATCATTGATAGTATTATGACTTTGTGAACAGTACTATTACAAGGATTTTTTTGTATGGCTTACTGCCATATAAAAATCACTTACATATATTACAAATAAAAAAAATCAATAGAGTGTGCAGGCAGGTGGGAAACAGGCACGTGCAAGAACAGCAGGGAGGAAATAAGTACATTCATTATGGGCTGATAGGCGAATAAAAAGCAGGTGATCAAGCAAATAAGTGTATGAAAGGAGGCAGGCAGCTGAAACATCAAATGAAACGAGAAACGCTGCACAGATGAACAAATACTGCTGTACCAAATAAAATGTAGTAAAGGTGGTTTATTGGATGGATGGAGTGACTGGCACTAAACACCCCAGTGCTTCGTGCCTAAACAGTTATTCTTCGGGGGTGGGGTCTGGTCATGCCATGAGTTCTTTCAAACAATGTAATTAAAAGCACAGGCACAGGAGTGCCTTTAAATACATTCTTTAAAAGGACTCATGGCATGGTCATACTCTGCCGTGGTAGCACGTTATAAAGGTGACTCAAATTGAGTGACTCAGTTTGAGTGCCTGTGATGTGAGCTACCCTGAAAGGGTAGCAAGGCACAGATATAGCACCAAGGTACAGGAAAAAACAGCGAGATAGTAGGAGGGTGATGGAATGCAAGGGGAAGGGATCAGGAAGGAGCAGGTATGTTGGCTGTAGTTTGGTGGTATGCTGTAGGGCTGCCATTCTGGTGTGGTGGTAAGGGTGTCGGACTGCAGTGAGGGAGGTCCAAGGTTCAGGGCTGGGTAGGGATTCTATTTTTTTTTTTAACATGTGCAGTACTTAATTTCTTTTATGCCCGAGTTTCTCTCCCTCCCCAACATGCACCCCCTGGAGTTGAGAATCCTAATTTAGGGATGTGGGGGGGGATTCAAGACCCTTCCATAGATACAGTGTTGTTTTCCCATTGCTTTTGTTGGGTTCACTGTGGAGTGTACAGTACATCGCCATTTTGATTTTCGGTGATGTACACTTGCTGTAATGGCGATCGCAGTTTGGCGATTGCCATTAAGATATGGAACCCTCTGCCCCCTAAGGAACAACCGTTTAAGCATATAGCACTGTGGTGTTTAGTGCCAGTCACTCCATTCAGCAACTCGTCCAATAAACCACCATTAGTGCATTTTATTTGTTAAAACAGCATGTGTTAATTTACACAGCTTTTCTTGTTTGGTTTGCCAAGTTACTTGAAAGTTATTTGAAAGCTACAGCATCAGTTGGTTTTGTACTACGGAATTTTGTTCTTCTGTCTCCAGGTGAAACAAGCAGGTTGGAGGGTAAAGAATTATGTGGACAAGCAGGAGGAGGAACAAGCATGCAGACTGGAAGCTGGAGTAAACACTGCAGGTTGTGTTGATATGGTACTCTTAAAAAAACAAGAGGGTGTCGTTTGCAAATGTTCTGAAATTCTGAAGATCTAAGTGCACTTGGCAGACTCTGTTTCCTACATAGGGCTTCTCTAATTCATAACAAAGTAAAGTATTTCAATTTGAATACAAATTGCATTTGGAAAACAGCAATCTTCAACATGATTTACAGTACACTTAAATATACAGTTCCTGTATCTCTTGTAGTTAAAAGAGATTGTTCTTAAATCCTTTGTGTGCCAGAAGTGCTCAGTTTGTTTCACATTTCTCCCACCAAAAACACTAAAAAATGCACTCTTATAACCTATAACCACAAGAGACATGGTAACTGTGCATATAAATATGTATGCACCAGAAAAGGGTACTAAAATGCACCATTTTACACTTAAATTGTACAAATTTTCTGGAGGCATGTCCCTGGACCATACTAATATAGTTTGCTTATTTGCCTCCAATGCACCCCCCATTAAGAAATTACTGAATCTACCCCAGTGCCCCATTGATGTTCTCGCTAATATGCATCTTGGGGTCAAGTAAAATCCCTAGTTAGAAGCCCTGTTTACACTGTTGACTTTACAGCGCATCAACCCATGTGTACCAGTTGATGCACTGCAGATTCAGCAGTGTAAACCCTATCGGGAGCACCCTATGTGCGAATTGGATCATTTTTTTGATCTGACTCATTTATGGAATTAATATCAAAGCAAGCGCATTAAGTGTGGTGTGAACACTTTGCTGTGCTTGCTCCACCACAAAGGCCATTTTTTCATACAAACTGGTGACTTCACAGCCCCTCCTTGGAGCGACCTACAGCACTGTGAGGGTGGGCTGTGTGAACAACAGCTGAGCTGGCACATTGGGAAGGGTAGAACAGTTTCTGGCTCAGAGCAGGTGGTGGGGGAAGCTGAATAAATACTACTGCAGACAGTCATTTCCAAATACAAATATTATCTTTTTATTTTAAATACGGCCAGCACTTCAACGTTTCACCTATGATGTAGGCTTTTTCAAGAGATGTCTTTTTAAATAAATAAACAGATATACATAATTAAGATGCTGTCCACAAACAACCAGAAATTTTAACAAAATTGTAATCCAAAACATCCACTGGTGCTACTCGCATTATTTTATTCACAATAACTTAAAACTCCTTTATTCAGCCTCTATATTGGTAATTCTGAAAAAATATAAATGTCAACATTTTTTCACCAGTTCCCATAATTTCATCAAAACCTGATATTATAAATAATACAAGCCAACACCAAACATGATATAAATAAAATATCCACAGGACATGAGCATACTTAAGATCCAGTGATTTAATAAACCTGTATCACCAGACGTAAATACATCTTTATTTTATTGCATTCTCAATTCCTCTTTCTCATTCCTGTACTTCATTTCTATTGGATATTTGTCCCCTCAGGTTCCTGTCTAGAAATCAAACAAGAAAGGCTACTTAGGAAGTCCACAGCGATATGTATAGCAATGTACCATTCTTTCCATTCTGCTTCATTATTTGTCCCCTCAAGTTTTTTCAGGACACCCAAAAAGAAAAAAAAATGTTGTTTCTAAATCCACAATGAAATATATATAACAGTGTATTATGCATTACACTTCATGTCATTATTACTCCCCTCAGATTTATGTAAAACAGCCAAATTGGAGGAACTATTTGGAAAATCCATAGTAGTATACACAACAGTCTCATATTCATTTAATTTTCCTTCTACTTGTACAGCAAGATATTTATCCTATTTTGATCCTAAATTGCTTGTTTCTATGTAAAATTTTACTACCTCTTGTTAATCACTTCTACATTGTAAACAATAAGAACACATGTTAACATCTCAGCTGCTACTATAGTAGTGTGCTCACAGTTTCCCCAAACGCAAAGTCTATTCATCTCTCTATGAGCTATTGCTATCACTTTCAAATCTTACTTTCAACATACGAGATTCTTATACTATTATTTTCCACTTGTATCCAGTTTTGTTTATCCCTGTATTTTAAAACTGGCTGGTGATACATCATGTTGTGAAATCTAGACACTAGCATCTGCTAGGGGCTTTCCTGGACACTAAATCTAATTGCTTTTCTATGTACAATACAACGTTGCTATCTGCTGCCAAAGCCTGCATATAAGTTTTCTTTTTTCTACTGCACATGGGAAAATTAAAAAGATTTGCAGTGCCCTTACCTTGTTATATCAGCCTTCTCCTTCTGTGTCAGACTCCAACTTAATTTCCTCGTGTGTTTGCTACAAGGCTGTCGCTCCTTTTTTAAACTGTATAGGGCGCTCTGATTCCTACGTCACTCACTAGCTTTCTTAAAGGAACAGACCTAGTCGCCTCTAATTTATATCAGTTTATAACAGCGCTCTTCTATTTTCTAAATCATCCAGGCTGCAAAGTGAATTTTTTACATTAAACCGAATATCAGCAAAGGAGCTGAAGCTGCTAAATGTCATTTCTATATACATCATGGTCTCCTATTTCTTTTTTTTTCAGGCAGATTCACCTTACTAAAGCTTCAATCTTTTCTGGGCAAATATCCATCACTCACTCCCTTAAAGGGACAAACCCACCAAAGTTTATTGTTGGTCAGCTTGTAATAGCCCTCTTATACTCTTTTTTTTATTTTCTTTTTTTCACATATTAGATTTCTGAAGGGATATTTTTACTTGGCAGAACCAGACCCAAGGGGGCTGAACTTCTAAACACCTTTTTCTATGCCGCATGATCTCTCATTTCATATACCAAGCAGATATACACTATAAAAACCTCAACACATACACACTATGAAAACCTCAGTCCTTTGAATACAAATATCTCATACATTTTAATACAGTTTATCTGTGTGTTTACTCCAAGGCTTCGAAGTATAATTTCTGTGTACATCGCAATCTCCTAATTTCCCTAGAGGGGCCATCCCAATATCTATTAAAGCCTCAGTTGTCTAAGGCAGGAACTTCAGACATTTTGATACAGTATTATCAGTTACAATTTTCTTTACATAACATCTACCCATGCCAGTAAGCAATCACCATCAGCACAATATCCAGATTCTATATTGTTTTCTTTACTGCATAGGTCCTTTTTTGTCTATGTTTCCACCGCATCTCAATTACTCTGATGTCTATCTTTCCAACTACTCGATTTCAACATTTTAGTTATATATTAAACATTATCCCCTTCACCATAATTCCACAACATCTCAGTACATATAGTATCCTGCATTAATACTATATGTACATTACTTTGATACTATACCCTTCTAATGTTTCTACCACACTCAGAGTTCCTATATATTTTTTATAATACTTCTCCATGTACATTATTGACACTATACCCTTCTAATATTTCTACCACATTCAGAATTCCTACATCTTTCTTGCAATACTTCTCCATACTTCCAAAGGTCCTACCTGCTTTTGTCTCAACCTTATTTTCTACATGTCCATTTTGACCTATTCACTCTGAAGTCTTTAACCTTATGCATCTTAATCACTGTGATGTCCCAAATTGTCAGTATTTCATCTACAGTTTTTCTTATTTTTTAAATATACATAAGTTTCCTACAGACACTTCCAACCTTATTCAAATGTAAAAACTACCTACAACAGCAGTTCCAGTTTATATCCTTATTTAGTCCAATTCTTGATTGTAATGCCCTCATTTCAAAAATCCAGCGAGTCTCTGTTTTTTCCACCATTTTATTGAAGTCTCCCCCCATCTGGTGGTTTTATTGCTTCCAAACCCCAGAATCTGAGTGATGCCGACATATGTTCTGCTTCTAAGAAATGACATATTACTGGTGTAGACTTTGTATTTCTTATATTTGATTTATGTTCCTGAATAAGCTGTTTAAAGGGTCTAACAGTCTTTCCAATATAAATGTTATCACACGGACACTGCAAGATGTAAATGACCCCTGCAGTGTCACAAGTGATAAATGGCTTAATGTCATACTCCTTATTTGAATATGGATGTTAGTATTTCTGCTTCTTACTTGTGTGCCCGCAGACTGAGCACCTGCCATATGATGCCATACCCGGATGCAAGAGTCCCTAAAGCAATTGTTTATTCTCGTCAAATCTGCCCTGAACATGATCTGTGTGGACCAAACTGTCTTTTAATGTTGTAACCCTTCTTTCTGCTATCATAGGTGGTGTCTGAAAAACATTGTTCTCCATAGGGAATTCCTTCAAAATCAACCAGTGCTTATGTATAATCTGCCTTATTTCATTCATTCTGTCATTATGTCTGGCACTGAAAACTACTGACCTCTCTCGCTGTGATCCCCTATTTCCCTCTAATGTCTCTGTTTGTGTTATATTCTGCACATATCCTCTTTCTTGATTTAGGTTCCTTCTACTATACCCTCTTTCTTGGAATGTCTTTGATGCTACCCTATCTCTTCTTTAAAATCCTGTTCATCCCCACAATTTCTGCAAATATGCTGAAACTGGGAGAAAGGAATACTCTCTACCAAACAGTCTGCGTGGAAGCTATGGGCATGGAGAATAGTGTTGCGAGCTGTTTCTTTCCTGTATGGTGTGATCATTATGCCAGTTGCTCCAATTTTAACCCTAACATCTAAGTAAGGTATTGAAACTGTACTGTAATCAATTGTAAATCTTAAATTGGGTTTACACCTGTTTAAATATTGTTGAAAGCAATAGGATCCTCACCTGAACCTAGCCACAGCAGAAACAAATCATCTATATACCTCTTGTATGGTCTAATATGTCTGAAAAATGGATTATGCTGTTCATTTAAAATATGTGAGTTTTCAAAATCAGACATGTATGCATTTGTATATTTAGGAGCCATAGTGGATCCCATGGCTGTGTCTCTAGTTTGCTCAATAAAGGTTTTCTGAGACCTAAAATAGATATTTGTTAGGATAAATTCCACCAACATTTGCAACGTTCCTGTTTTAGGGTGTACCCCTGGTTCCCTCAAGTCCAAAAGCTTGCCCATGGCTGCTATTCCTTCTTGGTGTGGTATTGAAGTATAAAGATCTGCCACATCAAGTGTTGCTAGAAAAACAGATTCCCTTTCTCTCTGAGTTAGATTCACCTCTTTCAAGATATTAATGAAATGGGATCTGTCCCTAGCATAGGTTGATATCTCTTCAACCAGAGGCTGTAAGTGATAATTAACATAATTCTAAATAGGGTTGAATAAACTTGAAATTCCTGATACTATAGGGCGCCCTGGTGAATCCCTTAAATCTTTGTGTATCTTGGGTAATGTATAAAAGATAGGTATTCTGGGAAATTTCTGTATGATCAAATCCCCCTCCCACTATCTTAGAAGATTGGATAGTATTAATTCTTCCACTAATTCTAACCATTCCCTCTTTAATTTCTCTGTAGGATCACTGTCCAGTCTGGCATAATTTGTTTCATTATCAAGTAGCCGAATATAGATATTGTTATAGTGTTCATAATCCAGGATCACAATGCACCCCCTTGTCTGCTGGTTTTATTATAATATCTTGATCATTTTTTAAACTATTTAATGCACATCTTTCCATTTGTGACAGGTTACCATGTGTGGGTTTTTTATCTGTTTCTGTTTTGAATAAATCGTATATTTCTTTTTTCACTATTCCAGCATATGTCTCTATAACAGGAAAGAGGCCAATTTGTGGACTATAAATTGACTTAACCTTTAATGCACCTTTTAACCCTTGTCTATAATTGTCCATTTCTTGTTGACTGCTAAACTGTGCTTTCAATCTCAGAGACCTAAAAAATAGCTGTAAATCACATTCCATTTCAAACACGTTCATTGTTGTGGAAGGTGCATATGACAGACCCCTTACTACTACTCCAGTTTCAATTTCACTCAGTTGTCTCTTACTCAAATTAAATATTGGGATTATTTCTGATGGTATTTCTGCCTGGGATGGGTGTCCCCTCATCCTCTGCCTATTCCTTGTCCTCCTCCTGCACCTGTTCTTGCCTGCTCTATGTCCTCTTCCATGCCACCTCTAGTTCTCATAATGTACCTTGGTTCTCTTTGCTCCTGTATTCTGGACTGTCCCAGTGTTTCCCTGCTCTCTGTATCCTGTCTGGAAAAAATGTTCTCTTGCATTCATTTCTTGATTCTGTCTAGACGCTACATCTGCTCTATATGTCATCCTATTTAAAGGTCTTTCAGTCTCCTACTGTGTTCTCAGTGTCACCTGCACTTGGTTACTTGCTCTGCTGTAGCTGCCATCACTCTCATATCCACTCTCTTCATGCCTGTTCCTGAAATTCCAATTTTGTTTAGGAATATTCTTTGTATGTGTATAAATCTTATTTTCTTTGTAATCGTTTGTGTCACGATTAAACTTTTTTAATTTTTGTTGCCTCAAATTTCTCTCATACATATCTATCTTCTGTTTAATTTGTTCCAAGGTACTGTTGAGCTCATCCCATTGTAATTTCAGTTTCAAAGTCTCCTTGTCCAGGTTAATTTGTTCAGCCACACTTCAGTAATTATCAGTTCTCTATTCAAATATTTATTTAAATATGTAAGCATTAAACAATAAAGCAGCACCAGTGTTATTTAGGCCATCAATAAAAAGTCCATCCTTAAATGTTTTTTTTTAAAGTTCATAGAGCCCATATAGGCTTTCAATACAACGTGCAAATGCACCTGATAATCTTCAAAAAATCCAACTTCTGTGATTCAGATGCAGCACATATCTGTCATCCAGCAACTCATTTAAAAAAAAGGGGGAGAGAAGGGTGATTCCACAGGAAATGAAAAGTTCTTAGTCTATTCCAAGCTGTCTCTCCAGATGTGGTGTAAATGTAGAACAGTCTCTGGCTCAGGGCAGGAGGTGGGGGGGCACTGAATAAATACTACTGCTGACAGTTGTTTCCAAATCCAAATATTATCTTTTTATTTTAAATATGGCTAACCCCTCAATGTTTCACCTACGATGTAGGCTTTTTCAAGAGATGCCTTTCTAAATAAATAAACAGATATACATACTTAAAATGCTGTCCAAAAACAACCAGAAATGTCAACAAAATAGAAATCCAAAACATCCACTGGTGCTACTCACATTATGATATTCACAATAACTTAAAACTCCTTTACTCAGCCTCTATACTGGTAATTCTGAAAAAATATAAATGTCAACATTTTTCACCAGTTCCCATAATTTCATGAAAAACTTCCTTAGTAGCCTTTCTTGTTTGATTTCTAGACAGGAATCTGAGGGGACAAATAACCAATAGAAATGAAGTAAAAGAATGAGAAAGAGAAATTGAGAATGTAATAAAATAAAGATGTATTTACATCTGGGGATACAGGTATATTAAAGCACTGGACCTTCAGTATGCTCTATGTCCTGTGGATATTTTATTTATATGGTGTTTGCTGTTGGGTTATATTATTTATAATATCAGTTTTTGATGACATTATGGGAACTGGTGAAAAAATGTTGACATTTATATTTTTTCTGAATTGCCAATATAGAGGCTGAATAAAGGAGTTTAAAGTTATTGTGAATATCATAATGTGAGTAGCACCAGTGGATGTTTTGGATTACTATTTTGTTGAAATTTCTGGTTGTTTGCAGACAGTATTTTAAGTATGTGCATCTATTTATTTATTTAGAAAGGCATCTCTTGAAAAAGCCTACATCGTAGGTGAAATGTTAATGTGTTGGCCGTATTTAAAATAAAAAGATAATATTTGGATTTGGAAATGACTGTCTGCAGTAGTATTTATTCAGTGCCCCCCCGCCACCACCTCTTGCCCTGAGCCAGAGACTGTTCTACAATTACACCACATTGGGAGAGACAGCTTGGAATAGACTACGAACCATTCATTTCCTGTGGAATCACCCTTCTCCCCCCCTTTTTTACATCAGGAAGGGAGCAGAATGGAGTGGCATGTATGAGACAGCACTGCCACCATGTAAACACTGCTTCAGTGTCATCCACCAAGATCAAGCACAATATCACAGATTTTGCTGGGACATGTTGCAGGATATTGCAGGAATCAATGTAATCCTATGTTAATTACTCCAATTTATCACACAGTAAACTGTGAAATCTAACACAGAATGCTTGATCCTGGTGGATGGGGCTATTCTACAGGTCATAGGGTCAGATGTTCAAAGGTAGAAAGGTTGCACACATGCAGCAAAAATAGTTGTGACAGGGAAGGGGCTCTTGCACAACTGCAACTTTTGTTGCATGCATGATTACAAAAAGGTTGCCTTTTTGCAACATTTTCCATTTTTTTCATCAGCTTGCACTAATTTATTTGCACAGATGCTACACCTGATATTAGCAGGCATAGCATTTGTGCAAAAAATGGAAAATACCGTCCATACACAAAAAAATTGCCTTGAGTGGGCCCACACATTTGGGTTTTTGCTCGAGTATTCAGGAAAACCACTTCAGCTCCAGATGCAGTAATTGGCATGTAGTAAAATGAACTACAAACAAGAGGATAAAAAGTCCTTTAGGTTAGCAATGAATATTAATTACTGTAACTTATCTGTGGAAGATGCTGTTGGCATGCATTTGCTGTGGATTACTGTTTATAGTGCTGTGACATTCATAAAATCCCACTGAGACTGCCACAACTTACTGTTAATTACAGTAATAGATTTCCTTCTAGAATATCTCTTTCATCAGGCCACATCCATGGAACTGTAGCCGCCAGGACAACACAGAAACATTTTGCAAACAGTCCACTAGGGGCCACCCACAATTACGTTTTACATCTACATCCACTATATAAACATGAGCAGCCCTCTTCCCTCCTCTGTTCTTTTCCTGCAGTTGGCCATACTCACCGGACTCCATGAAGGCGTCACTGCTACAGTAGACTGCTAAATCTTCCATTTCTTTCAGTTTTGTTATTTTTTTTCACCCTAGTAGTTATCATTTTATTTTATTTCAATTTTTTGTAGACTTTTTTCCTCCTTGCTCTTGACCTGTGATCAGGAGGGAGTTTCAGTCCAGTTCCCTGACATCCACCAGCCAACAGTGACCTTTAACCCCCAGAGCTAACCCCCTGGTGGGGTTGGCGGGGGACCCCATCCCCACTGAAGACCAGATCTAGTGTTGGTTGGCACCGTGGCTATTCAGTTGTGGGACCTACGAGCTCCCATCATCATCCAGCTGAGAACCGCTTCTTTTTCCACCAGTTTCCCCCTCAGATGTGGAGTGTAAAATGATGCCAATGATGGTACTGTGCATGCTCCCATGTGCATCCCCTCAGGTGTCAGCCTCACCTCTGTCCCTTTGTCAGCAGTGTCAGTGTGCCAACTCCAGCATCTGCTAGGGGCCAGGCATGCACAGAGAACTGATCACCCCCCTCTCCATAGAAGGACAGCTGTCTGTAGGATGCTATATCCTTCTCTTCCTCTGCTGAGCCCCGCACTTACTCCTGAAGACGGGTCACCAGCGTGGTGCAAGGTGTGGCGTCTAGCGCCTCAACCTTCAGTGCCACCTAGCCTGCTAGTTATCATTTTATTTTAAAGTGATTGTCATTATTGTGTATGTCAATAAAGGGCACCACTAAACTCTTCAATTACTGTGAGTGCGATTAAAAAATCTACTCAGGCAATGATCACGAAGTCTGTGTGTGCTGTCTCAGAGAGGCCCACAATGTTAAGGCCTGTGAGATCTGCCTGAAGTTTAACCAAGCTACCAAACAATGCCATCAATGAGCCCTGCACACTTTTCTACTTGAGCCGCAGCTAGGCAGACTGGAGAGAGCACTCCAGGCAAAGAGCTCCCTCACATCACTAGCCCATTCTTTGGGCTTGCAGTCTTCCCAGGCCTGACAGAAGTCTTCAGGAAAGCACAATTACCAGGTGAGGGACCAAAGTAAGGATAAATCCCTCTCAGTGCACTCTCTGTCACTGCTTTACTCAGCGTCAGCCACTGCAGCCCCATTGACAGCTTTCACGTCACTGTCTCCTGGTGCTCAGACCTCAGAATACTAAAGGTTGGCTCTAGCAGTGAGCTTCATTGGACCTATTATGGCCAGCAAAGGCCCATCGGCGTCAGGGCTCCAGTCACCCCTGATGATGTTGTAAGGCACCCCTGCAATGAAGGCCACCACCGACATGCAGACTGTGCTCTCCTCCTTTGCAGAGATGATAAAGTGCCTTTTACCTCCTCCTTCTACACCAGGCATGACGATGGAGACTCTCAGACCAGCCCCTATATTGATGCTTGCTAGGTCGATGCTCCCTACACACTCCAGGGCATCAATGTCCTTGCTTCCTCCCTTGTGGCCTTCAGGCCAGTTGTCGAGGATCAGGAATACAACCCTGACCTCCTTTTACATGAGGAGGAAGAGGAGGAAAAAGATACGGAAGCCTACCAAAGAGGTCTGGCTCCACCATTTCTACCAGAAGTGAGGACTCCACACTATATACTCTGAGGTCTCCTCCTGAAGACTCCTCCTTCCTCTCCATGAGGTAGCACCTGCAAGCTGCAATGGGATTTGATGCTGAGGAGAAAGACATCAGTAAAAGAAATTTGGTGGAGTTCCTAGAATTGCCAGATTCTCCACCCCTTGTCATTCCTCCTCTATTGGTTGCACTAAAGGATGCAATGCTGGCCTCCTGGCACAGACCAAACATGATTCCTGCCACACCCAGAAAGGCAGACAAGCTATATCAGGCCCCCTCAGGAAAGCCCTTTTTCGCAGGCCAACCTGAGATTGACTCAGTTGTGATAAATGCAACCCATGATAGGTTTAAGGTGCCTAAACATCTCAATTCTCTCTCCCACTAGATAAGGAGTTGAGAAAACTGGACCTCTATTGATAGAGAACCTTTGCCTCTGTCACATTAGGCCTAACTGTAGCAAATTATCAGGCCTGTATGGTCAAATACCAGAATACCCTCTGGAAAAAAGCTAAAGCAGCAGCCCAGTCTCTCCTAGAGGGTACCCTGAAGCAGGAGATGCCTAATGCCCTCCAGACTGGGGCAGATGTAGGTAGGCACCTGTTATGATCTACCTATGACATCTCTGATGTCTCAGCCAGAGTAGCTGCGGCTGCCATCTGCTTAAGAAGACATTCTTGGTTGAGGGAAGCAGGATTTGCTAGTGATGTCCAGCAATCCAGCATGAATGCTCGTTTCAAGGGATGCAAGCTCTTTGGAGCAGATGTTCAGGATATCCTCTCTGACCTGCAGGCCTCAGGAATGGCTCTAAGGTCAGTCCACTCCCAATACCACACAGAACCAAGAGGTAGGCACTGAGTGCCCTTTCAGATGGCTACCAATAGACCTAGGTCAAGGGACAAGCAACAGAGCAGAAGCAGAGCAGGGTCAGCTTTACTGGCCCCAATCTCCTACACAGGTGCCCAATCCAAAGCTCCTAGAGGTAGAGGTGCAGCTGCAGCCACTGGATCTACTTCAACATGACTCCTTATTGGACCCTCACCCTCCTGTATCAAACCCAGAGGTGGGTGTAGGGGGGTCACCTCTTCCTCTATATTGATCAGCAGGGAGAGGTTACAACAGATGCTTGGGTCCTGCAGTTAATAGAACAGAGCCATCTCTAGAATTTCTGGAGCTTCCTTCAGACCTTCCCTTCCTCCAGTTCACTGAAATTATCCTCCAGATCAAATGCCAGTGCTACTAGAGGAAGTAAGTACACCGCTGCAGAAAATGGCCATAGAACCAGTTCTCTGGGAATGATGGAACAGGGGATTCTGTTCTATTTTTTTTCTAGTCCCCAAATCCACAGGGGACTTGAGGCCCATTCTGGATCTGAGGAATCTGAACTTCTATATTCAGTACAAGAAGTTAAGGATAGTCACTCTGCAAGTCCTGCTACTCCTCCTGCAACAAGGGGACTGGATATGCTCTCTGGACATGCAGGATACTTACCTATATATCAGGATGTTTCCACCCCACAGGAAGTACCTCAGGTTTCTGTTTCAAGGGGAACACTACCATTTCGGGGTATTGCCCTTTGGCTTGTCATTTACACCACAGGTATTTACCAAATGCTTGGCAGTTGTGGCAGCAGCTGTCAGGAGAGAGGGGCTGTATGTCTTCCTCTATCTAGATGACTGTTTGCTCAAAGCTCAGTCCAAGAAGCAACTGTCTCACATCCTAGCATGTACCAGACAGCTGTTCAGTGCCCTAGGGATCATGGCCATTTTATTCATTTATTTTTTTTATTTATTTAAGTCTCGGATTACAAATACCTTTGAGCATTAAGCTGTTTTACAAAGGTTCCACTTTAGTAGGATAAGGCAACAGATTAACAGAACAATAAAGTATTGTATAATAATCATAATGGACAATCAAAGTGATTAAACAGAAAACGTATGCTAATCAGTTTCAGGCACAGAAAAATGCAAACAGTAAATTGAAATCAGCCAATAGGCTTTGTCAAGACAAACTGGGCACAGGGTGAAAATAGGGAAGGAAGAAGAGGGGGATGGGTGGGGCTGGGAAGAGAAAGAGAGGGGGTGTGTGTGAGGAGTAGACATGAGGAAAAGGTGGAGCATAGGGAGGGGAGAGGAAGGATGAAGAGGTTTGGGGGGTGCAGGGGAGAGGGGTTGACAGCAAAAGTGCTAAGAAGCTATGGCCATTGGTCAAGTACTAAGGTCACGGTTTGGGAAAGAGGGTTAAGGGAAACAGTCACAGGTGCTAACTGCTGAGAGTAGTAGCTGAAGCTTGGACTTGAATGGGCCCAGTTTAGATTCAGAGGAGATGCCACTGTTCAGAGCATTCATCCAGAGTGGGGCTCTGTAGGCGAATGATCTTTGTCCCTGGGAGGTACGGCAACGAGGGACCTGGAAAAGCAGAGATTATGAGCCTTGGGTGTGGCATGGACTATGAGGCCAATCTGCCCAAGTCAGTCTTGGCCCCTTGTTAGTGTCTTCAAAACATAGGGACACTACTGGATACTGCTCAAGGCTTAGCCTTCCTGCCCCAGGACAGGGTGAAGCACCTCATGGCATAGGCCTACTTGTTTTACAAAAAAACAGGCATATCACAGCCAGGACATTCCTGAGACTGTAGGGGCTGATGGCAGCAGGCATTGTCATGGTACCCATGGCAAGGCTTCACATGAGGATCCCTCAATGGACATTAACAGTCCAGTGGGATCAGCACACCAATTATCTAGTACAGCAGGTTCTAGTAACTTTTTCTGTGCTCAAAGTGCTCCAGTGGTGCACAGAACCTGGCAATTTGCTAAAAGGGGTTCCCTTACTCATTCCTCCCACAAATTCTCACCACAAACGCTTTGGGGATGGGCTGGGGGGCACATCTGAGACATCTCAGACACAAAGAACATGGACCTGAGTGGAGACTTCCCTCCACTTAAATGTCCTAGAGATGAGGGCCATTCTGAATTCTCTGCAAGCCTTCCAGAACCATCTGTCCTCGAAGCATCTGCTGGTGCAGATGGACAATATCAGTAAAATACACTACATAAACAAGCATGGTTGGACTCATTCTTACCCCCTGTGCAGGGAAGCAATGAGGTTTTAGTACTGGTCTCTAGAACACAGTCTAGAGCTGTCAGCTGTCCATGTTTCAGGCATACAAAATGTCCTGGCAGTCAAGCTAAGCAGGTCACAGTCCAGAATGCACAACTGGGAGCTGCAGACCTCGGTGGTTGAAGACCTGTTTGACAGGTGGGGTCATCTATAGTTGGACCTTTTTTTATCCCCACTCAGTGCAAAACTGCTGCTTTTCTGCTAGCTCGTTCCAGGGCCTGGAGTTTTCTAGTGAAACGTGCTGTCTCTCTCATGGAAAGGGAGGTTCTTTTATGCCTTCCCTCCCTTTCATCTTATTCAGAGGGTGCTAATCAAGTTCCAAATGAAGGGAGCTACTCTAATTCTTGTGGTCCACTTTTGCCCTGATCAGATCTGGTTACCCTTACTGCAACAGTTGGCAGTGGAACCCCCAGTACCCCTGCCATTGTGCAAGGGCCTGCTATCACCCTGGTCCATCCAGACCTCAAGTCACTCTGTCTCCATGCCTGGCTCCTGAAGACATAGCCATTGCAAGGTATGGAGTGTCCCCAAAGGCGGTTGATGTCCTGGTGGCTGCCATACAGCCTTCCACCAGGGCCACTTACTCTATAAAGTGGAAGCAGTTTGTTTTGTGAGTCATTTCTCATTACTTGGATTCCTTCATTTACCCAATGAATCAGGTTCTAGAGCATTTATTGTCCTTGTCAGATGCAGGGCTGCAGTACTCTTCTATCAAAGTGCACTTGGCTGCTATTTCAGCTTTCCATGTGCCTAATGATGGCCATACAGTGGCTCAGCTAGAAGTGGCTCATACCTTCTTGAGAGGCATATTGCACTTGAAGCCTCCCATCTGCAATCTAGTCCTGACTTGGGACCTGAATTTTGTGCTGGAGAAACTCACTTTGGCTCCTTTTGAGACAGCCACGATTTGTGGCTTAAGTTTCCTGTCTTGGAAAGTGTTATTTTTTGTTGCTATCACATCTGCTCAAAGGATTTCCGAGCTTCAGACTGTTATGTGTGAGCCTCCTTGTTTGATTTTCTATAAAGACAGGATGTCTATAAGGACCAATCCTAAGTTTCTATCTAAAGTAGTGTCGGAGTTTACTTTGAATCAAACTATCCACCTGCCAGTTTATTTTCCTGAGCATGCCAATTCAGGGAAAGCATTATTCCATACCTTAGATATACATAGAATACTGAGATATTATGTTCATAGTACGAAGAACTGCACAAAGTCCTTGCAGCTTCTGATTTCCTTCCATCCAGGGAAAGAGTGCATACCTGTGTCTAAACCATGCTTGTCCAGATGGTTGGCCAACTATATTACTTTTCGTTGTAGAAAGCATGGTAAGGAACTTCCTGGGGTTGTTGGTGGCCATTCAATCACAGAAGCCACTTCCATTGCCTGTTTCGAGAATGTATCAGCAGCACAGATTTCTGTTGCTGCAACTTGGAGTACTATCCACACTTTCACTAAACACTACAGTGTGGACATTGTCTCTAGAAGAAGAGCAGGCTTCAGCCTGGCTATGCTTCAAGGCCTCCTTTCTTAGGTCTGTAGCCTCCAGCCACCCAGACTGTCTCTGTGAAAGTACTGCTTGGGACTCATTACGTAGGTGTGGTCTGATGAAAGAATAACTCTCAAAGAAGATAGAACAGTTATGTAAAAACTTACCATAACAATAGATCTTCAAGAGAATCTCTTTCATCAGGCCATGCCATCCCACCCTCAGTCCCTCTTTGGCTTAGAGATTCTTCACTCCTGTCTCTCTCTCTCTAGGATGGATTACCAGCTGTTCCCATCCTGGCCTGATAGCTGGGCACATCAGCTCTCTCCTGGTTCCCTAGAGGGAGGTCCTCTGAGTATGACTTCAGTGGCGAACTGAGGAGGGAGGGGGGGCCACCCATGGTTATATAGTGGATGTCAACGTAAGACAACATCGTGGGCAGCCCCTAGTGGACTGTTTGCAAAAATGTTTCCATGCAGTCCAGTCACCTGGCAGCTATAGTTCCATAGGTGTGGCCTGATGAAAGAGATTGTCTTGAAGATATACTGTTATGGTAAGTTCTTACATAACTATTCTTTACTATTCATTGTTGTCCTAAAGGTGTATCCCTCCCACATAGTTTCTGCTTTACCTCAATGCCAGTTACTATTTTCTCTTTGCCCCCATTGATTTTCGAATTAAGTAGTAATACCCCCACCAAAACAAAGCATATTATGAATCAAAACCATAAAAAATATATGAACATACATTAAAAATGGGGTATTGCATTGCCCTTCATAAAAATATTCCATCCATGGGCACATTATGAATCAAAACTATAAAAATAAATGAAAATACATTAAATGTAGAGCATTGCATTGCACCTCATAAAACGTTTCCATCCATGGACAGATTCTGTTTGATTCTTTTTTATATATTTATTTTTGGTTTTTTTGCATGAATTGAACTTAGTTTGAACACAGACACAGTTTGCTGGCAGTACAGTGAAGGCTGTAGTAACTAACCGACTACAAAAAGTCAGATTGGAGAATGGTACATGCCTATGTGTAGCAGACAGGTCACTAATTCCAATGCTGTCCCATTCATGTTGGGTGGGGAAATGGGTCTTCTTTAACTGATACTAGTATTGCTGACTCTGTGAGCCCAGAGGCACACATAATCATAATGTGCCATTCCTCTCAGCATTAAAATGCATAGCATCAGCCTTCAAAATAAGGAACGAATGGCCAAAATGTATAGTACGTTCCATTTAAATAAAACAAAAAAATAGAATAGTGGGACTTATATGTTTAGTATTAAGGAATGTTTCTATAAAGTTAATCTAATTCTTTTAATAGTTTGTGTGTCCAGAAATAACTGTAGCATTATGAGGAACATCAACAGTTCTTCTCAGAGCAAGGGTAAATTTGAACATAAAGTATGTACTGCAGCTCTATGTGAAATGCATATCAGTTGAGAGGTATGTACTGAATATGCTGTTGAGGACAATAACAAAGTTGTTGTAGTGCCATCTGTAGGAGGAGTTTCACCACTAATGCTGGCAGAGGTGACTGTTGTACTAGTGACAGTTGGAGTCCAGGGATACTTGTTGCCAACTGGTGTAGGAGTGGGAAAAGTAGTAGTTGTCACTTGTTAGATGTGAAAAATTGAATGGATGGTTAAAGTTGATCAATGGTAAGTTAAATTTGATGAAGGCTAAGAATCTAAGGTTATGACTCTGGTCTTGAGTGATGTGATAAGTCAAAAACTCCAGTGCTACTGAAACATCTTTCTGAAGCTGCCAATATTGCAGGCCATCCAAGAAAATATAAAGACAGTTTAGCCAGTGCAGGCCAAATGACTTGCTTGTCTTGCCAGAATTTCATAAGATCATTATTTCTTTTAGACAGTAACTCTGCTACAGTACATAAGCCTGCATAAAGCACTTTGGTAACAAGACTGACTTTTCTTCCAAAATGTTAGCATGGCAACAGCATGTATTATCCAAAAATTCCCAAATGTGCTTGGATGCCTCAGGATCATCACTATCCAAGCCTTCAATGTCAACTTGCTCACTCCTGGCATCGTCACAATAAAGAGACAGCAGATGAGGAGAAGCAGTGTGACCAGAAGGTTGTGTATGCACTTGTTTTGACATTGTATTTAATAAACTAAATTCATAAGAGGATGAGGTATACCATACATTCCATGACATTATAAAAAAGTGTTATGATAATAATATGGTAAGATAACAGTATGATTGTTTTTATCACTTTTCATTTGGTGCCAGAAAATGTAAGCTTGTAAGGGCCTATTGACATAATGCATATTCTTTTCTGCATTCAGTCAAGTTCAAAGAAACATTTAGTCTGAGTGATTTGGCTGCTTGATGTTACTGCTGATGTTAGGGATAGAGCTTCTGGGTCTTGCATAGAGTTTCAGACCTATACAATCCTATTTTTGATTTCCAGTGTGGTACATTCTTTCTTTCTTTCACACTACAATTTATGTGGGACATTAGCACACAGTAGTAGAGCACAAAGACAGTACCATAGTTGAAAGGGGCCATGGTTTAATTCCCAGTGAAGAACATTTTTTTCTCACTAAAATTTATGTAGTATGAGAGAAATTATTAGATGTCATTGCTGATGCCAGTGATAAGAGTTTCAGCAATGTTTGAAACATACGCTCATGATATTAAGCAGTTACTTTGTTGCAGTTAGCATAATTAATTCTAGCTAATCCTTTGAATTTTTTCTAGGCTTGAATGTAACTTAGTGGAAAACATTGCTTCAAGTTGGCAAAAGGCTCATTACTTAACTTCACTAAGGTAGGGGTGTGTGTGTGTAAGCCCCACTCTTGGGTCTCCTGATCCATTCATTAACTTATTACATATTTATAGGATAACAACATGTTTCATTTACAATATGCAAGAACATCACATAAGCAGTAGGTGAGATCCTTAAACAGGTGTATATACCTTTTAAGTGTAGAATGATGAGTCAAACCTGAACAGAACAGCATTTGAAATAAGGTTCATTGGGGTGATAATCTGCCCAAGGACTACCTTAGCCATCACCTCTAACTCCTCCTTTGAGCAGTCCTTAATTTGCATAGGCATTTAACTAGGGAAAAGGAATGTCTGCCAGGCACCCTTTAGGTACACCACAGGAGCAGCACAAAACCCAGGTATCCCATGAGGCTGGGGTTTGAAAATGAGGAATTGGACTTTGCCATTGCAGTATGTTTTAATGTATTTACTGCCATTTAATGCCACTTCTGTACATTTATGCCACTTTGTGACCTTTCTTGCTCTGTTTTATGTTGTGAGGGGAAGGAATATTTTGTACTTAGCATTTGAGATATACATTTGGAGTGGGAAAATGTGAATATTCAGCCAACTATTCTTATTTAGGGCTCAAATATATGGTCATTTTGTATTTGTATTCATTATTTGCGTGCCTGCTGGGAAAAAAAAAAGAAACTGCCCCCACCCTCCTCACTAGTCCAATCTTTTTTTTAAAAAACAACCCCTGTCCCACACCCTCTGCTACAAGACCACTCCAACCCTTCATGCCCCCAGCACCCACACACTCATGTTTTAAACCAAAACAGCTCCCACAATGGGTGACCAGTACAGCTGCCCACCTCTACAGCCAGTCACCATCTCATCTTTAGTGACTTTATCTTATATAAATCAATATTTCCACCTCAACACTGGCAGCAACATCCAACTCCCAACCTACTACCCAGCATCCAAATTTTCTTTTAACAGAAGGTCACCAGGTGCGACAACAAAAGCAATCAATGCAACTTGCTCTCCTTCCCTGCCAGTCATCTTCTAGTGAATAAAACCACTACCATACTTACACACATAGTAGAACAGCTGATGACATGATCAGCTGTTCTACTATACAAACAAGTGTGGGAGTGCTTTCATTACCTAGAAGGTGGTTGACCATGGAGGAGGGTGGGTTGTGTTGGTTGCCTTCATGTTCCAGCTGTGGTCTTCTGTTAAAAGAAAATTTGGAAGTTGTGAGTAAGGAGGGAGGAGTTGGGTGCTGCTGCCATGTGGATGGGGGGGAAATATAGATTTATATAAGGCAAAAGTGCAAAAGATGAGACCGCAGCAGGCTGTGAAGGGTGTGGATTTTTTTCTGTCACCCATCATGAGAGTCTTTCTGGTTTCAAACATGAAACTGTGGGCGCTGGGAGGAAGAGTACTGGATTGAGATTGCAGCACAGGGTGAGTGGAGGGTGGTTTATTTTCATGGATTGGGCTGGGGGGGATGCTGGGGGCTGTCCTTTTCCTTTTCTTTTAGTATTTCTCAAATAGGAATAAGAATGAATAGTGCCACCATTCGTTATTCAGATACAAAAAATGAATAGTTCATTATTTGTGGTATTCGAGAATTACTGTGTGTTTCTTTCACACCCATAATGTACACTTATAAAACACTGAGCAAACACTTTGCAGGCATTAAACTGTGCTAGTCTCTCTTTTAAAGTTTCATTAATGTAGCTTTGAACAACAGTTTTGCAGGGCTCCCTGTAATTCTCTGTCTACAAAGTATACACATTACACTAAAATGAAAATACAAGTACATGATTTAACACATCAGTGCAGTCTGTGGTGAGCACTGAACTTGAATAGGGGAGCGGTATAGAAAACATATAGTAGCAGAGTATTGAAAGGGCGTTATGCAACAGAATAACAGGTAAGTGCTTTTTATTTTCTTTTATACAGCACTTAGGTGTTTTGCATTCTCAGTGTGTCATTTTTTTTTCTCTGACTGACGCTAAGCAAGGGTATTTTGTCACCAGCCATTAATCCCCTGGCAAATCTGGGATAGGTCTTAACCTGTCACAATCCCCAGTGAAAAGCATTTTTTCCTTCTCACTTCAATTTATGTTATATAAGAGACATCATTAGTGAGGAGGATAACCCAATAATTAGTAGATTATGGGTTCTAGTCCCAAAACAGGAACTTGAGATAATATCCAATACAGACAATAAAAAAGTCATTGTAACCTCTCCACAATGGATCTAGAAATTAGCTTTCACAGCTCATTGGTCAAAAATTACCAACAGCTCAAATTAACATGACCACCTGTGCTTTCGCCACATCAGCTGTAAATAAGAGTACTATGAAATTAACTTTTCTATTTCTTTTTTTCTGCTCTTATCGGTCTAATAAATGTTTCAGACAATGTTTAACTATGGCATTGCACTGTGACTTTCACAGAGGTTAGATTCCTGGCTTAGGACACGCTGTATGTGACAGTTGGGGGCAGCAGGGCACTGAAACACTGCTTTGTTGTGTAAATTGTGCAAGAAATTACAAAAGAAATCCACCCCCTGTGAACTCCATGGAACTTCTAGCTGAAAGTAGTATAGAGTACAACTCCTTCCCATGGACCTGGTAGCCAAGCAGTCCCCACAAAGAGACCCTCCTGGTGGCCCACAGGAATATAAACAGGAATCCCAGCATTTGTTAGCATGGTAGACCTATCCTGGTGTTCTTCCAAGTGGAAATTAAAACCTCAGTGCCTGCCAACAAGGATGACCTCTCCTGGCAACAAGCAGAAAAAGGAAACTGAGTATCTGCTGGAAATTATAAACTCAGTTTCTGCCAACACGGCTGGCCTCTCCTTGCATCAAGCAGGAACAGGAAACTGAGCATCTGTTGGCACAGTGGGCCTCTCTTGTTCACTTACAGAAGCTGGAACAGAAAGACCCACATCTCCCAACACAGCAGGTTCTTCTGGTGTCCTGCACAAGCAGGAATGGAAAACTTGACTTCCCCTGAGCATGGTGGGCCTCTCCTAGTATCCCATGCAGAATTGGGAGTGAAGAACCTGGCTCCCCCCAGTGGCATCAGAAATGATTAAGTCACTAAGTGGCTTTGAGGGAGCTCTAGAACCTGCCGTGACTTGAGGAAATTAAAAAAAGCAGTTGCATTGGCATCACTTGCCTGTGTCCTGGACTCTAGATGACCTCCAGAGCAACACCACCATCGGACAGGCAGGCATTGTATATGAAGGAGCATTTATGAAGATTCTTCTGCAGCATCAGCAGAGAGTGAGTAGTGATGCTAAACAATGTACACCTGACTGCCATAGCCTCCCACTAATTAAATAAATGATATGGCTGATTTGTGTTTTAGTATGGTGTTTAAGGTATTGCATACAGAGTAGGAGGTGCATCAATAACACATTTTGCTAGGGAAACTTTAAGGTCTACGACTGACACTGGGTGGGCAGTAGTTAAATCAACCCCATTGTTTGTCTTTGCCTTCTTTCACATTGTATTAAATTATAGGGGCATAGCTCTGTGTTTCCATATCCTTGTTCTATTTATTTTTTTATTGGAATCGCGGATTAACACCTTCGAGCTAAACGCTCGTTTACAAAGGTTCCATGACATAAGGCAATAGACAAGATATGTAGACTTTATAAAACAGATAGGGGTATATACAGCAAGCAAGTACATAATGGTACACACAGATTGGTGAGGAGATGTCAAGCAAGTACAGTTAAAATACATCAGGTAGGAGAGGTCAACTTTATTGTGACAGTACTTGGAGCATACTTTAGGTGGGCAAGCTATTTATAGTGGTAGCTGAGCTTTAGAACATATAGGTTGAGTTAGGCGGGTCAGACGTGGTGGTGACCCAAGGAGGGGGAGGACAGAATAGATGAGAGCAGGGTGAGGGTGGGTTCAGAAACAATGGGGTGACAGATAAGGAGGTAGAATGGCCAGATGGGTGGGACTGAATAGGAATCCACCCAGAGTTTAAGTATGGGATGGGGAAGGGCTGGGTAATGTGGGGGAGAGAAGGGGATATGGGAAGGGGTTTTGAGGTGGGAGGTGAGGTGAGGGGGTGAATAAGTGAGGGAGTAATATTTGTGAAGAGAAAGCAGGAAGGTGGGGGGGATAAAGAGGGTGCATGGGGGTAAGTGCTCAGTGGGGCCACACCAGGCAGGGGAGGAAGTGGGAAGGGGAGATGGGTGCTATGCAGGACAGATAAGCTATCAATAATGGTGGGATTAGGCATAGGTGATGCAGTCGCAGTTATTAAGAGTTATGCCTTGAGTCCTGACAGATGCTATGTTTCAAACCCCAAGCCAAAAACTAATTAGCTATCATTATCAGGGGCAGCCCATCATCCTTCTTGCTGGTCACATAATTATCTTACACTTTAGAGATCTTCTTTTATGCATTCAGTACCATTGATACTTTATTATTTACTGTTAAGAAAATGTGATTCATGATGAAGGGAGGTGGAGGACGAAGATGTGTGTTGTTTTCTGACCCAGTTGACTTTTACGTTTTTTATTTTACTATAATAAATGGATGGGGACTTTCCCCATAACAACCATTATCATGTGTTTCCCTGTGCACCTCACTAATTTAAAGCTGCTGCCTTACTTCCTGTGATATCACCATGGTGATGGCTGGCTGATTTTGTGGCTCTGCCAAATTGCCCATCAAATACATCACAATTCATGCTGATACCACAGGCAAACTGTCTAAAAAACATGCAGTAGTGGACTTCCAAATTGCCATCAGGCACTGGTTAAAAGATGACCCAGTGAAACCACACTTACCAACAGAAAAAGACAGAGAGATAAGCAGCAGAAGTTCTTCCTCTAGAGCACCCACTCTCTCGACACCCAACAGTGACCATGAGGATGTAAAAGAAAATTACATAGTGACATCTAAACTACTGTTTGGGACCTAAATCCATGAGCACTGTACTGCTAAAATTTAGGCTTTACAGTTGTGAATGGGAGAACAGATCTCCACATTGTTGAGAAATGCACAGTGGCTGTAGAGAGCTGTTTCATGGAATACTGCTCCACCACAGATATTCAAATAGAGGCCATCCTAAAGTTACATGGTTGGAGTTTAGAACTGGAAAACAAGACGGATGACTTAGAGAACAGACATCTTAGAAATAATACCCACATTCACAGTATACCTGAGAAGTGGAGTCTAGGAACAACCATTACTTTCATAGAGGGAATACTAAGAGAGGTGTACTTTAAAAGACAGCTCCATATTCTCCTATCCCAAGCAAATAACTTTGATTGCCCCACCTAGCCATGGTCAGCTCCTGCTCAACCACACAGATGACCCCCTCCCAAGCTCCCACCTAGATCCCCACCTCCTCTGCCTATCACCTGGGTCATTGCTATCCCATCAGCTACCCTTCCTCCTGACAAAGCTCTCTCTGGCTGCCACCACCACCATTACTGAGTCAACCACCAGCGCCCCTAATAAATATCTCCTTATGCTACTCCTAAGTCAACCCACCTAATGATGGAATGTACACTACCTGGTCTGCATATACAGTATATGGAATGTACTGCTCCTACTACTATATAAGTTTCACAGTTCCTACTACTGTGCTGCTGCTTTATTTAACTAGCACCAATTTAACACACGAGTACCTAAACAAGAATTTTACCACACACTATACCACAGTATTCTGCTGCTAGCTACCTTGCACTTATGTATTATAAGTGTTCTTAATTAAGCTATGTACTGCACCTAACAAGCTTTGTACCGCACCTATTCTGCTGATGTATGCCTCTTGCACTTTGTAACTGACAATGATCTGGATCTCTGTTTATTACTGTCTTCTTGTCCATGTGAACTTGCTTGTACCATATGTATTGTCCTGTGTTAAACTGACTTGGAACCTTTGTAAAAGAGCCCCCCAGCTCAAAGGCATAAATCCTAATCTTAAATAAATAAGGGGTTGGGTTTTCCCCAAGACTACCCGCTCAATGAAATGCAGGTGCACAGATCCTTGGTGGCACCTCCAACCAACCTGTGAGGCCCTGATCCTTCATTTTGGTGTTTTTGGACTACCGTACAAAGATTGAAATATTACAAAAATCCTGGGCTAAAAGGGAAATGGTCTTCAGGGATGCTAAATTGTTCTTTGAGCATGACTTTGCTCAGCAAATCCTGATAAAGCACCACATGGTCCTGGCTGGGCAAAAAGAACTTAAAACAAAAGGGGCAAGAGCCAGACTTGAATATACCACCAGACTGCTTATTTCTTTTGGACTCAGGCTCCAAACTTTATGAGATCCTTCAGGATACGGCTTAATTTTTCACTATAGCAGGGGTTAAACTGGATGAGACCCCTACTAATCTAAGTATTGCAGAGATAGCACAACATACTTGGCAGCACGTGGGGTTCCCATCAAGCAGCCCTACTCCTTCGACAGAAACATTCTGGGCTCAACTTAAAGCAAGCAGAAAAAAAGCTTGCAGCAGAAATAGCAGCTAAAGCAGTCAAATCATCAATTCAACACAATACTGCACAACTGGAGTCTTCCCAAGGAACTGACACTTGAACTCTCTCTGGTGCCTTTGAATTTTCTCACTAAGATACATTGCCTGATGTGCTTGAACATGTACCCTGAACTGCTCAAGCCTGTGGCAGTAGTTCTTCTTTTGCAAATATGTGGTTATTAATGAATTCTTAGCATAGATCATGAATTGGGAGAGATGAATAGTAGGTGTCATGCAAATAACTTGAGGGTGGGGGGGTTCTGGGAGGGCTTCTTTACTTTTTGTGCCCTTGTTCTTTTGACACTCCATCATGGCAGATAGTGGCTTTCTCCTCCTAGGATGTGCCCTCCCATGGTTCCATCATTTTAGATGGTGTGGTGTGGTGCATCTCTGTGGTTTCATGTGGATTTCTGAGCACCTCATGGCTTGTTTCAGCTGAGGGATGCTGAGAAGGCACCTCCAGAACATTGGTCATCTGTGAAGGTATATGGGACATTCTTTGTAGGCAGCAAGCTGAATCCAGATGCATAAGTGGACACTGTGACATGGCCAACAAGGGACCTTTACAGGGGTGTGAGCTAGTTCCTCAGAATAGCTCCCATCACAGGTAATGGGAGTGACAACCCCAGGGTCCCCTAAGAGCACCATTCTGCTGGATATTTGTTTTTCCCATCCATGTGTTTGTGTGTAGGGTGATAGAGGGCAGTGCATTCCTTGCCTTCTGGGAATCATAGCATATTTATGGCAAATACAGCCTCTTAGGGCAACACTAGCAGGCTGGTGGACCTAAAATAATGCCAACTATACTCTAGTAGCTTTACAGGATGGCCGGTGGGCCATATATGTGGAGGGAAGGGTGTTTGGCCTGGAAACTTTGGTGAGCATTTTCTCTTATCGAAAACATAACAAGATGGCAAATGAAGATTGGTGCCTGGGGGAGGGGGGCTCCTGCTGCTGATTTCCAACTCAGTTTTGAACACTTAATTTTACCTACCAGTGCTGCCCATAGAGGATGGCCACATGACTTGTGGATGGACATACTAGAGCTGCTCTCCCTCCTTGTGAGGGGGAGTGGGGTGTCTGCGTCCACGGGGGGGGGGGGCACCCACCTTCCTATATCACTCATCTGGTAAGCTTTGATAAACCACTGTCAAAAGATAGAGATAATACCTAGGTTATTTGGAGGTGGCCCCTATGACTCCCCTCAAAGAAATATCCTCTCAGTTGGAAGAAGGGGGCTAAATATTGTTGTTAATGCTGCGTTGATACTCCCCTCCCACAGAGATTTAATTAGATTAGAGGATGACTGGGGGCAGAACCATGACTTATGTTTTTACTTTTCTCCAGAGATCCACCCCACCACTCATCTCAGGGGACATGGGATGGCATACATCACACAGTGGTGACCACCAGAGTGGCTCTGGGAAGCCTCAGCTGAGACACCACAGTAGTGAGGGGCCTGCCTGGTTCAGCCCCAGCAACTACCAAGAATATTTATATGTGGTTGTCATATCTGGTTACCTTGAAGTCATGAAAACATTAATAGGCAACTTGACTAGATATAAAAAAAATGTGGATTGTTCCTGGTTCTAAGACCCATGCCTATTGCAGGATTGCAGTTTCATTTAAAGAGAAGTGGGGCAGATAAAGGTAAGAAATATGGGCTAAATGGTGATGAGATGGGGATGGAGAGGGTAGGGATATCACACAAGATTCACTTATTACTTACGTGACACAATGGAAGACCTCATAATAACCTCTTATAACGTTCAGAGGATTAATAACCCAATCAAAAGAGCATGTGTCTTACAAGATTTAAATAGACACAAAGTTTCCATTGCCTTTATACAAAAGTCTCATCTGACCCAACAATAACATCTAAAATTATGCAGAAGTTGGTTGGGGGAGGTCTATGCTTTCACATTGGAAGCTCACTCGAACAGGCAAGAAGTGGTAATTCTAATTCCTAAGAATCTTCTGCTGCAGGTTCATCAAGTAACACGGGATAAAGTAAAGATATTTTTTAAAACTGGATTGTGCATATAGAGATACAGACTGTACACTACTTAACATTTATGCCCCAAATGATATACAAGAAAGAATTGCATTTTTTGAAGTGAATCTTTCTGGAGACAGTGATCTATTCAGAATGCTTGTGTGTTGTTGGTGGTGATTTTAATTTTACAACTGCAGGAGCAGCTGACCGTACAAACCCAGAAACTCACACAATGCTGAGTTCTGCAAATTATTCTCTAGATTAGCATAAGGGCTTGTGCTCACAGAAGCATGGCATTACCTACACCCCAATGATAAAGATTACACATGTCATTTCACCTGCCACAATACCTATTCCAGAATAGATCATATATTTATTTTCACTAGTTTGTTATATACTTTGACAGCCAGTGAAATTAGGAATTTTACAATTTCAGACCATGCTCCCTTGGTAATGCATCTTGAATTCATCCCAATCATAAGGAACATGAGCTGGAGGTTAAATGTGGGTCTGCTTAACGATGCATAATACCAGGAGGATATACAATAGGTGGTGTCTGATTACATTAGGGCAATAGTTCTCGGACTTTGTCATAGTGAGCCTCCCCAAATCCATGGAAAAGATTTTGAGCCTCCCCAAAAGTTGAAATAATCTTGGGCCTCCCCAAAGAGAAATAACACACTGTACTTTGCACTGTACACCATGAATAAATTGAAACCAGTTTGAGTACTTGGCTCACATTCAGTTCTTTGTCTTACACTGACTTGGAACTTTTAAAAAAGAGCTCCTGTGCTCAAAGGTGTTATCTGAATAACAAATAAATAATATAAACAAATATTATTATTCAGCTTATTGTAACCCCCTCCACACACACACACACACACAGGCCAACCTACTTGCTCTGCTATTTTCATTCTTGAACCATTGTTACCCCTTGTTGCAGTACCTTCATGGGCCAGACTACTGTCTCTGTTTCCTGTCTATATGAAATAACCTTCCTACATACTTTGCCTCTCCCCCTCCTTCCCTGTTCCTATGCAACTTCTCATGGATTACTTTGCTCCTTCCTGCTATTGCTCTGAGCACTTCTGTGCTCAACCCTTGTCTTTAGGCTGTTCTGCCATCAGTTTACAAATTGATGAATTACCACCACTCATTATTAATTTATTGTTATTTATTTGCACTATTGCTCACTGTATATTTCTTGATTGTTTTACAGTTACTGTACCTTTTGAAATGTATTCACTCCCTACCCTTCCCTGGGTACACCTGAAATGACCATTGGCTCATTCATCTTCCCTTGTCACCTATTAGTAAATAAATACATAAATACATAAAATTTGCCTATTGTTATTATCCTCTTTCAGTTTGCTTCATCTCTTCACACAAAATATATAAAACCCAACATTTAAATGCAGTACTTTTTTCAGACTTGCTTGAGCCTCCCCTGGAACAGGTTAGGGCCTCCCCAGGGAGGCTGGCCTCACCATTTGAGAACCCCTGCATTAGGGAACACCAAAATACTGATAGCTCTCAGGGAGCATCATAGGACTATTTAAACGCAGTAGTGTAAGGGAAAATGACAAAATATGCCTCTAAGTTAAAAAAGAACAAAGTCAAGCCTGCTTAGACCTTAAGAGAGAAATTTTTTAACTGGGATGCTAAACACCAGAAAACATTATCAGACAGGGTTAAGAAAAAAGTTGGACAGTGAGAAAGTAGTGCTTAATACTTTGAATGACATGGTAGAAAAATGTCTGTTTCACTAGGAAGAAATATTACAAACAGGGAAACAGAGAGGGATGCTTACAGGCTCAGCAGTTGCAGAAGTAGACAGATAATAGAGCAGTCCTTCAGATCACATATGTGGGCAGTCCGGGGGGGGGGGGGACTTCAGGGGATCCAAGGATCATTTTGAAGGAATTTGCTAACTTTTACAAAACATTATATAGAGAAAAGGGATCTCCAAGACCCCGCCTCCTTTTTTTCAAAAATTTGCTCTCACCGTTCTACCCCTAGAGGCAAGCACAGCACAGATGCCTGGATTATTTTATTGATTTAAAGTCTTAGATTACAATACCTTTGAGCTAGAAGCTCTTTTATAAAGGTTCCACATCGGAGAAACACAATTTACATATAATTCAAAGAAACAAATACTGCAAAGAAACACAATTGGCATACAGTTCAGTAACCTTTACAGTCCAGAAGTGGCATTATGCATTTATAGGCTTTCAGTAATCAGCTGGCGTTGACCCTAACAGATTAGACAGGTACTACAAACTAACATAACTACATAGTGGGTGGGTACATTATAGCAATGTAACAGAGAATAGTGACTCAGCCAAAGATTGACTTTGTCAGGTTACGTGGTGGGTGAGAGAGATAGTGCTAAGAAGGCGAGAGGGGGTAAAGAGGGGGTGTTAGAGGGAAAAGGGTACAGGAGGGCACAAATGTGGGAGGGCAGGGTGTTGGAGGGGTTGGTAAGGGAGAGAAAATTTCCTCAGGAGGCAGACCATCTGCTAAGTGCAGAGGGGGAGGTAGGCTGAGTTAGCTCTTGTGCCTGGGGAGTGCCCTACTTAGGGACGGCAGTCACAGCTGCTAAGTGCAGTGAGGTGTTGGTGTATCTTCCTCATGTAAGGGCCAAGTTTAGGATCGGTCAGGATGTCCCTAGGGAGGGTATTTAGCCAATCGGGAGGTACAGCAGACTGTCAAATCATGCCTCGAGTCTGGTGGGGGTTAGAAGCCAGATTAAGGAGGTTCTGAATTGCCAGGGGCATTAAGCCTAGGCAGTTTTACAGGGACAGAGATTAAAGGCCATATCAAGGGACTGCACAGTATGAAGTTGCCTGACCTTGATGAGCTGCCTGCTGAGTAGTATAAAAAATACTCTCAGACATTATTCCCCTTAATGCGGTTGACTTTAAATGAAATTTTAGAAGTAAGGGATTGCAAACTGTCTTGGCATCAAGCACAGATCACAGTTTCACATAAGGCAGGAACAGACCTCATGGACTATGGCTTGTATTGACCCTTTCATTACTATGTACAGACATGAAAGTTTTCAAAGGGATATTAACAAATAGACCAAAAACACATTTCATCTCTGGTACATTCAGATCAAACAGGATTCATCAGAGGCAGATTCATCCAGGATAATATCTCCTGCATCCTAAACATATTCTCCTCCCCAAGCAGTAATACTAATTTACAATTGGTTATTTCCAGCTATGCAGAGAAAGCTTTTGACAGGGTTACTTGGCACTTCCTAAATTTTACTCAGCGCTCCTTTCAGTTTGCCCCAAATTCCTACATGTAATTGAAAGCAAACATAAAGCCACAGTTAAAGTTAATGGATGCATTTCTGAGAGGTTTGAATTAGGTAGTGGGACACATCATAGGTGCCCTTGTCTCCTCTCCGATCTGTGTTAAGTTTGGAAACAGTGGTGGTTTCAGTTCACCGGAGTCCACTTATCAGGGGAATCTAATTAGGCCTAGAGAAACACAAAATGTCCCTTTATTCTGATGACAGCATTACAGCATTTGTTTCCTTTCCACAGTTGAAACATCAGTCCCAGCCCTAATTGATCTCTTAGCTGAATTTGGTCTACTCTCCCAATATAAGTTAAATTATGCCAAATCAGAAGTGAACTGATGGAGCGGCATATGTTCCCCAGAATATAACATAGCCTTCCATTTGTTTGGGCACAAAACAATCATATCGGATACCTAGGGGTACATGTTACCCCACATACCTCTAAACTCTTCAAATTAAACTATCAATGTCTGTATGCAGCCATGTAGTCAGATATTGTTAGATATAAAGTATTGCCACTTTCTGTCTTGGGATGTATTAACACCTTTAAGATAAATCTCCTGCCAAGATATTTGTTCTTATTTCAAATGTTATCGAATGTGATCCCGTCATCCCACTGGAAATTAGTGCTTTGAGAAATAACTAAATTTATTTGGGGGGGACACAAGCCCTGAGTTAATCAGTCCCTACCCCCCAGGGACAAGGGAGGACTGGCCATGACAGACCTCGGGGCTTACTATGTAGTGGCCCAGACAGCCTCACTATTCACATTGGAAAAGCAGAGAATTTATTAACTTATTCATTTTTATTTGGTAACTGGGTTGGTACATTTGTCCCAGGGACCATTTTCAGGTATGACCCAGGCAATATACTGTAGATAGCACAAACTGTATAAGTAAATACAAAAATATATGCACAATATAGCATACAGTGCATGGGAATACAATCCATGAGGTTAATAATAATAACATTTACTGTAGGTTGCCTAAAGTAACACTTGCTGTGGTTTATTTAATTTATTTATTGGACTCACTCACAATGGTATATGATGAAACCTAGAAACATACACTTTGATGGCAGATAAGGACCGCTTGGCCCACCCTTCTGACCATTTCTCTACCTATTAGATAAGCTGCTGATCCTAGTTTTAACAACAGCCTACTTCCTCCTAACTCCCACTAGAATTACCTTATGTCTGTCCCATGCATTCTTAAATTTCTCCACTGTTTTTGACCCCACAGCCTTGTCTGGAAGGTCATTCTATGCATCCACCGCCCACTCTGTTAAAAAATACTTCCTCACATTACCCTTGAGTCATCCCCACACTATCTTCAAATTGTGCCCCCTTGTTCTTGCACATCTATTTTTCTGAAAGATGCTACCTTCTTGGACTTTTTTGATTCCCTTGTGGTATTTGAAAGTTTCTATCATGTCCCCCCCCCCCCTTTCCTTCGAGGGTATATTTATTAAGCTCTTTTAGTCTCTCTTCATATGACTTCTGGTGCAGACCCTGCACCATTTTAGTTGCCCTCCTCTGGACAGCCTCCATGCTTTGTCCTTGTGGAGATGGGGTCTCCAGAACTACATGCAGAACCCCTGATGGGGTCTCACCAACTGTCTATACAGAGGGATTCCTGTTTTCTACTGGGGATGCCCCTCCCTATGCATCCCAGTATCCCCCAGCCCTCCTTACTGCCTTCTCACGTTGCTTGCCTACCTTTAGGCCTACTGATATGACTATGGAATATGACAATGGGATGGGGATCTCTCCATTTGCACTAATTACAATTCCATTACATATGATTTGCTTAAGGAAGTAACCAATCCATGGGTTAAACATTTATTGTAAATACTCTCAAGACTTAGGAGTTATACACAGATACCAAACCAACTAGGTCCCCTTTCGCTAATAGCATACAACACAATTTACACCCTCACAACTGGAAGGAAGATACCAACTGTCAGAGCAGAAGGGGTTAACTCACTTTACACAGTGCCTGATGGGGGTACAGGTAAACAGCTTTCAAAAATTAGCCCAACAATTCCAGTTACCCCAGACCAAACATTTTCATTTTCTACAGGTTAGAAACTTAATTCAGTCAAATGGAATCTGTCAGGATTTTAACAGACAGTTGACCTCCTTAGAAGACTTTTAGTGGGGGGTGATCCTCAAAACAAGGTTTTGTTACATCTCTGACATATATGCTATTATTCCGAAAAAAAACAGCTCCTTGAGCAGAGAAGATTAGAGCTAAGTAGGAACAGGATAGTGGGGAACAGAGCACCCAATCTGCATGGGAACACACTTTAGCAGAGGGATGGAGAGTCACATCTTCACAAACATGGAGGAAATTTAAAATGGAAAGTATTGATCTGGTTTTTTGGTATAACTACAGTCCACTAAACATTTCCTGATGACAAACACCGACACATGTTGGAGACTTTGTGGGTTTAGGGGATCTCATTTCCATGTGTTTTGGGCCTGCCCCAGGCTAACTCACTATTGGATGGCAGTCAAAAGCATTATGTAACAGGTAACACACATCATGATACCACACACTTTCAGTAGTCTAGTCTTGGGTATATTGCTGTACCCTATTAAAAATAAACAACTTAAAAAAATGTTTTATATTTTGCAGACTGCAGAGTGGAAATGTATTCCGTTACTATGGCTGTCAGATACAACTCTACAGGTTATCACATGGATAAACAAGGTGAGAGAAGTACAAGAAATGGAAAGAATCACTGCTGATCTACAGCTATATGACCGGACCAATTTCTGGACTTCTGGTACCCATGTGACTTCCACCTACAAGGGGAACCCACACAGTAAGGGAGACGAATGAGACAATAGAAACACTTCCCTTTATCCTAATCATGCATCATATGTAACTGGGATACTTTGACCTTATATATGACTGCTTAAGTTTCACTTTTAATGCCTTCGCTGCTCTGCTCATTATTAGTTACCAGGTCTATGTTTTCTGCCTCTTTCTCTTGTTGTTTTATAGAGAAATGAATGACAATTTGATCAGATTTTGTACAGATGTAATAATGGCAGATGTAATTAATGTAACAATTTCTTCTGATCAATAAAATTGAGTTACAAAAAAAGCTGTGTGCCTACCAAATAAAGCTGTATACTTCCCAATTAGAGCTGTATACCTCTCGCTTAAAGCAGAATACCAGATACAGAAACAGTAAATACAGAAAAATACATTAATAAACCACCAATTAAACAATTACTAACCAAATAAAACCTAATTATACAATGGCAAGGATAATTCTAGCATCCTGATTGGTCAAACTGCCCTAGACACAATGATGTTATCTGACAGTAACATCACTGTCTCTAGGGCAGGCACAAAAAAGACCACATTACTAATTAAAGAATCACTCCATGCTCAATCCACCAAAATCCAAGCATGCCATGTACTAAGCAATCATGACTCCCCCCCCAAAAAAAAACAATCCCACACACATTCCATCACTTGATACTCATTTTCTTTTCCTACAGACAATTTGTTTTGAGCAGTAGTATTTGTTTTTTGAAATGTAGCATTGCAGCTTCTGTGAATGAGGGACCAAGAGAGTGGTTCTTGAAAGACAATTTGTGCAGTCCATTTCCAGTAGTGATCACGGTCACTCACTACAGATCAAACTTTTACATTTATTCAGTGTCCTTTATGGTTTTCTTTAAAAACATTTATTTATTTATTAGAATTTTCGATAAGTACCTTTCAGCCAATGGCTCTTTTTCAAAGGTTCAATGTCAGTATACAAAGAATAGAAGTACAGTTTGTGTGAGATTAGCAGGCAAGCAGTTTGAATATAAAATTCAGTACAGGGTATACATAGTCTAAAGCTACAGGTGATATAAATAACAGTTAGAATAACATAATCAGGCATACATTTAACAAATGATGAGTCACAGCAAATAATATTTACGTGAATTAAAGCTACCAATAGGGCATTGTCAAAAGGAAAGGCAGAGTGCAAAAAACTGAGTTGCTGCCAATTGTGCCAGGTAGCATAGGAAAGTGGAAGAGAGAGTAGGTGTAAAGACGTAAGTGGGAGGGAGGTAGAAGGAGAGGTGGGTGGGAGGCAAGGATCGGGGAACAAGTGCAACATTGAGTGGGGTGAGCAGATTAGAAAAGGGAGAGAGGAAGGGAGTTGAAAGGAGGGTAAGAGAGGAAGGTGGTGACCTGGGCTAATGAGAGAGGCAGGGGTAGATATGGGGATGGGGGAGGGTGGTGGCAGGCAGAGGTGGTAATAGCAGAGAGATGAAACATGGAAACATAGAGGTTGATGGCAGATAAGGACCGCAAGGCCCATCCAGTCTGACCATTTCTTTTTCTACCTTATAAATGTGCCATTGGCCTTTGCTCTGTCAGTGTCCTATCTTTTCATACTCATCTGTATTGCTCCCTTATGCCTATCCCATGCCTGTTTGAAGCCCTGCACTGTATTCATAGCCACCATTTCCTGAGGTAGGCCATTCCATGCATTCACCACTCTTTCTGTGAAAAAGAATTTCCTCACATTCCCCCTTAATCAGCCTCCCTCTAATCTCATGCTGTGCCCTCTTGTCCTGCTATTTTTCTTATATTTAAACATGTTAGACTCTTTCACCTTGTTAATGCCCTGAGGGTGTTTGAATGTTTCAATCACATCACCTCTCTCCCTCCTTTGCTGAAGGGTATACATATTGAGCTCCATTAATCTGTCCTCATATGTCTTCTGATGCAGTCCCTGCACCATTTTGGTTGCCCTTCTCTGGACTGCCTCAATTTGGTTGATGTGCTTGTGAAGGTGTGGCCTCCAGTACTGCATGCAGTACTCCAGATGGGCCTAACCAGTGTCTTGTAAAGAAGTATTATTACCTCCCTCTTACGACTTGTGATACCCCTACTAATATACCCTAACATCCCCCTAGCCTTACCTACCGCTTTAGAGGTCAGCTTGGATGATTTCAGGTCATCGGTGATGATGATGCCCAAGTCTCTTTCTTCTTTGGTGACTACCAGCAACTCCCCTCCCAGCCTATAGGTGGCTTCAGAGTTTCTCTTCCCTATGTGCTTGATCTTGCACTTCTTTGCATTAAATCCCAGTTGCCACTCTTCTGACCATTTTGCTAGTTTATCCATATCTCTTCTCATTCTGCCCACCCCATCTGGATCATCTACTTTGTTGCAGATCTTGGTGTCATGTGCAAACAGACAAGCCTGACCCTCTAGTCCATCTGCAATGTCACTAATGAAGATATTGAAGAGGACTGGCACCAGGACTGATCCCTGAGGTACCCCTCTTGTGACTTGCATCTCTTCTGACTGTATACCATTTACCACCACCACTCTCTGTTTTCTGCCCGTCAACCAGTTTGCCACCCAATTGACCAACTTCTGACCCACCCTGAGCCTACCAAGCTTATTTATCACTCTTCTATGTGGAATAGTGTCGAAAACTTTGCTGAAGTCAGGTTAGGCAACATCAACTTCTCCCCCTTGGTCCACCACTCTGGTTACCTAGTCAAAGAAATCTATGAGATTAGTTTGACAGGACCTTCCTTTTGTAAACCCTTGCTGTCTTGGATCCTGTGCCCATATGGATTCCAGGTGTTGCACTATCCTTTCCTTAAGGAGTGCCTCCATAATCTTGCCCACTACTGAGGTAAGACTGACTGGTCTGTAGTTCCCTGCCTCCTCCCTCCTACCACTCTAGTGGAGCGGGATCACATGAGCCCTTCTCCAGTCTTCTGGGACCTTTCCTGTGCTCAGAGACTCACTAAACAGTTCTGCTAATGGCTCTGCTAGTTCTGCCCTTAGCTCCTTAAGTACCCTAGGATGTATGCCATCAGGTCCCATTGCCTTGCCCACCATGAGCTTAGCGAGCTCTTGTAGGACCTTTTCTTTTGTGAAGGGAGTAGTGCTCACCTCCCTCCCCACTGTGTCCATGGTGCTGAGCTGTGGGCCCTGTCCTACCTTCTCTTCAGTAAATACTGAGCAAAAGTATCTATTTAGGATAGATGCTTTTACAGAGTCCTCCTCCTCCTCACATGCCCCCTTTTCTCCTTTGAGCTTAGCAATCCCCCCTCTGGACTTTTTCCTTTCACTAATGTATCTATAGAAAATCGTGTCACCTTCTTTTACTGTTCATGCTAGTGTTTCCTCAGTTTGGGACTTTGTCTGTCTTACTGCCTTCCCTGCTTCCTTTAGGGCAGTTTGGTATGCCTCCCTATCTTCATCCCATTGTGTTCCCTTATATTTCCTGAAGGCCAGCCTTTTGGCTCTGACCTTTTCTGTTACTGTATTTGAGAACCAAAGTGGTTTCCTTCTTCTGTTGCACTTCCTTTTCTGTCTAACACAATGAAAAGTTGCTTCAAGTATTGCATCCTTAATGCTTGCCCACTTTGCCTGTACCCCCTCGCCTGTGTTTCTTTTTGCCAGGGCTAGCTTAACTCTGTTGGCCATCTTATCAAAGTCAGCTCCTCTGAAGTCCCATATTTTTGCCTTGGAATGGGATGATTTAGATGTAGTGGCCAAATTGAACCATACCATGTGATGGTGCGAAGAACATAAGTGACTATCATTAACTCCAACTGGCCTGCACTGAGCAAAACAGCAAAAGTTGAAGTAATATGTAAACTGCTTCAGTGAGTGAGTGGTATTTCAAAGACTGAGCAGCCAGTTGGCTTCACAGACATGTTTACTCAGCTCTGCAACTCAAGAAAAAGCAGCACCATTGGCACACTAAGATAAGTAAAAAGCAGCAGAGTACGGAATTTGAAACATTTACCTGGTGGAGTGAAAAGAGCAACAGAGAGAAACAGATGAATGGGGAGGTGTCTTGCAGATGCAGAAATGGAGAGAGATCTACTGGACAAAATGGAAACTATGGACTCTTTTTTCAATAGGTATATTTACCCTAAGAAAAACTGAAAAAAAAGTATTTTAAACATATTTTTTCATTTTCTTTTTCTATAAAGAAGCCATTGTATAATAGCAGTAAGGCATTCAAGGGTGTGCATTATTGCGTAATGTCACTTCTCTGGTGTTGAAGCACTTGGCCTGCAACCTTGTGCTTCAACCACCAGAGGTGTGATGTTATTACACAATAACACAGACCCTGTCATGCCTTATTGCTTAGTTAACAAACTTACAAAACCAACTGCAAAATTCACATGCCAAATTCCCCACCCTACCAGCAGCCAAAAAACACACTTTCTGCAGCCTTACTAAAAAGCCCTATTTAACAAAAAAGTAACAATCCAAGCAAAAAACTGTTACTGTATTCACACAGACCAGATGTCCCCCCATGTCTTTCCCCAATCAGGCATGTCCCTTGATGCTCAAGCTCTCTCGTCAGAGCACTCTATGCTCCTGCTGACATCTCCCTTAATGCTCCAGCTGTCTTCTCAGATCCTGTGCCCTCCACAGTGCTACTGCCATCTCCATGGATGCCAGCCCTTCCACCTTGCTCATAGCTGCTCCTCATCACAGAATCCAGCAGCTTCTGATGATGCCTACTGCACCCCACTGCAGACACCACTTCCAACCAAATACGCCACTCCAGACTGCAAACTCCAGCCATTACCATAGCAACATTAATGAAATAAAGAATGGATTGCCACAGACACTCTCTCTTATATAGGAAGACCCTACAATTTGGAAAAACACTAGGGCCAAAATACCAGCCAAGCAGAGAAACACTACTACACTACAGAAACAAGGGGACACAAGAAAAGTAAACTGACTCTATGGTACAAATCTTCATCCTTATGTATTATATAGAACAAACTTTGGGTAAGTCCAACATACTCATAAATATACTCATCCTGGTGGGTTAATCAGATTTATAAACCACTTGCCTTTGGGCTTATGGCCTTATTATCTGATTAGCTCCCTCAATGAGTATATTTATTTGAATACTTCACTTACCCATTATTTATTCAATATGTACTTATTATTTGTTATAATTCTTACATTTTCCTTTATTTATATGCTAAGAAAACATGGTTTGTGATGGTGGGAGGAAGGAAATGATGAAGACAATTTTCTGATTTCAGAACCAGTTGACTTCTATGGTTTTTATTTTAGTGTAATCATTATAAGTTCTTATTCTTAAATGTTCCTTTATTCAAATGCCAAGAAAACATGATTCCTAATTGATGGAGGAGGTGGATAATGAAGAGGATTTGCTCTTTTCAGAACCACTTGACTTCTGTGTTTTTTAATGTAATTATTTTTACATTTTGCTCTATTTATATGCTGAGAAAACATGACTTGTCATGGCGGTGCTGCAGATTGTCTTGGAGACAGGAGCTGGGGCAGCTATCCATATATGGGTTGAATAGAGACCTCCAGCACAGGGAAATAAATTGGATAAGGAACTTGGGGAAAACACCATCAGGATGGTAAATAAGCAGGAGGTGCAGCTAGTTGGGGACTTCAGTCTGCCACACGTAGATTGGAGTCTTCCAGCTGCAACTCCGGCAAGGACCAGGACCATACTTGACTCCCTACAAGATGCTTTTCTCAAGCACCTGGTCAATGAACTACTAGAGATGGGGCAGTGCTGGACCTGATGGTTACAAACACAGAGACCATTGCAGATGTAATGATGGACACTCTCCTGGGTATCAGTGATCACCGTACAGTGTGGTTTAACATTAAGGCAGGAGCAGAGGCAAACCACATGAGGAGAAGGATCCTGGATGTTAAGAGAGTGGATTTTTAAAGAAATGGAAGACTGCCTCAGCAACTACCTAGGGGGAAGGGGAAATTCTAGGGAGGGTATATTAACAGTTGTGGAAAAACAAGAGAGGGCACAATTATGGCAACCACCCTCTGTGTGATACAAGTGAGTAAAAGCAAAAGGAAAAAGTGACCGTTATGGTACTCTAGGGAAGTGGTCATTGTGGTGAAGGAAGAAAGGGTGGCCTTCTGGAGGTATAAGGAAACACAGAGGCAAGAAGACAGGGAGGTGTGCCAGGTAAAACAGAGGGAAGCAGGTAAGGCAGTGAGGAGAGCAAAAGAGCACACAGAGGAAAGGGCAGCAAAAGAGGTAGCAAATACGGGTATGGCTTTCTTTAAGTACATAAGTAAGGAGAGGGATAGTGAAGATACTGTAAGGAGGACAGCAGAGGGAGAATGCACAGAACAGGACCAAGAAAAAGTAAGCATCCTATACAGTTACTTCTTCTCAGTCTTTACAGTGGACGGGGGGTGGGGGGGCACCAGTGAGCAGCAGGAACAAGGGTGTGGGGAGGTGGACTCAAGTCCATTTTCAGAGGAAAGAGTCCTAAAGGGACTTGCATCTCTGAAAGTGGAAAAGACTATGGGACCAAATGGGATACATTTAAGGGTACTAAAAGAAATCAGGGCAGTGCTGGTTACCCTGCTGATGGTCTTATTCAACAGCTCACTGGAATCAGGAATGGTTCCAGAGGACTGGAGGAAAGTGGACTTGGTCCCTCTACATTAAAGTGACAGCAGGAAAGGGGTTAGCAACCATAGTATGTTGAACTTCACCTCAGTGTTGGGGAAATTAATGGAAACACTGTTGAAGGAAAGGTTGGTAGAGTATCTTGAATCAGATGGGCTGCAAGATGGAAGGCAGTATGGATTTCTGGGGCAAGGAATTGCCAGACAAACCTGACTGATTTCTTTGACTGGGTGACTGGGGAAACAGATCAGAAGAGAGCAGTGAATGTGGCCTATCTGGGTTATAGCAAGGCCTTCGACACTGTGCAACACAGGAGAGTGCATAAAAAAATTGAGCTGCCTAGGATGGGATCTAAAGTAGTGACAGGTTAGAAATTGGTAAACAGATAGGAGACAGCGGGTGCTGGTTAATGGCACTCACTATTAATAGGATTAAAGGGTGACAGCAGAGTGCCCAGGGCTTACTTGGACTTGTCCTCTTCAATGTCTTCATAAGTGACATGGCAGATGAGCTGGAAGGGAAGGTATGCATTTTTTGCAGATGACACCAAAATCTGTAATAGGGTGGACAATCAGAATGGGGTGGAAACAATGCATATGGATCCTGGCAAACTTGATGAGTTGTCAGAAACATGGGATTTGAAGCTCAATGCCACAAAGTGCAAAATTATACACCTAGGGCATAGAAAACCAGGAACTGAGTATAAGATGGGGGAATACACTGTCAGTCAATAAGCAGGAAAGGGACCGTAGGTGTATCATAGCTTATTACCTCAAAGTGGCAGGAGAGAGTGACAAAGCAGTGGGTAGGGTCAGTGCAATGTGGGATGTATTGAGAGAGGTATCTCCAGCAGGAGGAGGGAGGTAGTATAGGCAGGGAGGAGGGAGGGCCGCTGAAGACCAGTTAGGGTCTATGGAGGAAAACTAGGCAGGGACCATCTGGGAAGACTGCAGCCCAAGAGATACTATGTTTTAATGTTTCTACAGTATGTGATGGAGAGAAGAGAAAGGTGATGAAGAGGATGTGTAGTTTTCAAAAGCCAGACCCAGAATGAGATGTTTCTGGATCGTCAGCACTTGAAGAATCAGGAGGAAAGCTTGGCAATTTAGTGCAAGCATGCAAAGACTCAGGTAATGTGTTTTGTTTTTTAACTTCAAATTAACCACCTGCTTGGGTGCACATGCTGGGCCCGATTCTGGCTGGTGGTTGTTGGACTATTTGAGACACAGTACCAAAAGGTACATTAGTTGACTCAGGTTGCTGCCATCCATGGTGGCAGGATTACACTGAATGACATGTCTTATCTCATCACTTTCCGTATCTAACTCAACCTGTCTGTCCCTGCTGCTTCTTTCCCAACTGACCTGAATGGGGATTGGGAGTAAACATAGCTGTTAGGAGGATATCATGCTCATGTTTTAAATCAGTGGCCAGAACACTGGTTCCCAAAGTTTGAGAGTTCCACCATGTTGCGGCAACAAGAAAAACTACAACCGTCATTAGGGCACCAGCACAATGCTGATGATGAACATCATATCCGGCAGTTGTGCTGCCCGACCCCTATAGCACCCAATGCCCCAGGGCACGTTGTGGCTGTTTGCATGGGGCTGTACCCCCAACACCTCCCATACTTTAATATAATGACTTCCAGGTTAGAGGTCTATGGGGGGAGCGGTGCAACACCTGGATGACACCATCCCTGCCAAGCACTGCAAAATCCAGTTCACCAGCATGACAGGTGAACTGGCTGCAGCACCCTACTTGTCACCCGCATAACAGTGTACAAAGTTTGAGTAGGCTTCACTGACTGGAAATGATCATTTTACCATGTTGACTCCAACAGGCTTTTAATGGATTTGTGGTTTTCTCTGTAAAATACTCCCACATTGCAGAGCATCTCTATGGTTTTTCAGGTACAAGGGATACATAGATAAACAGATACAGACAGCAGATAAGGGCCTTTGGCCCACCTAATCTGCTCAATTGCACATGTAATTTTGCCTCTTCAAGCTTCTCTTGAACTGGGTTGTCCTCTTTCCCCTAACTGCTAGGATCCCCCAATGCCTATCCCATGCATTCTTGAATCCTGTATTCATTACAGCCCCCACCACCTCTTCTGGCAGGGTATTCCACTTGTCCACCACCCTTTCCATGAAGAAATACTTTATCACATTATCTCTGAACCTCCCTCCCTCCAATTTCATCCCATGACCCCTAGTCCTGGAACATCTCTTCCTCTGAAAAATAGTCTTTTCCTGTACCTTGTTCCTCCATGTAAGGTACTTCTGTGTCACTATCATATTCCTCCTCTCCCTCCTTTCCTCCAGGGAGTACACAGTCATGCCTTTCAGTCTGTCCTTGTAGGACTTGTGATGCAAACCCTGTACCATCTTGGTTGCCCTCCTCTGAACTGTCGCCGCCCTGTCTATATCCTTATGTAGGGAAGACATCCAGAAGTGAACACTGTACTCCAGTTGTGGCTTCACTAGGGACTAGTGCTGGAGAGTGTGTATGGAGAGGGTACCTCTGGAGGAATTGGGTGGCTACTGGGAGACAATTTCTTTTTTCAGCCACTGTGGAATGACATGGCTGGGATTGGACTACAAAGGCTAGGCCAGGCAAGGCAGCAAATATGGTATTTTGTATAAGAAGATAAGGTAATATGATATAATATGATCTGATTTATGGGAATATACTACAATATGGTATAACATGTCACATTGTAATGTAATACACTGGAGCTTACTTATAAGAACATTGCTTATAAGAACATCCCATTTATAGCAACATTTTCTCTATGTACGGATCTCACCCCATTGTATCCTATGAGCTGGAAGCCCATTTATAAGAAAATACATATTGGTTTTAAGAACATTTGTTTTGCAATTCACTGTGTCTCCATTGTTCCACAGCTGCCTGCTGATGTCTAACTTTAATTGAGTTACCATTCACACATTGCAGCCTTCTGCCTCACACAATAGAGTTTTACACGACTGCGAACGGCAACCAATTTGTGGCTAATTAATGTTTCAACTCCAGCTGACATTCACTATTGTTGCTGAAGTGGCCCTCTAATTTCCTTATCAACACTTCCTCATTCGTCTTCACATTCCTACATGGCCTACCTGCTTCAAGGAACACAATTTAAACAACTGCTTTGAACTTAATTTGTTATGCATACTGCCATGGAGAAAGATAGGAGGACCACTCTCACTCTCGCACAGAAAATCCAAATTATAGAGTGCCTTAGCCAATCCGGCATGAAATGGGCTGACATAGCCAAGCAGTTCAAAATCAAAGTATGTACCATTTCAAAAATCTTGGCTAACATGGAAAAATTGTAGGTGGACTTTCAGCATGGTTTTAATGTGGAAATTAAAAGAAAAAGAAATGTAAAGGTTGAAGTGGTGGAACTTACCTTGCTCAAATAGTTTAGTGCCTGCTGCATCGCAGATGCACCCATTAGTGGTCCTCTCCACCTAAGCAAAGCACAGTAACTGGCAGATGGGCTAGGTTTGGATTTTACAGTCACTAACGGGTGGCTTTACCACTGGAAAGAGGACCACAACATACACTTTAAACGTTGTCATGGAGAAAAACAAGATGTAGACAGAAGGGGAGCTGGCAAAAGGACTGAGACTGTTTTACCCCTTTTGTTGGCTGAGGCTGCCCCTGACACAATTTATAATTGTGATGAAACCAGAATTTATTTCCATGCCATACCCAATGGAACACTAGCCTTCAAAAGTGACCCAGCAGCTGGTGGGAAGAAATCTAAAGACAGGATCTCCATTCTCCTTTGTTCCAACATGACGGGCAATGATAAGATGCCACTGCTAGTCACAGGAAAATCAAAAAAGCCAAGTTTCTCAGAACTATAAATGTTGATACACTGCCCATCAAATATCATTCTAACAGCAACTCCTGGATGACGGGACAAATTTTCATAGAGTAGGCAAGTAAATGGAATGTCCGGCTCCATAGAAGACGTAAAAAAGTGTGTCTAATTTTGGGCAACTGTAGTGCTCATCTGCCTCTATCACTTAGCCACATTCCATTAGTGTTCCTCCAACCAAACACGAACTCCCTGATCCAACCTATGGATAGGGGGTCATAAGAAACCTGACACAATTGTACAAGGAAAATATCTCTGACAAACTACTGATCTCCATCGATGCAGGAGAACCAGCAAGAGCGGGTGAGCTGGCAAAACAAATTTTGATCCTGGACCGCATCATAATGTTGGATGCTGTGTGGCAGCAAGTCAAGCTGGAGACTATTTCAAATTACTTCAAAAGAGCCAGCTTCACTTGATCCCAGCAGGCAAAGCCAGCCAAACCACGACAGTCCCCGAGCGGTGGTTCTAAACAGAAAGGCGGCGCCTCCTTGGCCGCTGCCGCCAGGACTCTACATCTCCTGCCTACCCCTGTGGAACCCATCCCCGGACCAGCTCTCAAGATTTGCTCCGCACCCTGAGCAGCACTTCAAAACAGAAAGGTGGCGCCTCCTCAGCTGCCACCACCAGGACTCTAGAGCTCTTGCCTGCCCCTGTGGAACCCATCCCTGGACCAGCTCTCAAGATTTGCACCACACCCTGAGCAGTGCTTCTAAATGGAAAGGCGGCACCTCCTCATCTGCCACCACCAGGATTCTACATTTTCTGCCTGCCTCTGTGGAATATGTCCCTGGACTAGCTCTCAAGATTTGCTCCACACCTCGAGTGGCACTTCTAAATGGAAAGTCAGCACATCTTAAGCCACCACCACCAGGACTCTGCATCTCCTGCCTGCCCCTGTGGAACCCATCCCTGGACCAGCTCTCAAGGTACAGCCGCTGTTTTCAATCTCGCTCTGGCAGTGCTCTGATTGGCTGCTGCTTCTCGCAACCAGCACTTGATTGGTCGGCCGGTCAGCATGGTTCACCCAATTGGTGCGCCCTTTCTATCAGCTCTTGTTATATTGAGGAACTTGGAACTTTGAATCCAACACTGAAGGGTATTGCTAAGATTGCCTCTAGGCCTGCCTGCTAGTTCCAGTAGTATAAAATGCATATTTATTTTCCTGCCTACTGTTTTTAAGTATTGCTGCATAACTATTTCAAATTGCTTCAAAAAAGCCAGCTTCATTGATCCCAGCAGGCAAAGGCAGCCAAACCATGGCAGTCCCCGAGTGGCGGTTCTAAATGGAAAGGTGGCACCTCCTCATCTGCCACCACCAGGATTCTACATTTCCTGCCTGCCCCTGTGGAATATGTCCCTGGACTAGCTCTCAAGATTTTCTCCATGCCCCGAGTGGGACTTCTAAATGTAAAGGCAGCACCTCCTAAGCCACCACCACCAGGACTCTACATCTCCTGCCTGCCCCTGTGGAACCCATCCCTGGACCAGCTCTCAAGGTACAGCTGCTGTTTTCAATCTCACTCTGGCGGTGCTCCGATTGGCTGCTGCTTCTTGCAACTGGCACTTGATTGGTCGGCCGGTCAGCACGGTTCACCCAATTGGTGTGCCCTTTCTATCAGCTCCTGCTATATTGAGGAACTTGGAACTTTGAATCCAACACTGAAGGGTATTGCTAAGATTGGCTCTAGGCCTGCCTGCTAGTTCCAGTAGTATAAAATGCATATTTATTTTCCTGCCTACTGTTTTTAAGTATAGCTGCATAACTATTTCAAATTGCTTCAAAAAAGCCAGCTTCATTGATCCCAGCAGGCAAAGCCAGCCAAACCACAGCAGTCCATGAGTGGCAGTTCTAAATGGAAAGGCGGCGCCTCCTCAGCCACTACTGCCAAGACTCTACATCTCCTGCCTGCCCCTGTGTAACCCATCCCCAGACTAGCTCTCAAGATTTGCTCCGCACCCAGAGCAGTATAGCCTAGAGGTTAGAGGAACGAGGTGTGAACGAGCTTGGTACATCCAGCAGACTAGACTTGAGTTTGATTCTCACAACCTCCACTTGCATACTGTGTGACTCTGAGCAAGTCACTTAACTGCCCAGTGCTCCCAGGTCGCACCTGAAAACAGGCACTTGTGCCTAGTGGGCCTTACCCGCTTACCAAAGACTAAAATAAAAATATAAATAAAAAAAAAATGGAGCCTACCAGTGCTTAGACTGTGCTTAATTTTGTGCATGCCAATTTAACTGCATAGCTCAGCTATGTAGATGAAAGCATTGTGACCCTCAGTCTGTCTGCTTTGCTTTTTTACCCTCCTTCTTGACTACACTCAGTCTGCCCTCCTTCTGGTCTACCTAACATCATTATTGTCTGCCTGCTCTCGGTACCCTACTACCAGTAAATTCCTTTCTCCTCCACTGCACCTCTACTGGAGTTATTGTTTCTCCTCTCCAGCTAGCACCAAAATGCCTGCTCAAACTTGAACTCACCCCCCCCACTGCTCTAATTCTTCTCTCTGCCACTATCTTCCCCCTCCTTTGTCTCGACGTAGCCCAACCTCTGCCTAGCTAATTTGCAAATCTTTTGTCTCCTGCATTCACCTCTACCCCCCACTGATTGTCTGCTGCCACTCTCCCACCCCTTCCATTTCTATCATGCTGTCTGTGTAGCCTTTATTTACCTTACCCTCTCCTTGTTTCCTCAGATTTGCTCCACACCCCAAGCGGCACTTCTGAACGGAAAGGCAGCACCTCCACCACTGCCAGGACTCTACATCTCCTTCCTGCTCCTGTGGAACCCGTCCCCAGACCAGCTCTCAAGGTATAGCCGCTGTTTTAAATCTCACTCCAGCAGTGCACTGACTGGCTGCTGCTCCTCACAACTGGCACCTGATTGGTCAGCATGGCTCACCCAATTGGTGGACCCTTTCTATCAGCTCCTGCTATATTGAGCAATTTGGAACTTTTAATCCAACACCAAAGGGTTTTTGTCCCTCCCTCCACCCCCTCCCAGGCCTCCTTAAGTACATGTTTGCTCCTCCTCCCTCGTGCTGCCCTCACCTCACTGGCTCCCTCAGACCCTGCTTCAGCAAATGTCTTTGCGCATCAGGATATTGAAGTCAAATCTGCTTTGCCATTTTTTTTCATTGCCCATTATTGTCCTCCCACAAACGTGCCCTTCCTGCATTGTAGCACTTATGTGTTCTCAGGATTATTTACTGGCCCATCTCTCACAACCCTATTACTTGGTTATACTTTGGGGCTTTGCACTTCCTCCTTCTTCCCCCATAAATATGATGTTTCCACTTTATACCTTTTCCTTTTGGTGTTCTCCGCTTGCTGTCTCTCCCTGTCCCCTACTCCCTCGCCTGCACTGCAGAGCCACTGCTGCTTCATTCTTCCTGCTTTCAACCAGGCTACCTCCCTTCGCCCACTCTTCTATCCTGGTCTCACTCTCCCATTCGCCTCGTATCTCTGTTGTCCAGATGCCTATGTTCTATACTCTAATACCCATACTTAGCTTCAGAGCCCCTTCAGCTATCAGTAAATGCCACAACTCCCTACTGTTATGCACCCACTCTTGGTTCAAGAGTGCCAAGTTACACTATATTATTATTGCCCTATTACTCTTATCAGCTAGTGACATAAACCCTAACCCTGGCACAGCACAAACAGGAATGGTCCCTCAACCACACCCAAGTGCTACTCCTGAGTCATGACTTACAACTCTCCCTCATGGCCTAAAAATCCTACATATCAATATATGCAGTCTCCTCCCCAAAGTGGACTTGCCCCTGGTGGCTACACTCACCCCTGATATAATTATTCTATCAGAATCATGGCTAAATAAGATTTGCAACTCATCTCTCACACTCCCTGGCTTTACAATATCATGACAAGACCATCTAGGTAGAGGTGGAGGGGTAGCAATCTACTTCTCTTTGTCCATCCACTTTACCTCCGTCTTTTCCAGCTCTTTACCAAAAGCATACGAGGCCCTGATGTTGAAAATCTCTCTCATCTTCTCCAAACCTATCTTCATAGCAGGAGCCTACTGTTGCCCTGGTTTACAGCCCACTGTCACTACTGACCTCATAACTACCCTAGCTACCCACTCTTCAGCCAGCAAATTATATATCATGGGAGACTTCAACATAAATTGGTTGACCTCCATACCTAACAAAGTGCATAATGCTGTACACATGCTCAACTTAACTCGACTTATCCATGACCCAACTCGGCTAAACCACAAGATGGAAAACCACTCCCTCATTGACTGTGCCCTTACCTCACACACTCACAGGATCATTAAATCAGGTACTCTAGCAGATGCCTTCAGTGACCATTGCATGACCTTCTTAGTGCGTAAAGTACACAAAGTCAAAGCCCCCCATAAAACACTACAAATCTGATTGTACAAATCCCTGAACATTGTCACTCTGCTGCATGTTTTGACCTACACAAACTGGGCATCTATATCCGAAGCCAGCAACCTAGATGAAGCAGCAAACTACTTCAAAGACTGATTCCTTGAAGTCTGGAATCAACATGCATCTTTATGCCGTGCTCCGAGTCCGAGGCAACCACCTCCCCTGGATCTCTCCGGAGCTCTTCGCTTGCCAAAGAGCGCATGGCTTAGCCTGGAAGCTCCATAAAGGCACAAAACTTCTTAAAGACTATTAAGCATACCGGGCCCTCAGAAACAAATGCACGAAAGCCACTCACTTGGCTAAGGCTGAGTACTTCAGCTCTACTTTTAGCTCTAACATAAATAACCCATCCAAATTCTGGAAAGTAATTCACTCACTTTTCTCCCCCCAGACTCCTCCTCCCTCCCTCCTCCTTAAAAAAAACAACACCGTCATCTTTGACCACACAAATGTAGCTGCAGCATTCAACTCGCACTTCACCTCTTGCACTTATGTACTAGAAACATAGAAACATAGAATTTGACGGCAGATAAGGACCACTTGGCCAACCTAGTCTGCCCATTTTCCTACCTAACAGATAAGCTGCAGATCCTAGTTAACCGACAGCTTACTTCCTCCTACCCCCCACTAGGACTGCCTTATGTCTGTCCCATGCATTCTTGAATTCCCCCACTGTTCTTGACTCCATGACCTCCTCAGGGAGGCTGTTCCATGCATCCACAACTCTCACTGTGAAAAAATACTTCCTCACGTTACCTCTGAGCTATCCCCCCTCTATCTTCAAATTATGCCCCCTTGTTCTTGCACATCTCTTTTCCTGAAAGATGCTACCCTCTTGGACTTTGTACTGAACCCTGCGGTACCCCACTAGTAACCCTCATTTCTTCATTGTGGACTCCATTTACTACTACCCTTTGCGTCCTGTTGTCTAGCCAATTATTTATCCAGGCTACCACCTTGGGACCCACTCGAAGGCTGGCTAACTTGTGTATTAATCTTTTGTGTGGGACTGTATCAAATGCCTTGCTAAAATTTAGGTAGGCCATATCCACAGCCCCTCCCTGGTCTACCACTTTGGTCACCCAGTCAAAGAAATCTATTAGATTCATCTGACAAGACCTTCCCATCATGAATCCATGCTGCCTTGGGTCCTGTGCCCCACTGACCTCTAGGTACTCAACAATTCTTTCCTTCAGAAGTGATTCCATCATTTTATCTACCACTGAGGTCAAACTAACTGGTCTGTAGTTTTCTGCCTCTGTCCTGCTCCCACTTTTGTGAAGAGGAATCACATCTGCCCTCCTCCAGTCCTCAGGTACCACCCCGTCCTCCCAGGATTTGTTAAAGAGAGTAGTCAGCGGTGTCACTAGTTCTACCCTTAGTTCTTTTAGAATTCTTGGGTGAGTCGCATCAGGCCCCATTGCTTTGTCCACCTTCAATTTTATTAGTTCTTTCAGAACCCTTTCTTCTATAAATGGACTGGTATTGGACCCCATCTTTAGAGTGTTTCTCTTGTTTGGTTTAGGTACCTCCCCCTCCGCTTCCTTTGTGAATACTGAGCAGAAATATTCGTTCAGTATCTCTGATTTTTCACTGTCACCCTCTACCCACATTCCCTCCCCTTTATTAAGCCTCAGTATCCCTCCTTTGGTCTTTCTTCACTCCCTGGTGTACCTATAAAAGTCTTATCCCCCTTCTTAACAGAGTTGACTATCCTTTCCTCAGTTTGGGCCTTTGCTATTCTGACTGCCTTCCCAGCCTCTTTCTGCTTTAACTGATAAAGTTCTCTGTCCTGCTTCTTCTGTGCTTCCTTATGTTTCCTGAATGCTATCCTTTTCTCCTTAACCTTCCCTGCCACCTCTTTTGACAACCATAGTGTTTTTCCTTCATTGTGTTTTGTTGATTTGCTTTACACAAGGCTTGTTGCCTCTGTGATGACTGTTTGATTCTCTCCCTTGTTCCTCCACCCTCCTTCTTGCCTGTTTGTTAGTGCTTTTCTGAGGCACGCTCTCATTTTCCAAAGTCAGCCCTCTAAAGTCCAATACTCTTGCTTTTGTATGGCTTGATTGTATGGCAGTGTTTATAAGTGAACCACACTGTTTGGTGGTCACTTGTTCCCCAGATGGCTGCCCTTCTAAATCTGAGATTCTTTCTCCGTCCCCATTTGAGAGTACTAGGTTTAAGATTGCTCCTCTGAGTGGGTTCCAATACTAGCTGTCTGAGGCATGCCACCTGTGGGGCATCAAGAATGACCCTGCTTTTGGATGTGCCTGCAACAAAGGTGCTCTAGTTAACATCTGGCATATTCAGGTCCCCCATCAACAATATCTCCCCTTTTTCTGCCATTCTAAGGAAGCCTTCTATCATTTCCTTGTCCATTCCCTCCCCCTGAGATGGGGGTCTGTATATAACCCCCATGCGGACTGTGGTGCCGGTTCCTGTCTCCAGGGTGACCCAGAATGCCTCATCTACTCTCTGTTTACTCTTTAGTTCTGTGGCTTTGATCCTTTCCTTTACATAGAGAGCTACTCCTTCTCCTCTTTTACCCTCCCTGTCCCTTCTGTAGATTGTATAACCTGGTATGTTGACATCCCAGTCATGGTTCTCTGTGTACCATGTTTCTGTGATTGCCACAATATCCAGGCAACCCTCTTCCATCAAGGCCACTAGTTCAGGGAGCTTGTTACACAGACTATGGGCATTGGTACTCATCACCCTCCCACTTTTGATGGCCTTACCCTTTAGCCCCATTCCTGTCCTACTGCCTTTGCCTTTTTTACATTTACCTCTGTCCTTCTCCCTAATGACTTCTCTACCTTGGTGTTTACCTCACTAATTACCATGTTTTGTGGGGGCTGGATTTCCTGCTTCTTTCGTGCCTCCCCCATGGCTGGTTTAAATGCTTCAATGAGTATTTAAACCTCTCAGGATCCTGGTTTCCCCCTGGACAGATGCAGACCATCGCACCAGTATAAGTCTGCATTCCTCCAGGTGGCTCCCCAGTCCCCAATGAAGCCAAAACCCTGAGCTCCACATCAGTTTTTCAACCATTCATTGAATTCCCTGGTGAGGCGTACCCTAGCTTCACCCTTGCCATAGACAGTCAGCACCTCCGAGAAGGTTACCGTATGTGCTATTTATCTAAGGGCCCTCCCCAACTCTACAAACTCCTCTTACACTGCTCTGATCCCATTCCTAGCCAGGTCATTTTGTCCCTAGGTGGACAATGACATCCAGCTCCCTCCCTCATTGCAGCTGCTCCCACGATCCTGAGGTTTGCTTCCTGTCTCTCAAGCTGTGGTGCCAGGCAGGCTGCCTTACCTCCCTCCCCTCCCTCCCTCCCTCCCCATTTCTACCCCCCTAATGATTGGGTCCCCACCAGGGTTGTTTCCCTTCCCTGTGGGTCCCATGCCACCCTTCTGTGGGTCTCCTTTGTGAGGTTCCAGCATCCTCCTTGGTCTCCACTGTAGGTGCCTCCATAGAGGAACCACTATCCACCAGAAGAGCAAATGGATTGTGGAGAGGTACAGCTGGAGGGATGCAACTTTGTTCCACCACCATCTCCCTCCCTGAGCTCACCCTGGTCCAGCCTCTCCTCTTTCTTGGCAACCTCTGAGGTAGTGGCATTGGCCCTGGTGGTCCGTGGGTAGAGGAGAAGTTTTCACAACTCCTAGCCAGGTCAGCCTGGAGATGGAAAACTTCCTTCCTCAGACCAAAGAGGTGTCTACAAATAGGGCAGCACCGCAGTCTCCAGAATGTTTCCCAGAACACTGCCACCCCACAGCCATTGCAATGCACCACTCCTATCATGTCTTATTTTGTATCCCCTTTCCTGTTTCTCTGTATGCTTACTCTCTCCTCTCCTCTCCTTACAACTCTCACCCTTCCTGTTCTGGGATAGCAACTTCCTATATTCTTCCGTAGCCTCCTTCTTCCTTGCTCAGTGTCAGACCACCAGCAGCTAGTGGGTAGAGTGAGCTACTTTTTTCCTTCACAGTTGACAAAACCAATGTTTCTCTATGATCCTTCCCTTCCTACTGCCAAACAGGAAGTTTCTGTTGACAGTCAACTCCAGAGACTATAAAAGTAGAACTGGCTTAGGGTGGGATGGAGGGCAATTAGTAAGAAAAAAGGCTAGCAACAGGAAGTTGTAATTTGAGTCACCTGCTTTTATAGTGTCTAAGCCACACCCCCAATTAAGCTCTCTCTCCTCCTACTGGTTTAGCAATGTAAGTTGATACAGTATCCTTCCCAGCACACAACACACACTGATTTTCTTTCTTTTCTTTCTTTTTTTAACCCTAAATAAGAACCCTTCTACTTCTAATAAAGTATCTCTCTGCTTAATTTCAACAGATACTGACTCCTGCTGAGATATAAGTGTTAAATGAATAAGAAAATGTAGCTTCTTTTAGTTAGCTGCTTTCTGCTCTACAAGCAAGGCTAGCAGCAGCTACTAGGCTCTCTTCCAACCAAAAGTCGGTTGTCTATTGCCTCTACAAGCAGCCCACCTACTTCACCATACAATTTCTCCTTCTCCAAAATCTGGTCACTAGATATACTCAGTGCTTTAGAAGCCCTTAACCTGAGCAAAGGTAGCTCCCCTGATGGGCTGTATCCAAAGCTACTAAACCTGTCTGCCGCAGCCATTGCTCCTCCACTGACTGCCCTTCTCAACCTTTCTTTTCAACTGGCTGAAATACCATAAGGTTGGAAACATGCAATCGTCCTCCCACTTCCAAAGAGTGGTGATGCCTCCTCCCCTGGGAACTACCTCCCCATCTCACTCTTTCCAACCTTAGCCAAACTGCAAGAACATCTAGTCCTAGCGAAGTCACAAAGGAAGAAAGAGACTTGGGCATCATCATCACTGATGACCTGAAATCATCCAAGCAGACCTCTAAAGCAGTAGGTAAGGCTAGGGGGGTGTTAGGGTGTATTAGTAGGGGTATCACAAGTCGTAAGAGGGAGGTAATAATCCCTCTGTACAAGACATTGGTTAGGCCCCATCTGGAGTACTGCGTGCAGTATTGGAGGCCACCTTCACAAGGACATTAACAAATTGAGGCAGTCCAGAGAAGGCAACCAAAATGGTGCAGGGACTGCATCAGAAGACATATGAGGACAGATTAGCAGACTCAATATGTATGCCCATGTGAGCAAAAGGAGGGGAGAGGTGATATGATCGGACATTTAAACACCTTAAGGGCATAAACAAGGTGAAAGGAGTCTAACATGCTTAAATATAAGAAAAATAGCAGGACAAGAGGACACAGCATGAGATTAGAGGAGGCCGATTAAGGGGAATGTGAGAAATTCTTTTTCACAGAAAGGGTGGTAGATGCATGGAATGGCTTACCACAAGAGTAGTGGCTATGAATACAGTGCAGGGCTTCAAACAGGCATGGGATAGGCATAAGGGAGCAATACAAATGACTATGAATAGATAGGTCACTGACATCGCAAAGGCCGATGGCACATTTATAAGGTAGAAAAAGAAATGGGCAGACTGGATGGGCCTTGCGGTCCTTATCTGCCGTCAACTTCTATGTTTCTATGTTAGCCCCACTGTCTTTGTACCTCTCCGATGTAAACTTTTTCACCCAACATCAATCTGGGTTCCGCAAACACCACTCCACTTCTACTTTTCTGCTTCGGATCATGGATTTGATCCTTACTGGGATGGATTGCAGAAACATCACTACTGCCATCTGTATTGATCTTGCTAAAGCATTTGACATGGTTTCCCATTCCCTCCTACTCTGTGCCCTGTCATCTGTCGGCCTGTCTGAATGCACCATAAAATGGTTCAGTGTTTACTTAAACAGCCGCACACAATCGGCTCAAATCTCCGACTCCATCTCCCCTCCTCTACCTATATGCACTGGTGTTGGTGTCCCCCATGGGTCTATACTGGGTCTGATCCTTTTCTCCATGTTTCTGAATGATCTTCCATCCATCTGTACATCATCTTCTATACATATGTATGCTGATGATATAGTTCTTTTCTCCTCAGGGCCATCGCCCTTGGATGTCGCCTCCAGGCTCCAACATGATTTCAATAATGTCCAGCATTGGTTTCAATCTCTCCAACTCTTCCTAAATGCTAAGAAAACAGTGGCCATGATGTTCAGCACCAGATAGAGACTGTCAAGGCTACCATCCCTCCCCAGACTCACTACCCTCGATGGGACAACTATTGAGACCACGGCGTCTTTCAGGTATCTGGGCATTTGACCATCTCACTTTCTCAGACCATATAGATGCCATAATGAAAAAGCTTTGACCTAAACTCAGTGCCTTATATAGAAAGCGCTCCTCCCTCCCACTCCAGGCAAGGTCCGAACTGGTCCAAAAGATGATTCTCCCAATCATCGACTACTGCAATATCATCTATTGCTCTACTCCAAACACTTATTTAGCTAAATTGGATACCCTTTTCAACTCCTTCTGCTGCTTTGCCCTTGATGCACCTCCCCTAACGCATCACTGTCACCTTTCACGCACTTTAGCTTTTCCATCTCTATCTAATAGATGGCTGCATCACTGAGCTAAGCTCATCTCTAACTACTGGCTTGGTACTCTCCCTCCTCATCTTTCCCCTCCACCCCCACTCTCTCACATCCTCAGATCCCAAGAACACAGAACCCTGTCAGTTCCCCGGAGATACACCTCAGTTGGCCAGCCCTCTTTTTCCTACCGTCTCCCAAGTTTGTGGAATTCCCTCCCTACACAAATCCATTTTTCCTCCTCACCCGGCTCACTAAATAAAGCACTACATCATTTCTTTTCTGTTAATTGTACCTACCCCCAATTTTTCCCCACCTCTCTTAGTCTACACCTTGTCTGCTGACCCACAGGTCTAAGCATGACCTACTCATAGCCCTTTTATATTTTCAAGCACTTAATCTTGCTCCTCATTTTATGTCGTTGCAATCTGGTCTCTGTTGTCAGTCCCCACCTAGGAGCCTGAGTGTCTTGCCAGGATCTACTAGCCTACTCTGCTCCTCTGCTGTTCTCCCTACATAGAACTTTTACTTTAGCATGTAGGCCTTAGTGTTCTCCATTCTCATGATACACCTCTCCTTCTCTTTTGCTAACATGCTGCATTAATTCCCAAGTTGTATTTGTCCCTTAAATACTTACAAACTGTTACTGCTAAAGCGTCAAGTGTTGTATCAGTATATTGCATCTAAGTATCCTTTAGGTGCAATTTGTACTCACTATATACTATAGGTCATCTTTAAGGTCACCGCATATGTTGAAACTAGCTTCTTTGTAAACTATGCCTTATACGTTATTTGCGAATTACTTGTCAAATTTTCTGTGTTTTAAAACTCCCACTCCCTCTCCCCCAGGTCGTACCGTGAGACGAGCAACTTGCTGTTCAGTGTACCTTACCTGGTGAAACTTTTCAATAAATAAATAAATAAATAAGGTATCTTAGATGCCTCCGATGTTGCTAGTAGTCAACCAGTCCCTGAAGAAACCCTTCAAGTTGACAGACTAACCACTGAGGAGTTCCAGCAGTATGCTGCTATTGAGGATGACTTGAAGTGCTCTGGAGTTATTAAAGAGGAGGATACACTCAGGGACATAAACCCCACAAATGGCAACAGCAGCAGCAATGATGACAGCGAACCAGCTTCCCAACCTCCGTGTGCGAGAGAGAGGTAAAGCTTGCATGGGTAGAATATGACTGAATTTGTTAAGCAAGATATCTGACTTTTCTTCTGTTACAGTTTTGATGCATTTTTAGATGAGATTACCCTCACCAGCAGCAAACAGCAAAATATTACTATTTTGTGAAATTGCAAGGGTAATGCTGGTAACTTTTAAAAGTTTTTTACTTTAATGTGTGTGCTGACTACTTGACTTGCACTGCTATTCATTAAGTTGCAATGCTATGCTTATCAGGATACTGTATTAACTCATTTATGTGTATACAGCGCTGTTTCACAAGCTGGCAGCTTCAGTTTTAAAAGTTCTATATATTGTTGTTATTTTATAAACTGCCGATTTTATGCCTTACTTGCATTTTATATGCATTGACATCAGTAAACTTTGGAAATTAATCAAAAATCCACTCACCTTCATTTTTACACACAGCAGGAGTGCAGAGACATCTAGTGGCCATTGGTAGAAATGCTTTCAATGGTAGCCTGCTTTTAGTAACAGCCTGTTTATAAGAACATTTTCCGGTGACAAACCGGATGTTCTTATAAAAAGGCTCCATTCATCATTATCATTTTATTTATTTTTAGTAGTATTGCTATTTTTTTATTTATTCATCCATCAAGGAATCATGAAACTGTGATTTGAGCTTGCTGCTTGACTTCCTTCCTTCACGCTGCTTTTAAAAGCTGCTAGCGATGAAGAGGGGATGACTTTGAGGAACTGGGCAGAAAATGCCAACAAGATTTTTATTAGAACTAGATTTCACATTTCTAGATGAATGTCTTCTATCATGAGAAGATAACTGGAAGTCCTAGAAAGAGAAAGAGAAGAAAACTGGTGTGCTTCTGGATTGCTCCAGATGGATTAATCACCAGATACACTGCATGACAAGCAGGAAAGGCTGTTTGCAGTGCAGTGGGAGTGAAGCCTGTGGATTGTTTGAACTAATTAACCATGGTTTATTTGGTTGAAGTATCATGCATCTAGCAGCCTTTGTCCTTACATTCCCCCACCATGACTACCCATCCTTGTCCTTTTATGATCGGCCCTTTCTCCACTACCTCAGCTTGCAGAACTTGGTGAAACTGTCATGGTGAAACATATATCTACTCCTTTCCTCCCCTTCATTCCTTTCTTCTCTTGTTCTTCCCGTCATGTTTTCTACACATAACAACACATGCACAACAGATTATGACACAATGAAGACCCTGACATACACTATCAATGATGACTCGCTATAATCGTCAATGATTCTTAGATACCTATATGACATGTACACCTGGCATATGCAGTTGCTAATGCTGCAGTGCTGTATGACTTGTGAGGTGACAGTGAAGAGTGATGTCACCAGGCAACATCCCTGCCCCACTGACAGACCACACAACTAAGGTTACCACCTACTCGGTTTTTGACCAAATGGATTCAGTTTTCTGGGTCCAGATTTGGTCCTCCTGATTTCACTATTGCAAATTTGGTTTTTATGGTGGGTCAAGCAGCATCTGTGAGATCGTCCACTAACTTTGTTTTATTTTCTTCACATCTGACTGTAAGCAAGTGTATGCCATTTCAATGTGCTTGCTTGCAGTGCATGCTAATCGGGAAATGTCTTCAAGTTGAGGGCACATAAAAGAGTCAAATGCGTCCCTGTCTGCCCAGTTGTCAGCTCTAACATCACACCAGCAAATTGGAAGGCTATTCCTGGGATGGGTAAACAATACCACCCTTAATTTACACCTTAATTTTTCTGAAGCCCTTAGACATTCAGACAGGCATCACATTATGATTGCCCCCAGTCCCAGTGTGGACTGTATAATCTGTGTTTCAGAAATCTTATCTGTTACTCTAGTTTTATTCAGAGGTAGTTCTTGTTCAGTCATTCTGAATGCTCACATACTTGTAAAACAGATTCTGTTAAATCATTCACTATTTTACTTGCATGTTCAGGTTACAAACAAGTTTTGATGTCATGCAGAGCTTTGTTTGTATACTAGTTAGTCTGAGAGGTGTAAAGTAGGGCAATTAAGACCATTAGCAGCAAATCAATCTAATCCTTTCCAGGCTGCATGGTGAGTATGGTCTTTGACTGCTGTGATAGGGAATACTTTCACTGCTCACCAGTTTTTCCTTTAGACTCTGTCCTATTATCTAAAATCTGTTACCCCTTTTGTTGTTAAATTAATAATCTAATATTTTATTCCATTTTTAGCAACACTACACCCCTCTTTCCTCAGCAGTTATTGCTGTCAATTTTCATACTACCTGGATATTCCAGGAAGACCATTCCGGGCCTTTCAGATGAACAGCACAGAATAGTGTGGCTAATGCCATGCTAAACCACAGAAATGAAATAAAGAAGAGAGAGAGAGGGCAGTAGCTGATGAGGTAAAAGGAGCACAATCTAGATCTGATGGCACTGCAAATTTAGGTAATTTATCAAACATTTCTCAAAACATTATTTTTTTTATACCAGGAGAGACACACTACGCTAAAGCTTGTTTACAGGTGTGACCTGGGAGCACAAAGAAGTTAAGTGACTTGCTCAGGATGACAAAGTATGCAAGTGTAGGCTGTAGGATTCAAACCCAGATCTTCAGGTGTGCAGCTCAGAGCCTTAAACCACTGCGCTATACTGCCTCCTTCCTATGTACAATTGACACGGAAAAAATAGGGTATTTAACAGCATAGAATAGTTCGTACCACTTTTAAAAACTTGTCTAACATTATAAATAACTTTAGAGTAGGAGCAATGGGAGGGACAGTAGCATATCCTAAAATAGCAGATGGTATTTGTAATGACATCTCATCCACCATTACTGGTGTTGTTTATTTATTTATTGTAAGAGTTGTACCAGAAAAGGCCACCTGATTCAAAATAGCCAGTTGTCAGAGGTGTTCCTATAGTCACTCGATGTGTGAGTTAAGCTGTGTACACAGGGTGCAAAGTCCCCTGAACCCCCTCTCTAACCCCACCCAATGTTAACACACACTAAAATTTAAAATATTTAAATTTAAATCAAACAAACCAAAAATAATAATCATGATGTAATTTAAAAGAGTTGTACACAATGCAATATCAGCAGCAATTCTGAATAAATCAAGTGAATCAGAGACCAAACAATGCACTCAGTCATAAAAGGGGTGGGGTTAGGCGTGGAGTCTGGGGGTGTGATTTACTATTCGGTTTTCCTCTCATCCAAAGGTGGTAACCCTACACACAACACTCCACTGAGAGACCTTTTGTGTCTCACACAGCAGCCTACTTTACTTTTCACTCCCTGGCTGTTAGGCAGGCTCTCATACAAAGGCAAACATTAAAAGGATAGATTTTTGTGCTCTGCTCCACCCCCAGCAGTAAGAGCAGCAACAAAAAATGGAGCACCCACTACAGACTTTTGAAATACAAATGCACTAAGTGTGTTTAGTTCTGTGATATGAAGCACATTCATAACAGCCCATGAATAACGTCTGTACTTAACAGTTTTATTGTTGTACATAAAAACATGGTAAAAAAGTGCATTCTAATTTGGTTTTTAAATTTGTATTTTAAATTAATGAGCACGAGCGCTTTTTGATTGACAGCACTATGAAAGGTTTAGTTAGCCACATGATTGTTAACCTCTGAAGAAGCTCTGCCCAGACAGAGTGAAACATAAGGTCTTACTTGCCTATTTAGGTAATGCTGTTGCACTTGTAACTGCTCACCCTCTAGTCCAGAATTTTGATATTTGGATGTCTTGATGTTCTTTTAGAATGCACTTTTTCACCATGTTTTTATGTACAACAATAAAACTATAAGTACAAACTTTATACATGGGCTGTTAGGAGTGTGCTTTATATCACAGAATTAAACACAGTGCATTTGTATTTCAAAAGTATGTAGTGGGTGCTCCAATTCTTTTGATGCTCCTATGGTTCTTTGTCATGAGACCACCACTAGTTAACAGATAGCCAGTGGAGAGCTTAGTTGTCTGTTTTTCTAGTATTTTGTATTTTAGTGCATTCAATGGCATTGACTTTGCATATATATATATATATATATATATATATATATATAGTATATTTGTACCTTAATTGAAGGTTGAGTGAAAGTACAGTTTTATTTCAGCAAGACTCCTAACAATAAATATTTAATGAAAGGACATATGAGTTATTAATGTGCCTACATTAAAAATAATTGGCAAACTTGGTATTGCTAAATGCAAAAAGCAAAATGGCCACTGATAACATAAATTTAAATGGTGCTAATAACTCAGAGGGGAATACAAACTTAGGGCAGTTCCATTACGGACAGCAAGTGGGAACCATTCCAACCTAGATTGAATTCTAGCCTCAAACCCTGGAAATATAAAAGTGGCTGCAATGATGTTGGACTCCATGAGTGACCACTCACCCAGTTTCTGCATCTGAAAAAACAGGCTGCCAAAGATTCCACCCCCCAGGGTCATTGCAGCTAAAGACTTCTCAAACTTCTCTAAAGAAGCATTCCTGAGCTGTTAGGGCAGTGTGGACCGGATTCCAATCAAACTTCTCAACAGTGTAAACGAAGCTGCCAATTGTTTCAACGCACCTTCTCAGCTGTGACGAATCTCCATGCTCCCCTAAGGAGAATCCACACCAACAGTCACTGCTACAGATGGATCACACGTGAGCTAAAATCCCTAATGAAATGCCAGGACTAGGCCTGGAAAATTTATAGATGCTCAATCCTCTCAGAGGACCTAGTAGAATACAGGTCACTAAGGAACCAATGCAAGAAGGCCACAAAAACCGCAAAGAGGGAGTACATCAAAAACCTCCGGTGGCAAAACCTAACTGACCCAAAGTCTTTCTGGTCCAGTATAAATGACCCGATAAAAGGCACAAATAGACCACCTCGGGGCCAGATAATCAGCAATGGTCAAACCTTAACTGAGGGATGTGAGGCAGCTGCTGCTTCCAATAAGTTTTTCACTGATCTGGACAATTATTGAACAACCCCCCCCCCCGGCCATAAGCAGGACCTTGTGGAGTCTAAGGTGCTGGAATCTCTACCCTCTCACTTTCATCTAAGGACAGTATGAACCAAAGAAGTGCTTCCCCTCCTTCAAGCCATCAAACCTACTGGATCTGTGGGACCAGATGGCCTGAACCCTAGGTTGCCCTCCCGGTCACCTGGCTCATAAACAGGTCTTTGCAAAATCTAGAAGCAGGCCCATGTAGTTCCAATCTACAAGGGAGGACCAAGAGAAACAATAGGTAACTGCAGGCCCATCTCCCTACTCTGCTCCCTGGCCAAAATCCAAGAGTGGCTAGTCTATTGCCAACTCAGGCAAACCAGTTATTGACATCCACCCAACATTGCTTCTGACAAAAGCACAGGACTGACACTGCACTCATCAGATTCACCTCTGATGTCCACTCCACACTGGACAATGGCTCCCCAATGGGGGCTGTCTTCATTGACCTGACAAAGGCTTTTGATCTAGTAGATCACTGCCTTCTGTTAACAAAGCTGAGAAAGTTTGGTTTTGATCAACACTCCTTAAACTGGGTCAGAAACTACATGTCTGACCACTCCCAACAGGTCAAGTGGAGAGGTGCTACCTCCGAAATTCTCCCTATAAATGATGGTGTTCTGCAAGGCTCAATATTGGGGCCCCTCTTGTTTTCTCTGTTCGTCAATGACCTTAACTGCCACTGTGAGAGCAGCTCTGTGGTACAGTATGCTGATGACATTGTACTATACAGAACTATGGGTATCACAGATGAATTAGGGCCACAACTCCAGTCAGACTTTGCTAAGATCAAAACTTGGCTAATAGAAAATTGTCTGGTATTAAACTCCAAAAAACAAAAGCACTTCTGTTTGGACCAAGATCTCTAGGCCCTGACTGCACTCATCTACTCCCACTTGTCACAGCATCTGGTGCTACAACTGAGGTGGTGCAGTCCTTCAGATATCTTGGCCAGGTGCTGGACCAAGGGCTCAATCTAAAACCCCACGTGGAGCTAGTAACCAAAAATATCCACAAAAAACTCGGCCTGCTCTACTGCATAAACACTAACATGATACCTGAGACCAGATTGGCAATAGCAATAGTGTCCTCCTCCTGGCCTTAACATATGCTGCTCCAATCCTACATGGGATGGCAAAACAGGATCACTGTAGACTACAAACCCTCTACCACAAAATAGCCCACTTTGCCACTAAATCTCCCCTGAGAACTCACCATTGCAACATCCTCACCTCACTCAAGTGGCCTTCCTTCAGCCACAGACTTCAATACCCCCTACTATGTAACCCACATAAGCTTCTTGCTGACCTCCCTCCAGCTGGGCTAGCCGAGCTGATTGTCCCAAAGTGGTCCAACAGATCGCTCCGCTCCACAAGTAAAAACCTCCTGGAAGTACACAGAGTCAACTCTGCAGTAGGTTGCAAATCCTACATCCACGCTGACCCCGCACTGTGGAATAAGCTCCCAGCCTACCTACAGGAAGCTACCTCCCTAGAGAGTTTCTGTAAGGACCTATATGTGCATTTTCTAAACTACAGTCTCTGCTCCTGTCCCAAAGATTAACTGTTCCATGCGCACTCATCCCTAGTCTCCCCTTGCTCAGTCCCCTGGTTATTCCCTGCCAGTCGGCTCAGTGGAACCTGCTTTGGCTATTACCCGAACAATCCTCTTATGCTCATGTTTGTGATTGCAGTTATACGCTACTGTCTAACATTATAACCTGCTGTATATAACTTTGCTGTACCAAGTATCTCTGCACTCTGTCTTAACTCTAATCCTGTATGATCTGTCCAGAAATGTACTATTCCAATTGTCTATACCTTACTATATGCAACTAATACCAGGTCACCCCTGAAAAAGGGACCTTCACGGATCAGCAGGCCTACCCAGTTAACAAAATTCAATAAATAATAAATAAATAACTGTTTTCTCATAGTGGTCCCAGAAACCCATTACTAAGTGAGAATTGGATACCCCTCACAGTTGGAGAGGGTGATGTAAGAACTACCTATTTTCAATTGGAAAAAAATGGTTAAAAAGGCAAAAAGAATGTATTGGCACAAGATCTCATTAGAAGCATACTTTTCCCTGAAGCAAGTGCCACAAGGGTTCAGGATATCTAAATTACCAGCATTTGAGACTCATCAGCAGAGTTCTTAACTAATTGGAGGACAATTGGCCATGACACATCACTCAAATGGATAGAGCTAATTTTGAACAATGCAGCATCTGTTAGGCAGCAGGTGTCTAATGAGGTTGAATGATTAGAACATTCTTTGGCAAACAAGATCACAGCTAGCCAGTTAAGTGATTTACAAACAGAACTCAACGATAAATTGATTAAATATGATGCAAGGCTAAAAGCAACAAAAGAAAAAAAGTTGAAACGCGATGCAAGTGATTACAAGAATGGCGCTGTTTTTGACTGGAGCAATAAAAGGGATCCTACGATCCATTTTAAAGAGAATAGCTTCCAACAGTGATCCAATAGTTTAAGATTATGCCTTTGGACCAGACTCTGATACCTCCTGTACTATTTCTTATTTTTCACCCAGGCACCCAGGGGAGCAAGATCTGAACTATCAGCACCCCTCCCCCCCCCAATATTCATCATAACCAGACAGGCCAAGGGTCACAATGGAGCAACAGGCAAACCCTTTTCAGGTTTCCACAGAAATACAACAGAAGATGGGGGAGTGAGGTGAAAGAGGACATTAAGCAATGTTTGGAACTCACAAAACAGATGCATTGAACAGGATAGTGTAACCAATATTTCATCAAGAGTTTTAACCAGTGCTGAGATCTCTCTCTCTCTGCATTGAAAAAATGATTAACTTTTGTGCCTACAAAACATTTTGACATTAGTCAATCCCTCATTGATCTGAATCTTTTTGCAAGGAAATTAACATTAAAGACTATTTTCCAGAAAGAGTTGCTTCTACCTGGTGAAACCAAGGAAGAGGAACTGAATGCAGAGCCACAGGACAAATTCAGAGCAAAATCCACTTTTTGACCACAACCTGGAGCAGCAGTCTTTACTTTCCTCAAGATGTGTGAACTCAACCTAATGAGAATGGATTTGAATTGAACTACTGAAAGGAAAGTACCCCACAATCTTACTATTTTGGAAAAAAAATGTTTTAAAGGTTCTTAAGGAAGGTAGGTCAATAGTTGTGAGGTCAACAGATAAAGGGGAGGAGTGTTGTAGTCATGAATAGTTCAGACCATGAGGAGGAAGTCAAGACACAACTTAATGATGTTACGTTCTATCGTAGGCTGACTAGAAATTTAACTAAAGTTTTCAAACAGCACACTGATGAACACTTGGCATGGGCAGAAAGTGTTGGATGGATTAGCAAAGAAGTGAGAGGTTATTTGACTGTTAAAATCCAGTTGTTCCAATGATTTACATCCTACCAAAAATTCATAAGAATCTTGACCCCCAACCCCGGTGGCCCTTTTATTTTGGGGATTGGGTGGCTTACTGAGCCCTTTGTCAAGATTTGTTGATGTGTATTTAAAGCCAATAATGAAGGGAGTTCCTTCTTATATCACATACACTGCTGATATTTTGAACACAGTGTACGACATCAAGGTGGAGTATGGATCACAGTTTGCAACATTAGATGTACTGTCTTTATGCACTTCCATTTCACACAGAGGAGGGTTGGAAGTCTTGAGGTTCTTTCTAGATCAAAGTACCAAAATAAATTAGCCCCTCCACTGAATTACTGTTTGACCTGTCAGAAATGATTCTAAAATTCAACATGTTCATTTTCAGGACCAAATACTATCTGCAGGTCAGAGGGACTACAACGGGTGCAATGTTTGTGCTCAGTTTTGCTAATTTGTTCCTGGCAAAATGGGAATTAGATGTTGTCAGAAGTGCCTCCACAAATCCATTTTTTGAATATTTTGATTTGTGGAGGCACTTTAGAACATCATAGTGATTTGGAAAGGAGATGAGACTACTCTGCAGGAGTTTGTAGAGTTCTAAATAATAGTAATCCAGCACTTAAATTTCAACTGACAACAGGAAAATATCAAATTAACTTCTTAGATGTTATGTTATAAGGAGACGAACAGGGCAACATATTTTCTGATCTTTTTTCCAAGAAGACCGATAGGAACACCCTACTCCAGGGTAACAATAACAGTTTCCACCCCCAACACACAATCAAAGCTGTGCCCAAAGGACAATTGATTAGAGTCAAATGTAATTGCACCAGCATAGCAGTTTGCAAAGAAAGGGAAAATCAACAGCTACAGAAATTGATACAGAGTGGTTACAGTAAAGATAAAGTGTGTCCAGCAGTTGAGGAGATTCAAACTCTTAATAGATTGACTTTACTGTCAATTAAAGTGGGGAGAATAAATCCAAAAAGTATGGAAAATCCAAGATTTATAGCTACTTACACTCTTGGGGTGAAAAACTGTAGGGAGATCGTTAATAACAGATGGTCAGTTTTGCAGAGTGACCTCCGTTTATGACATATTGCTGAGCAAAAAACACATTTTGTGTTTAAGAGGGCAAACAATATTGGGGACACAGTGGTTTCAACCATGTTCTATCCATAAGTGGAAAGTAATTCCTTTTGAAAAGTTCCAAACATCAATAAAAAATGTGGACGTTGCATGTTCTATGAATATTTAACACAGAGTAGCTCAATACCACACCTGAGGGGAAAGAAAAATATACAATGTAACACCTTTATTAATTGTAACTCAGAGGGGATAGTTTACATCTTGAGATGCCAGTGTCAGGCTTTCTATGTGGGGAGAACATCTCAACATTTTAAAACTAGGATAGGTGAGCACATTAGGACATGGAAAGAATGCAATGAAAAATATGTAATTGGCAGGCATATTATGGGTAAGAATAGAAGTGAACACAATATCAGTTTTTTTGGTATACAGAAAATGCACAAGAACCTGAGGGGTAGGAATTGGGAGCAAATGGTCAGTGAAAATGAAACCAAATGGATTTTCAAAAATGGGGCATGTTATTCACTGGGACTAAATGACTCAGTGGAAATAGCACACCCATTATAGTTTCACAAGATGATATAATTGGTAAAAATACAATCGTAATTTCTGCCCATTGTACATCTGAATCCCCTTGGGATGCACTGTGCCATCAAAATTCTGAGGTTCTTATATAAATCTATGTAAGCAATAATACCCAACAGGGTGGGCGGTATTGTGCTATACCGGACCGCCCAGAGGCGTAATGAGGCCCGACGCCGCAGGCAGAGGGCCTTATAACCCTGGAAGGTCGGTATAGACAATACCACCACCCTGGAGTGGTAGCTATTTGCGTTAGAAAATGGGTACTGTAAACAAAAAACATTGTAAAAATGTAAATGAAAATAAGTTTAAAGTAAGTTTTGAAATAAAATAGTTCCTCCGCCTGCAGTTGACTATTTTGTCTGAAGACATTTTCTGCAGTGTCTTTTCCTTCCCTGCTCCTCTCCCCAACCCCAACATATCAGAAGTGGCACACATTAAAATAATAAAATGTTAATGGTTTGGGGCTGTTTCAGTTGCTTCCTTATGTTTTTAAAACACAGTGAGAAGCACAGAGTTGGTCTGGAGACTCGGATACGCGGTCAGGAAACTGCCGGTTTGTGACGCTCAGAAGACAGAGCGGGCTGGTAGCAGGGTCACGGGCAGCTATTGGACCTGCCTGCTGACAAGCAAGCCTTCTGTGCTAAGGGCTGAAGAAACCATGAGTTAAGTCTGGACAGAATAGGTCCTGGTACATTACGCTACTGATTTGCTACTAACTATGAAGTCCACTGTAACTCGTTTTTTCTCAGACACAGTAGGTTAGACTGAATCGACTGAAATGCTGTTAACTTTTTAACTGCTGCATGTCCTGGAGACAATGAAGTTTTTTTAAGGTTTCCAGGTCTGTCTCTCTCTCTCTCTGCCCCACCCCCTTAGCGCTAAAGTCTAGTTCAGTTGTCGACAGCTTGGGTGATGTCTATTAAACCGCTTGGTCTCTCTCTCTTGCGGCATGAGACACATCCAGTCAAAGCAGCTTTAGGTCTCATAATAGAGGCATAGGCATGGGTACCATACAGAGGGGTGCTGGGACCTGGATCATCAGTAACGCCCCATCCTACTGAGCGATGAGTCGGGGTTCTCTCCCCCCGTCAATATATGTCAAACTGCAACCATAACATGTCGTCTACCAGCAGGCTATGGTCAGCAGTTTTGGACTTCCGTTGCCGTCATACCAGCCCTACAGCGAATGAGCAAGAGACTGCCTCAAAGCTGGCGACCGATTTTCATTTGAGAGCAAGTAGTCTGTGGGAGATGGGGCAAAGAGACTATTACAGAAAAGCTGACCCGACGGCTTTAACACGCAGTAAGATCTTTTTTTTTTTTATTAAGACTAGATCGCTGGCATGTGGGATATTCGGCAGCGGGACAAGTGGGGACTGCTGGTGCTGTACAGGACAGACTGCCGTGAAGTCGCGGTCCCAAACAAAACAGAAATGATGACTGAGTATCGGGAATTTGTGAGGGTTTTGTTTGCGGTTTTGTGTTGGGGCTGTCTCGCTCAGTCGTTCACTTCGAGCAGGAAAGCATGGCTGCAGGCAGGGTGAGCTGAGGCAGCTTTGCCAGTAGCGCAGAGCACGCAGCGATGGGCTAGCGCTACTAATTAAAAAAAAACTTTTTCTTCTATTGGCTGAAGCCTGCATTGAGTGGTAGAGTGTGTAGTATTTTAAAAGGAGGCTGGTATTCACATGTGTGTTGGGGGTGATATTGGCATAAAATTAACCCTAACCAGTAGAACAAAATGGCGTTAGTTTGAAACTTGAGCATTCTAACTGGCCCCATGAGTTCAGTGATCAGGTCAGTTACCACTGGCACTTATTCTAACTCGGGGTCTGTTCTCAGATAGACCAGGGGTCTGGGTAGGGAACTAGCCAATCAGGAGACAGAGTTTTACTTACCCATTTTCTAAATATATATTATGGTAGCACGGTAGTTAGGGTTGAGTAGCCCTTTTAAGGTTAAAGGGTCAAACTTTGCACCTTAATAACTTTGCTACCATTCAACAGATTTGCCTGAAATTTGGAAAGCATAATCAAGAACCCTATATCTTGGTACTTGACAACTTTCGTAGTGGTCGGATATATGGCTGTAGAGTTATTAAGTGAGATCTGCATGCACATTTACAGTTTTTGGTGAATTCTTTGTTCACGCCTACAGGTTGCATGGTTTGTACGACTGGTTCAAAAACCTCAGGGAACTTGTGATCAGGGTCCCCAATATGCCTTTTGAAGATTTTGTGAAAAAATATTAAATGGTTCAAAAGTTATTCAAAAAACAAGTTCCCATTATAAGTTAATAGGAAAAGTTAACAAAAAGTTTGACAGTGTCGCAAATGCACTTTTTAGTGTCACAAATGGCCCTAGTAGTGTCACAAATCTGCCATTTTGTTTTCAGTTGGTGATCATAAAAATGCTTGGCATTTAAAATTGGGACCATCTAGGGACACAATTCTTTCTGTGTTTACCTAGTCGGACCCTCAGGATGCTAGCCATCTCTGTAATTTGGGGTTAAACACCCCAGAAATATGTTTTTCAAATTTCTGGAAAAAGTAGTGTCACAAAGAAGTGTGGCACCTGCAACACTTTCACAAATTTTTGCGAAAGCTTTTGCAAATCACGACACTACTTTTTCAGACTATGGCCAAAATGACAGCAGTTCTTTGCCACCCTGCTGCAAAAAAACTGGTTTGGTCTTTTGAGATGAAATTTGTAGGGAAGACAGCTAACATCTCACCCCATCACATGTGTAAAGAAGCAGAGGTATAGGAGAATGGGGTGAGAGTTAGGACCGATGACCCCAAAGTGCACCCCGATGCCGGTTGGGGGGGTCCAAGGGGGGCTTTCAACCCTAACACCGAATTTCTCACTTTCGTCACTGTGGAACAACCCTAACTGATGCATTAAATCAAGTTTTTGCCTCTAATTTCCCTTCTTTTTGAGAATGAGGATGACAAATAGTGAATGGAATGCAGTGGTGGGAGCGCAGAGCCTTTCGGGCCCCACGCTCCCACCACATGATGTCTTGTTACATAGTAACAGGAACTGCAAAGCAAATGCAAGTGGCAATGGTGACACACATGGTAAAGCAAATGGAAATGGTAAAGCAAACGTTAATAGAAACACAAGCGCAAAGTGACGCCAAAGCAAACAGTGATGGAAATGGAGATGCAAATGCAAGCACATATGGAACACAACTGGTAACACACACAGTCATGGCACCACAATTGGAAATGCAAATGGTAACAGTAACAGCAACAATAATGCCAAAGAAAATAGAAATGGAAACCAAAATGCAGGCGTGTACAGAAACACAAACCTGATGCGCATGGTCACAGAACTGCTATTGTAAATGCAAATGGTAATGGTAACAGCAACAATAACACTAAAGGAAACAGAAATGGAAAGATGAACGGAAGCGAGTATGGAAACGAAAACCGTAATGCACACAGGCACAGTACCGCAATTGTAAATGCAAATGGTAACAGTAACAGCAACAATAATGCCAAAGGAAACAGAAACACAAATGCAAGCATGTATGGAAATGCAAACCATTACATGCATTCTTCACGGTACCGCAATTGGAAATGTAAATGGTAATGGTAACAGCAAAAGTAATGCCAAACAAAACAGAAATGGAAATGCAAATGCAAGTGCATGCGGAAACACAAACTGTAACATGGACGGTCATGGTAAAGTGATTGGAAATGCCAATGGTAACAGTAGCAGCGACGATGACGCAAAACGAAAGACACATGCAAATGGAAGGTCGACTGCAAATGCAAATGGCAATGCACAGGCTGATACAAAAAAAATGAAAACATAAACAGTAATGGAAATGCAAATGGTAACAGTACCGCAAACAGAAGTGCAAACGAAAATGCAAACTGTAACGCACACAGTGGGTACACGGGAACGGTGATGCTAACGGTAATGGAAACGCAACTGGAAATGCTAACTGGCACAGTAACAAAAGGGCACATCCTTCTTTTCCCCAAAAACTGCATTGAAAAAGACAGTGAATACAAAGAATGTATGCATAATAATGGACCTCAGAGCAGAAAAGGAGGACTTGGAATACTAAATTGCTTATATCTCAGGGACCGTACGATGTAGAAAAAAAATGAAAATTTCATATGAATTATGACATTCCTGGCTAGTTTTGTACTTAGCCATCATTTGGGGGGGCTAAGCATTTTTCTGACGAAAAGTCCGTATCTCACACCGTTTCCGAGATACAGGCCCCGAAAGGCACGACGGATGCCGTAATGCTATTCTATGGGAAAAAGTGTCAACTTCAGAGTGCCATAACTTTGCAGCCCTCCAATATTTTTTCACTAAACCACCAAAAGGCACATCTGGGACATGTTGGCTGTCTTCCCTTCAAATTTCAGCTCAATAGACCAAACCGTTCTTTTGCAGCAGGGTGGCAAATAATTCCTGTTATTTTGGGCATAGTGTCAAAAAATAGTGTCCTAAATCACGACACTTTCGCAAATGAAATCACGAAAGTGTCGTGAGTGTGACGCTACTTTGCGACACTACTTTTTCCAGAAATTTGAAAAACATATTTCTGGGGTGTTTAACCCCAAAATATAGAGATGGTTAGCATCCTGACGGTCTGACTAGGTAAACACAAAAAGAATTGTGTCCCTAGATGGTCCCAATTTTAAGTGCCAAGCATTTTTCTGATCACCAACTGAAAACAAAATGGCAGATTTGTGACACTACTAGGGCCATTTGTGACACTAAAAAGTGCATTTGCGACACTGTCAAACTTTTTGTTAACTGTTCCTATTGACTTATAATGGGAACTTGTTTTTTGAATAACTTTTGAACCGTTTAATATTTTTTCATGAAATCTTCAAAAGGCACATCAGGGACTCTGGCCACACGTTCCCTGAAGATTTTGGACTGGTCGTGCAAACCATGTGACCTGTAGGAGCGAGCAAAGAATTCACCAAAAACTGTAAACGAGCATGCAGATCTCACTTAATAACTCTGCAGCCGTATACCTGACCACTAAGAAAGTTGGCAGATCCCAAGATGTATGATTCTTGATCAGGCATTCCAAATTTCAGGCAAATCTGTTGAATGGTAGCAAAGTTATTAAGGTGCAAAATTTGTCCCTTTAACTTTAAAAGGGCTACTCAACCCTAACTATGAGCCACTACCGTGCTACCATAATATATATATATATAGTATATATATATATATATCCTTTTTTATTAACTGCACTCTTTCACTCACTACTTAAAAAATACCTTGTATTTCTCCAAAAATGTGTATTTCACCATATTGCTAAAAGTTCTGGCATGAGTTGAACATATACATAGTGCCTGATGACTGAGTTTGTGGTGGAGATTGCAAGACATCTTTTCCTTTATCCTCCAAAGAGTCCCTCCCCCCACATACACTTACTCCCTCACATTATCATGTATTCCTTATTCTATGCTCTAGTTGGTGGTTAGGTTTGATTCAGTCCTTGTTAAAAATAATTATGTGCTGATTCTTTGTTTATAATAGCTCATGTTTCTGTATAGATTTGAGTCTGAAGAACTGTAAATAATAACTAGAGCTATACAAAGAACAGTTAGCATTATGGTATACAAAAATGTATAAAAAATGTATAGCTGTTACATTAGTAATTGACTCTGGGCCAGTCCTAGAGGCAACAATCCTGGCTTGGTTCTTGATGGTACACCGTCCAAGGTGGGAGGGCAGGGGTGTCAAGGTGGCCATCTGTTATAGATTTTCATGACACTAACAGCATACCCATTGAATGAGGCAGTGTCGCTTGAATGTGTGTCAGTGAAAGATGATGTTGGTGTGAGGTGTAGAATTCTCCTAGTTTACCACCCTACAGGTCAGGTAGAGGAGTTCCTATGGGAATTAACAGATTTCATCATCAGCGTATCTTTGAATGCCCCAACCTACAGTAATTGTGCTGGAGGATCTCAATATATGGGTTGAAGATGAAACCTCCCAATTTGCTTTGCAATTCCTTCTGTTGATGGGTTCACTGGGCCTCACACAGGTCATTTTCACTGTTGCTCACAAACACAGCAACACCGTGGACCTTGTTTCCTCTCTGAGGCCAAACATCTTGGATGTCAAGGTGGATCCAGTTGGGGGAGGGGTTGGATCACCATGCTATTAGCATTTATGCAGGAGCCCCCAGAACCCCCCAACCCAGAGATGATCCAATATCATCCTAGATGTGCCCTGGTACCAGAAAAGCTGCTCACGGTTTTGAACATGTCAAGCATGGAGGCACCATGTGATGGAGGCATGGAGCAGCCACTGATCACTATAATTCAGCCAATACAGTGGCAATCGACTCCATCACAATGACCTGTGCCCACCCACAGACCTCAGGCTGCAACTTGCCACAGCTTAGCGATGAGTTGAAGTGGCTGACAGCACCCAGACAGAGGTTGTAGTGCTCCTGTAAGAGGCTGAGCTTAATGGAGGACATGATGGCTCTGAGATCCCATTATAAGGACTATCAAAGGGCAATAACCCCTGAAAACATCAGCGTTACTGTCATGGGTTATTACCCCAGGAGGAAATAGGTCTACTGAACTCTTCTGCACTATAGACAGGTTACTCCATCCCTACTATCAGCAATCCAGATAAGTTTTATCTCAAGAAACATGTGAGGAGTTTGGGTCTTTCTTTCTGGGCAGAGTGTCCTCAGTTTGGGCCGGGATTTGACAGGTGGCCTGTCAGGGGTCAGCTGTGATGAAGAGGAGTGGCATAAGGGAACTCAGGTAGTCTGGATGTCAGTTGTTATGAAGGAGGTGCTCAAGGTGATTGTGGCACAGTGCCCTACCTACTATATGTTGGACCCAGGACCCACTTGGCTGTTGATTGACTGCTGGGAGACACAGGATCCACTGTTTGCCAGCATTGTTTAGGGTTCCATATTGAAGGGCCGATTCCCATTGGCTCTTAAAGAAACCATCTTAGGACCCGGGAGATGTTGACAAACTACAAGACTGTCTCATGTCTCAAACCTTCCATTCTTATGGAAGCTTACTGAGAGGGTGGTAGGGGTGTAGCTGGTGGCTCATCTTGAGAGTTTTGACATTTAAGGACCTCTCCAATCAGGTTTCAGACCTCACCACAGTACAGAGGCTTCACTTGTCATGGTCTATGATCTGCTCTTAGCAAGAGACAAGGGCAAGTGCTCTATTATTCTCCTTGATCTCTCATCAGCATTTGACTCCATGCACCATAGGGTTTTGATAGAGTATCTTTGGAAATATTGGTGACTCACCATGGCAATTTAAAATGATTTGAGTTCTTTCTGTCTGATGAAATACAATGAATTGTGATGGGAACAATCTCATTGCAGCTGGTAGCAGTAAACTTTGGTATTCCTCAGGGCTCAGTTGTGTCCTTGTACATGCCTTCATGACCTTGCGACTTGTTTACTGTAATTCACATTATAATTATTGGTGACCCCTTTATCACACCATTTAGAAGGTTCTCCAGAACTCTGTAATAACCTGAAAATGAGTTATTTTGACATTTTGAAAAACTTTTACCAGCAGTGTCCTCGGTTTTCATTCACTTGTACTGAGCCACTTCATTGGCTTGAATTCTGTGTGTGGGTGGCCTGAACAGTATAACAAACATGGCAGCTCTGCTTTCCACTTACTGATGAGCCACTATGTTTCACCACCCTCCCAATCTTTATTAATTTTACTTTCTTATACTTTATCTGTTTGATCCTGCCTTTTAATTTTAAAACAAATATCTGGTTGATCTCACTGCCCGTCCAGATCAGTAGACACTGAATATGATCCAGGATGGGCCGTACCTGACAGTTTAAAAAAAAAAGTCAGTTTGAGGGAGCGAGAAAGAGAGTGAGAGAGAGAGAGAGTGTGTGTGTGTGTGCGTGCGTGCGTGTGTGTGTGTACTCAGGACTAACTCCTTGTACCAGTAATTATAAAACATAATAGATAAACTGTTCTTATGGATTTTTTTACACACCCTTGGTGTGTGATTACCTCATAAACCTCTCGAGCTTCGCTCTTCAGGTTTATGGGTAACCGCTCACCTCGGTGTGTAAAAAAAATCCATAACACACAGTTGCATATCCATTATTCTCTATATCTAGGGCTATCCGAAGGCTTGGTGCACTGACTGCAGTTGGTGCAGAATGCTATGGCTAGGTCTGTGACCAGTGTTCCTTACAGGAATCATATTACACCTGGGCTGCAGCAGCAGATCTGGCCACCAGTTAGATGGTACACCACACTCAAGATTGCTTTATAATAACTGAGGAGCATTTTCTCCCATTGGGAAACCCAGATATAATTCGACATTATAACCTATGGGTTATAATGGCAAACATGTGCTGGGTGTCCCTCACTCCACGCATGCGCCTGCAGTCACTCTTCCCTTACTCAGCAGCTAGACAGTTGCAGACACTATCACTCAGGACAAGAAAACTAAAAAAAAAAACTTGTCTCTCAGAACCTTTTTAATCCTGTGGAATCCTTGGTTCCTTCATCACTGGTTAAACATTTACAAAAAAAAAGGTTTCAGCAGCTGCTCGAGTATGGACCACACTTCACCTCAATGGGACCACGGCTGTTTATTGTATATAATTGCTGTTGCGTGAAAATGCTCCCCAACAATTATGTAAAACACTGAATGGTGTGTTTAACTCTAGATTTTACATATGCCCTCATTGTTGGATGATTAAATAAACCCCTCGACCTTCACTCTTGGGGTTTATGTAGCATCTAGCACCTTGGGTGTGTGTAAAATCTTGTTAAACACAACACCTCATGTATTATTCGATATATTAACATACAAAGCCCTGAATGGCTCTGGCCATGCCTCTGTTAAAGAGCTCCTAGTTTGGTATGTTCCTTGCCACTCGCTCCACTCCACTCCACTGAGGAGGAGTTGTTAGGCATCCTGAGATCCCATCTATGACTATCTGGAGACAAGCCTTGCTCATTGGTGGCATCTACAATTTGGAACTCTCAACCATATCTTAGGAGTTCTCCCTCAGTGGAGGAGTTTAAATGGGTTCCGAAAAGTCATCTCATTGAACTTGCTTATGGACCAGATGTTTAACTTTGTTTGACCTATATGTCTGAATATATTTATTACTGAATCTGTTGTTTTTACTGTTTTAGCAAGTTTTTGTATGTTATGTGCCCCGAGCCCTTGGGATAGGGTGCTATACAAATAAAATCACTGTGTCTTATCCATGCCTTCCAACATACATTGCACTCTAAAAATCTGCATGGTAGAAGGGAATGCTAGCAGTTCAGCTATACCATTGGCAGCTTCACTACTCCATATTTGTTCTGGCCAAACCTTGCTGTTTTCTGACCAAATTCGGAAAGTATGGCAACAAGACTGGATCTTTCAAGTGGTGTTACAAAGCTGTATTACTTACATTGCTACAGTACCTGCCTTCCTTCAACTGCATTCAGTCAAAAATAGACTCTAATTCGCATGCCCAGATCTTTAGTGCACAAGGTCAAATATGCCCACTCTACTGATGTGTTCTGCCAGAAAGCAGGCACAAGCATTGAAGTTGGTAGCTCTGAGTTGGATCTTCTTGAACCCAGCTTCTCCACCATGCCTGAGTATCTTGATGCCTGCTTTCATTAAGTTTATTTTCCCTAAGTGGATGATGCAATCTTTAGTGGTACTACATATTCAGGATAGAATTCAGTCATGCTGCTGCCACAGGACTCATACTACTTGACTTTATTCTTGCTGTCAAATTCCACTGAAGCAAAAAAACAATTAAGAACTTTTGCGTCTCTTTATGTCACTGTAGACACCATGAGAGTGCTGGGTCATGTTGTATTCACCATTTCTTCTTTTTTATCAGCTCCTGGCACACCAAATGCTTTGGGACAGTAACAAGAAATGATAGGTGCATCACTGCCATGCCAGTTACAGCTGCATTTGCAATAGGTGTTGCAGTGTACACAAATGACCAGCCACTCTGGTCAAGACAGCAGTTCAGCTCTGCTGGTGTGGCCGACACAGACTTGAAACAAATGAACCACTCCAATGGGAGCACTTCATTTGTAGCCTGAACTCCTGCCATGTGCATTAGAGTGCACACTAATGCATGCCAGGAGTTATGGCCCCTATATTCTGTTTCCATCTCTGTCCTCAGTCCTCTGAACTCCCCCAAGCTTCAACTGTAGCCATGATGCTGACTTCTCCCCCCCCACCTCAACATTAGTGGCTGTGTGACTTTTTGTTACAGTCAACATCTGGGTGCCCAATACCTGTCAGCATGTGTCCCCCCCATATTAATGTAGCACAATGGGAGCCCACCCCAGTTTGCCAAAATAATTCATTGTACTTTGTTTTTTTACTACCGACACCGGGATGCCCACTTCCAGTGTCAGATGCACCCCCAATCCATTTCCTGTAGCCAACATCGAGGTACCCAATCCCTGTGTCGGCATCCCCCCCACTCACAGTATTGTGGCACACTGTGACCCCTTCCCAGTGTGCCTAAATGTTGTTGTTTTTTAATCTGTAATATAAAGAAGCCACCCTCCGGTGATTTTCTTTTACCTGTTAAAAATGAAAACGGTCCCTCGTCATCTCCCCAGTCCCCCATCCCCACTCACCTTCTGTGCACCCCACCTCCCCACACCCCCACTCCATATTTATCTCTGGAGGTCAAGAGCAGTGATCTTCTCTGAACTGGGAACATGTCTGCACTCTTCAAAGCCGACCGGCAAACTAAGAAATCAAAGGTAAGCACCATATAATGGCAGTAAATTGGGGTTTCAACTTAGGTTGATATCTCAGCCACTTTTTTGAATTTTGGACCCACATTTTCTACATGGGTTCTTGGGGCCCCATCTCCTGAACACTGTCACTGTCATTTCATTACTCAGTCCTGAAAGGTGATTTCACGGTCGCTGCACGGAATCACTTTCAGGACCAAGTAACGAAATGACAGTGCCACTGTTCATTAGGTGGGGTCCATGAAAGCTTATGTTGCAAATTTGGTGAAAAAATTCCAAAAAAATGACTGCATTATGAGCATGCATTGTGCAGTTTCTACGCACATTTGTAACTTCACCAATTTTCGATATTTTCACTCCAGATTTTCAACATTGCCATTTTTTCACACCTCCTTATGAACAGTACAACTGTCATTTTTCACATCCTGCCTGACGTATTTTCACACCTGTACTGCAGAATGGTGCAGCCATTGTGCAAAACCAACTTTTGGAATGGATTAATGTAATCACAGTGTCATTGGTCATGAGATGGGGTCCCAAAAACACCATGTTGAAAACTTGGTACAAAAATACCCCAAAACAATGCATAACTTTGGCAAATTTTAATGTTTTCACTCCAAATATTCAGCATTGCCAGTTTTTCATGTTACCTCATGAACAGTATAGCTGTCATTTGTCACCTCCTGCCTGAAATAAGTTTTTGCACTTGTGGAGCCGAATGGTGCAGTCATAGCACAAAATCACCTTTCAGGATTGAGTAACAAAATGATAGTGCCACTGTTCATGAGGTGGGGTTCCAAAAAGCCCATGTTGAAAATTTGGAGTGAAAATACCAACAAACGCCCGGGGCATTAGGGTTTCCAACTGTAACGTCCCCCCCAACCCTGTAGAAACTGACAGGCATCAGGGGTGTGACTTGGGGTCATCAGCCATAATGCTCCCTCAATTCCACCCTCACCCTGCAGCCAGTGACAGGCATCAAGGTGGGCCTTGGGCTCTTCAGCCATAACATTCACCCCATTCTCCTATAATGCACCCATCTCAGCTTATTTCCTTATGGAATTGGGTAAGTGTAAGGCCCGAAGACCCCAAGGTACACCGCAACACCTGTTGGTGTCTGCAGGATGCTATGAGGTGGAATGGCATGAGCATTATGGCTGACGACCCAAAGGCACACCCCCCAACACCTGTCAGTCTCTGCAGGGTGGGGGTTGGGGTTTGCTTTAGGGTTGGAAACCCTAACTCCTCAGTAAGGAAGTAAATCAGTGAGGGGCACTAGTCGTCACCTACCTTGATTTCAGGAAAGCCTTTGACACCGACTAACATAGAAGGCTGATTAACAATGTGGGTTGCCTGGCCATGGGGCACAAGCTGATACACTGGGTTAGAAACTGGCTGACTTACAGTAGGCAAAGGGTTGTGGTAATAGGAACCAATCTGAGGAGAGGGTGATGACCACTGAGGTACCTCAGGGATCAGTCCTGGGACAAATCCTATTCAACGCCTTCATTACAGATATTGTGGAAGGGCTAGAAGGAAAGGTATGTCTGCCTATTTGCAGATGACACCAACATCTCTAACAGAGTGAATACTCCAGAAGGGGTGGAGAAAATGAGCTTGGACAAGGAGAGGCTTGATAAATGGCCTGAGGGTGGCAACTGAGGTTCAATGCAAAGAAGTGCAAATAATGTACCTGGAAAGAGGGAAACCTGGGGAGTGTTACAGGATGGGGGGAGGTGCTGACGATCATCAAGGAAGAAAAGCACCTAGGAGTTATCAGTTCTGATGACCTTATGGTGTCAGAACAGAGCACAAATGTTGCAAGGTGGGCCAGTGACATGCTGGGGTGCATAGGAAAAGGTACCACTAGCAAAAGGTGTGAGGTGGTGATGCCATTGCATAATGTATTAGTGAGACCTATCCTACAGTACTGTGTGCAGCTCTGGAGACCACAACTGCACACGGACATTGACAGGGTGGAGGCACTCCACAGAAAGTCAACCAAGATGGTACATGGCTTGCAATACAGAACATATCAGGAGAGATTACAGGACCTCAATACGCACTCATTGGAGGAAAGGAAGGAGCGGGGGAACATGCTACATATATTCAAGTACCTCAGGGCCATAAACAAGGTGCACGGGCGGACATCTTTCAGTGCATCAAACATTTTGCATTAACACATTTTTTTTTTTGTTGTTGTCAGTATTCATTTTTTTCCCTCACTAGTCTTTCAGGTTAAGTAGTGTTACTTCCTGCTGCCATGTCTGCTGTTACCATTGATGTGCTTGTTTCCTTGTGTTCTCTGTATTTATTTCATTTGTGCCAGAGGCCCCTCACCTTGGAGACTAGTATCCCTTTTGAGGCTGTTCTATTGTACCTGGTCCCACCCAGAGAGTCCCATCATGAGTAAAGAATGGACCTTTGTATGGTGTTGACCAAAGTAGTAGACCAGGGAAGGGCTGTGGACATGGCCTACCTAGATTTTAGCAAGGCATTTGACACAGTCCCACACAAAAGATTAATAAATTAAACTAGCCTGGGAGTGGGTCCCAGGGTGGTAGCCTGGGTAAAACATTGGCTGGACAACAGGACGCAGAAGGTAATTGTAAACGGAGTCCACTGTGAAGAAAGGGGGGTTAAGTGGGGTACCGCATGGTTCAGTACTGGGTCCAGTCCTTTTTAATGTCTTTATAAGTGACATTGCAGAGGGACTGGAAGGAAAAGTATGCCTCTTTGCAGATGACACAAAGATCTACAACAGGGTTGATACACAAGGAGGCGTGGAAAGGATGAGAAGGTACTTGGCAAGGTTGAAGGAATGGTCAGAAGTATGGCAGCTTGGATTCAATGCAAAGAAGTGCAAAATAATGCACCTGGGAAACAAAAACCCAGGGGAGGAGTACACAATGGGTGGGAGGTAGTAACAACAATAAAAATGGATAGGGACCTAGGGGTAATCATATCAGATGACCTTAAGGTTGGCAAGCAATGTGAGAAGGCAGTAGGGAGGGCTGGGGGGATACTGGGATGTATAGGGAGAGGCATCACCAGCAAAAAACAGGAAGTTGTTATCCCTCTTTACAGACAGTTGGTGAGACCCCATCTGGTGTATGGCGTCCAGTTCTAGAAGATGGAGGCAGTCCAGAGGAGGGCAACTAAAATGGTACTGGGTCTGCAAGAGAAGCCATATGAGGAGAGACTAAAGGAGCTTAATATGTATACCCTTGAGGAAAGGAGGGAGAGGGGGGACATGACAGAAACGTTTAGGTACCTAAGTGGAATCAACAAAGTCCAAGAGGGTAGCATCTTTCAGAAAAAGAGATGTGCAAGAACAAGAGGACACAACTTGAAGATGAGGGAGGCAGCTCAGGGGCAATGTGAGGAAGTAATTTTTCACAGAGAGGGTGGTGGATGCATGAAACAGCCTTCCTGAGGAGGTTGTGAGGTCTAAAAATGTGGGAGAATTCAAAAATGCATGGGATAGACATGAGATAATTCTGGTGGGGAGTAGGAAGAAACAGGCTGTTGGTTAACTAAGATCTGCAGCTTATCCTATAGGTAGGGAAATGGGCAGACTAGGTGGGACAATCAGTCCTTATCTGCCATTAAAGTCTATGTTTCTATGTTTCTATAAAGAACCTTGGGGAGACTCATGAGCTGCACATGTCATACTGCATGCTAGTATATATACTGTAATTGTTAAGTTTCAATAAATACATGGCAATAAATACATAGATGTAGCTATTTCCTACAAGACAGATGTGTATGCTCATTTGTTCAGGGAGAGGGGGATGATTGGGGCCTATAAAACAATTTACATTTGTCCCTGAGTAGAAAGTGTTCAACTCATAAAATCAGATTCAGATGAAATACATGTAAAGTGTGTGTGCACTTAGACTTCTTTGCTGCAAAGTAGAATAATGCAACATGAGAGTCTCTGTCTCATTTCCCCAGGTTGTGTGTGCCTTACTAGCCGCTTTGGTAGCAGTATGCTGTATGTGTGAAAAGCAGCACAATCTAGATGTGGGTCTCTGCAAATGGTATAGTCTAACAATGCTGAGAAATAGTAACAGCAGGGTGTCCTCTGATGGTGGTTAAGACTGCAGTATATGAAGTCAAAGATCTAGTTAAATCTCTTTATAACATGGGTTTCTAAAATACTGTCTTCTGATTTGTCCAAATCGGTCACCTGACCGTTGATTAATCCCTGATATACCCACAGTTGCATGTTCACATGGCTTTATTTCACTGTTTCTTTAGGTAAAACTCTAACAAAACATTGCCCATGTTATGCAGAGAATAATGGATAGACAAGTGTGTGTTATGGATTTTTATTACACACCCGAGGTGTGTGATGACCCACGAAGCTCGAGAGAGTTTACAGTCATCACACACAGAGGTGTGTAAAAATCACTTAGCACACACTTGCCTATCTTTTATTTTTATAATCACTGGTGTTTTGCACTGTTTGCTCGGCTTTTCATATCAACCAGCTGGTTGATATGACTTTTTAAACCGGTTAAATATGACATGGAGAAATATTCACTGAAACAGAAAATAAATGTGGATACATGAAGCAACAGAAAGCAAGAGATAAAATAAAATCCAGATATGATTGTAAAAAAACATTAAAATTAAAAGGAAAGAACTATACACACTATAACTTTGGATGAAGGCACCTCTTGATAAAGCCAAGACACTTGGTGAAATGTTGAGGCTTGCCAATATTTAAATAAAGAAGAAGTTTTGAAATTTAAGAAATACTGTCTACGGGACTGAATTTGTCAAGTGCCACCATATTTGACACTCTGTAATAGAGTACACGTTCGTATCTATCGACACATCAGGAGTGGCAGCAAAAGGAATATTTAAAAATTTCCATTTCCTGTGGGATTGTGCTTTACTCTATGATATGCTCCTAAGAATATCAGCAAGAGAACGCCAAGCGATAATTAAAACAAACCTCAATGATAAGCATGGCTACAAAGATGTGAATCAGCCACTGTGCAAAACAGAGGACAGCTCATAAAATAGGAGCAACTATGGGGACAAAGCCTAGTGATGACCACCACCAACAATGATGCCAGAAGTGGCAATGATGAAAAGGAAATGGTCACAAGGAATTCTGGAGGTCAGGGGTAAGGGGCAACAGACTTCTAGGAAAACAAACTGAACTTACAAGCTCAAATGGGCAGACTGGGTGGGCCATAGGCCCTTATCTGCTGACACTGTCTATGTATCTATGTATCTATGTATGTACTGTGGATGAGGCAAAGAACTATCCTGACAACCAAGAATGTCAGCAAGGCAAAGTCAAGCAACAGATGATGTACACATCGATGGGGAATGACTGATTGAGAAGTGAAACAGTTACTACATAAAACAATGCACTGCACACAAAGCAGCAATATCAACAAGGCAAAGCCAAGCAATGACTAGCAGAGATGTTAATTCTGTAAATGGCAATGCTGAGACAAATAGCAAGAATGTTGACATGGCAAAGCCAAGCAACATAGCTGAAAGGAGCCATGGGCCCTGTGAAAACAGGAGGCCAGGCTATAACCAGGAGCCAAACTTACTGTCCCAAAGGATAGGCAAAATGGCAACAGCGGATGGTAGGATGGCCAGAACTCACTCTTTTTGTCAAAGCAGTTGAATCCACAGGAAGGCACCCAGAAGACCATCAACAGAGGCACAATGGGTGGGCTGTGGGAAGCCAATCACAGGAGGCCTTATGGGGGAGACCAACAAAACCGTTGATAGGAAACCAATAGCAACCACTGGCAGGAGACCAGCACAAAACCATGGATAGAAGGCCAACAGCAACCACTTGTGGGAGATCAACCACAGGTAGGGGACCAACAAAGATGGGAGAGGTGACAGTGGTAAGAGAGCAAGCAGCATTGCCACAGCAGTAGCAGTAGCAGAAAAAAGGGCATGAAATCCCCTCACATCACACAGTGAGGAACAGAATACACAGGCCCCAGAACACAACACTGATAGAAAATGATGGCAAACTGAAATAAAATAAGAAAACAACAACAAAGTTCAGGCATCCAGGATCCAAGGAGGGTGTTCTTTATGTCTGATGTTGAGTCAACAGTTGAAATGAAAGAACTGAGGAGCTATGAGGCTACCCACCTTAAAAAGGCATAGATGTAGTGCATCATTGTGGGCAGCTTCAGCTAGATAAAAGAATCTGATTGCTCCTGGCATTCTACAGGTGTAGCTCAATGGAGGGAGACATCCTCAAAGGAGGTCACCCATGACACATCCAAACCATGCCTCCCAACTCACAGAAGTTGAAAAAAAATTAGCCCTCTCGGTTATTGTGATGCTGAAAGGATAAAAACTGTTTAGCTGGGTGCCACTGTAGACTAGACATATATTTGACTTTCAAACTAACAGTTAAATTTGAAGAAAATATACTGTATTTCTCTCACAAAATTATAACACTTAAATATGCTGCTTGCTGCTTCATCTTCTGTTTTATAGTTGTTTAACTTTCAGTCAATGTTCTATTTTGTTTTTCCAGCACTACATACTAATATGTCAAGGCAAAACAATTTAAGACAATTTCATTTTTAGATCACCCTATCAGTAAGGCTCTGAACACTTTACATAATACAAGATACCAACACACACAGAAGACTTAAACAAATGCAATATCTCGAGTAGACATGCCAAACAAATGCAAATATCTTGAAAACCATAGAAGTTATGCATACACAACCAGTGTCAAAATAGTTCACAACAAAAAGACCTTTACAATGAGGATAGTCACCAAGCAGAACTCTCAATAGTTTTTAAAATAATGCTATCTCTGCTGTTGTATTGTAAAGCAGTGCCTGTTGCCAAATCTATCAGCTTGGAAACATAGAAACATAGACTTTGACTGCAGATAAGGACCACTTGGCCCACCTAGTCTGCCCATTTCCCTTCCTACAGGATAAGCTGCAGATCCTAGCTAACCAGCAGCCTACAGTGTACATCACTGTCACATGCGACAGGATGCATTGTAGGTACAAGAAAAGCAATACACTGAGTTGAGATGGAGATCCCCAGGGGTCACAAAACTACCAGAAAGCTAGCAGGCTAATTTAGGAAAAACTCCTGATAGCAGACGGAGGGAAGGACACACTAGAACTTCACACACAAATCAAAACCCTCTTCACAATACAAGTTTTTACAAATTCTGAGTGTACTACTCCTTTAATTAGTCAGTGTTGTGATGGTTGTCTTTACCTGCTCATGCACCAGAGAAGAGCAGTGTTTATTGTGAATGTTCTTTTTTTTATGTGCATGAGCGCTGTCATAATCCCATAGGCAATAACTAGGCATGCAGTGTTCACTCACTTTCCATCAAATCAAAAATGGGATGTGAGCTTTTTTTAACAACATCCAGTGATAAATAAAAGTTTGTTTTGTGATATGACTGCATTACAGATTGCTAGTTTATCTCGGGTACTCGACATCTGTTACTTAGTCATGAGTGCCTGGACCAAGTGACAGTGAATGCTTGTTAGTAGGAGTCCTGACAGTGAGGAGAAGCAGACATTGGGACTGCACACATAGACATAGCATTACTGTGACTGGCAAGATCGAAAAGTTTAAAATGTAAACAATGGTCTGCTACCAGTGTGGTAACACTGAAATGCTGGTAAGCTGAATTTTCGCAAATTAAAAAATATGAAGCCTAATTTCTGAAAATTAATTACATAGTGACACTCTGCAGATGGGCCTAACTAAAATACACAGAAAATTCATACTGTTTAAATTTTATATAACTCGGGGTTAACATTATCCCTTTAAGGCATACTAGCTCACCAATATTGCACTGTCATAGTAAAAGAAAAGAGAATAATAAAAAGGAAAAAAATCACTGAAAAAGGGCACCTGTAACAAACATAGAATGACTGCTCAAAAAGGTAAATTTCAGCCTCTTTTTAAAGAGCAACTCTGCACCTCAAGATATAATTTCATAAATAAGTTGTTTCAGCTGTTACAGTTCACTAGAGAATATATTTGTTTTTTCATTCTCAATGTCTTCTTCCTAGATGTACAACCCATCTTGGTAGTCCATCTAAAATTCTGTATAGAAAGCACTTAAAAACATGTGCCTCTCCCCTATTAATCTCTCTGTGCCTTTGTTTATGACATCATAGAGCTCACCATGAAAACAGACTGTGTTGTCACAAGTGGCAGTTGTGTGGTTAGCAGGGTAGAGTTTGATACATTTTGAAAGACACTGTGGAATAATTGCTGCATTGTCTACAATATTTAGTAGACCAATAGCAAGGGAAAGTAAAGAAAATAAATAACTAGAAAACAATTAAGTTAAAACATATTTGGTATATACCTAGTGTTTTTAAGCTTTTCATTATAACAGAGAGTTGCTTTCTAAATGTACTGTATACACCAAGACAGAACTCTGTAAAGAGATGGGCAGTGAGTTCCAGATGGTAAGGGCCAACACTGCAAAAGTATTATTCCAAGACTGTTTCATAGGGGATCTGGAGACAGTCAATACATTAACCTTGGTAGAGTGGAGAGGGTGGCCCTGGAACATATAAAGCCAACAGTTGTTTATGGTAGCCCAGACCAAGTGCATGTAGGACTTTGTATTTTAATAAAGTAATCTTGAAAATGTGTTTGTCACCAGACTGGCAACCAATGTAGTTAAAGCAGCACAAGTGACTATGCCTGAAGTTTGGAGGATTATGTTCAGGCAAGCTAGCAAGGGACATAGCCTGGGAGTGGGATTACATGTACTTGATACATTCTAGGTAATGCAGTCAAGCCAGTGGGGTACCTTTAGTCCCTTTGGCATTTCTCATACCAGTTCATTTACAATTCCTACAAAAAGTTTATTTTTGAACAATTTGGACCAGGTTGGTTTGGTCTTTGTCAAGCTAACTGCTAGCTACAGGTATAATATTTTTACTGAGTACTGTTTTTGCAATGGTGTGTATGTGTGTGTGTGTGTGTGCATGTGTGAAGGGGGGACTTCATCCCCTGCAAGCTCTAAATTTGAGGTATATGACAGCTGAGCATATCCTTTTTGAACTGTCCAAGTGTTTAATGCAGGTGTGGGGTACTTTGTTAAATTTCAGTTTCTTAACCATGGTATCTGGCTACATAATATAGGTTTATTCACAGTATGACAGCCTTTAGCCTTAATGAGATTCTTTTGGGAAGGCTGAGTAGGTCACTTAGTGTATAGCTGAGCATGCAATGCCATTTTGGATCCTACACTTAAACAGATTGTAAGGAAAAGTCACTTTGTGCTAGGTACTGATGCTGTTGCTGGAAAAAAAAACTGTCTAGTGAAGGTTCATCTTGTTGTCAGTTAATGCCCAAGAACACGATTCCCTCAAGCACAGAAATTTATCAAGCATAAAAGCCTGTGCTGAAATGCTGAAAACATAAATCAAATCATGGAGGTTTGTCACACACATGCAATGCATTCAATTGGAATACATTTCAACCCTTCCCCAATACATACACTACCTGGCCTTGCTGTCAACTATTATATAAAAGGAACAGTTATTAAATAAGCATTACACACATCCAACTATAACATACAGTATATATGTGCATATGTATGTACTGTATATATGATAGCAAGTATCCACAGTATGAATTATTAACATATGGTGTATTGGTCAGATACAAGGCAGTTTTGAAATATAGAAAAAAGGAAAAAAAAAACTGCATCACACACCACAAGGGCTTTAAGCAAATCATAAATTGAAATAGCTCAAGCATATTGCCATGCAGCAAAGAATCAAGAATGCCACAGTCCCAACTGGTTTCACATGTAGTGCACTGTCAGGGGACGGGGAGTGCTCATGATGGTGCATGTTTCATATGCCTCTAAGGAATCATTAATTTATTTTTTTATTTTTACACTTGAAAGTGTAGTAGTGTCACAAAAACAGAGTACAAAGTACTAATAAATATAAACATGTCCAAAAACAATCTCTGCTACAACATAAGAAAGTGCTAAGCTGACAAAGCAATACTACAGTACTAAGCAAAAAAAAAAAAAAAGATTCTTTATAGCAATTTGAACCCAGACCTCTCCATTGAACTAGTTGGCTGTATTCAGTTAAATTTCTATTTTACTTGTTTACCGGGTGAGTACACTGGACGATAGGATACGTTTACAGGCATCACGCAAGTGTTTTCATCAAAACAAAATTGAACATCGATTACATACAATAATATAAATCACAGTACACATACAGTATCATACTGAAGGAGGAAAAATGTTCAAACACATTTGAACATGTGGGATTAGTAATATTATAATGCAAATAAGTATATTTGCCATTCATATAAATAATTTGGAAAGCATTTTCAAATTTTAAAGTCAATAACATTTATACACAGTCATAAGCAAAAAGTGGCTTAACAACTTATTTCTAAAAATGTGTAAAGATGTTGCTACATGACTCTCTGTTGGAAGCCTGTTCCATTTTCTGAGAATATAATAAGAGAAAGCTTTTTGTTCCATTACTGCTTTGCATGATAGGATTACCAGCAATGACTGGTCGACTGACCTTAAGCCCCAGTTTAAATCATACTTTTTTAACAAGTGAAACAGAGGGTTTCTGTCACATAACCTAACATTTTTAAAGACAAGTAAATGAAAGGCATCTTTTTGTGCCAATGGCAACCATTTTGATTTTCATACATTTTATGGGGTTGTTTTACTGCAGTATGTTTATGCTGTTTCAATAAGGGATCTGTTTATAGCACTTGTGGTGTGTGGTGCCATTTTTTCCTTATTTCTGTTGCTTTTATAACCTGGCAGAAACCCTGTCAGTGGAGTGGAATTTGCCTTACCCATTTCTGGTATATAATGGATTCTTTATTTGTGACATTTTTGAATTAGACAGAGGACAAAAATTTTACGGTATCAGAATCTGCAATGTCAGTGTTAATGGTTCAGTAGGTGGTATGCTTGCCTCTGGTGCTGGAAGATCAGAAGGTCAGGGGTTCAAGCCCCAAAACAAGCACTTGGGGTAGTACCCTAACTGATACTATAGTGCAGAACTATGGTGGTGCTGCAATGTTCTTTTGGTTAAGACATTAAACCAAGGTCCCTTCTGCCCATCACTGCTCACATTTTAGGTGCAAGTAAAAGAGGAAAGCTGTGTGGAATGAGAAAATTCTGAATTTGCACAATGATGATGGAATTTCATGAAATTCTGTGAATTTCACAGAATTCCATTGGAATTTTGCCAGATTTTAAAAATGTAGTAATTGAAACATAACTCATCCATCATTTAAGCTAGAGGTCTGAAATTTGGCAAGTATACTACTTTGGTAATAGGCTACTAATGTTTCCAACATCATGAATAATGGATGGACAGTTTAAAAACTAAAGGTGCTCAAAATTTGTCATTTTATTTTTTGTGCAACATTTCATGAATATTTTCATCTGCAAATATCTCAGCCATGTATCTGGTCAGAGATCTTTAATTTGGCATGATTACTTGATAATAGGTGTTCTAACAATGTTCCATATTTTATGACAATATGCTGCATCATCTCAAAATTATATGTGCTCACAATCTGTCATTTTAATTTTGGTGGGAAATGTTATGAAAAAAATCATCTGTGTATAACTCAGGCACCTTTGTAGATAGACATGTGTAAATTAGCACATATAACCTTTTTGTAATGCATATAGAATGACCTAAGTATGGAGAGAATTGGATTAGAGCTTTTTAAGTTATGGGGGTTCAAATCTTTTATATGTAAATATTTGCAAAATTTTGTGAAAACTAACAAAAATGTGGATGTTTGTAACTTCTCTGCTCTTGCATGCATAGACTTAACATCTGACATGCATATCTATAGTCAGTGTATCTAGTGTATCCTGGTGTCTAACACAACTAGATAAATTGGTTTAGCAGTTTTAAATTTGCAGCAGAAAAAAAACATTAGAAACATTTTCTCACATATTTATGATAGCATATACTGTGAAATTAGAAAATTCCAAATATATGGAATTTTTCATGAAATTCTACAATTTTCACAAAGACTCATGGAATTTGACTTTAAGTACAATTTCTGGCAGCAAGCCATAGATCAAATTGGCACAATAGTCTCTTTGTAAAGTCTAAGAACCTGCCAAATTTAATGGCATTGCATTCTCTAGTTTTACATTTTCAGGGGTTTATAAATTTGTAGTTTACATTCTTGCAAAATGTAATGCTTAAATGTTGGGAAAGTTTGACTACTTTTAATGCAATTCCATTTAAAGCTACAAATATGAACTTTTTTCTGAAATGATCATATTGGTATAGTAGTTTAAATGTTTCAACTCTGGATAAATTTGGATATGTAGTTTTAAAATTAGAGGGGAATAACTGAAATTTAAATTTTGTTAACATGTTTGGCAGGCTATAACTCATTCCAATTTAAAGCTAGATTCTGAAACTATGTACATATACAAATGCAATGATAACCTGTTTAACTGTCAAATTTGATGACATTTCAATGAATAGTACTATTAAAATTACACTAAATTACAGAAATCGAAATTTTTGCAAAATGCTTGGTTACCTGTAACTCAGCTCCAATTGAAGCTTGAGACTTAAAATGTGGTGCAGATACCCATGCTAGATGCTTCTCTAAATCTTGATATTGTGGAGAAATTTGGATAAGAAATTTTAAAAATGATCTCAAAATAACTGAACATTAAATTTTAATTAAATGTTTGGCCACCCATAACTCTGCCCCCTTTCAGATAACAACTCTGAAATGTGGTACATTTTTGTAAGCCTTTGGGTACTGTGTCCATTCCACATTTGATGTTATTTGGACATGTACTGTTAATTTTATAGCAAAATAACTGAAATTTAAAATGTTGTGAAATTCCATGGAATGTTCACAGAATTTCCACAAAATTCTGCAGAATCAGAATGGTCATTCCATGGGCATTAAGAAGACAGAATGTTATATCCTGCATGGCTCTATAAATGATCCAATAGCACTTATCAATAAATCACAGGGGATTTTTTTTATTGTAAAAATCAATACAGAACATACTAAAACTAAAAATATTACACCCAAAATCAACAAAAAGAAAAAGCAAACAAAGGAAACGGAAAAGATTATCAGTCTTCATACAGTATAAATCTTGAAAATGTTATGAAAAAACATAACCATATGCAGAACTATAACTGGGAGAAGAGAAAGAAAAGGCAAAACAATACAAAGCACTTGTGAGAAAAGAAAAAAAAAAGAAAAAGAAAAACATAGTCTGATCACCACTGAAGAAACACCCTTCAAACAAATTATCAGAATTTGAGCCTTTTTATAATCATACCCCAAGAATAGGTGATTTTCTTTTTTATTAAAATAAAAACTGATACGGAAACTCAAGAAGATATTGCATAATCATATCAAGAAAACAAAGGCAAACACATGGTACATAAAATATAAAGAAAAAAAATCAGCAGAAAATAAAAATGAAAATCAAACACCAGTATATTTCAAAGGAAAAAACATACAAGATCAGAATAAAGAACTTTAACAGTCCAGTGCTCAAACCCTTCTCATCAGTCAAACTCAAAGCATCGTACTACCATCCATGGAGTTTTTGCTCACTAAGATGCAGTCACTGAATGGTCCATTTTATAGACTTGCATCAAACTTATCTGAACATTATGAATACTCTACCTATAATCCAGTCTTTTCTGCTGCATGGTAAAGGCACAGCAGGCTTGCCACAAATAAAATGTTATCAATGCAAAAACTAGCCAAATAGTGCTTTTATGATACTTTGGTCATCCTGAAGACAGGATTCCTAAAACTAATTCCTCATAACCCATAGAATTAAACAATGGTTCTTGCCAGTCTACAGCTAAAGCATCCCATAAACCCTTAACATATGGGCATTCAAAATATAAATGTTCTTGGGTTTCTGGCTGAGGGCAATTTCTCTCACTGACACTCTTATGTTTATGAGAATTCTTTACACCTAATTTATCATGGCACGACAACCAAGCCATGGCCTATGTGTTGACAGGTAATTTCTTAACCTATCAGAAGGCCAGTACTATACCTGTCTGGTGGGTGGGACAAGGACACATTTAGAAATCTACTTTTTGTGCCACTATAGGGTCCATAATTATATCATGCAATTTCTTCTGAGAGAGCTGTTGTACATGGACATAGGACATATTGAAGGTATCAATAGAGGGGATTTAGGAAGCCAAATCACACCCGCTTGCCATGAAGGAGATATCCTATCAAACCAGTCCTTTACCAAAGGAGCTCAAATCTTAGGTTTCTGTTGCAAGACAATCCAAAGTTCTGAACAATAAGATACTATAAAAGAAAATTAGGGGGCAAACCATTCCTAACCTACCCTTATTTATTGCCTTGTCAGTCACATCCATCTTTAAAGGGTCAAGACAGTTCCTCCAAACCATCTAAAAACATAAACTAAACACCTGCACATCTGTCTCCATGGGCAGGGGAATAATTACACAAACATATAGGAATCAGCAATGACTTTATTAGCAGAACCCATTTGTTTTTTGATAAAGACCAAGAACTCTACAAAGGCACTATCCAACTAGCTTGCTTCAAAGCTGCATCCCAATCAAAAGGACACTGTCAGCCTTTTAAGCAATTTTCATGACCCTTCTCTGTTTGTGCCTGTAAACAGTACTCTCAAAGCAGTTTCTTGGATAACCTTCCAGTTGTACTTGTTTTTCATGTAAACATTAATTCTTTGAAAAAATGCCTTTCAGTTGTCTCAGCCTTTTTTCTGCCATGTGCTCCTTCTTGCACATCCCCATACATATACATGATAATCCTGCCAAACTCAAACATGGATGAGTTTGGTGATTTGGGGGGCAATTAAAGACAATAGCTGGCAGTAAGAACTGATCTTCCTTGATTTCAGCAATACCTGTAGTTTGTCAAACCAAGGAGTATTTCATAAAAAAATCACTGCTTAAAGGATAAAATGGAATGCATTGCATCTGCACTGGCACTGATGCTGGAGCACATGTCCTGAGTCCTGGATTTACTTTTCTAGGCTTTTTTGTAAAAATGTATGTTTACATGAAAAACAAGAACAGTGGTGTCTTGTTATAATGAACGCCTCAGGGTCCAGCCAATTTGTTTGCTGTAGCAATGGTTTATGATAAGGAGACCACAATTTACTGTTTAAATTTGCAATTGTCTGTGAGAGGGCAGACTGCAAAAGCAGCATCCAAGAGCAGTAAACTGAGCGCAGTAAACCACAAAAGTATTGTGAGCCATAATCATTCCCTAATAATGTATTTTAATAATATCATATTCAAGAGTTTGTCACTTGCCTTGGGTCACAGGTCTAAGCACAGCACTCCCCTACACAAGAACCTACTGTCCCTCAAATCACTCAGTAATTTTTATAGCAGACTAGAAGAATGAAAAAGTAAGCCACTCTTCTCTGGCCAGTGACTTTGTTATTGTTTAGGCAGACATGCTGCAGCATCATACTCAGTGGTGGCAGGAATGGAAGAATAAGTGCTACGTGAGGCAGTTTAATTTTTTTTTTTAAATACAGATTTTAGGAAGCAGGAAAGCTGAAAGAGAAAGACTGGCAGTCTAAGAAAGGACAGGAACAGCTGTGATGGATTGCATTGTTTTCACCCATTAACACCTTCTAAGGATTAAGTTGAAAACAATGGGACTCTTCACAGCTGTTCCCTCTATCTGGGATTCACTATAATGAGGGACTTTATAGCAAGGGAACACTGTACAATTGACATTCATTTAAGAAACTGCTTTGAGAATACAGTTTACAGACATAAACATTAGAGGGATCGTGAATATTGCACAAAATGCTGACAGCTTCCCTTTAAGCTGACAAAAGTATCCCTTCCAAAACAGTACAGCTAATATTTTAAGAAAAGAATCCACAAGCGGGATGTTGGCAAGTATGGATACATCAGGCTTAGGTACCAGCCCTTAAAAAATATACCACTACTATTCTGGTAAATAACATGGGAGCCAGATGCATCTGAGAAAGCTTGCAATATCTCATATGCAGCCTGACCAGATGCTTGAGCTTGTAAAAGTAAACAAATGCAGGGATTTATTTAACTCCAAAAATTGATTAGCCTTTTGCTCATAAAAGTGCTAAAACATTGTGAAAATGCATAGCACTTGCCTCACTGTGTTTAACATACATAACACTGCTAGAAAACCAATACGAGTACTTTCTGTACAGTTAGCATTGTCCCAAGAAAAAAACTGCTAATCAATTATTTAAAACCCTGAAATGTTATCAGTATAAGCCATAACCTTAATTTCTGTGGGTATTCCATGAAGTGCCAAGCCACGTATTTGGTGGAGTATACTGAACTATTGTAGCAAGGGATCCAAACACAACACATATAACAAAGGACCAAGAGAACACCCTTGACAACACCCCATAGAACTTATATAGATGTACCTTTGCAACCACTAACCATGAGGGTAACTGTGGCACCTTTATACAAGAGGGAAATGCACTTCAGAAATTCCTGTGTGATACCATATTTACCCAAAGCATCAAAAATATAATTACGCAATAGGCTATCAAATGCCTTAGCCTGGTCAATAGACAATCTATAACCTTGTAAATGGCCCAGCCTGTCTCACTCACAAACCTCCCTTACCACAATGAGGTTATCAAATATAGACCTGTTGGGAAGAGCACAGGACTGAAACTGGCAAAATTGATATTCTGCTACACTGGACAGCCTAAGTGTCAATATTTTTAAGAATTTTAATGTCCACATTCAATAGACTCAATGGTCTCCAATTATTAATGTTCCTCTCATCACCGTTCTTAAATAAAAGTACTAAAAGTGCCCCTGACATACAACCCAGAACTGTGCCAGTGTCTAAAATGTGATTATACACTTCTGGCAAAATTGGGCTCAGTTTTTCCGTAAATGTCTGGTGCAGTATTGCTCTTTAAAGACTGAATAGCAAAAGATACTTCTCCAGAAGAAATGGGAAGACAAACGGTATTGGGGGGGGGGGGCAAGTCTAACAAACCTTCTATATTTTGGATATGTACCTACTACCAAAGGAGGCCTTCACATAATTATCCACTTCTCAAAGGAGACCTTCAGTATCTGAAATTTCTTGCTCATTAAATCTGTCCTATTTCAATGTACAAGAGTAAGGAGGTTTCCACAATGTCATGGCCAACATTCCCCCATTAATAAGAACAGGTCCATGAAACCCATACTCCCAGGATGTACCTGGAAACAAGCAGTCTCATTTTAGTGCTGGATGGATGCTGAACAGAAGTGGGCAATCATTAAGAAGGGTCTGAATGAGGCCACAAACACATGTGCAAAGTCTCAGAGTAAGCAGTCCAGGTCAACAAAACCTAGCTGACTCAGCAAGGAAGTGGAAGGGAAGGTGAAGGATAAGAGATTGGCCTTCAACAGGTTCAAAAAATCTGAGTACGAGGAAGACACAGAGGTGTACACGAAGGCATCTAGGGAAGTGAGTAGGGCAGTTAGGGCAGCTGAAGCAGCAAGGGATCTGAAATTGGCTCATGGGACCAGAGAGGGGAAGAAGGAGTTCTTCAAGTACATAAGGAAGAAGAGGGATTGTAGAGATGAGATTGTTAGAATCAAGAGAGAGGGAAGGAGGGAGGATGGTAATAAAAAGGGGAAGACCAGGCAGAGGCACTCAACAAGTACTTCTGCTCGGTGTTCATGAAAGAAAAAGATGGCCCAATACCACAAGAGAAAAAGGGGAAGGGTGGGGGCAGAGGGAACAGATGGGGTTATCCAGGAGAATAGGGTTCAAAAAGGCCTTAAAACCTTGCAAGTGGACAAGATACTGGAGTCCTGAAGGAACTGGCAGAGGTGCTGGCAAACCTTCTGGCAGACCTGTTTAACACCTCCTTGGGGACAGGGAATGTGCCCAGGGACTGGAAGATGGCTCACCTGGTGCTCCGCCACAAGAGTAGGCCCAAGGACAAACCAGTCAATTACAGACCGGTGAGCTTGACTTTTATAGTGGGGAAGTTGATGGAGACCATTCTGAAAGAGAGGCTGATAACCTTTCTGAATAGTAAATTAAATCATTCAAATCAAAGTTTATTTGTAATGCGCTTTTCAAAATACCAAGGTGCAGATTCATAATAAAATTAACATCCATCACAATAAATACAGATATAAAAACAAAAGGCAACAGGATAACTTATTCAAAGGCTAATTCAAATAAATAGCTCTTCAAAGAGACTTTAAATGACTCTGTGGACAGGCACTCTCTAAACCAATGAGGTAGAGAATTCCACAGGGTTGGGGCCATGAAAGAAAAAGCTCTAGCCCCAGATGACTGAAGGCAAACCCTGGGAATCTCTAACAATCCCTCATTGCCGGAACGGAGTGGGTGGAGAGGGTGGTAGGGTTGAAGGAGATCTTGCAAGTAGCCCAGTCCCTGTCTGTGTAGGGTCTTATAGGTCAGCAACGCGACCTCGAAGGTGATCCTCCATCACCCCGGCAGCCAGTGCAGTTCGCGCAGCACAGATGTGATATGGCAAGTTCTTGGTAACTCAGTCAACAACCTGGCTGCAGCATTCTGCACCAGCTGCAGGCAATGGAGATCCACCCCAGGCAACCCTAGATATAGAGTATTACAGTAATCAAGACACAAAGAAACAAAGGCGTGAACCAACACAGGAAGATCATCATGTGGAACAAGATGTTTTATCCAGGCTATATTCCTCAGATGGTAAAAGGAAGACTTTACAACGGCTGACACATGTGTCTTCAGTGTCAGCTCGATTTCAAGAATTATGCCCAGATTCCGCTCCTGTTCAGAAGGTCTCAACTGGTTACCCACTAACACAAGGTCAGAGGGAAACCCAGGAGTTAACTCCTCTGCACGGTGAGCCAGGTCCACCACCAACACCTCAGTCTTGTCCAGATTCAGTCTTAACCAGTTAGCACTCATCCAGTCCTGTATCTCAGCGAGGCAGTTGTTAAAGACCGATAAGGCGTCATTCTGTTCAAGTACAAAGAACATATAGAGCTGAGTGTCATTTGCATAGCAGTGAAAACTCAGCCCATAACACCTTATAATGTCTCCCAATGGCAGCATGTACACCGTGAACAACATGGGGGAAAGCACAGAACCCTGTGGCACCCCACAGGGCAGAGCAAAGGGAGCAGAGGAAAAAATTCCTGATACTACCCTCTAAGTTCTGCCCGTGAGGAAAGAATGGAACCATCTGAGGACTGCACCTGACAGTCTACAAAGCAGCCGCAGGTGCTCTAGCAACATCCCATTGTCCACAGTGTCAAATGCTGCAGAGAAAGATCAAGGAGAACCAAGATCGAACAGCTGCTCCAATCTCTTGCTATTAGGAGATCATTCAGTTATCGAACCAACGCTGTCTCGGTACTGTGCCTCTTCCTGAAACCAGACTGGAGAGGATCATAGACTTCATGGGTGGTAAGAAAGTCATCGAGCTGCAATGCAACTACTTTCTCAATAACCTTGCCCAAAAAGGGCAGGTTAGAGATCGGTCTGTAGTTAGCGAGACAGTCTGAGTCAAGGGAAGATTTCTTCAAAAGGGGTGTAATGATAGACTCTTTCAGAGACTCCGGAAACACACCTTGGTCCAAAGAGCACCAGACTATCTCAGCAAGGACTGGTCCAATCGCATCTACGCACTCCACAAGGAGGCATGTAGGACCAGGATCCAAATTACAGCAAGTCGGTCACAAGCCCTGGACAATCTTCATGATATCCATGATTGCTGGCTGCTCAAAATCTGTCCAGGCAGACCGAGGGCCTGTAACCTCGCATCGATCACTGCCATGATCATTAGAATGCGTATTGTGGATCTCTGACCTGATCGATGACACCTTATCATCAAAGAACCGAGCAAACTCATCACACTTTATTTGTGAAAACGCTCTCCAACCCTGCAGACAGGCTGGATTGCACAGTCTGTCCATGGTCTGGAAGAGCTGAGCTGGTCGATTTCTTGATGCAGCTATCTCCCTGGACAGGAACTCTGCCTTCTTACAGGAAATTTCTGATTGATAGTCCATATAATGGGCCATCAATCTAAGTCTGTCATCTTCCAGGCTGGATTTCCACCAGCAGCATTCCAATCTTTGCCCCACTCTCCTCAACTCCCTCAATGTCCCATCAAACCAAGGGGACCGAGTGTGGAGGGAGAGGGGGTGAACACGGACAGGTGCTATGGGATCAGAGACTTCATCACATATTATTATAGTGCACTACTAAGACATCTGTTTCCATGCACTCCATGAGGCCAAGCAGTAGGTCCAGCACGCCATCAGACCCTTGGAGTAACTCCCCTTAAAGGGCGGTACTGGACCATCTCCAAAGGGGTTGGTCTCATGGGGGGGCTGTGAAATTGAACCTTATAGAGAGATGGTCAGACTACCCAACTGGTTCCACAACCAGTTCTGTGATCTCCATCCCCAGGGTGAACACCAGATCCATAGAGTGATCCTGAATTTAGGTAGCAGTGGTAACAACCTGTGTAAAGCCCAATGAAATCATCAGTTGGAGAAAGCTTTGACCAAAATGCGAGAGTTCATTGTCGACCCAGGCATTGAAGTCCCCCAGGACCAACCACCTGGAGGGCTCCAACACCAGATCGACAATGAAGTCTGCAACTTCCTGCAGAAAAACTTTCTCATCACCGGGTGGACAGTAGACAAGCAAGATTCTGCTGCCCACACCTGCTCCCATGATACACTCGAAGGATCTAGGGGTCACCACTGGAACCTCTACAAGGCCCAATTTCTATTTAAAACATATAGCGACCCCCCCCCTCGATCCAATCTCGGGTGATGTATCACCGAGTACCCGGCTGGAACAGCTGACTCCAATATGGGACCAGAATTCTCATCCAGCCAGGTCTTGGTGATGCAAGCCAGGTCAGATGACTCAACAATATCAGCAATAATTGCTGTCTTGTTCTTTATAGACCTGGCATTGCATAACACTGCCCACGTTGGATGAGAGGCCTTGGAGGAGCGGGCCACTTGCCCACTTCAGGATGAGGATGACTACAGGATGAGAGACAGCATGGATTTGTCTCGGGAAGATCTTGCCAAACTAACCTAATCAACTTCTTTGATTGGGTCACTAGGTTGGTTGACGAAAGCCATGCTGTAGATGTCCTGTATCTGAACTTCAGCAAGGCTTTTGACTCGGTGTCACATGGGAAGTTACTGAGCAAGCTGAGGGACCTGGGGCCAGGGGATAAACTGGTGGGGTGGGTTGGGAGCTGGCTTCAGGGCAGACAGCAGAGGGCAGTTGTAAGGAGGGAGATATCCAAGCCAAGACCCATAATGGTGGGGTACCACAGGGTTCAGTGCTGGGCCCTGTTTTGTTCAATGTCTTCATAGGGGACATTGCAGAAGGGGTCAAGAGTAAGATCAGCCTGTTTGCTGATGACACAAAGATTTGTGCAAAAGTGGACAGTGAGGAAGGGAGGCAGGCACTCAGTGAGGATCTAGCTAAACTCGAATAATGGTCAGAGAAGTGGCAGTTGGAGTTTAATGCTAAGAAGTGCAAGGTCATGCACCTCAGAGCCATAAATCCCAGGATCAGCTACTGGGGGTATGAGTCACAGGGGACATAAAGGTATTGGCACAGTGTAGGAGGGTGGTAGCAAGGGCAAATTGGATGCTGGGGTGCATTGCCAGGGGTATCACCTCCAGAAAAGAGGAGGTCATCCTGCCCTTGTATAAATCACTGGTGAGGCCACACTTGGAGTATTGTGTGCAGTACTAGTGCCCATACCTCAAGAAGTATGTGAGATTGCTGGAACCGGTGCAGCGTAGGGTGACAAAAATGATCATGGGGCTAGGGGAGATGCCTTATGAGAAAAGATCGAGGGAGCTCAACATATACTTGCTGGAGGATAGAAGGGAAAGGGGGGACATGAAAAAGAACTTGAAATACTTGAAAGGCATAAACAAAGTCAGAACAGGAGGATTGTTCTGCTTAAAGGGGATGGGTCACTAGAGGAAACAGTCTGAAGTTGGAAGGGGGGAGGTTCAGGAGGGAGATGAAGAGACACTACTTCACAGAGATTGTGGTGGCGGGTTGATACACACTGCCAGATGAGTTAATCAAACTGAGGACAGTGGATAACTTTAAGCGGTGATGGGATACAGTCAGGGGCAGGGTAAGTACAGGCAAGAACATTTATTTATTTATTTATTTATTTACAAGTTTAACCAGGAAGGCATACTGAGCAGGGTTGCTCGATTCCAGATGCATCCTGGGGAACAAGTCCCAATAAAATAGTACATCACAGGGCACAGTAATTGTACATCACAGCGTGGGGGCCACCTGCTATTACAGACAATCGGCAGGTAGAAACAAAGGAAAACAGAGGAGGGGAAAATACAAATGAATAAAATGACACAAAATACCATCTGAGAACACAAAATACATGCACATAGTGGGAACTAGCTAAAAGCAAGAGCAGCTGGAGGAGAAGTGTGTGCTGAGTAGGAGATTGAGGTGGCAGGGGTTAGATGAGTGTCTAATATTGGCTGGCAAGGCGTTCTAGAGCTGGGGGATATGGAATTTGAAAGCTGCTTGTCCTTTGGTTGTACGCATGAAGGGGACATGGAGGAGCCTGGGGTCTGTGCTTCTGAGGGAGTAGGCAGGGGGAGGTTGTGGGGAGAGGACACAGGCCAGGTAGAGGGGGAAGGGACTGGGACCCGAATTCGGCTGTGGTCCTAGCGCAGTGGGTTAATCTGCGGTCTTGGAGGGACAGTAGGGCTAGGGAGCTGTATAAGGCGCAGTGGTGGGTTGTTTGCAGGCAATCCAGGATAAAGCGACAGAAGAAGTGAAAAAGTGTGTCAAGGCTGGCTAAGGAGGGGGAGGGAGCAGTGCCATAGACTACGTCGCCATAGTCAAGTATTGGGAGGATCATCTTTTGAACAATAGCTTTCCGGGCTGGAGAGGGGAGGCAGCCTTTGTACCGATATATGGCACCAAGTTTAGGGAGTAGTTTCTTATGGATGGAATCAAATATGAGTGGAGAAATCTAGGTGCTGGTCGAGCCAGATGCCTAAGTGTATATGAATGTGGTGCATGCTTCCAGGAGGGTCCCGTCCAGTGTTTGGAAGGGGGGGCAAGAGGCTTGGTTGGAGAGTCTTTGCTGTGATCTGAAGGTTAGCGACAGTTTTCTTACGGTTTAGGAATAATTGTTTTGAGTGGAACCAGTGCTGTATGGCATTGAAATCCTGCTGTAATAGATTAGCCACAATGCTTGTGGATAATGAGGGATAAGCCTGGGAGGGGATAGAGGAGGGATTGGGTGGGTGGGTGGGGGCAGCTGTAGTAGTATTGGACTGCAGCTGCACACTCAGGCAGACTTGATAGACCTGTGAGCCTTTTCTGCTGGCTATTTCATGTGTTTGCATGTTCATAGTGCACCTTTCCTGGTCAAAAATTACAACAACAAAGGATCTGTTAATACTGTCAAACAAAAAAATGCCAAACCGAGTAACTATTGCCTAGCAGAGTAATTAGTTTTACACAACAGAAGTAAACATTAACCAGAGAATAAAATTCACCTAATTAAAAAAATGTAACTCCTGCTAAAAAGATATTGCATCCACCTATAGTCAACTATGGTGAAACGTAACACTGGTGCTATCCACTGAGAATCATGCTACAGTATATAGTAAGATATGTGTCAAAAAGTCAGAACAAATTGTTCTTGTGTACATGATTGCAATAGCAATTATCTTAATGGTTCTGTATTTGTATGCTGTGAATATGCAAGCAGAAGGCTCAATTTGCATTACACTGAATAAGACATGAACTTCTCTAGTCTAGACGTAGTTTATCCCCTGGGCATAACAGGAGATGTTTCAGCTATCACAGATAGACATGCCCTAAAATGTAGCTGGTACTCCCTCATTGGTTCAGCAATAGGCTGCATCCTTATTACACTGTACAAGTGTGGTTCAAGGATATGATGTAGCAAGAATATGCCAATACATCTAATTTTCAACATATCACAGTGGCATTGCTTTGGTGTGGTGCTTGTAAAAGGGCCTTTTTTATGGTTCCTGCATCTGTTGCACATGGTCTGTACCATTCCCCAAAGTATCAGTTGTATGCTGTTGCTAAGTTATCATTTATTTATTAACTGTTGTGGCACTAGGGGTGGCAGATCTTTTTGCAGTTTTGTCACTAGTTTTATATGTGCCACATGTATCCTGGACACTTCTTGTGCTGGGCTTATTGCATAGCTTGGGTTATCATTTGGTGTGAACCACAGACTTTCTCCAGTTTTATATTTCTCATTGGCCATGATTCCATGATGGTATGTAGCCTTTCTGGAGACTTTTGGACATTCAGTCAGCTATAGCCTCATATAATTTATTGGGGCCTATAAACTAAGGTGTGGCTGGGTTTATGCAATTTGTGCATACCTGGCTTACATAGTTATGCACCAAAAGGACAGGCACAGGGTGTATGGTATGCACTATCATGTCCACACACAGGGCACCTGTCTGTGGCCCGCCCCCTGAGCACAGCTGCACAGGGGCAGTTTGAGGGACACAGGTGGGCAGCCAACTGGATGTCCATTCTGTGTCCCGAAGTGGATCCCCTGCTCCGCACAAGCAGGGGATTCTGGGATGGTGTGGGACTGTTGTTTTGAAAATATGGGTGAGTGCCCAAATGGCTGCCACTAGCCCTCCCTGTCAGCCCAGTGGACTGGCAGAGCATGTTGGAGGGATGTCCTGTCCTGCTGCAGCAGGTGGGGCGTCATGGGGGCACATAAAGGATACATCAGGGTCCTAGCTGCTGTATTCTGCATCCCCCTTGCTGGGCACTCCATGCCTTTGTGAATGGAGGGAGTGCAGGCATGCCCACAGTAACACTGCTGGACCAGCCAGGCACATAGCTGTATGACAGGCTAGGGGATTAGGTGTGAAGGGAAGTCCTTCCCTTCTGAGCATGCTGAAGGGGATACATAGGACCCCAATGCGCAATTCAGGGATGTAATGTTGCCTATGCACTGCATTCATGGGGTGTAGGCAACCTGAACTGTCGTGCATAGGTCTCACTGATGTTACATCTTTAATGGTGTGTCCTGGCTTAATGCATTTTATTTATTTGAAAATCAGTAATTTTGTGCTCTACATGGCTCTGTTAGAGAAAGTAAGTACCTATGCCATGTGTATGTGGTTTTATTGAAAAATTAATAAAAAGCATTAACTGCACACAAAAAAACCAGAATGTCCAGGTTTCCAAGCAACAGAAAAGGTCATTAACAAAAGACCACTGTACATGTGTAAGCTACCATTGGAAGGAATGGTCATGTAACAGCACTGCCAAAACATGCTTGTCAAGTGACTTTACATTTAACTTGAAGGGATTTATGAGTGGTTCAGTGAGGCAGCAGGTGACTCTTGCTACACCACCCACCATGCAGTACTCACTGTACACTGTACATACCAAAACTTTCTTCAGAAGCTCAGATTGTTGCAGCAGCTACATGGCTGTCAGTTTGGCTACCCACCCTGCTCTTAGTTTGCCTACCATACTGGTTGTCCATGGCTACTGCTAGTGCATTCTGCCTTCTCTCTCCTCCAGCTGTTCCTGATGGTGCCAGTTGGCCCTGCAACTCTGTTATGCTGCACTCTGTTGTCCCGTTGCACTCTTTTCCTGCTGCCTAGCTCTACTTGCAGCCTTCTCCTATGGTTGCTTTACCTTTTGGGTCATACTCTGCCAGTTTGTCTCACTGACTGGCATGCTGTTGGTGCTTTGTGTGTTCTGACCTCTCTGCTGCCTTCTTGCTCTAGCCAGCTTGTCTTGTTGCTGTCTCTATTTCTCCATCATGGGACTGCCATTTTTTGCTGTGGCTCCTGGCACTTGCTGGCTTGTCTGTTTTTCTGTGTGTTCCCCTAGGTAGTTCTGTTTGCTGCTGCTATTCCTCCTTCCCGTCATTTGCTCTCACTCTCCCCTGCATTACACTACTCTACTTCCACTCCTACCCCTGCTGCTGCTTCTCCTGCAGGATCAGATGTTTGTCATTGCTTCCCCTGCCTTCTTTTTTTATTTTGCCTCTGACTGGCTGCTCAGCCTCATAAATCCTTCTTTCTGGCCTCTGCTCACCTGCCTGATTACCTTCCTCTACCTCACTTCTGCTGTCTCCCACCCCCAACGCCAGTTTCCGTGCCCTGCCTACCTGCCTAGTGTTGTGTCTGTGCCTTTGCTGAACTACTGTGTTGTCCAGTCATTCTTCAGCGTATACTGTGCTATGTACTCCCTGCAATATACTACCTTCCCAGGTATTCACCCTCTATTTCAACCTCATAAAACCTACCCTGACATTCACCTTCTCAACCAACCCAGGCTTCGTACCCTTACCATTCCACCTATCTGGGTTCCACCCCCACTTCCCTTCATCAGCAACATACCCTATTTATCTTCTGCTCCTCTTGCACTGTCCTAGAGGACCTTTCTGGACTATCAGCTCAGAAAGACAATGTGCTCACTCTTAATCTATGAAGTTTCCATCTCAATGGTGGGGCCCTCACCGAGTGGAGCTCCTTTCAGCCATGAAGATTGACTTGGCATTTCCATAACCCCTTCCCTACTGGGAGGGTAGGACGCTTTCCACGGGGACCCCTTCAATCATACAGACTGACTTGGTGGCACCTTGCAGTGTAGTGTCGAACCCTCTCTGTGTGGAGGCCAACTCAGTGTCATCACTTTTTTTTTTCTATGTTGTCTCCTGTGTCTTGAGGGTATGGCCTTTGCCTTGGAAATCCCTTTGACCAAACTGATCAACTCAGTGGTGCATCTTGATGCAATCCTCCCAGTGCCTGCCTCTGATCTGTTTTCTATTAGTCCCCCTATCATCATTTTCTTAAGTCATAGGGTTAGGACTCTTCTCAGCCCCATGGTCAGGCAAAAAGTCATCCAGCAGTTGTGTCTCTATTAACCCCAACTCCATAAGAGTGTGGTTCTCTTAATGGATGGAAGGGGACCCCTCTGGCTGTGCAGATTAATTTGGCAGTATGGTGCTATCCTGTTAGAGGATTATAGTGAAAGCCTACCAATCTAAATACCTCCCTTGAATTGGGTTCAAACGTCAGCAGTGTTCAGAGCCATCATAAATAATAGCCCAAGGCAAGAATGATGTTGACTGAGGCCATGGTTCTCCAGAGGTTTCCTCCAAGTCAAAGGTCATAAGTTTAAAAATGACTAAATTTCACAGAGAATTGGACATCGATAACTGTCCTACATTTCAGTCCTGGTATTCCCCTACACAGTACTGGTATTCTTTCTTCAGGGTGCATCTGTTCTCTACTATTGGAGTTAAGTGTTTGTCTGTTTATTCTTTTTTGGGCCTTCTTCCCTGAGATACCTTTGGTCTGATGGGACCTCATTCCAGTGACACCTCTAGGCATGGAACCCTGAGGGTTACTGTGTTTTTTGACACCCCAAAAGGGTGATTGTTTCTGCTGCAGTGGCACAGAGATCATACACCAAAGTTACATGCATATTGCACAAGCATTCTACATACTACTTACTAATCTACCTGAGCACTCTTCCTGAATTCATTTGCTTCACACCATTGTTACAATTCTATTACATTCTACCAGCCTTCCTTACATTCCCTATGAATTCCTACATAAAAAGCCCAACAGCAGACTTAATTTAGTTGAGGCTACAGGTGACTCCCACAACACCCCCACCGTCAGAGAGGGGTACTTAATAAAGTGTAAGAAAAAGTAACAATTATGTTGCACAAACAGTGGTGACTATGCACAAAAAAGGGTTGTCTATGTGTTGCGTATCTGAGGCACATAGGCAACAGTATACGTGAATGATGCACAGCTGGGGTCCCACAGCATTCAGAGTCTAGATGTGCAATTGATTCCCCAGCCCCATGGGCAGCTATGTACCATGGAGGGACTGGAGGAGATACAGGGACTTGCCTATATTATGTGCCATTCACAAAGGTGCACAGTGATGCGCACAGGGAGTGCAGATGAGTGCTGGATACAGCAGCAGGGACCCTGCCACAACTGTGATATGTGCCAAGCCCCATGCACACAGAGCCCCTGCCCGGTCTTGTAATACTTATGGCACACCTTCCCACCCACAGCAGAGCCCCCGCTCGGTCCACATGTCAGTGACATTCCCCCCCCACAAGCAGAGACCCATCCTGACGGACACTGTCCAGTAATGTGACCACCCCCTGCCGTCCTATCCTGGCCACTCCTGCCACCTCATTGGTGGTTAGTGCCCCCTGTGGCACCGACAACACCACCACCCCCGGCCCCGGTACCTGCATGTCAGTGCCGTGGCAATGAACAGTGAGCGGAGCATCCCTCTGCACACCACATTGGCCACCCACCATCCAACTGATGTTGGGAGCATGCAACCTATTTATAGGGCCATTCCAGGGGGGCCAGGCTGCAGACAGGTGGCCAGCAATAATGCATTTTGTACAGCAACACCTCTTATTACCTCGCTGTGGTTTTACCTCTGTTTTTGTCAGTTTCAGAAAGTAAGGGAATGCATGGAACTTAGTTCTGGTCCAACAAATGTGGAGCACTAACTGCTTTAAGTCTCCAGCCATACCAGTAAAAGCATGCCACACCATATCACACCTAGGGCTCTATTCTTTAACCTTGCATACTACATCATATCAAAATACACACTGCACTGGATGTCAGCATGCTGCTGAGGCACTCTTGCATGACCACAATGGAAGATGCAGCATTCTTCAGACACCGCTGATTATATTACAAGTGACAAGGAGGTTATATAAGAATGGGAAAAGTGACAGACAGGGGTATGGCCAGCATATATTTATATCTATATCTTTATCTATCTATCTATCTATCTATCTATCTATCTATCTATCTATCTATCTATCTATCTATATACATACATACACACTAGAACAGATTTTCAAGGTTCCAAAGGGATGAAAAGGTAAGCTCAGAGGGAGAGAGTTTAAAGTTATGCCTATAGGGTCAGGCGTAACTGTTTCTTGCCCCTCACACCAAATAATAGAGGAAAAGCAAGGGCTTGTGTACTTTTTCCAGTTTTAGAAAAGCATTGTTCATAAGCAAGGAGAAAATCGAGGGAAGACTTAATTTAGAATAGAGATGAAATATTTCAAAATGAGAGACTTTAAAACAACAAGAACAGAAAGGAAAGGAAATCAGTGATCCTTCTGTCAACTTATTTAAAGGGAACATTGCTACTGTATGTCATAGCAGCAGCACATGCCTGAGAGGAGGTAAAAGTGTCATCATGTAATTGATGATGCTAGACAGACTAACTAATCAGTCTGCCTAGCATCGCCAATAACACGAGACCCCTTCCATCCTGGGTTCATATTGCAAATGACAAAATGAGTCATGAATGCTGTTGTGTAGGTTGGGGGGGGATCCAATGAGTTAGCTTAGAATTTGACTACTACTACTACTACTACTACTGATCATTTAAAAGAAACATGGATTAAATGGTCTTTAGGAGCAGAGGGGAGAGGGCTAGGTGTGTGTGGTGGGGAGCTTACTTTAAAAAGCAGTGTTGGCTTCTGACACCTTGCAAGCAGCAGGCAGTGGCACAGAAAACACAGTCCAGTAACAATTTATGGGCCAGAATGTTTTTTTTTTTATTTTATAATTCACACTTATACTATTTAATGTTATACCTTTAATCAGGTTGCAAACATTCACCTCTCTTTCCAACCACCCTTAATCTTTATAATATTTAAACAGTAATAATGATGGAAATAAATGTGATACTTTCCTACCCCTAGATTTCATGAACAACTAGATTATGCAGTTTTCCCAGGCAGTGGCAGAGCCAGGTTTGGGAGCTGGGGGCTCCAAGATGGCAGCAAGTGAAAGTAACAATTTGAAAATGTGCTTTACCCAGAAGCATAATCAGTACATTAAAGCACAATATTTGTCACTGACCATATATTTTTTTTTCAGCAATTACGTTTTTCTGACAAAAATACCAAGATGCACATTTTCTTTTCATTTTTTTTAATTCTTGAGCCAAGATATGGGATTCTGAAATTTTTATAAGTTCCCACTCTTGTGCCATGCCCACCATAAAAATGTTAAAAATATTTGTACAGTGCAGTGCTGTCTACCATCAGAAACATGTGACAGCATCATCCTAATACATCCACAATATAAATCTAGCATTTAAATTCAACAAGTAACCTCAGGAGAAGAGATTTTTAAATATTGTGAGTGGCAGCGATCTTTAATGACATGAATCCTCATTAATTACAAAACTGGATCTATAAACACATTTTAACAATATCTGAGAAAACTAAACATACACTAGGCATGAATCTTTGGATGTCAGAAACACACTTTTGCTACTAAAAAAATATGATGGAATGTTTTGCAAACCAACAAGTACTGCTGCCTTTAAATATATGCATACATTAGTCACAAAACAGTAGAGTTCAATTACATATCCACCTCATGCTTTCATCAACACCCATAGCCAAGTAACAATGATGGACCATTTTTATAAGACAAAATGAGATGTATATGGTAACACCAGCAGATCTTGGTCTGACTTCTACTACTGTGTATCATCTTGAGCAAGTTTACCCCCCACACACACACACACCACCCACCCACCACAAATTCAGGTCACACCTAGAAACAAGCTCCAGCCTTTCCTGAGCAAACAAGTTACACATAAAATAAATACATCCAAAATGTGGATCATTCTTTATTTATCTATTTATTTATGTTTTTGGTAACCAGGTTAGTGCACTGATCTGGAGGACCATTTTCAGTCATGTCCTGAGCCAAAGGGTGGCGATGGAGTATTATAAGCAGTGGACATATCTACAATTTCGTTTACAGACATTTACATTTTGGTGTGCAGATGATACAAGCACTCATGGAAATAAAAACAGACATTATTTACATATTGTACTGGCAAGGTAAAATACAGAGTAATACAGGCAGTAGTACAGAGGAAAAGTAGATTACCATTTGCACACTAAACAAGGTGCGTAAGACAGCAGACTACTGACAAAAATTACATACGAGTTAATAAATAAACAAAAAACTACTAGAACTGTAAATTAATAATCAATGGAGTCTGCCCATTTTCAGGTGCAGTTTAAGTGCAACAGTGGCAGGCACACAGGAATACACAGAGAAATCAGTCACAAACACATCTATGTATTTCCGCAGAAAAACAGAGCAGACACATATGAACCTATTGTCAGTCACAACTGTGTGCTGCAAAGTGGTCGTAAGGACTATTTTATGGCACAGCTCTACTTTTTGATTGCAACTGCATATTAAGATACTTCCCCCCCCCCCAAAAAAATAAAAGTTAAATGAAATAGTCTGAAGGCTGGGTACAATGCAATACCCGTATTTGAGTACTAGCAGCTGTAAAGCTGTAAAGTAAATGTCTGGATGCTGGATGCCAAAAACCACTTGGCGCATCCTGAGTCCCAACTCCCAACAGCAGAACACTACCTACAGTACTCAGCACAACACTCAACAGTACTGTACCTTTGCTGCATTTTATTTGTGCTGATCCATCCTGTTCACCTTTTCTCCTCCATTAAGAAAATGCCCAATATTCTAAATGCATTTTAAAACATTGATGATCCAAGATGGCCAGTTAGATAGTCCACTACAGTGAACATGGAGACAGCTCAAGTTAAAAGCTAAACAAAACTCTTGTTCAGAACTAGTATAACCCCCCAGCTGATCACATGCTTAGATGTATTTTGGAAGGAAGAGGATAAAATATTCCTCCTTCATGGTGAGCTATAAACATGCAACCAATAACCACATAATCCCACTGACCTGCTACCTGCTGCTATATGCAGCTAAAAGGAGGTTTAGAGATGCAAAAGTGAAAGCAGCTGACATGGTCTCAGTACTTCACTACCCACTGGATTACCAGATTGGAGAAGTTTTGACTCAGGACATCGGCACGGGGGTAAAGACAAAATGTGCATTCTTGGTTGCCAGTCTGACAACAAAGTTTACACTCTGGTCTCAACTTAGTTATTGTCCCCTCCCCAACACAATCTGATGTTCACAATGTGGGCTCCACATAACACACACACTTTCAGAAAATGCACATTTTGCCTTGAATCCCCACAAATGCACTCCATGCAAATGCAAAAACGTTGCACAGACTAGAGTGCAGGGGGCTGTGATTACATGTAGCCCACATTAGAAGATTAACAATCCATTTCTAATTTAACTTCACTTAGAATGCCTTACTGGTTGATATTTCTCTCTGGTCAGTGGTGTTGGTATGTTAGGTCCTAGTTATGGTGGCAGCAGTCCTCAGGATAGCAGTGGGGGTCTGGCAGACTCAGCGGGGGTCCTAGCCAGTTAGTGGGGGAAAGCGATGACTACAGAAGTCCCTCAGGCAGTAATACTGCACTTGAGTGGGATGTTGATCTCAGTGGCAATGACATCAGCTGAGGCACTGCTAATTGGTGGGTGTTGAACTCTGAGAAAAGCTGAGGCAGCTGGGCTTCTGTCACTCTGCTCTATGTGATCCCCATCTCAGCTCTGTGGTTTAGCATGTTGTCCAGTTGGCCACAACCTCTGTGTGCTCCTCTCAGCTTGGCATGTTGTCTGGTTGGCATCATAGAAGGAGTAAGCCATGTAAGGAGCCTTTCTTCTTGCTGGAAACATTTCAGCTTCCAGGCACTTGACTGGCTGATGAGAGCAGCCTCTGATTGGTCAGCTAATTGTGTTAGTAATTGGTCCCAGCTTAATGCTGTGATGCTCACAGAGTCTGCCAGGGGAATGGGGAAGAGGAGACGGGCACCGACACAGACAGTGTAATAAACATCCAGGCTGCAGAATCTGTTGTCACCTTCACACCTTCACTGAGAGAGCTTGGCACCCAAGGAGGTGAACCTCACCATTTGAGAACCAGTTAATCTAATCTCTATCTCACCTCACACAATTGAAGGAGTCTGACTTCAACTGGCAGGAGCAAGTGCATTCCTCATCTCACCTCGCTCACTCTTGCAGCTGGTGTCAGTAGTGCGGTTAGTCCTGTACATCATCAAATCCCTTAGAGAGGCACCGCTGCTTAGCTGGAGGTACCAGGGTGGGCGCCTGCCCCCCCCCATAGCTCTGCTTCTGTTCCCATGTGCTACATCCTGACACAGTCTTTTAGTCACTTTTTATAGTCACAACTTTGAAGAACAAGGTCTGTCAATGCTGTTAAGGTGCATTAGGCAGGATTTTCAAAGGACATAACAGTGGCACAATTCCAAATTTTGGAACCAGCCTGTGTCATGCCAAATGAGTCAAAATGTTTCTATGCAATTGTCTAACATCTGGACACATTTGCCACAGAAGTACCTGCTTTATGATAAAACAGTGATGCATGCATTAGATAATAATTCATACAGTAAGTCACATTTTGTGCCACAAGTTGCACAAACTGCATCTGATAGTTAAACTACTGTTTAGGTGATCTAACCATCAGAGGCAATGTTTGGCACAAGTTCCCCAAGTCAGACACAGTTGTTTGAAAGCCCTTCCCATCCTCTTCATTCATCTGAGCAGTTACTGTATGTATGTATGTAATAAACAGTTCATCTGAAAAAAAAGATCACACACTGTAATTGTACTGTTTTCAGAACAAAAGTTATGCATATATTGCAGTATTTATGAAGATCCTTCCTAGAAGACCTTTGTGTCTCTTGTCACATAATCATACATTAAAACTAAGCAACTTTTAAAGTAAAGTGGGAGCAGAATATTTTTTGGATTTGCCCCTTCATATCCAAGCTCTTTAATGCTAAAGCACTGAATCTTAATAGACTGAGACCCTACCTATTTAGGTCTTCAGAAGGTCTATATAGCAATTTATACGACAATGTGCTGATTGACTTGCACAGATCATTTGCTCCATTTCCTTATAATGGCCTAAGCTGTAAACTTGTAGATTCTATTTTTTTTTGTTTGTTTTTTTGTTACAATTTATAACAACAGCAGCTTAATCTGGTTCAAGGTCAGTTGGCATTCATCTGTATCCCCCTCCCCCGGGTCGTGCCTGAAAATAGGCAGGATTTGTCTAGTGCACTTATCTGGTCAACAAAAACTAAATAAATAAATATGCCACAATCAGTTCAGTTGAGATGCAGCTTCTTGTTTGCAGTTGGGTCCTGGTTCTAAACAATGTTGTATTTGGCAGTACAAGGAGGTCAACGGACTTGTACAGGGTCAGATTGACTAATTGGTTGTGATGGGATTAAGGATCTGTGTCTCCAACTACTAGGGTACATTGTCTCTAAATGTGTTTTGGGACAGGCATTTACTAGAATAAAGCTAGCTCTTCACAGCTAATCACAAATGGAAAATAAAGTGCAATTTATGAAAGCCCATACTTTATGTTCTTTTGCCTGTGTTCTACAGTTATCCATGAACAATAAATGAGGTGCCTTGTATTCAGTGGCAATCTCTTATCAAAAATGTATAGCCTTTAAATACTCACAGGTAGGTTTCTAAGATGTTTGCCTATTGGTTAACTGCTAATACAGAGCCTACCCAGATCCAATCTTATTTCAGTTGCTGCAACAAACACTGCAAGTAACCAAAAACCTGAACAGATATATATTCATTGCACATAACCTTTACCCATGTATAGCTATGCACTGCCTCTAAATCATTCAAATTAATTGGCAATCCTTTTATACTATTAATATATCCAGCCACTTCTACTATCTTGGATATATGGCCCACTTTTCATCAGATGATGCCAGTTACAGTCTTTTGTGCAAGTGAAATGGAAACCTTTATACATCTGTTTTTACTATATATTTTCATCCCCCGTTTTATAAACTAGTCACATAATAGGGAGCAACATTTTTGGAAATAGTATTGCTTGTAGAAGCCTCAGCAGTGTCCTCTGTTATCAGGACCTGCAGAGTTTCATTACAAATTCTATTGTTAATTTCAACCTCTTACATTTCAAAAAATGACAGAAAGGTGCAAAGCTGAATCATTGCAAGCCTTTCCTACCATGTTTGAGAAATCTGTAAGCCATCTTTCTAATTCATAGATTTGTACTTCAGATAGTGCAAGTTTGTTAAAAGTAACTTGGCATTGGACATAAAGATCACGTCATTTTGTGAGTTGGAAAGTTAGAGTCATGTAGCATTTCTAAAGCTGAAATCATTTCTAGATACTCACTAGTAACCCATCACAGTGCCTGTTGGAAGGCTGTGAGATACACATTTTTGGAATCCAACAGCCTCTCCACTGGAGGCAAGCTGTGGAGGTATGTAGGTATGGGAGAAAGCCTTAGAGATAGGATTTCTTGCTTTTAGCAATCACTTTCTTCCCTCTCCTCTATAAATTTTGAGTTTTTATCTCTTATAGACCTCCTGTAAATTGATTACCTATCTTTTATGTTGATTTTGTATAATTAATATGTTCTTAACCTGCACTGTATTAACTGTTTTCATTTGTACCTGCAACCTCTGTAAAGATGGCTATTTATTCACGTATTATGTACCTACATACTTTTTGTGTAACCTGGATGTTTGTGAAAATGGACATTTTTGCTCACATACTATCCAGTATAAAATAAAATTGATTGATGGTGTGTGATGGGGCTGGGGGGGATCATCCGCAGAAAGGGGCAGGTTGAGAGGTGAGGGAAAATAAAATAAACAATTACTGTGTTTAAAACAATGTTATTAATTCCAAAGTATTTTTTAAACTTGTTTATTTCATTATTGGCAAGAGACACACAATACATACATGTATATATCTATGATGAATTACACTGCACACTGCTTTGAGCATTTCATTATGTCTTACACATGTATTTACTTATTTATTTAGTTTTTGCTAACGGGAAGGAGGACTAAACAATTTTTGCAAATTTTCAGCCTCATCCTGGGGATACAGATGGATGCCTACTGAAATTGAACCAGATTTTAAGCTGTTGGTGGTATTTTTTAGTGAATAAGGGACATTTGGCCAGGACACAGGAAATTCCCTACTCTGTGTTATGGGGTGCTGTGATTAGTGCAGTCGCTCCCGAGTGATGGAGGAGCAGGAGATGAGTGGGACTGAGGAGTGGATCTCCTCCTAAGTCTTGGGATGCTTAGAGACCCCTCCTGATGAAGCTACCGTAATGGATGCACCTGACTTATTGATGGATGTAGAGCGACAGGATTTGGCAGAAGACATGGATGACAGTGCTGATCAGGTGCAGTTAACAGTGGGAGGAGTAGATTGTGATTTGCAATCCTCTGCATTGCAGCTTTTGATGTTTGAGAAGGAACAGAGGTTTGTGGCGAGATGGAACCTACTTCAGCAGGAGCTGAGGCGACGGGGGACAGATTTAGAGATGAATGGTGTGGGATGGCAGTTTTCCAGGCTGGGAGGCCGTGCAATTGGATTCCCTGAATGACAGGAGAAAACAGGACTGCTTGCTGACCCGTGGGATTACCTGGTTGGCTCTCCGGAGCCTCAGGTAAATTTCTGTCAGAGTGCTGAGGCTCTGTTTGGGAGCGGTCCGGAGAGTAACATGCAGCCTAATGTAATAGCAAACCAAGGAGTGGCTTCTTCTGTTTCCCCTAGTGTGGAACCTCTCTGTCAGGCACAGATTGCAGTAGAAAAAATTTTGGGGGTGCCTACCCCCACCTTCTCAAAAAAAAATGTTTCCATTAGCATCTCTGATGGCAGTCTGGGGGAAAAAAAGGCAGTAGCTGCCAAAGTTATGGCAGAAAAAAATCATAAAACGGGGAAGGTTAGGAGTAAGAGATCTTCTGTCTGTAGAGGCCTCCACATCTTCTGGTGTATTGGGGGGCCTGTGCTAGAAGGATCTGTGTTACCCCTGAATGGGTTCACACTGCATTACAAGGAGCTGTGTGGATGAAGACTGGAGGGGGAGTGGGATGCAAACTTCCCTATGTCTTTTTGTGGGAGGAGCCCAGGCCTGAAAAATGCTGCTATGTGCTCCACTGAATCTGGAGAACACTACAGCATCTATTCCCCCTGGACAATCTATGGGGCCTCCTGTGGATATGGTGTCACAACAAGATACTGAGCTTAGTCAGGGTTTGGTGTCTGATGTCATGGAATTGGAAGGGGCAAGTGGTACTCCAGGCACTCCACCACATGGTAATTAGGGCCTAGAAGAAGTAGGTACAAAAGGTTAGGGAATGTCTCTTTCCTGAGACAGTGTAATTGTCCACTGAGCCTGCGACCCGCAGAAATGTGATGTGCCTGAGGTATATGGGAAATATGGAGGATATTCCAGATCTTTTATTCATTGGCAGACCTCTATTGAAGAATAGTATGAAGTACTATGCTTATGAAATCTATGCACTCATGCACATGCCTGGTGATACAATTTTTGATACTGGCTTCAAGCAACCTGTGGGCCTTGAACGCTTTTGGAAACAGTATCAGTTGCTCAAAAATACTACCTTATGGAAGCCTTTTTTGGCTACCAGCTTATCAAGCCATCCTTCAAATGGATTACTATCTTATTCTGGAATGAAGGAGTTAATGTGACAGGCATCACCTGTTGGTTGAAGAAACACTGTGCTATGGATGGTTACCCTGAGCCCATTCTTGATGAGGAGCACGTCTGGATGGGCGGATGGCATTATAAGGTAACACTAAAACAGGAACAGGGTGAGACGAAGCACCTTCCCATTTTTTTGGTGGGGCAGGATAGAGGGGTGCTATTTTATCCAGGACAGCCTGGTGTCTGCTGTCATTGTGGGGATGAGGGGCATCTTAGCAATATGTGTACCAGGTTGAAATGTGGTTTATGTGGAGATTTGGGGCATGCTGGGTTACACTGCACCAGGGCAGTTTGCTGTAACATAGAAACATAGAACTTGATGGCAGATAAGGACCACTTGGCCCACCTAGTCTGCCAATTCCCTACCTAATGGATAAGCTGCAGATCCTAGTTAACCAACAGCCTACTTCCTCCTACCCCCCACTAGAACTGACTTATGTCTGTCCCATACATTCTTGAATTCCCCCTCTGTTTTTGACTCCATGACCTCCTCAGGAAGGCTGTTCCATGCATCCACAACCCTCTCCATGAAAAAATACTTCCTCACATTACCTCTGAGCCGTACCCCTTCTATCTTAAAATTGTGCCTCCTTGTTCTTACACATCTCTTTTTCTGAAAAATGTTACCCTCTTGGAATTTGTTATTTTTATTTTATTTTATTTATTGAGTTCTCAGATTACAACCTTTTAGCTACAAGCTCATTTACAAAGGTACCACATCATGGAATAAGTGATGAACAACAAGAGCACACAGAATTACTGATACATCAACAGCTGCAATAGTAGGGAACACAATCTACATGATATTGGCATGAGATACAATGTCAAGGCTAAACAAGGTGCTAACATAGATTTTGAGGAGAAAAGAAAGAGCAGGGGGTGGCCCAGTGGTACTGGGATAATGAGAGAGGTGGGTAGACAGATAGAGGTGAGAGCTAGTGGCAACCTCTGGCTCAGGGTCACCTTGTCCGGATAGGGGTAAGTACCAGGTTGGGCAGTTTAATAAGTGCAAGGTTGGGGGGTAGCGAGTATTAGGTTTACTGGAGGAGTTGGTCAGAGGTAGCAGTGGCATGATGCTTGGCTGGACAGGTGGGCCTTGAGTGCGGACTTGAACAAGCCGATTGTACTGATGGAGGCTAGTTCAGGTGGGAGTGAGGAAAGCCATAGTGGAGCCCGGTATTCAAAGGATCACTGGCCTTGTGAGGTGCACCAGAAGGGGACCTTGTTGGCGAGATTGTTAGATGCCCTTGTAGTCCTTACTTGTGCAGCCTGATGTACTAGTGAGCTGGGTCCAGGGAGCAGTAGGTCCAGAACTGCTTTTTTGGCAAGCAGTCAGGTTTGAAAGCGGGTCCTGTTATTCAGATTTAGCCACCCCATTTGCAGGTAGAGGTGGCAGTTATGAGTTAGACGCGTGGCTCCTAGTGCAAGTCTTCAGGCTTTATTAAGTGTAGTGGTGAGCCGCTTGAGGGTACTGTCAGTGGCCATGCTGTAGATGGCAAGACCATAATCAATAGTTGAGAAGACTGAGCTGGTAATGGTGAGCTGGAGGGCTTTATCAGTGCGGGAGCTTTGGTGTTTATAAAGTAGGCTGAGCTTCCTATTGGCTGCGGTGGCAACGTGGTTGACATGCAAGGTGTGGGAGAGTGAGTTGTCAAGGGTGAGCACCAGGTACTTGAACTTGGGGACCATTTCTATGGCAATATTGTGCTTGTTCTGGATATTTAAGGTGGATGCCCTATAGCGGCTTTGGACTGGGGCAAACAGCATGGTCTTAGTCTTTTTGTGGTTGACTAGCAGCTTAGCTTTACTAAACCAGTCTGCCACATGATTGAAGTCCTCCTGAAGTTGCTGTTCAAGGGTGGCAGGGTCAGAGTTACTGGAATAGATTACCACATCATCTGCGTAGAGTAAGATTTTGTACAGACAGGCTAGCGGAAGGCTGTTCAGAAAAAGGCTAAATAGTAGGGGGCTCAAAATGAACCCTTGGGGGAAGCCTGTGGACACAGGCTTGGGATCCGGAAGCACGCTGCATATTTTTGCCTGTTGTACTCATCCTGAGAGGTAGCTTCAGAACCAGTGCAGTGAGTTGGTGGATAGCCCAGTTGCATCTTATTGGGCCAGGAGGCAGTCATGATCAACTGTGTGGTCAATAAAGGTTGCCCCCACCAAGTGCCCACGGTCAAATGCATTGTGTATGTAGCCCATAAACTCCAGAAGTGCTGTAGTAGTATTGTGGAGTTTCCAGAAGCCATGCTGCTGCTGGCATTGTAGGTGGTATTTGTCAAGGTGCTCTAAAAGCTGTTCATAGACTATCCACTCAAGGGCTTTTGAGATGGGGGAGAATTGAAACTGAGCAGTAGTTGGTGTGGTCGGTCTTGCTAACTGCTTTATGGATGGGGGTTACAACTGTGGCTTTCCATAATTTAGGGAAAGTTCCTGTGGTAAGAGACAAGTTGATGATTTTGGTCAGTGACGTAAGCAGTTCGTCAAGTGTAAGAGAGATTAGTTTTAGGTCCAGGCCCTCGGCACTAAACCTGGACTTCCCAAGGACTTTGGAGAGGTATTTTTTCACCTCACCTTTAGATAGTACCCTGAGGTAGAATCGGGGGGGCATGATTTGTTGGTTGGGTTCTTGGTGGTTTGGGTGGGTTCACACTGGTTGGGATGTGGGATTTGGGGGGGAGCATGGTACTGAGGTTGGTAAAGGCTTTGTTTAAGATGTCAGCGATAGATTTAGCTTCTTGTGTAACAGATCCTTCATGGCTGAGCATGGTGGGCAATGTGGTATCACATTTCCCTGTGATTGCATTAATATTCTCCCAGAATTTATGACTATATCCCCAGGAGGAGTTTAGCTTGGACCTGTGGTAATTGGCTTGTGCCTGACGGATTGCATAGGTACATTTATTTTGTGCTGCTTTATAGTTTTGCATATAGTGGTCTACAAAAGTATTTTTGTACTTATATCATAGGAGGTCCCTGGAGCACAACAGGGTAAGGAGGTGTCGGGTTACCCAAGTTTTATGTGAGCCGCTGACTTTTCTTTTTGTTATGGGGGCAAAGATGTCACAGGCGGCATTGTAAATTTCTAATAAGTTGCCTAGTGCTGTGTCAATGTCTTTGGCAGTTAGGACTGGTGCCCAGCTCAGTTGTTGTGGGTGTTGCTTAAAGAGCCCTATCATGCCTTTTTTTAGTATGCGTGATATAACTTTAGGAGGTGGTTTAGGGGTCTTGTTGGACCAGGCAAAGATGAAGGGGTGAGTAATTGCTTAGGGAATCTGGGAGCACTTTTCATCAGGATATCCCCTCTGGGCAGTTTGTTAGCACCCAGTCTAATAAGGTGCAGGTACCTGACCTGTAATTTGTATGGGTGGGTTGGTCCACCAGTTGGAAGAAGTTGCTAGAGGAGACTGCATCCTTGAAGGTGGCAGCATCCTGGGACAACCAATTGATGTTGAGATCACCCAGTACAATGACTTTGCTGCTGGAGCAGAGGTTGGCTAGGTGCTCATGCAATACTCTAAAGTCCTCTGCTACTTCCCTGGGGGTTAAGTAGGCTGTGACAAGAGTAAGGCCCTTACCCTGGGAACCTAGGGTTATCCTCACAGAGAGTATCTGTATGTTTGTGCCTGTGCTTAACTGCAGAAGGGCTATGCCCTGCAGGTGCTTTTTTATATAGAGAATGCATCCACCACCCCTTTTCCCTAGCCTATCGAGGTGGAAGGGGGTGTACCCCTGGAGCTGGAATCACTGTCCATAGTCCTTGGTGTAAGCCATGAGTCAGTGATCGACAGGACATCTGGGTTGTGCTGCACCACCCAGGCTTGCAGTAAGTTCAGTTTCGGCAGAAGACTGCAGATGTTGAGGGATGCAATGGTAATCAGTCGTCTATTCCCAGTTTGTCCTGCATCATTATTTCTAGGGCTGGGGTTAGGATGAAGATTGCCTGAGATCATTAAGAGCAGCCAGGCTACTCGGATTACAAGGAGTTTGAGTTGCTTCAGGGAAAGGGAATAGGGAACATTGTTTAACCAGGAGTAGCACACTAAGCTGAAGCTTGTTTCCAGATGCGACCTGGGAGCACAGTCACTCCTTTCCAATTGGGCTTCCGTAAATACCACTCCACCACCACCTCCTCCCTGCTACATGTCACTGGTGACATTCTCACCAGAATGGACAAAGAACACATCACCTCGGCCATCTTTATTGACCTAGCCAAGGCCTTCGATACCGTCTCACACTCCCTACTCCTCTCCAAACTCACAGAAGCAGGGCTCTTGAAACCAGTCACTGAGTGGTTCCATGACTACCTAGTGGGCAGGAAACAAACAGTCAAACTGGCCTCTCACACCTCAAACACCCTGCCAGTCACTGCCGGTGTCCCCCAAGGATCTGTCCTAGGTCCACTACTTTTTTCTATCTTTCTTAACGACCTCCCATCAGCAAGCTCCCACTCATCCATCCAAATGTATGTGGACGACACTGTCCTGTGTGCCTCTGGTCCCACTACACAAAGCGTAGCAACCCTCCTTCAGAAGGATTTCTATGCCATCCAGAGCTGGTTCAGGACAAGCCAGCTATTTCTAAACCCTAAAAAAAACATATCACTAACATTTGGCTCCCAACAAAGACTCTCCTGCCAAGCCCCCAGCCCTCCTTTCAAAACCTCGGATGGGACTTCCCTGGACAATTGCACTAGCTTCAGATATCTAGGCGTCTGGCTAGATCAGCACCTAGATTTCACCTCCCACATCGACTCCTTACACAAGAGGCTACTCCCCAAATTTGGTGCACTATTCAGTAACAAAAGCTGCCTCCCCACACACACTAGGCATGCCATTGTCCAAAAAATGATTCTTCCCATACTCGACTATGGTGAAATAGTTTACTCCATCGCTCCCGCATCCGCCCTGTCCAGCCTAGACACCCTGTTCCACTCCTTCTGCCATTTCATTCTCGAGTGCCCGCAATCCACACACCATTGCAACCTATACAGCTCATTAACCCTGCCGTCTCTCCATGATCGCAGACAAATAAACTGCGCTAGGTTCGCTGCCAAATTCTGGTCCCTCTCCCTCCTCCCTTATCTGGCCTCTACCCTCTCCCAACAATCCCCACCTGCGTACTCCCTCAGGAACACGGACCCCAGACTACTACATGTCCCGTTTATGCACACAACCAAAGGCCAGACCACCTTTAACTACTGAATCCCACAGATTTGGAATGCCCTGCCGGCCCCATAAGACATGCACTGAACCCCTACCATCGCAACCTTCTACTTAGAGTGCATTTCTCCTCCTGCTGCTCCTGTTATAACTAACAATTTACTATTATGCTTGTTGTACTATAAATGTATATGAAATATACACTACCCTCTCATTCTTTACACTGTATGTATCTACCCCTGTCTGTAATCAATCATCCAAATGCTTATAGGTAAGCCTTGGCTTTCCCATAATGTACTGCATATGTATATATTTCATGTATGTATTTGGGTCTCGGCCCCCAGGTCGCATCTGGAATCGAGCTCATAGCTCAGTATGCCTTCCTGGTAAATCTCGTAAATAAATAAATAAGTGACTTGCTCAGGGTCACACAGTATGCACCTAGGTGGCTGTGGGATTCAGACCCAGGTCTCCAGATCTGCAGCTCAGAGCCTTAACCCACTGCGCTATACTGCCTTCTTCAGGGATGAGGTGCATGGCGGCAGGATAGGGAGTGGCTACTGGGCCTGCAGGTGACAGGGATTGCGATAACAGCAGGTGGTGGAGTTGGGTAGTGGTGGTCTGAGGGGGACAGACATAGAGGCTCAGTCATCAGGAGGATGACAGCCATTGGGAGACCAGGCACTGACATGGAGTTTGGGAGCCCATCCCTATAGATAGGTAATGGACCCAGTCCTAAATTGCTGCATGCATGCAGCATGGCAGCAAGGAATAATAGAAAGGCAGGCAGAAGCATCACAAGCCAGTTAGCAGGTGGCTGCAAGGTCAGCTTTCCAGTGGTGGGTATTTGTCGGTGGGATTGGGTGCTCTATATGAGTCTGTGTGAGATAAAACCATGGGGAAGCATAGTTGGCCCAGTACATTCTACAGGATTCTAATTTGCTATCCGAGAGTCCGTGGTTATAGGGCCAGTCTAGATGCAGCCCAGCTTTAAGAGGCAAATGCTGCGCTTTGGTGCAGTGCAGCATTAAGGGGCTAAACCTGCCATCTGGCAATCATTCTTGGGTGTGGCCAGAGGTGGGGAAAGTGGATTTAAAGAGTGATGGGGGTAGGGGTGGGTGGGAGGAGGCTGAAAAACCCTGTGGACTCTTAACAATAAGGTAGAGAACCCTGTGGACTCTTAGCAGCAAGGCAGAGTCCAGTGGATGAGTTCCAGTGCAGGCCTGGCTATGCATAGGTAGGCAAGCTTCAGCACTCCCAGTGAGGACATCTGGGCTTGAAGAGATGGAATTCAATTGGCTGTTACACATCCAAATCACCAATTAGCGAGCAGCCCCAATCAGAATCTGAAAGCCAAAAAAGTTCTGAAGCACTCAATACAGAGCAGTAGAAATTAACTTCAGGAGTCATACGGAGCTGCTGGTGGGGGTTGAAGAAGGCGGGCAGTGGCGGCTTTCAGTTGAGCCAGGCTACTCTCCACCAGCACTCTGTAGCCCATCTGGGCAGGTGTGCCTGAGGAACGATGGACAGAGAAAGAAGTTGTTAAGTAGGGGCAAGGAGGGCATTGCGCAGACAGGGGAACAAAAGATGTGAATTAAGCTAGCTGGGGTTGGTGTCTAAGCTAAATCAGGGGGAAGGATTTTCCAGCCAAGCACTTGGCTAGCTGGGGGGATGGGAACTGAGCCACAGATCAAGTTGCAAGGCAGTACAGGCATACAAAGAAGTGTTCAAGGACAGGCAGGAAAGGAGGGTGGGGAAGGTTTGAAAGACATGAGTGGGAAGGAGGGTCTGAGCCCAGACAAGTTAAGAATTAATAGCTGCGTAGTCAGGTTCAAGATGGCAGGGGGGAGTTGGACTGGACTGAAAGAGCAGATTGAGAGAGGGAAAGAGAGAGAGAGAAAGAGAGATGGGGGTGAAAAACAGCAAATGCAAAACTTTTCCCTGCAATAGTACTTTGATTCAGATACAGTGGCTTTAAACAGACATTAGGCACACTTCAGACACTTAGGCTATTAAGCTGTTACTCGTAGTAGTAATTTAAGGAAATTTTTTTTTTTCCAATTCAAACTTTATTAAGACATTTTCACATTTTCCACCATTTGGGAGGCAGCAAATATGACATGTAAAACTTATTTAAGATACAATACTCAGACTGCCCCCTCCCTCCACCCCACACAGCAGTATTATGCCTCCTACTAACAAGAGCTGTTAAAGCAGAATGCATTATGTGTACAGGGGTAAGTAGTACATAACGAGACTTATATCCGAATAGCCATAATCAGAGTGTGAAGGGGATCCCAGATGCGTGTATAAGCTGGTAATCTATTGTGGAGACTAGCTATAGCTTTCTCAGTATGGAGGTTAGCTAGGATTTCGTTCACCCATTCCTGGAATGTCGGGGCAACCCTATCTTTCCAATGCCATAGTATAAGTTTTTTGACAGATAGTGCAATCATGGAAATGTGAAATCTCCTAGCCTTAACCTTGATGGAGGACAGGTCCCCTGTGAGACAAATATCAGGTGTGAAACAATCCTGCAAACCCAATAAAGGGTCCAGGTTGATTTTAATGGTATCCCACAGAGGGGTTATTTTGGAACACGACCAGAATATGTGAAGGAGTGTTCCTTCCCCCTAGGAGCATCTGATACATACGTTGGACTCGAGAAGGTCCCATCTCTTTAACTTGACTGGGGTATAATACATATTGTGTAAGATGTGATACTGCATAAGGTGCAATCTGTCTTGGGACACATACTTATGACAGGACTTCCATAAGACCTGCCAGTTGAGAGTATAATGGGGAAAAATAGATCCCCAAAACCTAGTCGGTCTGAAGGAGCCCCCATACCGTCTGTAAAACAAATCCTGATATAACTTAGAAATGACACCCGAGGACCCTAATAGGGAAGAAGTCTCCGGAATCAATGCTCTAATCGTCTGGCAAGGGGGGGGTGCTACCCCATACCGTTATAAGCAAGTGCTTTAATTGGAGCACCTTGAATTGCGAACATACTGGGATATCAAATTTCCGATAAGTTCAGCTACTGGAAGCCACTTTCCTTCATCATCCAAAAACGTGGATACTGCCCCTTCACCCAACTGAGGCAGCCATATACGGGGGATCGATTGCTTATTTATAGTAAACACCGGGGAGTTCCAGATGGATTGGGACGGGTCCAAATAAAGAGTATAGCACAGGAAAGAGCAAAGCTGTGCATAGACTTTTAAAGAAGTCATAAAGGTGGGACATTTCTCAGCACCTTGTAAATGAGACACTTTGACATAAAACAAGGTTAGGGAATCTATATTCATAGACTGAATTAGATCTAGTTCTATTTTGAGCCAAGTCGGTCTCAAGTTCTCGGGGCCCAGGCGGACCCACTTCAGACATGTAGCCAAATGGCTGGCCCAATAATAAATTGCCAAATGAGGGATCCACAGTCCCCCATCCATTTTAGAGGCAGCCAGCTTGTGGTATGCCAATCGGGGATATTTATTTGACCAAATAAAATTGGTGAAGACTCTATGCATTTTCTGAAACCAGGATAAAGGGATGAAAGAATTAAGAAGAGAGAGAGAGGATAAAAAATTTGTGGGAAAATATTCATCTTGATTATGTTAATCCATCCCCATAGTGAAACCAGGAGTTTGGACCATCTGTCCAAGTCCTGAATGATTACCTGGGAAAGAGGCTCCAAGTTTTCTTTGAACCATGCTGAGGGATTACGTGTTAATTTGATACCTAGATATTTTAACATCCGGGGTGCCCAACACAAACCAAAAGGGGTAATATCGGCTTTGAAGACCTTGTGATTCAGGGGAAAAAGAAAGATTTGTTGGCATTTAACTTATAATTTGAAAAAGAGCTAAATTTAGCAACTTCCCCTAACAAAACCAGAATAGATGACACCGGGTGGGAGAGATACAGGAGAAGATCATCCACGTATGCCGTGATCTTGACCTCGTTGCACCCCACCCTAATGCCCTGTATCCCCGTGTTACTGAGAATATTTTGGATAAGAGGTTCCAGATAAAGACTGAATAAGAGGGGAGAAAGGGGACAACCCTGTCTGGTACCTGAGTACAGAAAGAAGGTCTTAGAAAATGCACCATTTCCCAAAATCTTGGCTGATGGGGCTTGATATAGTGCACGAATCCAGTCTATAAAGATGGCAGGGAACTGGAAGGCCTTGAGAACATGAAATAAGAAATTCCAATTCACATGGTCAAATGCCTTCTTGGCGTCCAGGGTGACCAGCCCAGCAGGAAAAGTGGGGTCCCTGGACTCCAAGAAGACATGTGAAAGGGTACGCAAGTGATCTGAAGATGATCGTCCCTTTTGAACCCAACCGGAGTCATACCTATCAGATCCGGGAGGACCTTTGTTAATCTATTGGCCAATATCTTCAAGAGAATTTTAATATCTTGATTTAAAAGGGATATGGGCCTATAACTTTGTACTAACTCTGGATCCCTGTCCGGCTTGGGGAGAAGGACAATCAGGGCTTCAAACAGATAAGTATCTACCTCAACCCCGGACAGAATGTGTTGAAATAGCCAGTGAAGCACCGGCAATAAAATTCTCGGAAAGCTTTATAAAATAATGAGGAATAGCCATCTGGTCCCAGAACCTTGTCCGAAGGCAAGGCTCCGATAGCCTCTGAGATCTCCTCCGGTGATATTGGTGAGGCTAAAAAGTTCCTGTGATGCTCTTTTAGGGTAGGCAGATGGGAGCCCTTTAAGTACGCCTCCAGAGTCTCTGAACAGGGAGGGCACTCCATCCCCCTGTATATTTGTTCTTAATACAATGCAAACTCTTGTACTATCTCTGAAGGGGATACTCTCAGAGACCCGTCTACCTGGGCTCGAATTAGGGAGATGAATCTTGCAGATTCCTGTTGTTTTAACTGGAGTGCGAGTTATTGCCCTGCCTTTTCTCCCAGATCCGTATAACTAGCTCTAGTTCAAATAATAGCTAAGTCCACCTTTTCTCTTAGCAAATTTAAGTATTTATCCCTGGCTACCAGAAGCTTCCTTCCGTCCTCACTCGAAGTGCTGACAGAAGAGTTAGCCTCTAGGAGCCGTATTTGGGACAGTAAAGATAGTAGTTCTTCCTCTTATACCCTTTTCCTCTTAGATGCTAAGCTGATAAGGATTCCCATCATATAGGCCTGAAGGCCCCCCCATAAAATATCTGGCTTTGCACTATCAATCGGGTTGGATAAGAAGAAGAGCTCGATCTGTTCTTTTATAAGCTTGCAATATTGGACTTCCTTTATTAATTGTTCATTGAGTTTCCAATGGGTCTCTGTTATGGGTGTATTAAGAAAAGCTATATTGCAGACCACAAGGGAGTGATCAGAAATAGGGCCAGGTTGGATTGAGGCAGACATAACCACGGGCAAGAGCTCCTGGGAAATTAAGACGTAATCGATGCGAGATTGCGATCCATGCACCGGCGAGGTAAAGGTATACTCCTTAAAGTTAGGGTGCAGGACACTCCAAACATCACATAGCCCACACTGATCCATCAAGTCCCTAAAAGCCCTTTGCCCAGAGGATAGTCCCCTCAACCCACTGCCTGACCTATCCATATTAGGGTCCAAAACCAAATTGAAATCACCACCCATTATGATCATTGTGGGAAGCATTGGGAGAATAATGGTGATCAGCCTCATAAAAAAGCCAGGATCGTCGTTATTAGGCCCATAAATACTACAAAGTAAAAGTGGTACGGACCAGAGGGTGCCCTGAACCAGGACAAACCTGCCCCCGGGTCTTTAATAACATGTGAGGAGATAAAGGGAATGCCTCTATTAATAATTAACATGACTCCGTAACTATTGGTGGATCCCGATACATTAATGACCTGACCCACTTGTTGCCTCCTTAATTGAGTAGCTTCTGACTCTAATAAATGTGATTCCTGTAGGAACGTTATCTGGGAATACAATAAACTGTGGGCATGTGTGATTTTGTATTTTCTTGAAACTTGGCTTCCCAGCCAAATGCCCTTTGGGGTAACCCTTGCCTCAGTGTTTGGGCACAGAGGTTCTTTGTCCAATAAACTTAAATGCTTAAGTACTTGATATTGTTTGGATTTTTTTCCTAATCCCCTTCACATTCCAAGTTGCAAAAAACATGTTATTGGCCATCTAGAACAGTGATATTGTGCATTAGGACAAAAGGCCCTGTACAATAACAACAAAGGGAAATTATCCAGATTTCATTAAATACTGCTGTACCCTCCCTCGTACCCCCATCCCCCAAAACAAACTACCTCCTCCCCTATCCCCCATAATACTCACCCCCACGTTTAACGTAAATGAAACCAATCCTTTAAGCTCGAACTTCCTGTCCCCTCCCATCCACCATCCACCCCAACTGTCACAAACAGCGCTCAGCAAAGTACCGCGTCCCTTCCTCCTCCCCAGCCTCCCGAAGAAGCCCTTCAGCCCCAGACAAATACAACAACCCTTCGCCCCTAACCAGTAAACTTTAAGTCAAAAACAGGAAAGCTCTGCTATCTAAACAATTATTGGTAGCTTAAGAAAGAGAAGCTGGGCTTATAGCATAGGGTCACAGCGAGTATGCTGCTATAATTAACTGGATGCCTGTGGCCTGCCAAAAGAAAGACCCCGGACGCACAGGGATCCCAGGTAACTAACATAAAAATAAGGTTCTCTACCTCGGCGTCATGCCAGCGTAAAATCAAATAGCACAATAAAGGCAAACATCAATTAACCAAGCATTGAAGGAGGGAGCTGTACAAGTGAAGCTTAGCCCCAATTAGCAGGATTCATGTGAACTGCAAAATGAACACAGGCGCCCCAAAATCCTAGGTAAATAATGAGAAAATTAGGGCTCTTTTAGCTCGGCACCTTACCACACAAAAGCCAACTAGCGTGGTAATGGGTATATTTGTTACCTCAGACTTCAAGCAGGGAGCTTTACTGAAGAAAATCAGCCCCGAGTTATCAGCGAACACTGAACTAATAATCCTATGTGCTGAGCTCCCTCTTGTGGCCACAGAGTAAAAATTCAAAAGCCCAGCACTTCTCCTGGATTAATCTACCCCCAGAACTAAATCGTGAGCCTGAGTGATATAATATAACCATCCCCTTAATGCTAACAAATAGTGTTCCTTAGAAGACCAAAACACTGAACACTTTCCCCCAATTAAACAAACCATTCATTCAGAACAAATCCAAAATGTGAACTACAGTCCCATGCTTAAATTCAAAGCAAAAGAGTCTCATATCGAGTTAAGACAGTGAGACAACAGCTCTGTTTCTTCCAACAATGAGATCCCCTGGATTCAATCAATGCTTGTTATCCTATTCAGCATTCTACATAAAAGGCAGACCCATCTTGACAACACAGGTTTCCCCCTCATCATAGGCACAGGACTCCTCATGGGTCACGAAACAGGCCAGGCAGGGCAAGCTTGAGGCCAGTGAGAGCAGTATCAGGATCTTCATAGGCTGACCAAGATCCGTTCACTAAAACTTGCAGCCTAGCTGAGTACCCCATCCTAAACTTGAGCCCAGCGGCAATAATCTTGGACACAATAGGATGGAATGCTGTACACTTCTGTCGAACTGATCCCGGCAGATCCTGCGCTATTCTTAGCTTTGAGTTTTCCCAACGGACCTCTTGTAGGTCTCTCACTTTAGACAAAAAGTGCTGCCTTTCCAAAAAATTTAGAAATCGGCATATAATAGGGTGGGGAGCAGCCCCTGAAGGAGGTTTTGGTCATAGGGATCTATGCGCCCTCTCAATAATATACGCAGAGCCGAAGGGAGAGGGACCAGCCACTCGTTCCACCAACTTCTGTACGAAAATGATAACATTCTGGCCCTCTTCACCTTCTGGTAGCCCCAGTATTACAACATTATTCCCACGGCTGTGGCCCTCAAGGTCCTCCAATTTTGTTTCAACTCGAGAGAGCTTCTGCCGTACTGCTGCTAGCCCAGGATCTACCTTTTCCAGATGCTTCTCCAGTGACACAATGCGAGCAGTATTATTTGAGGTTATGGTAGAGACCTCGACCAGCTTTTTAGACAGGGCTTTGAGCTCAGTTGCCATTTCTTTCACTTCCTCACGGAAGTGCTTAAATTCTTCGAAGAACCTGTTCAGGGTTAAAGGCTCTTGATCCGATACTTGGCTGGGATGGTCCGGCCTGTCTGACCCACTCAAGGCCCTAGGTTTCTTCGGGGCCTTCTCGGGGGTAACTGACGGAGTGTGTTTTTGTGGGGCTTTTTTCATGTAAGCCTCCATGAATGCTCAGACTTGCGAATCCGAATCCCAAGGTGGTTAGAAGGCAGACTTAGAAGATACCAAGGGGTTTTAGGCAGTTTAGCAGTCTGAAAAAAACGATTTTATAATTGGGAGGCTGGAGCTGTGCAGAGGAGCTTCTATTCAGCACTCTGCATCATGTGATCTCTCAAGGAGAAATTTTGATGCTTTATCAGACTATACTTAACTGTAAAAGCAGGCAGACAGTTTTAAACAGGGTATCCGGGCAGCTCTTTTGCAAATTTAACCAAGGCATTCAGATTTAAACAAGGTATTGAGGTAGACTAGCCACAACTTACGAGCAGGCAATCAGATTCCAACAGTATATGCAAGCACATTAGCCGCATCTTTAAAGTAGGAAATCTGATTTAAACAGATAGAAGTAGTGCTAAATCCTTCTACTGTGACTTAGCTCCTCTAGTGGTACATTACAACAGCTAACAATTGTGGCAATTAAACTTAAGTAACTTGCACAGTCCTAAAACCCTATAGACTCTTAGCAGCAAGGCAGAGAACCCTGTGGACTCTTAGCAGCAAGGCAGAGTCCAGTGGACGAGTTCCAGTGCGGGCCTGGCTATGAGCGGGTAGGCCGGCTTCTGGGCTCCCAGCAAGGACGTCTGGGCTTGAAGAGCAGGAATTCAATTGGCTGTTACAGATCCAAACCAACAATTAGCAAGCAGCCCCAATCGGAATCTGTAAGCCTGTGGTTGGCGGGCGAGAGGTGATGTTTTTTTAAAAAAGTTCTGATGCGCTCACTACGGAGCAGAAGAAATTACCTTCAGGAGTCATACGGAGCTGCTGGTGGGGGTTGAAGAAGGCGGGAGGCGGCAGCTTTCAGTTGACCTGGGGTGCTCTCTACCAGTACTCTGTAGCCTGTCTGGGCAGAGACAGACTTTGGGCAGTCTTTGTTGATTCCCTTGATGTACTTGAAAGTTTCTATCATGTCCCCCCCAACCCTTCCTTGAGGGTATGCATATTAAGCTCCTTTAGTCTCTCTTCATATGTCTTCTGGTGCAGACCCTGCACCATTTTGGTTGCTCACCTCTGGACAGCCTCCACCGTGTCTATGTCTTTGCAGAGAGGGGGTCTCCAGAACTGCATGCAGTACTCTAGATGGGGTCTCACCAACTGTTTGTACAGAGGGATAACAACTTCCTGTTTTCTACTGGTGATGCCTCTCTCTGTGCATCCCAGTATTTCCTCAGCCCTCCTTACTGCCTTCTCACATTGCTTGCCCAACTTTACGTCATCTGACATAACTACCCCCAGGTTCCTTTCCATTTTTTTTGTCAGTATCTCACCCCTATTGTGTACTCTTCCCCTGGGTTTTTGTTTCCCAGGTGCATTACTTTGCACTTCTTTGCATTGAATCTAAGCTGCCATACATCTCACCATTCCTCCACCTTTGCCAAGTATCTTCTCACCCTTTCCACCCTACCTTGTGTAACAACACTGTTGCAGATCTTTGTGTCATCTGCAAAGAGACATACTTTTTGTTCCAGTCCCTCTGCAATGTCACTTATAAAGACATTGAAAAGGGCCGGACTCAGTACTGAACCCTGCGGTACCCCACTAGTAACCCCCCTTCTTCACTGTGGACTCCGTTTACTATTACCCTCTGTGTCCTGTTGTCCAGCCAATGTTTCACCCAGGCTACCACCCTCGGGCCCACTCCCAGGTTGGCAAATTTGTTTATTAATATTTTGTGTGGGATTGTATCAAATGCCTTGCTAACGTCTAGGTATGACATGTCCACAGCCCCTCCTTGGTCTGCTACTTTGGTCACCCAGTCAAATAAATCGATTAAATTTGTCTGACATGACCTTCCCACTGTAAATCCATGCTGCCTTGGGTGCTGTGCCCCACTGGCCTCTAGGTACTCAATAATTCTTTCCTTCAGAAGTGATTCCATCAATTTCCCTACCACTGAGGTCAAAATGACAGATCTATAGTTTCCTGCCTCTATCATGCTCCCACTTTTGTGAAGGGGAATCACATCTGCCCTCCTCCAGTCCTCAAGTACCACACTATCCTCCCATGATTAGTTATCAAATGGTAGTCAGTGGTGTTACTAGTTCTCTCCTTTGTTCTTTTAGAATTCTGGGGTGAATCCCATCAGGCCCCATTGCTTTGTCCACCTTCAGTTTTAGGAGTTCTTTCAGAACTCTTTCTTCTGTGAAAGGACTGATATCAACCCCCCCCCCCCATCCAGAGTGTTTCTATTCACTGGATTAGGTACCTCCCCCTCCTCTTCTTATGCGAATACTGAGCAGAAGTATTCGTTCAGTATCCCTGCTTTCTCACTGTCCCTCTCTGCCCACCCACCTTCCTCTTTATTCAGCCTCAGTATCCTTCCCTTTGTCTTTCTTCACCTAATGTACCTATAAAAGGCTTTATCCCCCTTCTTAACCAAGTTGGCTATCTTTTCCTTAGTTTGGGCCGTTGTTATTCTGACTGCCTTCCCCACTTTCTTCTGCTTTAACTGGTACAGTTCTCTGTCCTGCTCCTTCTGTGTTTCCTTATACTTCCTGAATGCTATCTTTTTCTCCCTAACCTTCCCCGCCAGCTCTTTTTAGAACCATAGTGGTTTTTCCTTTTGTTTTGATTTGTTTATTTGCTTCACACAAACATTGATTGCCTCTGTGAGGGCAGTTTTGATGTTTCCCCATTGTTGTTCCACCACTCCTTCTTACCTGTTTGCTAGTGCTATCCTGAGGCACTCTCCCATTTTGACAAAATCAGCCCTCCTGAAGTCCAGTACCTTCACATTTGAATGGCTTGACTCTACAGCCCGAGTTTATCGTGAACCACACAGTTTGGTGGTCACTTGTTCCCAGATGGCTACCCACTTCTACATCTGAGATCCTCTCTATGTCCCCATTTGAGAGTATGAGGTCTAAGATTGCTCCCTCCTGAGTGGGTTCCAACACTAGCTATCTGAGGCATACCCCCTGTAGGGCACTGAGAATGGCCCTGCTCTTGGATGTGGTTGCAGCAAAGGTGGTCCAGTTAACATCTGGTATATTCAGGTCCCCCATCAGCAATATCTCCTCTTTCTCTGCCATTCTAAGGATGCCTTCTATCATTTCCTTGTCCATTCCCTCCCCCTGAGGTGGGGGTCTGCAAATAAACCCTGTGCAGATTGTGGTGCCATTTCCAGTCTTCAGGGTGACCCACAGTGCCTCCTCTCCTGTTGTTTACTCTTTAGTTACATTGCTTTGATCCCTTTCCTTACATAGAAAGCTACTTCTCCTCTTCTTCTACCCTCCCTGTCCCTCCTATAGCTTGTGCACCCTAGTATGTTGACATCCCAGTCATGGTTCCCTGTGTACCATGTTTCTGTGACTGCCCCAATATCCAGACATCCCTCTTCCATCAAGGCCACCAGTTCAGGGAGCTTGTTACCTAGACTATGGGCTTTGGTACTCATTACCCTCCATTTTTTGATGGCCTTACCCCTTTTTGTTCCATCCCTGTCCTTATTGTCTTTTTCTCCATTTACCCCTGCCCTTCTCCATATCAACTTCTCTATCTTGGTGTTTACCTCACTAACTACCCTGATTTTTTTGGGGGCGGGGCTGTGATTTCCCTTCTCCTTTTCAGTGCCTCTACCCTTGGCAAGTTTAAATGCTTGCCAATGAAGAATTTAAACCTATCACCTAGGATCATGGTTCCCCTCCTGGACAGATGCAGACCATCGCACCAGTATAGGCCTGCATCTCTCCAGGTGGACCCCCAGTCCTCAGTAAAGCCAAAACCCTGAGCTCTGCACCAGTTTTTCAACCACTGATTGAATCCTATGGTGCAGAGCACCCTAGCTTCACCCATGCCACAGACAGGCAGCACCTCCGAGAAGGTTACCCTGCGTGCTACTTGTCTAATTTATGTGATGAGCATGGGCAATCTTTTAACACTTGTGCCTGGGCATCTCATAAAAGTTTGGATAAAACAGTGCGGGCAGAACAGGATGTGTATGTGACTACAGCACAAAAGGAACGTATGAGGTTTGCAGAGCTGATGACCCAAGGTGACCCATCTGAGCTCCATCCCCAGAGAGCTACTAGACCCAGAATTGAAAGAACTACGGGTTCTGAACCCCCCCCCCAGAGGTGTCACCAGTACTTGCCTCCCTTTCTCATGACCTTACCTTTGTCACTACAGTAGAAGTCTTTTCTCCCCACCCGACCCACTTCAGAGGTTGTGGAACGCAGTTCTGTATCTCCCCAGGAGGTTTTGCTTTCAGGTGGTGACAGTACAAAGGCATCTGAGGACAGCCCTGTGCAGCAGTCTGCTGATGTTCACATGGAATTGCCAATGCCCCCTCCTGTTTCAGTACCAGACTCACTCCTTCCAGAGGGTGACCAGGTCAAAGGCAGCGGCACACTCTAATGTGCCTCTCCAGCCTACTGAGCTACAACCTTTGCCTACTCAGAATGCTTTTGAGGTGCTAATGGACCGGGAGTTGGTTGATTCGGATGGTTGTTCTGAGGTATCCTCCATAGCCTCTTCCCAAACTGAGGTGGCTGGGGATGTGGCTCCTGAGACTAAGCCTAAAGCCAAAAAGCGAAAGAAAAAAAAACATTTTCTATATAATATTTCGTATGCTTGCTTCAAATATTTTTTCCCATTTTCTGTCTCTTGCATTAATAACATTAAATGTCAATAGTATCAAGACAGATGTTAAGAGACAGGTTATCTTTGCAAAGTTGTAAATGGAAAAATGAAACATATTTTTACATGATACTAGACTGCATACCCTATCAGAAATAGCTCAAGCTCAGGCTGAGTGTAGTTGGGCGCCTTCAATTTGGATTATAGGAGAAGATATATGTTCAGGCTTGGGCATATTGTCTTCTGGTTGTTCTGTAACTATTTAGAAATTTATTGATATATTTCCAGGTTGGGTATTACTAATAGATGTTGTTATCGCTGGGATTACCTACAGACATGTTAATATTTTTGCCCCCAGTCAAAAGCTGATAGAACTGCTTTGTTAAGACTAATTGAGCCTTTTCTGGAAACCTCAAAGATAATCTTGCAGGGTGGAGATTTTAATTGTGGAGTGTCCAGTGGGGATTGTGGTAGGAAAGTGTGAAAAGTATATTGTAATATTAACCTGATGCAGGACATTCTGGAACGTAATGGCCTAAAGGATGTGTATGACATTTTGGGGGAGGCTCCCACCCACATGTTCTATAAAGGTACTTTATCTACTAGAATAGATTTCTGTTTTTTATCAGAAAGAATGACTGGTGCAGTGGTCTCAGTAATTCCAGTAGAAACCTCTGACCACTGTGCTGTGAAAGTTGTCCTAGGAGATGGATGTACTGTCTCTATGGGCACGGGGAATTTTGAAAATGAATACTTCTATATTACAAATGGACTCTCACTGTCGAGATATTTTGGTTTTCTTAGAATTTCACCATGAGGTCAGATTTTTATAAGACAGACCCTTAGACTGGTGGGAGGACACTAAACGGGATCTTAAAGCTTTATTAATATATTTAACATCCACAGTAGCCAAGCAGAAATACAGTACATACAGTATTTGGGACATAGGGCCAAGTTTTTGAAATTGGTCACACAGATGAGGGAGACTGGGGTGGATCTCACTAATCATATTAGGGATATCAATGCCCAGATGTTTACTTATCACTAAGCATAGAAACATACCAAGGCCTACAATCAGAAATTTAGTATGCATGGGACAAAAGCACAGGTAAATCCATATGATAGTCCGGCAGATAGGGTGGGACTGAGGATTATGACTTCATTGAAACAGGTTGATGGTACGATAGTTTCAGATCCTGATTCCATGTAACAGGTGGTACAGCAGTATATACATGATAGATTTCAGGTGGGAACTTTGCCAAACCAGGATACTTTTCTGGATCGGTTGACCTTTTCCCCGGATAACTGTAACTGCGAAGTCTTGCCTTTTGGAACCAGTTACAGAGGTGTAAGTGAGGGCTGCTATAGGGAAATTATCCATTAATAATTTCCATGGGAGTGATGGCATTCCTAATTACTTTTACGAGGAGTTTGTTGATAGGTTGGCTCCTGTAGTAACAGAAGTATATTTGACAATGGTGGCAATAGGGGAGGTGAGTGCCAATATGAGGGAAGGCATCATGATTTTTCACTACAAAAATGGTGATCGATGGGACCTGCATAATTGGAGGCCTTTAAGTCTGTTGACGACAGACTACATTTTGGTTAAAATTTTCACAGCCCGATTGGCCACTGTAGCTAAAGATATTATTTTGGAAGTACAAGCCTGTACAATCCCAGGAAGAAGTATAACACAGAATTTAATTTTCTTATGAGAAATAGTGGAACAGGGGTTACTGATGAATTTGGATGGCTATATATTCATTGTGGACCAGGAAGCTGCTTTTGATGCTGTTAAACATGATTATCTTTGGGATGTCTTGGCACAGTATGGTATTCAAGAAGGTTTTATTGAGATGCTACATCTTTTGTACTGGGAGAAGCAAGTGCGACCTATGATTAATCAGCGTCTTGGTATCCTGATGTATATTAAGAATGGGGTATGGCAAGGCTGCCCTCTCAGCCCTTTATTGTATATTTTTGGGTTGGACTCACTTTTTAGGGATTTGGAAGCACAAGAGATGGTGTTGCCTATTCTACACAGTACAGAGGTGGCATGTGCCAAGGTCACCACTTATGTAGATGATTGTGTTTTAATGGTGGCTAATTTACCTTCAGGGTTGAGAGCATTAAAGGTTTTTGAGGAGTATCAGCAGATTATGGGTATTCGAGTAAACAAGACTAAAAGTCAGGTATTTGCTTTGGGCAGGGCACAAGAAGATCCTGATTTTATGATACCGGTAAGGAAAGATAAAATTTAAATTTTAGGCATCTACTTTGGGACAAGTAGTAGTCCTAAGTAATTGGACTTATGTTTATGATGCGGCATTTAATAAAATCCAGAAATGGAAGGCATGGAAGATGATGAAGAAAAAAAGGGTTTATTTAATGCAAGCGTTTATAGCACCTTTATTTGTGTATATATCCCTTGTATTTCTCCTACTGTTCAGTATGCATTCCAAATTTATGTTTTTTTGGGGTTTTTTTTCACTTTATTGTGCGGTAGTTGATTAAATCCTGTTAAGCGCTGTCATACCTATAGGCTTGGAAAGACGGGGGACTAAAAATGTTGCAACCCGTTTTTTTCTTTGGTAATTATTGTTATGCTAATATTTGCCCCTTAGTACTGAGACAGGGTGGTGTAGGAACTCAGGTTATGAGACTGTGGGAGGTGGGCTTTCTTGAAGCCTGGGAAAAGGGTAAGTGGCATACGGGGGAGAAGTCCTTGCCACAACATGTATAACTTTGTTTAAAATTTATTAGACTATTGAAGGTAAAGCTTAATTAGTTTGTTAGTGCTTCTCGTAAATGGTTTTATGCTACTATAGTAAAAAAAAAGTATTTTGAAGATCCTGTTTTTAAGGTTACTTATTCAATTGATTGTTCTCTATTATTAGGTTGTATGTTGGAACCCAGGATCCCCCAGAAAATGCAAAATACAGTGTGGATCTGTGGCCATGACAAGCTTAATGTACAAAGCCATCACAAACATAAATCATCCCTGGATAGGTTTTATCAGGCTCCGGACTGTACTGCACAAGTGGAAATCATGGCACATTTATTCTTTGCCTGTCCGTTTATAACCCCATTTTGGTCATAGTTAGATGCCTTTTGGAATACCTCATGTTTTTGTTACATGACGCACGAAGTGTTGGTATATGGTCAGCTCTCAGGTCCATAGCTACTATGGAACAAGGGTACTGTTTTTGCTATTTTTGGCATGTCTGAAATGGGTTATTTGGCATGTGAGATGCCAGAGGTTTCTGCACGGGGAGGTGGTTACAGTGAATGATGTTTTGTTTAAACTACAGGCTGAATTGGATGCTGTATACCTTACTGAGAAGGCTAAGATGGGGGATTACCTCTGTGCTCTTTTATGGGAAGGCACTGATTGGGTGGGGTGAGCTTTGATCTTCTATGAGCTCCTGAAGATTGCAGGAGTGTATTACTGGATTACTACTTTTCACGGTACAACTGTTTTAGTACGGCTGTGGAAGGATATCATGTTAGTAGGTTGTTCGCATGTGTTTCTTTTTTTTACCTTTTGTTTCATAAATCAGTTGTATATTTTCTTTCCTGGATAATTATTGCTTATTCTCTGTTTCTGTATCTGTATTGTTGTTGATTTTTCTTTTGGCTTGTATTGAATTATAATAAAAATTTCCCGTACTCTTTTGATAGGGGGCGCTGCTGCCGGTTGTCATGGCAGCAGTCAACAGGAGTCCCGAGGGGGAGATGGATGTGTTTGAAGCAAAGGGATCGGCTCCACCTTCTGCTTCAGGCAAGCTAGGAACTAACTTGGTACCTGAAACAAAATGTTTGAAGTCTGCACAGGAGAAAGTGGCAAGTCCTACCTGAAAACAAAGAATGCCGCAGGAGGTGGATGATGATCTTTTTTTAGAGCTGGAATATAAAAAGAGAATGTTGCTGGACATTACTGCAGAGCAAGAAGCCATATTTTCGAGCAGACATGACCTCCAGAAGACTGTTGAAAACCAGAGTACGGCTGCGGTCGTGACAATTAGCATGGAATGGTCATCGGAGGGCGAGGTTTCTGCATGGTCTGCAGACTGCCGGTCTGATGCACACATGGATATCGCAATGCCAGAGGAACACTGCATGGACACAACCTCCACTATGAACAATACAACTGGGGTTTGCTTACATGCAGGTTCACCTATTACCCTCTCTATTTTATTAGAGAATCCCAGTGTAGTGCAGGACTGTACAGAAGGTCCACAGAAATGTAATGGGGGACCACAGGAGACAATCTGTTTGGACGAGCCTTTTGAATTGGGGGCTACTGAGGTGGAAGTCCCAGTATCTATGGGGGGAAATGGCATTCCCATGATGGCAGGCTCCCAGGTGGGGAACGGGGATGTGGCAGGTCCCCACCCCCAACTATGATCAGAACATTTCAGTAACCGGAGTTACTACTGCACAGGCCCTAACTGATGCAGGCTGGATTCACCCACAAGGGACACAGCCTTGGATGGCCCCTGCTAGACATTCTTCTACTACCCAGCTAGACATGGAGGGGGTAGAGGATCCGTTGCACCTTCCTTCTACCTTGGAGATGACACAGCGCCCTGTTTTAAATTCACACGCTGGGAGTATTCCTGGGAAAGATGGGTCTCCCCCTTCATTTCCAACTCCAGTACTGGGAATGGATTAGATTCCCAGCCTCTGCACAATGAATCCTCTAAGGCAACTCCCCCTCAGCCAAAGTGGCATGAGCCTTCCTCTGAGCAGCAGGACAGTGGCCCTATCCCATTCTCATCCCAGACAGAACTGAATGTGAGGACATACGCAGTCCTTTTTCATGAATCCCCTGACTTTGCAAAAAGACAGAAAGCAGTATGCATTAAGCATAGGGGAGGTCTGAAGACCTACCCTGACAGGTTGTATGTGGGCCGTTCATGAATTCTGGAAAACATGGGCTTCTCAACCACTGACCTATATGCCCTGATCCATACACCTCTGGGGACTCAAACTTTGATTTGAGTTTCAAAACAGCCAATGGCCTAGAAACCTTCTGGCAGCGGTACCAGGAGGTGAAGAACACTTTGCTCTGATGTCCTTTCATTGCCATACCCCTCAGTAAACCAGCATTTTGGACCATAACTCTCCTTTTTAAAAATGAGGGGGTGGCTAGTAGGGATATCCTCTACTGACTGCATACAAAATATACAGTATTGGGTCACCCGGACCCCATTACGGATTCCCTCGGATTTGGACAGGGGGTTGGTGTATTCGAGTATGGTTACCACAAAGCAATGGGACTATACAGCATCTATCTAGTTGTTTTTTTCTGGGGAGGGATAAGGGATTCATCTTCTATGTTGGCCAGCCCAAATCCTGCTTCTGCTGTGGGGCGTATACCCACCTGAATAATGCCTGCAATAAGGTTAAATGTTTTCTTTGTGGAGGACTTGGGCACACTGGCATCAGCTGCTCTAATCCAAGAATCTGTAATCTATGTGAAGATATGCATCACGCCTACAAAGACTGCCCCTGGGCAACCCATAACAATCCCTCTCCTGATCATGCAGACCAGGATGATGTGGTTACTAGGGCACAGCAACAGGCTGTGGCCAAGCTGCTTTCACTCTGAGATATAACCACCGAGTCCTTACATCAGGAACCTCAGGTACAGGTCACGGGAGACCAGGAGGTTCTTATCCCGAAGGCCCAGGAGACTGCTCCTTCACTATCCCCACCTGAATCGATACATATCCAGGATGACAAGTTACAGGCAAAACAGCAAGATGGCAGTACCCTGGCAGCACAGCCCTCTGTGGCTACACCTTCTGCCTATGCTGAAAATGTTACTGCCAAAGATATTTACAGTGATGCTCCTTTGGACCAGGATAGTGTAATGCGCCCCCACCTGGGCCTTTATAGGAGAAACAATGAGGCAGATGTTCCTTGCGTAACTGTGGGTCAAGGGTGGCCTTGGGGGCCTTCATGCGGTCCCTACCAGGGTCAGCACATGTAATAAATTCTCTGTATTGGCTAAAAGGAAACAACACCAAGAGTTAGAGGATGACTCTGATGCCTCTTCCATCATCTCCTCTCAGCACGAGGGTTTTTACAGACACGGAGGACATGTCAAGTGACTCCAGATCCTCTAGCAAGAAGAGGACTAAGCTTAAATCCCCACGTCCATGAGTCTTTTTCTCTCTTCTAGCCATATATAACAAATGCAGGGCAATATCCTTTCCTGTGGCTCTATCAATACTAATGCTATTAAGTCTTTTAGGAAATGAATCACAACTTTCTCAGTGCTTAGGAATTTGAACATATCTGTTTATTTTTTACAAAACACAAGGTTGCACTCTATGAGAGAAATCCAGGTGGCCACTAGGGATTGGTTCGGTGGGCCTTCCTTTAGCTCCATAAGTACCGAGACCTGCACAGGGGTGGGGATTCTCTTCAATACACAGGGACTGCAAGTCTCTAAATTGATAGACTTAGTACCAGGACGGGCTTTGATTTTGGATGTAACATTTCAGGAGCAGAACTATAGATTTATAAACATTTATAACCCACAGACCAAATTCCTAAGAGTAGAATTAATGAGGTTGATTAGGCCTTATCTTTCTACTACTTTTTTTTATTATTTATTTTACCAGGACAAACACACTAAGCTGAAGCTTGTTTAAAGGTGTGAATTGGGAGCACAAGGAAGTTAAGTGACTTTCTCTATGTCACACAGTATGCAAGTGGGGGCTCTGGGATTCAAACCCAGGTCTCCAGATTTCCAGCTCAGAGCCTTAAACCACTGCGCTATACTGCCTCCTAAATCCTAAATCCTAAATCAGTCATTCTAGGGGGGGGACTTTAATTGTATCCTCTCACTCCCAGACAAAACTGGTACTGCACCTAAGTTATACAGTGACTCAAATTTTCTTAAGGAAATGTAAAAAACTGCTAGACTTATAGATAGTGCTTGTTATGGAAATGTCCCAACGGACCATACCGTTCAGAAAGGCCTGCTAACAACACAGATTGATTTCTTCTTCTTGTCAGAGTGGATTCCTTGTATATCTCATGAGGTTTTGCATATTGAGACGTCAGATCATAGCATGCTTAATATTCAGTTTGGGGGAGGGGTGCTAATTGTCTGACCTCAGCTATGTGATAACTGGAGGTGGGACTAAGTCAGATTTGATATAGCAAGTTGAGTTTTGGTTTCTCAGAAGAGGCCAGAAAGGGAAGGATCCAGATCCATTTCAGTGCAGTGCAGTAACTGCTCATTGCTGTTTTTGTTTTAAACTTAGATTTGTGGGCTTTTAGTGGTACTGTTATTTCTTTGCTGTCTTTACTTAGAATTGTTTTTGGGCTGTTGAAAATTTAAAACCTAGTTTGGTGTGCTTCTAGTGGTGCTGTTTTCCTTTGCTGCAGATTTTCTCCCACCCTCCCTACCCTGCTCCCACTCTTAATTATATGCCCTGATAAATCTGATTGACAGGAGCCAATCACAGGGGCTGTGGAGTAGGAGGGACATAAGGAGGAGGAAGCCCTCCCTCGGCACAAGTGTTTTGATTAATTTTTTTTTTTCCTTTTTAAAAAAAAAAGTATCTGAGGTTCGGTGGCAGAATTTTCAGGACAGTAAAGTAATAAAGAGGGAACTACAAGGAGAGCTTCAGTAACAGGCAAGTACTGGAATAGCAGTATAAGTGCAGTGCAATGTGGGGAGTGGTGCAATGCAGTGGATGTGTGGCAGCCGTATTCAGGCAGACCTTCTGGATGCTGAGTTGCTGCCCTATCTACAGGCATCTTTCTGGACTGCAGGATGAGGTAGCCATACTCAGATTGGAAGTAAACTTGGTCATGAGTACCTTTGCCCCTATCCAGAGACCACCTAGTCCAACACCACTGCCTCAAAGGATGCCAAGAACGAGGATGATGGTGGGCTCAGGGAGGGTTAGGATGGTCAGGCAGAGGCACATCCCAAATCCTGTTCCACTTCAGAACTCATATGCCGCACTGGCAAATGAGGAAAACCAAACAGAAGTACCCAGAGAAGTGGAAGGGAAGGGAAGGATGTGAAGGTCAACCAAGGAGGTGACCTTAGTGGGGAGAGCAGTGGACCGCAGAGAAGGAAGAAGCAAATCCTGGTGGGGGACTCTATTATAAGAGGGATCCAGCTAGTAACACGGGGAGGTCAGGGAGGTGAGGTGCCTACCAGGTGCCACAGCATGGAGGGATGGGAGAAAGATCCTCAGGAACACAGGGAAGGCAAGACAGGAGGGTGAGCTGGATGTCTTTATCCACCTAGGTACTAATGACCTGGCAAATGGGGAACCTAAGGAAGTTCAGGAAGAGTTTAGGAAATTGGGGAGGGGTCTCAAGCAAGTAGCTACTTCTGTCACCTTCTCGGAAGTACTACCTCTGAGAGGCATGGGACAGTGTAGGGAAGCACGCACCCGGAACTTTATTTATTTGGTTTTTGGTTACCGGGTAGGGTGCACTAGCCATAGCAATGACAATTTTTAGTCACAACCTGGGAGAACACAGGAACAAAACATTTTTAACAAGAAGACATAACAATCTTATAAGCAAGTACAGTGAGAGAAAAACAGGATACAAAAACATTTTCACAGAAGAAACATAACAATCATGTAGGCAGCAGGTGCATATAAATATAGCAATACAGTACAAGTAAATTTAGCAAAAGACATAAGAACCATATAATCAGTAGGTGCATATAAATATAGCAGATACAGTACAAGTAATGGGAACAAATAGATACAAGAAGATACAACTGATTATGCAGGACAGAAAATTGCAATGGTAAATAAAATAGGGCAAAAGTAAAATAGTAAAAAGTCATATGCAAATATTGTGGTAGGACTTCAGTAAAGCTAAAACAAGTGAAGCATGTCAACTGGAATTCAAGCATGTCAATGGTAGTCAGGGGAAGATGGACTGCAAAAGAAAAAAGAGGAGTAATGGATGTAGAGAGGGATGAGAGGAAGAAAAAGGGGTGAGGATAAAAAGTTATGTATATATTTAACTCATGGTTGAAGAACTGGTTCTGTGAGGAAGGGTTTGGATTCATTGGTGACTGGGGACACACCTCGAGGGATGGGGGCTTGTTGAAGCCTGATGGCCTGCATCCGTCTGGGAGGGGAATCCAAGCACTCAGTGATAAGTTTAAATACTGCGTGGACAAGCATTTAAACTAGTCAAGGGGGGGTAGCAGGCCAGCAAGAAGGGTACCTAACTGCCCACTCCCCACAGTTAGCAGTGGAACCAGTGAACAGGAGGAGTGGATATCTCTACAAAGCAGTGTGCAAAAGATGGAGATAAGCAGAAAGGGGGCAAAACTCAACAGAAGGGCAGACAGCAGGGAGAACCAGGGATGAAGGACAACCAGGGAGGGGGCTGGAGTAGAACAGCTAAACAGTCCAGGGGAGTTCACATCATGGAAAGCCATGTGTGCCAATGCCAGGAGCCTTAGCAACAAGATGGAGGATCTGGAGGCTGCCATGGTGCAGTCAGGCCTGGACATTGTGGCCAGTACAGAGACCTGGTGTAATGATAACCATGACTGGGAGATGGCCATACCCAGCTACAACACATTAGGAAGAGACAGGGCAGGCAGGAAGGGAGGAGGAGTGGCACTTTATGTGAAAGATGACATAAAGGCCACAGAAATCCAGGAGGAACAAAATGGGGGAGAGATATTGTGGGTTAAGCTGGAAAGGAAAATGGGGTCAGCCATCTGCACAGGGGTGGTTTAAAGATCACCAGCCAAGGAGGAAGAAACAGATAGGGAGCTGATGCTAGCCATCCAAAGGATGGCAGACAAGGGTGAGGTGGTGCTGGTTGGAGACTTCAATATTCCAGACATGGACTGGAGCCTCCTACCAGCAGTATCAACCAGGAGCAGATTTATCCTGGACTCCCTTAAAGGTGCCTTCCTCAAGCAACTGCTCATATAACCAACTTGGTAGAAGACAATACTGGACCTCGTGCTCACAGACGGGGACAGTGTGATGGAGTAACAGAGGGGGAGCACCTGGGGAACGGTGACCACCAGTCACTGTGGTTTGAAATCACAGACGGAGCAGAACCAACCGCACAAAAACATGTGTCCTGGATTTTAGTGGAGCAGACTTTGGGAAAATGGGGAGATGTTTGAAAGAGGCATTAATGGGAATGAGGAAGGAATCAGGGGTTGAGGAAGAGTGGGCAATATTTAAAAAGGGGATTACAAGAGCAACAGAGTTATGCATTAAGCAGGTTAGTAAGAGGAAAAAAAGAGGAGGCCATTATGGTTTTCCAAGGAGTTAGCAGAGAAAGTGAAAGTCAAACAGATCGCATTCAGGCAATACAAAAAGAAGCAGGCAGAAGGTGATAGGGAGCAGTACCAGGAGAAGCAAAGGGAGGCAGGGAGGTCAGTAAGGGAAGCCAAAGAAACATATAAACATAGAAACATAGACTTTGACGGCAGATAAGGACCGCTTGGCCCATCTAGTCTGCCCATTTCCCTACCTACAGGATAGGCCGCAGATCCTAGTTAACCAACAGCCTATTTCTTCCTACCCCCCACAAGAATTGCCTTATGTCTGTCCTATGCATTCTTGAATTCTCCCACAGTTTTAGACCCCACAACCTCCTCAGGAAGGCTGTTCCATGCATCCACTACCCTCTCTGTGAAATAATAATTCCTCACATTGCCCCTGAACCGCCCTCCTTCTATCTTTAAATTGTGTCCCCTTGTTCTTGCATGTCTCTTTTTCTGAAAGATGCTACCCTCTTGGACTTTGTTGATTCCACTGAGGTACTTAAAAGTTTCTATCATGTCCCCCCTCTCCCTTCTTTCCTCAAGGGTATACATATTAAGCTCCTTTAGTCTCTCCTCATATGGCTTCTCTTGCAGACCTTGCACCATTTTAGTTGCCCTCCTCTGGACTGCCTCTATCCTGTCTATGTCCTTGCTGAGATGGGGTCTCCAGAACTGGACACAGTACTCCAGATGGGGTCTCACCAACTGTCTGTACAGAGGGATAACAAGTTCCTGTTTTCTGCTGCTGTTGCCTCTCCCTATACATCCCAGTATACCCCTAGCCCTCCCTACTGCCTTTTCACATTGCTTGCTAACCTTAAGGTCATCTGATATGATTACCCCAGGTCCCTTTCCTTTTTTGTTGTTGTTACTACCTCCCACCCATTGTGTATTCTTCCCCTGGGTTCTTGTTTCCCAGGTGCATTATTTTGCACTTCTTTGCATTGAATCCTACCTGCCATACTTCTGACCATTCCTCCAACCTTGCCAAGTCCCTTTTCATCCTTTCCACGCCTCCTTGTGTATCAACCCTGTTGCAGATCTTTGTGTCATCTGCAAAAAGGCATACTTTTCCTTCCAGTCCCTCTGCAATGTCACTGATGAAGACATTAAAAAGGACTGGACCCAATACTGAACCCTGCGGTACCCCACTAGTAACCCCTCTTTCTTCAGAGTGGACTCCATTTACAATTACCTTCTGTGTCCTGTTGTGCAGCCACTGTTTTACCCAGGCTACCACCCTGGGACCCACTCCCAGGCTGGTTAATTTGACTATTAATCTTTTGTGTGGGACTGTGTCAAATGCCTTGCTAAAGTCTAGGTAGGCCATGTCCACAGCTCCTCCCTGGTCTACTACTTTGGTCACCCAGTCAAAGATATCTATTAGATTCGTCTGATATGACCTTCCAGCTGTGAACCCATGCTGCCTTGGGTCCTGTGCCCCACTGGCCTCTAGGTACTCAACTATTCTTTCCTTCAGTAGTGACTCCATCACTTTCTCTACCACAGAGGTCAGACTGACAGGTCTGTAGTTTCCTGCCTCTGTCTTGGTCCCACTTTTGTGAAGGGGAATCACATCTGCCTTCCTCCAGTCCTCGGGTACCACACCTTCCTCCCATGATTTATTAAAAAGAGTAGCCAGTGGTTTCACTATTTCCTCCCTTAATTCTTTTAGAATTCTGGGGTGAATTCCATCAGGACCCATTGCTTTTTCCACCTTTAGTTTTAGGAGTTCTTGCAGAACCCTTTTTTCTGTGAAAGGACTAGGATCGACCCCCCTATCAAGAGTGCTTCTGTTAATTGGATTAGGCACTTCCCCCTCCTCTTTTGTAAATACTGAGCAGAGATATTCATTCAGTATCCCTGCTTTTTCACTGTCCCCCTCTGCCCACCCACCGTTCATTTTATTCAGCCTCACTGTCCCTCCCTTTGTCTTTCTATGCTCGCTTATGTACCTATAAAAGGTTTTATCCCCCTTCTTAACTGAGTTGGCTATCTTTTCCTCAGTTTGGGCCTTTGCTATTCTGACTTCCCTCCCTGCTTCCTTTTGCCTTAACTGGTACAGCTTTCTGTCTTGCTCCTTCTGTGTTTCCTTATACTTCTGGAATGCTATCTTTTTCTTCCTGACTTTCACAGCCACCTCTTTTGAGAACCATAGTGGTGTTTTCTTTCATTTTGATTTGTTTATTTGCTTCACACAAAGGCTTGTTGCCTCTGTGATGGCAGTTTTGATGATTCCCCATTGTTGCTCCACACCTCCTTCTAGCCTGTTTGCTAGTGCTTTTCTGAGGCACTCTCCCATCTTGCCAAAGTCAGCCCTCCTAAAGTCCAGTACCCTCACTTTTGTATGGCTTGACTCTGTAGCTGAGTTTAACGTGAACCACACTGTTTGATGGTCACTTGTCCCCAGATGGCAACCTACTTCTAGATGTGAGTTCCTCTCACTGCCCCCGTTTGAGAGTATGAGGTCTAAGATTGCTCCCTCATGAGTAGGTTCCGAAACTAGCAGTCTGAGGCCTGCCACCTGTAGGGCATCAAGAATGGCCCTGCTCTTGGATGTGGCTGCAGCAAATGTGCTCCAGTTAACATCTGGCATATTCAGGTCTCCCATCAACAGTATCTCCCCTTTCTCTGCCATTCTAAGAATGCCTTCTATCATATCCTTGTTCATTCTCTCCCCTGACATGGGGTCTGTACACAACCCCTATGCGGATTGTGCTGCTCTCTTTCCAGTCTCCAAGGTGACCCACAGTGCCTCCTCTCCTCCTTGTTTACTCTTTTGTTCAGTTGCTTTTATCCCTTGCTTTACATAGAGAGCTACTCCTCCCCCTCTTCTCCCCTGCCTGTCTCTCCTGTAGGTTATGTACCCTGGTATGTTAACATCCCAGTCATGGTTCTCTGTGTACCATGTTTCTGTGACTGCTACGATATCCAGGCATCCCTCTTCCATCAAGGCCACCAGCTCAGGGAGCTTGTTGCCCAGACTATGGGCATTGGTACTCATTACCCTCCATTTCCTGATGGCCTTACTCCCTTTTGCCCCATCCGTGTCCTTCTTGCCTGTGTCACTTTCTCCATTTACCCCAGCCCTTTTCCCTATCGACACCTCTATGTTGGTGTTTTCCGCACTTACTACCATGATTATTTGGGGGGGCTAGGATTTCTCTGCTCCTTTCCAGTGCCTCCCCCCTTGGCTAGTTTAAATGCTTGCCAATGAAGCATTTAAACCTATCACCTATGATCCTGGTTCCCCTCCAGGACAGATGCAGCCCATCATGCCAGTATAGGCTTGCATCACTCCAGGTGGACCCCCAGTCCCCAGTGAAGCCAAATCCCTGAGCTCCACACCAGGTTTTTCAACCACTGATTGAATCCCATGGTGCGGAGCACCCTAGCCTCTCCTATGCCACAGATGGGCAGCACCTCCGAGAAGGTTACCGTGCGTGCAGGCTCAGACAGAAGAACGCACTGCAAAATCAGTGAGTAGAGGGGACAAAACCTTTTACAGGTACATAAGTGAAAAAAGAAGGGCAAAGGAAGGGATAGTAAGACTGAAGGGGGAGGATGGGGGCCCCATGGAGGATGACAACAGTAAAGCTGACATAGTGAATAGATATTTTTGCCTAGTCTTTACTGAGTGAGAGGAGGGTAATGCACCTGAAGGGAGTACAAGGGGTGGGAATGGTGCAGAAATGGACACAAGTCCCTTTACATGGGAAAGGGTCCTAAAGGAACTGAAAGGAATAAGAGTCGATAAAGCAATGGGGCCAGATAGTGTGCACCCCCCCCGGGTCCTAAAGGAACTAAGAGAAGTGGTGGCTGAACCTCTGGCAATCCTGTTAACTGATCACTGGAAACAGGGGAGGTACCCAAAGACTGGAGGACAGCAAATGTAATCCCCTTATACAAAAGTGGGAACAAAGAGGAAGTGGGGAACTACAGACCAGTCAGCCTGACCTCGGTAGTGGGGAAGATCATGAAAGCACTACTGAAGGAGTGATTAGTGGAACATCTGGTTGCTAATGGACCACAGGACTCAAGGCAGCATGTTTTTACTGGGGGGAGGTCATGCCAGACCAACCTCATTGAATTTTTCTACTGGGTGACAAGGAAGGTGGATCAGGGAAGGGCAGTGGACATGGCCTATCTGGACTTCAGCAATGCCTTTGACACTGTGCCACATAGAAGGCTATTAAACAAATGGGGGAATATGGGAGTAGGCAGGACAGTAGTGTGGTGGGTAGGTAATTGGCTGGGTGGCAGGACACAGAGGATGGTGGTAAATGGCTGTCTCTCCACAGAGGGAAGAGTGACCAGTGGGGTACCACAGGGATCAGTCATGGGACCGGTTCTATTCAACATCTTCATCAGTGACATTGTGCAGGACCTAGAAGGCAGAATTTCTCTGTTCACTGATGACACAAAGTTCTGTAACAGAGTGGCCATGCCAGAGGGTGTAGACAGAATGAGGAGGGACCTGCAGAAGCTTGAAGAATGGTCAAGGGTTTGGCAGTTGAAATTCAATGCAAAGAAGTGCAAGATAATGCATATGGGGCACAAAAACCCTCAAACAACATATCAGTTGGAGGGTGAGGATATAGCATGCACCAAGCAGGAAAGGGATCTTGGGGTTATCATATCTGATGACTTCAAGGTAGGGAAACAGTGTGACAAGGCAGCAGGTAAAGCAAATAGGATGCTGGGATGCATAGGCAGAGGCATCATCAGCAGGAAAAGGCAGGTCATAATTCCACTGTGCAAGACACTAGTGAGGCCCCACCTAGAGTACAGTATACAGTTCTGGAGACTTTACCTATGTAAGGACATAGACAGGGTAGAGAAGGTTCAGAGGAGGGTAACAAAGACGGTACAGGGATTGCATCACAAGTCCTACAAGGACAGGCTGAAGAACTTCAATATGTACTCCCTGGAAGAGAGTAGGGAGAGAGGGAATATGATAGAGACATACAAGTACCTTACAGTGCAAAATAGGGTGCAGGAGTACACTATTTTCCAGCTAAAAAGATATTCTAGGACTAGAGGGCACAGGATGAAGTTGGAGGGAGGGTGATTCAGAGGAAACATGAGGAAGAATTTCTTCACAGAAAGGGTGGTGGACAAATGGAACACCCTGCCAGAGGAAGTGGTGGGGGCTGAAACAATCATGAGATGTAAGAATGCATGGGATAGACATAAGGGAATTCTGGAGGTCAGGGGTGAGGGGCAACAGACTTCTATAAAAACATAAAGTGAATTTATAAGCTCAAATGGGCAGACTGGGTGGGCCATGGGCCCTTATCTGCAGACAGTGTCTATGTATCTATTCTAGTGGGTACAGCACACAATAAGCCTGTTACATATAATTGTTGGATGTTAAATATTTACCTGCTAGCAGAATCCTTGGCCAGCTTGGACCTACAGGACCTTATGACATCCAGACTGTCCTTATTTGATCTTTTTGATAACCCTTTACTGTGGTAGCATGACACTACAGTGGAGGTACAAAAATGTTTCCGCCTCGTGTCAAAACATACTTCCAGGACCAAATATCTTAAATATTTAGATTTACGGAACCAACTATACAGACTAATGTCCTTAGCGGTATAAAATGGCCAGGATTATAATGCACAAATTTCACAGGTGAAACGTGAAATGTGTAGCTGCCAGTATGATAGAGGGAGCTCTTTATTTTAGGAACAGAAGTTTGGCACTCAAGGGACAGCCCATATAATGAACCCATATGATGGTTGTCAAAATAGGGTAAAGTCCAAAAATATGGCCAGCATTCATACAGCTTCTGGTGAAATTGTCAACTCTAATAAAAGTATTTTAGGGGCTGTGGTAGCACATACAAAGTACTTATTAGGGCAGGACTTTTCCATCTTACACTGGCTAGATTTCCTTAAGGGCTTGTCGATTCCAACCCTACAGGTAGATGAAATGCAACAGCTGACCCTTCCTATCACACAGGAAGATGTCTGCTTGGTAGTGATTGGTTTGAAGCATAACACTGCCCTGGGTCCTGATGGTTTACCAGGGGAATTTTATAAGAAAGTAATAGATGTATTGTTACCCCGACTTATGGAAATCTTCAATGCTATTTTGTCTCAAGACTATGATAGTTCACCTGTTTTGTCAGACAGCCTATTGGTGCATTTATATAAAAAAGGGGACAAGTTATACTTAAACAGCTGGAGACTTATTAGTCTCATTAACTTTGATAGGAAGATATTATGTAAAATACTTAGCAACAGAGTAGCTCAGGTGGCTTATGTTGTCCTTTCTGAGAATCAGACGTGCAATTCCATCCAGAAATATGATGGGTAATTTGAAGATATTGAGAGACATATATGAAAGTCCTACAGCAAAAGAATATGTCCTCAGTTTGGATCAAAGTAAGACTTTTGATCGTGTATCTCATGACTATCTCTTTGCTGTTTTAAACCACTATGGGATCCCACGGGATTTCATTGTGTGGATTGCACAGATTTATAAGATAGCCTCTACATGTCCATTAGTAAATGGCATGGCAGGCAGTCATGTGGCTCTTCGGAGAGGAGTACGGCAAGGGTGCCCTTTCAGCATCTTGATGTATGTCTTTTCCATAGACCTGTTGATCCGGAAGTTGGAACAGGATACGGAGATTAGGCACATGTTGATCTCATTTGGTAGTACATTCCCTGTTGCATTAGCCAATGTGGATGATCTCTGTCTGTTGGTTGCAGGTCATGGATCTGGAGTATGAGCCTTGGCAAAGATCCAACAGTACTCTAACTGTGCAGGGGCCATGCTAAATAAGGAAAAATGTGTGGGGATGCTCATGCCTCCTGGAAGGGTACACCAGCATCTAGATATTGCTGGGATTAAACCTATTCAGGGCTCAGTAAAAATCTTGGGGCTTCACTTTGGGGGGTGGACCCAGCTGTTGAAAACTGGAATCCATGTCTGGTGCAAGCAGAACTAAAGGTAATGAAGTGGAAATCTTTCCCTTTGACTAGGTTATGTATTTTCTTATTAAAACAGTTATTCTTCTGCTTTTTCTAACCGTCTGTCACATTTTTCCACTACTCCAACATTTGCAATCTAGAATGTATAATGTATGTGTTCAACTCCTATGGAGCAGTAGGCTCAACCCTGTAAAGAAATCATCACTTACTGACCCATAGCACTAGGAGGTCTTAAAGAGCCTCTGATGTGAAAAGTGCAACATTGCAGAATCCGAATCCGACATCATCAGCAGCTCTTCACTGATAACAGGCTGTTTTGAACAGGTAGTGAAATCAGGGTTACAAAATAGCTCATAACTTCAAAATGAAATAACGCAGCAATCTAGTTTTTGGTATGAAATTTACTGGGGGTATGCTTATTCTAATTCTGCAATATAGCTCTTTTGGCCAGATGGTGTCAGTTGCTCTTTAATATGATTAACCCTGTGATATTTGTGTTTACTGTGTTTCTATATTCCAATATTGCCCTTATCTTGCAGGGAAGACAGATGATATGGCTCGCTCATTTCCAGTATCAATGCCTTTATTTTTTTCAAAAATGGGAAGCCACATGATGGGGGGTGTTTCAAGCAATACCGCCGGACGTCGATCCGTATTTTGTAGATTTCTTTAAAAAAATTTGAAAATGGAAAATTTCTCAACCAGAGGTTCTGTCACACACCAGAAAGGGTATGACCAAACAAATATTGGTTCAACACTTTTTGATATCTTCATGTTTTTCTTGTCCTGAAGGCATTGCCAAATGAGACATACTCAGGCAACTAACGGATGCCAGGGTACCGCAAAAAATGTGGGATACCCTGTGGTTATGTTGCCACAATAGTTTGAATGTCCAGGGAAATCATTTCCACAAATCACTGCAAGAATGGCCATGTTTGAGAGATGCTTGTATTGACCAGTGTAAACTATGTCTCTTATTTTTTGAATGTTCATATATTGTGAATTTTTGGATAGCTTTGGAGAGGAGGTGGGCTTTCCCACAATTTTCTAATATGAATTATAATGTTTTGGTGTATGGGCATTTTTTTTTTTTTTTTTTTACTTTATGTTTATTGATCTTATCATTAACATACAGTTAAAGATATTCCTGATACAGTACATTAGGAATTATTACAGACATGTTCCAGCGGAGGGTGCCACCCCTCTTAATACAAGCATATTAAAAGAATCATACTGTTTCCATTAGATACATCTTTGGAGGATTTTCAGTAAAAACATAATAATTCAAAATATTATTTAGGCTTTGTTCACTATTTATTTACAAGCCCATGAGCAGCATGTAATTTTAAATTCTATTTTAATCCAAATAGGAATACACATACTAACTCCTTAAATAAGGAGATAAATGCTCATGCTTCTACCGACATAAGGTACCAATGACAGGCCATGGAAGATTTTTTATCCAGGAACATTGAAGGTCCTTATGGCTGTGATTAAATTATCAATTTGGCAAATTCGTTGTCAGAACACACTTCAGCAAAAATAAGTGTCGGTACAGGGTTTAATTGCTAAAGTGACAAAAGAAGTGCAAATGATTTATCTCAATGAAAAGGCTACTATGCCTGTTCTAGTGTTGTCTACCTGGTGGAGACACATTCCTGTACCAGTGACATGGGACCCTGGATAGACTAATGATTTGATTTTCATAAGTTTGTAGGAGTGTTTGTTGATCTGTTGTTTGTCTGGTTCAGTTTTAGAGCCAAGGGGTTTGCCTTAGCAGATGTCCTGTGATTTTCTGTTTGCTTGATTTGTTTACTTTTTCTTTTTTTCCAATTTGGTAATGCAAAGAGATTAGTTTTGAGGGTGGTGGGTGTTTTATTATTTAATTTGTTTGTTTAGTTCTTCATTTTTGAGTGGGATGACGATCTATATAAATTTTTGTTGTTTTCTGAATGTATACTTTTCAATAAAAAATTACCCTACTCGACAGTAGGGGAAACTGTTGTCTTTTCAGTATAAGGCTCAGTTAGTGGAATGGAGATGTCAAAGGAGGTCATGGTTGTACTACCTGTTGAGGTTGAGGAAGCTGGGACCTCTGAAGAAAGAATATCAGAAGATGAGGAGCAATATGAATCTGCTCCTACAGTATATCTAGAAATTCCAAGAGTGAGACCTCGGAGGTGGAGGATATCTAGTTTGGTATGGCTGTCGGAGAAGAAATGCACATCTTGGGAAATCTTAATTTAAACTGGCATGGAGAAAATTCTAAGCTGTATGAACCTCTGTTTGCTGGCCTCTCCTTGTCTCAACTTATTCAGGAGCTCACTAGGTGGTCTATCAATGGTGGTACTAGCTCCCTCCTGGACTGGGTCCTATCCAGTCAGCCTGAAAGAATCAGCTCGCTGGTACCCTTCCTGACTTTATCTCTGACCATACCCCAGTGTACTGTGTATGGAAGATCTCCTCCCTGAAAATCCCCCACAAAATCATTCAAGTAAGGGATTTTTCAAGGTTTGACCTGGGGTCATTTCCTGAGGATATGAGGCTCACTGACTGGTCTGTGGTGCTTAATGCTCAGGACCCCTCCACTGCTGTTACTCAGTTTCTTAGTACCTTTGGTGCTCTGCAGGACAAGCATGCCCCCCCCTTATTAGGTGGAGAGTAAGGGGGTCTGCCACAAAATGGCTGCATGGGAGCCTCCTAGCCCTCATGAGGTCTAGAGACAAGTGTTGGGCCAACTTCAAGGCCACGATGGACCAAACCATATTTCAGCAATACAGGAGGCTCAGAAATGAATGCAAAATAGCAATCAGGGCAGCCAAAAGTGAATACTGAAAATCTGCCTTACTCAACTCAGCTAAGAACCCTAGAAATTTCTGGAGGAACATTAAAAATATAGTTAGTGGCTCCTCCAATTGTGGGGTGTCTGACATGCTCATGGGTGGGTCTATTTGTAATAATCCTCTAACTATTGCCAACGCTTTTAACACCCGCTTCTCAGACCTGTTCGCCTTCACCTCCCTCTTCTCCTGCTGATGGGAGTGACAGCTGTGTATTGGCCTCCACCCCACAGGTGGCCCCCATCTCCCATCCGTTATTTTATTTTAGGGCTGTGACGGCACTGGAGATGCATAGACTTCTCTCTGGTCTCTCCCCACATTCTAGTGCTGGCCATGATGGCATGGAGCCCAAGCTCCTCCATCTTGGTGCCCCCTCATAGCCTTCCCAGTGGCCCATATCTTTAACATGTCCCTTGCCTCTGGTGTTATCCACAACATCTGGAGGGTGGTGAGGATTGTCCCTGTTTTCAAACTGGGCAACGCTAAGATCCTCAACAATTACTGACCGATTGCCATCTTATCAGCTATCAGTAAACTTCTAGAGAAAGTTGTGGCTGGGCAACTCACAGAGTATATTCAGGCCCATGAGCTGCTGTCCCCTGTGCAGCACAGCTTTCAAAAAGGGCACAGTACATCCTCTGCACTTGTCACTGTCTCCTCTGGAATCAGGGCTGCCATGGACCAGGGCAAACTCTCAGGTGCCATATTCATTGACCTATCCAAGGCCTTTGAGCTAGTTGACCATGTCTTACTTTGTTCTCAAATTCAGTCCCTTGGTCTGTCACCTCCTGTCCTGAATTGGTTCAGTAATTACCTCCAGGGCAGACAGCAACTTACCAAATTCAGCAAGGTCCTCTCGGATACCACTCCTGTTACCTCCGGTGTCCCCCAGGGATCAGTCCTAGGGCCCCTTCTCTTCTCTATCTTTGTCAGCAACCTCCCAGCTACTGGTACTAACTGTAGTACTATCCTATATGTGGATGACCTGGTCATCCTCACCCATTCCCGGGACATTGGGGTCATCAACTGAGTGAGGATCTCAAGAATATCCAGTCCTGGGTCATGACTTACAACCTGGTTCTTGACCTAAAGAAAACTCAGGCCATGCTTTTTGAGTCCCTGGCCAAGATTAAGGCCTCCTCTGCCCCTCTGTGTGTTACTGGTGTTGATGGTACTCCTCTTCTCACCACTGACTCCATCAAATACCTTGGGGGTGACACTAGCCCCCAACTCGACCTTGGGTGCCATATCCAAAATGTATGCAGAGCTGTTAACTGCAAACTGGGTCTGGCCTACAGAGTGAAGAAAAATCTTACATCTGCTGCTTGCCTTGCATTGGCCAGAGGAGTACTTCTTCCCTCTCTCTGCTATTGCCTTCTCCTGTTTGCATGCACCTCCAAAGTTCACCTCACTAGGTGGAACACAACCTATAATAGCATTTGCCACTTTGCACTTGCTGCCCCTTGCCTCACCCACCACTGTGACCCATATGACAAACTCAGCTGGCTCTCCCCACCCAAACGCATCAGCTTTGTATTGGGCTGCTTCATGGGCAAGGTGTTCAGAACTGGCACTCCCTCAGGGCTGGCTGAGCTCCTCAAACTGGCAGTCTCTTCTTCCTACTCCCTCAGGTCTCTGGGCCCTGGTGTGCTTAAAGTCCCCATCACCCGCATGCAAATGGGGGACAGGGATTTTGCTCCATGTGCTCCTAGGTTATGGAACTCCTTTCCTGCCCAAGTCCACTCCTCCACTTCCCACTCGTGTCTTCAGAGCTCCCTGTGGTCTTACTTGAAGCTCTCCTCTGCATGTGGGTGTCTTAAACCACCACAGCTAGCTCTGGTCCCTGCACCAGGCTCTCATGACATTCCTGGTACCCCTCTTGCAGCTCTTGCTTATGCAGTTTGCCTGATTGGATTCTGAGATGCATATAATGTGTTTATTCTCTGTTTCAGGAGATACTTAGACTGCGGCTTTGGTTGTGGCTCAGAGCTGCATATACTTTGTAAATTGTACTGTTCTTAGCCTTGGTGCCTTTATGAATATATATTTTTGTACATATCTTAACTGTGCTTACTGTCTACTGGTTATGTTCACCTGGTTCCATTTGACTCTGTATACTGCCTAACTTGTGTCATTTTGTCCTCTGTATGAACCTGCATCTCACTGTACTCTCCCGGGTCGTACCTGAAAATAGGCATATAACTTGTCTAGTGTACTTACTTGGTCAACAAATGCTAAATAAATAAATAAACATCACCTCTGACTGTGACAAAGATAAGGCAGTGGCCCAACTCGAATAAATTATCGATGAGAAGAGGCTTACCGTATAGTGGATCCTAGAGGAAAATGATGAAAGAAGGATGGAGGAGGGAAGGAAAGATCTGGTAAGGAGAGAGAGAGAGAGAGCAGAACTTGGAGGTAGTGGCTGTGGTCCGGGTGGAAGCATAACACAGAAGGAGGAAGGAAGGAAGTCAACCCCGCTTACGGAGACATCGGGTGTGTCAGCCAGATAGGTGACAGTGCACGTATTTGGATTGCCTATGGAGGAGGCTTCCACAGGAGAATGGTCATCTGGCTCAGTACTGCAAGGGGTGGGTTGGAAACAAGGCCCTGATGGTAAATGGCAACCAGAGACTGAATGGCTTGACTTCTCCCAGTGTGGTAAGAAACCTTCCCAGTTAAACTTGGTGCAGGGCAAAGAAAGGGGGCAGGAAATAACAAAAGGGAAGGAAATATAAAAAGACAAAATATGATGGCATCCCAGATACAAGGAGATGTGGAGCAGAACAGTGTTACAACAATACTAAGAACTAATAATGGGAGTAAAGGGGTAACAGAGACAGAGATACATAAGGAGGGCAGAGGGCAGTCTGGCTTGCCCAAAAATAACAAAGTCAAAGTCCACATTGTAGGGCAGCATTGCCAGACTGAAGCAGACATATCTGGAGTTGATAACAAAAGCACCCCAACCCAGGATATGGGAAAAGACAGCATGGACAAAATAAAATAATTTTCTGAGGTTTTGAAAAGCAGAGACTCAGGGAGAAAGGGACAGGAATCAGCAGAATCTAATGAACCCCCTCCACCAAGAGGAAGAGCTAGGCCTTCCCACTCTGCCAATTATAGTGACCAGACCCCCAGAAGATTTGCAGTATGACTAAGGTATAATGGTGGACTTGAAGTATTTCCCAACAGGACATATGTGGGCAGGACATTGTTGTTGAAGGAATCAATTAAATTTATAGCTTCAGAAATTTACACCCTTTTACATATATCTGGAGATGTTGTTTTTGATATAAGCTTTAGGTCAATGAGGGGTTTGGAAAGGTTCTAGTTAAAATATAACCAGCTGAAGTTCTCTCCCATCTGTTCCTCCTTTTTAGCTATCCCTCTGACCAAACCCACTATTAAAACAATAGCAGTCATGTTTAGGAATGAGTGTGTACATGTGAGGGATATAGAGCAATGGCTGAACCAAAAGTGTGTGGTTCTAAGCCCTCAAGAAGCTATTACTGATACAGAGTATTTATGGACTGGAGGATGGCATTTTAAAGCGAAATTGCACCATTCAGAACAAGAAATAGCCCATATCCCAAATAGTTTCTTTCTGGGCAGGGATGGGGGGGTTGTTTTCTACCCCGGACAGCCCAAGTCCTGTTACAGGTGTGGGTCTCGGTCCCACCTGTCTAATGTTTGTGAAGACATAAGATGTGGCCAATGTGGGGAAAATGGACATAGTAATTCACAATGTAAGAACCATGTGCAATGCAACCTATGTGAAGAGTACGGTCACTTATATCAAAATTTACCATGGACTGCATGAAACAATGCAAGGAGCATGAATCCTGATGACCTAATCAAAAAAGCTCAGCAGGCAGGAACAACCAGAGAGACAACTACTCCTCCTGAGGAAGGAGAGAGTTTGGGGACTGGAGTATCCACATCCTAGGAGACCCCCAGACAGAAGCCAGCAGCAGCTCTAGTTCAGGAGCAAAGGGATGAGGAAGTAAGAGAGGAGCCCTCGGCCAGGATAATGGCTGAGGCAGAAATGAGCAATGACGACTTGGAACAGGAAAAAGAAGTTGAAATGGAAGTGACTAAGGAAATTGAGCAAGGTGAGGCAGAAAACATGCCCCCTCCCCCCCCGAGAGTCAGGAAACTAACCTTGGGTATGAAAGAAGAAAGAGTCTGAGGAGCAAAAAAGGTCCTACATCTGATATTATATCAGCAAATCCCTTTGAAGTCCTAGGGTCCCAAAAAGAGAGAGATTTTAATAAAGGTGAACAAGATTCTGACACTTCTTCTTCAAAGATTTAGTGCAACAAAACTTGGAGCCCAAAGAAATACAATCAGGAGAAGGGGGGAGAAGAAGAAGAGAAGAAAAGGAACAACAGTTTTTTTCTCAGCTAAGGCAGGAGGGTGGTTTATGTGATTAATGGTTTTGTTTTCTTTAGCTTCTGCAAACATTTGCAGTATACTGAATGGTAAGAAAAGGAAGGCGGTTTGGGCAGACTTAAGAAATCTTGCATGTGAGGTAGCTTTTGTACTGGAAACCTGGTTAAACTCAATGCAAGTGGTTGCACAGGCACAAAGAGGGTGGGTTTGGGGGCCATCTTACTGGTCGTATGGTCCAGACAGAGCTGATGGGGTGGATATCCTGTTTTCAGGAATTGGGTTTAAATTGCAAAAGTTGGTAGATATTCAGCCTGGAAGGGCTCTCTTAGTGGATGGGCAATGGCACTGCCAACTGAGTAGATTTGTGGTAGTTTATGGCTCACAAATTATGGCAGAGAGGGTACAGTTATTCGAATTAATCCAACCTTATTTATGTACTTCAAGGAATGTTTATTTTTGTAGGGATTTTAGTTGCACACTAGACATACAGGAAAGAAAGAATGTGGGGAAAAAGTGTATTGTGATTCTTTTGCTTTAAAGAAGTGTGTTGAGACAGCTGAATTAACTGATGTTTTAACTAAAGCTGTCCACCCTGTGAAATTTACATTTGTCAAAGGAAAACTATTTTCTAAAATCGATTATGTATTCATGACCAAGAGAACAGACATTATCAAAACAGCCATGATACTTTAGCCTTTTCTGATCATTTGCTAATCAAAGTTACAGTCAGCACAGAATCAGGTATAGAACAACCAAGAACAAGATGGAAAATGAACTCAACCAGCTTGGAGAAGGTAGAGGTTAAAACAGGGTTGGCATCTCTATTTGTGGATAGAGCCTTGGTTTTGGGTATGTATGAAGATTTGTTTCAGTGGTGGCTCAACACAAAGAAACTAGTCTGTAAATAGATGCAGGATTTCTGGAAAAAGAGGGCCAAAAGCAACTGTTTGCAATATTTAGGACTAAGAAATCAGCTGTTTAGGCTGTTGGAAGCTTCCTATTTAGGTAAAGACCTGTCAGATCAAATTGAAATAATGAAAGATAAAATGAAGAAAGTACAATATGATAGATCGGCCTCATTGGTTTCAGAATTGAGTTCAGGAACACAGAAAACCCTGTTTGCAGACCAGTGCGAAGCATGTAAAGAAAAAAAGAATACATCCAGGCTTTCAAGCCTCAGAAATGTTATTTTATTTATTTATTTATTTAGTTTTTGTTGACCGGGTAAGTGCACTAGACAAATCGTGCCTATTTTCAGGCACGACCCGGGGGAGGGGGATACAGATGAATGACAACTGACTTTGAACCAGATTAAGCCGTTGGTGGTATTTTTAGTGAATGAGGGAAATTTGGCCAGGACACTGGGGAAACTCTCCTACTCTTTCCGGTAGGGGATTTCTGGCACGCAGACATGGATGATTGCAAGAGGTGTAAGCATCACAATGGTGCTGCACCAACTCTGGAGCCTGCTCTACTGCACGAGACTGCTTTGCCTTCACATTCACCCACTGCTTTCATGCCTGAAAACCCTGGAACAATGGATGCAGATTTATTGATGAATACTGCCGAGAACATCCCTGTACCTTCTACCTCTTCCATTCTGGATTCTTTGCCATCGGAGCTGCCTCCTGATTCCGGTCAGTTAACAGAACGTTCATTTCAACAGCCGCGGTGTCATCAGCCTGATCTTCCCCCGTGCGTTTCCGTTCCTACCAGGGATGCGACAGATTCTTCGCTTTCGAGAGATATGCCTACTAATTCTACAAATTCTCCGCTATCACTGCCTGCTCAGCTCCCTCTTAATACTTCCTCTACCACCTCAGAGCTATTACGATCTTGCTTTGGACTTCTGACAGATGACCCAGCTTGTGCTCCCCCTTGGACTGCTTCCACGGCCTTGCAAAAAGCAGGATGGACTGAGACGGTGTCTGGATCTTGGACCCCTGACCCTTCTTAGGATGCGGACCGCCATGGTGTCTTATTTTCACCCTCCAGGCCTGCAACTTCTACAAGCTCCAACGAGGTACCTGTTCTAAAAGGGGACACTTCTACTTTTGCTGATATTTGTAATGAGACATCTAATATGCCTAAGGTAGCCTGGGGATGTTATGGATATGCATGACGCTTTATCTTCTCAGCCCCCTACAGTACAGGGTAACCCAAGTGATCTGTTACTTCTCTCTCTCCACATCCTGATAAGAGGGCTTCGCATGGTGCCCATTCTTCCCCTGCCCAGGCCTTAGACAATGTACAGCCCTCCTCACGTCTCCTGGACTCTGTCCCACCTCCTCCACTCTCCATACTAGATGATCCTGGAGAAGGTCCGTCCTCCCTGACTCCCACCCTGCAACCCTCCCCAGCAATACCCCCCCCGGCCCCCACACTGGTCCTATGCTTTCTGACTTATTTAAGAACAAACTAGAACAAGCCCCTCGCCGTAATGCTGTTCGTCTATGTTACAGGGGTGGGCTTCAGGATTTCCAGACAGATATTATGTAGCTTGTACGTTGCTGAAAGGCACCATGCAATCCCAGGCTTCTGACATATATGCCTTGATTCATGTTTCTGGGGAAGAAACCTTTGACGTCAGTTTTAAAACCACTGTTGGTTTAGAAAGATTCTGGCATAAATATGCTTCCTTAAAAAATACCTCTCCCTGGACTCCATTTTATGTCATTCCCCTCACTAAGCCTTCCATTCGTACAGTCACTATCATGTTTAGGAATGAGGGGGTCAGTGTTAGTGACATTAATCACTGGTTACAGAAACATTGCACTGTGTTATCCCCTCCTGAGGCACTTTTAGATGAAGAAGGCCTCTAGATGGGGGGATGGAATTCAAAGTTAAACTTTTTCTAGTTAACTCCGAACTTCTCCACTTACCTAACAGTTTCTTTCTGGGTAAGGATCGGGGTGTATATTTTTATGGGGGTCAGCCCAGGGCATGCTACAAATGTGGGGCACACACACACACTTAAGCAGCACGTGTGATCTCTTAAAATGTGGTCTTTGTGGGGGGTATGGTCACCCGAGTGTTTCTTGCCTGAATGTTTTCAAGTGTAATTTATGTGAGGAAACAGGGCATGCCTACCACCAATGTCTTTGGGCAAGCAAAAACCATAAGGAAGGAAGGGATCCTGGTGTACTAGTACAAAAGGCACAGGATAAAAGACCGGAAAAACCCACTTCACTGGTTGATGTTTCAAATCTCATGGATACTGCCACCCCCACCATTCCTCCTCCTGTGAACAGTGAGGTTCTACCTATTATACTGGACCACCCTATCCCTTCTATACCTAATTCCAATGGCTCACCCTGTCCCAAGACTAATTTAGTGACCCCTTCTACAGACCAGGAAGGTTTTAAACCAAGCAGAAGGGTCACTAGAGCTGCTGCAGGGAAGACTATTTCACTATTTTTGTACTAGTACACCAGGATCCCATCCTTCCTTCCTTATGGTTTTTGCTTGCCCAAGGACATTGGTGGTAGGCATGCCCTGTTTCCTCACATAAATTACACTTCAATGTCTTTATAAGCGACATTGAGGAAGGACTGGAAGGAAAAGTATGTCTCTTTGCAGATGACACTAAGATCTGCAACAGAGTTGATGCACAGACTGGGGTGGAAAGGATGAGAAGGGACTTGGCAAGGTTAGAGGAATGGTCAAATGATGGCAGCTTAGATTCAATGCTAAGAAGTGCAAGGTAATGCACCTGGGAAACAAAAACCCAGGGGAAGAGTACACAATGAGGGGTGAGATACTAACAACAACAAAAATGGAAAGGGACCTGGGGGTAGTCATATCAGATGACCTAAAGGTGGGCAAGCAATGTGAGAGGGCAGCAAGGAGGGCTGGGGGGATACTGGGATGCATACGGAGAAGCATCACCAGTAGAAAACAGGAAGTTATTATCCCTCTGTACAGACAGCTGGTGAGACCCCATCTGGAGTACTGTGTGCAGTTCTGGAGACCCAATCTTCGCAAAGACATAGACAGGATGGAAGCTGTCCAGAGGAGGGCAACTAAAATGGTGCAGGGTCTGCACCGGAAGACATATGAAGAGAGACTTAAGGAGCTTAATATGTATAGCCTCGAGGAAAGGAGGGAGAGGGGGGACATGATAGAAACTTACAAGTACCTCAAGGGAATCAACAAAGTCCAAGAGGGTAGCATCTTTCAAAAAAAGAGGTGTGCAAGAACAAGAGGGCACAATTTGAAGATAGAGGAGGGGCGGCTCAGAGGTAATTTAAGGAAGTATTTTTTCAGAGAGAGGGTTGTGGATGCATGGAACGGCCTTCCGGAGGAGGTTGTGGAATCAAAATGAGTGGTGGAATTCCAGCATGCATGGGACAGTCATAAGGCAATTCTGGGGGGTGGGGGTAAGAAGAAGTAGGCTGCTGGTTAACTAGGATCTGCAGCTTATCCAGTAGGTAGGGAAATGGGCAGACTGGGTGGGCCAAGCGGTCCTTATCTGCCGTCAAATTCTATGTTTCTATTTGACCTCCCCCTTTCTAATCCTTTTGATTGTCTAAAGGGTGGCAGAGCAGAGTCAGATGGTGAATCAGGCAATTAGATTTTTCCCTCAGATATAGTTGTCCACCCCCAAACCTCCTGATGTATCCCGTAAAAAAACTAGTAAATCTCTCAAAGGCAGCAAAAAGCGGAAAAACATGACAATCACTGATGGCATTGGGTGACTTTATGCTTTCTCCTGGCATCCCTTACTGTAGCTACTCTCAATGTTTGTAGCATTAAAAGCTACAAGAAGAGAATGTTTTTTTTTTTTCATCTCACTGCTTCACTACACATTGACATCCTCTTTATTCAGGAAACACATATCTCCACACTGTTTGAGATACAACACCTTAAACGCAGTTGGATTAAGGGGCCCTCTTACTGGACCTTTGGAGACAATGTTGCTGATGGGATTGCTATTTTGTTCTTTTCCATACACTTTTCTATTACACGCATCATTGATATTTCTCCTGGTAGGGCTTTAATTCTTGATTGTACCATTCACAATTCTCAGTTTCGTTTGATCACTATACTGTATATGGTCCACAAACTAAGGCATCCCGTATTGCCTTATTGAAATTAATTCAACCGTATTTATGTACCACGAAACATATTATCTGGGGGGGAGATTTTAACTGTTCATTGGATGTTAAATATAGAACTGCAGAGGGGAAGAAAATTTATTGTGACTCCCTGGCTTTATCTGACTTAGTGAAAGGGACGAGTCTCACTGACGCCTACCGTTCACTACATACTACTGCTGGTTATACATATCATAGGTTGCACTTTCATACACGAATTGACTATTTTTTCTCTTCCCCACACTGCATAGCACATATAGCCACTCTTCGACCTTTGGAGATCTCAGATCATTTTTTACTTACATGCAGTTTCTACATCGGTCAATCCCCTGTTTCTTCACTTTCTCCTCTACTAGCTGGAAATTAAAAAAACTCTCTCATTTCCTCACTGGAAATGCAAGACTGTGTCCACCTTCTCTTCCATGCCCGGATTTCAGTAATCTGTTTTTATGATTCCCTGTTACAGTGGTGGTTGGATACTAAGTTGGAACTTAAATGTCTTTTTCAGAATATGGGAAAACAGATAGTCCATGATAAATATATCACATACTTATCCCATAGAAATCAATTATATAAATTACTATATTTATCCACCACATCCCCTATTGATTACTCCTCCCAAATTGCCACTATTAAACATCTTATGGTCTCATATCAATATAAAAGTGCTCGCACCTTGGATTTTTTCATGAGAGTGGGAACCTCACACCTGCCCTCTATGAAAACTTTTTTTGCACACCAAGATAAGATTCGGAACACGGTGATGAATGGTTTATTGAATCAGCATGGTGTTATTACTTATACCACACAAAGCATGTTAAATATAGTTCATTCTCATTTACAGACTCTATTTTGCAGACCTTTTCCTTCAAAACCAAAGTTTTCTGCATTATTCTCTGCCCCCTTTCCGCAATTCCCTGCTCACTGTGCCCCGGATCTTGTTGCTCTCATTACGCAGGAGGAAGTGGCTTCTGCTATTTCTCATCTATCGTTACAGGTCTCTCCGGGTCCTGACAGATTAACCCATGAGTTTTATAGGACTTTCAAGGACAATCTCCTGGAAATTCTGACACAAGTTTTTAACTATGTCTTACTTTGTACTGAAGTCACCCCAGAATTTGGTTTGTCATTTCTTAAATTTATTTACAAAAAAGGTGATGCCCATGACTTATTGAATTGGAGACCTGTACATCTTCTTAATACAGATTACAAACTACTTGCACAAATTCTAAATTCTAGATTATCATGCATAGCCCCTGACCTGTTGGACTCTGCCCAATCCTGTGCTGTCCCAGGACGTTCTATACAAAACAGTTTGTTTCTTCTTCGAGAAATTTTTGAGGCAAAAAATCATCATGCTCTCTCAGGTTTTATACTTTCATTAGTTCAAGTGAAAGCATTTGATTCTGTACAGCATGCCTACTTACTATACATTCTGACATCCTATGGTATCCCTGCTACTTTCATACAATGGATCACACGTTTGTTTTCTATGGCATATTTTGTACCCCTAGTTAATGGCCATATGGGCATTACCTTATTTCAGATGACTGGCCTTTGTCAGGGATGTCCTTTCAGTCCATTATTATATGCCTTCACGTTAGACCCTGTCATACGACATATTTTATGGGACTCTTCTATTGTAGGTATTGCACCTCACCCGACACTACCTCATGTTAAGATTTCTGCCTATGCAGACGACGTTGTACTCTTTGTTCAAGATAAGCAGTCAGGAGACCATGCTATAGATATTTTTCACTCATTTTCCAAACTCTCTGGTGGTTTTCTTAACTTACAAAAAAGTGTTACTATCCCCTTAGCCCCTGACTCTGCTGTAGTGTCAGATGTGGGTGGGATTCTGTTATGTTTATCTCCCCACCATATATTGGGGATTTGGTTTAATGTCCCACATCCTGCCCTATATTATTGGGAAAAACGTTTAGGTTTAGGAGACACTAAAGTTAATATTTGGAAATCTTGGAAATTTGGAAAAAAAAAGAGGGTTCTAGTAGTAAAGCAATTTATCATTCCACTATTTTTATACCTCAGTCATGTGTATGCTCCACCCTGTGCTCTAGAGACTAGAATCTTGAGCATTTTTTTTCAAATGATATGGGGAAACCGTCTAAACCTCGTTAAGAGTGACTTCACATATTTACCTGTTAAACAGGGAGGACTTGCCATGGTAAACCCTATTGTTTTTTATCTGTCCTTTTTTCCTTTTCAACTGTTTACTAGAATTCACTCCATAACTCATGTTTGTGATACATGGATTAATTATCACATGCACGACGTATGGAATAACTGGGTCCTACTTCCCCCTATCCTTGCACGTATCCCTGGTTCCTCAACTTATGTAGTAGACAGTTTTAAAAAATTATGTAGTTGGAAACTTACTAATGCATCTATAATGCTACTTCCTCGGAAACATTTGTATGATGCTCTCATTAACCTTTCCAGACCAGATATACAATTTCCATTGTGTCCTCCTTCTAGCACAGGAAATGCTTTATCAATGCTGCAGGATACCCGTATACCTTTACATACATGGGACATTACATGGTTATGTTGTCATGGCCAATTAGCGGTAAGGGGGAACTTGAAGCATAAATCATCCCAGGAGAGATATTGCCCCAAACCTTATTGTTCTACTATCGAGGAAACCATGTCTCGTTTTTTTCTTGAATGTCCGTATGCACTTTTGTTCTGGAAAACATTGGCCAATAAATGGAAGTGGCCATATCTCAGCTGAATTACATATCAAATTTTGATTTTGAATGATTTCTTCATTCCTCGGTTGCCATGTCACCCCAGTACCCTTATGGAGATTTTTTCAGTTTGTAAATATTATTTATGGCAAGTTCGTTGTCAATATACTTTACAACAGATACGGCTGTCCCCTAAAACTGTTATTCAGCAAATAGAAACTGCTTTGTCAAATCTTAGAGAATCAGAGAGATGCAGACTTTCAGTTTCTTCTTTTACTTCTTTTTGGACAAATATTACCTTTTTGTATTAATTGCACTTATATTACTGTTTTATTCTTGCTTTTACACAATGTTTTCCTTGTAATGGTGTTGACATGCATTGTTTCTCATGTGTACTCATTGTTTCATTGTCTTTTTTTCCTTTTTGTATATCCTTGAAGTTAGGTTTCTTTGCCTAATAAAATTCCCCTACTCTTTTCGATAAGTGCCATGGGATCTTTAACATCCACCTGAACTACCACCAATCCAGGCAGATGAGACCTCAGTTTAACGTCTCATCCAAAAGATGGCACCTCAAAATTGCAGCACCCCTCTCATACTGCGCTACAGTGTCAGTACTGGGATATTAACCCAAGTGCCAAATGTGGGAACTGAACCTACAGCCCTCTGATCTCCCGGCCTCAAAGGTGAGTGTGCTACCTACTGAGACACTGACACTAAATAAACAAGCATTTGTCAATGCCAAATGTTGTCTTGCTGGCATTGGCATTGGTAGTGCAGGAGTTAGAGAGATGCATAACAGGAATGGCAGTGAAGTATTGAACTGACACCAACCCCACCCTCACCCTGCAGACAGACAGACAGGCATTTGGGTGTCAGTCATAATGCTCATGCCATTTCACCTGACCCTATCCTGCAGACACCAACAAGTGTTGTGTTGTGCCTTAGGGTCTTCTGGACTTATGCTCATCCCATTCCATAAGGAAATACACTGAGATGGGTGCAGTATAGGAGAATGGGGTGAACTTTGGGGCCAAAGACTCCAAGGTATGCCTTGATGCCTGTCACTGGCTGCAGGGTGCAGGCGGGAATAGAATGGCGTGAGCACTACAGCAGACGATCCAAAGTCACACCCCTGATGCATGTCAGTCTCTACAGGATGGGGCATTACAGTTGGAAACCCTAACGCCCTTGGGAGTTCATTGGTATTTTCACTCCAAACTTTCAATATGGGCTTTTTGCGACCCCACCTCATGAACAGTGGCATGTAAGGCGAAAGGTGATTTTGCACAGTGACTGTGCCATTTGACGCCACAGGTGTGAAAACACATTTTGGGCAGGATGTGAAAAAAGACAGCTGTACTGTTCATGAGGAGGTGTAAAAAAATGGCAATGTTGAAAATCTGGAGTGAAAATACAGAAAATTGGTGGTTACAAGTGTGTGTAGAAACTGCGCAACGTACACCTGTAATGCAATTATTTTGGTGATTTTTGAACCAGATTTTCAACATAGGCATTTTGGGACCTCAGCTCATGAATAGTGATACTGTGATTTTGTTAATCTGTCCCAAAAGTTGATTTCCCTCGGTGACCTTGCCATTGTGCGCCACATGAGCAAAAACACATTTTGGGCAGGATGTGAAAAATAGCAGCTATACTGTTCAAAAGGAGGTGTGAAAAAATGGCACTGTTGAAAATCTGGAGTGAAAACATTAAAAATTGTCAAAGTTACAAGTGTGCGCGGAAACTGCACAACACACGCTGGTAATGCAGTTATTTTTTGGAATTTTTTCATCAAATTTGCAACATGGGCTTTTTGTAACCCCACCTTATGAACAGAGGCACTGTTGGTTCATTAATCAGTCCAGAAAGGTGATTCCGCACAGTAACCATGAAAATCACCTTTCGGGACGGAGTAATGAGAAGACAGTGCATGTGTTCATGACGCTGGAGCCCAAGAACTCCATGTTGAAAATTTGGAGCCAAAATTCCAAAAAATGTCTGCCATATCAACCTAAGTTGAAACCCCCCATTGATACCATTGTAAGGCTTACCACGATTTTCTTCATTTTGCAGTCAGTTTTTGAAGAGTTCAGACGTATTCCCGGTCCACAGAAGATTGCAGTGTTGGACCTCCGGAGGTAAGTATTGGGGGGTATGTGGGAAAGTGGGGTGCACAGAGGGTGGGTGCAGGTTGGGGGAGAGGAGCACCGGGGACGACAAGGGACTGTTTTCCTTTTTACAGGGACATTATCTCTCTCTCTCTCTCTCTCACAGCAGACATTGGGGTACAGTTTTGTTGATTTACAGGTAAAATAAAAAAATGTTTGGCATACTGAGGTGGGCTCCTAGTGTGCCCCATGAGTATGCAGGGCTGATGCTGACAGGGGTTGGGCCCCTTTGGCAAAGAAAGTGTTGGGGGTGTGGGGGACTGATGCCGACGGGGATTGGGCCCCTGTTGGCAAAGAAAGTGTGTGTGTGAAGGGGAACATGATGCCAACATGGATTGGGCCCCCATCAGCAAAGAAACTGTGTGTGTGTGTGGGGACATGCAGACTCAGGGACTGGCCACCCCCGATGTTGGCTTTGTGGGGATTGTGTGTGGCACGTGGCAGAAGCCACCATACTTAGTGAAATGTTTAACCAGGAAAGGCATTTAGTGGAGCCTTGTCATCTGACACTCCAATAAGGTAACTGCACCTCATTGGAGCAGCAGATTTCTTTCAAGGTTTTGGCACTCTTTGAAGTTTCGCATCAGTGCTAGCATGCTCGCTAATTGGGGGCTGAGGGACTCACACACTAATGCATTCTGTGCATTGGCCAACACTGACACACCTCTGAAATGTGCTACTATCGCAAGATGTTGCTTGCGCCTGCACAAGACAACATAAAAAGGAGAAATTATTAGCACTTCAAAAGGAAACAGGGAAATTGTTGAGGAACATTTAAGTGAAGTTATGGAAGGCAAGACCTCCTGGAAAATGATATAAAAATTGTTTTAGGCAAACTAAATGTCCCTAGGCTAAAGGAACAGAAAATCTGGGACCTTAGGAAAGAAATGACGGTGCAAGAAGTCGAAGAAGTCATTAAGGAACTAAAATTAGGGGGTAGTTCCAGGGGTTGATGGAATCCCAAATTAATGTTCTAAAATCTTCCCAGGGATATTAGCTGCATTCTTAGCCAGTATTTTCAATGTTATACTTGGAGGTAACTACATCCCTTTGGAATTTTCAAAATGCCTAGTTATTTTCTTATTCAAATCAAGGGATACATTAGATATAGGTAATTGGAAGCCAATAAGTATACATTTTTTTGTAGACTGTGTTTCTTACCGGATCCCTGAGGAACTCTCTCCAGAGATCTCTCAGCCCAGTCTCTGCCTCCCTGTCTGAAGCTCACTGCTCCAGGCCAACCCAGCCCAGCAGATCCCCGGATTTGAGCCCTCAGAGGTGGGACTGCCTTATGCCATGGTACTCTATCTATAATCCAATGCACCAGGCTGGAGTCAGGAGGTGCACCTGGAGAGCGAGCCCAATGGCATCAGTGTGGCCAGGACTGGAGGTGCCTTCACCTATCCCCAGGGCTGGGGATGTCTCTTAGGTTGCCCCCTAGGAGCACAGGCATGCAATGATGCCTGCATGGAGGAGCAATAGGCGTCTGCCATGCTCTTCCCCTTACATACACTAGGCACAGGTAGTACCTCAGGTCTCCACCGGGGGTCTCTACTGCACCAGGGAACCCCAGAACCCTCCCCAGGGAGAGGATAGTTGTCCATCAGATGCTCAATCCTCTCCCCCCCCGCCAACCCCGGCTCATTCCCAAACCCGGGTCGCTGGCATGGCGCAAGATGTGATATCCAGCACCTCAACCCTCAGCACCACTGGGCTGGCTGCCAATAAGCATACTTAACTTTGATTTTAAAATTTTAACTCAGGTATTACTAAAAAGATTAAGATGGGTCAATTCTGAACTAATCTACCCAGCCCAGTCTTGCGCTATCCAAGGAAGAAATATCCAAGTAAATTTGACCATAATTAGGGATGTCATTGAGTATATAAGTAAAGAAGATAAAACAGGTTGTTTGATATCCCTTGATCAGAGCAAAGCCTTTGATCAGGTTAACCATGTATATTTGTTACAAGTACTGGAATATTATGGGATTCCTTATGAATTTAGAAAGTGGATTAAGATACTGTACAAAAATGTGGCACTGATACCAGAAATGCAGGGGGACCTTATTTTTATTAAGTCTGGGGTAAGGCAGGGATGCCCCTTGAGCCCACTTTTGTGTGTTTTTGCAATTGACCCACTAATCAGAATAATTAGCCTTTCAGAAGAAATTCAAGGGATTAAAGTGGGTCAGTAAGGTAATACAATGAAGGTTTTTGCTTATGCAGTTGATTTATGTATCTTTCTTGCATCTGAAGTAGAGATACCATGTTTAATGAAAAATATGTAAAAGTACTCAAAAGCATCTGGAGCAGTACTAAATGTGGACAAAAACAGAGGCTTCAGATTGGGGCACTTAGAAGGAAGAGGCAAGGGTAGTCAAGTGATAAAAATTATAGGTGAAGAAATAAAGATCTTGGGTATCCAGTTTGGTAAAGGGGACATGGGTAAAGTGACCTAGGAAAAAGCATTGGTTGCGGGGGAAAATAAAGTAGCAAGGTAGAAATCCTGGAAATGTCCAAATTAAAAAGGGAATTTGTGGTTAAATTTTTTTTTCTCCCTTATTTTCTTTACACAGCAGCAGTTTTTCCATGACCTACTTTAATGGAAACACGGATCCTAGGCCTATTTTTCCCAACTAGTATAGGGGAGCAGGTTAAACCCTATTAAAAGGGAAGCTTATCTAATCCATAAGAAAGGGAGTTTGGTGATGATTAACCCCGTAATATTTTTACACACATTGTTTTGGTATAAAAACCTGATTAAAGTATTGGAGTCTCAGGCCGGGATGGTGGGAATGTGGGGAAAGAATGTGCTGGATACCTCTTTGGATAAATGGATAGAGGAAATTCCTAAAGGCAGTAGGAAAATAGAAATACCAGGATACTATAGAGATACATTACGTAAATTACAAAGATGGAAAATACTCGATCACAAGTGAAATAAAACACTAGGAAAGGACTGTATTGCAAAATACTGGGGGAAACAGGAGTAAGTGACCCAGAGTTTAAGGGTGGGACCCCAACAGACAATAAATATGTTTTGATTGTGCTTACGCAACTGGATGAGAGGATGCTTGTGTGACTTGACTTATGTTGTGAATATGATTTAAGTTACATAGAAACATAGAAACATAGAAGTTGACGGCAGATAAGGACCGCAAGGCCCATCCAGTCTGCCCATTTCTCTTTTTCTACCTTATAAATGTGCCATCGGCCTTTGCTCTGTCAGTGACCTATCTATTCATAGTCATTTGTATTGCTCCCTTATGCCTATCCCATGCCTGTTTGAAGCCCTGCACTGTATTCATAGCCACCACTTCTTGTGGTAAGCCATTCCATGCATCTACCACCCTTTCTGTGAAAAAGAATTTCCTCACATTCCCCTTAATCGGCCTCCCTCTAATCTCATGCTGTGTCCTCTTGTCCTGCTATTTTCTTATATTTAAACATGTTAGACTCTTTCACCTTGTTTATGCCCTTAAGGTGTTTAAATGTCTCGATCATATCACCTCTCTCCCTCCTTTGCTCAAGGGTATACATATTGAGCTCCGTTAATCTGTCCTCATATGTCTTCTGATGCAGTCCCTGCACCATTTTGGTTGCCCTTCTCTGGACTGCCTCAATTTGGTTAATGTCCTTGTGAAGGTGTGGCCTCCAATACTGCACGCAGTAACGGTGGATGGGCTCAACAATGTCTTGTACAGAGGGATTATTACCTCCCTCTACGACTTGTGATACCCCTACTAATACATCCTAACATCCCCTAGCCTTACCTACTGCTTTAGAGGTCTGCTTGATGATTTTAGGTCATCAGTGATGATGATGCCCAAGTCTCTTTCTTTCCTTTGTGACTGCTAGCAACTCCTCCCAGCCTATAAGTGGCTTCAGGGTTTCTCTTCCCTATGTGCATGATTTTGCACTTCTTTGCATTAAATCCCAGTTGCCACTCTTCTGACCATTCTGCTAGTTTATCCAGATCTCTTCTCATTCTGCCCACCCCATCTGGATCATCTACTCTGTTGCAGATCTTGGTGTCATCTCTGCAAACAGACAAGCCTTACCTCTCAGTCCATCTGCGAGGTCACTAATGAAGATGTTGAATAGGACTGGCCCCAGGACTGATCCCTGAGGTACCCCACTTGTGACTTGCATCTCTTCTGACTGTATACCATTTACCACCACTCTCTGTTTTCTGCCAGTCAACCAGTTTGCCACCCAGTTGACCAACTCTGACCCACCCGAGCCTACCTAGCTTATTTATCAATCTTCTATGTGAACAGTGTCAAAAGCTTTGCTGAAGTCAAGGTAGGCGACATCAACTGCTCCCCTTGGTCCACCACTCTGGTTACCCAGTCAAAGAAATCTATGAGATTAGTTTGACAGGACCTTCCTTTGTAAACCCATGCTGTCTTGGATCCTGTGCCCCTATGGATTCCAGGTGTTGCACTATCCTTTCCTTAAGGGTGCCTCCATAATCTTGCCCACTACTGAGGTAAGACTGACCAGTCTGTAGTTCCCGCCTCCTCCCTGCTACCACTCTTGTGGAGTGGGATCACATGGGCCCTTCTCCAGTCTTCTGGGACCTCTCCTGTGCTCAGAGACTCACTAAACAATTCTGCTAAAGGCTCTGCTAGTTCCTCCTTTAGCTCCTTAAGTACCCTGGGATGTATGCCATCAGGTCCCATTGCCTTATCCACCTGAGCTTAGCTAGCTCTTGGGACCCTTTCTTTGTGAAGGAGTAGTGCTCACCTCCCTCCCAGCTGTGTCCATGATGCTGAGCTGTGGGCCCTGCCCTACCTTCTCTTCAGTAAATACTGAGCAAAAGTATCTATTTAGGATAGATGCCTTTACAGGGTCCTCCTCCTCACATGCTCCCTTTCTCCATTAAGCTTAGCAATACCCCTCTGGACTTTCTCCTTTCACTAATGTATCTATAGAAAGTCTTGTCACCTTCTTTACTGTCCGTGCTAGTGTTTCCTCAGTTTGGGACTTTGCCTGCCTTACTGCCTTACCTGCTTCCCTTAGGGCAGTTTGGTATGCCTCCCTATCTTCATCCCGCTGTGTTCCCTTATATTTTCTGAAGGCCAGCCTTTTGGCTCTGACCTTTTCTGCTACTGTATTTGAGAACCAAAGTGGTTTCCTTCTTCTTTTACACTTCCTTTTCTGTCTAACACAATGGGATGTTGCTTCAAGTATTGCATCCTTAATGCTTGCCCACTTGCCTGTACCTCCTCACCTGTGTTTCTTTTTGCCAGGGCTAGCTTAACTCTGTTGGCCATCTTATCAAAGTCAGCTCCTCTGAAGTCCCATATTTTTGCCTTGAATGGGATGATTTAGATGTAGTAGCCAAATTGAACCATACCATGTGATGGTCACTGGCCCCCAGGTGACCTTCTACCTGGAGATCTGTGATCCCTTCTTTGTTAGTCAGTACTAGATCTAGGATAGCCCTGTCTCTTGTGGGTTGCTGTACCAGTTGTTTGAGGCCTCCTGCAGGAATCCACTATGTGTCTAGTTCTGGCCGATGTTCCTGCTGGTATTGACCAATCTGTATCTGGCATGTTGAAGTCTCCCATTATCAGAACCTCCCCTTTAGCTGTCATGTTTTGTATATCTTCTAACAGTAATGTGTCTATGTCCTCCCTCTGGTCTGGGGGCCTGTAGACAACCCCAGTTCTTATGGCTGTCCCATTTCCTGTTTCCAGGGTGACCCACAGTTCTTCTGGCTCATTATGTGTATTCTGAATTTCTGTAGCTTTGATATTTTCATTAACATACAGGGCCACTCCTCCCCTTTTGCACCTCGGTCTCTTCTGAACAATACATAGCCAGGTACTGAAGTCTCCTAAGTGTGGTTACTGGTAAACCACGTCTCACTAATTGCTACTATGTCCAGTTTAGCCTCTGACATTATTGCCTGCAGGTCTGGGATCTTATTTCCCAGGCTGTGAGCATTTGTGTACATGATTTTCATTGGCCAGATTTTGGTGTGTTAGTTGTTGGGTGAAGTTTGGCATTACCCTGTGCATCGTGATGGGGACAAACCTTTTTCTTACCTGGTGATGCAAATGAACGGCAAACACGCTTGAATTCCTGTTTGACCTACCAGCTGAGGGGAGGGGTGTTCTTTCCATTCGACGATGGGGTGCTGCACCCTCTCCCCATTTGCTAGTTTAAATATTCTGCAAAGACGCCAAATCTCTGCCCCAATGCACTGACTCCCTCCTTAGTCAGATGCAGTCCATCAAATTTAAAGAACTTTCGCTCCCAGAACTGTTGCCAGTTCCCTACAAATCTGTGTCCTTTTTTCTGGCACCAGTCCTTGAGCCACGTGTTTAGCTCCCCTATCTCCCCTTCTCTGACCTTCCGTCCATCTGCTCCCTTCTCCCAGACTGGGCTTTCCACCACTCTATCCATGGGATATACCACCCTATTAGGGTACGACACGAGGAACCCTATAGGAAGGTCCCCCTTCCATAGGTACCGTGGTGAATATTCCGTCAGCTAAAGGTAGTTTAGGAAGATGTCCATGGGTAAGAGAGATGTGCCGTTGGAGGAGGAGGAGGGGTGGATGGTGAGGCAAAAAGAAATGAATCCTGGGAAGGCCCGGGGTGAATTATCTAATAAAGCCTGGTGGGGGAGTGATGTAGTTGCTCCACCCAATTAAACCTCAGGCTTATAACCTTCCCATATGATTGTGCTTATGCAAATGGATGAGATGATGCTTGTGTGACTTAACTTATGTTGTGAATATGATTTATGTTGTGGCTTTCAGCTTCTCTATCCATGGGATACACCACCCTATTAGGGTATGATGTGAGGAACCCTATATGAGGGTTCCCCCCCATAGGTGCCGCAGTGAAGATTCCATCGGCTAAAGGTAGTTTAGGAAGAAGCCCAAAAAGAATACCCTATTGGCTGATGAGCATCGAAGAGGTAAGGATGATGAATGAATGCAAACTGACAAGATGATTAAGGTGGATTTCCTAAGGAAAGAGGGGAAAGCCAGGGCCACCATCCACCTCCATCCAACAGTGGAGCCTAACTAATTAAACTAAGACAGCACATTAACCTAAGGAAGCACTAACTCTAGCTAATATTATGACCATTGGCACAGAGGAGAGGAAAAAAAAACCTTTTGAAGGAGGAAACCTCCGGGGATCCAAGGCCTAGGTCACCTTCCCTCCAGGTTGATGATGTTTGATTTAAGGATGTATGTGTTAAAGAGAAAGATTCATTACAGAGAAGTATGAGTAGAGAGGATGATGATGGGATTGGGGAAAACCACAAAAGGAAAGCACAGATCGAAGAAGAACATGAGGCAGCAAGGACCCGAGAAATGTATGTTTGAGTAGGCAATAGGAAGGAGTAGATCCATGTAGAAGTCATAGGAGCAAGGGGTATTCCAGATGCACACACAAGAAGACTGAGGATGTGGCAGACTGATGATGATGACCACAGCAGGAGTGTAGCAGTCCAACACGAGAAGACTGAGGAAGAGGAAATAGGAAGGAACTCAAAGATTAACTGAATGATAGTGGAGAGCAGCCAACCAGCCCTTAGCAAAGGGTGATGAACAGGAAGGCATGGCCTTGAGTGGAGGTAGAAACAATTCGAGCAATGTGATGAAGGAAGCTCCTCGAAAGGAGGTAGATTCAGAAATGATCTGGAAAGGAACTTGGAAGGAAGCAATGGATGATGGAGAAAGAGGAATGACGCCATGAGTGGATTGAATCCTGATGGCCAGTACAAGAAATGGCAGCTGGCATGAGATAAGGAGTCCGGAACCTGAGACATGCAGCAGGAGGGCTGTGGGTCACTGAGCAAAATGGATGATGGAGGATGAGGAGTGATCCCTTGAGTGGATTGAATCCAGATGGCCGAGCAGGGACTATATGGATGAGGGAATACGGAAGGAAGCCATGAATCTGAATACATGCTGCAGGAGGGCCGCAGTTTGATAAGGTGGCATATGAACAATGATAGACAAGCCCAAAAGAAATAACAAATGCAGGCCGAGCATGGAATGAATCCTAGATGACCGACAGGGAAGGAGAATGGCAGAAGGGTGAGTCAGATGAATGCCAAAAATAAAAAGAAGTAAAACAGGCCTAGAGTGGAACGAATCCAAGATGGCCAGCATTGGGGGGGGGGACTGCAGGGCATCAAAGCAGAGGAGGAGTCCAAATCAAGGTGACAGATACTCTGAGGAAATTCGACAGTGAGGCAGGATTTAATAATAATAAAGCTATATTAACAGGCTCAGCAGGAGTTCAGGTGGCTGACCTCAGAGTTGCAACTGCAATAAAACATGGAGACAATGCTCTGAAAACAGGTGTAGCAAGGCAGTACAATGAAGCTGCTAGTAGAATGACAGCATGAATTAGCAGCACAGCTAGGGTCAGAGTAAACCTGTGTCAGGTGAAAAGAATTAAGTATGCATCATGGAGCAGCCATGGTTGAGCTGAAACACGTAAATAATGATTGCAGCTGCATTGCAGCAGTTTGAGTGAGGTGAGCAGCAGTGTAAAAACACAAGCACTGGGTACAATAGTAATAGCAGAAAACAGTAGCAGTGGCTGCAGTTGCAGGTAAGCGAAAGCAGTAGTAGGAGCTCAAAGTAGTAGAATGATAGGAGCTTAGAAATAAAGCCCCAAAAGACAAAACCAAAATACAGCAAAACAGGGAACAAGGCCCAAAAACAGGAGACACAAAACACAGGGAAGCACACAGCCAGAGGAAAGATACAAACCGGAAGCAGGAAAAACAACCACTGAAGTCCAGCAAAGACGCACAGAAATGGCAGGTGGGGGGGATAGACCCCATCCAGCTCAGAGGACAGATCAACAGAGCCACTGACTGCAAAAAGAAATGAATCCTGGGAAGGCCCGGGGTGAGCTACCTAATAAAGCCTGGTGGGGGAGTGATCTAGTTGCTCCACCCAATCGAACCTCAGGCATATAGCCTTCCCATTATAAAATGTTAAATAATCCCAGAATTCTTACTAAAATGTGGGACATGCAGTGGCTGATGGCACATAGAAGAATACAGGTAAGAGGAAATCACAAACATAAAGCTCTTGAAGAGAGAATCTTGAAGAGAGAAATTGTTTATACCGTGGTTGTGGAGCAGATGTGGAAACACAGGAGCACTTTTTGCTAAAATGCGAATATGCTGAAGGTTTATGGGTGTTTCTTTCAGATAACTGGAAGATGCCTTAGCTGAGAAAGGTAAGTTATAGAAACTTGGTTTGGGGGATTTTTCCAGAATTGTTGACTCAATTTCATAGTTCTACTGTGCAGATATCATTTGCGTGTCTGAAATATTACCTGTGGCAGAGTCACTGCCAGTTGTTATTACAACAACAAGGGAAGTCGTATGAAGGGCTCAATAAAATGTGTGAACAAGCATTATTGGAAGTATATAGAAAGGAGTGTAAAAGACATCCAAGGAATTGGGTAACAATGTGGTGGAAAGGATTGGCTTTTTTTTTTTTTTAAATATACATAGAACGATTAGAGAAAATTTGGAAAATTGAATGATCTAATAAGGAAAACTACGAAAGAGTGAATAAATAAATGTATGCAATAGGTGTGAGCAGATAAACGGTGGAATACATTAATTTATTCTCACTGCCATGGGATAAACAGTGATTCTAATATTTATCCCACACCCTGCCATCAATCATCACCCCCTCCTGCTGGCACTACTTACAGTTACTTTCATTTTCTTTGTTACACCCCCCCCCCAAACTCGTTCCCTCAGCAACTCCCTCTGCAGCAATTTACATACTAGGAACATAAGACTTCATCACTACTACAAGGCCAGTTAATTTAACAGTGTTTTCCCTTTTAAAATACAAAACTTTTTTTTTGTTTGTGAACATTTCTCCTCACTACACCCAATGATATACCTTGCAACCTTCACCATTTTATTTCTGATCCCCCCCCATCCCCTTACCCTGCACAAGCACCAAAGATAAAGAACAAATTCTCCATTCCAGCATTTTAGTTGTTCTAGTCAAAAGACCACTGTCCAAAAACAAACAGCGATCCTGTAAAGCTCAGCTGCTTATTCCTCAACCGCGATTACCCCAACACCAACCAGATGCTTCTCCTACTCGAAGGCAGTCCCAGTAACTCGATCCCTGGCACAAACTCGACACGTACATACTACTCCTACCTTCATTAAATAGAAAATCAACTACATATCAAAATATTATCTAAATAACACTATTACAACCACCAGCCAGCCACTAACCTCTCAAAAAACAAAACATTTTCAGCTCTGTACCATGACAGCCCTGCTTTCGTCAGAGTTGCTCCTCCAGTCTCCCCATAGACTTGCTTCTCCTCTCTGCCATCAGTGAAAGCAGGCTCAACCACATAAATGATTACTATGCAAAAAAATAACTATATAAAACCACAACATAGCATCACCACAACCACTCTATGATACTCTCGCTAAACGAGAAATGGCACCGCCATTTTCTTAAAACTCTTAGTCTCGTCTACGTGTTGAAACCAACCAATAAAAATGTCTTCTGCATGGCAACAGAGGGACTGACCACAAAAACACACCACTCTTGAGGAAGAATACATTAAATAACACCACTAAAATTATACATATAAAAAAACAAACTCCACAAAAAATAAATAACAAAAATCCCTTCCTGTTTTTTAAACTATAAGGAACCTATTGCATAAATCACACATGTGATGGGTTGTTTTTGGATAACAACAACCACCCATCACATATCCCCTATGTTTCCAAATGTAAATAGGGTATGGTGAGGTGGGTGGGGTTGGGAAGGTTATTATAAGACGGAAAAAATAAGCTGTAAATACTGAAGTAATGAATTTTTGTATATATGTTGGTTGTGTTTTTTTGGATAAAAACTCCCCTACTCTTTTTGAGAAGTGCCATGGGATCTTTAACATCCACTTGAACTACCACCAGAACAGCCAGATGGGACCTCGGTGTAACATTTCATCTTAAAGACAGCACCTCAGGAGTGTGGACCCCCCGTGCTGCACTACAGTGTCAGTATTAGGATTTAACCCAAGTGCCTGGAGTGGGGATAGAACCCACAGCCTTCTGATCTTCCAGCTTCAGAGGTGAGTGTAATCATTTTTCCAGGTTAGATAGACTAACATGTCCCAATTGTTCTTGTCCAGATCAAGTACTGTAACTCTGAACTCACTATTCTGACTAAAGCTTGTTTTGCCAACTTCTTGTCTCTCATGGAGTTTGCTGTCTGGTGGTCCTTTTTGTAAAGAACGTGACACTCTGAATGAATACATAATTTAAGCTTATGAAAATGTTCATGAATGTTATGAACAAACAGTAAGCAGAGAAAAACAAACAATAAGGTTTACACTGGTAACCTCTCAGTAGCTTGCATAGTATACGTGAATATGCTCTCTTACACTCCTTGCCTCAATACCCCTCAGCTTGTTGTGATAAGACAGATTTGCCTTTTAATTCCTCAATTTAGTTCATGAATGGCAGCCAGGTCCCTATAAATGTGTACATCTGGAGGCATAGTTCTGCAGTAATCTTCTCCATATGATAAAAAGAGACAAAAAGTCTTATAGCGTTGTACATGTTTGAGACAGCCAATATTTGTAATGGCTTTACTGCTGCCACTAGCAGAATGGCCCTAAAGGATTTCTGTTGGCTTAACATCTTCTTGGAAGGCATGTGTTCCAAATTCATGTGTTTAAATATGGGGTCTGCACTCATACCTACCATATCTCTATACTTGGGCCCTATCTCCTCCCAGAACTCATTATAATGTGAGCACGCTGATCCATACCCCTTCCAGCAGTTGTCTTTAACCCCCTCATGTAATGTTTTATCTTAGAATGTGTAAGGAAGTATCTGCTCACAATACTCTAATGGAACTCCTTACAGTTATTGGAGGCCTTCCCAAATATCGCACCAGCCTCTGTCTGCCAGTTGGATTCCTTCCTCTTCCCATACAAACTGATAATAGGGGAATGGTGTTGTGTCCTGCTGAGTCTGTAACCTGAAACAAACTCTGAAATATAATGTTAGGTAAACTGCTCTCTCCCTTCTGGTTCCAATAGATTTATCAGTAGGTGTGGTTCTCCCTGAATTTCTTGTATCCTGTGGCCTGCTCATGGGAAATACACTACCTGCATGTACCTGAAAAAGTCTGTTCTTGTAAGTGTGAACTCTGTTTGCATTTGAAAAAGGATTTAATCCAACCATTCTGCAAAAACTGAGAGAACTGGAGAAGCTGCAGTACCTTTTAGCTCTGAAAGTCATATCCATTTTGGGGGGTGGAAAATCTATGCTTTGATCCAAATGGATATATTGTGTTATAGTTCCGGTTTAGTTAAAGTCTGCTGTCACCTGTCCCCATTTGGAACAGAGCTGTTTAATCCATGGGTTAGTGATTATGGTAATGTAGGTGTGTCACCTGGTGGAATCAAACAGTTCTAAGGTTTTTTCCCCCGGATGTTCTCTTCCATTGCTAACCAAACATTATCTAGGTTATTCACTAGTAAGCAATCCATGGCAGCAGTTGTGCTATTTCATAATAAACCCTCAAAGAGGTACACCCACTCCCTCTTCCTGTTGAGGTTTCTTCATGTCACTCCATTTCATTCTTGCTCTCTTCCCTTCCCAAATAAAATGATGTATGGTTTTGTTCATCTTAAGCCAGTCTGTTCTGGGACTGTTTAGTGGCAAACTTTGAAAAAGAAAGAGAAGTCTGGGAAACACATTCATACGAAGAGAATCCACTCTACCCAGCAGGAATAAGGGAGGAATGTCCCACCTTCTGAGGTCTGCTAGTATTTCGTTTATCAGTTTACAATAGTTTGCCTGATATAACTGAGACAGACAAGTCGGGATTTATATACCCAACTATCTGATCTAGGAAGACACCCATTTAAATGGGATTAGATTCTTAAGGGTAGGCGTCATTCTTCCACTCACCAGCACTACTTCCATTTTGTCTACACTAGTTTTAAACCCTGACATCTCATTGCATTCTGACAGGATTTGTTCTGAGATGAGCAAAGTTTGGTCCAGATTCCCAAGGTAAAGCATGGTATTGCTCACATTAAGCGATATCCTTCGTTACTCATCACCTACCATGGTTCCCTCTAGACCTCAGTGTCCCTTAACCATTGCTGTCAGTGACTCAATTCTAAGAGTGTATAGTATTGGGAAGAGGGGGCAGTCCTGTCTGGTATGCTTCCCAATGGGTAAGGAATTCAATACTGTTCCACTTATTTTAACCCTGGCTTTTGAGTCCTTGTAGATTTCCTGTTACCAATAATGGAACCTTTCCCCGAAGCCAAACTTTCTCAAGATTATAGAAAGAAAATCACAGCTCAACCAATTGAATATGAACATACAAACATACGAAAGTAACCAGCAGCAAAAGGCCATCCTGGTCTATCTAGGCTATTTGAGATTGCAGCTAGCTCCGTATTCAGCAGCTGCCTCCCCCTTCCCTCCCTTTGCCCTCCCCTTTGCCCTGTCCCACCCCTTCTTGAAGCATACCACTGTGTTACATGCCACCACCTTAGCCAGTAGTACATTCCACTTTACCACCACTCTCTCTGTAAAGAAATGCCTCCTCACCTCTCTCCTGAATCTACCCCCCTCCAATCTCATGTCATGGTTCCTAGTGTCTCTCCCCACCCTCCTCCTGAATAGACCCTCTGTGTCTGTTTTGATTATCCCCTTCATGTATTTGAAGGTCTCAATCATTTTGCCCCATCCATCCTCTCCTCCAGTGTGTACATGTTTAACTCTCTTAGTCTGACCTCATATGGCAATTTCTCCAGGCCCTGAATCATCTTAGTTGTCCTACGATACACCACCTCCTGCAGCCTAATGTCCTTTTGTAGTTACAGGTGCTATTACTGCACGCAGTATTCCAGGTGGGATCAAACCAATGATCTGTATAAAGGTAGAATAACCTCCCTTCTTCTCGAGGTAATGCCCTTTGCATTGCACCAAGCATTTTGTTGAACAGTGCTGCTACCTTTCTGCATCATGTGGAACTGTTCATTGCTCCCATGATGAGCAGCCCCAGATCCTTCTTCTCTTCTGTTTACTCCAGCCGCACCCCCTCCCCCCCCCCGATGGTAGCTTCTCCTTGGATTTTTTGTTCTAAAGTGCAGTACCTTGCATTTCTTTGCATTGAACCCCAGCTGCCATCTGTCAGACCATCCCTCTAGCCTTGCCAGATCCTCCTGTTGCCCCCGCCACCCAACCTGGTTGTCCACCACCACTCACATCTTGGTGTCATCCACAAATAGGCTGATTTTGCTGCTGATGTCCTCCGAGATGTCTGCAATAAATATGCCAAACAGCACTGGGTCCAACATCAACCCCTGTGTAACACCACTTGTCACAGGCTTTGGGGATGAGCATTCCTCACCTACCACCACCCTCTGCTGCCTATCATTTAGCCAGTCCTCTACCAACCCCACCAGTTTTGCTCCTCCCCTGTGCCCCATAGCTTGTTTCCAAGTCTGCCAAGAGGTACTGCATTGAAGGCCTTACCGAAGTCTAGGTACAGGACATCCACCGCATGGCCCGCATCAATTTGCCTAGTCACCCAGTCATAGTATTCCACCAGGTTGCTCTGGCATGACCTGCCCTTGATAAGCCATGCTGATTCCCATCCTGCACCCTGTTCACCTCCAGTAGTGCTACTAGCCTCTCCTTTACGATGGTCCATTAGTTTCCTCACTATGGATGTTAGATTTACTGGCCTATAGTTCCCCGCTTCATCCCTGGGTCCACTCTTGTGGAGAGGAAGCACGTGCGACAGTCTTTTTCAGCGTTGATAGTAATAGCTATTTGTTGTTGTGGTGCTTCTTTTTCCTTAATAAAGGATATTTTGGCATCTATGAATATTATCTGAAAGGTGTCTTTCTGGTACAAATCCAGATTAGTCTAGGTATATTATGGACAGACTAGGTGGGCCAAGCGGTCCTTATCTGCCGTCAATGTCAAAGTCAAAGTCTATGTATATAAATTTCTGTGAGGCCCTTTTAATCCCAAATATTTGTTAGCTGATTTTCAATTGCAAGCATGGGTGCAAGTAACTCACAAATACCAGTTAGCACCCATACTGTTGGGACCCATGAAGCCATGCTGAATGGTGTTGCAAACTCTTCCTAGGCAGCTAGAGGGTAATGTAAGATTGCAATACAGTGGGCTGCGAAAGAGCTTAGCTCTTAGCTACTATGGCAACTTTGTTCATTGCTGCTAATTCTTTGTAAGATGGTGTATCTTCCTGTGCTCAAGGTCTCTAAGTGCTGCCCCATGTGCTCTAATTTTGTACCTTGTTGTCATTTGCTAATGTGCCACAATGATGATTTATATCTACACTGGAATGGCATCCCCCCTCTTCAGTCTGGCCAGTGGGAGTCTGGCTTGGGATGGTTGTCTTTCTTTGAATGAACAGAGTGGTACTTTAACTTTGGAGCAGTGTTTTTCCACCAACAGAAACTGCTTTTTCATGATGGTGGTGTTCTTCATCAAGTTATGATGCCAAGAGTGGCATCTTACCATGGGTGTTCCTGCCTGCTTTTCCCCCTGGATTGAGGCTATTTTGTGACTGATTGCCTGGTTCAGGAGCACTGCCTCCCCTGTAACAGTTTTGCTGTACACTACCATGGAGCCAGATGGCCTGGAAGTGTAGTCTCCCTAGTAGCAGAGCCACAGAGGAGGGTCCACTGAGAATGGTGGCCAACTGAATTGCTGATTTGAACGATGCAGGACAAAAAACAGGACTTATTTCTCTGGGAGTGTGGTCTCCTGAAGATTTATAGGATATACTGGGCTCAATCTTAATTGGGACCTTAATGGGCTTTCTTTGTTGGGAGGAGGGTTAAAATCCCAATGAGTAACATTTGATCAGAGACACAGTGTGATCAGATTAAGAAATGGGGGATGCTCTGTGACTCTTGGGTCACAATGCATAGAAATCATCATAATGGCTATCTGCTTGCTTTTTCAGTACCACAGTGGACATTGGGGGTTTTCGTGCAATTTTTCTTTTGTAGTTCTCTATGTATAAATGTCTACCACTTTTTATGCTGTTCAATTGTATCATTAAACCTAATCCTGCAAAGTTTTGCATGTGCCCAGGAAGAGTAGAAGGGACAGCAATGTTGACGGCATTCTAGGTAATTTACAAAGCTTTTCAGCCCTCGCAACTCAAGTTGCAAGCTGTAGAGGCCCCACAGAGTTACCACCTCTTTAGTGTAACAAGTCACAAGTGTACAGGCTATGGGGAGGCTCAGAATCTGGGCTGAGTACACATGAAATTGTGTACACAACCACCTTTACTGTTGCTTTGACTTCTTTATGGTTGTGCTTATTCTTTCTCATAACTAAATCCCTTTTCCCAGACATATACTGTTCTAACTCCACCCCACCATGGATCACTACTCAAGTGATTTAAAACTAAATTTTTTTTAAAATTTGAAATCCTCTTTTGATGTAAACTTCGTCTCTTGCCAAACATATAAAAATTAGGGCTCCATCCTGGATTCAAACCCAACTGACTCTTGATTATCAGTCTGTTGGTATTTTCTCTATGCCATCATGCTGGTACATCAGTAGATGACAGCTCTTACAATTTAGAGGTTAATTTCCATTAGTGCAGAGAAATAAGCAGGCAAGTTGGTTGCCTAAATGTTCCTCTTCCAGGATGGGCAAGAAGAGGTGAGTGACTATTTATTACTAGAAAGTACATGGACAGTGGGAGGGGCTGCATCAATATTGGGGGAACTTGAATCTGCATCAGGAGGCTTGGCTCAACACCTGGAGAAGGTGCATCAGGAGTAGGGACTTGCCAGTACAGTATCTGGAAGGGAGCTTGCATTCACATCTGGGGTCAGAGACTTGGGTCAGATGATACTAGGGACGTGAAGCAGGGAATGAAGTGCACTGCACAAGGTGATTCATGGATTGTATGAGAGATTGGAGGGACTGCATTGGGGATTAGATGGGCACAGATTAGAAGACTGAGGGGAGTGCATCTCTTAATTGGGTGTACCACCGGGCACCATGGAAAGTGATCAGATGGGTTGAGGGGTGGTCAGACAGTGAGCATTCAGGTCAGGTGAGGTATCACTGGATACCACAGAGTACTTGTGAAGGTCATGGGGAAGAAGGCCTGTAGTCAGAGATATAGTGCTACAATTTATAGCCATGCATTTTTAATATCACACTGTGCTGTAGCTACCTGCAAGCACTCACGGTAGTGTTAGTGGGCTCTATCCCCAGTAGGGGCAACTACATATCGATCAGTAATTTGAATTGTAATGCACTTACAGGGGCACGTCTCCCTCTTGAAATATTGAGTATAGTGCAATCAAGTAGTGGGAAGGCATTTTACACCTCACCTGATTGTGACTCAGAATTAAGCCACTCTTTTCTTAGTCTATTTAATCAACAATAGACTATTAAATTTAATGGAAGATGTCTAACCTTGTATCGGAGTTCCTAGTTTTGTAAAGTGGCACCAACTTCTGCAAACGTCTTTTTTCCAGAACATACAGTATATTCGTATTAAACCCAACGTGAATTTAAAGAAAAACCTTTTTCCAGGGTTCTGCAATAAGCTGAGTTTGTTCTGGGTTAGAATACAAAGAACATTTGCACATCGGTGACATCAGTGATTTAAGCAATAAGGATAGGAAAAGTCCTATATACTGTAAGTTGAAGAAAGATTGGTTGAGCAGTTGAAAGTTTGTTTCCCAGGCCAAACAAAATGCACTAATTACCAACCGGTCCTTATTCTACTAATAAAGGAGCAATACAGAGGTTCTTATTGCTTCTATAAAGCTCTCAATGGAGTTTTAAATAATGCTAAAAACCTGACTTGAACCCAAGACCATCTGTCCTTCCTGGCTCAAAGGTGAAGGTGCTACCAACTGAATCTCTGACACTATGATTATGCACCCTTCTGCAGTTGTACTAGTCACTAGATCAAAATCTTGAGACCCTGCCTTGCTTGTTTATAAGACTTATGGCTCCGCAGAGGATTTGTTAAGATACAAAGCAGCTCTACAGTGCCTACGCCAAAGTCATCAGGCAGGAAAAGGCAGACTACAGTACGTCACTTCCAATCTCCAGAACAACCATAACTCCATCTAAATTCTGGAAGGTAATACACTTTCTTTCCCTCTCCTCTAGTTTCACTCAAAGTTTACCATTGCTCCTGTAATTAGTCCCTACCCAGCTTCCTCTTCCTCCTGACTTTTCTTGCCTCCCACAAATATGCACATAGTACATGTTCTCTGGACTTCTGTGGTTCTCCAGACTACAAAGTGCCTACTCATGGACTGCTGTTGTCAACTGTGTGATTTTTGCAGTTAGCTGTTTATTTTATATTTTGCAACATATTCTATTAAATTTTTTCCACCACACCTTGCATAGCAACCCTGTTGCAGATCTTTGTGTCATCTGCAAAGAAGCATACTTTTCCTTCCAGTCCCTCCACAATGTCACCTATAAAGACATTAAAGAGGACCGGTCCTAGTACTGAACCCTGCAGTACCCCGCTAGTCATCCCCTTTCTTCAGAGTGGACTCAGTTTATTATTACCTTCTGTGTCCTGTTACCCAGCCAATTTTTTACCCAGGCTACCACCCTGGGACCCACTCCCAGGCTGGCTAACTTGTTTATCATTTTTTTGTGTGGGACTGTGTCAAATGCCTTGCTAAAGTCTAAGTAGGCCATGTCCACAGCCCTCCCTGGTGTACTATTTTGGTCACTCAGCCAAAGAAATCTATTAGATTCATCTGACATGACCTTTCTACTGTGAATCCATGCTACCTTGGGCGCTGTGCCTTGTGGCCTCTAGGTACTCAGCAATTCTTTCTTTCAGAGGTGATTCCACCATTTTCCGTACCACTGAGGTCAATCTAACAGGTCTGTTGTTTCCTGCCTCTGCCTTGCTTCCACTTTTGTGAAGGGGAATCATATCCACCCTCCTCCAGTCCTCAGGTACCACACCATCCTCCCATGATTTGTTAAAAAAGGGTAGGCAGTGGTGTCACTAGTTCTCCCCTTAGTTCTTTTAGAATTCTGGGGTGAATTCCTTCAGCCCCATTGCTTTGTCCACCTTCAGTTTTAGGAGTTCTTTCAGGACCCTTTCTTCTCTGAATGGACTGGTATTGACCCCCTATCCAGAGTACTTCTATTGTTTGGTTTAGGTACCTTCCCCTTCTCTTCTTTTGTGAATACTGAGCAGAAGTATTCATTCAGTATTCTTGCTTTTTCACAGTCACCCTCTGCCCATCCCCCCTCCCCTTCATTAACCCACACTGTCCCTCCTTTGGTCTTTCTTCACTCCCTAATGTACCTATAAAAGGTTTTATCCCCATTCTTAACTGAGTTGGTTATCATTTCCTCAGTTTCGGCCTTTGCTGTTCTGACTGCCTTCCCTGCTTCCTTCTACTTTAATTTATACAGTTCTCTGTCCTGCTCTTTATAGAGGGTGAAAGAACAGTGAAAGAAACTGAAAGGAGCCATAGTGGAGATAACAAACCAACAAATTAGGATAGTGGCCAAAAGGAAAAGAAGAAGGAAACCACTATGGTTCTCCAAAGAGGTGGGGAACAAAGTCAGGGCTAAAAGGCTGAGTTTCAGGAAATATAAGGGGAGCCAAAGGAAGGAGGGCATGGAGACGTACCTTGAATGTGTAAGGGAAGCAGGAAAGGCTGTTAGGAGGACAAAGGCACAGACAGAAGAGAGTTTAGCATGGTCTGTAAACAAAGGGTATAAGGCATTTTCTAGATACATCAGTGAAAGAAGAAAAAATGGGGAGGGGGATTGTGAAGCTCAAAGGGGAGAAGGGAGAGTGTAAGGAGGGGGATCTGGACAAGGCAGAAATACTGAACAAATACTTCTGCTCAGTTTTGTCTAAGGAGGGGGAGGGTGAATGACCACAGTTGGGTTGTAGAGGCAATGGAGGGGGGAGAAGTGGACACCAGTCTATTCATATTGGAGAGAGTTCTGGAAGAACTCACAAAGCTGAAGGTGGATAAGGCCATGGGGCCAGACGGCATCCACTTGAGGATATTAAAGGAGCTGCGAAGGGAACTAGCAGCACCTTTGGTGGCCCTGTTCACAGAATCACTCAACATGAGTGTTGTTCCAGAGGACTGGAGGAGGGCACATGTAGTGCCACTGCACAAAAGCGGCAGTAGGGAGGAGGTGGGAACTACAGACCAGTCAGCCTCACCTCTGTGGTGGGAAAGATCATGGAGACATTGCTGAAAGAAAGGATAGTGGCACATCTGGAATCCAGAAGTGGTCAGGATCTGAGGCAACATGGATTCACAGCAGGAAGGTCATGTCAAATGAATCTAATATATTTTTTTGATTGGGTGATTAGGAAAATGATTCAGAGAGGGGCAGTAGACATCGCCTACCTAGACTTCAGCAAAGCCTTTGACACCGTCCCACATAGAAGGCTGATTAACAAGATGGGTAGTCTGGGCATGGGAGACAAGGTGATGAACTGGGTTAGGAACTGGTTAACAGACAGGAGACACAGGGTGGTGGTAAATGGGGTACAATCTGGGGAGAGGGGGGTGACTAGTGGGGTACCACAGAGATTAGTACTAGGACCAGTCCTGTTCAATGTCTTCATTAGTGACATTGCAGAGGGGCTGGAACGAAAGGTCTGCCTGTTTGCAGATGACACCAAGATCTGCAACAGGAAGGATACTCCAGAAGGGGTGCAGAAAATGAAGAGGGACTTGTAGAAGCTTGAAAGATGGTCGGAGATGTGGCAACTGAGGTTCAATGCAAAGAAGTGCAAAATAATGCACCAGGGTAGAGGGAACCCGTGGGAGAGCTACAGGTTGGGGGAGGGAGGAGCTGACTGTCACCAAAGAGGAAAGAGACCAAGGGGTTATCATCTCTGATGATCTGAAGGTATCAAAGCAGTGCACACAGGCAACAGGGAAGGCCAGTGGCATGCTGGGGTCCATAGGCAGGGGTATCACTAGCAGGAGGTAGGAGGTGGTGATGTCATTGTATAAAACATTGGTATGGCCTCATCTGGAGTACTGCATGCAGTTCTGGAGGCCACACCTGCACAAGGACATAGATAAGGTGGAGACTATCCAGAGAAAGGCAACAAACACGGTTCAGGGCTTGTACCACAAAACATATGAAGAGAGACTAAGGGACTTCAATATGTACTCACTGGAGGAGAGGAGACAGTGAGAGGATATAATTAAAACTTTTAAGTAACTCAAGGGCATAAACAAGGTGCAGGTGGGGGACCTTTTCCAATGTAGAAAAAGTAGTAGAACAAGATGGCGCAACATGAAATTGGAAGGGGATAGATTAAGAGGTAATATGAGGAAGTTTTTCTACATGGAATGGGTAGTCGATGCTTGGAATAGTCTGCCATAGGAGGTAGTGGGGACAGGCACAGTGAAGGGGTTTAAGCATGACTGGGACAGGCGCAAGGGAAGCTTGAGAGGGAAGGGAATGATGAAAAGCCATTGATCACATAGGGTCAGTGGCCACATACAATGTATATGGCCTACGGGCAGACTGGATGGGCCTAACAGTCCTTATCTGCCGATAATTTCTATGTTTCTATGTTTCTGTGTTTCCTTATACTTCCTGAGTGCTATCTTTCTCTCCCTAACCTTCCTCACCACCTCTTTTGAGAATCATAGTGTTTTTTTCCCTTCATTTTGTTTTATTTGCTTCACACAAAGGCTTGTTGCCTCTGTGATGGCAGTTTTGATTTTTCCCCATTGTTCCTCCACCCTTCCTTCTTGCCCATTTGCTAGTGCTTTTCTGAGGCACTCTCTAGTTTTGCCAAAGTCAGCCCTCCTAAGGTCCAATACCCTTGCTTTTGTATAGTTTGACCCTATGGTTGTGTTTATTGTGAACCACTCTGTTTGATGGCTGCTTGTTCCTAGATGGCTACCAAACTTCTAAATCTGAGATCCCCTCTCAGTCCCTGTTTGACAGTACCAGGTCTATGACTGTTCCCCCCGAGTGAGTTCCAACACTAGCTGTCTGAGGCATGCCACCTGTGAGGCATTGAGAATGACTCTGCTTTTGGATGTGGCTACAGCAAAGATGCTCCAATTAACATCTGGAATATTCAGGACCCCCATCAACAATATCGCTCCTTTTTCTGCCATTATAAGGATGCCTTCTATCATGTCCTTGTCCATTTGTGGTGCCATTTCCTGTCTCCAGGGTGACCGACAGTGCCTCCTCTCCTCCCTGTTTACCCTTTAGTTCTGTTCCTTTGATCCCTTCTTTTACATAGAGAGCTACTCCTCCTCCTCTTTTACCCTCCCTTTCTCTCCTGTAGATTGTGTACCCTGGTATGTTGACATCCCAGTCTTGGTTCTCTGTATACCACATTTCAGTGCCTGCCATGATATCCAGACATCCCTCTTCCATTAAGGTCACTAGTTCAGGGAGCTTATTACCCAGACTATGGGCATTGGTACTCATCGCTCTCCATTTTTTGATGGCCTTACCCCCTTTAGTCCCATTCCTGTCCTTACTGCCTTTGCCTTTTTCTCCATTTACCCCATCCTGCTCCCTATCGACTTCTCTACCATGGTGTTTACCTCACTGACTACCCTGTTTTGTAGGGGGGTGGGATTTCCCTGCTCCTTTTCAGTGCTTCACCCCTTGGCTAGTTTAAATGCTTGCCAATGAAGCATTTAAACCAATCACCTAGGATACTGGTTCCCCTCCTGGACAAATGTGGCCATCATGCCAGTATAGGCCTATATCCCTCCAGACGGACCCCCAGTCACCTGTCAGACATTGTGTTTCTATTGAGGGGGGCTGTGCAGGGCCCCCACTTCTTAAGATATCTAACTCCAGGTCAGAGTTGTTTCGAAGGGGCAAAAGACTTTGAAAGGCAAAATTTCATCCTCAGGTCCCTCACAGCAACAATCTCGAAAATCTGTTGAGATTGCACTGTGAGGGATTTTGCCATTGTGTGTTCACTATGCGAATGGTATACCCAGACAAGGTACACCCGAGGATGCTCAGGGATGTACTGGCTGCACCTCTGACAGCCCTATTGAGTAACTCACTGGAAATTAGAGTGGTTCAGGACTGGAGAAGTGCAGATATAGTCCCGCTTCATAAAAGTGGCAGCAGGTAGGAGGCTAGTAACTATAGGCTGGTCAGTCTAATGTCAGTGGTGGAAAAGTTCATGGAGACACTTTTAAAATAAATTGCAAAACAGAGAGTGCCTATACTCAGAAAGCTCATGCCAGGTAAAATAGAAAATAGCAAAGCAGGAAAAATCTGCACTGAGCTACAAGAAAAGTGTACCACATATAGCTTTATTATATATATATATAAATATAAACGGACTTACAAGGTGATTCCACCAAGGCAGTAAAATTAATTAGAGAGAGTGTACTAAGAACAAAGACTGTTGGTGACTCTACTGGTTTCATTTAATGCTTCTTCAAGAGTCCTGTTTTCCTTTTTACATATATACTGACGCTATATGTGTTGCACCTTACCCATTGCTCAGTGCCGGTTTCTCTGCTTTACTATTGGGGTTTTACCTGGCATGAGCTTTCTGAGTAGAGCTGCTCTCTGTTTTGCAATTTGTATTGTTTTGGTTGCTATCTCATTCAGCAGGTCAAACTTTTGACAGTTCACGGAGATTGCAAGCATACCTCTCAACCTCTTGCCTCATAAATCAGGGACAAGGCTAAAAAAAAATCAGGGACAAACACCACACATATTAAAAATTGGTAATATTTACTCAGAAAACTGATGAAATAAGGGAATTAGTGTAAAATGCATTTTCTGAAGAAGAACAGGTCTGTAATTTTAATATTTCGGATAATTTTGTGCTTACAATCCCCACTATTCAGTCACAAAAACACAAATTTTATGAGGGGCAGAGGAAAATGTTATGGCACAATCAGGGACATCCCTTGTAATATTTACTCAGAAAGCTGATGGAATAAGGGAATTACTGTAAAATACATTTTCGGAAGAAGAATAGGTCTGTAACTTTAATGTTTCAGATTATTTTGTGCTCAGTCACAAAAACACAAATTTTATGAGGAACAGAGTAAAATTTTAAGGCAAAATCAGGGACATTCCTGAAAATCAGGGACAGTTGACAGGTATGAGTGCAAGTGCTATTTTTTTTCAGCTAAATGTTGTTGTTTTTTTTGGTACTTATCTGTACATTAAGGACATTATTGCCACATAAGCTAAACATATTCATTGATATGCCCAACTCCAGTCTGGAAGGCTTTGATCTTGGGACCAAATCTGAATCTTTGAAAGACAGCCTGTTTAGTGCCTTTGGTAAAGCAGACTTGTTTACAGATGAACCTGTAACACCTGCCACTTCCACGGAAACTGCAGGCAGTGGGGAGGTTGTGACTGAGTTGGATGACGCTCCTACCACTGACAAAGATTTTTTGGAATTAGAACGTTGCACTAAAAGCTAGATGCCCCTTTTGGCATAGGATGTCTTTAAAAGCCTATGTCAGGGTGGGGAGAGTCCCAAGGGGTTTGCAGATTTAAAAAATTCCAGGATATGGCCATGACTAATTGGACTACAGCTTTACAGACAGCATATTTAGCTTTGCTGGAGTGTGTAATCAGGGACTATCTGGCTCAGTAACCCCTTATCCAAGAGGAATTAACAAGTAAGGAGCTGCAGTTAGCAACATTTAAAGACTAGAAAGATTTTTTAATATGAGGCCAAATTGAACAATAACAGAGAGAAACAGGAAAAATGCCTTATGGCACAAAAACTGAAGAAGATTGAAAGAGGCAGGTGGGATTACCTGTCAGGACAGAAGGAGATGTCAGCTGTAGAAAAATTCCAATTCAAGGGGAAGAAATAAAGACCAATAGAGGGTAAAATATATCCTGAAAAGAAATAAATCCCTGGCCTTCTACACATCTGCAAGCGGCTCTGAGAATGAGAATTCTGAGAATTTTTTAGAGGAGGATCCAGGAACATCAGAACTGGGACCAGTCCATGCAGGAGCCTCCCAATGGGTTCCTACCATCTGCAAGAGTTGCAAGCAGCAGGAAGAAAACCAGAAGAGGAGGAAAGAACCAGCGGTCAGAAAGTGGGCAAGTACCGATGAGGAAACTGAAGCAAATAAAAAGGAAATAAACGTTATAAACCTGTCCATCGGGGAGTTAAATACCACAGAGATCTTACTTTTTATGTACTTCTTTATTAATTTCACTGCATGAAACCAGATATTTTGTTTTACATTGAATACAACAGATACAATCATTAAACAGCCATTATGGATATAGTCCACAGAAGTATAACATTGAGTCCATTAAAATATTTCCTCCCACATTAGCCTACTTCTCTAATAATTCCAGTCCAGGCTAAGGAATGATTTATAGTCTCTTTACCAGTCATATGTAGACAGACTCATATTTTGAGATATTGTTATCCATCATCTAATGGTTTTTATAAAAATACAATAAAAACAATTTAACCAAACGTTAAGGTCAGTAATCTCTTTAAAAGAACGTCATTTTTGTAATCAACTAGAGTTATAAATTGTATCAGCCAGTTGTTGTATGCTTGTCTATATTTATCTTCCTACATTGTTTCCTCAAGGATGAGATGGTGTTCTCCATACCCCCTCATGCCACAGGAACTCAGCATCACCTGGCCTTGGGGGACAGAACTCCCATTGGGGATTTACAAAGGGCAAAGGAAATTCCATCCCATGTTATATGTATTTTTAATTATCTTGACCCCTCCAAACCACCCATCTTGTCCATCGGTTCTGGAGAGCTGTGGTTCTCTGCTGAAGCTAAAAGAGGAAGTTCCTCAAATTGTATCTGCTGAACCCCTTCCAGCCACTCCAGTATGGTTGGAGGGTTGACCTGAAGCCACTTTCTAGTTATTGTTTTCAATGCAGCCACTGTCAGCACCTGCCAAAGACAGCTTCCCATCCCCTAACCTCCACCGGAATCTTTCCCAGTACAAGGATCTTGGGTCCTAGCTGACCCTTTACCTGGAATATCTGTTTTAGGGAGTTGGCTATTTGTGTCCAGTATTGATGCAGGCTTGGGCAAGACCAAAAGATGTGGGTGGTCATAGCTCTAGTCTCACTACACTGTTTCCAGCAATGTGAGGTTGTACCTGGTTGCTGCCTAAAAACCATCATGGGTACTCTGAAGTATCTGGTCCTCAATTTCCATAGAAACTCCCTCCATGGGGGTGAGGAGGTTACCTTCCGAGTGTTCCTCCAGCCCTTTTCCCATTGTTTCTCTGAGATGATTATATTAATTTCCTGTTCCCATTCCTGTCTAATATACTCAGTGTTGGCATTAAACTTCTGGATATATCTCCTATACAGGTGGGTTACTGCACCTGGGGCATTATCAGATTTTCCAAAGCTGTTCAAAAGTCTCCTCCCTGATCCCCTGACCCGCTGTGAGCTGGCCTCTTCTATGTTTTTGGTTCATGTAGCTACAGATTTGAAGGTATCTCATTTAATCAGCCAGAGTGAGGTTAAAACATCTCTGAGCTACCTCAAAGGGGAGCAATTCTCCCTCTTGTAATAGCTGCCAGGGTGCCTGGAGACCTGCCTTGGCCTTGTCGTGGAACCAGGAGTCCAGTGCCGCCAGAGTGAATTCAGAGTCCACTGCCCACCATTGATACCTCCAGGCCCTATTCGGGGTTACCTTACCTAAGGTCCCCCTTTTCCAGCCCTCCAGTGTTGTCCAGGTGGCTGTGGGCCCTCCTATCCCATTTTATGGTTGATCCTTAGGGTGGAAAGGAAGAGCTGACAAGGGGGGGGACACATATGTTCCCATTTCAATCTCTTTCCAAGTGGCCTTGTAGGTTGGGTGTCCCCACAGTAGTCCTATCCACATCTGAGTGACAATCCAACAACCTACAAGAAGAGGTACAACCATACCCTCCTGCTCCTTAGGAAGAAACATACTTTGTTTCTGGACTCTGGGTTTCCTATTAGCCCATATGAATTGCATAAGTGTTCGTTGCCAGGCTTCTAAATCTTTCTTTGAGATGATACACGGGGCACCTTGAAAAAGGTATAAAAAATGAGGCAGTGCATTCATCTTCACTGCTTGTATTTGGGCATGAAGTGGGAGTGGTAGAACACTCCATTTTTGGATATCTAACTTCAGCTGGTTCAATAAGGGTACAAAATTGAGTTGAAATAACTGTGAGGATGAAGTGCCAATGTTAACCCCTACGCATTTCATCTGCTTTAAATCCCATCTCATGCGGTAAGCAGCCCTCGGGCGGGGGGGTTTAGAGAATAACCGGCCAGGGTGGAAAATTGTGCTAATCTGTTCATCGTCTGGACCAAAGAGTCAGAGGGATCCTCAAGTTATAGCAATGCATCGTCAGCATATAAGGAAATCTTATGCGGATGCCCAGCAATTTGCACACCCTTGACTCCCTCATCCTGTCTAATACACTGAGCTAGGGGTTCAATGTATAGGGCAAATAAGAGGGGTGACAAAGGGCACCCTTGCCTAGTTCCACACTCCAAGGGGAACCCGGTGCATGATGTCCATTTGCTCGGACATAGGCCGTTGGTGATTTATATATTTTAGATATCAACAATAAAAAGGGAGTCCACACCTCAAAACGAGACAGGGTTTGCTCCAGGTAAGTCCAAGACACCTTATCAAATGCTTTTTCTGCATCAATACTGACCAAAAGAGCACATGTTTTGGTGGAATTTAGATGCTCAATTATGTGGATGGTCTTCCTAAGGTTGTCTTGGGCCTGATGCCCTGGGATGAAGCCTGTCTGGTCTAAGTTGACCAAATTCAGGATCAGTACCTGGAGCCTTTTAGTCATAAATGAGGTCAATATTTTTTAGTCAATATTTAGTATTGAGATGGGACGATATGAGGAACAGAAAAGTGGGTCTTTTCCCGACTTGGGGATTACAGATATAACGGCCTGTGACCATGATGGGGGTATCTGTCCCCGCTCACCCTGTAGGGCTCAAAACATTCTACCTAGTAGGGGTACAAGATCTGGGTGGAACATCTTGTAAAATTCCCCTGGTAGTCCATCTGTACCAGGGAATTTGAGGGACTTTAACCCTCTAATAGTAGTGTCAGTTTTTCCATCCCCTGTGGGTTGATTGAGATGGTCAGCTTGCTCCTTTGTTAGTGAGGGTAGATGTAGATCCCTAAGGAAGTCCCTAATGTGATCTCTAGAGTGCTGTGGTCCCTGTTTGTATAAGGTGGTGTAGTATTCCCGCAAGGCCTCAGCAATCCCCCCTAACCCCTTCTCTATCGTGTGTGAGGCAGGGTGCTGTACAGCCTAGATATTTGCCCTACTTCTTTGTGCCCTCAACCTTCCAGCTAAAAGTCATAGGGATCTTGGGCCTCCTTCATAGTACTTGTGTTTCAAGAACAAAAGGTTTTGTTCTACTGCATAATCCAACATGGTAGAGAGTTTGGCTTTTAATTGTTTTAGGGTCCTTGCTCTCTCCTTATCTATCTTCAGTTTCTGTTGTGCCTCCTGTTGTTGTATTTGAGTCATTAGTTCTGACTTCTTCACCTCCCTCTCTCTTTTTCTCCTGACAGACCACTCTATGAACTTCCCTCTGATGACCACCTTAGTGGTGTCCCACAAGATGGCTGGAGAAATCTCAAGAAGGTTATTGTCCTTCTCTGTATATTTAAACTCTTTGTCTTATTGAATCTATCACTTCCTTATCTTGGAGCAAAGAAAGATTTAGCCTCCAAAAAGTATTTTTCTTAACCTCACTTAACCTCATGGTCAAAAAAATCGGGCCATGATCGGATAAAACAAAGTCTCCAATCGACACCTTTTGCACTTGACCCATTTCTTTGGGGACCAAGAAATAATCCATTCTAGTGCAGATGTGGAGCACTGCTGAATAGAATGTATAATCCCTCTTTTTACTGTCTAAGTGGCGCCAAATGTCTACATATCCTAGTTCTCCCAGCATTCTCTTAACTGTTTTGGCTGTATGGTGTTCTCTATGAGGGGTCTGTGCTGTGGAATCTAATGCAGGGTTCAGGGTCAAGTTTAGGTCACCTCCCCATAGCACTTCCCCTTTTGCCCATTCCTGTAGGGTTGTTAAAAACTTCAAGTATAAGGCTGACTCCGACCCGGGAGGGGGAAAGTATACTGATGCCTGGGTCAATGGACTACCCTTCACCAAAACACACCTTCCCTCCCGATCAGCCAGCACATCAGTTTTTTCAAAGGGTACATGTCTGGGGACCAGAAATACAATCCCTCTTTGATGCCCCTTTTTGTAAGAAGCTGTAGCAGTGCTGACAAAACCCATGGAACCTAATTTAGAATGTTCCTGGGGGGGACAAGTGGGTCTCTTGAAGAAATATAAAGTCCACTGCTACCTTCCTCAAGTAACTCAGAATTTTACTATGTTTAACTGAGCTAGGTAGCCCATGGACATTATATGAGCAAAACTTTGTGTATCTAGCCATCTATATTGTCCCAAGAAGCCATTCTGTTTCTCTTCCCTGATTAACCTGACCAGAAACTTTGATGCCCCCACACAGGAAACACCGACAAGCATGCAACTCACTCATCAGCTGTTGACCTTGTAAACACATAGAACCTTTTGCCAACAGGGCAATAACTATAACTGTGTAAGAATGGTTCCTTACTCGATTCCAAGGTAGGAAACCTGAAATGTCAGGTTTCTGTTCTCCAACCCCCATCCTTCTGGGTGGGGGGTGAGAAGAGGAGGTATTGGAATGCCCCATGTGAGTGGAGCCCTTCCCTGAAGTCATAGGTGTTGTTCATGACCTCCAATTACAGTGTCAAGAGGGAAGTTCACAGTGTCAGTGGCTCAGTAGATAGCACACTCGCCTCTGAGATGGGGAGATCAGAGGGCTGTGGGTTCAGTTCCCACATCTGGCACTTGGGTTAATATCACAGTACTGACACTGTAGTGCAGCATGAGAGGGGAGTGCTACATTTCTGAGGTGCCATCTTTTGGATGAGATGTTAAACCGAGGTCCCATCTGCCTGGATTAGTGGTAGTTCAGGTGGATATTAAAGATCTCATGGCACTTATCAAAAAGAGCAGGGGAATTTTTTTATTGGAGAATAATATAACAAAGCAAAAAAACTAAACAAACACAATATCAGACATTCGATCAAGACAATAACATATCAGAAAATAGAAAGAATACACATTCTATAAAGTGCCATACTAAAAGTAATACAAAAAGTTGCCAAATTAACTCACTCCCTCTTTTTGTTAAACTTTAAGTAACCCCTTCAAACAGTATTAATGGCAGTGCCCTCCACCAGAATACAACTAAAGCTGCTGGTAATGTCTTTTTCTCAGATTCATAAACATGAGCAATTTCTTTCCTAACAAGGCATTTCAACCCATGTAATGTAGTTTGTCTTTGCTGAAGTACAAACAGACATCTATTATGCCATATACACCATTTAAAAATTGCAAAGAGGACTCTAAGAGTGCAAGGATAAAAGATTTTCCAAGCAGGCCCAAAATTCCCATAAACCAGATCCGAATATGTTATATCAGCAAGCACTGGAAAAGACCACTCATGTGCCAGCTGAGCCCATAATGGTTCTATAAAAAGACAATCAAAAAAAAGGTGCGCCATAGTTTCCACTTGGCAAACGCAAGCCTCCCTAACACAATACCGCTCTTCCAGTTGTTTATGGGCTTGGTTCCCTTTAACATTTAATTTATTGTGGCAGCACAGCCATAAAGTGTCCCACATTTTTACTGGGATCCTACCATCCAATAATTGTTTAAGTAAACATTGACTGTCACAAGGTAGGTCAAAACAGGGTGATAACAAAAAAATCCTAATCAAAATAGAAGAATACAAGAGCTTTCTATTCTGAAAATCCGGCACCTGACTGGATACCTGCCATTGTTTTATTTTTTTTAAAAGCTCAACAAGATACCCCGAGGTCCCTGGTGGACTCTTAGTAAAAGGTTTCCAAGTTGGCGCTTTCCACTTATCTATAAAGTATTGAGATCTGGATGTGAAACTCTGTACCCAAATGTCCGAATGACCAGCTATGCAAGCGTAAACATTTGAATGTACAAAAATAGTAAAGAAAAACAATACTGGATTAACCATACTGAGACCCCCTTGTTTTATAGGCCAATATGTAATTATTCTTTTGACAGGGTTCAACCTGCTGCCCCATAATAGTTGAAAAAATAAATTATATAGATGGGCTTCTAGATGCAGTGGAAAAGGAAAAATATAACTAACTAATAAAAAAAATGGGAAGAATAAAAGTTTCCAACATATAAACACACTTTTTCCAAGACACAGGAAAAGATTTCCATTTCATAATTTTATCTTCTGTAACAGAAATAGAGGAAAGCCAATTACTTTCTGCTGCTGATGGTATTCCAAAAGAAAGGCCCAAAATCTGCATCTTCTCATATTGAATAGCTCTCTCCCCCAACATCAGTATAAACATCCTGTAAGGGAATCTGTACAGTTGTGCCAAAACATTTTTGTGTATTCAAGATAGATCCAGAGATTAATGAAAAAGACTGCACAATGTCAATAGCTCATACACCTAAGACCTGATCTGCTATTAAAATACAAATGTCATCTGCATAAGCCAGAGCACTAGGAAAATCCAGGTCAGCTTTATCAGAAATATGTCTAATGGAAGTGTCAGTATTCAGTTTCCTAAGAAGAGGGTCTATAGAGAAAACATACAAAAGGGGACTTAAGGGACAACCCTGACGTACCCCTCTTTTTATCCGAATATGAGATCCCTTTAACCCACTCACTACCAGAGTCATGGAGGCATACTTGTACATATTTCTAATCCAGAAGACAAAATCCTCCGGCACCCCATATCGTTCCAAGACCGCAAATAGATAGTTGTACGGAACTCGATCAAAGGCCTTTGATTGGTCTAAACTAAGTATATACCCTATGTACCAAACACATCAAAAACCTCCCTTATGATTTTCAAATTAGTACTCATAGAAAGGTCTGGAATGGCACATGTTTGAGTATGAAAAATTACTTTCTGGGCAATATTGGAAAGTCTAACTGAAATAAGTTTACATAGAATTTTCCAGTCAGAATTCAAAAGACTAATAGGACGCCAATTGTCTAAATGTTCTTTATTATTTTTATGTTTAAATAAAAAAATGTAATTACTATCTGCAAATGCAGCAGGTATTGGCAATATTCCTTGAACAATGATGTTAAAGACAGCCGTTAGGATAGGTAAAAGTACAGATTTTGCTTTTTTATAGAACTCATTTGGAATTCCATTGGGACCAGGGGGTCACAGTATTTTTCAAATGACTAATTACAGAATCAACTTCAGCACTGGTGATAGGCTGACTTAAATCATGAACACTTTCAGGGGATAATTTAGGAATATGTAAGGAATCAAAAAAACTATTCCAGTGTTGTGGCTCGTATTCCTGACCATACAAAATCTGGGTATGGTAGGACACTTCTTTTACAATATTTTGGCTATTAGGAATCTGGGAACCAGTATGAGAAATTAATGAGGGCATATATTTAGACTGAACCTGCTGGTTACTACTGTCAAAAGGATTAACCACTTTGGCCACCCCTTTCCTTTCATATTTCTGTTCCAAAAACAGGGAAGTGGATATTATCATACCGGTAAGTACACGTTTCTGTTTTTAATTGACAAATCTGAGTAGAATAATCTAACCAAAATTAAGTTTGCCAGGATAATAATTTCTGCAACTGACAATGGCAATTTAAATATTTAAGATACCTACTAGAAGAACAGGATTTGGAAAACCTTTGGCAGAATTTTTTGATTTCCAATTTAGTATCCTGCCACCAAAAGGCAGGATTATCAAATAATTCAAAAACAGAAATGTTGTCCTGAAGAACTATGTGCAAGTCCTGCCAACCATGTTCCTCATCTAAAACTGAGATATTCATTTTCAAAAAATTACGTGAGTCCAGTTTATTAATAGGACAACCTAAAGATAAAACTAGCAAACAATGGTCAGAGTATTCACAAGGGAGAACTGAATACTGTACACCTGGCAACCAGTTAGAAATAAAAAAGTAGTCTATCCTCGTGGTGAATCTTCCACAATGAAATGTGTGTGCAGGAGGATGTGGACCAAAAGAAGCCCCATCATTAAGATTAGCTGTGATATATAATGAGTCAAGAAAATTTGAATCAGAATACAATTTTTGTGTTACCCCAGTTTTAGTCGAAAGAGATAAAATACAATTAAAATCCCCCCCCAAAATTATTGATTTTGATGAATGGCGAAAAGGCTGAATAGTTTTAAAAGTAGCTATTCTTTGTGTTTTAAGTTGGGGGCTATAAATATTAATCAGTCTCCACTCTTGTTGTTGAATAACCACTAATGACTTGTACCTCTAAGTTCTTAATAAGAATCCCTACTCCCACACACACTTCTTCTGACAAAGACCAGAAAGATAATCCACCCCTCCAATCATGAGATGCCTGACTAGTCTCCCGAAGGAAGTGGAGTCTGGTATCTTGTAAAAAAAATAATATGGAGTGATATAGAGGTGAGGAATGGAAAAATAGCCCATCATCTTTTAGGATTTTTTAGGCTGTTGGCATTTAAACTGCCAAATGACAAAATATCCCCCATTTAAGCCAAAAAAATCAAGACTTCTTTTTACCTCTCCCTTTTCCTGGAGATTTCATTTTGCACCTCTTTTTCCTAATGGTCTTGGCATCTCCAGAAAGCTGATCAGTGTCCGTCAACATATCTACCTGAGAAGAGGCCACAGAGGAAGCATCGGAATCCTCCTCAGTCTCTGTAGCCTGCTTACATTTATGTAACACAGCAAATCTATTTTTTTAAACAAAATCAGAAGACTGAGGTTCAGAAGAAGTAGGAACCCCTTTAGTAGTTGAGCTTCTCGTCTGTCTCTGATTACCCACTGGCACCCAGTCAGAATCCTCTGAATGGGGCATAACATTTTTTGGATCACAAATTTGGGAGGAAGTACTAGGTATACTAGCCACTTCAGACTGTAACACAGTGTCAAGAGAGGTCATAGGATCAGATAGGTGTACCATATTCTCCTCAGCTGATGCAGAATCAGAGAAAGATGGAACCTCACCTGAGTTCTTCTGAGACAGAGTAGGGGTTATGTGTGTCAAAGGAGAATGTAAGGGGGGAGAGAAATGTTCAGGAGCAAAAGGCCGAAATTGAGGCCTAGCCTGAGCAATGCGTTGGGCCTTAGAGACAGTTTCATCCTGACTCTCATTCGGCATTTCAGGGTTATTGTAGAGAGGCCCAAGGACACTCTCTATAGGAATGGGAGGATTCTTCACAAAGGTTACAATAAGTCGGGTGAGGACAATTAATACTAACATGTCCAGAACCCAGACAAGAGGAGCATTTGAGCCTATCACAAGCATTACTAAGATGTGTGTGTGTGGACCCCACACCAAAAACATGACTCAGGCTGTCCTGGATAAAAAACAAAACCTCTATCCCTACCCAAATGAAAACAACTGTGTAAGTGCTGGATCGAACCATTCACTACTGGTAATTTCACCCATAATTTTCATCCTCCTGTCCAAAAGAGCTCGGAATCAATAATAGGATCAGGCAAGCCCAACAAAGTGCATTTAGAAGACAACCATCTCACAATATCATTGATTGCCACTCCTTCATTTTTAAATAAAACTGTAATGTTTTTTTATATTAGGTTTTGTAAGTGGAACAGCAAAAAAAAAGGGGACTATAAAGGAGTATGCCTGACTGCCTGATACCTATGCCAAAATGTTTCTAAACCCACTGTTGTTTTAAAACTGATATCAAAATAGTTATCCCCAGAAGTATGAATAAGGGCATAAATTTCAGAGGGTGCAAACTGTAAACTAGCTTTGATCAAGGTTTTCCCAACATATAGGTGATTAGGAAATACTTCCAGACCACTCCTATATCAAAGCCGCACAGCATTTCGCCTTTTGGCTTGTTCAGGAGGAGTATGAAAAAGGCCAGCAAATGTTTTATTTTTTTCCTGACTATGAGTTTGGTCAGGAGCTCTTGTAACTTGTGTCTGATTAACAGCAGAGGAAGTCACATTAGACCATGGTAAAAAAACACCAGAGGAAGCTTTAGGAGCTTCACATTCTACAGAATCCATTAATGTACCATCTCCCGTCCCAGCAGGAGTAACAGTGAGATCTTCAAATTGCAACAAATCCATTGATTCTGTATGTACAGAAGAAGTTAAGGGCCCTTCCTCTAAAGTAACCCCCACAGTATCAGGATTCTTTTCAGTGTTAGTTAACACCTCCATTTCCTGCGTTCTAATCCCACCAACATGCCAGTCAGGGTTCTGCGTGAGTTGCAGACCCGAGGGTAGCTCAAGAGGGTCTGAAATGTCCAGAAGGTCTACCTGAGGTGCAGAGCTAGGCCCCATAGGAAAGGCCAAAGAAACATCTAGTGGAGACTTTTCCCACCCCGCTCCTTGCAACGCTTATGCAATAGTTAGCTCCGTAGTAGATACATTTCTATCAAAGGAAACCCCAGTTTGATGAACAGCAGAAGCCAGGTTAAGTCCTTCACCCTTAGAATCCCACTGCAGAGAATCAGTTTGTGGATAAGCAGCAATCCCAGATACCGAGATAGGTAAAGGAGAAAAAACAGTACCTGAGGGGGAAACAGGTGATTGAGTAGACGAGGAGCTCGCAAACAGCTGAGCCAGGAGACACGGACACTGCACCCAGTCTGCACTCTGCAAGTGCACCACAGCAGCAGCCTGTTTCCCAGTTGAAACCTCCTTACTTAGACCAGAGTAACACACACGAGACTCTAGGCACTCGCCTGTCAGCACAACACAACTGCCAGTCTCAGAATCTCCAGGAGAAGCTACCAAAACAAGAACTTGGGAGCCGACGACAGCCGACTCTACAACCCAACTCCTCACTCGCAGCTGAGCCCTGTCAGATGACGTCACTCCCTCATTGACAGGGCTCCTGGATGCAGGAGCCAGCAATGCATCGACCATTTCTCCAGTAGCATTTTCAGGTAAACAGACCGGAACATCAGGTACACCGCAAGGGTTAACCTTCTTACATCCAGAGTTTTGCCAAACTTCCAAAGCTTTCGTAGCTGAATTGGAAACAGAGACAGAACCCGAAACCAGGTTTTCACTATCCAGGTCGGTCTCTAGCTGAAGGGAGATAGTGAAGGAGACCGACTCCCCTACCTCCAGCACGTCCGCACCATCCAGCACCCGACTCCGAGTGGCCATCTCAGAGAAACGGCCAAGCCCCCTACCGACAGAGTAGGGGAATTTCCCCGGTGTCCTGGCCAAATTTCCCTCATTCTCTAAAAAAATACCACCAACAGCTTAATCTGGTTCAAGGTTAGTTTGCACTTATCTGTGTCCCCCTCCCCCAGGTCGTGCCTGAAAATAGTCAGGATTTGTCTAGTGCACTTACCCGGTCAACAAAAACTAAATAAATAAATAAAATTAAGTTGATAACTTGCGTCACAGCAACCCCCATCTAGGATAAAGCAGCAGTAACTAGTCGTTTTTCCCCTCTCTAAAAAAAATTTCCTTTCCACATTCACTGAATTGTACAAAGGAGAATAACTAATACAAAGTGTTCAAACACGTGTGCAGCTTATTAGATCAAAGTAGCACTGTTACCCCCATATTCCTTAGCCCTTTTAGTTCTGCCTCCTCTGCCCCCAACGAGTCCATTCACTCCCAACCACAGCCCCCCATCTCCCATCTCTTGACTCTGCTCCTCATCCTCCCCCCGCCAAATGTCTAAATTCCAAGCAGAGGTTCTCGCCCCTCACACAATGCTGGCTTAGGTATCATAGGGATTTTCTTATTTAAACAGTTCATGTGGTTCAAGTCCCATCTTAGCAGACAGCAACAGGATCCCCATTCCCTCAGCCTTGATCCTTGTAACTGCCATTGCAAGGTCATGTTCCTTAATATATTAGCAGGAGGGAGAGAGGAGTTCCCGCCCACCCCGAGAAGCAGGAAGGGGGGTGGGATTAAGAGCAAAGTCAAAAAAATCACAATGTCATCTGTTCACAACAAGTAAAGAGAACAAAAACAGAGGTCCCAAGTAGCCAGGGTGTTGTGGCTCTGATGGTTAGATAAATCGGCCTACCAGAGGCATCTACTGAAACTGAACCTCGCTATGTAGCCAGTCCAATCTGAACTCTTCCAGTATGAGTGGCCTACAATGGTAAACAACAAATGGGGGAAACATACACAAACCTTCACGACAGGGGATGCTTCAGTGAGGCCCAGTTTTAATATCATCCATCGTCACTGTATAAGAGGCTGGGTGAGGGCTGAGACAGTTCTCCATAACCAAAGCATAATAATGAAAAAAAGCCACAGTTACCTCTAAGAAAGATTCTCGGCCCAGTGCCATCAGGGCTTCATCCTGAGGACCTCGCTCTCTCTTCTTCTGCAGGGCTGCTACTTGTTCGAGAACTATTCGAGCTGATTATAGTGCTGAGCTTGTTTTCTTCCAACTGGCCATGAGGTGCCAGTCCGTGTTCACCAACTGCTTCCGCTTCGAGCGTTCAGCCTCAAGCTGTGGGGGAATAATGTTTTTCTGGGGAATTGTAGACTCTCACTCCCTCTTCCTACAGAATCCGGAGCCTCATAGGATAGGGAGTCTGGAAGTGGATCTGTTGCTCTCGAAGAATTTTAAAGAAGGGGGCCCAGCATTGTCTGGCCTGTTGAATCTCAGGGGGATAGTCCTGGTCCATTGTCAGCCTGGAATCAAGGTATTTTAACTCTTTTTTTCTTCCAAGCCCTCTTAAGGATGTCTTCCTTGACACTGTAGCTAGAGAATTTTATAATTATGGACCGGGGTCTGGCGGCTGGGTCCATGGGTTGAGGCACCAGGGATCGGTGGGCCCACTCAACACGGATCTGGTAGCCCTCTGGGAGTGCACGGATGTCCCTCAGGAGGTCCTCTATGAAGGATGCCATGGGTTGGATCTTGGCGCCCTCCGCCAGGCCATAGAGGTGGAGGTTATCCCTCCTTGATCTGCTTTTTAAATCAGTGCACTTCAACTGTAGTGCCAGGGTATGCTGGTAAAGTGAGCCCACCACCTTACCCAAGAGTTCTTCTGTGCTTTCAGTTTGGGCTGTTCTTTGCTCTGCCTGCTCGATTTGTTGCTCCATTTTATTAAGTTTTTGTGAAAGGCTTTGTAACTCCCTCTTATTTTTGGTACGGGAGTCTTGAATCCCCCTCAGAAGAGTCTCAAAATGTGATCGGGATAAATTCTCCGACTCACCCTCTATGTCATAATCGGAGCCATGTGAGCTGCAAGGAGATCCTTATCTTTAATTCTGGTGCCATCTGGCTTTTTATTTGCTGCTTTTTGCTGAAATTTGTCCTCTTTGTCATTCTTGGAAACTCCTGGCAGCATTCTGATGAAAATTTTGAAGTCTGCAGGTTTTTTTGGGAGGTTTAGAGGTTTTCTCAGGGAGAGAGCTCAACTCTTAGGCTGCTACAGGTGCAGTGACGTCACTGGAAGTCAGAGATCTCACTTTTGAAAAAAGGCCTGTCTTGTGTGCCAACATGTAAGTCCTTCTGAACTTTTTGTGGACTTGAGACATTTTTCCAGAAAGCTTAGTTTGAAATTATTCTGGAATAAACAAGGTACAACACCAAGTATAAGATCCCACTCACTTGAACTGGAGACATGTAAGGAGATAGACACCATAGGCCCACTGGACCCTTCCACTGAGGACATTATATCAGGGAGTGAGTCTTCTAATTTTTCTACACACGATATGAGGGTAAGAAAGCTATTTGGACCTTGCTAGATTTAAACCATCCTATCCATTCTGTGCAATGTACTATAACAATGTACAAGTGTTTAAACAGGCCTGTTAGGAGGACTTCAGGGCCTTTTATAGTAGCAACAAGATCGGTTTCCAGTGTAATTATTTGACTTGGGCAGATAAGGCAGCTTAGGAGGTCCTAGAAAAGAATAGGAGTGGTTGAGCTGATGGCACTGAGGGCTGAGGCGCTGGACACCACACCTCGTGCTACACCAGTGACCCAGGCTTGGGAAAAACCTTGGGCCACCAGGGTGCTGGCAGGGGGGAGGGGGAACAGGATCGAACATTGGCTCGCCTACCCATAGTCCCGTCATCACTGAATGGAGGTTCATTGCTGGCGGTCAACGACATGACTGGAAGGGAGGGGAATCCCGAATGGTGTGAGCCCACCTGCCTCCACATGCATGCGCTATGTTGAGGATGCATGGGCATAGGGGCTGGGAGAAAACCTGAAAAAAAACAGAAATTACATATGAAAAAAAGAAAAAAGAAAAGTATAGGAGTATTACAACAAAAAAAGGTGACAAACGTGGGGCAGTGGTCATCATGGACACCACGTATGCAAAAGAATGTATGAGGCAACTTTCAAATGAGTTTTTTTATTGTAAATTACAGTCAGATCCTACACCAGGTTTTAAGAAATATGTGACACAGTTACTGTTAAATGTCTTCACTGAGTGCATTGTTTCTCAGGATGCGCATGATTTTCTTCAGGTAGCACACCTTATTAGAGCATTTTTTTTTATTTTGCCCAAGATCTACAAGGGTTTGGTAGACACCTGGGATGCCCCATTTTGGCTGGTACTGGCAGCTTGATGGAGCCATTATCACAATTTGTGGATGTTTCTATCAGTAAATTGGTACAGCTGTTGCCATCCTATCTCAGGGATACAACAGAGATGTTGGGCATCCTGGGGGAATTACAGATAGAACAGGCATGGTGGCTTGTCTCACTTGACATTGATGCTTTGTACACTAATATCCTTCACTGAGAGGGTCTAATGGCTTTACACCATTGGCTGGTGGAGGGTATTGACTTTGACCATATATGAATTTGCCCAACTTGTTCTGCACTCTAATGCCTTTCGGTTTCAGGACACCTTCTATCTATAGATGAAAGGTACCGCTGTCGGGGCAACTTTCATCTCCAATCATGCCAACCTGTTTCTTGGGTACTGGGAAAAAGAAGCGATCTATAGCCCTTAGGCTAACCCTTGCTACCTTGGGACAGATACGAACATACGAAAATGGCAGCAAAAACAGGCCATTTTGGTCTATCTAGTCGGCTCAAATGTGCAGCTCTCAGATGAATTTACGTAAGCTGCCCCCTTCCTTTTTCATATAGAGTCTTCCTCCTTTCCCCTCTCATCCCCTACTCATCTTCCCACCTGTTATGAACTTCCCATTCACTCTGTCCCAACCCCTTTTAAAGCTGTCCACTGTTTTTGATAATATTACCTCCTCCAGCAGTTCATTCAACTTGGACACCACTCTTTCAGTGAAAAGTGCCTTCTCATTTCCATTTTGAATCTTCCTTCCACTAATTTAAGACTGTGTCCCCTAGTGGACCCATTCCCCCAAGACTGAGGATGCCTTCTATACTAACCTTTTTAAACCTTTAAGGTACTTGAAGATTTCAATCATACCCCCCACCTTCTGTCCTCCACAGAATTCATGTTGAGCACCTGTAGCCTCTCCTCATAGGGTTTGTCCTGCAGGCCCTGGATCACCTTGGTTGCCCTTTACTACACCCTTACAGTAAATTGATGTCATTTTTCAGATAATGGCACCAGAACTGCATACAGTACTCTAAGTCCATTCTCACCAAGGACCTGCACAATGACAGAATGACCTTCCCTTTCCAGGAGGTGATTCCTCTGGTGATGCATCCCAGCATCCTGATGGGTTTGGCTACTGTTTTATGGCAATGCGCAGTGTGCTTCAGGTCCCTCTTGATGGTCACCCATAGATCCTTTTCCTCCTCAGAACTAGACACTTGTACCCCTCCTAATCAGTAAATGGTTCCTGAGTTCTTTGTTTCCAGGTGCATGACCTTGTGCTTCTTGGCATTGAACCCCTGCTGCCAGATACCTGACAATTTTTCAAGCCTAACCAGGTCCTCCCTGAGCTCCTGTCTCCCTTCATCTGTCTCCACTCTCCCACAGAGCTTAGTGTCATCAGTGAATAGATAGATTTTACCTTTGATCCCATCCACTATGTCACTAAAAAGATATTAAACAACACTGGACCAAGCACTGAGTCCTATGGGACCCCAATGGTTACAGTCCTAGGCTTCAAGAGTTCCCCCCTACTACCACCCTCTGGTTTCTGCCTTGTAGCTAGCTCTAAGCCCACCCCACCAGCTTCGCCTGAACTCCCAGGTCCCCAGCTTACTGAGCAGTCTCCTATGAGGTACAGAGTCAAAGATCTTCCTGATGTCCAGATATAGACGACATATTGTTGACATGGAGGGAGAACAGGGGTGAGCTGGAAGAGCTTTTATCTTGAGAGTACCAATCAAAACTTAAAATTTACAACTCATGCCAGCCAAGAGGAGGTGAATTTCCTAAATCTGAGTATACTTAAGCACCAGCATGGTATGATAAAAAATAACTTGTACCACAACGTAACAGATAGGAACACCATCCTGCATGCCTCTAGCTGCCACCTGAAACATATGGTTATAAACATCCTGAAATCAAATAATCTAAGAATAAAGTGGAACTGTCATGATAGTGGTGATTTCCATGAGCAGAGTTGACTAATGAGAGGCAGAGTTGAGCAGAGAGGCTACACACCACAGGTCCTGGATCAAGCAGAGGCATCAGTGGAGGAGGTCAATTGTGACAGTTTGTTGGTGGCCAAACTGAGGAAAGCCACTAATGAACAACCATTGAGTTTCATTAAGATGTACAGCAGACATTCTACTGTCACTGGGGCATTGTGACAAAAATGGGAATATAATTCATAGTGACCCTATGTTATGCAATTATTGTCCCAAGACTTACCTATTAATGTGCTCCCAACTTGGAAGACACCTTGATGCACAGTCTGCAGCCTTCTGAGACCACAACATAAGGGACTTGGCTGCTACAATTACCAAATGGTAATTTCAAATGTGGCAGATGCAAATACTGCCCAGTGATGGAAAAAACAGTCACTTCACTTTTGACATCAGATATCTAATTGACTGTGATTCACATCACATAGTTCATCTCACAGTATGTGGTTGTGGAGCTTTTTGTATCGGTAAAACTAATTGTACTTTTAAGTTACATGTTGAGAAACACTTGAGAGCCATCCAGAGCAATGACTCAAATAATGCCCTCTCCCTACATGCCAATTCCCAGTGGGACCCAGAAAATCGCAAAATTAAATTCTGTGGAATTAAAAGGTCATGTTGGGGAGGAGGGCAGGGGAGGACACCTCGAAAAGCTTATACTCAAATGTGAAGCAATGTGGATAGTACAGTTAAAAGGACATTATTTACCACGGCTGAGTGATCGAATTGAAATTATGCCACCAATAAGATGAGTGTCATTTGTATCTTCTGAAGCTTAATATACCACTAACTGCATTTTCAGATTTTCCCAGACACCTGCTTCTTATGGGTCACCCTGGGTCATGGAGCAATGGAGTAGGACTGGCTGGCCATCACTTATGTGAAGCACCATGTCACATGACATCATTAGCGCCATTAAGTGCTGCACTGATATTTAGCAATTTACAAAAAAATTATGTATATGATAATGAAATGGGAATTTGTCAAGAGGTGTGTGAAACAGACTTTCTAGCATTAAATTGACAACAGTAAGTGAGTAGCTACTCCTACTAGGAGGGTAGTTTTTATTTTTTTTTTAATTGGGACACTGTACCTTTAAATTCTATAGTTTAAATGGGTTTCACTTCCTATATAGGAGACTCTTACAGAAGCATTAAGCGAAACTGGTAGAGTCACCAACAGTCTTTGTCCTTAGTGCATACTTTGTAATTAACTTTACTGCCTTGGTAGAATCAGCCTTAAGTCAATTTACATTTTTATATATATAAAATAAAGCTACATGTGTTGCACCTTGCCAGTTGCTCAGTGCCAGTTTTGCTACTTTTAAAAAGAAAGCCAGGTGGAATATTTTTAATCCAGCAGGTTACAAGGCCTGAGGTAACATGGATTCATGGGCAGGAGGTTGTGAGACATAAATCTGATCAATTTCTTCAACTAGGAGACCAGGTAAATAGATCAGGCTGGGGAGGTGGACATGGCCTACTTAGACTTCAGCAAGACCTGCAACACAATACCACATATAAAGATTATTAAGAAACTAGGCAGTTTGGGGGTGGGATTCAAGGTGGTAAACCAGGGTGTAGCCAGAAATTTCCATTTTGTACACACACTCTCCAACTGCTGCCCCCCCCACAATTAAAAAATGTATACATCCTCGCTAAATGCTACCCCATAACAAACAAAATCAGATTGCTGTCAGATGATTCATCCAGTCTCTAAATCGGAGGTACACATATCTATCACCTAAACAATAACAAGTTAAGCAGAGACACTGCTCAGTGGCCTACACTAAATTAAATAGTACAGGTCAGAATGATAATGTTAACAAAAAGGCATATGATTTGGGACAGGCACTCAGCAACACTGTACATAAATGTGTACTGTGAGTATGCCTGCCTGCACCCATGTGGTAAACAGGGAAATTAAATTGGTTGATGAATAAGTGACAGAGGGTGGTGGTAAATAGTATTCACTTTAATGAGCAGAGAGTGACCAGATGGGTAGCTCAGGCCTCAATACATTGGACCAGTCATTTTCAATGTCTCTATAAGTAACATTGCAGAAAAGCTGGAAGGAAAGGTAGGCCTCTTTGCCAGATGACACCAAAATCTGCAACAGGATAGATACTCCAGCGGAGCTGGAAAGAATAAGTAGAGAACTGAGAAAACTCAAGAAGTGGTCAAGGGTATGGCAGCTGGGCTTCAATGTGAAAAGTGCAAAATCATGCACCTTTGGGACAGAAACCTTGAGGCACAGTATAAAATGGTGGAAGAGGTATTGGCAGTCACTAAACAGCAAAGGGTTCTTGGGGTAATCGTATCTGATGACCTCAAGGTAAAGAGGCAGTGTGACAAGGAAGTAGGCAGCGCCAGTGAGATGCTGGTGTGCATAGAGAGGTGTATCACCAGCAGATGTAGAGAGGTGATGTTACCACCGTATTGGTCAATGGGGAGGCCCCACCTGAAGTACTGTGTCTAATTCTGTAGACCACATCTCAGGAAGGACATAGACAAGGTAAAGGCTGTTAAGTGGAGGGTAACTAAAATGGTGCAGGGGCTGCATGCAAAGTCCTATGAGAAGATACTTAGAGATCTCAATATGTACACCCTGGTAGAGAGGAGGGAGAATATGCTAGAGACCTAAAATACTTGATGGGGTGAATAAGGTACAGGAGGGGAGTATTTCCAGAAGAGAAGGTACACAAGAATAAAAGGGCATCCAATGAAGCTGGAAAGGAGAAAATTTAGGAGGGATGTGAGGAAGTACTTCTTCACTGAAAGAGTGGTGGACACCTGAAACAATCTTTCAGTGGAGGTGGTAGGGTCAAAAATAGTGGTGGGCTTTAAGCATCCATGGGATTGACACAAATGAATCTTAATAGGAAAGCAAGGGGTGGGGGAAGTAGCTGGAGATCAGGTAAGGTTTGGGATGACACTATAGGCAGGAAAGTGAAATGGGCAGACTGGGTGGGACAAGAGGCCATTATCTGCTGATACATTGGATGTTTCAGTGTTTCTAAGTAAATAAAATAATGCATAACAATAAGAAGACCAAGTTAAAAAAAACATTTGTATAATCTATTAAACAATGATAAGCCTAAACACAGTGGAAAAGAAAGAACATGAAGTTGAAAGATTTTATACGTCATGAATTAATAACACAAAGCATACTGCTGTGCTCAAATCATCTAGTATTAGACAAGGCATAACATTATTTAAGTAACCAAGAGTCCCATAAAGGTCACCTTTGAATTAATCATGAATAACAATAGTATAAATTAAATTTATCTGGCAGCAGATTTACACAGCTACTCCTAGTTAAACAACTAGAATATAAATTTACACTGCAACATATAATGTTAATCTCTATGGCAACATCATTTTTATACAATGCATGGTTAAAAAAGAAACAAACACACACACCAAAAAAAACATTGCAGTTAGGACAAATAGGACAAACATCTGCAAGTCCAAGAAAGATTTAGGTCTCAGTGTCCACCATTATTTTAATTAGAATAAATGTTCACAAGTTAAGAGATAACACTGGTCATAGAGGTGTTTGGGGAGAAAATGATGAATTCTCTACTCTGTCCTACACAAACTCTGTCAAGTTCCAAGGTGTCTAGTTAGATGCTAACCTTAACTCCACCAGATCCATTGATTCCATTCACTCCAAACTCTGTCTGAAACTAGGTGGCTGTACCAGAACAAACCCTGTATCCCTGTCTTAGCTCATTGTGAGATTGTTCTCCTAAGGATTCTCCCAATGGCTGACTATGGTACTATGATCTATGGTGCTCCCCAAATCCATTCTGTCCTGACTGGACCTCCCCTTCCATTCTTCCTACTATTTTTCCAGGACTGTCTCACAACCCACCCCCAAAACTGACCACTGTTCTATTTCTTCCCCACTTTAATTTCCTTCCCTTGCTTACCAGAACTTCTGTTAATCTGCTATCCTCATAACCAAGTATTGGTTCTTTCTGCCCCCTGCTGTCTGTCCAAGCTCCTGTCTCCCCTTCCCCAGTCCTACTTCCTCCATAACTTTGAATTGCTCCTTCCATCTCCCTTCTTTACTTTAGTGGCTCTTATGGACAGTCCTCTTTCTCCTAAAAGCTCCCATCTCTTTGGATCAACCGGCCTGACGCACTTCCTTTGGTATTTTTTATGTTGCTCTAAAATCCCTGCTTCAGACCCACATGACCCCTTCTTTTTCAAACTTTTTATTTATCATCATGTAATAGAACACAATTATAGCAACATTACAATTAGAGATGTGGCAAAGTTTTAATTCACTGGTTGCCACGACATGGCCAATATTCACATTTGCAGAGTTTTGTGAAGTTTTACCTGCATCAGCAACTTCATCTATGCCTGAATCATGAAGTTTTCACTGCAAAGTGCAGAATTTCACCCATGAATGGTGGAAAGTCACCCACAAACAGCGAAACTCCACCATCCACAGGAGAAATTCTGCAATACACAGGTGAAACTCTGCAATTCACGGCAAAGATCGAGCCACACACTGCAAACTGTAAATTAATTAGCGGAGCGAATTTTGCCAACTTTGCCCATCTCTTATTGCAATGCATCATGTTGCATTTTTCAAAACTTGAAATAGTAAGAAAAAAAAATGTACCATGCTGTTTCCCTAAGTAGTAAATTCTATTAATTGTGGAAACAACCTCAGATAATTAATTTTACAAGTATGATGACTTTTTAAAATTGCATTTACATCTTCAGTTCAAATGATATTATTCTTAGCCCTTCAAGACTGTTTATTTCTGTTTATTTCTAAACATTCCAAGCACTATTTTAACCATAAGAGTGTTCTCATGGGTGTAGTTGTAAAATTCTAAGTTCGAAGTTGAGTTGGCACAGTCCATTTCACACAAAAGGGATTCTCTAATATTCTGCAAATTAAAACATTGTGATTTTCAATTCAGATTCTTTTTTTTTTTTTTCAAACAAAGGTCTTAAACATTTTGATTTTAAATTCAGATTCCATTTTTTTAAGCAAAGGTCTTTAACATTATTTATAATATGTTTATATTTATAGTTCATGTATTTCTTCTCAAGAACTTTGTGTGCCAGAACTGTTCAGCTTTGCTTTGTAGTTCTCTCTCTCTCCCAGAGAACTTGAGAATGCACTCTTACTAGTATATGAGGCATAATAATCCATCAGCTGGTGCAATTAGTGGTGATCTAATTGTTTAAAAAACATAAACATTTATGCAACAGATGTCTGAATAAATGTGCACTCATAAATCTGTTTATCTGTGCTACTATGTGGATACATTTATTTATCCACATACTATCTACATCACGCTCTATTTATCCACACAGTAACTGCGTCATAACATACAACAGACAGGACCTAATTTCCTCACTCCTAAAATACCTATAGCAACCATAAGCAAACCAATGAAAATTCTTCACAAATACCATCTCGTGCACAGGTGGCAAAGATGCCCCTTGAATCCTCGTGCTGAACCAAACGGCAACTGCTAAACATAAGAACACCAACCTCCGAGTGAAAAAAACGAACACATTACCTCACAGGGCAGCAATTTAAAATGCTAGAAAAAGTGCAAAACATGTCCAGAAATCAGCAACTCAACAGCAGTTTTGAATTAGAACTGGAGCAAATAATGACACAGATAGAAGAAGATATGGAACCACTTGAGCCACCGACAGAACCAACCACTGCCATCGACACAGTAATCACAACAACCGCAGAGCAAAAGCTGCACCAGCATGCCAAGCCTCAGCCAGCAGTACTTTCCAACACAGCAACTCCTACAGCAAAAATGAAAAACTGTATATAAACACAGAAAACATAGAAACCTACATCCAAAAAGCCAAAAATATAAATACAGCAATAAAAATGCAAATATGGATGTCACAATGTTCAAACAGTACCTGAAAGAGAACTTCTCAGAAGAACACCCTCTACAGGATATTCCACCACAATCACTGAACACTTTTCTATGCCACTATTTCATAAACTGTGCAAAAAGAGATGGTTCAAAGTATGAGCAGTAATATTGCGTGCAACATTTCAAAGCATCGAAAGAGATCTCAGAAGTAAAGACTACCCACATTCATTATCTTCCTCATGAGCATTCAAAAAGGCCAGGCAACTGTTATTATCTAAACAGAAAAACCTAAAATCATATGTCAGGGGTTCAAAACCCAGAGCGGCAGATGAGCTAACAGACAACATCATAGAAAAACCTCATGAAGAACATCTCTTGAGACCCCACAACCCTGAGTCACTGCTAAACACAATGTGGGTGGTCACCAGCATGTATTTTGGACTTAGAGGAAACACAGAAATGAGAAATTTAAAATTGGGAAACATATCATTAAAAACAGATGAAAAAGGACAGAAGTACCTGCAATATGATCAAGAGCACCAAACAAAGACCCGCACTGGAGCTAACCCAAAGGATACCAGAAAAATAAAACCCAGGGCCTACCAACTAGTAAACAACCCTTACAAATGCCCAGTGCTTAACTACACAACCTACAAAGACAAGCAACCACCACAGTGTTTGACAGATCAGTCATCATTCTTCCTTGCTACAAACAACCAGAGCAAGTAGCTAAAGACAGCCATATGGTTCAAAAACAAACCTGTTGGAATCCACAAGCTTGCAGCAACAGTAAAAACAATGATAGCCAAATCATCCATACAAACTGAAAAGCGGTTAACAAACCACTCTGTTAGGAAGCATTTGATTCAAAAGCTAAATGACTCTGGCATACCTCCCACTGAGATAATGCAAATCTCAGGCCACAAAAACCTATAGAGTCTTAATGACTTTTCACGGCTAAATGAAGAACAGCAGCAAAAAGCCTCAACTATCCTGAGCTGCAAGCCCAGCATTTCAAAAGTCATTCAAACAGAAACAGAACCACAACTAAAAGTGATACCACAAAATCATCCAGACATTCTTGGATCCTGTTTCTACCAACCCTCTATCCAGGCAAAAAACATCCACTTTACCACAATTCATGATAATAAAAATGCTCCATGTCAAAACTCACACAATCCTCTCCCCCAACCCCAAAATAGTAATGCAAATAAAAATGTATCTTTCTCTTTATCACAGGCAATGAATATGACCACTATACAAAAAAAAGGGCCATGGTACTGGACTCCGAAAGTGACATGGACTAAACAAAATTAAACATCAACCCAAATACCTCGAAGAACCATTTTAGCAGCATATCCTGAAGTGACTTCCTACATGTATGTACCAACAAATGACAATGTGAACTGCTGGATTAACTCTGCATTGGTATGAAGAAATAATGCAATACCATTACCCAAAAGACAACATTCTTTTGCAAAGATTAACTCTAAGTAAATGGCAAGATAAAAATCATTGTACATAAAAAAATTAAAAAAACTGTTGCAAACGTTCTACATCTCTCTATATTTCAATAAAGTTTCACAATCCTACTACATTTCCAGCGCTAACACCCTACTGTACTCCCCTTCATTCTTACAATATTCAGTTATTTAAGCAGTGACCACCTGCAGTATTAGATTATATGCTATTATATATAACATTTGAAAGTTATCACTGAAATAAAAGTAAATATTTCCTGTGCACTGTCACCTTTCTGTTTGTATACCATGTAAACTTTTCAATAAATATTTTAAATGTTTCTTACCTTGTCATGTATCTCTCCACACACAAATCAAAGTACACCCCCAAACAAAAAAACAAACCCCAATCCACAAAGATAAATGGTGCGACTGTTCGACTTGAAATCAAAAATATACAAAAAGTCTCCTGTTGCTTCAATCCCTAGTAAAAATCTCCACATATCAGACATCCAAGAGCCATGATCCAAACACAGGAAACATCCACAGCAGAAAATCCAGGAATGCAAAGTAAAAAAAAAAAAAAAATTCAAATAAAGTAATCCAACAGTGACTGAAACGAAGCACTCCCCAATAAACGCCACATGCCAAGATCCGCATCCATCCAGCAATCACAGAAGAAAAACCGTCGAGGAACTCCATAACAGGCCACCAAAATCACAGAGGTCCCCATTAACATCCATCCGATAGCATCAACTCTTCTCCGGCTCCCCTGAAGACACCACGCCTCTCCCTGAAGCGCTCCTTCAAGACGCCGCAGCTGCTAATCCTTTCTGAACTGTGCCACAAATTAAAGACCCGCCCAACAACCAATAGGAAAATGGCATACAAGACTGAAAGGCACACCCACCAGTCAACACACTCCACACACTACCACACCCTCCAGCCAATCACAGTGCATTCACACATGTCAATCATGGCAGCTACAAGCCAAACCTCCTTACAAAAATAACCAATCCAAACCTACTTTAACAACACAACCCATCAATCATATTACTGTACTTCAATCCTCACCCAATCAAAACACACAGCTTCAGTCCCATTCATGCAACCAGAGACAACATAAAACCTAATGTGGAAGAACCACCCGCGAAAGAAAATAACCCCACAGAGATTAAGATAAAACAAAAAAAAAACACACTCAGCATAAACACCACCACCCAAAAACAAAATGTGCCAGTTGCATAAATCGAATATGCGGGGAGTCAGTATGGGATAAAACATTTATGTAGTACAGATGACAGAGACCACTCGTAACACTCACTCATGCCTTCGGCATTCGTGATGTTACTTGAGGTCACTGTCAACTGTACTACATAAATGTTTTATCCCACACTGACTCCCCGGATATCCCTTATATATACACATAGAGTCAGTTACTCAATATGTTTTATAGTTATATTATTTATTTATTTATTTGGTAGTTTTTTTTTTTGTTAACCAGATCAATACATTAGGCAGTTGAAAGTCTATTTACTGTACAGGTTTGATTAGAGTTCAAAAGGAGACATAATACAGAGAACAATTTCTGATACCATATAAGCAGAATAAAAACATAGAACAGATAACACAAAAATTAAACTAATAATATCAAATTATTTAGAAAAAATGCTTGCCTGTTAATAAAAAAAGTACTCAGAGAGGTGCATCATTATATTAATTTCTTTTACCTCACTCTTTTACCCAGTATAATATTATAACTAGCAATATGTGCCTTAAGTATTTAAATGTACACAAAGAAGCAGTTACTCAAGGTGTGAATGAGCTTGGTACATCCAGCAGACCTAGGTTTGATTCCTGAAACTTGTATAGTTTGTGACTCTGATTAAGTCACTTAACCTTCCCAGAGCTCTTTGGTTGGGCCTGAAAGCAGGTACTTGTGCCTAGCAGGTCTTACCTGGTTACCAAAAGAATATTAAAAAGAGCAAGTATCCTTGGAAAAAATCATAAAACATATAATGTGTCAGTAATGTTAAAAATTTATCAAAGTTTTCTCTCACTACAAAATAAATATTGGTGACATATTGAAAGATCTAGATCTAATAGTACATAAAAATAACATTTGTTGACTGGTGTCTATCTCTAGTACTAGGGAGTACAAGACACCTCGCTTCACCTGAGCTCTTTTCTTCTAGGTTTGCTTGTAAGGACAGAGCAAGGAACAACATTATCAGAGCAAGGAAAAAAAATTAAGGCTTCTTTTGGTTAGGCAGATTTACTGTGTGTTATTATTTTCTTTTGTGCTTACAGGTTTTGTTACTGTTTTTTTGCTTACATATCACTGCTTTTTTGTTCTTTAGTTCAAATTGTTTTTGCAGGCTATACTTTCTGCTACATTGTTACAGGGTGTGTCTACAGGTTTGTTATTGTTTTGTGCTTACAGATTACTGATTTATTTTTCTCTGTAGCAAAGTGTGTTTTGCAGGGTATATCTTCTGTTGATTTGTTACAGGTGGTGCTTACAGGTTTGTTACTTTTTGTGCTTACAGTTTTAACAGTTGTCTCTATCATTATGCTAAGCAAAATTACTATTTGCTACTATTTTATTTTTTGCTTACAGGTTTCTGTTTTGGGCTCAAAGGTGTTGCAGTCTCTTTCTTGCATTGAAGGAGCTAATTGCTTTCCTCCTGCAGTTCTTCAAGGGGATTAGGAGTGTACCTTGGGGGGAGGGAGCTGACAAACTCTTAGGCCCTGTTCACATGACACTGACAGCTCCCCCTGTAACATTACAGAGGGTCCAAACCATTACCACAATGGTTTGCGTTTACACCTGTAACGTTACAGGAGGCGTTTTCGTAACCGTTGTTGAAACCACTTATGAGGTGGTTTCAACAACGGTGATTATAATGGTTCTGCCTCTGTAACATTACCAGTTGTATTGTGGATGCGTGGGCGTGTAGCCCCAGTATTGCCCTCAGTGCAGCATGAACTGCATTGTGGGATAGGGTGCTGACTGTAATGGCCACCTGTCACCTACAGTGTGGACTGGCTATAACGGTTCCAAACCATTATCATAACGGTTCATTGGCAGTGTGGACACACTGTAACATTTACTGTCTGTAATGGTTTGAAACCATTACAGGGTTTTAGTGGTGTAGTGCGGATGGAGCCTTAGCAACTTCTGACAGAGGGAAGAGTTAAAAGGTCAGGTTAATTGGTGTTTTTGAGATGGAAGACTGGGTTTGCTGGCAAAGGCACCTCGCTTCACCTGAGCTCTTCTCTTCTGGGTTTGCTTGTAAGGACAGAGCAAGGAACAACATTATCAGAGCAAGGAGAATAATTAAGGCTTCTTTTGGCTAGGCAGATTTACTGTGTGTTATTATTTTCTTTTGTGCTTACAGATTTTGTTACTGTTTTTTGCTTACATATTACTGCTTTATTGTTCTTTGATTCAAATTGTTTTTGCAGGGAATACTTTCTGCTACATTGTTACAGGGTGTGACTACAGGTTTGTTACTGTTTTGTGCTTACAGATTACTGCTTTATTTTTCTCTGTAGGAAAATGTTTTTTGCAGGGTATATCTTCTGTTAATTTGTTACAGGTGGTGCTTACAGGTTGTTTTACCTTTTGTGCTTACAGGTTTTACAATTTTATCTATCATTACGCTAAGCTTTCAGGGCTAATTACAGGAGCACCTACGAAATACAGAATGTGGGACAGTGTCTGCATTTGTTGTCGATTCATTGTTTCTGCTCTTACCTCTTTGTTTCTTTCATCCGTGGTTCTTCTTTTTCAGCAGGGGAACACCTGACCAGGCTGGGAGACAACTGTCATCCATTTCATCTGGCATCTTCTTCTCTGAGGTCCTGCCAGTTGGGGAGAGGGGGCAGAAGGTCAGAGAAGGGGAGATGGGGAGCTAAACATGTGGTTTAAGGCCTGGTGCCAGGAAAAAGGATACAAATTTGTAGGTAACTGGCAACAGCTTTGGAAGTGAAAGTTCTTTAAATTTGATGGACTGCATCTGACAAAGGAGGGAGTCAGCTGCATTGGGGCAGAAGTTTGATGACTTTGCAGAATATTTAAACTAGCAAATGGGAAGAGAGGTGCAGCACCCAATACATTGAATGGGAAGAGCACCCCTCCCCCCTCAGCTAGTGATCAAAAAAAAGTTTAGCATGTTTGTAGTTCATTTGCATCACCAGGTGAGGAAAAAGGTCTGGCTACCCATATGATGCACAAGGGAAAAGCCGGACCTCACCCCACAACTAATGCACCAAAATCTGGCCAATGGAAAATCATGTTGAAAAATGCCCACAGTCTGGGAAGCAAGATCCCAGACCTGAAGGCAACAATGACAGAGGATAAACTAGACACAGTAGTCATTAACGAGACATGGTTCACTAGTAACCACACTTGAGAGACTATCATACCCGGCTATGTAATGTTCAGAAGAGACAGCAGTGAAAAAAAGGGGAGGTACAGTGGCCCTTTATGTCAATGAAAATATCAAAGTTACAGAAATTCAGAATACACATAAGGAGCCAGAAGAACTGTGTGTCACCCTGCAAACAGGAAATGGGACAGCCATATGAACTAGGGTTGTCTACAGACTTCCAGACCAGGGGGAGTACATAGAAACATTACTGTTAGAAGACATACAAAACATGACAGCTAAAGGGGAAGTTCTGCTAATGGGAGACTTCAACATGCCAGATACAGATTGGTCAACACCAGCCAGAACATCTGCCAGAACTAGGCACATAGTGGAGTCTCTGCAGGGGAAGGGACACAAACAAGTGGTGCAAAAACCCACAAGAGACAGGACTATCCTGGATCTAGTACTGCCTGATGGGGAAAGAATCACATATATCCAGATAGAGGGTCACCTGGAGGCCAGTGACCATCACATGGTATGTTTCAATTTGGTCACTAGAACTAAATCATCCCATTCAAAGGCAAAAATATGAGACTTCAGAGGAGGTGATTTTGATAAGATGGCCAACAGAGTTAAGCTAGCCATGGCAAGAAGAAATACAGGTGAGAGGGTACAGGCAAAGTGAGCAAGCATTAAGGATGCAATACTTGAAGCAACATCCCATTGTGTTAGGGAGAAAAGCAAGAGCAAAAGAAGGAGGAAACTACTTTGGTTCTCAAAAACAGTAGCAGAAAAGGTTGGCCTTCAGAAAATATAAGGGAATACAGCGGGACGAAGATAGGGAGGCATACCAGACTTCCCTAAGGGAAACTGGGAAGTCAGTAAGGCAGGCAAATACCCAAAGCAAGGAAACAGTAGCACACACAGTAAAAGAAGAGGGCAAGACTTTCTATAGATACATTAGTGAAAGGAGAAAGTCCAGAAGGGGCATTGCTATAATCAAAAGGGAGAAGGGGGAGTGTGTGGAGGAGGACCAAGGAAAAGCATCTATCCTAAAAGTATTTACTGTATGGAGAAAGTAGGGCAGGGCCCACATCTCAGCACCATGGACATGGGGTGTGTGTGCACAAGTCCCTTCACAAAAGAAAGGGTCCTACAAGAGTTCACTAAGCTCAGGGTGGACAGGGCAATGGTACCTGATGGCATACATCCCAGGGTACTAAAGAAGCTAAGGATGGAACTAGCAAAGCCATTAGCAGAACTTTTTAGTGAGTCTCTGAGTACAGAAGAGGTCCCAGAAGACTGAGAAAGAGCTCATGTGATCCCACTACACATGAGTGGCAGCAAGGAGGAGGCAGGGAACTACAGACCAGTCAGTCTTACCTCAGTAGTGGACAAGATTATGGAGGCACTCCTTAAGGAAAGGATAGTGCAACACCCGGAATCCATAGGAGCGCAGGATCCAAGACAGCATGGGTTTACAACAGGAAGGTCCTGTTAAACTAATCTCATCAATTTCTTTGACTGGGTAACTAGAGTGGTGGACCAAGAGGGTGCAGTTGATGTTGCATACCTTGACTTTGGCAAAGCTTTCAATACTGTTCCACATAGAAGATTGATTAATAAGCTGGGTATGTTCAGGGTGGGTCAGAAGTTGGTCAACTGGGTGGCAAACTGGTTGACAGGCAAAAAACAGAGAGAGGTGGTAAACAGTATACAGTCAGAGAAGATGCAAGTCACACGAGGGGTACCTCAGAGATCCGTCCTGGGGCCAGTCCTCTTCAATATCTTCATCAGTGACATTACAGATGGACTGGAGGGTAAGATTTGCCTGTTCACTGATGAAACCAAGATCTGTAACAGAGTAGATGATCCAGATGGGGTGGGCAGAATGAGAATAGATCTGTAAAAACTGAAAAAATGGTCTGAGGAGTGGCAACTGGGGTTTAACACAAAGAAGTGCAAGATCATGCACAAAAGGAAGAGAAATCTTGAAACTACCTACAGGTTGGGAAGGAAGTTGCTGGCAATCACAAGGGAAGAAAGAGACTTGGGCATCATCATCTCAGATGACTTGAAATCATCCAAGCAGACCACTAAAGCAGTAGATAAGGCTACAGGGATGTTAGCATGTATTAGTAGGGGTATCACAAGTCATAAGAGGGAGGTAATAATCCCTCTTTACAAGACACTGGTTAGGCCCCATCTGAAGTACTGTGTACAGTACTGGAGGCCGCACCTGCACAAGGACTTTAACAAAAAAAAGGCAGTCCAGAGAAGGGCAACCAAAATGATGCAGGGACTGCATCAGAAATCATATGAGGACAGATTAACGGAGCTCAATATGTATACCCTGGAGCAAAGGAGGGAGAGAGGTGGTATGATCGAAACATTCAAATATCTTAAGGGCATTAAGAAGGTAAAAGTGTCTAACATGTTTCAATATAAGAAAAATAGCAGGACAGGAGGACACAGCATGAGATTAGAGGGAGGCTGACTAAGGGGTAATGTGAGGAAGTTCTTTTTCACAGAAAGGGTGGTGGATGCATGGAACAGCCTACCTCAGGAAGTGGTGGATATGAATACAGTGCAGGGATTCAAACGGGCATGGGATAGGCATAAGGGGTCAGCACTGATGAGTATGAATAGATAGGCCATTGACAGAGTAAAGGCTTATGGCACATTCATATGGTAGAAAAAATGGGCAGACTGGATGGGCCTTGCAGTCCTTATCTGCCGTCAACTTCTATGTTTCTATGTTTTAATGTTTCTATGTAATTTCTGCATGTACAGTGTTAGTGTCCATAACAAGAGATTGTACAGTTTACACTGATAAATCAAACAAAGTTGACTTATTTGAACTTTCTGGGTCAGATTTTGTTTTAGTATCTGCTTCTCAGATATTCAGAGATTTGATCTAGGTCATAGAAAATTCATTTTTGTCTCTTATTTAAAACCCTGGCTTCACGGGGTTATAACATTATCAGTTTCCTGCCAATTTCTTCAGTCTCTTCTCTGTTTTGTATGAGACAACTTCTGGATATGTCTAAATAGAGTCATTTGGGTTAACACATATGAAACAAGACTCTTTCCTCAGCTGGCTTGAGGCAGATTACCAGACAGTGCTTGAAAGGTTAATCATGACCACGAGAGCTGTTCTCTAGGGGGAAATTGCCCTGAGCCAGAATGCCTGAATGCTCATTCTGTGAGTGGCCTGACTTAGCTAAGAAAGAAAACGTACAATATGAATGTGCATAGTTCCATCCTTCCCTAATATCTTACATAAGGGGAAGGCATCAGGGCAGTCTGGGCCTGGCTAGCCTCGGACTAGGAAGAGAAAGGAGCAGTTCAGCCTTTCTGGTTGTGACTGGGCCTTGTGGGCATACAGTTCCAGAGATGGGGGCAGGATCCCTCAGACTGGGTAGCACTGGTCCACTTGTGGCTGGTCTCCAGGGAAAGAACATCAGGAGCAGCCGAAGGGACAGAGGGCCCAGGGACTCACCTCAGGAGGAGCACAGATATCAGCCACAAAAGGCACATTTGGGAGAGTGGTGGGCCACCCCTAAAGGGAGGACACCGAAACCCTTACGGGTTCACTGCTGATCGTGGTAGCAAGAAAGAGAGAGTGAGAGAAAGAAATCGGAGTCATCTGTGTTCAGAACAAACTGTAACTTCATCTTGCTAAATAGAATGCTCACTGTGTAAAATCCTAAGCAGTTCAAACTGAAACACCTGGCAGGTAGCCAAATAAATGGGCATCAGGTAGGATGGGAACTGGCAAGAGCTGGGGTCGGTAAGTCCCTGCAAGTGAGGGGACAGACATGGAGTCTCTTTGGGGGGGCAACTAGAGCTATCAGTAGAGTGTCAAAGATATCCACTCAAGGCCAGAGCAAGCATGCTTTATGCATATAGTAGTAATATTATAATGCTAATACAGTTTCCTATATGTTTATTTTCTTTAATTATAGTTTATTCATGTTCAATTTTTTTAAACATATATTCTGTTTAGGAAAAATTTCAACAAGTACGTATTAGGATGCACAAGTCCCTTTCAACAGGGGAAAGCAATATTCTGCAATTACAATGCTTAAGAAAAAAAGGATACTAAGAACACTTTCTGTTAAGTGAATTTACACAAGTTGTATAATAAAGTGCAAACTAACTTATTTCTCCACGCTGAGAGCTAACGTGGTAATGGTATTTTCTTCTGGAGCAAAAGATACTCACTATGAATACTTTGTAATGATATAAGAAGGTATTTTTATATCTCAAAATCCAAGAAGTAATCAAAATGTAGGAAATCTGATGTACAACACTAAAAAATGTAAGAGTCTCAAGTAAAGGATAAACATTAAGAACATCAACTTCCCATCATATGTTCAGCTTCAAGTTCAGTGGCAACAACAGACATCTCTTCATCAGATAGGACTGGAGATTCAGTTTATCTTGAGTCATCCGCATCACATGTCCTCGAAGAAAAGAAGGAACCTCTTCAATTTCAAAAAATATGTAGGTTTTCCCTTTATAAGTTATTTTCATCTTTGCAGGGGCACAGGAGCTGAAACTGGGCCCAAGCTCAAGGATCTCCTGTTGATAAACTAGAAATTGTCACCATCATTGCCATGTAGTATGTGTAAAATTAGGGATATGTAAAAACAGAAACTGTTTTAGATTACCCGTCCCTTAAGTCTGGCTAATTTCATTATAATGTCTCTATCTGGCTCAAATGCAAATGAGATCATGACTGTGACTTTGGTGTTATTTGCAGAATCAGCTTCAGCTAAAGGGGTAAGCTCAGATGTGGAAGTCCAAAAGAAGGGTTATCTGCTGGCAAATCAAAGATACAGATACATTTTTGACCACGTCTCTCAAGGTTTGAAATTCTGCATTCAATGATATGGAAAGACCAGCTATACACAAATATTTATAACAACACTGATTTTCCAAATTCTCATGTTTCCTTGCAGTGGCATAGTTGTCCCGAATCACGTTGCCTGATGTTGCTTCTGAAGCTTGCACTTTATTTGAAATTCCATTTATGGCATCTGTATTCTTCACTCTACTTTTCCTATTATCTAACCTTTCTTTGTTGACATTGGCATCTTTTTGAAGGAAATCCACTTCTGAGTTCAAAGCTTCAAGACGTCTGTCGCATCTCTCAGTCCAGGTTAAAATTCTTCTCCATTGAATCTCCCAAGAAATCAATAGTATGCCTAGGATTAATGGCAGAGCGGGAAACAGGGGAATAAGGAGTTACAACAGGCATCTGAGTCTGTCTTTGGGATAGCATATTTTTTAATTCTTTTATGATTATTTGTGGCTCAGCTTCAACCTCACTAGCCACTTCAAGTATAGTATGCCATGTTTTAAAAACTCTGTATGTTTTTCCTTGCTTCCGTTGCTGAACGCAAGGTGATTTGCTCACTCCTGTTTCCATTCCTGTTTCAAAAGACAGGTATTTAGTGGGCAGCTACGGAGCCAGGTGAGCCAGGAACTCTCCCAGCCTGATCCCAACTCTCTGAGCGACAAGCAAGTTTTAAATATTTTTCAAGCAGTCATATCCTTTGAGAAGCAAAGCTTTCTTCTGATGATGTTGAGTTCTTCACCTTCCATTTTACCATCATGTGAATAGTGAGAGATTAAAATAACTGCAATAGATTAAATTTGTTTTGATAATTTCACAGCCCTGCTAATCAAGAAAACAGAACAGCGTTCTCACAGTCATCTTGACCATGGTTTTCTGTTTGTTCTCCTACTGGGCACTTTGACAAACATTTCAGCACAGTTTGCCCCTCAGTTAAGTGCTTGTCCTGCCTGATGAGTGTGCCAGCACGCAGATGGTCTTGGGAGCACCAGGTCTCCAGGGATCCCATAGGGGAGGTTATGGTTTTGTAGGGTTGAAAAAGGACCATTAATTATGTAACACGTAAGTATGCCCTTTTAGATCAGGGGGCAGACCTAGAACAAATTTAGTTGTGGAGTGGGAAAATAGGCACCACAAGCAGCTGGGTACCATCTGACAGAGTACAGCACCAGCAGTAGATATGGATGCACACTAGTGGTGGGGAAGAAATGTAAAAGCCCCAGGAATGCAGTGAAGTGAAGTGAAGTATGGGTAGGACATGGCCCAGGAAAAGGTTGTAATATAGTCAACTCAATTCTCAAAGGTTGGCTCAGGGCTTGCACAAGCCATGCATCAAACCCAGCACTGCGCCAAACACATTACGGTACCATGTACCTGATTCACATAGGTTGTACATTTGTAGCACTTTACTCCCTTCTGACGGCTTAGCAAATATTTGGCCTTACTATAAAAGGTCCCATGATTGCCACAAAATTAGACCAGCAAAAAGGTGGTCTAACTAGTGGCATGTGGTGCATGGGATTGAGAATTCCAATTGTTAGCCAGAGAATGTTGCAAGTCCCAGGCACCATCTGTTGGGTGCACCTGGGGCTTTTGGCATTCTTACACATTTGAGAGTTGAGCCCAGTTTGTGCAAGTACCATTGTGAAAGAGTGGATTTTTGGTCAAGGAATGCCCAGAAGGTCATGCACCATCTGGCAGCTACTTAATAAACATCACCATTCTTGATCCCACTGTCTGTATGGACTATCTAGTTTTTGTGTAGTCTCATATTTATGGTGCCCCAGGGTATGGTTTTAAGGTGTCCCTGATCCCCACTGCTCCAACCCATAATGGCAAGGTGACTGGTGCTGGTGTAGTGCTGGTAGACATGGTGTAAGGTGAGCACTCTCCTGAATGAGATGCCATCATACACCCCTAGACACAGAAGGGTGACCCAACCATTACACAAAGGAGGTTTTCTGCTGGGATTTGGGGGATGGTGAAATATGGCTACACCATACTCTGGGTACCCTGAGTCCTCCTGCACCTGTTGCAGCTCATTTGTGCAAATTGGTTCAGAAACCACTATGTTTTGGGCCTTGTACATTTTGCTTCCTTAAGAAAAAAAGTGCAATTTTCTGCGGTATATGTTCCCAGCTGTTTTCCTGCACATGTATTATTAAGAAAGAAGCATGCCAGAACATGTAACCCAAATTAGAATGGCAATGTTTAATTGGAGCCTGCAGTTTAGAATTTCACTCTATTATACAAAATGAGCAGGACTAGAAGACTCTCCTGCACATTTACAGCTTATTTGTGCAAATTGGTTCAGAAGCCACTATGTTTTGGGCCCCATAAGTTTTGCTGCCTTAGAAAAAAAGTGTCATTCCCTGCAGTATGTTTTCCAACCTGTTTGCCTGCACACGCATTGTTAAGAAAGAAGCACACCAGAACATGTAACCTGAATTAGAATGGCATTGTGTGATTGGAGCTTGCAGTTTAGAAGTTCACCCAGAATATGGCCTGCATGCTGGTCACATGCATGAGGAGCAGCTTGCACATCAGAGATGCAGCATAATGATTCTGGCAGCTACACAGACATTGAGGAGGAAGGCCCCAGTGGAACAGTGAAAGCAGCAAGACAAAGCAGCAATATGACTGAACAGCAGTATACCCTCTGACCCTTCCAACTGACCCCTGAGGACAGCAAGGATCAAGCCTCAGCAGTGGTTCCAGAGACTGTGCCCCAGGAGTCAGCAGCCACCCAGATCACTCCTTACCCTTGCCACCATTTTCCCAAAAGAGGGAAGCCTGCCTGAGGACTCCTGCCTGCTCTTGCTGTGCAACTACATCAAAAGACTCCCACCTCAAACCCATCCTCTGGAGATGGAAACTAGGTACCCTTTAAAGTTGTAAAGGGAGACAAAGCAGGGACACAGGCTGAGAAACACTAAAAGTAACTTTGCAGGTAACTGTGTTGACCTCTGGAATGTGCAAAGTTCAAAATGTATATATTGAATTTTATTGAACTTTTGTGAAACAAAGTCAGTATGTCAGGGGGGAACCAACATAAAGAGCCATCAGGCCTTGAAGACAGCATGACTGAGTGGTTGCACCAGCAACAGACGAGGGCCCTCTTAATACAAAGAAAGTGGAAGGCCTAGAATGTTTTCTGGAAGAATGGACCATAGATCCTTGGAGTCACTTGCCAATGTGTCACCCTCATGCTACTGTGATAACTATTTTGATCATGCATGTGAAGTATGAACAGTAAAAGTATGTGGCATTTATTATGAATATGCCATACTGGGAGCAGATGCCATCATTGTGCCTTGTTTCCCAGAAGAAACATTTAAACTATGGCATTTGGGAATCATGACCAGAGAAAGGCAACCATTCTGGCCCCAGCTAGTACAAAGACAACTGCAGAGGAAATTGCAGCACAAGCCAAGTGCTTAGCAGAAGCAAAGAAGCCTTAGCCAAAAGCCAGCAGTGACGAAGAGGTACACACCTAGCTAGATCACCTAGTGTGTCATAGGCAACTGTAGGAATGCAGGGTTGTGTAGCTCGACCAGTCCACTGGCGATTGTCCTTGGTCCTGGAAGTGGTCTGCAGTGCCCCTCCCTGGCTGATTCTGCACTGAAAGCAGAGTGGTGAGTTCACCAGTGTTAATGAGTTGTTGTCAGAAGTGAGTCTGGCTGGCAATCCAAAGTGGCATTGCTGCACAACGGGTCTAATAACAGTCTCTCTGATTTCATGGACTCACACACAGGTGCAGCCATCATTCCTGTGACTGGTTAACTGGTTAGTCCTCTGTTGGCCCTGCTGCAGCCTGAGATGAAGATGGACAGCTGCCAGGTTGTCAATGAGGAGACAGATGTGGTGGAAGCTGAGGAACCAGATGACGAGGATAACGAAGCAAAGCCATTATGTAGCAATCCTTTGCTAAGAGTACCTATGTCCTGCCCCTTACCATTCCCAATTACTGTTGCACCAGAGGTCCCCAAGCAAGAGCCTGCAACAATTTCTACAAATGTGCCCACAGATCCTCAACTGGCTACATTGCCTAGGCAATCAGAATGATGGAGAATGAGTTTGGAAGCTTCATCCATACCATGATGTATAAGGAAATGTTGGACTTTTGAGAATAAAAGCCACTGGGTGTCTACATTCAAATCAGACAAAGTTAGAGGGGTACTGAACAAGGGAGAAATAATTTGGGAGTAGTGTGAGGCCTTTTTTTCCAGGTGGTTACTGTCTACCTGCTGCAAGACACCAGTAAAAGACAATGCAGCAGAAAGTCACTTTAAACTACTGTATCTCTTGTTACTTCATTTAAAGCACTTCCTGATCTTTAAAAGGATATCTGCCTAAATGAGTTGCTTCACACACAAAGACTGTGTTCAGTAATGGAATTCCTCATTTAACTAGTTTAAATCAACAGTTTTCTTTTTAAAAAAAAAATAAGAGAAGTATTTGGGGATTTTGAGGTGTGTGTGTCTTCTCTTTTCTTGCAGGTGGAGCTGGGCCCCACCACTGTGTCCATGAAACATAGTAGAAATACTGGAGAAGAGGGAAAAAGAAAGAGAGGCTAAAGATACTGTGAAAGGGAAGACTGCTGCAGGGCATCTGGATATGTTCAGGCCCTTAGGCAATTGATTGTTGGTGTTAAGTGTGTTAATGTTTAAGACCAAGTAAAGTCATGTGGTGTTAGAGAGTGTATAGTTAGTATGAACCACAACTCTCCCACAGGGTGGACTTTTTTTTTTTTTTAAGTCTTTTGGTAACCAGGTAAGGCCCACTAGGCACAAGTGCCCGTTTTCAGGGGTGACCTGGGAGCACCGGGTGGTTAAGTGACTTGCTCAAAGTCACACAGCATGCAAGTGGAGGTTGTGAAAATCAAACTCGGATCTGGTCTGCTGGATGTACCAAGCTCATTCACACCTCATTCCTCTAACCTCTAGGCTACACTGCCAGCCCCAGAATTATTGTATGTACACTTGCATGATACATTTCATGGTATTCCAGCCTGTGCTGGAAAATTTCATTCCTGAAAGAAGCATTTCCTGACAGGAAAATTTTGTGGCACCTTTACCATCATACCTCCAGCACCCATATCTATAACCATCTTGGCTTCCTCCCCCCTCCCATGTCTTCAACCACCAGGAAAAGTTTGTTAAGCAAAGCCTACAAACCCTGAAGCATGTTACTGCACTTATAAAATAGAAAATAACAAACACTACTCTGAAATTATGTTTTCATTCATTAGATTATATTGTCATACAGTAGTTACTTGAATATATTTATTTTGTAAGAAATAATTTTGACACCATCAACATGGAAACTCCGCTCTTCCATCAGCATTTAGTATTGTAGATTGCTGTAGCTATCCTCTTTATACTGTGTGTTTAAAACACATTGGTGAAACACATTTTGAATTCTAATCCTTGAGCATATCTCTGGAGTTAACATATTCATCTTCAAATCTGTGTAATCACAATACAGAATTTTCCACAGACATTCTGTAAAGTTTTTATTTTTTGTGTGTATGGTTTTTCAGTCGATAATAAGGACATTATAAGCTGTAATCTTCCTGATCCTAACATGTATATAATTAAAAGGGTGCTATAATCTATATAAACAGGAAACTAAGGCAAATTCCTTGATTCTAATTAAAAGGAAAGAATGTATTTTGCCTGCCTATACTAGGGAGCTCTAAATAAATCAGGAAGAAAGAGTAAATGGCTCACCATTATTGCTATTATCGTCCACTAGAATTATCTCTTTTAACAGATCAGCAGGGGTTCTGTTAATCGCTGAGTGAATTGATCGAAGAATCACAGAAAGAGCTTCATTGACAAATATAAACGCTATACTGAGTTGAGGAAGATCGACTGCATATGTAATGTTCCTGCATCTGAAAAAGAAGGAAAAAGAGCACAAAGAACTGTTATCATTTTCTTAGCAAAAGAATTATCAATGCTACATTTTGAGCACCATTCACAAAGCTTACCATATGAAAGGCTGTGATGCACATAACAGGGGTCAGGGGAATCTCTTGTTGGTGGTTAATATCCCCCTACCCCTCATAACGCATAACCAGTGTGTGCACCAACCAGTGTTTTACATGATTGCCTCCCTAGTCCACTTTTCTACCCTTCCCCTTCCCTCCCGGACCCCTATTTAAGTTCGCTCTCTCTCATTATTTTTCCAGGGTTCACCGAGGCTTTAGACCGTCCCAGTTGGCCCGAGAGGGCTGCCGAACAGGCCCTCCACCACCCCCACCCCCCGAGAACTCGCCAAAAGCACCTCCCTTGCCTGAAGGTAATTCTGAGCTTCCTTGGTACTCGATAGGACGTTGGCTGTTATTGATCACAGGACGTTGGCTGTTATTAATCATAGTGGTCACTGCCTTACTAAGTGCTTACCTTGTGCAGGTTTGGGGTACTGGACTACCCGCGAGTGCTGCTCCTTCCCTCGATGCACTCCACTCCTGCTGGTTCTCCAAGATGAGCACTAGCCCCGCCGGCTTCGCCGGCTGCCCCTCCACCCCCGCCACCACCCTTGGTGAACAGTCGCTTTTATAGCGAAGGTCATGTGGTGCTGATAAACCTATCAGCCCACTTCCCCATTAACAGGCCATACCACTCTGCCACTAGGTTTTTTTTCTACTATAATGTGCATTAGTCTCCCCACAGAAACAGTTGTTTTCACAGCTGCACTCTTTCTGCTGTTCCTACTGGGGATTCCTCCGCCCTCCTGCTATTACTGCTGGTGATCCCTCCACCCCCCCCAGACTTCTCTCCAGGAGCTCTTAACCCACTGTCTCTAACTACCCAGCCCCATACTTCCTACCTGTCTCGCTTGTGCTCACCACTCACCCTAATCCCTCCTTATACACCAACCTTACATGCTTACTGGGGTCTGCTGTCCCTGTAAAGTGTGCTGAAACAGGGCTGGACTACCCCTGTGAAATGGCACCCCCCATTCTGGCTGGCCCACCTGCCCATCACCAGGGTCCCCAGGTGCACTCAGTCCCCTACTCCCCCCTCCTCCTGGGGGGCAGCCAAGGGGTTAAAGATAGCCCATCTGAACATCTGCAGCCTCTTACAGAATTTTGTGGAGCTAACAGCTTGGGCAGCCACTACAACCCTGATGTCCTGTGCATTACGAGCAGTGGCCTAAACCCACCCCAGACTCGGCCTGCTCCCTCCCGGCTCACAGCATGGCCAGACTTGACAGGGCTGCCACAAAAGAGGTGGGGGTGTACTTATATACCATAAGGTACACCTAAACATTTCCATAGTACCGCCCCCCACACAGATATCCTCTCCCTGCGAGTTTCTCCACTCTCTCCTCCTCCTCGGCAACACCAAGAAGGTGCACATCATGTGTGCATATAACCCTCCCAAAGGGGGTTTGCAGGGCCTCTCATCACTCCTGAAGCTACTTAGGGAGTCAGTGGGATCCAGTGAGCTCCTTGTACTTGGTGACCGCAACATCAACTGGCTGGGACCTAACGCCAAGTTATGTGAGCCAATACTCTCTGGCCTCTCCCTCAGCCAGGTCATCGTGGAACCCACCAGGCTCTTCTATCGCGGGGACAAGGGGACTCTCATTGACTGGATCCTGTGCAACTGAGTTGGCAAAATCACTCAGTCGGGTCTCCTTCCCGACTCCATTTCGGACCATTCGGCGGTTTACTGTATATGAGGCTATAACCCGCCCAAGGTCCCCAGCAGAGTGGTACTGATGAGGGACTACTCGAAACTCATTATCCCGAACTTCCTTATGGAACTGCAGGGAGTGTCATGGAACCACATCATGGCTACGCATGACCCCATTGTAGCCCTTAACCACTTCCTCGTGGCTTTTGGCCCGATTCAGAACAGGCACGCTCTCCTCTCCAAGAGGCGAGTCCAGGGCTCAGTCACGAAATGGCTTCACAGCAAGCTCTTATCTCTCATGAAGCAGTGAGACAAGGCCTGGACTAAATACAGGGCATCTCACAACCAAACAGACCACCAGGAGTACAGACTGCTCAGAAACTCCTGCAAAAGGGCAATACTTACTGCAAAAAGCCAATACTGCAGTTCAGCTTTGATTGCCACTGCGCGTGACCCTAGACATTTCTGGGTAAACATACGTAATCTTGTTGGTGGCTCGACCAAAACACAAGTTACTGACATGACAATTGGCGAGGCCAACTGCAACAACTCCCTAACCATTGCCTCCTCTTTCAACCGCTTATTCACTGATGTGCCTGCTGTCTCTCCTCCACACCCAGCTGCCCCAGCCCACGCTAGCGACTCCCACCCCCCGCCCACCCTTCTACCTCAAGAAGATCACTGTGAGAGAGACCCAGGCTCTTCTCGCTGGTCTTTCTCACCATGTGGGGGCAGGTCAGGATGGCCTTGAACCTAGATTCCTCAGCCTGGGGGGTCCTTACATCGCCAGACCACTCACTCACATATTCAACGCCTCGCTTATTACTGGGGTCATCCCCAACATATGGAAAATTGCCAGGGTTGCCCCCATCCTGAAAAATGGTGACCCTAAGGACATCAACAATTATCGTCCTATCGCCATACTATCAGCTGCCTGCAAACTACTGGAAAAAGCAGTAGTGTCATAACTTGTCCACTACCTCCAGGAATATAACATCCTCTCCCCCTGTCAGCATGGCTTTCACAAAAACCACAGTACCTCGACGGCGCTTGCCGAAGTCACCACCAGAATCAGGACCGCCACCGACCAGGAAAAGTTGACTGGTGCTATATTTGTGGACCTATCAAAAGCCTTTGACTGGGTAGACCATCACCTCCTCCTCTCCACACTCCAATCCCTTGGCTTCTCCAGCCATTCCCTTGACTGGTTCACTAGCTATCTAGGGGACAGGAAGCAGCTCACCTGCTTCAACCGTACCCTCTCGCCCCTCCTACCCATCCACAGTGGGGTCCCACAAGGATCCGTCTTTGGTCCGATACTGTTCTCCCTGTTTATCAACGGTCTTCCCTCTGCTGCCACTGAAGGGCAACTTACCATGTATGCGGATGACCTTGTATTACTAGCCAGGCCCACGATGTTTCCAACATCAATACTCAACTTAGACTTCTCTCATGTCAGAGCATGGCTGGATGGGCACAAACTCATAGTCAACCTTAAGAAAACACAGGCCATGCTATTTGGCACCGAGGTAAAAATCTCCTCCTGCACAACGGCCCTCAACATTCTTGGCCCCTGCAACTCCCCCCCTGCCAACAATTGACTCTGCAAAGTACCTTGGAGTCACACTCGACCCTCAACTGGACCTCGCAGGGCACATCAGGAACGTATGCAACACTACCAATGGCAAACTTGGCCTAGCATATAGGGCCAAGGACTGCCTCACCCCCACCACCCGGCTGGTCCTAGCCAGGGAGATATTACTGCCCACCCTCTCCTATGGTCTCATTGCCTTTGCCTCAGTCCCCTCCTCTGGCCTAGCCAAGTGGGATACCACGTACAATAACATATGCCGCTTTGGGCTCGCTGCCCTCCGTCTTACCCACCAATGTGAGCTCTACTCTCATCTGGAATGGCTCCCCCCAGAAAAATACCAGATCTACTCCATGGGTAATTTCATTGACAACGTCATTCGGATGGCCGCTCCCACCTCGTTCGCCCTCCCCCTGAGACACGCCTCCCCCATCTACCACCTTAGGTCCTGTGCTTCCCAGACCCGCCTGGTCCCCAAGACCCGCACCCTCACTGGTGATAGGGTGTTTACCTCCCACGCACCCAAGCTGTGGAACTCCCTTCTGCCACAGGTTCGCACCTCCCCCTTCCCCTTCAAAACCTCCCTTTGGAACTTCCTGAAATCTGCTGCAGCCTGCCTATGTGCGGCCTAACTGCCCAGCCCCACCTCCCACCATCTTTTGTACTCCAACCAGGCTCTGTCCCGATCGCCTCCTCGGCGCTGCACTCCACCAGAAAGCATATGACCTAACTGTTGTCTTTCCACCTGAGGTGTGGTCTCTCACCACCCTGTAGCCCCCGGGCCTGTATGTTTGGTAATCTTGACATGTGTGTATGCAATTCAATTGCTTGTTTTCCTGCCTTAAAAATTCCTGGTGTATTATTCCCACTATTGGAGTTTGTCTGCTCCTGACTGTAATGCTACTATGTAACTGCTTCTCTGTCGCAGTATTGGAGTATGTCTGCTCTGGACTGTAATTTGATGTTTAATGTATTTCTCCCATATAATTACCTTGTAATTCTCCCGGGTCGTACCTGAAAATAGGCACTTGCTGTCTAGCGTGCTTACCCGGTTACCAAAAGCAAATAAATAAATAAAATCCTGAATACACCCCTCCACATGATACTAGCCATTCTACAGAATAACACTGGCAACTAGGTCAGAGAACATATAAGGATCATGTTGGCAGTGTGGCTACTAGCCATAGCATGCAAGGAGCCACATAAGCATGCCTGTTAACAGAGGGGGGGTGATGTACCCTTTTGCAAGTAAACCTTTGCCATAAATGTCTGTGCACCCCTGCAACATTGCTTTTCAGTGCCAGCACCCCACCCCCTCCAATATGGGATGCGTGCTCATGTCCAGTCTTCCTCTATGCTATGGAAGGTCTAAGTGTAATGGTGCTGGCATTTTAGGTCTTTGTGTTTTTTTAACTAAAATATTCACACTGAACAGTGTCTCCTGTGATAGCTATATGGCACTGTTGTCTGTGGACTTCCTTATCAGGGAACCAAAGGAGCAGAGCAGGAATTCGCTGTGTAGCAGGACCACACATCCAGTTTGAAGCCTTATACCTGGCATAGTCTGTCTCTCTGGTTTCCCACCCCCTTTGTAGCACTTGTGTATGGCAGCAGCTGGGATCTGTAAATGGCATTGGGGAACTAGATGCACAGAGCAGTATCACTATACAGAGCTCTGCCTGCCAAAATTGCATGTATTGAAATATGCTGGTCCAGTAATTAAAAAGAGTCCCTACAAAATGGTGCTTATGGGAATGAACTTGGGTTGCCTGGGGTTGGTGGGGCAAAGGAGAATTTTGTGTTCTAGTGGATGCTCTCCTCCTCCTTCTAGGGTGGAATACCAGGGGTGCATTTAACACCCGATGCTCCTAAGGCCAGTGGAAGCATGGGCTTTTGGGATTCTTGCAGCTCTGCTTTGTGGAGTTGGGGAGGGGAGATGCTGTCAGATGCTTGGCAGATGTAGCCTGCCTGGATATATGTCCTTCACGCTGGCATCCTAGGTGGAAAGGGAGAAACAATTGGGGATAAATGCAATACACCCTGGCCCAACATGCACAATGAAACTGGGGATGGGATGCCTTGTGGCAGATGAAGTAGGAGGAGGTACGAGGCCTCCTCTGAAGCCGTGGGAACTGGGCAAGTTGAAACAAAAAAAAAAAAAAAAACAATGGTGCTTATGGATAGTACACAACATCCAAAAGCAGTCTCTCTCTCTCTCTCTCTCTCTCTCTCTCTCTCTCTCTCTCTAGTTCTTTTAGAGAATTTAATATAACCTATTTAATCATGTGGAAATACATGAGGTCATAGTGAATTATGCAGGTTATACATACGATTCCTTTGGGATTCCATACTAATTACGTAGACCTTCTATTTAACATGTAGCAATATTAAAGAGCTAGTGTACTGCCTAAAACTAATATTAGTTTTTAAAAGCAGTCAATCATTACTTTGTATATCTGAGGTACCTTTTCTTTTCCCTTTGGTTAATTAGAAGATGGCTTACTTGATGATAGTAGGTGTGTTGTGTGGAATAGCACTCTGCCTGGCAGCTGACATATCTAGCTGTATCCCCACCCACTATATCATCAGCATTGTGACCTCACTGACTGGGCATCACTGCTGCTTAGCAGCAGCCACTCAGTAGCTGCCAGATTAGGCATGTGTGATGTTATAGCCAGTGAGATCACAATGCTGATGATGTACTGGTGATGGTGGGGGGAGGGAGATAGATACAGATATGTCAGCTGCCAGTCTGAGAGCTGTTCCACACATCCAGCATAACATTATCACATAGATGACTAATGATCAAAAGGAAAAAAGGAAACTACTTAAGAAATAAAAACATACAATAGACTAATTCTTAACATTTGTATTGTTTTCATTTCTGCCTATTTTAGTTACACAAGCTTTTTAATTATCCTTGTATATGCACATCCATACTTTTGAGGATTGCCATGGAGGTTCACACACATTAGGGTGAAAACAACATGGAAAACCACAGTGCAACCAAAAGGCCAACAGCAAAAACACTGACAGGAAATACTGCTAGCACACAAACAATGCAAACACCACAGTGAATCATTCCCTGTGAACAAGCACATGAAATATCAGGTGCATCAGGGAGTATGGGAAAAAGTCTAGCATTTAAACGTGCCCCTTGCATCCTGCTTTTATGCATGGGGTTCTGCCCCTCACATCCCTCAACATATATATATAATCACCTTCACATGCCCTGTACAGGGGAAGAGATGGCAAATTCAGTAATAGGCACAAACAATGGAAAGCAGCAAAAAGGAAGAATGCAAGCAATTGAAGGAGGCACATGGTGACTTTATTAGAAACCAACACACTCACAGTGCAGCACGTTTCCAACTCCCTCGCCCTCACACACTCTTCAGAGTGACCACATTATGGAGCCCACTGACTCGCACCCTATTGACAGTATACCCAAAGGGGAACTCAGTTATGTTAAGATTTATAACTCTCACCTCCTTACAGTTCACCCAAAAAGATATCTGTAGACCTACATAAAATATAAATAGCTGGTATATACAAGGATATTAATGCAGAATTCAGGAGGTGTACAAAAAACCTGAGTAATAAATAACGCAGCCTTTGTGTTTTCCAAAATGAATCTGTTGTTCATAAAGACTGGCTAAATTTAACACAGCTGCATGGAGAGGGACTGATGCATCTGGATACTGAAACATTTTTGACTTTTATTAACTTAATGTCAAATTACTTTCTGCTTTTCTTCTCTGATGCCATTATCATTCCTTTTTTTCATTCTCTTTACCCCACCATAGGGATGTGTGTGTGTGTGTGTGTGTGTGTGTGTGTATTGGGAGGAGATGAGCAATGGCTATCCCACTGCTTCACTGCTAACTCATTCCCATTGAAACATGACTCATTTGTTCCCTGTTCTCCTCTAGACTTTATCACCATACATTTCTTGATTTATTTATTTGACATTTGCATCTAATGAATTTGGTACCTCTCCATTAGATACTATTTCTCATTTTGGTGAAGACCCTTGATACAGCAGGTTATAAATAATGCTTATTTTACAGTGCAGTACTACACAATGCACACATGTGGTTCCAAATGGATACACAAAATCAAGTTACTTACACAGAACAACATAGTTCAGGGCAACAGCCGAGACAATTACAGTACACATACAGCATGCAAGAAGAGGATAGTCATAGGCATTTATGGCAGTCCCTTTGTATGTGCGTGTGTCAATATTAAATACAAATGAGTAAATATTGGAAGGCAGAATGAAAGTGGGGTTTAAGTGGGTTTGTATTCCAATTGCATACCTGCTTTCTCCACACCACAGTATTAACTTAGAGTGGACATGCTGAGAGAGGAAGGTGCCTGAGTTAGCCAGGAGTGAGTGGAATATCCCCACCCCCCCATCATGGATTGGGTTCAGGAGGGGCCCCAAATACAATAGTTTGGGGAAACTGGAGAATCAAGTTAGGGAGGGTGAGGACACTTATAAAGATGTTGTTAGGAATCAGCAATTTGGTTTATAAAAATATTTGGGGACAAAAAATGGTTCAAAATTCTTTATTAAGTAACATACAACTACATGATTATTGTACTCACCACAACATTACAAATGAAAAGGCATATTAGATGATAGAACTATTTATAGTTTTAAATTCAGCATTATAATATTCTTAAAAAAAAACACATTCCTTATATTTCCTCATACTTCAGAGCTAGGTGGTTGATATCTAAATCAACCAAACAGAACCTTCTAATTATCTATCATATTTGTATAATCTAATTACATCAACAATAGTTATGTATTAAAAGATCAAAGTACGGACCAGGCAAAAGATGTCATAGCAAAATTTATACTAATTCGGTCTGAAAACCATAAGTATTGTAACAAATCATATTTAAGAGGATGGTCTCCCTGATTCAGTACTTTATACTTGTTCACGAACAATGGAACCAACCATTTTTCCTTTCGCTATCAAATTGTGTATATCCAAAGATGAAGTGCATTAAATCAAATAGATTTAAATGTGAGCAGTGTAATTTATTATCTATAGGCACCCACTCTGTGAACCATTTTCCATTAAGGTTCTCCTCAATTAATACAGATCAAAATATACATAATGATTTCCTGTGAAGTATTTTATTGCATATTTTAAAATAGGGGCCATTTCACAATCCAGCTTACTGGATATATAAAATGTACAGTAAGAGAGCGCATTCAATTTCACTAAAGTTTCTTGTTTCAGATTGTTTGCTATTGTTTGCTATTGTTTGAACAGCCATTATAGCAAAGTCTTTGGGGTTTTGCATGGCTTCCATAGACCATAAATTGGGGAGACCCATTCATTTTATAGAACCATTTAAGAAGGTATACCAAATCATATTATGCATTTGGATTATTTCCTTCAAACAGCAGCCGGCAAGTTTGAGTTCTTCATAGGTAATAATTTTAGTCCAAAAATTAATCATGCATTTTAGAATAATACTTTCAACTGTGGGAAGTCCAGTCTCTGGTCTGACTAGAAATCCTGAGATATCTCTTGGTAACCCTCGGACCGAATGCATAAATGAGTTCTGTACAGACTCTAGATCTTTAGTGCTGTTAGTATATCCCGAGACCTCAGTACCATATAGTAACTGGGCACTAACTTTAGCATCAAAGCATTTTATTAGTGATTCAAATGAGTTTTCAGCATAAGTAGAGGCAAAGCGATGAATACCTTTCACAGCTGATAGAAAGTCTTTCTTGCGATTTCAAATGTGGATTTTTCAGTCAAGGAATCTGTTAAAATTTACATCAAGATAAGAAAAAAGTATCCACCATCTCTAACCGCTGGCATTTAATTTTTCAAACTGCTTCTGACTTTCTGTATGTTTTGCTAAAAATAATCATTTGTGACTTTGTGTAATTTAATTCCAAACCTAAGTACTGTAAATGCTGCTGGACAATATTCAGTGCATGGTTTAAGCCTAAAGCGGTTTGTGACAGAACCAACATATTATCTGCATATAAGAGTAAGACTATTCTCTCAATGAGTGAGGGAAGGTTTCTACATTTTGAAGTGCTCCATTTATTTATTTATTATTTATTTAAAAACATTTCACCAGGAAGGCAAACTGGACAGGGGCTTGTTTCCAGGTGTGACTTTGGGGGAAAGGGGAGAGGGAGATGCAGCAATGAAATAGTATATATACAGAAAAACACTGTAGTACAGCAATCAATAACTATATATGAACATATGAATGTGCCAGCAGAAATAGACCACCTGGTCTATTTACATCTGCTTGAGTGTGCAGCTAGCACTGCTAGTTTTCAGCAGACCCATCCCCTTCCACTTTGTTGTCCCACTGCCACCCCCTGCCTCCCCCATCCTCACTCTCCCCTGCTCCCTGTCCCATGCCCTTTTAAAGATGTTCAGAGATTTACATGGTGCCACCAATTCTGATAGTGCATTCCATTTTGCTACCACCCTCTCTGTGAAATAGTGTTTCCTCATTTCCCTTCTATATCCTTCCCCCTCTATTCTTAGCCCATGCCCCCTGGTGTCCCTCCCTCTCCTTAGCTTAAAGACCCCATATGTCCCATCCTTATCTATTCCCCTCAGATACTTGAATGTCTCTATCATGTCCCCCCTGTCTCTTCTATACTCCAGGGTGTATATATTCAGGTCTCCCAGCCTGTTCTCATAGTTTCTCCCCTCCATTCTACATATCATCTTTGTTGCCCTCCTCTGCACCCTCTCCAGTAGCTTGATATCTTGCTTCAGGTATGGCCTCCAAAACTGCACACAATACTCCAAGTGCAGCCTTACCAGCAACCTGAAGAGGGGCAAGGTCACCTCTCTTTGCCTGGACAAAAAAACCTCACTATGCACCCCAGCATTTTGTTCACTTTTGCAGCCACTCTCCTGCACTGGGCAGTACTGTTCATGATCCCTGTTACCATTACCCCTAGGTCATTCTCCTCCTCAGTGATCCCCAGCTTAACCCTCACAGCCAGTATTCTCTCCTTGAGTTCTTCACCCGAAGTGCATAACCTTACACTTCTGTGCATTGAAACCCAGCTGTCACCTCTCTGATCATTCCTCTAGCTTACCTAGGTCTCCCTGCAGCTGCTTCCATCCCTCCTCTCCATCTACCATTATTCCCATTTCGGTGTAGTCTGAGAACAGATTTACCTTGCTCACCAACCCATGCACAATTTCTGATATGAACAGCCCAAATAATACTGGGCCCAGCACAGAGTCCTGTGGCACCCTGCTCATCTCTGGCTTTGGAGCTGAGAGCTCCCCTCCCACCACCACCTGATGCGGCCCCCCACTCAGCCAGCTTGTAATCCAGTTTGTCATTTTTGCCCCTACCCTTACACCTATTAGCTTCCCCCCAAGCCACCCATAAGGCACCGAATCGAAGGCCTTACTGAAGTCCAAGTAAAGAACATCCACAGCATGACTCTTATCCAGCTCACCTGTTACCCAGTCATATTATTGTATCAAGTTGGTTTGACAGGACTTCCCCGAAATGAACCCATGCTGCCTCACATGCTGGAGGCCATTGTCCTCCAGGTATGTCACCAGTTTTCCTTCAGTATCATTTCCATGAGTTTGCACACTATGGAGGTGAAACTTACCGGATGATAATTGCCAGGTTCGTCCCTTGGTCTGCTCTTGAGTAATGGCACTACATGTGCCATCCTCCAGTCCAGTGGCACAAATCCTTACTTCAGTGAGGTGTTGTACAGATCCACCAGTGGCTCCGCTGACACCTCCACCATCTCCGTCAGCATCCTGGGGTGGATATCATCTGTCCCTGCTGCCTTGTCTACCCTCATTGCCCTCAGTCCCTTTAGGACTCTACTTCCCTTAATCCTTCCATCTGTCACCTCCTCTCCCACCATCCGCACCCTCCCAGGAAATGGTGGTTGCAGTCCCCCCTTTTCTTCCATGAACACTGAGCAAAAGTATTCATTCAGTGCTTCTGCCTGTTCCTCACCCTTTTCTGTCCACTTCCCAAACTTTTTTATCCTCATTATTGTATCCTTGCACTTTCTTTTCTCCCTGATGTATCTGAAAAAGTCTTTCTCCCCCCCCCCTTAACTTTTTGTGCTAATCTCAGCTCCTCCTGGGCATTGGCTTCTCTCACTTTTCTGGTCACCTCCCTGGACTATCTTGCATACTCCTCCCTGTCCCCTTCCTTTCCCATCCTCCTATACCTCTGGTGAGCCTCTTGTTTTGCCCTCACCACCTCCACTACCTTGCTGTTCAACCAGCATGGTTTTCTTGTTCTGCTCCTCTTACTCTGTGTCTTGGTGAAGGCTTCTGTTGCCTCTGTAATCCCCTGTTTAATAATATCCCATTTGTGTTCTGCATCCATCTTCTGCCTTATGCCCTCCAGTTTCCCTTTCAGTACTTTCCGCATCCTCTCAAAGTCTGCCCCCCTGAAGTTTACCACCCAGGTTACTGAGTTCTCTGGCTCCCTGCACATCATGATATTAAACCACACTGTTTGGTGATCGCTGTCAGCTAGTGGGTCCTCCACCCTTATTTCCTTTATTGCCTTCCCATTCAACAATACCAGATCTAAAGTGTTCTTTAGCCTAGTAGGTCCACTGATCAACTGCATCAGGAGACCCTCCTGGATCATGTCCAGGAGCACTTACTCCCCAGCACTGGAGGTGAGCGGAATGCTTCAGTTGACCCCTGGCAAGTTGAAATCCCCCACGATGACCACCCTCCCTTTTCTACATACCTTTCTGATTTGTCCCACTCATTTCCTCTCAAGCTCTTCAGACTGGGGAGGTGGCCTGTATACCACCCCAAACCTCAGTTTTCTGCCCCTTGAGTCTAGGAGCTGCAATCAGATTACCTCTGTTCTCCTTTCCTCCCCCCTTGTCCCTTGTGCATTTGATCCCGTCCTTCACATAGACTGCCACCCCACCCCCTCTCCTTCCTACGATCCTTCCTGTATAATTTGTACCCTGGGATTTCCAGATCCCAGTCCTGGTGCTTGGTTGCCCACGTTTCCAAGACAGGCACAATATCCACCTTCCACACTGCCAAGAGTGCCTGTAGATCAGCTGATTTGTTGCCTAAGCTTCTCACATTCAGCAAGACCACCCTGAATCCTGCCCCCTTCCCTTCACCATCCTCAATCTCCTCCCTCCCTTTTCAACCCCCTGAATCCTTCCCTGCTAGCCTGAGGGGGTATGCTGTGATGCCACTCTATCGGATCCCTGCCTAACTGCTGTCCACTTGCCACCCCCCAACTAGTTTAAATCCACCTTTGTTGCAATATACTGCCCCAGTCTTTGCTTTAATACCTTCCTCCCCTTCCCACTCAGGTGCAGTCTATTCCTGCTAAACAGATTGTTATTATCTCAGGTACTGGCCCAGCTGCCCGCAACCCTGTACTCCCTAGTTCAACACCATTCTACCAACCATGAGTTCAACTCCCCAGTCCTCTCCTTTCTCACTGTGCTTGTGCAGGGTACTGGGAGCACCTCCGAGAAGGTCACAGACTCCCCAGTCTCCATGCACAACATTCCCACTTCTTCATACCTCTCCCTTGTTACCTGCACCATTTCCCCAGCTAGGTCATTTGTCCCTACATGTCCAACAATGTGTGGTTTCCTCCTACCCCTCCTTGCACACCTTAAGATTGCCTGTCCTGCCTTGTCTGTCTTTAATCCCAGTATGGACTCCACCCATATCTGACTGTGCCTCTCTCCCTTGCTACCCCATCTGATCCCCTTGAGTATGGAGTCCCCCAACACTAGTACACCTCCTCTTCTTTCCTCGTGTCTGTCACCTCCCCCCCACCCAGGTTCACAATCCTGGGGCCACTCAAGATGGTGCTTTTACCATTTGCCCCAGTATCTTCCCCCTGCCCCTCTCAATTGAGACCCCTCCCCCTCCTCCTGTTTGACTGCCAACCTCCTTCTCCCTCCTCACCTATCTGAGAATTATCCCTCCCCCTGCCATGCCATGCTCAACCTCTCCACTAGTAATGCCCCTCACTCCCTCCTCTTCGTGAGTACTATCCCTTGTGCAATCTCCCCCTGTGTCCTCCTCTTTTTTTTTCATTTAAAGTTTATTAAAGGAATTTTTTCCAGTACTCAAAAGGCAGATACACATATAAGTACACAGGATACATAATACAGCAGTTTAACCTGGATCTATCACCCCCTCTCTAAACTACCCATCCCTCATATTCCTCACTCCCTATCCAGCCCACCCAACACTGTTGGAGTGACAACACTTGTGAAATCTGATTGTACCTAGCATGTTATAAACCATACTTGTTATTGAAACTAGAGGGAATCATAAAAATTCTAATGCTATCTAAAATGAGTATATAGTATAAAGGGGGTCCCATATTTTTTTAAACTTACCCATAGTATTATTCAAATTAGCAATGGCTTCTCCGTACATAAATTAGCTAGTATTTCTGTCAACCATTAACTATAGAGAATTTCCAGTTGGTCAAGCCAGTGATGATGTACTAATTTGTTGACCGACATGGCAATGGTAGTCATATGATATTTGAGGTTACGCACATGGATTGGTGATAAATTGCCTAATAAACAAATTTCTGGGGTAAACAGGTGTTTAAGACCCAAAAGAGGATCTGAAAATTGTTTAATAGAATTCCATAGTAGAGATATCTTAGGGCAGGACCAAAACAAATGATATGGAGTTCCTTCTTCTTGCTGACACCTAACACATGTTGGAGTGGATTTTAAACCTAGTTTGGCTAGTTTGTGTAGTGTACAGTAGGCATTGTGCAAAATATACAATTGCATCAATCTTAATCTATCTTGTGTTACTATTGTATGGCATGTTTGCCAGAGAATTTCCCAATCTAAGTTATAATTAGGAAAGAATGATTGCCAAAATTGGGTTGGTCCAAAACTATCCAGAAATTTGTTTTGAAATATTACGTTGTAAATTTTTGAGACTGCTTTAGGAGTGCCGATAATCTCTAGTAATTCTTTATGAATAGGGAGTTCCTGAGATAATTGGGGTTTGTGACCAAAAGTTTGTATTAATAAATGCCTTAGTTGTGCAGTCCTAAAACTATGTCTACAAGGAATGTCAAACTTAGTCATGACTTCCTTAACTGGGAGCCATAGGTCACTATCACTAAGGAAGTGGTTAACCTTCAGGTTATTTAACACTGGCAACCAGGATGATGGCAATGGTTTACCATCTATTTTAAGCTGCAAATTTCCTATGATAGGTTGACCGAAATCCTTGGTAAAATCATACTTGAGATAATGACATAACTGGGAATGAATTTTTAAGGAAATGGATATTACTGAGTTTTTAAGCTTAATGGGAAGGAGATTTAGTATACAGCAGTCCTGCTTGGTCTAGTCCATGCACTTGTATAAGTGTTAGTTCAATTTTGAGCCAGGCTGGGGCTGAGTGTATGTTATCCTTGGAAAGCCATCTCATGTATTTATTTATATGACTAGCCCAAAAGTAGGACCCACATGGGGGAGGCATAAGCCTCCTTTATTTTTGGGGGCTGGTAAAGTCTGATATGCTGTCCGGGGAAACTTATTATGCCATATGAACTTTGTGAAAAGGGATTGTAATTTTTTGAACCAGGATAAAGGGAGCCACACATTAAGCATTGAGAGGGGGTTAAAAAGCCTTGGGAAGACATTCATTTTTATTAAATTTAGTTTCCCCCATAATGAAATTCAGAGCACGGACCAACGTTTTAGGTCTTGTGAAATAGTATGAGCCAGAGATTCTAAACTGAGTTTGACAATTTGTCTAGTAGATCTGGATAATTCTATACCTAGGTACCTAAGGGAACCTTGCTTCCATGAAAGTCCAAGGGCCTCTATATCTGTTTTAAATAGTTTATGATTAAGGGTAAAAACTATTGCTTTATTAATATTCAATTTATAATTAGATATTTCACTATAAGCATTAATGATGCTTAACATAGGAGGTATAGATAAACAAGGGTTGGAGACCTGGAGAAGAAGATCAGCTGCATAAGCAGAGACTTTAATCTCACAGGGATGTATGGGGATCTCCTGGATTTCCTGACTATTACACAAGTTGTGAATTAGTGGCTCCAGGTACATATTAAATAATAATGGTGAGAGGGGGCATCCTTGCCTAGTTCCAGAATGAAGTGTGAAAAGTCCAGAGATCACTCCGTCACATGAAACCCTTGCTGTATGGGATTTGTATAATGTTCTTATCCATTTATTAAAGTCTACTGGGAAGCCAAAGGCATCAAGAGTTTGGAATAAATATTCCCAATTTACCCTGTCAAAAGCCTTCTCGGCGTCCAGGGAAATTAAAGCAGCTGAGAAAGGCATGTCTCTGGTCGCCGAGGAGACATGACACAGGGTTCTTAAGTGGTCTGAGGAACATCTAATCTTCATGAATCTGACCTGTTCTGATCCTATCAAAGAGTCTATTACTGTGTTAATATGGTTGGCTAACACTTTGGTTAGTATTTTTATGTCTACTTTTATTAACGAGATAGGTCGGTAATATGCTACACAGTCAGGGGGTTTGCAAGGTTTAGGGATTAATATTATTAAGGCCTCAAATAACGAGGAGTCTATATCAGCTCCCATGAGAATTTGTTGATACAGGGGAAGAAGCATGGCGATTATTTGTGCTTTAAAATTTTTATAAAAGAAAGCTATATAACCATATATCCCTGGGGTTTTATGCGACAGTAAGTTTTCAATAACCCCAGAAATTTCCCTTTTTGTTATAGGGGCTACTAGTTTATTTTGCTGCTCCCGTGTTAGTTGGGGTAAATTAGCTTTCAGCAGGTATGCGTGTATTTGTTGTATAGTTGGAGGTGTAGACATAGGACCATATAAGTCTTTATAATAAGCAACAAATTATTTTGTAAAGTCTTCTGGGTGAGATTTAAGGGACCCGTCTTTTAATGATGTTATAGCCATGATATAGCGGGAGGTTTCCAATTGTTTAACCCTGAGGGCTAGGAGACGACCTGCCTTTTCCCCTTGATCAGTGTATGAGGCTTGTGTTTTTAAAATAGCATAATCTGTTTTTTCTCGAAGGATTTCCATTTAATCTGCCCTAAGTTTGGTCAGTTTTTGCCTGATAGAATCTGGTGAGTGTGGGGAGAGATCTTTCTCTAGGGTCCTTATATGGGCTAGTAACTGGGATATTCTGGAGGTAAAGGCCTTTTTGTAGTTCGTTGTCATACTAATAATGACGCCCCCAATAAACACTTTAAAAGCACACCATATTATATCTGGTCTGCCCTGAGGGTCAAGATTATGTTCAGTAAAACATAAAACGTGTTGTTCTAATTGTTTAATAGCATCTGAGCGATGTAATAATAAGTAATTCAGTTTCCATCTAGAACCTCCGTTCGGTAACGACATCAATGAAATTTGGCCGGAAACTACTGAATGATACCCGGGGGTACCTGGTAAAATCTCTACTTCCAGTGTCCCAGCTATTAAGGAAAAAGATTGGAGTATATAGTCTATTCTAGAAGAAGATGAATGAATGGGGGAAACAAAAGTAAATTCCCTATCATTTGGGTGTAGAACACACCAAATGTTACAAAAACCAATTTGGTCCACTAGCTCCTGAAGTGCTCTTTGAGCAGGGGAAAAGTCCTTCTTCTGAGGTCCTGACTTATTAGCCAATGAATCACATACCAGGTTAAAATTTCCACCAATTATGATAGGTACCGATAGGTATGGTTGTAGTACCTGAATGAGCTGTGTAAAGAATTTTAGGTCATCTTGATTCGGTCCATATAAACTACCCAGAATAATCTCTATTAAAAAGCAAACCCTGAATCAATATATATCTGCCCTGCGGATCCTTAATTGTGTTAATTGGAGTGAAAGGTATCCTTCTATGAATAAGGATCATTACCCCTCGACTAGTGGTCATCCCTTCCGCTGCAAAAAATTGGCCAAATTGCTGTTTATGGAGCTGTGGTGCCTCTGCTACTGGCAGATGGGTTTTTGAATACAAACAATATCAATGTTCAATAATTTCAGATGTTTTAATATCTGAAATTGTTTCACTCTCTTTCTCCCCCCTTTAATATTCCACGTAGCACTACAAAAAGCATTAGTATTAGCCATTTCTCATGAATCTCAAGCTTCTTGTTATCTTGTTCAACACTAAAGAGTTATTTATATGCCATGGTACAACTGGACTTATCTTAGTAAAGGCGCTCCACATAACATTTATTGTCCCTCCCTTCCTTTCCCCCCTTCTCTATATATGCTATGGTGCACAAAGCTTTAATTTGAGTTCTGTTTTGAGTGACCATAGACTTTACCCATCTTATAAGTAAAACGCTATGCAACCAGTCCTATGTCTATTCCTTTTCTAGCTCCCCCACATTGCCCAGTCCATACTACACCATTTCTTCTTGTAAAGTATCACAAAAATACAAGTAAACCTTATTGAACATCCATGTAGGATTAAGGTAGAAAATAACATTATCAATAATCCTATAATAGAAATTAAATGACATAAGAGGAAATAGAACCAACATCCTACCAATGATGTTTCCTAGAAGCTTAAGAGCATCAATAACTATAAGGCTAAACAATAACTAAGGTAACAGTGTTTAATTTTAAACCAGTAGCAAACAATAAGATTCAGAATCTTAAAGTACACGGCTGTTGAGAGCTAAAATGATATTGTTATTGATTTCAAACTAATTATATTTCTCAGAAATTTTTGACTATCCCTACATAAAAAAACACCTACTAGAAGCAAAGACAAATAACTCATTATACTGTGTAAAAAGCAACTGTAAAAATCTGCTGGATCACAACCGTAACGGAATTAACTTTATTATACCACAAAATAGAAAAGGATATCAGGCATAGACCTTACATTGCGGGTATCCAATTTGCCTCTTTGTTTTGATATCATTCAAATGAAATGCTGGGTGTGGTTATCCTGGATAACCTGGCAAAAATAATTTTCCATGTCCATTTCAGATTCAACGACCTTTTGACAGTTAACATTCACACGCGCCAGTAACGTGGTTGAAAGAAGAAAGAGAAATTAAAACCTCTGTCATTAACTAATGGAAATCCCCACCTGTTGGTGATAACTAAAACTAATAACTACAGTAGCCGTATTCTGTATGAGGCCAACAAATTAAATTCTTAGAGGTCTCCTCGGTAAAATACAAAAGACATGCTGTTGTTAGGCTCTCCCATTCACTGTCATCTATCTCTTTGTGGATAGTGCCATCTAGCGGCGAACGCCTGTAGCTAGATCTCTCATGCCCTTTGAATTACCTACCCAGTTTCTCAATCATAGGAGTGGTGCAGGGAACTGACACAAAGACACCCAAGGCAAATAAAGGGTATCAACACTTGACTCCACATCACAGGTACCAAACTTAACTTTGCAGAGTACTTAGGCCGACTAAAAAAGAAAATATCTGATATCAGATTTCTCAATAGTTACAAAGACTTGAGAAACCACTTGGGGGCTGTTCTGGCATTTATTAGAGAGTTATTTTTCTTCCTTTTTAGCCCGATGCAATACCATTATGCTTACCTCAGTGCATTTATCATGCGTAAAATCTCCACCTTAATCTCCACCTTAATCTTGAACCATGTCCAGTTAATCAACGAGTATGAAATAAGTCTGGGAAAGACTCTTGTAGTGTTTTTTGTGCTGTCTCTACTTCTTCAAAAGAGGTCCATGCTCCTGCGATCAACTTAGACACTATTGGGTGAAACTGAGTTCTCCTTTGCCTCACAGTAGCAGGAAGGTCTTGAGTTATATATATTATATTACCTTCCCAAAGAACTTTTTCAAGCTCCTTTATTTTTCCTAATAACAGTTGTTTCTCCTGGAAATTCAGTAATTTAAATATTAGGGGTCATGGCTGTGAGCCAGCTGGTGGCATCGGCCTCAGTGCTCTATGAACGCACTCAATTGTGTAGTTTACACTGAAGGGGGAGGGACCAGCCAATTTTTCTATTCATTTTTGAATAAACAGAATTGTATTACTGCCTTCTTCTCTTTCCAGCATACCGATTATCACTACATTATTTAGTCTGCTCCTCCCTTCTAGGTCTTCAATTTTTTGCTCCAGTTTTTCAATCCTATGTCTGTTATCTACCGTATTGATATCAACTTGGTCTGACTTTTTTTCCAGGGAAGTGAGTTGCGATTCAGTATCCAATATCCTGATAGTTAAGTCTTCCAGTGCAGACGCAATTTATTTCATTTCTGTAGCTACCGATCGGAAGTCTTCCTGAAATGGTTGCAGCTCTTTTAAGAATAATTCTAGTGTGAGTGGAGTAGCTTCAGGAGCCATAGTGGAGGATGCTGTAGTAGTAGATAGTTTACTGTCAATAGGCGGATGGGCCTTGGATCGCTTGCCAGATTTCATCGGCAAAACGGAAGGAGTGAGTCTAGGCAAAGCAAGGTGGATTTCAGCTTCCATTCCAGGTTGAATATGTAGTTCAAAAGGTCAGTGAGTGTCTGGAATAGAAATAGAAATCCAACAATTAGTCTGTTCATTAAATATTGAGTATATTAAGCCGGGCCAAGGGAGCTAGGTCGAGGAGCTGTTACACAGTCCAGTACATCACATGATCTCCCTGTGTACTCCTTGTCCCCATGTGTCGCTAGTACAGCAAACATGTTCCCTACCCTCTTTGTACATATATATATACACAGAGTAATTCATTTTACAGTACAGCAATCAACAGGGGAACAGAACAGTGAATTATAAAAAAATACACAGAGGCTTGAATCGAGACACACTTAAAATTGGAGGGGTTAGTTTTGCTGGAGATATAACTAAACATTTAAGGCCACCCTCAGTCAGGGGAGGAGATAGGTAATAAGTTACACTGGAGTGAGGAAGCTTGGAAAAGAGGAGGTTATATTGTTGATATATAAATTAAACAATAGTTGTGCTGAAAGACACCCTTGACTTACACCACAAACATTCACAAAAGGTTGTGACACAGTCCCATATTTGTCCAACCTAACTTGTGCTGAAGTTTCCAAGTACAGCATTCTAAGAGTTTCCAAGAGTTTTTTGTCTGCTCCAAGACCCAGTGATCAAAAGCAGATTTTATATCTAAGAAACCTGCATATAGCATTCTATTCCTTATATGCATGTATTTTACTGTAATATAGTATATATAATGTATGAATGTTATGCAAATATACACTAATTTAAAGGTGTTCCTTCAAGTTTTCCTTTTTTAATGGGAGGGCTTTAAGCCCTAAATTGGATGGGTGGAGCAACAACGTCACTTCCCCATTGGGCTTAAAAGGTCACGCATGCTGGAGCCCATCCAGAATTTATTTTTCATTGCAGCCAGAGACCACGTTGGCTGCGCATTCTCATGCATCTGTTCTCTGCTAGTTTGGCCTCCAGCTGCCCCCGCTCACCTCACCAGCTCATTCCTCTCACCCTTTCTCTCCTGGGACCCTCCCATGTTTGCTCATTGAGCGGTCAGCCTTCTAGTTGTTTTTAACCCCTTTCCAGTATTTTGCATTTGTTGGAACCAACTGCGGTTTTGCAAAAAAAATAAATAAATAAATACATAAATACATTCTGCAGCTCAAGATCATTAGCGCCGCATGGGTGCCATTCTCCCCATTCTGCCTTCTACCTTCCTCCCTGTGGTGCGCTGTTACATTTCCTTCCCAGCTGCATGATGTGTCCAGCTGTGGTGCAGCTCCATTAGGACCCCTCTCCCCCGTCTGCCTCCCTCTCTGGCTGTCCTGCTTCATATGCTTTCTTCACAGCCTGCTGCGGCTTTCCATTTCCCATTCCATCCTCATCCCCCGCTCAGCTTCCTCTACAAGGCCTCTGACAGACCTCTTCACCCGTTGGATTTCTCTCGGTTCAGGCACTCCTGTATAGGCGCTGCTTTATCCGGCGGCATCTCGATCTGGCATCCATTAGCTGGCTCGGGTCCTTCAGCTGCTTTTCCTGCCCCTCTTCTGCAACTCCAATTGCTTCGGTCTCACATCTCACCCATTACCTGCCTCTTCACTGGAGACATCAGGACTCCACTTTGGCTTCCTCTACCGCCCCGCCTGTAAGTACCCCTCAGTTCCATTTTCTCTCTATTGGTCTCCTTCCCTAGCTCCTTTTCCCTCTGCCTCTCTCTGGGCTTCTGCAGTGTCATGGCTTGCTTCCCTACCTGTTTTCCTGTATTATGCTCACCTGGGGGGTAACCAGCGATAATCTGCTACCCTTTCCACCTGGCCTTCCCTGTATATGGTACACTTCTACAATCAATGCTGATACTTCGTTCTTGCTCTATGCAGCATTCACATTCAGTATGTGCCAGTTGCTACTCTGGTGGATCATCACTTGCTCATTTTGTAGCACTCCAGGCTCAGAGCTTGTGTCACCTGCTCCCACCAGGGCTCCTGCAGTACTCCTCGGTGGATTCTGTGGCCTACAACTAATCTCCTGATCTTCCTTTCTCTGCTGCCCGTTCTACCATAGTATTTCTTTGCATACCTCTTAGCCCTGACAATCCTGGCTCTCTCCTTCACATTTCTTAGCAGATGACCTGACTGTGGTACACTTATTTTCCAGGTTACACTGTTTAGGAATAGTGGGCTCATATAGTTGGGACTTGGGCTGTTTCTCTCCTCTTAGTTAGATGATTTCATAGTTCATGTGTTTGGACACAGCTCTAACTTTATTAAGGACATCCGTATGCCTTGGCGAAGCAAGGGTGACTCTGTGCTAATCATAGCGCTATGCTCACTTCATGGCGGTTTAGGGGTGTGTGTGTCTGTGTGTGCTGATCTGACCCTGCACCTACCATTTTTGAGTCAGAGTTCTCTGTGTTTGTGCACTGGCTAATGTCCAGTTTGCCTGGTGCTCTGCTGTCTGTCCTGCTGCTTGTATTCAGGGATGCCGCATGTCTCCAGTTCATGGCTCCATTTTTTTTCCCTCATGGTTCATCTATTTCCATCACTTGCTCATGCGCTTCCATCCTCGAATGCCTTGGCTCACTACTCAGTATACCTCAGCAGTTTCTGTCTGGTCTCAATCAGGCCAGTCTGCATAGTCCTCCATCTCCTCTTGAGCACATCTAGATAAGTTCTCCCCTTCTGTTTTCTCATGCTCTGCCTTCTGCATTATTTGGCTGTCCCTGGCTAACTCTGCCTGGCCTGCAATCAAAATTTCTTTTGGGCATTCCTACCATGAATCATATGCCTCCTCATGCCTTCTTGGCCTTGGCATCTACCTCCTTTCAAGGAGCCTACTTCCTAATACTTCCTTCATACCAGTTCCCTTTCCAGTTCATTCCTATCTCTTCCTCTTCCACTTCTGTACCAGCCATCCAGGATTTACTCCACTCATGGCATGCTATCGATATTTCTTTTTGGGTGTACCTATCATGACTCCTATGCTACTTTATTAACCCGCGGCCATCCTGCCACACGTATCCCTCCTGCTGCATGTATCGAGTTTATAACTCCAATCATCATTCATTCATCAGCACCCATGTCTGCTCACTCACATCGTTCAATCAAGCCAGTCTGCATTATCCTCGGTCTCCTCATGAGCACATCTGGAGTCTCCTCCTGAGCACCTCATACCACTCTTGGGTAGCTGCTACCTCATGTTCCTTCTTTGATCTGTGCTTTCTTTTGGGGGTTTTACATATCCCACCATCATCTTCCCTACTCATATTCTTATTTAGCATCATACGTCCTTAAATCAAAACATCTGGATACCCCTTGCTCCTCTGACTTCTACATGGATCTACTCCTTCCCAATGAACATTCATGCAAACCCTTCTTGGGTTCCTGCTGCCTCATGTTCCTCTGTCATCATCCTCCCTACTTATACCCCTCATTAATGAACCATTCTCTTGACTGACATACATTCTCAAATCAAACATCATCAGCCTGGAGGGAAGGTGACCTAAGCCTTGGATCCCCAGAGGTTTCCTCCTTAAAGGGGGGTTTTCCTCTCCTCCATGCCAATAGTCATAATATTAGTTAGTTAGTGCTTTCTTCAGGTTAGTTAGTTAGGTTCTGCTGTTGGATGGAGGTGGATGGTGGCTAGAGCTTTCCCCTCTTTCCTTAGGAAGTCAGCCCTTATCATCTTTTCAGAATTCATCATCCTCGCCTCTTCGACGCTTGACATCTTTGGGTATTCTTTTTGGGCTTCTTCCTAACTTACCTTTAGCCAACGCAATCATTTCCATGGCACCTGTAGAGGGGAACCTTTCTCTAGGGTTCCTTGTGTCGTACCCCTACAGGGTGGTATATCCCATGGATAGAGAGGCAGAAAGCCATAAAGTAAATCAAGTTACATAAGCATCTCATATCTCATCCAGTTGAATAAGCACATCAAATGGGAGGACTTTAAGCCCGAGGTTTGATGGGTGGAGCAACAACGTCACTTCCCTATTGGGCTTAAAAGGTCACGCATCCTGGAGCAGAGTCCAGTATTAGTTTTTTGTTGCCCACCATCCACCTCATCTCCTCCAGTGGCTCGTCTCTCTTTCCTGTGGGCTTCTTCCTAACCTACCTTTAGCCGATGCAATCATTTCCATGGCACCTGTAGGGGGGAACCCTCCACTAGGGTTCCTTGCATCATACCCCTACAGGGTGGTATATCCAATGGATAGAGAGGCGGAAAGCCACAAAGTAAATCAAGTTACACAAGTATGTCATATCTCATTCGGTTGCGTAAACACATCAACATTTATTTATTGGCCCCTTCAGATCCACATTTCAGCTCACAATTCCCCTCCCCAAAACATAGATAAAAACTTGTAGAGTGGGATTATTAACTTTTCCATCAGAGCGATGGCAGAAAGTGCTGCTCCCTCATGGTGAGTGGAAACATTAAACCTGAAGGGGACAGTTAGTGAACTTAGCATTGAAAATGAAAGCATTCAGTGAGCTTGGGAAAACCAACTGAGTTTGGATTATTCAAATAGAAACAGTCTTAACAGAGAAAAGTAATGTTTATACTGAATGCTGCCCAATGGCAATTTTAATTTGCAACAGAATGGCAGTTGATTGAGTCCTTGGGGGTTCAGCTGACCAGAACACTCCACTTTGAGCTGCACCGACCAGTGGATTGAGCTCTTGGGAGTCACACTAATTGGGATCCTCTCCACGAGCTGCACCCAGTGACAGATTCATTCCTTGGAGGTTTTACTGACTGGGATCCCTGTCTATCAACATTGGTAAGAGGCAGATCAAGTCCTCAGAAGTCCTGCTGTCCTAGATCCTCCTCCCCAAACTGTACCAAGCAAAGGATTGAGTTCTGAGAGGTGTGCTGCTTACCAGTTTTCACCTCCATGAACCACAACAGATAGTAGATCAAGTCCCTAGGGGCCACATTGACCAAGATCCACTCTGTGAGCCATACCTGATGGTGGATCAAGCCCTCAGGAATCCCACTGAGCAGAATCCCCCACTGGGAGCTAGAACAGGTGGTAGACCATGTCCTCGGGGTTCCAGTGACTAGAATCCCACAACACAAGCTGCACTGGTTGGTTCATCCTGTTCTTAAGGGTCCTACATGCAGGAAAACCTCCTCCATGAGCCACAATGGGTGGCAGATCAAGTCCTTAGTTGTCCCACTGACCAGGATCCCCATCATGGGCCACACTGGGCAGTGGATTGAGTTCTTGGATTTTACTGACTTGTGAGGGCTGCAACTTAAAAACTGATACAAAAACACTCCACCAATAGAATAACTGGGATCCCAGCACCACTGTACCATTAATTTTTTTGGTATGAGAGCCAGTGTGAACAAAGGTTCAGAAACTGGTATAGAGAGCCATGTAAGATTCTCTTAGCCAAGGAGAAGAAGAAGAAAAAGAAGAATCAGCATTTATACCAAGATTTTTATACACAATGTATCCCAAAGCACTTTACAAACAATGCTAGACAGCCAGTGAAGTGACTGAATGTGTAATGGTGGCCATATTGCACATCAACAACCCCACACAGCCTTTTACAGGAAGGCGAATATTGGCCAGGACACCAGGAATGTCCCCTACTCTTTGGGAAGAATGCCTTGGGTTCTTTTACTTCCACCTGGACACCCACCAGGACAGCACAAGGATGGGTAGAAAGGACCTCAGTTTGATGTCTCTTCCAAAGGATGGAACACAACAACAGTACAGCACCCCCCAATACTGCACTCAGGTGCCAGCATTTAGCAAGAGAGCCTTCATATACTGTATTTGTTAATATAGTCTACTTCATAGACTGCACTACCAAATTGAAATTGCATGTGTAATTGCACTAAAAATTAAGCGTGGTCACCTGACTGTCTTCAAACCTAAACTAAAATCTTCCCTGAGAAGCCACTGGGAAGCCATTTAATGCAATGTTTTCCACCTTAATGAAGTGACAAGGAGGGTCATGAAATATTGGCGATTAGATGCATAGTCACTATGGGCTTCCTTGTATACACATAATGGCCCCTATGCACGAATGGGCACAGGTTACATGCCAAAGGTGTGTAACCCACCCACACAACTCCACATCTGCAGACAGATGCGCACCCGGGGGTATGCACAATGGATGCATACCTGACCGTGGCCCAGCCCCCCCATATGCACAGGACTCCACAAGGTGGCCTGGGGCTGGGTCACGGGTCCAGCCAGGCATACAATTGGATGTCTGTTCTGGACAGAGAGTGAATCCCTTGCATGGATAGGCACAGGTCCAGGTGCTTGAATGTCCACCACAGGCACCCAGACTCATGCACACATGCCCCTACCCACCCGTCACACTGCAAGGCCACTTCCCATATCAGCAACCCTACCCCCCCATGACCTGGACTGCTGCGGCCCATCACCAACCTGGGACCCTTCCTGTTGGCAACCACAACTGCTCATGGTCACCCCAACTGGCATGTTGACAGGCCATTGTCCCCTCCTGTGGCACCAACCCCCCCACAGCACCACACACCCACCCCATACATGTGTTTTGATGCCCCTGAGATGGCCAGCAGCACAGCCCTCCACTCACCACCAAGGCCACTGGCCATCTTACATACATTGGGGTGCATCAGCTGTCCGCACCTGGGTAAGTCAGATGGTCAGCGGTTGTGGCAGTGTGTGGAAGGCTGTGCTGCTGGCTGTCCCATGGAGTGGCACTGGCATGCAGGTATGGGGCTGGTGGTGTCTGTGCTGTGGGGGGGCAGGGCACATCTGTGTTGAGGTTGCATCACGGCACACAGCAGTGCAAGAACAGCCTCACCAGTGGGAGGGAGGTGGTACTGCCATGCTGACTGGGGCATGGGCACTGTCGGGTGGGAGGCTGCTAAGATGCTGTTAGGATGGGGTGGCTCAGTGTGCTGGGGGTGGGCAGCTCTCTTGCCTCTGAGGCTAGGAGGGACTCTGTGGATACGCAGACTTTGCCGCGTACTGTGGTTACAGCAGGGTCCCCCATTGTGTAGCTGACAGTTCACTGCACCCCTCTACGGATACACTATGTGCTGCTGTGCATGGCACGTAGTGCCTCCATGACCCATGCCCATCTCCACATGTTGCAGTCCATGAGTAAGGTGCATTGGGGCTGCACACCACATTCTGTACATCCCATGTGGGGGTGCAATGGGTGCAGAGTGGCAACGCACCACACTTATGTGGCACATAGCCACTCCTTGGGATAGTGCATAGGGCCCATTAAAATTTGAAATAAAACTTGAACCTAGTCAGTGAGTCGATCTTTAGTCCAATTTCTGAAGTACTGTCAGGTCTTTGGAGCAGGCACCTGCTACTGTGTTTTATTTCCAAGGAGGGAGGCCACATTGAGAACCTTATATTTCTGAGATTCAGTTCCCCTCCATACTGTCTACATTTGAGATACCTTCCATAAACTCCAGAAATTCAAGAAAGATAAGACAATTATAGTTAAATTTATCTTTCTGTCTGTGTCTGTGAGCAGTTATTTATTCCATGTGACTTGTTTTCAGATTGCAATCCATCATCCTATTGAGTGGCTTTCCTCCTCAAGTCATAACCGAGTAAATGCCTTGGTTGCTAATGATCTCACTAGCAGGTCAGTTGTGGAGATCAAGGAATACCTGACGAGGCTGGGAGACAAACTTTCATCCAATTCACCTGGCATCTCCTTCTCTGAGATCCTGCCAGTCTGGGAGAGGGGAGCAGATGGATGGAAGTTCAAAGAAGGGGAGATAGGGGAGCTAAACATGTGGCTCAAGAGCTGGTTCCAGGAAAAAGAACACAGATTTGTATTTAACTGGTAACAGTTTTTGGAGAGAAAGTGCTTCAAATTCGATAGACTGCATCTGACTAAGGAGGGAGTCAGTGAATTGAGGCAGAAGTTTGACGTATTTGCAGAATATTTAAACTAGCAAATGGGGAGAGGGGTGCAGCACCCAATACATTGAATGGGAAGAACACCCCTCTACCCTCAGCTAGTGATCAAACATGAGTTCAGCATGTTTGTGGTTCATTTGCATCACCCGGTAAGGAAAAAGGTCCAGCTCCCAATACGATGCTCAGGGGAAATATCGGACCTTGCCCAACAACTAATATACCAAAATATGGCCAATGGAAAATCATGCACACAAATGCCCACAGTCTGGGAAACAAGATCCCAGACCTGCAGACAACAATGACAGAGGCTAAACTGGACATAGCAGCCATTAGTGAGACAAGGTTCACCAGTAACCACACTTGGGATTCTTCAGTACCAGGCTATGTACTGTTCAGAAGAGACCGAGGGGCAAAATGCGGGGTGGGGGTGGCCCTTTATGTCAATGAAAATATCAATGCTACAGAAATTCAGAATGCACATAAGGAGCCAGAAAAACTGTGGGTTACCTGGAAACAGGAAATGGAAGAGCCATACAAACTGGGGTTGTCTACAGGCCTCCAGACCACCGGGAGGACATAGACAAATTACTGTTATAAGATATACAAAACATGACAGCTAAGGTGGGGTTTGGATAATGGGAGACTTCAACATGCCACATACAGATTGGTCAATATCGGCAGGAACATTTGCCAGAACTAGACACATAGTGGATTCCCTGCAGGTTCAATTTGGCCACTAGAACTAAATCATCACATTCCAAGGCAAAAATATGGGACTTCAGAGGAGCTGATTTTGATAAGATGGCCAGCAGTGTTAAGCTAGCCCTAGCAAGAAGAAATACAGGTGAGGGGGTACAGGCAAAGTGGGCAAGCATTAAGGATGCAATACTTGAAGCAACATCCCATTGTGTTAGGGAGAAAAGTAAGAGCAAAGAAGGGGGAAACCACTTTGGTTCTCAAAAACAGTAGCAGAAAAGGTCAGAGTCAGAAGGCTGGCCTTCAGGAAATATAAGGGAATGCAGTGGGACAAAGATAGGGAGGCATACCAAACTTCCCTAAGGGAAGCAGGGAAGGCAGCAAGGCAGGCAAAGGCCCAAACCAAGGAAACACTAGCATGAACAGTAAAAGAAGGGGACAGGACTTTCTATAGATATATTAGTGAAAGGAGAAAGTCTAGAGGTGGTATTGTTAAGGTCAAAGGGGATAAGGGGGACTGTGTGGAAGAGGACCAAGGAAAAGCATCTATTCTAAATAAATACTTCTGCTCAGTATTTACTGAGGAGAAGGTAGGGCAGGGCCCACAGCTCAGCACCAGGGGCACATGGGTGAAGGAGGTATGCACAAGTCCCTTCACAAAAGAAAGGGTCTCACAAGAGCTCGCTGAGCTCAGGGTGGACAAGGCAATAGGCCCTGATTGCATACATCCCAGAGTACTAAAAGAGCTATGGCTGGAACTAACATTATCAGAACTGTTTAGTGAGTCTCTGAGCATAGGAGAGGTCCCAGAAGACTGGAGAAGGGCTCATGTGATCCCGCTCCACAAGAATGGAAGCAGGGAGGAGGCAGGAAACTACAGACCAGTCAGTCTTACCTCAGTAGTGGGCAAGATTATGGAGGCACTCCTTAAGGAAAGATTAGTACAATACCTGGAATCTGTAGAAGCACAGGATCCAAGAAGCATGGGTTTACAACAGGAATGTCCTGTCAAGCTAATTTCATAGATTTCTTTGACTGGGTAACCAGAGTAGTGGACCAAGGGGGTGCAGCTGATGTTGATTACCTTGACTTCAGCAAAGCTTTCAATACTGTTCCACACAGAAGATTGATTAATAAGCTGGATAGGCTCAGGGTGGGTCTGAAGTTGGTCAACTGGGTTGCAAACTGGTTGGTGGGCAGAAAACATAGAGTGATGATAAATGGTATACAGCCAGAAGAGGTGCAAGTCACAAGTGAGGTACCTCAGGGATCAGTCTTGGGACCAGTCCTCTTCTATATCTTCATCAGTGACATTGCAGCTGGACTGGAGGGTAAAATGATCAAAACATTCAAACATCTTTTTTTTTTTTATAATTAATCATCTTTATTGTTTTCACAAACATCCCAACCACATAAACAGAAAATGAAGTACTGAGCTGAAAGTGCAGAATAGAGTCACACAAAACACCCAATTGCTAACTTCACACTTTCAGTTGGAATATGAAACATCCTCCCTCCTCCCCCTCTCATCCCCCCCACCCAAGGTTATGGAAAGAAAGGAGCACCTTAATTATCTACCCAAAGGCATTCTAGGAGCTGGGTTTCCAAGCCATAAGGAGTGTTTCTAAAGAGCTCCAGAGCGACATATATGACTTCTGCCTGCCTTGGATATATGCGATATGTTTCTCCAACTGCAGCGCTAAGGTGCATTCACGGTACCACTCCATCAGAGATGGGGGCTTATCAGCCGATCAGTGTCTTAAAATTAACAATTTCGCCACAGCTGAAACAAGCGACATTTGTGCCTTTCTAATCTTGGGGGTGCCTGCTGGAAAAAGACACAGCAAACATGTCTCAGGGGTGAACATATTAGTTAAGCCAAGGATAGGGTCCAAGAGACTATTAATGGCACTCCAAAAGTCCCGCATTACAGGACATGACCATAGCATATGATATAGAGTGCCGTCCCCCTTCTTGCATTTCCAGCAAAGAGACGTGTCCTTTACCCCACGCCTACATAGACGAGATGAAGTTAGATACAAATGATGCATTATGTTGAAATGCACCATCCTGAGTCTATCTTGTTTTATGCATTTATACATTGTACTCCAGAGCTTTTTCCAAAGGTCAGGAGTGTCCGGGATGCCTAACTCCCTTACCCAGTAGTAACAGACCCCTGAGGGGAGCCTATGATCCCAATCCTGAAGTAACTTGTAAACTTTGGAAACTGCACGTGGTTGTACAGCTATAGCTAGAAGGCGTCGATATCCTTGACCCCATAGTCAGCTGGGGACGTCTGAGGGAAAACCGGAGCTAGGGCCTTACTAAGTTGCAGCCACTTAAACAAATCTCGGTCCGCAACACCCTGAGACTTCATCAAGTGATCGAAGGGTAGCGGGCTACCATGCGCCCAGAAGTCCGAGACTGTAAAGTGACTTATCTGGGGCCAAAAGGCCGTGGCCACGGTAGTACCCCCCACCTTAATATGCGGGTTTTCAAAAATAGGTTGGCTGTCTGATAGATACCATTTGGACCCAAGATAGTGTTGCAATTGTTGAAATGCCTTTAACGACCATCCCATAGGGTTATTTTTCAGAGGTTTAGGGGTAGCTGATGGGGAAACAAATAGCAAGGCCCGTAAAGAGCTCTTCGCTGTCTTCGCTAGACCATGCTCGATGTCCAGCCATAAAGGTAGATAGGCCGAGTGCCTACTCCAATCACTCCAAAAGCACAATTTACAAACGTGCTGTGCCGCATAATATAGGAAAAGAGAAGGAGCAACTAAGCCACCCTTTAGCTTTGGGGATGTCAGCTTAAGATAAGATCTGCGGATACTCTTCCCCTGCCATAGAAAGGAATTAAACATCCTCTGTAAATTAGAAAACCACCTTCTCGAAAGGTACACCCCAAGCATACCCAGGGGGTATAATAATCTAGGCAAAATATTCATTTTTAAGATATTCAACCTACCCCAAAGGGACAAAGAGAGCAATCGCCACCTGTCCAAATCTCCCGATATGGTTTGAACTAGGCTGCCTAAATTGTTCCTAATCATCATACTCAGGTTTGTGCTAATGTTGATACCCAAGTATGTTAATGATTTTGCCTCCCAGCAAAAGCCAAAAGTCAGCAAGTCTGCCTTTATAACATTATGATTTAATGGAAGGATCTTCGTCTTTACTCGATTTAAGTTATAGTAGGATAACTTGGAGAAAGAATTGATTTCGTCCAAGATAGCCGGGAGTGAAGTCTCCGGATTTTCAATGTGTAGTAACACATCATCAGCATAAACCGAGTGTATATAGTTGGTTTCCCCCACCTGTATACCTTTAATGAGCGGATTTCCTGCCAATCTGTGCAAGAATGGCTCTAGGTATAAGTTAAATAATAGCGGGACAAGGGATATCCTTGCTCGTGCCTCGTTCTAACTTTATTACTGGCGACAATATCCCGTTGCACTTAACTCTAGCAAAGGGAAAGGAATATAAAATTTGCACCCATCTCAAGAAAACCTCTGGTAAACCAAAGGCCGACAGAGTAGCAAATAGGTAATCCCAGGACACTCTGTCAAATGCCTTTTCGGCATCCAAAGAGACAAGTACTGCTGGGGTTTTGGACTCTTTGGCCTCCGCGATAAGGTGTAATAGTTTCCTCAGGTGATCTTGGGGTGATCTCCCCACCATAAAACCCACTTGTTCCCTGCTGACCAGTTTGTCCATAACTTTGAACAACCTGTTAGCAAGAATTTTCGCATAAAATTTTAATGTCCGTATTTAGAAGAGATATCGGTGATAACTGTCCATACTAAAGGGATCCTTCCCTGCTTCAAAATTAATGAAATCGTAAGCCTCTTGGAAACTTGGGTCAGATAGTCCATTGTCAAACCAATATTGGAAGACTTCCAACAAGATTGGGGATACTAATGGGAGACATACCTTGTAAAATTGCTGGGAACCCATCAGGCCAGGGACTTGTCTAAGGGCATCTGTTGGATAGCTTGATGGATCTCTAGAACCGAGATTGGGCACCAAAAGGCCGTATCCTCCTCAGCTAACTTTGGCAGTGCAACTGAACTGAGATACGAGGTAATATCATCTGTTGAAGGTTTGGATTCGGACCTACCGTATATAACCTCTGAAATACACCCCAAATGCCTTCGACATTTCCCCGGGTCGTGCAGACCTGGTCACCCTGCCCACTCTGAATGCCCGCAATGAAATGAACTGAGTCTAAATAGCGGATCGCATGGCGAGTAACTTCCCGGCTTTCTCCCCTATATCCAGATATTGGAGCCTCGTCCGTAAAAGGGCCAGTTCCGCCTGCTGCAATATTAAACCAGAGTATTGAGCTTGCAACTGATGGAGCCTTGCCCAATTTGCCTCGGTCGAGAAACGGGATAGACTATTCTCTACGTCCCTGATCGAAGTTAGTAGGGAGTCCAATTTCTCCCTCTGAGCACGTTTCTTTCTAGAGGCTATCTTAATCAGCTCTCCCTTAAGAAGCATTTAAGGCAGCCCAAATTAGGTCCCTCTGGACTACTGAGCCTTGGTTATCTTCCAAGAAGCGCTTGATAAACTCTTCAATGTGCCTCAGGAGGATTCTTCCTTCAGCATCTGACAGTTTAGTTTCCATTACGGAGGCGTCTACACCCCAGGGCTAACCTGTATACCAAACTAACGGCGCATGGTCAGATATTACTCTAGCAAATATATCCGCCTGAGTTATACCGGGCATCGTAGATGAGCTGACCAGAATGTAATCTATTCATGAATAAGTCTTATGTACCGGAGAGAAAAAGGTGTATTGCCGCAACACAGGATTAATTATGCGTCAAGCATCAACCAAGGTGGCCTTGTTGATGAGATCCTTCAAGGCCCTTTGTGCAGGGGATAAGCCTCACCTCTCTTTACACGATCTATCTAGGTCGTTCTGAAGAACTAAGTTCCAATCTCCCCCCAATACTGTAAGCTTTTCGGGATCGGATACCACCAGACGCTGCAATTTCATGAAAAAAGCTGGGGAGTCACAATTGGGGCCGTATATAGAGCCCAATAAAATCGGTTGTGATTCAAGCAGACCATGTACAATAACGTATCTACCTTCAGGGTCCCAACTCTCGTTCTCCAATTTAAAAGGAATGTTCCTAGCAATAAGGATGGCAACCCCCCCCCTTTGTGGATGTCCCTGCCCCAAAAACTTGCGCTACCCATGCCCTTCTGAAGTAATAGATGTCGCTTCTTTTTAAATGTGTCTCTTGAAGAAACTCAATTTGTGCTCCCAATTGACGTAGGTGTCTTAATATAATTTGTCTCTTGACCCTATCCTTGGCTCCTTTAACGTTCCAGCTTATAAACTTGTATAAATTGCTCATTAAGCTCAATTGTATAATTAAAGGAGAGATGCATACAGAATGTCTCGGTAGGCTGTGCCACAACACTCCTTAACAGTATTGCAAGCTCCTGACTCAATACATCAAAGTTAGGCTCAGTCAAAATGTAACCTGGTATCCCACCCCAATGCTCCAAATCAACCACATCCCTTTGAAGCCCAACCATCCCCCTTATGAAAATCACCTCAACGAAGCCCTCCCACCCCGAAACAATGCATGTACCCCAGTTCCAAAGAACTGCCCTCCTAAACATAACACACCACATGATTCACCTCAAACAGCCCAATCTGCTCGACCCTCCCCGGAGCTCCCCCAATGAACCCACTACAATACAACTACTCTGTGATATCGAACTAACCTCATTACAGGGATCTTGTGCCCTAACTATATAAAGATTAACCCCAACAAACTAGTACCGCTACTGTCCGAAAATTAACTTAAAGCATTAGCTGATCCTCTTGGGTGGTCTTAATAGACCAATACCAAAATTAATTAGCACCCAAGTGACCACTGACTCCTTGTACATATGTATAAAAAAAAAAAAAAAAAAGGGAAGAGGAAAAAATCAAAGAAAATCCTTCGTATTCTGATCCTGGAGACAAGTCCAAAACACATGAAGTCACATAATATAAAAAATTAATTCAGAAGAACTATTATGAGACACTGCAGTTCTCCTATTTAGCCATCACAGTGCCGGGTGCTCAAGTTCAATGGTTCCTCGCCTGGCCAATGTCGATCCCAGGCTTCCACTCATGCCAGCTCCCTTGGAATGTCCAGTGACTTCTCTATATTAAAAAAAAAAAAAAAAAAACAAGGGGGAGGAGGAAAGGAGGAGAGGAAAGTCCATCAAATTCAAATCCTGCAGATAAGTCCAGGCCACATGAAGTCGCACACTATACAGAGTTAATTCGGAGAGTTCAATATGAAGATCTACAGTTCGCCTTTTAGCAACTCCAGTGGCAGGCACTCAAAAGTCGATGGATTGCAACGTCAACCAATGCCGGTCCCAAGTCTCCACTCATTCCAACTCCCCCGTAGAACGGGGTTAATACTGCATGCTGTGGTCTCATGTAGGGTCCCTTCCGGATAGGTGGCCAGCCCCCCCCCCAAAAAAAAAATAAAAATAAAAACTAGCGGGGCTAATCTGAGTCGTATTTTCAGCCTAAAATGCCAGCGACCCGAGATGAAGGAGTTAGTGAACTCAGAAGTACCCAGAATCACACAGTGACTTAGCCGCATAGTAAAAAATAATATAGGTCAACCTTGCCCACATCAGGAACACTGATAAGCAACATAAAAATTCTGTCATGCAGAACCGCAGACCGCCACCAGGGGGCGCAAGACATAACTCCTCCGACTGCCCCCAAGTATCATATTTAGGACTTCTTGGTATATCCCCCAGAGGGGCTAATTATTTATTCACTGAGGCCATCAGGATTCTCAACTGAAACAGTAAGATCGCCAGATGCAGAGTTCAAAACTAGAGAGAGATCACTAAGTATATTCACTTAAAGAGATCCAGGAAAATTACCTTCAACTCTTGCATTGCTTGTGCATAAGATTCGAATGATACTTCTCCTCGTGTTTGCCAGCAGGATTGCAGGGTATTTAACCTTATATGGCTTAGATGCTGCCACCAGCTTAGAAACAATCGGGTGCAATTCCTGTCTTCGTACTCTCACCGAGTGAGGTAAATCCTGGACGATCTGAATCTTCTTGCCCTCCCATAATAGCTCCTTCACATCCCTTGCTTTAGCGAGAACATGCTGTTTATCTAAATAATTCAAGAACCTCAAAATTAGTGGCCTGGGTGGCTGGCCTATAGGCAGGTAAGCGGGCGCATAAGGCTGGTGGCTCTCTCTCCCCGAGGGCCGCCCGTATTTTGTGGCAAATTTCTGAAGAAAAGTAATTACTTTCGTTTCTTTCTTCCTTTTCTGGTATCCCGATAACTATTAGGTTATTCCTTCTACTGCGGCCTTCTAAATCCTCTAACTTATCTTCTAGTTTCTTCATTCTCCGTTTTACACTGACTAATTCTGTTTTGTTCCTGTCTTGCTTATTTTCCAACTAAGTAATCTTGACTTCTGTGTCCCCGACCCTTCTAGTCAAAACATCCACCGCTTTTTTAATATCTTGCAAGTCTTCTGAAATAGGCATAGAGTCGTCTGAGAGGCTGCATGATTTCCAGAATCTGGTTTCCGACAAGGGAGTGTCGGATATGGGTAGCTTAGAAAGACTAGCGGCCTGCTATTTGGCCCGCTTTGCGGCCTTCTCTTTCTCTGGTGTCCGGGGAGGCGAATGCCTCAGCGGCGCCTTCTTCATATAAATTTCCATTCGCTAACTGAATTCAGACTCTGGATCACAGACCACAAGCGCACCACTCATTTTGAGACGATTTGGCTATAGGAATACCTCTACAAAAGGCCAAAATGAAGAGTTTAACTGCGGAGCTCCAGGAGTACACTGTCTGCTCTCAGGCTGCCATCACGTGACCTACATTCAAACATCTTAAGGGCATTAACAAGGTGAAAGAGTCTAACATGTTTCAATATAAGAAAAATAGCAGGACAAGAGGACACAGCATTAGATTAGAGGGAGGCCGATTAAAGGGTAATGTGAGGAAGTTCTTTTTCACAGAAAAGGTGGTGGACGCATGGAATGGCCTACCTCAGGAAGTGGTGGATATGAATACAGTGCAGGGATTCAAACAGGCATGGGATAGTCATAAGGGAGCAATAAAAATGAGTATGAATAGATAGGCCATTGACAGGGTACAGGCCTATGGCCGATTAATAAGGTAGAAAAAATGGGCAGACTGGATGGGCCTTGCGGTCGTTAACTGCCGTCAACGTCTATGGTTCTATGTAACCCATCAGTCTATGTAGTGGCTTTCCTCCTGAAGCCATAACTGAGTAAATATATTGGTTGCTGCTACCACAAAAATATTACAAAGATAAATTGCTAATACATTTCAAGATGGGTGGTTTGACCCCAAGGATAAAATGTTTCATTTTAGCTAATTTCAAGAGTTCAGCTACAATATAACAAATGAGACCTCAGATCAGTCAGGCTGCACCTTGGGACACTCCCAGAAGACATGTATGTGAGTTGACACCTGAGAGCACATCCTCCAACATTTGTCTGACAATACTGCCCACAAATGCTTCGTACTTAATTACAGGTGTTCTAATGAATCAAACTAAGACCTTTCACAGATCTTACCTAAAAGTGTTGAAGACCAGTGTTTTGTTTGCTAAATGCTATATATTGCGTAGCATTTGTGTTAGCTTTAGCTTCCCATTTTTGACTAATGAGACTGGGAGTTATGGAAAAATGTGAGTATTAATTTAGTTTGGAGATGGCTTTAACAATTCTCTTCTGCAGCAGCCCTGCCCCCCGAAGGTGGATAAAAACTTGCTGAGTGGGCTTACTAACCTTTCCCTTAGAGATTGAGATTTAACATTGTGTCACTCTTGAAGACAGCAGTGAAAGCCCCAGTCAGGGAGTTCATATTTTTGCAGCAATTGAGAAAATGGTTTTACTTACCCCCTCCTCCAATCTTATAGTTGCCCCAAACATTGTAAGTCCACCATCTCCCACCTCATAAAAGTTGGATCTACTGTATATATTCCCCGTAGCAAAGTCCTTACAAGCTCTGACTGGATTTAATACACACACTGTACACTATTTGAAAGTTTTAACTTTTCAGAATTGACCACCAGGCTGTCATGGTGAATTACTTATGGAATCCTTACACCCAGGATGCTGAGCCCGACAGCCCGACATATCATTTGCTGGATGAATCACCATCCTGATGGTGGAAAGCCTGACACCACAATTATGGCAGTTTGGTAGGTGGGTGGGGGGCTGTCCCCAGCAGCCCCCTCACTGTGGGCTTTGCCACCTGCACCCCCCTCCCAAATACTATAATCAACTCCATGGTCATTGTATCTTCTGGTGTCAGGCTCTCCATCATCGGGATAGCAATTTGTCAGGCAACCAAAATGTTGGGGTGTTGAGCTTAGGATCATGTGTGCCGGGATTTTAATTTTGAGTTTCAGGATTTCACAATACTCCTATCATGGTCATCTTGGCCCATGGAATTGTGAAGTTTGTTACAGCTTTTGAATCTAATTCTGTCAGGGCAAAATCACCACTGTTACAATTGATTGGATCACCTTTTCCAACAACTGCCAACTTGGTTGTTGTCCACCTCTGATGTGTGTTGAGAGGTGCTGCAGTTGTCAAGCCACGTAATAAGCCTTTAAAGCTGGCACTCCTAGTCATCTTTTATACCTGCGTTCTGCCAGTATACCCTATTTTAATCCTGCACAAATTAATTTAAACACAGTTGTTCAGTATGTATGGGTTTCCTAGTGGATTATGCATTACAGATAGGAAAATCATAAAATAGGAAATAGAGCATTGGAAGGACATTTATATTGATGACCTCAGCTCTTCCATAGTTGGATAAAAGCAGTATGTTCCATCTATCATAGACATCCCATATTTCACTGATTAACTTACTGTAGTTCAGGGGCAGTAGTTTAAGTAGTTTCTGCCTGTCTGGTAATATACGACTCCCCAAGTACTGGAATCCCTATTTTTTCTATTTCACTGGGGCTAATTTCAGTAACTCTGGACTATGGGACCCACTTAGCAGCATGACTTCTATTTTATCAATATTCATTTTAAAAAAGAACATACTTTATTGAAATATTAAAGAGAACAAAGAAACAACATGCTAATCAATATTAATTTTAAAACCTGCCACTTTCCATACCTCTTTAATACCTCCAAATCTATAGGCAATCTATGTATTTGCTCTACCAGGTACATCAATGTGTCATCAGCAAATAATGAAATTACCTTCTCTTCTTCCAGTTCTATCCCTTTGATTGTCTAATTTCCTATGATGGCCTCTGCCAGGGGCATTATACTTAAGGTAAACATCAGTGGAGAGAGAGGAGGTACTATATCTCTGCTTAGTGCCGCTCTCTATCCTAAATAAGTCTTGCAGGGTGCTATTGGCTCATAATCTTTTCCTTTCTTCCATCCTTCCTCCCTCCCTCATGGAGATGGTAAAATCCCATTTCCAGATGCATCCTAGGGGAATGAGGGAGAGGGAGTTAACAATACAAGACGTACGAACGGATAATACACTGAAGGTGCAATACTAATAAGAAAATAAAACACAATGCAATGAAAATACATTAAAATAAAAATAATAGTCAAATGCATACAGATGTGCAGTCATGAAGTACAGCCAGATAGTTGGGTCAACAACAAAAAAATACAAAACAAGGTATTGAGGTACACATGCAACACAGAACTAGGAGCAACCTCCAGATAAGGAGCATAATCACCACCTAGCCCACGAAGGTGCAAGAGTTATAAGTGTCAGTGCAGTAAGGTTGGTACAAGAGCACAACATACCAGATGTGAATCACTGGTGAGGAGCAGGTTAGAGCCAAGCAGACCAGGTGCTAAGGGGAGTAGGAAAAAGCTCATATGCAGGGAAAAGGGGAATAACGGGACTGCTAACAGGGAGGGGGACACACAAGGATAGAGGTCAGTTACAGGTGCAGAAGGGGAAAGAAAATTCATGAAGAAGGGATTTGTGGGAGGAGATAGATGAGGATAAATGTACAGACATAGGAAAACAGGACCAGATCTTAGGAAAATAATATGTGAAGGTAGCTTGGTTCATAGAGGTTTTCTGGAGGGGAGGGTGAGGGAAAGGGAAGCAGTGTTCCAGGGGTAGTATTACATAGTGTCTGCATTCAGGTTCTTTCTTTGTTCCCAAAGTGGAATTGACATAATGGGCTCAAATCAGATATATCTGGGTAGATTGGTACAAACTGCGGCAAACAGCAGATTATGCTAATCAGCAGTGTACCAAGGAACTGCAACCCATTCACTATTGGAAGGGGTCCCGGTGCAAAATTCCCACAGATTGCAGCACATGTTGCTATGCACCATAGGTAAGGTGCATGGGAGAGTTTTACCACAAGCTGAGACAAGGTCAGGCAGTTTTGGCGCCTAGTGCTGGTGACCCACCTGGAGGATGATGGTGTCATGCAGGCAGCACCATGGGCAGAGGAGGACAGGTAGGGAACAGATGGATGGCAGAGGGTGGCAACAACTCCATGATGGGGACACAACATGCCTGCTGCCATATTGTAGTTTCCTGGCGGGGAGCCACATTCTGGGATCCATGGGGGAGTGGTTCAGTGGGAAAAAATAACAGCAGAATAAGGCCTTGCCATCTACCTAGTCTGCCCAAGCTTACAATCCTCTCAGTATCAGAATAGTGATTCCCTGCTATCCATTCCTCCCTCACCTTTGACATGCCCCTCTCCCTACATTCCCCACTTCCATGCAACTTTCTCTTTTACCCTATCCTATCCCCTCTTGAAGCAATCTACAGTCATGATGGAGATGACTTCCTCTGGCAACTCATTTCACTTTGCTACCACCCTTTCAGTGAAAAAGTGCCTCCTCATTTTCCTTTTGAAGTGCCCCCACCCACCAGTTTGAACCAGTACCCCCTAGTGGTCCTGTTCCCACTAAGGATGAATAGATCCACAGAGTTCACTTTGCTAAAACTGTTGAGGTATTTAAAGGTTCAATCATGTCACCCCTCTTCCTTCTATCCTCCAGGGAGTATATACTGATATTCCCCAAGCCTCTCCTCATATGGCCCACCCTTTTGTCCTTGGATCATCTTGGTTTTCCTTTTCTGCACTGTGCCAAGTAAGTTGATGTCTTTCTTCAGGTAAGAGTTCTAATACTGCACACTGCACTCCTGATGGGGCCTAACCATTGATGACCTCTGCCTTTTTACTGGCTATACCTCTGGCTATACATCTTAGCACCCTATTCACCTTGGCTGCTGCTTTCTTGCAGTGTGCCAAGTGTTTCATGTCACTCATGATGATTATATTCAAGTCTTTCTCCTATACTACCTTGGGGTGACCTGCACACCCACCAGCCAATATGTGGTGTCTGGTTCTTTTGTCCCTAAGTGCAGTACCTTGCACTGTTTGTCATTAAATCCCAGTTTCCAAATACCCGACCATCTCTCTAGTTAAGCCAGGTCTTCCCTAATGTTCTGTCTCCCTTTCTCTGTGTTAACCCTCCCATAGAGCTTTGTATTATCTGCAAAGAGGTGTATTGTGCCTTTTACCCCTTCAGCAATATTACTGATGAAGATGTTGAATAACATAGGGCCGAGCCCTGAGCCCAGTGGGACCCCACTCGTGACTGGCCTAGCATTCAAGAATTATCCCCTGACCACCACCTTCTGGTTTCTATCCCATAACCAGTGTTCTACCTACCTGACCAGTTTCACCCCAACACCCAAGTCCTCCAGCTTCCCAGTCAATCTGCTGTGGGGAACAGAGTTAAGGGCTATATTGAAATCCAGATATAGTTCATTCACTGCTTGACCTTTGCCCCCTGTCCTTATTATCCCATCAAAGCAAAATCAGTTAGACTGGTCTGGCAGGATCACCCCAACATGAACCCATGCTGCCTCTCATCATGGAGTCCATTATCATCCAGAAAGTGTATCAGCCTTTCCTTCGGAATGATCTCCAAGAGCTTCCCCACTATCAAGGTCAGACTAACTGGTCATCCCTCAACCCACTCTTATGCAGTGGCGCTATGAGTGCTGTTCTCCAGTCCAGGGGAAACTCTCCTGCTTTAAAAGAGGTGTTAAACTGGTCTGCCAGGGGGGCCCACCAGCACATCCTCTAATTCCCTCAGGACCCTTTGGGTGCATGCCATCCAGCCCAGAGACTTGTCCACCTCCAGGGCCTTTAAACCCTTCCTCACCCTATCGATTTCTATCTTCCTGTCTGTGGCCCCCCTCCATTGCCCCCCCTTTTCCCTGAGTGACTAGGCTTCCCTCCTGTTTCAAGAAAACTGAACAGAAATACTCATTAAGTACCTCCACCTTTTCCATTTTACCCTCCACCCACCCCTCCTCCTTCTTCAGCCTGACTGTCCTGTCCTTGATAACTCAATGCCTCAGCTACTGTATCTCTTTAGGTTAGTAAAGGAAGCTTATTCCAGGTTGCTTTGCATGTAATTTTTTTATATCTCTCAGTCATTGCTTTACACAAGTGGAAAGCTAAAGGCCTGCATGCTTTGCTCCCATAACCACAGTATCTCTGGTTTATAAAACAGAGCTACAGTATTCTTTGATTTTTATTAATCCATTCATTCTAGTTCTGCCTTTATTTCTTTATCTGTTTGGCTAACTCAGTTTTTCTTGTTTGTTTATGCCCCCACACACCAGTCTGCTAACTTTCTGCAAAGCTCTTCTGGATGCTGGCCAATTGGCATTTCATATAGGTGGAATATGATATAATTTGCCCCTGACTACTGCCCTCAATCCATCCTATGTAAATTCCAGCCTAGAGTTCCTCATGGTTTTGATTTCAAGATATTAGTTTAAGGAATATATTGCTACAAATTCCAACAATGGCACTAGGTCATAAGGGCGCCAGTCTGAATAGCGCAGTGAAAAAATGCACGGTTAAAAAATGCTGTCACTTACGTTCTTGCAGGGGGCTCCACCACCAGCCATTTCTAATAGATCCTAACTCTGGAGGGAGCAGATCATGGGGAAAGATGAAAATTGTGGGACCATGGAATACTGTTTCCATGGCCCTTGTAACAAAAGTAAAGTCTCGATACTGCAAGGATCTAGGGAGCCCAGGATTAGAACCCTGGTCTCCAGTACCACCTGGCTGAGGTGCTCCATGCCTCAGCCCTCCACATCACAGAAGCAGCTTGGCCAGCCTCTGGAATTCTGCTGCCCTTGTCCTGTGTCATCACCATGTACAGTGACCAGGGAAACGTTTACTGCCTTGCACACATAATCACAGTTTGCTGTCTGCGATAGCGCCGTACAGACTAGCGCTGTGTTGTGCAGCGCTATTCCTGCAGCACCATTATAACTGTGTACCACCAACAACATTACATTATTTTGCATCAGGATGGAAATGTAAAAACTGTACATGCTGCCTCAAGCTGATGGAAACAAAGCAGATACATACTTTTCTGTCTGTTGTAAAATTCTTTTTTATGTGTAACAACCCTCTCCTTTGAGTAGGGGGAGAATGTTGATTACTAGTAGGTGCCATGCTAAGACTGGCTTTTGTGCTTCAGTCTGGCAGGGGTTAACATAAGTGAGAGGAGCTCAAATGTACTTTAGTCTGGGGCAGACAGTTTAGTTTTAGATCTGGGGGTGCAGAGGCAGACCTGATCTCCAGTAAAGCAGCCCCTAGGCCCTACAGCTGAGAATAAATGGTTACTATAAGCGGGAGCATCAGAAGGGCATGGGAACTGTGAGTGGCCCCCCACAAAGAGGAACCATAATGGCTTACAAAAATAAATTAAAAATACAATGCAGAAGGATTAAATAAAGTGCATATAAAGTAGGATTAAAAGATTGTCATTATTTCTAAAAAATGCTCGGTGAGAATATTACATACCTGGTTATCATGCCCTCCCCCCACCTGATACCATTAATAATCTGCCCCCACCTACCTAACCTGACCCCAAAGGCCAAACAGTACAAATTCTTCCCCCCGGCTTCTGATCCATGATGGGAGTAACCAATAGATTAAGACATATTCTGGCTGCTCAGTCAGTACTTTGTCCCCCAGTCCTGTAATGCCAGCTGTCAGCTGAGAGCTCTTTGAGGTATGCAGAAAGAGGTGGAACATGGAGAGACTGATGATGGCAGGACAACCAGATATATAACATGCCCACAGGGTATTCATACATACTCTAATATCATCCCTGCTTTCAAAATGGCTTAGGAGTATAAAGTAGGATGATACTGGAGGGGCTGTTAGGTTATTTTAAGTTCTAAGTTTAAGGTATTTATTTTACGTGATGTCTTTCTGGGTACTCAAAATGCTTTATGAAGCATATATAAACATATAAAAGTAATAACCAGAAAAAAACCTGAACAGTCCACCCAGTCTGTTCCAAGAGACCCTACTTGAAGATGCTTTTGTCTTCTTCCTCCATCCCAATCATTCCTTCAGATCCCTTCTCTCCCCATCTGACAACTCTATTATACTCTATGTATCCCACATCCTCCAGTGTCTTTGCCTCCATAACATTGTCAGGGAGCTTGTTCTACCTATCCAGCACCCTTTCTATGAAGTATTGTTTACTAATAGTCTTTTTTAAATTTCCCCCACTATCTTAAAGGGAAACTGTCGTCAACAGGTTTCTTATTGTCTGAATGACCATAAACAGCTAATTTGAGTGAGCCATTGTGTTTATCTGTGAGTCTTTGCAGTCCAGAGTTATTCATATGTAAATCAGCCTGTAATTAGGGGCTGGGGGCAGCCATATGTTTTAGGCTCCTGACAGGAAATGATGTCACCAAGGATGTTGGATCTCCATTGACTGTAGGTTAAATAGGAAATTGTCTGTTTTATTACGTGTTTTGAGGCTTTATTAAAAGACTTTCTATGTTTATAATATTTGTTTTGTATGTGCATTGAAACTAGTGAGTTATCACCTTTACATTTCAAACTGTTAGTAAAAATAATCCATCTTTAGGGTTGCTTTAACCTTTAGGCTGTACTGCCAGCTGATCATCAAAAACTATACATCTCAAGGCTGGCTCTGTGGTGCCAACATGCTCTACTTATATATATGGGGTGACCAGATAAAGCCACTTTTTATTTATTTATTTTTATTTATTTATTTTTATTTAGCTTTTGTTGACCGGGTAAGTGCACTAGACAAATCCTGCCTATTTTCAGGCACGACCCGGGGGAGGGGGATACAGATGAATGCCAACTGACCTTGAACCAGATTAAGCTGTTGGTGGTATTTTTAGTGAATGAGGGAAATTTAGCCAGGACACGGAAATTCCCTACTCTTTCGACAAGTGCCATGGGATCTTTAACATCCACCTGAACTACCACCAATCCAGGCAGATGGGACCTCAGTTTAACGTCTCATCCGAAAGACGGCACCTCAGAAGTGCAGCATCCCTCTCATGCTGCACTACAGTGTCAGTACTGGGATATTAACCCAAGTGCCAGATGTGGGAACTGAACCCACAGCCCTCTGATCTCCCGGCCTCAGAGGCGAGTGTGCTACCTACTGAGCCACTGACACTGACTTAACCTCCCTGTGCTCCCAAAACACACCCAGGAACAAGCTGTACTTGTGTGGCTTTCCTGGACAAAGACCTATTTGGAACTTTATCAAAAAGGTAAACAGTTAAAAAAAAATATTTCCTGTAGTCAGCAAGGTGAGTCCTATGCCACCCCCAACAGTCATCTCCAGCTACCACATCATACCTGGGTTTCCCATTATAATAAAATGTAATCTGATATCTTTTGAGCCCCTCCACCTGCCAGACACTGTCTTTATCAGATTTACCCCATCCCTAACCTGACCCCACCCCAATCAAATTCTGGGGCTTGCACAAATGGAAGGACAAGGATAGATTAGAAGCAGTGCAAATAAGGCCCACAAAGATGGCCTAGAGTATGGACATCAAGGCAATGCATACTGTATGGTGAAAGATTGAAGAGTCTCAACCTCTATTCACTGGAGGACAGAAGGGAGAAGAGGGACATGGCAGAAAACTTCAAGTTCAAGAAATGATTTGACAGAGTGGACACAGCAAGTCTGTTTAAACTAAGGAATGCCTCTAGTGGGAGTATGTGCTTAAAGGGGAACTGTCATCAACAGGGTTTCTTAATTCTGAAAGATCATAAAAAGCTAATGTGAGTAAGCTATTGTGTTTATCTTTGAGTCTTTGCAGTCCAGAGTTATTCATATGTAAATCAATCTGTGATTAACGGCTGGGGGCAGCCATATGTTTTAGGCTGCTGACAGGAAATGATGTCACCAAGAATCTTGGCCCTCCATTGACTGTAGGTTAAACAGGAAATCATCTGTTTTATTAAATGTGTTTTAAGGTGTTATTACAACACTTTCTACATTTATAATAATTGTTTTGTATGTGCATTGAAACTAGTGAGTTATCACCCTTACATTTCAAACTGTTAGCAAAAATAATCCATCTTTAGAATTGATTTAACCTCTAAGCTATACTACCAGCTGATCATTAAAAACCACACATCTCAAGGATGGCTCTGTGGTGCCAACAGGTATTGGGGCCCCACAATGTATCAGGATTTCTAAATCCTGCTTGTGTTCATGTCAGTGCAGATTTCTGGGGCTGCCACAGCACTAACTTCTGTCTTATTCCATTCCTTCTCTTACAGCCTTTTCTCTAACAATTTCAGGTGTGAACTCAGGTTTGTGAGATGCAAATGTGGCTACGTACCTACTGGCCTGGAATCATATGGCCAGCCTTGAAACATGTAGTTTTTGATTAACAGCTGGCAGTACAACCTAGAGGTTAAAGCAAAGTGCTATGAACAAGCTTCATTCATCCAGCAGAATGGGGTTTGATTCCAACATGCTCTACTTATATACTGTGTAGCCAGAATAAGTCACTTACCCTCCCTGTGCTCCCAAAACACAGCCAGAAACAAGCTGTAGCTGTGTGCCTTTCTTGGAGAAGGACAGTAAAAACAATCTGAGCATGTGTTGGAAACTCTAACTCCACGGGCATTTGTTGGTAGTTTCTCTCCAAATGTGCAAAATGGGCTTTTCGATACTCCACCTCATGAACAGTGGCACTATCAGTTTGTTAGCTGAAAGGTGATTTTGCACAGTGACTGCACCATTTTGGCACCACAGGTATGAAAACACATTTTGGAAAGGATGTGAAAAATGACAGTTGTACTGTTCATGAGGAGGTGAATGGCAATGTATAAAATCTGAAGTGAAAATATTAAAAATTTTTGAAGTCATGAGCGTGCATAGAAACTATGCAAAGCACGCCTGTAACACAATTGTTTTTTGGATTTTTTTAACCCGTTTTTCAACATAGGCATTTGTGGACCTCACCTCATGAACAGGGGCACTGTGATTTTGTTAATCTGTTCCAAAAGTTGATTTCCCACAGTGACTGTGCCATTGTGTGCCAGATGTGTGAAAACACATTTCAGGCAGGATGTGAAAAATGAAAGCTATACTGTTCATAAGGAGGTGTGAAACAATTGCAATGTTGAAAATCTGGAGTGAAAATATTAAAAATTGTCGAACTTACAAGGGTGCATGGAAACTGAGCAATGCACACTTGTATCACAGTCATTTTCTGGAATTTTTCCAACAAATTTGCAACATAGTATTTTTGGGACCCCGCCTCATCAACAGTGGCACTGTTATTTTGTTACTTGGTGCAGAAAGGTGATTCAACACAGTGACCATGAAATTACCTTTCAGAACCAAATAATGAGATGACAGTGCATGTGTTCATGAGGTGGGGTCCCAAGAACCCATGTTGAAACTTTGGAGCCAAAATTCAAACAAATGGCTGAGATATCCATCTAAGATGACCCCCCCCCCACACACACACACACATTGATGCAATTATACAGCTTACCAGCATTTCTTCATCTTACACTTTGGCTTTGAAGAGTCCAGACATGTTCCCGCTCCATTGAAGATTGCAGTGCTGGACCTCCTGGGGTAAGTATGGGGTGAAGATGGGGTGTGGGGTGGTGGGATGCACAGAGGGTGGGTGCAGGTTGGGGGAAGGGGCACTGCAGACAATGAAGGACCATTTTCTGTTTTTCAGGTACAGATAAAAAAATAAACATTGTTGGTGGTTTTCTTTCATTACAGGTGAAATAAAACGAATGTTGGGCACACTGGGGTGGTCTCCCAGTGTGCCCCATGATTTTTGGAGGGATGTAGGCCACACTGGAGTGGGCTTCCAGTGTGCTACACAATGGGCATGGAGGAGGAAAATGCTGACACAGTCGGCTTTGGTAATGACGGCACTGGGGTGGGCTCCCAGTGGCCACACAATGTGGGGGGGTGGGGGACATGCTGACATGGGATTGCACCCTATGTTGGCTTTGTTTGCGGAGCCACCATGTTTATTGAAGTGTTTAACCAGGAAAGGCACATACGGGAGGCATGTTGTCTCTGCTGCTGCATGATGAGCTTGTCTCAAATTTCTTTCAATTGCAGCACATTTCTTTCAAGTTGGTGGCACTTTACATAATTCTTGCATCAGCACTAGCATGCTGGCTAATTGGGGAATGAGGGATGCACACTTACTAAAGCATGCCCTGCATTCATCAACAGTGATACACCTCTGCATTTCTACTACTACCACAAAATGTTGCTTGCACACACACAAGACAACATAAAAATGATGTCCTCCTAAGAAAAAAAAAATGAAAAAACAGTATTTGCTTTTGTTACATTCCTAATTTATAAAACGTCAGCAACTTCAACAGCATCAGCCAACTGAGACATTTCTTGTTCCAAAGTACTAGGGGATTCTCCCTCATGATATGAATCTTGTTCACACTGCACCCATACAAGATATTGTATATACTGCTTATTTTTAAAAGTTATTCAAACCTTTGCTAGTAATAATAACTGAAACTGTGCATCAAGTTCCAGTACATCTTGTCAATGCAACAGAAGTTTCCTTCTCTTCTGCTGAGCAGAAAAAGCCAGGTCAGGGTATACATAAAATAAATATGCTTTATAAAACAAAGTACATTTCATTCTGGAGAGTTTCATAATTAAGTCCCGAACTGACTCAGATGCCAAGGCAATGAATATAGTGATGTTATCTTCAGGGGTTGTCTCTGCAGTATTGTTACCTCTATCCTTCTTAGGGACTCTAAAGGCTTTAGTTATAAATGGTGAATTATTGGCTGGGAGTTGCATACAAACATATGAAGAAGCCAGTAGAAGAAGGCCATTTGGTCTATCAAATCTGCTCATATTGCAGGGTCCACAGCTTGAGCTAAAGTCCCTGCCCTCCCTCCCCTCCTCCCATACTCCCTACCCATGATCATTACATTCTGCCAGGCCAATCCCAGCCTCTCTTAAAGCTGCCCACTGTCTTTAATGAGATTACCTCTTCTAGCAGTGCATTCCAAGTGTCCACCACCCTCTCTGTGAAGAAGTGCTTCCTGACTTCCCTCCTAAACCTCCCACCCTTCTGCTTAACACTGTGCCCCCTCATGTTATGGTTGCCACTCAGCTTAAAAGAGACTCTCCATATCAACCTTATTTATTCCTTTCAAGTACTTGAACATCCCAATCATGTTTTTTTTCCCGTCTCTCTCTCTCTCTCTCTCCTGTCTTCCAGGGAGTACATGTTCAGTGCCCTCAACTTCTCATATGCCCTACCCTGATGACCTGCTATCATCTTTGTAGCCCTCCTCTGGACCTTCTCCAGCAGGTTAATGTCCTTTTTGAGGTGTGCACACCAGTACTGAACTCCTTACTCTAGATGCAACCTTACCAGTGACCTGTACAAGGCCAGTATAACCTCCTCTCTCCTACTACTGATCCTCCTAGATATGCATCCCAGCATCTTGTTTGCCTTTGCTGCTGCTTTCTTGAACTGCGTGGAATGCTTCAGGTTACTAGTTGTCATCATTCCCAGGTCCTTCTTCTCCTCTGGTATAGATAACTTTGCACTTTTTGGCATTGAAGATCATACACTTGAATGAAAAGATTGTTGACTAGTTTGTGTGTGTTTTTATTATCTGAATCAAACTTTAAAGGTGATCCAACAGTTTGTAGGTTCTGGTATCAAACCTGGTTCTCAAGCATTTCAACCATTCTATTAATATGATAGTTGTCTTTTACCAGGCCTTGCATAGTTGTTTCCAGTTTCATTGTTTTATATCTGATAAGGCAATCAAAGTGTCTGTAAAAACTTTAGCCTGAGTAGTAACAGTTTTTGAATTTTCTCAGCTCGTCTTAGCTTTCTGCTGCGTAAAATTCACTTTGGAACTTACTGTCTCAGTCTTTCTATCGAACTGCTGAATCCATTCTAAAATCTGATCCATCAATCTTTCCAAACTCTCCATAGTATACTCTTTCATAATGAGTCTCTCCACACCTGGTGAAGCAGCTTTGGATGTTGATCTCAATCTTTAATGGGAGCTGTGTTATAGGTAGCCAAACACTTTGCCAAAATTTTAATTTATTTCCCTCTAATTTTAAAATAACATTCCCAAATTAAACCAGAGTTGAAACATTTAAGCTACAATACCACAGGGTCAATGCTGAAAAGTTAAAATTTGCAGCTTTAAATGGAATTGAATTAAAAGTAGTCAAACTTTCACAGCATTTAAAAATTAAATTTTGCAAGAATGTAAACTACTAATTTATAAACCCCTGAAACTTTAAAACTAGAGAATGTAATAATATTAAATTTGGCAGGTTCTTAGACCTTACATGGAGATTGTGTGTATACATGTTATTAATCGCTAGCTGCCAGAAACTGCTATATAACATCTGTACTTAAAGTCAAATCCGTTAAGTCTTTGTGAAACTGTAGAATTTCTTGAAAAATTCCATAAAACTGGAATTTGCTAATTTCACTCAGCCTTATCTTGATGATTCTAATTAAAGGATAGGGGTATAAGAGGCTGGTAGTGCAGGGGGTCACTAGGTTCAGGAGTCAGATACATAGTTTCACCAAGAAATGGATAGCTGAGCTGGGTAGCACAACAGTGGTGGACCCCCAGGTTGGAGCAAGGAAGCACAGAGTGTCAGCAATTCCAACCTGAATGCTGGATATTTAAGGATCGCATCCAGTACATTTATGATCCAGGGAACCTGATGTACATGCAAGTCTGAGACTTAGAGGCACTCAGAAAGATGTAGTGGGGGAGACAATGTCTGAAGCAGCAGAAAGGAAGAATCCTGGCTATTCTGTCAGGGTAAGTCAATAGGAAAAGGAGTAGGTCATACATTTTAAGGGAGTCTGTCACTGTAAAGAACAAAGAGGATATCAGTGGGATCAGTTGTTCTACTGAGTCAATCTGGTTATGTCAAAAGAGATGTGGGGGGATAGTCACCTAGAGAGGAACAGCAGGACAAGTTCTGCCCAGTTTATCAAATTAAGTAATGATATGTGCATTGTTAATGTTAAATTCCACAAAAAGAATATTGGATGCTTCATCTGTAGTCTACCATAAATATGTGAGAAAATGTTACCAATATATTTTTTTTGCAAATTTAAAACTGCTAAACCATTTTATCCAGTTGTGTTAGACACCAGGATACACCGACTATGGATATGCATGTCAAATATTAAGTCTATGCCTGCAAGAGCAGAGAAATTCAAACACCCACATTTTTCACAGTTTTCACAAAATGTTGCACATATTTACAGAGTAAAGTTCTGAACCCCTGTAACTTAAAAATTTCTAATCCAATTATTTCAATATTTAGATCATTCTATAAGCAGTGAAAAAAAGGTTACTTATGCTAATTTACACATGTCTGGCTCCAAAGGTACCTGAGTTATATGCAGATGAAATTGTTTCACAAAATCTCCCACAAAAAATAAAATGACTGATTTTGAGAACATATAATTTTAGGACAATGCATCATATTGTCATGAAATCAGGCACATCATTAGAACACCTATCATCAAGGAATCAAGCCAAATTTAAGATCTCTGACCCAAAAGACAGCTGAAGTATATGCAGATAAACATTTTCAAGAAATTTTGCACAAAAAAATAAAATGACTTATTTTGAGCACCTATGATTATGAAACTATCCATCCAAATTTCTTGATGTTTGGCAGGTTATTTGTCCTTTATTCATTGAGTGAAAATGCCACATTTCAGAGGTGTAGTTTAAATGATGGCTGAGTTATAACCAAATTAGTACATTTTACAAATTCAGCAAAATACTAATGAAATTCTGTGAACTTTCACAGAATTTCAAGACATATCATCAGAATTCAGCAAATTCTGAATTTTCCCATTCCGCATGGCTCTATACTGAACTTAAGTCAACACTATATGTTTTCAGTAGTGCTACTCATGCCTTCAGTCTTGTAGGAAGGTTTGGGAAATGGTACAAGTACCAGGCAAAGGGTTTTGGTATCCTTTAAAATAAAAAGGAAATTCCCTCTTGTATCTGGCTGTGCCCTACTGATGTTGTGTCCAGTCAGCAGTTCATCACACACCCTAACGTATCCAGTACCTTCCCTCTTATCCCCTTTAGCCTTCAACAGGTCTGGAATTAAACATTTACTGACATCCTGGGGACCATTCTACTGATAGCTAATAGCAAGTATGTTATAATGGAAGGGTATCCTTTTCTATGATCTGCATAACTTGATTCCATATCTTTAGGAATGTGCCTTCTTGGTTATTTGCTTGTTATTGAGCTTGTTCTATTTTGAAGCACTCTGCCATATTGTTGGACCAGTGTGCCAGTGCTTAAGTGTTGCAGAGCAAATCCAAGGTTGCATGACAGTGCACTTATCATTTACTAATGTATTGAGGTCAGTCAGTCTTCCATTTAAGTCTTCTCCTGCTAAACACTTGGATTGACTCTAGATGGTCCTTGTTCTTCTTTTAGGTAAGGATTCCAGAACTGCTTACAGTACTACAGGATGCGGCCTCACCAAGGACCTGTACTGCGGTAGCATCATCTCCTTCTGTCTGCTTGAGAAGGCCCTGCCCATGCACCAAAGCATCCTAACTTTCACATATGCATTGTTATACTGGGCTGAGGTCTTGAGGCTGTTACTAATTATAACCCCAAGACCCTTCTTTTCTGAGGTCTGTTCCAGTTGTACCCCCTGTATCTAATACTTCACATTAGGAACTAAACAAAAATGGGCTAGGTTTCCATCCCTCCCTGTGTTCACTACCCCATGTGGCACCCCCATCAATGTGGTTTCCACCTACAAATACATTGCCGTTTGGTTTGACCCATCTCTCGACTATTCACTTCATATAGATACCCTACATTCCAAACTCCACCCCAAGCTTGAAGTGCTCTACAGAAATAAGGACTGTCTCTCCCTTCTGTTCATCATGAGCTGATTACAAAATGGACTCTCCAGTTTTTGAATTATGCCAACATTGTCTACGGAACTACCCCAGTCACCGTCCTCGCAAGACTCGACTCTCCTTTCAATGTGTTTTGTCGATTTGCCTCAAGCTCTTTCTTCTACACTCACCACTGTTATCTCTACTCCTCTCTCCCCCACCCCTTTCAGCACAGGCACTTGGTCCACAACCTTGCCTTCATCTCTAAATATTGGTTCAGATCCCTCCCATCCTATCTCTCCTCCCTTCTGACTCCCACTACCCCCTGTAGCCCAACTCTTAGAAACATAGAAACATAGAATTTGAAGGCAGATAAGGATCACTTGGCCCACCTAGTCTGCCCATTTCGCTACCTGATGGATAAGCTGCAGATTCTAGTTAATCAACAGCTTATTTTCTCCTACCCCCACTAGAATTGCCTTATGCCTGCCCCATTCATTCTTGAATTATCCCACTGTTACTGACTCCACAACCTCCTCAGGAAGGCTGGTCCATGCATCCACAACCCTCTCTATGAAAAAAATACTTTCCAACATTACCTCTGAGCCGTCCCCAATCTATCTTCAAATTGTGCCCCCTTGTTCTTGCACATCTCTTCTTCTGAAAGATGCTACCCTCTTGTACTTCAATTCCCTTGAGATACTTGAAAGTTTCTATGATGTCCCCCAACTCTCTCCTTTCCTCAAGGTTATACATATTAAGCTGCTTTAGTCTCTCCTCATATGTCTTCTCGTGCAGACCCTGCACCATTTTGGTTGCCCTCCTCTGAACAGCCTCCACTCTGTCTGTCTCTTTACGGAGATGGGGTCTCCATAATTGCATGCAGTACTCCAGATGAGGTCTCACCAAATGTCTGTACAGAGGGATAACAACTTCCTGTTTTCTACTGTTGATGGCTCTTCCTATGTATCCCAATATCCCCCCAGACCTCCTTACTGCCTTCTCACATTGCCTGTCCACCTTTAGGTCATCTGATATAATTACTCCTAGGTCTCTTTTGATTTGTGTTGTTATTTAACTCCCCCCCCCATGTGTACTCTTCCCCTGGGTTTTTGTTTCCCAAATGCATTACTTTGCATTTCTTTGCATTTAATCTGAGCTGTCACATACTTGACCATCCCTCCAACCTTGCCAAGTCCATTTTCATCCTTTCCACCCTACCTTGTATATCAACCCTGTTGCAGATCTTTGTGTCATCTGCAAAGAGACATATATTTCCTTTCAGGTGCTCTCCAATGTCACTTATAAAGACATTAAAGAGGACCAATCCCAGTACTGAATCCCTGCGGTACCCCACTAGTTACCTTCCTTTCTTCACTGTGGTCTCCGTTTACTATTACTCTTTGAGTCCTGTTGTCCAGCCAGTTTTTTAGCCAGGCTACCATCTTGGGACCCACTCCAGGCTGGCTATCTTGTATATTAATCTTTTGTATGAGACTGTGTCAAATACCTTGCTAAAATCTAGGTAGGCCATATCCACAGCCCCTCCTTGGTCTTCTACTTTGGTCACCCAGTCAAAGAAATCTATTAGATTCATCTGACATGACCTTCCTGCTGTGAAACCATGCTGCCTTGGGTCCTGTGCCCCACTGGCCTCTAGGTACTCAACAATTCTTTTCTTCAGAAGTGATTCCATCATTTTCCCTACCACTGAGGTCAAACTAATTGGTCTGTGGTTCCTGCCTCTGCTCTGCTTCCACTTTTGTGAAGTGGAATCACATTTGCCCTCCTCCAGTCCTCAGGTACCACCCAATCCTCCTATGATTTGTTAAAGGAAGTAGTCAGTGGTGTTACTAGTTCTACCCTTAGTTCATTTAGAATTCTTGGGTGAATCCCATCAGGCCCCACTGCTTTGTACACCCTCAGTTTCAAGAGTTCTTTCAAAACCCTTTCTTCTGTGAATGGACTGATATCGACCCCCCTATTCAGAGTTTCTTGCTTGTTTCATTTAGGTACCTCCCCCTCCTCTTCCATTGTGAATACTGAGCAGAAATATTGGTTCAGTATCCCTGCTTTTTCACTATCACCCTCAGTCCACATTCCCTCCCCTTTATTAAGTCTCAGTATCCCTCCCTTGGTCTCTCTTCACTCCCTAATGTACCTATAAAATGTTTTATCCCCCTTCCTAACAGAGTTGGCTATCTTTTCCTCAGTTTGCACCTTTGCTATTCTAACTGCCTTCCCTGCCTCCTTCTGCTTTAACTGATAAAGTTCTCTATCCTGCTCCTTCTGTGTTTCCTTATATTTCCTGAATGCTATCCTTTTCTCCTTAACCTTCCCTTCCACCTCTTTTGAGAACCATAGAGGTTTTTTCCTTCATTTTGTTTTGTTGATTTGCTTCACACAGAGGCTTGTTGCCTCTGCAATGGCTGATTTGATTATTCCCCATTGTTCCTCCACCCCTCCTTCTTGCATGTTTGCTAGTGCTTTTTTGAGGCACTCTCTCATTTTCCCAAAGTTACCCTTCCTAAAGTCCAATACTCTTGTTTTTGTATGGCTTGACTCTATGGCTGTGTTTATTGTGAACCACACTGTTTGGTGGTCACTTGTTCCCAGATGGCTACCCACTTCTAAATCTGAGATCCTTTCTCCTTCCCCATTTGAGAGTACCAGGTCTAAGACTGCTCCCTCCTGAGTGGGTTCCAACACTAGCTGTCTGAGGCATGCCCCCTGTAGGGCATCAAGAATGACCCTGCTCTTGGATGTGCCTGCAGCAAAGGTACTCCAGTTAACATCTGGCATATTCAGGTCCTCCATCAATAATATCTCCCCTTCTTTTGGTATTTTAATGATGCCTTCCATCATTTCCTTGTCCATTTCCTCCCCCTGAGATGGGGGACTGTACACAACCTCCATGCAGATTGTGGTGCCATTTCCTGTCTCCAGGGTGGCCTATAGTGACTCATCAACTTCCTGTTTACTCTTTAGTTCTGTTGCTTTAAACCCTTCCCTTATATAGAGAATTACTCCTCCTCCTCTTTTACCCACCCTGTTCCTCCTGTAGACTGTGTATCTTGGTATGTTTGACATCCCAGTCATGGTTCTTTGTGTACCATGTTTCAGTGACTACCACAATATCCAGGCAGCCCTCTTCCATCAAGGCCACTAGTTCAGGGAGCTTGTTACACAGACTAAGGGCATTGATACTCATTACCTTTCATTTTTTTATGGCCTTACTCCTTTTAGCCCCATCCCTGTCCTTACTGCCTTTTTCTGCATTTATCCCTGCCCTGCTCCCTACTGACTGAACTTTTGCCCTCCCAAATCCCCACACTTTGCCCTGGCAGCTGGCATTCTCCTTTCACCTACCTTCACTCTCAAGTCAACTTCCCACTACCATTTGTCTTACTCACCCCCTCCCTGCCTTTAAGTACCTGTGATTAAACCATTACCAGAAACTTCTTGCTGCTGTCCCTAGTCCTCTTGCCCTTTTCTCTCCCACTGCTCTCCCCACAGATGTTCATTTGGCCACCTCCTCTCACTCCTGCTCACCTTCCCTTTAGTCCATGTGACTCCTCCTAACCCTAGGTACCATACATTTTTTATTTTGCCTTTCTGCTTTATTGCAATTTGACATGTTTTGCTGCTAATTGTAGTCCTACTCATTACTTTTCACTTAATAAGTTGTTTCTCCCCTCCTACCACTTGTACCAATTATTTTCATATATTTATTCATGTAATTTATGTGCCAGTCTTGGTTTGTTTTGTCTCCCTGTCCACGGGTCATACCTGGAAATGAACTTCAGCTCAGTGTGCGTTTTCCAATTACAAAATTTAAATAAATAAATATATACTTGGTCTTAGATTTCCACTTCCCATAGGCATAGCTCTGCATTGTTTAGCATTAAAATTTAGTTGCCAAACCTTGGCCTGGGCTTCAGTTTTGCCTAGTTCTATTTTCAGTTCAGTCCTAACTTTCTCACAACCCACTCTGTCACAAATCTTGGTATCATTAACAGATAGACACATCTTGCCCTGGGTCTCTTCCCCAAGGCTGTAAATAAACACATTGATGAGTACCGGGCCTGAGACTCATCCTCTCATAACCTCCCCAACCTTTGAGTATGTACATTTAATACCACCCTATGCGTTCTCCCCCATAGCCACTTCCGTACCTAGTTAGTGACTTTCTCTCCAATACCTATGTTCTACAGTTTTATTACTAGTCTCTTATGAGGTACAGAGACAAAAGGCCTTGCTAAAGTTCAATTAAAGGACATATAGCACTTGGTCTTTATCCAGTACTTGTGATGTGACGTTGAAGAAATCTGAGAGGTTAGTCTGACAGGACCTCTCATTCACAAAGCAATTCTGCTTGCTGCTGTGGAGTCCATGTGTCTCCAGTAGAGATGGACGAAGTGGCCCCAATTCGCTCCATGAAGTGAATCATGAAACGAAAGTGAATTCGCGGAGTGCTCCTCAATGCAAAGCAGAGTACTTTGCATTATAATGGGTAATGCGAAGTCAATTGAAAACAATGACTTCACGTTACTCTGCCTTCCCAAACCATTACTCCACCAATTCCTAAACAATGTACTTCGCCTCTCTTCGCCTTGTTTTTAAGCTCCAAAGGCAAATTTTGCAGTGATTCATGGGATTTCAAGTCACATGCACTCTAGATTGTTCTGCACAGCCTCAGTTCGGGGTAGTGAGTGTAGGAAGCTGTAGGAGAAAGTCTGCTTTGAGAGCTCTCTGCAATTCTAACCTTTTGAAAGCTATTAAAAAAGCCTTTTTGAGTCATTTTTTTGCTGACACCTTAGTTCATCAATTGTAGGAAACCCTCCTGTGCTCATATCATCGAGCGTTTATTGTTTGCATGTGGATTTTGAATGTTAATGTACAACATTCAGTCTGTGTACTGAGAGACAGTGGAAGTGTGCTTTGGGGGAGGGGCGTATCTGTGGTGTCGGTAGATTAACTTGGAGAAAAAGACAGTTCTTTCTGTTTTGGTGATATTTTTCTCGTATAACTGTTAATGTACACACAGTAATATTTTCAATAATTCTTGCCATTTTTTTTGCTGATTGTTGTGGTGCAGCAGTGCGTAATTTTAGTTTGTTTAAAATATGTGGTTATATTACTGAAGTTTTTAATTTGCTACACATTACTTAGTGTGTGTGTGTGCGTGTGTGTGTGATGCCTGTAATCAAATCAGACACCTTTTATTATGCCACACAGTAATTTCAGCAATGTGAACCTGCTATCCACTGCAGCTGTGTGATTTTTGTACTTCTTTGTGGTATCTTTACTGATACTAGTAGTAGTGACTGTTACTGCAGCAGTGCAGTACACTGCCTCCCCCCATGGCCGCCCCAACTGGCAAAGGTATTCTTTTCCAGATTTGAATTTCTGATGGTGAGCTCTGGTTAGGTGTTGTGCCTTTACGTCTGTATCTCTTCAGTGCGCAGTGCAATCTTTATCTGTCTGTGCATTTGTATCTCTTTAGGACCCAATCTCCATCTGTAACTTAAGTCATAGTTGTTTCTTTGGCTTCCCTTCAGAGTACTGGACAGGTGTGGTGCATAATTCTGCATGAATACTGTACTCATTAATATGCATTTTTAAGTCAGGTCCATCATCACGAGTCACTCTTGATACAAATCATGTTCTTCATCATCACAGTCACAAATCATGATTCAAGATCACATCACGAATCACATTAATTTTTTTACTAGTTACTTGGATGTATTGTAAGCCTATTTTGTTGTATTTTCTCCTGCCTTCACCACCCCACCATTTTACTCTTTAATATGTGCTTTTAAGTTAGGGAATTTTGTACTACAGCTCATCAGGAAAGTACAGCCATAGGCATTCGCGTTCCCAATACAGTTCCATATTGGTCATCTCACACCATCGACACCGAATCATGTTCTTCATCATCACGGTCACAAATGCAGTCACAAATCATGATTCACAATCATATCATGAATCACAACATTAATTTTCTTACTAGTTACTTGGATGTATTGTAAGCCTGTTTTGTAGCATCTCTCCAGGCTTCACCACCCCACCACTGTACTCATTAATAAGAGTTTTTAAATTGGGGAGTTTTATGATACAGGCTCAGCACATCAGGGAAGTACAGCCATAGGCATTCATGTCCCTTCCTGTACAGCATGTGAGTTACAGTACTGTAAGTACTAGTGGGCGAAGTGGCCACAATTCACTCTGTGAAGTGATTCATGGAGTAACGTGGAATCTGTGGAGTACTCCACAATGTGAAGCAGAGTACTTCACTTCATAATAAGGAACGCGAAGTCCATTGAAACCAATGACTTTGCATTATTCTGCCTTCCTCAAACCACTTCTCCACCAATTTTAAGGTGAAGTACATTGAAATCAATAAAATTCACCTCACTTCACCTTGTAATTAACCTCCAAATGAAATTCAGCAGTGATTCATGGGATTGCAGGTCACATGGGCTCTAGATTGTTCTGCACAGCTTCAGTTCTGGCCTGGGTAGTGTGTGTGTATTAGTAGCTGGACACAGTTTGCTCTCAGAGCTCTGCAATTCAAAACCTCTAAAAGCTGTTTAAAATGCCTTTTTGAGTCATTTTTTTTGCTCAAAATCTAGTACATCGATTGTAGGAAACCTTTCTGTGCTCATATCATCGAGTGTTTATTGTTGTGTATGGATTTTGAATGTTAATTTAGAACAGTCAATCTGTGTACTGTGAAGTGTGCTTTGGGGGAGGGACATATTTGTGGTGTAGGTGCATTAACAGGGAGAAAAAGGCAGTCTTTCTGTTTTGGTTATATTTTTCTTGTATAACTGTGTTAATGTACACACAGTAATATTTTCAGTAATTCTTGACATTTTTTGCTGATTGTTGTGGTGCAGCAGTGTATAACTTGTCTGTTTAAAACATTTGGTTATATTACTAGAGGTTTTCAATTTGCTATGAATTACTTGTAGTGTGTGTGTGAGTGTGTGAGCGATGCGTGCCATTAAATCAGACACCTTTTATTGTGCCACAGAGTAATTGCAGCAGTGTGAAGCTTCCATCCACCGCACCTGCATGAATGTGGTATCTTTACTGGTAGTGGATTGGTACTGCCATCCACTAATCCCCCAACTAGCAAAATGTATTCCTTTCCAGATTTGGATTTGTGACTTGTGAGCACTGGTTAGGTGGTGTTGTGCATTTTCGTATGCATCCCTTGAGTGCGCAGTGCAATCTTAATCTGTTTGTACATTTGTAGTGCACCATTAATTCTGGGAGACTGCATTTCTTGTTACACTCTCATTTCACTTTGTCAGCACTGGGGAATTTTATGGACACAAGACAGTAGCATTTTGGGGATGCACATTAGTTCTGGTGACTCTGTGTGTGACCACTGCATGCATTATTGAGTGGGCCATTAATTCTGGGAGACTTTGCATTTCTTATTATGCTCTCATTTCACTTCATCAGCACTGGGGAGTTTTCTGTACACAAGACAGTAGCACTTTGGGGATGCACATTAATTCTGGTGACTGTGTGGGTGGGGTGCTGCCAATATTGTTGTCACTCTGCCTTACTTCGCGTTTAAGGCAGCATGACAATGCTAAGTAATAATAATAAGGCAAAGTGAGCCTTTCCTATGGGGTACTCCGCATAGCAAAGCGCCAACACGAAGTGGCCACTTCGCATTCACTTTACCAGTGGATTTTAAACTCACTGCATCTCTAGTCTCGGGAAGTTGACCAACTGTTTCATGAGTATGGTCTCAAGGAGCTTCCTGATAATGGAAGTTAGGTTAACTGGTCTGTAATTCCCTGAGTCCCCTTGTCCCCACTCTTGTGCAGGTGATGATGTCTGCTACCCTGCAGTCCCAGGGAACTATGCCTGTCTCAGTCAAGCAGTTGAGTAGTTCTACCAGGGGTGCTGCCAGAGTCTATCCTAGCTCATCACCACCTGATCTGTCTGCATATTTCCCCTCTCCTGCACCCTGCTCGGTGCATGCCCCAGCCTTCTACTGCAGCTCCTGCCCTGCAGGGTTTCCTCCCATTCATTTTCAGCCTCCCAGGAGCTCAACTCTGGCTCTTCCAGTGCTTTCTTTGTGCCCCTTTTCTTATGCCATAGTTCCCATAGTGCCACCCTCAGGTGTGACCCTAAAGTGCCCATCCCCCTCCTCCACCCCTTCCCCTGCATGCAATGTGCCTGCCCCCTTCTACCCCCTTCCACTGCACCTGAGATCTTTCCCTCCATGTCCTCCAGCTGCTCTTCCCCCCTTCTCTGATGGCCCATGCCGGACCCCTTCCTCCCCAATGTCCTCGACTAGGATACCTAGGGGGGGCAAAACTATTTGTTACTTCTGGCTTTTGGCCCATTTCACCTATGCCTGTGTCATCCTTCATTCTGGGCATCCGTCAACCTTTTCCTGAGCCTACTGTCTTCCACGCCTCCTGATCCCAGGTTGACCTCTTTTCTCCAGCTACAGGTGTCATTTTTGTGCCTCTAGACTTCCTGCTGTCAGTTCCCCACTGACCACTTTCCTCCTGTCTTAGGTGCCCCTGTCCCAACTCTGGACTTGCTGCTGTTTGTTACCACCTCTGGTCTATCCCCTCTGGATCCCCTTCCATCCTCTCCATCCCAAGCCCTTGACTTCCGGAACAGTGTATCTGATCCTCCAGTGAACCCACTCAGCCCTACCCTCTCCTTCTTTGGCTTATACTATCCATGTCACTCTACTCCCCTTTTCCCAGCTCCCCCCAATTTAACCCCCACCTTAGCCTCACCACTTCCTCCCTCAGCTGAGTGAGCTGCTTACACATCATACAAGCCCCCATCCTCCAAGCCCAATTTAGGATCATAGCCATTCCACAGCCACTGCACCCAACCACCCTGCCAAAGATCCCCCTCCCATGGTCGCCCCTTCCTCTGTGCTGCCCTACCATTTCTTCCGTGATACTGAGATACAGTCCTAAAATCACACCTTATGTATTTTTGGGCCCCAGACCCTCACCCCCTCCTCAGCCCCAACCCACAGTCAAGACTTTTTAGAAATAATAAAGCATGTGCAAACCATAGGCATCAAGAATTAATAACCATACTCACCAAGTTCAAGTCCAAGTCCCCAGCACCTCCAGCGTTCAGTAGTCCAAGATCAAGTTCCCAGCACCTCCAGTGTCAGTAGTCTCAACCCAGTTCATTTCACCTCAATTTCAACTCTTTTGTGAAGGACTTCTTAGTGTCTGTGTCAATTTCCCATATCCACCAAGGTTGAAGTCCAAGTCCCCTGCGGAGAAATGCAGGACCCAGTTCCTTTGCTGAAAACCAGCTCCTCGCAGTGATTTCCTTAGCTCAGGACCCTCCTTGCTCCCACTTTCAGTCCTTCTATGTACTCAGACACACTCCCTTTAGACCAGCCTGTCAGCTCCTCCCCTTCATCTATGGCTCCTCCTCCCCTCCATGTTTAATAGATGCCAGGGTTGGGGAAGGAGGGCAGAAACAAACATAGCTCTCAGCTCTGCAATCTGCTAGTTTTTTAAAGCCTGACCACCTTGGCACCTCTCTGATTCATTGACCCAATCATATACCATGGACTGCAGTTGGCTGGCTGGCCTTGCTTCAGTTGCCGAACTGCACCCTGCACCCCTTGCTAGTTCAGCTCCAAACAGCTCAGCTCTCCTTCCTCTGGTTGCCAGCTGCAACCCTGCTGCTGACTGCAGCCACAGCTCCATGCAGCTCTCCGCTCTCTTTTCTCTGGTCGCTGACTGTGACCCACTCTCCTGCTGCCAACACAGCTAACAAACACAGCTCTCAGCTCTGCGGTCTGGCTGACTTTTTTAAAGCTGAATGCCTTGGAGCCTCTCTCCTTGATTCGCCCGATCCTACTCTGTGGTCTGCGGTTGGCTGGCCTTCCTTGCTTCAGTCGCCAAACTGTGACCTGTGCCCCTTGCTAGTTTAGCTCCAAACAGCTCAGCTCTCCTTCCTCTGGTCGCTGACTGTGACACTGCTGCTGACTGCAGTCACAGCTCCACGCAGCTCTCCGCACTCCTTTCTCTGGTCGCCAACTGCGACCCACTGCCCCTATGCTGACACAGCTAACAAACACAAAAATGCACAGTCCGATTTCTTTCTGTGCCACCTGGGCTATTAGTATAATTCATGACAGAGGTCACCCAGGGTCACAGCTAGGCAGGGATTTGACAAGCAGCTTTGGCTATGCAAGAGCTTGCAGGCATGCACTCCCCTGCCCCATTACACTGATAGCCTGGGGCACACTTATTCAAGTACAAGTGCAGGATGTGAACTCCTTTTGTCCTAATGCTTTCTTTGTTATTTAAAGAGGTTATTTAAAAGTGCACAAACAGATCACTTAGGAGCAAGCCAGATGAACATGTGGATTCAAGCAGGACTCAGAGTCACTGACTTTGCCAGACTTAGTTGCTTGACTTCTGTTTTGCTTGGGGTAGCTTCCAAAACGTTGATTTTAAACTGAAAATGCAAATACCTGGTGATGATGTTTTGCAGAAATAAAGTCCAGGAGATCTTCACAGATGCACTAATCAAGAATAGTGTAGTTACTCCAAGCAGAAAATCTTGTAAATCCCCCAAAACTAAGCTATAGACACAGACAAACATAAACAGCCATCCACAAAGACCCAGGAGGTGGGGCCAGGAAGACATTGGGATAGTAGGGTAGCTGATGGGAGCAGAAGCATCAAAACATGGAAGACCATGTGTACAAATGCCCATAACCTGGGAAATAAGATCCTGGACTTAGTAGCCATGATGGCAGAGGAGGATCTGGACATTGTCATGGTCACTGAAACATGGTACTTGGGTAACCATGACTAGGATATAACCATACCAGGGTACACAGTTTTCAGGAAAGACAGGGTGGACAGAAAGGGAGTAGGAATAGCTATCTACACAAGAGAGGGGATCAAAGCAATTGAGGCTCATGGAGTGCAGGAAGGGGCAGAGGCACAGTGGGTCACCCAGGAGACAGTGTATGACACCACCATTCATACTGGGGTTATCTACAGACCTTCAGCACAGGGGAAGGAACTAGATAGGTTATTAGTGGAAACCATCTGCAAAATGTTAATTGGAACACCTGTGCTGCAGCCAAAAACTAGGAACAGTGACATCCTGGACACCATGCAGGGGACATGCCTCAGACAGCTAGTGATGCAGCCCACTCATGAAGGAGTGATATTGGAGTTAGTTCTCACCAATGGGGACAGAATTACAGATGTATCAGTGGGCAGCCACCTAGGGTCCAGTGATAACCATATGGTGTGGTTCAAGGTGAAAACAGAGGAGAAGTCAAACCTCACGAAAGCAAGGGTCCTGCATTTCAGATAGGCCAACTTTCAAAAATGGAGAAATGCCTCAATAAACCCATAGCCAAGGGGAGGGTGTAGAGGAACAGTGGGAGAACCTTAAAGGAGCCATAGCAGAGGTGACAAGCCTTTGTGTGAAGCAAGAAAACAAACCAAAAAGAAAGAAAAAAAACACTATGGTTTACATAGGAAGTGGCAGGGAAGGTTAGAAAGAAAAGGCTGGCATTCAGGAAGTACAAGAAAACACAGGGGAGGGAGACAGAGAACTGTATCAGGCAAAGCAGAGGAAGGTGGGGAAAGCAGTCAGGAGTGCAAAGGCACAAACACAAGACAAAATACCCAAAGCAATAAAATAAGGAGACAACACCTTTTTCAGGTATGTTAGTGAAAGAAAATAGACCATGGGAGGAATTGTAAAGAGAAAATGGGGAGTGTGAGGACCAAGAAAAAGCAGAAATCCTGAATGGATGCTTCTGCTCAGTATTCACAGAAGAAGGGGACAGGGAGGGACCACAGTTAGGCGATAGAAGTACAAATGGAAGGGAGGTGGACACCAGTCCTTTCATGGAAGAGAAAGTCTTAAAAGAACTCTCAAAACTGAAAATGGACAAGGTACGGTGCTGGATGGGATACATCCCAGAATATTAAAAGAATTCTGAGAGATGCTGGTAGCACCATTGACAGCTGTAGTCATAAAATCGCTGGAGACGGGAATGGTTCCAGAGGACTGAAGGAGGGTGAATGTGTTCCTCTCCACAAAAGTGGGAGCAGGGAGAAGGCTGGAAATTACAGGCCAGTCAGTATGACCTCAGTGGTGGGGAAAATAATTGAATTACTGTTAAATGAAAGGATTGTGGTACATCTTGAATCCAGTGGGGCACTGGGCGCAAGGCAACATGAATTCACAGCATGACTGTCTTGTCAAACAAATCTGATAGATTTCTTTGACTGGGTGACCAGGGTAGTTGATCAGGGAGGGGCAGTAGACATGGCTTACCTAGATTTTAGCAAGGCCTTTGACACTGTGCCACATAGGAGGCAAATAAACAAGTTGGGCAGTCTGGGAGTAGATCCTAGGGTGGTAAACTGGGTCAGGAAAATGGTTGAGCAACAGGACACAGAGGGTGGTGGTAAACGGAGTTCTATCCAAGGAGAGGGGAGTAACCAGCGAGGTGCCACAGGGATCTGTGCTGAGGCCAGTCTTCTTTAATGTTGTTATAAGTGACATTGTGGAGGCATGGAAAGGTATGCCTCTTTGCAGATGACACTAAGATCTGCAATAGGGTTGACACTCCAGGGGTGTGTGTGGAAAAAATGAGTAGTGACCTAGGCAAGCTGAAGGAGTGGTCAAGACTGTGACAACTTAGATTCAATGAAAAGAAGTGCAAAATCATACACTGGGGGAACAGAAATCCAGGTGAGGAATACACGATGGTTGGGGGGAAGGTACTGATGACCACCAAACTGGAGCGGGAGCTGGGGGTAATCATAACAGATGACCTAAATGTAACCAAGCAATGTGAGAAGGCAGTGAGGAGATTCAGTGGGATCCTGGGGTGCATAGGGAGAGGTATCACCAGTAGAAAACAGGAGGTGGTGAGACCACTGTACAGACAATTAGTGAGACCTCATCTGGAGGACTGTGTCCAGTTCTGGAGGTCACATCTCTGAAAAGACTAGAGTAGAGTACAGGTAGTTCAGAGAAGGAAAACAAAAATGGTGCAAGGACTGCACCAGAAACCATATGTGGAGAGACTGAAATACCTCAATATGTATTCCCTGGAGGAAAGAAGAGAAAGGGGGGATAAGGTAGAGACTTTCAAGTACCTCAAGGGTATAAATAAAGTACAAGAGTACAGCATCTTTCAGAAAAGAAGATGTGTAAGAACAAGGGGTCATAATATGAGGCTGGGGGTGACTCAGGGCAATGTGAGGAAGTTTTATTTTTCATGGAAAGGGTGGTAGGTGCATAGAACAGCCTCCCTGCGGAGGTTGTGGGGGCAAAAACAGCAGGTGAATTCAATAATGCATGGAATAGACAGAAGATTACCATAGTGATAGGAAAGAGAGGGTAGCTGCAGATCAGTTAGGATCTAGGATATATGAAGTAGGTAGGGAAATGGGCAGACAGGGTAGGCCAAGTGGTCCTTATCTGCCATCAGATTCTATGTTTCTATGTACAGGTGCAGAGCCTATTTTAAACAGGGAAGTGCAACAGAACAAGAGGGCATACAACAAAGCTAGAAGGGGGGAAGTTCTGGATGGAGGTGAGGAAATACTACTTCACTGAAATGGTGGTGGACACCTGGAATTGCTTGCCATCAGAAATGGTGGGGTGAAAACAGTGAGGGGCTTCATATTTGCTGGGACAGACATTGGGGAATGCTGATAAATAAGCAGGGATGAAGGTTACCAGAGACCAGTTAGTGTCTGTGGAGACAAAAAGGGCAAGGAACATCTTGGTAGACTGGGTGGGCCAAGCATTCCTTTACTGCTGACAAATTCTGTGTTTCTATATTTCTGTGTAACACTGTGTTGTACTCACTACACCCTCGTGGTTCTTTCACTGTTAAAACACTCAGTACTGTCTTTGTTAGTCACAACTAGTTCATGAATAGTCCTGACTCTAGTCTGTTCCTCCATTAGTTTAGTCAGGAAGCAGTCCAAGAAGGTGCCTACCATTGCCTGATTTCTGGTGCTCTACACATTGGGATGTTCCAGTCAGTGTTTTGTTTGCTGAAGTCTAATAGAATGACTTCTTTTCCAGCTACTGCCTTCCTGATCTTTCTGTCTAGAGCCCTGTCAAACTCTTCTGACTGATTAAGCGGTCTATAGATCACTTCCAAGTGGACAACTCTTCCCCCATCCTCTGTAAGCTGAACCCATAGTTGTTGTATTATGGCAGGAATGCTACAAAAGTGTTATAAGTGTATACTGTGATATTATAACATGAATGCTATAAAAGTGTTATAAGTGTAAAACAGATTTTAACTAAAATGTTAAGACCAGGTAAAATGGTATTAGAATGGGGTGAAGAAGCATGTTTTGCATCCAATCAGATGTTCTAATCAAGGCAAATTTGCTTTACGTGACATAAATATTTTGTACAAAGCACATTATTCTTTTGGTGCAAAATAAAAGGTCATGACTAAACTTTTAAATTTAGCTAGCTGAGACAGCTGTGCAAGCAGAATGAGAGGGTACGTGCAGAGCTGTCTGGGCCATTTCCCTATTTTATGTTGTTTTTGTCCAAAATGAATAAATTGAAGCATGAGTCAAGACTATCCACTATGTTCTTGTCCTGAGACATTGGCTTTTCTGCCTTCCTAGAAGGTTATTTTTAATAATGGAAGTCCCTTTATGACCTGTGACAAATAATGTGTTTTTGTGTAAATCAAATGTCAACTGAAACTTTTTATGTAGCAACTGCTGATAGACATATCTTGTGATAAGTGTATCCTGGGCCCCTATCTCTTGACTTATTGCTTTGCCTTTTTTGGCTAAGAGGTTTTAATAACCTTGGAATTCCCCTTCTCTGCATTTTTTTTATAAACAATCAGTGTATAAATAAAACTTAAACTGTAGGTCCTGTGTGTCCAAGAGGAGTAGCCAGCATGGCTGCCATAGATACTTGGTCACCCAGAGGAATGAGAAATGTGCTTCATTTCCTCTGCATACCTGTAGCCCTGGTGGTAAAAGACCATCAGCCGTTTATGGAAAGGGGGAAAGGGGAAATTGTTTAACCAGGAAAAGCACACTAAGCCAGAGCTTGTTTCCAGGTGTGACCTAGGAGCATAAGGAAGTTAAGTGACTTGCTCAGGGTCACACAGTATGCAAGTGGAAGCTGTGGGATTCAAACCCACATCTGGTCTGCTGGATGTCACCAAATTTGCAGCTCATAGCCTTAGACCACTGCGCTATATTGCCTGCAAGAGGCAGTAGGTTTAGAATTTATCATGTTAGAGGTAAAATTGTTAGGGCTTATTTAGGGTATTAATAAATTGCAACTGATTTAAAACAACATCTGGCATCAGGTGACTTTATTGGATTACCAGGGACCACTAACCATGAACCCTGTGCTTTTACTACCTTACTGTCATCAGTGTGGTATAGTTCCTTTATTTACAAATTGGTGAGCCAGCCAGGAGGTGGTTTTGGTTCTGGTCATGGTAAATCCTGTAAAACCTAGTGTTTACTCTAAACAGGGTCTGCATAGGGAAGGGTCATAACCTAACTGTAGGGCTGGGAAAAAGAGTCTAATAGACTCTAAGTGTTCAAGTGGACTTAAACTTACAGGTAAAGGTCTATGGAGCAGCTAAACGCTGGGTGTGGGTAATGTAATGTATGTGGGGTTCTCAGGACCCCAAGTTTAAGGATATGTGGAGAGATGTATTAAGGAAAATTCTCTCAAACAAACAAGGGAAAATGCCCTAGTAATTTGTGCCTGCTAGATAGCAGGTCGGAGAAAAGAGGAAGTATATACTGCTAAAGCTGATAATGGCTTTCACAGTTCAGGTTGCTTTTAGAAGAAAAGCGGTGTCTGATCAAGTAACGTTAGATAAGCAACATTTAGAGAATGAAAAATAAACTACTGTGGATGCATACACGTAGATGTGACTACAGATGGGTTGATTTGAAAATCCCCCCCCCCCCCAAAGTTCACTATCTGTGCAGCTTTAAGTTTTTGTATCAATTTCAAGTTTCCTTGCCTCCTATTGTGGCTGAAACATTTGATCACAAACCCAGGTACTGGGGACCACCTCCACTTAGATCTCAACCTAGTACTGCTACAGATTTTATTGTTAAACTGCAAAATTCTGGATCGGACCGGTGTATCAGAACAGAAGAAGAAAAATACCCTGGCACAGGGTAAGTCTGTATGTTTTGTTCTAAAGTTTCTTATTTTTATGTCTGTGTTTTATTTCTGTAATACACATGCTAAAAAGGTAATGCTCTCTCTCTCATTTTCCATTGTCAAGGTTGCAAGATAGTATTGACTGCCTTTGGCACAAAACATGTTACAGTAAACAGAAAAAGAAAAGCTTCTTTGCCTCATATCTGACTGTTTTAGTTTTATCTTAAAAAAAAAAGATTTGTGCAGCCTAGATAGGGTCAGTGAAGGACTTTTGTATGTAGAATGTTGGTTGGAGTAAGTCAGTTTGAGAGGGAGGAGATATGACATCATAGATTGCAATGTGTAGAAAGATTTGTAGTTTGCAGACAATGTGCCAAGGAACTGCTAGGTGAAAATGTAATGTGTTAACAGCTATGAATGGCTTTATCATAATACTAGTTAAAACCAGAAACTTTTTGCTAAAGAGAAGTAAAATGTTCGTCACAAAGATTTCAAAATGGTCGAGTGCCATGTTTTGGCTATGCACCAAAGGGTGTAACCATGGTGTCTTCAAATGTCTTCACTTACAGATGGTGTTTTGTGCTGTATTTTCAAATAAGATCTTGTTTGGTTTCAAACAAACAGAAATAAGTAAGTTTCATTTTATAAAGGAGATGGAAGGTGTTTAAAAAGTTTTGTTCTGAAAAGATGTGGCATGTAGATATATTGGTTTAAGTAGTTGTAGTGTGTTACAAGATAGGCAGTAGGTAGCATATATCTAAAACACTTACAGTTTCTAATGAAACTATGGGCATTACCTCAGCAAACTGGTGTCAAATAATGTCAGTCTTATTTTGTGTAAAGTATTTCTTTTTGTGTATGTGTATGTGTGTATACTGTCTTGGCCAGCAGTTTTATTTTGTGCTCTTTTGTTATTAAAAGATACTTTAATATCAGTAGTGTTCAAGGGCACTACAGAAATAGTCGGGTTTGAGCGACCCTTGCATGCACACTGTGTAACCTTTTGCAGGATTATTCGACCTTCTTGTGTTTCAAAATGTTATGTTATTACCAGTTCAAACTTGATGTGTGTTCCCTACTTAAAGCACAACTTTTCACACAAAATGTATGTTTTCATGAAAGCACACCAAGTGTGAACCTTATAATGTTACTTTTTATTACAATACTGGCATTCTGAGTAAAAAGGGACACACTTTTTTTTTCTGGGCTTGCAGCCAACACGGGCAATGCTCAAGGCCTTCATCCACAAAGATTTGTTTGTAAGCACAGCTCCTTTGTTCCAGAACAATATCACATGATTCACATACTATGCAAGGCACTCAAGCTAAAAGGGGGAAATTATTCATCACTTCCCCTTATTTTTTTTTTACTTTTTTTATATATACAGTATTCTGTTAAAAAGAAATATTACAACTGTTTTGAGAGAGTTTACCATCTAAAGTTAAAAACAATGATTTTTGTTTTTATGTGTGACCACGGTGTAATCATGTTTTCTTTTGAAAATGCATTCTAATAGATATGTACGTATGGTATTGCAGTCAATCTGGATCTTTTATAAACTCAGCTGACATTTTGTCATGCTTAGGGTAAGGGAACCCAGGGACGCGTGGCTTCTTTTATCCTATCAGAATAATCTTGTTTTATTTTTTTAAATTGTGTATGTTTTTTTTTGTTTGTTTGTTTCTTCTCTTTCTTCTAGAAAAAAAAAGTTTCCCATCTTTATGGTAAGGCATAAAATTTACTAATCTAATTGTAATATTATCTTGTTATAATTTAAAGTGTGTGAGGTGGGGATTGCAATGGGGCCAACCCATTACCATTTATCCAGTGCACATTTATTTTAAGGTGCTGCATAACTACCTACTAATATTGCCAGACCATTTCTGGGTTAATATCCATGTCACCATCCACAGCTAACCTTTTTATTGCTACAGTATTCAAGCTGCCTCTTCCACCACAGTAGGAGCTTGAAGGGGAAGCATACTACTCTTTCTTCCAGTGTAATACCCACAAAGGTGGCAAGGTACATCACTGTCTACCCATGGGATAAATAAAAGAAAATGTGCATTTGCTAATAATTGTTTCTTATTTACAGGTTTTAAAAAGACCCAAGGTATTTTAATAGTATAAGCCAGCTCAGTCCCTTTGCTTTTTCTAGTACAAACAGTTAAACCTCACACTTATCATTGGTAAAAGGGCTTCTGCCCTCAGCAAGTAATCAGTCAAGCTGGAGGGGGATTGTGTATGTATTTCCACACATTCATATCTTTTGATTGTCTTTGCAGCTTCTTATCCTGACAAGACAGATATAAAACAACTTCCCATAGCCTTACAGCAATGGATGCAATCATCTGCTTTCTATAAGCACAAACAAGTTTTTACAATTTCAAAGTTCTAAAGCATTGCATACCTTGAAAAGCCTTACAAGTTAACAAAAAACAGAGTGGTGGATTGCTCAAATAATTCTTTCAACCAAAACTAAGTATTTTTTTTACCAATGACTGCAACTTATGAACTTGAACTGTGCCCCACCTTCTGCACCCTATTCCATGGTTATGTTCAACAAGTAAAGTCACAATGCTCTAAGATTCCTGGACTCTGGACTAAACTTGCAGTCTATATTTGTCCTGTTGTTTAAAATGTATTTTATGCCTTATGCTCAATACTGACATTGTTCTATTGCAAAAATGTTTATGTTTTATGTTTATGCTATTATGATATATATATATATATATATATATATATATATATATATATATATATATATATATATATATATACTACACTGTATCAGGTGTGTTTTCAGAAAACTGCTCCACATATATAAATGTTTTTAATGCTCATAACCAAAAACTAAATACTGGGGCCAGCATTACTGACCCACCCCTACACTACATTCCACGCAAAACCCTAGACAATGAATGCTCTGTTTGTCTCATTACTCACAGGTACCCCTGGAAAATAAGTGCACTCTATGCAGGTTTTATAAATGTTAAATCTTAACAAGTATAATGTCATGGATTCACAGATGGTCAAATGGTATTACTAGACCTTGGCCTGCACCCCCAGATGTGCGGTCAATGCCCTATTTTTTTTTATTTTCTATTTCCACAATTGTCAGAATTTAGGCTCTGTCACACCACTCTTTACAAAGCAAAAAGGTTATTGGTTTAACAAATTGTTATTTATGAGTTCTTAACTCAGTTTCTAACACACTTTGCAAGGTTGCAGGTTTCCACGGTGTGGCACACATAACATCTCCACATACAACAGCAGTAACACATTCATCTAAGCTGCAAAAACCTTTATTTTTTTTGTCTAAAAAGAAAACAACTGCCACAGCTTTGATGTCATCACCATCTTTGTGCCTGACTAGGTTTCATATAAGGACTATTATATGAAACAAATTATTACTTCTGCAAGTGTATTGTTTTCAGCAAAATTACACCTATTTGTAGAACTTTAAATCAACTGAAAAAAAGTCCAGTCAGTTCAGACTCTGCAATCAAGCTTATTGTTTCTGCTTACTATAAGTTAAGTCTGGGGTAGGGGCAATCCCCTAACTTGAGCAAGATGATTTGTCTTCAATTGATCTTCAAGCAAGACATCCTTCGTCAGGCTGCTTTTTCCAAACATGGCTGGTACTTTATACAAACCCATTGTGCTGTTATGGACTGTGTTCTTATTTGTTTTACTGTGAACTGTCATTTTTTTATGGACTGATAATCTTTGTGCAATGGTGTGATCAACCTCCACAACATAAATGACATGCCAGTGTGTATGTGGCTACTATGTTAGCAGGACTTGGTGTGTAATCTAATGCGCCCCTGGCAAGACCCTTTTCAAATTCAGTTATCCAGCAACCTGCAGCCTAAACACTGACTTTCTTACTCTGCTGGTGTTTTGTTTTTAAATTAGTGTCTGCATAGTTCCATGTTCTTTGTCAAATTACTACCGTTCTGCAAATGACATTTCACCTGTACTGTAACTACACCAACTTGTGGTTACTTATATGAACTTTTGGACTGTTAATTTCATGGATTGTTACTTGTATAAACGTTCTAAACTGGTCATCTACATTTTATAATGCCCTATCTATGCCACATAGAGTAGATATGTATAAAGAATTAGACTGGTATACTTTGTCTCAAAGGTGGGCTCTTAGTACAATTATGTTAATGTTAAAATGTATCTCAGGAAAAGTCCCTAAATATATGGCTGAGTCCATTAAAATAAAAAGACCTATTGAGGGTCTGCGCTCTGCTAATTACTTGGACTGTGCAGTCCCAAGTCGTAGAACAGCTTGGGGGATAAGCATTTTTTTAATATTGGACCTTCTATATGGAATAAATTGCCTGGGACGTTTAGACCCCTTGAGGGAAATTTCAGTTGCACCAAATTAACCAATGGCTTATCGAAAATACTAGTTATGATGGGAAATAGTTTGAATCTTAGGATGGTAGATTGTAACTTGTATTAAATGTATACTGTGAATTAATTATTGTTTTTTTTGCATGTTTTTCTTGTCCTAGTTTGTTTTATGATTCGGAACTGTGTCATATTTATTGATGTATAATTATAGTGTATATGTGTTTTCCTTAGTTATATATTGTTAACTTATAAGAGTAACTGGAAATGACACCTGGATCTCACTGTAAAGGAGCTTCGGCTCAGTGGAGATATCCTTATTCATTTTTTGTATGAATAAAATTTTTTACTACTTACTACTACTACCACTATCTGACAAGAGACATTATCAACAGAGTCTTCAATGAAACTCCAAGGGTGTGCACCACCTCAACGCCATGTAGCATCTACCTTATCCACTCTCAAAGTGAATTCCCTGAACTCTTCTTCATCAACATATATTGTTACATCATATTGTGTTCTATGTAATATCACATGTTAACATCTTTTCACATATTTCAATTGTGGTGTTGACATCCCTGAGTTCTGCACTATGTTTTACAAACTCACCATTTGTGTTCTATCTGTAACCACCCCTGAACCAATTCCAGAACAGGATTTCTTTCATAGTTGCCTTAACTATCTGTATGATAGCAACCAGTTTAAAAAAAAAAAAGAGTTTTTTTTTTCATGTAATCAATTATAACTGTTTTTCTAGCTTTAAAAATTGTAGCTTGCTTTATGATAGCTTAAAAATTTTGTAAGGTAAAAGTTTGGCATGCGATTAACAGATTAAGATAAAAAAAGTGTTTAGTTATACTAAACCTATATACTAATGAACGTATTATCTTTGGGGGTTCAGGACTCCCCCATGGGTCTTCCCTCACCCCCATGGTGGGAACTTTTGTGTTATGGCAGGAATGCTACAAAAGTGTTATAAGAGTATACTGTGATATTATGACATGAATGCTATAAAAGTGTTATAAGTATAAAACAGATTTTAACTAAAATGTTAATACCAGGTAAAACGGTATTAGAATGGGGTGAAGGAGCATGTTTTGCATCCAATCAGATGTTTTAATCAAGGCAAATGTGCTTTGCTTGACAGAAATATGTTGTACAAAGCACATTATTCTTTTGGTGCAAAATAAAAGATCATGACTAAATTTTTAAATTTAGCCAGCCGAGACAGCTGTGTAAGCAGAATGACAGGGTATGTGCAGAGCTGTCTGAGCTATTTCCCTATTTTATGTTGTTTTTGTCCAAAATGAATAAATTGAAGCATGAGTCAAGACTATCCACTATGTTCTTGTCCTGAGACACTGGCTTTTCTGCCTTCCTAGAAGGTTATTTTTAATAATGGAAGTTCCCTTTATGACCTGTGACAAATAATGTGTTTTCGTCTAAATCAAATGTCAACTTAAACTTTTTATGTAGCAACTGCTGACAGACATATCTTGTGATAAGTGTATCCTGGGCCCTTATCTCATGACTTATTGTTTTGCCTTTTTTGGCTAAGAGGATTTAATAACCTTGAAATTCCCCTTCTCTGCATTTTTTTCATAAACAATCAGTTTATAAATAAACTTAAACTGTAGGTCCTGTGTGTCCAAGAGGAGTAGCCAGCATGGCTGCCATAGATACGTGGGTCACCCAGAGAAATGAGAAATGTGCTTCATTTCATCTGCATACCTGTAGCCCTGGTGGTAAAAGACCATTAACTGTTTAGAACTGATCATGTTAGAGGTAAAATTATTAGGGCTTATTTGGGGTATTAATAAATTACAACTGATTTAAAACAATATCTGGTGTCAGGTGGCTTTATTGGATTACCAGGGACCACTAACCATGAACCTTGTGCTTTTACTACCTTACTGTCATCAGTGTGGTATAGTTTCTTTATTTACATAGTGATTCTACCATGCCCATACACCCTGTTCCCTTATCCTCCATCCCTTTGATACCTTCCTTGATAAGCAGTGCAAACCCCCCATTTCTCCTCTTTTCCATATCCCTTCTGAATCATGCATATCCTGGAATAGTGAAGTTCAGGTTGTTGTTGGGTAATGCACACATTTCCATTACTACCATTGTGGCAGGGTTGTCATCTGCTGTGATTTACTGAGGGTTACTCTTTTAATTTCCAATGCTTCTGGACTCTAAGCAGAACAGCCTCCATGAACACTGCCTGCCATCCTTCCTCTGCCAAGTGGCTGCTCCTACTTTCCTAGTTCCATGTGATAACCATTTAACCAAACCTTCACCCCATCACTTCTGATATGGTACTCACGCTTGGGTGTGTGGCCTTATCCTTTACCCTTTCTGTGATACTCCCTCCTCCCTGAATGCTCCTTTTAGATAGAGAAGTGCTTTCTAGGCCTCTGTTGTGTGCTCATTGGATGACCCTAGCCACAGCGTCTCCACTACTAGTTTAACTGGCTTCAAATGTCTGTCCCAGTGCTTTAGTTCACTCCCCCATGATATGAAAGCCAAGTTTAAATAGGCTTTTGTCCCACCAAAAGGCTCCCCAGTCCCCCAAGAAATGAAACTTCTCTTTGACACATTGTCCTTTCAACCAGTCATTGAATTGGAAGAGTTTCAGTTTCCGTGTTTCCCTTTCCATCTACTGTGAGGCCCTCTGAGACAGTCACTGTACCAGCCTACCCCTTGAGTCCCCAGTGCCCTAAAATTGTCCTTAAAGATCATGTGCAAAGGATTGTTTTCCTGAATAAACATCACCATATGTAGCACCATGCCTATAATAGTGAATCTGTGCAGTTTTGCCTACTTTGTGGCAGTATTTTTTTTTCAATTCTCAATTTTATTCCCTTCCATTCTTAGCCGTGAAGCCACACGCTCACACTGTGCCTGTAAAGGGGGCGTGTTCAGCACTGACGTAAGTTAAGAGTTGCCAGCTGAGGAGCTCTTGCTATATGCTTTTTCTGCACCCTGTATTTACTGTTTAGTCCAATGTCGACTTACAGATCTGTAAACTTTCTGCAGTGGCAATATATAATATTTATTTCCTGACATTTGAAGCTGTGCTGCAGACTTTGTGGATGCCTTTAATACATAGAAGTGAAACACTGCACTTTTCCACACTACTTGATCCCAAAGAGCAATTTTTGGTGTTTTGTGCAACCTTGTCACGTTCTAGCAAATGCATAAATAACTGTCACTACTGCTGACAGTGACTCAGACCCTCTCATCAACTGTTGCTGTTTGTTTGACCAGTGTCAGACGTGTAGCTGTTTCGCTGATCACCACCTATAGAAAGCAAATCTCTACCACTCTGATACTGTCAATTGTCTGGATCCACTGATTTCATTAGTATCTGACGAGGCACTGCACGCAAAGTAGCCCATTATCCTTATCTGCCAACCTGTTTCGACGATCACCACCCATAGAAAACAAATCTCTAGCAATATGATACTGCCGAATGTCTGGACCCCTGATTTAATTAGCTTCTGACTAGGCACAGCACACAAAATAGTCCGTTATCCTTATCTGCCAACCTTTTTTGTTGACCCGCAAAATACAGTACTCTAAAAACACTAACCCATTTGTCATGAACTCCAAGTTCCTGGGCAATCTATTGAATCAGTGTACATGCTTCACTAGTTGTCCTTCACTCAATATTTGTCTGTGGTCAGCAGAATTTGGGGAAGAGACAGATGTGGAAACATGCCCTCTGGACTAGAGAAAAAATATTGACATGCGCGAATACTGCTTTGGGAAAGATGCACAGGTCTGCCAGTGCTCTGCAGAAAGTGATGTAGGGTGATTTGTAAGGGGCTATATACTCGTAACCAGAAATGGGGAGAGGTGAACTGTGGTGTAGAGTCTGATCCAGCACTGGGGAGAGATGAATCAGGAGGAAAGAGTTGTGTATACACATGTATGTCTACACCGGGCAAGCTGTAGAGGAAGAGTAATAATATCTGACAGGGCCAATGGTTACTATGTGCAAAATCGTGGTGGTTTTATAACGTTGGAGACAGCGGTGGTGGGAAAGTGTAATTGTGCACCCTAATGCACTTGGCCTGCCAATTCTACACTTCAGACTGATAGAAGCACTCTAAAATGAAAGGACATCCTCTGTGCTTTTTTAGCCTTCACCCTCATTGGGTGATGCACTGCCTAACATTCACAGAGGGCAATACTGTGAAACACATGATCCCGTGAACAGCCCCTCCCCAAACCCAACCACAGACACAACAGGGCATGGGAATGGTGAACATGGGCAAAGAGACATAATCAAAAGAGTCAGTGGGATGAAGGAATAGAGAAAGGGAATTACATAGTATGGTAATGGGGAAGGAGACACAGTGGGCATCAAATACTACACAGGTAATGTTCACTCGGTAATTGGTCTGTCTGTTCCAGTAAGTGGTGGTATGGGGCGTGAGCAAGCAACTGCTGAATGTGATTTGTTGTCCTATCCCACCACTGGGACAGGTGAATGGGGAGAATAGAATTCTGCTGCAAACAGGGTACATTGGGGATAGAATTGGTAAAGGCTTGCACTACTAAAATAGTGGTCATATATAAGTATATAGGTGCACGACACAAAATGTAAGTTAAGGAATAACATTTTTTTTTTCAAACTTAAACGCACCACAGCGGGCTAGCATAAAAAAGTGCCCCACAAACACAGAACACCTGACAGTGTTTTGTGCTGTAAGTAAGTGCTAATTTGGGCAGAAAATGCCATCGCGTGTTCTGTGGTTGTGGGACACTTGTTTTTGATGGAAGCCTGCCATGGTGCTTGTAAGTTTGAAATAAAAAGGTTTTATTTGTTCACTTACATTTTGTAGTGTGAACCTATGTACTTGCATATGACCACTATTTTAGGAGTGTGAGCCTTTGCTGATTCTATGATTTCATGATTTTGTTTGGCTCATGCACCCTTCACCTGGAGGCTTCCCTTTGCTTGTGTTTTACATTGGGGATAGCAGATTTGGTAGAATTTCATTATGTGTGACTCCGGCATGCCAAATCTGATGTTTATTCTGCTTCTGACAGAAATGGGCACCCCAAACTGATTGGACATCCTCTGCCTTCACTTGTACTACAAAATGCATTTCACAGTTACACAGATCCTATATACCCATCCCACGCCCAAATCCACCACCCACCCCACCACCACCATGACCTGGGCAATGCGATCATGGGTGGGTTAACTGAGTGAGTACACCTCTACTAAGCCGATTATGTGTGCCCACTGGAAAAAAAAAAGATTACACAGTAGGGTGGTGTAGCTGTAAAGAGGTAGCCTCACTCGCTGCCCAGCTTAGGCTCACAAGGTGACTGGCATAAGTGTGATGGTGCATGGGAGGGGGATCAAACATCAGACTGAAAATATGGAGAGTATAGTGTCCTAAGCAACAATTGGGAGAACACAATACACCCAACAGCAGTAGGTTACAATAGGCGTGTTTGGGGCAGAAAAAATGTAGAGATGCACTGCCGAGGGCTGCAAAAAATAAGGGAAATAGACAAAAATGTCAAACAGAGCTTAGGCTTATGATGTTCAGAAGAATGTTTCATGACCGCGGCTAGAAGAGGTTGTGGGAAGGTTGTGTTGTGCAGCCAAATATACCTTGCATGCTAATGCTCTTGTTTCCACCTCCTTTACCAGATACTAGGGACTCGATACTACTACTAAGGCATCAGTAATCATTTAAATCACAGATAACTGGATAATGCATTACATAAAACTGACACAGGGCTATGGGGTGAGGTACTGTAATCAGCATAAACCACTCCTCCATCCCCACTAAGAAACATACCATGCAAACGGGTCAGCAATAGTTAGCAAGTAGTCCTCAAAGTAGCGGATGGGATGGTTGGATGTAGCATGGGGTTTACAGGGAATTGAGGTGAGGTGGTACACATCAGACACTGCACAGCTCAGGCAGAAAAGGAAGACAGGTACTGGTGTGCTGTTGGGGGGGGGTGAACGTCGCATACTAAAGAGGGAAGAGGCAACTGGCCTATGGTGTATTATCTTCGGAGATAACATGGTGTGTGTGTGTGTGTGTGTATAAAATATTTAGCAATTCTGGCACATATTTTGGGGATAACATCTCCATGGAAGGTGTGTGTATCGTGGTGGTCAGATATCGTTAGTGCATTTCAATTACATAATAAACGCACATGGGCTTTTATAGCCATGCTTGAAAAAAATATGTATATATCAGGTTTAACTGATGGCAGCACAGAAAGTAAAAGAAAAAGTAATTTAACTATTCATCTACATCCATTTCAGTGCCAGACTCCTCATTGTTACTCTCGCTGCTGTCAGCCAGTTTGTCTCCAGGAGTACTTTTGGACTGGCTAACCAGTGGCTCGTATGAGTATGGCTCAATAGATATGTACTCTGCAATGTTTTCAAGGTCCTCATCCTCTTCAGAAGACATTCTGGATGGCTACAAACCATTCTGAGTCTGTGTGAACTGTATAACTTTTTCGGCAGCTGCAGCAAGTTTTGAATTCCGTGCCCCTCCACAGTGACGTCAGTGGAGGAGGGTCTGTGTCTAATGAACTGAGGAGACAGTGAGCATAAGGGGCTGTACTTGGATTTAAAAAACTTAAAAAATATTAAAACATATGCACATAAAGCACACTGCACATGGGCAATAACAACACACATCAGACATAGGTAAGGAATTTATGCTTATTATGATTTTGGTGACTTTTGGAAAACGGGCTTTGCACATGATCTTTAACTAACTCGTGTGGCTTCCCTGCCAGATCATTCATCCTAACATGGAAAACAATGTCTGAACTCTTCCCCACTCCAGTTCCCCAATCAAGATGCTATCCTTGGGAGTATCCAATCTGCAGTCATCCCTGGAAGACAAAGCACTACCCTCCTCAGCAAGTATGTGATACAAACCACCCACTTGGTGTCCCTAACAATTAAATCTTCCACTATGAGCACCTCTTCCCAGCTACTGTATCTTATCCTGACTACTCTAGCTATGGTATAGTATAGGATTTGCATAGGATAATTTCATTGGAGTATGAACCTGATCAAATGAAAATATGTGTTGAAAATCAGAAATATTACCTACTGATTTCCTTTATCCTTCCATCCAAAACTGGAACTATTCATGGGTATTCTTGACAGAAGAGAAATAATTAAGAGGAGATATGATAACAGTCTTCAGATTGGAAATGGAATAAGTCCCTCAAATTAGTAATACTAACTATGTCAAACAATGATTAACAAGCTTACTTAAATTTGGAATCATACAATCATAGAAATCTGGTGGCAGAAAAAGCCCGCATTGGCCAATCAAGTTTGCCCCTTACCCCCTTCCTTAATTGTCTCTTTCGACCAGAGGTCTCCCACTCTGCCCACTGGTCAACCCCTTGTGTCTGTTCCACCCCCTCTTGAATCCTTCCTCTGTTTTGGCCCCACCACCTCACCCTTTAGACTGTTCCAGGACTCCACCCCCTCTCAGTGAAGTAACATCCCCTCACATTGCCCCTAAATCTTCCCCTTCTAACCTTAGACTATGACCCCTAGTTCTAGCACTTGCTTTTCCTGTAAATAAGCTCCCCCCACCCTATTATGTAGTTAAACATTTCTATCCTGTCCCCCTTTCCCTCCTACCCTCCAGCAAATAGATCCAGCTCCCTACACCTCTCCTCATAGGGTTTCCCATGCATTCCATGTACCATCTTGGTTGCCCTTCTCCGAACCCTTTCCATTCTATCTACAGTATGTCCTTGCATAGATGAGGTCTCCAGAACTGGACCCCAAACTCCAGGTGAGGCCTCACCATGGATCTATAAAGGGGCATCAGCACCTCCCTTCTTCTGCTTGTTATAACTCTCCCTATGCATGCCAGCATTCTGTTCGCTTTGCCCACTGCCTTGATGCATTGGTTCCCTACCTTCATGTTATCTGAAATTATAATCCCCAGATCCTTCTTCTGCTCAGTTATCCTAATTTCCTCCCCCCACCCCTAGTGTGTAGATGGCTTGTGGGTTATTATGCTACATGTGTATTACTGTACATTTCTTGACATTGGATTTCAGCTACCAGGTTTCCAACCACCCCTCCAGGACCATTAGATCCTCCCTCATTGCCTCTGTGACAGAGGGATCCTGCTACTCTTGAGGACTGACCTGTTCTTAAATCTGTTGCAACATTTCTTCTATGTCTTAGCCTAATCTATCCTTTACAATTTCAGTTCCATAAGGTTGGTCACCTATAGGTGCCCCCTCCCCTTTTTTGACTATGTTATAGTGTCCTCTTTAATTTTCCTTTTCCCTCTCAGGTCCTCAAATAGGGAGGTTATTGTGGTGACATCTGAGCTGATGCAAAACAACAGGCTGTGTTTCTCGTTATTGGATTTAGTATGCAGTAGCACTATGTCATAAAATACCTTAATGTATACGCATTATGTGTATGAAACCTGTAAATGCTGAAAATATCATGGCACTAGGTATTTTTGATAAAAGTAAAAAAGTTACTAGGGGGCTGTATTATAAAAATTAAGTTACCGGAGCAGAGATATCAGAAAACCCCCATTGTGTTATTTAAATGCATGTAAATTACAGATTGTTTGAGAGGGCCTTTGGCACCATGCATTCTGGCTTTAAGCTGAACCAGCCTAAAATGTTGTGGTGATTTGCATATGCATCCCATGATGCTTTGTATTATGGGGGTATGTGTGAAGTTGTGTTTCTTTGAAACTTGGCTTAGTTGCCAATGCCTTTTGGGGTAACCCTTGCTTCAGTGCTCCTACACTGAGGTTCTTTGTCTTTGGCTTATTTCTGAGTTTTTCTTTTTTGAGCTCCCCATCACCCAAACACACAAGACCAACATAGGGAATAAAATAATTTTCACTAAAGAGATAGATCAGTGGATCAGTAGGTGCTGACTAAGTACAGAGGAAGGATATGTATAGTCTGTTCCTTCAAACTGCTATATTGATGAAGAGATATGCCATTGCTTAAGGTTATCCCCTGTATTTTAAATAAACAATACAGAGAGACTGTGTGTTGAACCTGAAGTTCTGTGTCTGGTTCATCTGTTATCCCACAAGCCCTACACAGACTCCATCCTCCCCAGGGTGTCCACCCTATTGCAGATCTTCGTATCAACTGCAAATAGATAGACCTTCCCCTGCAGTCCCTCCACTATGTCACTGATGTAGATATTAAAAAGGATGGGTCCAGCACCAACCCCTGGGACACTCTGCTCATCACCCCTTCCTCTCTGGAATGCACCCCATTAACCACCACCCACTGACTGGTGTTCTTCAGCCAGTTCTCCACCCACCTTGTTATTTTCAGACCCACCCCCAAACTTTCCAGCTTATTTACCAGCCTTCTGTGGGGGACAGTGTCAAAGGCCTTCCTGAAGTCCAGATAGGCCACATCCACTGCTCCCCCCCAATCAACCACCCTCATCGCCCAATTTAAAAACTCAATTAGGTTCATCAGGCATGACCTCCCTTGCATGAAGCCATGTTGTCTGTCATCCTGTAGCCTACTATATACAAGGTAACCGACCACCCTTTACTTCAACAGCCCCTCCATCACCTTACCCACCACTAGAGATGGGCGAGGTGGCCCCAATTTGCTCTGCGAAGTGGAACACAAAGTGAAAGTGAAGTCGCAGAGTGTCCGCAATGCGATGCAGAGTACTTCATGTTATTAATGAGTAATGCAAAGTCCACTGAAAACAATGACTTTGCATTACTCCACCATCCCAAAGAAAAAATTACTCACCTTAGTAATGTTGTTTCTTCTAATGGAGTCTTGCTATATTATGACTATTGCAGTTTGTCCCACCATTAGAACTGCTCCGGAGGTGAAAGAGTTAACTTCCATGCAGGGCATGGAACTTAAATCTTGACTCTCGGTTAGAAAAGCTCTGTCTGGGCTATTTCAAACTGAAACTGTCAGATCTTTATGAGCAAAACTCACTAAGGTTCTGTGTGGAAGCTGTAACCTACACTAGCCAACTGGCTACTTAAATATTAACACATTTTCCTGGTCCCAACACCAAGACTCAAGTCAGGGACCAGAAAAGATAAGATAAAATAAAACACAACACCCAAACACCCCAAAAAAGAAGGGGTGGAAAACATAAAAAGGGGCATCAATAAGTGCCAACAGTGGACTGCCCACCCCATACCCAAAGTAGAAGTTCTGAGAGGGGCAGGCTGGGGGGGAGGTCATAATATAGCAAGACTCCATTAGAAGAAACAACATTACTAAGGTGAGTAATTTTTTCTTCAAACAACATGAAGTCTTGCTATATTATGACTATTGCAGACTACACAGAAGTACCTTCTTGGAGGAGGGACAGAACCTACTTAGGGAATAGGCTCTGAAGCACGACTGTGCCAAACCGAGCATCCCTTCTAGCCTGGATATCCAGGGAGTAATGCTTGGTGAAAGTGTGTACTGTTTTCCAAGCAGCTGCTTGGCATATCTCTAAGATAGGGATGTCTCTGGCAGCAGCTAGAAACGCAGCTGTACCTCTGGTAGAGTGAGCCCTCAGGCCTGAAGGGGGAACCGTACCCAGTTTTTGATAGCAAAATTGGATACCAGAGACAATCCACCTGGCAATGGATCTCTTAGTGGCAGGTTTCCCTTTCTCAACCTCACCATAAGTGAGAAATAGTTGGAGGGAGTCAAACCTGTGACCCTTGGTACACTCTATGTAGAAACTTAGGGCCCTCTTAACATCTAAGCTGTGCAACCTCCTCTCACCAGAGGAGGAATGGTCAGTGAAGAACACTGGAAGTGAAATAGATTGATTAAGGTGGAAATCTGAAACCACCTTAGGCAAAAACTTCCTGTTAGTCCTGAGGACTACCTTATCCCTGTGAAAATAAAGTCAGTCTCCACTGACAAAGCTGTAACTCACTTATGCACCTGGCAGAAGTGATGGCTACTAAATACAGTTTTCCAAGTCAAGTACTTAAGCTCTGCCAAGACAGAGGTTCAAAGGGGTTGCATCAGCTGAGCAATGCAAACATTAAGATCCCAGGCAGGGGCAGGGTCCCTGAATGGTGGATTGGCACGAAGCAATCCCTAAAAACTTGGAAAATACAGGGTGAGCAGAAAGAGAAGAGGGCTTCCCTGCTGAAATAAAAGCAGAGACAGCTGCCAAATGCACTTTCAGAGTAGCTGGTCTCAGTCTCAAAGAATTAAGATGGACCATATAGTCCAAAACAGTGGGCAAATCAGCAGATTCCGGGGAAATATGCTACCCAGAACACCACATGGAAAACCTTTTCCACTTGGAGTTATAGGTAGCCCTAGTGGAAGGCTTCCTAGAAGCTTTCAAGATTTCTAGAACACCTTGAGAAAGTTGTAGGTCAGCAAACTCTAACTCCTCAAGAGCCAGGCCTTGAGGTTGAGGGATTTGAGATTTGGATACCAGACTCTCCCCTGGGCACAGGTTAACAGATTGTGGTTCCTGGGAGACACAGGGAAGATGGACTGCTAAGGACAGAAGGAGGGGTACCAGGGCTGCCTGGCCCAGTCTGGAGCAATCAGGATCATCTTGCAGGGCTGAGATCTGATTTTGACTAGCACCTTGAACAGGAGAGGAAGGGGAAGGCATAGAGAAACTTCCCTTCCCAATCGAGGAGAAAGGCATCCAGGGGGACTGAGCCCAACACTGGGGGCCTGCAACAAAAAAGTGGAAGTTGGTGATTGTCTGGGGCTGCAAAAAGATCTATCTGAGGGGTGCCCCAGCTGGCTAAAACTATCCCCAGTACTCGGGGATCCAGTGACCATTCGTGATGGACCTGGGAAATCCTGCTGAGAGCATCTGCCAGGACATTGTCCTTGCCTTGGAGGTGAACTGCTATGAGGGAAGTGTTCAGGGAATAAGCCAGAGACCACAACTTCATTGCCTCGGTGCACAAGGCCGAAGACCAAGTGCCCCTTTGTTTGTTGATGTACCACATTGTAGTGGTGTTGTCTGTTCTGACCTGTACCACTTTGTTCTGAACAGATGCAGAAAAAACCTGAAGTGCTAGAAAAACAGCTCTGAGTTCCAACAGATTGATGTGGAACAGAGATTCCTGAGGGGACCACAATCCCTGGGTGGAGAGGTCGCCAATGTGAGCTCCCCATCCCAAGAGGGACGCATCTGTAGTAAGGGTCAAGGAGTGAGATAGAGAGATGGAGGGCACCCCTTGTCTCAGATTGCTCTGATTCTGCCACCACTGAAGGGCCTGGATCAGGGTTCGAGTCACTGGGATCAACTTGGATAGGGATCTCTTCTTTGAGACAAAAGGCTCTCAAATGGAACTGAATGTCCCTCATCTGAAATCTTGCTCCTTGCACTACAGCTGTAGAAGCAGCCATGTGTCCCTATGAGCTGTAGGAAATGCCTGCTGGTCGAGAGACCTGCAGAGTGAAGGACGATGCCAGGGCCACCAGGGTCCTTACCTTTCTAGGGAAGGAAGGCTCTGGCCTGCTTCGTGTCCAGTTCTGCACCTATAAAGGTGAGTACCTGGACAGGTTCCAGAACTGACTTTGGATGATTGAGAAGAAAGCCCAGAGAGGTAAGCAGCTGCTGAGTAACTTGCAGATGTGATTTGACCTGGTCTGGAGACTGACCCACAATGAGCCAGTCATCTAGGTAGGGAAAGATGGCAATCTTTTGCCTTCTTAAATGAGCAACTGCTACTGCCAGACATTTTGTAAATACCCTTGGGGCAGAGGTAAGGCCGAAGGGCATTGCTCTGAACTGATAATGGCCTGAGGGCAGTTCGAATCTGAGGTACTTTCGGTGGGAGCTTCTGATAAGAACATGGAAGTAGGCATCCTTGAGGTCCAGGGAAGCTAGCCAGTCCCCTGGCCTTAGGGAGGGTAAAATCATTCCCAGAGTCACCATTTGAATTTTGGTTTTAAAGGTGCTTGTTCAGATATCTTAGGTCCAGGATGGGCCTCCACTCTCCTGTCTTTTGGGGTAAGGAAGTACCTGGAGTACAGACCTTTGCCCTGGTGTGGGAGAAACCCTTTCTACAGCTCTGAGAGCCAGGAGGTTGAGACTTCTGTTTCCAAAGCAAAAGTCTCTAGAGGGTTTGCAGGTGGAAAAGATCTGATTCTCATCTTTGGAAATTTTTTGAAGCTGAGAACCAGACCCTGGCTTACTACTTCCAGGTCCCACTTGCCTGATGTTAAAGACTCCCACTCCTGGACGAAGTAAGTCAGCCTGCCCCCTACAGGTAATGGAGAACTGGCCCTGGGCATCCCATCAGGGTGCCTGTTTGGCAGCGGCTTTAGGCTGAGGGGTGGCAGCAGGCCTGCTTGTACCCTGTCTGCCTCTCCCTCTGAAGAACCCCCTCTGAACATAAGCTGAAGAGGAGGCCTGGGTTTGGTTAAAAGCCCTGTGAAAAGGCCTGCCTCTACCCCTGGGGGGCTGCCTCTGAGGAGTGGCTTGCTGTTCCTTGGCTTGTGCACTCCTATAAGTGGTTCTATATTCATCCATTTTCTTCATATAATTCTCCGTCTGCTCCCCAAACAGAGAATTTCCCACCACAGTAAAATCCATAGCCTTAGCCTGGGTATCCTGTGACAAACTAGTACACCTGAGCCAAACCAATCTAGGAAAAGCCACAGATGTAGCCATGACTCTAGAGGATACATCATTAGAATCCACTGCAGCATGGAATTGCACCTTAGATGCCTCAATACCATCAGCAGCCACCTGCTCCAGCTCCTTGGCAAGCTGGCCAGGGCCTGTTTGGCTAAAGCCATGACAGTATCCCATCTAGATTTTGGTATCTTGCAACATAAGCCATATAATTTGCTTGTCTGAGTCCCAAGGAGCTGCATGTATTATTTTTTAGCCATGGCATCAATCTTCCTGGAGTCCTTGTCAGGAGGATGTGAAGCCAGGGAATATTAACTTTATCACAGGCTGCAGCCTGAACTACCTAACATGGCTGCATTGTTGTGAAAGAAATTCTGTATCAGGACCTGACAAAGTGTACCTTCTGTCCATCTTTTTATCCACAGGAGGCACAGAATTAGGAGCTTTTAAAATTTTATTGTTTGTTTCTAAAAGATTTATGTAAAGGAATAGACAATCTCCTGGACTCTGGGATATCCATCATCTCTACAAAGTCAGGCTCCTCTTGCTCATCCACAGCTTCCTCCAAAGGGAGCTGGAGGGTTTCAGCAACTTTTTTATAAAACAGAAAATGAGAAGGGGACTCAGAAAGCCTAGGGGGAGATTCTCCTAAAGGTCTGTCTGGGGAGATGTCCGGTTCAATGGGCACATCCAGACTTTTAAAATCACATTCACACTGTTCATAATCATCCTCCCCCTCCTCTGGTTCATAAAACTCCTCTATATCATATTCTTGAACAGGTGGAACCAGCCGAACCGACCTTTTGCCAGATAGTGGCGGTTCGGACGGAACCGGGGAAAGTGACTGGACAATTTGGATTGCCCTGGTCATCTCTGCAGCAGTTGGAGAAGGAATTTTTGACTCCACACCTACTGATTTTCTAGTTCTCTTTGCTGGAACTGGCTCCTCAGAGTCAGCTTTACGTTTGCCCGAGGAAGTCTGGCCCTGGTCAGAGGGTAATTCCTCCGTTCGGTTGGCACCGAACCGGGCTACTATCCAGGTCAGCGGATTCTTTACTCCTCTCGTTCCCTGAGCCTACCAACTCTTTATCTAGGGTAGCTGCGGGAAATTCTTGCAAATCTGGCAGTCTGCATTGAGGTGGTCAAACCCCAGACAATAAACACATGTGGTGTGTGGGTCAGCCTTGCAAGGCTTCCCCACAGACACTACAGTGTTAAACCAGTGGGCCGGTTTTTCTTTGGGTTTCTCCAGACATAATGCCAGCCTAACCAAAACTTTGCCCTTTTTGGCAGTGCCAGGAAAGACACCCTTATCGGTTCCCAACCGTGTCACAGGTCGTGGAAAAACGTAATGAAACTGCTTTTTTAGAACCGATAAGAACCGAACTGCACTCTAAAAAGCTTTTAAAAGCTTCAGAATAAAGTTTCAAAACAACCTGATCGGTTCAAACTGAACTGATAAACATTTACAAGTTCCACACAGAAATAAACCTATCTATTACTTACAATACCACAGACAGAGCTTGAACCAATTGGTTTTGCGGTTAAAATAATAATAATACGGTTGAATTTAACTGAGAAAAACTCTTTAAACCGAGAAAATGAACCGAGCAGTAGGAGGAATCTCCGGAGCGACTGTTCAGTGAGGCGGAGTAAAGAATCTAACAGTTTCAGTTTGAAATAGCCCAGACAGAGCTTTTCTAACCGAGCTCGCGCTCTAAGTTCCATGCCCTGCATGGAAGTTAACTCTTTCACCTCCGGAGCAGTTCTAATGGTGGGACAAACTGCAATAGTCATAATATAGCAAGACTTCATGTTGTTTGAACCACCACTCCACTAATTCTTAAGGCCAAGTGCATTGAAAACAATGTACTTCACCTTACTTCACCTTGTTTTTAAGCTCCAAAGGAGAATTTTGCAGTGATTTATGGGATTTCAGGTCACGTGGGCTCTAGATTGTTCTGCACAGCCTCAGTTTGGGGTAGTGTGTGTAGGAAGCTGTAGGAGACAATCTGCTCTGAGAGCTCTCTGTGATTCATACCTTCTAAAAGCTGTTAAAAAAGCTTTTTTGAGTCATTTATTTTGCTGAAATTTTAGTTCATCGATTATAGGAAACCCTCCTATGCTCATATCATCGAGCGTTTATTGTTTGTGTGTGTATTTTGAATGTTAATGTACAACATTCAGTCTGTGTACTGAGAGACAGTGGAAGTGTGCTTTGGGGGAGGGGCGTATCTGTGGTGTAGGTAGATTAACTTGGAGAAAAAGACAGTGCTTTCTATTTTGGTGATATTTCTTGTATAACTGTGTTAATGTACACAAATTAATATTTTCAATAATTCTTGCCATTTTTTTGCTGATTGTTGTGGTGCAGCAGTGCATAATTTTAGTTTGTTTAAAATATGTGGTTATATTACTGAAGTTTTCAATTTGCTACGCATTACTTAGTGCGTGTGTGAGTATGTGTGTGACACACGTCATCAAATCAGACACCTTTTATTGTGCCACATAATTTCAGCAATGTGAACCTGCTATCCACTACAGCTGTATAATTTTTTGTACTTCTTTGTGGTATCTTTACTGGTACTCATACTAGTGACTCTTACTGCAGCAGTGCAGTACACTGCCCCTCCTGTGGCACACCCCAACCGGCAAACATATTCTTTTCCAGATTTGAATTTCTGATGGTGAGCACTGGTTAGGTATTGTGCCTTTGCATCTGCATCTCTTCAGTGCACAGCACAATCTTAATCCGTCTGTACATCTGCATCTTTTTAGGGCCCAATCTTCATCTCTAATTTAAGTCACATTTTTTTTTTGGCCTCCCTTCAGAGTACTGGACAGGTGTGGTGCATAATTCAGCATGAACATTGTGCTCATTAGTATGTGTTTTTAAGTCAGGACCATCATCAGGAGTCACTCGTGATACAAATCACATTCTTCATCATCACGGTTACTTGGATGTATTGTAAGCCTGTTTTATAATATCTCTCCATGCTTCTCCACCCCACCATTGTACTCATTAATGAGTGTTTTTAAGTCGGGGAGCTTTGTGCCACACCTCATTGGGGCCCGGGGAAGTACAGCCATAGGCATTTGCATTTCTTTATCATCACGGTCACAAATGCAATCGCAAATCACGATTTACGATTACGTCATGAATCACAACATTAATATTTTTACTAGTTACTTGGATGTTGTAAGCCTGTTTTGTAGTATCTCTCCAGGCTTCACCACCCCACCATTGTACTCATTAATAAGTGTTTTTAAGTCAGGGAGTTGGACAATGTCTGCAGTACGTACACAGACTGGAAAGAAAACTGCACCCATGCAGTTTAGCACAGTATACTTCCACTGCTCAGAATACATATGGAAGACAACAAAAAAAGGGCATAATTACATACTAGGTTCGGGGATGGTGGAGGAATACATTTTATAACACAGCAAGGAAGGTGTGGGGGGGCCCATGGTGTGAGGAAAAAAAAATAATGTGGAATCCCTTGGTGATCCAGCAGCAGTTCCAGCATGGACATAATTTGCAACTGATGTCCCTCTATGTAAGAAAAATAAAATTTACAGAAAGAACAAATTAAGTAAAAAAAAGTACAGACAGAAAAGACAAAAAAATGTAGCTTTTAAAAAAGCTGTTGGGTCTAAATCAAAATTTAAATCTCCTCCTCGTTCTGATCTCAAAGTATCAGCAGTCACAAAACATACTCCTCTCTCTCTCCTTCTGCACAAGAGAAAGTAAAAGTGTCTGCTTGTATGATTCACTTTCTTTCTACCTAGCTAAAGAGCATGTGGCTTACAGCACTGTGTGGGAGGGCTGCCAAATCTGAAACACTAAATGGATCACTTAGAATCATTATAAGGAACGTGAAGTCCATTAAAAACAATGACTTTGCCTTACTTTGCATTGCCATTCTGCCTTAACGCGAAGTGATGACAAGGTGAGTGAGCATTTTACTGCTCCACTCCATTTAGTGGAGTGGCAATGGCGCCCACTTCGCATTCACTTCACCGGCTGAATTTAAATTCACTGCATCTCTACCCACCACTGAGGTGAGGTTGACCAAATGGTAATTTTCCGCTTCTTCTCTGCTGCCACTCTTGTGAAGCAGCACTACATCCACCTTCCTACAGTCCTCAGGCACCCACTCTGTATCCAGGGACAAGATAAACAGCTTCACCAGAGGTGCTGCCAGCTCATCCCTTAGTTCCCTGAGTACCCTAGGATTCAGGGCATCCAGACTCATTGCCCTGTACTGCATATATAGCATAAGGACTTCTTTTGTGTATACCTCTTGTATTATATATATTTTTTTTCTTTGTTGTTCTACATTTTATATCTCCTGTCTATGTAATTGCGAACTGTATGTGTATGTGCCTCAGGACCTCCTTGTGAATGAGCTTGCTCAACGGAGTCTTTCCTGCAATAAACTTGAACATATGCTTGTCCACCCTTAACCTTCCTAACACCTCTCTTACCCTGTCTCCACTGAACTGGCGAGGATCTGCCCTTATGTCCTCCCTTCCCCTCTCCCTTAACTCCCGTCTCTTCCCCTCCCCTTCCACTGTGAAGACTGAGCAGAAGTACCTATTCAGCACCTCTGCCTTCTCGAAGTCCCACTTTACCTGTACTTCCCCCTTCCCTTCACTCATACTATCCCCTGCCTTGCTTTCCTCCTCTCTTCTCTGTGCCTAAAAAACGTTTTATTTCCCCATCTGGCCTGCCTAGCAATTCTCTCCTCTGTTTCTGCTTTTGCCTTCCTGATCTTCTGCCATGCCACCCTCTGCTTCTCACTGTAAATCTCCTTTTCCTCTTATATGATCTGAACATCCTTTTTCTTTCCCCTTTTACCCTCCTCACTTCCCTGGTGAACCAGAGTGGCCTCCTCCTTTTTCTGTTCTTCCTTACCTTCTTTATGCAGAGTTCAGTGGCTTTCAGTGACCCCTCCTTAATTAATTTCAATAATTCCCTCACATCCCCTATGTTCTCCTTCACCTTCATTTCGTCCCTGAATATCTCCCTCATTTTGTTAAAGTTCGCCTGCCTGAAGTCCAGAACACTTGTGATTGTCTGACTTGTTACCTTCCCTGTCCTTACCCTAAAACACATTGTATTGTGGTTGCTTTCTCCCAGGTTGTTCCCTACTGCAACTTCTTCCACACTATCCCCATTTGTGAGAACCACGTCCAGTATGTTACCACCCCAGTGGGCTCCCTGACCAGCTGCTGCAGGAAAGCTCCCTGGATGGACATGAGGATCTCTCTGCTCCTGGCTTACATAGCTGATGGGATATCCCAGTCAACATCTAAGGTCTCCCACCAGCAGAAGTTCCCCCTTGTGTGCCATCCATTGAGCTGCCTGCAATAGCTGCCTATCCACTTCCTCCCCCTGTGTAGGAAGTCTATAAATCATATCCAGTCTTAATGATGCTCCAGACTGCTTTTCCAGCATGATCCAGAAGACCTCTTCCTCCTCTTGATCCTCCTGCCCTTTGTCATCTTTATGTCTTCCCTGATATATACTGCAACCCCCCCTCCTTTAATTCCAGCCATGTTATTCCTAAAAAGCCTGTACCCTGGGATATCTACTTCCCATGCCTGGTGCTCAGACCACCAGGTCTCACTTATGGCCACAATGTCCAAGCCCTCATCCACCATTCTAGCCTCCAAGTCCACAATTTTGTTCCCCACACTCCTGGCATTTGTGGATAATTCTTTCCACCATATACCCCATTCTCTCTGCCCTCTCTCCCTACCCTACCTTACCTGTAACCTAGCTAGTCTATTCTCTTTACCTGTAAATCCCTTCCCTTCCTAGCCTTGTAATCCCCACCAGTTTCAACCTCCCAAAAACCTTATCTATATAACCTTGCAGACTCCCTCTCAGTGCCCTTGCCCCCTCTTACTTAGATGTAGTCTGTCCTTCCAATATAAGTCCTCATCCTCCCATGTGTCCCCACACTCACCTATACAGGTGAACCCTTCTTTCCCACACCATTTCTTGAGCCATTCATTGAACTCTTTAATTCTGTGCTGGCACAGGGGACTGGCAAGACTTCTGAGAATGCCAAGAACCTTGCCTCTTCCTTGCATCCTCTTGCCAGCACCGTAAACCTTCTCTGGACCTCCCCCACTTTATTGCTTGCCAGATCATTATTCCCCAAATGAATGATTAGGTGTGGCTGACCCCCTACTACCCTTGCACACTCCCTGATTTTTTTGCATCACCCATCCCATCTCCATCCCTGGTTCACAAATGTTAGACCTCCTCCTCTAGGTAGCCCCCCTCCTGATCCAATGTATCCTCTTGATAATGGAGTCCCTTAAGACCTTGACCCTCTTCTCCTCCCCAATGACTGAATCTGAACTAGTTCCTGGTGAACCCACTCTCCCTCTTCTTGTTCCCCTATTTGCACCCTGCCGAACAGTACTGTCTCCTTGTCCTCCCTGCTCCCCCCATTTCCCCACTCATTCTCTCCCCAGCGAATCCTTCCATCCTTTTTTCTGCTGATCTCCTCCCCCCATATCCCTATTCATACCTCCCTTGCCTCCCATGCCTCCCCTATCTCCTCATGCACTACCCCCCTTTCATATGCTCCCCCTCCCAGTTCCCTTCTTTCCCTGTGCCCCACAGACTGACTTTGATTTGTCTGTTGGAAGCTGAGAACCTTGCTACACTGCCAAGAACAAACTATAACTCTGTTTAGGACCTGGAAACCTGGTAAGGCATAATATTGTTGGGGACTTGTTAAGAAGGGGAGCTACGCTTTCTACAAAAAGTTTCATTTTTTTTTTCCTTATTGGCATTAAGCAGAGAATTGCAGGATTCCATTAAAAGTGTAGTAATTTTATAACCAGAGGGAGTGAGATACAACTGAATTTGCTACATTCCTGGGGTTGAGACCTAGGATTTGGAAGGATATTTTTGCAACATTTTAAAAGTGTCCTGCTGGCTGAGGAGTGAGTTCATTTTTATCCCTGGACTCAGTAGAGTGGTTTGAGTAGGAGCAGTGGTCTAGTAAATTGTGGTGTTAGTTGAATTACTATAAAGGGCAGTACTCACCAGAGTGGTGGAGCAGTTGTGTATTTGATTGTTTCTAACAGTCACCAGTGGCTGTGGACTACCCACCCATCCTTCCCCACACCCCTCCCAGGCATGGCATTTCCTTTATAGCCAAAGTTCTGACATCACTTCCTCAACAGGTCTTGGGGCAGAACTGTCATATTCTTAATAACCCAGCACAGTGCATAAAGGGTAGGTACACACCACAAATAATAATAAAAAAAATATATATATATTACATATTGTATATCATAAGGGAGAGGGACATGTGGGGAGTGGTGCAATGCACTGGCTGTGGGGCAGCAGTTTTCTGGGAGACATTCTGGAAACTGCATTGCTGTCCTATTTGCAGGCAACTGTCAGCTCTGAGGGAGGAGGCTGCCCACCTCCAGGCTGAACTAGCAAGGACTAAGGAGGCCTCCCCCACCCAAAGAGCACCACTGCCACAACCACTGCCTCAGAGGTTGCCAAGTATGAAGAGCAGTTGGACCACAGTGGGTACTGAGAGGGTGCGGGTGGTGGACCAGAGGCGAAGCCCCCTAGTTGAAAGAAGGGAGAGGGGGGGACATGATAGAAACTTTTAAGTACCTCAGTGGAATCAACAAAGTCCAAGAGGGTAGCATCTTTCAGAAAAGAGACATGTAAGAACAAGGGGACACAATTTGAAGATAGAGGGGGTTCAGGGTAATGTGAGGAAGTATTATTTCACAGAGAGGATAGTGGATGCATGGAACAGCCTTCCTGAGGAGGTTGTGGGGTCTAAAACTATGGGAGAATTCAAGAATGCATGGGACAGACATAAGGCAATTCTTGTGGGGGTAGGAAGAAATAGGTTGTTGGTTAACTAGGATCTGCGGCCTATCCTGTAGGTAGGGAAATGGGCAGACTAGATGGGCCAAGCAGTCCTTATCTGCTGTCAAAGTCTATGTTTCTATGTTTCATAGACAGTTTGAGTATGACCTCTCTCAACTCCTGTCACATTAGTTCTCAGACTTTGTCATAGTGAGCCTTCCTCAAGTCAAGGAAAAAATCTTAAGACTCCCCCTAATACTAAAATAAGCTTGGGCCTCCGCACAGAAAAAATAGCATACTTTGCACAGTACACCAGGAATAAAATAACATTTCTTTGAGTAGTTCACTCTCATTTTTATTCATTCTACTGAAATCCACCCCGGACAGGCTTACTCCACTATTTTGACTCTCGAACCTTGTTACAATACCTTTATGGGTCAGACTGCTCTTTCTGTTTCCCCTCTGTTAGGAATATTCTTTCTACCTGCCTCTGCCTCTCTCTGTCTTAACCAACTTTTATGCAACTTCCTTGTGCTCCCTCCTGCTCTTGTTCCTTGTACCTCTCTGCTTAACCCTTGTATTTGGGCAATTCCGCCACCAGTCAAATTGGTCAAGAGTTACCCCTCATTATTTGTTGATTGTTTCTAATTGTTTGCACTTTCATTCATTCTGTATTGCTTGATTGTTTTGCAGTTATCTTTTGAATTGTATTCACTCTATAATCTTCCCTGGGTACACCTGAAATGAGTGTAGGCTCAGTGTGTCTTTCCTTGTAACCAATTTTTAAATACATACATTCACCTCCTATTATCCTCTTTCAGTTTGCCTAACCCCTTCACACAAAATATCTAAATAAAACTCAACATTTAAATGCAGTACTGCTTCACACTTGCTTGAGCCTCCCCTCGAACAGGCTGTGGCCTCCCCAGGGAGGCTGGTCTCACCATCTAAGAAACCCTGCCCTATCAGAACACTTACTGTAAATGTAATCATCTGTTACCATTTGATCTAAACCTATGTAAGAACCAATAAGCATACTGTACCTGAGGTCTAAGCCTTGCTATTTGCCTTTTCCTGCTGGCTAGGCTAATACCAGGGGTCAGCCCTTACTTATGTACATTAGATAATGATATATGCAGATTTGGATCAATCCATCCAGTCAACCAAACCCCTAAAAGTCATGTAAAAAGTTGGTGTCTTTGGAAAAAGTTTTCTGCTTTTGCACCTGCAAACCTTACTCCATGCTCCACCTTCCTTCTTCTGCTGCTTAATCCCCAGCTGGCTCCTTGGGTATTTAAAAAGTCATGGAGTGGGTGAGGGTGGGCGGGAATTTTCTTCCTGAAGCAAATGTCCCTTGCTGCGCAGGACGTGCTTATAAGCCATGAAGCAGCTGAAAGAAATTTGAATCTGGCACTTCTCCACTCCCTAAGGCCTGCTTCTCTCTCTTCTCATTTGCTGCAGCAGCCGTTTGCAGCTGCTGATTCAGCCACTCCATTGTGGCTGATTGCTGCTGCTGAAAACTCCGATTTTTGATGGTATTGCGGGGGAAGAGGGAGTCCCAGTCAGGGACACAGTCGACCTCCTTCTCATTTTCTTCCTGGAGTGAAAGTCCCTTGCTGCCCAGGATGCACTTTTAAGCCATGAAGCAGCCGAAAGATGTTTGAATCTGGTGCCTACCCACTCCTTCAGGCCCTGATTGGTCTCCGCTTCCCCTTCTGTCTCTTTCCTCGAAATAAATGGTATTATTCACTTCCATCTAAAATAGTATCATCTGAAATTGTTGTTGACTTTTAAATTAAGGCTAGATAAGTATCCAGAGTCTCTCTCTCTCTCTCTCTCTCTCTCTCTCTCTGTGTTAGGACTCCCAGATTACTTGGACATTTCCACTGTAACCCCAGGGGATTTATCTGTGCTGTCCCGTAACTTATACTCTGGCCTGCATTCAAGATCATTACTTCCAGCATGAACGTCACTTTACTTTGCTTTATCTAATCCAGTTCAGAGGTTTTCCATTGAACAACATGACAGATAGTCAAGCTAGAGAAGCAGTGCCAGGGTCACTCAGGTACATTACAGTGATCTATTGATGTTGTCACTGTAATGCACCTCGGGGAAAATGTTTTTGATCTAGCAGTGGCATATTCTGCCCATAAATTCAAAACTAATGTTGAATAAGACAGCCCCAGTGGCTCTTCACTCCCCCTTTCCCTTCTCCCATTTTTTTATTCTCGAACTAATTTTGCACAGACCCCCTCCTTTGGCAGCTTATTCCACTTCTCCACCACCCTCTGCATGAAAAAATACTTTCTGGCATCTTTATTAAACTTGCCCCCACCAGCCTTATGGCGTTGCCCCTGGAGTTTATGTTTCTCATTCCATCTGAACAATTCCCCACAATCCACTTCATTTACCCCATGAATGTATTAGTATGTTTCAACCATGCAGAATTATGGAAACTGCTTATGATACTGTTCCACATCATAAAGGACAGTCTTTCATGTAATATCATAGAAGTCCTTTTACTGCACTGACAGGATACTGTCCCACATCGTACGCTATGATGATAAGCAAAAAAAAAATAAAAAACAATAGTAATCAATGTTGATCAACAATCATCAAATCTAGTGAACAGATGTTAGAGAACAGAGCTGTGAAAGAGCTTGGTACATCCTATAGACCTAGGTTTGATTCCCACTACCTGTTCTTTTATATTGGGTGACCTCAAGCAAGTCACGTAGCATCCCAGTGCTCCTGGGATGCACATGGAAATGAGCCTCAGCTCAGTATGCCTTTCTCAGCCAAAAATTGAAAAAAAGAAAAAAAAAAGACCACAGTGTTATAAGATTCTATCTCTAGGATTTGATGATGTGTATATTGCACGTCATTTGTTTTCTCCACATTTTGAGTAGCAATACCCCACATTTGAAAGGTTGAGAGGCATTCTTCTTACCTTCCTGAATTTTTCGGCTAAATCAGCAGTGCTATGAAAATGAATTTTAAGACCAGCAAGTTTGCAGCACTTACTGGTACAAATAATGACATACCTGTTCAATTTGCTATTCAATGTATGTCCTATCCTGTGCACTACTGCATAGCTTGCCTTTGTTTTTTGATCCTGCTCTCCAGCAAGGCACTGCATGGCATTTATGAGCTTGTCTGGGTTGTGCACAGCTGTCTTAACATAAGAACAGCACTGCCTTAACACTGACTCTGTAATTGGACTGCATAGAAACCGAGTTTGTCAGCTGGGAAGGCAGTAGGGCAGAGAAAGATAAATGAGACATGGGCCAGTCATATATTTTTTTCTTAAGAAAATGTAATTTAAAAACATTTGAAAAGTTATGTGGACACTAGTGGACCTGAAGCATCATACAAGTAAATCAAATTGTGAGATATCCGAAAATATTTTGCAATAAAATGTAAAATCAAATTTATTGCAATCTTCATTGCACTGCTGCTTTATGATGGAAGAAAAAATTGTTACATTCGTACATTAGAACTGAAAGGTAATTTTTATGTCTCTAAACTAGTTAAACACACAGAGTCCCCTAAAACATGGTGAACTGAGTAATCTTACTCCTTATTGAAATGTTTGAATTTTCAACATATTGCTCTCCAGAACATAGTACTAGCTGTATAGTCAAAATGGGCAAGCCATATGAGTTAAAACTTCAGGTAATGTTTTGCATCAAAGTAGTATATGTAGTGTCTATTTTTTCTTTGTTAGTTACTGAAGTAGATGTCTGATTTTTTGATTTTAGGTTTTTTTCATGTGTACATCATATATTGTATGAACTGGTAATGGCACCCTGTATGAAAAGTGGTATCCTTGTTCATCTACACTGTTTAGAAGTAACCCCTTTCCATATTCTGGGAAAAAATGTGTCACACCTCTTAAATATGAATGCAAAGAGTCCAGGACCAGATTAACCTTTTGTGGGCCCAGTGCCAAAAAGTTTTGTGGACCCCCGTTTTCATGGGGTGGGGGGGTGTTCAGATAACCTACCTAGCTTGGATCAGCATTACATGGCTAAACAACATTCTCAGAGCTATAATAACCACAGGTGGCTGACTTTTCAGATTGCAACAGAGCGGGGGGGCATGGGGCAACAACCAGTGGGGGTCAGATGCCAGTTAGACCCCTCACACATTCGCACACAGGCACTGTGCACAGACTGCTGTGCGCATGTTCAAGCAGCTGCCTGCTCGAATGTGTGAGCTGATTCACTACAGCAGAACTTCTGCTGTACTGAATCAGCTAGCATGTTCAAGGTCGCTGGTGGCTGCATGAATGTGTGGACAGTGCAGAATGACATGTTAAGATTCAACTACAGTAAATAAATAAATAGAACCTACAAGTGTGGATGGAGAGCAATTGTGATAATGTACCTACCCGACTGGTCAGAAACTGCGGCCTGTCACTTGCCACCAGCCCAGTGAGCCCACCAGTTAAGCCCTCCTCCTTGAGTCCTTTCCTCCTCCTGGTACCGACTCTTCCCACCTCTTGACCATGACCCAAACGGTCCTGTGCTTGCTTGCAGCCAGACCCACCGAGCATCCGAATGAGATACTGGAGACTGAAATTCCTTTTGATGCCACCAAGCAAGAGCTCATCACATCTCTGACCAAGCTGTAGCCTGCCTGTGGCAGCAGGAAATTGTGTCACACAACTCACATGCTCTGCTCCTCCATGTCATATGATGTCACTGACCACTCAGCTGCAGTGTGAGCACACACAAGGGAAGGCATGGCATTTATTGTGCAAAAATAAATAATGCCACGCCAAAGAACAGTCCACAACTTCCACAAGGCATGTGGGCAGTGGCTGCCCCTGGGTCATTGGGCCCCTTTCTGAGTGTGGGCCTTGTTCCTTGGAGCCATTGGAGCCATTGTAAGACACAAGACCAGGACCCAAGGCAGCATGGATTCACAACGGGAAGGTCATGCCAGACGGATCTAATAGATTTTTTTGACTGGGTGACCAAAGTAGTGGATCAGGGAGGGGCTGTGGACATGGCCTACCTAAACTTTAGCAAGGCATTTGACACAGTCCCATACAAAAGATTAATATACAAGTTAGCCTGCCAGCCCGGTGGTGCTGAGGGTTGAGGCGCTGGATGCCACACCTCATGCTACGCCGGCGACCTGGGTTCGGGAGCGAGCCTGGGTCATCGGGGGTCAGCAGGGAAGGAGAAGGATTGACCATCTGTAAGACTGCTCTCCTTCTCCAGGGAGGAGGGTGTGTTGCCTCGGTGGCCTGGCGGCTCCTAGCGGTGGCTGTGGGCTAGGCAGGCTACAGGCAGAACTAGAGGGACATACTGAGGCGGACGCTGGGATGGGGCGCGTACGGTAGCATGAGTGCTCTGATCCCTTGGCGTCATTTGCATGCCTCAGACGTATGGGGAGAAAAAAAAGTGGAAAAACCTTGCGGGCTACGTGAGGGCTGGACAGGCAGTACCGCCAGCTTCTGGTCCCTGGATGCTCCTCCTTGCTGAAACCCCCCCGGATCCCGTGGCGGTGGTCGCATGCCCACCATGGCTGATCGCTGTGTGGTGGAGGTGAGGGTGGAAGCAAGGGGATTGGGGGGACAGAGCAGGGGCTGAAGGTCGGGCCGGATTGGGGGGGAACCATAGGTAACACCCCCCAGCCGCAGAGGAGGAGTATAAAAAAGTATAACAAAAAAATATACAAGTTAGCCAGCCTGGGAGTGGGTCCCAAGACGGTACCCTGGGTAAAGAATTGGCTGCAGAACAGGACACAGAGGGTAATAGTAAATGGAGTCCACTCTGAAGAAAGGGGGGTTACTAGTGGGGTACCGCAGGGTTCAGTACTGGGGCCGGTCCTTTTTAATGTCTTTATAAGTGACATTGCAGAGGGACTGGAAGGAAAAGTATGTCTCTTTGCAGACGACACAAAGATCTGCAACAGAGTTGATACACAAGGTGGGGTGGAAAGGATGAAAAGGGACTTGGCAAGGTTGAAGGAATGGTCAAATGTACGGCAAGGTAATGCTCCTGGGAAACAAAAACCCAGCGGAAGAGTACACAGTGGGGGGTGAGATACTAACAACAACAGAAATGGAAAGGACCTGGGGGTAGTCATATCAGATGACCTAAAGGTGGGCAAGCAATGTGAGAGGGCAGTATGGAGGGCTGGGGGATACTGGGATGCATAGGGAGAGGCATCACCAGTAGAAAACAGGAAGCTGTTATCTCTCTGTACAGACAGCTGGTGAGACCCCATCTGGAGTACTGCGTGCAGTTCTGGAGACCCAATCTCTGCAAAGACATAGACAGGATGGAGGCAGTCCAGAGGAGAGCAACTATAATAGTGCAGGATCTGCACCGGAAGACATATGAAGAGAGACTTAAGGAGCTTAACATGTATAGCTTCGTGGAGAGGAGGGAGAGGGGGAACATGATAGAAACTTTCAAGTGCCTCAAGGGAATCAACAAAGTCCACAAGGGTAGCATATTTCAGAAAAAGAGGTGTGCAAGAACAAGGGGGCACAATTTGAAGATGGAGGGGCAGCTCAGAGGTAATGTAAGGAAGAATTTTTTCACAGAGAGGGTTGTGGATGCATGGAACTGCCTTCTGGAGGAGTTGTGGAGTCAAAAACAGTGGTGGAATTCAAGAATGCATGGTACAGTCATAAGGCAATTCTAGGGGGTAGGGGTAGGAAGAAGTAGGCTGTTGGTTAACTAGGATCTGCAGCTTATCCATTAGGTAGGGAAATGGGCAGACTGGGTGGGCCAAGCGGTCCTTACCTGCCATCAAATTCTATGTTTCTATGTTTCTATTGTTAATCCAAATGCAAGGAGACAATTATGGGTGAGCCGCCATCTGCTAAACCTGGTGCAATATCAGTCGGTTTGCATCTGTATCACCTCCTCCCTAGATGAGGCTAAAAGCAAGAAAGCCTTCCTTTCCTGGACAATGAAAACTAAGTAGCTAAGTAATTTGTCAGTGTCAGTGGCTCAGTAGGTAGCACACTTCCCTCTGAGGCTGGGAGATCAGAGGGCTGTGGGTTCAGTTTCCACATCTGGCACTTGGGTTAATATCCCAGTACAGACACTGTAGTGCAGCATGAGATGGGTGCTGCACTTCTGAGGTGCCGTCTTTCAGTTGAGATGTTAAACCATGTTCCCATCTGCCTGGACTGGCGGTAGTTCAGGTGGATGTTAAAGATCCCATGGCACTTATCGAAAAGAGTAGGGGAAGGTCTTGTTAATACAACATTACAATAATAATAACACCAACCAAGCAATGAAAATACAAAACATTCGATAGGGAGGAAAAGGAAAATAAAAAAACATAACAGTAGTACATCCACAGAGAAACTATACAGAAAACAACATATGAAAATAATAGCCAGATAGTGTGAGTAAATAAAAAAAATCGTTCAATTTTGTCCTTCAAAAAGGGAACCTCCCTATACCTCATAAGCCACACTGCTTTAGACAAACATTGTTGCTCTGTACCGCATTGTGAAAGCATGTCTTGTTCAACCCGTTCAAGTACACTAAGAGGAGACTGATAAACCTGTCTCATCGTAAGTTGACATCTTACCTGCCACAAATGGAATTTAAACATGGCAAACAAAAGTCTTAATGCACCAGCATCCATTGGCATATGACAAAATAAGAAACTCCCCACAATTTCCACATAAATAATAGTGCGCCAAAAGGCCTGTCCCCATCATTCAGCTAGGGTCGACCAAAAGTCTTGTGCATAAGGGCAAGATAGAAAAAAAAAATGGGCCATTGTTTCCTCCTGACCTCAACACGTATCCCTAGGGCACATCCTTTCAGAGACCATTTTATGTTTAGAATTTCCCTTGACAGTCAGCTACTAAGCCACAATACATCCCACAGTCGAGGTGGTATCAAATTTATCCACCAGTCCTTTAAGCAGACAGTCAGTATAACAATCTGGAATATCCTTGAATGCAGGGACAATAGAATGTGCCTGAGTTTGCAAAACACCATAAAGATATTTACTAGTTCTAGAGAAAACCTGATCTGGAAGAATCTTCCATTTATTAAGTTTTGTAATGGCAGACCTAAAATAAACAGGAAAGGAAGTAATGTGCAATGCCTGCCTATCTGGCAGTGCCCAACAAGTAAATAATCGAGTCAACCAAGGATCCGCATATATCACCCATAACAGAGACGGAGGACAGTGAAGATCAATCAAGTTCCAGTGGAAAAAAAACACTATAATAAAAAGTAATAGGATTTATACAATTCAACCCACCTTGCACAATAGGCAAATACAATACATGCCTCTTAATGGGATTTAAACAACTGCCCCAAATAACTTGGTAAAAAAAGCCCAAGTAAAGCAGCTTCCAAGACAGAGGGAACAGGGTATACCACACTAAGGTATAAAAACTGGGGGAGGAGTAAGGTTTTAACAATGGATACTTTCTTACATTTAGTTTGTTGCCAGGACTTCCACAATGCAACCTTAGGCTTAGCCATATCTATCCTGGCTGACCAATTTAGAAGTGCGTTATCACCTTTGCCAAAAACAATGCCCAAAATCCAAATCGCTCCTAGTAATACAGGAATACCCTGCAAATCTGTAAACTCAGGGACCAAATTATGTAAGGGATACAAGAAACTTTTAAATTTATTAAGGGAGGTACCAACAACTTCAGAATAAGCGGAAAAATGATCTAATACTCTGACACCAGAGGGCACATCAGAAACAAACTCATAGACATCATCAGCATATTCCAAAACTTTAGCAGAAAGGGAACCCTGGGGGGGAGGGGGCAACACCAGTAATTCGAGCATCTTGGGCAATTATCCTCAATAAGGGATCCAAACTAAAGACATAAAGCAAGGGGCTTAAGAGGCACCCCTGTCTCACCCCCTATGAATAGGATATAGGATCCAAGGTATCCATTTACCAAAGGTACAGTATAAGCATGGTCATAAAACAGTGTAAGCCAAGTTACAAAATGGTCTGGAATACCATAGGACCTCAAAACACGAAATAAATAGGAATGCGGAACCCGATCGAATGCCTTTTCCTGATCAAAGGACATAAGAAACCCTTTTATAGCATCAGCTTTACCAAGTTCGGCCAATTCCCTGTGCAAGAGGAGGTTAGAGTAGATGGATCTACCCAGGACAGAACAGGACTGGTGTAGAGAAATCAATATACGGTCCACCATCAACAACCTGGAATTCAAAATCTTCATCAACACCTTAAAATCAGTATAAAGAAGGCTCAATGGCCTCCAATTAGAGAGATCACCCTTACACCCTTTTTTATACAATAAAATCTGAACAGAAGTACAAAAATGAAAATCAAAGGAGCGCTGTTGTTAAGACCAATTAAAGACCACTGTAAGAATTTCACTAAGTAAGGGACTACAACACTTATAAAACTCAGACGGTAAACCATCTATCCCAGGTGCCATATTATTATGCAGCTGTGATATTTCCCTCATGACCTCTGCAGTACTGATTGGAGCAGTCAAGGCTTGCAACAGCACATCTGAGCAGGAGGGTACGGTCAGAGAAGAAAGTAACTTGCTAGCCCCAGTCTCATTCAAGACAGGTGCAGAATACAGAGCTGTAAAATGTGAGGAAACTGCCTTCAATATATCCAGAAAATCAATGCACTTTGTACCATCCAGGCATACCACTTCAGTCAATAAGGGATCCGAGGCACACCTATGACTATAGACTAAAGCATCTCCCAGACCAGCTTTCTTGGCAGAACAAACCTTATGTTCATGCAAAGGAGATGTGGCCCTCGAATACTGGAGGGCTGCCATCTCCTTTTTCATAGCCTGCACTTGTGACATCAAATTTAAACGTTGGGTGTTTATCACAGAGTACAACGTCCCCAACTGTGATCTTAATGACAGACATCTTTTATAATTAGTTAATGTAACATATTTAGAAAAACGTGTAGCTAAAGAAGTTAGTTCAGATTTAGTTTCCAACACCAACACAACAAATTCTCCGTGAGGCCAGCCAAAGACATACGGGCTTTTAACAAGTCATGCACCTGCTGCAGAAAACTAGCTTCAGCCAGACGGAGGATATTCAGTTTCCAGTAACCTCTGCCTATCGTAGCCTGAAGGCCTACTCCCAGTGTAGCAGACACAACTACATGATCCGAAGTCTCCGCTGGAATAGTACAAGCAGAAATAACAGTCACAGCATTATTAGTAAAAAGAAAATCAATCCGTGAGGATACAGCACCTTTAAAAAAAGTACTCCCACCCGTGAGATGACAAACCCTATAAACATCCTGAAGACAACACTGAGTAATAATACGATTAAGACAATTGGTGTGACAAAAATCCTTGTCAGTCAACGCACCTCAATCTCCCTTATGCACAACACAATTAAAATCACCACCCCAGATAAGGAACCTAGTTGTGAACAGATACGGTTTTATTGTGTTAAAAAGGTTCACCCTCCCCTTTTTTGTAATTGGTGCATACACCACAATCAACTGCCAACTAGTATCTAAATAAACAAAGTCCAGTAACAAAGCACAGCCCAGAACTATTTCAACCAAATTAGTAACATGAAAACCATCACCTCAGAATAAAACCCCAGCACCATCACATGTATCCAACCCAAAGGAAAAAAAAGAGGGTCCCCAAAGCCAAAGCTTCCTAGCCACAGAAACCAAAGAAAGGACATTCAATTGGCTATCCTGAATAAGGCAAATATCACACTGTAAATCTTGCAAAAAGTGAAAGGTAAGAAGATGCTGTTGAGCATTTTTAACACTGTTAACATTCAAGGTGGCAACAGTAAGATGAAATGCTGAGGCCATCTTTAAAAAACAGGGAGGAGAAAGAAAGAAATAGGATAAATCAGGTGATCTTCCCCATTCTGGTACTCCTACGGGGACAAATCCCAAGCCTCAGAAGCCTACTAGTGGTGGCTATATCCTTAGATTTGTCACTTTCGGAGTCAGAGGATACAATGGGTTGGGAAGAAGCATCTGAATCGGCTCCTAAATCCGAAGACTGAGATTGCCTTGATAGTACTTCAATTTTATTGCGTAATGAAACAATCCCACCAGGGGAGGAAGCTTTAGCCAGTTTAGACCTAGACTTGGTTTGTTTCTGAGCCCTCTTCTTCCCCTGCACATAAGGTTCAGGAGGAGGCATGAACAAAGCACCTTTGGTCTGTGCTGGAGCGAGAGAGGACTCCTCAACTTCCAGGACAGGAGGGGGGGTACTAGAACAGGGGCTTGAGGCATGACCTGCAAAGGAGACTCACTAGGAGGTAAGAAAGGCTAGGTAGAGGCCTGGGGTTCAGGAGCAGTGATGTCCCGATCCAGAAGGGGGGCAGACAACTCAGTAATAGGGGATGAAGAGGCTTTGAGGAAGCAATGTCCTTCTTCTTTGCTTCAATAAGGAGTAATTCCTGATCAGGGCAATCCCCACAGTTATGAGTGGCCCAAGAACAGGTCAGAAAGCCATGACCTACCTCCTAACACAAATTACACTTAAGGTCAGCTGTACAGTCCATACTGGCATGACCAAAGGAAAGGCAAAGAGAGCACCTCAACCTATCACAGGCAGCACTAAGATGGGAAGGGGAGCCACATTTAAAGGAAATACACGGCTGACCCACATAAAAACAATGACCCCTTTCCCTACCCTAAAACAAATTGTTTGGCAAATGAACAAGGCCCACATTAGTATGCTGAAGACGGACTTTAAATTTCCAACCACCAGTCCAAAAGTGCTCTGAATCAAAGATAGGTTGAGGTGACCCCAATACATCACAATGCAGTTTCAACCAGTGGGAGATATCATGTACTGCCACAGTCTCATTACAGAACAAAATTGCAACAGATTTTATGGCTGGTCTTGTGAGGGGAATAGCTTGAAAGGGCAACCATAAGGCAGAGTATCTAAGTAATTCATACTTGGTCCAAAAACGCTGCAATCCCTGTGGAGTCTTGAAACTAATATCATACAGAGAATTCCCTGATACATGGATAAGAGCAAAAATCTCATTAGTGAAGTAGCCCAGAGAGCCCTTAATGAGGGTTTTACCAACATAAAGTCGATCAGGGATAACATCCAGGCCTCCAACATATTGTAGACGGACTGCATTTCTGCATTACAAGGAAGGAGGGGAATTGCGAAAGGCATCTCCCTTTTGAAATCCTTCCCAAGTAAATTTCGCCTGTGCTCCATGATCAGGAGGAGGGTCCTGTATTGGAACATCCGCATCCATACAATCTCCCCAGGCAGTCCCCCGAGCACTAGGGCCCTCCCCAGTCGAGGATGAGTCTAACAATAGTGGGACTCTTTCAAGCTGCTCCATATCAAAAACAGTATACTGTACATCAACAGCATGTAAATCAGTGTCCCTGGTGTCAGGAAGGGAAGGAAGCAAAGGAGCCGGCAAGACAGGGACAATATTATCCAAAAGGGACATCTGTATGCCATGCCCAGGTATTGGGCTATGAGTGGGATCAGGAACCCAATGCCCCAAATTCCCCAGTTTCCAGCCTGCATTCCACAGGGAAGCCTCCAAGGAGCTAGGTAGGGGACTCAGCAAGGGTGCAGTAGCAAGAGGGATGAACTCCCTCAATGGTGTGGAAGGCTACACAAGGAGCGGGCTAGCCACAGGCATAGGAGAAGCAAAAGGCACAATACTCACAGGCATAACCGATGAAACAATCTCCATAGCAGGCAGTACAGATACGGCAGCTGAAGCCTGGGTAGCAGGAAGTACAACCGCCGACTCAGCGCGTTGCAACACCGGCACAATAGGTACATCAGGAACAGTCTGCCGACTCAGCACCAATGGAGCTTCCAAAGATACCGCAGCAGGAGGCAAAGCAGGACATTCCGTAATGGATTCCAGTGCAGGCACTGTAGCATGTAAACTCAGACAGGGAGATGTTGTAGGAGCAACAGCATCGATTACAGCCAGGACTTGACTCCTATGAGTAACGAGGAGAGACTTCAGCCACAACTCATCAGCTGGAAGAAATCCGGACGAAGCATGAGAAGAATGGTCAGGTAAACTGAAACTATCAGCCTGTGCTGCTGAACTCACAGACAATTGCGAGGAAACAGGCTCCAAAGCTGGACCTGCAGGAGTGGAGCTCTGTTCTCCTGCAGGTACACCAGCAGACTGAACAGTTCCTGAAGATAAAGCCCACCAGCGCCCCCTCCACAGAGTAGGGGAATTTCCCCAGTGTCCTGGCCAAATTTCCCTCATTCACTAACAATACCACCAACAGTTTCATCTGGTTCAAGGTCAGATGGCATTCATTTGTATCCCCCTTCCCCAGGTCATGCCTGAAAATAGGCAGGATTTGTCTAGTGCACTTACCCGGTCAACAAAAAAAAACCTAAAACTAAACTATAGCATAAAGTGAGGAACAAGATGATAAGTTTACAAGTTAAAGCAGCAGTGCAATGAAATTGTGCAAAAGAATTGACCCTACCTTTTTTTCACTATAAAATATTCTTGGAATTCTCCAGTTTTACTTGGTGGTAAAATGTTCTGTTCCACCAAAATTATCAAAATTTTAATATTTTATAAAAGTTTTAATTTTATTTTTTCTTAAGAAAAAAGATGGCTGCCACATGTGGCTTAGAATGTGGAAGCATTGTGGACATGGCAATGGTTAGGATATGAAAATATTAAAAAATAGATGGTGCGCAGCATAGAAGTACCTAGAAAAGTAGATTTGACAGGTATGCTAATATTTTTATTAACTGTAGCCGAAACTAGCTTTTTGGGAAAAAAATGTCATTGCTCTGCTGCTTTAACAGATGGACTGGTTATTTAAACAATAAACCACTACAAGTGTAGATTATACTGGGATTTACCCATGCCTGGTGTAGTTTGATCATGAAGCCGCAGGCTGGGTGACCAAATCCACACCAGAAGTGGGTAAATTCCAGAATAACTCACACCATGGAGTGGTTTATTGAGATTATATAATGTTCCCCTTTTTTGAGATAGAAAAAAATAAAATAAAACAGACTTTTTGGTGTATTAATTTATTTTAATTGCATTTGTTACTCTGCCAGAAAAAACAGTTATTGGCTGTTAGGGCTGTTGCCATGGCTGCGGTGTTGCTACTCATGTATCCTAATGCAGCTCTCTTTTTTTTTCATTACAGACAGGGCTGTGATTTGTGGGCTACTAATTAGTTTTTTTCTTATAGAGATAGGCTGGCAATGAGAAGCAACTGTCACTGTGTGGCGTGGCGTGAGCCATAAGGGGCTGCTGTTGGAAAGGTTGAACAATGCCTTCAGGAGATGGTAACAGTATTACTCGGGATTTTTCTGCCTTTTTTTTTGTGCTGGGATTCGGAGACCGAGAGTGGGACTGCACCTATAAGACAGAGATAGGAAATGGAGCAGAGCGGGAGTGGACCAGAGATTGAGCAACATGTGAAGTGGGTGCAGTGTTGGCGGTTATGGGCAAGAAGTTATTAAACTGTCTTGGCCCATATGTTCATTCTGCAACTGTTTTTGGAACTGCAGTGTATGTAAATGTTGCCTGTTGTTGATATTTCAAATGGTTACTGAGTGGCACTTGTGAGACGGCAATTTACCGGATATCCAACATGGTGTATTTTGTGTTTGTGTTCTGGGGGATGGGAGTGATTTTACAGTGGGGGGGGATTCTAGATGCAGCTGACTGACTAGCACTTTATTTTTTGGTAATATCAGGATTTACCATGGCTGGAGGATGCCAATCAGAGTAAGTGATTTTCGGATGCCATGGTATAATTTGTTAAAATGCTTCAAGACTCTGGAACCCTTTTCTCATAGCCATTCTTGATGATAAAAAAGCGACAAACATATTTAAAGGCTAATATGTTTGCTTCTTAATGAAGATGTTTACAGATCTTTCTGTGGAGCAGATGGACCAACATATTAATTTTTATGTTGATTGCATGCATGCGCAAGAAACATATTGCGGCAGCTTTCTCCACAAGCAGGTTGTGGAGGCATGGCACTGTTGTGGCCAATGCCCCCACAACCTTTAAAGGCTTGTCCAGTGTCCCCCAATGCCGTGGCATACTGCTGCTGACACTAGATCAGCCAGCGTGCCACCAACTTGAAAAAAATCAGCCGATGCAATCAGGGGCCACCTCGCCATTGCAGCATAAACCATTCACTGCAATGAGGGAGCGACCCATCATTGCAGGGCGGGATCTTGACACACTGATTTTGTTTGTGAACATGGCAGCGGTTTGCCACCATGTTCACAAACAATATTAAGCCCTCCACCATGTTTATTTCCTGACGGGGGCCCCCAATCCCCATTGACTTCAGTGCCCCAATGTTTCTGTTGCTGATGGGGAAGCCTACTCCCCGTCGGCATTATGTAAACCCCCTACTTATACTCTCTGCTGACGGGGTGCCCAATCCCCATTGGCATAATGTCACCCCCCCTTTTGTTAGGTGCCGACGGGGTGCCCCTATCCCCCCCGTCGGGTTACAGTTTGCCCCCCCAAAAGAAAGGCTCCAGTGGCACACTGGGAGCCCACCCCAGCATGCCACATGTCCCTGTAAAATAAAAAACAGTCCCGTGATGTCTTTTTTTTTTACTTGTAAAAAAGGAAACTATCCTCGGCGGTCTCCCTAACCCCCTCCCGCAACCCGCACCCACCCACTGCGCACCCTGCCTCCCTATACCCCCCTCACCCCATACTTACCTCTGGAGTTTGGCGCGACGATCTTCGGTGGACCAGGAGCACATCTGCACTCTTCAAAGTCGACCGCGAACTGAGGAAATGCTGGTAAGCTGTATAATGTAATAAATGTTTTTTTTCCAAGTGTAATGCATATCTTAGTCATTCTTTAGGAATTTTAGCACCAAATTTTCAACATGGGGTTTTTGGGACCCCTCCTCATGAATTCTAGAACTGTCATGGCGTTAGTCAGCCCAAAAGGTGATTTCACGGTCACTGCACGGAATCACCTTTTGGGGCTGAGTAGCAAAATGACAGTGCCAGAATTCATGAGGTGGGCTCTCAAAAAGTCTATGTTGTAAATGTGGTGGAAAAAATCAAAAAAATTACTGTTTTATGAGTGTGCATTGCGCACTTTCCATACACCCTTGTGACTTCACAGATTTGTAATATTGTCACGCCATATTTTCAACAGTGGCATTTTTTCACACCTCCTTATGAGCAGTACAGCTGACATTTTTCACATTCTGACCGAAATGTGTTTTCACAGTTCTGGTGCAGAATAATGCAGTCGCTGTGGGAAATCAATGTTCGGGACAGATTAAGAAAATGACAGTGGCACTGTTCATGAGCAGAGGTCCTAAAGTCCCTATGCTGAAAATTTGGTGACGAAACTCCATAACATGACTGTGTCACAAAGCGTGCATTGAACTGTTTCCACGCACCCTTGTAACTTCGCAAATTTGTAATATTTTCACACCACTTTTTCAACAGTAGCATTTTTTCACACCTCCTTATGAACAGTACAGCTGTCATTTTTCACATCCTGGCTAAAATATGTTTTTGCACTCCTGCCAAAGAATAGCACAGTCGCTGTGGGAAATCAGTGTTTGTGACAGATTAAGATTGAGTGAGTGAGAGGGGGAGTGACCGACCTCAACTGAGCTCTATCGGGACTGCTGCAAATTTGTTTGTGGGCAGAAAAAGGCCCCAATGCAAGAGCCCAGTACAAAAGGGCAGCCTACAGCGCTGGGAGAAACAGAACGAGAGAGTGAGTGAGGGAGGGGGAGCGAGCGAACTCACCGGAGCACTGTCAGGACTGTTGCAGATTTCTGTGTGGGCAGAAAAAGGCGTCAATGCAGGCAGGGGCCCAGTACAAAAGGCCAGCCTGCAGCAGTGGGAGAAACAATACAAGCGAGTGAGATGGGGGACTGAGTGAGCTCAACAGAGCACTTTCAGGACTGCTGTGGATTTCTTTGTGGGCAGAAAAAGGTGCCAATGCAGGCAGGAGCCTCATACAAAAGGGCAGCTTGCAACGGCAGGACAAACAGAATGAGTGTTTGAGAGAGAAAGATTGATCAACCTCCATGGAGCTCTGTCAGGACAGCTGCAGATTTCTTCGTGGACAGACAAAGGTGCCAATGCAGCCAGGATCCCCGTACAAAAGCGCAGCCTGCAGCACCAAGAGAAACAGAATGAGTGAGTGACAGAGCGGTAGTGAGCAAGCTCAATGGAGCTCTATTGTGACTGCTGCGGATTTCTTTGTGGGCAGAAAAAGGCGGCAACACAGGCAGGAGCCCAGTATAAAAGCCAAGCTTGCAGCACTGGCAGAAACGGAATTAGTGAGTGAGAGAGGGGGATTGAACGAGCTCAATGGAGCTCTGTCGGGACTGCTTTAGATTTCTTTATGGCCAGAAAAGACACCAATGCAGGCAGGAGCCCAGTACAAAAGGGCAGCCTGCAGCGTCAGGAGACACAGAATGAGCGAGTTGGGGGGGGGGGGACTGAGTGAGCTCAACGGAGCTCTGTTAGGACTGCTGCAGATTTGTTTGTGGGCAGAAAAGGGCAGCAATGCATGCAGTGTCCCAGTACAAAAGGGTAGCCTGCAGTGGTGGGAAAACCAGAATGAGTGAGTGAGTGAGAGAGGGGGAGTGAGTGACCTCAGCGGAGCTCTATTGTAACTGCTGTACATTTCTTTGTGGGCAGAAGAAGGCGGCAATGCAGGCAGGAGCCCAGTAGAAAAGGGCAGCCTGCAGCACTGGCAGAAACAGAATGAGCGAGTCAGAGAAGGGGAGTGAGCGAGCTCAACAGAACTTTGTTGGGAATGCTGTAGATTTCTTTGTGGGCTGAAAAAGGCACCAACAGAGGCAGGAGTCCCATACAAAAGGGCAGCCTGCAGCACCAGGAGAAACAGAATGAGTGAGTGAGACAGGAGGAATGAGCGACCCTAACGGAGCTCTGTTGGGACAGCTGCAGATTTCTTTGTGGGCAGAAAATGGTACCAACACAGGCAGGAGCCCAGTAGAAAAGGACAGCCTGCAGCACTGGCAGAAACGCAATGAGCAAGTGAGAGACAGGGAGTGAGCAAGTGCAACGGAACTTTGTTGGGAATGCTGCAGATTTCTTTGTGGGCAGAAAAAGGCACCAACAGAGGAAGAAGTCCCATACAAAAGGGCAGCCTGCAGCACCAGAAGAAACAGGATGAGTGAGTGAGTGAGAGTGGGGGAGTGAGCAGGCTCAGCAGACCTGTGTTGGGACTGCTGCAAATTTCTTTGTGGGCAGAAAAAGCCACCAACAGAGGCAGGAGCCCAGCACAAAAGGACAGCCTGCAGCACCAGGAGAAACAGAATGAGCGAGTGAGAGAGGGGGAGTGAGCCACCTCAAAGGAGCTCTGTTGGGACAGCTGTGGATTTCTTAGTGGGCAGAAAAAGCTGTCAACACAGGCAGGAGCCCAGTACAAAACAGCAGCCTGCAGCACCAGGAGAAACAGACTGAGCGAGTGACAGAGGGGCAGTGAGCGAGTTCAACAGACCAACGCAATCAACATCCGGCATTGACAAAAGCTTATTAACATGATACTACCATTGAGAAGAGGGGGGAGACTAGCCTCAATGTGCAAACTCACTCCTTTTGTTACTGGAGATGTACTGTGTTCAGGAGCCTATATTGGTTAGCAAGATTGGTTACAAGGCTATAAAAGGGTAAGGTAGGCCAAGGGGCATTACTGCCAAACACAATGGGTCTTAAAATGAGTGGTTCTAATAGGAGCTCCGGATTAGGCATTGGCAGCTATGATGAGCTGGTACAGACCCCCATGTTCTGTGGAAAAGGGGTATCTCCAAGCCCCACACTCTGCCTGGTTCAAAGTCCAATGAATATTTATTTGCATGGAGCCCTTCACTCTGTGGTTAAACCAGCCAAGATGGATTTAGTTCAGTTACTGTAAATTATGCAGCTGTCACTGAAGGTAGAAGTAGACCCTATCCCAGCAGAGTGTATCAGCAAGTCACATAATAAATAACTAATACAATACCTGCATTAAACCCCAAGTTGATCAGGAGGTGCATGGGCCATGATGGGGGTCCAAGGTGGTGATACACACATGGTATTAACTGCCTCCTGCTATGCTCAATCCCCAGGTCATGCCTGAAAATAGGCATCTAATTGTGTGGTGCACTTCCTGGTAAGTAAAAACTAAATAAATACATTAAGCACCAGTGCCCCATTCAGAAATGATTCGGTAAGAAAACCAGTCATCTCCATTGAAATCAGACATGGATTTCAGACTTGTATTGTTCATCTGAAGGTAAGACTTTGCTACCCATCTGAGTACTGATCGTGACCTGTGGTCACAATTCCCACTCACAGCTACAGTACTGTAATAATGAATGTATTTTCCCAGGACTTTTTTTTTTTTTTCAGTTACTTGAAGACTAGTCCTGAACAGCTTGTGGTATTGGTTTGCATAGTCCCCTGCTCCCTTTTCCTGATCTCTCTGTCAGCTGTACTACCCATACAGACTCTCCTCTTTAGTCATACTGCCCATCCTATACCAACAGGAATATCAGCCTGTGCTTTGCGTCCCAGCTCCCAGGCTGACTTTCCACTTTGTTCTCCTGGTTTTTGGACCTGGTATGCTCCTTCCCCTGGGTTCTTTCCTGTCGGTGGGACACCAGGGTACATAACCCTCCCACCACTGGGCCTACCACTAACTTGTTACCCCTGTTGCCAGCCCTCATTACCTGGTTTATGATCCTGATGATTTGGCAATGGTCCCAGTTTATAGTACGGTTCAAGGAGAGTTGTGGGCCTGAGTGAGGGAAGAGGTGGCAGCCCAGCATCAGGTTTGGGCCTGATGTCTGGGCATCATATAAACCTTTTCCAGAAACTGCAGAAAGCCGGGTATTGTGCTGGCCCAGTGGCATGGAGGCTGCTGCTCTGGGAGCGTTACCTCCTACCATACTGGTGACACAGGATAGGGAACTGACCTGGATTGCTGGGGTGGGGGAGTCAACCGGGGCAGAACAGAATTAAGCATCCAAGGGACTGTTCTCCTCTCCCAAGGAGGTGAGGTATTTCAGCTTGGCCTTAGACTGCCACCAGATGGAGGCCTGGTTGTAGTGAAACTTTAAATGACATGAACAGAGGGGCCAAAGGAACGTCATGCATGTGTACCTTCCCACACACATGTTGACATCCTGTAGCCAGGAGTGAAAGGAAATGTGGAAAAACTGGAGTCTGGGGTTTCATGAAGCCTTTGTCGCCTGTCCACAAGTCTGCACCATAGCCCAGGAGTCAACGGTCCACTCTGGATGTATAGACTGGGGAGGAGGCCCTCCCCTCTCTGGCCCAGACATGGGGTAAATCTGTGGAGGAACCCTAAAACCTGGTGAGTTCTCGAGGAGATGGTTACCAGCTCAGTGGGTGGGAACATGGTTGATAAGCCACCCTGTGAGAAGGACAAAATAATGACCAAAAAAAGAAAAGAAACCTGGGTGCCAGAAGAACCCATGACCTGACCCCCCAGAAAGAACAGATGAGACCTAGGACCAAGACAAGCCACCCTGGACAAACTGATGATCTGGGCCTCTGGTACACAACCAAGGCCACTTCTTACACAAGTTTTTCTGTTGAGTGAGTTATCATGGTACCAGCAGAGTGGTACCAGATCAAAGTCGCTGTTGTGGTTATGACCAGGGTCATAATTGCTGTCTGACTTTCTAGGCTTACTTCCCACCCATATTACTGTGTTCTAGTTATGCTACTATATTAAGTGCCTGGGATAATTGCTGGGTCCCTGGCTAGATCAAATGCTAAGTGCAAGCTGAAGTACCTGGCTAAGTACTGGGGCTAAGTGCTTAGAGGTACTCATGGAGGTCTGCTTGCTGTCCAGGCTCACTTGTGTGCTACTATGAGTGCTATATGACCCCCTGGGTCATTCTAAATGCAGGCCAGGTCCTCAACTGGGTTTAGTGCTAAACAGGAGGGCTAACTGTGGGCCAAAGTGCTAGGAGGTCTCCATTAAGGTCTGTTTTCCTAGTCTGTTCTCATTCTGGGTTATCTTGGGTACTGCACTGGAGTGCTGAATGCTGGGCCTACATGGTCCTAAGTCCCAGTCATGAATGCTGACTGCAGCAACCACAAGGTTTTTACAGGTGTTGCCAGATGAGGTTGGTGCCAGCACTGACCAACAGGACACAGGCTGGGGCCCAATCCCTGAACTCAGGGGGCAGTTGATTATCGGCACTGTCAGGCATGCAGTCTTGTCCAGGGAATCCAGGCATGCAATCAAAGTCCACTTCTTCTACAAGACCAACCAAGTGCATGCACTGAAACATCATAAAAAATCTGGCACCTGAAGATAGATGACCACCCACCTGCCCAATAGACCCATGGATAGGGCCGGCCCTGTGGAATAGAGGGCTGATGCACTGCATGTCTTACCTCATGCCATGCCAGTGATCTGTGTCCAGTGATGAGCACGGGGGTCGGCTGAGTGGGGAGGGCTGGGTGAGGATCAAGCAGCCACTTGGCAGGTCTCCTCTCCCGGACAGGGGAGGTTGGCTCTCCTGGCCTTTGACCATCACATTTGGAGGAGTGGTGGTGCAGACAATGGAGGAGGGCCAGGTGCTAGGCCAGGGGTTGGAGGAGTGGAGTCACTTGGGCCAAGGCATGTGTGCACCTCCACACACACACCTGACCTTGTCTGATGCTTTGGGGTTAACGGGGAGAAAATCAGGTGGAAAATTGGGGGGTTGAGCTATGTAAAGCCCCACCACCAGGACCAATGGTCCGCCCAAGATAAGAGGAGGTGAGACTCAGGGCAGCCGCAAAAGGTAAATGAGACAGGCTGATACAGCCACCCAGCCTGTTGGGGAGTATAAATGAGTAAATAAAAAAATAAGACCCATGGATAGACCTATCACCAGACATATCACCTTGTCTTACATCTGAGCAGTCAAAATAAAGAATCTGCAGCACATACAAACAATCAAAATAAATCCCTAAAAAGGAAGCCACTGAGGAAAGCATCCATGATCTGCATAATAAACTCCCCATTTCCTTGATTTGTCATGGCCACACACTCGAACTTGTGTTCCAGCTGGGTCTTGAGGTTGATAACCTCAAGATTGATGAGGTCATTTGGTCTGATCATTACACCATGGAGTTCACGTATGGGGCCTCTCAAAATATCCCTCCCCTGTGGAGATGGTCAGCTATCGCCCTTTAAGGGGCTTGCACTTAGAGGGACTGTTGGCCATAGCTGGTCTATCTAGGGTTGATGTGGCATGCGCGACTGGTGCCAGAGAGGTTGTGGCCACCTATAATAGAGTGGTCTCCAAAGCTCTGGACTCCATTGCATCAGTTCATACATGACCCAGATCTTCTCACTTGAGATCCCTTTGGTTTGATGGGGATCTCAAGGTGATGAAGGTCAGGGGTCAGAAGTTGGAGTGCTGCTGGCAGACAGCCTGGCTGGAGTCTGACAAGTTGGCCCTGCATGCTCACTATGCTGAGTACCAGGGGTCAATTCCCCATAAGAAGGCAGAATTCCTGTCCAGGGAAATTGCTCCGGGAAGGAACAGACCATCTCAGCTGTTTCAGATTGTAGACAGGCTATTATATCCTGCCTGTCTGCAACCGAAAAAAGCCTTTTCATCCACTGTATGTGAAGAGTTTGCTCTGTTCTTCTCCGACAGAGTGTCAGCCATCTGATCGGGAATTCTGCCAGTTAGGCTATTGCCTAGCAGTGGCTGGGCTGGGGGAATAGAAACACTCTGTCTGTCTGAGAAGAGTTTAGGCTAGTGGAGGTGTCTGAAGCGACTACAGTGATCTAAGAGCTGAAGGACACTTTTTGTAAACTGGACCCGGCCCAGATACTTTTCTTAATGGGATGTGTTGAGGCTGTTGGCCTGGTGTTCATCAGTATTGCCAGGTGCTCAAAGGAGGAGGGGGTTTTCCCAGCTGTTGTGAAAGAAGTACTGGTGAGGCCCCTCCTTATGAAACCTTCCCTTGACCCTGACATCCTGGCGAATTACCATCCTATCTCCAGCCTGCCTTTCTGGAGCAAGGTTGTTGATAAGTTAGTGGCACAATAGCTAGAGGACTGCCTGGTGTCCTCAGACATTTATGAGCCAATTCAGTCAGGGTTTTGGGCTAGACATAGTACTGAAACAGCTCTAGTGAGAGTGCATAATGATCTGCTCAGGGCCAGACATAGAGGAGACAGGTCAGCTCTTGTACTCCTCGATCTCTCATCAGCCTTCAACACTGTGGATCACGTCCTGCTATTGGATCAGCTCTGTGAGTTCTGTGGACTCACCAGTACTGTCATCAGGTGTTCTGAGTCCTATCTCTCAGACAGAGTGCAGCTAGTGGTGATGAGGAATTTCTCCTCCTCCCCAATGCCTCTGTCTTGTGGAGTACCACAAGGCTTGATCTTGTCGCTGTTGTTATTCGCAGTGTATATGCTGTCCCTGGGCAAGGTCATTTGACAATACAGTGTAGAGTTTCACTGCTATGCAGATGACACCCAACTGTATTTGTCATTTGCTCCCAAGACATCTGGAGCTGTTGATGTGCTTAACAACTGTCTTGCTAAAATCAATGACTGGATAACTTCCAGCTGGCTGAGACTCAACTCCGCTAAGACAAAGGTACTGGTGATCAAGTCTGGATGTGCACATGATGGGTTGTCTCCCGGGGCTGACCATGGTCATGTACTGGATTTGACCCCATTGGTGGCTTCCCCGAGGGTGCGAAATCTGGGTGTGATCCTTGGTAGCAGATTAACTTTTGAAGATCAGGTGACATCTGTAGTCAGCAGTGTTTTTTACAATTTGCAGAACATGGCCTGGATTAAGCCCCTCGTTCTGCCCGAAGACCTGATGATGCTAGTACACACCTTTGTTTCCTCCAGGCTTGACTATTGCAATGCTCTGTACTTCAGGGTCACAGGGGGGACACTCCGCCAACTACAGCTGATGCAGAATACAGCAGCCCGGTTGCTGACAGATCTTTCAAGGTCCAGTCATTTAACTCAGTTCTGTGTGCTCTGCACAGGCTGCCAGTTGAGTAGAGGGTCCTTTTCGAGAAGGGTCTTCTCACCTTTAAGGCCCTATATGGACTAGGTCCTGGCTATCTGTCAGAGCTCCTGACACCGGTGACCTCTGCTCACTCCCTCCACTCCTCGAGGGGCCTCCTGGACATTCCAGGGTTCGACTCAGGACCTCGGGAGATCATGCTTTTAGTATCTCTGGGCTGATCCTGTGGAACTCGCTTCCATCAGCAGTCTGGGAGGCCCCCTCACTAGAAGTGTTTAAGCGGAGGCTGAATGCCCACCTCTTTAGCCTGGCATTCTATGACTACTGAATTACATCTTCTTTTTATTCAGTCTCTGGATATGGCATCCTGAAAGCTTTTTAATCTGGTGTGTGTGTGTGTGTGTGTATATATATATATATATATATATATATTTATATATATAATCATATTAACATAATCTATTTTAATCATTTTATTGCTTGTTTCATTGTATTTCACTGTAAGGTGTCCAGAGCCTCTAGGATTGGGTGCCATATAAATAAAATTTGATTTGCCTTGCTTGAATGTGTACCTTTATATCCACAAATTGACACCTATGGATGTATGAGCTGTAACTTTGAAACTGTATGTAGCCCCTTTGTGCTACTAAGGGATCAGTAATTTGGTTTTCCCCAGGTCCACCCTTTCTGATCGACTTCCAGAGCCACTGGCCTTCAATTTGGAACCACCCCCCCCCCCAGCAGAGGTTACGAGGGTGAGGGTTGAGCCAGGTGCTAGAGAATTCTTGGCAGATCAGCAGTGAGCAGCAGTCTGCACTGCAGGCCAGGGACCTGTGTTTTTCAAAGTCTGAGGCTACACCATCACTGAAAGGTTACTGAAGTGATGGAGGAAATTAGCGGGCTCTCAAGGGGCTCACCTAACCAGGTTCATCCACAGTCAGTACTGTATTTACTGAGGAAATGCTTTATACTAATGACTCCAAAGCTGCAGTTGTGAAGTTGAGAGACTCACTGAGACATGATATAGCCAGGGAAAGGACAGGTTCCCTAGAGTATCCACTAGGAAGAGAAGCATAAAGAAAAAAGAGGCACTTAGAGACTTAGAAGAGGTATTTTAATTTAATACTGAGGACCCCCTTTAGGATTCTCCCAAATTAATTAAAGTTAAAAGAGCATGTCAGAGGCTCAGGGGCTTTAAAGGAATCCTAAAGTAAAAAAATCAGATGTTTTCCAGTCTGCCCACTTGAGTTGATCTGTGCTCTCTGTGTCAGTAGTAGTGTTTTGTTCACACTGACTTTATTAAAACAAATACATATCTTCATTTTCGATGTGGAGATTTCTCTTTTCTTGTTGTTTCTACTGCTGTTCTCTAACCCTGTTTCCAAGATGCACAAAATCTCACAAGGTTGTGAAAAAGGCTTACACTGGCTTAAACAACTGTGTACTATAACAGTGCAATACATTACATAGTAACGTCAATCATTTTTTTCACCTACATCTGTGCATTAATAATATGCCCACATATAGTAAATAGATTTTTGGTTGAGCTGTGCATACAGTTTCAAATTCTGCTTCTGTCAGAAGTCCACAGAATTTAGAAACAGTGCCTAATTCCTCAGAACTCTGTCAGTAGTAGAATTAGGAAATTCTGAAAGAGAATGTTTAACCATGCAAGTATATTACGCAGTTTATGTAAACTGATTATTCATTTTCTGCAAACAGCAGAATAATATACTTCAGATTACATAATCCATGGAATATTATTCCATGGTTTAAATAGTGAGGCTTTTTTGATTTTTGTGGATTTAAAAAAATTCCCCAAAACATTTCAGATGCAGACTTGCCATTCTGCACAAATTCCACCAGCAGAGTTCTGCACTGCACACAGCCCTAATTTTTGGCCATTCCTGAAAGTACTGTTTGACTCATTATTCTTGATGTCTGGGGTGAGAGTGTCTCTTATGCTTGGTTGCATAGCTGAGTGCCTTAATGAACTGCTTGTGGGGCCACTGTTGCCACAGTACTAGGAAAACACAATGAAAACAATTACAGGACAGCACAAAGGGACATGATGAGACCTACATGTTAAAAGGGATGTAAGAAAGTACTACTTCACTGAAAGAGTTGTAAACACCTGGAAGTGACTGCCACTGGAAGTGGTGGAGGTGAAAGGGAGGAAGGGTCAAGCATGCATGGGATAAACACAGAGGAATATTAGTCAATTGGCAGGGAAGAGGAAGGGTCCCCAGAGATTAGTTGTGGTCTGGAGAGACAGACTAGGGAAGGACTGTAAAAGGGTATGGATGTAAAGATGGACACTGACACCAAAATCTGGAGAGGCAAGGCTTAAAAGAAGCAGCCAAGCCTAAAAATATTTATTGAGATATAAACAGAACAAAATTTACTCGTACTTCATACATGAATAAGAAATTAAATTAAAATGCACAAAAATAAACTTTTGTTCACTCAGGCAATAACAGCATCAGCCACCTGGGAACATCAAGGGTACATAGTCTGAGAAAAGGTGCAGACTACCCAGTAGATCAGCCCAGAGCTGATCCCAAAATGAATCTGACATGGTCCAGACTAGGAGCTCCTTTTAACCCAAGAGAACAGCAGGTGACCATATCAGACTCCACCCATAACACTTTTAAACTTAAACTTTCTTTATTCAACATAAAGGTCTTTTATAAACTTTTAAAAATTATCTGGGTCTGTCTTTAGTTAATATATGCTAATATACACAAAAATAAATCAGTCCTTAAGAAAAAGAAAATGTTATGCACTCTATGGCTCCTCCCATGAATGACCCAAGGTATAAGTATGGAGAAGAGAGGACCAGCTGACTCCTAAGTATCCATGCATAATGATCCCTGCAAGGAAACGAACCCTTCTAGAAGATTCTCCCTGCTTATACCTTGGTAAGACCTTCCATTCTTAAGTAACAAATAAACTAACACTGGAATTTTATACATTCTTTGAACCAAAAGCTGAAAGTTATCTAGAATTCTGCACATTTAAGAACAGAAGTTTTTTTTTTATATTTACAAACGTGCTGTAGCACAGGGAAACACAGAGCTCTTATTGCAAAAACATTGTGTTGCTTTTGTACGGCCATTATCATTCTTACTTAATGTTTATTTCAAATATTATGACAATACTTATGGAGACTCTGCAGAAAACATAAACATTAAAACCATGTTTTCTGGAATTAATTTCACCAGGTTACTAACAACAGACAGAACTTCATATTATTCAATGTTATGCTTGGATGCCTAGGCCTGAAGAAAACAAACAGAAAACTGTGTTTGTTTTGGTTTAGGTTTAAAATACAGCTTTTACCAAGTCAAACTCAGTTTAACAAATACCTCCACGTGGAGGTCTCTTTGGACATCTCGCAAGGGAAAAGGGGTTTCACCTCGCAAGTGCAAGATGGGGGGTTCACTTCTCGGCAGCTTTAAACCACTGTTTAACTGAGTATACTGCTTGCAAGTTTCTAAATAAAACTAACAGGGCACATGCCCACTACGGCCAAAGCTCACTGCGGAATGCACTGCGCATAGAAATTCTAACGCTGTCAAAGTGCCATAACATTGCAATAATGGGACACAGACAAAGTTAGCTGTATTAGGGGCGGGGGAGTGACCTGTGAGAACATCAAGGCTCCAGAAGTGCAGAGAAGGAAGAAAAAAGACAAGCATTTGAGAGAGACCTTTTTCCAGATGGCCAGCCTGGAAAAGGGGAGAAAATGAGAAACAGGAAAGAAGGCAACAGAGAAAGAATTAGTATCTTAGTGTTACTGCAGTAGTCTTTTACTAGAGAAAGGAATGAACCTCTTGGGAGACTTGAACATTCTTTCACAAGGACCCTCTGGGCAGAATGGGTGGGCCAAGTGTTCTTATTCTGCACACACATTTTATGGTTCTATAACCCCTTTTTCACTGACCATTTCTACACTGGTGTAGGTGGTTTTGACAGCCATACTGGTGTACATTTAGTGTGTAAACTGTGCAGGCATCAAAACGATGTGGCTCATCTTCTCTTCCAGGCAGAGGAGCTGAACTGATATAGGGGGTTTCAAGTACTGTAAATGGTGGCCACTTTTTACCTCAGGACAGGGCCAACAATGCAGTTCCCAAGATAGCAGTCTGGAAGCTGATTTTCTTAAGTGGTGTATACCACTGGCTTCATAAACATCCAGGTGCAGACTGACACCAGTGTGAGCCACACCGGTGTATAACAGCTTGGTCAGTGTAAACTGAGTTAACATTTCTAACATACTGTATACTGCTCTGCCACTATTAAGAAGATTTTGAAGTAACATGGAGGTAAACAAGGTCCTTCACCTTTGCTGTTGTGTACTTTGTTATTCTAAATTAACAAACGTGCTGTAAAGATTAATAGGTTAAATTACATCATCTTCTCAGGTGCTAATGTGGCCCTCAAGAGCAAAGGAGATTGCACCTATCAGCAAATGGAGGCACCCAGAATAATTGCAAGGGGCTACTGTTAACAGTAACAACAAATCACTAAGGCCCTGTCCACACTCGTCACTTGGTACCGTTACCACGGGTCGCAAACGTTACAGAAGTTTGCAAAAATGATTCACGATTGGTAACGGTATCTCATGCATTTTTGCTACTGATCTCAAGACCTGTTGCAAGGTAGTCTCGAGATTTGTAGCAGGAACGTTTGCCACTTGAAAACTCTCATGAATCAGAATACTCACCAGTGCGGATGGGTGAGTGTTTGATCTTGGTCCTCCCAATCTTCTATGGCTGCTCCAGGCATCCCATGAGGAAGTGCGGCACACTTTGCTGTTTCCTTCAAGGAGGGTTAAAAGCAGTTTGCATTGGCAGAGGAAGAAATGGGGAGCTTGGTGTAGCAACACAGGGGCCAATAAGAGAGTCTGCCTGTTGGAAATCCCAAGCCATGCCGCCATGCTCGTCTCCATTTACTGTGGACATGGAAATGAGAAGCAACATGCTGGGATATGTTGTGAAGTGATGCACAGCACTCTGAAATTGTGTGTGTCACTTCAATATTATCAGGTAATAGCAGCTGTAGGGAAACAAGTGAGGAGCGCAGCAGTGAGGACGCGAGGTGGGTGAGAACACAGAATGTGGAGCACGGTTGGGCAGAGTGTGGATGAACTGTAATGGTACAGCTTAAATCATTATCCAGGAGTGTAGCCAGATATTTCCATTTTGTACACAGTCTCCAACAGTTACACCCCCCCCATTAAGAAATGTACACATCCTTTCCAAATGGCACCCCCTTCCAAACAAGTCAGATTGTTGTCAGATGATTCCTCTACTCTCTAATGAGGTTATACATGTATCAGACACTCCTAAGTGGCCTGCGCTAACCCGGATACTACAGATTAGAATGATAATATTAACAGAGTGGCTTATGGTTTATGACAGGCACTCAACAAAACTGTACACAAATGTGTACAGTGAGTATGCCTGTCTACACCAATACTGTCATGCTGCCGCTAGCACAAGTGTGGACAGGGCCTAAAACTTTTCAAACACTTAGGGAATCCATATGATTCCCTATGTATTTATTATAAAGGTTACTATGAGGATCCAGTGTGTAAAATGTTAGGCTATATTTAGAAAATGTCTTCAGTAAGGCAGAAAAATACTTTTAAAATTGTGATGTGCAAGAATCCATTTTGTGGACAAGAGGGGGGCAGTGATGATGTCACTGCCTCACCAGCTCTAAAAGTGTGCAGTGAACCAGGTTAAAAAAAACTGCTCCTACAGACAGGGATCCTGTTAAATCATGAAGAAAAGCACAGGATTCTTTTGTTATACTCTACCAAGCAAAATCCTGGGTGATCTTCAGAACATAACAAGATCCCTAACTGCAAAACCAAACTATTCTCACCTGCTACACTGCACACTGTTAACACTGGTGAGGCAGTGACATCATCACAACAGCCTTCCTGTTCACAAAATAGATGCCTCCACATCCCTGTTTAAAAAGTATTTTGAAATGATTTATTAAAGTCCTTTTCTAAATCTATCCTTTTCAAGCAATATTTGAAAAAACTAAGTTAACTGTTGAAATAATCATATAGGGAATCATATGGATTCCCTTTAACAGCTACAGAAATGGAGCTGACTGGTGACAGATAACATAAAATTTACAAGTGGGTTTAGAGCTCCTTTAATTCTGATCCATCGGGGATTCATGATGGTGCCCAAAGTTAGCAGTATGATAGTATGGTGGGGGAGTAAAGGTCCATCAGTGGTGGGTAAATTAATGAAGTTACTTTGAAGGAAAGGATTGTGTAGTATCTTGAATCCAGCAGGGTATAAGACCCAAGGATGTATTCAAGGGGGGAGGTCATGTTAGATTAACCTAATAGATTTATTGGACTAAATGACTAGGGATATAGATTAGGGTGGGCAATGGGCATGGACTACTTAGACTTCAGCATGGCTTCCAACACCATACCACACCACATAGGAGGCTCAAAAGGAAACTGGGCAGTTTGGTGGTGGGTCCTAAGGTGGTAAATGGGTATGAAATTGTCTAATGGACAGGTGACAAAGGGTTGTAGTAAACAGAACTCACTCAGGGAAGGGAGAGTGACCAGCGGAGTACCTCAAGACTCAGTACTGGGACCAGTCCTCTTTAATGCCTTTATATGTGATATTGCAGAAGAGCTGAAAGGGAAGGTATGCCTCTTTGGATATGACACCAAAATATGCAACAGGGTGGTGTGGCGGAGTGAGGCTACACCCTCAGCTATGACTGACAGACCACTTTTCTATCTCCTTATTTCCTAGCTACCAAAACTTCTGTTGTGCAACAGTTAACACTTTTCTCTTTGCTTTTCTTCTCCACCCCCCCCCACCCTTGGTTGGCCACCTAGTGTAGCTCTTTACTGTCCCTACTAAACATCCTACTAGTTCTCTCTTTTCATTCTTTTTCCATTTCCATCTATCCAGTCCCTGGAATGATGCCAAATACCCACAAAGGTGTTGTGTAAAGTGTGCAAGTGCATTTGGTGTATAAAAAGCACAAAGACTATTTTAAATATGAATAAATACAGTTAATAAAGCCTTTTTAAATAAAAATTATTCAGAAGCCAAATAAAACTATAATAATTTCATGATTAGTACAGTTATAAAAAATCCTTAAGGTATTTTTATAAATTCACACTATGAAGAATGTGGTATGCTTTATGAAAGTGCTTAGTCACTGTGGATCAGAGATATAGAGAGTCAATATATGTGCATATATACACTGTACCTTTAACTGAACCAGGAAGTCCCCTGAAACAAAACTCCCCTTGGTTGTGAAACAACATGTCCAGACATGTAAACAAAAAGGGCTCAGTCAGGTGACCCCACCAAAATATATAAAACCTCTTCACTAGGTTCACTTCAATGCAGTCCAGTGGGGCTCAGCCCTGACAGAGAGGAGGAGAGAGGTTCTGCTGTTCATGCAGACAAGACGTTGAATGCAGATGAGAAGTGTCTTAGGAGCTCTAAGATCCAGGACTGTATTATGGGAGAAACTACTGATGTTAGGTAGTGATTTTCTTTCCAATTTTTTTGTTTGCATTTATTATTTTTTGATCTTTTGAAAAATAAATATCACACCATGGTGAGTTTTAATCCTGCAAATGTGCCTCGTCTGAAGTTTATTCCCACACGCTGTGACAAACTTGGTGTTAGAAGTGGGATAGTACTGGTTGTCCAGAGAAACAAGGGGAAACCAGCACCCAGATACCAGCCCTGGTATCTAGACAAGGGGGCAAAGAGCAGGATGGGGTACCTCCAGGATCTCGTGGATGCTAAGAATCTGTTGAAGCAGGAAGAGCTTACCAGTGTGCATACCAGAGCACAGGTGAGAAGAACCAGATTGGACTTTGATGGACCGTGGAGGCAGACCAGCACCGGAGAGAGGCAGAGCACTGCTGCCAGGTGCTGATAGAGGGTTCCCAAAAGGAGGATTTAGTTGCCGAAGTAGAGGAGCGGGATCCTTGGGTTCTAGAGGAACAGGACCCCCCCCCCCGGATGGAACCTTTGTTGCCAGCCACTTTTGAGCTCCTGTTACCCATTTTCCCAGGCTGTTACTTGGTGCAGGATGGTGACCAGGAAGATGAGACCCCAGGTGAGACTGTTGGTAGGGATATTGTCTTGGGGTGGAAGCCTTCAAGCAAGAAAGAAGAAGCCATTGAGGCTGAAGGGACCTTTTTCTTGTTCAGTTACAACAGAAACTATTAATAGTATTTACAGTACTGATTGGGGTAGTTTGGTCTTGTGGATCTGGGTGATATGGGATGAAATGAATGAAACATGTAATGTTTAAAATGAATGTAGCTTTTAAGGCTCGTGCTGAGTACAGTCAGTTAAGGGTACCAGAATGGTGTAAGGGTTGTAAGGGAAACCCCAGGTATGTTACAAATAAGGGTTGAAAGGAAACCCCAAGTATGTTACAAGTAAGGGTTGAAATGAAACCACAAAAGTTTTTGAGTTAGAAACTGGCTGGTTGATATTCAGCATGAGAAGGTTCCTTGTCTACCAGAAAATATATGAAAGGGACATGGATAAATGAAATGTATGAAATTATTACAAGAAATGTATAACACAAAAGAAATGTCTATACTGTATGTTATAAAATGAGAAACCTAAGGTCATGGAGGATCTAGGTATGGGGTGGAACCTATGATTGGGCCCCCTGAGTGGAAACAATGTGTCAGAATGGGGTCAGAGCTAGGTACAACTCACCCGGGAGAAAGTTGTGGTATAGGCCTGTACTTCCACCCTGAGAGCTAGATAGAGGAAGCTAGAAGTCAGCATAATACTGCTGTGTATTAGTTCCTCTTTTTTAATGTACTGATGGAGGCACAATAGTGGGTGTACAGGGTTCTGAAATGATGCCAAGTAACGGGTTCTGAAATGATGCTAAGTGATATGTGATGAAACAATGCCTATTACTGGGTGCCTGATATTAAATATGAAATGTCTGAGTTGTAGTAACCAGGGCCAAATTTAGGCAACCTGTGGCCCTAGGCCCAGAAGAAATCTGAGGCCCCCCCCAACGTACCAGTGTCCCTTCACTTTGGCCACACTCCTTAGTCATTGCTTATCAGTTACTGAAATTTTTAAAACATATCTTCTTACTGTTCCTTAAAAGTGGCATACAACCTAAATAACCTAACTAAGATGCATCACAATGAATTAAACTAATAATATCAGTATAAAAAAAACATTGGTCCTAGTTTTGATCATTTAGAGAAAATATTTTTTTTTTAACTGGACTGGTACAAATATTTTTGGGGGTATGAAATGTCTTGATTTGCATTTCTGCCCCCCCAACAGACACATGTGCAGTCGCACTGTGGGCATTACAATTTTGTCCCATCAGGTAGAATGAACCAGGATTTAGGAGTTTTACTGGGTAGGGTAGGGCTCATCTCTGAAAAAGCATAGGTCCTGGGTGGTGTAGGAGTTAAACTGGTGGTTTACTAAAGGAGCCATGGTGAATCATAGAGATTACATTGCAAAGTGAGTGAATGTTAGAAGAAATAATTTCAGGGATCAAACATTTACATTATTGATAATAAGCCAGGATCAAATAACGGTAAGATTTATTGATGGGATGCTGGAAATACATTCAGTGGTTCACCCTGAAAACAAAACTACATCAGTGCCAGAACTTCAAAACGACTGGGTTGAGGGAATAAAAAAATATTACAATTTTCTAACAGTACAGTTGAAACACATTGTAGATTTCTTGATTTTCCGAGTCAGATTAAAGAGTTCCTGACACAGCTGAGACAACTTTAAAGAAATGTAACATTCGGGCATAGATGTAGCTTCTATTTTGTATTTTATTAGGAAGGGCATTTGCAAGTATACAGTATCTCTGCCCTTTTTAGCTCTGGCTGCAAGTCTATACCGGACATCATAATTGTGACACTGAAATAGGTTGCTGTGAAGATATTTGTATTATCATAAATAGGGGATTGTGATGCAATATGTAGAGAAGCAGTCAGGGTAGATATAATTCCCTAGTCTGACAGTTTCTATATTCTGTAACATATTCCGAATGTTTTGCTTTGTACATATTGTATTTATCATGTATTAATTGAACATTAGTTACCTTATATTATTTATGCGCTAGTACTGTATGTATTTTACCTGCCTTGTACCTGTATGTGTTCCTGATATACAGTATGTTCTCAGGACCTCCTTGTGAATGAGCCTGCCCAATGGAGTTATTCCTGCAATAAACTTAAAACTTGAACTAGTCTACTGGATGGGGATCTTGTTTTCATACAACTATTTTCAGTCATAAAGAAAGTGAAAATTAATTACAGAAACGATATGAAGTAATAAAGAAAATGGGATGGAGCTGAATATAAATCTTACTTTTTTTTAAGTTTTCCTAATGCTCTCGGGGTTTTTTAAATATAAAGCATACATATTGATTTGCACTGTTAATCTTTTATATTTAAGACTAAAACTTGATAAGTGAAGATACTAAATGGGAGGGGGAGACAAAGCAAAGGAAAAGGGCATGTTTAGACCTTTCAGGTCAGCCTGGCTATGGGTCCCTGAAATGATCAGCTGCACTTAACACCTAATTAGTTAGGTGAGAAACATGTCACAGTTCAGTCCCTGCCTTGCACAGGATACATAGCAGTTGAATCCATTAAAAAATGCATCTCAGGTAGAAGAAAATATAGTAAATATATGTTGGAGTTTCATGTAAGCCCCTTGGCAGGCAGGGCCCCAAGGCACATGCCTATGTTGCCTATGCCTTAATCCGGCCCTGGTAGTAACCAGAGTGAAATAGGGAGTAGACAGTCACTACAGACTGAGGTCCTCTGATAGCATAGAGGGGTACTATGTTGAACTGTATGACAGTCCCAGGGTAATGTTGTGAAAATATTGTCATATTGCAGTAACTTGGTATGGTGGGCAATATTAACAATATATAAATTAAGGGACCCTGGGGTGAAGTTATCATGGTGGGTGAGAGAAAGTTTCAACCAACCCCCATTCTACTGTTTTGGTAGAATATTTATGACTGAGAGGGGGTTCTTGAAAAAAAACAGTATAGTTTTAAGAACTGTTTTTTTCTTAAGGAGGGAGTTGTGTGGCGGAGTTAGGCTACACCCTCAGCTATGACTGATGGACCACTTTTCTATCTCCTTCTTTCCTAGCTACCAAACCTTCTGTTGTGCAACAGTTAACACTTTTCTCTTTCCCTTTCTCCCTCCCCACCCTCCCACCCTAGGTTGACCACCTAGTATAGCTCTTTATTATCCCTGTTAAACATCCTACTAGTTCTCTCTTTTCATTCCTTTTCTATTTCCAACCACCCAATCCCTGGAATGATGCCAAATACCCGCAGAAGTGTTGTGTAAAGTGCACAGGTGCATTTTGTGTATAAAAAGCATGAAGGCTATTTTAAATAGTAATTAATACAGTTAATAAAGCCTTTTTAAATAAAAATGATTCAGAAGCCATATAAAACATTAATAATTTTATGATTAGTACAGTTATAAGAAATCCTTAAGGTATTTTCATAAATTCACACTATAAAGAATGTGGTATGCTTTGTAAAAGTGTTTAGTCACTGTGGATCAGAGATATAGAGAGTCAATATCTGTGGAGATATACACTGTACCTTTAACTGAACCAGGAAGTCCTGTGAAACCAAAAAAAACCCTTGGTTTTGAAACATGTCCAGCCATGTAAACAAAAAGCACTCAGTAAGGTGACCCCACCAAAAGCTATAAAACCTCTTCACTAAGTTCACTTCAATGCAGTCCAGTGGGGCTCAGCCCTGACAGAGAGGAGGAGAGAGGTTCTACTGTTTGCGCAGACAAGCTGTTTAATGCAGATGAGAAAGGTCTCAGGAGCTCTAAGATCCAGAACTGTATCATGGGAGAAACTACTGATGTTAAGTAATGATTTTCTTTGCAATTTTTTTGTTTTCATTTATTATTTTTCGAACTTCTGAAAAATAAATATCACACCATGGTGTGTTTTAATCCTGTAAATTTGCCTTGTCCGAAGTTTATTTCCACACACTGTGACAGGTGGACTCTCCAGAGGGGTGGACATAATGTGCAGAGACCTGGAAAAACTCAAGGAGTGGTCAATGGTATGGCAGCTGTGTTTCTCTGCGAAAAAATGCAAATCATTCACTTAGGGCACACAAATTCAGAATCAGAGTATAAAATGGGGGAAGAGGTATTAACTGTCACCAAACAGGAAAGGGACCTTGGAGCAATCATATCTGATGACCTCAAGGTGATGAGGCAGTGCAACAAGGATCTATGACAGTTGGTCAACATTTTCGTTGTTGATCGATGTTACAGTGACTCCTTTATGTTGACCGCATTTGCGGTCGGCATAAAGGGAGTCACTTCAAACTGTGTTTTCTTTGGGGGGGGGTTTGTCCCCTGCACCCCCCCACTACTAAATTAATCAACTCTGAGTTGGAGTTGCTTCAGAGAGGGGGTGCAGTGCCCCCAGAAAGTAGTGCCAGGGTCCCGCTGACACTACAGTGACCCAGCACTTTTGTTGCTGTAGTGTCAGTCATGGTAAAGTTGTCACCTTAGTGATGGCATACCGTGTGACAAGACCGTAGATAGGGCCAGTGAGATGCTGGGGTGCATAGGGAGGTTGTCACCAACAGAAGGATGGATATGGTGTTGCCACTGTGTGTGTGTATATATATATATATATATATATATATATTTTTTTTTGAGACCCATCTGGAGTGCTGTGTTTGGACACAATATATCAAAAACAACATAGACAGGGTGGAGGCTGTCTGGAGGAGGAGCAACTAAAATGGCACAGGGGCTGCTTCTGAAGCCCTATGATGAGAGACTAAGGGATCTCAATATGTACACCTTGGAAGATACTGTAGGTGGGGAGGGGAGACATGATATAACCCTATAAAACAGGGGTGAACAAGGTACAGGAGGGGAAAATTTTTCAGAGCAGAAAGTGAATGAGAACAAAGGGACATGCAATGAAGCTAGGATGGGACAATTTGGTAGTGATATCAGAAAGTACATCTTCACTGAAAGAGTGGTGGATGCCTAGAACAGACTTCTAGCAGAGATAGTGGGGGTGAAAATGGTGGTGGGCTTGAAGCATGCATAGGTTAGGCACAAGGACATTTTAGCTGGGAAGTGGGGGGGGCAGCCAGGGATCTGGTAGCATCTGTGCTGTCAGTATATGTGGGGAAAAAACTGAATAGGCAGGGTGGGCTAAGCGATCCTTATCTGCGAACAAATTCTATAAGGACATTTCCTCTAGCTGCTTGGTGTACAAGTATGCCAATTTAGAAAATGAGTAGGGAAAATACTGGTCTCTGGCTGACACACATGCCAAGGCATACATTTGTGTGCCAACAGAGCCCAGGAGAAAACTAGTGCCAGTACAACTGCCCTATTACTGCAGATATCCATCAGTCAGCTGTCTAAATAATGTTAACCTTTTAAACAGTAGACATTTTTTTCTTACTTAGCAAGACTGACCTCTGTACCCTTGCTCCCTGCTACACATCAGAAATACTTAATATTACAATATGTATCTGTTTTTAGAGGTTTAACAATCGTTTTACTGCTTGCTCACACCATCTCCCTCACAATCCACTTCCAGACTGCACTTCATGTGCCGTTCTATACTCCCACTGCTCACCCGCTGTCTGTGTTGCTACAACCCAGCAGTGCATCTCCATCTGTGAGAACAGCATTCAAAAAAGTACTGCTCCTCTCATACCCTGACAATGCTCTCACCTCTGTGCTCAGTCGCTGTAAACTGAATGTCCTGAGTTCCCAATAATGACCACCCATCACACTCATGCTACCTTCCTGGAGTGCAGGGTTCCTAATAACTCCATAGTACAAAACACTGGTACAGGTAAAATCCAGTGTGAGGCCAGCCTAATAGTAAAACTCAGTTGCGGAAGACCAAACACAAGAGATGACATAAGGGGCATTAGTTACAAGTGCTCATATAGAAATAGTCATAAATCTGATTATGATTCATTTGCAGGTGTGTCCTGGTCAAAGGGCATATGGGATCAACAGAGCAGAATACAAATACAGTTTAGAAAATGGGTAAGATTCATGGAGTTCTCCCTCTGGCTGAGAGCCACTGCGGGGGGGGGTACATTAACTTTCGGTAGACTCCCGCTTCAAAACAAGGGCTGATTCAGGGTGCCCCATTACTGAGGGTATCCATGGGCACCCCAAATTTTCAAAGACAGCAGCCACCATTGTTTTGACCCTCGCTTAGCAAGGGTCTCCTCTGCTCCCTGCCCAGCCCAGTTCACACTCCATTATAAATTCTTTCCCTGGGGTCATGTGATAGCAGCTTGAAGAGTAGCAGCAACCTCCTACAGCTCTGCACCCCTGCTGCTTAAATTACTTATTTAGTTTGACTTTCACAGCAGATAGCAAACTACAAATATCACTTACAAACTCTAGAGGGTCTCTGGATCGTTAAACTTGCAGAGATCATGGAAGTTTAAATGAAAAAAATGCCTCCGCGGCACTCCCCTCCGACGACTCCAGAGAAAGACAAGACTGCAAAGTGCTTCAAGCACCACCCTGTTGGCTCATCTAAAACTCCTACCCCAGCAGCTGCCCTCTCGGAGGAGCAATTCCTTGAGATCATGCATCCACTTCAGAAGAAAACTGAAGACATTTCGGATGATCTCCAACAAATCAAGACTTCTGTGCAGTAGTTAACTATCTGAGTGGGTGACTCAGAAGCCAAATTGATCTCTATTGAGAGAAAGCAGGGCAAAGTGAAACAAGATACTATACAGCTTGGCTGGAGACTCAAAAAGCTTGAAGAAAAACTGGAAGTTTTGGAGGGAAGGAGCAGAAGGAATAACCTCCTTGTCATCGGAGTGCCTGAAAAGGAAAAAGGAAATGCCCCTATACTATTCATACAAAAATTCTGTGAGAGTATTGCAAGACCATCCCCGAATGGCACTACTTATGTTATTGAATGGGCACATCATGCCCTCTGTTCCCCACCACCACCTGACTCCACACCTCAACCTCTCATCTTCAAACTTTTAAACTTTTTGGACAAGAAGCACATACTTGCCAAAATTATGGAGCTCCAAGAAGTCCTTTGGGAAGGACGAAAAATCCGAATTACACAAGACCTCCCTCAGTCGGTCCGAGCGAAAAGACAGGAGATACTGTACATCAGAGTGTCTCAAAGCTAACTGCCAAGGGTAAACCATTCCATAAGCGATACCCAGCGGTGCTTCAAATCAAGTCCAGGGATCAATGGATCTCTTTTGAGACATAGGAGCAAGCCGCACAAGAGCTTAAAGCCTTACTTCCAGATTTGTTTAAGTGAGGAAATCTCAAATGGTGAGAGGTAACTTTCTTCTATCAAAATCTGGCTATGCTGATGTTTTGATTAACCTTATTGAGACCAGTGAGGTGATGACCGCTAATTACTAGGCCTAAGTTGACTTTTGTCTGTTTATTTCACTGTTTTGAGGGCCCGCTGGACTGCAGTTGTTAAGAGGGCCCAGGTTAGAGATGGCATATACCCTAGCACCTTAAGCCTTTCTCTGTGGGGCCTTGCTGGGGAGTCAGACATGACATCTGTCCCACTGCTTAGACTGTGCTTCTGCTTGCCCACACCTGCCCCAAGATAGCATCTCGTAAACTGGCATACTCGACAGAGACACTGACATTAACATAGGGTCGCAGGTCTCCAGAGGATCCCAGACTATGATGGAATGCAAAGTTCACCCAGATTTTGGTCAGTGCTGACTTTCATACTAGGCCCTTTTTCAAAACTTCTAATTTTGGTCGACGTGGCTTATTATGTAATTGACAACCTCCTTGAGAGTATTAAGAGAGAGAGTCATACCCACGTGAAACCCTCAGATCCTCTTCTTTGTGGTTTTACGAGCTCCTTTGATAAAGACTGAGGGCTAATTTTACCTATTTCCCCCTTTCCTTTTTTGACATATACCGGGTTGCTCCCTGTTGGTATTAAGCAATATAGCAAAGGAGACCATATGCTGGTTATTTTTGCTTTTGACCAGTGACTTTAACTGGTTTAATATGATACTTAGTTCTGTTTTTATTATGATTGTTTTTATATATATATATATACATACAACCCTATCTGTGCAGCAGGGGATTGGCGGGAGCAAGGAGGGGGGGGTTTGTTTGGGATGCTTTAAGTTAGCGCTAAGACATCACCCGCCCGTATATGTTAAGTGGTGCATTGATTTGAACTCGGGTATTTGAGTAGAAAGGTAACTTGTTAGAGGGGAGTCCGTTTCTTTTCTTTTTTTTATAAATGGGGGAGGGTATTAGGGGGTACATTTTATTCAAGTAAATTTCCTTTATATTTTTATATAATAGTTCAAGGGAAGGGAGGGCCAAGTGTGCTAGCTGAGTTCACCTTTGAGGGAAGTGCCATGCCGCACAAAGTAATGATTCCCATTCACTATTCTAAATTTCACCATCTTACCTCTAATGATTCACTATGGAGTGGCTCCTATATTATTACAAGCTGGAAGGTACAAGGTGCCCAGGACAGATGCAAGAGGCAAGTTATTCTTCAGTATCTTCAGCATTTAAAGGCAGGGGTAGTATGCCTTCAGGAGACGCACCTCTGACAAGAGGATGTGCCTTTGTTGTGTCGGACATGGGTGGGACAAGCCTTCAGGTCAGGGATATCTACAAGTAGTGGGGGGTAGCTGTACTGACAGATAAAACAATTCCTTTTAAATTAGAAAAAGAAATATGGGATCCCAATGGCCAGTATATCATCCTTCACGACTTACTAGAATCTCAATGAATTATTCTGGGAGCTATATACAGCCCGAACTGCAACTCCCCCAGTTCTTTACCCACCTTTTAGGACTAATTGTCACTAATCCTCCCACATTGACCTTCCTAGGAGGGAACTGGAACATTACTCCATCCCCACATGCTGAGTTCACCTTTGAGGGAAGTGCCATGCTGAACAGAGCAATGATTCCCATTCACTATTCTAAATTTCACCATCTCACCTCTAATGATTCACTATGAGTGGCCCCTATATTATTACAAGCTAGGATGTACAAGGTACCCAGGATAGATGCAAGAGGCAAGCTTTTCTTTGGTATCTTCAGCATTTAAAGGCAGGGATAGTATGCCTTCAGGAGATGCACCTCTGACAAGAGGATGTGCCTTCGTTGTGTCGGACCTGGGTGGGACAAGCATTCGGGTCAGGGATATCTACACGTAGTGGGAGTTAGCTGTACTGATAGATAAAAAAATTCCTTTTAAATTAGAAAAAAAAATATGGGATCCCAATGGCCGGTATATCATCTTTCACAGCTTACTAGAATCTCATTGAATTATTCTGGGAGCTGTATACGGCCCGAACTGCAACTCCTCCCAGTTCTTTATCCCTCCTCCCTTTAGGACCACTTGTCACTAATCCTCCCACACTGACCTTCCTAGGAGGGGACTGGAACATTACTCCATCCCCACACCTAGACAGATCTGACACTCGGAGACAAGGCTCATCTCCCGCACAAAAGGCCTTACATGACCTTATGAAAGGCACAGATTTAATAGATATTTGGAGAGTTCTGAACCCTGAGGAACGACAATATACCCCCCCCACATAAATCATTTTCTAGAACTGATTTTCTCCTACTGAGCTCGTTCTCCCTTCCGGGCATTCTAAGCTCCAATATACATGCATGGGTAATTTCAGACTGCTTGCCTGTATCTCTTTCATACCTTCTGGGACCTGGAATTAAAAAGGACACCCTTTGGCGGATGAACACACAACTGCTTCAAAAGCCGGATTCCTTGCAACAGATCAAGGATTTTATGTCCAATTTCCTAGAGATTAACCGGGGGTCAGTGAGTAGAATAGATGTGGTTTGGGAGGCCCTGAAATGTGCCCTAGGGGTGAATGTCTCTGACTGGCTGCTATGAAGTTCCAACAGTCTAAACAGCGGATGGACTCTCTGCTTTGTTCAATTGGTCAGCTAGAGCACACACTTAACCGTCAGTCCCCACAAGAATACTGGGTTAACTGCACAGTTTAAAAGCCCAATATGCTGACCTGATGTCTCAGAAAGCAGAGCTTTCACTGAAACGTGCAAAGCTTAACTACCTCAATAGGGGGGAAGGGCAAGGAAGCTTTTGGCTATTCAACTTAGGCAAGCCGAAGCCTCTCGATTTATCCCAGGTATTAAGCCTGACAAAGACAGTCTGGTGGTCACTGCACTAGAGAAATTGTGGCTGTTCTGGGATGTTATTACCAGAAGCTTTAATCTGAAGCTCAGACTGACCGTCCTACCAATGTAGATATCACCCAGTATCTTAACTCAGTCGACCTCCCCAAATTGTCCCCCTCCCAGGTCACTCCCCTAGATGGTCATATTAATATCAGGGAAGTCATGAATGTGGTAGAACAACTCCCACTTGACAAATCCCTGGGCCTGATGGTTTACCTAACAATTTATATCATCATCATCATCATTATCATCATCTTTATTTATTCTGCGCCTTTCAAATATCAAGGCACATTACAAAACTTAAAACAACAAATAAAAACAGTAATATATTAATACAGTAAAATCCAGGACATATCAATGCTGATTACAATAAGCTTTACTCCATAAATAGGTCTTCAAAACCTGTTTAACCCCCCCCCCCACTGCTGTGCACTCCCGAAGCCAGCAGGGTAGAGAATTCCAAAGGGCTGGGGCAGCATACATAAATGCATGAGCCCTAGAGAGTTTCAAAGCTACCCTTGGAATCTCCAGCAACCCCTTGTTGGCCGAGCAGAGCAATTGCTCGGGGCAATAAGGCAACAGGAGCTCTTTCAGGTAGTAAGAGCCTAGTCCATGCAGGGCTTTATAAATCAGTAATCCGACTTTGAAGATGATCCACCACTGAACTGGCAGCCAGTGCAGTTGGCGTAGTACTGGTGTAATATGGGAGGTCCGAAGAGTCCCCATCAACAACTGGGCTGCAGCATTCTGCACCAGCTGCAAGTGGCAGATATCAACCCTCAGAAGCCCCAAGTATAGGGAGTTGCAGTAATCAAGGTGCGAGGTCACAAAGGCATGGATCAGTGTGGGAAGGTCACCAGACGGAACAAGGTGCTTGATCCTAGTGATGTTCCTTAGATGGCAAAAGGATGACTTAATGACAGCCGACACCTGAGATCAAAGCGTCAGTCCGTCATCAAGCATCACCCCTTGGTCCCGCACCAGTTCAAAGGTTAGGAGCTGGGAGCCCCCCAGGAAAAGCCCTAAGGGGTTGACCAGCCCGCAACCCCCCTATCTGGTGACCAGGATCCACAACCATCACCTCCATCTTCTCTGAGTTCAACTTCAGCCAGCTAGAATTCATCCAATCCTGGATTTCAGAAAGGCAGTTATTAAATACCAAGGATGCTCTATCCTGGTCAGGTGCACTGCCCCTAGAGAAACTGTGGCTGTTCTGGGATGTTATTAAGAGAAGCTTTACTCTGAAGCTCAGGCCAACCATCCTACCAATGTAGATATCACCCAGTATCTTAACTCGGTCAGACACATAAGGTATGTCTATTAGAACTAGCCCCATTATTAACAGAAGTATATAACTTCTGGTTTGAGAACATACTCTCGGGAGTCAAATTTCCTTAATGCACTAATTACTCTCATCCCTAAGCATGGCAAGGACCCTCAATACTCCAAAAGTTACCAACCTATTTCGTTGGTCAACACCAATGTTAAAACTCTGGCCAAAATTTTGGCCAGTAGGCTAAGACCTCTCCTGACTAATCTTATTAGCAGAGAACAAATTGAATTTATGGCAGGAAGGTCATCGGGGGACCACATGCGCAAACTATTGCATTTTCTCTCGGCATCTAGGGATTCACAACTTCCTGCAGTTCTCGTCTCCCTAGATGCCAAGAAAGCTTTTGATAGGGTCTCTTGGGACTTTCTTTTTGTGTCCATGGCCCACTTTGGTCTCCCTGAAGGATTCCTTAAGTGGGTTAGGCTATTATATTCCTCCCCCGCGGCCCAAATATGGTGCAGTGGTATACTTTCTGTCTCCTTTCTGCTCTTCCGGGGTACCAGACAAGGTTGCCCCCTATCCTCCCTCCTTTTTAATATTAACTTGGAGCCCCTGATCAGGAAATTAGTATCTTCCCTGAAGCTTCAAGGAATTAAAATAGGAGATCAATGTTACACCCTCTCAGCATATGCTGATGATTTACTGTTGCACCTAGAAGAGCCTCAGGCAAGCATCCCATCTCTCTTGGAGGATACTGAAAAATTCTCAGTGGTTTCCCACCATAAACTTAATCTTTCCAAAACCAAAGTCTTCCCCTTGAATAACAGAACTACCCAGGCCAAGCTGACACAGTTTGCTCTTTCATGGGAACCTAACTCCCTCATCTATTTAGGAATTAAAGTTTCCAAAAACATTCCCACAATGATCAAAGCTAATCTCTCAGGCCTGTTAAATATAATAAAGGCTGACCTTGATAGATGGTGAGCTCTTCCCTCTCACTTTGTGGAAGGATAAGCAGTGTTAAAATGGATGTGCTACCTCGCCTTCTGTATCCTTTGGGAATGCTTGGTTTTTTTCCTCCCTAAAAAGTGGTTCTCCACACTTCAAAGTATGCTTAACACATTTATTTGGAAGACTAAGGGAGTCAGACGCTCCTACTTTCAACTTACTGCACCAAAACTGTAGGGTGGGCAGCCCCCACTTCAAAATTGGGCACAAGCCCATCATAGCTTCCTACTGGCCTCCTCTAATAGGGAAGAATGTATTGAACTTATATTCTAGTGATAAAATAATTTTCGTTCCCACTTTTCAGCTTAGGTTCAGTGTACTGGCTAGAACCATTTTCAAATACAAACAACTCAAGGAAGCTGTTGCTGCCCACATGGGGATAGGACTGATGCCACCTCTGCCCACTGACAGATTAACTATGATTCTGCAGCTGGCCAGGTAACAACATGCTGTTTCCAAAGTATATAAAGAGTTGCAATCACTAGATCACAATTTGCCCCAAGGGTTTGTTATTGCTAGTCCCAGGAACTATCCCTTGACAGTGAATTATGCTTCTGGAGGAAACTATGGCAAAATACATATACCTTTGTCAAGCAGGACAGACTGCATCTAATCCAATTCAATAATACGTAACTTATACTTCACTCCACGGAAGCTCCACAAACTTGGTAGACTGCCCTCTACTGACTGTTCACGCTGTGTGAGCATCTCTGGAACCTTATATCACATGCTATGGACCTGCCCAATGGTGCAGGCCTTCTGGCAAGCAAATAGGCAAACCATAGACCCCATTTTGGGCACTGACCGCCTATTTACTCCAGAAGCCTACTTATTAAATTACTTTCTCAATGGTACTCTCAGAATTAGGAAAGCACACATGGGACTGATCTCTGCCACAGCTAAACTGATAATTCTGAGGCACTGGAAGGAGAGTTCTTCCCTATCAGTCCTGGAATGGCAATAAGGAGATAGTACTTGCCCTCCAACTGGAGAAACATATTTCTTCAATGAGTAAGACGCTCAACACTTACCAGAACAGATTGGGACCGCTGGATGCCCTGCTTACTATATGGAAGCCATAAGTATTTATTTAGAAGATCTTTCTTCACAGGTGTCATAACCTGATGGACCTGGATTTACAATTGGCTAGGGATGGGATAGGGAAGTCAAATGGAGTGAGGGATGGAGGGCTTAGTGGGGGGGTTCACCTCCATTAATCATTTTCTTCAGTTTTCCTCCTTTAATGTTGCAGTATTGTTAACCCTTTTTTTTCTCTTTTTGCCTATTAGACTAATCTATATTGTACTGCTGGGTGAACCTTTTGGTGGCCCAACTATTAACCATGTCTCTGTGACCATCACGTTGAAATGAAACTGAAATAAAGCTTATTGAACTATAAAAAAAAAGAAATTCTTTCCCTTGGAAATGATATAGGTTTTCACTTTACACTACTAGCGCTAGTACGTTGGGTACTAAGTGCTACTCTGAGTGAAAAAAAGTGTGTTTTTCAGTTTGAAGTATAGCACAAGCATGTCATATGCTAAGCGCTACTGTGACAGTGCCTGCGTTGCCAAAATCCAATGGCCACAACTATTGTAATGTATATGGACCTTTCATCCGTACTTGTCTTCTCCACAGTATGGCCACCCACCCACCTCCTCCATTCATCTCCCAATTTAAAAAACAGTGCATTAACCTGCTCCAACTCGTGGATGCCTGCCTGCCACCTCCACTCCTCTTCAGACTTCAAATTCATTCACCTACTCCATAGCAAGGTTGCCTGCATGCGACCTCCAATCCTCTCCTGAAATTGCAGCCCTACTCAATAACACAGTTCAAAAGAAAATTGGCAAATCATTAACATTTACCAATGTAAAGCAGACTTTTCTTCTTTTATTCGCAGCTCGCCCAGTTGCCACCATCACTTATTGTCCACATTCCCTGATGGAGAAAAGAATGCTATTCTAGTAGAATTAAAGTATAAATTAAAATCAATGAAAAAATAAATATTAAAATACATATATAAAAAAAGAACAAAACCTAAAGCAAAATCAGTTTTACTGAACCTGGCGCTGTGTGTGTTTGTGTGTGTGAATGTGAATGTGTGTGTGCGGGGGGGGGGGTAACCATAACAACCAGCTGCAAAAAATAAAATCCAGTGCAGATGGAGGAACAATTTAATTACAAATTAAGCAAGCAGCATAACATTTAACCAGTTAAAAATAAAAAAAATTATTAAAAAGAAGTCACTGTTTAATACAGTTGCCTATTTTCTAAGTGCAATAATACCCTCCAGGGTGGATGGTATGGGCAATACCAGACCTTCCAGGGGCTATAAGACCCTCTGCCTGTGGTGTCAGGCCTCATTATGCCCCTGGGTGGTCTGGTATTGCCCAATATTGCCCAACCTGTTGGGTATTATTGGTTGCATATGGTTAGCCTCTATTTTGTAAGAATTAAGCAATAATGCCTGACAGGGTGTGTGTTGTGCTGGGATAACATCATGCCTCAGCTGGTTGGGCATGAGGCAGCAGGCCATGTGTCCAATGCCTGAGGCGTGACATTATCCCAGCACAACACATACCGGGGAGGACATTATTGCTATTATACAATAGCTTGTTGTAATACAGAATAAAAAAAATAATTAAAAAAAATGTTTTTGTTAGTGTGGAAGATTATTTTTGTTTTTTAAGAGAAGATGCAAAAAAAGAGTAACTAATGGTCATCATGGTGGGCATCCAAATTGGTTCACAGTGAGGCTGAGACTAGACCCATGATGTTGTGCTGGGATAACATCATGGATCCAGTCCCAGACTGACAAATCAGAGACCAGGATTCTTTCTTGCCATTGTACAATTTCTAAATATGCAACTTTCATACTGTAGGAAAATTCAAAGGTCACAAAAAGTTGTCATAGTAGAGTTCAAGGTCACGAAACTTTGTAGTATAGTGGTGACATCACTACTATAATACACCAACTTTTCCCTTTCAAGTTCATCCGGACAGCCTCTTCACTTAAGACTTCCCTGCACCTCTACACCTGAAACACAAATCTGCCATTCATATTTTATATTCTGGACTGTGAAAGTAATTCTTTCCTTGGTTTTATGAAGAATTGAAGTACTACAACCAACTCCACTTTGTTAGTCATATACTATAAAACCTATACACTAAAAAAAATAATATATGGACAACCAAAACACCACTCAGCATGTGTTTCCATCTCAGGGTTGAGATGAGATCAGGGACCTCTTGAGCTTCATTCTTGAGGTCAATATGATGTACTGTAATCTCAACACTTCGATGGAAACACAATCTTGATGTGTATGGTTGCCCATACATTCTTCTATATGTACAACAAAGTAAATAGTCAAAACAATGTACAACAATGAAATAAAATTTAGATAGTTTAGTGCATAATTAAAAAAAAGCAGATAAAAACATAAATGCCAAATAAGCACAACAAACAGTCAAGAAGATAAATCAAAAAATATAAAGATGTTGCAGGTTAGGCAAGGCCTTTCAGACAGAAAGACTAGAAAAAAAAAACAGTAGCAGTGAAAAACTAAAACTACACAGCTGGAGAAAGACATTCCCCTGAATAAGAAAAATACAGCATCCCAGGGACAACCAAGGTTGATTGCTAACTAAGGTGTGAGTGCAGCCACAGGAAGGTATCATCAGTTCTCTAACCTAGCTAATAAAAGACAGTTGCAGTGCAGTGGCCTGAATCTCAGATGGGACAGAGTTTCAGAGGAAAGGGAGTCTTCAGGAGAATGTACTGTAGCTTTTGAAGCAGACAGGCAACACCTGAGAGTCATCATGAGAAAGGTGGAGAAGAGATCAGGGAGAGTGTTAGTTCAGAATTTGAAGATCAGCTGGATACCATGTATGAGCCACTACCCCTCCAAGGAAGGTTATCCTACAGTGGAGTTCAACTCACAGTGGTAATAAAAACCTGATACAGAAAAGGAACAGTTTGGAAGGGTGTCTGATATCTCACGTAGGTGGCATAAATGGCAATAGTTGCAGTATGCATCTGCACTTATGCAGTGGACAGAAACGTAAAACAAAAACATTTAAAACTAAAGAACTTGCAAATACAAAGAATCCACAACTAAAATTGTTCATTTCTAGTAACAGAGCTGCAAAAAAAAAATCCTTATAAATATTATTTAGCAATTATGTGCTTGTGCCCACTTTTTCACCATAATATGCTGCCAGAGTTGCTGTATATTTACCTAAACACCTTCACCAAAGTCTACTACCAGAGTTACATTTACCTAAACAACCTTCACCAAAGTCTATTGCCAGAGTTACATTTACCTAAACTTTCTCCAAAATCTATTGCCAGAGTTATATCTACCTAAACAACCTTCACCAAAGTCTATTGCCAGAGTTGCATTTACCTAAACAACCTTCACCAGTCTTTTGCCAGAGTTACATTTACCTAAACAACCTTCCCCAAAGTCTATTGCCAGAGTTACATTTACCTAAACAACCTTCACCAGTCTTTTGCCAGAGTTACGTTTACCTACACAACCTTCACCACAGTCTTTTGCCAGAGTTACATTTACCTAAACAACCTTCCCCAAAGTCTATTGCCAGAGTTACGTTTACCTAAACAACCTTCCCCACAGTCTTTTGCCAGAGTTACGTTTACCTAAACAACCTTCCCCACAGTCTATTGCCAGAGTTACATTTACCTAAACAACCTTCACCAAAGTCTATTGCCAGAGTTACATTTACCTAAACAACCTTCACCACAGTCTATTGCCAGAGTTACATTTACCTAAACAACCTTCACCAAAGTCTACTGTCAGAGTTACATTTACCTAAACAACCTTCCCCAAAGTCTATTGTCAGAGTTACATTTACCTAAATAACCTTCACCAAAGTCTATTGCCAGAGTTACATTTAGCTAAACAACCTTCACCAAAGTCAATTGCAAGAGTTACATTTACCTAAGCAGCCTTCACCAGTCTATTGCCAGAGTTACATTTAGCTAAACAACCTTCACCAAAGTCTATTGCAAGAGATACATTTACCTAAACAACCTTCAGCACAGTCTATTGTCAGAGTTATATTTACCTAAACAACCTTCAACAACTGAGGTTAGAAATGAATAAAATCCAATTGTTTTTAATATGTTTGTGTACACTAGTTGTGTTTATACTTATGGTATTTATATATTGACCATGTTGGTGTGCTGGTCCACTGGACCTTTTTCAGGCATGACCCAGGCCCAGCCTAACTCTCCCAAGTGACCACCTTCATAAATAAGAGTATTGCTTCTCAAATAGTTATTCAAACTGAATGAGACTGCAATACATTAATGCGATAAACACATACTATATGTATCTATGTCTTTGGAAAAGTTTCACAAACAGTCTAAAATATCCCCTGTAATGTTGAAGGACTGAACTGTAATTCTCAGGAGTATAATGTCTTATTTTAGAGACCTGGTTAAAAAATAAATGTAGTTGACTGGATTCTGATTAAAAAGTAGTGTACTACTCAAAGATACTCTGGGGCTCTGACCTCTGGTCTGAAATCTAAACTGACTGCCTAGCTTAGCAAATGTTCTGTTCTCATTAACACAGAGTGCTCATTAAGATTACATGTATAGTATCTTATGGTTTTATGAGTTTTAAAAGGATTCTTTGGTCAGAGGATAGCAGTCTGTTATACTTTGTATCCTGACATTTGACCTGTAATGCTATGTCTTCTACAGTGGATGAGGCTAATAAAGATACAATATATGTTACCAGAGAAACAGGAAACCTTCATAAAGTACTAGTCTTTGAATTTAACCATTGCTTCTTCCAGAAAATATGGAAGGAAGGGTTTATGCTTTGAAGCTGTTTGCAGAAAAGGAACCAGCCCACATCATATGCACATAAAACACAGCAAAAGGCCGCATTGTCTGGTGTTGTACTGAATACCATGACAGGAAAGATAGAGACCTAGCTCCATGCATTCCATTAGTAGTTTAGGGACAACAAAATATCAATGAAGTGCAGGGTCCCCAGGGCTGTTGTCTGGGTCCCCTATTGTTCTCATTGTTCATTAGTTGTATACTGACCTGCTGCAGTTCATGTAGCATTACACTCTATGCAAACAAAAGGATGGACAAAACAGGTAAAGAGATGGATTTGGATTTGCAAATCCAAGATGAGTCTGGATTTGGTTTTGCAAAGGATTTGGATTTCTCTGCCCCAGGACAACTGTGCATATATTAGTGATAGAAGGATATGAACTATCAAGAAAAATAGTACACAAAATGTAAAGGGAAAGTTGATAACAATACAGAGTATGCTGTTTGTGATACACTGCATCTTGATGTTTAGAAATGCTGTATTCACCAACATGCAAAGCAAAAAGCCAAGCGTCAGTCTATGGAAATTAGCAATATGACATAATGGAGTGTGCATTATGCTGATCTAACCACATGCCCAAGGATGTACAGAGGCATGACACAGCAGGCACAGTGCCTTCAGCCACTGAAAGTGCAGTTAGATCTGCACAATGCACACCTTGAAGTGTCAAATTTCACTTATAAAATGGGTCAACTGATAACATTTAAATACAAAACAAAAAATAAAAGACATTTTTAATTAAATCAGGTATTTTCTTTTGTACAAGGTAATTAATAAAAAGTAGTTACTCTACAGCTGTCAAGCATCTGTCTATCCACACATTCAATAGATGGAATGTGTGTTTATCATGGAATACAGGAATTAAAAAGTCTGCAGAATTCTACTGGCTGAAGGCTGATCTCTCCCCTACACACACACACACACACACACACACACACACACACACACACACACACACACAGACACATACACATACACATACACATACACACACTGGAAGGCTTCAGTAAAGCCAGGATATCAATTGGATCTGTGCAAGGCAAGCAGTAAAGATTTCCTTAAGTAGGGAAGGATGGGTTGGTGGTGGGTCCCCCATGGTCAGAAAAGAAGCTCTAGTAAATAAAGCTTCAAGTAATGCTTCATTGTTTTTAATTCTTGTGTGTGTGTAAGGAGGGAAATATAAAAGAAAATAAAATTTTATCATGTTTTTAGTTATTTGTGTTTCGACAGAATGTTGTTAAACATTAAAGCAGTGTCAATGGCTCAGCAGGTCGTACACTTGCCTCTGAGGCCTGAAGATAGGAAGGCTGTGGGTTCTAGACCCACATCAGGAACTTAGGGTAAAATCACAATACTGACACTGTAGTGCAGCATGAGGGGGATGTTGCATCCCTCATGTGCCACCTTCGGATGAGATCTTAAACCAAGGTCCTGACTGACTGTTCTGGTGGTTGTTCATGTGGACATTAAAGATTCCATGGTACTTCTCAAAAACAGTAGGGATGTTTGTATTGAAACACAAAATCATACAAGGAAAACAGGCATACAAAACAATACATAGAAAATACAATTACTCAGACAGCATTACATTAATAACCTAATACATGGGGAGTGGATAAATCAAATGGGAAGGAAGCCCAACATGGCTGTCCACCGGGCCAGAAGAACAGATCTCCTATAGACCTTATCATTCACATTGTTAAGTAGACTTCACTGGATCAATTTTTATAGTCTCTGTGTGAGGAAGGAGTTTCTGCTGGACTGTCAAGGCACATCTGGCCTGCCACATATAATATTTACAGATGGCTAGACAGACTTGTAGAGTCCCAGCATGGAATTTAGACCATCCATCTGTAAATATGCCCAAAACTATGACATGATAGGTAAGTTGTGCAAATAAAGGTTTCCTTCCAAACTACGCTAAGAGTCTTCCAGAAGGTTTGGCTGTGGAGGCAGTGTATAAAAAAATGGATTTGGGTTTCCACTGTGTCAAGCAGGTAATCCTAGGATAATAACATTCATTCATAGATTTATGTAGTGCTTAAGACAGAACTATCAAAAAGAGATCTGTCCTGTACCCCGGGAAATAAATGAGCGGGACTAACCATTCTTCCAGCACTGGAGACCAGATGATACCAGTCTGGCAAAGAGTGAGGCCAAAATTCCAAGATAGAAATAAGTTTAAAAAAAAAAAAAGACTATGGTGTGTATCATTCAAACCCCACCCCTATCATAAGGAAGGTAAGTTACCTCCCTTTTAATACAAGCCTGTAACCACTGTGCTTCTGTACATTTTGGGCCAGATTCTAAAAGGGTTATGTCTGGCTTAACAGCAGTTGTGCTAAGTAGAATGGCGAAAGTAGCAACTTACGTCAGCTGCTGCGACATGTGCGATTCTACAAAGTGGCCAACGACATGTCACAGGCCACTTGCGCTGAACAGCAGTTATGCCGCATAAACCCCCGTGACATGGTGCTAGGGGGTTTACAGCAGCAGTTGTGCCCCATTCCAAAAGGGCATCAACAAAGTCCCCAGTGTCAGGATTCTACAAGAACCCCCAGAGGAGAACCGACAATGTACACTACACCAGCTTTTATCAGGTATAACTTACGGATGCCCCCGGGGGCCCTGTAGACCCATCAGCTGTCCAGCAGTCGGTGCACAGTTTCCCTCCCCATGCCAGCATACCCTGTGTGTGCCTCGACAGTAATAGCCCCACAGGGTTGGCCACCAACTGCCCTGGGTCCCACAGTAAATGCCCGCGGGTCCCACACCCCATCCCGAATCCCCTCTGCAAAGTGCCCACAGAGCCACACAGTCAACTCCCCACCCAAGCCCCCACCCGAGTCACCAGCCACAAATCGGCATATATTCTGCAATGCCCTGGTAGTCTAGTAACCCCCTGATTGTTGTTAAATAAATAAATAGCACCCCATATCCCTGGTGGTCTAGTGCCCCCCTGATCATTGTAAAATAAATAAATAAATTGCACCCCTGAATCCTTGGTAGTATAGTGCCCCCCCAATCATTGTAAATTAGTTAAATTGGACCCCCATATCCCTGGTGGTCTAGTGACCCCCGATCATTGTAATGAAAAGAAATAGCACCCCTGTTTCTCTGGTAGTCTAGTGGCCCCCCACCCAGCCATGTTAGACCACCCAGCACCCCCACCCATCCCCAGCCAGCGCACTGGCACAGCCCACCTCTCACCTCCACGGCCAGTCGCCACTGATTCCTGTAGGAGCATGTACTGTAAAGATATGCTCAGATATTAATATCTTTACAGCTGGGGATGGGTGGGGGGTGCTGGGTGGTCTGGCATGGCTGGGTGGGTGGCCAGTAGACTACCAGGAAAATGAGGGTGCTATTTCTTTTCAATACAATGATCGGGGGCACTAGACCACCAGGGATATGGGGGTGCACTTTAATTGATTTACAACAATTGGGGGGCACTAGACTACCAGGGATATGGGGGTGCTATTTATTTATTTTACAATGATCGGGGGGGCACTAGACTACCAGGGAAACAGGAGTGCTATTTTAATTACAATGATCAGGGGGCCACTAGACTAATAGGGAAACAGGGGTGCTAACTATTTTCATTACAATGATTGGGGGGACCACTAGACTACCAGGGAAATGGGGGTGCTTACTATTTTCATTACAATGATCGGCGGGGCCACTAGACTACCATGGAAATGGGGGTGCTAACTATTTTCATTACAATTAACGGGGGGGCCACTAGACTACCATGGAAACAGGGGTGCTAACTATTTTCATTACAATGATCGGGGGGCCATTGAACTACCAGCGAAACGGGGGTGCTATTTATTTCTTTAACAACGATCGAGGGGCACTGGACTACCAGGGATAAGGGGGTGCTATTTATTTCATTAACAATGATCGGGAGGGGCACTAGACTACCAGGGAATTGGTGATCTGTGTTTAATGTACAATGATGAGGGAGGGCACTAGACTACCAGGGCATCGCTGGGTATATGCAGTTTTGCGGCTGGTGTCTCGGGGTCAGGGCACAGGTGGGGGGTTACCTGTGCCACCCTGTGGCCACATTGCAAAGGGGGATTTGAGGGATGGGGGTGCAGGCAGCCCTGCAGGGTGCCTATGGCTTGCTGGGCACGGAGGGGGCACTTTCATCCCTGCAGTGCGACGCTGACATGCTGCGCCAGGTAAGCCCACAGTATGGCATGCCTGGCCACATGTCACAAGTTGCAGGACTTTGCTGCAGAGACCTGGCCCCTTCTAGAATAGGGTGCAGGGTCAATGTCGCAGTTGTGGGTGATGCAAGTTGCGTTCAGCAGAAACTTGCACCACCCTTCTATAATCGGGCCAGTTGACTGTAAATCAACTTCCCAATTATTTATTACCTTACCATAAATATTTTTCATATTTGTTGTTAAAAGATTAGTAACCCAAGGAAAGAGTTTCTTCCTGAATTTTGTTCTTATGTCTAATATAATTTTTAATTCATTTTCAGTTTTTTATTTGGGTCCCTTTCACATCTATTGTAATCCTTCTTATAAATGCTACATAGTTGTTAGTATTGTAGCCTATATTTATTATTTAGTCAAAACTTTGTTTTGGCCATGTCCCAGTTCATTATGGCATCCTTGTTTATCAAATCCTGCCATCTATATATACCATGTTGTTCCCAGTATTCATTTTTAATTACTTTGCCATTTAATATGTAGTTTGGGTTAGCCTGTATTTTTACCATAGGTGAATGCTGAAAGAGCCATTTTGATTTTTCTCCAAAATATTTTATTATGCTTGAAATATTTTTTATTATTTCAGAGCCCAATTTCTTATATTTATTTGCTGAGAAAAACAAATGATTTATATCAAAATCTTCCCCTACTCTTTTACCAATTATAACATTAATTATCTTTGTGCTGTCACTATCCAGTTGTGACCATTTGATGGCCATTTTTGTTGTATAAGCAACATATTGTTCCCAAACATCTGGGCAGGCCATGCCTCCGTGGTCTTTAGGTAAGCAACCTTTGGACCAAGCTATCCTACTGGATTTATAGTTTCAAATAAATTGGGAAACAATTCCATATATTCTTTTGAACCAGTCTTTTGGTATTTGTATAATAAATGACTGTAATCTACAAGATAGATATGGGAGAGCCATCATCTTAATCAATTGGATTTTTCCCCATAAAAGCTAAGGTATTTTGTTCACCTGCATAGTTTGTCTCTGAAAAGGTCAATAATGGGGTAAAATTAAGACCATATATTTTATGTATGTGGTTTGATATCACTGTTCCTAAATATTTCATATCATTTGGTTGTATAGTGGCATTAAAACTCTCTTTTATCCTTTGGGGGGAGTGGTCCCAAAAATTATAGTCTCTGATTTGTGTTCCTTTACCCTATAACCTGAAACTTTTGAAAATCTATTTATTACTTTTTTCATCTCTTCCAAACGCTATATAGGGTTTTGTAAAGTTAATAAAAACTCATCCGAGTAGGCATTAATTTTTGTTTCCTCACCCTAGTTCTAGTCTTTCTATTTTTAAATGATTCCTAATTTCATTTAAAAGTATTTCTAATACCAGCACAAATAGTGTTGTGGAGAGGGGGTAGCCCTGTCTGGTCCCTCTTTTTAATAGAAAATAATCTGTGTTAGTATTGTTTATTTTAATTTTTGCCATTGGTTCCTTATAAAGAATTCTAATAGAACCAATTAATTCCCCTTGAATTCTATACATTCTAAGTGTTTCAAAAAGATAGCCCCATTCAAGCTTATGGAATGCCTTGGCTGCATCCAATAAAAGTAACATCACCTCCTTCCCAGATTTTTGTAAATATTCAGTTAGGAACTGTATTTTATGAAGTCCTGTTTGGACTGATCTCTCTGGAATAAAGTCAGATTGATCTTTGTGAATTAAATAGTCCAATATCTTTAATAATGTTATTTAATATTTTTGTATATATTTTATAATCTAAATTCAAAATGGCAATGAGTCTATACTATTCTACCTTTTGTAAGTCTTTTTCTGGTTTTGGAATAAGCATTATACTGTATAAGCCTGATTGAAAGATTTTGGTAGAGTCTTCTGTATTTGTATTTGGTTAAATAGCTGTTCCAGTAGTGGGGAGATTACATGTTCCACGGCAATGTAATATTCTAAAGTATATCCATCTAACCCTGGACATTTACCTTTTGCCATATTATGCACCGTATATGTTATCTCAAAGGTGGTTATAAGTTTTGTTAGTTCTTCACTATCAGACGACGAAATACATTTATTACATCATGTTTCATAATATCTTATTTCTTCATTATTTATATTGCATTCTGAAATGTAAAGTTTTTGATAGAAGTTTAGAAATTCCTCCTTTATCTGATTTGGTTCCAAAATATCTTGGTTTAATGTGTTTTGAATTGAAATTATGTCCACTTTATTATCTCCTTCTTTATCATATCAGCCAATATTTTCCCTATTTTTTGCACAATTACTTTTCCAGTTACTATTTGCTTGAGCCCAGTTTCTTTTGGTCATTTTTATATCAGAGGATTCCATTAATTGTTTTTAGTTCTAGATATTCTTTCTTTTTAGTTTGATCACTTGCTTTTATTGTGTTTTCTAATGTCTTAAGTTTCTCTTCTTCCTCTTTCTATGTCTGTATTCTTTTTCATTTCTTCAAGCCATCTTCGAGATAACATAACCTCTCATAGTGACTTTTAGGGCATCCCAGCTATTTATTATATTATTTTCTGTTATATGATTATCTTTAATAATGTTTTGTATTTACACCTTCATTTTTGTAATGACATTTTTTATTGAAGAATATTATTATTGAAAATCCAACTATTCTCTTTTATTTTAAAATCTGTTTGTAGTTGTGAAGAAAGCATACTATGAGCTGATATAAGAAGTGGTGCAATGGATAAAACCATGGCCTGACAATCAATCAATCAGATCTTTTGAGATAAATATGCAATCTAACCTTGCAAAGGTTTTATGTCTTGCAGATTTATGGGTGTAATCTTTTTCTAACCCATGTGTTTCATAAGTAGTTTCAAGCAGAGGGACTTAATGTCCATAATACTTGCCAGTCCTATATTATCAAAATACAGTAGTTTTGTCTTAACTAAAGATATCAAGACTAGTCTTAAACATGTCCATACTTGTACTTTCAACCACATCTGTTGGTAAACTATCCGAGGCAGTAACCACCCTGATCATAAACCAGTGTTTCCTTAAATTCATATTCCATTTAGACAAATCTAATTGCATGTTATGTCTTCTGTCGCTAGTCCATCCTGGTTTGAAAGTTATTCCAAGATCTTCTCTTAGTGGTGTATCCTTAGCTATTTTGAACATCATACATAGATCACCCCTTAATCTTCTATAATACAAGGAATGTAGGTTTAGTTTTTCCAATCTCTTTTCATATGATGTTTTTTAGCTCAGTCACAGATTTAGTGGCTCTGTGCTGTACTCCCACGATTCTCACCACATCATCCCTTTTTTGGGGGGACCATACCTGGACACAATATTCCAGGTGTGATCTCACCAGGGCTCTGTATAATAGCATAAGGATATTCTCGCTTCTACTGGAAAGATGCCTTAAGATGCAATTTAAGTTTTGATTGGCTTTTTTTACCTGCTCTTTCCAATGCACACTAAGCTTTAGGTTGGTAGTTATTTTTACTCCTAAATCCCACTCCTCACTAGTTTCAGTTAAACTGTTGTTTCCTATGGTGTACGTATAGTTATTATTGTAAAGGCCCAGATGCATAATTTTACACCTAGAGATGTTGAGTTCAAGTTTACTAGAGTTGGTCCACAAATAGATTTCATCTATAGCCTGCTGAAGAGAAAAGGCCTCAGTTATATTAGTCACAGTTGTACCCAGTCTACCTACAATCATCAGCGAACTTAGAAATCCATATGTTAGGATTTCTAAGTTTCAGTGCAGAAATATAAATATTAAAGAGACTAGGTCCCAACACTAATCTCTACGGCACCCAACTTGTGACTGCTGACCAGTTTGACATCACACCTTTAACCATGACTCTCTTCTTTCTCCCAGTCAACCATGCAGTTATCCATCTTAAGATGTTTCTATTTATTCCCACCTTTGCTAGTAATTCTATCAGTTCAACATGGGGTAATTTATCGAATGCTTTAGTGAAGTCCATGTAAACCACATCCACCGCATTACCCACATCCAGCTCAGAATTAACTTTTTCATAAAAAGTGAGTAAATTTGTCTGGCATGACCTAGATTAGTGAACCCATGCTGTGCAGGGTCAATCAAACTGTTTTCTGCTAGGTAATCCACAATAATAGTTTTCAAAATCCCTTCCATGATTTTACCTGTTAATGATGTAAGGCTTATAGGCCTGAAGTTAGCTGGCTCAGACCTAGAGCCCTTTTTATGGAGTGAGACTACTACAGCATCTTTCCAATCTTGAGGGACTTCACCTCTATCTAGAGATGTTTGGAATAAGTAAGTGGAAGTGTCATTGGATATGTCAATTCTTGTAAAATTCTGGGGTGAATGTTGTCAGGTCCTGGGGATTTGTTAATATCCAATTTATTCAGTCTGGTCCTAACCTCCTTTGGTTTTATAATAATTTTCCCTGGGATAAGTGCTAATTCATCATATATGGGGGAGCGGGTATCTCCAGAATTAAAAACTGAACTAAAGTAGTTGTTTTAGATATTCACAGTCTCTTTTTCATTTGCCAGTTCACCCTTGGAGTTTTTATAAGGTCCTAGCATTGTTGTATTGCTCTTCAGACCATTTATATATGAAACAAATATTTTTTATTGTCCTTAACTTTAGTGGCCAGGGTGATTTCCTGCTGAGCTCTTGCCTTTTTTATAGATGTGTTAACTTGTTTAGTGCATTTCTTATATGCTTGATAATTTTCTGCTGTTTTGTCCTTTTTGTATTTTTTAAATAACCTATCTTTTTTATTTACGTGCATGATATTTTTATTCAGCCAACATGGGGTTAGTTTTTTGCTGCCCATATTTTTTGTTTTGTGCTTTGTTATATGTATGCTAATTAATTGATTAAGCTTTGCAAGGAGTATGTTCCACGTACCCTCTGTATCATTTCCATTAAGGTCCTTGAACCAATCCCATTATTCTAAATCCTTCCTAAGCTGAGTAAAGTTTGCTCTTGCTAAACTGAGTTTTGTAACTCCCTCAGAATTTGAAAATGATTCTGAATCAGAAGGTAATTCCAATCCTTTTAGTTTAAATAAAACCTTAGAGTGATCGCTGTTACCCAAGGGGGGGGGGATCTCTTCCCCATTTATTGAGTCCCCCATATTAGTTAATACAAGGTCAAGAATATTGTCACCTCTGGTTTTATCATGTACATTTTGTTCCAGACCCATCTGGTCAAATACAGCCAAGTACATTTCCTCAGTTTTATTTCCCCCTTTTATTAATTTCCAGTCGATGTTAGGGTGGGTAAAGTCTCCCAGCACTAATAGCTTATATGCAGGGTTTAAAGAGCAGGTGCTTACTGGCTGGCACCCAGATCCCCTCAAACATATATAATGATAGATCTGCTCTATTGTTGAGGGGCATTAAAATTACTATGCACTTCCTTCTGGTTAAAAAGTTATAGCGCCCCATATTTGCACCCCCATAAAAACAAAGCCTTGTCTGACACACCTCCTTTTGCGATGTCAGAAAATGAATACTGAGGGTGCATGTCATTAACCTGTATGTATGCAATATATCTATGGCATTTAGTACTATTTAGAGGTGCTATGTAGACAAATCAAAGCAGCCACTGGAGTAACAGTCCCTATTTACTGGAGGGGTCACTTTCATTGTTCCAAGTGGCAACTCTAAATAGTACTAGACATCATTGACAAATGGCACCAATATAGATCTATGGAGCACACATAAGCAGCCTTCATTTTCTGACATCACAAAAGGAGGCGTGTCAGCCATGGCTTTGTTTTTATGGGGGTGCAAATATGGGGTGCTATAACTTTTTAACCAGAGGGAAGCACATAGTAATTTTAATGCCCCTCAACAGCAGAGCAGATCTTCTATTATATATGTTTGAGGGGAGCTGGGTACCTGCTCTTTAAGTTATTAAGTAGCTTTAAGAAGGCAAGGTCCTTATCTGGGGTAATGGAAGGTAGACTATAGAATAGCCCAGTTATTATTTTGGGGCCAGTTGGTAGTAATAACTTGATCCAAATAGTTTTCAAGTCAAGGTCATCCTGGGGTATTTGTACACTTTTTATAGAATTGAGAACATACATTGCTATGCCCCCCTTTCCTATAAGCTCTAGACTTGTGGTATTGGTTATAACCTAGAATAGTTTTCTCCCATGTATCATTATTGGGGTTTATGTGATAACGGCGAATGCCTAAAGGCGATTATTGTTATCACTCAGAGTGCCGGAAACATTTTTTGCACTCTGACAACCCCGGCGCCTCAGGACAATGGCGTCAGGACACTAGTTTACTGCTTTCTGTGGGGGGGGGCTGTGCACCCACACCCTTGTCGAAGCTTTGCCTCTCGCACCCCCTTTTAAGAATTCTCAACTCCAGGGTGGTATGTCAGGGGTGAAATCAGGAAAGAACAGGGCGTGTGCAATAAAATTGCACCAGCGCCCAGACCCAAACCCAGTACCTCTCCCACCGCATCCACTCGCCAACCCCCGATGCCATGACACAGCTTGGCCAGCCACCACAGCACCACCTCCTACAGCCTCTCCACCCCCTCCCAGCCCATGCTCACCATGCTCACTCCTCCCCTCATGTGCATACACATAGCGACACCCTGTCGCCCAATTTGCCCACAATCTCATCCAGTTGCCCTACCCTCCCTATCGCTATGAGGGATTGCACTGGGAAGGAGTCACTGTAACGGACGGCACCCTTCCTCATGCGCCCACCTCACAGGTTACCTCGTTATTATCCCACAAGTTTTCTGTAATACAAGCTATGTGTATATTTTGTGATACCAGGAAATTTTTTAATTTGTCAAATTTATTTACTAAACTTCTGGCATTAATAAGCACAGTTCTCCAATCGTTTTCCATGTTACTGTCATTTCCCGTGATTATAGTTAGGGTGGTTTCTAACATGGACTGCCCCCGTGCCAGTTTAAATGAAAGTCAATGACTTTGTTCAGTTTTCTACTCAAAATATCTACTAGGTTACGGGAATCTAAAAAATTATTCAAAAGCCTAGATTTATACTTGTCCCATTAAGGTATCTAGGATGAGTTGTCTCTTATGGGGTCATATGTTGCATTAAAATCTCCTCCAATCATGATGTGGGGACAGTTCCAAATACATAGTAATTGCATAATCACAGCAAGAAAACTCCCATAACTTGTGAAAGATGCATAGATGGACCTATCAAAATCTCTTTTCCACTGTATTCAACCTTGACCAATGTAGTGCATCCATTTGAATCAGTTGTCCAATCCATAATCTTTCCCTTGAAACTTTTATTAAAAATTATAGTGATACTTGCCTTTCTTTTTTGCTTGATTTACAAAATAAATAACCTTGGAAACCCATTTTATTTTACCTATTTTTTGGATTTCTTTCTCATTCAGAAATGCTTCTTGGAGAACAGTTATAACTGATTTCAATTTCTTATTCTGTTAAATATTCTATCTCTTTTAATGGGAGAATTTATTCCATTAATATTTCAAGTTCCACCTGTTATTGTTATTGCCATCTTATAAGGTTCCAAGAGGAAGATTTAAAACCTAATAGGGTGCTGTGGAACTTAAATGTAAACAAATATCTGCTCAAGTGGACCTTAATTATGCTCCCTGAGCCACAGAATAATAGTAATAATGCTGATAAGGATTCTCCTTCTCATTCACCAGAACATCAAATTTATTGTGTTTATTTCTCCTGCCCCCCATTATGCCAAAATCCAATTCTTGGCATACCCAAAACTCTCTGAGCACAAACGCTCAGGTCTGGGCTAATCTTCACCACCCTCTTTTATAACCTTTCCCCCTCTGGTAGTTAAATTTCCCTGGAGACTTTTTAACCTTGATCATAAATTGTGAACAGGTTAGGTAAACATAATTTGAGGTTTGATTCTGCTTCTTTAACATTTTTATATAATAATGTTTGTTCAAAAGAACTTTCAGCCTTGTAGGGAAAATAATGTGTGCTTTAACCCCACCCTGCCACAAAAACTACTGCAGGTGCATATACTGCTTCCTTTATTCCCATAAAGATTTTGAGAAATCATGTTTTTGATATATTGAATGATCTCTAAACTTGACATTTTTTTGTTTTAAAGAAAGCTTGCATAACAGTGTCTTTATCTTCTGAAGTCAAAATTTCACTATTATGGGACATGTAGAATTTACCTTCTTGTAGACCAACCAATGAGCCCTGTCAATTATTGGGAGTTGTTGATCTTGGCCGAGAAGTGAGGAAAAAAGTTCTTTGAATATGTCCATCATCAAAAAGTTTTTTTCCCATACCATAAGTAGGCCAAAAATTTTAACATTTTTCCTCCTGGAGTGGTTTTCTTGATCATCTATTTTGTTTTCCAGAACATTTAAATTATTTTTCAGGATTTGAACATCTTTTCTGTATGACATGTGTTTCATCTTCCAGAGTGGATTGCCACTCCTCCAGTGCATCTACTCTTCTTATTTCAGATTCCATTTTAATTTCAAGTCTTACCATAGAGGAGTTAAGATTTTCAAGTGAAGCTGGCAAGAGTTGTAGGTTTTGGAGCGTAAGTTGTACAGCTTCCAAATTGTCTGTCAATGTTTGGGCCCATGAAAGAGGAACGTTATCCTTAGTTCCTTTGTTGATAGATTCAGATGGGGAGGAAATGGAAAGTGCTAAAGTCCGTGCATCTTTTTCTTCTGGCTGAGAGACATCCTCAATACTATTTGTGTCCCCGATATCTTCCTCTGTGGTTGTTGGAGTTTATTGTTGAGGGACTGATGCTTTCACTTTTTTATCTTTTTCTTTCTTTTTTCAGCATCCTGGTGTAGTTTTGGAGACATTTTTTTCTTAATTGGTCCAACTACAGTACATCAGTTTTTGAAGGGTGCAGTCAGTTATTTTAACCTTTATTTCCACAATGGCCTGATTCAAAAGTACAGGTGCTTCCACTCCCAAAGGTAATTCTGAGGCCTGGAGCTGTTCCTTGTTCAGTATTTGTGAGCCTGAATTTTTAAATATTTTTGCCAGCCTTTTTATTTTTAATATTTTTTCCAGTTCTTCTTCATTCAAAAAATCCAGGGTACTCCCCATGCACATTTTTTACCAGAACGTATCCATAAAAAAGTCATTGGTAGCTCCAGGTTTAAAACTGAAAGGTTAAAGTCTTTCCTTAATCTTTAAACCTGTTTGTTCAGAAAAATATCAATAGTTTTACTTTTCCCTGTTTCCGGCAGTAGAAGAAAATGGCATAGTACCTTATTTTATCCACCGAAGTCAGTTAATGGCCGACCATAGGTCATTTGTGACACTGGAAATTCTCCTGCATCTTTCTTTCTGAACCCAACCCTCTGTTCTTCTTCTTCTTAGGCCGTTGGAGAACTTACAAGGCCCTCATGGCAAAGCTGAGTCTTCTAGGCATCATTTCTTCAGGCCACAGACTCTTGCCTTCTATTGATTGTTAGGGCCCTTTGTATCTACACCCTTAAATCTGCATCCAAGTATTATGGCTTCTTCTGACGAGTGGTGCACAGTTCTTGCTTAAAATCAGAATGCTATGAGTCTGCCCAATATTCCTATTCATAAGCCATTTAAAATGTCAAATATGGATTGCTTCCAAAACCAGTCCTTCCACGTCAGTTTACCACAAATGGGCATGAGTATCGCTGGGTTTACTATTGGGCCACGGCAATAATGTGAATATGCAAACCTGTTACCTGGTTAGTATTTGCGGATGTCTAATGACATAATAAGTGATTTTGACAGAGGGTATGGTTGTCTCCTTCAGGGTGTTGGAGTGCAGCTGCTAGCTGCCTAGCCCAGACCAAACATGACTGCATCAGCACACTCCCCACATGATCCCCCTAGGAAGATGAAGACTTCTTGCAGAAATGCATATGGTAAAAGCATTTAATAGTACCTTTACTATGGCACCTGGCCATGCAAAAGGGATCAAGCTTTAATAAGGACCAGTTGTGCTCACCCAAATAGACAAAAGGCATATAGGATACCAGAGAGGTTAAGCTGCAGGGGTAGTTAAGGAAATAGAGAAAATGAAAGAAATGGATATCATAGAATAGTCAAGAAGTGCTTGGGCATCACCAATGGTGATTCTAAATAAGAAGGAAGTGGGGGGGGTAACAATTTACCTTCATTTTAGAAAATGTAATCAACTGTCTGAATTTGACAGCTATCCTATGCCAAGGATAGATGACTTGATGGATGGACTGGGAAGTGCCAAGTACATCAGTACCCTTGATCTTACCAAGGGTTATTGAAAGATTCCCTAACAAAAGAATCCAGGGACAAAACTTCATTTCTAACACCTACTGGATTCTGTCAGTTCACCACCATGCCATTTAGGTTACATGGTGCACCCACCATATTTCAGCAGTATATGGATGTAGTCCTAGTCTCACACTCAGGTTATTGTGGTGCTTACCTTGATGATGTCGTAGTGTACAGTCCAGACTGGAAAAAAATCTGGATCACCTATGAATAGTTATCCAAGTCATCAAAAATGCAGGTTTGACCATTAATCCTACCAAATGTGCATTGGGCATGCAGGAAACCAGATATTTGGTGTATATTTTGGGAAATGAGGAGGTAAAACCAGAAATGTCTAAAACAGAAGCTGTAGCTAACAGCGCTGTCCTTAAAATGAAGAAACATGTCAGGTCATTTTTAGGGCTGGCTGGTTACATATCCGAATAATGTAAAATGGATCCTAGAGAGTGAAGAAGCTTTTAGGGTCATTAAGGCTGCATTATGTTCAGTCCCTGTTTTAAAAAGCCCAGACTTCAAAGAGCAATTTCTATAACAAATAGATGCCTAAGAAGTAGGCTTACGTGCAACCCTTAGCCAGAATATATATGGAAAGGAGCATCCCATTCTATATGTCAGCAAGAAGTTGCATGACAGGGAGAAAAGTACTCACCATTGAAAAAGAAGCCCTAGCAGCCAAACGGGCAATGGAGTCCTTAAATTTTATTTGCTAGGAGCTGACTTTGTGCTCATAAGTGATCGCAATCCCTCTGTTGGGTTAACCAAATGAAGGATAACAATTCCAGGATCACGAGATGATACCTGGTAATACAGCCATTTAAATTCAAAGTGATGCACAGACTGGGGAAAGAGAATTTCACTGCAGATTTTGTGTCATGGCATGGTTCAGAAATTTAGAAATAAGAAAAGATAGAGAAGGAAGTAAATAGTGATATATAGGATATGTATGTGATGAGAATGAGGGAAGATTTTGGAAACCTGTTTTAAAGAGAAAAATATAAAAAATGGTTCCCTCTTAAGGGTAAGGTACAGTGTATGTGACAGGGTTAAGTTAGGCTGTGTTCCATTCATATTGTGTAGGAGGGGATCTGAAGCAAGGATTCTACTATCTCTATCTTTTCTGATTTTCTATTAGACTGCACAGTCAAATCTTACCTCTACCTGCTGTACTTTCTAATTTCTACCATGTTTATGTATGTATATTTACAAGGGATGTATATGAAACTGGGTTCCCTGATGTATAACTAGAGATAGCTGAAATGATTGCAGGGACAGCTGTGACAAAGTGTGACCTCATACTGATGTAATCTTTCACAATGCTCTGGCCAGCTACTAGCTGGGTCACAATCTTATGCCCAGCAACCAACAGCTACATGAGCCTGTAATACTGAGGAGATGGGTGAAGAGATGGTTTTGAACAGACACAAGACAGGCTGTCTTATGTCCTGGTGTAGAAATTGATTTGAAGACAAAGAGACTAGAGGAGACATGTTCATTTCATGTCTTGAATTGTCTTTGAGATGCCAAAAAGTTTTCTGTTTTATTTTTTTTTTCTTGTGATTTAGAACAATGAATCACCACCGGTGAATTTTCAAGATTTTATCCTGGACTGCTCATGTTTCCTGACCTAGGCCTCTATTATATTTAGTGTCAGAGGTATCTGGATTAGTTACATCTGGGGTCATTCTGTGTCAGAAGCCACATCACATCCAGAAGCCTCTCCACATCTACAAGAGTAAAAATTGGGGAGAATCTAAGAATGGGGACCATGATTCAGATGCTTCCTTAACTATTTCATCTGTATCCCACTTTCTCTTCAGAAGCAGAAGAAAAAGGAACTGTTGTGGCAAAAAAAGCAAAATAAAGTCCTTGTTAATGGGAGTTACATGATGATTTTAATTACTAATATTCTGTTGCCCTGTTCCAGTTTAAAGTAGTCGCCATGAACACTTGTAGTGCAAATAACTCTGTGAAAAGAAAAGCTGTTTTTCCCCTTCTGGCTGATCTACCCTTTGATATCTAGTTTTTTTTAAGAAACCCAGTTTTCTACATTAACTGATGCCAACCAAGCTAAGAAACAGTGGTGGGGCCTAGTCTTCTGGTCATTTGAGGTGGACAAAGCCAATAGCCACGGCACTGTCATTTTATTTAAAGGAATAGGGTTTAAAGTTGTAAACCTGATTGGTATTGTTTTGTGCCATGCTTTACTGTTGGATATTCAGTGTGGTGCAACTTCTTTGTCGATAATCAACATCTATATGTCCCAGGTGAAAACTGCGAGCATTGATTTATTTAAAAAAGTACAACCTTATTTGCACACCTGGGTAACCTCCTTATTTGAGGAGATTCTAACTGTAAACTTGATGTTTCTGGTATTTACGACTAGGGAAAAAAGTTCTATTACTAATGATCTCAAACAAATTTTGTTAGCGGCAGGATTTATAGATGTTGATAGGAGAGAAAGGGGATACATGATAGAAACATTCAAATACCTCAAAGGTATCAATAAGGTACAGGAAGGTAGCATTTTACACAGAAAGTGATGTTTAGGGACAAGGGAGAATGATATGAAACTGAAAGGGGGGAGACTTAGAGGGGATGTGAGGACATACTTATTTTCAGAAAGGGTGGTGGACACCTGGAACAGCCTTCCAGCAAAGGTGGTGGGTACTGAACTGGTAGCATGCTTCAAACATGCATGTGGTAGACACAAGAGGACCTTTGTAACAGGGTGGGGAGGGGTAAGGATGGAGATCAATTAGGATCTGCAGAAGCACAGCAGGCAGGGACTTAGGACAGACTTGGTGGGCCAAGAGGTCCTTTTCTGCTGGCAGATTCTATGTTTCTATAGGTCTCAAAATCCAACAGCAGTGCCACATACTTCAGAGGTACTCTATCTTCCTTGATAGATTATTTGTTTACTTCACTGAATTTACATGCTAGTTCTGTTTTGACCTGTGCCATCAAATTTTAAGGTCATAGATCACGTGATGTGCTCGACTTGCTAGCTGCTCTGCCTGGAAGCTCCTACTCACCTCCCTTGTAATCAGCCTTGATCCATGCCATTTCAGAAGTTTATGACCGACCACAGTGCTATATACTCTGTACATGACATACTAGAGAGGATTCTGAATTTTTTGCGTCGCAATCGGCCCTTTTGGTGCCGCAAAGAAAGCAGAAATGTGCTCGGCCTTGCCTAGGCATACACCGCCAGTGTCACCTGAAAAACAACCCAAAAAGTCGAAACAGCATCTGCCAAGCAACTAAATCCCCCTCCAGCATCATTACCACTAACGGAGGAATGATTCCTTTTAGAGTTACTGCTATTCAAAGAAATTCTGCAAGATATTGCGTCCTATCTGAAATCTGTTACAAGTGAGCTGGGGGATTTAAAAACCAGAATCTCAGACACAGAAGCCTGTATTAACTCCCTCAAAACCTGGAGGGACAGATCTGAGCCAGAGATCACTAAACTCAAATAACAAATCACTAAGCTGCAACTGAAAACCGAAGACTTGGAAGGGAGAAGCAGGAGGAATAATATTTAAATTTTTGGCCTACCTGAAGGCGAAGAAGGTTCCTCTCTGATAACTTTTATCCAGAAGCTGCTCACCAAGGTCACTGGTCCATCTCCACATAACCCCACCTATCTAACTGAGAGAGCGCACCGGTCTTTGCGACCCAAACCTCCAGATGCATCCCCCCCAGACCAGTCATATTGCGCCTACTGAACTACCCTGAGCGGCAGCATGTTCTGTTTAAATCCAGAGAGCAGCAACCATTTTATGGGACAATAACAAGCTATGTATCACCCAAGATTTGCCTCTGGAGACTAGGCAGAAGAGGGCTACTTTCCATCCAGTTGTATGCAAACTAATTGCCATGGGTATCAGATTCTGCATGGCCTACCTAGCTTGTCTGCAAGTGCTGTTGGATGAGACCTGGTCATGTTTTGACTCAACTTCTCAAGCTCAAAAGGAGCTTAGTGTGAAAATGCTGTCCCTGTTCAAAATTTCTTGAACCTAGTTCAAATATCGGATTTACAGCTTTCGCACTAAGTATTCAATAATTAATGTTTACCTGGGTTGTTATTGTACGGCCTATTGCAGCAAGAAACTTGCTGAACCGTTAGTCATTTATGTGGAGGAAAGCGCCCTTCAGAGCCCTGGATCCCTTGGCTGGTGACTAGGCCTCACAGTTTAACCCGAGGAGGGACTGGCTGCTATATTTCAACAACAGATGGTCCCAATTATCCTAGTTCAGGTTTCCAGAGGACATGTTTTTCCCTGCAACATCAGTCCGCCCTGATTTGGACTCCCCAGTGGACGAATTGGAGCAAAAGGGGGTTTTAAAGCCACTGTACTAATTATTATTTTACTGTTATTTTACTGTTAAGATTTCAATTTATTATTGCTGCCTCCACCTCACTACCATACTTTCTGCTCCCCGGCTGGGTCTCGCTCGTCAGGAGGATAATGTGTTCAAGCCCCCCCTCTTTCTATTACCCTTCCAATTCCCTCTACTTTCCTGCCTCCTGAACCCCCCTTTTCTTTGATGTCCTTTGTCTTGATTACCAATGGCATCTCCGTGCATCTCCTCCTTTCTCTTTACGAAGGACCTGATTGGATTACCTCCCTTGGTTGTTTTGTCTGGACTTAGGTAGGGAGCTGAACTTTCAACTTCTTTTTTACTGTGGTGCGCAAGGTTTGAGTGTATCTCACGGATCCTGGTTGGTGGTGGGGGGGTAGGGAGTGAGAAGGTAGATAGACAGTGGCTAAGCTAGTCAACCTCAAGTACTCGATTGTTGGGGGGGCTGGTCCTGACAGTCCATAGGCTCCTGCTTTGTCTTTATGTTTGCTATACACTACTAGATGCTTTGTCTCAAACCTTTCACTGTCTCTTAACCTGCAATGTGAAGCTGAAGACTCTCAGGGCCATAGGGAATTCTGTTCACCACGATCATAAAACATTTCTACTTGTGGGGTTATGTGTATATAGTTTCACTGAAATATAGGGGGAATATAATTGTTGGAATAGCATATGTTTTAAGGCTTCAGTATATATACAAGCAGGTTTTTTCTTTGTATGTTAGGCCAACTACCTTTGGACTCGGTAATATCCAAATGTTAACTTGGTTTTCTATTTTTACGCTGCATGCTGAGACTGAACTGTTTTTCTTGTTTGAGGGGGGAGGCTCAGGGATGGGAAGTAGGGTATATTCTGTAGAGTTGGAACACTGTTTTTTTCTCTTACATACATGTGCTGTGTTATATGTTAGGGGCAGGGTGGAGGGTGGACTGTGAGGTATATATGGTCAGATCAGATTCACAGCTTTCTTTCATAAATATGGCAAGTGTACTGACTAAATTTCTTACATGGAATGTTAGGGGTGCCCTGGAATGTCTGAAAAGACATCAAATTCTTATGCATATTGCACTTCAACATGTTAATATTTCATTCCTACAGGAGACTCATCTCCTCCCCTCAGAAGCCACTAGCCTCTGAAAGCAGGATATTGGCCAAGTATTTGCTTCCGGAATATCAACTGCCAGTAGGGGGGCGGCTATTCTGGTAAATTGCTCAGTACCTCTGCAGGTGGAGCTGTCTATAGTAGATCCACAGGGAAGATTTGTCCTGGTAAAGGTTAGGATAGGCCATACTGAACTGGTGCTAGGTAGTATATACGGCCAAGTAGGGGGGAACTCTGCTTTCTTTACAGAACTAATCAACAAATTGTCCCCCCTATTTGACACTTCCAATGATCTTGAGTGGGGACTGGAATCTTTCCCCCACACAGGATTTGGATCAATCCAACAGCCCTCTCCAATCCCCATCAGCTACCCAAAAAGCTTTACAAGAATTCTCAGACTCATTAGAGTTAAATGACCCTTGGAGGATACTGAATTCTTTATCCCATACCTTTTTGTTTTATTCAACAGTCCACGACTCCTCATCCCATCTAGACTATATCCTGATCAGCCGTACTTTGCTCTACGGTCTTTGTGCTGCTGGAATAGAACCCATAGTCATATCTGACCACGCAACAGCTTTGGTGTCACTGGCTCTAGACACTAATTTTTCAGAGAGACTTGTCCTGGAGGCTGAACACCCAGCTCCTCAAAGACGAATATGTATTGTCCAGAATCCCTGTTCTCATCCAAACTTTTGTAGACAACAATCACAACTCTGTCCCGAGAATAGATCATGAATGGTGCACTCTGAAGTGCTTTCTTAGAGGAGAATTCATACGGGTTTCCTCTACACGTAAGCATCGAAGGGAAGCAGAGGCTTTCTCCTTGTTAACCCAGATTCGAACTCTGGAACAGTCCCTCTCCTCATCTTCTTCTCCTGATTCTCTACAATCTCTCCTCCCATTACAGAACAAATATTTTTCCATTTTACAGGAAAAGGCGGAATTGGCCATTTTAAGAACTAAGGCACGTTATATAGAACATGGAGAAATGGCAGGTCATTTATTGGCACTATGCCTTAGGAAGCTGGAAACCTCCAGGAATATACCTGTGATCAACACTCGTGATGGTATAGTTAAAACCCACCCTAGAGAGATAGTCATTATCTTTGAGCAATTTTATTCTTCTATTTATAGCCGTCATATATCACCTGCGAGGAACGAAGACCTGACAGCATATATAAACCCTGCAATACTACCTACCTTGCCAGTTTCTCACCAAGCTTTCTTATCTACCCCTATATCCCAACAAGAAGTAGAAGATGCTAACAACTCGCTAGTGCTGGACAAAGCCCCAGGTCCTGATGGGTTCCCATCCAATTTTTATAGATGCTTTTTCAAAGATCTGGCCCCCATTCTTCTTCAGCTATTTCTCTGCATCCAATCTGGAGAAGCCCTAGACCCTACTCTCCTTGAAGCCACCATTATTCTTCTCCTCAAGACAAACAAACCTCCCTCCTGTCCAGCCAGCTATCGGCCAATCTCATTATTAAACTGTGACTTCAAAATTCTAGCAAAAATCCTGGCCACCAGAATTGAGAAGGTCTGCTCCAGTCTTCTTAGCCTGGAGCAGGTAGGCTTTGTTGCTGGTAGATCCTCGCTTGATCATATCCATTAAATCTCACATATTTTTCAAGCAGCAGAATCTTCTTCCTCGTCAATGGCACTAATCTCTCTTGGCGTGGAGAAAGCCTTTGACAGAGTGGACTGGGTTTTTCTATGGGCAACACTGTATAAAATGGGCTTTCCCTCAGAATTTGTTCACTGGATACAGACTCTGTACACCCTCCCATCAGCTAGAATTCACTGTATTGGTGTTCTCTCCTCTCTCTTCCCCCTTTATACCGGTACACACCAAGGATGTCCTATGTCTCCTTTCCTTTTCAGTCTCTATCTAGAACCATTAATAAGGCACATAAAAGCCTCCCCTAATGTCAACAGAGTCCCTACTGGCAACATCATTCCACAGATTTTGGTTTATGCCAATGATATTCTCCTGCACCTGTCAAATCCTGTCTCGTCTTTGGCAGAAGTTTTGAGAATAATTGATACCTTTGGCAAGTATTCTAACTATAAGTTGAACTTAAATAAGACCGAAACATATCCCCTTAATTCTCTCACTTATAGTCACTCCTTCACTCACTTCAGCATGAAATGGTCCTCCAGAAGCATCAAATACTTCGGTATCTCCCTTACCTCAGACCCCTCTCTTACACGTAAGCTCAACTTTATTGATCTATGGAGTTCCATTCAACAGGACCTCTCTCGTTGGAGAACCCTCCCGCTTTCACTATGGGATAGGATTAACGTAATCAAAATGAACGTCCTTCCCAGAATCTTCTATCCTATTAATATGCTTAATGTCTGGCTACCCTTATCCTTTTTTAAATGAATCCATGCTGATATTACTTCCTTTGTTTGGCTGGATAAAGTGGTTAGGAGATATTATCAAAAACTGAGTATGCCTAAAGAATGTGGGGGCTCCGCCTACCTAACATCTTGCTTTACTACTGGGCAAGTAACCTTTGTAAATGCAGGAAATGGTTGTCTATAGCCCGGCTTCAACCTCGGATGGACTATGTCCCCATTTGGTTGCAGATTGAGGCTGACCTATTTTCCACCCACAAGCTGAATCCCACTACAATTCTATTCTCACCTGTGAAATTCCTGGCAAAATCCCTGACCCAGTCCCCAATCAACATCTCGCTAAAAGTTTTGGCGCAACTATGTAGATATGATAAAATGTCCTCTACTGCAGATTTCTCTCAGCCTATTCTTGCTAACCTAAACATAAAAATAGGGGGTAACCCCATCCCCATGACATGGCTCTCAATTTCTCAGGAGCTTACAGTTTCCAATTTCTACTCTCAATCCTCTATTTTATCTACTCAGGAAATACAAAATAAATTCAGGCTGACGTCAGCATCTGTTTTTAAGATATACCAACTTCGCCACTTGCTGATCAGTATGTTTAGACTCCAACCACAACTCTCCACCTTTGGTGACTTCCTACAGCAGATCGGTGACCTGTCTAGCAATCCTCATGGAGTTTCTGCATTATATAAATATTTACTCACTAGCCCACAGTCCCCCTCGCCAGAAGGTTCCAAGGTATGGAGTATTCTCTTACCTGATCTGGAATTTAACGGGGCCCAAATCTGGAAAGATTTGTATATTTATATTTTGCAGGACAGATACAGGCTAACTCAATACCAGATTCTAAAAACATGTATTACACCTCTAATAAACTAGTAAAAATGGGTCGTCTCCCTTCAGTTTTATGCTCTAGGTGTGGTATGGTGTAGGGCTCCCTCTTACATATCTTCTGGTCCTGTGAGAAAGTATCTCCCCTGTGGACACAAACAGAACAAAAAATGGACCCGTTCCTAGGCCTTCAAGGTTTGTTCTTTCTGGCTACTTGCATCATTGGAGATTTTTCCCAAATTCAAGTAAAAGAAAGAAGGTATCACATGGCCCTCATTTCATTGGCAGTTAAAAAACTAGTGCTTAGACACTGGATGGACCAAGCAACCACTATCTATTCAGAATGGCTCCTTGAAATATCTTTTATCCTTAGAGCTGAACAGCTAATTGTCAGTGTTCATAATCATAAAGTCTCATTCACCAAAAAATGTGGGAAATTATATGCCCTTTTTCTATCCTGATTTATCATTGCTGGCAAACCCGGGCAACCTTACGATCAGCTTCCTAGATGGTATTCAGATTGTACCTGGTTTATCTTTCATGGCTATGCAGACTTTATTGACGTCATACCTCTCTTGGGGTGGGTGGGGATGGGAGAGACTAGTAGGTACAGGGGATGGGGCCTATTTTATCCAGTTAAAATGTTTGATATACATGATTACCATTTTGCTGTGTATTGTATGAATGATTGTTAAACCAATAAAACTTCTTTGATTAAAAAAAAAAACAAATTTTAAGGTCATGTGCTGTTAGGGTGTAATCTTACCTGTGCTACACTTTTGCCTGGTCCAATAAAGTGTAGGTGGAGACTATAGCCCTGTTTACACTGCGGACTTTGCAGCACATCAACCCATGCACACGGGTTGATGCACTGCAAAGTCAGCAGTGTAAACACTGTTGAGAGTGCATCAACTGCCCATCGGATCATTTTTTTGATCCGACTCAGTTGTGGGATCAGTAGTGGGGCGAGCGCATTACATGGTAATGTGAATGCTTTACTGCACTCGCTCTGTTACAATGCCATTTACCATTAGCTGCCAAGTGAATTCACAGCCCCTCCTCAGAGTGACCTAAGCACTGCGAGAGCGGGTTGTATAAAGGGGAATTGAGTCGGCGCATCCTGGTGCATCAGGAAGGGAGTGGCGCACATGCCGCAACACTACCGCCACATAAACACAGCTTTAAACTGTCTCTATTAGACCGTCCTGAACTTCAGGCCCAAGTGCTACAGTTGCTAAAAGCCATAAAACTGTAATCTGTTGTTATGAAGTTACACTTTCTTGGTGGGAAGACACTAAAGTGGATTTAAAACACCTTTTTCAGTCCTTTGGTAGACAAAAGTTCAGATCCGACTACTTTCATTACTTGTCTTTAAGACTTCAGTTGTATAAAGAGATGTATAAAGGGACGTCCTTAACATCTACCAGATCTGGTAATTTCCAGCCACAAATTCAATCTTTAAAATCTGAAATGAAAAGTTTCCAATATAACCGGGCTTTTTACCTATATGCTGAAATGAAATCTGGAATCAAACAGTCATGCTATAGTGAACCATTTTTAGCATGCAAAGAGAGGGTTTCCCATATGGTGATTTCATCATTAAAGACAGTTTCAGGTAATGTAGTCTCAGACATCCCAGGAATGCTTAAAGAAGTAGACTCTTTTGTCCAAAAATTCTTTAGCACAGAGTCTATCCCAGAACAGGCTCTCTCAACCCTCACTATCTGCACCCCTAAGTAGTTCTTCATTAGCCCCACTACAAACTGAAGAATTAGCTCAAGTAACACATTTTCTGAAGAATGGGGCTTCTCCTTGTATGGATGGGTTGCCCAATGAATTTATGAGTTTTTGAAAGATAGATTCTTAGAATTTCTTATACCTTTTATCAGCACATTTTGGATATGGAGATTGCTTCTACTTCTTTTAATGAGGCATTATTGATCACTCTTATTTAAAAAAGGTGGCAAGTCAGATATACTAAGCTGGTGACCTATATACTGGTGACAGATATACTAAGCTTAGTATTTTGAATTCAGATGATAAAATCCTCTAAAAACTTCAGTGTCAAAGAGTGGCCAAAGTAGCTGAACATTCAATACAGCCTGCTCAAACCTACTCAATTTTAGGATGTTCCATTTATGAGAATCTGTATATTTTGCATGACATCATGGAACTGGTTTCACTACATACTGTAAGTTGGAAGGTATTTTTTTGCATTATATCAGGCCAAAACCTTTGATAAAGTAGCTCATTCTTATCTCTTTTCAGTTTTATCTACATATGCTATGCCAGCCCTGTGTATTACTTGTATTCAGGCTTTATCTAATCAAGCAGTAGTTTCTCCACTTGCAAATGTTATTTTTTTTGTTTTTTGGAGGGTCTACTTTTGAGCTTAAAATTGGCATCAGAAAAGGCTGTCCCTTTAGTCCATTATTACATGTTTTTTATTTAGACCCTTTACCGAAACACATTGCTGTCAACAGTAATATTATTGGATTACAGTCCCCCCCACCTTGTAGGAATTCGGCTGAAAGCAAATGCTTATGCTGATGACCTGTGTCTTGTGGTGGCTAACCCGGACTCTGGAGAAGCAGCAATGAAGGCTGTGGATTCTCTGTCGCAAATTTCTGGATCCCAGGTTAACTTGTCCTAATGTTCAGGTCTTCATACTGGTACAGTTGTAGTCAAAGACATAGTCGGATATTTCCAGATATTTTGTGATATTTCTAAAGAGTTTCTTTCTGCTGCGCCCCTACTGTGGAACTGCAGAAAGCAGGAGATTTCTGTAGAAATAGCACAGAAATTTCAGGAAATATCTAAGTCTGTGGCTGTGACTGTAGTATATCTCCAGACATTGGTGGTCACAGGGATTCCATTATCCAGTATTCCTATTAAGATCCTGGGGCGCGATTTTTAAACACAAAACTTTGGCGCAATGTGCCAGCACCAAACGGCTTTGATGCAAGTGGCACCTTGCACCAAAGTTTGCAGCAATCCTAATTTTTGAATGCTGGCTTCATTGAAATCAGGATGCCATGCACCAAAGTGACCCTGCACCACCCTTGTGGCAGAAGTGCCCTTTCACCCAGTTGTAAGGGGGTTTGCGTCAAGGTGGTGCTGCACCCTTCCCTTGTTCAGAATTCCAGAAGCCACACTGTGGTCACAGGAGAGGACTCACCAAATGATGTGCCAAAAGACAGGAGTGTCAGGGGGCATTCAGTCCCCCTCCAAGGGCAGTGAAGGAATGTTAAAAAAAAGCATGCTTAGGGGTAGGGGGATGGGGAGGGAAATTGGTGGAAGGGGCTTTCTGCAAATGCCAGAAGCCTTGGGAATAAGACAGTAGATTTAGAAGCATTAATGGGAGGGGGAGAGATTAGATATTGTGGCCATCATCGAGACTTGGTGGTCCAAGCACCATGGCTAGGAAGTGGGGGTCACTGGGTACAGACTATTCAGGAAGGATAGAATTAGCAGGAAGGGGGTGTAGCACTATACATCAGGGAGGGAATCACAGTCATGGAAGGGATGGAAGACCAGGGAGAAGTGGAAAACATATGGGTCATGCTGGAGAGGAAGGATGGGGCAGCATTAAAACTAGGGGTGGTATACAGACCCCCTATGCAGATTGAGGAAACAGACATGCAGATGCTGTGGGTGGCTCAAAGAATGGCTCAGAAGGGGGAGATTCTGCTGGTGGGGGCCTAAATCTCCCAGATATAGACTAGGATATCCCACTGGCAAGGTCAGCTAGGAGTGGGGAAATTCTAGGGTGATTACAGGGTGCCTTCCTGTTGCAGCTGGTCAGGGGCCCACAAGGGAGGGAAGCATACTTGATATAGTCCTAACCAATGAAGATAACATGAAAGGAGTGGTGGTGGGGGCTAGCCTGAGAGATAATGACAACAGCACAGTGGGCTTCAAGGTCAGAGCAGGGTATGAGGCTAGTCAAACCACCACGAAGGTCTTGACTTCAGGCGGGCAGATTTTCCCAGGATGAGAGAGATATTCAAGGATGAAGTGGGGGTGGGAGGGAGGGAGGGGGTGGAGGAATTTTGGATGAAGTTCAAGGGGTCTTTAAAGTGACAGAGGAATGTGTATGGAGGGTGAGGAAAAACAAGAAAAGGAATAGGCCACTGTGGTTCAATAGGGAAGCGAGGGAGGGTGAAGAAAAGGGCTTTCAGAGAATATAAGAGGATGCAGGGGATGAAGGATAGGGAAACTTACAAAGAGAAGCTGAGGGTAGCAGAGCAGAGGATTAGGGAAGCTAAAGGAGAAACAGAGGAGAGAATTGCTAGACAGGACAAATGGGGGGACAAGATTTTTTTTGGTACATAGGGGAATGAAATAAGGTAAGGCAGGGGATAATAAGGATTAATGGGGAGGGGTGACTTCAGGTGGAAGGGGATTGTGAGAAAGCTGAGGTGCTGAATGGATATTTCAGCCCGGTTTTTACAACAGAGGGGGAACGTAGGGGACCAGCACTGAATGAAAAGAGAAAGGGGGGGTGGATCCTAGCCCAACCAGTGCAAAAGAGGTAAGGGAGGAATTAGGTAAGCTGAGGGTGAGCAAGACCATGGGCCCAGATGGCCTACACCCTAGGGTGATCAGGAAATTTAGGGGTGTACTGGCAGAAACATTGGTGGGGCTATTTAACTTGCACCTGGATACAGGGTGGGTACCGGAGGACTGGAAAAAGGCAGACATGATGCCACTTCATAAAAGTGGCAGCAGGGAGGAGGAGGTGGGCAATTCTCACCCGGTCAGTCTTACATTGGTAGTGGGTTGGGGGTAAAGTAATGGAGACAATATTGAAACAAAGGTTGGTCAGCTATTTGGAAGAGAAGGGGCTGCAAGACATTTGGCTGCATGGCTTCACTTGGGGTCAGTCATGCCAGATGAACTTGATCGAATTCTTCAATTAGGTGACAAGGGTGATTGATCAGGGTAGGGCAGTGGATGTGGCCTACCTGGACTTCGGGAAGGCCTTCGACATGGTGCCCCACAAAAAAATGGTCAATAAGTTGGGGAGTCTGAGTGTGGGGCAGAAAATAACAAGATGGGTGAAGAGCTGTCTGACAGGTAGAAGCCAAAGGGTGGTGGATAATGGGGTGCACTCTGGGGAGAAAAGGGTTATGACTGGGGTCCCCCAGGGGTCGGGGTTGGACCCATTCTGTTTAACATCTATGTCAGTGACATAGCTTATGGGGCTTCATGGGAATGTCTGCCTTTTTGTGGATGATGCAAAACTCAGCAACAGGGTGGGCAGTCCGGGGGGGGGTGGAAGCATACCTCTCAACCTTTTGTCCCCCAAATGTGGAACATTGCCTGTCAAAATGTGGAACAAATGGGCAAAATGTGGAACACTGAATCAAATATTTACCTAAGAAGCTCAAAACACGGTTAAAATGTTTCATTTATGTTCAGAAAGCCTGTTATTAATTGAATAATATATTTTTTGCATCTTTTACTATGGATATTTGCTTTAAAATGTTGACTTTGAACGTGGAACAAGTCCTCACAATGTGGAACAGGGAGCTTATGTGAAGTAAAATGAGGAACGTTCCTCGTAATGCGGTACAGTTGAGAGGTATGGGTGGAAGCAATGAAGAAGGATCTAAAATTGCTGGAAGAGTGATCAGAAACATGGCAGCTAAAGCTCAATGCCAGGAAATGCACAGTGATGCACTCGGGGAGGAGGAATCCAAATACCACATACACGCTGGGGGGCAGTGGCTGTAACCAGGCAGGAGAAGGACCTAGCAGCTATAGAAACAGAAACATAGAATTTGATGGCAGATAAGGACCGCTTGGTCCACCTCAGGGTTTTAAATAATTGATTAGCAGTTTTTTCCTGGGACAATACTAACTGTACAGAAAGTATTTATATTGGTTTTCTAGAAGCTTATGTTTGTTAAACACAATGAGGCAAGTGCTATGCATTTTTACAATGTTTTAGCACTTTTATGAGCAAAACAGTAAACAATTTTTAGAGTTTAATAAAACCCTGCCACCTAGTCTGCCCACAGATCAAATCAAATCAACTTTATTTTTATAGCGCCTTTCAAAACCAAGGCACTGTGCATAAAACCAAATACATAAAGATAAAAATTTAAAGCAAAAACATTAAACAAGATCATCTGTAATTAGGAAAAGCTAAACTAAATAAATAAGTTTTTAACTTGATTTTAAATCTGTCGACAGTTCGGCATTCTCTCAACCAACGAGGTCGAGAATTCCACAGGGTTGGTTCTGATAAAGCAAAGGCACGAGATCCAGATGTCTTCAGTCGTACCCTGGGAATCTCCAACAATCCCTTGTTGGTGGAACGGAGAGGACAGAGGGGGCAGTAGGGTACCAGGAGATCTTGCAAGTAACAGGGTCCCTGATCATGTAGGGCTTTAAAGGTTAGCAAGCCAACCTTAAAGGTGATCTGCCACCAAACAGGCAGCCAGTGCAGCTCACGGAGCAGAGGCGTAACATGACTGGTTCTAGAAGTCCCAGTCAAAAGCCTGCCCGCCGCGCTCCGCACCAGCTGCACATGGCGGATATCAATCCCTGGTAGCCCTAGGTAGAGGGAATTGTAGTAATCAAGACGGGTAGTGACAAAGGCATGGACCAGTGTTGGAAGATCACCCAGAGGAACCGGATGTTTCACCCAGGCGATATTCCTCAGATGGTAAAAAGAGGATTTGATGACAGCTGACACCTGAGATTTTAGGGCCAGACCATCATCAAAAATATAACGCCCAGGTTGCGCACCTGATCTGAGGTAGTGAGCGACACACCACTAAGTAATAAGCCTGATGGTTGGCCAGCCCCCAAACCTGCCCCCGGACGACCTGGGTCCACTATCAGCACTTCAGTCTTATCCGGATTCAGTCTCAGCCAGCTGGAACTCATCCAAAATCGGATCTCAGTAAGGCAATTATTTAGCACGGAGAGTGCATCATCCTGACTTTAGGATGGGGACCCAGTGCAGCAAGGCAGTGGGTAAAGCAAACAGAATGCTGGGGTGCACAGAGAGGGGGATAACCTGCAGGAGGAGGGAGGAGCTGATGCACTCTACAGCTCCATGGTTAGGCCACACCTGGAGTATGGGGTACAGTTCTGGAAGCCCCATCTATGAAAAGACATAGATGACATGGAAAGGGTGCAGAGAAGGGCCACTAAAATGGTGTATGGGCTAAGTGGGAAGACATATGAGGAGCAGGGCTGTGCCTACAGCTGTAAGGGCCCCCCTGCAAAATATTTTGTTGGGCTCACTTCCCCACCAATAAAAGTAAAATAACCATTAGAGCATATGAAATTTTTACAGTGTAATTTTTTTTGTATTGCTCCTGCTGAACATACATTGAGCCTTATGCAGGAATGGATGGGTTATACATGCTGGAGGCATGTAATCCACCCATGCAGCTCCGCACCTGTGGACTGGTGCGTGCCTGCTGTTATTCACTAACGGTGATCACCTGTTCATGGCACTAACCCCCAGGTGAGCAGCACCACACAGGTTGGCCATGGGCAGAGTTGCAGACCCAGCCGGGCATTCAGTTGCATGTCCAGCATGGGTTCCACAGTGGATCTCTTGTGCAGTGGTGTGGAGCCAGATTCATGAATGTCTACTGCAGGCACCTGTATCTGCATGGCATGTCCCCATCACCCTGTGGACCCCTGTACCAGTCACTCAGAAGGGCACCCTTCCTGCACACAGATGACCCTAGGCAGAGTAACCCCACCTCCAGCCCGCAGGCTGCCACCTAGCACAGCAGTGCTTGCACCCCACAGTAGCAACACCCCCCAACCCCCCAAACTCGCACCTGGTACCCCTAAGCCCAACTATGGACAGGTCCACCCCCCCCACAGACACACACACACCCAGAGGCCCCAATCCCTGGTGCATGCTGTCAGCCTCCAGTACCCTCACCCCCATATTGGTGGCCAGTGTACCACCCACATGCCATGGCACCATCGACCCCTGTCCTGTACCCTCCCACCCATGCCATGGCCAGGATTGGCCAGCAGTGCAGACCACCCACACCCCCATGGCCATTGGCCATCCAAGTGCTGCTGTGAGCACAATGTCTAGTAATAGGCAGAGCACTCCCGAAAGCACTTGGATGGTCAGTGGCCATGGAGGTGGGCTGCACCGCTGATTGGTCCTGGCCATGGCACTGGTGGGAGGGTACGGGGGCAGGGGAGTACACTGGCCACCAATCGGGGTGGGGTGGTACTGCTGGATCTTGGCACAGGACAGTCCTGGAGGCAGACATGGGGCAACTGGGGGGAGAGCAGGACCCACCTAACAGGGCAGGTGCTCCGCTTGGGGGGGCATGCTGCCATGACTGGTGGGTGCCACCTTGTGTTGGGTTGGGGGGCACAGAACCACACAGGAGAGGGTTGCAAAGTGCTTTGGCCTAGGGGGGGGGTGCCTGCAAACAAACTTGGTGGTGGGTGCGGCTCCACGATGGTGGCACCTTGTGCCATGATGTGCGGGCACTCACCCGATCAGCTGTTTTAGCCTTCCCCATTTGCCTTGGTGGCTGGGGCAGCACAGAGGGCTGTTTCATGGCCCTTTTGCATCTGGCAGATGGTTTCTGTGGGGGCGCACAGTGGGTTATGGCAGGGTCCCTACTGCTGTTACCTACTCCGCACTACACCCCCCTGCAGATAGCACTACATGCCTTTGTGACTGGCGCGTAGTGCTAGCCCACTCATGGCACAGCCAGCGCCCACCCCTAGCTTGTTGCTGTCCACACAGATGGGGGATCAGGCACACAACTGTCTTGTGCCTGGGTCATGAATGCCACACGGGGTCCGTGGGACCTTGCTCCATGGCATTCACATATATCGATGCCAATGTGCTCAGTTTATGCAGCTACATCATGCACAGGTCCACTATTTGTCCATGTTGCCTCATTCACCCCTACCCCCACCCCCACCCCCCCCGCCGCTGCATGGTCAAAGAACTGAACAATTTAATTTGTTCCTGCACCTTCTGGAGAAACCAGAACCATGATTAGATGTTTTGAGTGATGGGCACTATGGCTTTGTTGTTCTGTACCCCCCCAACTATGTGAAATAAGTTTGTCTGTGAGAAAAGGGTTTCTTAATGCTGACTTCTGAAGCATTGGGCCCTCTAACAGTATGAGCTCTACTGCAACCACAGCTCTTGCACCCCCCGGTCACTGCCCTGATGAGGAGAGGTTGAAGGAGCTGGACTTGTTTCTTCTGGAGACAAAAAGGGAGAGAGGGGACATGATCAAAACATTCAAGTATGTGAAGGGGATCAATAAAGTGGGGGAGAGCTTATTTGCAGGGAAGGTAGATACAAGAACTAGGGGGCATGGATTGAGATTGGAGGGGGAAGATTTAGGGGAAACATTAGGAAGTATTACTTCATGAAGAGAGTAGTTGAGTCCTGGAACAGACTGCCGGAGAAGGTGGTGAGGGCCAGTACAGTGGAGGGTTTCAAGAAGGCCTGGGAAAAACACAAGGGATTGTCAAGGGGAAGGGGGATCTTGGAGGGTTGGGTTGTGAATGCCACATGAGGTCCATGGGATCTTGCTCCATGGCATTCACATGTATCGATGCCATCGCGCCCACTTTATGCAGCGCATTGGCATCGTGCATAGGGCTCACTGTTTGTCCATGCTGCCCCCATCCCCCCTGCCAGCCGACTCCATGATCAAAGAACAGAACAATTTAATTTGTTCCTGCTTCTTCTGGGGACACCAGAACCATGGTTAGATGTTTTGAGTGATGAGCCCTATTGCTTCGTTGTTCTGTACTCCTCCCCACTATGTGAAACAAGTTTGTCCATGAGAAAAGGTTTTCTTAATGCTGACCCCTGAAGCATTGGGCCCTCTAACAGTATGAGCCCTACTGCAACCGCAGCTCTTGCACCACCTTGGTCACTGCCCTGATGAGGAGAGGTTGAAGGAGCTGGACTTGTATCCTCTGGAGACAGAAAGGAAGATAGGGGACATGATCAAAACATTCAAGTATGTGAAGTGGATCAATAAAGTGGGGAGAGAGCTTCTTTGCAGGGAAGGTAGATACAAGAACTAGGGGGCATGGATTGAGTTTGGAGGGGGGACGATTTAGGGGAATCATAAGGAAGTATTACTTCATGAAGAGAGTGGTTCAGCCCTGAAACAGACTGCCGGAGAAGGTGGTCAGGGGCCAGTACAATGGAGGGTTTCAAGAAGGCCTGGGAAAAACACAAGGGATTGTCAAGGGGAAGGGGGGTGGAATCTTGGAGGAAGGGGGACAAGTGGGGGTAGTGACAGACTCAATGAGCCAGGAAAGTCCTTTTCTGCCAACACATGTCTATGAATCTATGAATGTTAGACCACCCAGAAGTTGGACTGATGGCCCTGTACTGCAGCCTAGCAGACCGCTGATTGGGGGGAGCTTGGCAGGTGTAGTCCAGGGGCCGATGGTGCCCTGATGGTACCATGGGGAGTGAGAGGAGGCATGACAGCAGTGGGGGGGGGGATGTGAGGAAGCATGTGGCAGAGGTGTCCTGTGACTTGGCACACAGCCAATGAGGTCGGCTGGGTGGGTGGGTAGCACGGCTGTACCAACATGACCAGGATAGTATTTGACGGCAACCCTGGCACCTGCCCCACAGGACCCAAAGTCCCCTAAATGTAATGGATGACAGTGTGTGCCACTTTTCAGGGTGCATTTGGTGGCTGGGGATGTGCCTTGGGCACCATGACATTCCCCAAGTACACAGACCCCCATTTTGTGGCTAACAGATACCCAACTACACTGCCTGGGACTGTGGGTCCTGTGGGGCTGGTACCAGGGCTGCTGTCAATTGGGGTCCTGGTCATGATGATCTGACGGTGCCCCCCCAACATGGCCCAATCAGCTGTATGGCAAGTCACAGGGCACCTTCACTGGGTGCCTCCTCACATTTCACCCACTGCCACCGTACCACCTCTAATCTCCCATGGCATCACCAGGGCTACATTGGTCCCAGTCACCACTTTTCAGGCATAGTTACTCCCAACCTCCATGGGTTGCTTAGGGTTGTGCAGGGCAGGGGGATGATGGATCCCTCTGTCAAACCCCACAGGTGTGCCCAATGTTTGGCACAAACTAGCAGCTGTGGCAACTCCTAGGTCTTTGAGCAGGGACCCCCTGTTTTATAAAGTAGGGTTCAGGGTCCCTAACACACCCAGAGTTTGGTGCAACTGTTTATTTATTTATTGAAAAGCTTCACCAGAAAAGTACACTGAGCAATCGAAATTGCTCATCTCATGGTATGTCCTGGCGGAGGGGGGTGCATGTAGGGGAAAGGATACGTACACAATTGCCATAACAGGTACAAAATACATATACAAATGCCGGATACATAATATTGATAAAATAGGTTACAGAGCCAATACAACAGTTAATCACACATACATAATACAGTTAAAATTATGGTACAGTACGTCAGTACAACAGATTTGTCGCAGATACAGTCAAAGAGAGCAAGGGACTGTACAATCAGTCTTTCATAAGAGCTAATTCATAAGGAACTGTTAAATGCTTTGGATTTGTTGACTGGGGTGGTGGCAGGACAGAGATTAAGGATGAAAAGAATGCCGTACTGTAGATCGACGCAAACTGTGTCACTCGAAAGGCCGAATGAAAATCGAGCTCTTGGGTTTAAATTTGGTGATTTACCTGCCCTGTCGGTCTGCGAAATTGGATATCTGCTGGCAGAAAGTTAAGATATGGAAATCCTTCAACTTTTCTAAATTGAAAAGTGTACATTTAATAAAACAATTTTTGGTCCTACTGTTAACTTAAGTTTTGTTTCCCCACCCCAAGAGTGATTTAACACAACCATTTTTAGCCTCTTTTTTCAGTTAATATGGGGAGCCATCTTACATAGAAATACAGAGTTTAATGGCAGATAAGGACTGCTTGGCCCACCTAGTCTGCCCATTTTCCTTACCTATTGTAACACCACAGACCTTACTTGATCTCTGGCTCCCCCTTTCCTTACCACTATGGTTCCCTTATTGCTATCCCGTGCCTTCTTGAATCCCATTACAGTTTTTTCCCCCCATCACCTCTGCTAGGAGGCTGTTCCAGGCATCCACCACTCTTTCTGTGAAGAAGGACTTTCTCACATTTCCCCTGAGTCTATCCCTCTCCAGCTTCATAGCATGACCCCTTGCTCTGGAGCATCTTTTTTTCTTAAAAAGGCTTCCCTCTTGAACCTTATTTATACAAGTGAGGTATTTAAAAGTCTCCGTCATAGCCACACCCTCATTTTTTCCAGGGTGTTCATATTGAGGTCCTTCAATATCTCCTCATAGTGCTTTCGATGCAGACCCTGCACCACTTTAGTTGCCCTCCTCTGGACTGCCTCTACTCTGTCATTACCCTTCCAGAGATGTGGTCTCCAGAACTGGACACAGCACTCCAGGTGAGGTCTCGCCAGTGATTTATACAGTAGTATCAACACCTCCCTCTTTCTGCTTTTCATAACCCTCCTTATCCACATTAGCATTTCACTGACTCTCCCCACTGCCTTGTCACACTGTTTGGTCACCTTTATGTCATCAGATATGATTACCCCAGGTCTCTTTCCTGTTTGGTGGTCACCAGTACCACTCACCCCATTTTGTACTCTGACCCTGGGTTTCTGCACCCCAACTGCATGATTTTGCATTTCATCACAATGAAGCTTAGTTTCCAGTTTCTTGACCACTCCTCTAGTTTCCTTAGATTCCTGTTCATCCTTTCCACCCCCCAGTTTCTACTCTATTGCAGATCTTAGTGTTATCTACAAAATGATATACTTTCCCTTCTAGCCCCCCTGCAATGTTGCTAATAAAGAAATTAAAGAGGACCAGTCTCAGTACTGATCCCTGCAGCACCCTGCTGGTCGCATTCCCTTCCTTTCCTCAGAATGGACTCCATTTACCACCACCCTCGTTGCCAATCCCTAAACCAATTTCTTACACTTTGGTCCCACTCCTAGGCTGCCCAACCTGTTTACAAGTCTCCTATGTGGAACAGAGTCAAAGACCTTACTGAAATCTAAGTAGGCTACATCCACCGCTCCACTCTGATCGAATTCTCTGGTGACCAAGTCAAAGAAATCTGTCAGATTTGTTTTATATGACCTCCCCCAAGTGCACACACTCTGTCTTGGATCCTGCAAGTCACTGGATTGAAGATATTCCACTATCCGTTTCTTCAGTAGTGATTCTATTACCTTCCCCACCACCGAAGTCAGGCTGACTGGCCTGTAATTGCCAGCCTACTCCCTGCTGCCACTTTTGTGAAGTGGTACTACATCCACCCTCCTCCACTCCTCTGGGACAACTCTTGTCTCCAGTGAGAGGTTGATCAGGACTGTCAGAGGTGTAGCCAGCACCTCTCTGAGCTCCCTCAGTATCCTTGGATGTATCCCAGCTGACCCCATTACCTTGTCCATTTTTAAATTAGTGACTGCCTTCAGGACCCTCTTCTCTGTAAATGGACTAGTGTCTTCCTCCCCTCCTTCAGTTCCTCTGACACTTATCTTTGGTCCCTCTCCTTCCCTTTCCCCTGTGAACACTGAAGAAAAGTATTTGTTTAGGATGTCTGCTTTTTCCTTGTCCCCTTCCACACATTGCCCCCTTTCCTCCTTAGCCTTAAAATCCTTCCTTTGGCTTCCTCCTTTCACATACATGCCTGAAACATGTCTTGTCCCCTTTTTCACTGCCTGGGCTATTTTCTCCTCTGTTTTCACCTTTGTGCTCCTGACTACTTTCTAGACCCCAGAGCTGCAGTTGATCATCTGAATCATGGGCCGCAATTCAGGGCAGTTGCAATTAGCTGGAATTGCCCTGAGTTGCAGTCGTAATTGAGTGTAATCATATTTGCTCAAAGTCCACAACTCCATTGCAGATTGCTGTAGTTTGCTGCCTGTTCCTCATTGCCCTGATGATCTCTCTCTGTCTGTCCTCCTCTCCCCAAAGAGCCAAGCCGACTCCCAAGGCAAGACATAATTTGTGAGCCCCTGCTGATCACAGCCCTTTCATCCCCCTCTTGAGTCCCATCCAATGTCAAGTGTTGCTGCCACTCAGCACCAGTCCTCATCCAATAGAGTATAAGAAAAAGAGAGGAGCCAGGAATTGTGCACAGCGCACTGTGCATGAGCTTGATCGGTTGGCTGCAGCCGCGGGACTCGGGAACTTGGTGAGAATGAAGCAGATAGAGGAGCGAGTGCGAGTGTCTGGGAGGAGTAGGAAGGGATGGGTAGGTTGTTGCACAATGTGCAGAGTGCCTCCACCACACTACTCCACTGAGTTTGACAGGAACAGCAGGAGTCTGGATGGTCCAAGTGAAAGTTAGGGGGTGGAGGAGGCATTGATGTGAGTGGGCCAGCAGGGGCCTGAGTAGTGATAGCACCTGCAGCCTGCCAGCTGAGTGATACATGGATAGCCACCATGCCATGGGAGGGCCAGTCCTGCACTGAGGTGAGTGATTGACACTGTTGAGAAGGGTGGCACTGCGGGTGGGTCTGGGCTGCTGGATTAAGATTTCAGAGGCAGACACACTTTCCTTGAACTTTACCCTGGCCTAAGAAAATTGTAATCAATCTGAGGTGAGTGCCACGCAGCTCGCACCACACCACACTGTAACAACTGGTGCCCAGTGAGCCCAGCCCCAGCTGGCACTGAGTGCCACTTACCCTTCATGGCCCTGAGTTTGAGTTACAGTTTGAAATTTGGTCCACTGACAGATCACTGCAGTGCAAGAGGAGATCACAGGCACTGTTTGCCATACTTCCATCAATTTTCCACAAAAAGCTATTTTCTTCTTATGTGTTAGGACCACCATCCACCACTGCATGCCTGACCTTTGGTGTCAAGAAATATATGTGCTGTCATTTGCAGTATTTATGCAACTCCAAACAGCCTCATCAAAGGAAGCTTTCAAGTGATGGCACAGTTGTCTCCCCTTCTGTGGCAAAGCTAACTGGTGTATTTGGCATGTGAAATTCAATCTTTTGCATGACATGTATTTAGTTATTTTCAATTGACTTACTGAAAGTCGCCACCCCCCTCCCCCCCCGTATGCTACTTGAGATATATAGTCTCTTTTACAAGGAGTTACATTACACTAGTGGCTACTAGCACCATAATGTTGGGCTATGTCATAATAAGGTGCATTCACTGAAAGCAACCTTTCATAAACAGAGCAACTCTTGTAAGGTAATGCATACTAAGCTTAACTGTTGTTCAGATCTCTAATAATTTCTAGTTAGCAAAGGGCTTATTTACCAAAATGTGGCCAACAGTTCTCTTTGAATGTAACAGATCCACTTCTACTGTATCTGGCATGATAGTTGGGTGAGGGTCCCAGGCAGACAAGTTCCAGGTGCATGGCCTTTTGTATGTACTGTACTTGTTAGGGAACACATTCAAAAGTTTATTAAATGCAAACATCAATTCCAACTTCAAGTCAGTTGACAGCAAATTCTGTACATGATGAACTTGTTATTGCTTTATTTATGGGCATTTGTGAGTGCTATGCAACAGCCAGGGATCACTTGCTGTGATTTTTGCCTGTTTACCACTGCAGTGCTGTGGGGTGAGGAGGTGATGGGGCATTAGGATTTACATGCTATATATATGTATATGTATATATATGTACATATATACACACACACACACATTCAAATGCCCTGAGAAAGCCGACTACAGGCGACACTAGTTGGAATTTTCAACATTTCAGGTGTTTGAGTAACTATAGCATAATAGGTACAGGAATCTGATAGTATATTCAAACATTATATCTGAGACAAGTAGGAGTATGATACAATAGTTTGAAAAATTATTTGGAGAGAAGTAAACAATAATAGTTAAGATATGAGCCATTTTCAGAGTATTAATAACCAGCAGGCAGCTAAGGAGGGTTGGTGGATGAAGCCAGTCATTAATCTCTCAAGAAATGCCCTGTACCAAGGTTGTTTTTGTGTTATAAATCTATAGGATGAAGAAGTCGTTAAACACCAGTTTAACTTTGCTGTTTTAATTTGGTTTTACTTTTTGTTCTACATATTTTTGTGCTGTTCTCTTGCTGTGCTTGCTTAGACAGTCCTTTCTAAGAGATTAATGGATGACTGAGCTGCCAAACAGGTTCCTGCTTTTGAGAGTGGCACCATCATGGCACTCAGACTGATGCACTTAAATTTATAGGCACTCATCACATGCAAGCTAGCCCCAGAGGGTGAAATCAATGCAGAATTTTACTCTAGTGAGAGAGTCAGCTTTTATTTATATGAGGTACCCTCTGGTTTAAAATGATGCATGCCATGGAATATATTCTCCCTTCCCTGCAATTGCTTGCGTATTTGCTCCCCTCTTTGTCTATGTTCTACTCTTTAAAAGGTGTTCTGAGCTGCTTTATATTTAAATTGTCTCTCGTCCTCCATCTTATATTTCATTTTTGTTATACTGTACATTGCATTTAATGTATTTTTTTTTGTTTGTCATTTTAACCCCCTTGGACTACCTCTGAATCTTGCTGCCTTTTGGTTCTACTACATAGAAACACCCCCTGACGAAGGCTGGAACACCAAAGCACTGGGGTAGCTGACCCTACCTTTTTGTACCGCATTAAATACACATACCTTTGTATTTACTGGGTTTGGTGTGATTTCTTTAGTTTGGAGTGCTCACCAGTGTAGTTTTGTTTACATAGAAACCTGGCATATATTTCTGTTAGAATAATTTTACTGTTGCCATCATGGCATTTACACAAGTGAACTTCTTAGCCAATGTGACCAATTTTGTGCCCTCAGCTCTTTTGATTGATTGATTGATTGATTGATTGATTGATTGATTAAAATGTATTTTTTCACAGGAAGTAACATTTGTTGGGACAAAGTCCCGTTTACATCATAGTCCTGCATTCCAATCCATTATACAAAAACAAAGAACAATTTACAAAATATGATGCAAATACAAAAATACAAAATTACAAAAAAGGAAAAAAAAACACAAGTTACTTTAAAAACATGTGCAAGAGGACCTCAAACAATCAGACAAAGTTGTGTTTAGATATTTTTTCCTATGCTAGATTCAAGCACTGTTGTGTCATTTGTTTGTTTATACAGCACTGTTGCAATCATAAAAGGTATATAACTTTAAAAAAACACTATCTGCCAGTAGAGAGAGAGAGAGAGAGAGAGTGAGAAACTTATATGTGCACACCACCAATAGAAAGATCTGGGCTGAGGCAATGTATTTCCTGCTTCTATGTTTTTCTTTGCCCATTTTACTTTTTTTCTTTTTACTTGCAGCTTTCTGAGTGTGAGTGTGTGTGTGTGATACCTTACTAGTTTGATGATGTGAGTTTGTCGGTTTGCACACAACAGGCCATTTCCAACAGGGTGACCTCATCGTTGAACGGTGGGCAAGCGGCATAACTGCAGAATGAGTGTTTCTTTCTTGCTGTGGTGCCTGGAGCCCAGGCAGGTAGCTCTCTGGCTGGCACCATCTCTTGTACTTCAGTAGGGCACCCTCCAGGTGGGCAGCTCCCAGCTGCAGTTGCCACCATAGAGACTGCTAATTCTGAGCTGGACTGGTGCCATGCCAAACTGACAAGGTGTCTCATTCACCATCCAGATCGAGCTTACCAGAGAGTTTGCACTGCTACCATATTCCTGACCTAGCTCATGTTGAAAAGCTTGCTCCATTGGACCAGAAAGTAAACTGTAAGGATGCCTGGAGTTTTATTCTAGCTAAGAAATATCCAATCAGAAGCACAATCTTCCCTTCTTTCAGAGATGTTTAGGATGCTGATTTTTTCTGTTTTGAGAAAGTTGCTGTGGAGTACTTTTAGTTTACGAAAGTAAATGAAACATCCCATTGCACATCTGTTGAAACTTCAAGGTCAAGCAATGTATACAGGAATGATGGACAACATGGTAATGTTAACTGACTATACGATAAGTATCGGGTAGGGGTTCCACTCACGAAAAGGAATGTGATGGTGTCACTCAAACCCAAGAACTAAAGGAATAAATCAGACAAGCAGGGGTTAATATAGCTAACCTAGTAAAATGTTGAGTGTGCTTTCTTGTAAATTAAGCTCTTGACTTGGACCAGTAAGCACTGGCAGGAGGTTCATTTTTCTCCTGATCAGGCTGGGGAACAGTACTAATGCCAGGGGCGTTGTTCTGAGTTGACTTTTGGATTGGCATACGGAAAATATTGGTTGTTGCTTCATATTTTTAATTGTTCTTTTCATTTAATTTCACACTAGGAAATGGCTAGAAGGTGGAGCTGACCTAGCTGTAGGTTTCTCTTAAATAGTGCCAGCCACTTTTCTAAGGCATACATTTTCCTGACAATTATTTATGCTTCTAAAGTTCCAAGGGATGTTGTCCTTAATTGTTTTTAGAAAATATCTAGTTTTAAACAGTCACTCATTTTCCATCAATGAACAGACCTCCATGATATCTAAATAGGAAGTTAACAGCCTCAAATCCATGCACATTTCTTGGCCAGTGTCCCTTGTACTGTGTTTATTAAAACTGTTGAGTTCCCCTTCCTGTGCAGCTCTTTTAATAACCTGAAGTGAACAGTTCTAGTCAGGCCTGTTGCAAAAGAAAAATAAAAGAGCATTCTATAGAGAAACTGTTAAAAAATTATGAAATTACTCATACTTACACTGTTGGGGGGGGGGTGCCCTGCCTAGTTATGTTTACTATAATTTTTGTTTTAGGATAATGAACTTTACTAATAATTATTGCACCTTTGAGACTGCAGATGGTTGTTACACAAAGAATAATGCCTGTGCAGGTGTGAGTTATGAGGATTTTCGACACACCTGAAACTCCTCATAAGACAAACCTTATACAGGTATAGTTTCTGTACAGTTATTCTTAGAGTGCTGGTATATGGTTAAAACTAAAAGGTCATGCTCTGTTTAATATTTCATATTTTAAAATGGCATAATGGGAGGCAAGTTACTGGGGGGGGTGTCAGGGTGAAGGCTTGGTTGGGGCAGGCATATATTGCCTTTGATTGTTTGGATTGCCCATTATCCCTGCAGTGGTCAAGATGGCGCTACATGCACCTCCTGGTACTTGCATGTCAGTCCACTCCCACCCCCACCCCCATCCCAGAAAGCAGTTGGTGACTTTCCTACCATAGCAGACACCATGCAGTTGACTTGAATCTGCTAAATGTTGAGATCCAGCAAGGCACATTAACTCTGGCAAGTTCTATAATTTGCTGCTCATTCCTCTGCTCATGTTGGGATTACTTGCTCAATTCAGAGCACCAACACAGTTGTCATGTTTAGTGTTGAAAGGTTCATGTTTTTAATATTTGTAATATATGGATGATGGGATGGTTCAATAATAATGGTATTCAGCTGGTATGAAATACCACAAAAGTCGAAAGCTTAACCTACCTGAATAAGTACTGTAAGTATTGTTAGACAAAGTTTTTGGTTTAGTATTTTATAATGCCTTCTTGCTTTCCTTTAGGACGTACCAGGGTACCAAATTCTATAATGGTGGAAGTTAAAACAAATTGGTTGAATTTTCTTTATTTAGTTGCAGTCATAAATTTTAAACTGATTAAAAACAATTGGTCATAATGTTTTGTAAGTCAGTCATAATTGGTTATTCAACTGACTCTGGGGTCTACTGCTTTCTCTGCCTCTGTCTGCTTCTCCTGATACACAGCTCTGTCCTCCTGCCTCTGTGTCTCTGTATACCTCCTGAATGTAATTTTTTTTTTACAGTTAAATTGTTTATTGAATTTTATATATGTATAACGAATACAGTACATGGTACAGTATACAGATAGAAGAATACATTATATAATGTGTGCTGCAGGCAACAATATGGTTGACATATTCTAACAGCAAATTAAGTATTATAATAATTATAAAACCTACAATCGAAAAGCAGACTTTATGTATCTGATTAAGTCCATATAAAGATAAATGCCCTGTACAGTAAAAAAAATCTAGTCAAGGTACCCAAACAATACTATAAACAAAAAAGTGCTGCATGAGAAGTTTATTATAAAAAGTGGTTTATATCTATGAGATCATATCAGGGTAAGGAATCTGATAGTGCATATCACTTTGAAGAAAATCTAAATAATCCTGCCAACAAAGATTGAATTCATTTAGTCGGTCTTGTGTCAGGTATGACAACTGTTCCCAAGGAGGCAGTATGGGTTAAACTGTTCAGGATATCAGTCAAACTAGGTGTTAATTAAGATTTCCAACACATTAAAACCAGTCTCCTAACTTGCATAAATAAAATATGTAACCATCTATGCTAATATTTTGTTAGTTCTATATCTTTGTTTATGACTCATAGTAAACAATATTTAGGTTCAGATGGGATAGGGCAGCCGATAATTTTGGAGGCTAAGCTATGGATGGACTGTCATAGTTTAGAGATTGGTTCACATGACCAAAGTATATGTAGAAGGTCAACCTTTGTTGAATTGCAGTGCCAACAGTTATTATTAGGTAGTAAACCCATTCTGTGCAATCGAGAAGGGGTTCTATACCATAGGTGTAAAATTTTATATTGAATAAGCATGCTACTGGTATCTTTAAAGGTGTTGTGGCAAAGTTTCTAGCATTCACTCCATTGAGAGTCTGATATGTTATCATTTAACGCAAGGTTCCAACTATTTCTGGCTAGGAGAGGTTGATTCGGTAACATATCTCTGATTTGTTTGTAAATTCTGCTAATTAAGCCAGAAAAGATTTTGGTCCATAAGTTAATGTATGTGAAAGCTGGGGTTGGGCTATTAATTTGTTGTATAATCGGGAATGTGGCAGAGCGATTCTGTAGATACTTCCAGAATTCCTGTCTAGGAATGTTTCATTTTGTTTGTAGGTTACTAAAAGAGTTTGATGTATTACCATTATCAGTCAAGATATCATTTAGAAAGAATATGTTCCTATGTTTCCAAGAATTACAATATATTGGTTTATTCCCTAAAGTAATTTTCAGGTTTCCCCAGATAGGGGTATAAGATATAGGAGTAGGATTAGTTTTGAGCTACTTATGCATTCTAAACCAGTAATGGATAGATGCGGTGATTGTAGGATTTTTTTTTTAATTTAGAAGTTGGGATAAAATATATAAAGCTGGTGGGTATCTGTCCTGGGGTTAAGGAAGCTTCCATGTCAAGGCATAAAGGGGAGTTAAGGAGGAAAATCGGTCTATAATTATATACCCTATCGGGGGATTTACCTTCCTTAGGTAGTAAAGTAATCAAGGCTTCAAATAGAGATTTGTCAGAATCTTGACCTGAAAGGATATGTTGATATAATAAAAGCAGAGATGGAGCTAATTGCTGGGCAAATACTTTATAAAACTTGGATGAGAAATCATCTGGGCCAGGTGTCTCATTTGAGGGGGAGAGCTTTGATTACTCTGATTATTTCTCCTAAGGTTAAAGGAGCAACTAGTGTTGATTTCTGGGAATCTGAAAGTGAAGGCAGGAGGAAATTCGCTAGGTAAGAATCTAATTGAGATAAAGAAGGGGGATCATTCTTTGGGCTGTATAATTCAGCATGGTAGCTCTGAAATTCAGAGGTTATATCTATTGGGGATATTTTTAGGGCATCATCACTTTGAGAATAAATGGCCGCAATAAATCTACAGGATTCTTGCTGTTTGAGTTTAAGGGCTAAAAGACAACACACTTTTTTTCCTTGGTCTAAATGCCTTAGTTTTCAGCATAGTAAATTCTACATTTTCCCTTAATAAATTCAAGTATGAATCCTTTAACCTCACTAAATCATGTCTATTTTACCCGGCGATTGGGGAGATAATGAATTTTATGAGGAGCAAATTTGGGATAATAAGAGTTGAAGGAGTTCCTCCTGATTTTTTTTTCTTCTTGGCAGCTAACCCAATCAATAAGCCTTGTAAATAAGCTTTTAAGGAACACCATTTGATATCTGGTTTTCCAGTAGAGTTAACATTAATGTCGGTGAAGACTGTGATGTGTTTGGCTATATATTTAACATATTCTGGATTTTTAAAAAGTTGATTTTTAACCTTCCAGCACCCTCCTTTAATGGGAAGAGATGTAAGGGAAATCAGGCAAGACACAGGAGAATGGTCAGAAAGTGGGCCTGAGAGTATGGATGAATCCATCACCCCAGGGATAAGTGATTGTGAAATAAGAAGGTAATCAATACGGGAAGATGAATGATGAACCGGGGATGTAAAAGTAAATTCTCTATCCGGAGGGTGAAGAACACGCCAGATATCTGTCAAACTTGCCCCATCTAAAAGGTCTCGTAATGCCCGTTGTGCAGGAGAGAGTCCTTTACGGAGTCTACTACAGTGGTCTTGGTGTGGATCAAAAATGAGATTTAAGTCACCCCCTATAATAATAGGGATGTGCGAAAAGGGGTAAGGACATTGAGAAGGTGCATAAAAAAACAGGGTATGTCAATGTTAGGTCCATATATACTGCCCAGTATAATTTCTCTAGTGTGAAGCTTCTCTTATAGTAGTCGTAGTATATATCGCCCCTCTGGGTTTACAATAGTTAAATTAGGTGAAAATGGGATAGATCTATGCAACAATACCAAGACTCCATGACTTTGAGTTTTGCTCTCCTCTGCGAAATAGTGACCCATGTGCAATCTATGTAATTTAATTGCCTCAGAGTTAAGTAGGTGGGATTCCTGTATGAAAACAATGTCCGCTTTCAAAAGGTTCAGATGTTTAAGAATCTGGTATTGCTTAACTTTGTTTCTATCCCCCCTAACATTCCAGGTAAGTACTCTTAGTGCCCCAGCCATATAAATTCAAGAACTGGGTAAAGCATGTGGTAGATATCATACAGTTGCCCCTGTAAGTTATCTCTGTGTGAAGCAAACCTCCCACTTCCCCCCCTCCACACCCCAATGGCCAACACAAATAATTGCTAAATTGTAGAAATTTTAAATCCCAAACCCCACCACCCCTCCCCTTTCTTCTATGCTAGCCTATTACATCACACTGTAGAACACCCCCCCACTCCAACCTCCCTAACTAATTATATCTAGATAAAACTATAAACAGAATCTGACAGTTAATAGCAAACAGCACTAATGGTAACATTTTATCAACTTAGAAAATCTACATAAGACATATCAGTTATTAAAATAACATTAACATTTGGCTTCGTTGAGCAGGATTTTCTTCAGCTTGATTAACCACTAGAAAATCAAATAAAGAAAATTAGCAAGTTGTATCAATGGGAGTGTGAGACTAAGTATACAAAAGAAGGCATCCTTAAAAATAAATTAAGTAATTCAATCATGGCAGCCCAGGAAATTGTGGCAGCCACTACTTTCAGAAAACTAGATTTAAGGCAAATGAATAAAACAATAGTACCCTACTCCAACTTAGAATTCAGCTAAGAGTCCACACATTAAATTTTAAGAAGAGAAATATAGAAACCGTTCAACCTCCCAAAGCACTTCAAATAGCTATTAACACCTTATATAAATGAGGTGTCTACACTAATATCGAATAAATAGTAAGCTCAATAACAAGTAACAGATCCCCACAATAACAGCAGGATGAACAAGGTACCATATCGAGATGTCCATAAACAGTTGATTGTAGAATTGTAATCAGGAACAAGTAGCTAAACTTTTATCAATACAGCTAACCATTGATCAGTTGTGGAGACAGGGCTCCCTCTAGTGGTGAGAATGGTAAAGTGTTAGAATGATAAACTATCGGTAAAAAACTTCTTGAGTGATGGGAAGAGAGCCAGTTTATAACTGAAGTGAGGGTCACTTCAAAAAAATCAGTCTATTTGCTTGTATCTTCTCTGGGTGTATACGAGAATAGCCTTGCAAATTGCAAAGTGGTTGAAAACCCTGGGAGCCAATCAGCTTAGCAAAAACAGCTTGCTTGTATTATGTGTGAATCTTAGAGGGTAAAACTGAAGGCATATAACATCACCAAGGGTAAAAAAAAAAAAAAAACCCTTTCTGCTTTGCAGATGCTTCAAATCATTATTTGTAATCAATCACGGACCTTTAAAGAGATCAGGGAGAGCAGATTTGAGCTGCACAGAAGCCGCTTCTTGATCCTCAAAGGAAGTCCAAGTTCCAGCGATCAGAACATGCAGCTTTGCTGGATAAGCCATTTTAAACTTGATGCCTGCAGCAATTAGTTTGGATACTAGAGGATGAAAGGCTGTTCTCTTGAGGCGAACTGAGGTCAGTAGATCCTGGGTGATTCTCAGGTGTTTCCCCTCCCAGCTAATTTCCTGAAGCTCTTTATTTTCTGTAAGAAATGCTGCTTCTCCAAAAAGTTTAAAAAATGGAGTATTACTGGATGGGGTGTAAAGCTCTACGTGCCCTCTCGATAATATACTTAGCTCTGAGAGGGGAGGGGCCCAGTAGCTTCTCCACTAACTTTTGGGTAAAAAGAAGAGTGTCATGCCCATCTTCCTCTTCGGGTAGCCCAATTATTACCACATTGTTTTGTCTACTACGCCCTTCAAGATCTTCAGTTTTTAATTCAAGTTTAGCCATTTGCTGTCTGCAGGCAGTTAATTCAGATTCGAATTTATCCTGTTGTTTCTCAAGTGAACATATCCGGACTGAATTGTCCGAGGTTTTTTGTGAGACTTCCTCAAGTCTTTGGGGTAAAGAGCCAAAATCAGAGTTAAAGTGTACAAATCCTCCCGAAATGGCCTAAACTCTTCCAGGAACCACTGTAGGGTGAGCAGCTCGCCGTCAGCATTAAAAGATCCAGTGCTGAAGCTAGAGCTGGAGGCCCACAGTTTTTTCTGGGCCTTTTAAGGCATTACAGGTGGTGTACGCTTAGGCTGCATTTTCTTTATATCCACCTCCATAGAGAAGATGAAAATAATTTCCCGATGCTCTTGCAGTACTCCGACGCCTTCAGGTGTTCACAGTGGTGCCAGATCAGCAATATGTACTGATATTGATCTGAATTGTAAGATCATGTGGTTGGAGCCCTACGGGGAAACCTCTAGTCAGTATGCTGCATTGCTGGAAGTCCTAGATTTGCTTTGATATCTGTTAATAAGGGATGAAGATTTACTTCCCAGATTTTATCAAGATTAGGTAAATTTTTTTCCCTAGATAGATAATACCTGGTGGAGCCCAGCGAAATCCAAGGGGGTTGTTTGTGGAAGGATCACAGTATTTATTTAATGGTAATACCTCAGTTTTTCGGTAGTTAACTGATAGTCCAGAGAGTTTAGAGAACAAATTAAGCATACGGGTAAGTGGTTGTGCAGACAGTCCTAGATTTTCTAATAAAATTAGCATATCATCTGCATATGACAATGATGTATATTGTGTATGCCTGATAGAAACACCTTTAATGTCATTATTTTGTCTTAAAAAAGTAGCCAGGGTTTCAAGAGCTAAGATAAAGAGGGATGGGGAAAATGGGCATCCCTGCCTGGTGCCCCAAGCTAGTTTAAATGGTTGAGATAATGTAGAGTTAGTGAGTATCCTGGCTTGGGAGGATGTATAAAGAAGTTTGATCCAGGAACAGGAAAGGTTACTGAAACCAAAACGCGATAGCACAAGGTAAAGGAAGTTCCAGTCTAAAGAGTCAAAAGCTTTTTCAAAATCCACAACAATAACTGCTACAGGGGAATTAAGAGATTTGGCTTTGTACATTAGATTAATTAGGGAGTGCAGATGGTCAGAACCCATCCTCCCTTTGACAAAACTCACATGTGATCTATGAATTAATTTGGGGATATATGATTCAATACAGTTTGCCAAAATCTCAGCAAAGATTTTGCCATCTGTGTGAAGTAGGGATATAGGACAATAATTAGACGGGAATGTAATGTCCTTGTCTTTTTTAGGGAGGATAGTAATAATTGTGTCCATCATAGTTTGAGGTAGATAGCCTTTCTTGGAAGATTCATGAAATACATTACATAACAAGGGGCATAATTGTCCCGCCAAGAGCTTGTAAAATTCAACTGAAAAACCATCTCCACTTGGAGATCGTCCAGATTTTAGAGAAAAAAGTGCCTTTGTTACTTCTTCTGTGGTGAAAGGTTCATTTAGGGAGCATGCTACTTCATGAGAGAGACACAGAAGTGCTAAGTTATCAAGAAAATAAATGATATTTGGGGGTGATGCTGGGGAGGAAGAAGAATATAGATTTTTATAGGAGGTTGCCATAATCTCATTAATGGAGGAGTCATCTGTTCGAATTTCCCTGCCTGATCTTTTAAAGCAGCAATGTGTCTCTCCATTTGTTACATTCTGATTCTATAGGCTAGTATTTTGCTCCCATTTCCCCCTCCTTACCAATATTTCTTCTTTATTCTTAATAATGCTATTTCTGTTTTTTGAGAGATTAACTCATTGATTTGCATGCATAATTGCAGAAGTTTGTAGTGCAGAGGAGAGGTGGGGTCAGGGTGGGGGTTAACTGAGTATTGTGTTTGTTTTGCTCTTAGTAAATTTTCAAGGTTATTAAGTTGTTGTTCTCTGAGTTTCTTTCTGTGAGCTGCGAAACTAATTATTTTACCACGTAGGTAAATACCCATGGAGGTGTCTCCGGGATCATTAAATGCTATAAATTCTTCTATTTGTGTTTTAATCCAGATTGGAAATTCTGGATCTTTAAGTAGTAAGGGGTCTAATCGTCAAGAAGGGGATTTTAAAGTAGGGGAATCCTATGTAAGTAAAAGTTTAACCAGGGAATGATCAGATTAGAGTAAGGGAAGAATAGTAGTCTCTATTACTTTAGTCGTAACTGTGGGGGAGGTTAACCAGTAGTCTATTCTACTGTAAATCCAATGGCTGGAAGAGTAGAATGTGTAATCCCTGTCTCTGGGATGTAGAATCCTCCAAATATCTGATAGGCCCAAATCTTTCATCACTTGGGACACTATAGCTGTACTATTAGGGTGAGCCTCATGTGAGCCATTGCTCCTGTCCATATAGGTATCCAAAGTAAGGTTAAAATCCCCTCCAAACAGTAAGGGAGAACTGATCAGATTTTGGGAAATTAAAAAGTTGAATCAGTTTGTGGAAAAACTGAGGTTCATCAGAATTTGGGGCATAAATATTGACTATAGATAGTGGACCTGAGGGAGTATCAAAGGTTGTGACAAGCCATCTACCATCAGGATCCTTCAGAATATTAGAAGGTTTCCATTTCAGGTTCTTATGAATTAACATAGCTATGCCTCTCTTCTTGGAAGGAGCAGAAGCCGCATATACCTGACTGACCCAATCACATTTTAATCTAGAATTATCTGCATCTAAATGCTTAGTTTCTTGCAGAAGAGTAATCTGTGGTTTATGGTTTTTGAGATGGTTGAGAACTTGTTTATGTTTACTTGGCACATTGAGTCCCTTGACATTCCAGGTATATAGTGTTAGATTAGCCATCAGGCTTTAGATTATCTAGTCTATAATGGGGTAGATGAGGGACCAAGGGACTCCAATAGCCAAGCTCACTTAGTAAAGTTATGCAGATCAGATTAATATGTGCGTTGATTGTAAAGAAGCTATTGACAGAATTATTTAAGATTATCAGGAAGGAATGGCATATAAAATTTTCCAGATTCCTTTCGCTGCAGCTCTTTGCTAACAATGCAACCATGATACTTATAAGTATCCGAACTTTGCAACAATACAACATTAAAGTCATCTGAGATGAGCAGAGAAGGAAGGTCAGTCCAAAAAAGGAAAGGAAAAATGGACCAAGACCACTTCTCTGTTCTCTAGGACGCAACTTAACAGCTCAGGATATTGGATAATACTAAAAATAATGTATAGTCCAATATTCCCTGAAAACAATTTGTCTGACAAGAGCTGTATAACAATACTAAAATGTTTGTAGTTTAACCATTATCAAACTCTACAGCAGAGTAATAGATATTGTAATTATCTTACTCTTATAGATCTAGAGTTAATCGAGTTACAGATAACATTAACTAATCTGCCATCATCTCTATTATGAAAGAGGCCAGTAACAAGTTAAGGATATGAGACTACAGCATAGGGTTAAAAAAGATTATCTATTTTCCTTAAGTTATATAGAGCTATCCTATTATGAAGGATTAAAATAAATGAAACTGAGGTGGACCAGAAGCTATTATGGGCTCTAAGAATTACCTGCTTTAAAATTAGTAATCAGTGACTGCTGAAGTATTAAAAAAAAAAAGGCAGTAATAAGGTTAATAAACTTAGAGGATACAATGCCTGTGTTGATTGGATTACAGGAATTATGATAGGCTAGAATGATCAAAATATAAAAGGGGTTTATTTGTATCGAACAGTGGGAAAATTCTATATTGGAGTTAGGTCAGTCAGGAAATGAACAAATATTAAATATATAAGTGGCCTCATAAATACTAGGTATAGCAAGTAGGTATGACAACTTAATGTTATAAATGATATCCTGTGATTAGGTTCAATATTATCCTTTGTCCAGCAGGGGGAGTGCCTCCATTAGATAAACAATTGAGAACTCAAAATGCAGAGCTTCTGAAGTCAAGTACTGATAGAGCCATACTGATAGAGACATTGTCTGGTATTATCTCATAGGCTGTTGTGGGAAAAATATTATCAGTTCTAGCATATCTGGGTCATCATAGCGATAAGCGCTGAACAAAACGAGCAGCCCAAAATTCAGTCGCAGACAGCAGCACACATATATCCCATCACATCGAGTCTGCCATGTGTTCCACCTTCAAGCACAGCCGTGGGCTAAATCAATATTAATCCAAGGCATAATGTATTGTGAAGTGACCTTCAACATTTATCAGAAGAGGTTAATCAAAATTGTCCGACAGGCTCAGCAAAACGTGGTAACCACAGATGCATCAAACCATCTGCAGCAAAGCCTTGTAGCCGAATGCTAAGAAACTCCACCTCGTGCAGCATGAAAACAACCTGTATGTGCATTCATCTAACAGATACATATATATTATGTATGTGGTCAGATATAGATGCTATAGTATGGAAAGACTAACTGCATAGTAGAGCAGTAGTGACTATCAGATCATCGGCAATCTATGAGTAAAAGTTCTACCAGTTTGCCATTCAAAATAGAGTTAGACAGTAGATGTTGGAGTTCTTAAAAACACAGACAATCACCACAAGTGTTTTAAGGGTGTAGTATCTCCTTTATTTTTGCCCTTGCTGCGATGCTTCTTTTTCAGGGGCTCATTAATTTTGAAAGGTGAGCTTTCTCCGCTACCAGCCCACGAAGCTTCTACTGGAGTACAGTACATTTCAGTTCCCATAGAAGTACTCATTTCTGCAGAGGAATTTCCATTAGTACAGTGAGAGGAGGGTAAGTCTTGCAGCAATGCGAATTTATTATGCACTGGGATATTGGGAATGATTAGGTTTGTACAGTCGGGTTTGGGTAAATTGAGGTGCGTATCTTCAGGACTACAGCATTGTGGTTTTGAGTGCCCTGTACCTAAGGATACCTTCTCTTGTACCTGATTAGATTGCCTTCTGGGTGGCATAACAAGGGAGTCTGAGATAGCAGATTTCTTTCCAGGGGTTAGAGTAATGGGAGGCGGTTCAGCACCAGTGTCAGTGGCACTCGAGGATGCAGATGAAGGATGAGCCACTCGAGCAACTGAGTTTTCAGGGTGAGTTGTGACCTGACTGTGTAGGAAAGACATTTGGGACCCTGGAGTGTGAAAGTCCTTGTGGGAATTTCCAGTGAAGATCCTCATAGTCGCAGGATACCTAAGTGAAAAACGGAGGCCTATCTGGTGCATTAGTTGTCTAGCTTGGGTAGAGGCTTTACGTTTAGCAGATAGCTCCTTTGAGAAATCGCGGTATATGTAGATGTTATGTCCTTGCCAGGTGAGTTGACCAATTTCTCTCGACTTCTGCAGGATAAGCTCTTTATCGGCATAGTTGAGGAATCTGGCAATAATTGGCCTAGGTCTGTGTCCTCGAGGAGGCATAGGGCCTAGTAATCGGTGGGAGAATCTATAATTAGGCTGTTATCGGTCTGAAGTTTAAGAACTTGCAGTAGCACATGTAGTAGGAATGCAGTTGTGTTTTTGGCTTCCACTTCCTTGGGGAAGCCAAATATCCGAAGATTATTTCTTCGGTTCCTGTTCTCCAGATCATCTGTGGATAATGAAGCTGATCTGAGCTAAAATAGCCTTGCAAATTTGCTGTATAGTTATTTATCCATATATTCTCATTGGTAAGGTTACTTATCTGACTTAGATGGCTGGAGATAATTTTAGATTGTTATAGTTGGTGAGGAGCTCTAGAGTCAGACATCCATCTTGCTTGGTGCCAGGCCACGCCCCCTGAATGCTAACTTTTTTGCCCTTACCTTCCTAGCCACCTCTTTTGAGAACCACAGTGGTCTCTTTTTTTCCTCTTGCTTTTGCTTACCTGCTTAATGCAGAGGTTTGTTACCTTCCCATCACCACTGTTTTAGTCCACTGTTCCTCCACCCCACCTGAGGCATTCTGCCATCTTTGCAAAATTGGCCCTCCTGAAGCCCACGACCCTTGACTTTGTGTGGTTCACTTCTACCACAGTTCTTATATTGAACCACATTGTAAGGTTATCACTGGCTACCAGGTGGCCTCCCACTGTAATGTCTGCAACACTGTCCCTGCTGGCCAGTACAAGGTCCAATACTGCTCCCTTATGAGTAGGCTCCTTTGCTAGTTGCCTGAGGGATGCCTCCTGCAGGGAGTCAAGTATGTCCTTGCTCTTAGCTGAAGCTGCAGCTGGAATGCTCCAATCTACATCCAGCAGGTTGAAGTCCCCCACCAGCAGCACCTCCCCCTTATTAGCCATCTGTTGGATGTCTTCCACCATAGCCTTATCCACCTCCTCCTCCCCCTGTGCTGGAGGTCTGTAGATCATGCCAGTATGAATAGTGGCTCCCTTTCCCATCCCTAGGGTGACCGAAAGTACTTCCACCTCTCCTTGTGTTCCCTTTCACTCCATTGCTCTTATGTTATCCCTTATGTAAAGATCTACTCCCCCCCTTTCTTACCTACCCGGTCCTTTCTGAACAAGGTATATCTTGGTATGGCTATGTCTCAGTCAGGCTTCTCATTGCACCATGACTTGGTAGTGGCAACAGCATCCAGGTCAGCCTCTGCCGTAAGGGCCACTAGGTATGGGAGTTTATTTCCCAGACTTCTAGTATTGTCACAGATAGCCTTCCAAATCCTGCTGCCAGCCTGCTTTTCAGCTCCCCCTTTTCCCTTCTCTCCTTAACCCCTCTTCCCTCAGTCCCATCCCACTTCATTTCTATAATTCTGTTTCTTATGTTATCAGGTACCCTTGGAGATTTTTCTCTCTCTCTCTCTGGGTTTTCCCTATTGACTGCTTCTGCCATTTTGTTTCTTATATTATCAGGTACCCTTGGAGACTTCTCTCCCTCAGGGTTCTCACTACTGACTATTTCTGCTTTTGGGGTGGGGCTGCGGGGCAGTTTATGTCTTCTTGCTTCCTTCTGTCAACCCCCCTCTGCTAGTTTAAATGCTTGCTAATGTAGCATTTAAACCTCTCATGAGGACTGTAGTGCCCATCCCAGATGGATGAGGCCATAGCTGTGCCTGTTTTGACAGTCGCTGTCTCATGTTCGCTGTTCTGACATGTAACCCACTCCTTCAACCATTGGTTGAAGATCCTGGTATGGAGTACCCTAACCTCCCTCCTGTCATAGACATGTAGTATCTCAGAAAAGGGGCACTGAGCAGCTACTTGATAAGATCCCTCCCCAGATCCCTGAACTCCTCCTGTACTGTACTGTCCTAACCTTGTTTCTATCCAGGTCATTAGTCCCTAAGTGGACAATGACATCTACAGTAGCTCTCCCTCCCATCCTGCTGCCCTAACAATCCTAAGGATCCACTTTCCATCCCTCCAAGATGTGGCACTGGGTAGGTACCTAACATTCCTCTCCGTTCCGGCCCCCAGATCTATCCTCCTAATGATGGAGAACCCTGTTAAGTGTGAAGTAACCTATGCACCTGTATCTCATAGTGGCCTTAATACAGCTAATCCTTTGGCCTTTTTTCATTCATTTTTTTTGCAATAACATTGTTAAAGCTATGTTTTCCTCTCATTGTTACTCTTGGCATGATAGGGTATGGAGTGGTTTCTACCTTTTTCTACATTTTTGGACAGATGCTGTCCCAAAGATTTGCCAGACAGTCTCCTTTCTGATTTATATAATTTCCCATTTGAAAATTTTAGAACAATCAAAACTCTCCAAAGAACAATTATTGTCTCTCTCAATATCTACATTTTATGAGGAAATGTTGTCCCAGACAAACTGCAAGAACAAAATTTTTAAATGTTGTCCCCTGGGAAATCTAAGTTAGTTATATAACTTAACACAATGGCAGGTTAGGTGTTAATGGTATCAATAAACATAAAAGTCTTTCAGAACATTACTGCCTTAGGCCAAAGTGTATTGTGCAGATAAAAACTCTAGAACATGTTTTGCTTGACTTTGTGTTTGTAAAATCCTTCTGGTTTTCTTTGTCATAGGGCTAGGCTCTCTCCTGGATGGAAAGACTCATTTATGGAAATGTAGTCCTGGGTGAGTCTCCCCTCATTGTAAGAAATACCATTCCAGCACAATGATTGTCATTTTTACCTGCATTACATTGTATTTGTGGCAGGCAAGATGTCAGTTGGTGCTACAACACACAGAATGGGCTCTATGCACTATGCCAATGTGCCATGTAAACCGAGTGCATTGGCATAGCTACATCAGAATGCCACAGAGTGGGATCCCACGGACCCCATGCGGCATGCACCAAGGGTGTGCAGGTCTGGTTCATGCCCAATCCCCTGGCTGGGCAGAGAGAAACGTGTCAGGAATGGGCAGGAAGTGTGCTCACACTCCATGCCATTCATAATGGTGCAGAGTGATGGGCATGGGGGGCACACCTTATGCTGGGTGACACTCTGCTGTAAGGTATACATGCCTCCCCAGGATGCCACCACCAGGTTGCAGTGAGAAAGATGGGGCACAGCAGACCCCCCTCAACATGCCACCCCAACCCATGGGGACCACATGAAGGGCTGGGGGTGGCTGACTGGGCACCTGCTGCCCCATGTGCCACCAGTGCACAATGCACAGTCTACCACCATCCATGCCCAGTGGGCACAAGGGATCCACTACTGGACCAGGTCCTGGCATCCCACTGCATGTGCACCCTGTCTGCAGAATGGTCCTCCTCACACTGCATGCCAGGGGGGTGGGGCTGCATACAAGTAGCTGGCATTGGGGAATGCTAGTATTGGTGCACCTGTACATGGATGCGTAACTACACAGTAGGGCTACACACCTCTGGTGCATACGCTCTACACAATAGCGCATAGCATCCAATGTACTTATCTCTATATCCTGTTACAAGTGAAAAAAACATTTTGGGACCCTCAACATACTGAAACAACTATTCTTCCATCTATGATATTAGGCCCTGTCCACAGTAGGGCTCCTGTAATATTACAGGCATGTGAAGACGTTACAGGAGCTCTTAAACATGGTTCATGTCCACAGTGGTAACATTTTCAAGCCATATTAGAAAACCATGTTCAAACCCTGATAATATCAGGGTTTTAGCATGAATATTTAACATGGTTTGAAAATAAACATGCTTACCTTACCAGTGTGGGCGGGAGTCCATATCGTGTTCACCGAGCTGCAGCCATTATTGATCCTCTGAGGAGCCAGAATGCACTGCTGCTCAAGACCAGCATGTCTCCTGCAGTTCGTGCAAGGCCACACCCTCCCGCTGCTGCTGACTTTCCTCCTCCCATCCCTCCACAGTTCCCAAAACCTAGCAGTTGTGTTCTTTTTTTTTTTAACTGAAGCCAACCAAGCTCTTCAAACAACGATTATCTAGCTGATCCTGCTCCATTCTCATCCAGCACTCCAGCAACGGTGAGCACAGCCATCTTTCAACATCAGTCACATGGCAATGCCCACACGCATAATGGTACTCGCATCACACTGTCAGCACATCCCACAATGCACTGTGTTACAGCTGGCGAGACATGATGCAAGACAGTTCTGAATCCATGCAACCCTGCCACAGGATTCCCCTCAAGTGTGGCTGTGCTTCAAAACCATGTTTAAACATAGTTTGGCCAATGTGGATAAACAAGCACAGCAAAACCTAAATTGTTTTAAAAAACGTTACGCAAAAACTGTGCTCAGTGTGGATGGGGCATTAAGGTTTTCTGGAAGGGTACTTCGTGGATTAGCTGATCATCCTTTCCTATTATTGTTATTTAATGCTTGTTTCAGGATTTCTTTGCTTTATAACTAGACTCTAGTGTTTTTGCTTTTGTGGTACCTTTTTGGTTCTGGTATTAGCAGTATTTTAGAGTAGGATATAATAGTAATCTGTATTTGTCTTTAAAATTTCCCAAGTGTTTTCTAATTTTTTTTTCACTGCAGTTATGTTATTTATTTTTTCAGTGTCTGTTAATACTGCTATGTACTATGTTATGTCTCTTATTTTTTCCTTGTATATCAGAATGTATTTCTTTTTTTTTTTGTTAGCTCTATTGTTGCTCTTTTGGCCCAGGGCATCTCTCAGAGATGCTCACTTTATCCGGACCTCTACTCCCCGCTGAGAACCTCCTCCTTTGGTTCCTCCCAGCAGGACTTCCCAGCCCCCCCGGATCACCCCTGGCAGGGCCTGCCTCACCTACCTGGTGGCTCTTTCTGAAATTAGAGGGTCCATCCTGTGTGGGTGGCACCTTGGACTGTCGAAGAAATGGTCTGGCAATTAGGGATGCAGGGCCAGATCCCTGGGGCCCTCATTGCCTCGCTGGTCCTCCATGGATTTTTTCATTAGTTTCCCCACAGCAGCACGGGTGTGCAATGACATCATGGCACCTGCATGCCAACATCTGCCGCTGCTCCTTCCCTTTGTTATGGCACCACATTACTGCTCTGCCACCTATTTCCATCAGAGCCCATTAAGGAGTTGCAAGAAACCCAGATCCCTTCCCAGGGAAGGGAGAACAGTCCTCCAGACACTCAATCCCTTCCCTACCCTGCTGACCCCTGGTGGCCCGAGTCCATTCCCGAACCTGGGTCACCGGCATGGTGCAAGGTGTGGCGTCCAACTTCTCAACCCTCAGCAACACTGGGCCAGCCAATGATGTATTTCTTTTGTGCATTCTGTTTAATTTTTGTTTTCAATAAAACTCCCCTATTCTTTTTGAGAAGTGTCTTGGGATCTTAACATCCATCTGAACAATGACCAAAACAGGCAGATAGGACCTCAGTTTTATGTCTCATCTGGAAGATGGCATTTCAGGAGGGCAGCACCCCCCCAAATGTGCACTATAGTGTCCGTATTGGAAACACAGAAACATAGAATTTGACGGCAGATAAGGACTGCTTGGCCCACCCAGTCTGCCCATTTCCCTACCTAATGGTTAAGCTGCAGATCCTAGTTAACCAGCAGCCTACTTCTTCCTACCCTCACCCCCTAGAATTGCCTTATGACTGTCCCATGCATGCTTGAATTCCACCACTGTTTTTGACTCCACAACCTCCTCTGGAAGGCCGTTCCCTGCATCCACAACCCTCTCTGTGAAAAAATACTTCCTTAAATTACCTCTGAGCAGCCCCCCCCCATCTTCAAATTGTGCCCCCTTGTTCTTGCACACCTCTTTTTTTGAAACATTCTACCCTCTTGGACTTTGTTGATTCCCTTGAGGTACCTGGAAGTTTCTATCATGTCCCCTCCCCTCCCTCCTTTCCTCGAGGCTATACATATTAAGCTCCTTAAGTCTCTCTTCATATGTCTTCCGGTGTAGACCCTGCACCATTTTAGTTGCCCTCCTCTGGACAGCTTCCATCCTGTCTATGTCTTTGCAGAGATTGGGTCTCCAGAACTGCATGCATTACTCCAGATGGGGTCTCACCAGCTGTCTGTACAGAGGGATAATAACTTCCTGTTTTCTACTGGTGATGCCTCTCCCTATGTATCTCAGTATGCCCCCAGCCCTCCTTGCTGCCCTCTCACATTGCTTGCCCACCTTTAGGTCATCTGATATGACTACCCCCAAGTCCCTTTCCATTTTTGTTGTTGTTAGTATCTCACCCCCCATTGTGTACTCTTTCCCTGGGTTTTTGTTTCCCAGGTGCATTACCTTGCACTTCTTAGCATTGTATCTAAGCTGCCATACATTTGACCATTCCTCTAACCTTGCCAAGTCCCTTCTCATCCTTTCCACCCCACCTTGTGCATCAACTCTGTTGCAGATCTTTGTGTGATCTGCAAAGAGACATACTTTTCCTTCCAGTCCCTCTGCAATGTCGCTTATAAAGACATTGAAGAGGACCGGTCCTAATACTGAACCATGCGGTACCCCACTAGTAACCCCCTTTTCTTCAGAGTGGACTCCATTTACAATTACTCTTGTGTCCTATTCTCCAGCCAATTCTTTACCCAGGCTGTCATCTTGGGACCCACTCCCAGGCTGGCTAACATGTATATTAATCTTTTGTGTGGGACTGTGTCAAATGCCTTGCTAAAGTCTAGGTAGGCCATGTCCACAGCCCCCTCCCTGATCTACTACTTTGGTCACCCAGTCAAAGAAATCTATCAGATTCGTCTGACATGACGTTCCCGCTGTGAATCCATGCTGCCTTGGGTCCTGTGCCCCTCTGGCCTCTAGATACTCAACAATTCTTTCCTTCAGAAGTAATTCCATCATTTTCCCTACCACTGAGGTTAAACTAACAGGTCTGTAGTTTCCTGCTTCTGTCTTGCTCCCACTTTTGTGAAGGGGAATCACATTTGCCCTCCTCCAGTCCTCGGGTACCACCCCATCCTCCCATGATTTGTTAAAGAGGGGTAGTCAGTGGTGTCACTAGTTCTACCCTTATTTCTTTTAGAATTCTGGGATGAATCCCATCAGGCCCCATTGCTTTGTCCACCTTCAGTGTTAAGAGTTCTTTCAGAACCCTTTCTTCTGTAAATGGGCTGGTATCAACTTCTGTATCCAGTGTGTTTCTACTGTTTGTTTTAGGTACCACCCCCTCTTTCTTTGTAAATACTGAGCAAAAATATTTGTTTAGTATCTCTGCCTTTTCACAGTCACCCCCCTGCCCACCCTCTCTCCCCTTTATTAAGCCTCACTATCCCTCCCTTGGTCTTCCTTTGCTCCCTGATGTACCTATAAAAGGTTTTATCCCCCTTCTTAACTGTGTTGGCTAGCTTTTCCTCGGTTTGGGCCTTTGCTGTTCAGACTGCCTTCCCAGCTTCCTTTTGCTTTAACTGATACAGTTCTCTGTCTTGCTCCTTCTGTGATTCCTTGTACTTCCTGAATGCTTTCTTTTTCTCTTGAACCTTCACTGCCACTTCCTTTGAGAACCATAGTGGTTTCTTACATTGTTTTGTTTTGTTTATTTGCTTCACACAAAGGCTTGTTACCTCTGTGATGGCAGTTTTATTATTCACCATTGTTCTTCCACCCTCCATCCTGCCCATTTGCTAGTGCATTCCTTAGGCACTCACCCATTTTGGCAAAGTCAGCCCTCCTAAAGTCCAGTACTTTGCCTTTGTATGGCTTGACTCTATTGCTGTGTTTATTGTGAACCATACTGTTCGATGGTCGCTAGTTCCCAGATGGCTACCCACTTCTACATCTGTGATCCTCTCTTCATCTCCATTTGAGAGAACCAGGTCTAAGATTGCTCCCTCTCGAGTGGGCTCCAATACTAGTTGTCTAAGGCATGCTCCCTGTAGGGCATCTAGAATAACCCCACTCTTCGAAGTGGCTTCTGCAACTACACTCCAGTTAACATCTGGCATATTCAGATCACCCATCAGCAATATCTCCCCTTTTTCTGCCATTCTAAGTATACTTTCTATCATTTCCTTGTCCATTTCCTCCCCTGAGACGGGGTCTGTATACAACCCTGTGTGGATTGTGTGGTGCCATTGCCGGTCTCCAAATTTACCCACAGTGTTTCTTCTCCTCCCTGTTTTCCGTTTTGTTCTGTTGCTTTGATTCCTTCCCTTATGTAAAGAGCTACTCCTCCTCCTCTTTTACCTGCCTGTCCCTCCTGTAGATAGTGTATCCTGGTATGTTTACGTCCCAGTCATGGTTTTGTGTGTACCATGCTTCTGTGACTGCCACAATATCCAGATTTTCCTCCTCCATCAAGGCCACTAATTCAGGAAGCTTGTTACTCAGCCTACGGGCATTGGTACTCATTGCTCTCCATTTTTTGATGGCTTTACCTTCTGTTGCAGCATCCCCCACTGACCTTTCTACCTCGGTCTTTTTCTCATTTAGTACCCTGTTTTGTAGGGAGAGGCTGGGATTTTCCTGATGTTTATCAGTGCCTCCCCCCTTGACTAGAATTTTACCCTAAGTCCCTGGTGTGGGTCTAGAACCCACAGACTGATGAGTTTCCAGCCTCAGAGATGAGTGTGCAACCTGCTGAGCCACTGACACTGCTGTTGATTGTTGGTTGCCAGTAGATACTAAAGACTAATAAAAACATGCTGAGGTTATAGGGTGTACCACTAGGCACAAGGGACTCAGTAAAATGGTTAGGGTGACTGGACAGTTACCACTAGACACCAGGGACTAGTTAAGTGGATGGGGTGGGTGAGGGAGTTTCCACTAAACACAAAGGACTGCATCATTCAGATTTTCTTATGGGGCAAGGAAACACATACAATATGTCATCTATTTTGTTAGGTTTTGTTTTGGGTTAATTAAATTGTTTTTAAATAAATATAGTTTATTTCATTCCAGTATAACAACATGTAATAATGTATCTCTTTAGGAAGTTACTTCATTATGACATAACTCATCCCTGGTGTCTAGGGAGACCCCCATAACCCACCTCCATCACTTTAATCATTCCCTGTTGTCTAGTGGCACCCCATTTTCTCACCATCCCTGACTCATTTCGTTAGTCTCTGGTATTTAGTAGTAACCTCCTCATTCCTCAGTGCTATAACAAATAATCCATGGTGTGTAGTGGTACCCCTTCTCTCAGGCATCACATCCTGTTTCAAGCAGACCCCCCAATATCTAGTGCCATTGCTTCCCTAATCTCTCCTGTCCTATTTCAAGCAGTCCCTGATATGTAGTGTTTTTTTAATCAGTGTATGAATAGTGTGTTGAATGTTCTTATGAATTAAGTTTTTCCAGTGCTATCATTTCTGTCCTTTTTAGCTATAATATTGTATTACTGTTACAGAAAATCTCATTCTCAATTAGAGCTGAACTCTCAGCAGGTGTGCATGTTCTAAATGTTACAGGCAACTGTCAGTCAACAACTCACTATAAGGGATACAGCAGCTAAGTCGCCCATATCAGCATATGCAGAAATGTTTCATACAAGTTTTAATATAACTAAGGCAATAGATTAAAGCAGTCCATGAAAACAAACATGATTGTGTCATGTTATTATAGTGGCACAATAACACCACCATAGTTAGAGTTGAGCAGAGGTTTCTATATTAAACCCCAAACTTTGCAGTTTAATAGGTTCACAACTGTTCAATGGATTTACATGAAAGTTTTGTTCCAGTCAGATGTGTGGATTCCGAGATCAAGATAGCAAAAAAGTGGAAAAATAGTAAATTTTTTTTTTGTCATTACTTAGTGTATAGACAGTTTGGAATTTTGCTCTGAATTTTCTGGGTATAAAGGGCATGGGCCAAAATGGTGCCTTTCACTGGTTTGGTAAAACTATATTAATATATTCCAAAGTTATAAAAAATTAATATTTTGGTTCTGAGCATGTTCAGTACGATTTTTTGAATAGTTGCTTGGAACGATAAAATAAATTGGTCCATATGAAAAAGGATAATTTTTCATATGGGGCAATCCTTATTTTGTGAGAAAAAAAATTATTTTTCATGGGAAAAAATTCCCTTTTTTTTTTTTATAAGGCCCACATCTTGTTTCCATTTTTTTTTTACAAACATTCTTTTGAAAACCTGTAAAAATGAGACCCAGCAGAGACACCCACACATGCATCTTGCTAATCAGGACCCTGTTAGGTGAATTCTGGAGTTACTTTTGGTAGAAATGACCCAGAAAGGTGTTTTTATTATACATTTAAAAATCTTTTTTCATGGCTCAATTTTCTTTTTCTGTATGGCCATATGAATAAGGAATTGGGCCAAATGAAAAACAATCCCTTCATGCACAAAAAAAAAATTTGGATTTAGTTTGTTTTTCAGATTCTTTTTTCATATGAATGAAACAACTTCTTGAAAAATGATCTCTTCATACAAAAAAATCTGAAAAAAAAACAAACCTAAGTCCAAATTATTTTTTTGTATGAAGGGATTCTTTCTCATATGAATAAAAAAAAACACATGAAAAAGGATCCCTTCATACAAAAAAGGAAGGTTAAACAAAACTAACTCCAAATTCTTTTTTTGTATAAAAGGATTTTTTTTTCATATGATGGGATCCTTTTTTGTGAGTTTTTTCGTTCATATGAAAAAGGATGACTTCATATGAATATGAAAAAAGAAATTGGACTTAGCTTTTTTTCAGATTCTTTTTTTGTATGAAGGCGTCCTTTTTTGTGAGGTTATTTTTTCATGAGTTTTTTATTCATACAAAAAAGGATGCCTTCATACAAAAAATAATTTGGACTTACTTTTTTCACATTTCAACTTACTCCTTCATTGCTTGCACTTATGGGACAATCTATACATCAAAACAAAGGTATTCATGAGTACTACAAGAATGACACATATCAACCCCCCCAATAGGGACCATATAAAAAAACATAAAAATGAAACATTCAAAATTCTCATAGGATAACATTGGAAGTTTAACAAGCCATACAACCAAGCAAATAAATTGTGTTTTGGGAGAATCTATGGAGGGATGGAAGTGTAGGGTCCCAAGGGCCCTGTGCTTCCATAGGCAAATGGATATGTTCATGTATGTCCTGATGGGTCCTACGTGAATTAGAATATGACTATATTATCTCAAAAAGTAAGGAAATTCTTTGCAAAAATCTTGATAATGCACCAGTTAGGGCTCAGACTAAAGTGACAAAAGTAGGGAAATGTGATGTTAGGGTTCTCAGGCAGCAAAAACCTAAATGTCTGTAGCCTCCCCTTTAAGCTCCTGGAACTAGAAGCATGGGTGTTCCTGTATAAGCCTTATGTGTTAGGTATCTCTGAGACCTGGCTTAAGCCTTACCATGCTGATGCTGCTCATAAACTCCCTGGTTACACCCTCCTTTGTCAAGACAGACCAGGAAGAAAAAGGGGTGGAGGTGTGGCACTGTATGTTCAAGACCATATCTCTGCCACATCTATCAGCTGCTCAACTCCCACCTCCCTGAGTGAGTGGCTCCTGGCTGAGATTATCCTGGGTACATCTAAAAAAATTCTACCTTGATTGCTGTTATAACCCCCGGAGGCACCCCTGGTCTAACTAACTTCCTTGAGGGCTCAGGTAGTCTCTCTCCTTCCAGAGATATCATCATTCTTGGAGATTTCAACCTTAACTGGTTAGACGCTCCTCAACCTGAGTATGCAATCTTATTAAAGAAGCATCACTTGGAGCAAGTCATCTCCTCCCTGACAAGACACAACTCCCATTCTCTAAACCATACCTTAATTGACTAGATTGCCACAAACCAGGTAGACATGCTCCTTCAGGTGGGCACTATGTCTGATTCTATTACTGACCACACCTCAACGTACATTGTTTTGTGCACCAAGGCAATTCATCCTCCCCAGAAACTTCTGTTGTTCAGAAACTTCAACTGCCCTGATCTTGAACATGTACTCAGGGATGCAAAGGCTATCAACTGGAATGATCACTACCTACACAGGGACATCTCAGCTGTGGTTGTTTTTCTCTCTGTTACCCTCCATAATCTGCAGCACAAACATTTCCCCCTCACAACTAGGAGGGTTGGGGGGGCTGCACCCATTAGCTATTGAAGGAACTCCTAGCTCAAATGAAGAATAGGGATAGTAAGTGGAGAGCCTACAAATCATCTCCCACCCCACAACTCTGGAATGAGTACATGAAATTGCGCAATTCTTGTAAACAGGCGGCAAGCTCTCTAATGTGCAAATTCTTTCTAAACTAATAAAATTCCCTCAGTAATCCTCATACTTTCTGGGCCTCCTTAGGTTCAGTACTAAACAACAAAAATAGCAAGCATATTACTCAACTCGCATCACCTTCAGACCCCATCTCTGATACGGTTATGGTTGCAGATACCTTTAACAAAATGTTTACTGATCTATCCTCTTACCTCTGCAAACTTTCGACTCAGCCTACCCCTGATCTAGAAAAGCAACCTGGCAGTATCTCTGACTCTTGAAATTATACCCTACCACCTCCTTCCTACTTCAGGGCCATTGGGCTGAATGTCACTACTAAACTATTAAAGACTTTACCTGCCAGAGATAGCACAGGCAGTGACAGACTCTACCTCATGTTTCTCAAGATTATCTCCTCAGCCATTGTTAAACCACTTACCTCCTTATTTAACTTGGCCCTCTCATCTTCTACTGTGCCTAATACTTGGAAAGTAGTGCACAAGGTGCATGTTTTCAAAGCAGGTGATCCCCTCCCCCAAAAAACTATAGACCCATCTCCCTCCTCCCACACCTCAGCAAATTACTAGAAACAATCATTCACTACCAATCACTGGGACATCTACAGAAATATAACCTCCTTTGCCCCCTCCAGCATGACTTCTGTAAGCATCATAGTACCTCCTCTGCACTGGCCCTCTTCTCTGACCACGTTCTTAGAAATATGGATAAGGGCAAGGCCACAGGAGTGGCATTCGGGTACCTCTCTAAGACCTTCGACCTTGTCGACCACCAGCTTCTACAATCCGCACTACTTCATTTTGGAGACTGCAGTGTGCTTCCATAGTTATCTCTCTGACAGGTCTCAGGCTGTACAAATAGGTACAGAGTTTTCTTCTACCCTACCTATCCACACAGGAGACCCCATGTACTTAAATGCTCTCCCTGCTGATTACCTAAATTGCCTCACCCTCCTTTATGCTGATGACTTAGTCCTCTATCACAGTGATAACTCACTTGATTCCATCTCATTCACCCTCTCACGAAACTTTGCCTCCGCACATCATTGGTTCCTTTCCAACAAGCTCCTAGTCAGTGAAAAAAAGACCAAGTCAATGCTCTTTGGCTCAAAACCTTTCATTGCTATGGTCACTAAAACCTCCTCCTCCCTCTTGGTATGCACCCAATGGGCTCCACCCCTTGAAAATGTCACCTCTTTCAAGTACCTTGGTGTTACTTTTGATGCCTTCCTTTCTTTCTCTGAACATGTATCTAACACTGTGTGGAAAATCCATCAAAATGTAGGTGCCACCTACCATATCAAGCAGTTTCTGTATCCTGAAGATTATCTTGCTATCACTCAAGGAAACCTAGTGCCCTTCCTTGACTACTACTCCCCTGTCTATTCCTCTGTGTCCTCTTCCCTACATTTTCGGCTAAATACTATCTATAACTCTATGTGCCGCTTTTTTTCTCCAAGCCTCCTACTCCACCCACCATTGCATGCTCTATCAGTCCCTAGCGTGGCTCCCCTTGCAATGTCACTTTGAGTATGCCATAGGGTGCATATTGGATAATGCACTCAGGTGTCACAAACTGTCCCCCTATTCCTCATCACTCACTCACTAGACAGCCTCTAGGTGCCTCAGGATATCCTCAGTCTCTCCTCTGGATGTACTGTGTGTCTCTACTGTAATGGGGAATAGGGCCTTCTTGGTCTCTGCACCCACCCTATGGAACAAGCTTCCATCATTCACTCATTTGCTCCCCCACCTGTCCTTCAAAATGAACCTAAAAGCCTGACTTCTATCTGAATCCACCTGTAACTGTGTCCTGACAATAAGTAGTGCCAGTAAACTGCCTTAACTTATGATTTTGTGCTGTCCCCACAATCCCACTAACCTCTGCTTCTCCATCTCCCATTTTTGTTGTCCTTACACCCTAGCATTTCTATGCATCCCTCAGTTTTGCCCCCATGTACAGTACTGACCTCCTAGCAGTTGTGGTGCCTGACTCCTGAACCTGCATTGTCTTCCTATCATGAGTGCCAGTCTATTTCAGCAGAAAGACTATTTTGCTTGTGTATAAAATACTGACTATTTCTTGTTCCATTCATTTGTTTTGTAATCTGTTATTGTTACTGCTGGTATTACTTTTATGTTTTGTTCAATAGATATTGTATCTCTATTGACTTCTATGAGGTTTTGAATTGTCCACTATATTATTACCAATGTGTATAATTTACAACTGTCTCTGTATTTCTACTGCTATTGAAACAGATTGTTGCCACCTTGTGGCCCGGGTCATGTCTGAAAATGATCCTTTGGATCAGCACACTTAGTCGGTTACCAAAGACATAAATAAATATAAATAAAAGGAAAAACTATTACAGTTTCACCTCTCCTGAGTCTTCGCAAATCAGGCCTGGGGTGTTTCTTGGGGCAATCATCCCTTCTGCTCTCCCCATTCTCATATAGTCTGAACATCTCAGCTTCTTTACTGATGGAATGGGAAGAGTGTTAGGGTTCACAACCCCAAGAAACACCCAAGGACTGATTTGCAAAGATTTAGGAGAGGTGAAACTATAATATAGTGTATGGGAGACCGCTGTTTCACATGGAAATCAGCAGAATCTTAGTGTTGTTGTACCATTGTTGTGACATCAAGAGGTTGTTGTGCACTATTGTACCCTATTAAGTACGTCACTACAATGATAAAACAAGACTGAATGTTGGCACGCACTGATGCTTCTGCCTCTGATCACAGTGCGGTGTTCAACTGTCTTCCAATCACTGGCAAAACTAGCTTATGGGCACAGTACTGTGAGAGCAACTGGCAAGGAAGACGTGAAGAGACACTGTGGACTCCAGCATAAAACAGTGTGGTTCTTCTGATTCATTTTATTCATAAAAAAAAAAAATCTAGCCTATGTAAGCGGCGCATGGGAGGGGGGCGGAGTATGGCTTGTTCAAGGTAGTCAGGTGAAGGACAGCCACGTAACACTCCAGAAATGCTCAGATCTTGTTTAACTGTCATCCATACACTATAAAAGACAATGGATGGGCAATAGTAAACAACAACACCACTGAGTTCACTTCTTGAGATTTCATGACAATGTTTACTAGGTTGTCATGACAACCTCTTGAAGTGAACACAGCTTTGCTATTCACTATTGCCCATCCATTATCCTCTCTGTTTTTTCCTTTTGCTGCCTGCTGGGTGAGGATAGGGTGTTAGGGTTGTGAAGCCCAACACCATATTTCCCTACTATTGTTGCTTTAATCTGAACCTTAACTGGTGCATTAATGAAGTTTTTTTTGCAAAGAATATTATACTTCATTTGAATCATGCATCAAGTTCAATGCTTTACATCTTTCAGCTCTCACAAAATGTATCACAGTGGGATGAAATATCCCACAACAGAGCACCATAGCTATTTTTAAGATAAATACTTTGTGACATGAATGGGCACTTAAATAGTAGAAAGTGATGCAAACAGGTGCTACCTAACTTTATACCTGCATCATTTCCAAAATAATTGTTCCCATTTTAATTTCTCCTGAAGCCAAGCTGTGTGTCTGGTGCGTATATTAATCCCACCCCCCCAGGCCACCTTTAAATACTCTTCCTCCCCTTCTAGTCTGGAAGAACTCCCTCCTCATTGGCTCTTCCTTTGCTGCTTGAATATCTAGACTTCGGCTCCAGATGCAGATTATACTTGCCTAAACCTCTTGCCCTCCTACCTGTTTTCTTTGGTCTCTCTCCTCAAAGGCCCTTCCTATTTTGCTTAAATCCCTAGATTTAGGTATCAGGCTTAGATAATTTTACCTTATCTAAATTTATCCCGAACTACTCATATACTTTCTAAGAACCCTTCACCTCTTTATGAAATGAGGGCTGCACTGATGCTGCATCTTTTTGTTGGCTTCATGTTCTGTTCACCCACTCCATGCTCTGAGCCACCTAAGTTGGGAACCGTTTCACCAACATGCAAGCCACCTGCTGATTTTCATACCCTGTTACCACCGCCCTTCTATTCACTATCTCATTGGCATACAGGGACGGCAGCGTCCCTTCCCTGCGGGCCTATCGACAACTATAAATTCCCACATCTTCTCTGTTCTCCTCATCTCTACCTCTCCAGGGTTATGATTTTCGCAACTCTACACTCTATTGGGGCACAATGTAGTCACACTGAAATACGGAAGGTACCCATCGCAAACATTATTGTACCAAGTCCTTTAGATTGCTGCTAAACCCACTTATTAAGATCCTCATGTTGCTGCTGCTTTGCTCAGGATCAGTTTAGCTAAATCCAGGTCCTCAACTACCAATTCAAGTCCCCTGCGACTTAGCTCACCTTAAAGGATTGCGCACCATACATCTGAATGTGTGTAGTCTTTTGAAAAAATTGGATGCCATCCATGCCTGGATCTCGCATACTAAGCCGGATGTCCTGGTAATTACAGAATCCTGGCTCAGACCGTCAACCCTAGACACTGAGGTGAATATTCTCTCCTATAATATGTTTCACGCAGACAGACCAACAAGAGGGGATGGTGTTGGCATCTATGTGCTGGATAAATATACCGTGTCTATTACTGACTCCACTTCTGTTGCTAAGGAATTTGAAAGTTTAACCATTAAGGTCCAACTTGCATCCTCCTCATTGCATATCATGGGCTGCTATAGACCCCCTTCTGCAGGCCTCCATCTGTTGAGCCATCTAACCAAATTCTCAAGCAATACACATGCTGAAGTAGTTGTCCTGGGAGACTTCAACATGGATCAGTTTTCCGATATCTCCACACCACTTAAAGAACTACATGACACCTTTGGGTTGGTTCAGCTTATTTCCGATGCTACACGACTGAACAGATCTAACCTGAGTAAAAGCTCATTGGTGGACATCATTCTCGTGAATAAACCACACTTAATTTCTCACTCAGGTGTGTTCTTCTCGGACATCAGTGATCATTGTCTCATTGCTTGCATAAGGACTGCATCTAAACCTAATTCTTCTTCCAGGTACACCTTTAAAAGATGTGTGCGTAATCTTGACATCAACGCCCTCCTTGAGGATCTCCGGGAGTCCCTGCTTTGGCAGGAATTTTACCTGGCCAGAACAGTTGAAGATGCCTATCATTCTTTTGAAACCATTATGTTAAACACACTTGACACGCATGCCCCCATAGTCAAAACCTGGATCAAGAAAACATCCTTCTCCTGGTTTACTGTAGAGCTGAGAACAGCCCTACATAGTAGGGACAAATTATGGAAAAAAGACCGGAAAACAAAGCTCTCTGAAGACTGGGCTGCTTTTAGGACTGCTAGGAATTACTGCACATTCCTAATCAGAACTAAAAAGGCGTTCATCTACCAAATATCACTGGCTTCCTCTGCTAATTGTCCCACAAAATTTCAGAGAACACCCAAAGATATCAAAGGTCATGTTCCCACTGGGTCTTTTCCCTCAAAAATCTTGAAAGGTGACACACTCATCACTGATAAAGTAGAGATCCTTGATCTATTGAATGACCATTTTGCTACTGCAGGACTGGCCTTTGACTCCTCACCAGCCAGTCACCATCGCACCCAATCCCTAGCACAGGTAGCATCAAAACCCCACCACTCCCCATCTGCCTCCACTTTCTCCTTCCATCCCATCTCCTTCTAGGAGGTTGAGGATTTGCTACTGCACCTGGACGTCGGGAAAAGTGCTGGTGTTGACCATATTGAACCATACTTCCTAAAGATCAGTTATCGTGTATTGGCTGTTCCAATCATGCACCTCTTTAACTTATCTCTTTCACAGGGTGCTTTTCCTATGATATGCAAGACAGACCAAGTGATCCTCCTGTTCAAATCTGGAGACCCAACTGACCCCAATAATTATAGGCCCATCTTGCTACTACCTATTCTCTCCAAATTGCTTGAAAAAGTAGTTAACTCACAATTTAGAGATTATTTAGACTCATCTAACCTACTCAACCCTGCTCAGTCAGGCTTTAGGCCCCGTCATAGTACAATTACTGCTCTTACAAAGGTAACAAATGACTGGCAGAAAGCCCTAGATGATAAACTATCAGTGTGCGCAGTCTTCCTTGACCTAAGTAAGGCCTTCGACACTGTAGATCATGATCTGCTTCTGAATACCCTTCACACCATTGGCCTAGACAAGGCATCCCTGAGCTGGTTCTCCTCTTACCTCTCTGGATGCATTCAGCAGGTAAAAGTTGTGGGTGTCCTTTCCCCACCCAAAACCCATCAATAGAGGGGTACCCCAGGGTTCCATCATGGGTCCACTGCTTTTCACGCTTTACAGCAACAATACTGACCTAGGGACTACATCCTCAGACATTCATCGATTCGTGGATGATACTGTCCTTTACTTGTCTAGAACTACTCCTGAGCAGGCACGTACAGATTTGCAGAAAGATTTTAACATCCTGAAGCTCAATTTGCTTAAACAAAAACTTCTGTTAAATGCTAAAAAAAAACAAGGCAATGCTCCCGACTCCGAACAGCTCGGCTCCATTACCGCCTATAGCAGGCTTTGCACAACTGATCACTACGTTGCTTGGTGAACCCCTTGACTATGTTGATAAATTTAAATACCTTGGAATGTGGATTGACTGCCTTCTGTCCTTCTTGGATCATGTAGATGAGCTTGCAGAGAAACTGGTGTATTCTACAGCTTGGTGTATTCTACAGAATCAAGCACCTTCTCACCTGTGAAGCTAAGAGGAGGCTGGTCCAAGCTATATTTCTATTATTATTGGACTACGCCGACTTCATCTACAGTCAAGTTCATGAGATAGCCCTATCCAAACTTGATGTTCTTTATCACAGAGCCCTTCGCTTCATTTCTGGGGCGCCTTATTCTACCCATCACTGCGACCTGCACTTGATTGTGGGTTGGCCGTCTCTTGCTTTCAGGAGACAAAGGAACACTGCCCTTTGGACCTACAGAACAATTGTCAAGATGTTGCCCCAGTATATCTCCGACTGTCTGCCCCTATGTGCCTCGGGTAACTATGCCCTCAGAAGCCACTCTTATATCTCCCTAATGATTCTGAAGGTAAAAACCCACTTTGGCAGAGCATCCTTTAGCTTTACCCTATCCCAGACATGGAACAAGCTTCAAAAAAACTCTAAAATAAGCAATTCCCACAAATGTCCCCAAATTCAAACTCCTCTATGCAAGACTTTTCTCTGAGCACTGTGAGTGCTACTCCTGATGTGCTTTGTCAGCCTCTGACACTCTTAAATCAACCTTACCTCTTATATGATCCACCTAAAACATTCCTCTCCAGGACTCTACTTCCTGTTTTCTCCTAGGCCCTACCTTGCCTCTGATGCTACGTATTGTTCATTACCAACATTACAGGGTATACATATGTATTGTTCAATACTAACTTTTTATGAGCAAATCATCTATATGTTACTTGTTTATCCAATTTATGTATACTGTATATTTGTATATTATATATGCTGCTACATATTTTTACTTGCTGTTACACTTGTGCTGCTCTGTACTAGGAGTAGTATTGTTGTTCCTGTTTATGCATATGTATATCCCTTACTTATCCGATGACATGTCTGTATGCCCAGGCCCACCTTGGAAATGAGCTTGCTCAACAGTGCTTCACCTGGTAAAATAAAGACTGATTGATTTGAAAATATTTTGAGAAATGTATAGCTCAATAGGTGCACTGAGTGTAATATCAGTGAATCTGTAAATGTATTCTGTCATCAAATTATAAAATGAAGCTTTTTTTGGCTTGATGTCATGGGGAGCATAATGTTCTTTTTAGTGTGTCAGTATTAGAGATGGACAATGTCAGCAAATTTCACTCCACAAATAAATTTGTGAATTTGGTTCAATTTGCTAAGAACAATACACAACATTTGTGCAATTCATGGGGGGGTGGATCAACCGAAAAGTGCAAAGTTTTGTCGTGAAGTGCTGAATTTTGAGAATGAAATTATGCACATTGTGGCAAGAACTTTGTGATTCAGGCAAAGTCGAAGTTCTCAGATCTGGCAAAACTTTGCAAAGCTCTGTGAAGCGTGCATTTTCACCACTTCATGCAGACTTCGCAGGCGAAGTTAAACTTCACCATATCTCTAGTCAGTATATCACAATACTTGCAGTGAGGTCAGTTAAAAAAAAAACTTAAGCAAGCTGTTCAACTGGCACAATAATATTGTATATAAATATAGCTTCATGAGGAAAATTCAAAATGGATCAATTGAAAAGTACTTCATTAAATGACAAATGATTAATCCCATTCTGTTAATTCAAATTCAATGGGCCTACGCAACCAGAGAAATGTTATGCTTGTACAACTGTGATTACTGTTTGGCCATTTGCACTATCTATTCCACAGGGAATTACAACCACCTTGTAGGTGTACTGAAGGCAAGGAACCTTTGTAGAGGGTTCCAACCCTAGAGGTACCAAGGGAAAGATTCCCTTGGGTAAAGGTACATTAGGAAGGAGCCCCCGAGGATAGAGGCATGCCACTGAAGGTGGAGGGGAGGATAGTGGGGCAAAGAAAAAGTGCTGCAGAAGGAGGCTGGGAGGAACTGCTTATATAGCTCAGGAAGGGAATATGGCTGATTGCTCACCCCATTGAACTACAGGCATAGTCTTTCAATTCAATGGGCCTACACAACCAGTGTAGAGTTATGCATGTGAAACTGTGATAACTGTTTGGCCATTTGCACTCTCTATTCCATGAGGAATTACAACCCTTGAGTTATACTGAAGGCAAGGGTTCCACCCTTTGAGGTGCCATGGGAAAGATTCCCTTGGCTAAAGGTACCTTAAGAAGGAGCCCCAAGAAGAGCATTGAGCAGTAAATGTTGACTATGAGGTAGAGAACCAGATTGACAACAATGAGACAGCTTGATAAAATACAAATGAGATGCACAGGTTGTCAGAATTGCACTGATAAAATGGATTGCACTGATAAGATCAGGGGGCTTCCTAAGGAGAAAGGAAATGGTGAATATGGCCACCATCTATCTCAATCCAACAGTGGAAATCTACCTAAGGAAACTTGGGAATATACTATAAACAACTAACTACATAGTATGACCTTTGGCACAGAGCAGAGGGAAAAACCCTTTTAAAAGGAAAAAAAAAACACTGGGGATCCAAGGCCTATGTCGCCTTCCCCTCCAGGCAGGGGGTAGTTTATTTAGTGACAGCTCTGCTGCTGCAATTTAGAAACCCAGTCCAAGGGGAGGAAATATTCCAATTTGGTGGAAGCTGTCAGGATCCCTCTAACAGGAATGGTGTAAAGGGTTCCAAGCAGCCTCTGCAACCCTTAGTACTCTTAAAACAAGAGGGGACCATAAGGTGGAAGGGAGGAAGAAAGCAATGACTGTTGAGGCATTCAGCTGGCCTACTGACTAAAACAGACTAGGTGAACTAGAAACAGTTGTAGGGAGACTAGCTTTCAAAGGTGCCACAGTGGCACCAGAGCCAAAGGGGCACTCTAGGGCTTAAGGGCCCCACCCTTCAGCAGCTGAAGTCTTAAATTGTACATCAAGAGGGGCCGTTAATGAGTTAGACTGAAGCTCCACCTGGAGTGAGGACATTCCCATTATTGGCCAGATGAGAAGGACCCCAACCCGAGCTTTATATGCTCAAGAAACAGACTTCATTGATGCAGTGCAAGATCATCAGCTACAGGGCAAGCCCTGAGCCAGAAAAGGTAATGAAAATGGTTGGCGTGCCTCTGATTTATGAGTCAGTGCATGAATCAGCTTCAATGTGCTAGATAGAAGGAGGCCAGGTGAAGCCAGTGGCCATAGATTAGGTAGCAGGTTATTGATGAGGAGGCCAGGCAAAGTCAGCAGCCACAGATTAAATAGCAAGTTAATAATAAGGAGGCTGGGTGAAGCCAACAGCCTGGGTAATGTAGGAGGCTAAAGTGTGAACCAGCATTCGGGGGTAAGTGGTAGCAGCTAGCAGAAAGCAAGCCACCAATTCCATTAAGAAAACCAAGTTAATGGTGACATGAAAAGTAGGTGTTTAGGAAGTGAGAGGCTGAGATACCAGTAATTGAATCAATGAGGTTTAACATAATGAATCAATGAGGTTTAGCAGTTGATTGCTATAGTTTCAGCATGAAAAGTGAATTGATATGAGTGGAATGAATACCTTAGATGCCATTAAGGTGGAGTTAGATTCTTCCAGTACAGTATTTGCAATACAGTAATAAAATACAATAAAAATCTTGAAAGCCATGAAGGCTGTGAGGATAATGTATTTATGCATGTATAACTGAAAAACCATGTAGGCAAGGAGCAGCGAGAAGTAGGGTGATTCATATAATTTACATAAAGCATACTCCTGCTTCCCGGAGCCATGATGCCCTGCCGTGACAGCACAGTCCCCCTCCATAGGAATAATAGGAAGCCACAAGCAGAGCAGCATGAGCCCAGTCAGCTAATGTAATAGCTGATAGTTTTCAGTATAGCAATGCAGCAGTTGGCTGAGTGGTGCTAGCACTGAGTGAATTAAGAGCAGTTGCAAATAATTAAGGTGGAAAGCACAGGAGACAGATGGCAGGGAAACAACAGTGTGAGCCGAAACATACATAACAATACAGTTGACTGAGGGCTTGCAAAATCTGGTGAGTAAATGGGAGCCTGAGTGCACAGGTACTGGGCAGCTTAAGGTAAGGAAACAACAATATGTGACCTGAAGTACAAATAAGCAATGTATACATAGGGTGCTAGAAAACTAGCAAATCCCCAAAGAAACAAACAAAAGCAAACACAAGAAGGAGCAGGAAGGAAACACACACACAAGGAAGCATGTAGCAGCAGCGATCAAACCAATACTAACCAAAAACAGGAGAAACACAATGAGCAGAAATCAGCACAACCAAGCAGAGACCAAAACACAAGCAACATGGGGGCAAAGGCCCAGCAGGCCCCAAGGGAGAAGACAGACTTACAGAGCCTCTGGCTGGCAAAGAAAAAGTTATTCAGAAGGAGGCTGGGAGGAACTGCTTATATAGCTCAGGAAGGGGGTGTGGCTGGTTGCTTACCCACATTAAACTACAGGCATAGCCTTTCAATACAAACTGTCAAATGAATATCCAAAAATTTTAAATTCTCACATTTTCAGTACATTGGGATTTTTCATGTCTAAGTATTCAAGACACTCATAACTATAAACTAGTCTTTCAACTCATACTAAGAGTTCTAAAATTTTGACATTCTAAATTTATTTTCCATATTCCATATCCAACACAGGAGGGTCTCTAATTTTATAAAAAGTAAAACATTTTGATGCAAGTCTAGATTTGATTTTTTTTTAAACTGAAGTTGTTTACTTGATTGAAAATACGTCTATACTGTATGCACAGTTCCCATATCATTCATAATTATAACAGTGCCTTCCCAAGTTTTTTATGTGCTTGAGTGGCTCAGCTTTGCTTTACATTTCTCCCATACAGAGACCTCAAGGAGGCACTCTACTAACTATAGAGTCGACCGTACATATAAACATATAGACCATATATGAGGAAGGCTTGCTGTATTTAATACCGAAGAACTAGACTGTATTGCAAAATTGGTTTGTTCTGGTTGTAGGGCACTGCAAATTTAAATAAAAAATAATTCAGTATTGCCAGTATAGTTTGGTTGTTGCACAGCTCTATATTAAACCCTACTGTTGAACATCTGGGGTCTGATATTCAAATGTTTATGCAGGCACTAATGGGTGTCTGCTTGCGCAGACTGTGTTTTGCACAGGAGCGCAATATTCAAAAAGAACAGTTGCACATGCTAACAGGGTTCGCGCACATGCAGAGAATAATGTATGTGGGTTGACAAAGGGAGGGGCGGGGACCAGAATACTCGTGCAACCCAATATTCAGTGCAATTGCGTTGTACAAAACGGGGTTAGCGCCGTCTGTTTGTGCAGTACAAATACCACCGAACAAAACCCATCTTACTCCAGGCAACCCAAGAAGCCACTGGAGCAACTGCAGCCAATAGCCATGTTGGTGGTGGGACAGCACACCTACTGTCTGGTGGACAGTGGCACACACCACCCTCTGAACCCTGGCCCCATTAAAAAAACTATGTCACTAGTGTCCCATGCACCCCCCACCCTCCGATCCTTGGTTCTGATATTTGTGAATGATGGCCACCAGGCTGGGTGTGCTGTTGGTTGCTCTGTAACAGCTGTAGTTGCAGTGGAGCATTTCTAGCATTTTTTTTGAAGCATTTTAATACTGCTTTTTTTTTTCTAAAGTGTATACAGTATTCTTTTTATTTATTTTGTTGTGTTCACCTGTTTTTGTTTGCTGCTTTCACTACTCTTGGTGTCTCTATTAGTTGCTTTGAGTGGGACCGTTGGTGCGAGCTGATCTACGGGTCTGTGTGAAAGGGTCTGTTTCTTCCCGACTGTGATTTTCGATCCTGGATTTTCTACCCAGAACGGGAGTCGGGCAGTCCTTTAGCAGACGGAGTTGGTGTTTGCGGTCACTGCGGTTGTCCGCACTTGTTGGACGACTTGGTTGCATTTTCTTTTCCATGACCCTTGGATTACCTACTACATTGTGATATAAGCACTGCTGGTTGGGGGCCTGTTAACTGATTCAGGATTTGATCTGTATGTGGATTGTTCGGTTTAGACGCACTTGGGAAGAGCATTTACTTTGGTGAAGGTCAGCTTTTTGGACTCGGGATTTGTAGTATCTGACATCATGGGCCTTGTAGATTTTTGGCAGTGGATCTGGGGACTGTAGTTGGCTCAATTTGCAGCTGGTAAATTGGCCCATCTAGCCGGTGGCCCGTTTCTGGGCTGTAGCAGCACTGGGGTTAGGCGTGCTCCGCTGGGGAGCCGGTGGTTGATAATCCCTTCCACTAGGGATCCCCGGGGGACCTATTCAGTTGGGTTCCATGGGGGTTCTTTGATAGATGGTGCAGACTGGTGGTAGACCCTGGAGTGGATTTTTGGGCCTCCCAGCTGCAGAACTAACTGGTCCTGAAGAGGATTCCTTGGACTTTCTTCCTGGATTTGGTTCTGGTCAGATCTACATACTTTTTCTTTATTGAGCAGTGAGAGTGTTTGAGACATTATTCATATATGTTTTGCTGTGGAAACCTTGGATATTTTATTTTGCTTTAACTATCAAATCATTCTTTGGTAGTGAGAGTACCATACCAGTTTCTCCAAGCACTGGTAGTGAGAGCGCCAGAGGCCCAGGGACTTTCAGACTTTCTACTGGTGACATTTTTCATGTAAACTCTGTGGTGAAAATTCTGGATTTTTTCTTTTTTTTTTAATTTATTTTTTGATCATTGAACTGTCTGCCTCCCAGGATACCAAACATGCCATCCAACCCTGAGGTCCTGCCCTGGGAGTTAAGCCAAGGAGGAACACCAGGGAAGGTCAGCCCAAAAGTCTGACAGAGTACAGGCGGGGATAGAAAGAAGAAGTTATTCCCGGCACCAAAAAGAAAAAAAAAACAGAGGCAGAGCCTTTTGAACCCTCACCTGAAATAGAGCATGTGGAAGATTCTGTAGAGTTTGACCAGGAGCCAGACATTATACTTTAACCAGCTCATGCTGAAGAGTCCCATTCACCTCCCAGAGAGGAGGAGAAGGATCATGCTCCCTCAGGTGCCCCTGACACCAAAGATGTCCCTTTGAGGTGGTCAGAAAGGCTTATAAAACCCCTCTTGAAACTCGGTTGTGATTCCCCTGGTGTCCCCATTGACCAGCCTTTTATGTGGTGCACCATGAATTTCATGTCACTCCCTACTCAGTACCGATGTTGTATTCAATAACCCTGGGTTATAGTGTGGGAGGCAAAATACTGGGCATTTTGGTTAGACAGGAACCAACAGTCTACCTAAAACTGTTGATGGAAATGATGTTTACTATGCTGCTGTTTATTATGCAGATTGGAATTTAAAGCTAAGTTAGCTAGGAAGCATTTGTCTAGACAGAACTGATAGTGTTATTGTTGCCCATTTTTTGTCTTTTAAGATATCCACCAGACGGAATTCATGTAATTGTCAGAATGGCAATTCATGACCTCAGAGAGAGTGTAACCCCTCTATTTGTGGGAGGCTTATCTGACTGCTTGATCTGCCTCAGGACCCTGCCATGCTCCTTGTTTTCTCACTCCAGCCCCAGGACTGCTAGTAGAAGGGGACCGGAGGAGCCACTACTTGAAGCACTGTATTGCCACACAGGAATGTGTGCACATTCGAGCAGCAGCCTCTCTGCTTGAACATGCAGGCAGCACCAGCTCAGATGTTTTGGTGGCACTACAGTGCCCGACCACTACAGAACTGCAAAGCTGCTCAGTGTCCATCGCAGCACCTCTCTATTGTGCTTTAGTACCAGGGACACCAGCAGGCATCGGGGGGCTCAGAGACACTGGGAAGGGGAGGAAAAGGACTGGGACATATAACACACTGCTCCTTTAAGACAGAGAGTGGCCCCTGCTGCCCAGAGACTGCCTTAAAAAGGAGGGGGGCATGAAAATGGAGATCCTGATGGAGAGCACAAAGCAAATATCCCCTCACCACCATCACCAGATAACAGTATGGGGGCTGCAATCAAAACAGCCAGGACCAGCACACTTAGAGGGGGCCAAAGAAAACAAAGAACTCTGGAGTGCTGGGCTCCATTCAATCAGAGGACCACCATCTTTGTGACCCATGACCCCCTTAGCATCCAATAGAGGGCAGCCAGCCAATGCAAAGGACTATGGGAGGATGATGCAGGATGTCTCTCCCAAATAGACCGGCAGGTTTTTTGAGCAAGTCAGAAGGCAGGACAGGGCAGAAGGACTGGTGGACAACTTTGTCTGCTCAATTAGAGATGAAATGGAGGAAAAGAGATTGTCGTGATTTGGAGGATCAAGGGCCAGTCTGTGAGAGAGTGAGAATGGTACAGACCTGCTACTAGCAAGAGATAGTCAGTGGCCTGGCCAGTCCAATAAATCCTGTGAGCCTTCTCCAGAGTTCCATCCTATTACTTCCTGTGAACCTTTCCCTGGGTTCATCATTGCCAGAGACTGATCCAGAAAGTTTTGTGTGGAAAAAATTGCTGAAACTGTGAACCAGAAGGACACTGTTGCTTCCAAAAGTTCTTAACTGTTCTGAGTGTACAGTATAGAGATACCTGCACTCCTTCCTAGTCTGCTTTGGAGCCAGGTAAAGGGCCTGCAAGCCTTTACCCAGTGGGGTGGATTGGGGAACAGGGAGCCAAGGGTGTCCGCCTGAGTACAGGTGTGCTCTTGATCCAATGAGGGAGTCTGGGGGTCTGGGGGAGGGGCTCCTTGGGAACAGGGAAGCCACTGCATAATGCTCCTGCTTCATGTTGGTAAGTCAGAAAGACTGTTTCCTGAGGAGTTGAGCCAGAAGAACCTAGCTGGTGTCGCCTGTACAAAAGAATCCAAAGCTCCTGGGCTGCCATTCCATTCCTATGTGCTGCTCCTTGCATCTCCTGAACCGCTATCCTGCCTCCAGTGTACTGCTCCTTAAGTTTTTTGAATTGCTGTCCTGCCTCTGTGTGCTGCATCCAAGGGTCACGTGAGTGCTGGCATTACTGGTGAGAATTTCTATTTTCTCTGTTGGGTTACATTTAGGGTTCAAACTTTTCTTGAAAGGTCAAGCCATTCTGTTGGAGTTTCATTTCAACTTATCAGTTTGTGCTATCACATTATGGCCTGTTTGGGGGTTCAAATGCAAGGTTGCTAAGCTCCCTCAAATGCACCACTGAAAGATCCCGGGCAATGTTACAACCAGACCTGCATCAGGACTCTACCATAACTCTTGGGCACCAAAAGTCTTTTGGCAGTAGTGTTTGTACTTAAATCTATGGTTCTACTAGTGGTACAAGTTACAGAGTATTCCACATCCTGTTTAACCTAGTCCATCTTCATGGGCCCCTTGCTTGGGCATGTGCATTTATTGTTTTATGTATGGTGTATTGCTATATTAAGAAAGTGTTTCTTAATGACTTGCAAGTGCTTAACATAGTCATCCTTATCCGGCTGCCCAGACCTGGGCTTGCCAGTAAACCACTGTTAATTGTCTGTGTTTCTGTGTATGCCCTTAGTTTGTACAATCTGACTGAATTACTATTTGGTAAAGGTAACAACTCTTGGTGGTCCCCAGGGGTGGCCTTGTCCAGTGTAGGGAGGTGGTTAGGTACTGCATCCCAGAGGGTGGTGCGACAGACAACATCTGGCCCACTATTCCTCCCTGGGTGGAGGCACTATGCTTTTTATTATTTTGGGGCGAACCTCCCTACTGCAGTAGAATGAACAAACCTAACCCCCTCAACCAGGTGTGCTACAATCACCAGGTAGGGGTGTGATGTGAACCTGGACATCGCAACAACTATGGGTGGTACAATTACAAGGGAGGACTGTGCCTTTAAAATGCAGCATGTGCAATAAATAGATAGATAGACAGATAGATATTTTATTTATAAAAGTACCCATTTCCAGGGACTCTGGGCACTGTACAGTAAAACAAACAACAATATATATACAATAATTCAGCTTGGAGCAGATTTAAAATTCATCTATCTATCCCTTTCAAATAATAATTAATCAATCAATAAAAGCTTGCTACAAATACATTTTTAAGCCCTTTTTAAAGGCTTCTACTGAGGGAACCTCCTTTAAATCAGCAGGAAAGGAGTTCCACAAGGTAGGCGTTGCCACCGAGAATGCCCTGTCCCCAGAATGCCGCAACCTAACCCTGGGAACTCCAAGGAGGCCTCCCCCAGCAGAACGGAGTGCCTCGGGTGGATGGTAGGGGACAGGGAGATCTTGCAGACAGACAGGTCCCCTTTCATGCAAGATCTTGTAGGTCAAGAGCCCTACCTTGAAGACAATCCTCCACCTGACCGGCAGCCAGTGCAGTCCGTGGAGGGCCGAGGTGATATGCTCACACCATCTCATCCCAGTCAACAGTCTTACAGCCACTTTATGCACCAGCTGTAGCCTGTGGACAGTGACTCCAGATAACTCTAAGTACAGGGTGTGACGTAGACAGCCAGCTCTGAGTGCTCGAGTGCTATATTAATTTTTGCTATTACGTGTGGAATGTGTGAAGGGAAGGGTCAGTTCAGGGAAGGGGCTGTCTTGCTGGAACTGACACATCAAGATCGCCCAGGGATAAGTTCAAAGGACAGGAGGTATTTTAAACTGCAGAGATCTGGGGTGCAATTACCTTGTCAATTTGCTTTCCTCCCAGGATATAAGATTAGCCATTCATAATGTCCTCATGGAGATCCTTTGACTTGCATAGTTGCCAGGGAAGGACTTGTGGGGAGAGGTGCGAAGAAAGGCCAGAGTGGACATTGAAGTGGTTTGATGTCTGAGCCAGGGAGGACCCAAACAATTCTGGAGGATTCGATATGCATTTCCAGGGAGCCCTTGAATTGCATGAATACCCTTTGATGTGTGGATGCCTAGGGCCCAGACAAGGTTTAGGAGTCGGGTGCACTTCTGGTTTGAGTACAGTGACTTACATCAAAAGACTGTTTATATGTGTGTGTGTAGCAGAGCACAAACCAGTTCTAACCAGTTAACCTGTGGAGAGGAAAGTCAGTGAAGTCATCTCATATGTTTTTTTAAATATTTTATTTGGAGACCCTGTACTGTAAAATATAGAGTTTGATACACCAAGGCAGCGTTAGTGACCTCATGAGAAGGCCGGCTCAGAAGTATGTTTAAGTGCCGAAAGAACCTGATAAGAGACACACAAGAAAATATTTCTGTCTGACACAAAAAAATATTTCTGACTGAGGGAGAATCATCACAGTACTGAAAAAGAGTAAGATTAGACAAGTCTAAATGTATGTATTGTAGGAACTGTACTTTTTCCTGTTTGTTTTAAGGCTGTATGTGTTGGGATATATATAGAGGGCTGGATATTCGAAAGGGTTGCACCATGTGCAATAGGGTTGCGCCTGCGCAAGTCCGAAATTGCGCCATTCTGCCATATTCAGCAGGAGGCAGTTGTGCCCCCCAAGTCATGCTGAGCAACAGCGCAATGCTAATGAAGGCATGCTCAACCGGAGGGGGAAGAACCATGCATAAACTGCACAGCCCGATATTCAGCCAGGCTGTGCAGAGTTGTGCAGGTACAGCCCCCAACCTGCGCCTGCACAACTTTGAGCCAAAAAAAAAAGGGGTAAGTTGAGGGCCACCCACAGGTGAGCTGCCACATTGCAGGGCACAACACAGCAGCTGACATCTGTGGGTGGCCCTCCACTTCTTCCCTGTGCCCCCCCTGCAGCCCGATCGTGGGCATAATAAACCCGTGGCCCGATCGCGGGCAGAACATACCTGAACAACCCCCACTTACCCGATCGTGGGCATAACATTAATAACCCCCGACTGTCCGACCATGGGCAAAACAGAACCGATCCCCACCCCCACTAGCCCGATCGCAGGCAGAACAGAAGTTAACCACCCCAAAGACCAATATCCCTGGTGGTCCAGTGGATCACGAAGCCCAATCGCGGGCATTAGATTCAACCCCCAGGTCCAAGTACCCTGGTGATCTAGTGGCCCCCACCCCACCCACACACAGAGCCCCACCACCCCGCTCCCCGTCAGCTGGCAGGCGGCAGCACCCCACCCGCCTGCCGCCCGTCGCCCGCCGACTGACTACTCGTGAGGGCTGCACGCCCATTGGTTCAGAGCAACAGCCAATGGGCGTGCAGCCCATGCCGTACAAGGCAGTCCAGATATGTGAATGAATGGGGTTCGGTTCTGTTTTGCCCACGATCAGGCCAGTCGGGAGGGGTACTAATGTTATACCCGTGATCGGGCCAGTCGGGGGGGGGTGGGTTCTGTTTTGCCAGTGATCAGGCCAGTGAGGGGGATTACTAATGTTGTACCCACGATCGGGCCAATGGGGAGTTTATCATGCCCACGATCGGCTGCAAGGGTGTTGGTCCCGACAGCTTCTGCCTGGCAGGCGCCAGGCTAAAGTCGTCAGATCGGTGCACCTGCATGCTAATGGCATGCAAATGGGGCTATAAGTAGATGCAAATGCCCCTCCTCACGCCTTGCATGAATTATGGCCCCATTTGCATGTCACCTTTGAATATCGGAAATTTGTGCATGGCGCAATGGAACTTGGCACCACCGCATCTTGAATGCTCCACTTGAGCACTTATGTGGCGCAAGTTCCACTGTGCCATGCATTATGACTGTGGTTAGGGGTGATATTCAAAGGAGTTGCTCAATAGCGCAACTCCGTTGAATATCGTCCCGGCCACACCCCAGCGCAACTTTTTTGAGCAGGGCAAGGGCTTGTGCCACAGAATGGCGCAGTTTGAATATCAAGCCCAATTTGTTTTGTAATTATTGTTCTGTTTTGATATTTTTAAAGTAAAGATATTTTTTACAAATGAAACTGCTAGAGTGCCTTGACAATTCTTTTTATTTTAAGTGGAGCTTTTAAAGGTTATAAGTACACTGAGTATGGGCTTATTGTATACCACACTGGGAAATGAATAGAGTTCTCTAAAAGTCTTGCATTGAGTTCTAAGGGTTCATTTGAAAGACCTGGTTGGGTGCCCATAGGCAAAGATATCTGGCCCCCTTAAGACAAAATTATCTGAGCCTGACAATTGGGTACACTAACAAGAGTTTGTCAGTTTGAATCCTTCCAGAGCTTGAGACTAAGGTGACTTGAACCCACAAAACAGACAAGAGGGTTCCCTTGTCTGGCCACTGTACACAAATCATAAGCTCAGAGGTTGGCACTTTGGGAGTAGAGGGCTGACCAGCTGAGCGAGTTTGTGACAGATTGGTTGGCTGCGGTGGCATAAAAAGTTTGGTGGTATAAGCTTCATTGTTCAGAGTGTTAGCTTGAACCCGTTTGGCTCACTTGGGAAAAAAAAGGCAGTGTTTTATTTCAAAAGGAAACAGAACTATATCTCTTGACTTACAGTTAAGTTCCCATCCATTTTTTTTTCTGAAGTGCCAGTCAGTATAGTATTAGTAGTAAGAGAAGAAGAAAATGTCTTCTGACTACAGCAAGCACACTGTAGATTTTTTAAAGCAGTTGTGCGGGAACAGGGAGTACCATTTGGGGTGAAAGCCAGTAAACAGAACCTCATAGAGGCCCTGATGGTAGCAGATACCCAGAGCAGCGAGTCACCAACCATGACTGAAAGGGACCAGACCTCGTGTGGGGCAGAACTAGTGACTAGTGAGGGGTCCTGAGCCGATGAGGCAAACAGCAGGGCTACTGTCAGTGAAGGGTCACAGCAGCAGGGGAAGTCACCAGTATCCTGAATCCAGAGGTGCTCAAGTTGCAAATTGAGTTGAGGAGGATAGAACTAGAGGCAGAGCGGCAACAGAGGGAGGCAGACTGTGAGGAACGTTAGCGGCGGTGAGAGGCACAGGAGAAGAGAGAGAGAGAACACTGAGCTGCAGAGGAGAGGAGAGAGGCACACTAGTGGCAACATGAACTGGAGAAGCTATGGCTCCAACCAGCAGCACCAGAGCAGGTAAGTGGCTTGGGTTTAACTGGGACTGCAGGACGGCATTACAAATTGAACTCTAAATTAATAGCTGAGTTTAAACACAGGGAGGACATAGACGCCTTTTTAAATTCTTTTGAAAAAGTTTGTATTCAGGCTAAAATTCCTAGAGAGTCCTAGAGCTTCCAGCTATCCCGCTAGTTACCGGAAAAGCTCGGGATGCATTGGGTCACATGAACAATAAAGACAGTGATGATTACAGCAAGTAAAAAGCAGCACTACTAAAAAACTTTGAATTAACTGCTGAATCATACAGAGCTAAATTCCATAAGCTCAGGAGAAACCCTGATATGAGCTATAAGGAGCTAGCCACAACACAACGTCAGTTTTTTAAACTTTGGTGGAAAGGAATTGAGACAAACACTGTTGATAAAATTGAAAATATGATTTTATTAGAACAGTTTTATTGGGCATGCCCAACAGAGTTAAAAACCTGGCTAGAGGACCGAGATCCAAAAACAGTGCAAGAGGCTGCTGAAATCTCAGACCACTATGCCAAAAGCAGACCTGCTCTAAGAGCGAATGGGGCGAGTGTGGCAGTGCAGAAAGGGAAAAGCGTGCCCTCAGGGCAGCTAAAACCCTCACTGCCTCCACCGAAACCAGTTAGCCCCAGGTTTCAAAGAAAAGCTTTCTCTGAGGTAAGAAATGTTTGTTGGTTATGTAAAGAAACTGGGCACATTGCCAGACAGCGTCCAAGAAGGGCAAACAATAATACGCAAAGTAGTACTTGAAAGGAAGTGGGTTTTTGTGTGTCCCAAGAAGCATGCCAGTGAACATGAGGGAACACATGCACCCAGTCATGGTAAATGGTGTACAGGCGCAGAAGTTAAGGGACACAGGGGAATCCCTGACATTGGTAAAAGGGGATCTGGTACAGCCTGGTCAGCTTATGCCCAATAAATACGTGACTGTACAGGACTTTGCAAGTGTTGAGAAAACATTGCCATTGGCCAGTATTCTCCTGGACTGGGGTGAAATGGGGGAACTGTGCAACAGGTGGCTGTAGCTAACACATTAGCAGTGGATGTGATCCTAGGTAACAATCCCCAGCAGGGGGTGGTATGTGCAGTTACCCGTAGCCAAGTGGCCAGGGAAAATTGTAGTTCCCTAAGCCCTCCAGAAGCCATTGGGGAAGATACTGAGAGGCTGGTTCCCCAGCCTGTGTCTCCAGAGGGAGACTGATAAAAAGAGGGTAGAAATTTCCCCAGTAGCAAATAACCCCATAGCTATAGAGGGTCACTCCAAAGAGGGAAGGGTGACCTCTTGTCAGAGGGTAGGGATTGACAGTGATCCTGAGGGCCCCGATGCTAGTGCTAGAGACCCTAGTTTAGCGACTGAAGGGGACCTGTCCCATGCCTTGGGAAGGGGTGAGGGGTTTGCAGCTGCTCAGAGAAGTGACCCTAGTTTAGAGAAGCTGAGGGCTTGGGCAGACTCAGATGGTGCACAGGGAGGTGGTGGAAGACATAGGGTTTATTGGGAAAATGGACTTATGTATACAGAGGGAGTACAGACAGAGGGAGGGATGCTAGGCAGGCAGCTTGTCGTTCCCCAGGGATATCATGAGCAGTTGCTGAAGGTTGCCCATGATATTCCCTTATCTGGTCATCTGGGAATTGCCTGAACTATGCAGCAGTTGGCCCAGAATTTCTACTGGCCTAACTTCACCCAGCAGGTGAAGGAGTATTGCAGGTCATGTCACCAGTGCCAAGAAATAGGGAAGGCGGGCAAGAAAACCCAAGCCGCCCTGATCCCCTTGCCCGTAATAGAGGAGCCATTCCAGAGGGTGAGAATGGATATTGTGGGGCCTTTAAATACCCCCAGCTCCTCAGGGAAGAGATTCATCCTGACTGTGGTGGATTATGCCACCCCGGTACCCAGAGGCAGTCACCCTTTCCTCACTGAGGACAGACAAAGTGTCAGATGCCTTGCTTGGGATTTTCTCCCATGTTGGGTTTCCACAGGAGGTAATCACTGATCGAGGGTATTCCTTCATGTTAGACCTAATCAAATGTCTATGGAAGAAGTGTTGGGTGGTGCAGAGATGCACGACACTGTATCACCCGCAAGCCAATGGGCTTGCGGAATGCTTCAAAGGTAGCGTAAAGTCAATGCTCCGGGTGTTTGCTGAACAGCATGAGAGGAACTGGGAGAAATACCTTCCCCACTGTTGTTCACATACAGGGAGGTGCCCCAAGAGTCGACAGGATTTTCCCCCTTCGAACTCTTGTATGGACGTCGGGTACGGTGGGCCCCTAGACTGATTCGGGAGGACTTGGAAGGCAAGCATGCCACCCAGGGAACTCCCATTGTGGGTTACATCATAGGATTTAGGGAAAGGTTAAAGGAGCTGATGGGGACAGCACAGAGCAACCTGGCAGCTTCCCAACAGAAACAAAAAGTATGGTACGACTGCAGAGCGTGGGTCAGGAAGTCATAGTGCCTATTCTGGTCTGGAAAGACAAGCTGCAAGCTGAGTGGGCAGGACCATACAAAGTGGTTAGGAAGGTAAATGACGTAAACTACATTGTAGAGTTATCTGACCATAGACAGACAGAAAGGATGTACCATGTCAACATGATGAAGCCATATGCAAATAGGGCTGACATGGTGTTCGCAGTGTATAGACATGGGGAGGAGACAGATGAAGGAGACCCTCTTCTGGACTTGCTGGAAGAGAGTAAGTGGTAGTCCTCTGTGGAAGCAGTACAATTGTCTCCCCAGCTGACCCTGGGCCAGATCCCAAAAATGAGGGAGGTTTTAGCAGACTTTGCCCCCTTGTTTAGCGCCAAGCCTGGACTAACTCCCTTAGCAACACACGATGTGGAGACAGGAACACAGACGCCCATATGGCAGACCGAATATCGGGTGCCGGAGGCTGTCCAAAAGGACATTAGGAGGGAAGTGGAGGAGATGCTGGATTTAGGGGTAATCTAGAGATCTCACAGCCCCTGGGCCTCGCCCATAGTCCTTGTACCCAAACCAGATGGCTCAACTAATTTCTGTGTTGACTATCATGGACTGAATGCAGTCACAAAGTCAGACACCCACTCGATGCCCCAGATGGATGAACTCCTGGATAAGTTGGGGGGCAACCTACCTTATGACCATTGATCTGACAAAGGAGTATTGGCAGGCAGAGTTGACAGACAGAGCTAGGGTGAGGTCGGCCTTCATCACTCCAATAGGCTTATTTGAGTTCAAAGTAATGCCTTTCGGAATGAAGAACGCCCCGGCCACTTTCAAAAGGTTGGTGAACCAGGTGTTAAATGGTGCTGAGGAGAATGCCGTGGCGTACCTGGATGGCATTGCCATCTTCAGTACCAGCTGGGAGGAACACCTGTCACACCTTAGGGAAGTGCTGGGCAGAATACAGAGGGCCGGGCTCACTGTCAAAGCCAAGAAGTGCCAGGTGGCCATGGGAGAAGTGGCATACCTCGGGCATGTGGTAGGCCAGGGACAGCTCCGTCCTAATCAGATAAAAGTAGAGGTAATACAGGCATGGCCCAGACCAGAAACTCAGAAGTAGGTAAGGAGTTTTCTCGGGACAGCAGGGCACTACAGAAAATTTGCACAAAATTACAGTGCCCTGGCTGCTCCCCTATCTGACCTGACAAAAAAAAAATGCCAAGGAAAATCACCTGGGGTCCAACCTGTGAGGAAGCCTTTACCAAACTGAAGGAGGCACTGTGCAGTGATCCTGTTTTGACAAGTCCAGACTATAGCAAAACTTTTGTAGTTCAGACAGACGCCTCAGACGTGGGTGTTGGGGCAGTACTAAGCCAGACATCCAGCGAAGGGAGGGGCTACGCAATAGCCTACCTGAGCTGAAAGCTGCTCGCCAGGGAACAAGCATACTCCACGGTGGAAAAGGAGTGCCTTGCCCTAGTGTGGACCCTAAAGAAATTGGAGCCATACTTGTATGGGCAGCCTTTTGTGGTGCAGACTGACCACAGACCCCTGGTTTGGTTGTCACAGATGGGGGAAAAACAATGGCAGACTGCTCAGATGGAGTCTTGCTTTACAAGGGTATGATTTGAAAATTGTACATGGGGCCAGAGCCAAAAATAAGAACTCAGATGGACTGTCTAGGGTCTATGAGGAGTGAACTGATTTGGGAAGCTCATCCCATGTAGAGGATGGATCCGAAAATTCAGTCTAAGTGGGGAGGAGTGTGACATAGACAGCCAGCTCTGAGTGCTTGAGTGTTGTATTAATTTTTGTTATTACGTGTGGAATGTGTGAAGGGAAGGGTCAGTTCAGGGAAGGGGCTGTCTTGCTGGAACTGACACATCAAGACCCCCCAAGGATAAGTTCAAAGGACATGAGGTATTTTAAACTGTAGAGATCTGGGCTGCAGTTACCGTGGCAATTTGATTTCATCCCAGGAAATAAGATTAGCCATTCATAATGCCCTCAGGGAGATCCTTTGACTTGCATAGTTGCCAGGGAAGGACTTGTGGAGAGGGGTGCGAAGAGAGGCCAGAGTGGACATTGAAGAGGTTTGATGTCTGAGCCAGGGAGGATCCAGACAATTCTGGAGGGTCTGATATACATTTCCAGGGAGCCCATGAATTGCATGAATACCCTTTGATGTGTGGATGCCCAGGGCCCAGACGAGGTTTAGGAGTCGGGGGCACTTCTGGTTTGAGTACAGTGACTTACATCAAAAGACTGTTTATGTGTGTGTGTGTAGCAGAGCATAAGCCGATTCTGACCAGTTAACCTGTGGAGAGGAAAGTCAGTTAGGTCATCTCATATGTTTTTTTTAATATTTTATTTGGAAACCCTGTATTGCAAAATATAGAGTTTGATACACCAAGGCAGAGTTAGTGACCTCATGAGAAGGCCAGCTCAGAAGTGTGTTTAAGTGCTGAAAGAACCTGACAGAGACACACAAGAAAATATTTCTGTCTGACACAAGAGAATATTTCTGACTGACACAAGAGAATATTATCTGACTGAGAGAGAATCATCACAGTACTGAAAAAGAGTAAAACTAGACCAGTCTAAATGTATGTATTGTAGGAACTGTACTTTCTCCTGTTTGTTTTAAGGTTGCATGTGTTGGGATATATATCATTTGTTCTGTAATTATTGTTCTGTTTTGATATTTTTAAAGTAAAGATATTTTTTTACAAACAAAACTGCTGGAGTGCCTTGACAATTCTTTTTATTTTAAGTGGAGCTTTTAAAGGTTATAAGTACACTGTGCACGGGCTTATTGTATACCAAACTGGGAAATGGATAGAGTTCTCTAAAAGTCTTGCACTGAGTTCAAAGGGTTCATTTGAAAGACTTGGTTGGGTGCCCATAGGCAAAGATATCTGGCCCCCCGAAGACATTATCTGAGCCTGATAATTGGGTATGCTAACAAGAGGTTATCAGTTTGAATCCTTCCAGAGCTTGAGACTAAGGTGACTTGAACCCCCAAAACATACAAGAGCGTTACGTTGTTTGTTCACTGTACACAAATCATACGCTCAGAGGTTGGCACTTTGGGAGTAAAGGGTTGACCAGCTGAGCGAGTTTGTGACACAGGGCATTACAGTAGTCCACCCTGGGAGTGACAAAAGCATGCACCAGTGTGGCCAGCTCCTCAGGTGAGATCAGGGTTCAGATTTAGGTGATATTCCGGAGATGGTAAAATCCACTCCTGATAATGGCTGACACCTGAGCATCAAGCATCAGCCCATCATCCAGGATCACACCCAAATCCTTCACCTGTCTAGATGGGGCAAGGGGAACACCCCTAACACTAGGCCAGGGGGTAACACCTCACCCCCTTCCACCCCAATGACCTGGATCCACAACCAGTACCTCTGTCTAGTCTGGGTTAAGTTTAAGCCAGTTTTGAGTCATCCATGACTGAATCTCATCAAGGCAGCTGTTAAATACATAGGCCAACACCTGGGTATTGGGCACACAGGACAAGTACAGCTGGGTATCATCTGCATAGCAGTGAAAACCCAACCTGTACTGCCTGGTAATGCCCCCCAATGGCAGCATGTACACCGTGAACAACAAGGGTGACAAGACTGAACCCTGCAGTACCCCACAGCACAGAGGCTTCAGGTTAGATGAGGCTAACCCCATAGTCACCCTTTGTACTCTGCCTGTCAGGTATGGCCTGAACCAGTTGACGACATTACTGGACAGACCACACCAGAACCACAGGTGGTCTAATAGCACCTCATGGTCCACAGTGTCAAACGACACAGAGATGTCTAGGAGGACAAAGATGGTATGGTTTCTCCTGTCCCTCGCCATCAGGAGATCATTAAGCACCCTCACCATAGCAGTTGCTGTACTATGCCCTGTGCAAAATCCAGACTGGAAAGGTTCATAGGTGAAGGAAGGGGCAAGATGTCTTTCAAGCTGTACAGCCACCACCTTCTCAATAACCTTCCCTAAAAATGGGAGGTTTGAGACCGGCCTATAGTTGCTGAGGCAGGCTGGATCCAGAGAGGGTTTCTTCAGATGGGGTCTAACCAAGGCCTCTTTCAAGGCCAATGGGAAGACCCCATTCCTCAAAGAACTCCAGAGGACCACAAGTCCAAACATCCAACCAAAAGCTGGGTCGGACCAGTGTCCAGATCACATTGGGTTGGTCTCAGCTTTGAGATTATTTCTGCAACCTCCTCCACCCCAACTAGTTCAAACTCATCCCAGACAGGAGAAGTGTTTCGACACATTTCAGGCAGACCCTGTTTCCCCTTCAAGAGGTTCTCAAAGAGACCTCATCCCTGATAGAGAGCACCTTGTCGGCAAAGAACACAGACAGCTCCTTTCACCTAGTGCTATAACTTGCTCCCCTGACACAGAGACAGGCAGGATGTAAAAGCCTGTCTACTGTGTGAAAGAGCTGAGATGTTCTATTCCTCATGGAAGCAATCTCCCTAGAAAAATCTTCGACCTTCTTAAGGAAGATTGCCCCCCGATAGTCAACATAATGTGACTTCAGGGCCAATTTGTCCTCCAGCAGGTCAGATCTCCTCCAGCACCTCTCTAACCTCTGCCCCTCTGTCTTTAAACCCTGGAGATCCTCATCATACCAAGGAGGTCTCCAGTGAGTAGATAAGGGATGGACATGAATGGGTACAATGGAATCAAAGACCACAGCAACAGCCCCATTATAGGCTGCCACTGCTTCCTCCACTCCAACGACAGAAGCTGCCCCAACACTCGACAAGTCCAGCACCACCAATAGTCCCATAGAAGTGCTACTTTCTAATCAGTCCCATTGTGGAATGCAGGGTGTCAGCAGAATTCTGAAAAGTGAGGGCCTGAGAAGTGTTAATAAGGGTGGGCTGGGTTCATGGTCTGCTGAGTTAAAGCACAGTGGTCAGACTTTAAAAATGAAAAGGAAGGGCCATGCTTTCAGGTGGGCAGCAAAGAACTAGCACTGGAAGCTGTTGTCAGTCAGTGGGGGTTGGGAGTTACTCAAGCTACCCATGATTACAGCGACTGCAAAAATGGTGACTGCAAAAAAAGCGATAGATTTGGGTGGGTGCACTAATGATGACTGGGGTTCCCCCCTTCCCAAGTTGCACCCCTTCAAGTTAGTATATGTAAAAAGGGTGTGTGGGAGCATAGTCCCCCGAAGATACAGGAATGGGTGTATCTGCACTCACCCAAATGTACTCCCCCTTTTCACACATCACCAAAAAAGAGTGGCTCTTATCACATGGTACCATAACTCACAAATTACAGATTTAGAAGAGAAAAAAAAACTAAGGCTGTGGGTGAACCCATTCAATTGGGGGAAGAGGTGGATTTAACCCTTATATCCTTGGCCCTATCACTTTTCAGATCTCTCAACCACCTGTGTCAACAGCTTTATAAAAGTGAACACTATGTCTTTGTGAGGCAGTAGTGTTTCATAATGCTGTTAGTCAGGTTATGCATAGAATTCAGGATTCAGTAATCCAAAAACAAGAGGTATGGTAGCCTGCTATCTTGCTTACACAGAACATGTGGAGGTAGTATCGTTAACATATTCAGCATTTCCTGGTGTTTTCTGCTTTGTAGATGACCCTAATGTTATCTTAAAGAGCTACTGACGCCTCAAAGAAAACTTTAAAAAACATAGTAATTAGGTACAATTCTGTTTTCATTCCATCTATGTTTTATATATTTCTTCTCCTCATAATTTATTACTAAGGAAATGTGTATAACTATATGTGTTATTCCTTACAATTCATTTTGAGTTCATCTGCCTCTATAGCTTCTCACTACTCCAAGTCATAATCCTCTGTTGTGACATCACAGTCCATTGCCATGGGAGCAACTGAGAGATCACAAGCAGTGCTCTAAAACTTCAGGTAGGGAGAAAGCAGCAGGAACAGATGAACTCTTCAGGAGCTAAAATCCTGTTTTTATGCAAATGACCTCAGTAACAAATAATGGGGAGGAGAAATACAGAACTAATGAGAAATACAAGCTGGATTGTGTCTAAATATAATGTTTTGTTAAAGTTCACCTGAATGAGTCACCAGATCTTTAACATATAGCAGTAATTTGAAAAATATAATCCATGTCAAAAACAAAATACTATGCCTTTCCTACTACCTACAGTTAATAGCTTTGAAACGGGATTTATTGCATATAAAGTTATAATCTCCTCAAATACAACTTATACCAAACTGAAAACCATATAATCTTATTCATAGCTTTGCTAGAATACAAACCTATGATTTACACACAATTTCTCATCACATGCAGGACATAATCTTTGTTAGACAATGTGCCTGCTCAAACCAAAATGTTTTAAATGTAAATGTAAAAACAGAGCCTATTTTAAACTTTTAAATCCAGAAACACACTGCTAGGAAGCATCATCTAGTATGCTGGCAAATTTCAGAATTTAAGATTTTGTATGTTTTTTTTCTGTAGCCTTGGGCAAAAAGAGACAAAACACAACAATAAGCAGAGAAGTAGAACTTTTTCTAACATCTGGCACTCAAAAATGGCTGAACAGATCAATGTTATATCCTCAGGGTTTTTAAATCATGGCATTTAAATAAACCACAGAAACCTTCAGGCTAATCTGTCAATTTGTTTTTGAATAGCAGATGATCAAAAATGGCATTTAATTTGGAACATTGCAAGGAACGTAACTATAGTAGTGCTATTTGCCAGCATAATGGCAAATGATGTGAAAGAAATGAACACTATCCATTTAATTACCCACCATTGAATTGTTTACTAATCTGCAAAAAGATCTTGGCCAAAGTGCAGCATCAAAAGGCAGTAATGAATAATTCAATTTGGAAATTTGCTCAGTCAGTGTGAACTAGGTGGCACCACTGCCTCCTCTGTTTATAAACTTGAATGGTTGCCACCAGCATCAAATGAAACTAGTGTGCATCCTAAAAATGAATAACTCTGCACAGTACATGAGATTTTATTTAAGGATGCCATTCATTCCTTAGTTGACTTACTGTCTTTATATGAATCTAAGGCTAACCTGCGCTGTGCAAATAAAAATACTGTGAGAATTAAATTTATGAAAATGAATCATGGGCAGAGATATTTCTAATACTCTGCAGCAAAAATTTGAAATGAGATTTCCCCATGATCAGTGTGTTGTAGGACAAATCTCATCTTTTACCTTATTCAACTTATGTCCTTGTGCTCCACCTTAAAATGTACTGTGTGTGTTATGAATAATTGTTCATATGATGTTAACTATTCACATTTGTTGGCTGTACTTCAATGTAAGACTTATTGGTTGCAAAGATCTGTCTTGTTATCTGTGTTTCTTTGTGTCCAGGTCAGTACTGTAAAAGAAGATTCTTTCTCCAGTGAACTAACCCTGGAAGGAAAGAAAGAAAGAAAGAAAGAAAGAAAGAAAGAAAGAAAGAAAGAAAGAAAGAAAGAAAGAAAGAAAGAAAGAAAGAAAGATGTGGGAGGACCCAGGATGGAGGGGGCATGATTGTAATCTTGGGAGACTGAATTGTGAGGGTAGAATGTCTGCCAGGGATGACAGCAGGTAGAGTGGGATCGCTAATAGCACAGTTAGTAGGTCGTAGGGGGAGTAAAACCTCATGTAACAGTGCACCTGGAGACAAATGACCTTCCAGGATGTGAAGTGAGAGAGGTGCAAGACAGGTTCAGGGAAGAGCGGAGATTTCGCAGCGAGGCAGGAAGGATGGTAGCCCGCTCAGAGGTTCTTCCAGTGCCAAGGGCTAGTACAGCAGGGAAGGTAAGAAGAAAGGAATGTAATGGATGACTTAGGAGTAGTGCGAAAAGGAGGCTATGGGCTTAATGGTGGCTGGGGAGGGACCTGGGATAATAAGGACCTGTATGCACCACACAGGTTGCATCTGAGTAGGAAGGGTACAAGGGTTCTGAGGGCAAGCTGGAGGAATTTATGAGGGAAAAAAACTCAATTTAAACTGACAGCTGGGGAGGAATCAGGGTGCACAGCACCTTTAATCACCTGTTGTGGGAAGCCGATAGGCAAGGTCCCTGGAATTCTGTGGTTCTGCGGTTGCGGAATTTGCTCAGAATTTGCACCATGCCACAGAATATATATAGTGCCTCAGAATTCATTGTTTTTGGTGAATTTTCATATAAATATACTGTTTTTCCATAGTGTCAGGCTTTCTTTCCCACCTCGTTTATACTGAAGCCCCTCCTCTATGCTCAGCATATGATGTCATCAATGACATCACATCATATTTAGCCAATGACAGGACTGCATTCTGCCAGAGAAATGAATAAATCATGCTGCAGAAATCAGAAAATGCTGCCCGCAGAACACCAGGGGCCCTGCCTATAGGCCTCCCCACATTCAGGACAGCATGGAGAGAAGCAAGATGAGAAAGATGGAGGTAGGGAGGGGGATGATAGAAGGAGGAGGGGTGGTGGGAGGTAGGTCAGGGGTAAGGGAGGTCCAGAGCCACAGTGGAGGGTGGTGTCTCCGAACTCGAGAAGCCTGAGAAACAGGATGCCTGAACTGCAGTCACTGGTGGCAGAGGAAGAGATGGATATAGCAGCCATCACAGAAACATGGGACATATAAAACAATGACTGGAACCTCAAAGTTTCTGTGCATAAACTGCATAGAAAGGACAGGGGGACGGGAAGGGGGGGGGGAGTGACCCTGTATGTAAAAGAGATCATAACGTGTATCAGAGAGGAAGAGGTGGAGGGTAATACTGAAGTGTTGTGGGTACATTTTACAGGTACAATTCATTAGGTGGAGGAAACTAAGGATGGGGGTGGTTTACAAGACATCTTCCCAGGAAGAGGAGTTGGACAGAGCTAGGGTCTCAGATCACAGAAATGGCAAGTAAGGAGGATGTAATAATAATGGGGGATTTCAATCTACCTGGGGTGAACAGGAAAATTCTTGCTACCTCCTGTACTAGGGAGCAAGTACTGCTGGATGCATTTCAGGGTTGTTTCCTGGCACAGGGTGTCCTGGAACTCACTAGGGGAGTGGGTTCTATTAGTCCTGTTCAACTGTGAGCATGTTTAGAATGTGAAATTGGAAGCACCACGTGCGAGTAGTGGCAACTAGACTGTGTTGTTCCACCACAACATGGACAAAGGGATGGTCAGGACCAGTACAAGGGTTTTGGAATTGAAGGGGGCAGACTTTGGTACAATTGGAGAAATTCTATTAGGGCACCTTGCTGGGATCAGGAGGGAGATGAGTCTGAAACAGAAATGGGAAATACTAAAGGAGGGAATGATAGAAGTCATTAGTGAGTGTTCCAAAATCAAAAGTAAGAAAACTATGACCAAAAACCCAGCTGGTTCTGCTAGGAGGTGGCAAAAGCTGTAGGTGACAAGAGGACAGCCTTCCAGAAGTACAAATGTCCTCACAAGATAAAAGATAGTGTGGATTACTCTTCTAAATAAAGGGAGGTGAGCAGAGCAGTTTGGGTTACAAAGGCTGCAAGGGAATCTCAGCTAGCACAGGGGGCAAAAATGAGGGACCAGGCATTTATTCAATATATAAGGGAGAAAAGGAACAAAAAGGATGAGATCAGATTGAAAAAGGAAGGTGGTTTGGTAGAAGGTAGTGAGGAGAAAGCAGAGGTACTTAACAAGTGCTTCTGTTCAGTCTTCACTAGAGAGAAGGATGGACCAGTACCACAAGGGAAGAGGAGGATGGAGACAAGGTGTGTGTGTGTGTGTGGGGGGGGGGGGGATACAGATGGCATCATTCAGGGTTAAGGGCTCTGAAGGTGGCTAAATCCCCAGGGTCAGATGGCATGCACCTAAGCATCCTAAGGGAACTGGAAAAGGCTCCGCTGGATCCCCTGATAGACCAGTTTAACAGCTCTCTGGAGTCTAGGATTGAGTCCCAGTATTGGAGAACTGCACATGTGGTGCTTCTCAATAAAAGTAGGTAGAATGATGAATTAGGGAACTACAGGCCAGTTAGCCAACCTCAATAGTGGGAAAGCTGATGGACTGATGGACGTCATCCTGAAAAAGAGACTGGTAAGCTTTCTGGAGAATAATGGGCTTCAGGATGTGAGGTATCAGGTGTATGTCAGGGATTCCTGCCAGACTAACCTAATTGACTTCACAGACTGGGTCACCAGGACATGGACAGGGCCAAGCACTTGATGTCCTGTACCTTGACTTCAGCAAGGCCTTCGACTTTGTGCCACACAGGAGACTGGTCAGAAAGCTAAAAGGTGGGTCAGAAGATGGCTGCAGGACAGAAGCAAAAGGTAGTAGTCGGGTGGGAGGCATTCTCAGCAGTAAGGCCTGGACTGTTTGTGGATGACATGAAGTCCTCTGGGAAGGTGGACACAGAGTAGAGGAGACAAGAACTCAGGGTAGACCTGGCAAGGCTAAAGAAGTTTTGTGAAATTTTGCTACTGGGGTTCAGTACTAAAAAGTGTAAAGTTATGCACTTGGGGGCCAAAAATCCAGGGACCAAATGCTGGTTGGGTGGTGTGCAGGTACCAGGTCAGAGGAAGAAAAGTACCTAGGTGTAATTATCATGAGTGACCCGAAACACTCGGCTCACTGTGGAAATGCTGCAGCCATAGCAAATCAAATGCTGGTCTGCATAGCCAAGGGAATTACCAGCAGGAAGGGGAAGGACATTCTGCTCCTGTACAGATCTTTTGTGGCAGTATTGGTGCCCTTGAGAAGGATATCAACATGCTAGAAACAGTCCAGAGAAGGGTAACTAAGATGATCTAGGGTCAGCAAGACAACACCTATGAGGAGACGCTCAGGGAGTTCAACATGTACTCTCTTGAGGACAGAAGGAAGCAGGGGAATATGACAGACCTTCAAGTACCTAAACATAGAAACATAGAAGTTGTCGGCTGATTTGGACCGCTTGGCTCACCCAGTCTGCCCTATTTTCTCTACTTACTGTGCCACCACAGACCATACTCTATCTCCAGCCCCCCCCATTGCCTTATTTCTAAGGTCCCCTTGTGTCAATCCCATGCATGCTTGACTCCTGTTACCATTTTAGCACCCACCACCTCCACTGGGAGGCTGTTCCAGGCATCCACCACCCTTTCCATGAAGAAGTATTCCCTCACAATCCCTCTGAGTCCCCCCTCCAGTTTCATAATGTGACCCCTTGTCCTCGAGCATTTTTCTATGAAAAATGCTACCCTCATGTACGTTATTAACACCTGTGAGGTATTTGAATGTTTCTATCATATGTCCCCCCTTTCCCCTATAGAGTAGTACATATTTGATTCCTTGATCCTTTCCTTGTAGGGCTTTTGATGCAGGCCCTGCACCATTTTGGTTGCCCTCCTCTGTACTGCCTTCACCCTATTTATGTCCTTCCAGATATGGTGCCTCCAGAACTGGACACCCTACTTGAGGTGGGGACTCACCATCGATCTATACAGAGGCAACACTACCTCCCTCTTTCTGCTGGTGATGCCCCTTCCTAAGCACCCAAGCATCCTGCTACTTTCCCTACTGTCTTATCACACTGTTTTGCTACCTCCAGGTCATCAGAAATGATTACCCACAGGTCCCTTTCCTGTTTTGTGGTTGCCAATACCTCTCCGCCCAGTTGGTACGGTACCTCCAGGTTTCCGTGCATGATTTTGCACTGTTTTGCAGCTTTACCTTAAAGCTATAAACAGCATGAGCACTGAGGACCTCTGTAGCCTTAGCGTAAATACCACTAGGGGCAACAGGCTAAAGATGGTGGGGGGAAGGTTCAGTATGGAGATGAGGAGGCACTTTTTCACTGAAAGAGTGGTAGCTAAGTAGAATGAGTTGCCGAGAAGGTGGTATGCCTAAAAACGGTGGACAGCTTCAGGAGAGACTAGGACAGGGTGAGGGGGAAAGTAACAGATAGAGGGGGACCGAAGGGGCATTTGATAGTGGTCAATGGGTATATCAGGTAGGGGGCAGTTCCCTCTGTAAACACAGTGTGAACTGCACACTCAAGCAGACAATTAGATCATAAGGCCTTTATCTGCTGGCACATTCATATGTTTGCATGACATATTTTTCACATTTCAAATCCTATTCATGTGCCAGCCGGTAGTGGAAATGACACTGCAGTTCCAAACATTGTTAGGACTTCATTGCTAGGTCTCCTTAAACATTACAGAAGACTAATCTATAAAGAGTGGTCCTACTGAAAAGGTTACTTTCACATGTTGGTTACAAATTTGATAATAGAGATGTAACTTTCATATGTAGGCCTACAAAAAAGTTGCATCTTTGTGCAAAACGTGTTAAGGTTGCACCCTCCTTTGTCTCCATACCCTGCTCCAAGTACTCCCTGGTGTCCTCTAACACCCTTTCTCCCTACCACATGCCAAGCACTCCCCAATGTGCAGTGGCATAGTGGTCTCTCCCTACTCCGCCCCCCTCAGTCCATGAAACCCCAAAGAGCTCCCTGGTGTCCACTGCTTTTTATTCCCCCACCAACTGACTCACCATACCCTCACTGATGCCTTCCCTACAACTATTGGCACAGTCCCACAACTCTCTTCCTTAGCCAACTGTCATGTAATTCCTAGTACGACAGCCTATATTTAGTAATATAATATTTAAGCAACAATACATGACAGAGTGTGGTATATCATGCAATCTTGTTATGCCTCAGGTTGTTGTGATGAGGCAAGCGGCTACAGGATGAGTATCTAATATGCCAATAAAGTGATGACATTCCATTATATCCCACACCCTAGAATGTATTATTGCTGTTATGAACAGGATTTAAATTTGTATAAATAAAACAGCAAATAACACTTTTTAAATATCTTATGTGAAAAAGGATTTTATGGCAACAGAGGGCAGTGGTAAACAGGGCTAAACTGACTGACAGGGAGGTCACAAGTGGAGTGCCTCAGAGATCAGTCCTGGGACCAGTCCTATTTAATATGTTCATAAGTGACATAGGGAAACGTAGCAAGGGAAAGCTGTCTCTCTTTGCTAATGACTCAAAGCTATGCAACTGGGTAGATCTCAAGAAAAGATAGTCGGAACTTCAGAAGGACCTAGGGACACTAGAGAGATGGTCCAAGATCTGGAAGTTGACACTCAATGCCAAGAAATGTAAGGTCACTTAATGAGATGGTCATGATCATTAGCTCCCTTAAACAAATGAGTCAATGCAACAAAGCAGACAGCAAGGTATCAAGGATTCTGGGTTGTACAGGGAGGATTTTGACAGTAGGAGAAGTGAGGTGACTGCCCCTGTACAGATCCCTGGTGAGGCCTCACCTTGAGTACTGTGTCCAGTTCTGGAGTCTTCACCAGAGGAAAACCAGTGATAGACTACAGTCAGAACAGCGAATGGTCATAAAGATGATCCAGGGGCAGCAGGGCAGATCCTATGAGGATCAGCTGTAGACCTCAAATATGTACTTGCTAAAAGCCAGGCAAGAACAGGGGGAAATGACTGAAACATGTAAGGATCTCGGGGGTATTAACAAAATAGTGAGGACCTACTTGTATGAAACAGGGATGCTGTCGTAAGAGGGCATAACTGGAGGCTGGTGGGGAGCAAGTTCAAGAGAAATGTGAGGAAATTCTACTTCACCAAGAGGCTGGTGGAACCATATATGAGACTGTTGGTAGAAGTGGTGGGACACCTACTCTTAATGGGTTTTAAGCATGGTTTGGACAGGGCAGGTGGACTCATAGCCCCCACGGAGGGCAAGAGGGGCTTGAGGGATGGAGAAGGAGGGTAACAGACCACCAGTACTGTAGGCCAATGGGGTGAAGTAAAATAGTAAGGGCAGACTTGCTGGATCTTCTGTCTTCTTCTGCTTTCAAATTCTATGTTTCTGTAATTCTTTTAATCAGGCAACAAAAAGAGATGGCAGATACAGAAATGTTGAATAAACACTGTACACCAGACAATACACAAAACTGTTAAACTTTACTGAAAGTGAATCAAATAAATCCAATTAGCTTCAGTGTTTCCACACTGTTGAAATGTGCACCATAATACTACAGTAAGGGCTCAGACAGAATCTGCATAGCAAACCCCCTCCACAGGAAATAGGAGGTAATTCCTCGTGGCAACAGCAATTTTAAATCACAACAGAAATTTGATTAAGAAATAGGAAAGAGTATCTTAGTGTTCCCAAACTACTTGATGCCTAATTCCAACTTGGAGCTCGTAAACTAGAACGAGAAAGACTTACCTAGTTCCAGGTCCAAAAGGAACAAAGGTTCCTACTAAACTGAATACATGCACATTAAATAACAAACTAGATGCCACCTCTCTCACTTTGAACTCAAAACTGATTTTTTTCCACCAGCTTTCTGGCTTCAGTGGGGTTGTTGTAAAGATATGCCTTACCTGCATATGAAATCCACAGTTTGGCCTACATCTGTAGGGAATGGATTACATCCAGGTCCCAGAGCACTACTCAGCCTTCCACCTCGCCCACAATTGTTTTATTTATTTAAAAGGTGATAACCGGGAAAGACATGCAGTGCCAAGGCTCATTTCCAGGTGCAGCCCGGGGCAGATGATAAGGATATACTGTGCATTAATACAGGAGGATAATCAAAACATAGAAACATAGAAACATAGAATTTGATGGCAGATAAGGACTGCTTGGCCCACCTGGTCTGCCCATTTCCCTACCTAATGGATAAGCAGCAGATCCTAGTTAACCAACAGCCTACTTCCTCCTACCCCCCACTAGAATTGCCTTATGTCTGTCCCATGCATTCTTAAATTCCCCCACTGTTTTTGACTCCACAAAATCCTCAGGAAGGCTGTTCCATGCATCCGCAACCCTCTCCATGAAAAAATACTTCCTCACATTACCTCTGAGCCACCCCCCTCTATCTTCAAATTGTGCCCCCTTGTTCTTGCACATCTCTTTTTCTGAAAGATGCTACCCACTTGGACTTTGTTGATTCTCTTGAGGTACTTGATAGTTTCTATCATGTCCCCCCTCTCCCTCCTTTCCTCGAGGGTATACATATTAAGCTCCTTTAGTCTCTTTTCATATGTCTTCTGGTGCAGAGTCTGCACCATTTTGGTTGCCCTCCTCTGGACAGTTGCCACCCTGTCTATGTCTTTGCAGAGATGGGGTCTCCAGAATTGCACACATAACTCCAGATGGGGTCTTACCAACTGTCTGCACAGAGGAATAACAACTTCCTGTTTTCTACTGGTGATGTCTCTCCCTATGCATCCCACTATCCCCCCCAGCCCTCCTTACTGCCTTCTCACATTGCTTGTCCACCTTTAGGTCATCTGATATAACTACCCACAGGTCCCTTTCCATTTTTGCTGTCAGTATCTCACCCCTCATTGTGTACTCTTCCAGTGTTTTTTTGTTTTCCAGGTGCATTACTTTGCACTTCTTTTCGTTGAATCTAAGCTGCCATACATTTGACCATTCCTCCCGCCTTGCCAAGTCCCTTGTCATCCTTTTCACTCCACCTTGTGTATCAACCCTGTTGCAGATCTTTGTGTCATCTGCAAAGAAACATACTTTTCCTTCCAGTCCTTCTGCAATGTCACTTATAAAGACATTAAAAAGAACCAGACCCAATACTGAACCCTGGGTACCCCACTAGTAACCCTCCTTTCTTCACCGTGGACTCCGTTTACTATTACCCTCTGTGTCCTGTTGTCTAGTCAATGTTTTACCCAGGTTACCACCCTCTTTTGTGCATAACTGTGTCAAATGCCTTGATAAAGTCTAGGTTACCACCCTCTTTTGTGCAGAACTGTGTCAAATGCCTTGATAAAGTCTAGGTAGACCATGTCCATAGCCCCTTCCTGGTCTACTACTTTGGTCACCCAGTCAAAGAAATCAATTAGATTCGTCTGACATGACATTCCCACTGTGAATCCATGCTGCCTTGGGTCAAGCAGGAATTTACTAAACATTTACATTAGACATTGCACTTACAAAACATTCACACATACATGCATTGCAGGTACAAAGTATAGCTAAGACAGCAATAAATAGATACATGTGATGACAGAAAATGGCATATTGAGTCTAATACACAGTAAAGCTAATACAGCAATAAATAACATGTACAATGAGAAGTGGACATAGATATATACATAGAGTACTGCACACGGTAAACCGAGCAATACTGAGTATAAGCGAGAGGCCAGAGGAATTCAGCCGGGGGTGTACATAGATAGGGAGGTAGGGGAGAAGTCTGAAGTATTTTTTGAGGGATGCTGCAGTTGGCAGACTGTGTACTGAGAGAAGGAGATTGTTACAGAGGGCTGGGAGATGACAGGCAATGTCTACTTTCCCAGAGAGTGAGTGGGGCCGGGATAGGGCAAAGGAGCAATGATTGCAAGTGCACAGCAAGTAACCAGAATGGGGATGGGAATATCAGTGTAGAGAAGTAGGAGGGAAGGGTGTTGAATCAGTATTTGGCAATGAAGGAGGCATAGTGTGCAAGGTGTCAGATTGCAAGTGGGGGAAGGGATACAGTTTGGTAGAGGATACAGTGATATGCGTGGTAAGGGAGGTTAGTGGTGAAACAATGCAAAGCTGAGGTCCGGAAAGAGACCAAGGTGATCACACTTCTATCTGTTCTGTATTTAACCTATTTGTCATGCTGCTTTAAAAATTCAGTCTCTCTCTGGTATTCCACTCAGCACTAATAACAATTGATCTTCCACAGGGTGATCTCTTGCAGCAGGTAATACACTTGGATCATCGCCAGAGGACGCTGTGGTGCATGACAGCTCTTCTAGCAGTCTTTTTCCAGGGGCCACCCACATATGACATCATCTTCCTGTTTCCTATATAAAAGTGGGTGGTCTCTAGTCTCCTCAGTTCATTTTCCTGCCATTTTCAGCTCGCACACAGCAGCTAGTGTAGAGAGCAGCAGTCATCGATGAGAATCTGAGCTTGAAGTGGAATCTTTCCATTTCTCTTATTATGTTGATGAATGTCCAAAGAATCTACAAGCAAGTCAGTGTTATTTTGCTCATGTCATTGCAGTAGGAAGATCTACCATTTCAACAACCACACAGTTTGTGTTAGGTGTCTGGGACCCACACATGACACCATCTCCTGCACTCTTTGCCAGGAATTCAACCAGGCAACCCGTTGACGATGGCTGCAGGAGATAGAATCCTACCTCATGGAGCAGAAATTTTCTCTACTGGAGAATCAGGGGGCCCATCCCAAGGACCTACCTTCCACTGCTTCACATAAGAAGCACAAAAGAGAGGAGGAGGAGAAGCCCTCCTCAACTTCCTCGGGTTAACGTCTGTCGACGGCCACCATCATAGATGCTCCACCATCGATGAAGCCCTCCAAAACTGCTTCCTCATCAATGGGAGTTATCACCTTCTCATTAATGGCACTTTCAAGTGCTTTTACTGTAGTTTTGGATGAACCCTTTGATGGGTCCGTTGACATTCCTTCGATGGGGGATCAATTCCCATCGACGCCGTTCTCGTTTAAACATTCTAATGCTTCTTCCCTTGCTGCCCCATCAATGATGGGGCACAATTCTATGGGGAAGCTTACTGCCTTTGCAGTTCATAATGTCCTTCCTCCTTCACAGACATTCTGTCATAGGGGCCAGGCAGACAGAGATCAGGACCCTGGGCTTTACCATCCGGGTACTATACCTGCTTATTCCTCACATCTTATTTCCTCCACTATTCCCTTGGTCTCTCAGAAACCTCCTTTTCTCCACCCCCCTTTCTGTGCACATAGCTTCAGTGGTTTAGCAGGTTCTACAAGCCATTAGGCACTCTCAGCCTCCCCTCCCAGAGAGCAGTCCTATCATTCCCGTTCTCCTACCCATCCGCCAAAATGCTTTTAGGGTGACAGGGACCCTTCTTCAACCTAGTCAGCCCCCTCATACAACGAGGACTACCTATCAGATGAGGCTGAATTGCTGTCTGATTTCACCAGAAATTTTCGAAGATGCGGACTTGCAGGACTTGAACTCCCATCCCCTATCCCCTCTTTCTATTATTTCCTCATTAAACGAGGACCTCTCCCACCAGGCGGCTGCCTCTCCTCCAGATGACCCGTCTTTTCACGAGTCGATGATCCAAATCCAAAAGGTCATGGGGCTTTCAACTACCAAACATGATAAAAACAAAGAAAGGACACGGCAGATTATCTAGTACTGCCAGAGGAGCCTGCAATAGTGGTAGGCCCACGTATACACACCTATCAAAACACTATGCTGGCAGCCTGGACTCAACCTTCGGCTGTCCCTGCCATTCCTAGAAAAGTGGATTGCCTTTATCAAGCTCCTCGTGATCATCCTTTTCTTTCTACTACTCCTGAAGCAGATTTGGTAGTGATCACTGCGGCTCATGATCATACTAAGTGACTAAGTGACTGAAGCACATGACCACCTTACCCCCTGATAAGGACTCCCATAGTATTGATTACCTAGGGAAAAAGGTATTCCAAGGATGTACAATGAACCTTAGGAGTCTAAACTATATGGGGCACATGGTCAAATACCAACGTACTCTCTGGTCCTCTGCTATAGAACTAGTCAATAAACTCCTTTCTTCTCAGGAGAAGGATCAATTGTTGGCTACTATATCTACTGGCAGTTCCATATCCCCACACCTACTTCATTTGAGTTATGAGGCACTCAATACTTCAGCCCGTATGTCAGCAATGAGGATTACCCTCTGACGCCATGCTTGGCTCCGTGTCTCGGAGTTCACTACAGATGTGCAACATAAAGTTGTTAATGTCCCCTTTAATGGGTCCAAGCTTTTGGTCCAGGTACCCAAACACTTTTAGATGATCTCCAGTCTTCAGGATGAACCCTACATACAGTATATGGCTTGTACCATACCTCAAAACCATCATACTGTCCAAATTCCTCTCTTCATACAAGGAGAGATGGTAAATACAGAGGCTCATACAGAGGCAGATCCCGTGGTCATTCCCAGCCCTCTTACAGGACTGCCACTTCTGCCACCATGGGCTCCCACTCTCGCCCTCCAGGTGGAGCCAGCCAGTCTGTTTCCCAGTGACCAACTAAGGCTTTGTCCAGGCTTCCTTGACCAGGCCTCGGAAACCATGGGCAGCCATTTTGCTCTCCATTGAGATGCCTGGCAAATGATCACTTCAGACGAGTGGGTACTTCAGATCATTCAGAGGTGTCATATACTGGCACTCATCTCCTTGCTTACCCCTCATTCCCCCCCCGCTCTGTCCGTTACCCACCTGAACACATTCCTATTCCCCAGGAGGAAGTCCAGGCTCTACTGCTTGAGAAGACCATCTACCCAGTCCCTCCATCAGAACACCAACAGGGATTTTATTCCCACTTCCTCCTGGTGCCCAAACGGACTGGAGATCTCAGACCTATACTAGACCTCAGACAGCTGAATCTGCACATTCAGTACAAAAAGTTCCAGATGGTCACCTTAATGTCTATAATGCCAATGTTAAAACATGGGGATTGGCTATGTGCACTAGACATGAAAGATACCTACCTACATATTCCCATCCAACCCACCCACCACCGGTTCCTTTGTTTTTACCTGCTAAGGCATTACCAATTCTGGGCACTCCCATTTGGTCTCTCATCTGGCCCAAGAATGTTTACTAAGTGCCTAGCGGCAGTGGCGGCAGCCCTATGATGGGAAGGACACTTCGCCTTCCCATATCTGGACGACTGGCTCATAAAAGCGGAATCCAGAACTTCTCTGTTTTCCTACCTTCAAGCAACCCTTACTCTGTTTCACTCCTTAGGAATTACAGTCAACTGGCCAAAATCCAACCTGACTCCTACCCAGTCACTATAGAATATAGCAGTGGTCTTAGATACTGCCTCTGCCAGGGCTTACCTCCCTGTCGCCCAGCAAGACAAGCTTCTATCTCTGGCTTCCCAGATATAAATTCAAAAAGTTGTCACAGCCAGAGGACTTTTATGCCTTCTTTAGCACATGGCTGCTGCCATCCCTATGGGTAGCGTTTTCCATCTACATGTGAGATCAGTCCAATGGACTCTCCAAAACCAATTGTGTCAAAGAACAGGAGACTTCAAAGACAAAGTCAGAGTCATTCCCACTCTGCAGTCGGCCCTATCTTGGTGGACCCAATGTGCCAACCTCTTTCAAGGCATGCCATTCCAATCTCCCCCAACCCGGCAGATGCTGACCATGGATGCTTCCCTCAAAGGGTGAGGTGCACATCTGGGTCCCTATGGGACACAGGTCAGGTGGTTCTGAACCTCCACTCTCCTTCATATAAATCTCCTAGAAATGAGGGTGGTCTGCCTAGACCATCAGGCCTTTCAGCCCCACCTTTCCCTGAGACCACTGTTGATCCAATCAGACAACACCTCAGTGGAATTTTACCTCAACAAACAAGGAGTTACGAAGTCCCGCACTCTCTGCAGAGAGGTGAGGGCAGTTTGACAGGAAGCAATACAGCAACACCTTTCATTAACAGCTGTTCATCTACTGGGATGCCACAATTCCCTGGCAAACATTCTCAGTCTCCAGTCCTCCACGCACAAATGGACACTTCATCACAAAGTTCTTCAGAGAATCTTTCACTTGTGGGGGAACCCGCATCTGGACCTATTTGTCTCCCTCATCAATCATCGTCTCCCCAAATACTATTCCATTATCCTGAGCTAAAAGTGACGGTCTACCGATGCCCTGTCTCAACCATGGACAGGACTCTTCTTATATGCTTCCCCCCATCCCACTCCTACTATGGACTCTGCTGAAACTACAACTCGAACCTCCCACCATGATCCTGATAGCCCCTTTGTGCCTCAGCAGGTGTGGTTTCCCCTAATTCAACAATAATCAGTGACAGAACCCATTCCATTACCAATCAGGTCAGGCCTGTTGACTCAGGCTCAGGGATCCCTCCTTCATCCCAATCAGAGATCACTACACCGTCACGCTTGGCTCCTGAGGACACTTTCATAGTCCATCTCCAGGTCTCCTCACCTGTGGCCAATATTCTATTAGCCTCACACAAACCAGCAACCAGGGACTCTCATACTGTAATGCTAAATGGAAATGCTTTTCCATTTGGGCCACTTCCCGGTCATTGGACCCCTACTCATGTCCACTGACCACTGTCCTGGATCACCTGGCCTTCTTGCCAAGACAGGGTTGATCTATTCCTCTTTTAAGTCAATTTGGCCTCTATTTTGGCCTTCCATGAACCTCTGGATGGAAGATTACTGTACCAACATCATCTTGCCAAAATGTTCCTAAGAGGAACGTTACATATCAAACCTCCCATTAGATGACCCACTCCTCTGTAGGATCTGAATTTTCTTTTAGAGAAACTGACCCCTGTATCTTTTGAACCGGCAGTCACTTGTAACCTCTGCTTTCTCTCTTGGAAGACATTATTTCTGGTAGCCGTCACTTCAGCTCAGCATATCTCCGAGCTTCATGCCCTCATGTGTAAAGAGCCTTACCTAATCTTTCACAAAGACAGAGTGGCACTTCGGATAAATCCCTCTTTTTTACTTAACGTAGTCTCAGAACACACCTTAAATCAATCCATAGGGATGCCAGTATATTACCCTGAACACTCCAATCAGGGAGAATACCTCCTACATACCTTAGATGTCCATCGTATATTATGATACTATACTAATCGTACTAAATCGATTAGAAAAAACTCTCAACATTCTGCCACCTTCGCCTCCATCAGGGAAGGTCTCCCAGTCTCTAAATGGACCCTCTACAATTGGCTAGCACACTGTATCATGTTTTGTTATAACAAATATGACAAACCATTGCCTAGACCTGTCCAAGCCCATTCAACCAGAGCTATGGCCACCACAGTGGCCTGCTTCAGAAGGGCTTATATCACACAGATCTGCAATGCTGCCATATGGTCCACAATACTTACCTTCTTGAAGCACTACAACTTAAACATTGCTTCATGCTGTAGGATGGCCTTTGGCCAAGCTGTCCTACAAGGCCTTCTGTCATAATTCCAGCCTTCTTGGGTTTGCTGCTTGGGAATCATCCCAAGTATATTACCTGCTGCAAAAGATCACCCCATGAAAGATAGCACAGTTATGTAAGAACTTACCATAATGGTAGATCTTTGAGGGGTATCTCTTGCAGCAGGTACGATCCCTCCCTCCCTCTCCCTCCTTCTGTAGGAGAACAACTTCTGATACATTTATTTATGGGATGGGATACCTATGGTACCTCGGACTTCCCTTGGTCCTCACTTAGTGAGCTAAATCCGGCGTGGGAACGGAGGATACCAGGGACTTCCCACTCTTATACAGGAAACAGGAAGACAGACAATGTCATGTGTGGGTGGCTCCTGGAAAAAGACTGCTAGAAGAGCTGCCATTCACCACAGCACCCTCTGGTGATGACCCAAGTGTATTACCTGCTGCAAGAGATACCCTTCAAAGATCTACTGTTATAGTAAGTTCTTATATAACTGGGTTTGTGGCTTAGGAGCTTAGGAGTACAAAAGCAGTTGTCTCCAATTACAGCTTCCTGCTGTAGTTCTTGACAGAGGAGAATTTGCTTTCCGAGCAAGTAGCAGACTAGAACTACAGTTTTCTTACTGATAAATCACTTCTGTCTCAGCAGGATTCAGTGCCTGTTTGGATTAAGTAAACAAATACTTTATTAAAAGCAGGGGGTCTCATTTTAGTAAAAAAAAAAGAAGAAAATCACTGTGTGTTTCTCTGTTTAAGAAAAGGGTCTGTATCAACTTAATTTACTGAGTCAGAGGGTGAAGCTAATTGAGGTGTGGTTTAGGAGCTTAGGAGTACAAAAGCAGGTGTCTCCAATTACAGCTTCCAGCTGTAGTTTTTAACAGAGGAGAATTTGCTTTCAGAGGCAAGTAACAGTCTACAACTACAGTTTTCTTACTGATAAATCACTTCTATCTCAGTAGGAGTCTGTGCCTGTTTGGATTAAGCAAACAAATACTTTAATAGAAGCAGGGTGTCTCATTTAAGTAAAAAAGAAAACAAAAGAAGAAAATCACTGTGTGTTTCTCTGTTTGAGGAAGGGGGCTGTATCAGCAGAAGTTACTGAGTCAGAGGGTGAAGCTATTTGGAGGTGTGGCTTAGGAGCTTAAGAGAACAAAAGCAGGTATCTTCAATTACAGCTTCCTGCTGTAGTTTTTGACAGAGGAGATTTGCTTTCAGAGCAAGTAGCAGTCTAGAACTACAGTTTTCTTACTAATTGTCCTCCTTCCCACTCTTTCACCCTCCCATCCTAAGCCAGTTCTACTTTTATAGCCACAGGATTTGACTGACAATGGGAACATCCTGTTTGGCAGTAGGAAGGGAAGGATCACTGAGACACATTAGTTTTATCAACCTTGAAGGAACCTAAAAAATAGCTCTCCCCCCCCCCGGCTGCTGGATGTCTGAATCCAAGTACAGAAGAAGGAAACTACTGAAGACTACAGGAAGTTCCTGTCCCAGAACAGGAAGGGCAAGAGTTGTAAGGGCACATAGGCAGTAGAAAAGTAGGTGTAAAAATACATAGAGAGAGGAGACAGTAAGCACACAAAGCAACAGGAGAGGGGACACAAAATAAGCCAAGATGGGAGTGGTGCAGTGCAATGGCTGTGGGGCAGCAGTGTTCCAAGAGACATTCTGGAGGCTGCATTGCTGCCCTGTTTGCAGGCACCTCTCTTGTCTGAGGGAGGAGGTTGCCTGTCTCTAGTCTGACCTGGCTAGGATTTGTGAAACCTCTTCCCCCACCCAGGGACCACCAGGGCCACCATTACTACCTCAGAGGTTGCCAAGAAATGGGGGTGGTTGGACCAAGGTGGGCTCAGGGATGGAGAGGGTGGTGGAACAGAGGTGTATCCCTTCAGTTGTACCTCTCCACAATTCATATGCTGTTCTGGTGAAGAGTGGTTCCTCTATGGAGGCACTTGCAGTGGAGACCAAGGAGGAAGCTGGGAACCTTCACAAAGGAGACCCACAGGAGGGTGGCATGAGACCCCACAGGAGAAGAAAACAACTCCCGGTGGGGGACTCAATCAAGAGGGGGGTAGAAGTGGGAGAGCAAGGGGACAGGGAGGTAAGGTGCCTGCCAGGTGCCATGGCTTGGATGGACAGGAAGCGAATCCTCAGGATCACAGGAGCAGCTGCACAAGGGAGAGAGATGGATGTCACTGTCCACCTAGGGACAAATGACCTGGCTGTGAATGGGAGCAGAGCAGTGCAAGAAGAGTTTGTAGAGTTGAGGAGGGGCCTTAGACAAGTAGCATGTACAGTAACCTTCTCGGAGGTGCTGCCTGTCTATGGCAAGGATGATGCTAGGGGATTCCGTACCATGGGATTCAATCAATGGTTGAAAAACTGGTGTGGAGCTCAGGATTTTGGCTTCATTGGGGACTGGGGAGCTACCTGGAGGGATGCAGGCCTATATTGATGTGATGGTCTGCATCTGTCCAGGGGGAATCATGATCCAAGGTGATAGGTTTAAATGCTTCATTGGTAAGCATTTAAACTAGCCAAGGGGGGAGGCACTGAAAAGAAGCAGGGAAATCCCAGCCCCCCTCCACATAACACAGTAGTTAGAGAGGTAAACACCAAAGTAGAGAAATCAGTAGGGAGCAGGACAAGGGTAAATGCAGAAAAAAGCAGTATGGACAGGGATGGGGCTAAAAGGGGTAAGGCCATCAAAAAATGGAAGGTGATGAGTACCAATGCCTGCAGTCTGTGTAACAAGCTGGCTGAACTAGTGGCCTTGATGGAAGAGGGATGCCTGGATATTGTGGCAGTCACTGAAACATGGTACTCAGAGAACCATGACTGGGATGTCAACATACCAGGATACACAATCTACAGGAAGGACAGGGTGGGTAAAAGAGGAGGAGGAGGAGGAGTAGCTCTCTATATAAGGGAAGGGATTAAAGCAACAGAGCTAAAGAGTAAACAAGAAGTTGATGAGTCACTATGGGTCACCCTGGGGACAGGAAATGGCACCATAAACCACATGAAGTTGTGTACAGACCCCCATCTGAGGGGGAAGAAATGGACAAGCAAATGATAGAAGGCATTCTTAAAATGGCAGAAAAAGGGGAGATACTGTTGATGGGAGACCTGAATATGCCAGATGTTAACTGGAGTACCTTTGCTACAGGCACATCTAAGAGCAGGGTCATTCTTGATGCCCTACAGGGGGCATGCCTCAGACAGCTAGTATTGGAACCCACTAAGGAGGGAGCAATCCTAGACCTGGTACTCTCAAATGGGGAAGGAGAAAGGATCTCAGATTTAGAAGTGGGCAGCCATCTAGGAACAAGTGACCACCAAACAGAGTGGTTCACAATAAACACAGCCATAGAGTCAAGCCATACAAAAACAAGAGTATTGAACTTTAGGAGGGCTGACTTTGGGAAAATGAGAGAGTGCCTCAGAAAAGCACTAGCAAACAGGCAAGGAGGAGGGGTAGAGGAACAATAGGGAATAATCAAAACAGCCATCACAGAGGCAACAAGCCTTTGCGTAAAGTAAATCAACAAAACAATATGAAGGAAAAAACACTATGGTTTTCAAAAGAGGTGGAAGGGAAGGTTAAAGAGAAAAGGTTAGCATTCAGGAAATATAAGGAAACACAGAAGGAGCAGGACAGAGAACTTTATCAGTTAAAGCAGAAGGAGGCAGGGAGGGCAGTCAGAATAGCAAAGGCACAAACTGAGGAAAAGATAGCCAACTCTGTTAAGAAGGGGGATAAAACATTTTATAAGTACATTAGGGAGTGAAGAAAGACCAAGGGAGGGATACAGAGACTTAATAAAGGGGAGGGAATGTGGGCAGAGGGTGACAGTGAAAAAGGCGGGATACTGAATGAATATTTCTGCTCAGTATTCACAACGGAAGAGTAGGGGGAGGTACCTAAGCCAAACAAGAGAAACACTCTGAATGGGGGGGGCAATACCATTTCATTCACAGAAGAAACGGTTTTGAAAGAACTCTTGAAACTGAGAGTAGACAAAGCAATGGGGCCTGATGGGATTCACCCAAGAATTCTAAAAGAACTAAGGGTAGAACTAGTAACGCCACTGACTAGTCTTTTTAACAAATCATGGGAAGATGGGGTGGCACCTGAGGACTGGAGGAGGGCAGATGTGATTCCACTTCACAAAAGTGGGAGCAGGGCAGAGGCAGGAAACTACAGATCAGTTAGTCTGACCTCAATGGTAGGGAAAATGATGGAATCACTTCTGAAGGAAAGAATTGTTGAGTACCTAGAGGCCAGTGGGGCACAGGACCGAAGCAACATAGTTTCACAGTAGGAAGGTCGTGTCAGATGAACCTAATAGATTTATTTGACTGGGTGACCAAAGTAGTAGACCAGGGAGGGGCTATGGATATGGCCTACCTAGATTTTAGCAAGGCATTTGACACAGTCTCACACAAAAGATTAATATACAAGTTAGCCAGCCTTGGAGTGAGTCCCAAGGTGGAAGCCTGGATAAAGAACTGGCTGGACAACAGAACGCAAAGGGTAATAGTAAACAGAGTCCACAGTGAAGAAAGGAGAGTAACTAGCTGGGTACCGCAGGGTTCGGTACTGGGACCGGTCCTCTTTAATGTCTTCATAGGTGACATTGGTGAGCACCTGGAAGGAAAAGTATGTCTCTTTGCAGATGACACAAAGATCTGCAACAGGGCTGATACACAAGGTGGGGTGGAAAGGATGAAAAGGGACTTGGCAAGGTTGTAGGAATGGTCAAATATATGGCAGCTCAGATTCAATGCAAAGAAGTGCAAGGTAATGCATCTGGGAAACAAAAACCCAGGGGAAGAGTACACAATGGGGGATGAGATAATAACAACAACAAAAATTGAAAAAGACCTAGAAGTAATTATATCAGACGACCTAAAGGTGGGCAAGCAATGTGAGAAGGCAGTAAGAAGGGCTGGGGGATACTGGGATGCATAGGGAGAGGCAGCAACAGTAGAAAGCAGGAAGTTGTCATCCCTCTGTACAGACAGTTAGTGAGACCCATCTAGAGTACTGCGTGCAATTCTGGAGACTCCATCTCTGCAAAGACATAGAGTGGAGGCTGCTCGGAGGAGGGCAACCAAAATGGTGCAGGGTCTGCACCAGAAGACATATGAGGAGAGACTAAAGCAACTTAATATATATACCCTTGAGGAAAGGAGGGAGCGCAGGACATGATAGAAGCGTTCAAGTATCTCGAGGGAATTAAAGTACAAGAGGGCAGTATCTTTCTGAAAAAAAGATGTGCAAGAACAAGGGGGCACAATTTGAAGATAGAGGGGGGATGGCTCAGAGGTAATGTTAGAAAGTATTTTTTCACAGAGAGGGTTGTAGATGCATGGAGTAGCCTTCCTGAGGAGGTTTTGGAGTCAGGAACCTGTTGTGGAGTCAGGAACAATGGGAGAATTTAAGAATGCATGGGACAGACATAAGGCAATTCTAGTGGGGGGGCTGGGAGGAAGTAAGCTGTTGATTAACTAGAATCTGCTGCTTATCCATCAGGTAGGGAAATGGGCAGACTGGGTGGGCCAAGTGGTCCTTATCTGCCATCAAATTCTATGTTTCTATGAAACTGTACTTTCTTGGACCAGAGGCCAGGTCCTGTTGGCATCAGAGGTTGATCAGGTAAGCACCTGAAATCTGTATAGGGTCCTCCAATCATAAAATGCTAGTAGTCCGACATGTTTTATCAAGTCCACTCTGTAGCTGTCTTCCAGAAGTTCTGACAAGTGTATATTCATTGCTCACAATGCATTCTCGAGGTGCTGCGATCTTAGCCACAAGTGTTTGTTTTCCTGGGACTTGCGCAAGATGGCCATCAAAGCTTTCCCTGCTGATTTGCTGGCTTCCTTTGCAGTGACTTCCTATAGATCCATGCAGGATTCAGCATTGGTCACATGTAAATTATTATTATTTTTTTTATACTTGCCCAGCTCCTCGGCTTCAGAGGGGGCCTCATAACCCCTCCTACTTCATCTATCAGGTCCTGCTTCCTAGATCCCCCTGGTTTCACAGTTTGCTCGTTCTGCCAGGGGTGTATTCATTTTTCCCCAATTTTCTCCCTGTTCCCTGAGGACATCGGCACAGAGGAAGTTCATCCAGATGAACAACATGCTGATGAATGCCATTATCAAATGCTCGACAATGTCCTCCCTACCCTGACTCAGGAGAGCTGTGTGCCCCTACCGCCCATGCATCCACAGGCAGAGGAGCTACGGGTGCTTGGAGCAACCTGGTAACCCACCCCAGAGGAGAAGAGCATCCATTGGGATGCTCAATCCTCCTTCCCCCATTCGACCCCTGATGGCCCAAGTCCGTTCTTGAACCCGGGTCGCCGGCATGGCATGAGGTGTGGCATCCAGCGCCTCAACCTTCAGTGCCACAGGGCCGGTGGTCAAATGTAAATTAAACTAATCAACTTTCCTTTTTTCAGGAACTGTATATAGAAGGCCAATACTCATACACATCAAATACAGTCTGAAGTGTTGGCTTGCTGGAGTCAAAGCAGACACAGTCTGTTGTTGAGGAGGCCCATTAATAGCTTGCTCTCCCAAGGTCTTTTTCTTTCTGTTTTTGAGCAAAGTTTCAGTCTTTGGCCTTACCATCCTGAAAAACTGAAAGGTTAGCCAGATCCAACTTAGTGTAACACAAAATCCAGTCTTACAGCTAACCAGCTGCACTATCAATTCACAATTTGATCATACTGAGAATAGAAACATAGAAGTTGACAGCAGATAAGGACCGCAAGGACCATCCAGTCTGCCCATTTCTTTTTATACCTTATAAATGTGCCATCGGCCTTTGCTCTGTCAGTGGCCTATCTATTTATACTCATCTGTATTGCTCCCTTATGCCTATCCCATGCCTGTTTGAAGCCCTGCACTGTACTCATAGCCACCACTTCCTGAGGTAGGCTGTTCCATGCATCCACCACCGTTTCTGTGAAAAATAATTTCCTCACATTCCCCCTTAATCGGCCTCCCTCTAGTCTCATGCTGTGTCCTCTTGTCCTACTATTTTTCTTATATTTAAACATGTTAGACTCTTTCACCTTGTTAATGCCCCTAAGGTGTTTGAATGTTTCAATCATATCACCTCTCTCCCTCCTTTGCTCAAGGGTATACATATTGAGCTCTGTTAATCTGTCCTCATATGTCTTCTGATGCAGTCCCTGCACCATTTTGGTTGCCCTTCTCCGGACTGCCTCAATTTGGTTAATGTCCTTGTGAAGGTGTGGCCTCCAGTACTGTATGCAGTACTCCAGATGGGGCCTAACCAGTGTCTTGTAAAGAGGAATTATTACCTCCCTCTTACAACTTATGTTACCTCTACTAATACACCCTAACATTCCCCTAGCCTTACCTACTACTTTAGAGGTCTGCTTGGATGATTTCAGGTCATCGGTGATGATGATGCCCTAGTCTCTTTCTTCCTTTGTGACTGCCAGCAACTCCCCTCCCAGCCTAAATGTGGCTTCAGGGTTTCTCTTTCCTATGTGCATGATCTTGCACTTTTTTGCACTAAATCCCAGTTGCCACTCTTCTGACCATTTTGTTACTTTCTCCAGATCTCTTCTCATTCTGCCCACCCCATCTGGATCATCTACTCTGTCCATCTACAATGTCACTAATGAGGATATTGAAGAGGACTGGCCCCAGGACTGATCCCTGAGGTACCCTACTTGTGACTTGCATCTCTTCTGACTGTATACCATTTACCACCACTCTCTGTTTTCTGCCTGTCAACCAGTTTTCCACCTAGTTGACCAACTTCTGACCCACCCCAAGCCTACCCAACTTATTTATCAATCTTCTATGTGGAACAGTATCAAAAACTTTGCTGAAGTCAAGGTAGGCAACATCAGCTGCTCCCCCTTGGTCCACCACTCTGGTTACATAGTCAAAGAAATCTATGAGATTAGTTTGACAGGTCATTCCTTTTGTAAACCAATGTTCTCTTGGATCCTGTGCCCCTATGGATTCCAGGTGCTGCACTATCCTTTCCTTAAGAAGTGCCTACATAATCTTGCCCACTACTGAGGTAAGACTGACTGGTCTGTAGTTCTCTGCCTCCTCCTTGCTACCACTCTTGTGGAGCGGGATCACATGAGCCTTTCTCCAGTCTTCTGGGACCTCTCCTATGCTCAGAGACTCACTAAACAGTTCTGCTAATGGCTCTGCTAGTTCCACCCTTAGCTCCTTAAGTACCCTGGGATGTATGCCATCAGGTCCCATTGCCTTGTCCACCCTGAGCTTAGCGAGCTCTTGTAGAACCCTTTCTTTCATGAAGGGAGTAGTGCTCACCTCCCTCCCCCCTGTGTCCATGGTGCTGAGCTGTGGGCCCTGCCTTACCTTCTCTTCAGTAAATACTGAGCAAAAGTATCTATTTAGGATAGATGCTTTTACAGGGTCCTCCTCCTCACATGCCCCCTTTTCTCCTTTGAGCTTAGCGATACCCCCTCTGGGCTTTCTCCTTTCACTAAAGTATCTATTGAAAGTTTTGTCACCTTCTTTTACTGTTCATGCTAGTGTTTCCTCAGTTTGGGACTTTGCCTGCCTTACTGCCTTCCCTGCTTCCCTTAGGGCAGTTTGGTATGCCTCCCTATCTTCATCCCGCTGTGTTCCCTTATATTTCCTGAAGGCCAGCCTTTTGGCTCTGACCTTTTCTGCTACTGTATTTAAGAACCAAAGTGGTTTCCTTGTTCTTTTGCACTTCCTTGTCTGTCTAACACAATGGGATATTGCTTCAAGTATTGCATCCTTAATGCTTACCCATTTTGCCTGTACCCCCTCCCCTGTGTTTCTTTTTGCCAGGGCTAGCTTAACTCTGTTGGCCATCTTATCAAAGTCAGCTCCTCTGAAGTCCCATATTTTTGCCTTGGAATGGGATGATTTAGATGTAGTAGCCAAACTGAACCATACCATGTGATGGTCACTGGCCCCCAGGTGACCTTCTACCTGGAGATCTGTGATCCCTTCCCTGTTAGTCAGTACTAGATCTAGGATAGCCCTGTCTCTTGTGAGTTGTTGTACCAGTTGTTTGAGGCCCTCCTCCTGCAGGGAGTCCACCATGTGTTTAGTTCTGGCAGATGTTCCTGCTGGTATTGACCGATCTGTATCCGGCATGTTGAAGCCTCCCATTATCAGAACCTCCCCTTTAGCCATCATGTTTTGTATATCTTCTAACAGTAATGTGTCTATGTCCCCTCCCCCCCAGTCTGGGGGCCTGTAGACAACCCCAGTTCCTATGGCTATCCCATTTCCTGTTTCCAGGGTGACCCACAGTTCTTCTGGCTCCTTATGTGTATTCTGAATTTCTGTAGCTTTGATATTTTCATTGACATACAGGACCACTCCACCCCCCCCCCCCTTTTTGCACCTCGGTCTCTTCTGAACAGTACATAGACAGGTACTGAAGTCTCCCAAGTGTGGTTACTGGTAAACCATGTCTCACCAATTGCTACTATGTCCAGTTTAGCCTCTGACATTATTGTCTGCAGGTCTGGGATCTTATTTCCCAGGCTGTGAGCATTTGTGTACATGATTTTCCATCGGCCAGATTTTGGTGTGTTAGTTGTTGGGTGAGGTTTGGCATTTCTCCTGTGCGTTGTATGGGGAGATGGACCTTTACCTGGTGATGCAAATGAACTGCAAGCATGCTGAATGCCTGTTTGACCACTAGCTGAGGGGGGAAGGGTGTTCTTCCCATTCGACGTATGGGGTGCTTTACCCCTCTCCCCATTTGCTAGTTTAAATATTCTGCAAAGACGTCAAACTTCTACCCCAATGCACTGACTCCCTCCTTAGACACAGTCCATCAAATTTAAAGAACTTTCACTCCCAGAACTGTTGCCAGTTCCCTACAAATCTGTGTCCTTTTTCCTGGCACCAGCCCTTGAGCCACCTGTTTAGCTCCCCTATCTCCCCTTCTCTGACCCTCGGTCCATCTGCCCCCCTCTCCCAGACTGGCACGATCTCAGAGAAGGAGATGTTGGATGAAATGGATGATAGTTTGTCACCCAGCCTGGTCAGGTGTTCCTTGGTCTCCACAACTGACCAGCTGGAGAGATCATTAGTCCCTATGTGTACCAGGACGTCAATGTTTTCTCCTGCTTTGTGAACAATTTAGTAATGCAGTCAGTGTTTCTCCATGCTGATGTACCTGGGCGACATCTGACCATTACCCCTGGCTGGAGACGGGTATCAACTCCCCGAATCATGGAGTCTCCTATGATCAGAAGTTTTTTGGATTTCCTTTTTGCTTTTTTTGTTTTGGTTCCTGATTTGGGCGACTTTTGTTGTGCTAGCTCCTGTGCTGCAGTGTCCTGCTCTGCAGTGTCCTCTGCCCCTTTGTTTGATTTCAGAGACAGAGGCAGATACCTGTTTGTAGTGTTTATATGGTTTTTGGAGGTAATATGTTGGAGAGCACAGAGTGATGGGGCACCTGATTTTCACCTCCTAACCACCTGCCAACCTCCTGGACCAACTACCCTCTGCAGTCGAGGTTCTTCTGTTGTGTGTTGGGGAAATGGCGGGTGGTTCTTATAATGTATTTCCTCTTGAATATGAAATTTGAGGTACGCAATCTCTGCCCATGCTGCCCAGAGCTGAGCCCAAAGATCTCCAATGGCCCAGCATGTAAGACAGTGTCCTGAATCCTGTAAGACTGTCCTTCTGAAAAGTGTTCCATATTACCTGCAGTTAATGATATCCATTCCAGATAAGTTGCTGGGTTTATAACCTGGTCAGAGTAATTAGAAGGAAAAAAATGCAAGTAATGGTTTGATTTTGTGTTTTGTTTTCGTATAACTTGTTATAACAAGTTAAATTACTAGTGCCCCTATAAATGAGCTCACCTTGTGGATGCCCCACTGATCTGCCCCTTCCTGCTTTGCCACGGGAAATGTCACAACTGTGGTACCCTATAAAAGGAGTGGAGTGTGGGGTGGTTGGGGATGGGGATGGGTGGCTAGGCCCTTCCCCTGCTGAAAAAGAAGAACCACGGATGAAAGAACAAGGAGGTATGAGCAGAAACAATCAGTCAACAACAAATGCAGTAACCCTGAAAGCTTATCCTAATGTTAGAAAAAAATGTAAAACCTGTAAAGCACCACCTGTAATAATTTCAGAGAAGATATACCCTGTAAGAAATACTTTGCTACAGAGAAACATAAAGCAGTAACAGAAGATATACCTTGCAAAAGACAATTTGAATCAGAAGATTACAGCAGTAATCTGTTAGCACACACCTGTAGGCACACCTTGTAATAATGCAGAAGAAGATATACCAGCAACAACAATTTGAATCAGAGAAAAATAATGAAATGTTAACAACAAACAATAGCAATTCTTATGAGTACAAAATAAAAATAACTACATACAGTAAATCTGCTTAGCCAAAAGGAGTCCTAATCCTTTCCCCTTGCTCTGGTATGGTTCTCTGCTCTGTCCTTTCAAGCAATCTTAGAAGAAAAGTGCTCAGGTGAAGCTAGGCGCCCTAGCCAGCAAACTAAGTCTTCTACCTCATGAGCACTCGGAAACTGTGCCCGTGCTTTTGTTGATGGTAAACCATGCCCCCCCTTCCTGAGTTTCACCAACTCTAAATCCAGACTGCCAGACTGGGTGCCCCTATTCTGGAGTAGGGCATATTACTGACTTGAATACTATCACTAATGGGGACTAGAGAGAGGCTAAGAGGATCAGTGCTCAGGCTGTGCTGATCAGTGATGAAGTGAAAGGTCAAATGACACTACTCACTGCCTCAGGATTTCAGTGATAATATGGTGGACCAGAAAGGGAGTCAGGATGCAGAGGGAAGAGGAAGATATATTTTACAGTTTCTGTCTCACCAGCCAGGGACAGAGTCAGGAAGCAAAGGGAAAAGGGGGGGGGGTTACTTTTTCTGAGATGCCAGGACCAGGTGGGGTGAGTTGGGAGGGAGTTGGGGAAGCAGGTGAAATTACTTTTATTATTTCTGGTTTTATGGTACTGTGACTTGGTGGTGGGAGTGGAGATGGAGTAGACACACAGAGGGAAGAGTAGGGGTTTGTTATGGATGTGGACAGATCCCACAGCCATCTTGCTATCTGTAGCTAGAAAATGGAGCATTGTCGAACATGTTTTGGACTTTTCAATGTATCCTTCCATGCCAACTGAAATAAAATATTCCCTTCTTTCTGTTAAGAATGTTCAAGACATAACTTCAAGCTGCTTATCAGATGCCATTAGGAAACTGAAACAGCTTATTCAATATTGGTTACCTACTAAACAAGAGATTTGTTTACCCTCTTCAGAATGCAACAACTTGTACATTTAAATACTTAGCATTTAAACAGCTTCTTCCTACTAGTTTCACTTGAGAATGTATTGTCTTTAAATAAAGATTCATACCTCATAAATGCCATCCCTTTCCCAGCAAATCTATATTTTACACTGTTTTTTTAACATCTAAAGACACTATTAGATAAGCACTGACTCAGACATACTGTATGCCAGGTCTTCAGTGAACTACCGATACTAAATATGTAACAATCGGCAGGCATTTTCTACTATGCTTTTTGTGAAAAAAATATATTGATCTACAGCAAACACACACACACACACACACACACACACACACACATACACTGTACATACCATCCTCATGGCCACAACATTTAAAATAAATAATGCATTCCAATACATTATAAAACAAAAAACTCCCTGGTTATGTCAGTGAACAAAGTGAAATTCAGTTTGAGGTAGATTTTCTTTAAATATTTCTTATGCTATATTTTGTATCCTGGATACACACATACACACACACACACACACACACACACACACACACACACACACACACACAAACACACAGTACACACCATCCTCATGTCCACAACATTCAAAATACTGTACATACTGGATTCTAATATGTTATGAAACAATAAAGAAACAGTTTATGACAGTGAACACAGTGAAGTTCACTTTAGAGTAGATTTCCTTTAAATAGTTCTTATCCTATATTTTGTATCCTGGATAGCTCAGGGAGCTGCTACATCTCATTGTCATAGGGATCTTCATTTACACATTTTTGCACTTTATTTACTCAGGCTGTCCCAGATTAGATACAATATCTTGTTTTCAGTGGGGTCATGATTTTACCATTTTGATAATGTATTTCTTCAGGGTACCCTAGTCCAGGGCCCCCATATTCAAAGGAAATGTGTGGTGCATCCCGGCAGAAAAGGGAGATGTGCAGTGCAACTCCAACAATGCACCACAGCATGATATTCAAATGTGCGGGATGTGCTGGCCGCAAGGGAATGGGCCAGGGTGCACACAAATAGTATGCCGTGCAAGTTGAGGGTGCATTCCCATGCATATGCCACGCTGTGGCATATACAGTGGGAATGCGCCCCTCACAGTCCAGAGCAGCATGGCCCACCATTAGTCCATGAATTGCTGACCTAACCTGGCCAGCCACCCACAGGTGGGCTATGGAAGTACACCCAGGTACACAGCAGCCTGGCAACCCTGATGGACTAGAGGTACCCCCTCCCATCACCATTCGATCCAACTACATCCCCAAAGAGCTCCATAGTGTAGGGCACCCCTGGACCCAATCACACCAGAGGAAACCACGGTCTATATCCATAGCATAGAGGACCCCCACCCACCACCTTGGTGCGTAGACACCCCTGCTCCCCCATACCCAAACTGTTGTGGAGACTGGCACTGCCATCCACACCCTGCCACGGCCAGCCACTGACTGCACTGGACCCGGACCAGGGACCTGCACTCTGGAATCCAAGTGGTTGTACCGTGCATTGGGGCACTACACAAGCTGCTGACCCACCAGTGTATGCAGCCATGTGTATGTCCCTGGCAACTGTAAGAGTGAATTGACATACTTCCAATGCATGCCTTGTCAGTGCTGTATCTTCCTGCTGTCATACACCACTGCAGGCCCACACTCTCCCCCCATTCCCCTGTGTAACATGCCACCCTCCAGACTGTTGAGGTATCCTGGGTGTGATGGGGTGCAGTATCCCGCAATACCATTTGCAGTGTACGCTCCAGGCTATGGATAGTGCATCCACAGTTCCCCAATTGTGCAAATGAATGGGAGGTTGGCTGTAACATGGCTGTTCCAGGACCTGTGTGAGTGGGTACTGCATTTGCTGTCACCTGCACTGAGAAGTGTGACAGCACCAGGATGATGGATCTGCATGTGAGTGCCTGAAGTGTATGGCCACTGGTTGTTATTGCCCACACACAGCTCATGCCTATGTATGACAAATTCCAGCATCTTGCTGCCAGTGCTCTGCCACCCAAAAATAAGATGCCATTTCTTCTGCGAACTATCCAGGCTAAATACATAGCAGTCAGCAGGCATATTCTAGGAAAATACACTGTAAAAATGTGTAAAAGGAAGACCACATTGAAATTGCCTCTCAGCAGATCTGCATTGTGCAAATTGATTAGAAATAATGGGTAAGAGCATCCCAAAAGCTTTCCATAGCCATAAGGCTCTGACCAGAGTTTGTTTATATTTTGGGGACAACTCAAAGTTGAAATAGTCTTGTTCACCGTCTATATAAACAAGCACTGTTAACATGGTCTCAAGTCATGCTGACATGCACTTGGTATGTGTCAACAGACACAATTGTATCTTTTTAAAAATGGTTTTGTGTCTTTTTAAAAAAAAAAGTATAGGAGATCTTAGGACTTTTGGATAATGTGCAAAGTATTTCATTATATTTTGCCTGATTTTTGAAGCTTTTGTATGACATTGATCCTGTTTTATAGCATCTCACACATTTCATTATTATTTTGTACCATTTTCACTCTTCACTGCTTTCGCATGCCTTGCCTGCAAAAGCTTGGGAACAGAATAATAGTATATGCTGATATTTTTCTGCTCAGAAGATTAATGTCAGAGCAGTCCAGTATTTATTTGATAAATAAACACTCTTGCTCCTGGACTGATCTGAAAACTGCACGTAGACTTTTGGTACAAAGTTCCAACAGGTTCCATGATGATCAACCCCAAATCTTGGTGTAACACGTTCCCTTCCATGGGAGCTTCCTATGGGCACTCTTTAAAACAAAAACAATGTTTCACTGTTTGGTGAATATGTAGTGCTTATGCACACTTATGAACTTTGGAGTATACTTATCAACTTTGGCCTTTTTCTGTTCCCACCCTTGGTAGTTTAGCTGAGTAGCTGTAGGTAATAGACAGCCCATCATCAAGGTTGAGTAGAGTGCCAGAGGAGGAGGAGGAGAAGGATGGGGAGGAAGGTAGGTGATTTCCAAATACTAAGCATTAAATTGCTGTGAGATGAGTCCTTTTGCATGAGATGTGAGAGGAGCTATTCCCCCACACTAAACCTCGGGCATTAGCCTTCCCATTCAATGTTTGGTGAATATATAGTGCTTATATGTATACTTGGAAACTTTAGCATATTAACTTTGGCCTTTCTCTGTTCCCACCCTTGGTAGTTTACTTAGGTAGCTGTAGGGAATAAAGGGCCCAAAAAGGATTACCTCCTCTAACTCATGGAGAGTATGATCAGGAGCATGCAGGAGAGGAAAAAATGCAGGTGGAAAACCTCTGAGGACCCATGGATACTGATCTGCCCATCCTCTGGGAAAACTAAGAGGAGATAATTTAAAATGCTTGTCTAAATTCTGTGTCTGGGTTCGGAATATAGCATTTGAAGGCTGATGACTTCCATCTTCTGAGTCTTTTGATGATATGGAGTGGAATATTATTTCTTGATACTGAAGTGGCTGCTCTAATCTGGAATAAGTGTCCTGAATATGAAAATGGATTGAGTCCAAGCCATTGGATAAGAGTTCTTACATTATCTATGAACCATTTTGTAGAAATGGGTGATTGATCATCTGAAGTTAACAAAGGAGATGATGGATTTGAATTTGCATAGAAAAGCACAAGCTTTTCTAGTTGAGATACTGGGCATCAGGCATTTAACGAAGAATAGTAAATTATGCAAACTCCTGTATGTAATCTATCAGTTTTTGAGGAAGATAATGTCAGCAGATAATGGTCAGCTTGTTTCTGTAGGTTAGAAATCTTAAGAAAGTTGGTTGAGTGGGATGAAGGCACGGTGAATTCTACTGGACAGATGAATCCATAGAATGTTAAACTAATAGCAGATGTGACCATGAGATTGGAGGTAGATTAGAATGGTTTTGAGTCCAATAATTCCAGCATGCATCTCAGCTGGGATCCATCTATAGGAAGATGGTGGGGGGTATATACAATGGACATTCTTTGAAATCCCAGTAGAAGTAATTTGACTGATGGGTTAGAAAATAGAGATGGTGAGGATGGAACAGATTGTGAGAGAAAGAACTTTATTCTAGATAGATACTGCTTAACAGTTCCATAGGATAAATGCAATGCTTGGTGGCAATACGTCAGAAATGCTAATACCAGGTTTACAGAGATGGCAGTAGAATGGGAAGTTTGTGAGGTACAAAATGAAGAGTACTTTTTCCAAGCCATTGAATAAGTAGCTCTAGTGGATGGAACTAGAGTATCCCACATGATGGAGGAAGCTTGCTGGCAATAGTACTCTGTATTATGATTTGGTCTCTGAAGAATGGTGGAGGAAACATTACAGAATCTTCTGAAGGATAAAGGCAATGAAATGCCTGAAAGTGAAATCGAGATAGAGCATCAGCTGCTTCATCAGCAAAGCCCAGAATGTGATACCATATAAATATAAAACTGTGAATGAGTGATAGGTTAGCCTCTGCATGAACAACATGATGGAATGGGATGAGGCTCTCCCTTTGTTGATGGCAGCCACAGTGGATTGGTTATTAGAAAATATGAATACTGATGGAAGGGACCAATGTTGCCCCCCACAGAAATGCATCTTCCACTGTTGGATATATCTCAAATAGAGGAGATGTAGAAGAAAAGTCATGGAGTGATGTGATATCCAGAGGCCATGGAGTGGCAGTCCAAGAGTGTTGAAATATGGCAGCATAGCCATGAGTATAAGAAACATCCATATATATTCTGGGATTGAAGTCTGGAGAAGAATCCCTGTGGAACACTGAACAGCCATTCCATCTGGTTAGAAATAGGGACCACATGGCTAGGTCAAATTTTTCTGCAGCTGTGATTTGTACATGGTGATGTAGTTCGGTAATGGATGAAGACTGAGTTAAAATATAGGAAATAAAAGCTCAACCTTGCAGAATTATTCTCATGGCAAAACTGAGGTATCACAGGAGAGAAAGCAGTTCACACTTTGTACAAGAGGATCTAGTTGAAAAGGACTTCACTAGTGCTTAAATCATAGCTAGTTTGTTGAGAGGTAAACAGGCTTCCATGCGATCAGAGTCCAAGATTCTGCCAAGGAATTCAAGGGATGTTGACAGTCCTGTTGTTTTTTTTCTGCAGCCAAGGTAATTGACAGTTCATGGAAGAGTTAAATAACAGCGGAAATACCATCTGATGGAGGAGAATTAGGTGGATCAATCAGGAGAAAGTCATCAAGTAAATGAATAACTGCTGGTTAATGACAAACATTAAGCAATGCACAACAAAGAACTTCATCAAACATGTTGAAGGGTTTGGGACTGCTAAGGCAGCCAAATGTAAGATGGACAGCAAAATAATAACAGTTGTCCCAGAATATACCATACAAGTGCCAGGGGGATGGATTAATTGATAGCAGTTTAAAGGTGTCAACTATATCTGTCTTGGAGAGGCAGGAACCAGGGTCAGATCATTTTATGATTGTGATAGCATCATGGATATGTGCATATAACAAAGAATAGTCATCGGCAGGAATCAGGGAGTTGATGCTAGGTGTGGATGAGCAATGAGGAGTGGATAGGTCAACAACTAGCAGCTTCTTAACCAGAAAATGTTCTGGTTGCTATGCCAATAGGATTAATATGGAAGATAGGAAACAGCAGGTATAGGAATGGACCCAAAATGAAGTCCTTGTGAATTTTCTTCTGTAGGAGTTGGTGGATGACATCAGGTTCCTTGACTGCAGATTGAAAATTAGCACAACAGAAGGAGGAGGTAGGCAGCACAGAAATACCGTTATTGAAACCATGGGTGAACCCAAGCAAGAGGTGATACAGAAATGGATGAGAAGGATGAGAAGTCAGGAACTGAGCTAGGGCATGAACATTGATGGGGTGGAAGGATGAGCTGAATGTCATAATGAAGGTTTAGGAGCCTTTAGGCAAATAAAATGGACATGATCCTCACCACAGAAATTGCAGACATGCATAAATGAGGAGCTGGTAGTGGAACAACCCTGGTCATTGAAGTTATCGCAGATGGATTTACCCCAATGTACTTAATGGGATGACCAAACATATCCTGATGATAGCAAGGTTGGAGATCATGTGAGTCAATCCAGAAAGAGAAGTAGATGAGGCACTGGATGGTAGAGAAAGCCTAGACAGGTTGGTGCAGAAAGAAGAAGGAGATACAGTTAATGGACAAAGTGGAGCAAAATGACTAAAAAAGCCACACAGGGAGCAAGAATATGCCCGCTTATCAGCAAAGTGTCAACAAAAGAGTTCATTATCCAATATGCACAGATCAATTTCATATTATAGTGGGCCAAGGCAGCTGCAGCCTTGGCCGAAAAGGATATATGATAATCATAAAAATGTGTCCCACCATAGCACATGCTTAAGTCATCTAGGAAGTATAGGTAAGTGTCCAGTTCTTCATGTTGGGCAGGAAAAGCTGCACAGATAATGTCCCGGAAAAGACTATAATCCAAGGCAAACTCTCATACTGTCATCTTGAGAAGGGGCTGAGGATCCTTAGATTTCAATGTGATGTACATGTCTGCACAGGAAACAATGTGATTGTCCATGATGTCATGAGAGAAAATGAGCACAGAGGCCAAAGTGACATCCTTTCCATTGAGAATGTCCTTGCAGAGGTGGGCTGGCACAAGGTGAATGGGTGAAATGAATGGAGGAGATGAGGAGGAAGACGTACCTGGTGCAAAGAGAGGAGATGGCAATGAAGGAGGTATGACATCAACTGAAGGAATGACACCTAGAGGAGTAGGAGCATTGATTGAAGATAGGATATCCTCAGGAAGCGATTTAGTGGTTAATGGAAATGGCGGGATTGGAATGCGAGCCTCCAGGGAAGTTATGTTTTTTGTGCTTCTTAAACTTTCTTAAACTAAAACTTCAGCTTTTAGAAGCCAGTGTTTTGAGATTGCTTTTGGGAGATTAGAGGATAACTCTTGAGCTAAATAATATTCTCACATGAAGTTAGGCACCTTTAAGAGGAAAACACACACTGCCTTGTTTTTTTGGAGATTGAAGGATGATTTGTGAGTTATGCAAATGAAAGCAATGAAGCACTCTCTCATCAGAGCGGTTTATTCACAAAGTGCCTTGTCAGCAAGCAGTACTAGGGTCATGACCAGAATGCCTGGTCATTGGTCTGCACTGCCGAGCCCATTGCAGTTTCAACTGAAATTGTCTCACAAGTGACACACCTCTAAAATGCTGTTAGTGTCACAAAATGTTCATTGCGCAAGCACAAGCAAATGTAAAATGGATATTGTGAACCATTTATGAGGTTTTGTGCACCACTATTTAATCACTATTACTGAGGTAAGCTGCTTTTTAAAGAATTATAGCACCTAAAATAGCAGAGAGAAAATGCAGAAAATGTTATTCATTTTTGAACATAGTCAGTTGTAACTTTTTATTTCAGAAGTATTTTTGTTTTCCCACTTGATCATGATAAGATTTTCTGTTTGATAGTATTAGATGTGATGTGAAGATCATTACTTTACATGGAGACTGGCATATCTACCGTATTTCCATTCCTCTTCATATCATATCAGCACTGTGACTCACTTATTGCGACATCACAAGTGATTGATCTAGCAACAATGGATTTGCTCTTCTTGCTCTTTTGTGATGTCTCAAACAGTGAAGTCACATGGCTAATGATGTATGAGGAGGAATAGAACAAGCAATGTCAGCTTTCTGGTACAGCACAAGTCCACACATCACATCAACTATTGTGAGGTAGAAAATCTTATTGGTGAAAGAGAACTGAAAAAAAAAATACTTTAGAGGTAAGAAATAATTGTCACTACCTTTGAAAGTTAATATTACTTTCAGACAGTACATTGTGTCTCTAAAGTGGAAGAGTCAGCACTAAGATGGTTCGAATTTGCACTTTTTGCACAAGAACTTTTTTACTTGCTATTTTCTGCAGTATAGTAGTTTGTATCAGACTGATTCTGTTGACTTCCAAGTTGTCATTTTCTATAACTATAAATCTCAGAATCTACTGCAGCTGACATCAGATGAGGGCTGCAACAGTGGGAGACTCAATAACATGCAGTGCATGTGAGTTTTTATAACCTCTGATCTTTTGTTTTCTGGTCCTGCTGTCCAACCTGAGCAAGGTACAGTCCCAAAGGACCATAAAGAGCCATGGGGGAAAGTGGGACCAGGAAACATCTGATCGGAGTTGATAAAAACTCTTAACATGCACTGTAGGCTATTGAATCTCTGAGTGTTGCTGCCCTCATCTAATGTCAGTCACAGGGTATTCTGGGATTTCTCATGACAGAAAATGTTAGCTTGCAAATTAGCAGAATTGGTATGATACAATCCTATATACTGCAGTAAACTATAAGTAAAAAAAATATTTTTGCACACTAAATGGAAATTGGGAATCTCCCCACACTTGTGTGTAGGGATTTTAGTACTGACTGTTCCCCTTTAAGAAGAAAATGCACACACCCTTACACACACACACACACACACACACACACACACACACAGTTACAGAAATCTAAAATAGTGCCTTTGAAGAAAAACATCTTGCAACATTTCCTTTCCCATAGCAATGGGATGACACATACAGACTCAACTCATTAATTCTACTGTTTCTTAGACGAGTCACTGGTAGAATCCCTCCCTGCTTCCTTAAGAGTACTGGATCACATAAGTAACTGAAGAAAGTATAATATGCATTAAGTGGTACGCAGAATGGGGGTGGGTAACCATATGGTAATCCCCTACCCCACATGCCAAATCACAAGCGCTTAAGGTGAAAGTTTGGTCTCCGTGGGGGAAGGGATTACAAGTCAGTAATCCACTCTGTATGAATCACCTTACCACTATTATGAAATGTGGTAAGGTGACTTTGTGGCATTTTTTATTTTTTTAATTAAAAACGTTTCTTTAGTGCACATGTTTGTGCCCCTGTATTTAGCAGTGGTGGGGTGTGCATAGTCCACGTGAATATGGCGTGAAATTCATATGGGTCCTAATTAATCGTGGTGCTAGATTCCTAAACCTGATATCACTCTATGATGATCCTAATATACATTTATCTTGTGCTCCCTGGTATTATTTATAAATCAGTGCTGTGAATTACAGGACCACATATTTCCAAATACCAGTTGATGGCACTGCAGCATGAAAATGTTTGTTCTGTTGTGAACGCATTTTTGTTTGGTTACACTGTAACATAAACATAGCTAGTAGGTAAACAGAGATATCTGAAATTGTGAAATTTCATTACGCAAAATATTTCACGAAATTTGCTCATTTCATGAAATAATTTGCGGGACATGAAATTTTGCCCATGGAAAAAAAACAAAAAAACAGTCCCCACCCTCCTCTGCAGTCCCCCCAAAAAAGGCTCAGCCATGTAACCCATATCCACAAAAAAAACACTACTGTCTCCCCTCACCCTCTAGCAGCCAGAGTCACCTAGTCCCACCCTCCTACACACCCAGCACCCACAATTTGTTTAATTTTCTTTATAAAAAAAATGTTAAATGGTGACTGGCACAATCCACCCACCTCCACTGGCTGACCCCCATCTTACAATGTAAAGTGACATAAGTGCAAAGAATAATAATAAGAATCCCCCTCCATCAGCAACAACTTAAAGTAGGGACTCAAGCCATCTGTGCGTGACCACTGACCAGGGGCCGCCAGTGTTCCATGGGTCTCTTGGCCTCGGGTGCTCCTGTTGTGATTGAATGATAAAGGGGTCTGCCCAAGTAGAATAGTTTCTGTTAAATGACCCAGCCCTACTCCATCTCTGACTCCCCCCAACCCAATTCTCCTTATTAAAAGAAAGAATTCAAGGTATGTGATCGGTCCAGACCAGCAAAACACTCAGTCTTCCACTGGTGAGTGTCTTCTTATGAGTGAAAGTGCATCGCTTGTTACTATAGTAAAACCAGCAGATCACGTGATTTGCTGGTTTTACTATAGCAACAAGCGATGCGCTTTCACTCATAAGAAGACACTCGGCAGTGGAGGAGAGAGGGTTTTGCTGGTCCATACCAATCACTTGCCTTGAATGCTTTCTCCTAACAAGGAGAATTGGGTTGGGAGAGTCCAAGATGGAGTAGGGTTGGGTCTTTCAGCAGAAACCATTCTGTTTGGGCAAAGCCCTTTATCATTCAATCACAACAGGAGCACCTGAGGCCAAGAGACACATGGAACACTGGCAGCCCCTGGTCAGCAGTCACTCACAGGCGGCTCGAGTACCTACTTTAAGTTGTTGCTGATGGGGGGATTCTTATTATTATTCTTTGCACTTCCATCACTTTACATTGTAAGATGGGGGTCAGCCATGGAGGTGGGTGGGTTGTGCCAGTCACCATTAAACTTTTTTTTATAAAGAAAATTAAACAAATTGTGGGTGCTGGGTGAGTAGGAGGGTGGGACTAGGTGACTCTGTCTGCTAGAGGGTGAGGGGAGACAGTAGTGTTTTTTGGGGGGCTGGGGATGGGGTTTACATGGCTGAACATTGGGGGGCTGCAGAGGAGGGTGGGGGCTGTTTTTTTATTTGTTTTTACCCATGGGCAAAATTTCATGTCCCACAAATTATTTCACGAAATATGCAAATTTCATGAAATATTTTGCATAATGAAATTTCACAATTTCAGACATCTCTATTTACCTATTAGCCATGTTTGGCAAGTGAGGGGTTTCTTGGCCTAGCTTCTTACAGTACTTAATGCACTGCCATTTCCTCTGAGTGACCCCTTTCCTGTGTGCACATCATTCTGTAGAGTCCCCATTGCGCTGTCTAAACCCTATCTCTGTCCTTTTTTAGGTGTGGACTCCAAAACTGGGCTCAGTACTTCAGATGGTGCCTCACCAGGGATCTGTATTGGGGCAAAATCACCTCCTTCCTCTAACAAACCCTCTCACAATGCATCCTAGAATCCTTTCTGCTTTACTGTGTACTGAGGTTTATTTCAAGGGATTGTCAACTGGTTCCAAAGGTAACATCTGCCCAGACAGGGATTTAAACACTGGTTTGTGTCATTGAGCTATCCAGGGTCTCTAACATCAAATATCAAAGTCAGTAATACATTTTGCAGAAGTCATCTTAAGACAAATGCCATTACACTTACAGTATCCAGAAAAAGCCCATATAATGTGAAAAAATTATAATTTAAATCCATTACGCATAACTGTCCTAGGCTCTCTGCCTGTTTCTGGCTGTCACACTCTTTTCATAAGGAAAAATGATTATATTTACATAAGAATTGGCTAGGAAATATGCTCAGTAAATGTGTACCAAAGAATAACACTAATAGATAGTTTTCTTGCTAATTACTATGTGGTAAGATTGAAAGTTAATTTACCAATGTTGTCTGAAAAGGACTTCTAATCACTGTAACAAAACATTATTTCTGACCCTATGGCATGTCTAATTTCATTTCTAACAATTTTTTGATAATAATCAGTTCAGCTCCTTGGCAGACAGGCTGCACTAGCAATTTGTCTAGTGCAGTGTCATGAAAGTATTGATAACATGCTGCAAAGCTGTACTAATTGATTTATTCAATATGTTTGATCTGATTGATCACCAAATACATTTAATATATGTAATTTTTGTTTTATTTCAAATGTATTGAAGAATTCAGAAGAAAACGAAAAAAATATTAAATCCATCCTGTCCATGTTGGGTAAGTGTAATAATTTCATGGATAAAGACTAGAGTATTAAAATCAGGTAATGCCTTTCAGCAGGGGTGCTAGCTGCACATTTGAGCAGACTTGATAGACCTCTAGGCCTTTATCTGCTGGCAAATTTCGTATGTTCGTATGGGTACAATTAAATGGGGGTTTCCTAAGGAAACCACCATACCCCCTTGTGCTTCTATTGTTTTCTGTCAATGAAGTTCTTTATTTCCATGCCTTATGAGATGTATTATGTATACAGTTTAATTTTTTTATATTGAGTTTACATATCTTACATGGCCATTTCTGAAGAACAAAAGGCCTCTACACCAGCACAGTTTTCTAGGTCTTTCTCAGGGCCCCTAGTGCTCTCTGGCACTTTGTCCTGATTTCTGCGGCAGGTCTCCTAGGTTATTGAGTCATCATTTTCTGATTTCTGCAACATAATTTATTCATTTCTGTGGCAGAATGCAGTCCTGACATTGGCTAAAATATGATGTTATCGATGACATCGCATGTTGAGCATAGAGGAAGGGCTTCAGGATAAATGAGATGGGAAAGGGAGCCAGGCACGATGGAAAAACTGTATATCTGAATGAAAATTCATCAAGAGCAATTAATTCTGCAGCAGTATCTATATTCTGTGGCATGATGCAAGTTCTGTGGAAAATTCCATGGCCGCAGAAATACAAAAATCCAGGGGCATTGGTCTTACAGTGTGGTTCGTGATTTTAAAAACATTTTAAAGTAGATAAAAAGTTATCAGATATGTGAATGTGGGATACCACAGTACTGTATATGACGGTACAAATGCAGTAAAAATAAAATGAAGGTGTAGTCAGACTTAAGACTGTATTGCATAATAAACAAAATTAAGTAGTACAAGGTTTGATATGTCCAAACTGAATAACAATGTTTTTCCCCAGAACGTCAGTATCTCTTGAAACAGCCCTACAAAAGGGGTCTAATACTACCCATTAGAATGTGTCAACCTTCTGAAAATTATGATCTCCCAAGATCTGAAGTAATGAGTCTGCTCTTCTAAAATAAAACTTTGTGCAAATAGTAGTCTGGATTATCCATTAACCGGAATGCAGTAATTCATGTTATAATTAACATTTTGTACCTGTGCCTTCTTATTCCATTTTAGATCAGCCTTTTTCTCCTGTCTTGTAATATTCACTCCCCAGTTTTGGGACTGCTTTAGCATTTTTTTAAAGATTTTAAATAATTAATAATGAGTATCATTAAAGGTAGATGCCATGTGGCCTTTATCAATATTCACAGATGTATTTGAACACCCATGGATGAACATCACTTTTCTTGTAACTAGGGTAAACTAGAATGCAACAGACACTGCTGCTCCATAAACTTATGGGACACCAGTGATATCAAGGATGACTCCATGCCACACAGCAAAAGCTACTGTAGAACATGGTATACAAAAATAAAGTGTGGTGCCAAATAAATGGATTTGGAAACAAAACAGCACCAGGTATCAACTTCAAAGGCAGCAATGGAGTGCACAATGAGGTAAATAATTCTTTATTAACATGAACTGCAACTTTGATGCATGCTGGAGTATATGGAGTGGATCTTCCAACTATTTATTTTATTTTAGTCTTTGGTAACCAGGTAAGGTCCACTAGGCACAAGTGCCTGTTTTCAGGGGTGACCTGGGAGCACTGGGGAGGTTAAGTGACCTGCTAAGAGTCACACAGTATGGAAGTGGAGGTTGTGGGAATCAAACCCAGGTCTGCTGGATGTACCAAGCTCATTCACAGCTTGTTACTCTAACCTCTAGGCTATACTGCCAGCCCCAATAACAATTATTATTATACAGTGGCAAGAAAGAATCCTGGTTTCTAATTGGTTAGTTGGCCATCACAGCAAGGATGTTATTTTGGCATAACATCCTTGCTAATAGTTTTCCTTTGCACTTGCACTTGTTACTCTCCATCTCTTGCATCTTCTCTTAAGAAACAAAAATATTTTTACACACTAACATAAACATTCTTTAAAATTATTTATTTTATTCTGTATAAAACAACAAGGCATTGTATAATAGGAATAATGCACTCCAGGGATGGTGTTTTGCTGGGTTAACATCCCTTCTTGGGTGTTGGATGCCCTTGGCCGGTGGCCTTGAGCCCAACCACCTGAGGTGGGATGTTATCCCAGTGTAATACCCACCCTGTTGGGTATTATTCCTTTATTATGAACCGGACTTTGTAAATACGGGAAGCTGATTGGCTGAGAGGTTTTTGAAGCCATGATAATATCGGGCTACATCATCACGGCTTCAGAAAACCTCCGGCCACCAGCCTCCTCACTGACCGCACAGTCTTCTTCATCTTGAGCAGTCCGCAGCGAGTCAGACTTCCAGTCGGTCACTATTTAAAAAAAAAAAAAAGAACTCCCACCAGCTGCGCACACAACAGAATTCAGCACAATGGAAGCTACTAGGAGCAATACTTCCAAAAGCAACATATCCAGCAGCACGCGAGTGGCAGCAACGGACAAATAATTTTTTTTTCTCTGAAAAGGACAAATGACAGACCCACGCATTGTAATCATTCTCACACAAACCACAGCTCTCCCACAAAAAGAAAGCTACAGTATGTCCCAGCCACATAGAAAAAACTGCCAGTCTTGTCCTAGACATTCCTAACCATTCTAACAGTAGCTCTTACAATAACAGTCCCAAATGAATTGCACCAAGACTCTACCTTTTTCTCGTTCGTTCATCATTGGCTCACCTCTCCAACTTCTCTCTCAGCTTACCAGTCCTCAGCATCCAATTCCCAGAACAAAAATAATAAAAATAAAGTGCACTGTGAATGGAGAATACTTTAAAAAAAAGAAAACTGCAATGGTAAGGAGTGGGTCACCCAGTCACAAGAGCTTCACTTCCTCCACCACAGCCAACAACGCCACCTGCTGCCCAGAGCCCTCCAGGAACTATTTTATTTAAAGGTTTTCCTCCAACACCTCCAAAACACATTTTTAAAATGTTTCTATTTTTTTTTTTTACTTTAAAAAATATTTAAACCACTTCATAATAGCAATAATGTACTCCAGGGTGTGGTATATCATGGGATATCGTCACTTCTCGGGTCATTGGACGCACTCAGCCAATCCCATGATATACCACAACCTGTCGTGCATTATTGCTTAATTGACCTACTCTTTAGTGTGGTTGCACAACATGGTTTTCACTTCTGACCAAAAGAGTAAAATGATGTCTGCATTCAAACAAAAAGGTAAGGATAGTTTGTTTTTTATCGATTGGCATCACTTGACACATTGTTTGCACAGTGTCATACACAATAACCATACCCGTAATGTAATGTAAAGCAAGCAAAACTACACAGGTTTTGCTTCAGAATCCTACATCGTTATGTGCTCATCTCTAACCAAACAGGATTTTCACATTACAGTGTAGTTAGGCACAACCTCACCCTTGGTTACATTTCAAAGCTCTAAACATGGTAGCAATGTAGCCCCAATATAGAGCAGACTTAGTTATGCTCTATGTCTCTGGACTGCTCCAGGTAAGCCTGTTACCAACAGCTTCATAGCCTTCCAAGTTGTGATAGACCTTTTTCATTATGATTCCCTTTTACCATTATTGACTTTGAGAATTGCAATTGTCACGTGATGGGGGGATGCTCTGGCTGAAGTTTATTACAATATATAGATTTGCACAACATCAGACCATATCCTGGGTACAAATCTTCTCCTCCTTTTTCCTTTTTTTGTAAACATATCTTATAGAAAATTATAAGGAATGACACTTTGTACACGTACAGGTTTTCTTTTCAGAAAATAATCTTCACTAATACAGCACACAGGACCAGTTAATACATGCATTATGAATCTTTCTTTCTATTAGACCACTTCAAACATTTGATATCTGGATACACCTGGACATAAAGTCTCAGTATGTTAAACTTCATGAAACCACATTAAATTGTGTGAGGAACCCGTTTTGGGTCCACCTGTATGTTATGGTATAATAGTTGGGCTAAACTTTAAAGATGACAGGAAATGTTTTCTAATTGAAAGTTGTTTACTGTATAATGTTCCTATATTAAGAAATTATATTTATACCCCTAAGTGATTCATGTTTCACAGTACCTGAATAAAATGTGATGCACAACACCATATTTAGTATTGTTGCATTTTTATGGGCAGCATTCTGTTATGGTTCTCTTCAAGGAATCAGTAATTTGGAGTTTCAGCTACTGTATGTCATGGTTTGTATACAAAACTCTGAGCATAGTTCTAATAGGTAAACAGCACATGCTTAGCATTCTGTAGACAAATCATGACACAGTAAAAACTCCAAATTAGTGGTTCTCTGAAGACAACTGGACAAAAAAAACAATTGAAAACACAGTTGTTCATATCATTATTTATTCTGGTACAGTTACATATAGATCATCTGGAGGTATGAATTACTTTCCTGCAAATAGGAACATGTTTAATGCCTGCCAATTGGCAAGCATTTCCTGACCCATTTATGATTGGATTTAGCTGCAGTGCTATTTGCTCCATTGCTTTTGAGGTGCTTGCTAGCATTATCCAGCACAAAGAATTAATGGGTTACCTTACACTGGGAAAACACATTTTCTATGACCACGCATAGTGCTTCCCATGTCTTCTGAAACTGAGCTTCTGCAGCATTGACCATTAGCGGAGTCTTTTCCAGTTTTAAGCATAGGAGCATGTTATTATACCACTGTTGGATAGTGAGAGGGGCAGGGCTGAGCCTTTGCTGAGCAGTTGCTTTGTAGGCATTTATCAGAGCCAAAGACTAGATGGGGAATCTCTTCCCTACCCTGAATCTGTTTGGATCAGTAAAGAGTAACTCTTGCAAAGAAACAAATGGGTGCACACACCATATTGGCGTTCCCTTTTATGATAAGTGCCAGAACACCCCTACATAGCTTTTTGTTTCAAAGGCTTCATCAGAGTACCTCCAAGGCAATTTAGGTAGAGTAGTTTTCAAAACCTTCTGCATGATACAGTACATTTCATGACCAAATGAGCTCACTTTTGGACATACTTGGAAAACAAATAACTGTGCCATCATCAGCTTTGTATTTGGGGCACATTGGGGATTTACCTGGGTTGATTGAATGCCACTGGGTGGGAGAGTAATAGGTGCAATAGAGGAAGTTTATTTGGATTAATCCATAAACATTTTTCTTGCCCATTTTTATATGTAATCAAAATATAAGTGGTAACCAGACAAAGACCAAAGGATGCTGTTTTCATTTACTTCATTAGAAAAATGGAACATTGAACATTTTTAAAATCTTGAAATACAGCACTATATTTCAAAACTATCCTGTCTGCTTCAATGTCTTCATAAGTGTCATTGCTGAGGAGAAGGTGTGTCTCTTTCAGGTGGCATAAAAATCTGTAACAGGGTGGACATCCAGGAGAATTGGAAAGAATGCAAAGGGATATGGGGAATGAATGGAGTGGTCAAGGGTGTGACAGCTGGGTTTTAATGTTTAAAAGTACAAGGCCATACACTTGGGGTTGGAGTAACTGTTTGCACAGCGAAACCCTACAGCAGTGGAAATGTCAGTACTGCAACCCGAGCGACAGTCATTCCATCGATCGGGATTTTGCAATGCCAGCCATCTTGCTACCCCAGGGTTTTTTGAGCTGTTTTCCCCCTACACCTTTGATCTGGAGGTGATTATATAACTTTTTTTGGGGGGTAGGGGGGCTAGATGTGCCCTGGTGCACTGCCACAATAGCGGTCAGTTGGCAGAATTGCTGGGCAATGTGGTTGCCAGTTGGCAAATCCTTTTCACTGTAAAGTTGGTCGATATCCTTAATGTTGAACTGGCATGGTAGAACCAGAGTGGGAAATCCAGGGGCTGTGTATAAGATTGGGTAGGTACTTACTGTCACAAAGCAGGAGAGGAGCCTTAAGAAAAAAAGGTAATAGGAAAGGCTTGCCAGATATTGAGGTGCATAAGGAAGGGGATTTCTAGCAGGAGAAGGGAGATGGTGCTGCCACTGTATCACTTGGTGGTAGGACTCCACCTTGAGTACTGTGTCCAGTTCTGGAGGTTGCATCTCTGCAAGGACATTGACAGGGTGGAAGAGATCCAGAGGAGGGCAACCAAACTGGTGGTGGGGTTGCACTAGAAACCATGTGAAGAGAGGCTCCAAAAGCTCAACATTTATTCCTTGGAAGTGAGGGAACATGACTAAGACCTGTAAGTACTTCACATAGGTGAACAACATGCATGAGGAAAGTCTCTTTCAGAGCAGGGAGGAGCAGCATCATAACACAGGGGCACACTATGAAGCTGGAGGGGGGGAGAGCTGAAGATGTATATGAGAAAATACTTCTTGACAGAAAGGGCAGTGGACATCTGGAAAAATCTGCCAGAAGAGGTGGTAGGGGTGAAGACAGTAGGGATGGTTGAAGCATATGTGGGATAGGCACATGGGCATAATAAGTAGAGCTAAAGGAAGACTGAGGGACACCTGTGACCAGATATGGTCCAGGGTGTAGTAATAAGCAAGGGAAATAGCACAGACTAGATGGGCTTACCATTTCTTTTCTGCCAACACATTCCATGTTTCTATGATTTTTGCTTAGATGTTCTGCCCCTTTACTATATACACATTTTTCCATACCAAGAACATAGCCAACTGGTCTGGCATCCCCCTCCCTAGATACAAGGAGATGTCCCAACTCCACCATCCCTTCTATTTCCAGACTGGGGCAACAACAACACAATGTCTCCTTGTACTAAACACCTGCATACCACAAGAAGACGGCATGGAAAACAACTGGGATGGAAGTGTCAAATATCTTGAGAAAGACCCATTTGGAATGACCCCTTACTTACAATGGAGGGGGACACATTTTGTAGAATAGTTGACAGAAGAGGGGAATTCAGGTATTGGGGGATGTTTATCACCCTGAAGATGGCTCCTTTCACTTATCTGTAAATGAAATATAAGCTACCCCACACACATAATTTTGGCAGTATTTGCAACTAAGAGCCCTTTTGAGAGTAAGGGTGTCCCAGACACACATCCTGCCACCACCACCAATGTTAGACAGATGGTTAAACACCTTGACTAAGCCTAACCATTTGGCGAGGAAGATCAAGCATTGCATGCAAAGGTAAGTCGCATCTACCCCACAGGGGACCACACAAGACAAATGGGCTCACGAACTGGGCTTCCAGATTTCAGACAAAGAATGGAGTACAGTTTGGGTACAGGCTTATGTCCCCAACAGAGAGTTACAAGCCAAAATCCTTCAGTACAAGGTCTTTCACAAAGCTTACCAAATGCCACAATGGCTTTACAGAATGGGAATCACTTAATCTAGTGAGTGTTGGAGATGCTTCTCCCCACAAGCCTCACTTTACCATATACTATGGTCTTGCCCAGCTATTGAACAATACTGGGAATCTGTCTGGACTAAGTGTAGAGAGGTGATACCTCTTCCCTGATGCAAAGATCCTACCTTTGCCATGGTGGGTCTCCCACCAGATGGAAGCTGAATGTCTTTCACCAAACTACTCTAGGCTAACCATTTTCTTGGTGCAGCAAAATGTATCCTACTCCAGCACTGGAGAGATCATGATTCAGCAAGCCCTTAGGAATGGAGGAATCTCATTATCTTTTTTTATTTTTCTATATTTTATCCTTCTCTTTCTGGCTGCCCCCTTCCAATCGACCCCCCCAGCCCCATCACCCAGCTCCCATGGGACTTACCTTACTCTACCATAGGACTTGTGGTGTGTGCCCAGCCACTGGTGTGGAGTCTGGGGGGGGCAGTCTTCATCCTGACTCCTGGAGTTCTTTTTCACCATTTTTTTTCCTTCCCCTTACTTTCCCTTGGGCTTTATCCATTCACCGTAGTGCATGCGCATGGAGAACAAACAGCCCTGATCCACCCATCCATCCTAGCGCCAGTCCCTCCAGTGTCCAACACTACCATCAAGCCCCCGCTCAGTGGCAGCCAAGTGCTGAGAGGCCTATCTCCCCAATCCACGTGAGGAGAGATGCCTGACGGCCATTCGATCCACTCCCACCCCTCCCTCCTCCCAGATGACCCCTGGCAACTCATGCTTATTCCCAAACACAGGTCACTGGCTTGGTGAGAGGTAAGGCATCCGGTGCCTCAGCCCTCTGCACCACTGGGCCAGCTGGAATGTCATTATCTTAACCTCTCAATAGGAAAAAAAAGTAGCACATAGGGCAACAGGGAAAAATGGATCTCTATGCCCAAGTTTCTTGATCATCTAAAGACACACTCAATCCACCTACTCCCAGCTGGGTGACACAACCAACCCAGGATTATATACTTATAGCTCAGCCTTACAAATACACTGTATTAAATGATGCAAAGGCAGACCATCCGTCATTCTGTGAAGCTATTAGGCTGATGCTAGCTCCATGACACTCCTAGCTTTCCTATCACTTAAACTCCTTGCTAACTAGTGGTGCCCCCTTCCCAACCCCACCAGATATAGGATTCTAAACACAACCAATTATTAGCACCAAAGCTGTCTTACTTAGTACCTAGCTAACAATGTTAATAATGGAACTCATAAGCAGAGAACTTGATGTTATTTTATTTCCACAAGGTGAGATTGGGAACATTACTGGGAGAGGAAGGTGCAGATCTTTAAGAATTTGGAATAGCAACATCATCTCACCTCCTCATTTAAAATGAGAAGGCCTCAAGAAAGATTAAAATGCTATGGACAGTGTGCTAAAAAGAGAAGGCATCTCACTGAGCGGTAACTTTTCTTCCCTTCCCTGCAGTCCTTTATTTCTTACCTGCCTCTATAAGCGTATGTATACCTGTGCACTCTCCACCTGAGTTTATGCAGTACTTTTATCAAACAATGTGAAAGAGCCAGTGAGGATGCTCATGTGTGGAACAGACAATCTCTCTTTCTGTTGCTGGTAATTTCTGGAGGTTGTGAACTACCCTCAGCTAGGATCACATTCCAGGTACTTGTGTTACATTCTTGTGTGTTCTGTCTCCTTGCAGTATTTCCTAGATTTTTTAAATACAGTTTTTGTGATTTATATTGTGAGTTTGGGATTTATATTTCAACAAGCATTGCAAGCAACCTTCTGTGCTTCCCCCACAGCTATGATCAGTTTACAGCTAATTGTGTTTTAATATCTGGGAGTTCTCTCACATAGCAACAAAACTAACTTGGCTCAGGTAGCTTTTTCTTTCTCTTGCTGGTCATTTCTGGAGGTTCTGAACTACCATCAGCTAGGGTCACATCCCAGGTTCTTGTTCGTTTTTGCAGTGGACGGGCAGGAAGGGTGACATCCCCACCCATCCCCATTCCCACCCTCCCCCGGGTGCTCTGCCTTTAGACATTGACAGAGACACACCTACTTAAAGACACAGGGAACATTTGGCAGCACCCTACAAGATAGGGCCTATCTGAGAATACAGGAAACAATACAAGGGAAGAGCAGCCAACTAGGTTAGCAAAGGTGCTTGAAGCAGAAAGCAGAGGAGTAATTTACTAGGAAAGGAGAGAAAGGGAAGAGAAAAAAATAACTGAGAAGGATAAGTGGTAGTAGTAAACAGGTCAGGATGATGCAGGGAGTGGTGCAGTGCTCTGGGTGTGGTGCACCAGTCTTCAGATGAATATTCTGGGTACTGAGGTGCTGCCCCATATGCAAGCACCTCTGTGGGCTGAGGGTTGAGGTCACTAGTCTCTGGGCTGAGCTGGCAGGAGCACTGGAGACCCTTGCCCTCACCCAGAAGCCACCATGTCCCCAGTCATTGCCACAATGGCTGCCCAGGCAAATGACAGGGAGGACTATGATGGGTTCAGGGAGATTCAGGGAAGGTGGGTAGAGACACATCCACCATCCAGTCCAGCTCAAAAAAACCTTCACTGTTTTGGAGGAGCAGGAGAGTCCAGTGAAGGAACCCGAAGCTGAAACCAGGGAGGATGAGAGGGTCCTCCAGCAGGAAGACCCAGTGACAGGAAGAAGAGACTCCCAAAGGAGGAAGCAGAACCCAGGCTGTAACGTGGGTCTGTATTGGGGTGGCAACAGTGAAAATGCCAGTAGCAGGGGGGTAGGATTAAGTAACAGGTACGAGGTTCTGGTGTTGGTTGCAGAGTAGGAGGAGGATGGTAACCTCAGGAATGGGGCAGGTGACAATCAGGGTAGGGAGAATGCTAGGGACCTTAGTCCAGATAGGGACGGGGGGAGGGCTTGACAGGTAGGGGAGGAGGAGGGAACAGGGCAGGGGGAGCAGTGAGGGGATGCAGCCAAGGGCAGAGTTGGAGTGGCACTTGGCAAAGTGGAGGTCATAGATGGTGTACTGCCCACAGGGAGCAGGGTGGCAAGCATGGGGGGGAAAAGAGGTCCGGCAGGAAGTGGAGGGGGAAGTGAAGGGGGGAAGGGTCCAGGTGCTAGTAGGAAGGAAGGGTGAACACTCAAGAGAGGGACAGGGTTTCCAGGCAGTTAAAGGCAAGAGGTGGGGAAAGGGGGTTAGAGTATTAATGATGGGGGACTCTATACTAAAGGGCATCAGGTGGAGATGGAGGGGTGAACGGCACAGTCGGATATGGGTGGAATCCATACCTAGCTTAACAGTGGGTAGGGCAGGGCAGGCTTTGCTTAGACATATCAGAGAGGGAAGAGAAAAACCTCACATGGTGGTGCACGTAGGCACCAATGACCTGGGGAAGAGTCCGGTGGAGTTGGTTAGGGAGAGATTGAGGAGCTAGGGAAGTTGTGCATGGAGGTTGGGTGCTCAGTGGCTTTCTCAGAAGTGCTTCTCATACCCAAGGTGAGCAGGGCGAGGAAGGACAGGATTGTAGAGTTTAACTCTTGGTTGATGGGGTGGTGTCACTTTCATGGATATGTGCTGGTGGGAGATTGGGGGAACACATGGGTCATCAGTGACCTATACTCAGAGGGCAGATTGTACTTGAGTAGAGCTAGGCAGGGGGTCTTGAAGTGGAAAGTGGAGGAATACCTAGCTTCCAAGGAGTTTTTAAACTAGGAAGGGGGGTGATGCAAGTGTGCAGCTAGTGTGCAGGGTTGCCAGGTAGGGGATCTGAATGAGCTGACCCCCCCATGCCAGCAGTATTTGTAGCGAGATTGGGCCATGAGGGAAGGGTCAGGTAGAGGGGATAGCAGGTAGGGAGAAACATAGACTTTGACGGCAGATAAGGACCTCTTGGCCCACCCAGTCTGCCCATTTCCCTACCTACTGGATAAGTTGCAGATTCTACTTAACCAACAGCCTACTTCCTGCCACTCCCCACTACAATTGCCTTATGTTTGTCCCATGAATGTTTGAATTCCTCCACTGTTTTAGACCCAACAACCTCCCCAGGAAGGCAATTCCATGCATCCACCACTCTCTCGGTGAAAAAAAATTTCCTCACATTACCCATGATCCGTTCCCCCCCATCTAAATTGTGCCCCCTTGTTCTTACACATCTCTTTTTCTGAAATATGATACCTTCCTGGACTTTGTTGATTCCCTTGAGGTACTTGAACATTTCTATCATGTCCACCCGTCCCTCCTTTCATCAAGGGTATACATATTAAGCTCTCTCAGTCTCTCTTCATATGGTTTCTGATGCAGACCCTTCACCATTTTAGTTGCCCTCCTCTGGACTTCTTCCATCTTGTCTATGTCCTTGTGTAGATGAGGTCTCCAAAACTGCACACAGTACTCCAGATGGGGTCTCACCAACTGTCTGTACAGAGGGATAACCACTTCTCTTTTTCTACTTGTGATGCCCCTTCCTATGCATCCCAGTATCCCCCTGGCTCTCCTTACTGACTTCTCACATTGCTTACCAACCTTTATATCATCTGATATGACTACCCCATGTACCTTTCCATTTTTGTTGTTGTTAGTACCTCCCCTGCTATTGTGTACTCTTCTCCTGGGTTTTTGTTTCCCAGGTGCATTATTTTGCACTTCTTTGCATTGAATCTAAGTTGCCATATGTCTGACCATTCCTCCAACCTTGCCAAGTCCCTTCTCATCCTCTCTACCCCCCTTGTGTATCAACTCTGTTACAGATCCTTGTGTCATCTGCAACGAGGCATACCTTTCCCTCCAGACCCTCTGCAATGTCACCTATAAAGATGTTAAAGAGGACTGGACCAAGTACTGGGCCCTAAGGTACTCCACTAGTAACCCCCCTTTCTTCAGAATGTGTTCCATTCACTTTTACCTTCTGTGTCCTGTTGTGCAGCCAGTTTGCTACCCAGGCTACCACCCTGGGACCCACTCCCAGGATGCCTAATAGATTATTAATCTTTTGTGCGGGACTGTGTCAAATGCCTTGCTAAAGTCTAGGTAGGCCATATCCACAGCCCCTTCCTGGTCTAGGAACCTGGGTAACAAAGTAGTGGAACTACAGGCTCTCTTAAACATAGGGATGGTGGACGTTGTAGCTATCATGGAGATGTGAGCCAGCCAACACCAGGATTGGGATCTGGCAGGTCTGTTGCCACCTGGATATTATTTTTAGTTATTACTCACTTATTTAAAATTTAATTATGTGGGGTAAGAGAACCCTTTCAATTAAAACTTTCTGTGTTTATGTCATTATAGAACAAATACAGTAGCTCATTGGTCTGATGAAGGGGCATTTATGGTCCTGAAACGTTACCAAGGAATTTGTTATAAGGAGTCTGTAAAATAAGGAATAAGAAATCATGGTAAAATAAACATGAAATAATAATAAAAGAAAGTCTGGATTGAAAATAAAGACTTTGAATACATAAACACAACTGGACTCATTTGATTAAGGGGTTGAGAACCACTTCTTTCATAACACCAATGCATTCCATGATAACCATCTGGTGCAGATGGTTGGTGAACCAACACAGCTATGTAATACAATGGACTTGGTATTATCAAATGGGGAGATGGTGAGGGAGCTATGGGTGGAAGACCCACTAGCTGGGAGTGACCACCTTTCAGTGTGGTTCATGCTCAGCATGAGCAGGGAGACTGTGGGGTCAGCAACAAGGGTAGTGGACTTCAGACAGCTGGACTTTGGGAGTTTGAGGGAAATACTGAGGGGATGCCTTGAGGGGCTTTGGTCGGAGATGGACAAACAACAGAAGTGGGATATCATAAAGTCTGGGCTGAGGGAGGCTACAGAAGCGAGCACCAGGACTCTGAGCATGAAGACCAGGGCTAAAGTGCAATGCTGGATGACCAGGAATGTGTTGGATGGGATGAGGGCCAAGACAGCGGCTTTTAGGAGACTGAAAAGACTGGGAGGGAGGAGGACAGGGAGATGTACGCGAGGAGGTCTAAGGAGGTAACCAAGTTAGTAAGAGAGGCCAAAGTCTCCAAGGAGCTGAGGCTGGCTTGGGGCGTCAGGGAGGGGGAGAAGGAATTCTATAGATATGTAAGGGAGAAAAGGAACTGCAGGGACTGAATAGTCCAGATCAAGAAGGATGTGGGTGGGTGGGGAAGAAGAAAGAACAGGCAGAAATACTGAATGAATACTTCTGCTCTGTGTTCACAAGGGTGGCAGAAGGTCCACTACTTTCATGGACTGGGAGGGTGGGGATGAGGGTGGAGGAGGTGATTGATGGGGGAGATTCTGGAAAGCACGGTATTGGAAGGTCTGAAGGCACTTAGGGTGGATAAGGCACCAGGTCCATATGGCATTCACCCTAGGGTGTTGAGGGATATGGCATAGGTGTTGGCTGGGACACTGGCTGACATGTTCAACACCTCCCTGGACATGGAGTTCATGCCACAGGACTGGAGGTTGGCTCATGTGGTGCCTATCCACAAGAACCCCCAAAGGATGAGCCAGGTAATTCTAGACCTGTCCTGTCTCACTTCCATAGTGGGTAAACTTATGGAAGCGATCTTGAAGGAGAGACTGGTAACTTTCCCGGAGGTCAATGAACTCCATCAAGGGCAGCAGCATGGGTTCATCTCCAGGAGATCATGCCAGACCAACCTAATAGAATACTACAACTGGGTCACAAGGGAGTTGGACAAGGACCATGCAGTGGATGTCCTATATTTGGATTTTAGCAAGGCCTTTGATTCGGACCCTCATGGGTAACTGGGGGCAAAGCTGAAATATGTAGGGGTGGAGGCTAAGATGGCTAACTGGATCAAGAATTGGTTGGAAGATAGACTGCAACGGGTGGTTGTGGGGGGGGCTCTCTTCTCCTAGGCCGGTGTTGTTTGGTCTGTTCATATCGGATATTGCACATGGGGTTGGGAGCAAGATCAGTTTGCTTGCTGATGACACCAAGATGGGGGCTGTTGTGAATGACATGGAGGGATGGCAGAGGCTACAGGGTGAACTAACCAGACTTGAGGAGTCGTCGGCAAGGTGGCAATTGAGTTTTAATGCAAAGAAGTGCAAAGTTATGCACTTCAGGGCGAAGAACCCAAGGAGGGAATATTGGTTGGGTGGGGTGCAGTTCGGTGTCACTGAGAAGGAGAAGGATCTAGGTGTCATAATAAAGGGGAGCATGAAAAACTCTGCTCAGTGCAGGAAGGCTGCAGCTAAGGCTGATAGGATGCTGGGGTACATTGCGCAGGGGTTCTTGTCCAGACACAAGGATGTGATCCTGCTTCTATACAGGTTGTTGGTCAGGCTGCATTTTGATTACTGTGTTCAGTACTTGCATCCATATCTGATGAAGGGTATTAGGCTGCTCAAGGCAGTGCAGCATAGGGCAACAAAAATAATATAGGGGATGGAAGGCAGAATCTACAAAGAAAGGCTGAGATGCTTGAGTTTGTACACCCTGGAGGAGAGAAAGGATCAGGAGAATATGTTTGAAACTTTCAAATACTTGAGGAGGATCAACAAATCTGGCACAGAGGGGTTGATTAAGCTGATGCAGCAAAGGGGCATGCGGGGGCACAGGTTAAGACTGATGGGTGGCAGGTTCAGGATGGAGATGAGAAGGCATTATTTCACTGAGATGGTGGTGTCAAAATGGAACTCTCTACCAGAGGAGATGGTGGCGTGCAGGATGGTGGGTAGTTTCAAAAGAGCATGGGACAGGGCAAGGGGGGCTGGGTAAACAACGCTGAGCAGTTTCTGAGGGTAAGGGAGGGATGGGGGGTGGAGCAACTGCAGTATAGTGGTGCTAGCTGCCTATTCAAGCAGACTTGATAGACCATTAGGCCTGTTTCTGCTGGCAAGTTCTGTATGTTCGCATGTTTGTAAGAAGCATCCTTGAATTATTCTTTCATTCTATCTGACTACTTTTAGTTGGTACCACTGCATACAACACGCTCAGATGAATACGTGTTTTTTTTCTGTACTGTGTTATGATATCACTGTACATGGCAAGCAATTTCTCTGCTGCATCAATTGTACTTTGTAACATGGCAAGTAATGGTATGGTGGAATCCAGCAATGAGATAGATCTAAATGCAACTCGTGACACAAAATGAAGTGGGCATTAATTCCCTAGTAATGCCCACTTCATGATGTAGTACTGTGTCTAGGCACATTGAAAGCATTGAACGAGCTGAGTTATGCAGGTTACATCCCACCCAACCGCCCTGTGGTACTCTGTCACTTGTCACATATCGGAACCTCTGCAACAGTATTACTATGTAATCAAAAGCAAAAGGCAGTTTGAGTAACTGTTGAATTGTTTAATCACAGTGACAGTTCAAGTAACTCTTGAATTGTTTAGTAGCTTACCATGGTTTAGTAGTTAATGTTGAAATGCTCCAGGCCAATAGCAAAACCTTGCGCACTGTTTGTGTTACTGAAAAGCTGAAGCGTTGTTTGTGAGCACAATCACAATATTTAAATCAGCATTCCCATAATTCCATGCACCAGTAAATATGGAGCAAACTGTTTCTACAGGTGTTATCTAGTTAGTTTATTTTTTCAAAGTTTTAAAGATGTTTCTAATATTAATATACATGACCCGCCCATATGGTGGCATTTGCTACATAAACCATAAATGCACCAACCATGACATAGGCAAATGTTAGATTGAATGAAAACCCCAGTAAAACAATTTGAACTGTTTGAAACTTGTGCCTATGTATTTATTTCACAATAACATGCTTTTGTGTGAATTTTTGAAGCACTTTCCATGTTACAAGTGCATTAATGCACTCCAAAGTTGGGCTCTACTAGGGGAATAATGCCTGGATGGTGGACCCCCTAACTGGGCATTAATTCCCTAGTAAAGCCCGACTTTGGAGTGCATTAATGCTTACTTGTATTGTGTTCTTGTTTTAAAAATGAACATCTGTAATAAAAAAAACATTTATGGCAAAAAAGTACATAGCCCTCAAGCTTCTGCGTTTCCTCTTAGGAGTTTTGCTCTAGCTTGGAGCAGAGAATCAGTTTTTCAGTTCACAGACAGTCATTTTCTCAGTTAGCAGAGGCTACAAAATGATCTTTTAGCCAGGGTTAATAGCTGATGTGGGGCTGATTTATTGCTGGAGTGGGAGAAGGGACACTTTGAGAACAAGGGCTGGACCAAGTGAGAACAGGCATTTTGAGAGTTGGCAGAGCCAGTAAATAGCCACAGCTGAGTTACTGCAGGAGTAGGAGGGATGGCAGGAGGGAGCATTCTTTGTTTAAAGTGATAGGAAACCATTTCTTACAACTCCAGATGCCCTGTTGTTCTGTTAGAGTCTACTGAATATTCAAATATGTGTTTTACCTTTTGTGTTAAATTAACAGTTTATTTTATGCCTTTGTAATTACAATGAACTTCTTCTTCCTCAGCAGTTACAGTTTTCTCTTTTTTGAGCATTGTATGACATTAGTAATACCATTTCAGGCCATTCAGAAGAATAACATGGAACCGTGTCACTGATTAAATGGAATGTCTTAGGGATATGAAAAGAGAGAGCAGTAGCTGGTGAGGAAAAATGAACTCTTGATAGATCTGAGGGCTTTCCAAAGCTAGGTTATGTATTTATCAAAAAATGGTTAAAGCATATCAGAATATATAACTGGCATGGAAAGAAAATGGGAGTGCATTAACTATCTTAAAATAATTTCCCATCACCTTTAACACATGGGTGATTTTTCTCCCTTTCCTGCACTTGAGTTGCAAGGCAAGGAGCTCCTCCCCAATCCCCATCAAAATATTGACTGGCCTGTGCAAATAAAATAGACCTCTCTGTCATCTCACCGCTGAGTTCATTATGCTTCCATATCAGTTTTTGAATGGTTTAATACAAAGAGGGAGTAGGCCTGGCCATGTGTGCCTTCTCACAAATCTCAGTTTGTGTTTCTAATCTTCTTCTTGTTGGTCACAGAACTTTTTATACTAGGCAAATAAGATAGTTTACTCCTGTACAAAGGCCTTTGGCACCACCTATCTTGTAGTATGTGAAGTGTCACCTGTTTTATTATTTGCTAAGCATTCCTCAATGGCCTCTGACATAAAAGCTTTTGGTTTTTGAGGAGGGTGGGATGAAGCCTCCAAGTCTTAAACGAAGGTGAAGAGATACCATTAGACAGGGAAATAAAATATGGGGCATGGATGGATATCAGACTTGGGGCATATTATATTTCTTCCATCTGAGAAATCAGGGATGTGGACAGCAGGGACTTGATATGGAATATGGGCAAAAGCAGAGCGCAAAGATTTGCACTTCACTTGCCCATGACCACAACCCTGAGGATACTATAATCAGTCGGATAGCACACCGGTGCTATCTGACTGAATATAGAGGCATGTCAGCATAGCGCAACATCAAGTAGTACCGCCCTGACAAAGATCTGGGCTGTATGCAACCTACAGAGATGGGTAGAGAACAGTGTCCCCAGACTGGATAAGGCAGGGAGCCCCCAGCATAATATTTAGCTGGCAACATGCAAATTAGCCCACTAGACATGCACAGGGCTAAAGGTCATAAGCATGCCCATTATCAGCCCATTTGCATGGGAAGCCACAAAAGGTTACGCCTGTATAGAGGTCACCTGCCACACCGCCCCCCCCCACACCCCGAATACCTATCCCTGCAAGTTACATGACCTCCCTGGTGTTTATGGTACCCTCCTCTTCTCTGATCCCTGTTCCCATAATATTACAGTTATTTCCTGGTATCTAGTGGCACCCTCCACCCTTCAATCCCCATCCCCCTAATAGTACTGTTCTTCCCTGGTGTCTGCCAGCCCCTCACACCACCCACACTAAGCAAACCACCCTGCCCCCTTTTACCTTTGTTGCTGCCTCATGGATCCAATACAGCAATCAATATAGCCCTCCTCTCACCACCTTGACCAGCTGTAGTATGGAATGACAGGAAGCACACATACTGTCTACAGCATAAGGAGTGTATTAGGAAGCATCTAACCCACTTGGTCAGGACCAGGCAGTTATTATACCTTTACATTTTTATATGTGGGGTTGAAGTCTTTTTCACATAGGTTGTTGGGCTTTGATGTTTCGGGGGATTATGACCCAAGGTTGGGATTTGCTGTGCTGCCCCTAGGGCCTATCACTACTAGGCATTTGGTTAAGTAAAGTCTACCATTTTCCACTGTTCTTTTCTGGGTTTATTTTTTTTTTTTACTTACAGGAATATAGGATTGTTATTGCATCAGATACTTAACTATGAGACCTTGGTGAGGCCACAACTGGAGTACTGTGTCCAGTTTTGGAGCTCACTCCTCAGAAAGGATAAGGACAACATAGAGTCTGTCCAAACCAAGCTGCAAACATGATATATGGTTGGCAGGGAAAAATCACATGAGGAGCACCTAATCAGTCAGAAAATATACTATTTGGAGGGGAGAGAGAGAGAAAGAGACTTAATATCAACCTTTCAATTCCTGAAGGTAATAAAAAGAGCAGAGTGTCACATCCCGTTCCAGCATTGCAAGGGAGCAACAGCCAAGGGCACAATCACAGGCTGGTTGGGGACAGATTCACAAAGGATGAGAGTAAATATTTTTTCATGGAAAGAATGGAATTGTAGCGAGATGGAACAGTCTGTGCAGAGATGTAGTAAATGCCAAGATTTATGTATAGTATGTATGTATTTTTTTATTTATTTTTGTTTTTGTTTACCAGGAAAGGAGGGCTAAACAGTACTGTCTATTTTCAGCATCATCTCAGGGGGCTGAGGGGCGATACAGATGCAAACCATCTGAAACTAAACTAGATTCAGCTGTTGATGGTAATTGTTAAGGAATGGGGGAATTTGGCTAGGACACCAGTGAAATTTCCCTACTCTTTTTGAAAAGCGGCATGGAATATCAAACACCCTTGCGAATAACCAGCAGGAATGGCAGAAAGGTCCTTGGTAATGGGTCATCTGATTAATGGCACACCCTAACAGTATAGTTTCTTGTTCATACTGCACCCAGGTGGTAACATTGAATACATGACTTTCTGGCCCAGAGATGGATGTGCTACTAACTGAGCCACGCTGGTATCTTGTGATAATGAGATGGTGATGAGATTTATGAAGGGAAGGGTATTGGTATGAGGGGTTGGTGAAATCAAAGACAGGGATGATGGGGGAAAGGGCTGAACTGCCACTAGAGTGTTGGACAAGGCACATCCAGTGATAGACTGATGCAGTTCAGATAGAAAAATGGACAGACACGATGGACTACAAGTCTTGTTCAGCTGGAATCTGTCTCTGTTTTTGTGTTACTATCTGATTTTATTCAAATGCATACAAAGAGTAATACAAAGTATTAAAGGTAAATGGATAATACAGCTATCCAACCAATGCAAAAGAAGGATGTTTGTATATAAATCCCTAGCTTTAACCCATGAGTGAGGCTTTCTGTGATGCTCATGAAACATGGAAACATAGAAGTTGATGGCAGATAAGGAACGCGAAGCCCATCCTGTCTGCCCATTTCTTTTTCTACCTTATGAGTGTGCCATTGGCCTTTGCTCTGTCAATGGCCTATCTATTCATACTCATCTGTATTGCCCCCTTATGCCTATCCCATGCCTGTTTGAAGCCCTGCACTGTATTCATAGCCACCACTTCCTGAGGTAGGCTGTTCCATGCATCCACCACCCTTTCTGTGAAAAGAAACTTCCTCACATTGTGAGGTTTGCTAAATGAGACAGGTGCAAATAAGAGTTCACTAAGTCATAGTGGCTATATATATATTTGTAACCCCCTTGTTCCCAGGAGTTACTAGAATCCCATTAGAATCAGTGGCAGGCAGGAAGAGGCAGCTAGTGAAATGCCAGTTAAATGGGTTTCACACTTTCATTCTTTGGTTTCAGTCTCAGCTGAGCTGGAGGATTGTGTAATCATGGAACTGTCACAGCAGCATAAGCCACACTCGAGCTAGTTGCAGGAGGTTAGCTTTGGATAGTTCAGTTAGAGTTAGAGAGTCTGTAGAGTGGAGTTCCAGGAGGAGGCTGCAGCCTGCTGCAACTCTTCAGATTCAGCTCTGACAGAGAACTACCATTGTGTTTTGGGTAGTTTATTCTCACCTTAGAAGAAGAACATAGAAGAGAGAGAGAGATTGAAGTGGTGAAAACTGCTCCGAGTGGGTTCTCCTTTGCCCATACCAGGTGAGATGAGGGCGATCTTCAGGGTTCAGGGGCAATCCCCTCACTCAGTCTGGACTGTGTTGAAGCTGCCTGAGATTCAACTGCTCTGTGAGTATCTGTGACTTTTGTTTGGAAAAGTCCTGGGGCACCTGCATTCCTTGTGGTGAATTTTCTCTGTCAAAGGAATCCTGTCACCTAGATTGTTTTCTGTTTAAAAGTGTCTGCTAAAATTGGGGTCTAGTGAAGAGACAGTGCCAATTACAGAACTTTTAACTTTATGACACCTCAGAGGTGTGTAATGTAGTATGTTAAGTGTGAAAGACATTTCAAGATAGCATCTACAAGTTTTCTGTGAGGGTGTTATTAACCAGATGAATGGCAGAGTATACATTTGGAAGCAAAAGGTGGGAGACCCCTATGTCGAGCAACCAGTTTACCTCTCTAGGTTCAGTTTGGGCACCTGTGTTTTCTCTCAGTGCATTTGGCCAGTGCCTGAAGAAAATAGTTTACCCAGACATGGGTTGGATTTTCTGTGAGCCTGTATGTGCTCTTTGGTGGTCGAGGGTGCCACCAGTAATTCCTCTTGAAATATGGGAAAGTCTCCTAGTACTGGTCATGTTTGCCAATCTCCTAATTCAGAACCTGAGAGTTCGCTGTGTAATTCAGAACCAGAGAGTTTGCTGTTCAAGTCAGAACCTGACAGTTCGCTGTGTGTGTTCAGTATGCCTATGCTAAATGGGAAGTCAGGAAGTCTGTACCTCAGTAATCTGCATTACCAATAGGAATAGCCCTGTGGGGGTCAATCTGTGCTTTGTGATTATTCTCTGTGTATGTGAATAAAAGCCACACTCTAGAATCCCAACCTGGTTTTGCAGTATTGTTATTGCTTCCACTGTGTCTGGATTTACTTGGGTGCCCCTGACCAGAAGTGCAAGCCTAGCATAATTGTGAGAAAAAGTTTCTCCCAGGGACCTAAGTTGATGGCCATGGTAAATGGTCCTACCAGGTGTGCGTCAGGTAGTTACCACACTTGATTTGCCTGTCTGTGTATGGCAGGCTCAGAAGAAAATGTACTAGTGAACTGAAGTGTAGTGACAACCCCCATCCCTCTCTTTGGCACCATGTGGTGAGAGGAGCAGCCCTGCTAGTTAAACAAGCGAGGGCCAGTGGGGGTGGGTTACATATTTTTTTAATTTAAGGCCAGTAAAAGCACACTAAGCCGAAGCTGTTTTCCAGGTGGGCACTGTGAGCAGAGTGAGGTTAAGTGACTTGTTCAAGGGCACGCAGTTTGACGTTATGCGTAGCTGTTCTCAGCATGTAGTTAACTGTTCTAAGTTGCTAATCATTCTCCTTTCACATTTCCTCTTGGTCTCTTCCACTTTTTCCTGTCACCCCTCTATCGCTTTCCCCCTATCCCCCTCCTCCCCCTGTTATATCTCCCATGAGCTCCCTTGCTCACTTTAAAATGCTTTGTCCCATACCTATGCACCTCTAATGAGGCCCTTGGGCTGATGCCATCCCTTACCTTATTAATTATTAGATAACAGGCTGAGTCTGTTCTCATTTTCCTGTAAAGAGTAATTTCATAAGACCCCACCCCTTCTAATATGACCCTTTGAATTCTAGGTTTTAATCAAATAAGCACCATGGCATACATTTTACAATGCCACGTGTATTAGAACTTCTCTAGTTATACACTCCTGTAATGTTTTGTATAATTCCTTGTTTTGTTTGTTCTCTGTCTCATACTTTTCCAATGTATATTGTTGTCTGACGTGGAACCTATGAAATGGGCTTGTTCTCAAAGGTGTTATCTGAAATTTCAATAAATAAATAATTAAAAGTTATGGGATTTAAACCCAGGTCTGCTGCATCTCCAGGTTCAGGGCTCAGCGCTCCAACCTCTGGGCTATATTGCCTCCCTAATAAAAGAGGTCATGCATCCCTGCTTATTTGAAAATCAAATAATTAACTGAGTCTTCTCAACAGCCATGTGTCATAATGTACTGAATGTGTGAAAATCTTATTTAATATGTAATTTTAGTTTGATCTGTCATTACCAGAAACTATACATTGGTACCCAGTCAATTAAGTTCTTTCATTTATGCAAATCTTGAACAAGCTAGGTTACCTTTCTGGTAGTATTTTATTTACATTGGCACTCTATTACATTATTATGAATGTATTCATTGCACAAAATACAATATTTGTTCCTGAATATGAACACACTGAAAAATATTAAAGAAAATATTACTGAAAACTTGTGTTGACAAAACAATGCGACAACATAGTTTGAAGGAGCACTGGCAGATTTGCAATATACTGTTTGTAGCAAAATATTACAAATAGGACAACAAGAACTGAACATAGGACAACATATGTTTTACAATAGTGGTCTACCCACATGAAGTTCAGTCTAACACTAATTCTGATGTGAGGCAGCTATTCTTTGGCTCCTACTTCCACAGACGCCCTTTATAATATTAATAGGATTGGGATGATAGTCCATCATCTGCCCTGCTATATTACTGGGTCAAAATCAAAATGTCTGATAATTATCCTTTTACTGTCTGTGTCTAAATTAGTATTAAAAAAGAAGAATGTGATAAGTAAAATTGCACATAGGGGCTCTGTAATCTTTATGCCAACTTGTGCTGTAAGCCAGTGTGTGAGTATAGCCTGACATGGCAGCATTCCAGGGTAGAAAAAGGCTTGGCAGTCTCTACAGGCATAGGCACAGCACGGAAGGTCTGGCACAATTTTAGTACTGAGCCAATGCTAGCAGAGATGACTGCAGGAAAGGTCAGGAACTATTAAGCTGTTGGAAGAGGTGATACAGCATGAAAATGTTGGCTGGCAATATTGGCAGACATGGTTAGCAAAAAAAGACATCAGGTTTACCATACATGTGAAAGGCAGGCAGTGCAAGCATTGAGGAGAAGGACAGATAATGTCAGCATTAAAAAGAGCAGGGAAGAGAGGTTGGCAATCACCCCCACAAGGGAAGAGGACACTGCCAGAGAGCATGATGGGGGGGGGGGGGCTGTCTGACTCCAAAAGGGGCAAGAGAACATTACACATCATAGGGGATTCAATTGTGAGGGCCATAAGGAGAGATCTGGGTCTCACACCCAATGGTAAAGAGGTGGTCTGCAGTTTCCCTGGAGCAACAACCAACAGACTTATATTCAGAGTGGAATAAAGGATGAGCCAGGGAATTATAGACCAGTCAGATTGACATTTGTAATGGGGAAGATTATGGACTCAATCAATCAATCAATCAATACTTTATTTATAAAAAGGCGCCTTTCCAAAAACCAAGACTCCTGTACACCACATAATAAAACAATATTAATAAAACAATAAATTAACCACACAATAAGATATTAAAAATCATTATATGCTTGTTTAAAAAGATATGTTTTAAGTGCTCCCTTAAAAGTTTTGATGGTCGGGCAATCTCGTACCTGACAAGGTAGAGAATTCCACAGGGTCCGGGCCACAAAACTAAAAGATATGACCCCAGAAGTCTTCAAACGAACCGTGGGAATCTCTAGCAATCCCTCATCAGTGGATCGGAGAGAGTGGGGGACAGTAGGGAACGAAGGAGATCTTTCAGGTAGCTAGGTCCCTGATCATGTAGGGCCTTATAGGTCAGCAAACTGACCTTGAAGGTGATACGCCAGCATATTGGCAGCCAGTGCAGTCCGCGGAGCACAGGCATTATATGACTGGTCCTAAAAGAACCTGCCAATAGCCTGGCTGCTGCATTCTGCACTAGCTGCAAGCGGCGAATATCAATCCCCGGTAGCCCAAGATACAGGGAATTGCAGTAGTCAAGGCGGGAGGTAACGAAGGCGTGGACCAAAGTAGAAAGATCATCAGGAGGAACCAGGTGCTTCACCCGGTGGACTCTACATTAAGAGAGGAGCTAGCAGACTTCCTGGAGGGAAATGGGCTACAGGACCCCAAACAACATTGATTCACAAGAGGAAGGTCTTGCCAGACAAACCTAGTTAACTTCTTCAACTGGGTGACCAAAGCAGCCAATAAGGGACAGGCAGTTCATGTAATGTATTTGGATTTCAGAAAGGTCTTTGATTCAGACCCCCATCCTGGAGGATGGTTAAAATGTTAACAGACTTAGGGTGGAGAAAAAAAATCATGATTTGGGTAGAGAACTGGCTAAGGGGAAGAACATACAGAGCAGTAGTAAATGGAGAGTTTTCAGAGGTGTAAGGGATATAACAATCTGAGTACCTCAGGGGTCAGTGCAGGGCCCAGTCCTCTTCAGTGTGTTTATGACATAGGAAAGACATCAATGGCAAGATCTGTCCCTATGCCACTGGCCTATCAGTGCAGTGGTAGGCTACTGCTCACAATGCAGGTGACCCAGCTTCAGAAGAATGAGTATGGGTCATTAGGCCTGTCAAGAGGAGAAGGATTGAGAATCCCAGAGAATGCTCTTATTCTCCAGGAAGGGAGGGTCATTCTTGTTGCAATACTGCCAGCTGGGTGACCACAGCTGGCAGTGCAGTTGAGAGTACCATGGGTGGGTCAGACTCAGACCTTGTCTTGCATGCTGATAGGTCTAGCTCTTCCTTGTGAGTCTTCATCTGGCAGGAAGAGAGTAATGAAGGAAATGGCCCTGTTGCTGAGGATGATGGACCTCAGTGCTTCTGGAACACTCAAGCCATCCAAGCATCTCCTGATGAAAGCTGAGCAGCTCGATTGGGGGGTATATCCCCTCCATACACCCTGCCTGGGAGGAGAAACAATGGCAGTATAGAGGATGATGCTGTGGGAGAGAAAAGGCACCCAGGGGACACCATGGGGTACCAGAGAGAGAGAGAGAGAGAGAGATCAGCAGCAGAGAATAGGAAGGGGGCACAATTAAAGAATGTATAAAAAAAAAGATCTGCTTTATCATAGATGACACAAAGATCTGCACAAAGATGGATGCAGGGGAAGGGATAAGGAAACTCAATGAGGATGTGGGTAGGTAGAAGAGCTGGTCACAGATATGGCAGCTGGGCAACAATGGTAAAAAATGCAAGGTGATGCATGGTGTTGCACACTGAGAAAGAACCCAGAAGTGCAATATGATATGGGGAGGTGGTGCTGGAATGCACCAGAGAGGAAAAAGACCTCTGGGTCATGATATTGTAGAGTCTGAAAACACCAGCACACTGTAAAAGAGCTGTAGGTAAAGCAAAAAGGATGCTGGTATACACAGGAAGGGAAACAAATAGTAGAAGCCGGGAAGTGATCCCCCCCATTGTACAGGTCACTGGTGCAACCACATCTGGAATATCATGCAAAGTACTGGAGTCAATGCCTGAAGAAAGACTTAGACAAGGTGGAAGCAGTACAGTGCTGGACAAACAAGATGATCCATGGTCTAGGAGGCAAAACATATGAGGGAAGGCGGCAGGACTTGTACATGTACACCCTTCAAGAAAGGAGGGAAAGGGTGACATGACTGAAACATAAAATTACCTGCATTGGATAAATTGGGTAGATGCCTACTGTAGGTGTTTTTCTCCTTGAGATTAAATACACAAACAAGGTAGAACTCACTGAAACTTGCAAGGGTGAGATTCAAAAGGGACATGTGCAAACACTATTTCACTGAAAGACTGGTGGACAAGTGTAACAAGCTGCCTGGGGAAGTGGTACAGACCAAATCAATGAGCAGCTTCAAACAGAGATGGGATAGGCATATGGTATTTAGAAAAGGGTGACAGGAGCAAAGAGGGGATGGACACTAAGTAGTTAAGTAGGGTGGGCAGACTGGATGGGCCTATGACCATTTTTCTGCTGTCATTAACTTGTATGTATTTAGGTCAGGCAATGCCACACTGTAATGAGATTAGATCAATACAAAAGGAGATATAAAGTGCACCACTGCAAGCAGTGTCATCAGCAGTGCTCTGTGGCAATGTCTGCAGATAGATCAGGTAAGATTTGCAGAGACAAAGGCATCTGAGGAGGGTATACAATACACCAGGGCACAGAACACAGAGTTGCAATCTAGCATATGGAAAACCAAGCACAGCAGATACATTTACATCACATACTATTCTGACCACTGTATGGTGGCACTGCCACTCAGGAAACGATTCACACTATAAAAACCAAAAACAATGTACTAAAGCTATTTTATAAGTTCAAAGGGTCAGCGGGCTCTAAGTAAGTTAGGACTGAATGAGACTGAGTAGTATGTATTGCTTGTGTAACTGTGAACTTTGGCTTATGCTCTTTCTGTCCCTGCTATGGGGATTACCACCCTGTCAGGGTGCCAGAAGGCAATGAAACCCTGATGAAAGGTTCCAACCCCTCGAGGTGTCTCAGGGATGCTGTCCCATGACCAAAGGTACTTTAGGGAAGAACGTCCAACCCCAAGCAGACAGATGTGCTGCAGGAGAAGAGGGGAGGAAGGTGGCAAGAAAATTCTGAGTGTTCGAAGGATGCTAGGACATGTATGATTTTAACCATGTGAATGAGGGTATGAAGTGGTCATCCGCTACACCTCTGAACTATGAACAAGGCCCTTCAATTCAAAGGGTCAGTGAGCTCTTTAGTAGATCAGGATTGATGGAAACTGAATAGTACGTAGTGTTTGTGTAACTGTGAACTTCGGCTTACGCTGTCACTGTCCCTGCTGTGGGGACTACCACCCTGTCAGGCTGTCCCAAGGACATGAAACCCTGTTGATGGGTTCCAACCCCTTGATGTATCACACGGATAGGGTCCTTGGACCAAAGGCAGTCATGGAAGAAAGTCCAAGGTACATTGGAAGACAGACTAGCAGAGTGTTCCCTAAGAAGATGAGAGGCAGCCAAACTTAGACCCAGCCCCAGAAGCACCACCAATCTATTCCAAATCCTGTAGAGACTAACTATGACCTTCAGCACAGAGGAGAGAAAAAAACCCTATGAGGAGGAAACCTCTGGAGATTCAAGGCCTTGGTCACCTTCCCTCCAGGTTAAGGATACAATTAGTGATGGCTCAGTTACTGCAAGTTAGAAACCCAATTCATGAGAAGAATTTTGAGGAAGAGATCACCCTCCATACCTCTAACGGAAAAACCATGAAGGTGCTATAAGCCGTTCTCTGCAGCCAAAGGAGGTTCACTATGAAGGAGGCCCACTCCCCAAAGTGGGAAACAGGAGAGCAACAACTGCTGAAAGGCACTCATTTGGCTTCTACCCAAGGGTTAGATCTAAGAGGAAGCCCAAACCTTGAGGGGTAAGGCTTGGAGTTGAGCCCTTGAGGGCTGAAAGTTTGACAGTTGAATGATCTTGGTCCCACCATGCCACAGTGACAGGAATCCTGCTGAATGCCATTATAGCGACAGCACAATGCTGGCAGTCAGCATTGTGCCATCCAAGAACACAAGTGTTTTTTGTGGGGGCTTCACCACCCACACACCCCCATGCATGGGGGCTCTGCTTCCCCCCCCTGCACTAAAGATTACCAACTCCAAGTCGGATTTGTTTCAGGGAGGGGGTGAACTTCCCAGAGACAGTGACTTCAGGAGAACAGCGGACCAGTACAGTGAACAGCTGATTATGTCGCTGTACTGGTCTTTGCTGTCTTACCGTCACTGTAACAATGGTATATGAATGACCTTCACTCTTGTGAAGCAAGGTAGGGAAATATGTGGGGACCAGGTGAACCTTAGGTGGCTGTAGGGAGGAATAGCTTTTGATGGTGCTACCAAGGTGGTCTGCACAGCTAAAGAAGCCCCAGAGGATGTAGAGACCCCACCCTCTCATAGCTGAGTCTTACATGCTATATTAAGAGTGCCACTGAGTTGATCTGCACATCTGAAGGTCCCCCAGAGCATAGATAGGACATTCTAACCCAAAGGGTAAAAAAAGAAGGACCATGCTCAAATCAAGGGACCCACCCTCAGGATAAGGACTTCTTGAGAGCAGAGTGAGACTGTCGGCCTTTATGGCAGGGGGCGCTTGCAGCCATGGCATAGCCAAGGTTGGCAATCATCTGTGCAGAAGTGTAGAAGGCAGATGGCATTGCCTGATGGCTGCTGAGAATTTGACAGAAAAGAAAAGTAGCAAGGCCAAACAGCTGAATAAAGGCATGGTATGCTGACTGAAATGGTTACTGAAACTGATTTATAAGTGCCTGGGGCTGAATAGCAAATCCGTGGCAACCAGTTTCATAAGGGGTGGTGCTAGCAAGAGGCAGACATCAAAACAGGACAAGAGCTGTAGGAACTATGAGAGCTGCCTGGTTAATGAGTTGGTAGTGCAGTGTAAGCCAGTAAAGGCTGAGGCAGAATGACTGAATGTATATTACCACATTTTATTGATTAGAAGCCAGCATCATTTAGAAGCCACCTTCTTTTATTAGCCACAGCCAAAAAAATTAACAATTAATAGAAGTAGTCCTCGATTATGGCTGTGGCTTCAAGTAAGGGCATTTAAATGATCAATGAAATACTGATACTGTTATTGCACATTCTCTGCCATCCCCCTCATCTTAGCACTGACCACTATTAGCAAGTAATTTCAATCTTACCAAGCAAGTAATTTCAGTGTATTTACCTGACTGCAAGAAAGACTCGGAGCCCTTGCAGAAGAATGAACCTATGCAATGTAGTCTACTGAAGATGACAGCAGTCCCAGGTGGCACCCTCCAGTTGGGTTAGTCACTGGCACATTAACACACCAGGGCCTGCTGCAACAGATGCTTTGATCAGGTCAGGAAACTGCAGCACAAACCAGCAGTATACTGTATTTCCATTTTGTTTGGGACAGGTCTCGTTGGGAAACTGCAGCAGTAATCTTATTTCAGTTTGGTTTGGGATGGATCCATTCAGAGCCAGTGTATTTAATTTCTGTTTAGGTATGGTACACTTTGTGTTATGGTTCAGTTCAGATCATGAGTCTTTATTATTAATACTGATATGTGTTAACAATGATCAGTAAGCATCCCAGTGACACAGAGGGCTGAAGCACTGGGCGCCTTACCTCCTACCATGTCACAGACCAGGGTTCAAGAACAAGCCCAGGTCACTGAGGATCGACTGTGGGGGGTATCAAGTGTCTGACAGACAGCTCTTCTCTCCCTGGGTGTGAAGCATGCCATCTCAGCCCTTGGCTACCACCATGTGGAGGCCTGGGGGTAGCACCAATGATTGAGCTACATAAATGGGAGGGGCTGCAGTTCTGTGGTGTATGTGTGCCTCCACATGCAAATGCTTGTATGGTGCCACAGCAGGGGAACTAGGAAGAAAACAGAACAGGTCAGCACAGGCTACATGAAGCTCTGCCCCCTACTCCCAGTCTGCCCCATTGCCTAGACCACCGGCCCATCACAGGATGAAAGTCTCTGTGGGGGGAGGACAACTATCCCCTTCCTGGCCCCACCATGGGAGGGTAATCCATGTGCGTCTTCAGGTCAGGTTAGTCCAGAGGAGGTGGGTGCTGGACAGGGGAGGCAGGGACAGAGCTGAGAGCCCACCCTCAATAACCACAAGTCAACAAGCTTTGTGGGAAAAAAAATTATCAGCAAGCAAAAGCAATAGTCATGTGGGAGAGCAATCTGAATATAAGCTGCCTTTCACTACTAGCAACCCTTGATTAGAAGCCATGGCTCAAACTGCTAAATGCAAGTAGAAGCAGTGGCTACTAATTGATGAAATTCAGTATGTTATATATATCTTTTTGTTTAAAGCACAGAACACTCTAAATAACAGTCTTAAAATATAAAGTTTTACTTTCTCCAACTATCTAAAAGTTTTTCTCCCATTAAGAGCCAGACAGCTACCTGCTTTCTCCTGTTATGGCTATCCACAAAGTAAGACTCATGTTATGAATGCTTCAGCCTTTGCACATATTAACTGTGTAGGCTTCCCTGCATCTACCAGCCATACACTGAGGTCCCATCAGACCCCCATGGTATTCATCAAATGAGCACATACCCCTTGCACGTAGGATCCCCTGTCCATTCACACCTGTGGGCATGTGGATGGACCAGGGTAGTGACAGTGGTGTTGCTACACTTCGCACCATGCACCAAGGCACAGAATGCCAAACGGGGCTACATGAGCAAGGACACTGCCATAGCTGGTAAGCGCCCTCTCCATTCCATGGTGGTTAAACATTGCAAGAGGATAGGTTCCCTTACCATGCTACTGCTGCCCTCTGGACATACAAGGAGAGCTTGGGGTAAATGTCAGGGCACTTACCCATTCTGTTACTGTTCCTGGGACCCACCATATCCTACAATCCCCTGATCCACGCAGAGCAGAAGATCCAGCCTGTCAGCAGGTTGGGCATCCATTTGGATGCCTGCCTTTGTCCACTGATGTGCCGCAGTGCACCAGTTTACTGGTGGGGCAGGGCTCAGACAGCTGTTCAGCAATAGTGAACAGTGTCACGCCAACCTGTCTTGAGGTGAGGGTGGGCACAAGCCCATTATGAGCCTGCTGCACATATCGCATTACCCACATTACTGCATGGACCCCATTTTCGAGTAAAAACCTTCAAAACATCTTCCCTCTGTCTACTGATGCCTAGCACTAAACAGATCATGCAAAATGGATTGGAAACTATTAACTTTTCCATCCAATTTGAAGCAATGGATGGTGTGCAAAGAATTGAAGCAGGTGAGGATTTGTCAGTCCTTCTTCCCCAAGATACCTGAATCTAATAGGTGTAGCTCAGTTAGAACTGCTTTTCCAGAAAGTGGGGCAGGTAGGGCTACCCACTGGGCAGGGGAAGCTGGCCAGATTGTGGTGCAAGGGGCTTATAAAGCTTTGAAAAGAATCAGTTCCCCCTCCTGACATTGTTAGTCCTGTGACAGTCTTGGAGTCTCACAAGGAGTCACAGAAAGGCAAATGGGGGAATTCATATTCATTCTGGACAGATTCCCCCTAGGTCAGTATGAGGTGAGGGTCCTGATAACCAGAAGCTTGGTTCGGGCACGTCAAAAGATGACCACAATGAGCTTGTCCTGCAGGTGTAGCACCTTCCAGATGGGGAACAGATGTTCACCACATTAGATGTTCACCACCTAGCCAGAGGACTCCTTCCTTGTCTCAGAGGTGGGTTACCTTTAGAGGCCATGCATTGTACCTGGGTCCATATGGTGGGCACATTCACATGGGAATGGATGGGCTGTTGTGAGATGGGTGGGAACCATGTGGAGACTTTTGAGCTATACATGTCACATTAAATGCCATATACTGTACAGGTTTCAATAAACACATAGCTGTGGCCATTTCTCCAAGATGGTTTTGTGTATGGTTTTCTGCTCTGGAATGAAGAATGATGATTCCCGTAAGGTGAAAGACAGCCACTGTAGACAGCATTGCTCAGGTAGGAATCCTACCCCTGAGGAAGAGGCAGGCAGTGTTGGTGAATAGGTGGGGGGAGCCAACTTGGGGGGTGTGACAAGGGGCTTATGAAGCCTAACAATGGCCATGTTTCTCCTCTTGCTCTCTCCCTCTGATCAGAATTTTTACTCCACCCACCCTCCCTCATAAAAACAAGGCTTGGAGTTGGTTAGGGCAGTGTACAGACCCTGTCTCCCGCAATGGAGGATCGCCTTTGGGGTTGCAGAGGAATTTTCCAGAGTGTTTTTACACAATGTTTCCCCAGGTTTTTTGCCTCCTCCAGAGCATATGATAGATGCTTAGGTTATCATCACAGTCATTTATAAATGTGCAGGGGCATGGAAACTCACAAGGAGTCATATAAGACAGAATGGGGGAATCTATTTCTTCCAGATCAATTTCCCTAGATCGTCAGCATTAGGTAAGGGCCCAGATGACCAAGATTCAGTTTGGGTAGGTCAAGGAATAACAAAATCTCATTGTCCTGTGGGTGAAGTGCCCTCCAGATGGAGAACAGGTGCTCTCCTCTCAGCCAGAGTACCCTCTCCCTCATTTCAGAGGTTGGTTACCTTTAGAGGCCGTACATTGTACCTGGGTCCAGCTGGAGGGTGCCTACATGTGGGATGGGATGGACCATTGTGAGACATGTAGGAACCTTCTTGAGAGTCCCAGACTGGGCATGTCACATCAAATGCTATATACTACACAGGGTGAAAAACCCATGGCCATTCCTCCAATATGTTTTTTGTATGGCTTTCTGTTCAGGGAAGAGGGAGAATGATGGGGCCTACAAGACAAGACAAAAGGAAATTATACTAACAGAAGCAAATGCATACTTATAAAATCAAAAGAGATAAGGTAGGCAAACTGCGCAGGTTGAATGGACTGTGGGTCTTTTTCTGCTGACAATTTCTCAGTATGTTTCGGTATTTCTATACTGTATGTTACTTATGTGTTTGACTAGGAGAGTACACCACTTGCTACGGAAGTCAAATTTGCAGCCTGTTTATATTCTGACTCTTTTTGTTCCGGGGAAACAGAAATATTATTGTATTTTTAAAAATGTAAACATATTTACAGATGTTGAAGGCATTAATACATACAATTCAAATAACCAGTCCACTGAATACATATTTTTCATGGAATTACTAATAATTCAAAATAAATATATTCACCCTTGCATTAGAGAAGGAACAGATTATTTCAACAAGCTTTAGACTCCCACCATTTCAGTATGTGCTGAAGTCAATAATTTTAAAAAGTATTAAAGTTTTACGAAGGATTGCTTTAAAAGTGCTCTGCAGGCCATTTGCAGCTGGGGAACAATGTTATCTCTGTTCCACAGACATCCTTTAGGGAGTGAATCAGGCAGCCAAGAAGATGCCAGCCAATATGTGGAAGTGCAAACTGCATGCTTATTGAAAAAGGAGGCATTATGTGCAAATACTACCACCACAAAATTAACATGTTCTTGACACTACAAAATTAACCTGTTCATGACATTATTTCTATGGGTGTTGCACAACATGTTGCATGTGCACAGGTTCCCTTTACTTGGTTTCCCTGCTGCACTTATTTTATTCTGTACCACTACATTTAGACCCATTGTGCCAGATTCAAGAAAGAAATGTCATATAGTAAATGCACGCTACTTCAGGTAGCCTGTGCTGAAATAGCCCTGGAGTGAAAACAGCAACAATAAGCGGAAACAGCACTCAAGCCCAACACTAAGGATGTAGTACATGTTAACTGAAGGGGTCCATCAGTGGAAGAACTAAAGGACAGGACACCACTGCCACTGAGAATAAAAACACCATCAGCAATGCCGGCAAAGGAACAAAACATGCACACATGGTGCAGTTCATGAGGGATGCAGGCACTTCAGAAAACAAAACTGCTGCAGATAGAGTTGCTTTTACTTGCATGGCTATGATTAGCATACCAGTCACACACCCCAAACACTGTAGCTCTGCATTCAGAAAGAAAGTAGCACACTTCCTGCTGTGCTAAATAAGGGGCATCTCAAGCACCCTTTAATTTGCACAGGACTGCCCCAGGTTGCAACAGTGCCACAAAATAGCAATTATATGGCTGCCTACATACTGGCAGCAGCTGATGAGGAGCAAGTGACACAGAGGTTTATTTTAATTGTTTTTATTTAGAAATTATTCACATATTGTTTTCAGTTGGCCCTGCCGCTACCCATTTCCACATCTGGGCTGTCTGGAGCACTTGGAGGTTAAGTGACTTGCCCAAGGTCACACAGTGATAATTTGGCTCTAGCAGGGTTTGAACCTGTGTTCTTCTGGTTTCCATGTCAAGAAGTCTAGAAACCACACACGATACAATGGTCCTGGGTGTTCAGAAAATATGCATACTGGATGACTGTGCTTTTAATGCAGATAGTGTGCTCCTTGCTGAATCTGAATCACATGTTGCCTGTACTACTGCAGGCTGTTATGTAGTAGTGTCTGTGATGTCATCTTCGGCAATCCAGATAACAAGCTAATGCCCTGGTGAATATTAATATGCCACTTGCAAGACAGCACCATGTGATTCATGAGCACAACTTCCATGCCTGTTTGCAGTGTTCATGTTGCTTCTTGATCTTGTGGCACTACAGAAATGGAAGTGGTTTTCTTTATTTACTGTGAGCTAATTTGACTTTCATGAATCTAGCCCATCGTGTTTCTAAAGTAATAATGAAGTTCAGGATTTCAAATGGATAATATAGCAAATCCAACCGTAGAGACCCTGAGAGGAATGCAATAACTTTCAATTTGTTTATGAGTCGGAAAATGTTTCTGTTTGATAACAAATTATAATGACTGTTGACCCCCTTTATCACACTGATTATCACTGTGATCAAATGCCATAATAACCAGGTATGACATCATACCCAGTTATTACAGCATTTGGAGCACTCATACTTCACTTTCACTTACAGTACAAGAGTTGGAAACACTCCACTCTAAGCTCCTGTAGTAGTTATTACAACAAATAAAACGTAGGCGACTGTGCTTGTAACACCTTTTTACACACCCTTGGTGTGTGATGAACACATAAACCTCTCAAGCTTCCCTGTTGAAGTTTATTGGTCATCACACACCTCAGGCATGTAGAGAAGCTTTATAACATACAGATGCCTGTGAATTATTCTCTTTAAATTATGCTGACATGGATTCTGGCTCTTGATTTTTGCATCTCTGATGTATTACCCACCTCCACAGCCTTCTTTATTCTCTGGCTTACAGACTCCATTCTCTCAGGTATGGATCAGGGCCTTATCACCTCCACCATCTTTGTTGATCTGGCCAAAGTCTTTGATACTGTTGCACACCTCCTCCTTCTTGACAAACTCGAAGTTGTGGGGCTCATAAACTCTACATCTAATTGATTTTGCTCCTACCTTGACAGAAGATCTCAATCTGTTAGAATTGGTGACTTTCTATCCCTTCCTCTCCCTATCAGCACTGGCGTCCCCCAAGGCTCCATCCATGGCCTATTACTCTTCTTGGTCTTCCTAAATGACCTCCCCTCTGCTTGCTCATCTGTGTCCATCCATATGTATGCAGATGACACAGACCTATTTGCCTCTGGTCTCTCCTCCACTGAGCTGATGGCTAGGCTGCAACTGGACTTCAATAATGTTCAACAGTGGTTCCTTTCTAATCAGCTATCTTTAAATGCTAAGAAAACAGACTCTATGACCTTTGGTTGCAAGCAGAAGATCTCCAGGCTTACCTCCCTCCCCTCCTTCCACACCTTAGATGGGGCCCTATATTAAAGATGTACCCTCATTTAAGAACCTTTAAGTAAGTAGCTAGGGGTCTGGCTAGACCGACATCACAATTTCTCGGAGCATGTGGACACCATCCATTAAAAAACTCCACCCTGAACTCAGTGCATTATACAGAAATAAAGAATACATTCCTCTTCCTGCCTGCTGAGCTGTTATCCAGAAAATTATTCTACCCCCATTTCAATTATGGTGACATTGTCTACAGTGCTGTACCTAAGACCACCCTTGCCAGATTGGAACCCTTTTTCACTCCTTCTGCCACTTTGCTTTGGACTGTCCACCTCGCACCCACCACTGCTCTTATTCTCCTTCCTCTCTCTCCCTCCCCTCCCCTCTCTTGAAGCTAGACACCTCGCTTATTGTACCTCTTTTATTTCATCTGGTTCACAACCCTCCCCTCTTACCTACACTCCTCCCACAACCTTCCTCCTACTCTCTGCGTAACTCTATCATTCCTTTGCTCTCCTTTCAAGAAAATTACTTGCTGGCCAGGCTTCTTTCTCCTACCACTTCCCCAAACTTTGGAATTCTCTCCCCCTAACCATTCACTCATCCCCATCCCAATGTCCTCCCTCCTCCCTTCTTCAGGACTTTTCCTCTCACTCCTGCAATTGTTCCTGGTACATGTCCCTCCTCCTTCAAATCAAATCAAATCAAACTTTATTTATAAAAAAGTGCCTTTCTGAAACCAAGGCACTATTACAACACAATAAATAAACAAAATAAATAAATCACAAGTACAACAAATTAAAACCAATAAATACAAAAGCGCCATTAAAAATCAGGATAGGCTAGGCTAAATAAGAAGGTTTTAAGAGCAACTTTAAAACTTTGGACGGTCAGGCAATCTCACACCCGACGAGGTAGAGAATTCCACAAGGCCGGGGCCATAAAACTAAATGACCTAGCCCAGATGTCTTTAAACAGACCCTGGGAATCTCTAGCAATCCCTCGTCGGTGGATCAGACAGAGCGGGGGACAGTAGGGGTGAAGGAGATCTTGCAGGTAACTAGGTCCCTGGCCATGTAGGGCCTTATAGGTCATCAAACTGACCTTAAAGGTGATCTGCCACTGTACTGGCAGCCAGTGCAGCCCGCAGAGCACAGGCGTTATATGACTGATCCTAGAGGTACCAGTCAAGAGCCTGGCTGCCGCATTCTGCACCAGCTGCAGATGGCGGATATCAACACCAGGTAGCCCTAGGTAAAAGGCATTGCAGTAGTCAAGGTGAGAGGTAATGAAGGCTTGGACCAAAGTTGGAAGAGCATCAGAAGGAACCAGGTGCTTCACCCGGGTGATATTCCTCAGATGGTAAAAAGAGGTTTTGACAACTGCCGACACCTGAGATTTAAGGATGAGGCAGTCATTAAAAATAATGCCCAGGTTCCGCAGCCAGTCTGAGGTAGTTCACTGAACACCTCCAAGCCATAGTCCCAAATGTAATCCTGCCAACAAACCCACCTTCCGATGACCTGGGTCCACAACCAACACCTCATTTTTTTCCGGGTTTAACCGAAGCCAATTCACACTCCTCCAATTCTGGATCACAGTGAGACAGTTGTTAAAGACCGAAACAGCATCATCCTGACCAGGCACAAAGGACATGTGCATCTGAGTATCATCTGCATAGCAGTGAAAACTCAAGCCGTACCACCTAATTTTATTTATTTATGAATTTTCGGAAGATCTTTGAGTGTGATCTCTTTTACAAAGCTTCCACATCAGGGTGGACAAATAATAAAAAAACACCAATAAAGTAGTTACAGATTTCAGAACAAATTCAGTTACAAAGGTTCCATGTCAGGGTGGACGAATAATACAAAACACCAGTACAGTAGTCACAGATTTCAGAAAAGATACAGTTGTTACAGGATTTAGCACAAATACAGTAATTACAGATTTCAGAACAAATACAGTTATTAATGGGTTCAGCACATTAGGCCATTAAAGAGTAGTATGAGATTTGTTGGCAAGCAGTGGAAAACAAATCTAGCATCAGAGGAAGTTGGTTAAGTCTTGGAAGATTCTAGGGGTTTCTCAGCCCTAGAAACCTCGAGAGGTCTATTGATAGACTATTTCTATTGATAGACTATGGTTGAAAAGGTGGGGGGGGGGGCTGTACGCAGAGCCTGAAAGGAGGACTAGTAGCTTACTAATGCTCCTGGCTAGGCTAGGATGAATGCAAGTTTTCTAATAATCACTCCTAATGGCAGCATGTACACCACAAACAACAATGGTGCCAAGATGAAGCCCTGCGGCACCCCACAGGATGGGGGAGTGGTGCCAAGGAAAAAATCCCAGATACCACCCTCTGAGTCCTACCCTCAAGGAAAGATCAAAACCATCCAAGGACCATCCCAGACAGTCCACAGATGAACTGCAGGTGCTCCAACAGCACACCATGGGCTACCATGTTGAATGCCACAAACAGATCTAGAAGTACCAAGATGGAATGGGTTTTTCGATCTCTCACTATTAGGAGGTCATTTAGCACCCAGACAAGGGCTGTCTCAGTACTATGTATCTTCCTAAATCCAGACTGGAGAGAATCATAGATACTGTGGCTTGTCAAATGCTCATCCTGCTGTGATGCAACCACATTCTCAATAACCTTACCCACAAAGGGTAGGTTAGAGACAGGCCTGTAGTTTGCCAGACAGTCCGGGTCCAAGGAGGGCTTTTTAAGGAGGGGCTGAACTACGGCCTCCTTCAGGGGATCTAGGAAGATCCCCCCTCTCCAAAGACATTCAGACTATCTCAACAAGGACCAGGCCGATTTTATCCACACAACCTACTAAGAGGCTTGTAGGGACCAGGTCCAAACTACAGTTGGTCGGTCACAAAGACTGGATGACCATCACAATGTCATTGACTGTGGGCAGGCAGAAGTCAGACCACACAAACTGGGCATCCAACATCTCCTGCCGACCACCACAACTCCCATTAGAGAGGGTGAAGTGGACACTAGTCCTGATTGTGGCAACCTTATCTGCAAAGAATCGAGCAAACTCCTCACACTGCTCTTGTGAAAAAGCACTTCCAGGCTGGAGACAGATTTGATTGCACAATCTGCCCACAGTCCTGAAGAGCTGGTCTGGTCGATTCTATGCTGCAGCAATTTTCCTGGATAGGAATTCTGCCTTTTTACGGGTAATTGCTGACTGATAGACCCCATAACGGTCCATCAATCTAGGTCTGTCACACACCAGGCCCGACTTCTGCCAACACCTCTCTGACCTTTGTCCCACTCTCCTCAACTCCCTCAAGGTCTCTTCAAACCAAGGAGACCTGAGATGAAGAGTGAGGGGATGAACATGAGCAGGAGCAACAGAATCCAGGGCCACTACTACTGCCTTATTATAGGCAAGTACCAGGTTCACAGGATCCATGCATTCACTCGGTAAACCCGACAGATCCAGCACTGCCATCAGGCCATCGGATGAAACACCCCTCAAAGGGCTGTACCGGACCATCTTCATAGGGGCCAGCCTACTGGGGGGCCACAAAACGGAACCCAATGATATGATGGTCAGACCACCCAACTGGTTCCACACCAAGTCAGATATCTCCATCCCCAGGAGAAACATCAAGTCCAATGAATGACCACCAATATGGGTTGAGGAGGAAGTAACCTTTATGAAGCCCACTGAACACATTAGCTGGAGGAAGTCTTGACCAAACTGCAAGAGTTCATCATCGACCCAGGCATCGAAATCCCTCAGGATCAGCCATCTGGGGGATCCCAAAGTCAGGTCGACAATGAAGTCTTCGACTTCCCCTAGGAAAACATTCCCATCTCCTGGTGGACAGTAGATGAGAAGAATCCTGCACCCCACACCTTCACCCATGATACATTCAAAGGAGTTAGTGGTCCCCACTGGTACCTCCACCAGGCCTCCCCTGCCCCTAAGAACCATCCTCGGGCGGTGTATCTCCGAGTATCTGGTTGGAATTGCTGATGCCAAAATAGGACCAGTATTCTCATCCAGCCAGGTCTCGGTGATACAAGCCAGATCTGATGATCCAACAAAATCCGCTATTATAGCGGTCTTGTTTTTAATGGACCTGGCATTACATAACACCACCTGAGTAGGATGAGTAACTGAGGAAGACCATGTTGCCTGCCTGGTACAGGCAGAGCCCTTGGGTATGGGAAACAGACAGGGAAGACCCCTTTCCTGGACCCATTTCGACCCAGGGCTTCTCCTTGTCCCCACTATCCCAATCTGCCTACTCCTTTCCATTCCCCTTCCAGCCCAGTTCCTGTCCTCCTCCTCCTCCTCCTAGCAATCCCCAGAGCCCGGCACTGTCTATAAACCTCTGGGAATAATGGAGGACAGAAGAAAGGACAGAGATCCCTAAGCCTGGAGGGGGAATAATGCCTGGCCATCGCTACACCTTCCCAGCACATCTCTGACACACTCTGCAGACACTCAAAATAAAACAATCACACTCAACACTCACCACCTGCACACACAACTACTGCACTCTATACACCTGCAAACACTCAAACTAATAAACAGTGCCAAAAGTCACAAATATATACAAAATAAAACCAAAACAAAACAACTGATGATATGAAGTGAAATTGAGTACAGAATAAAGAGTAGCCACAATACTCTTCAAGCAGAGATGATTGCAATCTCTGGGAGCTCTCACCTCACCAGAGAAAAGAGATACTGATTCCTCAACTTATCTCCCACCTAGGTCAGGGGGTACAGTAAACAAAATTATTACAAGATGTCCAAGTCAAAATGGGGCACTCTCACTGCCCACCAGGTTCAGAGAACAAGTAAAAAGACAGAGTCAAACCATCTATCCTGTGCAGTCCATGTCGGGATTCTTAGAAAATCCTCCAGCTTCAGACAAACAGGCCTCCTTGTCAGGGTTCTCAGGAAATCCTCTGGCTTCAGGTAAACAGGCCTCCCACTACCTCGCGTTGCCCAACCATTCCCCCAAAGAGGCACCACCAGGAAAGAAGGCCGCAACTAGGTCTCAATGCAGGACAGGCTTTCCTGTCTGTCTCACAGAAAACCAAGGAGAGCCGGGCACCACGACGTGCGTCCTCCCAACAACACAGGACCCAGCCTCCTGTGCAGCTGACAACCCCGGGGGATTCCACCCCGGGTTCAGACAGGATCCATTCGGCAAGCACATGGCCCAAATGACATAAGCCCGAAATCTCTCGGTCCATGGGAAAAACATGGTAGCAGTTCAATCCAAAGTCCAGGGCAACAACTCGATGAAATAACAAGAACACCCTCGTAGCTTAACTCCAACAATCCACAACACCAGCTAGGACAAGGCTCCTGCTCCACTCCTGTACTCCAGCAGCAACGTCCACAACTCCACCAGATCTCCTACACTCCCAAACAGGAATGCCACTCCAGCGGATAGATAAGACTCTAATCCTCCTTTAACTCCAAACTCCAAACCTGGCCCAGAAGCAGATCATCAGTAATAAATAGGAAGGTTTTCTTTCAGCAGAGGAAATAAGTTAAACCAGATGGCAAATGTAAGCCGTTCAGGACACAAAGGACAAAAACATGTGTGGCAAAAACATATAACTAAATAAAAAGAAAAACCAGAAAAAATGGTCCTACCACTACAGACTCGCTGATTCAACCCTATCTCACTACCTCTGAAAGCACAGTTACTAATTAAACAGGAAAAACAAAAAATAAAATAAATAAGGAATAAAATAAACAAATTAAATCTCTGATGCTGCAGAGCTACTGACGGCTAGCCCAGTGTGGCCGCCATGTTCAAAATCATTTCAGACATGCATCTCCTCTTTGCCCCCATGTCCTCCACCTATTTCACCCCCCTCTTTTCCTTCCCCTGCCTGTATTATCTAGTTCTGCATTGCCTATTCACCTGTAATATGCCTCCTTTAGCCTACTAAGTAAGCGCCCTATCCTGTCCATTAATTTATCTATCGATAAAACTCATTTCAACATTTAGTACAATTTGTCTACTACTGACTTCTGTTGTTAATGTATAATCCCATGTTCTGTTAAATTTACTGTCAATGGCACTATGCATGAACCCAGCTCACTATGTGTAAGCCCGTGCAGCACGGGATATGACACCCGGCCGTGCAGGTCTCCGCAGTGTGGCATGCACACACATGCACAGCCATGCATGGGGTAAATGCAGAGCTGTACCATGGGGGCATGGCCAGCCAGTCATGGCAACCCCCACAGGCATGGCACAGTGGCAGACATGCCGTGCATCATATCCCCATACACAGGACATGTCGTACGATATGGCCCCATACACAGGGCATGCCATACAGCACATCTCCATATACAGGGCAAGCCAGATGGCATGTCCCCGTAAACAGGGCACGCTGGACGGCACATCCTTGTACACAGGGCACACCAGATGGCACATCCCCGTACACAGGGCACACTGTATGGCACTTCTCCATGTACAGGGCACACTGTATGGCATGTCCCCGTACACAGGACATGCCATAAAACATGTCCCAGTACACAGGGCAAGCTTGACGGCACGTCCCCATTCACAGAGCATGCCGGATGGCATATCCCCATATGGGCATGGGCCACCCACATGGGTGACCATCACCCATGTGTCCCATGCACCTGCTGGCATGCTGCACGTGGCCACAGAGCACAGCATATAGCAAATGTGGCACCATATGGGACAGCCACATGGCATGCATACGCACAGATACCCTGCAGTGGTGCCCTGAACATGCAGGGACCCCATGGTGCACTGGCTGGTGAAGACACATGGCAGCACCACCCTGTCCAGACCCCTGCACCCCTGAGAGTCAATGACCACACATGTGGCATAGTTAACAGTTTATTTACAACACAGTAGTCAGCACAGCAATGAGTGCATGTCCCCCCCAGCAGTATACTCAACAGCATACCCCCAATTCCAACAGCTGAATCCCTTCCACCCCCTGTGAAACAGTGGAAGCAGACCACACACCCACCACCCTGGCAATAAGCCTAAATGCCTCCACACTCCTGACAGTGTCTGGCCAAGCACTGAGGAATTACACACAGTCCATCCCCAGTGACAGCACGGTCCCTCACACTTGTACAAGCTGGCTGCTCAATTGGTCTTTGCCACTGCTTGTTGAGCTGGTGTCCATCTCTGTTTCTGCTGCTGGCTGTCTGATATTTCTGAGCATGATGCACCTCACTGGGCCCCTGCAGCACTGCAAGACAAGGGGAACAGATCAATGGTGGCACAGTATCCCATGCACCCTGCCTGCAGGCATGCCATGCCAATGCCCACAGCACCATGCCAGAAGTACTTACCGGAGACAGGATGTAGACCGCCCAATGCCTGTTACCTGCATCTTCATAATAGACCATGCTGCCCCCTTCCCCTGAGCATCATGTAGTTAGGGTACCGGAGACGGTACCTCTGCAGCTGCTGTCTACGGGCACAGACATGGCACAGAGCCCTGTCCAGCTGTACCTGCAGGTGCAGCTCCATACGCTCTGGCCATCTGCATGGGTCCTGCATGGGAGACAAGAGGAAAGGCATTGAGTCACATGGCCCACACAGACAGTGTCATGGAGATACACACACATGGGACATGCCATACTCACCTGTCCATATCCACGGGCCTGCCACAGGTGCTCCACACCCCAGTTATTAGTGTACATCTCCTCTGACACCCTGAGGAGGTGCTGGGGAGAGCATTGCCATTGTCTACCATGCATCTGTCACACCACAGGCTTGTGCGTGTGTCTGAGCATGTGGCAAGTGTCGCATGGCGTGACATGGGTGTGCCAATATGGACAGCACCATGCCCACGTAGCGGGTGAATGGCACCCACAGCATGCCATAGGGAGGAGCATAATGCAGGCTGCACCATGTCAGCAAAAGGCAGAATAGTGTAGCAGGATGTGCCCAAGCGTGGGTATGCATCTGTTTCTAATGGAGGCAATCGACCGGAGACGGTGGAACAGGCTTCCATGTCCCAGAGTGTTCCACAACAGGGTCAATGCTACAGGATGGCAGGGCACACACTGCCAGGAACAGTTCAGGTTCCCAAGGCCAATTGTCACATGGATGTGTGACATGGTCCATGTGGCCACAGCACCCAGGATCCAGCACCGTGGGGATGGTCATGTGTGCCCTCTCCTACTATGCAAGTGGGTCATTCCAGCGTGTGACCAATGACACACTCGGCGTTAGCCAGTCCTCTGTGTCCTGTGCTGTGACCCAGGTCACTGATGCCTTGCTGGCACACCTGTGGGACCATGTCTACATGCCTCGGAATGAGCAGGAGCTGTGCGACACAAAGCAGGCATTCAATGCCATGCATGGTATGCCCAACATGTGCAGGGAAATCGATGGAACACACATTGCAATCCTGATGCCCTCAGAGAACAAGGAGGCATACCAGAACTGGAAGGGATTCCACAGTGTAAACTGTCAGGTCATGTGCGATGCCAATGGCCTGTTCATGGACATGTGTGCCAGCTTCCCAGGATCAATGCACGAGTCCTACATACTGGATGCCACCGGCCTTGGTGCACTGCTGTGTGATAGCCCCATTGATGGCTGGCTACTGGGTGAGTCCACAGGCATGTCCTGCACCTCCACCTGTCATTGGGTTTTGTGGCAGGTCACTCACACTTTCCCATTCTTCTCTGTAGGTGACAGAGGATACCCCCTGCAGACCTACCTCATGACCCCAGTACTGGCTCCAGGGACACAGGCAGAGGAGACATATAACACTGCACACAGGAGAACATGTGGCATCATTGAGAGGACCATTAGACTACTAAAAATGCACTTCTGGCCCCTGGACCACTGTCACCTGCTAAGGCGTGCAGGGTGTTCGCTGTATGCTGCATGTTACACAATATGGCCAAGCATAATGCCATGCCACTGCTGGTGGTACCACCTCTCAACCCCATGAATGATGATGAAGTTGCTGATGGCGATGGTGGTGTTGCTGTGTCCCTCAGGTGGCATGGTATAGCTAGTGGACGTGTGGCATGGCTCATGCTCGTGGCAGGGACATGTACTCGCTGAGGTGCTACATGTCGTGTGTTATGCTGCTCACGCTTGCCAGTCATGGAAAGGGCATTACACAGCTGTGGTCAGTGTGCTCCATGCAGTGGATGTCGGGTGGTGTCATCATTGAGAATGTGGCCACGATGATAATGTCTATTGCTGAGTGGCTTGTGGGGGTTGGGGGGTGTGCATTTGTGTGCTATGCCATTGCAGTCACAGTCCTGTACTGTCCAGTTGTGACTGCAGCCATGACGATGCCCATGTGCCCTGGCACCTAGGTGCTGCACGTGCACATGCCCCCCACCCCCCGTGACTGCAGCGACCGTCACAGCCCTGGGATTCAGTACTGCACAGTGGTGTAGCAGTGTCTGGTGTATTCTGGCTGGCATCAATGGTGGCACTGGTGTCAGCCCCGTCGATGGCACCCTCTGTGCATCGTGGTGGAGTCGGTATAGCGGCGCAAGCATCCGGTGTGGGTGGCACGTTACTACACATGCCCTGCTCAGGGCTGGGGTCTGTGCAGGTGGCCTGTATGGCCACCGTACTGGTCCACAGACATTGCTCAGTGGGGGTGTAAACTGGGGGTGCAGCGGGCATGGCATGTAGGTGCTGCAGGATCAGCTCCTGCACTATGGTGCCCCATGTGATGGCATCGCAAATGGCCCTGGCAACCTCAGTCAGGGCAGCAATGGTGAATGTGGTGTTCTGCTGTTCCACAAGCCAGTCCCTCTCCAGCTTCTGGAACATGCAGTACTGTTCCATCTGGTATGAGTTGTGCAGGGGGACACATTTGCATCTGGCTGTGCCTGTGTAGGGGCTCACATCTCCACTGTCAGCAGGGTCCATGACTCTGTTGGCACCTGTTTGTGCTGTGGGTAGCGTGGTACCAGGGGCTGCACCAGTGCACCTGCTCAAGGGGAGTGGTGGTGCCCTACGGGGCTGGTGCAGACTGCTGACATGGCCATCCGTGGCCCCCTCATCCTGAAGTCCATTGCTCCCAGTGGTGGTGTCTACGTCTTCCATGTGGGCAACGGTCAGCTCAACATTGCTGTCACTGTCCAGATGGGTCTTGGTGTCCATCTCTGTCCCTGTGGAGACAACAGTGGTTTGCGTCAGTGCAACATTCATTCCCACATACTGGACGGTGCTTCGCACAACTGTAGACACTGATACTTACCCGACGGTGCCTCCTGTTGCATGGTGCTGCTCAGTGCTGGTTGCGGCATGGTGGCTCACATTGGCAGGGTCCCACTGGTTGCTGTATTCTGTGGTGCATTGGCCATGTGTGGGGGGGGAGAGGGCAACTCGTAGTGACAGTATTGCGTATCCATACTGCCCACCACCCTGTCACCACCACACGGACTGCACCTACCTGCCTGTGTGTTCCCCCCTCCATCCTCGCCATGGACAACCACCTCTGAGAGGGTCTCCACTACTAGTCTCTCTACAGGTGACAGCTTGGTGTCCTGTGCTGGGACCCTTAGCCTGTGCCTTGCCGCTTCTGTTCACCAGCCACCAGCTTCTTCTTGACGGCTACATGGAGGTCACACCATATATGTTTTATGGCTGTCAGTGTTCTTGTCTCTGCAGTGGCATTGACGATGGCCTGAATGTCCAGTCAGATTCGGGCCTTCACCTCCAATGCCCACTTCTCCCTCCCCTGCCTCTGCTGCCACCACCTTTGTCCACCTCTGCAAGCACTTCCACATCCTCCTGTCGTTCTGCCATACTTCGTCTGCACTGCTGCTGTGCAGCATTCACAGCCTTGTTGCTGAGTAGTGTGGCCTGCGTCGCCTTATATGGTGGGGTCAAGGGGCAGTTCCATGTATCCTGGCCATGCCCTCTTGCTCTCTGCATGGCTGTGGCTCATGCCCCCTGTGTGTGTGCAATGAGTGCATGTGGTCATGCATACTGTGTGTCTGCCTTACCCTGCACGCCGCATAGGGGTGCGCAGCATTTACTACCACTAGGCACGTTTTGCAGGACCCTTTGTGTATAGCGCCCTATTATTGTTTCTGCTTGTACTTCTCTTTCACCCTCTCCCCCAGGATGCATCTGTAAATGAGCTTTTGTTTAGCCCAGTATGTCTTTCCTGGTCAAACTTTTGAAATAAATGAATAAATTACACATGAATATGAAAGGCATAGTGATAGGTGGTTCCTACAATTATGCCATATTTATCGATATTTTAGCCACTTTACATTTTAGAAGATGACAAAAAAGTTTTAGTGCACACGTGTTATTTATTGATTTTGCTTTGCCAATGATATACAAACCAGGTTGTGGGACTTGGGATCCTATCTTCTGTTGTAACAAGAGTTCTTTCCCAAAATGACAATAATTAGCCTAGTGCCTCCACCCAGAGTAAATTCACAAGTGCGTCTGATACCTATCCAGTACAGCACCCTGGAATGCTGTACCTACCCACATTTTCTTGCAGTTACTCCACACATGGATTAACATTAAACAAAACCTACAAATTCCATTTTGCTGAATGATTGACTCATGTTAATAATATGCTCACATGGGGTAAAAATGGTATGCTCTGACTCAGAGTTGTAAAAAACAGTTAACCAACAATTTATTTACATGGGTCAAGATTAGGAAAGGGACATTGGATATAGAAGTTAAGTGACAGTTTAGATTTACATTTTTGGCATTTCATCAGTAATAATCATTTCTCTTTTTAAATTCAAACATGTCAGTGCTTGCACCGACCATGCGTCTGATGGACTTGTATTAACGTTTTTGACTAACTAGCTGCTTGAAGAAAGGTATTACACAAACCCCAACTGGTACCAGTCCCCAGTCCAGATAGGAACCCCACAATTCTATCTCTGGGTAGCCATTACTAAATGTTGGACAGCAAAGTTAAAAAAGTAATCTTGGCTCACCAGTGGCACAGATAAACCATGAAACTTCAGGAATGGATCCAGGTTGTTGGAAGGCTGGCCAGAAGGAGAAGGATTGAGCATGCCTAGGACAGTAACTGTGCATGCATGGAATGCCCGCTTGCACATTTGTGCAGCAGCAAAGCGGCCGCTCCACAACTTGGCACCTCCGGCACCGTTCCAGACTGAAAAATGATGCATGGGGCTGGATGGAGAATTTAGGGGCACAAAACACTCGGGCCAGGTGGCAGTGCATGTACTGGGAGAAACATGGCAAATGGGAGACAAGTACAAGCAAACCCCCACGGCGGGTACATGAACATGAAAGGTGAATTAAAAAACAGTTAACACTTCAACACATTAAAAAACAGCTTGTTAGGCCCAGTGGCATGGAGGGATGAGGTGCTGGGTGCCTTACCTTCTGCCACACTGGTGACCTGGGGTCAAGAATGAACTCTAGCTACTTGGGGGCCTGCAGGGAGAGGAAGGATTGAGCATCCCATGACAACTTTCACATTGCTTGTCTGCCACACAGTGACAGCTGGATGACAACACATGTGTCTCAATACTTAAGGAAAGGGGAACCTGCGTTCAGGATGTTGGGGCTGTCTAAGCAGAGGTGGAGCTCAGACAGTGCATCCTTTGTAAGTCTGCAGGGCACAGGGGAGAAAAACAAAGAAAAAAGTACACAGACTGGGCTTAATGAAGCCCTCCCCCAGAGCACTAATAGCCAGCTTGGTCATAGGAGGTGGAAAGGGAATCAGGACAGTAGGTGAGCATGGGACGGGCTGATACAGCTGCCCAGCCTGCCAGGGAACAGAAAAACCTCTATGAAAAAAAAAGAAACAATTTTCTAGTGGTAATGGGCGCGTAATATGTGTCAAAGGTGTACTACCTGCCCACGGAACTCTACACCTATGGACAGGTGTGCACCGGTGGCATTCATGACCACCGGTCACCTGTCTGCGGTCCTGCAGGACTCTGGAGTGTGGCCTGGGATGGGGTCGCAGGTCTGGCTGAACATCCAATCAGATGCCTAGACTGGGCAGCTCAGTAGATCCCTTCTGTGGTGGGGCATGTGTTGGTTATGTGCCCCCTGCAGATGTCCGATGGCCGATGGCTGTGGCAGGTGTGAGGAGGGCAATGCCGCCGACCCTTCCATGGCACCAGAGCAGTGCATGGGGCCAGGTTGGAGCTGGGGAGCTGTCTGCTGGTGGTGGTAGGGCGCATACCATACACCACAATTATCAGGATGTGCTGGCAGTGGCGGGGGTGGCACCGTGTGCAGCACCCGAGGGCCGGTGCCTCCGTGAGGTAATGTGTGTGGTGGGGGCATGATTGTGGCATGTGGCTGCACCAGTCTGTGTGCCAGGGTGGGAGGGAGGCAGCAGTCCCTCTATGGGGTGGCCTCAGATGGGGGGTGGGCACATTACCCTGATGCCGAGTGGGTTTCCAGGCGTGCATGGGGCACATAGGGGCTTTATGGCAGGATCCCACTGGGTGTACCCTGTGCCCCCTTATGCACCCCCGTTGTCAGCACTATGCACCTTTATGCATGGCACATAGTGTTGGCAGTCCCCCATGGTGTGTGATCCACGGCCTGGGGATCAGGTGTTACTGTCCACAGACTCCCTGAGCATCCCACATGGGCGCAATGGGTGTGGAGTGGCTATGTGCCCCAGATAAACGTGTGTAGCCACTCCACTCCATTGGTGCATAGGGCCCAATGTGCTTGCAGGCAAACTTGTGAGAAAAGTTGATGATCAATAGACTACAGAATCTGAAGAGACTCATGGAGGGAGTATGGCTGAGATCCTTATAAACTGAAATATGAAGTGAACCTCAACTAAGCAGAACAGGGAGGTACAGAGAGGTGCATTAGCAAACTGTTGGCATATGGTTAGGAAAGTAGCGGACTGGGAGGGTAAAGCTGGTGATCAAATAGAGTCTGTGATATTACAGTAGGTAGGGAAAATAGGCAGACTAGGTGGGCCAAGTGGTCCATATCTGCTGTCAAAATTGACTTTTCTATGGAAGTGCTTGCTGGTGTGGAGAACTTGACTGTACAGTAACTGAGATTAACTGAAGCACTACAGAGTGACAAAATACCTAGGATACCAAGGTAGAGTGTTACAAAATGTTTATGATATGAGAGAATAGATGGGGTATAGGAATAACATTTTACTTAAAGGAGGATACTGCTCATTTTTGTTCCTACTTGGGGTGTACAAGCAACTTTTTTCTCAGTACTGAAAAGGGTTTGTTCTCAGCATCCCATATATATGGCTAGTCATTTTCATAATTCATATCCAGATAGCTTTAAAAACATACCTTTTCCCAAGAGCAGGGTTACTTCCTTGGCCTCCCCCTCCAAGCCACTTTTTGCCCTCCATACATCCTCTGCTTCACAGATTGATTTTGGTAAAAATAAACTGCTGTATGCTTACACTGTGCCAGGAGCTGAAACCATACTGAGATCACCAATGGAGTATGAGGTGTATGCAAGCAAGAGGGAGGAGCAGAGCAGTCTGCATCATTGTCGATACTAGGTAGACAATCAAGCTGCCATTTTGTTTAATATATCAACAATGATAGGGGAATGGGTGGAGGGTAGAAAATAGCTAGAGTGGAAGGGGTGGCCAAGAGACACAACAGTAGCCACCCAATAAAGAGTGTGTGTGTTGTTTTTTTCTGTATTTTCCTTTATTCTCCACTGGCAGGCTGAGTTGCTGTATCAGCCTATCCCGTTCCAGCTCTGTGGACATCCTGAGTCGCACCACCTGCAATCTTGGGTGGACCATTGATGCTAGCTGGGGGAGGGGACTTCATCAAGCCCCAACCCCCAGGTTTTCCACCTATTTTCTCCTTGTTTACCCTGAAGCCCCAGAAAAGGTCAGGCATACACCTTGGCTCAAGTGACCCAGCTCCTCTCACCCCTGGCCTAGCGCCTAGCTCCCCTCTGACGCCCGCATCACCACCACTTCTCCATATAGTGGCTATCAAAAGCCTGTAAAGCCAACCTCCCCTATCCAGGAGAGGAAAGCTGCCAAGTGGCTGCTCAATCCTCAGCCAGTCCTTCCACCCCATGGCTGACCGCCAGCAACCCTTGCTTATCACCAAACACAGGTCGCGGGTGTGGCAGGAGGTAGGGCCCTAGCGCCACAGCACTCCACGCTACTGGGCCAGCTGTGGGTGTGTTGCTTTTTAATAACTCTTTATAGTTCTGACTTAAGTATGTTTCCCTGAATAACACTAAATAGAGAAAAATATTCAGCACTGAGTACCCAACTGTACTGGGGAATTAATATTCAGCCTGTTCTCACCCCCTGGTTCATTTATTTCATGTGCAGAACTGTACAGTTGTCCTGCTCAGGTGACTTTGGTTGTTGCCTCTCAGTTTTGGGAAAAAAAAAGGTATTCTAAATTTTAATCATTGGGTTCTCATTTGTTAGACATAGGCAGAGATAAGATTTATTTTACAAAATACGGTATTAATTCTGAATAGCTCAACAGAGATGCAACATCCCATTTCTAAATAATAGGAGGTTTTATTTATATGTGCAGCCTTCCCCAGAGGCCAAGGGCCCCTTACGAAACAGTACAAAAATAATAATAGCAGTGTAAATTTAAATAAAACATTACATAACTCACACAATTAGTTTACAACCCATGACCAACAAAACTCAGCAGGGATGACAATTCACTGGAGAGGAATCAATCTCCCAAAAGCTTGCTGAAACAGAAAGGTTTTCAGACTCCTCTTAAAGGCCTCTACCATGGGGGCATCTCTGAGTGCCCTCATTATGGCATTACATAAAACCAGGCCAGCCACCTTGAAGGACTGGTCACCCGAGGTTTTTAATCTGACCCCTGATACATCAAAGAGGCTCGCTTTGGTGGAGAGAAGAGAGTGCAAGTGCATGTAAGGATGCAGGAAATCTAACAGATATCCAGGACTCAACCCATGTTTGACCTTATAAGTTAGAAGACTAACTTTAAAGAAGATACTCCATTTTTACCAGCAGTCAGTGCAGTTCATGCAGTGCTGGGAAGACATGACTCAACCTGGAAAGGCCAGTCAGCAATTGCAGGTGCAGCACCATACCTCCGCTGACCCCAAGGCATAGAGCACTACAATAGTCAAGTCATAACGTTACAAATGCATGCATCAATGTTGCTAAGTCTCCAAGGGGCATAAGGGAGCTAATCTGTCTGATGTTCCGCAGATGGTAAAAGCCGCTGTGGATGACTGTGAAGACCTGAAAAGGGGCTCTGCTTCTACACATTTCTACAGCTGAAAGGATTGGAGCACTAGTAGGTTAAGAGCCTTGCTTGAGTTCACATAGTGAGTGTTTGGATCTCGTGGTGTTTGAACTTGTGACTTCATGGTACTCATGTTGGTGCACTCCCCACTAGACCATGTCTCTTGATTGCATAATCTATGCTAGGTTAAAGTGAAATATAACATGAAATGAGTTATCCACTTACATTTTAATAATTGCCAGCACATCCATAAGCATAGTGCCCAAGGTGAAAGATTTTTTGCCATCGCTGCAGTTTTCTGTGAGTATAAGGATTTAAATATGTTTCCAAAACAGCTGAGTAGAGCCACAGGATGGTAGCTGTAATCATTATGCTGCAAACAGCAGCAGATTTGTGTAGGAAATGCCTTTCAGTGGCAGCAGCCCCCAGGCATGAACCTGCTTTTGATCACTGTATGATGATTACAGCCCCCCTGTGGTTCCAGTGGGCATTTTTTTTTAACAGTTTACCATCCTTATAATTACTGTGCATCAGACTAAAGTAGTAACCATGCACCCTTAATCTATATAATCTTTAACTGAATAAACTATTATTTGTGGGTACATTACAAATTTTTGCAATAACTGGGGGCAATATTCTTCAGTGATTATTTTATTTACTGATTGATTTATTTGTTCTTGGATTAACACCTATGAGTTACAAGCTCATTTACATAAGTTCCACATCAAAAAGCAGACATTATAACAGACAGACAATTTAACACAGAGTGAAAACATCAGTAGGATAATTATATACAAATCAGTATTCGCAAAGTCAATAAGAGCATAGCAATGGTAGCTGAGGCTGCTAGGCAATAATATTTCATTCCAAAAGTAATAGTAAGGACCAGTAGAGAGAACATTTAGCAAAGATCAAGTGTGAGGGCGGGGTGGAGTGAAGAAGATTTTTGGTAGGTAGCCCAAAGTTAGAGAGGCTAGAAGAGGGCTGCAAAGTAGCACAAACATGCCTTGTCAAGGGAACGTTTAATGAGTACAGTTGGGGAAGGGACAGCAGTTCAGGAATGCCTTGTCAAGGGAGGAAATTAGAGAGTAAGGTTAAGGGGGGGGGGGTATGAGTTGGTTGTGTAGAGTGTTGTAGGAAGGAGACCAGGATTAGATTAGATTAGAGAACAGTAAAACTAGAGACCCTGGTTTGAATCCCATCAATGTCACTCATTCTGTGACCCTGAGTAGGTCACCCAGCTTCACAGTGCTTAAGAGGTTTCAGGTTGTAGTTTGGAATAAGAGAGCAGTGTATCTGCCATAGGGTAGGTGCAGAAGTGCCCTGGCTGTGATTGCATGTGACCTGGAAGTGTCAGGGTGGGCTTGAGACCTAGTCCACCCTTTGGCCTGGTGTGTGCCCTTACTCCCTGTCCTGTGGCAGTCTCCAAGAGGGCAGTGGATGCCTATGTTTCATGCACAAAGGGGCACATCACTAGCCCCACCATGCTGTTCCAGGCCTTGCTTCAGCCTTCAAGGTTCCTTCTCTGGGATCCCATACTGTGAAGTATCAGAATGATGGGCTTCTGAAGATGTCTGCTCTGTATGAAAGGACATGCTGATCCAAATCAGGGTGACCAAGACAGATGAACTGGATAACTCCCTCCAAAAGGGTCACTAGAAATAACTATACTAAAAGGCCCACATCCAGGGTCTTCAATGAGCCAGAACAGGCAGCAATAGGTCAGAAAGCTACCCACAATATGGTTTGGTCAGGAAGGATTACACCTTGCTCACACCTTGCTCACAAAAGAAAAATGGGAAAGTAATTTTCCACTGTGATACTGACTGCAGCAAAGTTGGTGTACACAATATTACCTTTGTGCCTGTTGAATGCATCAAAATATTACAACTTCATTTATTCTGTATCCCTGTTTGGGATGCTCACTGTTGTTTTGTAATTCACATCTAAGTTTCATGGCTGTGCCTGATGAAATGTTGGCAGACAAAATAAAGTGAAACGCTGCTGCCTTCATGATCTCTCAGTATTGGCATCTGTTTGATCATCATGGCAATGACTGTGCTTAGTGATCCTGAAGGTGACTGCAAGATATAACTGTTACTAATTAACCTGAGCCCTCTGAACTGCAGAATGAAAAGACTGATACCTCGGGCCTGATACCAAACTCTTCACCCAGTTTGGAGAAAGTTGTGTGACTGAACCTTGGCCAACACCCTGCCTCTAAAGGATCATATCCACCCTGAAACCCGGGTACAGCTGTAAAATTCAGAAAAGCAGGGACCTACCAACAATGAAATGTTGCTTCTTGGCTGTGCTACCCTGAGTAAATAACTGTGTTAGAGGAAAACTAAGTAGGGAATCTATTATTGTTTTTAAATAGACTCCAGCCATCAAAGAAAGAGAAATATCAGAGAGAATGATAAAATGGGGCTGCAAAAGGGCCCAGTCAAACGCATCATAAGTATCTAACAGTAATTATGAAAATACATGTAAGTCAGGCAGGCAATATGTTTCTTCAGTCAAGAAAGCACATGTTATTTTGGTATCATTTGGGAAGGAGTCAGGGATCATACAATAGAGTTGATCATCCCCTCTACAAAGGCTTGGTTACACTGCACCTGGAGTACGGCATCCAGTTCTGGTCACTGTAGGACAGAAAGGACACTGAAGACATTGAGAGAGTCCAGCGACAGGCTGCCAAGCTGACTTGTGGCAAATGACGGCTATAAGAGAAGAGCTATGATGAGGAAACAGTGGACTTACTGAAATTATTTAGCATAGAGGAGAGAAGGCTGCAAAAAAGAAGAGCAGAGGGGGCTGAGAGAAGGCATGATCATGGTGCTATGAATACTAAAGGGAACAAGCATAGTGGATTATAATCAGATGCAAGTGCTGGTGAGGGCAGTCAAAATGAGATGATCTGCAATCAAACTGGGGAGGGGCAGGACAAAGGAAAACATTAAAAAGCATTAATTGACAAAAGGGTGGTAAATATATGACTTAGTCTACCCAGTGAGATTGTGGAAACTAGCACTGTTCTGCTTTAAATAGCAGAACTATACAGATTCCTGGAAGTGAACAGCTTTGCTGGGTACACTACATGAAGATAGGCAGCAATCTGACTGATGAGTTGGGATGTACAGTATGTCCATACCCAAACTAAATATTGTCACTGCTATGAGTCAAGAGGAACACATGAGATGGACCCTCAGTGCCTTCCATACAGTATATATGTTACCATGGCATATTTTTAATTAAGCTGGGACTTAGACAATTCAGACTTCAACGTCACTCTTCCACTAGTTAGAATCTGAGTGAGACTGCCAAGGAGGGAATCAAGGGTTGGTAATATAAAGGATGGATAAACAATGATGAGTGAGGTGAGTATCATATAAAAATGTGCTATAAGGGAGACTGAACAGGAAATGGAGGGGCTAAGCAACAAAACAGTGCAAAGGAAAAGTGATCAAAGTTAAACTGAAGGAGAAGGTGCAGGACAGAAAGTAATGAAGGAGTCCATTCTGAGGATGAACTTAGTTGGGAATAAATGGGCACGTCTGGCTTAGCTTACTCTTACTCTAAGCTTTTTTTGCTGTTTGGCATCTGTCATATCCATCAGTCACTTTAAATACTTTTGAGTCACTTTTTTTCATTTAGAACTTGTGCACACCACAGCCTCATTTAAGTGATACACCTACTGCAGTTTCCAAGAAGTGTCTGATATGATAGGTCAGCAGCAGAATAAACAACTTACAGTTGTTGCAATTACAAACTATTTACAGTTTCATTTTAGTAGTCTAAAATAAAATAAGTATTTATGGCAAAATAATGAACAGAAAATATGCAATGGTTTCATAGTAGTTTGTATACTAAATTCTTTGTAAAAATCTTTGTTAATGCATGAGTTAGGGTTCAAGTTAACACCACAAAAGTAGGAAAATGTGGCATTAGGTTTTCCAACCTTAACTGCAGACCCCACCCCACCAAGCAGCAAAAGGAAAAATCATTAGGGTTTTGGGTCTATGGAGTCTTGGCGAATCAGTAGTGGGGTCTTCCTTGGGGTTGTCAATGCTAATGCTCACCCTTCCCCCCAGCATGTAGCCTCCTGTCTGAAGCAAAAGGTACAGCTCCAATCCAGTGACTCATAGTGATACACTCTTCAGAGGTAAAGATGTATGTCTCACTACATATTGCAAACACAGTCTGTTGTAGCTTCCTGCATGGAAAAGATCACATCTGATGTTTGGTAAGGGAACGGAGTGGGAATTAGGGTTAATAACCCCAAGGAAGACCCCACCACTGGTACACCAAGACTGGAGAGCAAAACCCTAATATTTTTTTCTTTTTCCTGCTTTGGAGGTGGAGAGTTAGGGTTGGTAACCCTAACACTGCATTTCCCTACTTTTGTGATGTTAAATTGAACCCTAACTGGTGCATTAACAATGTTTTTTTGCAAAGAATTTCCTTTCTTTTTAAGATTGTGGAATTGTATCTTCATTCATGCAGGTCCCTTCAGGCCCTATATGAACAAATGCAAATACAGAGGGCTCTTTGGGCCTTGCGCCAAGGGAAGATTCCATCTACCTATGGAGTGCAGGGCCCCTGTGGGCCTGCACTTCTGTGCAGCAATGGATGTCAAGAATTAATGGGCCTTGTCCAGTGGGATGCAGAAGCGTAGGGCCCTCTTGTCCCTGCACTTCCATGTAGCTGCAGATACAGATGCACAGAGTAAAGATTCCATCTGTCAGCCAATGCACAGAACACTCTGCCACCCACCAGTGAAGAGGTGTGGGGCACTATGCAAAGAGAAGAGTTGTCTTCACTATATGGTACCCAGACCTGTGCAGGCAACCCTGCAGCTTTCATTCTCTGGCTGAGGGGTGTCACTTAACAATACCATCCCCCACCCTCACCTCATCCAGCTTGGTAACTGAGCTCACCCCCAAACTCAGCTCACCTGCACAGGATCAAAAAGCATACCTGCTGGGGTAAAGACTAGCACTACACACAAAGGTTTGTTTCTTAATATTTATATACTTTTTTTAAATTGATCCCAAATTTTCAAGATACTCATTTTATGACTCCCCTTGTAAACATGACATGTGACACTTATAGCATTTTGTCCGAAATCCATCATTTTGCACAAGTGTGAAAACACATCTCATCCAGGATTTAGAAAATGCCACCTTTTGCATTTATTTGGTGGTGGTGTGAAAAAATAGCAATATTGAAAGTTTAGAGTCCAAATATTGAAAATTAGCAAAGTTATGAGTGAACGTTGAATTATTGCAATGTTAGCTCATAACCTGGGCATCTTACCATATTTTTACACCATATTTTCAGCATAATCTTCTTATTACCCCATCTCGTGAACCTGGTAGGGGTAACTTTTCAAATTCCTGCTGAAACATCATTCTAATCCACCAGTGTAAGAACATGTTTTTGCCAGGATATTAAAAACAACAGCTGTCATGTTCATGAGGTAGTGTGGAAAAATGGCTATGTCGAAGATCTGGGAACAAAACATTGAAAATTACCAAAGTTATGAGCAAGCATAGAACATTTCCAATGTATGCTCATAACTTGTCATGTTTTGACCCCAATTATTCAACATAGCCTTCTTGTGGCCCCATCTCATGATCAAGGACAGCGAAAATTTCTAAATCCCACTGAAAGGTGATTTTGCAAAGCAACCACAAAATTGCCTTTCAGACCAGATTTATATAATGCCACCACCATTGGTCATAAGGTGGGGTCCCCAAAAGGTCATGTTGACAAAGTTATGAATCACTGTTCAAACCCCATTGAAATACATTAAACCAGACTTACCTTATTTTCTCATATCGCAAATGCCAGTTCCAGCAGCAAGATGTATCTTTGATCAGAGAGATGATCTACATTGTGGGATATGTTCAGGTGAGTGGGTGTGTATGGTTGGTGCTGAGTTGGAGGTAGGGGTAGGGTGTGTCTAAGGGGGTCAGATCAGTGGGGGAATATTTTCTTTTTTACAGGTTAAAAACAAATAAGTGAGGGATGGTTTTCTTTACTACAGGGGACTGGGCACCCAAGTGTCGAGTTACTTTTCGGTGGCACTGGGGGTGGGCACCTCCATGCTGCTATGTACATTATGGGAACAGGGGCAGGCAACCTGGAAAGGAGGGGGGTACACCAGTCTGCTTATATTAGATATACAATATAGAACACATTAACATTGGGGAGGGGGGAGAATCCTTGGGCTCAGGAGTGCTCACCTCCTCTGCACTTAGCCCCAACTCTTCCCTGCACTCTTCATTCAAATACACATGGTCAAGTTGGACTGAGTGGTGTACTTTCCCTGTCTGCAAACTGGACATTAAACAAATGAATTTATGATGTAGGATTTGTTGTCTGCTTCAACTGTGATCACACCTGTGTGCATCAACACATTTGATTCTTAAAGGGGCACAGTATCATTTTTCAATCAGAGCTGGTCAATTGTCCAAATCTGAAATGAGAACCAAAGCAATACAATTCAGTAGTCTCAGTTGAGAAAAGGCTACATTTTTGGATTGCCAAATGATATAATCACAGAAAGAAAATACAAAAGCAAAAATGGAGTATCATCACACGAACATACAAACATACAAAAATGCCAACAGATACAAATCTTGATTTTGTCTCTCGTCCACTATGGTCTGATAAGCAAACAACCATTAAACTGTTATTTATAATGAGCAAAACTGATAAGATTTATTCCAAAGAATAATAATAATCCACCCTCACCAGCAAGAATGGTAATTTTCATTACAAATTCATAACAAGGGCTACAAATGCACACTGTATGCAATCTCCAAACACAGAAATGCAGTTCATGTTTCTACTTTAATTCCATCATTGTCTGTTTATTCATTTTGCAGCAGAGTTTGCAGCATTTATCCAGAATACAGCAAGTTCTTCATAATTTTGCCCCAATGAGAAAAAAATAAATGGTTTGTAGAAGCTCCCAAACAGCAATTCCAAACCCGACAACTTCTGTATTTTTAAGGACATTCTGGGGTGAACCACCTGTACAACTGATATTGTCCAGGTACCTTAAAAATCCAGGTGTGTTACTCGTGTTTGCATTGTTTTGACAAATCATTTTTACATTGAACCTGCCTAGCAGTGAGCATTAATTTTCTGTTCTGTATGAGCAAGCAGTCTGTGTAAGGGGGTGCAGTCTTTTTTCTGAGACTCTTCAATTGCATTCATTCCATTCAGACCAGCCACATTACAGCAATGGAGCTGAGTGGTATAAGTCATGGATCTCTTGACTCCCAAAGTAATAAGTGACAACTGTTTTGTTTCTGTTACAAATTTTGTTTTGTGATTTCAGACTTTCGGGGCTGGATATTCAAACTGCGCTATTCTTAGGCGCAAGCCCTTGCGCTGCGCAAAATAGTTGCGCTGGGGTGTGGCCGAGGCGATATTCAAAGGAGTTGCACTATTGAGCAACTCCTTTGAATATCACCCCGGCACAGCCACTGTGCATGGCGCAGTGGAACTTTTCACCGCAGAAGTTGTCAGAGTGGAGCATTCAACTTGCGATTGGTGCGAGCCACTGCGCCATCTCAAATCCATATTCAAAGGTGACATGCAAATGGGGCCATAATTCATGCAAGGTGCAGGGGGGGCCACTTGCATCTGATTATGGCCCCATTTGCATGCCATTAGCATGTAGGTGCGCCGATCCCTGAGGACTTGCGCCTGGCGCCCTGCCATCGGGACCGAGGCCCCCTGCAGCCCGATCGCGGGCAAAACAGTGTAGAATCCCCACCACCACTCCCCAGTGGCCCAATCACGGGCATAGTGTACTTCCCCCCCCACCAGCCCGATCGCGGGCAGCAATGTGGCCCCCCCAACGTATCCCTGGTGGTCCAGTGGACCGAAATGCCCGATCGTGGGCAGTGTATAATAAACCCCCCTCCTCCTGCAGTCATCCCTGGTGGTCCAGTGGACCGAAATGCCCGATCGCGGGCAGTAAGTTTAATAAAACCCCCTCCGAACATAGCCCTGGTGGCTAGCGTCCCCCCACTCCACCCACCCACGAAGCCCCACTCCGCTCCCCCGGCGGCGGCGGTGGCAGCATCCCACCTGCCGCCTGCCATCCGCCGACTGATTGCCCGGTAGGGCTGCACACCGATGATGCAGAGCAAGAACCAATGGGCGTGCAGCCCATACTATGACAGTCCAGATTTGTGAATGAATCATTCTCAAATCTGGACTGTCATGTCTGGTATGGGCTGCACACCCATTGGCTCTTGCTCTGCACCAATGGGCATGCAGCCCTACCGGGCAGTCAGTCAGCGGGCGGCAGGCGGGTGGGATGCTGCCGCCCACCGCCGCCGGGGGAGCAGGGTGGTGGGGCTTCGTGGTGGGTGGGTGGGGGGACGCTAGCCACCAGGGCCATGTTCTAGAAGGGGGTTTTATTAAACTTACTGCCCGCGATCGGGCATTTCGTCCACTGACCACCAGGGATACGTTCGGGGGGGGCACATTGCTGCCCGCGATCGGGCTGGTGGGGGGGGGAGTACACTATGCCCGCGATCGGGCCACTGGGGGGTGGTGGTGGGGATTTACAGTTGGCTGCCTGTGATCGGGCTGCAGGGGGAGGCACAGGGAGTGGGCTGGGGGTCAGCCACAGGTGGCAGCTGCTGTGTTGTGCCCTTCAATGCAGCAGCTCACCTCTGGGTGGCCCTCGACTTAAGCCTTTTTTTTTTGGCTCAAAGTTGTGCAGGCGCAGGTTGGGGGTTGCACCTGCACAACTCTGCACAGCCCGGCTGAATATCGGACTGTGCAGTTTATGCATGGTACCTCCCCCACCAGTTCAGCATGCATTCATTTGCATTGCGCTGTTGCTCAGCCTGTTTTCAGTGGTGCAACTGCCTCCTGCTGAATTTCGCGGAATGAAGAAAGTTCGGACTTGCAAGCAACCCTATTGTGCATAAGCGCAACCCTTTGAATATCCGACCCCACAGTCTGTGTGTGTTTTGGTCAGGGGGTCAGGGGTGTGGCATAAGACACAGCTTACAAAATATTGTATAGCAAGTTATTCGAGTTTTGATAGGTAAGATATTTTTTTCTACATTGTTAAATGATATGCTGGACTAATCAGAGCTCATCCACACCTTCTTGTTGTATGGGCCCACAACTTGCCATACAAACAGAATTGACACTCATCTGAAAATATCAGGGAAGGACATGGGCGGGAAATAAAAAAGTAGATAGATAGCCAGCCCGGTGGTGCTGAGGGTTGAGGTGCTGGACACCACACCTCATGCTGGTGACCCATGTTTGGGAACAAGCACAGGCCCTTGTGGGTCAGCAGGGGAGGAGATGGATCAAGCATCTGACGGACTGCTCTCCATCTCCGGGGAAGGGGGGCTCAGTGGCCAGTGCACGCCTGACCCCTAGCAGAGGCAGGGGATTGGTGACACAGAGCTCCAACAACTTGAGGCAGTAGCATAGCAGATGCTTGATGTGGGTGCACACGGGAGCATGCATGGTCCCATCGCAGGTGTCATTGCATGCCACATGCCCACAGGGGGGCAGGAAAAAAGAGGAAAAGTAGCAGTGCAGCAGATGAAGGGGGACACCTTGCAGGCCCCGCTCCTGGCTAGCCATGGCACTGGCCACACAGGATCCAGTCTCCGGCAGGGGTTGGGGAACACAGTCAGCCCCACCGGGGGGGTTAGCTCTAGAGGCAAGTTCCAGCAGTGGCTGGTGGACACTGGGGGACAGGGCAGGGGGTGCCCTCCAGATAGGGGACTGCACTGCAGGAGAGAAACAGAATAGCAAAAAAAAAAGGAAGATAGATAGAGAGACAGACAGACAGATAGATAGATATATATTTAGACAGATTGGCAGATAGATAGCTAGATGGATGGATAGATAGATAGATAGATAGATAGATAGATAGATAGATAATAGATAGACAGACAGACAGACAGACAGACAGACAGACAGACAGACAGGTAGATAAAAATGATAAAAAATAAATAGATAAAAAAAGAGCGAGACCTAGATGGACATTGCTAGCTCACTGATGGCACTGCAGCCAGCAGCATGTCTCCAGCATGTGGCCGAAGATGTCAAGACTTCTTGTACAGAGAATGTGGGTGAATGGTTCCTCTTGCTAAGATGGGCACCCTGGATTTTGGGGTGCCTAGAAAATGTATTTCTGGAGTTTAAAAACAAACAAAAAAAAACAGCAGAATCTAGCTAAACAATTAAAAAATACACAATATACATGTATTGTTCATGTTTTTCAGCTAATGGGAAAAAACAAGATGGTGGCCATCACAACACACAAAAATGTTTTTTGTGCTGTGAAAAGCAAGTAGTGAGGAACCCCAAATGGTCTCTTCATGTGGAATTTTTAATGTTGTAGCAGAACATTATCCAAAAAACCTACTGAGCATGCTTTGAACAACAAAAAAACTTTAAATCTGTATAACTCTGAAACCGTTTAATAATTTTTCATGAAACCTTCCATGCTTCCACCTTGAAAGTTTTGGAACACAAATTCCATTCCATCTAGGCTATAGGCTGTAAGTGAGAGAAAAACATTTTGGGCAGGATTCATAAAAGGGATGTGCCCAATGCATCCAAGATGTTCTAGCGCATCCCCAACTTGCACCATAGTGTGTTTCTGGAAGGGGGCCGATGCGCTGGTGCAACCCCAACTGTATGCTGTCATTCACAACTTTGTCATTCACAAAGTTAAAATGACAACATACGAGCTATACTACAAATCCATTGAGTCGAGCATAGTCGACTAATGCGTGACAGATGTACATACGCTGTCATACACACACAGCACAGATGGCGGGCAGCCGTGGTGGCGTCTTGGTGGGTTGTGCTACCCACCATACTGCTACAAATGTTGAGACATGGGAGTGGGCTGGGGTGCCTAAGTGGGTGGGGAGGTGGGGGGACCATTGGACCACCAGGGATCATGGAAGGGCAAGTTTCACAATGCAGTCGGGGTGGGGATGGGGGTACCACTATACCACCAGGATTTTGCAGGTGATATGTGAGGGGTTCTGTGCTACAGGCAGGGAGGGGGGGTCCATTATGCCACCAGGGAGCATTACTGGAGCATATATGGGGGTTCTGTGGTACAGGCAGGGAGGGGGGAGCCACTCTGCCACCAGGTTGGGGTATTGGGCCGTGGCTGTACTGACAGTTCTCCAGGGTGCCTGGCACAATCTGCCAGGTGCATCCCTCTGGAACACATGCAAATGGAGCCAAAATGACATGCTAATGGCCCCATTGCACCTTGCATGCCTAATGGCCCCATTTACATGTTGTTGGCTGTGAATGGCAATTTTGGGCTCAGCGCATCCTGAGATGTGCTGCCCCATTGGATTCCCAGCCTTTGGAGGGGCTTTCTCCGGTGCTGCCAGGGCTGGGTGCAACTGTGGTATTCACAGAGTGGATGTGCCAGGAGCATTCCCCCATGCATCTTCTGTGAATACCACAGTTTGCACTCAGCACATCTCCTCTGTGCTGGGGCAGCCGGGTTTCGCTGAGCACAACTCCTTTGTGAATCCTGCCTTTTAAGTATAGGAAAAAATTGGAGGTCTACCAGAAAATGATATATATGGATCTCAGAAACTGCACTAGCTGCCATCACAAAACTTTCTGAATATTTAGAACTTGTCTCCTAGGCAATGCATACCAAATTTCAAGTAATTTTGATGAAGGATGCCAAAGCTATTAAGGAGCAAAGTTAGGGGGTTTAACATTTATTTATTTATTTATTTAAATGTTTCACCAGAAAGGAACACTGAGCAACAAGTTGCTTGTCTCTCTGTGCAACCTGGGGCAGGGAGGGGAACATGGGAGTAGTAAACAAAGTTCTGGTACACAGTTTAGAAACACATTTTGAATACAGTCAAATGCACACAGAGATTTGGTAAACAATATAGGAAAAAAATTTGATTATGACAATACAGTGAGCAGTCAGTTCAGAAAGTATTGAACGGAGGTATGCTAATGTATGAACTAAGTAGATTGAGAGCTAACAGTGAGAGCTAGATAAGTACAGTAACACATCTAGCAGTTGCTAATTCCTGGTGAGGCATAGTTTTGTCATTAGAAAATGGCAGAGTGGAAACAGGACGATTGCACTAGGACGCGGTGAGGAGAGATGCAGACAACAAGAATTACAAGGTGGACAGAAGTGCAGGTTAGAACATAAAACCTGTCAGTCAACCTTAACTATATTAATACTACTGTGCTAGTATAATTCAAGGAAAATAGTTACTGTAGGCCCCCAGATGAGCCATTAGACAGAGATGTGCAAGGTGAGGGGGAGAGAAGGAGGTAGGTTGTAAAAAGAGGTAAGATTTGAGGTGTGGTAAGGCTCTTATGGGGTTAGAAGCAAGAGCAGGGGGAGTGGAGGAGATCAAACATGCCCTTTTTTAAACTAAGTAATTACTTGCTTCCTTTTTATGTGTCAGGGATTGTGTTCCAGGTAGAAGGGTACTTACTGAAAAGCCATTGTCTGCAATCATTTTGGTGGGCTGTGTAACTAGTAGCAGATCCCTCACCTATGACTGCATTTCTTAGATAACCATACCCTATACAATGAGTTGGAGAGGCAGGTAGGATATTGGCCATGTACACATTTGTGTACCATCATGCACAATTAGCCTTTTGCACCCTAGTATAAATTTGCATAAGTAATTGAAAACCACTGAGATGTTTTACACAGCCAGTTTGTTGTCTGTTCTGTAAACCTCATTTTGTGTATTCAAGGGCTGGTAAGAGAGAATGTATGAGGAAGTAGGCATCTAATTTTAAGGTTCAGACAGTTTTTGTTTTGGCATAGGTGCCACAGCTTTTGGTTACCGCTAATGACTGTTTTTGGTGATATGCTGATGATACCCAGCTATATATGTCTTTTGTGCCCGGCCAGGATGCTGCTTTGTCGGTATTTAATAACTGCCTTGCAGAAGTCCAAGATTGGATGAATGGGAGTTGGTTGAGGTTAAACCCCAAGAAAACTGAGGTGTTGGTTGTGGATAAAGGTCGCTGTGAGGTGGGTTTGCCAGCTGGATCGCATTCTGGCTTATGGCTTGCAGGCGCTCCACTGACAACCTCAGATCAGGTGCGGAATCTTGGCGTAATAATTGATGACCACTTGACACTTAAGCACAGGTGTCAGCAGTGGTCAAAACTTCCTTTTTCCATCTGAGGAATATTGCCAGGGTGAAGCATCTGGTTTCTCCAGAAGATCTTCCAACATTGATCCACGCCTTTGTTACCTCCCGCCTTGACTATTGCAACTCCCTGTACCTAGGCTATCGGGGGTTGAACTTCGCCATCTGCAGCTAGTGCAGAATGCGGCGTCCAGGTTGTTGACTGGTTCTTCTAGATCCAGTCATATAATGCCTGTGCTCCGTGGACTGCACTGGCTGCCAGTACTTGGCGAATCACCTTCAAGGTCGGTCTTCTGACCTATAAAGCTCTACATGACCAGGGACCAACTTACCTGAAAGAGCTCCTTCGCACCTACTGTCCCTTCCGCCCTCTCCGATCCACTGATGAGGGATTGCTGGAGATTCCCAGGGTCTGTTTGAAATCTTCGTGGGCTAGGTCATTTAGCTTTATGGCCCTGACCCTGTGGAATTCTCTACCTCATCAGGTGCGAAATAGTCTGACTGTCCTGATCTTTAAAGGAGCCTTGAAAACCCACCTTTTTAGTCTAGCTTTTAATGATCTATAATAGTTTTAAACTCTGTTTATTTATTGTTTTATGTTATTGTACAGGCACTTTGGATTGAAGAAAAGAGCCTTTATAAATAAAAAATTGATTGATTGAATTGATTGATGTTCACTGTTTGAGAGCTACAGGTCCAGTCTACAGGCCTAGGTATTTTTAGACCTGGACGTTTTCAAGAGTGAATCCAGTAAGTGTTGTGATCTGTATGATAGGCAGTTGTGTTTTACAGGTGAAGCTCAGCATTTTCATTTGTAGCTGTTGAGGAGAAGGCAGTTTAAGTTCATCTATTCTTGCATTTTATCAAAGGTTGATTGGAGGGAGCTGTTAAGATGGTTGCCTGTTCTGGCTTTGGTGATGCTATTTGCTATTGTCATCAGCATAGCCATGTATTGTATATTGTAATTGATGTTAGAACAGGTTAAGCGAAAGGCATTTACAAACAGGCTAAAGTGTAATGGGATTACAATGGAATTTTGAGAGACCCTAGAGTGAGGTGTAGTGGGTCAGTGATAATGATCATTTTCCACTAATTATTTTTCCATGGAATACACATTTTCAAAGCATACGTTTTTCAAACCTTCAGTCATATTGAATGCACTCCTATGTACTTTCAACCATGTCATTATCTTTCCTAAGATATGGGTACAACTTCTGCACATTGTAGAGGAGTCACTACCCACCCCCCATATCTGTACACATGCATTTTAATATTTTTCCACCTACTTAGCAAGTTACTATTAATGAATGCAATTATTTTGTATGTCTTTCTAGAGGTGCCTTACACTCTTACTTCTGTTTACAGTTGTTGCTAATCAGGGCTATCATGTTTTGTTCCTGCTTGGCTTCGGTAGACTCTGTGCTGTTTCAAGTTAAATATCCCATTCAGATGTTGCTGTTAGGGACAAGACAGAGTTAGATATAATTTAAATACAACATGTCTCCTATACAAAAAACTGTATAGCCTGTGTTAAGCATCTAACGTCTGTGTTCAACACACACAAACACACACACACACACACACATATATATATATATAGAGAGAGAGAGAGAGAGAGAGAGAGAGAGAGAGAGAAGTTCAATGCTCATATCAATGTTAAACTCAAACTTTTACTCTTTAATAACTTTACAACCAATCAACTGATTCCCATGATATTTTGCATGCACCATCAGGGACCAAAGATCTCTTAATATGGCAAGTTGTGTTCTGTTTGTTTATGTGGATACGAAGATATGGAGTGTCACAAATGTGAAAATTACCATGTTTTGACAAATCTTTTGTCATCCCGCTGTGCTGAAATGGTGTGGAGTTGTGATCTGTAATTTTCAGGGTAAACAGGCATTGGGGTCACAGATGTGCCTTTTGAGATTTGGTGAAAAAATATTAATCCATTCAAAAGTTAGTAAATTTTAAAGTTTCCCATTATTTTCAATGGGAGCAGTTAGCTGTCCTGTGTGATAAAGGATCCTTTATCACAAATGTGTACTCCTTTACCACAGATGGGTAATCCTTTATCACAAATGGGAAGTCCTGTTTTAGTGCGGCCACCATTTTCTCTTACAGTTAGCCAGGGAAACAAAATGTAATTACTCCAAACAATGATGACTTAATTTGAGCCCAAGACATGTAGCTTGCTTATCGGGACCCCCTCAGTTGGATTCTGCAGTTAACCGGTGGCAAATGGCTTTCAGTGACTTTTTTTCACATAATAAATCTTTTTTCATGACTCATAATATGAAAAAAGATTCCTTTTTGTACCACGAGTCACAAAAAAGGATCATTTTTCATGATTGTTAAATCCTTTCCCTTGTGTGTAGTGGCATCCCCCTCATCGCCATCCCATTTGTTCCTTGCCCCCCTTCAGTTTTCTTTTCTCCCTGGTGTCTAGTGGCACTCCCACCCTCCAATTTATGTGCCTTCTTTTGTTGTCTTTTTCCCCTGGTGTGTAGTGGCACCCCCTCCCCACCCACTGATTGCATTTCCTGCATGTAAAAAAGAAAATGGTCCTCAATGGTTTTTTTCCTAAAATAAGAAAATGATTCCTCACTGATCAAACACTCCCCACCCTCACCTCCCACTCAGCACCCACCACTCCACACTCCCCAGTACACTCCCATACCCCCTCACTCACCTGAACAGATTCCAGGTTTGAGATCTGCTCTCCCAATCGAAGACATGTCTTGCTGCTGGAACTAATAACTGTAATATGAGAAACTAAGGTAAATGTCAATATAGCCTTATTCAATCACTCAATCAATCAAATCTTTATTTTTACAAGGCAAAAAACAATTGAGCAAAACTCATTTACAAGGTGGACCTGGAAGGGTCAAGGTAATCACAGAGGAAGAACATAACAGTCAAGCAGGTGCATACATAATTACATATGAGCACATACATATTTACATATGAGCATATTTACATGTGAGCAGAATAAGATACAATGCATCACTGAATGTAGAAAACTTAAGGTACTTCAGGGTTACAGTCATACAGAACTTTTTAGCACAGCATGCAAACAGATGAATATAAATATATATATATATATATGTATGTATACATATCACAGTGAATCACCACATAGGACTGAAATTACCCAGATAGATTTTACGTCCATCAAGTGATTCAGGGTGACAATGCAGCACAGAGGTCAAGGTATAGAGAGGGTAGGAAGGAGGAACAGTGGAGAGGAGCAGTGATTTTATTGTGGCAGAAACTAGAAGCATATCGCATTGACCTAAATTTATTTTATATCTTAATTCGCCTCCACAATGACACATTGATTCAGGTTCAATACAATCATAACAGGGACCTGTTGCATAGAATATATACTAACCGTGGGGTCAGTCAGGGATGTATCCTGGCACCCTTCTTATTTAATATATATATATATTAATTCAGTTATCGAAGGTCTAGAGGACTCCAGCTTTCATTCTCCATTGCTTGGGACCCAGAAAATCATGTGTCTAGCTTATGCAGATGATATAGTCTTAATGTCTACTACTTTATTGGGACTACAGAGGAAACTAAGCCACTTTACTAAACTTTGTGCTGATAATAAATTGACTATTAACAATCAAAAAACAAATATGGTGATATTTGGGAACAAACAGCAGAAAGTACCTTATTTATGCATCAACAAAAACAAAATAGCAACAGTTACAACTTATAATTACTTAGGATTAAGATATTCAGAAAATATAACCTGGAGTAATCATATTCTTTTACTTAAAGCAAGACTTAATATACTGTATGGGGCTAAAATATGGGCAAACAATAATATGAAACCCCTCAAAGTAAAGTAATATTAAACAAACTAGATAGATATATTTTAAGGGTCCCTAATTCTGTTCCCATAGGTGTAGTTAGAAGGGAATTAGGACAATATTCATTGGTATCCTTTGCTCATATTCAAAGAATTAATTATACATTGAAATTATTCTTGTTCCTGGATTCTCGTTTACCTAGAATTGCTTTACAAGAAGTTATTGATTATAATCATAGAGGTTTTACATTCCCTATAATTACAGAACTCAAGGATTTAATATTTCCTTTAGGGCTGGGTACCCTTATGTATAGAATTTACCAATGCCCATTTTCAGAAATAAGTGAGACTATTGGGAATAGGGTCCATGACTCCTCCTTAAAGAAAGATGCTCTTAGAATAAAAAACCTAAAGAATTTTAGATGGTTCAAGATTATTAAACTACATCATGGTGTTGAACAATATTTATTAAAGCTAACCCAATCATCCAATAGAAGGTTGGTTACAAGATCAAACTGGAAATATATAAGGCAAAGTATATATATTGCAAACAAAAAAGAAGCTGAGTCACGAACCCTTATTGTAAATCTGACTTAAAGACAGAAGATGATTTGCAACATGTGCTGTTATACTGTCCATTATATGACAGACAAAGGAAGTATTCGCTTGGTCCCATTTTGAAGTATTAGAATACCCCACATGACAAATTACAGATTATAAAAGATATTTTTAATATAAATGATATGAATGTACTTCTGCCATTGGTGAATTATCTAACAAGAGTGAAATTGTGAATATTTTTAAGAAATTGTTATAGATTTAAGATTACATGTAGTTCTGAATGCACTTTATTATTGTGTATTTAAAGATAGAAGAATCACTAAGTACCTTATATGTCATTGTAATCAATGTCCTTGTAAGTGTGAACTTTGTAAAGGCATATACAAAGAACATTAAATACTTTTGTACCTTGTACCTAAGATAAGTGCAGTTCAATGTATTTCAGTGGGGGTTTCAGCTAAGTCATTAATTCTATATCATTGTTCTGGTTAATGCATTAACAGTCATTTTGGCTCTGACCATTTCTTTTTAGGAATGGCAAAATGAAAACAATGGTCCTTAAAACATTTTATTTACAGTAAATCAATTTGAAAAATCTTGTTGCATTATGTTCTACATCCAATAAAGGGCAGGCGCCATTCAAATCTGTGTATGTATTCTGTAAATAAAACGTACATCTTTTTTTTGAAATCTTCTTTGTTTATATAACAGGACAGACTGAATTAATGTCAGGAAAACATGACTAACTGCACCTTTCCTTTGGATGAAAAGTAACCTGATGACTATAAATTTTAAGTGAGTTCATTCTCATTGAGTGAGAAACCTACAGTTAATGCTCCATATGCTTCATTGTTGCAGCTAGCAACTAGGTCTACAAGGGCACATACAAGAGGAGAAGGAAAGAGAAGCTGTAAGTCACTACAGAAGAAGAGAGACAGGGAGAGAAGGAGAAGGAAAACAAGCATTTGTCAATGCCTTAGTGTTGGCTTGCTGGCATTGGCATTGGTAGTGCAGGAGTTAGAAATGCAAAATAGGGATGGCAGTGAAGTACTGAAGTAATGCCAACACCCCCCTTCCCCATACAGAGACTGAAAGGCATTGGGAGTGTGGCTTTGGGTTGGCCATAATGCTGACGCCGTTCCACCTCACCCCAACCTGCAGAGAGCAACAGGTGTCAGTGTGTGCATTGGGGTCTTCGGACTTTATTCTTACCCCATTCCATCAGGAATTTATTTATTTATTTATTGATTGATTTTTGTTGACCCGGTAGGCCCACTGAGACTAGAAGTCCCTTTTTCATGGGCGACCGTGGAAAGGGGGAGGGATACAGATGGTAAAAAACTGAAATTGAACCAGATTAAGCTGTTGGCAAAATTCTTAGTGAGTGGGGGAAATTTTATCAAGGACATTGTGGAAATTCCCCTACTCTCCAGTAGTGGGATCCATTTACTGAGAGCCATGGCCACTTCGAGTGGAACTCCAGTGGAGACGGACATCTAGGAAGAAGGGGAGCGCACCCTTTCCTCTACCCTGCAACCTGTGGAAGTCATTGAAACCGAAGAAAACATCTTGGATATTCAAGAGAAGGAGAAATCGAGAGTTTTGTGTCGATTGAAGATTTAAGTAAATCTGGAGCAGACAGTGATGTTATTTCTGTCATTAATTTGAAAACCTTCTTAACAATAGAAGAGAAATTACAATTGCAGTTAAAAAAGGAAAACAAGAGACACATTCATGAGAAAGAGTGATTATCAGAACAGCTTGCAATGTTACAGACAGGAAAGTCATCCATCAAAACTCCATGCCCGCTTGTCAAAGGGCCTGTAGAAGTGAGTGACCTGGCAACATCAAAGGCAACCGCGAGGAGGGAGGGGGCGCTGCAGAGCAGCAAGATGGCAACAGCATTCTAACAAGGCTCTGATACCTTAAAGTAAAATCTTACAAGTCTGAGCATCTTTAGACTCAGAGTTGCTAAAAAAAATTATATTGCCGGACGTTGGAGGATACCCGCTATGCGATGGGACCAAAAAAAGATACAAAACATGTAGGACAAAGCCTTGATACATTCCTTTCCTCACCGGGTACTTCCTCGGGGCCTGCTATAACAATGGGGCTTATAACGTCAGAGCTTCCTGATGCACAAATCCTCAATATACTGGCCAAAATTCAGGTGACTGGTGAGGATACTAATAAAAGATTAGCTGCAGTAGAAGCAAAACTCTTGGACAATGATCGCAATATCCAAGAAAATACCACAGCAATTAATGATCTGCAACAGAACTGTAATGAGCTGATGGACTGCAACGCGACATACACCCGGGACCTCTCATCCCTGAAAGCTAAGATAGAGGGGTTGGAGAACACTCAAAGGCAGGCATATGTGCGTATAGTAGGCTTTCCCCCTCATCTTGCCGGAGCAATGGAGCTAATACCAACAGTCACCAGACTCCTATTTCAAGACCTACAACTTCTGCCTAAAGACTCTGATGTTAAGATCCTTAAAGTCTTTGCGATTCCTCAGAGACCAAGGAAATGAACAGATTCCCAACAAAATCCTCTCACTGCACTAGTGACATTGTCAGCCACAGAGGCCAGAATACACCTCCTGCAGGCAGCCGGAGCTCGAGGGGATATAACATGGGAAGGCAGCAGGTTTGGATTTTTCTGGATCTTTCAGCCCAAACACAGGTAAAGAAAAAAGAACTCCAGAAGATCAGAAAGGACCTTTTACAGTAGGGGGTGGAGGCCAGATTGAACTGTCCTGCATGGCTTCATATTTGGCATGCTTCAAAATCCCATGTGTTTCTGGATCCTTCTGCAGCCGTGCAGTTTGCAGAACATATTATTGCAAAATTAAATCCATCGGATCCTGCTTCAGATGAGTAAGGGTGAACGCTATTTCCCTCTAATACTGACTCTTCAGCCGAGTTTAACCATAAGCCATACACTAGTATGATAGAGGGATTTCCTATCCTTATATTAATGTGTCTTTTGATTTAATGCCATTTTACCCAAGTCTATCCTTTGTATAAGATGCTCTATATACTGACCTCAAGGTTGTGAGCCTATAGTTTCACTATATTCCTGATTAATAGCCAGATATGCTACACCTAACAATAGTTATATTTCACAGTTCATGATTTGACTGCCATTATAGATATTTTATTGTTGGGGATTATGACCCCACTCAGTTTGTGGACATTAAATATATTTTTATAATATAACCTGTACCCATAAGGCAGATCAACATGTCTTGCCTAAATCTATGGGATAGATAAGCAACTTAACTGAGCCCAGGCAATCGTCAAGATAGCTCTGTCTATAATGTGCTAGGTCACCCAGCCCCCCCACACCTTTTTCAATTCTGCATGGAATCTGATATCCTAGTTTAAGGATCTATTTGGTATAAAGGGGGTGAAAGTGATATTAATCTACAGGATACTTAGATTAAACTTTACTCCTTCGAGGTATACTCTGACAGAGACTCTTTCCACATGGACTCATGATTATGGAAATATTTAACGGATATACAGTCCTGAACCTGTTGTACAGAGCTCTGCGTAGCTCATGTCTTTATTTTATGTAATACAGATTACACTGTAGGATCATAAAACTCAAAAATAAAAAGTATTAAAAAAAAAGGCAACCACGAGGCTGGATGAGTCTGATATAATTCTTCTTTACAATGCTTTACCTAAAGAAATTGATGCTTAGAAACTAGAGGCTGGCAGTAATAGAGCTGATGTAAGCTTGTGCCAAAAGCCAAAGGGAGAGACTATTACATCTCTTGTTTCAGAACAAACAATAGAAAGTTCGCAAACAGAAATAAAGTGTAACATTGAGGCAAGCTGTGATATTACGGAGAGTGGAGAAGAGAAAAGCGCTATGGCAGGTAGCGACAAGCCCCTAATATCAAACACTTTATCAAAATTAACCAGGTTTGTGTTTCACAGCATCCTACAGACTAAAGGACCTGTGGAAAAATGGATCCCAGGAGCGGACTTAATTTACCACAAAACTAACGAGATGCAGAAAGGGGTGACTATGATTTCCTTTTCCAGATGGGACTCGGTGCCCAAGATAGGGACTAAAGAAGAATGTAAAGACTAACATATTGCATTAACTTTAGGCAACAGAAACCTCATTTATAAAACCACTCCAGATGACAATACGGGGGCTATTTCTGTACATAGAGGGCACGAAGCCATACTAACTACAAAAGCTGCGATATAGGCAGCTTTTACTATACTAAAGCCAATGGTGTCTTCTTGCGAACCTTGGTCCCCCAAAAGGCACTCAGTGAGGCAAGATGGACACAGAATACCCAAGGCACATGGCTTCCCACCCCCAGACTGGGACCCAAAGCTCACTTTTACGCAGAATATGCTTGAATGGCATCCAAATATCCCTCAGCAAACCCCAGGCCCTCTTTCTACAGCACAGAATTGAAGTAACAAACTTTTGAGGCTTCCAGAGATTACTAACAAACAAGGGGCCAAACTATTAGACACAGAGCCAGATTCCAGGGCTCAGAAGTGTTCTTCTACTAATGTGGCAGGGTTTTAAATAATTGATTAGCAGTTTTTTTTCTTGGGACAATGCAAACTGTATAGAAAGTATTTATATAGGTTTTCTAGAAGTGTTATGCTTGATAACCATAGTGAGGCAAGTGCTATGCATTTTCACAATGTTTTAGAATTTTTATGAGCAAAACGCTAATCAATTTTTGGAGTTAAATAAAACCCTGTGTGGACATATTACAACCTCCGCTTACTGGGAATGCACCTCAGGATTCCCATGGACAACAGAAACCCTTGTTGTCAGGCTTATTTTCAAAAATTAAAAAAGAAGCCGCACCACAGCAGAATGCCGTGAGGATCCGCTATAAAGGTGGACTCAAGGTCAGACCAGACAGACACCACATAGGCAAACTGTTGTTGAAGGACTCTTTACACTTTTCTCCAAGAGAAGTCTTTGCTTTTATCAATATTCCAGTTGAGGATAATTATTATATAAGTTTTCATTCTGCCTATGCTTTAGATTTATTTTGGGAGAGGTACAACCAAGTCAAGTTCTCCCCCACATGGACCCATTTCTTAGTTATCCCTTTAACTAACCGCTGATTAAGTATGTTATGATAATGTTTCAAAATGAGGGGGTCCATGTGGAGGATATTACTTATTGGTTGTCCCAGAAAAGCGATATTTTGAATCCACCAGAAGCAATACTGGATGCAGAGATGTTCTGGACAGGGGGGTGGCACTGTAAAGTGAAACTCAGGCAGTCTGAGTCTGGAGTTGATCACATCCCTAACTCATTTATGTTGGGACAGGATAGGGGAGTGTGTTTCTATGCTGGGCAGACTAGGGCATACTATAAGTGCAGGTCTAGAACCCATCTATCTAGTTCCTGTGAGAAGCTCCGGTGCGACAACTGTGGGGAAATTGGTCATATTGCTTTTCAGTGCGCTAACCACACTAAGTGCGATCTCTGTGAGGACACAGGCCATGTGTTTGCAGACTGTTCCTTGGCAGCCAAGAACAAGGCTATCTGTATAAGTCCAGACCTCCTCATAGAACAAGCTCAAAATTTAGCCTCTCTCCAGGCAACTGAACCGACAGATCCAAGTCCACCAACCATACCAACCTCTGAGGGAAAACCCCCTCCCATTCTTTCACTGCAAAGATTCCCTGATCCAAACGAGACCTCTATCCCCCTTCCTCCTCCTCCCCAGCCCTTCCCTCCTCCCTCCCTCCCACGTCCTTAGTGCCAGTGTGTTACACTGACCCACATGATGGCTGCAATAATTCTTCCCTTCCTCTATCTTCAACAACCCTCCCGGTGAGAGGATCGACCAGGAATATTAAGACCATACCAGCCCAGCCTCCAACAGAATTTGAGTCTGGAAACTCCTTTGCTGTACTGGCTACACAATGGGGAGATTCAGAAATGGAATTGGGTGATTCTGACTCTCAGTCCACTAAATCAGACCATAGCACCCAGATTCAGCACCAAACGGGGTATAAAGGGAAAAAGAAAAGACAAAAAGAGTTTTGATCACTGCACTGTTTAAATTCTGACTCCTTTGTGTGTAGGAACTTTGAACGTCCATAGTCTATTAAACTCTAGAAGAAGACAAGTAGAGTATGATTATATACACAGAAATACTATTGACATGATTTTTTACAAGAAACGTGGATGTTTACTAGTGATCAGGCAGGGTTTTTCCAGAGGGAATGGATCTGGAGCACCTCCTACTGGTCCTTCAGTACAGAGACAGTTGATGGTGCTGTTTTTTTGTTTAATTCTTATGATTTTACCTTGATTAAATTAACAGATTTAATTCCTGGCAGAATATTAATCATAGATGGTCTGTGCAAACATATGGATAGCAGGCTGATAAATGTCTATAGTCCACAGGCAAATGCAGAATGAGTAGCATTATTAGACACCTTATGACCCTATTTAATTACTTCTTACAATATTTTTTTATGTGGAGATTTTAATTGTGATATACAATCTAAATCTGGGGGCTCATTGGGTCAAGGAAACAAATACATATTGCAACTCTAATGCTTTGCAGAGATTAGTAGATACTGCGGATAAACTAAATTGTAGTAGATATCAAACTTCTGGCCCCAAGTTTACTTATAAGAAATAAATATACTTCAACTATAGACCACATGTTCATCTCGAAAAATCTACCACACTTTTAGTTCAAAATTACACCTATTGAATTTTCAGACCATCTCTTATTACAATGCACCTTCCCAAACTCTCCAGTGAAGTCACAACACAGACCTAGATGGAAATTTAATTCTTCCATCTTAACTAATCAAAAACTTAAGACTAAAATCAGGGAAATACTAACCGCTCGTCTGTCTGTCAGGTTCTTGTATACTGATTTAGGAGAATGGTTGGCTGATTCCAAGGCAGACTTCAAAACTTGGCTTTCAAAACATGGGAAATACTGTACTTAAAAAATGAAAAATTCCTTAAATATCTACAACTAAGGCAACAGTTGCAAAATCTTTATTCCATTTCTAATACTTCTGGACAGGATTATGTGGCCCAAATTGACAGACTTGAGAAAGACATGAAGGTTTATCAGTATGACAGAGCAAATACCATGAAAGCACTACTCCAAAATGGTACAAAAAAATCCCCTCATGGAGATCCCTTTGAGGCCTTTAGAAAGTTTAAGGATTCTACTTTCCTGAAATCTTTATGGAATAAGGATGGAGTCATCATGCACTCTGTCGTAGGACTCCAAGGCATTATACAAGAATTTGTACTGTCTCATAATTCCCCAGAACCCCCTTCGGAGGAAGCTATAAAACACTTTTTGCAAACAATCAACATTCTGGTCGGTCTGGATGGGGCTTAAGGGATGACAAGACCCATTACGGCTATAGAGATTGAACAAGCTATCAAATCTCTGAAGAATGGCACATCCCCGGGTCCCGATGGACTGATGAACAAATTCTAAAAAACCTTTTCTAAAGAATTATCAGTATGTCTAGAAACAGTTTTTCAATATTTTTTGTCAGCATATAGTATTCCCCTTTGGTTAACCGAAGGATTGCTGATATTTTTGTCTAGATCTGCAGATAAAACTTTTATAGAAAATTGAAGGCCAATCACTATTTTAAATTCTGATTGTAAAATATTGACTCAGATCCTTAACACCAGGTTAAAGAACTATAAGAGTTCAGTACTCTCTCCTCTGCAGTTCTGTGGCCTACTTAACAGAAAAATCCAGCATGCCCCAATGATAATCAGAGACCTTATAGATTATACATCACTGCATGGGAAATCTGGGTGTATCATTTCAGTTGATCAATACAAGGCCTTTGATATGGTGCACCACCCCTTTTTATTTCTTACTTTGGAAGCATATGGCATACCCCTACAGGTTATAAGGTGGGTACAGTTATTATATAATACAGCAGTAGTGCACTCTGTAATCAGACATCAAGTCAGGGATGGGGTACAGATAACGATAGGGGTAAGACAAGGCTGCCCCCTTAGTCCCCTTCTATATATATTTGCAACTGACCCTCTGATCTGTTTTTTGACTGATGTTCCCCACTGGATGAGGGTTTTCTAGAGCAGACAGGACAAGGTACTCTATCTACATGCTTATGCAGATGAGATCTGCTTATTTTTGTCTGACCATACCCAAGTGACATCCTTTCTAAACTATATGAAGGAATATTCTTTCCTTTCTAATTCAAAATTGAACACACACACAAAAGTAAAGGCCTTTTTATAGACTCAAGTTGTCCAGACCCAGAAATTATAGATGGGATACATATTTCCTTAGAACCTTTGAAAATCTTAGGCATTTATTTTGGACCCCAAAACACACCACTCCTTAAATGGGAAATCACCCTAAATAATATGGACCACAAAGTCCAGAGGTGGAAACACTGAAAAATGGGCAAACTCAAAAGAATATAAATTATTAAACATTTTATCACCACTATTCTCTACATCGCTATGATATTTCCCCCTCTGGTTCAATTAGAAACTAAACTGTATCACCGTTTTTTTTTCAAATGCTTTGTGGTAGCAGACTCAACCCCGTCAAAAGACAGTATATGTATTTAAAAAAAGGAAAAGACAGCTTGGGTCTGGTAGACCCAGTGGTCTTCCTTCCACACTTTTTTTCCCCAGACCATAAAATGTGGCCTGGTACCTACAGATACAGTACATTATATTTGGATAAAATCAAACTTTTCTAGATATTTCACAGCATGGCAAACAACTCTTCCTTAAGTGTCAGGCCATTTGCGTGTAACCCCCCTGCAAATGGGGGTTCCCAAAAGACTTCCAGGAGCTTGCTTGAATGCTCCAAGCCTGAATGGTGTTTGGCATTTAAGCCATTTATCAGTGAGTGTTTTTAGAGCCTCTGGCACTGTCTCTTTAAGAGCTGTCTGCTTGCAGACATAATTAGTTTGTATGGGGGGACTGTGTGCTTCTCTGAGTACCACTCGAGCTGCTGCCAATTCACTTCATTTTGCAGTCACTAGGAGTGCAAAGGGAACCTATCTGAAAGATGTAACTGTTTGCCAGAAATTATTTAGAGTAATAATGAAATTACAGTTTGTCTAACCTGCTTTCTTTGCAGTCAGAACTGTGTCTGCTAGTTCCCCATTCTAGTTTTGAACTGCTGAACTGGACCAATCAGTGTGGGGTAAGCTAGCTCTAAAATGGTGCCTTGGATGAATCAGAACTTGGACTCATAATCTGAGCCAGCCACAAGAGGATTGTATGGGCAGTGACTCTGGGAGATGTAGTTTAGACTTCAGTGCCTTTTTGGACCAACAGCAGCAGTCTATTGTGAGTGACAGCCAATCCAGTCAAGAACTGGGAGGAACTCAAAGGAAGTGCCCGGTTTTGTCTACTGGAGTTTCAGTTGAGCTTTGGCAGTGAAGAAGGAAGGAGCCCTGTGCTTTTTCAGTGTGCAGTTTTAGTCAAAAAACGTGTGCAAGGCCCAGAGTTCGGTCTGCAGCTTGTGTAACAGCTTGTTAGGACTGAATCGTCCTGTGAAAAGAATCAAAGGATCTCTAAGAGTAGAAACCAGGCTCACCCTGTAGAAGACTGGAGGAATTGCTGAAAATTGCACTCGGTCTGTCAGGAACTGAATCTGCTGTGTGTTCTCCCGGTATTGTGCAGTAATTGCGATCGGGATACAGATGCAGCCTGCCTGGTATAGTGCTTTCTTTTATATGGATGTGTGAAGAGGTTTGTGTACCTCAAGTGAGCTCTGCTGACATTGAAGGACCCTATCTTATTGGAGGTCGTGGAGTACTAATTCAGGGTCGCTCCCTGTTGAATTGCCACATTAAATCCAAATGGAATTACTGTACTGCTGACTGTTTAATTCTCCTTTTCTCTGTGTGAAAGGGCCCTACCAGCTGCCACGTTTGACTAGCCACTAGGGCTTGGTACCCAGGGACAGTAACTGATAGGGATAGGCCTGTGCACAGAGCCATAGGTAGATTATTAGAGTGATAAGCTAATTAACCTGATTTCCCTGTCCTTGTTATATCCCCTAAATAAATCAGAGCTGCTTGTTTCAGCAAAGTTATACTGCCTGAGGTGTTTGTCTATGTTAAAGTACTGTACTGTGATTGTTGCTGTATCTCATTTCAGGAGGTCCCAGTGCGGAACCAGACCTGGGGTAAGTGTATACTGTGAAGGTAATTCTGATATATTGTGTTGGCCACTAGTGGGAAGAAAGGGGTTGCAGTGTCCCAGAGGGCTGTGACCAAGTTGGTTTAACTATTGCAAACCCTGACTTCTGGGTGGGCACCCGCCATTGGATCCAGGCCCTTCAACCTGTTAGTGCCAAAATCAGGCAAGGTAGTAGCCCCTGGGATAGCGCCATCTAGGGGTTACATTTTGGAGGCTCACCGCTGGGATTGTGTGTCCTCCTAGTGGCCATATTTACGAATCCACTGTTAAGAAAAAATGGGTACCCGACAGAAGTGGCTGTGCACCGCTGGTGGAGTGGTGTACTGGGGGGAGATCGACCCCCAAAATGCTATGTTATCCTGGACATCCCCTGGGTATCAACACGGACACTGTGCAGGGAGTACTTTCCAAGGTGGAAGGTTTACAAAACCCTGTGGTGGTGGGTCGGCATGCTAATCTGCTCACCCACTTTCCTGGCCCTAGTAGAGTTAAGGATCCATAGATAGCTCCAAGTGCCAGACCATTACCCCAGAGGGGCCCTCACTGCTTGGAGAGTGATAACTAAGGACAGTAAAGACCGGGGGAATCAGCCCCACCACTATCTGAAACCTTTGAGGAGAAATTTGCTGAATGGTTGCTGGGAGAGGGAAAACTGTGGAGGACTTGAAGAAACTATCTTGCCACCTAGAAGTGTTCCTCCCCAACACCCTCTCCTGCTCCAGTGCCCGTAATGGTGGCTGAACCAATGCAGACTCCTATTTCTGCACCTGCCATTAGTCACGACTCTTACCGAAGGTTGAGGATCTTCTCTGGCACCCTCCCACCCCCAGGGAGGATGACTGGGAGACCTGGATAGACTATGTTGCCCCAAGTGCTAGAATGGCAATGCATCGAAGCGAAAGCGAAAGAGGGTTAGTGAGAGCCTCCGAGGGTCCTGCCCTGGCTACCATCCATGCTAAACGGCCAGTAACCCTGAAGCGACTGCACAGGCCTATCTTGAGGCCTTGGAGAATGTGTATGGAGTCAGGTTCTGATGAGGACCTATGGTGGAGAGTAAGAAATGCACAACAGTACCAAGGGAGTTGTTGTCTGTGTATGTCTCTCGGCTGGAAAAATTGTTGCAAGAATGCCTCAGAAAGGGTAGTTTGCCAGCGATTGAACTGGACCGAACCAGACTGGACAGAATCATAAGTCTGCCCCTTCTCAGAACTGCTGTTGCTTCAGTTACGCCTGGCAAATCGACTGGAATCCCCACCCTCCTATGATGAGTTAATGAGAGAAATTGAGGAGTTGAGAAAAGGTGACCTCGGAGGTACCTGCACCAACAGCTGTGGCTACGACCCGAGTGACTGAGGGTGACCCATCAAGTGAAGTTCAGGGGCAGAGGTTGACAGTCAAAGAGTGCTCTGACAAGGAAAAGATATGCCACAATGGGCGAACTGTTGAGAGAGATCCGAATTCCAAAACAGTCCTTTATGAAGGCCACGACTGCAAGTACGGGCCCTGACCTATATCCGACTGCATCTGCTATGGGGTGGGGTACCCACCCATGTATCTCCTGCTGATAAGGCTCCAAACTCAATTCCTTGACCATGGAAGTTGAGAAACTGACGAGATGTCTCCAAATGCTTATCACGCCGTAGAGAGATGGCACCCAGGTTTCCAGTTAGTAATACCCCGCCCTGGCTCCCAGTGTGGCGCCTCGGCCAGCTCAAACTCCAGAAAGTATGTTTTGCTATAATTGTGGGAAAGATGGGCACATGAAAGAGAATGCCAGTCCCCAAAGACACTGACAAAGTTGCATATAGGCTACAAGGAGAGCTTGGAGAAGAAATCAGTGGTTAAGAGGTGCACGACATGATCCCAGTGAGGGCACCAAAATTAATTCACGCCCTTGTGGCAAGGTCAGTTGCCCAGGCCCCCACTACCGCCTCTCCAGACTGGTCCAGAATAGTGGGTCCTCCATGGAGACCACTGTAAAGGTGAATGGAGTGTCTACAAGAGCTGTATTAGACAGTGGCTCCCAAGTGACAATTATGTTCCAGGATTGGTATCAGAAGCATTTGTCAGACGACCTCTTACAACCATTAGAAGGACTGCATGTATGGGGGTTAAGTGAGAAGGCCTACCCCTATTCCGGTATATCTGAATTTGGCTGTCTTTCCCCACCTCCGTGGCTGGAGGCTGAACAAGTAGAGACCCTAGCCTTAGTGTGTCCCCCCACTGAACTGTATGATGGTGTCCTTTGTTGATTGGAACAAATGCTCATATGTTCGGAAGGCTGGCACAGTTGTGTTATGAACAACAGGGTCAAAGACTAGTAGAGCTTTAGAGTTCGGCTTTAATTAAGAAGGCCTATGAGGCACAGAGAGATGCTGAAAAACAGAACCAGAGAACGAGTGAATTGTATGGAAGAAGGATCCTGAGTCTCTGATCCTGGCGCCAAATGCCCAGTGTACCTTACAGGGAGGTCCGTATCAGAAAGGATGTTAAGAATAAAATATTAATGTTGGATGCACCAGGCGATGGAAAATTGCCAGAGGACTGCTGGTCAAGCCTAGTATTTTTGCCCAGGAGCCGCTTATGCCAGAAGGTAATGGTCCAAGTTCATAATGTGTCTGAAAGAGACATTCGAGTAAACAGAGGTTGCATCCTGGCCAATGTGCATTGTGCAGACACTGCAGTGCTACCCAGCAGCAAGAGTTCAAGGAAGAATAACAGAGTAACGCCTGACTTGTTTGATTTCGGCGACTCGCTGCCAGCTGAATGGAAAGTGAGGATCAGTGAGAAGCTTGCCCAGAGACCAGGTGTTTTCTTTAAAGGAATGGGATGTAGGATGCGTGCAAGGGAGCTGAGCACAATATCCGGCTGCATGACGAAAGACCATTTCGTGAGAGGTCTCAAGCCTGGCACCTGCTGACATAGATGATGTGAGACGGCATCTGCAAGAGATGTTAGCTGCTGGTGTAATACAAGAATCCAGAAACCCTTATGCTTCCCATCGTGGTAGTGAGGAAAAGAATGGAACAGTAAGGATGTGTGTGGATTATCGCACCTTTAAACGATGGACTATCCCTGATCAGTACACAATGCCCGCATTCAGGATGCTTTGGACTGCCCAAGCGGGAGCAAGTGGTTCTCTGTGCTGGATATCAGTGGGTACTACCAGATCCCGATGGCCCCAGAGGACGCGGTGAGAAGACGGCCTTATCTGTCCGGGCTGGCTTCTATGAATTCATGAGGATGCCCAAGGATTTCAGGTGCCCCAGCCACTTTTCAACAGATTGATGGAGCGTGCAGTGGGGACATGAATTTACTAGAGTGCCTGGTATACCTAGATGATGTTATTGTGTTTGGCAGCTCACTGGAGGAACATGAGGAGCAGATTATTTAAGGTATTGGAACCGACTGGAGGACTTTGGCCTTAAACTGTCCATTGATAAGTGTCAATTCTTTCAAACATCAGTAAAGTATGTGGGACACATAGTATCCACCGAGGAATAGAGACCGACCCAAGTAAAGTTGAAGCCTTGACCACCTGGCCACAGCCAAAAATCTAAAAGAACTGCAAGATTCCTGGGATTCTGTGGTTATTCGGCGCTTCATCAAGGACTATTCAAGAGTGATCCGCCTTACTTAACCTTACCAAGGGTATCCCCAACCCACAAAAATACTAAAAGTCAGAGGCCTCAAGACTGAAAGAGTGTATTTTCATCCGAGTGAAGTATTTGGGGCCAGCTGACTCCTGATTGTGAGACTGCTTTTCATGAGATCATATATCAACTTACCCATGCTCCAGTGCTGGCCTATGCCGATCCAAGAAAACCTTACGTCCTGCACACTGATGCTAGCTTGCAAGGGTTGGGGGCTGTGTTGTACCAAGAGCAGGAGAATGGCCTGAGACCAGTGGCCTTTGCCAGTAGAAGCCTGACCCCATCCGAAAAGAACTATCCTGTACATAAGTTAGAGTTCCTAGCTTTGAAGTGGGCTATTGTTGACCAATTCCATGAGTACTTGTATGGGGCTAAAATACTAGTAAAAACTGACAATAATCCTTTGACCTATGTGCAGACCTCAGCTAAGTTGGATGCCACTGGCCATAGGTGGCTTTCTGCATTATCTACATATGACTATGCTCGAATACCGAGCAGGTCTGAACCACATAGATGCTGATGCTATCTCCCGGAGGCCTGTTCCCCAGAATGATTGGGTCCGATTGGCAGAACCTGACATTCGGGCACTCTGCCGGAAGTTTGACAGGGAGGAACAAATGTCCACGGACGCAGTGGACTGCATGGTGGATTGCTTGGGACCCTCTGAGAATTGCATACCTGCTGCTTATTGCCACTTTTCTGCAATAGACATTGGTGCATTGCCTCAGCTGGACAATGACAGTATCGGTCGAGCTCAATCCGCGATCCCATGATCAAAGCAGCTTAGAAGCCTTCTATGCAGGAAAAGATGTGTCCAAATTACACTCCACTGATTTGAGAACTGCACTGTTATACAAAGAAGGTCCTAAGTTGAAACTGATCAACAAACTGTTATACAGAGAAACAGTAGACAGAGGGGACAAGTAGACAAACAACTAGTGCTGCCCACTGCCTTTCGAGACTCAGTACTGAGGTCCTTGCACAACCACATGGGGCACCTTGGTATAGACAGAACACTTGACTTGGTGAGATCCAGATTCATTATTGGCCTAAGATGGGGGCTGATGTGGAGCAACACATTGGAACTTGTAGTCACTGCTTACAGAGAGCTTTGCCCCAGGGCTGCCCCTTGTGTTAACATCACCACCAGTGCACCCATGGAGCTGGTCTGTATTGATTTTCTGAGTTTGGAGTCAGATCAAAGAAATATCAGTAATGTGTTGGTGGTCACTGACCATTTCACCAGATATGCCCAAGCTTTCCCACCAAAGACCAGAAAGCATCCACTGTGGCCAAAGTACTTGTAGAAAACTTTTTTGTTCACTATGGGGCTCCACAAAGAATCCATTCTGATCAAGGGAGAGACTTTGAGAGTCGTCTGATCAAAGAGATGCTTTCTCTGTGGGGAGTGCGAAAGTCCAGAACCACTCCTTACCACCCCAGAGGACCCACAGCCTGAACGTTTCAACCGCACTTTGCTAGATATGCTAGGCACCTGCCCCAAAGGACAAGCCTAGATGGAGCCAACAAATTAGCACCCTGGTACATGCTTATAACTGCACCAAAGTGATGCCACTGGATTCTCCCCACCGCCTGATGTTTGGAAGAGAAGCTCGACTACCAGTAGATGTGTGTTTTGGGTCTCTCCTGATGGGGTTCAAGCTGACAACTATTTAACAGTATGTCAAAAGTTAAAGGCCCAGCTAACTCATGCGTACCAACTGAGCTCAAACCATGGCTGCCAAAAGAAATCTGGCCAACAAAGAAAGGTATGATAAAAGGTGAAAGCACAGGAACTCCAGGAGGGAGATCGGTATTGCTAAGAAATCTGGGACTGCATGGCAAGCACAAGATTGCTGACAGATGGCACCATCCCCTCACATTGTAGTGGGCAAACTAGATGATCTGCCAGTGTACAAAGTAAGGCCTGAGAATAATTCAAAGATGTAAAACAATGCATAGAAATCATTTACTGCCCATTGGACAAATCTTAATTGAGTCTGAGCCCCTAGAAGATGCCCCCTGGACCAGTGACTAGAGCTGCTGCTAAGAAAAGATCAAGAAAGTCTGCACCTACAGAAGCAAAGTTAAAGTGTTCCCCTCCACAAGTCCCAGTTGAGCATGACTGTCAGTCCATATCGGAAGAAAGTGAGAGTGACTTTTGAATACTATCCTTCTTACGAACTGAGTCAATTGTTTCGGGCAATCCCCTAGTCAATACGGAGATGAAGCTGGGCCTTCTGGACTGTCTAAGCCCCTAGCTTCATCCCTGAGCCAATGCTCCCAGAAAGTGAAGTGCAAAGCATCAGATCAGATGAAATGGAATCATTGTGCATGGTTGAACTGTTTGAGCTTTCAGGGAGGAAAATGATAGATTGGGGCAGACTGGTGATACACCCGAACAAGAAGAGTATTTTGAGTGCCCTGACAGTCCACTGCCAGTGTCCAAAGCTCTCCATGCGAGCCAAATGTTGTGGACTCAGAAACTGTAACTCCTGGAGCTGAAAGTGCCCCAAGTTCTAGCCTCTACCCCATGGAGACTCCCCTGACAAGTGAGGACAATGCTGAAAATGAGGCTCAGAGTGCAGAGACTATAACAGTTCCCCTAGAAAGACTGGTCGAGCTGTAAAGCCTGTGGTGCACCTCAGTTATGATTCACTTGGGAGGCCTGTGGACTTGCCTCTCAATGTTGTCCATAAAGGAGTGTATGTGTCCCCGAGCTCATTGCCCAAACTGAGCATCAGTGCTAACTCAAAGTTACTTGTGTTGCCCTCTAAGTATGGTGCCCTTGCCCCATCCAGCCCCAAGGTAACTGATAGGGAAGGGCCCCCTCTCTTCAGGTTTCATGTACAAGAGGTAATAACTTGAGTTATGGTACAATGTGTATGTAATACTGTGTAAAGAGTGACGTACTGCAATGTTTCAGAAATGTGTTCTTGGTAAAATGATATATTGACTGATGATTACATGTGCAGCCTAATGCAAATGTATATGGTTGCAGTTGAAACTTATGGTACTTGCTTGGCAGACGTCAAGCTTTCCCAGGCCAGGAAGGGTGTAACCCCTGCAAATGGGGGTTCCCAAAAGACTTCAGGAGCTTGCTTGAATGCTCCAAGCCTGAATGGTGTTTGGCATTTAAGCCATTTATCAGTGAGTGTTTTAGAGCCTCTGGTACTGTCTCTTTAAGAGCTGTCTGCTTGCAGACATAATTACTAGGCTGTGGGGACTGTGTCTTCTCTGAGTACCACTCCAGCTGCTGCCAATTCACTTCATTTTTGCAGTCACTAGAGTGCAAAGGGAACCTATCTGAAAGATGTAACTGTTTGCCAGAAATTATTTAGAGTAATAATGAAATTACAGTTTGTCTAACCTGCTTTCTTTGCAGTCAGAACGTGTCTGCTAGTTCCCATTCTAGTTTTGAACTGCTGAACTGGACCAATCAGTGTGAGGTAGCTAGCTCTAAAATGGTGCCTTGGACGAATCAGAACTTGGACTCATAATCTGGCCAGCCACAAGAGGATTGTATGGGCAGTGACTCTGGGAGATGTAGTTTAGACTTCAGTGCCTTTTGGACCAACAGCAGCAGTCTATTGTGAGTGACAGCCAATCCAGTCAAGAACTGGGAGGAACTCAAGGAAGTGCCGGTTTTGTCGGTTGGAGTTTCAGTTGAGCTTTGGCAGTGAAGAAGGAAGGAGCCCTGTGCTTTTCAGTGTGCAGTTTTAGTCAAAAACGTGTGCAAGGCCCAGAGTTCCGGTCTGCAGCTTGTGTAACAGCTTGTTAGGACTGAATCCGTCCTGTGAAAAGAATCAAAGGATCTCTGAAGAGTAGAAACGAGGCTCACCCTGTAGAAGACTGGAGGAATTGCTGAAAATTGCACTCGGTCTGTCAGGAACTGAATCTGCTATGTGTTCTCCCGGTATTGTGTAGTAATTGCGATCGGGATACAGATGCAGCCTGCCTGGTATAGTGCTTTCTTATATGGATGTGTAAGAGGTTTGTGTACCTCAAGTGAGCTCTGCTGACATTGAAGGACCCTATCTTATTTGGGGTCGTGAGTACTAATTCAAGGGTCGCTCCCTGTTGAATTGCCACATTAAATCCAAATGGAATTACTGTACTGCTGACTGTTTAATTCTCCTTTTCTCTGTGTGAAAGGACCCCTACCAGCTGCCAGGTTTGGACTAGCCACTAGGGCTTGGGTACCCAGGGACAGTAACTGATAGGGATAGGCCTGTGCACAGAGCCATAGGTAGATTATTAGAGTGATAAGCTAATTAACCTGATTTCCCCGTCCTTGTTATATCCCCTAAATAAATCAGAGCTGCTTGTTTCAGCAAAGTTATACTGCCTGAGGTGTTTGTCTATGTTAAAGTACTGTACTGTGATTGTTGCACTGTATCTCATTTCAGAGAGGTCCCAATGCGGAACCAGACCTGGGGTAAGTGTATACTGTGAAGGTAATTCTGATATATTGTGTGGGCCACTAGTGGGAAGAAAGGGGTTGCAGTGTCCCAGAGGGCTGTGACCAAGTTAGTTTAACTATTGCAAACCCTGACCTCTGGGTGGAGGCACCCGCCATTGGATCCAGGCCCCTCAACCTGTTAGTGGCAAATCAGGCAGGGGTAGTAGCCCCTGGGATAGTGCCATCTAGGGGTTACATGCATATACCACAATTCTTTAAATCTGCTGCTCAAAAATTATATAAATGGGGATTATCTAAACAACAAATAATAAAAAGCACAGGGCGTCAGTTATATCAAGCAGTTCTGGCTTCAATATACCCAGAGGAGCCAAGTTTTAAAAATTGCCCTACTTCCCAAATTTCGGGTGTACTTCAGCAATTGACCAACACTAGAATCCCTACTCAAATGTGAGAATTCCTATGGCTGACAGTATATGGGAGGATAAACGTCAGAGGAAATGCCAAGCATAAAGCTAAGGATGAAAGGAACTGTCCCTATGCTGCATGTATCAACCAGGAAGAAACCATGGAACATTTTTTTGTTCCACTGTTCATATGCCACATCCCTCTGGGAATTCCTTGCTACCAAATGGAAAATGGGGTGGTTAAGGAGGTTACAGTATGATACTTTAGTTTTAGGATGATTCCAAAACATTGGGAAGTTATATAACAAGGATACATTGGTAGTATTCTGTTGTTGCTTAAAATTTTATTTATGTCATGCCAGATGCCAGTGGATACTGTATCAGAGGTTGATGCCTTATGAGACAGTAGGGAAGCTTATACAGCAATAATGGAGAAAGTACATGCCTCAGATTTAGAGGTGCATATGACTAGAAAGGTTTTGAATTGGTGGAGAGGATTTCCTATGTTTATTAAATATAAATAATTTGTACATATAGCAAAATAAAAAGAACTAGCTGATAAGAAAACAAATAAAGGGGGCATTAACACCGTTTTGTATTTATTTGGATTTCTTTTACCTTACAATTTGTATATTGTTTGTGTGACTTAACACTGGTTGAAATTATTTACTTTTGATGTTATTATAATAAAAATTCCCAGATGTTTTTTGAGACGTTCCATGGAATCTTTAAAGTCCACCTGAACAACCACCAGAACAGGTAGACGGGACCTCAGTTTAACATCTCATCTGAAAGATGGCACCTTAGGAGTGCAGCACCCCCCTCATGCTGTACTACAGTGTCAGTACTGGAATTTTAACCCAAGTGCCAGGTGTGGGGATAGAACCCACAGCCTTCTGATCTTTCAGCCTCAGAGGTGAGTGTGCAACTTGCTGAGCCACTGACACTGACTGTGACAAATAAGTTAAGATGGGTGCAATATTGGGGAATGGTGTAAATGTTAGGGTGACTGAACCCAAGGCACACCTCAATGCCTGTCAGTGGCTGTAGGGTGGGGGGTAGAATTCTGAGAACATTATGGCCAATGAACCCAGGTTACATCCCTGACACCTGTCAGTCTTTATAGAGTGGGTGTATGGTTGGAAACCTTAATGCCTTGGGTTTTTATTGGTATTTTCACTCCAGATTTTCAACAGTGGCTTTTTGGGACCCCACCTCATGAACAGTGGTGCTGTCATTTCATTACTCAATCCTGAAAGGTGATTTTGCACAGTAACTGCGCAATTGGAAGCCACAGGTGCAGAAACACATTTCAGGCAGGATGCAAAAAATGACAGCTTCACTGTCCATAAGAAGGTGTAAAAAAAAATGGCAATGTTGAAAATCTGGAGAAAAAATATCGAAAATTTGCAAATGTACGAGTGTCAGTATATACTGTGCAATGCACGCCCATAATCTGGTCATTTGGTGGATTTTTTTTACCAGATTTTCAACATGGGCATTTTGGGACCTCTCCTCATGAACAGCAGCTCTGTGATTTTGTTATTCTGTCCCAAAAGTTGATTTCGCACAGCAACCGTGCCCATTGTGTGCCACAGGTGCAAAAACATGTTTCGGACTGAATGTAAAAAATGACAGCTGTACTGTTGTGCAAAAGGTGTGCAAAAACAGCTATGTTAAAAATCTGGAGTGAAAATATAAAAATTCTTGAAGTTATGAGCATGCGTAAAAATTATGCAATGCACGCTAGTGACACAGTAATTTTTTTGGAATTCTTTCATAAAATTTTCAACATAGGCATTCTGGAACCTCCACTCATGAACAGTGTCACTGTGATTTTCTTAACCTGTCCCGAACATTGATTTCCCACAGAGATTGCGCCATTGTGCGCCACATGTGTGAAAACACATTTCAGGCAGGATGTGAAAAATGACAGCTGTACTGTTCATAAGGCAGTGTGAAAATATGCCAATGTTGAAAATCTGGAGTGAAAATATTAAAAATTGTCAAAGTTACAAGCGTGCATGGAAACTGCGCAATGCACGCTCATAACACAGTCATTTTTTGGAATTCGTTCACCAAATTTGCAGCATAGGCGTTTCGGAGCCCACCTCATGAACAATGGCACTGCTGTTTTGTTAATCAGTCCTGAAAGGTGATTCCGTGCAGAGACCGCAAAATCACCTTTTGGGGCCAAATAACAAAATAACAGTGACTGATTTCATGAAGTGGGGTCCCAAGAACTCCATGTTGAAAATCTGGAGCCAAAAGTAAAAAAAAATGGTCGAGATATCCACCTAAGTTGAAAACCTCCCATTTATACCATTATACAGCTTACCAGCATTTCTTCAGTTCATGGTCAGCTTTGAAGAGTGCAGATGTGTTCCTGCTCGACCGACGATCGCCACGTTGACCTCCGGAGGTAAGTATGGGATGAGGGGTGTGTGTGGGGAGGTGGGGTGCACAGATGGTGGGTGCGGGTTGGGGAAGGAAGCACTACAGACAACGAGGGACCATTTTCCTGTTTGCAGGGAAAAACTAAAAAAATTCTTCAGGGGAAGGTTTTTGTTTTCACAGGTGACACTAAGATATTTGGGCACACTGGGATGGGCCCCCGGTGTGCCACCTGTTTTTTTTTGGGGGGGTACTGGAGCTGATGGGGACTGGGTACCCTGTCAGCAAATAAAGTGTGTCTGTGTTGGGGGAGCTGATGCCGAGGGGGATTGGGCACCCCCATCAGCAGACAAATTAAACTGGGGGGCATTATGCTGATGGGGATTGGGCACCCCCATTGGCAAACAAATTGAACTGGGGAAGGAGCATGCTGGCAGGGGGAATGGGTACCCCTGAAGTTGGCTTTCTAGGGATTGTGAGAAGTGGATGGTGAGAGCCATCACCATGTTTATTGAAATGTTTCACCAGGAATGGTACATAATGGAGGAGTGTCAGATCTGCCACTGCAATGGCGAGCATGTCTCTCATTGTAGTGGTGAATTTCTTTCAAGTTGGTGGCACTCTCTGAAACTGCTGTCATTGACAGCATGCTCACTGGTTGACAGCTGAGGGACACACCAACTAAAGCATCCCCTGGCTTCGCCACAACACTGACACACCTTTGAAAGTGCTAGTACAGTGCTACTACCGCAAAATGTTGCTTACGCATGCATGCAAGCCAACATAAAAAGGGTTAGCAGGCAGAAGAGGGAAGAGTGTTAGGAGATAGCAGACAGCAGATAGCAATTAGGAGGCAGAAGCAGGCAGAAGAGTGAGGAGGGTAACAGTCATAATGGGATTGGTGTAGTGCAGTGGTTGTGGAGCAGCAGTCTTCAGGGAGACATTCTGGAGGCTGTGATGCTGCCCTATCTGCAGGCATCTCTCTGGGCTGAGGGAGGAGGTTGTCTACCTCTGCGCAGAGTTGGCCAGGTTACAGGCAGCATCCACCCCCACCCAGAGACCACTGGGTCCACAACATGAACCTCATAGGATGCCCATAAAGAAGTTTGACTGGACCACAGTGGGCTCAAGGAGGGTGAGAGTGGGCAGTCAGAAGCACATTCCCCAACCAGTCCAGCTGAATAACTTCCACACTGTTTTGGAAGAACAGGAATGCCCCACACAGGTGCCTGGAGCTGGGATCAGGGAGGATGGTCAGGACCTCCAAGCTGAAGCCCCAGAGAAGGGGGACAGGGGACCCCGGAAGAGGGGGAAGCTTCTCCTAGTAGGGGACTCTATTGTCCGGGGTGTGACGTTAGGAACACCTAGCAAGGGAGGTCAAGTGCATCCCAGGAAGTGCTGCATGGAGGGATGGGAAGCAAATCCATAGGATTGCTAGGGTGATAGCCAGGAGGGAGAAGCTGGATGTCATTGTCCACCTGGGGACCAATGACCTGGCAGGGAGAAGGGTAGGGTTAGTCAGAGTCCAGGAAGATTTCAGAAAGCTGGGAGGACCTGAAACAGGTAGCACGTTCCATCTCATTTTTGGAGGTGCTACCTGTCCAAGGCACAGAGGTGGATAGGGCACTCAACATCCAAGCCTTCAACACCTGGTTGAAGGACTGGTATTGAAGGGAGGGATGTGGCTTCACAGGGGACTGGGGCCCCACCTGGGAAGATGTGAGCTTATATCAGGAGAATGGCCTGCATCTGTCTGGGAAGGGGACCTCACTCCTTGGTGAGAAGTTGGAATGCTTCAGCAGAGAGCATTTAAACTGGCCAAGGGAGGACAGTCAGGAGGGACAGGTGGCTTAGGATCACTCCCCCATAATAGCATGCAAAAACACAAGTTGAAAACAGGAACAACTGATGCAGGCAGTGAGGAGCAGGCAGGTGAAATGTGTAAAAGTGGGGAAGGGGGGCAGGAGCACATGAACAAGAAAACTGGGGTGGGGAAACAGGCAAGGGAGAGAGAACAAGAACAGAGGGAGGGCAGAGTTTAAAACATGGAAGGTCATGCTCACAAATGCCCTCAGTCTGGAAAATAAGATTCCAGACCTGGAAGCCTTGAAGATGGATGCAAACCTTAACATAGCAGCAATGAACGATATATGGTACTCTGCTAATCACGACTGGGATGTCAAAGTACTGGGCTATACACTGTTCAGAATGGACAGGGAAGGTAAAAAGGGAGGGGGGGTAGCCCTGTACATCAGAGAAGATAGGGAAGACAGGGAGAGGCCGAGGCATGTGGGTCACCCTTGAATAAGGGAATGGCACAGCAATACATACTGGGGTGATCTACAGACCTCTGGCACAGAGAGAGGAAGTGGACAGGGTACTAATGGATGAAATTCACGACATGGCAGCTAAAGGAGAAATCCTGCTGATGGAGGATTTCAATATGCCAGATGTAGATTGGACCACCCCAGCAGCTGCTTCAGTTAGAAGCATGGCCATTCTGGAATCTCTTCAGGGTGTTGTACTCAGATAACTGGTGCATGAGCCAAACAAAGACAAATCGATTCTGGACCTAGTATGGACCAATGGAAACAGAGTTGAAGGAGTCCAGGTGGAAGGGCAGCTGGGATCCAGTGACCACCACATGGTATGGTTTGGCATGGAGACAGGGACTCAGTTAAGTCACACAAGGGTAAAAGTATTAGATTTCAGGAGGACAGATTTCATAGGAATAGGTAGATGTTTAAGAGAACCCTGGAGAAGGGAGAGGGAGTGGAGGAACAGTGGGGAAAACTAAATGGAGCCATAGTGGAGGTAACTAACCAATGCCTTAGGATAGTGGCCAAAGGGAAAAGTGGAAATTATTATGGTTCTCTAAAGAGGAAGCAGACAAAGGAAGGGCTAAAAGGACAAGTTTCAGGAAATATAAGGGAACCCAAAGGGAAGAGGACAGAGAGGTGCATGTTGAATGTCTAAAGGAAGCAGGGAAAGCTGTTAGGAAAACCAAGGCACAGACAGAGGAGGGTTTAGCACGGACTGTGAAAGAAGGGGATAAGACATTCTATAGGTACATCAGTGATCGAAGAAAAACTGGGGAGGTAGTGAGGCTCAAGGGGGAGGAGGGAGACTGTAAGGAGGGGGACCTAGAAAAAGCAGAAATACTGAACAAATACTTCTGTTCAGTATTCACTAAGGAAGGAGAGGGTCAAGGACCACAGTTGGGGAGAAGAGGCAATTGGGGGGGAGTGGACACCAGTCCATTCACAGTGGAGAGAGTTCTGGAGGAACTCACAAAGCTGAAGGTTGATAAAGCCATGGGGCCAGACCACATACACCTGAGGATATTAAGGGAGCTGAGAAGGGAACTAGCAGTGCCTCTGTTCAGAGTCACTCAACACAGGTGTGGTTCCAGAGGACTGGAGGAGGGCACATGTAGTCACACTGCACAAAAGTGGCAGTAGGGAAGAAGCGGGGAACTGCAGGCCAGTCAGCCTCATCTCAGTGGTGGGGAAAATCATGCAGACACTGCTGAAAAAAGGATAGTGGCACACCTGGAATCCAGTGGTGCCCAGGATCATGGATTCACAGCAGGAAGGTCTTGTCAAGCAAATCTGATATATTTTTTTGATTGGGTGAATAGGGAAGTGAATCAGGGAAGGGTGGTAGACATCGCCTACCTAAATTTTAGCAAAGACTTTGATACCGTCCCACACAGAAGGCTGGTTATCAAGATGAGTAGTCTGGGCATGGAGCATAAGGTGATATACTGGGTTAGAAACCAGCTGGCGGACAGAAGACAGAGGGTGGTGGTAAATGGGATTCAATCTGGGGAGAGAGGAGTGACCAGCAGAGTAGCACAGGGATCAGTAATGAGACCAGTCCTGTTCAATGTCTTCATTAGTGACATTGCAGAGGGGCTACAAGGAAAGGTCTGCCTGTTTGCAGATGACACCATGATCTGCAACAGCATGGATACTCCAGAAGAGGTGCAGAAAATGAAGAGGGACCTGGAGAAGCTTGAAAGATGATCGAAGGTGTGGCAACTGAGGTTCAGTTCAAAAAAGTGCAAGATAATGCCCCTGGGTAGGAGGAACCATGTGAAGAGCTACCGAATGGGGAGGAAGGTGCCGACTGTCACCAAAGAGGAAAGGGACATCACAGCCCCCTACTCCTTCCCTGCAGGTAGGTGGTCTCACCATCACTGACCCCCCAGCAGTGGCCACACTGTTTAACTCTCACTTCACAAACAGCCATGCTACTCCTCTGTCCGCACCTCACCCTGCACAGTACTCCACCCCCACCACCCCAGCCAGTGTTACACCCTCAGCTCACTCCTTCTCCTTCCTGCAGGTCACCCCGGATGAAATATATAATGCATTGGTTGCCCTTAATCCAAGTAAGGGCAAATACCCCACCGGGTTGGACTCCAAAATGCTCCACCTATCGGCGCCCACCATAGCCAAACCCCTGGCCTCCCTTTTTAACCTATCCTTCTCCCTTGCTGAAATCCCCTCTGAATGGAAACATGCCACCGTAATCCCGCTTCCCAAGGGTGGGGATGCCTCAAACCCAAACAACTACTGGCCCATCTCCCTTCTACCGATCCTGGCAAAGCTACAGAAGCATCTAGTACTCTCTCGCCTATCACCCCTTCTGGATTCCTCCTCCTTTTTCTCCCCCTACCAGTCTGGATTTAGGAAATCCCACTCCACGACTACCTCCCCTTCTTAGGCTCACTGACTCCATCCTCACTGGGATGGATGCTGGCCACATCACAGCTGCCATCTTCATCAACCTGGCCAAGGCATTTGACACAGTCTCACACTCTCTCCTCCTGGCCAAACTCGCCAACACCGGTCTGTTCAGCTGGGCCACATCTTGGTTTCACTTGTATCTTGCAGGCAGGTCCCAATCCATCAGAATCAGTTCTTCCACCTCGGCACCCCTCCCTGTCACCACAGGGGTACCGCAAGGCTCTGTCCTAGGACCACTCCTGTTCTCTATCTTTCTGAATGACCTGCCTTCTGCCTGCCCACACACCTCAAGCCACATGTATGCAGATGACACTGTGCTGTATGCATCTGGCCCCTCGGCCTCAGAGGTTATGACCAGACTGCAGCTGAACTTTATCAAGGTCCAGCACTGGCTTTATTCAAATCACCTCCTCCTTAATGCCAAGAAAACAGTCTCATTAACCTTTGGCACAAGGCAGAGACTTTCTAGGCTCCCCTCCCCGATCACATTCCACACTCTGGAAGGGACACCCCTGGAGGCCTGTACCTCCTTCAGATACCTTGGGGTCTGGCTTGACCAGCATCTCAACTTTTCTGCACATGTTGACTCCATACTCAAGAAGCTGCACCCCAGGCGTGGTGCACTTTACCAAAATCGAGACAGCATCCCTGAACCTGCCTGGAGGGCCATTGTGCAGAAAATGATCCTCCCCGTCTTCGACTATGGGGACATAGTCTACAGTGCTGGTCCCAAGTCCACCTTAGCCAGACTGGACCCTCTTTTCCACTGTTTCTGTCATTTTGTCCTGAACTGTCCTTACTCCTATCCCAATCAATGAACCTCACCTCTCTAGACAACCGTAGACAGTCCCACTGCGCTAAGATCCCAGCCAAGTTCTGGTCCCAGCTACTCCCCTCCTCCCTTGCCACTGCCGTAGCCAACCCCAGCACCCTAGCATACTCTCTCAGAAACTTGGACTCTCAGTCCCTAGCTGTCCCACATAGGTCCACTGCTGTCAGTCAGGCAGCATTTAGCTACCACATACCAATGCTGTGGAATTTCCTCCCAGCAAACATTCGTCACTTCTCTACCCCCCCCCACATCTTAACTCCTTACTCCAAGCTCATTTCTTCCCTACCTGCTCATGTGTCTAGGCAGTTTTACAGATCACGGAGAGTTATGACTGAGTAACCAATCTGTGAATATATCATTAACCTATGAGGTGGGCACATGAGGAAGGGCTCTGTCCATAACAGCGACTCCTTCCCAGAGCAATCCCTCATGGCAATGGGAGGTGAGGCGACCAGATGAGGGGTGGGTGAACTGGGCAACAGGATATGGGTATGTGTATACTCACGGGGGAGGGCGAGCATGAGTGTGGGCTGGGAGGGGGTGGAAGGGCTGTGAGGGGTGGCCCTGTGGTGGATGGCCGAGCTGCGTTGTGGCATCAGGGGTTGGCTAGTGGTTGGGGTGGGTGAGGTACCGGGTTTGGGTCCGGATGCTGGTGCGATTTTATTGTGCCCGGCCTGAACATTTATTTTTTTAATGCTTTCACCCCCCTGGATTTGAGAATCCTTAAGTAGGAGGGTGAGGGGGGCAAAGCCCCCATGAGGGGGGGTGTTGGGGGGTGTGATGCCCCCTCTCAGAAAGCATTAAAAAACTCTCCTGGTGCTATTGTCCTGTATGCCGAGGTTGTCAGAGTGCCGAAAATATTTTCGGCACTCTGTGCGATAATGGTGATCGCTTTTAGGTATTCGCCGTTATCACGTAGACCCGAATATATCAATGTATGCTCTGTCTGTCTATGTTTATAGTAATGCAACTAAACTGTGCCTGTATCTACTGTTCTCTCACTCCACTGTCTTTTACCAGAACCGATTGTTAGTAATTCCTCACTATGTACTCACTTGTATTATGCTGTCTTCAACTGTTGTCTATCTACTGTTTTCTTGATCCACTATGTCTTTTTACCAGGACCAATTGTTAGTGATTCCCCACTATGTACTCACTTGTATTATGCTGTCTTCAACTGTTGTCTATGTTCCCCCTCCCCTAGGATGCATCTGGAATCGAGCAGTAGCCTGCTCAGCATGCCTTCCTGGGTAAACGCTTAAATAAATAAATAAATGTACTAAAAGGACAGTTACTGTACATATTCGTGGTAAAAAGTACACTCACGTCTGATAGATAATTAATGGTATTGTAATATATAAAACGATGCATAGAAAGTGGTGTGCAATTAGTTATTTTACACATCAATCAATTAATCAATCAAAATCTTTTTTTATCCAGGTGAACATCATTGAACAGAGCTCATTTGCAAGATGGACCTGGTTATGATAAAATCCCAGACAAAATACAAAAGATGAGGGATACATAAGTAATGACAATGGGACAATTTTATACATGTAGGTCATGGAATACAAGACATCAGCCAATAGCATAGAGCAAACAAGGTTGCAGCAGTATCATCTGCAAGTGACGAAACTGTGGATATCTCAGATTAAGTGACAGAATGATAATTTGGGTTTGGTGGGTAATAGCAGAGGAGGAGACTGGGGTAGACCTAGAAGTAGGAGGCCAGGCTGTAGGGGAATGTATCATCATAAGGCAGGGCCAGAATAAAACATAATTATTATTAGGTAGCTTTGATGGAGATCAGATAGGTAAATCAACAGAGGCCAGTGGAAAGCAGCAGATGGAGGATAGAGGATGAGGGGAGGAAGGATTAAGGGAAATGTACGTAAAAGAGGACCGGTTAAAGACAGCCAGTATGGTGATACTGTGGTTATTGGTTCCAATTAATGGTGAGAAAAGCACTTGCACAGTTCTTTAATGAGACGAGAGTACAAGGTCTTGAATGAACCAATGCTGATGAATGTATTCAGTTTTACGGTTTTCTGTAAATTGTTACACAGCGAGGGCAGTGCAAAGCTGATGGCTGTTCTGCCTTGGTAACAGTAGACTTTGGGAATTTTTAATGAGATGTAAGAGTGACTTCTCAGGGCATAGGTGCCTACTGAGCTTAGTGGAAGGCAGTCCGAAGTGTTATGGAAGTTTTTTTGAGATAGCTCTGTAGGTCCATAAAGCGGCATTTTTTTCCTACCTAAACTGGAGGGAGGTCCATCCTATGACTGCATATAATAATCTCTGATAGAAAATATCCAGTTTTGTTAGGTAAGAGGTAGCACAGTGGCTGTATAGAAATCATCCAGGGTGAGTAACACAAGCAAGTTTCAACATTGCCAATGTATTATTATAATTACTGGTTCCTAAACAACATGTTTTTGAAGCCACATCCTTTCCTATAAGAAGACAGCAAAAGTGCTTTTTTAATTGATGGTGCACACTCACCATTACACACACTTCATTATCCATGAATGTATGAAATGAAGAATTCTAGTACTTGGATGTAGGGTTTTAATCAACCCTTGCCTGTAATTATAATTGTCTTTGTCACACTCATGTCTTTGGATCAGGTTCAAAATATCCTTAGCGAGACTAGTAAAATGATTATGTTACCTAATCTTTTATAATCAATTCAGGTACCATATATAAAGACTCTTTCTTAAAGCATGACCTGGTCCTGCAGGGACAATGCCAGCATGGGCTCACTGAGGGTAGATCCTGTCAAACGAACTTGATAGAGTTCTTTGACTCTTTGACTGGATCACCAATGTGGTGGATCGGGGGAGGGAGGGGGTCAGTGGACATTGCATACCGTGATTTCAGGAAGGTGTTCAACTCTGTGCCACACAGGTGGCTACTGCATAAATTGGGATGTCTGGGGCTGGGACAGATGGTAGTATGGTGGGTGCAGAACTGGATGGGGGTAGAAGACAGAGGGTGGTAATAAATGGGGTACCCTAAGGGGAGGGAAGGGTTATCAGCAGGGTTCCCCAAGGGTCAGTGTTGGGCCCACTACTAGTCAATATATTTATAGGGGACATTGCAAAGGGCCTTGAGGGGAGGGTGTGTCTATTTGCAGATGACACAAAGGTCTGCAATAGAGTAGACACACAGGAGAGGGATGAGAGTATGTGTAGGGTTTTGAGGAAACTGGAGGAATGGTTCAGAGAGTGGCAACTGTCTTTCAATACATCGAAGTGCAAGATTATGCACCTAGGCAGGAAAAATCAGAGAGCAGTGTATTGCATGGGAGGGCAACCACTAAAGGTAACCAAACAGGAGAGAGACCTCAGCATTGACATTACATGGTACCTGAAGGTAGCAAAACATTACGAGAAGGCAGTGACAAGAGCCAGAAGGATGCTGGGTTGCAACAGTAGGAGGAGGGAGATCATAATACCCTTGTACACCCAGCTGGTTAGGATGCATCTGGAGTATGGGGTCCAGTGCTGGAGTCCATACCTCAAGAAGGATGTGGAGAGGGTTGAGCATGTCCAGAGGAGGGCGACAAAGATGGTTAAGGGAATCAGTCACTTAACATACGAGGAGAGACTGAGGGTCCTAAACATATACTACCTGAAACAAAGGAGAGAGGAGGGGGGCATGATTGATACATTCAAATACTTAAAGGGTATTAATAAAGTGGCAGTAGGGAGCATATTCCAACTAAAGGGGCAATTGAAGACAAAGGGCCATGATTTGCAAATTGCAGGGGAGAAGTTCAGAGGGAACATTAGGGAGCATTTTTTCACAGAAAGGGTGGTGGATAAATGGAATAGGCTTCAGGAAGAGGTGTTCAGAGAGAGGATGGTGGGAGGGTTCAAGGGGGCATGGTACAGGTACAGGGGCCTATTGGCAAGGTGGGGGTTACAGTTAAGTCCTAGCAGTGGTCTAGGCAACCGAGGCAGACTAGGTGGGCCTGGCGGCCCCTTTTTGCCGTCATGTTTCTGTTATATGAATATCTCAAAGCACATAAGGAAGCCTCATTTTTTTTAATTCTAAGCCTCCATGTTTCACATGAAGCAATTCATAGCAGTGTTAAATTAGAGCCACCCAGAAATAACATTTGAAATTAGGCTTAATGAAAACCAACCTTAAGATTCTTGGAAAACATCAGTTTGAGAGAGGATCTGGGCCATTTGGGTAATACTCTCTTTGAAACTTTAACCAGGTTAAGCTCTTTGTGGTTTTCAGTGATGTGTGGACAATCTGATACTGGACAAGATTAAAAAAAAACTTTCAAGAAGTGCAGCAAAACACTCTTTATATAACTGTCTGAAGGCTGATAATAATTGAGATGGGTAAAACTACCCATTATCTAAGCTGATTTGATAACATTTTATTGATAACACTGAGAAAGTGATCATGACTTATAGTCCAGTTTTTGACCATGTCCCAGGCCAAAGGGTTACTGGCAGCAACCAGAAAAAAAGTAAATATTCTGAAGTAAAACAAAAAATCATTTAATTCATTTTTAAAAGTCATGAAGTTCATCAAGTTTCTCGGAGATGATGAGAGTCTGGTCTATTATAAGGGTTCACATGTAAACAGTGCTTTGTCATCAAGTCTTGTATTAAATAATCAGCTCACCAAGAGTTTGTGCGCTTTGTGAATGCAAAGAGAATGATCCTGATGTGGTTTAAAATTCTGCTAAAACCTTTGGTGTACCTTTTTAATTAAATTAAATATTAAAGGGAACAAACTATTCAAGTATCTGGCCTTTGTAGTGAGTAGATTAAATTATCAGTGTAAATTCCAATGATGTGTATTATTTGACCAGAATAACACTAGAAGGATAACACTGGCATATGCAAGACTCAGCTGAGAGGTTTAATCCCATTTAAATGTTTCAGACAGGAATGGATGATTCGGTTTAAATAATTTTTTTTCCATTTCTGAAACAATAATATCTTGAGATATCTTGTACAATATTAACTATTTAAAAAGGTAAACCTCCATGTTCCCCAAAATTCAGTTACTAATAATAGCCAATCTAAAGAAACTCCAGGACTGTGAGCATACATGTTTCATCTGTTCAGACTCAAATCTTTTGTTTCTCCCACATATCTTAAATGGTTTTTCCTAGCTTTCATACATTCATTTATTTCTGAATATTGCAAAACATAATTATACATATGCCCACTTGTCTACATCAAAAAATAGCAGCTTTTATTTTAAAGTTGTTATTTTGAAGCATTTTGTGCAATAAAATCTTGAACAGCACCCTCTAGTTGCAGATTTGTACAGCTTTCGCTATCTTTTCGCTGTGTTGTTATGACAGGAAGATACACTGCAGCACAACAGCAGACAAAGGTTAAAAGTCAGTCTTACACTGCCTTATTAACTTTATGTTTTATGTTACTTTTATTTATTTTATAATGAAGTGTATGAAATGCATATGTATTTTTTTAGTAGTAATGCCATTCGTATGGTATATTAATTGTATGCATATCACATTTATTAATTTGGCCATGTTATGAGAATCACTTCTTACAAGCTTAAATAGAAATACAGATGTTCATGGCAGCAAAAGGCTCAACTGCCCATTCAGTCTGCCCAGCTCTACTGCAGATTGACTGTGATGGCCCTTGAAGTCACTCATTTCTTCAGTCTCCCTTCCTACTCCCTCTCTACACTTACACATCTCATATATTTGTCCAACCCATATTTGAACCCTTCTAGTGACTTATGCAGTGCTAGCACATACAAACTCCCTTAGCAGCCTATTGCACGAGTAGACCTCTCTCTATGGAAAGGTATTTCTTGGCATCACTCCTGAAGCCCCCCCCCCAACTTAAACATTGACATCCCGCTTGAGCCTGTGTTCCCACTCGGTACATGAATATCTCTGTCATATCCCCCCTCTCCTACTCACTTTTCAGTATGTATATGTTGAGGTTTTCCACCCTCTCAATGTTGTATTTCCCTTGACTCAGGATCATTCTGGTTACCCTCCACTGTACTGTCTCCAGCTTGTCCTGTCCTTCCTCAAGTATGAGCTCCAGAACTGTACACAGTACTCCAGGAGAAGTCAAGCAAGGGCTCTATACTGGGGCAGGATCACCTCCTCCTCCTCCTCCTCCTCCTGCTGATCCCTGTCCCTTGCACTCCATGTGCCCTCTCACTGCCCTGCTATACTGAGCTGATGATTTCAAGTTGCAAAGCTTAAAATCCAGAGCAGATAGAATATTTTGCATTGCTTTTGAAGTCCTCCTTCTACTTTAGTTAGTCCTGTAAAACCATATACTGGTTTCTATGTGATCTTTTTGCACTGGATGCAAAAAAGTACATAGAATGTAATGGGGCACCAGACTGGAGCATTTTTGTTTTTCCCCATGTTATATGCCTGAAAGGTTTTTTTTGTGTGCCCCATTGGGTTTGTGCAAAGCCTTTATGAGATTCTGCTTTTTTAGCGCATTTATTTATTTAGCTTTTGTTGACCGGGTAAGTGCACTGGACAAATCCTGCCTATTTTCAGGCACGACCCGGGGGAGGGGGGATACAGATGAATGCCAACTGACCTTGAACTAGATTAAGCTGTTGGTGGTATTTTTAGTGAATGAGAGAAATTTGGCCAGGACACCGGGGAAATTCCCCTACTCTTTTCGATAAGTGCCATGGGATCTTTAACATCCACCTAAACTACCACCAGTCCAGGCAGATGGGACCTCGGTTTAACGTCTCATCTGAAAGACGGCACCTCAGAAATGCAGCACCCCTCTCATGCTGCATTACAGTGTCAGTACTGGGATATTAACCCAAGTGCCAGATGTGGGAACTGAACCCACAGCCCTCTGATCTCCCGGCCTCAGAGGCGAGTGTGCTACCTACTGAGCCACTGACACTGCTTGCAGGTACAGTACCTGTGAAAAGAGAATGCAACACCCTGGACAGATGACCAGCCTTCAGCTGCTGTGACCTACCAGAGTGTAGGAGTGACATAATTTCCACATCATTTTAACTGAATGATGGACCACAAGGAACCTCAGCCTGTGTGTCCCATTGCAGTTGGTGGCATCAGAGAGGCAATGAGATTCAGTAGGAGTGCATGCAATTAGTTCACTGACTGATGAAAAAAGAAATAAACATTTTTTTTTATTATTTTTAAGGTCCCTAGTATTATGTTTGCACAATGTTTGTGACAGAGATACAACAGATGAGACTGCAGTAGGCAGTATAGTAGTTTCACAGCACCTGGCAGCTTGAAGAAAAGGAAAACAAATCTATTCTGTTAACTGAATTCTGGTAAGTGACTAGAAAAGAAAGAAACAGCACACACCACTATATAACTGAAGTTGAGGGCTCTGTTTTTTTTTGGTGGGTGGGGGTCATTGGAGTGCCTGAAACTGAAATGAAGGGTGGGCAACAAAAGGAGGGACATGGGTAGGTAATCAACATTGTATGTGTGATTTAGTGACTGTCCTACAGATGGCAGTAATGAGCACTGGCTTGTGTGGTGAGAGATGCATATTTAGTTCACAAAAAACTATATTAATGCACCAGTTTGGGTTCAACTTATTGCAACAAATTTCCAACCCTAACTCCCCATTCTCCCCCTCCCCCCCAAGCAGCAAAAGGAAAAGAAAAACATTTGGTTTTGGGTCTCTGGAGTCTTGGTGAATTAGTGGTGATGAGAAGCCAAGAACAGTCTCACGACATGGACTTTTTTGTGTCATATCAAAAGGTTACCAAGAAACCCTAACATGCATACGTAGAACAGCTAAGAAACAAAGCTTTAAATCTATATAACTCTGAAGCCATTTAATATTGTTTCATGAAACCTTTAAAAGGCATTACTTGGCACAGCCCACTTTATCCCTGAAAGTTTCAGAAAAAAAAATTCCATACCACGTAGGCTGTACATGAGACCAAAACCAAAAACCCATGTTAAGTACAGGAGCAAAATTAGCCCTATCTACACTGGCACTACCACACCAGCATAATATCCACACAACACATGTCAAAAGAGCTTAATTGACACTGAACTACATTATACCCTGCAGCATACTGCAGCACTGCAGTAATACTGCAAGGTACTGCACTGTATCCTGGCCAGTGCCACTGTATATGTATTTTATTTATTTATTTAGTTTTTGTTAATAGGGTAAGTGCACTAGCCAGTAGGTGACTATTTTCAGGCACAACCCGGGAGAGTACAAGACAATACATACTGTGGGTGTTTACATAGACAATACAATTTGTATGGCAATAAAATGTTTAGACAGTAGAGCCGAGGCAATGTGGCTAAGATAGCATTACAGTATATTTATAGTTAATTTTATTTGACTAGGACAGGAAGGCTAGACAATACTGTCTATTTTCACCCTCATCCCAGTGAGTTACGGGAATACAAATGCAAGTCACCTAAAACTGAACCAGATTAAGCTGCTGATGCTATTTACTAGTGAATTGGGGGAATTTTGGCCAGGATGCAAGTGAAATTCCCCTACTTTTGCTTTTATACTGTCCCCATAGAATCCCACCAGATCATCTTGCTGTGACATGTCACTGCATTATGGAACCCGATAATTGGGTGGAGATACGTCAATGGTAGAAACTTAATCTACAACTAGTACAAGACACTGCCCTGATGAATCAATGGATAGAGCATTTTGGACCAGAGTTTCTATACTAGATGCTTGTGACACCATTGGAAGTTGGGGAACCAACTCCAAACTTGAATTTAAAAATTTCTTTATCATTAATGCTGTATGTAGGAAATGGGAAGAGTATTTTAAATATCTCCAGTTGTGGAAACAACTTATTTTCATACATTGGTAGGGCCCAGAAAGAAAAACTAGACTAATCTGCCAACATTAAGCAAATTAATGATCAAATGTTTACCTACCAATGTAAAACATAGAAACATAGAAGTTGATGGCAGATAAGGACCACAAGGCCCATCCAGTCTGCCCAAAAGACTGGAGTCTTTAAAAAATGGTGGCCCGGTATGGCACTCAGGGCAGTAAATCTGGATTAGATACCCATAAGAATTATACCAATCGACTTAAGACCTCATTTATAGAAAATACCTTTGACGAGCAGAAAGGGGTCCAAGTTACCTTGGATGCACAAAATCTGGAGATCACACAATGCTATTTACATGATTTATTCAATCCTCAAACCAGACTAAAATCAGCTAAGAACTGGTTGTCAAATCTGTCCATCCCCAGCATTTCCCCTGAATTACAACGTATGGTAGTAGCAGACATCATGTTGGCAGAACTGACTCAGGCCATCACCAAACTGAAAAGAGGGATTTCCCCTGACCCGGATAGCCTCACGGCTAAATTTTATGTATCCCAAATGGAATATCTTTCCCAAGCCTTAGTTCTGTTATTCAATGAAATGATGTCTACAGGCAAACTCCCTAAAGGAATTGTACAAGCTATCATGTCCTGTTACATAAGAAAGGAGACGCAACTTCCCTTAAAAATTGGAGACCAATCAGCATCTCGAATACTGATTACAAAATCTTAGCTTTTATTCTACAGAAGAGACTTTTACAAATTGCAAAAGTCATCTCACCAGTACAGTCCTGTGTGCTGCCCCAAAGATTTATTTTTAACAACCTCATGTACTGTATATATGGGACATAACTGGAAATGGGAAAACAAATAAGGTCTCAGGACAAAACAAGCATTTGTCAATGCCAAATGTCTCGCTGGCATTGGCATTAGTAGTGCAGGAGTTAGAGATACATAATAGGAATGGCAGTGAAGTATTGAACTGAATCCAACCTCACCCCCACCCTGCAGAGACACATTTTCAACATAGGTATTTTGGGACCTCTCCTCATGAACAGTGGCACTATGATTTTGTTAATTTGCCCCAAAAGTTGATTTCCCACAGCGACCATACCATTGTGCGCCACAGGTGCGAAAACATATTTTGGGCAGGATGTGAAAAATGACAGTTGTACTGTTCATAAGGAGGTGTGAAAAAATGCCTGTGTTGAAAATCTGGCACGAAAATATTGCAAAGCTGTGAAGTTACAAGAGTGCATGGAAACTGCACAACACACGCTTTTAACACATTTATTTTATGGACATTCTTCACCAAATTTTCAACACAGGCATTTTATGACCTCGGCTCATGAACAGTGTCACCGTCATTTCCTGACACTGTCCCAAAAACTGATTTCACAAAGTGACGATGCTATATTGTGCCAGATGTGCGAAAACACATTTCAGCCAGGACATGGAAAATGACAGCTGTACTGTTCATAAGGAGGTGTGGGAAAATGCCAATTTTTAAAATCTGGAGTGAAAATAATACAAATTCACGAAGTTATGACTGTGCAATGCACGCTCATAAAATAGCCATTTTTTTTATTTTCCCACCAAATTTGCAACATAGGCTTTTTGAGAGCCCACCTCATGAACAGTGGCACTGTCGTTTCTTTAATCAGTCCCAAAAGGTGATTCCGTGCAGTGACCAGGGAATCACCTTTCAGGACTGAATAATGACATGACAGTGACTGAATTCATGAGGAGGGGTCCCAATAACCCCATGTTGAAAATTTGGTGCCAAAATTCCCAACAATGGCAGAGATATGCACCAAAGTTAAAAAAAAAAAAACTATTTATGCCATTATACAGCTTACCGGCATTTCTTTAGTTCGCGGTCGGCTTTGAAAGGTGCAGACGGGTTCCTGGACCACTGAAGATCATCGCACCAGGCTCTGGAGGTAAGTTTGGGGTGGGGGTTGGGGAGGTGGGGTGAGCAGAAGATGGGTGCAGGTTGGGGGAAGGGCGGCCGGACTCGACCAGGGACCGTTTTCTGTTTTACAGGGGGTAAAATGAAAAAGACATCGTGGGAATTTTATTTTTATTTTAGGGACATTTGGCACACTGGGGTGAGCTCCCAGCGTGCCACCTGAGTTTTTTTTTGGGGGGGGCTGCAGCCGACAGGGAATTGGGCAACCCTGTTGGCAAATACCAGTGGAGGCAGGAGAGCCAAGGGGGATTGGGCACCCCCCTCGGCACACAACAAATGGGGGGCATTATGCCAATAGGAAGTGGGCTCCCCCATCGACAGATTGAACTAGGAATGGGGGACTGAGCCAATGGGATTGGGCCCCATCGGCAAAAAGACTGTTTGAGAGCATGATGCCAAGGGGGACTGGGCATCTCCTCAGCACACAGTTGCAATGGGGAGGGGGGGGACATTATGCCGATGGCATTGTGACAGGCGGCAGCAGTCACTGCTGCCATGTTTTTTGGAATGCTTCATCAGGAAGGGCACGTCCGCTGCATGACTAGCTTGGCTCTCATTGCAGTGGACCTTTTCTTAGATTTGGACTCCACATTAGGTATGCCTGCTGTCAGCACCTGCAGCTAGCTTACTGTGGAATGATGGATACACCTACTAATGCGTGCTCTGCATTCGCCCATGGTGACTGCACCTCCAAATCTGCTACTACTGCAATATGTCGGCTGGCATGCAAGCACGAGCCAACATAAAAATGGCATTCTATTGGGTGAACCACAATTATCTATTTACAGTTTTAGAGGCATATCATGCTCTGGCACTACTTATTCAGTGGATTAGAATACTATACAGATACAACACGACAATCCCTTACATTAATGGGCATTATGTAATGGAAGGCCCAGACACCCTTTCTCAAGTAGCACAGGGGTCTGACAAGGTTGTCCCCCCCTTAGCCACCTTCTTTACATTTTCACTATAGACCCCTTACTTCATAGCATTTTGGCTAATCCAAGGATCCATAGCATCTGAACACTGACTGGTGTAATGGGTCCTAAAGTGTTTTTATTTATTTATTTGTTGAAATGTTTCACCAGAAAAGGCACACTGAGCAAATGCAAATTGCTCATCTCCCGGTGCATCTTCGGGGAAGGGGTACAGGAGAATAACAGCATAAGACTGCATTACAGCAAGACAAACATTTACAATAAAATCTTAACAACAAAGAAAAATGATCAAATACAAAGTAAGGCAATATAAGAGTAAATAATATACAATATTTAAATGTAGCCAAAATATAAGTGCTATAGCAGAGAAGAGACTTGGACTGATAGGTTATAGGATGGAACAGGGTAGGGCGTGACCAGTCACATAATGTGTGAGCTGAGTGAAGGAAAATCTGAGGAGTAATACAAACTAGAAACAGGAGCAATTGGGAGAGAGGAAATTGTGCAGGGATAAAGAGAGGGAGTGGGGGCTAGATGAGTGTCTAATTTGAGGAGGCAATTGATTCCAGATTTTAGGAAATTGGTATGAAAACTCAGATTGGCCTGCACTAGTTAAACAGTGAGGGACAGCCAGAGAATGGGTGTCCTGGGATTTGAGGGAGTGGGTGAGTGAAGGAGGCATGCTAATTGAGGATGTGCAATAGGAAGGGAGAGAGACGAACCAATATTTGGAGATGGATTTAGTGCAGTGAGAGAGGCACTGATTGTGAAGCGAGGGAAAGGAAAGATCATGATATAAATTACAGTGATGAGTGAGGAGGGGAGAATTCAGTGCAAAGGGACAAAAGGATTTGAAGAGAGTGTCCAGTCTGGCTAGGGAAGACTTGGGAGTGGCACTGTAGACTACATCGCAGTAGTCAAATAGGGAGGATCATTTTCTGCACAATTAAGTTTGCTGCTTACCAGCAGAGAAGGACAACTGCAGTTACTGTACAATGCGCCAAGTCTGGGGTGCAGTTTTTTCAGGATGGCTTGAATATTAACAGAAAAGTTAAGGTGCTGGTCAAGCCAGGCACCAAGGTTACGAAAAGAGGATGTATCCTCTAAAATAGTCCTGTCAAGGGTGTGGAAGCGGGGTAAGGAAGGGAGCCTTGAGAGTCTCTGTCTAGTGCCAAATGTCATGGAGACTGTCTTTAGGCATTTAGGGATAGCTGATGTGACAGTTGAACTTGATCAAATTCAGTTTGAAGTCTGGTAGTAACATCAGTGGGAGACTGAGCAGATGTAAACAGGAAAGTGTCGTCTGCATACATGTGGATAGAGGATGATACGTATACCAAAGGAAGTTCATTTAGGAAGATGAAGAAAAGCATGGGACCTAGGACTGAACCTTGTGGTGCACCAGTATTAATGGGGAGTGGAGGGGAGATAGAGTGAGCGATTTTAATTGACTGAGACCTACCATATAAGTAAGCTTTAAACCAATTTACAGCAGAGTCAGATAGGCCTGCAGCAGACAAGTTATTTAAAAGGACTAGGTGAGAAACAGTGTCAAAGGCCTCAGCATGGTCGACAAAATTAGCAGAAGTGATTAGGCCACAATCCATCCCTGAGAAGATAGTCAGTGAGCCTAAGCAGGGAGGTGGTGGTGGTGGAGTGGTTCTTCCAGAATGTAGAGTGGTAAGAAGTGAAGAAGGAGGATTCTGAGAGAAATGCCGTGAGTTGGGAAAGGACCAGGTGCTCCTGTAACTTGGGTAAGAGGGAGATAGGACAATAGTTTCCAGGAGAAGTGGGGTTGCCACCCTTAGGTAAAGGGAGGACTACTGCATATTTCCAAGCAGCCGGCACAGTAGTAGGAAGGATAAATTTAGGAGATCTGCTAGTGGAGAGGAGATTGCTGGGGCAGATAAGAATAAGAGTTTAGGATCAAGCCCATCAAGTGAGCTACCTTTAGTAGGGTTGAGTGCTTGGAGGTCTGCTAAGGTTTCTTCAGTACAGACTGACGAGAAAGAGGAGTCACACTTAATGCCATTTATAAAGAGGGGAAGGGGTGACGAGGAGGGATTAGGGGGAGAGGGAGGTGGATGGAGGGATGATAGAAGGGTTGAGGTGCAGGAAGTGAAATAGGAGTTGAATTCAGCAGAAATAGGTTGGGAGTCAGATAGAAGAGAGTCATTTGCCAGAAGGAGTGGGATAGTTGGAGTGGAGGGGGGGAGAACAAAGAATGGACTACTTTCCAGAATTTTGCGGGTTTAGTTATATTTGCCTGGAAAGTAGAGTGAAGGTAGAGTAGAAAGTGTGCATCTATGTAGATGATATTTGCATCTGGGGAAAGAGACAACCAGTTCAGAAACTGCACAGGAACTAACCACTTTCGAGTCCACAGCAGGGGCAAAATTGAATTTTAATAAATGCCAAGGGATAGCTATTCACACCACCCCACAACATAGTATGGTACATATTGCAAACATAATTATTACCCAAGATCCAATCAAAATTCTAAGCATTTGGTTGGAAGTGCAGATGATGCTAAGCTAAACTGGGATGAGAAACTTCACAAAGCTTCGGCTCTAACTTCTTCTTGGAATAATAAGACTATTTCAAAGCAGAAAAAAGTTTACCTTTTGAAAACATTAGTTCTTTCTCATTTTTTGTTTTTGGCACACATTTTTCCCTCTCCCACAAGTCAGGAAGTTGCTGTAAATAGTATTTTCTTTCAAGGACTCTGGGGCAGCAGACTGAACCCTATAAAAAAGAATTTCACCTACCAAGATTATGGGCAAGGAGGAATTCTAATGATGAACCCCATTGTTTTCCATACATGTGTATTTCTTTATATTAGTTTCATCCCTTTTATAACAGGGACAGTTACACCCTGCAATGGAACTCCTGTGGAGTGGATCCGGACTTCATATGCATTATGGAGTATACCCCCATATCGGATCAGCTCTATGATGCCGTTTCAACAACTAAGTTGTCGACCACCATCACAGTGACAGATTTATGTCAACCGCAACTTGAGATCAACACAAATCCGACTTGAAACCCTGGCTGTTTTTTCATTGGGGGCAGTATTCTAACTCCAAGTTGGAGTTGGATTGGGGAAGGTTGCAGAACCAGGGAGAGAGTGCTGGGGTCTCAGGTAGTCTATTACAGCAAAAATGTCGATGTTGTCGGCATTAACATTTTCACTGTAATAGTGTCGCCATCCTGGGCGCATACCATCAGATTCCACCCAAGGCTAGGCTATGATATATACCACATATGCTATATCCTGCAGTCTTGCATTAAAGACAAAGGAAAGTGGCACATACATCTCTATTAACTAACACACGAAAACAGTTTTACCGCAACATTATTAATACATGTTTTTCAGAGACTCCAAGTTTGGCACACTGTGCTCCAGATCAAATGGGTACAGCTCTTCTACAACTGACAGATAAAAGAATCCCCCCACAATTTTGGGACATTAGTTGGATGTGTTGTCCCGGTAGATTGGGAGATTGAAATGCCCATAAGCACAAAGCTCTGGAAGACCGTATATGTCCTAGGTCATCATGTGTACAAATACTTGAAACTCTGCAACCTTTCTACCTCACCTGCCCATTCACACAAGAGCTTTGGGTGATGGCAGAGGAAAAGAAAGACAGGCTAACTAATCCAGTCACTTATGAAATACTCATCTTGGGGATATACCCCCCACAACTTCAGAAATTTAATTACGGTACCTTAAAACTTTTATTTTCAGTTATCCATTACTACTTTTGGCAAGCTAGGTGTCAATTTCTTCTTCAGCAAATGGACTGCTATGTTGTACAAATTCTGATACAGATAAAACAGTGCCTAAAAAACAGGTACATTCAAGATAAAAAAAACATTTTCATTACAGCAACATGGGTCTCTCTGGAAACATTGTACTTGGTTCTTAACATAACACACAGAAAGTGTAACTCATGTAGATTAAGTGTGGTTTGCTCTTAGATACCAGAGAAATGATGTATCTGTAAGACAGAAAGTAAAGGGGGAAAAAAGGGAAAGAAGAAAAAAAAGGAAAAAATTCTTTTGATAGTCATTCTGTATTAGGAGTTAGATTATTCTGCTTCAGATCTCAAATGCTTAACCCTATATGTACATATGTGAACTTTATATAATATTTTCTGACCGTATGGTATTGGTTATATTTTCTCAATAAAATTCCCCTACTTTTGCTGCAGAGGGTGCTGCTGCTCTCACAAGCAAGATGAAGAAGCCCAGGGTGGGCGGTGATAGAGACACAGCTGTTTGGATGGAGGAGCTAGTCTCCTTCTCAATTTAGGTAAATCAGAAGACCTCTGGTGTGGTTTTGCATCAAAATGTGGATGCTGCCAGTTTCTATGGAAGTGGATGCCTGAAACCCTGACAGTACTGGTACAGCACTTTCTGTTTCATTATAGGAAAAGAAATTGCACTTAACTGCCATGCTGGAGTAGGTGGATACTTATCTGGTATCGGAACAATGCAAGTCTGCAGAAGGTCAGTTGGGGTTCATCTGTAGCCACCACATGTGTTGTTGCCTGTGGTTTCTCAACTGTATGTTGTATTCTGCACAGTGAGAGAATTACTGATGAATTTCCCTACATGCCTCAAGTCAGGAGCGGCTGATACTAGTAACGTTTTGGCCCTTAGATGAGGTCAGCAGGGGTAGCCGTGTATCCAGCGACCGTGATTGAGTGCTTTCAAAAAGGGTGACTCAGTCACAGTGCTTTTACACAGGGCTACAGGGCAAGGAGGGCAACAGGATAGGGGGTTTGGTGATTATAGCGACAGGATGTCACTATATATACACATGAGTGGGGGGGGACCACGCCGTGTAATGGGTGGAAGGGGAGGGAGGGTTTGTGGGGCATAGTGCAGTGGTGAGCTGCTGAGTTGGCCATGTGGCATGGTGGGTTGGTGGCAGGCTAGAGTTGGGAGGGTGCCGGATTTGGTTCTGGGCATGCGCTCTTTTTGCGCTGGTCAAGAAATATTATTTTCCCGTCCTTTGCACCCTGACATGCACCCCTGGAGTTGAGAATCCTTTAGTGGGGGTGTGAAGGCACAGCCACCCACATAAAAAAAAAAAAAAATCAAAGTGTCCGGCGCCCTTTTGCTATACGCCATGAGTCTACATTGCCAAAATTAATTTTCAGCAATGTAGACTCACCTAAACAGCGATCGTTATTACGCGGTCGCCATTATCACATGGAACCATCAGAATGATACTGCTTGTACTCTGAGCACTAACTATCAGAATCCTGGTCCCACATGACACATGGGTGGCTGGCTGTGTACTTTCTCAGGACGTAAAAAATGGCTGACAAATGTTTCCAAGCAGCAAATGACAGCATGGATTGATGGTGTCAGATCAAAGGAAACAGCTGAGCTGGTTAGCTAAAAGGCAAAGGCCGTAGGTGACAGTGCTGTCATTATGGGAGGTGAAACAGAGCCGTGTACTGATCCAAATTCTTCACTGTAGGAACCTAGTGCTGCTACTCAGCTTTCTGGTAAAAACACAGATACTGTAACTCTGCCTCAAGCGTACCACAAAAAGGCTGCTCCTACTAATGCTACATCTGTTCCAGTAACTGATTCTGCATCTGTAAGTACTGACTCTTTGCCTAAGGATAATACTCTACCTACTCATAGGAGCAGTTTGCTTTCACCTGTGGGACCCTCTAGGCTGAGACAAGTGGGGCCCAGGTGCAACAGTTGGGGGGGGGGACTTTTAGGTTCTAGGCCCCATATGCCTAATTCCGGCAGAGGAGCAGGGGTTTCGTATGGCTGCTTTTTTCTAGAAACACTGCTGAGCCTGCAAAATGGAACAATGAAGTTAATTTATGATCTAGAGGGGGTTTGGAACTGCCCCCCAGATCATATCTATGTAGCCTGCAAACTCCTTAAGGACTCAATGAAGTTTTACTTGACTGAGATTTACAGTATGTTGTCATTCATGGATTTGAGGAGAGTACATATAATGCCAGCTTTAAGTTGCCGGATCTCTTAAAGCATTTTTGGAACAAGTATAGTTTGCTAAAAATGTCTGATCTCTACTATCCCTTTCAAGCCACTTCTTAAAAAAAACCTGCCAATTGCACTGTCACTGTAATGTTTATTTTTATCTTTACTGGATTTTGTTAACCGTGTAAGCTCGGTCAGACATGTGGCCCTTTTTCAGGAGTGTCCTGGGATTAATCACAAATAATATAGAAATGGAACATTTTTGCTAGGTACATATAGCGCAATAGAAATAGTATTCAAAGTGACATAGCAGTGGTAGCAACATCCAATGCATTCATTTCAAAATGACAAAGTGCAATGTGCATTTCCAATGTACAGTACTTTCATCACATATAGGTGACAGTATATACAGAGCTCACTTCTTACATAGACATAGAGGATAGATATCATATGACAATGACAGACATGTGTGTCTCAGCAGAGACAGGTAGAGCAGTTATTATAGGGAGTATGATCTTTGAGCAGCCTTTTGAATGTCAGAAACGTGAGGCTCTGCTGGACAGGAAGAGGGAGTTTGTTCAACAGTCGTGGTCTTTGTATGAGAGAGATTATTGGTCAGCAGTTGCAAGGCCCTGGCAACCTCTAGAAGTGTTTGAGAGGAGGAATGAAGATGCCTCCTCTAAGATCTTTGGTCCAATACATTTCTGAGATTAGGCAAGTAGTCACACAGCATCTTATAGGTCAGGCATAACAAAGGATGTCTGAGTCTCTCTTCTGGGGTGGCCAGCTAAGGGAGGTGAGGACAGTACAATGATGTTCTGTGTTACCTGCACTCGCTGCAAACCTGCCTATCCTATGGTACAGTGTCTTGAGCTTACTGAGGTCTGTACCCCTCCGTGAGGACAAGATAGGTGCCTGTACAGAACAGTTGGAAGTAGGATACCGTTGGCTAAGAATAGACTGGCTTTCTTTGTGAGATAAGAGTCTCCGCCTATAGAATTAGTCTAGTTTTTGTGTGAGAAGATTGGTTACTGATTCAGCATGAGGTCTAAAGGACAGCTGCTGGTCTAGCATGACACCCAAGGCATTTTATAGTATCCACAACCTCCAACCGAGTGCCCCTAGTGGTAACAATCTGAAAGTGCTCCTTGTGGTATAAACTCAGTTTTCTAGACTCAGATAACATCACTTTTATTTTCTTTAAGTTAAGAACAAGCTGGTTTGATGTAAACCATTTTTCAAGTTTCTGCAAGTCCTCTCTTATTCCAGTTTCAGTTGCATTGAGGTCACAGTCAATTTGATACAGCACTGCATTGTCAGCATAGAGTAGCACTTTATCGTCTCCATAGTTGGACGGTAATTCATTGATGAATAATGAGAAAAGTATGGGTCCCAGGACAGTGCGCTGTGGTGCCCCATCTGTGATCTCATGCATGGCAGAGAGGCAGGCTGCCTATTTAACTGACTGGTTACAGCTCATGAGATAGCTTCTGAATCAAGTGCCAGAGAGGTGATCTAGGCCCAGGTCCCTTAATTTGGAAAGCAGGCATTCATGATTCACCAAGTTGAACACCTTGGTAAAATCAATGAATGTCACTCCAATGACTTTGCCTACATCTATGACACTAAAGACATCTGTAATGAGACACACCAGGGCTGGCTTGGTGCTGTGATGCTTTTAAATCTGTGTTAGACATCTGTGGGCAGGTTTGACTTGACATAAGCTAACGGTTGTATACTAACCTTTCTTGGACTTTTGCCTGAGTACTTAGCATGGATATGAGATGGTAGTTTTCTGTTGGCTCCCTGGTACCCCCTTTATGAATGGGAACCACATGCACCACCTTCCACTTTTGGGAAAGATTTTCTTGGTACAGGGACATGTTATAAGGCTTATCCAGTGGCACTGTGAGTTTTAGGAGCCTGGGTTTGAGTTTGTCATGGCCTGCACATTTTTCAGTTTTAATTTTTAGCAGTTGGCCCAGAATCTCCCTTTTTGGTGACCAGCCTAATGTGGAAGTTACGATGGCTGGTCGAGATAGGGGAACAAGAGAGGAAACTATCAACAGGATCCTTAAAAGCATCAAGGTCAATGAAGAATCTGTTGACTGCTTCAAAGATTGGTTGTGGGTCACTACTAGGGTTTTTATTGTGTGGTTTTTGATGATTAAGGGCACCATCCCACCGTTTCAGGAGACAGTTTACTTTGGACCCAAAATGTGTGGGGTTTTGTAGGTTGCTAGGCTGCAGGTCCTTCATATACTTAACCTTGGCCTTTTTTTTAGATTTGACTTGCTGGTGTTTTGCAGCTGTATGTAGGCCAGCCAGTCTTGTTGCCAGCCACAGGTTTTGAATACACCCTAGGCTCTATTCCTCAGTTTCATTAGGTTGCAGAGGGGAGGGGTAAGCCATCTGAAGCAAAAGTCTTTAACCCTTCTTTGTACTGGGGGGGGGCAAGCTTACTTATTACAGTACATTAGTGAAATTGTTGTAGGTTGTGTGCCTTGTGCCTTTATTTACTTGGGAAGTGCAGTTGTTGCAGCACCAACACATATCTGGGGCACGATTTCCAAAGAGCCTGGCATAGTCCAGGGAATAAGTCCCCATGCACAACTCTCTGGTGTGGGGAAAAGTCCTTGCACCAGCAAAAATGCTGTTTTCTGCTTTTTATGAGCACATGCAGCATATTTCTTTTTTCACACAGGTGTGCAAAAAAATGCTACACCTGATAATACCAAGTATAGCACTTTGGATCACCTGCATACACAATTCTGTACAACTTCCATAACATGTGAAAAAGTCACAGAAAGGCAAAATTTTTGAAAACTGCATGCAAGTGGAAAAAAATTGTGGTTGCCCAGAGGGTACTTTCCCTTCCACATTTTGTTTGCTGCAAGTGCACAGTTTGTCAACTTTTGAAAGTCTAGCCCCAGGAGTATTGTTGCCCTTTTAATTAGTGCTGTGTAAAATTTCCAAAAATGTTGCCAAGTGCAAAAAGGTTTGTGAAATTCCAGATTTTGTAAAGTTGGCAAGTTTCAAAGACTTGAGGATTTAGTTCTTGGTAGTAAGCATCTCTTTTTTTCCTTTCAGTGAGAAAGGAAATAATTACTGCAGTTTGGATTATTATTCCAGTTGTTTGCATTTTACTCATGACTTGAAGACTTTGTGCATGGTGGAATTCCATGAAATGTTTTCAGTATTCTTAAAAATTCTGCAAATGTGAAATATTCAAATTTTGTGCACATTTCTCTTCCAGAAAAAACAAATTACATAGTCATAGTAATAATAAGCATACAATATCTCAAATTGTTGCACATTAACTTTATACACCTCTGAAAATTTGTGTCTAAGCCCATAATGTTCAGAATTGAGTGGAGATAGATCAATTTAATGCATATGAATTCTTTCAGCGAATGTGAGGAAACAATAATAAAATTATTCCATCTCCTGCAATTCATATTTCATACTATATTTAAGATTCTTCTCAAATTATTAAATAATTACTTATTATAGATGAATTAAGCTTGTTTGGTCCAAATTAATAATTTCAGGTAGAATTTTCTCTAAATGATCTGCCAACATTTTTTGCATGGATTTTAAATTACATATTTATATGTGAAACAGGCCATAAACAAGAGCGCATTTTTGAATATTTGCCCAGCTTTGGAATTACAATAGTCAAGGCATCCATGAGAATACCAGAGGTAGAAAAGCATTAAACAACAGAACTAGATTTAGTACTACGGTACCTTACAGCAGCAGTTCCTGCTGGCCATAAAAATGGCATTGCCTGCAATTGATTTAGGAAGCCAGTGTCTAAGCCTTCTTATAGAAAGACATTACTATAAAGTACAAAATAACTTGCTAAAGTTTATTTTACTTTAGTTGTCTTTCGTGGATCTAAAAAAGAGCTGTCTCTGGCCTGCCTCCATTGACTCTATAACAGATTGTGATAGATGTCCAAAAAGGACAACTATAATTGATGTACAGTAGAATTATTGAAAAACAATCAGCACAAGAATCAGCATTTATATATAGCTTTTCATACACACTGTTTCCCAAAACACTTTACAAGTAATGCTAGACTAGTCATGAAGTGACTAAATGTGTAGTGGCAGCCATTTCACACATCAACACCCTCACAGCCTTGGACAACTGCATAAACTGCCTTGAGTTCTTTTACTTTCACCTGGATGCCCACCGGGAAAGCACCATAGATGGGTAGAAGGGACTTCAGTTTAATGTCTCATCCAAAGGGTGGTACACCCTGACAGTACAGCACCCCTTAGTACTGCATTTGGGTGCCAGTGTTTAAGATACCAGTTGGGGACTAGAACCCATTACCTTCTGGCCCAGAGGCAGATGTGCTACCAATTGAGCCATGTTGACACCACCTCGGGGGAGGCATAAATTTCTTTGGATCTTCAAGAAAATAACTAAGGTAAAAAAAAATACTTTATCAGTGTTATTTTTAAAGTAAATTAGCCCAATTCAGGAAGAGAGACTATGTGCCTTCTTACTGAATTATAAGGAGCAGTGCCATTATTTGCTGCACACATGAATTGCTGCTTAATTTTTCTATAAAGCTCTATTGTAAATCTATCTTAATCCAACATATTTACCCAAAGAAAAGAAAATATAGTAGTGTCAGTTTCTTCAGCAGTATTGCTGCACCAAGCAGTTCTTAGCCATATTGATCTACAAAAGGTAACTTCACAGAATGTAAATCAGTATCTACCCCCCCAAGACATAGGGGTTGCAGCATCCCAAAAATCCCTAGAATATTGTATAAAGTCTTCAGTCATCATGAACAGATCAGAATTTCCCCAGTATACATGTATGCCTCTTAAAAGGCAAGAGGCTCTTCCCATGATATTTAACTACCTTTAGCTGTTCCATACCATTCAGACAAGTTTGCATTAACAGGTAATTCTCCTTTAGATGCTTCAAAAAGTAAGTTTTTAAAGTATTTTTACGATTTTTTCATCATCTATCTTCTGTGAACAATTTGGTGTGGCGTGCTTGCCCTTCTCAAGGAGAAATTCAATTGCCACAACTCCACATTGTATAATTGTACAGTACCACTCAAATGTCCCTAAAAAAAACAAGACCAAGGCCCCTAAGATACAATCACAGGCCTTTTTCCAAATTCTGTGACCATTCCACTAACTGGGTGACATCAGCAGGGTAGACTCCATCACATGTTTGTTTGTTTTTTCATACAGGTTTTTATCTCCTACCCTCCTGGCTAGCCCCTTCTGACTGACCCCCCCACCCCATCACCCGGGTGTCACCAGGACTTGCCTTCCACCTGGTCACTAGGTGCATAGCCTGCAGAGGGTTGGTCATCATCTGCAGCTGGGGGAATTTTCCTCCATTTTTTCCCTCTCTTCCCTGTTACTGGGGTGCACAGGCCAGACGTGAATATGTGGAGGCGTGCGCACATCTGCAGAAGTCCTGCAGCACCCTCCCTTCTTTGGCACCTAACAGACCCTTGGGCCTCCACCTGGGGGCAGTCATTCAGTAAGGGAGTGCCAATCCTCCCTCTCTGGGACAGGAGAGCAGATGTTTGGATGCTCAATCCCCTCTCTCCCCAGTCAACCCTTGGCAGCCTGCTCGCACCACGAACACGGGTTGCCAGCATGGCAGGAGGTAAGGCACGGATGCCTCAGCCCTTCAAGCCATTTTTTTAATGTTCTTATTTTTATCTTTTCATTCTTTAAACTGTTGATTACCCATTTTAAAAGCACAACAAAACATCCTGGGTGGGTCTTATGCTGAGATTGGGTGTAAGGCCCTCTGCCTGCAGTGTCAGACTTCACCATACCCCTGGGCGAGTGGTTATCTCAGCATAAGGCCTACCATTTTGTGACTCATTGCTTGCTTCTGATCCATTGATTGCCAGATAGTCCATAATGAAGCAGCGAGGCTTCCATCCTCCATGCAGATTCAGAATATGTTACTCTGTTGCTGTGCATTCTGAGCTGGCCCCCAGTTTGGCAACAGACTGACTACAAAATGTTTTTGATTAACATTTGAAGCCTTGCGCTTTCTGGTCATCTGTTACCTTGACAAACTACCTACTCCCTACACTCCTGATAGAGTAGCTAGGTCCACTGACCCGTGGCTTTTTGAGATATGTAACAAAAAGGATGATGCACTCAGATCTGGATGCAGATACATTCATTGGAGCAAAAAGTGCATCAAGAATTTTTAACAAAGTTGTACAAAAAGGTATCACTGCAATTGATGGCCTATGAAACAGTGACTGACCAAACTCCTCAACTTTTCTTCTTGCCCTGAGGGAGTTATACCTTCCCATCTGAAGTAAACAGGAGACCAAGCCTTTACGGTGCCCCCATACACATGCATCCTGTGGAACTCACTTCCCATTAGTGTCCATCTACTAGCTTTTGTTGGGGTTCGTGAAGGTAAAGTGTCTGTTTCTTCATGCCCCTACTTCCTTTGCTCTACAGTATCACTGTAGCCCTGACCCTTCTCCATGCCTACTTTGTAAAATGAAATCATAGTATACTGTTATTGTGACAAATTTCTTTGAAGCTCCGTCTTGCTTACTTTGTAAATTGAAATTATAACACTATGCTGTTAATGTGACTTACTTCTTTGTACCAATTTTTTTGTCTGTGTACGCATGACTAGGCTCCAACAGAGCAGACTATGTCTGCTTTGTCTCCTATTTGACGTGGAACCTTTGCAAATGAGCACTTGTGCTCAAAGGTTTTATCTGATTTTCAAATAAATAAATACATAAAAATAATAAGTAAAGCTCTACCTGCTGAGATAGTCTTTCCCTAGTCTTTTACAGGGATTGTTCATTTTCATTAGGCTTTATTCATTTGCATATTTTTCACTACTTGCATTATTGCACTTTATAATGTAAAATGGTTGTAACAGTAGCACAGTATTCACCATTTGTTGCATACAGAAGTGCTTACTTTGTTCCCCCTGAAATTTCTCCCCTTGATCTGACTTTGGTGGCCACATATTTTCTTTCTAAATGTTAAATTTAAAGAGATTCACCAAGTTAAGTATTTGTACCACATGTCGTGATGCCTTACCTGTAGCCAAAGCGAACTGGATATATACGGCCTAAATTTGGTGCTTATAATTTAGTAGTGGAAGGGATCATAAATTTCTTCAGAGTCGATCCCTTCCAATTCCTGTTTCTGGGAGCTGCTGAAGTCCCACCCTTGTGCCCAGTAAAGTTATGACATGTGCCCAAGGAGAGCACTGGGACGTGCTCCACTATAGACTATGGGGGGCATCTTTCTGATCATTTTCTTTATATTAAAATGGTCACTTGGTGATAAAACATGGGTACTGGTTGACTTGTGTCAAGTGCTGCTCCATCTTTCATGGGGGGCACTGTGGTGGCTAGAGATAGGCGAAGTCTGCAAATTTAGTTACAAAAAATATTTTGTGAACTGCACGCATTTGGTGAAATATTTCGCAGATGTGAAATGTGAAATTCTGCACACGAAATGCAGAATTTTGCCCATGAATGGCAGAATTTCACCACTCGTGGGTGAAATTCTACCTTTCACAGGCAAAATTCTGCCTTTCACGGGTGGAATTTCGTATTTCACACCCAAGAAAATATTTAGCAAAATGTGCAAAATTCATGAAATATTTCACGGGGTGAAATTCCTGAATTCAGCGGAACTTTGCTGGTGAAATTAAATTTTGTTGTATCTCTAGTGGTGTCTGGCAATGTCACCTCCCCAGCCTGGTTACGCAGTATTGCCTCATGCATCACTTTACCCAGTCTAAGTAAAAGAAACAGTGCTCACACACTGTATTAAGAGCATGTTCCTCTTTATTGCAGTGTCAAATTTAACCACAAAACTCCAGGCTTTGAGGCACTACGTCTCTTCTTCAAGGAATGAGGGCTGCTAACAGATTCAGGGGTTAAGTAGCAGAAGAAAATGTGTAAATGTGTGTAATTTAAATTGATAATCACATCAATGCAAAAATACAATTAAATACACATTGTAGCAGGTTAAACTATCATATACTTTTAGTGATTTAATACCAGCGATGATCTGCCATTACAGCTGATCCCAATCAATTTGTTTCACTGCTATAATGATTAGTTGTCTCTACTACCCCAACCAATGTTAAAGTGTTAAGTAAAAAAAAAAAAAAAGTGACAGCACTTATACAGATTCAGGAGATGCAAAAAGATGATATCACTAATTACTACTACTATAGTTACTTTGCACCAAATAATCACAGGGGTGTACCAATGATCATTACATAGAGTCACGTGATGCAGGTGGCAGCATGACAGCTCTTCTGCTGAACTGTTTCTTTGGCTACAAAACTTCTAAAAAGGAGCCTTTGCACTTACCTTTTTTTTTTTAAACTGTACCTCCTCTACAGCAGCAACCCTCCAAGATGTCTTTGGAACCTTCAGAGATGTAAATAGCACTTAATTCTCCTGAAACTCCTGCACTGATTGTTGGACTGGATGGGAGTCACTGCCAACCCTGGAAGCAAAGCAGCCGAGAAGGAGCTCCTCACCCACGCAGGCCCTGCTATCTGATGAAGCCCCAGATACTGACACTATTATTATCTTTCAAATCTCCTTGGAGCTATCTACAATTAAGACAGCAGTATTTGCCATCCTGTATGACCTAAAAGACATTAAGCCTGTGGTAAAGGATCTCATCATCAGGGTAGGTGATGCTGAGGCCTGTATTTCTTCTATGGAGGACAGGCAAGCAAAATTGGAGCCCAATGTAGTCGCCCTGAACAGGAGGATGGGGAAGCTGGAGGACAAGGTGGATGACCTAGAGGGTCATAGTAGGCATAATAACCTTGTCCTCTTGGGCTTGCTAGAGGTGCAAGAAGGGCCTAATATACTGGAGTTCCTTCAGAAACTGTGCAGCAAAATTGCTGGACTGAGCCTGAATGGCCCAGCTTATATCATAGAACAGGGCCACAGAGCGCAACAAGCAAAGCCACCCTCTGACTGAACCCCCCCAGCCTATAATCTTCAAACTTTTTAATTACCTGGATAGGGATCATGTCTTGAGGGCAGTTCAGAAATTAGTCTCTGTGCAATGGGTGGGGAAGAGCTTAAAAATTGTACCAGACTTGATCCTGTGAGTTAGACAGGCTCTGCAAACTTACCAGCCCATACTGTCCAAACTTTGAGCAGCCCAGATCAAACATCATCTTTTGTATCCAGGTCACATGGAGGTGACCCTGCCTTCTGGAATTCATAGTTTTGTATCTGCAGAATTCACTTGGAAGGAGCTTACCAGACTGCTTCCCGATTTATTTCGAGCACAAGGAACCTGAGTACTACCATGTGCCATGAAGAGTTGCTGGTTGGGATCCTGAGGAGTGCTTATTTAAAATGTACCAGCCGAAGAGTGCAACATACCTTGAACTGACATTGTTACCACAAAGTTTTGTTTTATATTTAGCCAAAGAATCACTGACTTTACTGTTTTTCCATTTTTCCATTGATACCCCAACATTTCTGACTTTTCTGTTTACTTTTAGTGGCGGACAAAATATTGATGAGAACTGGAAAGTATGTAAATAATGCTTTTCTGTGGGGCTGTACTGGGTTACACAGGAAGGTTGCTTTATTGAAGGGGGAACCTTCTGGAACCTTGCGGTGGGGTTATGTTTTTTTTTCATATTTGCATTGAACTGTACCAGATTGTTTCTGTGACTTACTATAACAATGACCTCCACCACCCCGGCTACCCAAAGCTAGTTCTATTTTTATAGGCACAGGATTTGACTGACAACAGGAACTTCCTGTTTAGGGGCAGGAAGTGAGTGATCACAGAACCACCAAGGACCCACCATCCTAGAAGGGCAAGAGTAGCTCTCCGGCCCCCTCTAGCTGCTGGAGGTCTGCCTCTGAACAAGTAAGTGGTCTACTGAGAAATATAAGATAGTCTTGTCTCAGAACAGGACAATCAGGAGCTTAAAGCACACAGGCAGAAAGTAAGGAGAGAGAAACAAAAACAGAAGAAAGAGTAAGGATTGCAAACAGTTAAGGGGCCAGAAATAAGACATGATGGAGTGGTGCAGTGCAGTGGCTGTGGAGCAGCAGTCTTCGGGAGATGTTCTGGAGGATGCGGTGTTGTCCCATCTGCAGGCACCTCTGGGCTGAGGGAGGAGGTTGCTCATCTCCAGGCTGAGTTGGCCAGGATTTGTGGGACCTCCACTTCCATCCAGGGACCACCAGTGCCACTGCCGTTGCCTCAGAGGTTGCCAAGAAGAGGCGGTTGGACCACAGTGGGCTCAGGAGGGTGAGGTGGTGGAACAGGCGCATCCCTCAGTTGTGCCTCTCCACAATTCCTATGCCATTCTGGCAAAGTGTGGTTCCTCTATGGAGGCACCCACAGTGGAGACCAAGGAGGATGCTGGGAACCTCCACAAAGGAGACCCACAGGAGAGTGGCAGAGGATCCTGCAGGGGAAGGAAACAACTCCTGGTGGGGGACTCCATTGTTAGGAAGGTAGAACTGGGCAAGGAAGGGGAGAGGGAAGTAAGGTGCCTGCCTGGCGCCATGGCTTGGAGGGACAGGGAGCGAATCCTCAGGATTGCCGGAGCAGCTGCACAGGGGAGGGAGCTGGATGTCATTGTCCACCTAGGAACAAATGACCTGGCTAAGAAAGGGATTAGAGAAGTGCAGGAAGAGTTTGTGGAATTGGGGAAGGGCCTTAGTAAGTAGCAGCGGTAACCTTCTTGGAGGTGCTACTCCATCTATGGCATAGGACAGGCTAGGGTGTTCTGTACCATGGGATTCAATCAGTGGTTGAAAAACTGGTGTGGAGCTCAGGGATTTGGCTTCATTGGGGACTGGGGGTCCACCTGGAGTGATGCAAGCCTATACTGGCATGATGGGCTGCATCTGTCCGGGAGGTGAACCAGGATCCTAGGTGGTAGGTTTAAATGCTTCATTGGCAAGCTTTTAAACTAGCCAAGGAGGGAGGCACTGGAAAGGAGCAGGAAAATCCGAGCCCCCCCAAACAATCACGGTAGTAAGTGTGGCAAACACCAACATGGAGGTGTTGATAGGGAGAAGGGCTGGGGTAAATGGAGAAAGTGATAAAGGCAAGAAGGACAGGATGGGGCAAAGGGGTAGGCCATCAGGAAATGGAGGGTAATGAGTACCAATGCCCGTAGTCTGGGCAACAAGCTCCCTGAGCTGGTGGCCTTAATGGAAGAGGATGCCTGGATATCATGAGCAGTCACAGAAACATGGTACACAGAACCATGACTGGACGTTAACATACCAGGGTACATAACCTACAGGAGAGACAGGCAGGGAGAAGAGGGAGGAGTAGCTCTCATGTAAAGGAAGGGATAAAGCAACTGAACAAAAGAGTAAACAGGAGGAGAGGAGGCACTGTGGGTCACCTTGGAGACTGGAAAGGGCACCACAATCCGCACGGGGTTGTGTACAGACCCCCATGTCAGGGAAGGAATGGACAAGGATATGATGGAAGGCATTCTTAGAATGGCAGAGAAGGGAGATATTGTTGATGGGAGACCTGAATATGCCAGATGTTAACTGGAGCACATTTGCTGCAGCCACATCCAAGAGCAGGGCCATTCTTGATGCCCTACAGGTGGCAGGCATTAGACAGCTAGTTGGAACCCACTCGTGAGGAGCAATCTTAGACCTCATACTCTCAAACGGGGCAGTGAGAGGATCTCAGATCTAGAAGTAGGTTGCCATCTGAGGACAAGTGACCATCAAACAGTGTGGTTCATGTTAAACTCAGCTACAGAGTCAAGCCATACAAAAGTGAGGGTACTGGACTTTAGGAGGGCTGACTTTGGTAAGATGGCAGAGTGCCTCAGAAAAGCACTAGCAAACAGGCTAGAAGGAGGTGTGGAGCAACAATGGGGAATTATCAAAACTGCCTTCACAGAGGCAACAAGCCTTTGTGTGAAGCAAATAAATCAAAATGAAAGAAAAAGCCACTATGGTTCTCAAGAGAGGTAGCTGTGAAAGTCAGGAAGAAAAAGATAGCATTCCGGAAGTATAAGGAAACACAGAAGGAGCAGGACAGAGAGCTGTACCAGTTAAGGCAGAAAGAAGCAGGGAGGGAAGTCAGAAAAGCAAAGGCCCAAACTGAGGAAAAGATAGCCAACTCAGTTAAGAAGGGATAAAACCTTTTATAGGTACATCAGCGAGTGTAGAAAGACAAAGGGAGGGATAGTAAGGCTGAATAGAATGAGACGGTGGGTGGGCAGAGGGACAATGAAAAGCAGGAATACTGAACGAATATTTCTGCTCAGTATTCACAAAGAGGAGGGAAGTGCCTAATCCAATTAACAGAAGCACTCTTGATAGGGGTCGATCCAGTCCTTTCACAGAAGAAAGGGTTCTGCAAGAATTCCTAAAACTGAAGGTGGACAAAGCAATGGGTCCTGATGGAATTCACCCCAGAATTCTAAAAGAATTAAGGGAGGAACTAGTGAAACCACTGGCTACTCTTTTTAATAAATCATGGGAGGATGGTGTGGTACCCGAGGACTGGAGGAAGGCGGATGTGATTCCCCTTCACAAAAGTGGGACCAAGACAGAGGCAGGAAACTACAGACCTGTCAGTCTGACCTCTGTGGTAGGAAAGTGATGGAGTCACTTCTGAAGGAAGAATAGTTGAGTACCTAGAGGTCAATAGAGCACAGGATCCAAGGCAGCATGGGTTCACAGCGGGAAGGTCATGTCAGGCGAATCTAATAGATTTCTTTGACTGGGTGACCAAAGTAGTAGACCAGGGAGGGCTGTGGACATGGCCTACCTAGACTTTAGCAAGGCATTTGACACAGTCCCACACAAAGATTATTAGTCAAATTAACCAGCCTGGGAGTGGGTCCCAGGGTGGTAGCCTAAATAAAACATTGGCTGGACAACAGGACACAGAAGGTAATTAGTAAATGGAGTCCACTCTGAAGAAAGGGCAGTTACTAGTGGGTACCGCAGGGTTCAGTATTGGGTCCAGTCCTTTTAATGTCTTCATCAGTGACATTGGTGAGGGACTGTAAGGAAAAGTATGCCTTTTGCAGATGACACAAAGATCTGCAACAGGGTTGATACACAAGGAGGCGTGGAAAGGATGAAAAGGGACCTGGCAAGGTTGGAGGAATGGTCAGACGTATGGCAGGTAGGATTCAATACAAAAAAGTGCAAAATAATGCACCTGGGAAACAAGAACCACAGGGAAGAATACACAATGGGTGGGGAGGTAGTAACAACAACAAAACAGGAAAGGGACCTGGGGGTAATCATATCAGATGACCTTAAGGTTAGCAAGCAATGTGAGAAGGCAGTAGGGAGGGCCGGGGTATACTGGGATGTATAGGGAGAGGCATCAGCAGCAGAAAACAGGAAGTTGTTATCCCTCTGTACAGACAGTTGGTGAGACCCCATCTGGAATACTGTGTCCAGTTCTGGAGACCCCATCTCCGCAAGGACATAGACAGGATAGAGGCAGTCCAGAGGAGGGCAACTAAAATGGTGCAGGGTCTGCAAGAGAAGCCGTATGAGGAGAGACTAAAGGAGCTTAATATGTATACCCTTGAGGAAAGAAGGAAGGGGTGGACATGATAGAAACTTTCAAGTACCTCAAGGGAATCAACAAAGTCCAAGAGGGTAGCATCTTTCAGAAAAAGAGACTTGCAAGAACAAGGGGACACAATTTAAAGATAGAAGGAGGGCAGTTCAGGGGCAATGTGAGGAAGTATTATTTCACAGAGAGGGTAGTGGATGCATGGAACAGCTTTTCTGAGGAAGTTGTGGGGTCTAAAGCTGTGGGAGAATTCAAGAATGCATGGGACAGACATAAGGCAATTATTGTGGGGGGCAGGAAGATATAGGCTGTTGGTTTACTAGGATCTGCGGCCTATCCTGTAGGTAGGGAAATGGGCAGACTAAATGGGCCTAGAGGTCCTTATCTGCCGTCAAAGTCTATGTTTCTATGTTTGGCACCCGATTTGAAGAGTTGCAGCATTTTGAAAAGCATGTAACAGACACATGTTGGTGGTCCCACTGAGATAGTGGAGATCTGGGGTGCAAGTTGATTTTAAAACTTTCTGCTGATTTTATGTATGCGGTGTATTATGTTTTTTGGGCTTATGAGATGGTAATACCTTGGGCAGTAGTATGTGGATACGACTACTGCATTAAAGGCTGTTTATATTAATGCTTAAGGGAGTGAATCTTTAACTCTTACAGTTCTTACTTATATTATTCCTCTGTTTATCAGCATTACAATGTATTTTCTATTTTTTGGGGGGGCTATGGAGATAGCTGGAATGATGGCTTAGGTGCTTGTGCAGGAGTGTTTATTTAATTTGATACTCTATGTTTCCTTTAGAAAGGCTGCTATTAATTTTTGTATTACTGATTAGTTCTATTATACATTCCTTTTATTTAAGGCAGAGCGCCTTGACGAAATGCCCATCGTCCGGTAACGGCTTAAATTAAATTTAAGTGCAGCTGCCCACATTTATGATCATGGTAATTAATACCTTGTAATGCCTATTGAAATAACAGGTATCTACAGAGCACAATTATGAGTGCTTTAGTCTTCTTTTAAGTGTGATGTCCAGCGCTCCATCAATTAGCCTATAGTTCCACCAACTTTGACCTACGGTGTGTCATTTCAAAGTTGGGAGCAGGGGGATAATATTACTATAATAGTGCTAGTTTTCCTTTTTACGAATTAATTAATGTTTAATAGTAGTCGTAGTAGTGGTGGCACTGCAGTCTGTATATGGACCTGAGATACACGAGTAGGCAGATGGCCTGGGTAGTGGGCATTTTGTTTCAAATTGTTAGATTATGGTAGTTTCTCTTTTCAGTATTTTTCTTACAGGGAATTGGCTGTTTGTTTTTGGGGGGGGGGCCAGGTGTAGCACACATGGAGTCTTAGACAATTCTTTTTACACTTTGTTGTTACTTATGGCTCAAGGGATTAAGGTAATTACTTGGACTATAAAGAGCGGGTGGGATAAAAGGAAGAAATACATGATACTGCACCATCTTTCTAAATTTTCCCCTTAGTTGGTTTTTCTACAAGAATCCCATCTTCCCGAGGCCCAGGTTTCTCAATTAAATAAATTGTGGGTGGGGCAAGCATATGGAGCAGGGAAGAGTTCCAAGAGGTGTGGGGTGGCCATTTTAGTTGGGAAGTCTCTACCATTTCAGTGCATGAGCTAAATTAAGGACCCAGAGGGGAGATTTCTATTTGCCCAGGGTACCCTAGGTAATACGGATGTTTTATTGGGAGTGATATACTGCCCTAATATTGATTCTTGCTCTTTTTCTGCCAAGTTGGCAGTGATATTAGCCCCCCTTCTCTCATTTGCCATGCTTCCTAGGTAGAGACTGGGATATAGTCTTTGCAAGTGATACTGACAGATCCTATGGGACAGCTGCTCTGAGAGCATTACAAGACTTTGTTGACACCCTTGGTCTGGCAGATCCCTGGAGGGTATTACACCAGTCTGTTACTGATTTTACTTTCTACTCAGTCCCCCATAGGGTCCTTTCCAGTCTGGACTATTTTATGGTCAGTAAGACCCTTCTTTCTAATGTATTAGACTATACAATACAGCTCTGAGTAATATTGGATCATTCCCCAGTTCAAATGATCTTGGACTTTCCTCAGTTAATTCGATTGCATACTTGGTCTCTAAACAATCTTCTTTTAATAGACCAGAGCATAGTTTCTAAGATTTGGGTCTTTATGCGGCAAACTATCCATTCCAATTTGTGTTCCATTACCTCCCTAGACTTACTCTAGGCTGGTCTGCAATCCACCTATGGGGAACACTAATCCGGTTAGCAACAGTTCGGAAAAAGAAAGGCCAGCCACAGGTAGACACTTGGCTTCAGCAAATTCAGACTACTGAACAAACTTTATCTCCTTCTTCTCCTGAGGCAGATTGACTTGAATTAGCAAGGCTTCCTACAGAGTATTTGATCTAACGGATGGATAAGGTGGACAAGGTAGCTTCCTGGCTAAAAAGCCACATATATTGGATAAGAGGGGAAGCAGCTAGTCCCGAAGGTAAGAAAGGAAAGACGGGGAGCACGGTTGCAGGAAATGGAAGGGTGGCAATCATAGGGGACTCCATAATTAGGGGTATTCAATGGGGAAGGGAAGGAAAGGGGACCCAAATGCAAGCAGGAGGGTTGTTTGTATGCCAGGGATGACAGCTGGAAAGGTGGACCCAAGAATAAGGGAAATAGTAAGGGAGGTTGGAGGAAAACCTAATTTAGTTATACATTTGGGAACCAATGGCCTAGCTGTGGAGGAGGTTGAGGTAGTGCAAAGTAGTTTCAGGGAGTTAGGGAAGATCTGCCGGGAAGAAGGAAGTTTGCTGGCCTTCTCAGAGGTGATACCAGTACCAAGGTCTAGCACAGCCAGGAAAAGAAGAATAGAGGATTTTAATGACTGGCTGAGGAAATGGTGCAGGGAGGAGATGTTTATCTGTATTGGGGACTTGGAGGAGACCTGGTCAAACAAAGCACTGTTTTTAACAGAAAGGCTACACCTCAGTAGGGAGGTTTTGAGGGTACTCAGGGAAAAACTGGGGGAATACATAACCACTACACTTAATTTAAACTACTGAGAGGGGGCAGCAGGTGAGCAGGCCCACAGACTCCAATAGGAGGAGGTCAGTGACCCCCGCCCCCACAGTGATAGAAGAGGTCTGGAGGGAGGAGTTTGAAAGGGCGAGAACACAGTTAACAAAGGGTGGAAGGGCGAGGAACACATAACAAGGGTACGTGGAGGAGTGCACACAGAGGGAATAAATGTGAATAGAAGAATAGAGGGAAGAGAATAAAGGTCAGAGTCTAGGTGGATGGTGGTGTGTCTGAATGTGTGGAGTCTTGGAAACAAGATGAACGACCTGAAGGCACCATTAGCAGACAGGAGTGTGAACATAGCTGCAGCAAATACTTGGGCAACATTACACCATGATTGGGACCTTGCAATCCCTGGATATAAACTATACAGGAGGGACTGGATAGTGGGAAGGGGTGACTGTTTATTTCAGGGAAGAAATAACTTGCACGAGGGAGGAGCTGGAGGAAGGGGAAGTGGAGGCATTATGTGTACAGTTAAGCTCCAATAAAGGGAGAAAGGTGAGGTTGGGGTGGTTTACAAACCACCCAATCAGGATGAGGAGAGGAACAGGGAACTGAGCTCACAAATATTGGAAGCTGCGGGAAAAGGAGAGGTGGTAATTGTGGGGGACTTCAACCTGCCCAAAGAGGACTGGAGCATACCCATCACAACTTGTGCTAGGAGTCAGGTGATCCTGGAAGGACTGCAGAGTGGGTTCTGACTCAGGGCGTCACTGAACCAACAAGAGCTGAGACAATTCTTGTCTGCTGCTCACAAATGGGGAGCATGTACAGTAAATAATGGTCAGGGAGCCACTGGGTGGAAATGACCATTGCACAGTGTGGTTCCAGTTGGATATGGGCAGGGAATGCATCCTGACTAAGACCAAAATCTTGGATTTAGTTTAGTTTAGTTTAGTTTATTGTTCTAGGAATTACTACCTTTGAGCCAGAGGCTCTTTTACAAAGGTTCTACGTCAATTAGGTACAGTACAAAAGGTTACATAGATAACTCAACAATTTGTGTTGTGTCAAGAGCAAGAAAACATATACAAATACATATCAAATCACTTGTGCAAAAGGACATGAGATATCAATAATCACATTATTATTACAAGAAAGAGGTCATGCCAGATTAGGAGAACAAATAGGGAAAAGTCCAGAACAGAGAGGTTAAGAAAGGTGGGGGAGCAGACAATAGCAGGAGAAAAGGTTTCCCAAACATGTCTTTGTCAAATAACGGAACAGGGTGGGTAGTGAGAAAATAGGAGGTTTAATGAGGGCATTCACAGGAGCTGGAGGTGGCAAGGTGAGAGAAAAGCCTTGATTTGAAAATACCTAGAGAGGTGGAGGCAGTAATATGAGTGCTGAGGGCATTTAGCCAGCTGGGGGCACGATAGGCAAATGATCTTTGTTCTTGAGAAGTCCGGCATCGGGGGACTTGGAGAGGCTGGTGTTCTGATCTTCTAGTAAACGGGTGCTAGCGCTGGCATAACAGGTCTTGGATACAGGGTGAATGAGCCCAGAGTGGATTTTTTTGCCATCAGGCAGGTAAGGTACTTTATCCGGTTTGAGAGTTGCAACCAACCTGAGGCAGCATAGAGTTCACATGTGTGGGTACGTCGATGTGCACCAGTGAGCAGCCGACAGGCCTTATTTAGGGATGTTGTAATGCGACTAAGTGCTGTAGTAGTGGCAGATCTGTATATAACTAAGCCATAGTCAACGACTGAGATGGTAGAAGATTGGATGGCAATCCTCAATGCAGAATAGGTAAGAAGCTGTCAGTTCCGATACAGAATCCCAATTCACTGATTAATAGTTTTTGCTGTACTACCAATGTGAGTTGCAAAGGTTAGGCCTTGATCAAAGTTGATTCCAAGATATTTGAAAATTGGCACTTGTTCAAGGGTATTTCCCAGGTATGTATTAATGGTGAGTGGGACTTGCCATTTCTTGTTTTGCGAGTTAGAGAAGAGCATGGATTTAGTTTTTTAGTGGTTTAGAACCAGCTTATGTTCAAGGAACCACATCTCAACTTTGGAAAAAGCATGCTGAAGGTTGAGGCGTAAGAGGTTCGGATCTTTATGAGTGGCAAGAATCATGGCATAATTGGCATAGAGGATTAATTGTTCAGGGCAGGATTTGGGGAAGGAGTTTAGGAAAAGGCTGAAAGGAGGGGCCCAGGATGGATCCCTGGGGAACTCCTGAGCGAACCGGTTTTGAGTCTGAGAGAACTCCAGCTACTTTTACAGATTGAGGCGCTGAGCAAGGTAATTTTTACCCAGTCACCCAGGACCCTCTGCCGAGCCCTAGGAATAGAAGTTGTTTGATAAGTAGGCCATGGTGAACTGTATCAAATGCCTTGGTTAAGTCAATGTAGACTGCTCCAGTTAGGTTTCCTTTGTCCATGGCATTGTGGATTGCTCCTGAGAATTCAAGTAGGGCAGTCGATGTGCTGTGCCCTTTCCTAAATCCATGCTGCTGAGTGCATAGGATGTTGTGCTTTCCAGGTAGTCTGAAAGTTGGACCGCCACTAAGCGCTCAAGTGCCTTAGAGAGAGGTGGTAGTATTGATATCGGGCGATAGTTACCAGGCAGTGACTTATCACCACTTTGTGCAACGAGTGACAACTGCAGCCTTCCATTTCCTAGGAATTGCTGTAGCAGAGGGAGATTGAAAATTTTGTGAGGGGAGCAGTACTTCCTCCAGAGTGAGGGACAGAAGTTTAAGGTCAATAGTGTCGCTGCTTGCTCGGGACTTAGAAATGGCCTTCTTTACATATTTATAGACTTCATGTGCCTTTACTAGTTTGAAATGGAAGGGTGGTTTGGTTGGAGAGGCAGTAGTAGAAGTAGAAATTGGAGGGTCAGCATCAGTAGGGCAGACTTCAGGAAAATAGGTGAAGTGCTAAGGAGCCATCTGGCGGGCATCAGAGTAGATACAGGGGTGGACCAAAGGTGAGCCATTATTAAGGAAGGAATACTGGTTGCCACAAATAAGTGCATTAGGCTCAGGGGGAAGAACACAAGGGTCAACGGGTCCAGCTGGTTCAGTTCTGGGGCTGCCCAGGCAGTAAGGAAAAAGAGGCTGGCCTACAGAAAATTCAGGAAGACCAAGAGAGAGGTGGATCGGGAAAATTTCCTAAGGTTGGCTAGTGAGGCAAGTAAGAAAGTCTGGTGAGCAAAGGCACAGAAGGACCTGTAGATAGTTGAAGGAATTAAGAAGGGGGAGAAGGTGTTCCTTCACTATATAAGTGAGAAAAGGGACAAGAAAGAAGGGATTGTTAGGCTTAAGAAAGGGGTGGAGTGGGTGAAGAATAATGAGGGAAAAACATAAATACTAACTGAATACTTCTGTTCCGTCTTTACCAGGGAAAAGGACGGATCAGTGTCTTCAGGAGGGAAAACAGAAGCAGGGGGGAAGGGAACTGAGATGTAGTGATAGAGGAGGATAGAGTGAGGGAAGGGCTGCTGGCATTGAAGATGGACAAATCACCAGGTCCAGACAGAGTACATCCAAGGGTACTAAGGATGCTAGGCTGTGTCCACATCGGGGAGTGAACACAGAGATGGCCTGTAAAGGTACTCTGTGGAACCCCCTCTGCTGCACACTCTCGCCTGCCTTCATGGAACTCCACATCGGGGAGTGGACACAGAGAAGGCCTGTAAAGGCCTATTCCAGCTCTCAGCCTACCTAGAAGGGTGTTTACAGGCATCTGTTCTGGGACTTTTAATCTGCCAAACACTACCGATAGACTCTGTTTCTGTGCTTTTTTTCTCATGCTTGTATCATTTTGGGCATTTCTGGCTGTTACCTTAAGGGACTTTGATTACCTGTTTGTATTGCCTGCATTTACCTGTCCTGCACTGTAGGTGGAGGGCAGCTGACCTAGGGGCTCATTCAGGGTGAATTATACTCTGTGGCTGTAGTTTGTGTGTCGTTAACCGTACATAGTGATGAATATCTAGCTAGAGTTTTAAGGTCTCTTCTCTATCTTACTTTTTCTGATTCTTCCCCTTCACCATTACTGTCTCTCTTCTCTCAGACTCCTGCACATGCGCAGTGTGAGCTAGCAGCTCCTCATTGTCTGTCTTCCCACCGTAGAGTGTAATCTTAAACCTCTTTGTTCCTTCCTTCCTTAGGTACTCTGTGGACCCCCCTCTGCTGCACACTCTTGCCAGCCTTTGTGGACACAGAGAAGGCCCGGGAAGGTAAAGGCCCATTCCAGCTCTCAGCACACTCTACAAGGGTGTTTACCCATTGACGGTTTGCATCAACTCTCCAGCTACCCCCACTCAAGGCCGGCCCTCATTTTATTGATGTCACTGGTCATTTACATCAGCAGATAATCAGTCATTGCCACCAGGAGGCAGCACACCCTTATAGTACCTTTGTGCTTCCTCCCTGCCTGAGATTCAATTAAAGTACCTTATACTCTGGAATCAGTAGCCCTACCACTGTATGAAGTGACCAGACCATCTCTCTCCCTTGCATTATTGCATTGTAGACATGGAAGCTCTCTTATTTGATTGAGTGTACACAACAAGTATACATTAATGGAATACTGTCAGCTAGGGAAGGAACTTACAGGGGTGTACCCCAGGATTCAATCCTGGGCCCCCTGTTGTTCCTAATATATATAAAATCCACTACCATCAAAATAAAAAGGAATAAGATTTACTTGTATGCAGATGTTATGGCCTTAATAGGTAGAGCAAAAGACATGGAGAGTTTGCAAAAAATCCTTCAGTTAGATTTTAACATCCTGCAACACTGGTTATTAAGCTTAAAGATGGTACTTAGTATAAAGAAAACCCAGGTAATGATGTTTAATCCAAAAGGTAAAAAATCTCATAATCAAAAATTGAATATACAAACATCAGATGGACATACTTTGGAAAAAGTTACGTCTTATAAGTACCTAGGGGTGTATGTAGACAACAGTCTTACTTTTTCTGAGCATATAACCAGTGTTGCTGGCAAGGTCAATATCAGAATGGGTGTGCTTAGAAGAAGAACTTCAATTCTTCCTAGAGAAACCAGAAATAGAGTGGCCTTGCAATTACTTTTACCGACATTAGAATATGATAGTGTAATATACCATCATGCTTCAAAGACTCTATTGAACAAATTGGACAAAATAAAATATAAAATGGACAGATATGTTCTAAAATGTCCCTATTTCACACATCACTGTAGTCTCTTACAACAATTAAACTGGGATTCCCTTGCAAATCGCAGGAACAAAAATGTGTTGGGCATAAAGCATATGTAGAATATGAAGGAAGTACCAACGTAATAAACTAATCACTCACAAGCCTCACCTAAATACAGTCTGAGGGACTTGAAACACAAATGTTTGAAAATCCCTTTGGAGGTTAATATCTATAGTAGCACGCAAAGAAGATTCTATTTGTCAAGACTGTGGAATGAAGTAGATCCAGAAATTCTAAATGTTAACAATCTAGGACAAATTAAACGATGTTTAGACTTAGTTTGGGAAGACAAATTTATATGTTATGGTCCTTGTGTATAATGGTTTTTAGTTTCTTCCTTTGCCTTCTCTGTAGAATTTGTATTGTTAATGCTAATTTGTCTTTCCTAACTAAGCCTTGGACTTGGTCTGGGAAGTGAAATGCATATGTAAATGACCCCTGTGTATTATAATGTTTTCTGTGTTTTTCTCCCTCTATCTCTATTAACAGAATTTGCATTTTCCCAATGCTAAATGTTTAATGGTGTGTATATTCATCTCGTGAATATATTTCAGGTCTGTTTTGCAGTAAATTGAAAATGAGAGTCCATTTTTTATATGAATCTCCACTGTTTACATGTTTCTTATAATATTACATATATATATATTGCAATATGTTTTAAATGTGTAACTGTGTATTATATGCTATAACATCTTTGTGAAATTGTGTAGTAAGCTATTTACACTTCTTGTGAAACCGTACTCTTATTACAGGACAACTTTGGAAAACAGGGCCTCACAGTCCTAAAAGTTATTTCCTGTTAAAAAATAAAATTTGTTATCTTATCTTATTAAGTATCTTAGCCCCTTCTTCTGGCCTTTCATCACTATGCCTCGCCTTTGGAGCCTACTATTGTTCATCTGTAGCCTACCTCCCCTCCTTCATTCTCTAAATGTCCTCTTCCCACAATATCCATTTGCTCCTATCATCCCATGTACCTTGTGGTACCTCCAGCCTCACTGAGCAGAAGTGGCTCACCCCTCTTCAGTAGTCCCATCCACTATCTCTTCCCCTACCCTTCCTCCTCCTCCTTCCTTGTTCATTTCACCCTTTCCATTCCCTCCCCCTTCAGATATTGCACACCCCCAAAATGCAAACTTGCTAAGGCAGACCTTCTTTGGCATGCCCTACTCCTTCTCCTACCAGGAAACATTCACCCTAATCCTGGGCCGGCTCTTCCACGCTCCCCCACTAGCAACAGGATGCATGGGGCTTTGGCTCGCTGCAATTAACATCTGTAGCCTGCAAAAAAAAATCACCTTACTCCAAGGGTGGCTAGCCTAGCATTCCCCAGACATACCGGCCCTATCTGAGACATGGCTCTCCCATGACTCGGCCATGACCCTACCTGACTACTGTCTTTTCCGTGCCTGTCCTTCAGCCTAGGACAATTTCCCACCCTCTGGAAACTAGCTATCATCACCCCTATTTTCAAAAGTGGTGACCACCTGTCTCTCAATACAGTAACTATTGTTCCATCTCCCTTCTCCCTCCCCTTCCCTTTTCTCTCCAAGGCCCTCAAAAAAACAGTGGCTGATCAGCTGATGGACTATCTCTCTAAACATAATCTACTGTGCCCTGAACAGCATGGTTTCCTCCAGGGCCACAGCACCACCACTGACCTCCTAGAATACTCCTCCTATATCCATGGTGCACTCAAACATGGTCACCTTCTGGGGTTGGTGTACATTGATCTCACAAGGGCATTCAATATCATTAATCATGCTATGCTTCTAGCATCCCTGCCCTTCCTGGGGCTCTCAGTCAAAAGAATAACCCGGTTCAAAGGTTACCCCTCAGACAGATCCCAGCAGGTGAAAATCAACTCCATTCTATCAAACAGTTTTCAGGTCTGTTCAGGAGTACCCCAAGGCTCCATCTTGGGACCCCTCATCTTCAGCCTCTTCCTAAACTCTCTCCCCATCTCGTGCCCTGGAAAAATTCTGCTCTACGTGTATGACGTGATCATCTTCTGGAGCCTCCCCAGCCCTGATTCTCTCCAGCGTGCCCTGTGTTTTTTTTTTCACTAAAGCTGAGACATGGTTCAGTTCCCACTGCTTAGTTTTAAACTAAAAGAAAACATAATCAATGATCTTTGCCCACTGTCAGAGTCCTCATCATGACTTCCCACTGACCATCATCAACTCACTAGGATCCCCATTTGAGCTGACTGAGTTGTTCAAATATCTAGGTGTCACCCTTGACAGGTCCCTCACCTGCCATGCACATATCCAACAACTATCCTCCATTATCAACTCCAGACTCGGGCTTCTGTACCATCACAAACACTGCCTTCCCCCAAATGGCTATCCATCTGGCCATTACATCTTCTGTCCTCTCCCTGGTAGATTATGGCACAGTCATCTACAGCACTGCTGAGCCCACTGCACTGCAATGCATCAAAGTCACACTCAACAAAGCATGCAGATTGGTCACAGGTTGCGACAGATGGACACACTCCTGTGATCTCTACAAGTCTGCCGAATGGTTACCATTTGACGCCTGTCTTAGCTACCATACTTGCCTCCTGGTCAAGAAAATCCACCTTGGTCAAGCCCTGCCTGGTCTGCATAGCCTCATCCAACCCGCCCCATTGGTCAGAACCTCCCATAGTTCTACTGGGACCTCCCTACTAGTCCCCCACTGTAGAACTTGCCTTGGTCAAAGAGCCTTTTTATACAGAGGCCCCTGTTGGCTCAGCATCCTTCCCCCATCTCCCTGCAGCCCAGGATCGGTCCCTTCAAGACTAGTTTCAAAGCTCTTCTGCTAGAATCTTCACCCTGTGACTGTCTCTCACACTCTCTTTCTCCTGCACCCCCACTTGTCGGGGCTCTGTAATATAACTCTACCTCATAAATGGTATGCTACATATGGAAAAAAATGTGTATTCCTGTATTACCTAAATATTATGGATATTATGGATAACGCTGGGTCCTCTTCTCCCAAAGACTATTGCTCTGTATCCCCATCTGTTTGGTTTTGTGCATTGTCTTTCTTTCCTGATCACTGTATTTATAATACTGTATGCATAATTCCATTCCTTGTTTTTTCTCTTGCTTCTGTTATCTGAACACCGTACTGCTTAATACTATATGTAAGTTCTTATTTTTGTTTTACATGGAGCTATGTCTATGACTCAAAGGGTTGTAATTCCAAATGTTACTAAATAAAAAAATAAATAAATAAACTAAAGGAACTAGCTGAGGAGCTGACAAGGCCACTGGCAGACCTATTTAATTGTTCACTAGAGTCAGACGTGTTACTGCAGGACTGGAGAACAGCACATGTAGTGCCCCTCCACAAAAGCGGTCCCAAGGATGACCCAGGGAATTACAGACCAGTCAGTCTGACCTCTGATGTGGGCAAGCTTTATGGAGACCATACCAAAGGAAAGGTTGGTGGAATATCTGGAGAAGCATGGTCTCCAGGATGCGAGGCAGCATGGATTCATGGGGGGGGGGGATCATGTCAAATAAATCTGATTGACTTCTTTGACTGTGTCACTAAGACAATAGACAGGGGCCAAGTGGTAGACATCCTCTATCTTGATTTCAGCAAGCCCTTTGACTATGTGCCCCACAAAAGGTTGATCAGGAAGTTGGTGGATCTTGGGGTTGGGGAAAAGATGGCCAGATGGGTGGAAAACTGGCTGAGGGACAGAACCTAGAGGGTAGATGTGGGGGGGGGGGAGTTATCTGGCACCAGAGCGGTAACTAGTGGGGTCCCACAGGGCTCGGTGCTGGGGCCTGCGTTGTTCAATGTCTTCATCAATGACATTGGGGATGGCATTAAGGGCAAAATGTGCCTATTTGTGGATGATACCAAGCTCTGTGGGAGAGTGAGCACAGCTGAAGGGATACAGGACCTACAGGAAGATCTGGAAAAGATGGGGGAGGTGGTCCAGGATCTGGCAGCTTGGCTTCAATGCAAGAAATGCAAAGTTATTCATATTGGAGCCAAGAATCCCAGGACTGAGTACTACCTGGGTGGAGTCAGAGTATCTGCATCAGAAGAGGAGAAGGACCTGGGAGTGATGATCACTAGTGACCTGAAGCACTCCACACAGTGCAAGAAAGCAGCAGCAAAGGCAAACAAGATGCTGGGATGCATATCTAGGGAGATCAGTAGTAGAAGAGAGAATGTTATACTACCCTTGTACGGGTCACTGGTAAGGCCGCATCTAGAGTATGGAGTTCAGTAGTGGTGCCCACACCTCAAAAAGGACATTAACCTGCTGTAGAAGGTTCAGAGGAGATCTACAAAGATGATAGCAAGTCAGCAGGATAAGGCAAACGAGGAGAGGTTGAGAGCACTGAACATGCACTCCCTGGAAGACAGGAGAGAGAGAGGGGACATGATTGGGACCTTCAAGTAATTGAAAGGGATAAATAAAGTTGATAAGGAGAGTCTCTTTAAGCTGAGTGGCAACCATAACACAAGGGGGCACAGTCTTAAGCTGGAGTGTGGGAGGTTTAGCAGGGAGATCAGGAAGCACTTCTTCATAGAGAGGGTGGTGGACACCTGGAATGCGCTGCCGGAAGAGGTCATCTGATGGAAGACAGTGGGCAGCTTTAAGTGAGGTTGGGATAGGCATAGGGGGAAGGTAAGGATCATGGGTAGGGAAGATGGGAGGAGTGAGGAGGGCGGGCAGGGACATTAGCTCAAGCTGTGGACCCTGCAATGCAAGCAGACTTGATAGACCAAATTGCCTTCTGCTTGCTTCTTCATATGTTCATAAGGAGAAAAGGCTGGTAGATTACTAGCACTGTGTTTGAAACAAGAGTACCTCCAGGTGGATTTTGGCTTTGTAACAGCCAGCTTCAGGTTTAATTACTAGTAATGCTAAGGATGTGTTAGAAATATTTAGGGTTTACTATCAATCATTATATTCCCCCCACATTTCATCTTCCTGCATAGAGCAGCAAATGAGTCAGTTTTTGAATCAGGCTCACTTGCCCTCCCTTACTCCTGATTTGCAAAAGCAATTAAGCAGCACAATTACAGAGCAAGAAGTAAGTCATGCCATCACTGCATTACCATTAGATAAGGCCCCATGGCTGGATGGCTATACAGCTTTATTTTATAAAACCTTTAAAGATCCCTTGATACCATTGTTAACTAATTTATTTAATTGCTGGAATATGTCACCTGTGCAGGACAAATCCCTCTTTGAAGCCCGTATAATTTTATTGCTCAAGCCTGTAAAGGACCCCCTTAAGTCAGAAAGTTATCATCCAATTTCGCTTATACTTAATGATATTAAAATATTTACAAAAATCTTAGCTAACCATTTATCTAAAGTTTTGGTCTCACTAATCAGCCTGGAGCAAGTGGGGTTTATTTTGGGATGACATGCTAGTGACCACTTCAGAAAACTTTTCCATTTAGTCTCTGCATCCAGGTACCCCAAGGCAAAAGTGGCCTTGGTGTCCCTGGATGCAGAGAAGGCTTTTGATAGGGTGGCTTGGCCCTATTTCTTTTTTGTGTTACAAAAATACAGACTACCACCAGATTTTATTCAAAAAATAAAGGTTATTTACTCCTTCCCTTCTGCCAGGATAGTGTGCAATAATAAAATATCTGATCTTATTTGGCTCTCTAGTGGGACTAGACAGGGGTGTCCCTTGTCCTCTTATTTATTTAATTTAGATATATAGCCCTTGATAAGCAGGTTGAAACTGAGTGATTGTTTTTCTGGCATCACAGTGGGGGACTGGCAATATAAGATCTCAGATTTTGCGGATGATCTCTTGCTGCACATAACTAATTGACATTTTTTTCCTCTTGTTGGCCTTTGAGCTCATCACTCAGTTCAGTTCTTTCTCTGGGCATAAATTAAATAAAAACACAACACTTGTTTACCCGCTGTCTCCAGCATGTGCTAAGGCCCAAGTTTTACAATCAGGTTTGCAATGGGAATCTAAAGCACTCACTTATGTGGGTATCAAAATATCAAGCAAACTATCTAAATTAAAGGCGTTGAATTCAGATCCCTTAATAAAGTCATTTGCTGAAGATTTTCAGCATTGCCCCTTTCCCTATGGGGAAGAGCGAATGTTAATAAAATGACAGTTCTTTCCCATCTCCTTTATCCATTGTCGATACTTAACTTGTTGTTACCCAAAAGATGGTTTAGTGTGCTGCACTTCTTATGCTCTAAATTCTTATGGGCTGGAAAGCCTCCCAGGAGACCATATGTGAAATTATGCAGAATGAGAAAGATGGGAGGATTGCAATTACCAGAGCTATTTTTGTATTATTTGGCAATACATGGCTCCAAGTATTTTAAATGGGGAAAGCAGGATAAGGGTGATGATTGTTTACCTGACTGGGAGGTTATTGAAAGGAACCTATTTGGGAAATACAAACTTGCTCCAGCCTCATTATTCTTTTCGGCCTGCACTAGCCTTCGAAAAGAGCTTAAAGATATCCATGTTGAGTGGGAAATGGTGGCTCATTCCCAGCTATGTAATGTATTTGGTATACCGTCTCTATGTGATCTTTCCCAACCCCTTATGAATAACCAAAATATGCATTTTGGTGAAAACCTCATCTCCGCTTTCTTTGCCCCCGGCAGTGGCAACTGTCCAAGACCTGACTTCCAAAGGTGCCCTACTAACCCACACTAGACTTATATCCAAGTATACATTGACTCCTAGAGAATCTTTCAAAATAATTCAGATACGAGCATGTGTGTCTCGATTCCTTGGTCCACCCCACTGGAGTTTCCAGGCTGGACCTTGGTTCCGGGATTTAATTGCTATCGCCGACCATTTTAAACCTATATCTGGGCTTTACAAGGACTTGTGTTCCCGTTCTTGTAAGGCTATCCACCCTGGCTCCTTTTACTGGAAATATACTTTAGCTATAGATCAGTCTCCCACTTTTTGGTATACTATTTGGGACAATATACATCACTATGTAAAACAAAATAGGCTTCATTTAGTGCAATTTAATATACTACACAATTTATATCTTACACCAACCCAGTTATACAAAATGAAACATAGAAACATAGAATTTGACGGCAGATAAGGACCGCTTGGCCCACCCAGTCTGCCCAAATGCATAAGAGTTCATCTCCTAATTGTGATTCTTGTGGGGACAAAGATGGATCACTATACCATAAGCTTTGGACCTGTCCTATGGTCAAATGCCTGTGGAATATGGTGCAAAACAAACTTCAACCGGCTTTTAATTATTCCTCCTTTTTCACACCAGATGTTTGTTTGTTAGGTAACTATTCAGCAATCACTTCCTTGATGCAAAAACATCATATGGCAATGGTGGCCTTAGTTACCAAACTTATTATTGTATGCCGCTGGAAAAACAGCTGGCACCCCTCTTTTACTGAACTGTATCAAGAATTTCTATCGACTCTAGCAGCGGCACGGGTGGTAGCTTGGTCCAGCTGTGCTTGGATTAAATTTGAGAAGTGCTGGTCCACATTTTACTCAATGTTGGTAGCTTTGTAATTGGGTTGCCAGTCTATCTGATGTTTTGAACATGGATCTTTCTTTTTTCCTTTTCAGATCGCTGAAGTAAGTCACACCAAGAATGATTGGTGCTGTTAACTATGAATGAATAACAGTAAAAAATGTCAGCACCCAGTCAGGTCATATTTAAAGTACTTTATTTTAACAAAGTGAACAGTGCAAAATGTTCTGGCTCACTGACATAATGTCAAAAAGCAGGCAGGCTACAAAAAACAACCTTACATTTTGGCTAAGCACCTGATGAAGCTTGGTGCTCAGCCGAGTGAAAAGTAAGATTGTTTTCTGTAGCCTGCCTGCTTTATGACAATATGTCAGTGAGCCAGAACATTTGCTCTGTTGCACTTTCTTAAAATAAAGTACTTTAAATATGACATGACTGGGTGCTGACCTTTTTACTGTTCCTTTTTCTTTTTCGCAGATATTTTCCTACTATCTCTTCAATGAACATCTCTCAATCTCTCATGGGCAACAGCTCATGAATTGTCACCCCTACCTTTTTCTTCTTAGGTTAATCCATATAGGGACTACCCCTTATTGTGCGACTGCATGGGGAGGGGTGGTGGTATTGGAAGGGGGGAGAGATGGGGAAGAGGGTGGTATGGGGTGTGATATTTTCTTTCTCTCATTTTGCTTTTGTTTTTGTTGTTGAATGTACTTGCATTACATGTATGGAACATATTTTCTTGCTGTTGGTTGACGATGTACTGCTGTTTGGTTGTTTTGTATTGTTACTCATATTGAAACTTGAATAAAAGATATTGAATTGCAAAAAAAAAAAAAAAGATTATTACATCATGTCATGAACCTGATACCAAAGATATTCATAATAATCTGGTAGGTGACTGTGATGGCTGGCAATTTCACCGCTCCACCCTAGTTGGGATAGTTGCCTCAGGCACTACTTGTCCCAGCCTGGTAAACCGATTCCAGTGATCCGAGTCTTCTTCTGAACCCAGGTTACTGGTACAGGAGTACAACATGATTCTGCTAGGCCATCAGGCACACCTGTTCTGTTTTTTTTTTTAGTTTTCACCACGTACTGTACCCCGATGAATGTGCCTGTTGAGCAGATCTCTACTGAAGAAACTATGTAATATTTTATATGAGTTTATTTTGGGATTTGCAAAGGCATGTTTTGGGGACAACTTTCTTCGAAAGTTATATGATTACCCTAATATAACTTAAGAACAATCTTCAAATACAGTAGATTACAGTGTTGTACCCTGAGTGGATCAAAACTAGATTTCTCCAATAAAAGGGTACCAAATCTTTCTGCCCAGTTACATCCAGTGCATAACAGTATAGTAGACCCCCACTATGACTGAAGACATGTAAAGCAGACAGCAACTTATGTAGGAAAGATGAAAACTACTAGTCAAAACTACATGCAATGGGCCCTAAATAAAAAAAATGCTTCATATAACATGCAGTGGGGTTGGGATTTCAGGATAATAAAGTCAGGCAGACCACAGCTAAAGTGCATAAAAAATGCCAGGTGGCATTTATCATTTTATTTTCCTTTCATAAAATGATCAGTAGTTGAACAGAATTCAAGAAAATATTAGTTAGTTCAGCAGTTTTCAAGTCAGAAGTCACTGTTGTGCCCAATGGCACACATACAGCTCCATTAAGTGCAAACACACGCTCTTGCATCAGAGGTGTTATACCTCACACAGTCATCTCTCCACTGACACCCTATCTAACATTTCTGTCTCTAGTGGAAGCTTTTATATCCTTTGTGATTACATCATAATTCTGAGGGGAATTTCCATTTGCTGTGGCATTACATAATGGGGAGTTTCCATATTTCATTTAGTTTAAGGCTTGCTGGCACTTTAGTTTATATTTTTGGGAAAAAGGTGAACAAGGGGACCAAGGACATCTATCCCGTCACTGGGCAGCTTCTCCTGACAGAGGTCACTCTGTCACATACCTCCCCACTTAAGAGGGCAACCAACCTAAGGTTGTCCGATACACAGACCTCCAAAACAAAGCTTGCAACAACCCACTCCTCATCCTCCCTAGCACCTTACAACCGCTTGAACAGGTCTATTCCTACAAATACCTTGGGGTCACCTTCGACTCAGCCCTCACCTTTCATGCCCACATAAATGCCTTGGCATCCGCCACTAACACTTGGCTTGGCATCCTCTACCGCCACAAGGACTGCCACCCACCCGATGCCCTCCGACTTGCCATTATGTCCTCAGTGCTGTCCCTTGTGAATTATGGCCTGCCGGTATATGGTGCTGCTGACACCACTGCCCTCAAAAAGATTCACCTCATCCTAAACAAGGCTTGCAGACTAATAACCAGTGCCCCCAGGCTCACTCACACATGTCAACTCTATGTCAAGGCCAATCTCCTTAAACTCGATGAATGACTTCGCTACCAAACCTGCCTTCTAACAAAGGAAATTCTGCTCAGATTTTCCCCTCTGAGGGTGACTGCCTCCATCCTCCATACCCCGTCCATTGTCTCAACCCGAACCACCAAGCCCACTCTTCTGGTTCCCAGTACTAGGACCACACGGGCTCAGAAGTCATTCTGCTACAGAGCCCCATCCTGGTTTAAGTCCCTCCCTGCATCCATCTCCAAGGCCCCAAAAATCACTGCCTTCAAATCTGCCCCTCGTAACCAACTGCTTAACACCCGCAGTTGCACCTGTCTCTAATAGACACTCTGCTACTGTCTTTTTTGCACTCAACAATGCCATCTGGGCTGAACCTCCACCTCACCCCCCCCCAACTCCCCACCGGCATTCCTGCCCTTCTGTTGGTATCTACATGTGCTAAACTTTATCACCTGAAATGTCTCTAGCTGCTCTTTGTATAAAAACAACTGTGTAATCCTCTGTCACTCAATGTCTTGAATTTCTGTAAATGTGTTACACTGTATGTCCTCTCTCTTATGAGGTACCTTTGAAAATGAGCCTCTGGCGTAATAGGTTGTAAATCCAGTTATACAAATAAATAAATAAATAAATAAACATACCCATCACAACCAGGGAATATGGTGGAGCTCCAGCCCACCCTTACCTGGATGCTCCACCCCAGGGTCCCTTAAATCATTCTAGTAAGGATGCAAAGCATATAAAACCAGCATTTGTCAATGCCGAATCTTTGCTTGCTGGCATTGGCAGTGGTAGTGTAGAAGTTACAGAGCTGCGTAATAGGAATGGCAGTGAAGTATTGAACTGAAGCCAACCCCACCACCACCCTGCAGAGAGTGACAGGCATTGGGGTGTGCCTTTGGGTCGTCAGGCATAACGGCCATGCCATTTCACCACACCCCACCCTGCAGACACTGACAAGTGTCACATGTGTGCCTTTGGGTCTTTTACCTTATGCTAATTCCCATTCCATCAGGAAATACGGTGAGATGGGTATGGTATAGGAGAATGGGATGAAGTTTTGGGCCGAAGAGTCCAAGGCATACCTCCATGCCTCTGACTGGCTGCAGGGTGTGGAATGGTATGAGCATTACAGGCAAGAATCCCAAGTCACACCCCTGATGCCTGTCATTCTCTACAGGGTTGGGCATTATGGTTGGAAACCCTAATACCTCAGGCATTCATTGGTATTTTCACTCCAAATTTTCAACATGGTATTTTTGTGACCCCACCTCATGAACAGTGGCAATATCAGTTTGTTAAATAAAGCTCCTTATGCATAGCGATTACGTGGTATTTAGCACCACAGGTGCAAAAACATTCCAACAGGATGTAAAAATGACAGCTGTACTGTTCACGGGAGGTGTAAAATGGCAATGTTGCAAATCTGCAGTAAAAATATTAAAAAACTGGTGAAGTCAATGAGCGCAGTATAGAAACTGTGCAATGCACACCCAGAATGTAATTAGTTTGGGATTTTTACAGCAGATTGTCAACACAGGCATTTTGGGACTCCGATCATGAACAGTGTCACTGTGATTTTCTTTATCTGTCCGAACAATGATTCCCCACAGCAACCACGCATCTCTGCGCTGAAAGTGTGAAAACATATTTCGCCACGCTAGAAAATGACAGCTGTACTGTTCACAAGGAAGTGTGGAAAATGCCACTGGTGAAAATCTGGACTGAAAATATTACAAAGACATGAACTTACGAGGTGCATGGAAACTGCACATTGCTCACTCGTAACACAGTCACTTATGGACTTTTGTCACCAAATTTTCAACATAGCCATTTTAAGACCTCTGCTCATGAACAGTGTAACTGTGATTTTCTTAATCTGTCCCAAACATTGCTTTCATGACACCAACTGCACCATTGTGCGCCATATGTGCAAACACATTTTGGGTGACATGTGAAAATGGCAGCTGTACTGTTCATAAGGAAGTGTAATAAAATGGCAATGTTGAAAATCTGGAGGAAAATATTGAAAATTCGCAAAACTTATGAGAGTGCATAGGAACTGGCAAGTAACGACGCTGCGAAACAGTCATTTTTAGGATTTGTTCACTAAATTTTCAACATAGCCATTTTAAGACCTCTGCTCATGAGCAGTGTCACTGTGATTTTCTTAATGTGTCCCATACATTGATTTCGCACACCAACTGCGCCACTGCGCGCTACATGGGCAGAAATACGTTTTGGGTGAGATGTGAAAAATTACAGCTGTACTACTCATAAGAAGGTGTGGTAAAATGGCAATGTTAAAAATCTGGAGTAAAATATTCAAAATTCACGAACTTACGAAGTAGTGTAGGAACTGCGCAACGACGCTTGTAAACAGTATTTTATTTTTCACCAAATTTCAAATAGGCTTCTTGAGAGCCCACCTTACGAACACTGGTAGTGTCTTGTTGCTAATCAGTCCAGAAAGGTGATTTCAAGCAGTGACTGCGAAATCACCCTTCAGGCCCGAAACGCCATGACAGTGACAGCATTCATGAGAAGGGTCCCAAAACTGCATGTTGAAAATTTGGTGCAAAATTCCAAAAATGCCTGAGATATGCAGCAAAGTTGAAAACCCTATCTATCCCATTATACAGCTTACCGGGCATTTCCTCAGTTCAAGGGTCGGCTTTGAAGAGTGCAGACGATTCCCCGGGTCCACCGGCGATCGCTGCACCAAGCTCTGGAGGTAAGTATAGGGTGAGGGGGTGGGGAGGCAGGTGCGCAGTGGGGGGTTGTGGGGATGGGCGGGAGACTGCAAGGGAACGCTTTCTTTACAGGGCTTTAGACTATGTGGACATTTGCCACGCTGGTGGGCTCAGCGTGGCAGCTGGAAAGAGTATTTGGGAGGTTGGAGCCAACAGGGATTGGGCACCCCTGTCAGGCTATACACACGTAGCCACACTGGGATGGGCACCCAGTGTGGCATTTGGAAAGTTTTTTGGTGGGGAGTGCAGCACAGCCGACGGGGATTGGGCACCCCGCCAGCTATACAGTGTGTGCGTGGGGGCGCCGAGCATGCAGCGGTGTGTGTGTGTGTGTGTGTGTGTGTGGTGCAGAGCTGGCATGAGCAGGCGATATTCGATCGCTACTCACTGAAGCATAGCTCCCCTTTCAACTGTATGCCACTGCATTTTGGAGCTGTCTTAGCTCAGCAGGCATTGGAGAACTGCGGCCATGCCTGCAAACACACTGACTGAATTGGAAGAGGGCTGCCACACCTTCGAAAACTCTGATGATGGCACTATGTTTCTTGCACATGCGTGCAAGCAAACATAAAAACTATACATTCTTTAACCCTGGGGCTTTTATCCTTCAGTTAAACATAGTAAACATCTATGTTTAACTGACATACGGTCCACATAACATCCATCTCTATACACATTACATATTCGTGCCCCTTTTCATAAGTACTCCTAGTACCTGTTTTTAAGTTACATCACATTTTAACAACAGCAGTACATCATAAACCTCATCCTTAAACTTCAGCAAAAGAGAATAGTGACATAGATCAAAAAGTGTAGAAAGATCAATAGGAAAAGAGAGAAATCACCCAAAAGTGGCCAACTCAATGGACATTGGAAGATACAGTATTTGAAAACATTAGTAAAGAAAGATTGCTGCAGCAGAGAAGGAAAACCAAAGAAGGAAAAATAAATTGTACATGATATACCAATCCACCTTCCCACCTTCTTGGAAGGGGATGGAGCTATGGCCCTCCCTCATCCATAAGCTCCACCCCAGGGTCCCTCAAACAGGTGTTTCACAGTATAAGTTATCATTTCAAACTTTTCCTAATCTGTCTTTACCCTGGGGCTGATATTCAGCAACTTTACTGTACATTTGCACAACCATCCCAACTAGCTACCTTAATGTACCCATACATTATCATCCCAAGCTTGATACATTTAATAAGGAAACTGTATTTATCAGCATTGTACCTCTGCATTCATTTTTATCCATTCTATGTATGAGGTCAGGCAACATATATCAATAGGTTACAATATTTACCTCAACTATTGAATTCTTCTAGAGATTACCTTTTTCTACCTCAGCCCACAGCTCTCAGAGGTCTTCTTGTACCCATAGCTGTACTCCGTGTGTTCTCTACCTTGTACCTCCTAACATGTAGTGGTTCTTTCCCTTTTCCCATGGTTGCCTTCTCCTTCAGCCTCCCCAGTTGCAGGTATTACTCCCCATGCGTCTGGCAGATACACTTAATTTCACACACCTGCTTTCTATGTACTCAGTTATCTGGTGGTAAAGACCTGGCCAAAAGAAAGATGAGGTTAGCTCCATCAGTACTTTCTCAGTTTGTAATGGTTTGTATTGGTTGGAGCAGACGTTATCCACAACCACCTCCCTGTATGCTACTGGTACCACTATCCTAGCACACAACCTTTTTGTCTGGGGGTTAGGTTTAATGGGATAGAGGGTCCCAGTTTATATTCAACCCACCACAAGGGTTTTACTTTTTGTGAACCAATATCCCTACCTTTCTCCTGATCTTGGATATATGAAGCCAACTTGGCTATGTCTGGGTCACCCACCTGTAACTTTCCCCATGCTATACTTGGGTCACTGCATTCAGATTTCTGATTATGTTTAACAACATTCAGTGGTACATGAGTCCCTTCAGCCCAGCTGGCTTCTTCTTGCTTGATAGCAGTCTTCACCTCAGGTAATGCACAGACAGTTCCATCCTTACCTCGGGACTTCTCTGATATCACTGCCTCACCATCCTCAATCCAGTACATCCCAGGGAACATGGGCAGGATAGGAACATTCCGACTTGAAGCACTCCCTAGGGGCTTCCTCGGGTTCCCGTTCCAGGATCTCAGGCCCTTCCCCTCTGGATAGGTCCATGGCTTGCTCCAAGTGAGTCCTCAGCTCCTGACATCTGAGCTTTGCTTCCCTCCAGCATTGCTCTGCATCCAGCCAGCATTCATTCATCCAATGCAGCAGTCTCCTCAAGTTCACCATCTGGTCCCATGGTGCCTCGCCCAGGTCACCATCTCCAACCAAGGTCCTCATCTGTTCCAGCATTGAATCTGGCACCATGCACTTCTTTGCATGTATCCTGTGATGCCAGGTCTGGCACCCCAGACTGAACTGCCTCAGGATATCTTGGACGTTCAGCCAGTATCCCACTTCTGACAATTGGTGTTAGAAGTGGGATTCAAACCCATGCCTCCATGGGAAAATATTAGTTAGTTCAGTAGTTTTCAAATCAGAAGTCACTGGGTGCCCAATGGCCCACATACAGCTCCATTAAGTGCAAACACACGCTCTCTTGCATCAGAGGTCTTACACCTTGCACAGTCAGCACTCCAGTGACACCCTGTCTAACATTTCTGTCCCTAGTGGAAGCTTTTATATAATTTGTGATTACATCATAATTCTGAGGGGAATTCCCATTTGCTGTGGCATTACATAATGGGGAGTTTCCATAGCATGTGACGTAACATAATGGGGAGTTTCCATATTTCATTTAGTTTAAGGCTTTCTGGCACTTTAGTTTATATTTTTGGTAAAAAGTCGAACAAGGGGACTAGGGACACCTATCCCATCACTGGGCACCTTCTCCTGACAGAGGTCACTCTGTCACATAACATACTAAGGGCTCCTGCTATTCTGGATAGCACAGCCTCCACAGCCCCCCTCTTGACAAAATGCAAATAGCCCTAATTGCTTTGTAGCCTGGTGCATGTTAATTCTCTCTTGAGGAGGTGATACAGTACTAATCCTCCCGGGCACCAGCATTTGCCTTGGATTGTTTACTTGTGAGGAAGTGCAGCATCAGCTACATCTTGGAAGGACCAAAGATGTGCAGCAGAGGTGCAGGGAGGGCTACAATAAACCAAGTGTGATTAGTCGGGTGAATCACCATACTAGAAAGCAACAGTGTGGAGGTAACAGCTGACTGCCCACTGTTAAAGATAACTGTGAGACCTTTTCTGACTACATAGGAGAAAAAGGAATTACTGTGGCTTTTTGCTGATTTTTTTACTTTTTATTTGGTCTGTCTGTTTTTAGCGGTCGATGTGATTTAATGAGACAGCTCCTTCGCCGCTTTCTGTGTGATAGTTTGGGAATTGCATTTTTTGTCAGGCCTTGGGCTGGCTTTAAGTAATTATTCCTCAGCCAACATCTGTTCGAGTTACATATTGTAGTGAATCCACACCACACAGTGATAGACAGTGCTAGCTATTCTTGGTACCACCATGACCAGGCATGGATTGATGGCTTTGACCATTGTAAGCTTTTCCGGCCATTGAGGCCTTTTTGTACAAGCAGCAAGACTGGCTAAGTACATTAGCACACGTGACCCAGCCATAGAGAGGTCAAGAATCCTGAAGCAAGTCCCTGTACCGCTATTAAAGGGCTGAGTCACTGAGAATCCATTATCATATTTCACCATATCTTATCTTCTGGGAACCTGTAATCTATCCAGGGGACATTAAAAAAAAGGAAGACAAAAAAGCCATAATAGAAGATTCAGAATTACAATTTTCTGAACTCAGAATTAAAAAAGACTGATTATTTGAGACATAACAGTTAATGCTGAGCATTTTTAACAAACTAACAAGAAGTAAATAAGAAGCACAGGAAAGTATTTACTCTCATATTACCTGAAAATATAAATTAATTAGTGACTATTGTTATTTTAATTCCTAGATCTCAAAGAATTGAACAACAGACAATCTTAATCACATTTTCAAGACTTATCATATTTATTCACTGCTATTTAGTGTGTGTTTACACTGGTCTCTTTTATCTGTATATTTTCTAGTCAGGCTTGTTTGCACTTTTTGGCACTGGTTTTGCACTTTAATATGCATTTTACCTTGCTTTGTTTTGCACATTACAATGTAAACATGTAGTGGAAGAATCTTAAAGAATGGGGGTGCATTTAAGGAGGAGTTGCAGATAACCACCTCAACACCAGTAGAACTCATAAATAACAAACACACTTATGCTGAAATAGTAAAGCAAAATTTGGATGATAAAAGGATTCTAATAACAAAAAGAAGATATTCAAAGAAAGAAAACAAAAAAGAAGCTCAATAAAAAGGAGAGGAGAGAGTAAGTTTAAGGATAGAAACACATGAAACAGCAAACAAGAAATCTAGGCACATGGGATAATGACAAAGTGGTTAATGACTCATGTACAATCTAATACATTAATTATAAAGGAAAAAACAAGAAATCAGTCCCAAGAAAATAGTGGATTTATTTTAAACAGTTGCATCATTTGAAGTACAATATTCTCAGGATGATCAAGGAAAACAGGAACAGGAGGGAGGAGAAGGAAAAGATGAAAATAGAGGTGCCAGGCCAGTGGCACTGAGGGTTGAGGCACTGGATGCCACACCTCACGCTATGCCGGTGACCCGGGTTTGGGAACAAGCTCGGGTTGTTGGGGGTTGGCAGGGGAAGACTAGGACTGAGCATCAGGAGATAGCTCTCCTAGTCCTGGGGTGGGCTGGGGAAACTACACCACACTGTGGAGGCCCCTTGGGATGCCTGGAGGTACTGCATGTGATGGTGTGACTGGAGGGGGGAGCGTGGCAGATGTCTGCACGTATGTGCGCAGACGTCATTGCACGTCCATGCTCCCAATGGGGAGAAAAAGTAGAAAAATGGCTGGGCGTGACCATGCAGCTTGATGGCCACGCCCTGCCATGCTGGGAGGACTTGTGTGGAATCACACTGGGGGGGTCTGGGGCCAGTCTGGATGGACAGGGTATGGGGAGACCCTCCAGTGGATTGGCGATGGCCATGCCAGATCCCCCATCATGTGAGTGAGCCTGGTGCTCTCCTGGCGGGCAGGGCCAGTGGCTGGATGCCCCCACCAGTAGTCGCCGCAGCAGGTGAATAAATAAGAATAAGAAAAAAAAGATGAAAATAGAGTAAAGGGCAAAATATAGAGAAAGGAAATAAATTAAACAGGGTGGGAAAAAGTAACAAAACAGAAGAACTCCCACAAATTAGGGCAAACTTGGGCTTAAATAAACCCATTGTAGCAGTAAATAAATGGCAAGAGAATAATAATACAAAGAAAGCTACTAACCTTTCTCCCAAATTGCACAGCATTACAGTAGAAAATATACCAGTAAAAGCATCAACAGAATCAATATTTCAAAAAGAAAAGGAATTAAGGGAAACAAGGCTTGATTTGTTCAGCCCATTAGAAATTCCATCAAGGGAAGAAATTATGCAATTTAAAGAACAAGGGGAAAACCACATTTCAATCCTGGCATGATCAACAAATATAGTGTTTGACAGATTAGATAAGGAAATAGAAAAGATAGAATTAGACTCTGAATTTTTGAAACAATGTCCCGATTATCTATCTAAATATATGCTAAAAGATTTAGCCCATCCAGTAATGGCCAATGTAGTCCTGCTAGAAGCAATACATGAACTAAAATATAGAATGGATTGTTTCTCACAGTATACAAAACAACAAGTTAACATTATAACTGACAAAACAGAAGAGATTGAAAATAAATGGGTGCAACCGAAATAAGACTTTTCTACAAGAAACATGCCAAATTCATTTTTGGGTAACAAACAAAGGAATAATAATAAGGCAAAAAAGACTAGAAAGGGAAAAGAACAAATAAAAATAAAGGATGAAGGAAAAAAGAAGAGAAGGAAGACAAAACAATGTACCTTCCACCCCTACCTTTAATACCCAAAATAAAAAAAAATACGACACCCGACCAGAAAAATCCAATGGAAAGTGAAAATAAAAGAGATGCCATGGATCAGAATAGCCAAGAAGTAATAGAAACAGGTAGATACCTTAAAGAAAATATAATACGTGAGAGAAAAGAGGGGGAACCAAGAACAACAGTACAGCATCTGACAAAATCATGACTGAAAGAACTATTTCTCTGATAGGAACTGAAGTAGGATTAAGACTATTTGTAACATGGCATTAGTGAGAGAGGTGAAAGGGGCACCATCGATTGGCGCAATGGCATCACGGGACCCAAATCGTAGCGGGCATTAATCCACAACATATGCCGTGCCCGATAAGGCAGTACTAAAAGCAGCCAGACCCCCAGCTTAGCAGCACTGGGCACAGGTGGTGAACGAGAGCAAGAGAGGCAAGACAGGCACACTCAGAGGCAGATGAAGTAGCTGGGCGCAGGAAGGGACCCCACCGGAGAGCCAGCAGCAGCACACCCAGCCGAGGTGGGAGACGCCAGCATTGGATCAGTCAGCGGCAGGCAGGAGGAAGTGAGTGCAGGTGGTATGCTAATCCCAACCAGTCCTCTCATCGTGGCCATCGAGTACTGCACCGGAAACCTCCAGAGGCGGGTATGGTGATAATACCTGCACAGAATTGCAAAAGTTCGGGACACTTATGTCGGCCACAGTGAGTTCTGTAGTTGGAGGTAGTGCAACAAGTCACCGCATAACTATGTTGTGTACCAGTTTTTCAAAGTGCAGTTAAAGTTGTGTACCATAGCAGTGCCTCCGAGTGTTATGTTCCGCATCGCACTGTGGGCACCCTCCTGGCGCCGCCACCAACCCGCGGCCCATGTTTCAAGTGCATTAAGCCACTCCAGCGGTGGCATCTAATGCGATTGATGCATGGTGGGGCAGTTGTTCACCCTCGGCCTCGGGCCACAACCCCCCCAACCATGCATCAATCCAGCATTAGATGACACCTTCGTTGTGGCTTAATGCTTACATGGAATATACAAAAAAAATCATATGAGACCTCAGAGACACTATTAGACCTGATTCAGCATTTGTGTATGGCATACTTAGGTTTAATTGAAGCAAAAGAAAAAGTACTGTTGGCCAGTAGAGACTCTCAATAAAGACCTACCAGTTTATATATTGGTCAAAGCTATTAGAGTTACAAAACAAACATGGGCCAATTATACAAGATTATTCTGCCTAGGTCTGGAATTAGCCTCACCTGCAACATGGAAAACCATTATAAGCAGATCACTCAGAAATATAGGGATTGGAAATAAAATAAAGAGCAGTACATTTGAAGAAATAGTAACTAAGTTAAAATGGAACTTTAAAAATGAGACATGTACTCTTTCTATATTTGTCATAGAAAGGTTATATAATGACGACAATAAATTATTATTGTCATCTATTATCACCCTGCTAAAATAGAATTGTGGAATTAACCTGGGCATGAATTATATTGAGGAAATCAAAAGAGTTCACCCATATGGAATGGGCGATCAGATTGACCTAAGTATACAATCAGCAAATCTAGCACAACAGATATTAGATCACTCAGAAAAATTGAATAACATTAATGTATTGATAATAGATATGAATAATATATGTGCACATAATGGTCTTCCAAACATAAATCTGAATAATTGACTATTTGATTGTAATAGGTCAGATTCTACAGTGGAAGTTGTAGCAAAAGAGAACTCTAGCACATGGAATCTATTACCTTAGAATATTGCTGGATTACGAAGCACATTTTTGGATGAGGAATGGGTGACTCATATACAATTATCAGATATTATATTATTTCAAGAATCATGGACCCAAGAAAATATAGATTTGAATGGTTACGCTGCAGTTTACTCCCCTGCAGTTTGAAGTTTATTGCAGGAATAACTCAATTGAGCAAGTTCATTCACAAGGAGGTCCTGAGGACATGAAACAGTTAAATATACAGACAAGGCAAATTATATACAACTAGTCGAATTCCAAGGATAAAGTATAAGATACATATAAAAAAGCACACAAAAAAATGTAGCAAATGTACAACTTAATAATAGAGCATACCGACTGCATTGTAATAAGAAGGGGTAGCAACATTCAAGGACATGGAAATGAATACATATGAAATGAAATAAAAGAGGAAAGAGTGTGAGAAGGAGAGAGGAGAAGGACAGTTGATGGAGGTCCAGGAAAAGGAAGAAAACAGTGTTCAGATAGCAAGGTGTGAATGGATCAGTGTGGCGAAGATGAGGAGGGGGAAAAACATTGGGTATGCAGAGGAATAGTGAGGGAAAAGGGATACTGATTGTGAGACAGTGGTCAAAGAAGACTAGTGACAGCAACATGTTTCCTTTGATTTGGTTGCAGCTAAGGTTTTAAAGGAGGTGACAGAGACTAGGCTGGGAGAGTTTGAATACAGACTGAAGCTGATTCCAGGCAGCAGGGAGGGCACAAGAGATGGCACATTTACCAAAAGAGGTATGAATCCTAGGCACCTCTAAGAGGATAAGGTTAGACTTCCTAAGGGAATAAAAACTGTGGGAGATGCAAACAAGGGAGGACAAATATTCTGGGAGTTTGTCCAATAGGATTCGGAATGTTCAAGTACCCGAATGGATCAGACATCTGGTGGTGAGCGAGGTCCACCTGACAGCTGCATACAGATTGCAGTGATGAGTACGAACGGGGGAACTGGTTATAAATCGTAGGGCATGGTGACAATGGACATCTAGTTTGTTCAAATACACAGCAGGGCAAGAATTGTAGATTATGTTGCCATGCTCAATTAAGAGGAGGAATGTAGCCTGGACGAGCCTGATTCAAGTCTCAGTTGATAAAAAGGACCTATTCCTTAAAGAAAAGCCAATTCTAGACTTCAACTTACCAATCAGATAGTCAATGTGGGTGTTGAAGGTGAGTTTATTATCTAGCCAAATGCCCAGATATTTGAATTTGAGGACAACCTCAAGAGGCTCACCTAGGGAGGTAGAAAAAAAAACTCATTAGGAGGGTGGAAGGTGGAGGAGGAGGAGTTTTTCAGGGTAAAGATCATTGACTTCATTTTTTTGGCATTGAGAAGGAGTTTAGTGTTTACAAGGTTCTGTTTAAGCTGTGCAAAGTCAGCTTGTAGTATATTTCTTACATCGGATAAAGTTGAGCCAGAGGCATACAGGACTGTGTTGTCAGCGAAAAAGTGGAGTTTGGATTTGGTGATCTTTTTTTTTATATTTTCTGTTTTTGTCACTTTTGGCAACCAGTCATCACCCCGGTCATGGACCCCCCCCACCCAACTTCCACCTCCAATTTTTGCCTGCATTCTCCCGGCACCCCTGGCTTACCCCCAGGGGGTGGGGTTGTGGCACCAGGCCCTTTAGTGCCACAATCCTGGTAGCTGTCCAGGAAGAGCCAACTTGGAGGCTAATTGAAACTGGGGGCAGGCTTCATAGAGGCAGCTAGCTGTGAGTGTTCTCCCCTATACGAGGACAGGAGTGCGCAGTGATGACCAGTATCTGCCCCACCCCCAACATGCTGGCATCGGTGGTGTGGTACACCCAGCCTCTGCCAGGTATCTGTAGTGCACTGGACATACTACCCACCCTCCCCCCCCCTGGAGAAGGAGAGCAGTCGTAGGATGCTCAATCCTTCCCCTCCAGCCAGCCCTCCACCAACCAGGTCCATTCCCGAACCCAGGTCGTTGGTGCTACAGGTTGGCATCATGCCCCTCCACCAGCAGGCTAGCCAAATTTGGTGATGTTATAGTCAAGGTTGTTTATATAGAGGAAAAAAAGGACAGGACCCAAGATAGAGCCTTGTGGAACACCCCTTGAAATTGGGAGGGAGGTTGAGAAAAGACAATCAGCTTTAACTTTCTGAACCATCCCTGACAGATAGCTGTTAAACCACTTGGCAGTGAAAGTAGTGGCTCCAATGTTAATAAGGCTGCTGACAACTAGGTTATGATCGACCGTGTCGAACACCTTACTAAGGTCTAAGAATATGGCATCTGTGGTCTTTTTAGAGTCCAAGGATGTGTCATTGGTGACTTTGGCGAGGGCGGAGATAGTACTGTGTTTGGATCGGAACCCAGATTGTGCTGGGTTGAGGAAGGAGTAGGTTTCAAGATGGTGTCTTAGTTAAGAGTAGATCAGCTTTTCAAAGATTTTGGAGAGGATTGGAAGGATAGAGATCGGCCTATAATTGTTTACGTCAGGGGTCACCAGATTTAAATAAAGGGAGGATGTGTGCAGATTTCCAGCAGGCTGGTACTGTGGCCGAGTCACCTGAAAGACTGAATAAATGGAGGATGGAGGGAGTTAAATAGTAGTAGCCAAGTTTTAAAAAAAGGCTTCAGGTCATCTTTGCCTCCACTTTTCCTGGTGTCTAAGTTAACGAAAAGATCTTCACCTCTTTGAAGGAGACCTGATGCAACTGAAAGGGTAAGGTGAAGGAACAGAGTTAAAAGGACCAAATTTGGGAGAGCCACTGGAGGTCTTGCCACCCACATCAAAATAAGAAAAGGGATTACAGTAGTTGAAAAGTTCAGGGTAAAGCCCCATTACCTAATGGTAATCTTGAAATAGGATCTTGTTTTAGTAATACTTACAAATGTATATATTTATTTATTTCAGATTAAGATTAATACCTTTGAGCTGTGGACTTATTTACAAAGGCTCCAAGTCAGAGGAAAGTACATGACATCATAGATCATTGACAATACAAACAGTTGAAGACACAAGTTAACATCATTTTACATTGGAGTTATACATCATTTTACATTGGAGTTATAAGTGCAGCTACAACACAAAACAAGATTAAGAGGACAGCAAGCGATAGTACAAGTCTTACACTTGCGGAATAACCATTAGAAGCAACACTACGTGAGTATGATAGAAAACTTAGGTGATATCAGGGAGTAACACGATACAGGGGAGCTCCCAGTCAGACTGGGAGGCAGATTAGGTGTAGCCAGGCATGACTTTATCCAAAGTGGGGTGGAAAGAGGGAGAGGTTGGGGGGAAGGGGCGGGAGAGGGGGGTATGGGGATATATTCCACCTAAACAATGTTATACCTATAGTGATACAATTTGGAAATAAATCACTAAAGATTTAAATGATGCAGGTGGCAAATATCCAGCCAGTACTCACATCATAGCAGATTTTAATGCAAGACTAGCCAAATATGATTGTTTAGAAATCTTTGATTCAGTGATAGATATCAGGGAGGTTGGAATTAGAAAGAGCTTGGATAAAGTGACAAATACATAGGGAAAATTACTTCAGCAATTCATTACAGAAAATGCATTATTAATTGTAAATGATAGACTAAAAGGTGATGAATAGGGGAATACTACATATCATTCTGGACATGGACAAAGTGTAATAGATTACAAATTTTGCCCTTCAGAAAGTTATCCATATTTTATATCCATGTCAGTTATAAGGACATCTGAAAGTGACCACAACTATTTAAGCATTTTTATTCGCACAGGGTATGATGCAGCAGTAAAGGAAACTGAGAAGACTCCATTTGCACAGCTATCCTCAAGTGGGGAAAGAAATTGATTAGGGCAAAAATTGACTCAGATTCAATAATTGACATCTTAGATAAATGGTATGAGGATACTGAACTTACTAACTTAAATGAGGCAATTAATCTGACAGTATTTTTGGATACATTAATCATCTCAATAAAAATGTAATTGACAAACTATATGTTAAAGATAATAATAGAAACTATATAAGAATGTGGTTCGATAATGTTTGCAAAAATGAAAAACATACGTTAAACAAATTAATCAGGTGGACAAACACCTACCATACAAGAGATCATTTCAAGAAATTAAATAAGACAAGAAAACAGTATAAACTTTTCTTAAAAAAGCAAAAAAGGAAACTCAACAAATTAAAAGTTGGAAAGAAATGTATGAGGAGAGAGAAAGAAGAGATCACAAAGAATTCTGGCAACTGGTGAATAAAGGGCCAAATAATTTTCAACTGTCGGTTGCAGTCCATGGGCCCGATTCCAAAACAACTTACGCATGGTGCAAGGTGCTTCACGCCAGATCCAGTGGCGTAAATCGTACCTTGTGCCATGCATTTTGCAAGTTGGTATTCCAAGTTGCAGCTTGCGCCATGTTGCATGCGGGTTGCACCAAAGGTGGATTATGCCACCCTCTATGCCTGCAACCCACTGCAGCATGGCACAAGGGTGGGTTATGGCAGCAACTGCACCCTATTCTTGGAGGGTGGCTGCAGTAACCCACTAACACCATTCCCAAGACCCACTATGGTGCTGTGGACTTAGACCAGCATGGAGGTGATCTAATGGACATCCATCCTTGCCAACTGAGGGATGCCCACTCCACAGCACCATGGAAAGCACATATCCCTGCTCCACGTTCCCCTCCCAGCAAGGTCATGCACCCCACCCCTGAATGTTGGGGACCCCGGGGTCCATTTCTCACACTGCCCTCCCCAAATACATGTGCCACCTAGCCAGCCCCCCAATGCCCCCAGGTGGTTGAGGGTGCATTTTGAGGTGGAGGACTCTGGGGGGGCAGTACATCATGGGCTGTTACTTGCAGCACCCAGGTCCATTGTGCCATTCCTGTGGCACTAGCCTGCAGCTGCTGCAACTTGCAGGACATAGGTGCAAGGGACCCTGCCTGTCTTGGAATATGGTGTAGGGTCCCCAGTGTAGCGCTGCATGGTGCAACTTGCATACGCCCATGACTTGCGCCATGTGACTTGGAATTGGTCCCCATATTTCCAAACAACATTGGATGACATTCTTTAAAAAGATCTTCTATGAGGCCTCCAATATATAAACAGATATAGGGGATCTCTTTGAAGAATGGAAAATAAAATAAACTCCAATAATTGTTTCAGAGAATGAAGTAAAAGAGGCAATTAAAATGTTAAAAAACCAAAAAGCATCAGGCGCAGATTTACTATCACCAGAAATATATGAAGAACATAGTGATTGTTGGACACCTGTATTGACTAAATTTTTTAATATATGTCTAAAAGAAAAATGTATCCCATCATCCTGGACAAAAAATATCATTGTTTCATTACACAACAAAAGGTTTAGTTTATGAACCCTTAAACTTTAGACCAATCGGCCTTCTAGATGAACGTTCCAAAATATTTACAAAATTACTATTGAATAGACTCAACATTTGGTTGAAACAAAAATGTCCACTTTCCAACTCAGAAGCAGGATTTAGGGAAGGATACTATGTCACTGACAATATATACTGTCTGCATCATATCCTAGAAATATGCATCCGCATCAGAAAGAGCAAAGTATTTGCTCTTTTTGTGGATTTTAATGTGGCCTTTGAGTCCATAAATCGTACTACATTGTGGAATATGTTAATAAATTTAGGTGTTGAACCCTAATTATTTCAATATATCTATTATATACTAATATTCTCACAGCCATTTGGACAGATAACAAAGGAAATCTAACAGAATATTTTGAAACTAATAGAGGGGTTAAGCAAGGCTGCTTGCTAGCCCCCACTCTCTTTAATATTTATATTAATTTCTTACTTACATATCCTGAATTTTCAAATATGGACTCACCCAAAATTGGAGACTATTCATGTGACATTCTAACATACATGGATGATATATTGCTGTTATCTTTATCTTATTCCAGTATGCAGGAAAAGATTAACAAATTACATGAAATATGCCAGCAATCAGAATTAAAAATTAATCTGAGCTAAACAAAAATGGTTATTTTCTCTAAACAAAAAATGAATAACTCAGAAAAATACTCTCTCTCTCTCTCTCTCTCTCTCTCTCTCTCGGAAATAAAATACAAAACACAAAAGAATATGTATATCTAGGGATTAAATGTTCATCTAATGGCCTATGGTACTCCCATAATTAAGACCAAATAATAAAAATAAATAAAGTTATGAAGGTCGTTTTAAAATTTAATATCAACTGTGGTGAAAATAGTATAATTCCTGCACTTAGAGGAATAGAGACAACATTAAAAGCAATCCTTCTTTATGGAACAGAAGTATGGGGATATAAAAAAGTCCACATCTGGAAACCCCATTATCTGCATTTTATAACGCTTTATTAAAAGTTCCAGTAACTACATCTTCAGTCATGGTAAGATGAGAACTGGGAACACTACCTGTGGAATCTTTAGTAAGATATAGTCTCATTTCATACTGGTTAAAAACTATAAATGACTCAGATGATGTTTTTACCTAGGGAGTGCCTCATAGAAAAAAATAAAATGGTTAACTAAAAGAATACAGTCCTAATGGTTAAGTGTTTTATTAGACACACTTTATAAAATAGATCTTGGACATCTATGGAATGACTATGAAAAAGGAATAAATATTTCAGTACAGTACAAAAAAAAACATTAAATAACATCTGTTCTTTTATTATAAGGATCAAGATATACAGGCAATAAGAGCACAAAAGTGTACACCATTGTTCAGCAAAAACAAAATTTCTCCTCAATGTATAGAGGATTATTTATTTTAGCAATGCCAAAGCAAAGACGTTTAATAACCTGGGCTAGATTTGGTCTGTTAAATTCCAAAAACATTAGCTATAATAAAATCTATAAAAACAAGGATCAAATCCATAAGGAATGCCCATGTAGTAATGGAATGATAGAATCTTTAGAGCATATCATCAAAACATGTCCACTTTACAATAAACAAAGGAATGTATTCCTAGAAGAGTTTCTTAAAAGATACTCAGACACTACATTCAATCCCATATTTATATTGTTACACCCAAGAAGCCTGGATGAAATAATAAGGATAACAAAATGTTTGGCAGCTGTTGTGAGCTGGAAAAAGAAATACTATAGTAAATATTCAAAAAATGTAAACTATTAATATATTGGAAATACAGGAATAATGTAAAATTTGCACTATTGTACCTATAAAAACTGATATACTGGATTACTTGTATTATTTAAGTCTGACTCTGTATTATTTTAGTATTTTTTTTTGTAAATTGTAATGGCCTTACGTGTGATTAGATGATACATAGCTGCATAATACAAGTACTTAAGAAGTGATGGCAGAACAAGGCTTTTAGTCCACCCAGACTGCCTAGTAAACTGGCTATTTTGTATGTGTTGTCTCATAGGCCAACCACCTAACAGGATTAGCTCTTCTCCCATCCTCTGCCACTTTTTCCCTTACCAGTCCCCTTAATCTGTCCCTCCTGACCTTGAACTCATTGATCAGCACTGCCTCCATCACCCCCTTGGGCAGCTTATTCCACTGTTCCACCACCTTCTCAGTGAAGAAATCTTCCTGACATCCCTCTTAAACCTTCCACCCCCCCCAACAGCAGCCACATGAAGAGAAACAAGTGAAGTCACTGCTGAGTGGTAGGCCAGCTGGACTGAGTAGAACACAACAGGAAATGAAACAACCCAGGCTCTGTGCTGTATTTTTTAAGTCAATTCTGTTTTGTAAGTACTGTACTTTCTGCACTTCACTCACTGAACATACCACAATAGAAAATCCAGTGAGAACCACATTAAACCCACTGCCATCAGAGGAGCCACATGAGGACAGTGAGGTGGAGACACGTTTCTGCCAAAGCATAGAAAACAGCTGCAGCAGGGAGAAGAATATGTAAGCTATATAACCCACAATAGGGCATGTGTTTCTAGAGAACTAATGCATGACCCTGGTGTTGGAAGACACAGGGCTAATGGCCAAGTGCTTTAATTCTCAAGAAACCCATGGTCTGTAGTGGGTTATTGTGCTTATAAAGTGAAAAATATTTTATTAATAGTAAAGGTTTTATTTTATTTTAGTTAGGTTGTTGATAGTAGAATATGTTACTTTGTTAACAAAGGCTGTTTGCATTTAAATGAATTGAGGAAGTGCATTTATTTTGAAGAAACCTATGTCTTGTTGTGGGTTTTTGTGTTTAAAAAGTGGAAACATTTTTTATTTTACTGGAAAAAAGGTTTTATTTTCATTTAGTTAGGTGGTTTCTAGGTAGATTAGGGCAGATTAGTTACAAAGCATGAAGTTTCTGGGCAATTAATCAATAGTCAGGTGATAAATTTTAACCAATGAAGATGCTAGATTTGGTCAGTTTTCTAAACCCCATTTTATAAACAGGGATAATCACAGCTGAGAATATGAGTCATTTGAAAGATGTGAAAGTGAAAAAATATTTGTACTACACAGAGCCAGTGCTAGGCACAAGCCAACCAAATGGCCACTTGAGGTGCCAGCACAGAAGGGATGCACTAAATTAAAGGGTACAAGCAGAGATCAGCTTGAAATACAAAAAGTGTTAATTTAAAAAACAAAATTGTTGTTGCCATCTTTGTACTATATTTATCGCATGTTTACCTCCTTTTTAGTTGTGGGGTGGGACAGAAGGGGGGGTGGTGGGAGAAGTGAAGGTGGCACCACATATATTTCTGCTTGAAGCACCATTAGGTCTTAAACTGGTCCTGCTACTACATGAGGTGAGGGGAGAGTACAGAGAACAGCACCAAATGATAGACCAGACAGCACATATAGTGGTTATTACAAGTCCTCTGCATGAATCTTAGTCAGTTACAAGTGATGCATGCTATACTAACTTAATTACATTTCTCTTGCAAACAGTTTTTCTAAATCTGGTTTATTTGCAGTAGTAACATTGTAGGAAATGAATGAGCACTAATACTATGGGATAAGGTGACATGGCAAAGTATCTAAAAGGGAAACTTTTCTTTTTATGTTACTGTAGTGCAGTTTTCTTTATTGGTACGGTATGTTACAGTTTCCCTGACTGCAAATGATTTGTTGAAATTAAATTCTGTTAGCAGGAAAGAGTAATTTGGTTAATTAGTAGCATTATGTACTAATTTTGAACAGCACGTTTGAATCACCTTTCCACCTTTACTAAAGAAAGTCTCACATACTGAATAAGCATGTCATAAATTGTAGTAGCATTTATTTTATGTGGCTCCTTTTTGGGCCTCAGAGCCCATAATAAATGTGAATGCAATATTTTTTAATTCTGTATTTTTTTTTATGCAGGATAGCCCATCTGAGATGTAACATTTCATTTCCAGTGGGGTTCGGCTGCTGCCTGTTTCCACAACTCAGAGGAAATGAGCCCTGGGAGGTTAAGTGACTTGCCCAAGGTCACAAGGTGAGTATGGTGTGAAACTATGAACTCCTAGTTCACAAGATGATGCTCTAACCACTAGATGACACTGCCTCCTTTCAACAGTGGTAAGGGAGAACATACACAGATACTGACAAACACTCATTTTTGGGCAATGAGCAGGGGGCCAAATAATTGGACTTAAAACTGCTGATTTCAGGAACTAACCCGCACTGAACCTTCTTTGTGTTTTTTTTCAGGGCAGGAAGAAGAAAACCAGGGTCAAGGTTGGGACTGGGAAGGCGGGACTAGTGGGGAACCAGGGCCAATTGGGACAAACCAGGAAGCAAAGACTCCTGTATAAAATCACTTTCACCTGGCGTATCCCATTACACTTGTGGAATGATTTTAGGCATTGGCAGGTGTCCACAGGTGACAACAGGCAAGCATGGGGCTCTGCCACTCTGGTAAGGTAATGTACATTACCTGTTAGCTTGTGTTGCCAGTTTAAGAAGTTACAGGAGGCAGGGTAAGTAGTACCTGCATGGAATTAACAAGCAGTTAATGCCCATTGTTGGGAATAGGGGAAACACCCTATCTAGGGTAGGAGTACAGAAACTGTTTAGAAAGGGTAGAAAGGGGAATGTTCAGTAGTAAAGAGGCAGAATGGTATGGAGGGGTATACCAAAAAGAGTAAGGGGGCTGCAAGGGAAAAAGAGGAAGCTGGAAACACCCTGTTTAGGGTAGACCGATATGGTAAATACAGATAGAAGGTATAGGTGGGAAGCAACCAAACAAAAGGAAGGAGGCAAACGGGGAAAGGTACAGTTGATGATAGTAGATAGCAAAACATTGCACTGCATTCTGGGACTTGTGCAGTGCAATGGATGCAGACCTGCGGTTTCCCAAGAAACTTTCTGGAGACTAAGGTGTGACCCCCATTTGCATGCATCTCTCTGGGTTGAGGTAGGAGGTCACAGATCTCCAGACTGAGCTGGCTAGGATCCAGAGGATCTCTTCCCCTACCAAGAAGCAACCGAGTCTACCACCATTGCCCCAGAGGTTGCCTAGGAGAAGCAGGGCTGGCTGGACTGTGGTGAGCTCAGGGAGGGAGGGGGTGGAACATCACGTGCACATTCCTCAGCCTGTGCCACTACAAAATTCCATTACAGTTCTGTCAGGACAGGACTGCCAGGAGGAGGCACCTGCAGTAGCAGCAAAGGAGGATGTGTGGTCCTCCATTGGGGAGGCCTCAAGGTAGGAGGTAGAGGACCCCAGCAAAGGAGGAAGAAACTTCTTGTGGGAGACTCAATTGTTAGGGGGTATAGTTGGGAACAGAAAGGATGGAGAGAGGGAAGTAAGGTGTCTATCTGACAACATGGCTTGAAGAGATGGATAGCAGATCTCGAGGATCGCTAGGGAGCCAGGATGGGAGGGAGGTGGATGTCACTGTCTACCTGGGGACTAATGATTTAGCAAGAGACAGGGCTGGGATTGTGCAGGGAGAGATCAGGGAACTAGGAAGGAGTATAAGGCAAGTAGCACCACGAGTAACACCGTAAGGTGCTGCATGCTTACAACTCAGGGGGAGGGATGGCTCCATGAGTTTCAACTCATGGTTGAAGGAATGGTACAGAGAAGAGGGGTCTGGTCACATTGAAGTCTGAGGACCAACTTGGAGGGATATGTGCCTATACAGAGGTGATGGTCTGCATCAGTCTGGGAGGGGAATGGCAGTCCTCAGTGGAGGGTTTAAATGTTACTTTGATGAATATTTAAACTAGCTAAGTGTGGTGGTGGGAGAAGAAAAAGAAGCATAAACTCCTCCAACCCCACAGACTGAAGCAGTAGGAAGGGAGGACCCCTGGGGAGGAGAATCTTCCAGGGAGCAGGATAGAAACATAGAAACACAGATATTGAGGGCAGATAAGGACCGCTTGACCCACCTAGTCTGCCCATAAAAGTGGGAACAGCAGTGAAGAAGAGGACATGGATGACAGGAACAAAAGTTGCAAAAAGGGAAGAGACAAGGAGGGGGGACACAAGGGGAAGAAGGGGGATTGTAGACAGAGTGGGAGCAAGGTGTGGAGGGCCATGTGTGGAAATGCAAGGAATCTTCAAAATAAAATTCTGGACCTAAAGGCCATCATAGCAGAGGCCGACCTGGATATTGTGGTTATTATTAAGTCATGGAGCACAGGCAACCACGACTGGGATATGACCATACCTGGCTTCCCTCAGTTCAGGAAGGATATTGTGGGGAGGAAAGGAGAAGGATTGTTCTACATGTAAGGAGGGTATCAAAGCTACAGAATTGCAAGGAAACCAGTGGAAAAAGGAAGGGTTGTAGGTACTGTTGTTTGCCCTGGAGAGAGGTGCTGGAGCCACTATTTGTACTGGGATGATATGCAGACATCCAACACGGGGGAGTAACTGGATAAGGCTCTGGAAGTGAACCAGAGAAGGAGGAGGGTCCTGGACTTCAGGAGGGCAGCTTTTTAAAAAATGGGTGAATGTCTCAGAGACGAACAAGCAAGTGGATATGACCTGAGTGGGGTGAATCATAGAATTGTAGAAATCTGTTAGCAGTAAAGGACCCCACGGCCCATCCAGTCTGCCCATAATCCCCTACAGAAAGGCCCCCTCTCTCCCTTACCAGCCTACCCTCTGCCCATTAGGCCCATGTGAGTGTCCCAGGCTCTTTAAAAGTTGCCTACTGTATCCACCCCCACCACCCATTCTGGCATTCTGTTCCAAGGCCATACCTCCCTCTCAGTAAAGAACCCCCCCCCGATGTCCCCTCTTAATCTGCGCCTCTCTAGTTTGTGAGTATGCTCCCTAGTGGAATTGTTCTTACTCATTATGAAGATGCTGTTGACCCTCACCCTATTTATGCCCTTCAAGTACTTGAATGTCACCACCATATCCCCCCCTCCTCCATTGTGTAGAGGCCCAGCTCTCCCAGTATCTCCTCATAAGTTGTTTATTATTATTATTATTATATGACTTCCCCTGCAGCTCCCACCATTTTTATTGCTCTTCTCAGGACCTTTTCCAGCCTGCCCTTGTCCCCTTGAAGATATGGCCTCCAGAACTGGACCCCCATATTCCATGTGTGGTCTGACCATGGTTTTGTATGTTGGCAGGATCATCTCCCTCCTCCTGCTTGTGAATCCCCTCCCTATGCATGCCAGCATTCTAAGTGCTTTTCCTGCTGCTCTGTCGCACTGACTCCAGACTTTCGGATTGTCTGAAAAGGTTATTCCCCAGTCTCTTTCCTGATCTGTTATTTCCAGTTCTTCAAACCCAACCCGGTATTTGGCCTTCGGGTTATTGCACCCTTTATGCATAATTCTGCACTTTTTTGCATTGAACTGTAGCTGCCATCTTTCTGACCACTCCTCCAGCCTGGCCAAATCCTCCCTCATATCCTCCATCCCCCCTTCCACCGTATCAGTCCTAATACTACATATCTTCATGTCATCCACAAACAGACACACTTTCCTCCATAGACTCTCTGTGATGTCCCCAATGTGTATGTTGAAAAGTATGGGTTCCAACACAGACCCCTGGGGAACCCCACTCATCACCTTTCATTTCTTCAAGTGCACCCCCTTCACTACAACCCTCTGTGTCCTCCCCTCCAACCAATGCTCTACCCAGCTTGTGAGCTTGCTCCCCACTCCTTAGCTGTTTTTTCCTGATCCTTTTTTGAAAATCCCCCCACCCATTCTTAACCTCAATATCCCTCCGCTTGTCTTCCTCTTGCCGATTATGTATCTAGAAAACATCTTGTCCCACTTATTTACCCCTTCAGCTATTCTTTCCTCATTTTGTGCCTTTATGCCCCTCACCAGTTTCCCTGTTTCTCTTTGCTTCGCTTGGTACATTTCCTTATCCTCTCCCCCTGCTTCTGTTTGTATATCCTGAATGCTACTCTTTTAACCTTAATCTTTGTAACCATTTCCCTTGAGAACCATAGTAGTCTCTTTTTAGGATGGAAAGCATGAAAGAACAACCTCTGACCAGAACTGATAGGGCTGCATCCGAGGAATTTGGGGTAAAAATATTTAAAGTGCTAAAGTTATGAGCTTGCATTAGCAAAATGTAACATAGGCTCATAAATTTGTGGTTTTGTAATATTTTTACACCAAATTTTCAACACAACTTTGTTATGACCCTGCCTTATGAGGAAGGGCAGAGAAAATGTTCAACTCTTGGCCTAAAGGTGACTTTGTGCAGGGATCATTAAATCACATTTCAGGATGTGAAAAAACATTTTGCCAAGATTTGAAAAATGACAGCTATCACACTCATGAGGTGCTATAAAGATATGGCCATGTTGTGAATTTGGGGGGAAAATATTGAAAATTAACCAAAGTTACAAGCCTGCATTCACAACATTTAAAGTAGGCTCATAACTTGGTTGTTGTTTAATATTTTTACAATAAATTTTCAACATAGCCTTCTTATGAACCCACCTCATGAACAAGGGCAGAGAAAATGTTCAGCTACTGCACAAAAAGTGATTTTGCATAGTGACCATGAAATCACCTTTCAGGACAGATTTGCCTAATGGCAGTGCAATTGTTCATGAGGTGGGGCCCAAAATGTTTAAAATTTAGGGCATAATATGCAAAAATGGCCAAGTTATGGCACTATTTTGAAAACCCCATTGCAATACATTGAACCACATGCCTGTTTCCACAGTTCATGGTCTGGCTTTGAAGACTGAAGATGTGTCTGCAGTCCACAAAAGATTATGACACTGGACACCAGATGGGTAAATAAGGGCTAGGGGTGGTGGTGGGTGCTAAGTGGGAGGGTTGGGTGGGGTGCATTAATGGCTGCAAAGACATCGATAGATGGTTTTTGTTTTTCAGGTTTAAGAAAAAAATGGACCAAGGATTCTTGATTATGACACTGGGATTGGGCACCCCAGTGTCAGTATTATGTTCTGGGGGTGAGGTGGTGGGTGCAGAGAGAAGGGAGGGAGGGTGGGCTGGAGGGAAAAAAATATATTAAAAAAACACACACAGAAATAACTGTGCATGTGTGGTAGTGGATGAGGGGTTAAAAAAGGACATAGGATTTGTGATGGCAACACTGGAGGACTGGGCACCCCCAGTGTCACTGATATGTTTCTGGGGGGGTGCTGACAGGGAGAGTCGGGTGGGGGAAATATAAAAAAAAAATACAAAAAAAACACTGTGGAGTCCTGGTGGCAACACTGGGGGATTGGGCACCCCCCAGTGTCACTACTATGTTTTGGGGGTGTTGAGAGGGAAGGTTGGGTGGGGGGATATTTTTAATTTAAAAAAAATTGGTGATCACTGCAGAACACGGCACACTCCACCATATCCAAGATGGTCACCACACTGTACTGCACATGCGCTAGAAGTCACATATGTGCAAGATAATTCTGGTGGCCATCTTGGACATGGTGGATTGTGCAATGTTCCACTGTGACCGCCGACACAGTAAAAATAGTGCAGTGCTATTTCCAGTTGAGACAATAAGTGGAGTGCTTCATGGACACGTAGGTGACTGTGGTGCAACTCCACCATGTTGTTCAGTCGAAAGGAATGTGCTGAGTCCTTTTCTTATAGCAAAAGGTCTGCAGGGCTATGCCCACTGCAGCCCAATAAAGGAACACTAGGGGGAGGGAAGCAGGAAAAAGTCCATTCACAAAGGAGAGAGTCCTGAAAAAACTTGTGAATCTGAAAGTTGACAAAGCTATGGGGCCAGACAGGATACACTCAAGGGTACTGAGGGAGCTCAGGGTGTATTAGCTGCACCTCTGTAAGCCCTATTCAACAACTTTCAGGAAACAGGAGTTACTACAGTAAATTGTTAAATACAATTGACAACCTTACAGATCAGGGGGAATGTACTGATATCCCTGCAGTTTATACTGGTGTGGTATTGATTGATTGACTGATTGATTGATTAATTGCCTGATGTGTTTGTTTATTGACTGATCATGTGATTGATTTGTTCTGATGCCTAGGTAAGCCCATTGGCAACTGACCCTTTTTAGGTGTAACCCAGATGTACAACACAGCCAAGTGCCATTACTAATAACAATCAGTATGCATGCTGTGCATCATGAAATGCATTTTCAAGTATAGTACTCATTTAATAATTGTTTGAATCCTATTCTCAAGGAAGCATGCAAGTGACACAATCTCAAGATATGGGAGTATAGAATTTCAGAATGCTGACAATGAGAAGGAAAATAATTGTTATCCCATGACTCTTTTCATATCCAGGAATGGATGGCTGGATGTGAATCTAAGTTCCTGCAGCTTGTAATTCAGAATGAGCAAATTAACCAAACTAGATGGTGAGCAAGTACAAATGATCTTGAAAATTAAGTTCCCAACAGTATTGTAACACCTTGCATCAAAAGGAAGTCAACCTAAGTCAGTAATTATCTAGGAAGGATATGTCGTTTAGTGTGCACTAAGAACAAAATGCTGATTCTGCTCTATAAAGTTTGTAATGTACTGTAGAAGAGAATGTTTATCCATCAGGCTGATCATTGGAATTGCCCCACAATCAAGAATCAGGAGTAGGATACTGCAAGCTACTATTAAGCAGGCATCGTCAAATAATCATTTGTTTGTTTTGTAAAGAACAGCAAACTTTGAATAGACAGATTCAGTTACATAGTCAATGTGGGCATCAGAAGATTAATCTAGGAATACCCCAAGATACATAGAAACATGGAATCTGACAGCAGGTAAGAACTGCTTGGCCCACCCAGTCTGCTCATTTTGTTCTCTTCCAATACTGTCCACTGCAGACCCTACTTGATCTCTGGCTCCCTCCCACTCCACTCCCTTGCTTCCCAATAAGGTACCCTTGAGCCAGTACCATGCATGCTTGAAGCACACCACAGTTTTTCACCCCCACCACCTCCACTGGAAAACTATTCCAGGCATCTACCACTCTTTCAGTGAAGAAATACTTCCTCACAACTCTCTTAAATTTACCCCTGTCCAGCTTCATTGCATACCCTCCTGTTCTTGTGCTTCTTTTCCTCTGAAAAATACTCCTCTCAACACATATTTACCCCAGTCAGGTATTTATAGGTCTCTGTCATATCCCCCTTTACTCTTCTCTCTTCCAGGGTGTACATATTGAGATTCTTAAGTCTCTCCTCCTAGGTCTTCCTTTGCACTTTAGTTGCCCTCCTCTGGACTGCCTCCACTCTATCTCAGGAAGAATTTCAGATACTATTTATGTTCTTCCTGAGATGTGGTCTCTAGAACGGGACACAGTACTCTGGCAGGGATCTCACCAATGATCCATACAGTGGCAACACCACCTCCCTCATTCAACTGGTGATACCCCTCCCTATGCAACCCAGCATTCCAGTAGCCCTACCCACTACCCCTGCCTTGATGCATAGCCTTGCCACCTTGAGATCATCAGATATGACTACTCTCAAGTCCTTTTCCTTTTTGATGACTGTCAATACCTCTTCTCCCATACTGTACTCTACCTCTGGGTTTCTGTGCCTTAAGTGCATAATTTTGTACTTTTTCACATGGAAACCTAGATGCCATGCCATTTTTTTTTTGTACTCAGCCTGATACCTGCTTTCAGACAGCAGCTGATTGTGGTATTCATTGACATCATGGTACGGGGAAAGCAGATTTACTAACTAAACCTAATTATAAGTGTCTAATGCAGATGTGGCTTTACCCATGATAAAGTTGCTATTGAGTACTGTGAATGTTTAGAAAATTAAATTAGGGCAGACCGATTTTATTAACGTTGTCATATTTTATCAAATTTCTCAAAAATCTTTCCCCTTCCATAGTAAATTTTCTCTAGCCTTCCACTCTTGGTAAGTAGATTAAGCCATTCTTTAAAGTTTGGGGATCTCATATCCTTCCAGTGCAGAAGTATGATCTTTTTAGCTAGGACCATTGAGAGAGATAAAAAAGTGCCAGCCTTGTCTGATAGATCCAACCCAGAAGTTAGACTAAATAAGAGAATTTCAGGGTCAAACGGGATGTTCTTGTCCAGTACCTTTGAAATAATTTCCCTTATTTTTTGCCAATACTGAAACAGTACTGGGAAGAACAGCAACATGTGACTCAAGGTCTCATTCTTCCTTTTGTACTGTGTACAAAGGTTTGATAGAGTTGGGTTGAATTTACTGAGCTTGTATGGAGTATAGTACAAATTATGAATTACATTAAATTGGATTTGTCTGATTTTAGAATTTTTGGAGACTTTTTCGGGAGTAAAGTGGACCTCCTACCAATCGATATTATGACTGACTTTCCTTAATTCTTTGAGCCAACTTTGCCACCAGTGATTGACATCCCACCTACAGGCTTCCAATAATAAATTATATATTTTAGAGATCAGTCTGATTTTATTAAGCAGATTATTTACTAAGGATTCCAAAGGTGTCAAACTAACTGGCAAGATCTTATTACATAGAAGGAAATCTCTTAATTGTAAAAAGGCTATGTAGCTCCCAGTTGGGAGATTAAATACCCACTTTAATAATTCAATTGAGATTAAGTTGCCATTCTGTAAGCATTGTTCCAGTTGAGTCAACCCATACAGTTTCCAGTTCAAAAAATTCTTAACTTGTGTAAATGTGAGATGCAAGTCCATATGGTGAAAATGTTGAAACAGTACAGTTTGAGCCCAATAACATATGTGCATCGCACCGGGCATGGAAGGTGGTTCTTGTTGAGTTTAGCACTTTATTTTTGTAAATGTTATTTTATGTTATTTTCACAATTGACATAAAGGGCTTGATAGAGATTCTGGAAGGGTATACAGGAACTCTTTAAAATTTCATTGTCTTTGTCTGCTCTAAGTTGTCTTTAGACTGAAACCAATCAATAGTGGGTTTCATATAAGCTGCGAAATAGTACCATCTTAAATTGGGGAGACTGGGGCCACCCTGGTTTAATGTTAAATACAGCTTTAGTGGGCTCATCCTTGGGCATTTATTTTTCCATATAAATTGTCTAAGCCATATACCTATTTTAGTAAAAAGGGCTTTGTTTAAATATAATGGAAGGGCTTGGAATAGAAAAACAAATCTTGGCAGAATATTCATTTTAATGACGTTAATCCTGCCTGTAATAATTAAAGGCAGGCTAACCCATTTTTCCAGATCTGCCTTGATGCTAGCTATAAGAGGTTCATAATTAAATTTAAATACAATTTTTGTTTCTTTTGTTAGTGTAACACCAAAGTATTTAATTTCAGTTTTAGTTGAAGAATTAAGCAGAGTGTCAGAGCTGTCCACGGCCTGCCCATTCTAGAGGGCCTTGGAGTTTTCCCAGCCAACTTTATAACCAAATATTCTACCAAATCTTTCTAATTCCTTTTCAAGCTCCTTTACCTTTTTCTTTGGGTTATCTAGATAGATCAGAATATCATCTGTGTATAAAGACATTTTGCAATAAGTGCCATTAATGTTCAGATCGTTCATACATTTATTACTTCTAACTGAGACAGCAAGAGTCTCAATAAAGATTGCAAAGAGTAAAGGAGAGAGTGGGCAGCCCTGCCAAATGCCTCTATGTAGATGGATTAAATCAGATAAGTCTGAGTTGGTCTTAATCCTAGCTCTGGGATTGCTATAAACCATTTTTATCCAACACATACATTTATCTCCAAAGTTCACTTTGGCTAGACTAGTCAGCAAGAAGGACCAGTGGACCCTATCAAAGACTTCTCGGTGTCAAGTGAAATAATGGCCATTTCAGTTTGGTTTGTTAGTTCTAAGATTTTAATGGCCTTTCTTATGTTTGCTGGTAAGTTTCTTCCCAGGATAAACCCTCTTTGGTCTGGATGTATGATGGTCTGACATGCATGACAATTCTATTAGCCCAGATTTTCATTATGATCTTATAGTCTATGTTTATTAAAGCTATAGGTCTGTATGTGTATGACCTAAATTCTAGGGGATCTTTGTCTTTTTTTGGAATGGGTATAATTATAAAGTCATTTAATGATTCCGATAAGGTCTTGTCCTTTTCCATTTTGTTATAGGCTTGAAATAATAGTGGGGAAAGAATATCAGAGAACTCTTTATAGAATTCCATCATGAAACTATCAGGGCCCGGTGATTTTCTGTTTGGAGCAGCGTGAATTACTGATTTAAGTTCCTCAATCATTATAGGACTATCAGTTTTTAGGCTTGATGAGTCTGAAAGAGGGATACTGGGGAGGTTTTTGAAGAAGTTGTCTATATCTTTTTTGGAGGAATTAGTATCAGGTGTGTATAAATTACTGTAGAATTTATGGAAATCCTTATTAATTTCTAAAGGCAAAGTCGATGTTAGATGAAACTCTAGCTGAATTTTATGTATAGCATTTTGGTTACATTCACATTGTAATTGATATGCTAGTAATCTGTCAGGCTTCTCAGAAAAAAAAATAATAATGTGACCTAGAATTTTGTAAGGCCCTATCCACTGTATATGACAGTAAAGCATTCAATTCCTCTCTTATTTTTAATACCAAGATTAAATCTTCCTCCTGTGCAGATAAATTAAATGAAGCTTCGACAACTAGGAGGTGACGTTCTAATAGGTCTATTTTTTCTTTATAGATTTTTCTTTTGGCAGCTGCATATGAGATAATCCATCCTCTAAGGTAAACTTTCAAAGATTCCCATATTGTTATTGAGGATGTATCCTCTTTTTTTGTTATTTTTAAGAAAAAAATAAGCATCTGCTCTTATTTTCTGCTTAAAAGATAGATTGTTCAATAAGCAGTTGTCGAACTTCCAGCAGTAATCTCTGCTGTCATTCAAATTGTTTAAGTAGTTTATCAGGAGATTTACAGGAGAATCATCTGAGATTATTATAGCTCCATGCTTAATTTTTATATAATTATGCACTATTTCTTCTGAGAGAAGAAAATAATCAATTCTTGAAGTCGTTCTGTGGACATTAGAGAAAAACAAAGTTTTTATCCACGTAGGGTATTTTCCCTAAAGATGTCTATTAGTTTTAGATCCAGCATAAAGTCCCTTATTGTTTTTACAGCTTGTTTTTTAGTATATTCTGATCCACCTGATCTATCTAGATTAGTTAATGATAGGTTGAAATCCCCACCTATAATAAAAGGTCCTAAGAAGCCAGATAGTGTGATAAAAAAGTGTACAAAGATATCTGAATCATCATTGTTTGGGCCATATAAAGAGCTAATAGTCAACATTTTGTTAAATCTCTGAATAGTTGCAATAACATATCATCCCCATTTGTCAATTTCTTTCTGCTTGATCACAATATTTAAAGAATGTTTAAAAATCAAAGCAACACCTCTGGAATTATTTAAAAAGCAAGAACACATCCCGTGGCCTCTAAATAAATTGCATATGTATTGAAAATCACTGGAGGCAAAGTGGGCCTCCTGTAGCAATAAGCAACTGGCTTGTATTTGATTCACATATTGTACAATTTTGTACATTTTACTCTGTCCCTAGCCCCTTTTATGTTCCAGTTTAAACATTTCAGGTTTTCAGCCATTTCTTATTACATTTACCATGACAAAAAAAGAAAAAGGAAGGCCACCTGTGAATAAAGGTTGTTGCAGTTCTACTCATACATCTTGTTCTTAAATTTTGTTTATAAAAAAGAGTGTGTGTCTGTTTACTTCTTACACCCTCTCCCCCAAAAACAGACCTACTGTTATCTACCCAGTACCTAGACTTAATGCTGGGTCCCCACCCCCTTTAAGACTGTCTACAAAGATGGTCATTATTTACTGGTGAATGAAGTTTGAAACAGACTCACTCACCAGCCACTATTTTTTTCAATTTATACTCCTTTCCCCATGCAAATTAAATGATTGGTCCAAAAAAAGAATTTTGATATTCTGTTTTTTTTTTTCTTTTTATTTATTTTTTATTTTGTTTTTTAATAATAATATATTTTTTTCCAATTTTATAAATAGCTCATTGCTATACAAGAGCACTAGCTCATTGTTGTAGGTCTCAACAGTCCAAACAGTTCTGTTCAGCCGTTGTCTTCAGCATGGAAGAAATAGGTTTTTAGGTACTGGTCAGCCTCGTGAGGAGTGTCAAAAATATGCTATCTTCAACAGTTTCTGGCATCCAGAGTGTATCAGGTTATGAGGAATGCCTTTATCTCTTAATACATTTCTGATCCCGTTGAATGATTTTCACTTTGCCATAACTGAAGTGGGAATGTCAGGATAGACTTGCAGGTGCAAGTTTCTCACATGGAGACCTTTGTTTATCCTTGCTTTTTGTAGTAACTGCTCTTTCATTTGAAAGTGGTGAGGTCTGACAACTATAAATCTAGGAACATCTGTTCTTGTAGAGAAGCTTCTATGGGCCCTGTCCAGTTCTATTTTCTCCTCCGACCATTTTCTACCCATCACTTCCGTTAAGAGTTCTTCCATAAATTGTAAGGTATTTGTCCCTTCAGACCCCTCAGGTATCCTACCTATTTTAAGATTATCCCTTCTTGAACAGCACTCCAAGTCTAATACTTTAAGTTGTAATTCCTGTAATTATTTCTGACATAGGCTTGCCTTAGTTTGAAGAGGAACCAGTTGGTCTTCTGTTAATCTGACTCTGCCTTCTGGCTCACAAACCCTCTTAGTCATTCTGTCCATTTTGTTGTCCAGAGATGTGATTGAACCCTTCAGAGAATCAAAGGGTAAGGACATGGATTGAAAACCTGAGCGCATATCAGCCATCAGAGTCCTGCATATGCTCAATTTTCTGCAAGATGTTGTCATCACAGTCATTAATGTCTGCTGGAACCTTTGTATTGGATAGGAGCATTTTAGATGGATCATCATTGATACTGATTATAGTCTCCTCACCTGTAGTTAGATCTACGTCTAAGTGTCTCTGAATGTTATCAGATATAACATTTACTGGAGCCATTGTCTATACCATGGAAACCTCTTTAGTTGCAGTAGCGGGATTCAAACTAGTTAATGATGCATTCTGGTAGTCTGAGGTATTTTGGAGTATTGTATCATCTTCTGCACTTAAATCAAGAGCCAAGTTCTCATCTTCCCGTGGCAGCGGCTGTTTCATTACCTTGATGCCCATATTTAGAATACCATCAGTAGTAGCTTCTTAAGCCATAGAACTGCCTTTGACCTCACCATCTATCAAAGTCAACCCTGATAAAATAAGGAACTGGTCCATAGGGCCATCAGCAACTGATTTTTCTAGTTTTTGAGGTCCGGAGACTGAACTGTTTCCTTTCATACCTGTTTTTTTTTTAATCCTCATAGAAGAAGCGATGGAAGCATTTGAAATAGAGTGGGAGGGAAAGGGGTCTCCTGAGGCCTGATCCTTTGAGTTCACTGTATCTAGTAATCCTGCAGATTTCACAGAGAGTAGGCCTGCTCATCATCATGTTTGCCTATGTGCTTGATCCGGTTCCATTTCTCTAAATCGGCTGATTTTTTTGGACACTGGTCCTAGAAGGAAGAGGCAGTATAAGAAAAAACTGTGGACACTCGAAAATGAAAATAACAGGTAAGCTTGTACGAGTGTAGTAGTCCCTGGTTTTTATGTCGCGGTTGTTGAGATGAAACAGAGACAATGTTCAGAAGCCAAGAGGAAAAAGAGAGAAAACCAAAGATCAGAGGGAAGCACCTCGAGTTGGAGGAGGGAATTATGCTGTTTACCCTTTCCTTCTCTCTACCCTCCCTATTCTTTTAATAGGCATATGGTTCGGGGAGAGAAATAAGAGCAAAAAGGAAGATCCCGTTGTAGACCCCCAACTGAACTGTACTCCGTGGACTCACACCGGTAGTCAATTTGTCTCAAAACATTTCACAGTTTATTTCACAACATTCAAAGAAGAACAGAAAAGGTGGATGAGCAGGAGACTTAGAAATGTAGTTTATTCACCCCCTTGCTCATCTTACTCACTGTGACTGACTGGAGATGATTGCTGAGGGCTGCAGGAGATCTTCACCGAGCAGTCGAGTAATAACTTTAAATCCTTTAATTCACTGGATTTAATGCTGTGGTTCACCCAAATATAGAGGTAAAAAGTGGTCTAAATATTTTTCCTTATGCAACACACATCTTAGCAAAGAAAGCAGTGAGAAGATGGCAAAAACAAGGATTAGAAGCAGTCGGCTTATGGAGCTGCTCACGCACGCACCTTCAGTGCGCCATCTTGGATCCCCTCCCGATGCCATTCCCTTAACTACTCCTCAAGTTTCTCAAATCTTTGCAAATTCTTTCCACTACCTCTGGTGTGTCCACCCTATTGCAGATCTTGCTGCTATCCACAAAGGGAAGACTTTCCCTTCCAGCTCGTCTGTAATGCCAGTTATAAAGACATTAAAAAGGACTGTTCCCAGTACTGAGCCCTGCTGCACCTTTCAGGTCATGCTCCCATCCTCGGAGTGAACTACATTTACCACCACCCTCTGTAATCTCCATTAACCAATTTGTTATCCAGTTTACCACCTTTAAACCCACACCTATGCGACCCAGTTTCCTTATGAAACATAGAAACATAGAAGTTGCCAGCAGATAAAAACCACTTGGCTCACCTAATCTGCCCATTTTTTTCCCCTGCCTACAGTATCACCACAGATCCTACATGATCTCTCATCTGTTAGCCCTCCCCCACTTCCTCCCCATAAGATTCCCTTGTGCTTATCCCATGTGTTCTTGAACTCCACCACTGTTTTCACCACCACCACCTCCACTGGAAGGCTGTTTTAAAAGTACTTCCTCACATCTCTCCTGCATTTACCCCCCTACAGCTTCATATCATGCCCCCTTGATCTTGAGCAAATTTTTTTCTGAAAAATACTTTCCTCCTGTACCTTATTTACCCTCTTTAGGTATTTAAAGTTCTTTATCGAATCACACCTCTCCTCCTCCTCCTCTCTTCCAGTTTGTACTATTCAGATCCTTAAGTCTTTCTTCATAGGGCTTCTGATGCAGACCCTGCACTATTTTAGCTGCCCTTCCCTGGACTGCCTCCACTCTGTCTATATCATTCTGGAGATGAGGTCACCATAACTGCACACAGTACTCTTGGCGGGGTCTTACCAGTGATCTATACAGAGGCAACACCACCATCCTCTTTCTGTTGGTGATACCCCCTCACTATGCATCTCTGCATCCCACTAGCCCTCCCAACTGCCTTGTCACACTGTCTATCCACCTTTAGGTCATCTGATATGATTACCCCCAGCTATTTTTCCTGCTTGGCTGTCATCAGTACTGTCCTACCCATTTTGTACTCTGAAGTGAATTATTTTGCACTTTTTTATATTGAAACCCAGCTGCCATACCCTTGGCCAGTCCTCAAGGTTTCTCAGGTTGCTGCTCATCCATTCCACCCCTATTGGAGTGTCTACCTTATTGCATATTTTAGTGTCATCTGCAAAGACAGACCTTTCCTTCCAGTTCCTCTGCAATGTCACTTATAAAGACATTAATGAGTACCGGTCCCAGCACTGATTCCTGAGGCACTCCACTGGTCATCCTCCCTTCTGTGGAGTGAACTCCATTTACTACCACCATCTGCTGCCTATTTTCTAACCAATTTCTAACCCAGTTGACTACCTTTGGACCCACCCCCAAGCTACCCAGGTTGCTTATTAGTCTGCTGTGTGGAATCATGTCAAAAGCCTTACTGAAGTCAAGGTGGGATACATCCACCACTCTATCCTTATCTAGTCCCTTGGTCACCCAGTCAAAGAAATCTATTAGATTCTTTTGACATGATCCCTGCCCCCAGGAATCCATGCTGCTTCAGGTCCTGCATCATACTGGATTCCAGCTGTTCCACAGTCCTTTCCTTCAGTAATAATTCCAATAACTTTCCCAGCACCAATGTCAGACTGACTGGCCAGTAATTGCCAGCCTTCTCCCTGCTACCACTTTTGTGAAGTGGCATTATATCTTCCTTCCTCTAGTCCTCCGGAGCCACTCGTGTTTCCAATGAGCTGTTAAATAGGATTGTCAGAGATGCAGCCAGTACCTCCCAGAGCTCCCTTAATACTTCTGGATGCACCCCACTTGACCCCATTGCGTTGTCCACTTTTAGATTAGTGAGTCCCTTCTGGACTTGCTTCTCTGAGAATGGACTATTGTCCACCTCCCTCCCTCCAATGCTCCTATTACTTGCTTGTGGCCCTTTGCCAGTCTTCTTCTTCTGTGACCACTGAACAAAAATATTTGGTTGTTTGCCCTTTCCTGGTCCCCTCTTCACCGTTCCCTCTTTCCCTTTTTAACCCTACAACCCCACCCCCTGGTCTCCCTCATTTCAATTACATACCTAAAAATGTTGTGTCCCCTTTTGTTGCTGCCTGGACTGTTCTCCCTTCCATTTGTGCCTTTGGCCTCCTTATTGCTCTCCCTTTTTCCCTCTGTTTCCCCTAGTACACTTCCTGATCCTCCTCCCTCTGTGTCTCCTTATACCTGCTGAATGCTACCCTTTTAGCCTTAACCTTTTCCATCACCTCTTTTGAGAACCATACTGGTCTCTTTTCCACTTGCTTTTGCTCACTTGCCTGTTGCAGAGGTTTGTTGCCTTCACTATGGCCCCTTTTCATCTCCACCCTCTTTTCCCCACTCCACAGGTCATCTCTCCCATCAGGTCATCCCTGAGGCATTCATTTAACCCAATAAAATCTGTCATTCTGAAGTCCTTGAACATTGTCCTTGTGTGGTTCGATTCTGCAGTTGTCCTTATATAGAACCACACTGTACAGTGATAGCTGGCCACCAGGTGACCTCCCACCTTGATGCAATGAGCCTCCTATGTAGAACAATGTCAAAAACCTTACTGATATCTAAGTAGACCACATCCTCCGCCCAACCCTGATCTATTTCCCTGGTCACCAAGTCAAAGAAATCTATCAGATTTGTCTGACGTGACCTTCAACCATGAATCCCTGTTACCTAAGGTCTTGTAACCTGCTGGATTCAAGGTTCTCCTCAATCCTTTCTTTTAGAAGTGACTCCATTAGCTTCCCCATCACTGATGTCAGGCTGACTGGCCTATAGCTGCCAGCCTCTTCCCTGCTACTGATTTTGTGAATGGAGACTACATATGCCCTCCTCCAGTCCTCTGGAATCATTCCTGTTTCCAGAGTTGTTGGAGGTGCAGCCAGTACCTCTCTGAACTCCCTCGGTACCTTTGGGTATACCTCATCTGGCCCTGTAGATTTTTAACCCTTTCAGATTTGGCAGTCCCTTCATGACTCTCTCCACTATAAAGGGACTTGTGTCTACCACCCCCTCTCCATTGTCCCTGTTTCTTTTATGTGACCAGCCCCTTCCCCTTCCTCTGTGAAGACTGAACAAAACTATTTGTTCAGAATATGTGCCTTTTCCTGATTTTCCTCTGCACAGTCCCCACCTGCCCTTCTTAATCTCACACTCCCTCCCCCTAGTCTTACTCTTTTCAGTTATGTACCTAAAAAATGTATTGTCCCTTTTTGTTACCCTTGAGCTATTCTATCCTCAGTTTGCTTCCTTGTGCTCCTCACTACCTTCCCTGCCTCCCTCTTTTTCTCTTGATACACCTTCCTGCCCTCTTCCTTCTGTGTCTCTTTAAACATCTGGAAAGCTACCCTTTTAGCCATTACCTTTTCAATCACTTTTTTCAAGAACCGCAGTGCTCTCTCTTTCCTCTCGTTTTTGTTCACTTCCTTTGTGCAGAGGCTTGTTGCATTCACCATGCCTTCTCTTAGCTTGGACCATTGTTCCTCCACACCTCCCAAGTCATTCCCCCCCCACTAGGTCTTCTCTGAGGCATTCAACCATTTTTTAAATATGGCCTCCTGAGCCCAGGATCCTCATTCTTGTGTGGTTCACTTCCACCACCATCCATATGTTGAACCATACTGTACAGTGATCACTGGTCACCAAGTGACCTCCCACCTTGATGTCTGCAATACTGTACCTGTTAGTGAGCACCAGGTCTAGTACTGGCCCATCACGAGTTGGCTCCCTAATTAGTTATCTGAGAAATGTCCACCGTAGGGAGTCCAGGATGTCCCTGGCTCTAGCTGAAGCTGTAGCTGGGAGGCTTCAATGTATATGAGTCATATTGAAGTCCCACACCAGACGCACTTCCTCTTTATCTGTTATTGTGCCAGTGACTTTCCACAGTGCCTTATCTAAGTTCTCCTTCTGTGTAGGAGGTCTGTAGATCACACCAGTGTGAATAGGTGCTCCATTTTCCATCTCCAGGGTGACCCATTGTACTTCCAGTTTTATATCTTATGGCTTTAGTTTATCAGTGATTCAATAATAGATTAGTTTGACAGAAACAGTTATTAGTCAGCTTATTGTTGATGCCACTGATGTTCTTAGAGCTTCTGCGTAATACTACACCTTGTGCATAAAGTACAACATTGGAACTGCCACAACGAGGGCAAGGAAAACAATAAAGAGCCTAGTATGTACTCCTGGGGAACACCATCCTGTAACCCTTAATGAGATGACAGCAGTTAATTTAGTTGTACCATATGGCAATGAAAGTCTAGGCAGTATCTAAACAATAGTAATAACAATTCATCCAATCCCAGGTCCTTCAGGTTGTCAACAGTATCTTTCAGGTCATCAGACTGATGACTAGGTCAAGCTCATGAATACCACTCCTGCAAACAAACCAGCCTCTGAAGTACTAAGCAGATCATTTGCAAACTTGACCAATGCCATTGTCATGCCATGACCCATCCTAAAACAGTGCTGTGCTCCATTTAAGAGAATATGTATTTCATTAGAAGATTGCAGTAGATTATATACCATATGCTTTTGGATTTGGGCCAGAGCAGAAAACATTTTGATTGATCTGTAGTTTTCAAGCATGCTACCAGCCCTTCTCTTGTGCACAGACACAACTATGGCCATTTTTTCAATATGGCACAATTTTGTTGATAAACTATAGGTTAAATAATGCTGGCCACAGGAGGCAATATAATCGTGGCTGTTGACCTGAGTGATTTAGGTTTTGGACCATCAGAACCTCCTAATTCACCTTGTTTTACCTTCATTAACTGGTCCCAGCCCCTCCTTTCCAGTTACCATTTTTTTCTCAATACAGTGTAAGCCCTATTTATAATTAATTATGAGTACTGGTTTCAATGAGCCATGGACTTGCAAATGTATGGTCTTATATGGCACTATCCATCAAATTGTTTGGATATTTCAGGATATTTTGTGATATTTCTAAGGGAAGTCTCTCTGGTGGCAATGCAGTGATACATAGAAATTGTTGGCATTTACGGACCGCTAGGCCCATCCAGTCTTCCCGTAGGCCCTATGCATTGTATGTGGGCTCTAACCCCATGTGATCAATGGCTTTTCATCACTCCCTCCCCTTTCAAGCTACCCTTGTGCCTGTCCCAGGCATGTTTAAACCCCTCCACTGAGCTTGCCCCCACTACCTCCTGTGGCAGACTATTCTAAGCATTGACTACCCTTTCTGTGTAGAAAAATTTCTCACATTACCTCTTAATCTACCCCCTTCCAATTTCATATTGTGCCCCCTTGCTCTGGCACTTTTTCTACATTGTTACTGTAGGCAGGCAGGGAATTTCTCTGCAGATATCACATAAATGTCAGGAACAATACTAGCATGTTATATAAGCATAAATTACCAAAATTATTTTTATTGTTTATGCTAGATGCAGTATAGGCTAGAGGTTAGAGTAATGAGCTGTAAATGAGCTTGATACATACATCAGACGTGGGCTTGATTCCCACAACCTAACTTGAATACTGTGTAACTCTGGACAAGTCACGTAACCTCCTAAGTGCTCCCAGCCCCCAAACAGGCATTGTGCCTAGTGGGCCTTACCTGGTCATCAAAGAATAAAACAAAAAAATTAAAAAAAGGTGTTTAAGATGTGGAATTTTCCAAATGACCCCAGAATAAGAAAAAAAAATAATCAATCAAACAGTTTCATAACATTAGCTTAGAAACTAGGATCTGGAAGGAACTAAACTTGTGACATCTAGGTCTTATGTTACAGCTTTATTTACACAAACACATCACTGTTCAAACATACTGTACTGTACACCTGTAGTAGCATCATGTCCAGGGGATATGATTGCAGTTTATGAATACTAAAGGGAACAGACAGGGTGGAGTATACACTGGAGTTTGGGCTGTGAGTACAAGCAGAGCTAGGAGGCATACCCTCAAACTGAGAAGGCAGCAGAATAAGTGTAAACATTAAAAAACATTATTTTACACAGAGGGTGATTATCATTTGTAATCCTAGATTGAATAAATAAATAAATAAATAAAATCATGTTTAAGAGCATGCCCGGTGAGGTTGTGTAAACTAGCACTGTTCAGGTTTTCAAGGCAGAATTAGACAGACTTCTGAGAGCGAATGGCATTGAGGGTTAAGCAGCACGAGTAGAAAAAGCATTCTGGTTGTTAAGCTTAAATATCTGTCCATACTCATACGAAAATGTCACTACCATGTGGGAAAAGTGGCAAACAGGATGGACCCTAAGTCACTTTTGTCATAACAATACTATGTCATTATGTACTAACACATAATTAGCTGTCAATGACTACAGTCTTAGTAAGCTCACCAATGGTGGTAGTTGTTTGTTTGCTTTCTTTCTCATCAAATACTGGAAAGTGGGGTGTCAACCGGGGGGGTGGAGGTCTGCCTCCTAGGTGACCACAGGGGTAATGCAGCTGAGAGAAACATGTGAGAAGGGAAGATACTGGCTGCAGACTCATGCTGTGCATGCATTTAGTGCACATGTGCATTGGTCACCCTTGGATGCCAATGGATTCAGGGCACAAAACAGGGTACAAGAAGCTCTGTCTGTGTGCCTGCTCCTAGAGGACCACAGTACATATGGGATGGTCACTGCCACATCCTCTGTCACCTGGTGACATACCCGATTGGGCGAATATCCCCCCTGTACTCTACTGAGGGGGTAATCTGAGACACTGAAGGGGCAGACAGCAGAACAATGAAGATGGGGACCAGAAGGAGGTGTTGAGGGTTTTGGTGGGAGCCAGAGTTGGTGTAGCAAGCTCATGAACAATAAATGGAAAAAAAAAGACTAAAAGATGGATGATAATGATCTCCTCACTATAGATTCTTAATGCATCTGCTTGAAAAGTAGATTGTTAAAAAAATTAAGGGGCAGGATTTTCTAATGGTCCAACATAGACACAGGAGCAAGATGTGCCCGCATCTACCCCAGCTCTCTTGCACACAACATACTTGCAGATACTTTCAAAGGCTGCGGAGAGTTTATGAAACCCACCATGGTTCATGCACAGTACATTACAAGAATGATTTATATTGCGTGTTGTTTCATTTTTGGATACAATTATGTCAGTTCTCATGTCTGACCAATGGGTAGTTAGAACATCTAATAGATGGTCTAACAGTATAGATGTAAGTCTGTTTTGAAAATAGGGCCGTCAGATCTATGATGAATTCACACTGACAATCTTGCCTGTGATCTTTTTTGTGTAGGTCTGTGCCTTAAAATGTCTCTGCCATATGGCTTTAGGTTTTACTGGCAGCAAAGTTCTGAAATACACAAATGCTGAAGAAAACGTCTGTTGTCGCTGAGTGCTTTGAAATAAATATATCTTCCATGCCTATAAAGAACTGACATCTATACCTTCTCTTAGGTTATAAAAGTAAAATTATATTTACTTTCTAAGAAATCCTTAATAAATCTCTTACAGGCACTCTCTGACTGCCAGTCATGAAAGTGCCTCAATTGCATAACTGGTCAATTAAATATTAATTATAAAATGCTATGTTAAGGCATCCGTTAGGGTTGACGCACAAAGCTACATAAGTAGGAAAATTAGATATTAGGGTAGAAAGTCCCTTGAAAATTATGTTTGTGTCATCAGCCCCTGGTATTCAGTGGCACCCCATCCCTTACTGTTTCCCATGCCAAGACATCCCTGGTATCTGCTGGCATCACTTCTTTCAATCCACCCCAAGTCAATCAGTCCCTGGCATCTAGTGGTAGCTCCTCCCTCACCCTGCCTAAAGCCAAGCAATCCCTAGCATCCAGTGGTACCTCCTCCCTCACCCTGTGCAAAGTCAAGCACTTCCTGGCATCCAGTGGCATCCCCTTCTTCAGACTGCTTCATACTAAACAGTCCCTGGTGTCCAGTTGTATCCATTGCACCTAACTAATCAGTCCCTGGCATCCACTGTTGCTCCTTCCCTCACCCTTTCTCTAGCCACATAAGTCCCTAGTGTCCAGTGGCACCACTTCCCTCTCATGCTGAAAGCCAGCTACTCCCCCAGACAGTTCCTGGCACAACCCTTCACCCACTTTAATGATTGGCCAAAGTCTAAATTGCAACAATGACTTAAATAGCACTCACATACAGCATATATTTCTTAAATGATGGTTTGCAATAATGTAATTCAGTTACTTTATTACAAACTGTGATTTGTGAAATTCATGCAATGTGTGTGTATGTAATAAATTGTAGTTGTGATTCAGATGGTGGCTGGGTATGAAGGTGACTGGTGGGGTTATGCTGGCTACCATCTGGGGCATACATTTTCAGGGAACTGAAATATGACATGTCCACTAAGGAAGGGGTCCTGTTGTTACAGATAAACAGAGACCAAGTGACAGTTGGTCGACAATTTTGTTGTCGACCGACATTACAGTAACTTCTTTATGTTGACCGCATTTGGGGTCAGCATAAAGGGAGTCATTTCAGACTGTTTTCTTAACTGGGGCTTCACCCACCAAACCCTTCATGCCTGGGGCTCTGCCCCCCACTATTAAATTAATCAACTCCAAGTTGGAGTTGCTTTAGAGAAGGGTTGCAATACCCCCAGAAAGCAATAAAGGGATCCTGCGCCGACACTACAGTGACCTGGTGCTGTTCTCACTGTAGTGTCAGTCATGGTAAATTTGTTGTTGTAGTGACAGCATACCATTTACTGGCAGCAACACATTAGGCAATGGGCTTCTACTGCCATTTTTGCATGCGCTTGAGCAAGGAACATGTTGTGTTAGTAGCAGATTTCAGAGGTGTGTCTGTGTTGGCAAAGGCAGGGCACGCTATAATAGGTGCATCCTTCATTCCCCAATAAGCCAGCATGCTAGTGCTGACACCAACGTTATGTAAAGTGGACACAACTTCTAAGAAAAGTGCCACTGCAATCAGAGACAAGCTTGCGATGTAGCCGCATTGATGACATGCCTCCCCAAGTGCCTTTCCTGGTGAAGCATTTAAATAAACAGAGCAGCTACCACCATTTGCCATACACAATTCCCAGAAAGCTGACTTTGGGGTGCCCAATCCCCCTTTTGGCATGTTTAGTACCCCCCAAAATTGTGTGGCAGACTGGGAGTCCACCCCAGTGTGCTTCCCTGTCAAGCTGACTGCTGTCAGCATGTTCTCTACCCGCCCCACCCATTGTGTGCCACTGTACCCCACCGTGTGGCCAAAATTACCCCAAAGTCATGGGCACACTGAGTACCCACCCCAGTGTGCAAAACATTTTTCTTACACCTGTAAAAAAAAAACATCCACGGTGTTCGTCTTTTTTTTTTCACTACCTGAAACAAAGAAAACGGACCCTCACTGTTGGATCCCCTTCCCCAATCTGCACCCACCCTCTGCACACCACACCTCCCCACACCCCCCCTCACCCCATACTTCCCTACAGAGGTCAGCACCACAATCTCTGGTGGAGCGGGAACACATCTGCACTCTTCAAAGCTGACCATGAACTGAAGAAATGCAGATGAGTTGTATAATGGCATAAATGGGGAGGGGGGGAGGTTTAACTTAGGTGGATATCTCAGTCATTTTTTTTGAAATTTTCCTCCAGATTTTCAACATGGGGTGCTTGGGACTCCACCTCATGAACACATGCAATGTCATCTCTTTACTCGGTCCCGAAAGGTCATTTTGCAGTCACTGTGTGGAATAATCTTTTGGGACAGATTAATGAAAAGACAGTGCCACTGTTCATGAGGAGAGATCCCAAAATACCTATGTTGAAAATGTGTCTCTGCAGGGTGGGGGTGAGGCTGGATTCAGTTCAGTACTTCACTGCCATTCCTATTATGCATCTCTAAATCCTGCACTACTAATGCCAATGCCAGCGAGACATTTGGCATTGACAAATGCTTGTTTTGTCCTGAGACCTTATTTGTTTTCCCATTTCCAGTTATGTCTCATATATACAGTGCATGAGGTTGTTAAAAATAAATCTTTGGGGCAGCACGCAGGACTGTACTGGTGAGATGACTTTTGCAATTTGTAAAAGTCTCTTCTGTAGAATAAAAGCTAAGATTTTGTAATCAGTATTCGAGATGCTGATTGGTCTCCAATTTTTAAGGGAAGTTGCATCTCCATTCTTATGTAACAGGACATGATAGCTTGTACAATTCCTTTAGGGTGTTTGCCTGTAGACATCATTTCATTGAATAACAAAAGTAAGGCTTGGGAAAAATATTCCATTTTGGATACATAAAATTCAGCCGTGAGGCTATCCGGGCCATGGGAAATCCCTCTTTTCAGTTTGGTGATGGCCTGAGTCCCTTCTGCCAACATAATGTCTGCTACTACAGTACGTTGTAATTCAGGGGAAATGCTGGGGATGGAGAGATTTGACAACCAGTTCTTAGCTGATTTTAGTCTGGTTTGAGGATTGAATAAATCATGTAAATAGCATTGTGTGATCTCCAGATTTTGTGCATCCAAGGTAACTAGGACCCCTTTCTGCTCGTCAAAAGTATTTTCTATAAATGAGGTCTTAAGTCAATTGGTACAGTTCTTATAGGTATCTAATCCAGGTTTACTGCCCTGAGTGCACATGTTGAGCACAATGGTGCGGTTGCTGTGGGAAATCAGTGTTCAGGACAGATTAACAAAATCACAGTGGCACTGTTCATGATCGGAGTTCCCAAAATGCCTATGTTGAAAATTTGGTTAAAAAAATCCCCAAAATAATTGTGCTATGGGTGTGCATTGCGCAGTTTCTACGCACGCTCGTGACCACCAATTTTTCATATTTTCACTCCAGATTTTCAACAATACCATTTTGCTACACCTCCTCATGAACAGTGCTGCTGTCATTTTTCAAATCCTGCCCAAAATGTGTTTTCACACCTGTGGCGCAAAATAGCACAGCCGCTGCGCAAAATCACCTTTCGATTAACAAACTCATAGTGCCACTGTTCATGAGATGGGATCAAAAACGGCCCATGTTGAAAATTTGGAGTGAAAATACTAACAAATGCCCTGGGCTATTAGGGTTTCCCAACAATAATGCCCCACCCTGTAGAGACTGACAGGCATCAGGGGTGTGACTTGGCATTGTCGGCTGTAATGCTCATGACATTCCACCCCCACCCTGCAGCCAGTGACAGGCATTAAGGTGTGTCTTGGACTCTTCAGCCCCAAAGTTCATCCCATTCTCCTATACTGCACCCATCTCAGTGTATTTCCTTATGGAATGGGCTAAACGTAAGGCCTGAAGACCCCAAGGGCACACCGCAGCACTTGTCGGAGTCTGCGGGGTAGGGTGAGGTGAAATGGCATGAGCGTTATGGTCAGTGACCCAAAGGCACACCTCAATGCCTGTCACTCTCTGCAGGGTGGGGCTGGGGTCGGTGTCAGTTCACTACTTCACTGCCAATCCTATTGTGCATCTCTCTAACTCTTGCACTACCAATGCCAATGCTAGCAAGCCAACATTCGGCACTGAAAAATGCTTGTTTGCTGAGAGAGAGAGACAGAGGGGGAGAAGAGGGGGATAAGACAGAGAGCGAGAGAGACAGAGGGGGTTAAAAAAGAGAGAGAGAGAGACAGAGACAAAGGGGGAGAAAAACAGAGAGAGAGAGAGAGAGAGGCAGAGGGAGAGAAAGAGAGAGAAGAGGGAGAGAAAGAGAGAGAATAGGGAGGGTTAGAGAGGCAGTGGGGGGAAAGAGGGACCATACTGCTCAGCTTTCCCTGATTTTGCCTAAAAATGTTTCTGTCCCTCCTAAAAAAAATTTTTCTATGACTGAACAGTGGGTATACTATATGGTCACAATATTGTCAAACAGAGTTACAGACTTGCTGTTCTTCAGACAAAGTATTTTACACCAATACTCTTATGCTGCCTGCTTCAGGGGATAGAACCAATTGTTAAACTGTGTCCCTCATTTCACTTCTTTGACACTGATTTTTTTAGGCCATGTCCAAGTGCAAAACAACACTGCAAATACCTGCAAGAAAACATTCAGCATTGACAAATGCTTGTTTGTATTTATTATGAGTCAGAGCATTTACTTAAATTGGGGATGGGCTCCAACTGCTGGTTTGTATTTTTTATGAACTAGAACCCATTGCACTGGGGCTAGGTTCTTGGTGCTGCAGCAGACAACAGGAGAGGGAGAGATTTTGCTTTGCCACCAACCACAACATGTGAGTTTTAACACATAAGTAATCAATGAGTGAGATTACAGCCACAGGTGAAAAATGTATGAATAACAATTGAAAAAAATTACTCTGCATGTGCAGCCTTCAGCACTTTATATGGTTTAAAACTCTGTAATTTAAAACTTCATAAGAATGATCACTGGGACAGGATCTAACTAATCTAAAAGTTTCAGGTTCAAATCCTTGCTGTTTTCTATTTTTGAGAGTAAAAGCACCATCTTAAAATGACTAAATTGTCCTATTATAAGCCTCCATACCAACTTAAAAACTACTTAACTGATTTTTATCAAATTTAGCAGGATGTGAGAAAAGGTTTACATGACAATTTTCATGAACCTCTATTAAAAGATGGCCAAGCTATAAGCAGCCAAAAATAGGGGTTCAACATAAAAGTCCTTATTCAATCCTACAGTAACTACGGTATATTTGCCAACCATGCCACAACAATGCTGCACTAACACATAATTAGTTCTCAGTGTGTTACAACATCATTGTCTAGCCTACCAGTGATAACCATGGCTTTGAATTTCTTTCTTATCAAAGGCTGAAATGTGATTAGTAACTCCCCAGCCTATAAAACTAAAAAACTCAAAAGCTGAATGACACATGCAAAGTGGATAGTTGAAAGCAGTGATTAGGCAGATATCCTCTATACTGAATCAATAGAAACATTGAAACATAGAATTTGATGGCAGACAAGGACCGCTTGGCCCACCCAGTCTGCCCATTTCCCTACCTGATGGATAAGCTGCAGATTCTAGTTAATTAACAGCTTACTTCCTCCTACCCTCCACTAGAATTGCCTTATGGCTGTCCCATGCATTCTTGAATTCTCCCACTGTTCCTGACTATACAACCTCCTTAGGAAGGCTGTTCCATGCATCCACAACTCTCTCTGTGAAAAAAATACTTTCTAACATTACCTCTGAGCCGTCCCCCCATCTTCAAATTGTGCCCCCTTGTTCTTGCACATCTCTTCTTCTGAAAGATATTACCCTCTTGTACCTTGTTAATTCCCTTGAGATACTTGAAAGTTTCTATCATGTCCCCCTCTCCCTCCTTTCCTCAAGGGTATACATATTAAGCTGCTTTAGTCTCTCCTCGTATGTCTTTTGGTGCAGACCTTGCACCATTTTGGTTGCCCTCCTCTGAACAGCCTCCACTCTGTCTATGTCTTTGCGAAGATGGGGTCTCCAGAATTGCACGCAGTACTCCAGATGGGGTCTCACTAACCGTCTGTAGAGAGGGATAACAACTTCCTGTTTTCTACTGCTGATGCCTCTCCCTATGCATCCCAGCATCCCCCCAGCCCTCCTTACTGCCTTCTCACATTGCTTGCCCACCTTTAGGTTATCTGATATAATTACTCCTAGGTCCCTTTCGATTTTTGTTGTTGTTATTAACTCACCCTCCATTGTGTACTCTTCCCCTGGGTTTTTCTTTCACAGATGCATTACCTTGCACTTCTTTGCATTGAATCTGAGCTGCCACGTATTTGACCATTCCTCCAACCTTGCCAAGGCCCTTTTCATTCTTTCCACCACACCTTGTGTATCAACCCTGTTGCAGATCTTTGTGTCATCTGCAAAGAGGCCTACCTTTCCTTCCAGGTGCTCTCCAATGTCACTTATAAAGATATTAAAGAGGACTGGTCCCAGCACCGAAACCTGTGGTAGCCCACTAGTTACCCTCCTTTCTTCACTGTGGACTCCGTTTACTATTACCTTTTGCGTCCTGTTGTCCAGCCAGTTTTTTATTCAGGCTACCACCTTGGGACCCACTCCAAGGCTGGCTAACTTGTATATTAATCTTTTGTGTGAGACTGTATCGAATGTCTTGCTAAAATCTAGGTAGGCCATATCCACAGCCCCTCCCTGGTCTACTACTTTGGTCACCCAGTCAAAGAAATCGATTAGGTTCATCTGACATGACCTTCCTGCTGTAAAACCATGCTGCCTTGGGTCCTGTGCCCCACTGGCCTCTAGGTACTCAACAATTCTTTCCTTCAGAAGTGATTCCATCATTTTCCCCTACCACTGAAGTCAAACTAACTGGTCTGTAGTTTTATGCCTCTGCCCTGCTCCCACTTTTGTGAAGTGGAATGACATTTACACTCCTCCAGTCCTCAGGTACCACTCCATCCTCCCATGATTTGTTAAAGAGAGTAGTCAGTGGTGTTACAAGTTCTACCCTTAGTTCATTTAGTATTCTTGGTGAATCCCATCAGGCCCCATTGCTTTGTCCACCCTCAGATTCAAGAGTTCTTTCAAGACCCTTTCTTCTGTGAATGAACTGGTATTGATCCCCCTATTCAGAGTTTCTCCCTTGTTTGGTTTACGCACCTTCCCCTCCTCATCTGTTGTGAATACTGAGCAGAAATATTCGTTCAGTATCCCTGCTTTTTCACTGTCACCCTCTGCCCACATTCCCTCCCCTTTAAGTCTCTGTATCCCTCCCTTGGTCTTTCTTTGCTCCCTAATGTACCTATAAAAAGTTTTATCCTCCTTCTTAACAGAGTTGGCTATCTTTTCCTTAGTTTGTGCCTTTGCTATTCTGACTGTTTTCCCTGCCTCCTTCTGCTTTAACTGATAAAGTTTTCTGTCCTGCTCCTTCTGTGTTTCCTTATATTTCCTGAATGCTATCCTTTTCTCCTTAACCATCACTGCCACCTCTTTTGAGAACCATAGTGTTTTTTCCTTCATTTTGTTTTATTGATTTGCTTTACACAAAGACTTGTTGCCTCTGCGATGACTGTTTTGATTATTCCCCATTGTTCCTCCACCCCTCTTTCTTGCCCATTTGCTAGTGCTTTTCTAAGGCACTCTCTCATTTTCCCAAAGTCAGCCTTCCTAAAGTCCAATACTCTTGTTTTTGTGTGGCTTGACTCTATGGCTATGTTTATTGTGAACCACACTGTTTGGTGGTCACTTGTTCCCAGATGGCTACCCACTTCTAAATCTGAGATCCTTTCTCCTCCCCCATTTGAGAGTACCAGGTCTAAGATTGCTCCCTCCCGAGTGGGTTCCAACACTAGCTGTCTGAGACATGCCCCCTGTAGGGCATCAAGAATGACCCTGCTCTTGGATGTGCCTGCAGCAAAGGTATTCCAGTTAACATCTGGCATATTCAGGCCCCATCAACAATATGTCCCCTTTTTCTGCCATTTTAAGGATGCCTTCTATCATTTCCTTGTCCATTTCCTCCCCCTGAGATGGAGGTCTCTACACAACCCCCATGCGGATTGTGGTGCTATTTCCTGTCTCCAGGGTGACCCATAGTGACTCATCAACTTCCTGTTTTCTCTTTAGTTCTGTTGCTTTAATCCCTTCACTTATATAGAGAGCTACTTCTCCTCCTCTTTTACCCACCCTGTCCCTCCTGTAGACTGTGTATCCTGGTATGTTGACTTCCCACTCATGGTTCTCTGTGTACCATGTTTCAGTGACTGCCACAATATCTAGGCATCCCTCTTCCATTAAGGCCACTAGTTCAGGAAGCTTGTTGCACAGACTATGGGCATTGGTACTCATCACCTTCCATTTATTTTTTATGGCCTTACCCCTTTTAGCCCCATCCCTGTCCTTAACACCTTTTTCTGCATTTATCCCTGTCCTGCTCCCTACTGACTTCTCTGCCTTGGTGTTTACCTCTCTAACTACTGCGCTTTGTGGGGGGAGGCTGGGATTTCCCTGCTCCTTTTCAGTGCCTCCCCCCTTGGCTAATTTAAATGCTTGCCAATAATGCTTTTAATCCTGTCACCTAGGATCCTGGATCTCCCCCGGACAGATGCAGACCATCACGCCAGTATAAGCCTGCATCCCTCCAGGTGGCTCCCCATTCCCCAGTGAAGCCAAGACCCTGAGCTCCACACCAGTTTTTCAACCATTCATTGAATCCCATGGTGCAGAATACCCTAGCATCACCCTTGCCATAGACAGGCAGCACCTCCGAGAAGGTTACCATACATGCTACTTGTCTAAGGCCCCTCCCCAACTCCACAAACTCCTCTTGCACTGCTCTGATCCCATTTACAGCCAGGTCATTTGTCCCTAGGTGGACAATGACATCCAGCTCTCCCTTGTGCAGCTGTTCTGCGATCCCAAGTTCGCTTCCTTTCCCTCCAAACCGTGGCGCCAGGCAGGCACCTTACCTCCCTATCTCCTTCCTCCCCGTCTACCCCCTTAATGATTGAGTCCCCCACCATGAGTTGTTTCCTTCCCCTGTGGGGTCTCGTGCCACCCTCCTGTGGGTCTCCTTTGTGGAGGTTCCCAGCATCCTCCTTGGTCTCCACTGCAGGTGCCTCCATAGGGGAACCACTCTTTGCCAGAACAGCATTTGAATTGTGGAGAGCTACAACTGGAGGGATGCACCTCTGTTCCACCACCCTGTCCCTCCCTGAGCCCACCTTGGTCCAACCACTCCTCTTTCTTGGCAACCTCTGAGGTAACGGTGGTGGCCCTGGTGGTCCCTGGGTGGGGGAAGAGGTTTCACAAATCCTAGCCAGGTCAGCCTGGAAACGGACAACCTTCTCCCTCAGACCAGAGAGGTGCCTGCAAACAGGGCAGCATCACAGCTTCCAGAATGTCTCCCAGAACACTGCTACTCCACAGCCATTGCACTGCACCACTCCCATCTTGACTTATTTTGTGTCCCCTCTCCTGTTGCTTTGTATGCTTATTGTCTCCTCCCTCTATGTATTTTTACACTTACTTTCCTACTGCCTATGTGCCCTTACAACTCTCACCCTTCCTGTTCTGGGACAGGAACTTCCTGTAGTCTTCAGTAGTCTCCTTCCTCCTTGCTTGGATTCAGACCTCCGGTAGCCAGGGGGGATAAAGATTTTTTGGGGGGTTTTTTTAGGTTCCTTCAAGGTTGCTGAAACTGTGTCTCAGTGATCCTTCCCTTCTTACTGCCAAACAGGAAGTTCCTGTTGTCAGTCAAATTCAGTGGCTATAAAACTAGAACTGGCTTTGGGTGGGAAGGAGGGAAACTAGTAAAAAATCTGTGGTTCTGGACTTCTGTTTCTTGCTCTGCAACCAGTTCTCTTCTGCTAGAAACAGCTGGAAGCTGTAATTGGAGACAGCTGCTTTTGTACACCTAAGCTGCTAAGCCACACCCCCAATTAGATTCACTCTCTGCTCTCAGTAAATTAAGGTGATACTACCCCCTTCCTCAGAAAAAAACACTTTTTTTTTTACTTAAATGAGACCCCCTTCTTCTAATAAAGTATCTGTTTGCTTAATCCAAACAGGTACTACTCCTGCTGAGACAGAAGTGATTAATTAGTAAATAAATCTGTAGTTCTGGACTTCTGTTTCTTGCTCTGCAACCAGTTCTCTTCTGCTAGAAACAGCCGATAGAAAGCCTTAATAAAACAGAGGTTACTCATAACATTACTAATAGAAACACCGTATGGTCAAGAACCGTGTATGGAAAACAGCAAACTAGAAAATCACGGCCTGTTACCATGCCGCAAGGCATAGATAGCACAAATCCCACCCCAGTGCAGACCACCCTCTACTACAGTAATAAAACTGAAATGCATGAAAAACGAAAACCATGCACCAGCAATGCAGCCTGACCTAATGACCACACAAAGGGTGGGGGCGATTTACTGATGGGGGACACAACTCGGTGGGGGGGGGGGGGACAGTCAAAAAAAGGAGCTCTCAGAATCAAACCCAGGTCTGCTGGATGTAGCAAGCCCATTCACAGGTTGTGACTCTGACTTCTACACTATGCTACCAGCACAGGTAGGCAGCACACAGTCACAGATTTAAACTACTCAGCATGAGTGAAAACAGCTACAGTACATGTACAGAGCTATAATATCCTCACTGTTATGTCCATGTAGCTGTTTCTACTTATGCTATTTTCTCAGCACGCATTTCACTGCACTGCTCTTCCAACGCAATCTTGATGGTATACCATAAATCAGACACTTCGCTTTTCAAATATTTTAAAATGAAAATCCTAAATACTGTACCATCTCTAACAATAAGCAAGTTTTAAAAACCAGCACAGTATATGAATGCATTTTCACAAACAAAATACAACACAGGTGACTATATGCATTGTTCACTTGAGAAGATTTTTTTAATAAAAGCTGCAACCTAAGGTACTGTGCTTTATACAATCAAAAAATGCCACTATCTTAGGAGCCCTTAAAAAATAGGCATGGAACATGATATCTACATTTGCCAGGAAAAATAAGGAACATGGTACATGATCCATATAAAATACACAAATTACTATTGTGCTCAGGCAATGTCGAACGCAACCCAGGACCATTAGACACCCTTGCTTCTCCATCAGACCTGGCAGGTATCAAAGGAATGTCTTTTATGCATTTTAATGCCTGTAGTTTGCTGAAAAAGTTTACCCTTATCCAGGCTTGGGTGAGCCACACCCTACCTGACATTCTAGTGATCACTGAGACCTGGCTTAGGCCAGCAACCCCAGACAATGAAATCAACATTCCAAATTATTTACTCTTCCAAGTGGATAGGCAATCAAGAGGAGGTGGGGTGGCAATTTACATAAGGGACAAATACTCAGCCACATGCATAGATGCATCATCCTCCCCCAAAGAATTCGAGTGCTTGACCCTAAAGATCGAACTTTCTCCTTCCAGTGCACTCTGTGTAATAGGCTGCTACAGGTCCCCTTCTGCTGGGCCTCATCTCCTGTCTCACCTCAGTTCCGTACTGGGGCTCAGTTCTTTGGAAACCATTATTCTTGGTGACCTGAACTACAATTGACTATCAAGTGCATCAGCTCCCTTGAAATCCTTTTGTGACACTCCAGGACTGGTGCAACTCACTGGCGAGCCTACTCACCCAAAGAAAAGGAACCTTAACAACAGCTCCCTCTTAGATGTAATTTTGGTTAGCAAGCCTCATCTGTTCTCTCATGTCAGAACATTATTCTCAGACATTAGCGATCATTGTATAATCACCACCATTAGATCCGTGCACAACCCAGAGTTTGTGGCAAAGTTCTCTATCAAGAGGTGCAAACGCAACTTTGATTTGTTTGCATACGTCCACGACTTGAAACATTCACCGCAATGGCAGGAATTCTTCCTAGCCAAAACTGTTAACAGGGCATATACTATTTTTTACGATATTTTAAGTGAGGTTTTAATAAGCATGCACCCTTGGTTAAGGTGCGGGTCAGGAGCAGCACCTGCCATTGGTTCTCGCTTGAGCTCAAAGCTTCCCTGTTAGAAAGGGATACTTTATGGAAAAAAGCCAGAAGAAGCAAGAACGACTCGGATTGGTGTATTTTTAAGAGAGCACGTAACAAGTGCACCAAGTTGGTCAGAGCAGCCAAGGCCATCTACTATCGTTCGCAGCTAGCCTCTGCCTCAAGAAATCCTTAAAAGCTCTGGAAAACATTAAAAGACATGTCTGGACACACACCTGGTAATTCCATTCCAGCAAAAATTAAGTCCGGTGGCAGCGTTATCTCTAACCGATCAGAGATATTGGAAGCCCTCAATAACCATTTTGCAACAGCAGGGCTAGCATTTGATACTTCCCCTGCCAATGACCTCCGCACAGCTCAAGGCCCACCAACCCACAAGTCCCCCTCTACCAAGGAGGCCTTCTCCCTCCTGCCTGTCTCTCTAAAAGAGGTGGAAGACCTACTGCTGCAACTGGACACCAGAAAGGGAGCAGGATCTGACTTCATAGAGCCATACTATCTGAAATGTGCCTACCATGTGCTTGCGGTGCCAATCACCCACCTATTCAACATGTCACTCTCCCAAGCTAGCCTCCCCCCTCAATGGAAAATAGCCCATGTCATCCCTCTATTAAAAGCAGGTGACCCCTGCATTCTAAATAATTACAGATCAATCTCCATCCTCCCCATCCTGTCTAAATTACTAAAAAAAATAGTGTGTGGCCAGCTAGGGGTATACTTAGAATCCAGAAGCCTATTAAACCTGGTTCAGTCTGGATTCAGAGCAAAGCCCAGCACCATAACAGCCCTAGCTAAGGTGACCAATGATTGGCTCCTAGACCTTGACAACAAGAAGCATGTCTGTGCCATTGTCTTGGATCTTAGTAAGGCATTCAACACAGTCGATCACAGCCTGCTTCTTTCATCCCTAAGCACCTTAGGCCTGGACCATAAATCTATGTGCTGGTTTGCAGACTACCTCGGAGAACAGAAACAGCAGGTTAAAGCTGAAGCTGATCTTTCTCCATTAAACCTATGCTGAGGGGTGTGCCCCAGGGCTCTATCCTTGGTCCCCTCCTCTTTGCAGTCTACATTGACAACATCAATGACCCCATCAAAAAAGCCAACATCCACTTATTCACGGATGACACTGTACTGTACTTGAGTCGTCCCACCCCAGAAGCAGACTGTGAAGACATCCAAGCTGAATTTAACCTTCTACAATACCAGCTCATAAACATAGAAACATAGACTTTGACGGCAGATAAGGACCACTTGGCCCACCTAGTCTGCCCATTTCCCTACCTAGAGGATAAGCTGCAGATCCTATTTAACCAACAGCCTATTTCTTCCTACTCCCCACAAAAATTGCCTTATGTCTGTCCCATGCATTCTTGAATTCTCCCACAGTTTTAGACCCCACAACCTCCTCAGAAAGGCTGTTCCATGCGTCCACCACCCTCTCTGTGAAAAAATACTTCCTCACATTGCCCCTGAGCTGTCCCCCCTCTATCTTCAAATTGTGTCCCCTTGTTCTTGCACATCTCTTTTTCTGAAAGATGCTACCCTCTTGGACTTTGTTGATAAACAAAAAGCTTTTGCTCAATGCAAAAAAGATAAAGTCATGCTCTTCTCCCCCTCCTTGCATGTGGCAATTCCTGCTGGGGGGGGGCGCTATCCCACAAATTACCACTGTTCTTGGAGAAACACTAGAGTATGTAGCTAAATTCAAATATCTAGGAGTTTGGCTCTATCATAAACTTTCTTCGCCGACCATCTCGAAGAACTACAGAAGAAACTAAGGCAAAGATTAGGACTATTCTACAGAATTAACCACCTGCTCACAAAGGAGGCCAAGATTCAACTGGTTCAAGCTACCTTCCTATCTTTAATAGATTATGTGGACCTGCTTTACAGCCACTGCACTGCCTCTGCACTGGCTAAGTTGGACACCCTCTACCACAGAGCTATCAGGTTCATTACTGGCCTTCCACTTTCCACACACCACTGCTCCCTGTACTCATCGTTAGGCTGAACTTCCCTTCACTATAGAAGGAATAGAAATGTTGCCCTATGGGCCTTCAGAGCGGTGACCAACAAGCTCCCCTCATATGTCTCAGATTGTATTCCCCAGAGTGTGTTAGGCACCTACGCTCTAAGGATCTATTCCCTAATTGCCCTCCAAGTTCCAAGGGTCAAAATTCATTTCGGCAAAGCTGCTCTAAGCTTCTCTTTACCCAAATTGTGGAACGGTTTACAAATGAACTTGAAGCTGAGCTGCCCTGTTAGCCTGAATATCTTCAAGGCACTCTACGATTGCTACATGAAAGCACCTTGCAAATGTTTTCCTCACCGCTAGCCCACTAATTCCGTAACTCCCCCTTTCCATCCTGATGTTCACCATGTTTCTACCCCTGGTTCTCATTCTTTCCCTATTAACTCTTCCTGCTGCACCCACTCTTCCCTGTCCACTCCAGCCTGGCTAAAGTCCCACTCCATCCATAGTAGTGTCCCAATTATCCACCCCTCCTCCGTCATTATCATAATAAACAAGTACACGACAGCCATCGTCAATTTCTGTGGTTTTAGCCCAAATTTTCCCTCAGTCATCGGCAATATATCCATACCTCCTCTTCTTTACCTCTCTAACCTGCCACCCCATACATGGCCTCTTCCCCTATATGTGTAGTTGCCGGCTGCCTCACTCAAAAGATCTCTGCTTATAACCCCTGTATGCCTATGGTTGATTGTACATCTGCTGACTTCTTCCATTGTAAAATAATGCTGTTTTTTTTTATTTATTTCAACCTTGTACTGTACCGTATACACTGTATATACTTTTTCTTCCTTGTATATTATTGCTTTTTGTATACCTGCTTCTGTACTGTACTTTGATGTATTCATGACCAGGCCCACCTTGCAAATGAGCCTTGCTCAATGGTGCCCGGCCTGGATAAAGATTCTGCTTGACTGATTGATTGATTGATTTGATTGAAATGAATTGCAACCCTGATAATATTTAGTGCAATCTGAATCTTATATTTGTTATGTTAGCAAATGCAATCCTATTTAAATACAAAAACAGGCATTCCCTTTCAATCCAAATAACAACATTTTTGATATACTAGAAGGGCATGATTCTTCTTTGTAAAATACCATCCAGTTCATATAGCTTTTTCCCTTGAACTGATATTTTTATGCAGCAACATGGTTTGTAGTGCTTTCTCAATATTAAATACATCTGGCCAGATTCTCAAATCCCATGAAAATCCTGCAGCTCTGGGAAAATCTCTGTGCAAGTGGGTTGCCACTTGCAGAACTGCAGTTTCTCCAGCAGCTACGGTAATCTCAAAAGTGGAGCCAGTTTACGACCATCTCCACGATTAATGGCAGCTTGTGGTTGGTTTTTCCCCACAGGTGTAGAAAAATGTTATGGCTGGTGGGACCAGCCATGACATTTCCCAAAGCTGTGGTAGACTGAGAATACCATTCTCCAAGCTGTGGAGATTTTGGTCCGCAACTAGAGTTGTGGCATGGGAATGAGTTTGTGTGGAACTTAGACACAAACAGTTTGAAAATCCAGCCCATAATGTATCAACATTTTTTTTCTGTATTAAAATGTGTGTTTTTTTTATTCAACTGTATTGTTTAGACTTATATATCTTGCCATTACGCCAAGCTTTCATATAAAAAGGTATCTTCCTATAGTCCTTTTCAAAACTGCCATCACAGAGGCAACAAGCCTTTGTGTGAAGCAAATAAACAAATCAAAATGAAAGAAAAATCCACTATGGTTCTCAAAAGAGGTGGCGGTGAAGGTTAGGGAGAAAAAGATAGCATTTAGGAAGTATAAGAAAACACAGAAGGAGCAGGACAGAGAACTGTACCAATTAAGGCAGAAGGAAGCAGGGAGGGTAGTCAGAATAGCAAAGGCACAAACTGAGGAAAAGATAGCTAACTCAGTTAAGAAGGGGGATAAAACCTTTTATAGGTATACCAGGGAGCGTTAGAAAGACAAAGGAAGGGATAGTGAGGCTGAATAGTATGGATGGTGGGTGGGCAGAGAGTGACAGTGAAAAAGCAGGGATACTGAATGAATACTTCTGTTCAGTATTCACAAAAGAGGAAGTGGGGGAGGTGCCAAATCCAATTAACAGAAGCACTCTGGAGAGGGGGATCGATCCCAGTCCTTTCACAGAAGAAAGGGTTCTGAAAGAACTCCTAAAACTCAAGGTGGACAAAGCAATGGGGCCAGATGGAATTCACCCCAGAATTCTAAAAGAATTAAGCAGAGAACTAGTGACACCACTGACTACCCTTTTTAATAAATCATGGGAGGATGGTGTGGTACCTGAGGACTGGAAGAAGGCGGATGTGATTACCCTTCACAGAAGTGGGACCAAGACAGAGGCAGGAAACTACAGACCTGTCAGTTTGACCTCTGTGGTAGGGAAAGTGATGGAATCACTTCTGAAGGAAAGAATTGTTGAGTACCTAGAGCCCAGTGGGGCACAGGACCCAAGGCAGCATGGGTTCACAGCAGGAAGGTCATGTCAGACAAATCTAATTGATTTCTTTGACTGGGTGACCAAAGTAGTAGACCAGAGAGGGGCTGTGGACATGGCCTACCTAGACTTTAGCAAGGCATTTGACACAGTCCCACACAAAAGATTAGTAGTCAAATTAACCAGCCTGGGAGTCGGTCCCAGGGTGGTAGCCTGGTTAAAACATTGGCAGAACAACAGGACACAGAAGGTAATTGTAAATGGAGTCCACTCTGAAGAAAAGGGGGTTACTAGTAGGGTACCGCAGGGTTCAGTACTGGGTCCAGTCCTTTTTTAATGTCTTTATAAGTGACATTGCAGAGGGACTGGAAGGAAAAGTATGCCTCTTTGCAGATGACACAAAGATCTGCAACAGGGTTGATACACAAGGAGGTGTGGAAAGGATGAGAAGGGACTTGGCAAGGTTGGAGGAATGGTCAGAAGTATGGCAACTTGGATTCAATGCAAAGAAGTGCAAAGTAATGCACCTGGGAAACAAAAACCCAGGGGAAGATTACACAATGGGGGTAGTAACAACAACAAAAATGGAAAGGGACCTGGGGGTAATCATATCAGATGACCTTAAGGTTGGCAAGCAATGTGAGAAGGCAGTAGGCAGGGCTGGGGGATACTGGGATGTATAGGGAGAGGTATCACCTGCAGAAAACAGGAAGTTATTATCCCCCTGTACAGACAGTTGGTGAGACCCCATCTGGAGTACTGCGTCCAGTTCTGGAGACCCCATCTCCGCAAGGACATAGACAGGATGGAGGCAGTTCAGAGGAGGGCAACTAAAATGGTGCAGGGTTTGCAAGAGAAACCATACGAGGAGAGACTAAAGGAGCTTAATATGTATACCCTTGAGGAAAGGAGGGAGAGGGGGGACATGATAGAAATGTTTAAGTACCTCAGTGGAATCAACAAAGTCCAAGAGGGTAGCATCTTTCAGAAAAAGAGATGTGCAAGAACAAGGGGACACAATCTGAAGATAGAGGGGGGATGGCTCAGGAGCAATGTGAGGAAGTATTTTTTCACAGAGAGGGTGGTGGACGCATGGAATAGCCTTCCTGAGGAGGTTGTGGGGTCTAAAACTGTGGGAGAATTCAAGAATGCATGGGACAGACATAAGGCAATTTTTGTGGGGGGTAGGAAGAAATAGGCTGTTGGTTAAATAGGATCTGCAGCTTATCCTCTAGGTAGGGAAATGGGCAGACTAGGTGGGCCAAGTGGTCCTTATCTGATGTCAAAGTCTATGTTTCTATGTTTCAAATAAATTATCTTTAGAAAGACCTACTGTTTGAACTGTTAGAAAGTTACCATTTTTACATGAAAGTTTAGAGTCATGTTGACAAAGATGAGCTGTGACAATGTTTCATATATTAATGTACTTTAAAAATATATTAATAGTTTTCAAGTGTTGATACTTGGAATATGCATAAACTGAAGATTAATTCTGGAATACCATAAATAATGGGGCACTTGGTATTTGGGACAGAGTACCAGGTATTTCTTACTATTCATGGCTATTTGGATAGTACTACTCTGATAAACAATTTAAAACAAAGAATAATTTGAAAATAAATTAAAAACCCTCTACCCTTCACAGATGACAAGAGTAGACTCTTGGCCATCCAATTCATACCCCAGTCATGATTTACCCTCCACATCCTCTGCCATTTTGTCACACATTTTTATTAAAATAAATCCTGGCTCTTAGATCATTGCCTGGAGCAGTCAACGTCTTTCAAATCATCCTCCACCTATCCCAACCCCCCCTGAAGCCCCTTAAAATATTTGTATTTTAGTGCTGGCTCCTACTAAACTCTGATATATGATTTTTTTTTTGGGGGGGGGCAGTTGTTGATAGCCCTAGCTAAATCAATCACTTCCCCTCCTTCAGTGCTCTTGTTCCATAGCCTGCCCTACCTTGGAGCAAGCAAGCACATGGCTAGGGAAATGGGGGACACAGGTATCTGCATCACTGATAATGCCAGGCATACTAAATAACAGTGTGACAACCAGATGCAGGTGGTAGTGCAGCTGGGAACCTGTAGCATACATGGGAAGGATACAGTGGCCATGTCAGTGAATCCTGCAAAGTGTCCTCTCAGAGGGAAGGAACATAAGGGGAAAAATCAACCACCGGTTTAGCAACCGATGCTCCATCCACCCCCTACATCCACCTCTAACTCCTTCATCCCACTTCCTGGGATGACCACCAGCACCTCCACTTTGGGTGGATGAATTGCATGGGGCAGTTTGCCAAGGATATGACAGGCAGAATTACACAAGGGCAGGGGGATGAAGGGACAACACAGTGGTGAGTCACTGGTGTCCAAGGAGAAGAAGGAAAAGAGGAGGTCAAAGGATGGAACAGTGGCCCTGGAGGAAGCGGAAGGAGATCCCAATTCATGGACCACAAAAAGGTAAAATGAACTGAAAAAAAGAATAAGGCACTCGAGTGTACATGTATTTGTGGTATATTATCACATCTCAGGCAGTTAAAGATAAGCACTCAGCTATGCTCCATGGCTCACAATGTATCTGAGGTGTGGAAATATCCCACAATGGCACACACACTATTCCTTGTTGCTTAATTATGTGGGGTAGCAACATACAGCCAAAATAATTGACATGTTATCACTTCCATATGTATGTCAAAGTGACAACTTAGTCAGTGGGAGAGCACTTTTGTCAGTGCTTGATGACATCCCAGAGGCCCCATGCTGCATTCAAGCTTCAGCAGCTGAACCCAGATATAAATAGATAAAACTTCAGTAGGTGGCTTGATTAAGTGATATTCCTTTTACAATGTTGTTGCATAAACAACATAGTATTGAGTTAATACAGTAGTAAGGATATAACCACAAAACACTCTCATGACCTCACTGCTAAAGAATTAATCGTCTTATCCTTACATGTATATCTACATATATGTGTGTGTGTGTGTTTATGTATATATAGTGCAATAAACAACACATAACCATTGCATTTACATCATATTTTGCAAGACAAATTCACTTCCATTTTGGTAACCCCAGTACTCAAATGCACTAAGCAGTCTTGCATTGTATTTTGCAAATAAATTCACCTCCAGTTTGGCAAATCACAGTACTGAAACACATTAATCAGTACATGCACTGCTTGGGGTATGCACTAGGGTGCCACCATTATGCTAAAGAAAAACAGACATAAGCACCGCATGCCTCCAGGGGTGATATTTCTTGGGGCCTTAAGGCTCCAGCATGCAGCCACTAGCCAGGAGCAGCCCCATTTTGCATGATGGGCTACAAGCCCCTTGGCTGAAAGTTAGTCTTCTTCCTTTTTATTTAAAACTGTTAGATTCAGGAATCTGTGTTTGTGTTAGGCCTTCAAGTGTACAAGAACTAAACTAAAATATCACACAGATACTTCTTGCATAATCTTCCTTGGTCTTTATTACATAATGTGTCACAAACCATAAGTTATTTCAGCTTAGTAAGAAAGAAACAGAGTGTAAGACCTCTAACAATTATACTGTATGCACTGCTAATAGACAGATAATTACCAAGTGGAGCCTCAAACAGACCTCCTTTGCTCAATGGATTACGAGGGGTCTCCTGGTGTTCAGGTCATGTTGGCCTGTCTATGTTCCTATCAGCACAGGTATTCTGACCACAGGAAGGAGAACGCTCTGCTCTGCTACCTGATCTCCTGGCTTTTATGCAGTGCAAAGAGCTCATAGATCACCATGACATCATAACTACACCAACTAGGGGCTGGTCCTCCCGCACAGTGGTAGCATTACCGCTTGTGACGCCATTGACTGGGGTTCAGTAGCAAGCCTGGGTCACTAGAGGGCCAGCCGGGAGTAGAAAGATTGAACACTTGATGGGCCGCTCTCCTTCTCTGGGGAGGGTGGGCTGCAGTCCCTGGCAGCTATACCACCACCTGGGTGACCACAGGTGGTGGTGCAGCTGAGGATGCAGTAAAGTCGGGAGGGGAGGATGTCGGCCGAGAACCAGAGCGAAGGCAAGTCCCTCCATGCCTTCATCTCATTGGACCTCTCTGAGTGTCGGTGTCTGCAGGGGGTGAGACCAGAACAATGGAAAAAGCCCCACGTCCACACCAGGGGGCCCCCCTGTGCCAATGACTGGGGGACTGAGGGATGCAGCTCCAGGTGTCCGCTTCCCCTGAGGTCTCGGAAGGGGTAAGGGGAGACAGGGGGTTATCTGGAGAAGGATGGTTCACTTGGGAGTGGAGCACTTACGAGAACTAGTGTCCTCTGGATCCTCCTTGCCTAGCTGTGCGGTATATTGGAGACCCTGAGGGAAGGGGTGGATGTGGAGAGAAGGAGGAGCATAAGAAAAAAATAACTACACCAACTACCTTTCAAGAAAAACAAGCTTGTTTGTCTGAGGAAAGAAAGGTCATAAAAATCGCTATTCTAGCTAAGTAGGTTAGAAAGACATGCCTTTTTCCATCAAAACATTCTACATATATTCTGAACTAACAGTTTCCACGTAAATATCTTTCACAGTTATGATATTGTAGGTAGGTATAGAACTAGTTAGAATCAGTCTTGGCTGCTCTTCTCGCTTTAGAGTGTGTTCTCTGTGACCTTTAGTCAACTTTTAGGGCTGCTTAGTATAGTCCAGCTGGCTTTGGCTTACAAGCACACATGCACCTCATAATCCAGTTAGTTAATGGCCCTTGCTGTGCCCAAGCACACATAGCATATATATCTATATATCTATATATATATATATATATAGATATATATGCACATCCAAGCAGTGTGTATCATTACAAAGCAACTATGGGGTTGAATGGAGTTATGGCAATCTTGGCTGTGGACTGTCATATCTCATGATTTATTTCTCTAATTTGCACCATAACAAGGCTGGATTTCTGACTGAAAGCAGGTGTTAAATACAAGTCCATTTCCCAATCTGGGACTCCAACAGTACACAGGGCCAACACAAACACTGATCAATACCACAAAACGATTTTGAAAGAGCAATACAGTAGAAATGAGAGGCCATTTTACTAATTCTGGTAAAGGTAGCCAGAAACAAAATTGTCCAGTGTGGTTTTCTGTTGTGGTAATTGTTCAACTTGCAAGTATGCAGTGAGTGGAGAAACCTTCAACTATCCAGCACTGCATAACAAAAGAATAGATATCTGAGGACTGCTCACCTGTCGTAGCTTGTATGCTGTCTATGCTATATGCTGCAGTTGCACCAAACTGTATCTCAGTAAAACAACATGTAGTATAAATGTTCAGATACAAGAACACATATGAACATTTTTTCAAGATAGGTGTGACAGTAGTGTTGCAAACCACTTGAGAGATGTATATAAAAGAGATACAAACAGTCTGAGACTCATGGCAACAGATTTTGTTTTAGGTAACCCTTGAGGTGGAGACAGAAACAAACTGCCCAAACAATGAGAATGCGAATGTATGTTTACTTTGGATAGCATGTCACCAGAAGGCCTTAGTGAAGCACTCTCATTATCAATTTTTCTTAAAAAATGTGTAAAATCATTAACTCAAACCTCTGCTGTATATCGCCCATGTATTAATTTATTCTACTTTTATCTGAGAAGTTATGTAAACTAGTCTTACTCCAGTTATAATATCTAGAAATATTGGGTGAGTTATGGTAATAGAATTTTTGTCATCAAAACTTATCAGTATTTTGCCATTGAAATAGTATAATGATACTCAACAGAATCAAAGATACAGGCATTATCCTGGTAAATTTGGGGTTGCAATAAGCAAAAAGCCTTACAGGCATTTTTTAATATTTCACTTGTCACTTTAGTGCACCTTAGTTAAATCTGACCTATTCAATATTAACTGTTACACATTGGCAATTAAATAGTTGTTCCATTCAGGTGTTCTGGCATGACTAAAACAAGCTTATAGCTAATATGAAATGTTTCTTTAAGAGCTTAGAGTTGTACTATGAAATTATACTCAATGGTCATAATGTAAAAAAGTAGCTGTGTGGAAGGATTGTATCCAAGAACAATTTAGCTATTAATACGGAGAATCAAATGTTGATGTGACTGAGCACAAGTGAATCAAGCACCTGCCATAACATCAGTTAATGAGGTTTTGCAAATTCTAAATCCTCATGGCTCAATCTCTAATTTTACATCTGACCACCCAAGATAGGTTTCACATTGGGTGTATGTATGTTAGCTTTCAACCGATTATTTAAACCGTCTACTTTGGGAGTTTTGGTAATAGTTTTGCAAGCTGCTATAAGAATTGCTTCAGCAGTATATTAGTGCAGCTGGTCATTAGAAACTAAAAAGTATGCATGCAGATTCTGTTTATTTATTTACCGAATTTTGTTGACCAGGTGGGCTCACTGAGACTACAAGTCTTTTTTTCAGGGGTGACTCAGAATTAATTTCAAATATAGGCCTTTCATGGTAAAAACAATTTAATTTTACTTTGTATGATACAAAGAGTTATTTTATTACTAGCTTTTTAGAACTGAAGCAAATGAATATGCAGCAAACTCTAAATAGTTTCCCTTCATTGGGTGGCTATATAATTAATACATAAATGGGTTATAATTTGGTCACCATTTAAATCCCACCTACTGCTGTACCCTTTAACTCCTTTTAATATCCATTGGAGTGAAGCGCTGGGTGTTCTTTTCTTGGCCACCACCACCATCTCACTTTGATTCACTCAAGCTAGTTTCTTGTGCTTACAATGGAGAACTTAATGTTTATCAAATTAAAAATATATGAATGACTGATGCAGTGGTGATCTCAATATACCTAAGGTCTTTTATAGAGTTTTAAGGGTTCATTTTGAATACCTGGTTAGGTACCCTTAGGCGAAAGATATCTTGCATCCCCCTGAAGAGAAGATTATCTGAGTCTGTACATTTGGGCATGCTAGCATAAGGTACACAGTTTGAATCCCCCCCCCAGAACTTGACACTAAAGGTGATTCAGACCCACAAGCAGACAGGAGGGTTACTCTCTCTGTTACCTGTTCACAATACCGCGCTCGGAGGTTGCCATTGTGGGAGCAGAGGGCCGGACCTGCTGAGTGCATTTGTGACAGTGGATACCTCAGTTGGTGAAGATCAGTGAAGCTCAGCAGACAGTAAGGTTAGGGGCTGGACCATGAGCGAGGAGAGAAACTGTCTCAGCAGAGAAAGGAGCCCAGACTATGCACTCCAAGTGTGATTCACCCAGGTAGAACTGCTGTTAAGGAATCCCTGTTTCTACACATGTTGGAGTCTGCCTTTGTTTCTGCTACCTGTAAAAACAATCAATGATGTTCTGCCTTTTAGATGTACCAAGCCCTTGTTACATCAACTGCACATAAAACCAAAGTGCACACAGAACAGATAGGATGGAAAGGAAACTTGTTTTTATGTTAAGGAGGCATGGAGTAAGTATTCCAACAGCTCCTTATGCTCCTTGAAGCGGCACCTTCGCTGTAGGCGGTGCCTGATGGACGCAACTTTGGCTGCTGTGCCGGCCCAACGGACTCTCCTCGACCGCTCACCTGGTTCCCTGAATTGGAACCCTGCCAAGGTACGTCCGCCCCTCAGCCTGGAGCCTTGTTCCCTGCGGCTGGATGCCGATTGGCTTACCGACACTGCCTGAGGCTTGTGATTGGACTAGGTAGACTGCCTCCTTGAAGCGGTACCTTTGCCGTAAGCGGCGCCCAACGGCCGCAACTTCCGCCACTGTGCCGGCCCAATGGACCCTCCTCGACCACTCGCCTGGATCCCTGAATCGGATCCCTGCCAAGGGAGACTGCCTCCTCGAGCGGCACCGCCCGCCATAAGTGGCGCCTGGCGGCTGCAACCCGACCATGTGCTGGCCCGCGGACCTCCTTGAGCAGCTCACCTGGTTCCCTGAATTGGATCCCTGCCAGGAGACTGCCTCCTGAAGCAGCACCGCCATGCAAAGTGGTGCCCGGCGGCAACCCGGCCGCTGTGTCGACCCGATGGACCCTCCTTGACTGCTCGCCTGCTTCCCTGAATCAGATCCCTGCCAAGGTATGTCTGCCCCTCAGCCTGGAGCCTGATTCCTTGTGGCTGGATGCCTATTGGCTTACCGATGCTGCCTGAGGCTTGTGATTGGACTAGGTGATTCAGACAGCACTGCCATTGGTGCGCCTTTCTCTCGAACCTAAGCCTGTCTCCCATGCCAGTTACTGTCTGCCTCAGATACTGTGTGCCTTCTCCCAAGATAATTTTCTCCCCCCCCCCCGGCCTCCTTTAAATATGTTTTTGGTCCGCCAACTCTTAGCTTTCCTTAATCCCATTGGTTCGGTTTCTCTTGACCTAACCACTCCTAATGTAAACCTCTCTCTCTCTCTCTCTCTCCCCCCAATGCTCTCTCTCTCTGTCTCTCTCCCCAAAGCTGCAGCTGCTTCTACCCGAATTTTGTACTCTCCGTCCCTTGTGTGATCTCTCTAGCTTTCTAACTTTCTCCTGTCCTGAAATGCTTACTCAACTTACTATTGTAGTTATGCTTGTGCTTCTCGGCCCCATACCCCCTGCAAGTGAGGCCACAACCTCCTGCCATGCACTACCTTCATCTGGCATTCCATCTGCCCTGCATTACACCTCTGGTATGGTCACAGGAACCCTTGACATGGACCATCTGGCACCCCGCCCCCCCTTTGTGGCACCTTGGGGTCCTCCTCAAACTTAAAGCGAGTAGCCCCCTGATAATACCACTGGCTATGCATGTACTCTACAACCTGTCAAGACGCCCCCAACACTATGGCACTATAAAGCACAGGAACATCACATGCAATCAAGTCTGCAGCATGCTCAAATCCTTTCTCCTTCGACTACTACTTATGTTGCTCCTCCTCTCAGGAAATGTACACCCCAATCCAGGTCCCTCTGGGCATGCAGCAGAAAATTCAATAAGGAGGTAAGGGTCTCTCACCCTGGCATCTATTAATGCCTGTAGCATCCTCAGCAAGCTGGATTCCCTTCAATCTTGGATTCAACAGCATGACCCTGATGTCCTCTCCGTGGTTGAAATGTGGCTAAACCCTAAGATCCCAGATTCCTCCATCTCAATACCTGGCTACTCCATATTCAGGCAAGACAGGACTTCCAAACGAGGTGGGGGCTGTGCCATATACCTCAAGAGTACCCTCTTAGGTCACACTTTGCCATCATCTAACCAGGGCACCTCTGCCCAGATCCTCGCCATCAAAGTACTCCTTGGAGCCCACAATAAGGAACTTACTTTTATCTCAGCTCATATACTCCCTAAGAACCAGGCCACTGGCTTCAACAACATTCTGGAATACATTAGGCACATGCATCATAACACAGAAACTGTAATTCTTGGTGACTTTAATATTAACTGGCTCTCCCCTGAGTCTTCTGTTTTCAAGGATGCAGTTACATCGCAGCACCTCTCACAGCTGGTCCTCACCCCCACCAGATGCAACTACAGGACCGGAACTTTCACACTACTAGATTGGATTCTGACTAACTGCCCCGAACAAATCTCTAATGTCACAGTCCTCCCAGACTCAATTAGTGATCACTCTCCTGTCATCTGCACTTGGTCTAACAAGTTTCTCAAACCCCCACCCAAGTTTCTCTACACAAGGGTAATTAATCAGGGGCACCTTCAGCTACTAAAATCCCACCTAAGCAGACTTGACTGTGCAGTGCTGGACACACTCGATACTAACAAAGCCTTGGACTTATTCATCTATCGCTTCAACTCAGCCTGTGACATCTATGCGCCACTAAAAAAGCTGAAGGTCAAAGGACAGTCGAACTCCTGGATCATCTCTGATCTTTTAACATGTCTTAAGCACAGGGACCACCTTTGGAATCATGCTCGTGCTACCCTTTCGCAAGGAAACATACAAAAATGCAAAGCAGCACGCAATGCCTGCACTCGTCTAATTCGGAATACCAAAAGTAAATATTTCAAGGAGGCACTGACCAACTCTTGGGGTGATGGGAAAAACTTCTGAAACAACCTGAAAGAACTCACTGGCAAGGAACCTAAAGTACCCCCTACCATGCTCAACTTACATGGCACTCCAACGCTCGACCTTAACACCATTACCAATACCTTCAACAATGCTTTCATGAACCTGGACAATGTGCTTCCGCCTAATTTCTTTGATGACCCTTCCCCCTACGCCCCCCCCTTAAGACCACCATAAATGCTCATTCAGCTCCACAATTCTTCTTCAAAGAGGTTCCTCCACATGTGGCTCATACCTGTATCTGCAAAGCCATCCGCAAGTCCAGGTACAGTGGTGACTCCCTTGACCTCAAACTACTGGCATGAGTTCTGGATGAGGTTATTGAACCCCTGACGAAAATGTTTAACCTTTCACTAAGATTGGGCCAATTCCCTGCACTCTGGAAGCAGGCAACCATCACACCAGTGCATAAAATTGGAGACAGGTCTCTTCATTCCAACTACAGACCTATCTCACTCCTCCCCTCGCTATCTAAGGCATTAGAATGAATAGTGTCAGACCAGCTAGTCAACTTCCTGGATAAGTATGAAGTCCAATGCCCTGAACAGCATGGCTTCAGAAAAGGGCACAGCACCACCACAGCTCTTCTGGAATTCACAAGTTTCATTCACGACACGCTCGACAAAGGATACTGTTGGGGTGCAGTCTTCATTGACCTCATGAAGGCCTTCAACACCGTTAATCACCCTCTACTTCTTAGGCAACTGTCCTACATTGGGGTCTCTAATGAGACCCTTCCATGGTTCACTAGCTACCTCAGAAATCAGACCAAAAGGGTCAGGATTGCAGGTGCCATGTCCGATGTCAAGCCTGTCCTCTCCAGAGTCCTCCAGGGGTCCATCCTGGGACCTCTACTCTTCTCCCTCATCCTCAATAGCCTCCCTGGTGTCTGCCAGCAAAAATTCTACTCCACGTGGACAATGCAGTACTATTCTCCTGCCACCATGACACTAAACTCCTTGAAACACAGCTGCAGCTTGACTTCAAGCTTGTTGAAGATTGGTTCAGCAAGCATAAACTCATCATGAACTATAGCAAGACCAAAGTAATGACTTTCTGTAATCCGCAGAGCAGGTACAAATCTCAGTCCTTCAATATCTTGAACAACACTGGGTACTTGTTCGAACACGTCCTGGAGTTCAAATACCTCGGTATCACATTGGATAGCTCCCTCTCTCTATCTGGCGGCATATTGACACTGTTGCCACTGGGCGTCAATATCACGGATTCTGCTACACAAGACAAATACTCTATGACTGCAGACGCCCTTAGGCTGGACATCTACAGCTCTGTCACCTCTATCATTGACTACGGTCTGGCTATCTATGGCTCTGCTTCTTCAACTGCCCTCAGTAGAATCTCAGTCTCGCTCAACAAAGCCTGCAGGCTCTTAACAGGCGCTGCCAGAGACACGCACACATGTGACCTCTATGCACAGGCTTGTTGGCTACCACTCCTCAACAAGATTCAAAACCAGACCTGCCTGCTTACCAAAAAGATTCTCCTTGGTCTCATGCCCCCTGGTGTTTGTAAGCTCCTCTCTGCCTTCAGTGGTACTCAGCAAACACGTAGTGCCCAATCCCAAACCTTTCAAGTTCCTAGATGTCGTACCTCATTGGGTCAGCAGTCCTTCTACTATAGGGCTCCTCATTGGTTTAATAACCTCAACAAAGAAGCACTTTCCTCCCCAACAACTGGTCCCTTTAAAAAGAATCTCTGACTTTACCTCACCTCTACCTCCAAATGTGACTGCTTCTCCTAATTGACTGATCCATTTACTGACTACATGATCTTGACTTGTGCCCTGCATCCCTCCTGACACTACTCCCACTGGCATCTGTCTTCCTTGTGCTCCTTTCCCACACCCTCTACACTCCTCCTCCTCCTCCACTGTTCTAATCCCCACCTTTTCCCCTGTTCTTGATCCCCTTCCACCACTCGCTCCCCCTCATGACAAAGGCCCCTCAGCCTGCCACTTCTCTCTGGCAATCTCCTATACAATATTCAGGCCAATAGTCCACTTCTTTCTTAATTCCCTTACTCTGCTGCTTCATCTATCTGCCTATTTACATTGCTCCCTACTAATAACCTTTATCCCTAAAGTGATTATCAGCTGCAAAGAAATGTCAACCTAGTCTATACTATGCCTGTTTACCATTACCAACCTTTGTATGTATGTTTCCCCAGTCCTTTGACATGGAACCTTTGTAAATGAGCAGCTTCTGCTCAAAGGTACTTGTAATCCGAGAGGTTAATAAAAAAAATTAAAAATGCTGAGAGAGCAGCCACTGGCTGGGTCTGAGCAGAACAAGTGATCAGAGAAGCTGCCTCAGTGGATAAAGGAGCATGGATTGTGCACTCCAAGGGGGGATTCAGGTAGAACTGCTGTCAAGGAATCCCTGTTTCTGCACCTGTCGGAGTCTGCCTTCCTTCCATGATTGGTCTCTCTCTCCCAGTTGGTGAAGATCAGTGAAGCTCAGCAGACAGTAAAGCTAGGGGCTGGATCACACTTGGTGTATGCCTCCTAGGATTGTCCTTTGTGTCTGAGCTGTTGCTTCTAGTTGTTTCTGGCTGAGAGCTTTCTATTAGCTGACCACTATTTCAGTAGTGGGTAGAGCAGTCGATGAAATCAGTAGACAATAAGGCTAGGGGATGGTCCGCTCTTGGCATATGCCTCCTAGGGGTGCCCATTGTGTCCGAGCTGTTGCTTCTGGCTGAGAGCTTTCTATTAGCCGACCACTATTTCAGTAGTGGGTACAGCAGTACAAATGCTGATTTACATACAGCAGCCAGGAATTCTGGGTAAGTGTTCCAACAGGTCCTTATGCTGAGAGAGCAGCCGCTGGCTGGGTCTGAGCAGAACGAGTGATGATGTGGAATGCAAGATGCTGTGATACTGAAGTGTTTAAAAACAAATTAATTGACTGTGTATGGTATGTGCTATTTAATATAAAGTAACAGGGCTTAAAAAGAGTAACATTTTTCAATAACTTAGAACTGTGCTAACATAAGGAATAGGAGGGCCAAAAGTACTAGAGTTTATCTGAATCGGATCTAGTAGGACTGCTGTGGCTATCTGGGGTAGACCTGAGGAAGCACAACAAATTGGGGATACAGCTATTGTACTCTCTATCTTGGTAGGCCTGTAGTGGAAGAATAAGATTGAAAATGTACTTAATCCTTATCTGGGTAGGCATATATAAGCAAATTAACACTATCTAGGGTAGACCGACAAAGGAAATAAAGGGGTTGCAACTATACCCTATTTGGGTAGACTAACTGTGAGTGTGGTAGGAGGTGCCTGTTAGGTACAGATGGTGAGCAGTTACCATATATTAAAATAAAATGACTAGAACAGACATAGGAGGCATGTGGTAGAGAGAGAACATGCTTAGGTGGCAGGGACCAGAAGTAGGGTGGTGAGTTGTACGGGGTGGAGGCTGCAATGTTCTGGGGAATATTGTGGGAGGTTGGTGGTTGGCAGTGTGCAGGACTTTGAATTTCTTGTTGGCGGAAGTGAGACAGCTTAGATGGGAGTCAGGTAGTCTAGTTGGGGCAATGGGAGATGAGGCAAGGAGGAGGTTGTGTAGGGAGGACCACCCAGGAGATAAAGACAGACATGCTGGGAGTTCTGAGGAGGAGTGGAACCAGATGACTTGTGTCCCTCTACTTCAGTGGTAAGGAAACCTAGACAGGGGGAAATGGAGAAATGTGGGAGGAAGGTGAAGTCAGGAGGGAGGAGGGAGGAGACAGGAGTGGGAGCACCTAGCATGGTATCAGTGTGAGCTAGTGTTCTCCTACTTGCTTGAGAAAGGAAGGGTGGAGATGGAGAAAGGAAGAGAATGGTGACATCTTTGTTCCTTGTAAAACCTAAGTGGTTAAAAATTAAACCAGTCAGCTTTTACAAGGAACAAAGACATCACTACCATTCATTCATTCATTTGCACCATTATCAAATGGAACAGTGAACAAAGCAGACGCTTTGCACCCGGGGGATCATTTTCTTTATTTAGAGGTTAATTTTTGTGGCTGCTGGTGGGAGAAGGAGGGTAGTAGTAGAAATAAAAACTTTTATTTTTAGACAGGATATAAAATGACAATTCATTTCAATCACCATTAGGTCAAGTCCTGTTTTACAAGGTGTTCCTGTGTTTGATCTTAAAAATATTCAAACATACAGTTACATAACGTAAGATGTTTAAAACAAACATTCATTCCAGGCAAGTACACCTTAAACTATCAGTTATCAATCAAAACATGTACATCTTACAGCCAATTCTTGTTTCAGAGCAGTACTTACTTTTCTTAGGCTTATGTTTACATTTTTCTTTTTGAACATTTAGTTCATTCCAAATTTTCATTGCCATGTAAGAGAAACTCATCTAACCCATTTTTTAATGTGTGTCTGAAGTGGGTGGTGGGGATGAGAGGGGTGCTGGGTGGGGGACTGCATGTACTTTATAATGACAGTGGGACTCATGTGGTGGGAAGTGGGTGGAGTGTGACTGACGTGTGGGTGGGGGAAGGGATTACATTTTATAGCAGCCACAGGTACCAGCGTGCAATTCTCTGGGACCGGTGGGAGGAGGAAGACAGTAGGGGTATCATGATTTCTCTGCTCTTGGGTTGGGGAGAGGGGTGTTTCACAGTGCAGTGGGTGTGGGAGTTTTTTTAAGTTTAAAAAATAAATCCATCAGTGAAATCAGTACGTGTACGTCTGATGTGGAAATTGTGAATTTCTCAAATAGCAGATTTTCACAGATTTGGACCAACTTCACTGGCAGATTAAAACTTTGCTACATCTCTAAGTGCAGGAGAGGTTTCAGGCAGTGGGGAGGATGTGTAGGGAGGTAGCCAGAATAGTAGCCTTATCTGAATTGCTACCGGTACCTAGAGCTAGCTCAACTAGGAAGTGGAGGGATAGAGGAATTTCAATAGCTAGCTATAAGAATTATGCAAGGGAAGGGTTATGGTTGCACAGGAGGATGGGAGGGGGACCTGCAGTGAAAAAAACCCTATACACACCAGATAGGATGAACCTCAGCAGAGGATGTAGCAGGGGCCTTTGGGACAAGCTGGGGGAGTACATAACGGGGAGTTTTAATTTAAACAGATTGGGAGGGGGCAGACTGGGTCCTTGTTTTCAGAGTCTCTAAGAGGAGGAGACCATCAGTTCAGTTGCCCACCCCAATCAGAGCAGGTGAAATTGGGAGTAAGGTTTAGGACAAAGAGGGGAGCAGTAACTTGTAAGGCTTGTAAGGAGCAGAGGAGCAGGGTTCACAGGAGGAGGGAGGCTGGTTGCAAGACATGGAAGCACAAAGAGGAAAACATATTAGGGACCCTAAGGGAGATAAGGGGGGTACAAATGACAGGGGGAAGGAGTGAGCAATAGATAGTAAGAAGGAGAATAGCTGTGCTGCAGGGAGGGTGGGTGCAGAGTCGTGCTGGTGGGTGGCTTCCCTAAATGCATGAAGCCTTGGTAACAAGATGGATGACCTGCAAGCAATGTTGGTGGAGAAGATGTTGGACATTGCAGCAGTCACAGAAATGTGGGCTATGCCAAACCATAACTTTGACCTCTTGATTCCTGGTTATAAGCTGTAAAGAAGAAGCAGTAGAGTAGGTAAAGGGGGGTAGCGATATATGTAAGGGAAGGAATAGCCTGTCTGAAGGAAAAGGCAGATGAGGGAAGGCAGAAGTGCTGTGGAAACAGTTGCAGTCCACTAGGGGAAAACAGCTATTCTGGGGATGGTTTACAGACTGCCTAACCAGGAGGAGGAAATGGACAGGGATTTGGGGATATTAATGAGGGCAGCTGCAGGCAAAGCTGAGGAGGCAACTGTAGGGGACTTTAATCTGCCCAAGGTGGATTTGAAGATCCCCCTAAAACATATATCAGGAGTCAGGAAAATCCTAAATGCAGTGCAGAGTGGTTTCCTGACCAAAGTTGTCATGGTACCTACTAGGAAGGGAGCAGTTCTTACTTTGCTACAGATGAATGGGGACCACATCCAGGACATCCAGCTTGAGAAGCCCTTGGGAGGGAGTGAACATTGCATGGTGTGACTCAGGTTATACATGACTAGGGAGAAGATAAACACAAAGATCAAGGCTCTAGACTTCAACAGATCAGACTTTGGAAAGATGGAAGAGATCCTGAAGTGTTACCTGACTGGCCTCAGTGAAGGGATGGGAGTGGATCAGAAGTGGTCCATCATTAAGGAGGTAATCGCTGTAACCACAACTAAGTGTATCAGGCTAAAGGGGAAAAACGCAAGGCCCAAAGCACCCAGCTTATTTAGATAAAAGGTAGCCCAGGCAGTCTGGGGCAAACGTTCTTTTCTTTAACTTGTTAGAATTAATCTAAGTATCTGGTCATTTCACCTTATTTCTGCACTCCTCCTTATAGTATTATTTATTCCCCTTGTAACATTCCTATATATACATTTTTGTTTGAATCTGTTACTTTGTATTAATCCCCAAAAAAACTCAATCACATCAATCTACATATTATAGGTTTCTTCATGCCAACATTCACATACTTAGCCCCAGAATCTTGGTTTCATATGCACTTGCATTAGGCATTATGTTTGTGTAAAATGCTGGCACACCAAACCTCAACATTAAATATAGAAACACGATGTTTTGATCATGTGGGGAATTTGTTTGTTACTAACCATAAGGGGAATATTATAGCAGATAATGTATGGTCCTCTATCAGTAACCCGTTTGTTAACTATCAAGAGATTGCCAGGGCGACCATATAAACCTCGAGAACGAAGAAAAGAGGATTACATTGCCATGGCAACCTCAAAACGTTACACAACTCGGTTACTGATAGAGGGATCATACATTATATGTTATAGTGTATGATCCCCATAAGCAGTAAGAAAAATGAAGAAGGCTCCTTACTCTTGTAGTTACTGAGTAAGTCTGTCACCACTGCACCCATTTCTGGAAGGCCGTCGGTTCATGAGAAAAAAGGTGCATGTATGCACAGATCACCTCCATTTGTAATCCCATTGCTATGATGTACTCAAGAAAAGTTAACGACCCCTGACAACATTGCAATGGGATTACTAAGACATAATCTTGCCACTTTTTAGCAGTAATAAGGGCTACCCATACATTATATGCCTTTTATCAATGTTGTCTCAGGTGATGTATCAAGTACTAGCATTTGTTTGACTATGGAATAACCATATATGCTTTCACACTGATTAAGAATATCTCCACATATTTGTTCTTTTGTTCATTATCATTGTTATTTTTAGTATTTTTTAAACATTCAAGTTTGAATATGTATTTTAATGCTACACTGTCACTTTAAGATTTTTCATTTAAATTGGAGGTCTGTAACAATGTTTGTACACACCCCCGTGGAAAACCTAATGATTGAAGCACTGGGGCTGTGTTTTGTTGTGTTTGTCTAATGCTTCATTCTCTACTAATTTGGAATAAATCTGCATGGTAATACTCTTGGAGTGCTGGCTTTTCTTTTTCTGTCATTATCTGGCTGGCATCCTTTACCAGCACCCCCTGCCTGACTCCTGAGTGCCATTTGCTTCTCGATTGCAGTCAGGGGCAAGAGGTTTGCCTACTAAAAGTTCCAGAGGACACAGAGGGAGGAGGACAAGAAGGAGCACCAGAGTAAAGCCAAAGAGGCAGTGAAAGCAGTCTGGTTGGCAAAAGAAAAGAAGGAACTGCAGCTAGCTAAGTGACATAAACAGGGGAAAAAGTATTTTTAAGTACTGTATATTAGTGAAAAATGGTATGAGAAAGATGGCATAATAAAGCTAAAAATAGGGGGTGGTGGAAGATAGTAATTAGTAGTAATATCTTTATTTTTATACAAGAGTTGGAATACACACCATTAGGTCCGGACGGTCCTGTTTTCAAAGTAGTCCTGTTTAGGCACAGCAAAGGAATACATGCTAAAACAATAATATGAGATCCTTCTAAAATACACATAGTTATAACAGAAACACAAACACATATCCACAGCATATACACAAATACACAAATTTCATGAACTGTCAACATATTTCCAGGGCTCAATTCAATGGATATTTGAAAAATGTAAGTTATTTGGCACATTGGTAACAGATATTTATTTTTGTTTTGTAACCAATTCAAAATTTCATGGGAGATTTACCCATTTGTAATTCCTGGGTGTCCAAAGTGCACCGGTGTTTATTTGCCAAATAAGAAAATGTAATTTCCCCAAATCTATTTATCACTTTATTGGGTGTAAACTTATATTTATTGCTATTCCTCAACCCATATTTATGTTCTTTCACATGGTTTATTCACCAAATAACAGGGTGTACTTGTATAGATGGCCTTATATATCTGTCCTATTCACTTTATTTCCCTTTTTTCTCCAAAGTATTCCAACCCAACATTGTACACATATCATAGTGATGTGTATAATAATCACATCTCAACACAAATCTAGCTAGTCTGTTATACAGTTTGTTCACTTGAGTTAATGTTCTTTTATTTGCCAAATCATAAATATGGTCGCCATAATCTAATGTTGGAATAAGCAACTGGTTTACTACCATAGATCTCATCCTATAGTCCAAGCAAAATCTAGATTGTCTGAATGCCCCTAATCTGGAGTCAACCCTCTTAACCATTTCCTCAATATGATATTCAAATTTTAGACTGATGTCAAACCAGATACCCCAAATATTTATATACGTCTACCTGTTCCAAATTATCACCTTTGTTTGTTTTAATACAGATATCCTTAACTTTTTTCAAAGTAGGCTGAGGTCCAAATACCATTGTTTTGGATTTTTTTACTATTTAGGGCCAACTTGGAGTCAGCAAACCACTCACAAAGAACAATAAAGTAAACTTGTAGTTTTTTCTCCATTTCTTCTAAATCCAGTCCAGAAGCAACCAAAGCCATATCATTGGCATAAAGCCTGATGTGACTTTTTCTCATTCTTTCAGAAACTTGATTTACATAAATCAGGAATAATGTCAGTCCTAAAAGTGAACCCTGTGGGACTCCTCTAGAGTTTCTTGCTTTATTTGACAGTATCTTACCTAACTGTACTTGTTGTGATCTGTTATTTAAGTATGAATTAAACCACCTGCAGGTATCTCCCGCTACCTTCAAGTCCAATAGCCTTTCTCCCATATCTGATAATCTACTGTATCAAAAGCTTTGGATAAATCCACAAACACTGCACCCACCTCCTGTCCTGTATATAAAGGTGTTGCAATCAAATCAACAAGGTCGGTGAGTGCGGTGTCCATGGAATATCCCCTCCTAAAACCAGATTGATACATTGATAGTAATTTGTGTCGTTCCAAGTATTCCTTTAATTGTTCTTGTACCAAAGCTTCTATGATTTTAGAGACAACCGAGAGAAGGGCTATTAGACAATAATTTGCTGGGTCATTTTTGGGGCCCCCTTTATAGATTGGTACCATCCTGATCAGCTTCCAACTGGTTGGGAAATTATTTTCCATCAAACTCCAGTTGTAAAGCCTGGTCAAGACTGGAGCTATTATTTCTACAGAGTCCTTCAAAAATCTATGTTCTGTTTTGTCTGGGCCACAGGCTTTGTTTATTTTCAATTTTCTTAGATGTTTTTTCACTTCACCACATTTAACTATCCTAAATCTGAAGAAAGGCCTTTCCAACTCTAAACCTGTTTCTGATAATATATTTATTTTTTTATTACTATTTTCTGGAATATCTACATCAGGAAATTTTATAAAATATGTATTTAACAAGTCAGCTGACTCTTTAGCAGGTTTTAAGACACCATTATTTGCAATTTGGATCTCAGGTTTATTTTTAGCTGGTGCTTCAAATGGCCTAACCAGTGACCAATATTGGCATGTATCTGTGGTTTGGTTTAGTTTATCTTTATAATATTTACATTTTATGTTTCTCAAGTCTTGTTTCAGTCTATTTCTAGCCCTTTTATATATTTCTCAATCTTCTATATTTAATGATTTATAGTAGAGACAAGGCAGTGGTAATAAATGAGTACTTCTGTTTGGTCTTTACAAAAGAGAGACATGATACAGTACCACAGGGTGTGAGGAAGGGAAGGGTGTAGGGTGGGAGGGGCAATGATGAAAAGATCAGTGAGCACAGGGTGAAGAATGGTTTGTTGTATCTCAACATAGATAAATCCCCAGTCCCGGATGGCATCTATGCCAGAATGCTGAGAGAACTAGTGAAGGAACTAGAAGGTCCCCTGCTGAACCTGTTCAATAGTTTGCTTGACTCAGGGGTAGTACCACTGGACTAGAGAATGGAACATGTGCTAGAAACATAGACTTTGATGGCAGATAAGGACCGTTTGGCCCACCTAGTCTGCCCATTTCCCTACCTATCGGATAAGCTGTAGGTTCTAGTTAACCAACAACCTACTTCCTCCTACCCCTCACTGTAATTGCCTTATGTCTGTCCCATGCATTTTTGAGTTCCCCCACTGCTTTTGACCCCACAACCTCCTCATGAAGGTGGTTTCATGTGTCCACCACCCTCTCCATGAAAACATACTTCCTCATGTTGCCCCTGAGCCATCCTCCCATCTTCAAATTGTGCCCCCCTTGTTCTTGCACATCTCTTTTTCTGACAGATGCTCCCATCTTGGACTTTGTTGATTCTCTTGAGGTACTTGAAAGTTTCTATCATGTCCCCCTCTCCCTCCTTTCCTCAAGGGTATACATATTAAGCACTTTTAGACTCTCTTCATTGGCTTCTGGTGCAGACTCTGCACCATTTTAGTTGCCCTCCTCTGGACTGCTTACATCTGCTCTGTAAAAGTGGACCTAAGGAAGACCCAGGCAACTACAGACCAATCAGCCTGAACTCAATCATGGGTAAGCTCATAAAAGTAATTCTTACAGAAAGGCTAGTAAATTACCTAAAGGAAAATGGTCTATAGGATGAGAGACAATATGGGTTCATGGCTGAGAGATCCTAAGAAACAAACCTGATTGATTTCTTTGAATGGGTCACAAAAACAGTACACAAAATTCCAAGTCATTGATATCCTATACTTGGACTTCAGCAAGGCATTTGACTCTGTACCCCATAGGAGATTGATCAGAAAATGACAGTATCTGGAGGTAGGTGAGAGACTCTCTTGATGGGCATACAACTGGCTGAAAGACAAGTCCTAGAGTGTGGTGGTGGTGGTGGAAAAGCTCTCAGGCTCTAGGGAAGTCATTAGTGGGATATCACAGGGTTTGGTTCTTGGATCAATGTTGTTTAATGTCTTCAATAACAACATTGGAGAAGGCATAAAGGGCAAAATATGCCTGTTCTTGGGTGACACCAAACTCTATGGGAGGGTGGGTACAGCAGAAGGAATACCGGACCTGAAGGAAGATCTGGTCCGGCTAGAGAGGTGGTCTGGGATATGGCTACTTGGGCTCATTGCAAAGAAGTGCAAAGTTACAGTACGCCACTGTAGCTTAGAACCTGAGGATGAAGTACAGCATGAGGGGGATCCTGGTAACCAAACCTGAGGATGAGAAAGACCTGGGGTGATGATCACTAGTGACCTAAAACACTCTTCATAGTGCAAGAAGGTGGCAGCAAAAGCCAACAGAATGCTGGGCTGCATTGCCATGGGATCAGTAGCAGGCAGAAGGAAGTCATATTACCATTATACAGATTGCTGGTGTGGCAGCACCTGGAGTATAGAGTGCAGTATTGCTGTCCCTATCTGAAGAAGGACATTGACCTGCTTGAGGTGATCCAGAGAAGAGCAACAAATATGGTTAACAGTTGGGAGGGCAATACATACTAGGAAAGGCTGAAGAACCTGAACATGTACTCCCTGGAGAAGAGGAGAGAAAGGGGGTAATGACTGAGACCTTTAAGTACATGAAGGGCATTAACAAGATGAACAAGGAGAGCCTCTTCAGTCTTGGTAGCAATAAACATATGATGGGACATTGCCTTAAGCTGGAGTGGAGAGGTTCAGGAGAGAGTTCAGGGGGCATTTCTTCATGGAGAGGGTGGTTGAAAGGTGTAATGAGTTCCCTAAGGAGGTGGTCTCACTGTAGTCAGTACAGGGCTTCAACAGGGGATGGAACAGGGCAAAGGGTAAGATCAGGGCCAAAAAAGGAGCTGGCAGAGCAGGGGAGTAGCAGTTGGGAAGGGGTGGCTGAGTTCTTAGTTGCTGCTTGGGATGCTGCAATACAAGCAGACTTGATAGACTGCTAGGCCTTATTCTGCTGACACTTTTCATATGTTCGTATGATTCCTTATATCATTAACGTATTCAACAACATTGCCATAAAAAGGAAAATTTACATACCAACAATTACTAGTTAATCTGAAATAAAAATGCATTTCAGTCTTTTCATATTGTAAAATTACATCAGTAGTATACCAATATTGTAACATTTACTATTTTGGTACAAATATTGTCAGCTTTAGATTTTGAATCATTATATTAAAGTTCAAATTAAAAACAATTTTAATGGATGAAAGACTATGAAGACACTAGTGGCATTATATAAAACCACTTTTGTAGGTTTTTTTTTTTGTGTTCCACAACATTAGTCTCAACTTGCCAAGAATGGTAAGAGCAGTCTAAACATACCCATCAGGTCTGAGATCTGGCAAGGGTCTGTCCAGTGACAGTCTATCACTGAGGTATGCATTATAGCCATAATACTGGAACTTCTTAAGCGCTGTCCGTCTGTTTTCTGGAGTGAGCTCTTGGCCCCAGTGAGCAAATAATGAAGAGTCTGTAAAAGATTCTGCTGCATTTTCTTCTACTTTCTGTGGAGCTTCTGCCCAAAAGAGAAAAGAAAAGAAAAAGAATAAGTGCACTATATTTCTACTGACTGCATCACAGATGTCATTATTTCCAAATCTGAATTTTTGCTTTCAGTGAACTCATTGGGTTTGTACTGTTTAGTTTTTCACTTGGTATTTCGAGATGTTTTTGGAGCTTGCCCTGTACCTTCCCATATTGTCCCTAACCAGCAAATAATAAGAAGGTTTTATTTCCCCTTGTAATCAGCTCTTCTCTTTCCCAAGCACTAAAGCTGTTGCTAAAATTATAAACAGTCAAAAAATTCAAATTCTAAATTTTCCTGCCCATTAAATGCTATACTTAGTCTGTGCTGTGACAAGTTGTGTTAGTAGAGTAGTATTAAAACTATGATGAAGGATAATTAGAAAGTGGCTGCATAAATTAGCACTTTGAAAAACACTAATTATCTAGGAAAGCTAACTTCATTTATTCTAACTGGATGAGGTTTATTATCATTCAATGGATAGATGCCTCATGAAGTAAAAGAAAAATGTAAAACATGTATGTTGGTTAATTTATGTAATAAAATGCAAATATAATGGTGACAGTCTGAACTGACTCTGCAAGCAATAATATCCAACAGGGTGTGTGGTATTGGGCTATACCAGACTGCCTAGGGGTGTCATGAGGCCCAATGCCACAGGTGGAGGGCCTTATAGCCCTGGAAGGCCTGAAATAGCCCATACCACCCACCATGAAGGGTATTACTGCACTTAGAAAATGGGTATTTGCTTAAATGTTAATAAAATATTTAAAAAATAAAAATACATCACATAAAATTGTGAAAAAAGCCTATAACACAAACATTTTTTTTTGTTACGTAGTCCCTGTACTGGTACACATGCCAGTAGGGGACATTGATGTTTTACAGAGACTTTTTTTGCCTAGCTACTTTCCTTTATGTTGTTACCACCTCCAACCCTCCCCCTACACATCCAAGAGCTACTTTTGTTGCATATCTAACTTCTCTTGTCCTTCTGCATGCACTCTAGCAGATATCACCAGAGTTTGTGATGAAGAACAGGATTTAGCATTCTTTTAAAATAAGTGTGGCATTGGTCAGATGGCAATGAGTGAGCAAAGTAAGTTAGAAGAGGAAGCATGGTCTGACAGGAGGCATCCACTGAGCACGGTCATTCAGTGGCAGACAGTGTATGTTATGATAAGCTTGTTTTACATATAAAGTAGCATTGATGATATTTACAATGGTTTTTTGAAACAAAACACGGAGAATTAGACTGCAGATGCTGGGGGAGGAGGGACTTCACTCACTAGCTTGCTTGCTAAGAGAGAATTAAACATGGCTGACACTTCAACATTTTAAATTCGATTGGAGTACACTGATGCCTTTTATAAAAAGGCAGGTAAGCACAGGGACTAATTATTTACTAGTCTCTGTTACCTGGTACCCTCCTGGTTCCTGTCTGCTGTGAGCAAATCATGTGTCAGGATTTCCTGACTCATTTTCTAATAAAAAACAGAACCCCCTTGACTATCATTGATTCTACAGTCTAAAACCAAAAAGAGCTCTGCTGAAAAAAATGCAGAGGTTCAAAATAAATTAGTAATTTATATGCAGTACACACAGTGAAGGATAACTGCATAAAGTACAATACTTAGCAGTTCTACTATTGCTCCGTACACATGTCAGCATGGAACAATAATACATAATGTAGGAACTGAACATTAATAAGATCTCTAAACGCTCAATTCCTATATAACACACTGAGAATAACCATCTTTTTCATAATGCAAACTACTTATTCTAAAGTGCAGCAAAAATCAGGCATCACAGAACTGACCATAAGACTGAATGATTAAGTTATATCCAAATCATTTATTTATTAATGTAAAGCAAATAAAAATATAGCAGCATAGCCTCCCAAAATTCATCGTTTCATGTCATACTTGAGTACATTTTACTCCAGTTATACTATTATGCAAATCACATGACATATTCAAATCCACCAATCACCCTCTATTAATCATTCATTTGTCCCAATTGCAGGAAATGAGTTTGTTAGTTCTCAGACATACAGATAAAGTACAGCACAGCAAGTAACACAAAATAAACTATTTACATCACACTAATAAAGTGCTTAAATATAAAATCAATTAAAAACTAGACATTTTCTTAATAATTATACCATTATGAATCATTATATAATGGTATAGCTATTAAGAAAAGGTATAGTTTTTAATTAAACAGGTAGATTTGAATATGTCATGTGATTTGCATAATATAAATGGAGTGAAATTTTGTACTCAGACTACACCTCGATAAACAGTCAAGTATGATTTGAAACGGTGAATTGCGGGAGGCTGTGCTGCTATTTTTTATCTGCTTTACATTAATAAATGAATGATTTAAATGTAATTTAATCTTTAAGTCTTATGGTCAGTTCTGTGATGGCTCATGTTTGCTGCACTTTTGAAACTTTAATTACGTCTGGGCTCCAGTTTATGTTTTAAGTAGCCACCTATTAGAACAAAACTACTTATTCTGTATTTAAAAAAAATACTGTTGCAACCATTTAAAAGTTGGGGGTATTACTTTCATTTAAATGGGCTGTCCTGTGTCATATCTAGGTCTGCAATGATATGTATTATAGCAGTTAACCTATGCCCAACTAAGCATATATAAGGATATAAAACTATCTTGGGGTTCTGGTGACAAATACAAACTCAGAAGGCCATTAGCCTTATGCTTTGAAAATGTCACCAGAAGCCTTTGATAACTTTACACTTTTAGTTTGATGTAGTTTATCCCTTATGGAATTAGCATATAACACAGAAATGTTTGCAGATTACTAGATTCTGTAAGCAGTTTGAAAATAGGAACCCCTTTGTGGTCTAATTAATACCAGAAAAGGTTTACACATCCCCCAAAAGTAGTCCCATTGTAGATTTGTGACATGAAATAGAAAGTGTGAGGTGTGCTCTATTACAGAACCCACACTGCAAGAGAACTGGACATATTCTGCTTTGAGAATATAGTTGCTTATTGATGTATATACTTAATGTTACTCTAGACAGGATAACCCCCATGAGACGTAGCATTTTGATTCCATGTAGGTCTCAGGCAGTACAGCAGCAGATGGTAGACTGCAGTTAAACTCTTACAGTAAAAGTTACACGCATTAGCAAGTGCCTTGTAGAAACAAATATTTTCCAGTGCAAAACATTTTACATTTGCAGCAGAAAACTGTGGATGATGACCACACTAACAAAGGTAAGCAGCAGTACTGTGTTGCCCAGTGTCAGTTTCCCTCATGTCATTCCATATTTTGAGTGAAGAACAGTCAACAATAATCAGAGTCATCACTTGGCACTTGCCTGTTTTCTTGCAGTTTTCCTGCTGACTGTTACAGCCTGTGGTCTAAACGGCTTGGGAGGCACTTACATATGCAGCACTGTTTCTATGCAAAGTCACCTGCTGACTCCTTACCAGCCCTGTAGATGCTAATGTATGTGTTTTAACATTTGAAAATGGTGCCATCAAGCATTAAAGCTAATTATGACTAAGAATACTGTGACGGTAATATCCTGATATCTTTAATCAAGCTGGAACCTGACACTGGGTACCACTGTACACAACAGTATGTAACCAATATGGACATAGGACATAATATCCTGGGCATACATACAGGGGCCCCTGTGAATGGGCAGGTATAGTACATGGGGTTCTTAGTTAAAGGGCTATGTTAGACTTGAAAGAATAGAGGCTACAGAAATTCCTGAGTTGTGCAGAGAACTTGTTCAAAGCATCTACCAAATGCTCTATTCATCCTATGAGTTTTGAGTTGAGGGCAGTTGATATGCAGGGTATGTAGTCCCTGTCCTATCGCATGAGGTGGGTAAGGTAATCTAGAGTCCTCCAATACATGCAGCTGAACAGCAAGGACAGTGAATGGTAATTGCACCTATCTCAGGGGCTCAATTAGTTAGGTTGTTTCATCGAGTGAGCAGTGTTGGTAATGAAACCACATTAAAGGATAAAAGTGCTTGGCTAATTGAACAGGCATTTAAGTGAAAGCAGTGTGCATTTATTCACTGAACAGTAGAAGATGTTACTGTTTTGTAGCCAGGAGTAGGAAGTGGGAGATCACTTGATCTCTCCCTTGTGCACTGAGGCAGTGTTTGGCCCTGTAGAGATGGTAGAACTTGTGTCCCATCTTAGTGAAGATGTAATCAAAATGTTTGTTAAAAGTGAGTTAGGGACTGAGCTACATTCTGACATATTTGGCAAGGTGTTGGTTTGTTTACTGAGATTGCCACCTGGAGACTTCAGTATCAGAGGGTTACCTAATCTTTTCAATAAACTCTGAGATTCTAACACCGTGGTGGCATTTTTCAGTTGTGTTACAGAACAGGTGGTTGAAAAGTCAAGATGTGGCCTGTCCATATCAGAATGATTCCTTAGCTGACCTTTTCTGGTTCAGTGAAAGATCACGTAGTACTGTATAAAGTACTTCTATTCTGGTACACTAGAAGTCACAGAGGTGCTCTTTCCCTGTACTAGAGATCATGAGCTAATACTCACTGGTTTCAGAGTTAAAGTCTTCTTGGTTGATGCAACAGTTTTAATTTACATTTTTTTTATTTACTATGCTTTTTGAGGTACCTTATACTGTTGGGAAACTGCCCTGGTCACGGCCCCCCTGTGCCTCCACCTTCGATCATAGCCAATGCTCCCCGGTCACCCCTGGCTTACCCCCCAGAAGGTGGGGTCGAGGTGATGGCCCCAATACCACTGCCAGTACAATATCTGGTTGGGGATCTGGCATCAGAGGCTAATGAAGGCCCCAGAGGGAGGGCATCATGGAGACAGACCAGGCCCAGGTTTTTCTTCCCCTGTAGGCAGGGGCGGGGACATGCAATGATGGCCAGCATTTGCCCTGCCCCTGAATGACACAGGCATTGTTGTTCCTGTGGCATGCCCAGCCTCAAATGGGCATCGCTAGACACCGAACACACAGACCACCCTCCCCCCTGGAGAAGGAGAGCAGTCTGAGGATGCTCTATCTTTTCCCCGAGCTGGCCTCGACAACCCAGGTCCATTCCAGACCTGGGTTGCTGGCGTCTCAAGCGGAAATCCAACCGCTGTGCCAGCAGGCTGGCCCTACAATTTTAAGTTTTAGGAAGCCTACCATTCTTTCTCAGAGTAGCTTTATTTTTGGATTTCCAGTTGTGGAAACTTCAAAGTGCAAAACTTGCAACAGTTGATCCAAGAACAGAAAAGTGCAAACACATAAATTTCATAGAGGACCACCATAGCAACTGATTACATAGACGGACTTGGGCTGACGGCGTGCATGCCTATGAGGCACACAAGTCAGCTGACTTTTGGTTATACCTTCGTTAGTGATGACTGGCCACATACCTACAACCCATATAAATACCCAAGGTTATGAATATATACAGGGAGGTGTGGCCAGTCCCAAGCTGCTCCCAAAATGTGTAATGGAAATGCTAATGCTAACAATACAGTGAAAATCCAGTGGGATATGGGGGAGAAGGATGGGGAAAGGATAAAGACATGTACAACAACTTGCGATATATTATATACAAATACTGCTCAAAATAACAAGATTGTATTACCAATGATCAGGAGAAAAAATAGTTACAGTTTTTAAGGAAATACAGTGCAACATTTTATAGAAAGCATTGCAGTGGGAGAACCTCACTTAATCCTTTCAGTATCACTGTCTCCAGGCTGTGCATCCCAAAGCATTCTCTTTGCATCTGCATTTACTGTGAAGTCTGGCTATTCTAAGGTTGTGTAAGTAAATTTCCTTTAAGGGTTACAGTGCCGCTTTGGTCTTCTAATGATTAATATTTATATAATGTTTCAAGAATTTTTTATGAAATACAAATTATTGACTCTCCCCTTCAAAAAGCTCACAACATAGTGACTAAAACATTTTCCCTCAATAGTTTCTCCTCAATAAGCAGTCTTCAGTTAAACAAAATATATCAAAAATACACATAAGAAAATGGCAGTGTCACCACCAAATTACAACTGAATTTGTGCTTCCTTCTGCTCTCACCAATGATCCACGGCACACTAGAATTGTTCACCAAATTACTTGATGTTTCAAACAACCCTGGAGAGTTTCTGTGTTATAGGTGTCAGCCATTTACCCATTTGTTTATTGAAAACTGGTAACCAGGAAAGGCTCACTAAGCCAAGGTGGAGCGGGGGTGGAACTGAGACACAAATACATTCAATGGTATTTCAGTTTCATGCCCTCACAGATTAGACAAGCCATTTCTGTTGCCACAACCAGCATTGAATTCCTACACTAGCGCAGGAAGCACTGAAGCTGCAGAGTTAAAATATGTATATACTATGCAATAAAGGAAGATAGGTTACTATGGACCCATCTCCCTTTATATAAGAACCATTTTAGACAGGCCTTGAATTTGAAGGGTACATGTGATCTCAGCTTTTCTTTTACATTGACAGGGTACAAACATTAGATATCTCTTCCTACATACATATCACCATCTATTTATGTCCAGGTGACACCACTGACATGCCTGACAGAAGACTAATAACAAGTTTGCAGTCTACATCAGCTTCGTATTTCTTCAGCCATGTACTAGTTCTTATTCTGTCAGAGCAGTTTGTTACACACTTGATACGAAGGATTAGGTCCATTATGTTGAAAGAAAGAAACATGCAAACCCTTCACCTTGAAAAACTGCAGTAAATTGGTCTGTCACTACTGAGTGTGGAACAACAAACTAAGAATCAAAACAATATCAACAAACACAGGAAAAGAGGAATTGAACCATCAACCCAATTAACTTCTTAAAAGTTCAGTGCACTCATGCAGCACTACTTTCTGAATGTATACAGCTCTCCAGTGAATAGACTAAAACCAGGGTAAGTCTTGAATTCTGGCAGTATAGAAGATTCTTATCAGTTTGTGGTAAAGCAAATTGTTGGATGCCTGAGTGATCACAGACATAATAGTAACTTCCTAAATGCAGTATCTATGGACTCAGATGCCTTTTTGACTTTTTTTTCCCCCACACAAGACAGGGGCTCGCTAGGCAGCTTCAGTTTCAATCCATTACATATTTCTGTTTGTCACTGACAGATCTCAGCACTCTATACCATCAGGGTTCAGACTAGGCCTTGCCTCACTACTTTAACCTCCTGATCTCACCCCTCCCTGCACACCCCTTGGAAATCCTTATTTGATGCTGTTTATTGTAATGCTCCTGTTACCTCTGGGTATTTATTTCTCTATTTTTTATATGTCTACAATGTACTTTGCACCTTATAACTGCTGATGTTGTTTCACTTCATTGTAACTGCTGTTTTCAATTTTACCCTTCCCCCAGGTCTCACCTGGAAATGAGCTATGGTTCATTGTGCCCATCCAGTTACCAAACTTTAAAATAAATAAACAGATAAATAAAAAATATTGTTGTAGTGATTTCAAAGAACACATACAAACACACAAGGGACTTGTCAACAAAATATGACACACCTCTCACAATGTCCCAAACAACACAAGTCAAATTTCCAATATCACAGCAGCAACATATGACTTTGTAATATCACAGCAGTGAAATATTATAGTTAAGCAATAAGACACTTCAGGGCGTGCATCGTGATGGGATAACAACACACCTCAGGTGTGTTGTGAGGCACTAGGCATCACTGAGTACTTTTAACCACCTGAAAAGTGTCATTATCTTGCCACAATGCACACCAGTGTCATTATCCCACCACAATGCACACCCTAGAGTATCTTATTACGATTATAAAATGGGCCAAGGTTTAGGAGAGTGAAAAAAAATTCATGAAAATAAAATACTTTTACACATATTGTTTTTTAAGTTGAGCCATTCCACCAAAAAATGTCCCTGCATATCCCAACATTAGTATGCCATCTTAATTTTTAAATATTATAACCAGTTAACTAAATATTTTTTTCAATTAGCCATTAAAACCCCTATTTCCCCTAACCCACCCCTATTCACCCATTTCCTCACTTTTCCTCCTTCTTTATATTTTTTCCTTACTTTACCCAACCTGTTTCAGTTTTGTCTCTCTGACATTCAATGGATAGAATACAACAATTCATATTTCTGCTCAGTTCTACTGGCACAATGTGTACCACCCCACACTCACACTAATGAAGGCTTCCTATGTAGCCAGTGATTCCATTTTATCTGTAGCAGGCTATGCAGCAGAGATTTACCTAGTAAGCAGGTAAAGATAGGAGGGAGACTTTTCATGATCAGTAAAGAAACACCAACATGTAAACCAGTAAGTATAATAGTATTTCATAATATAATCTGTGTAAGAAGAGGATAATAAAAACAAATAAAATGTATTTGTTTTGTTTAAGGCAGATTTATTTTTAGGGCCTACTTGAAGGGTTTTACTGATTAAAGGTGGTTCTCATGTTTGTGATAGCTCTCAGTCTCTCAGTGACATGTGGTATTGATTTTATTGTGAAGAGGCTGCTGGATTTTTTTAGCCAGTGCTGTTGTGCTCAACTACAGTAACAGCACAGGTAAATATGCTAATTAAGTTTAATGATTTCTGAAACCCATTTTGTAATCTCTCTGACATTATTAAAAGGCAGCATTCTTAAACTACTAATTTGGTATTCAGTCACAAGTTGCTGCTGTGATAATGGAACTCTGATTTGTGCTGCTTGGGGGCCTAAATTGTGTCATATTTTGTTGACACTTATCATAGTTCCTTGTGTGTTTGTGTGTGTATTTTGGAATCATTACAACAGGTTTGAAACTGTTTACAGTTTGGGACAGTTTTACATTTTATTTAAATATTGCGTAATAAAAATAAAATACGACAGTTGTTAAGGCAAGAATGGAATATCCCATGTATTGCAGGAGCTGCAATATTCCTACCTTCCTGGCACATGACCAGAGGAACTTCATATGTGGTAACTGCATGCTGCTTGCCACACTTCTGGAAGAAGTGCTGGACCTTAAGGGGCAGTTAACCATGCATATAGGTATTGGGATGAGTGACACTGTGCTAGAAGAGACCATGAAAGGTGAGACTAGATAGGAAGTTGCACAGGCAGAGACAGGAAGAGAGCACCCATTATCTGGAGCTGTGGGGTGGGTCAACAGCAGGCAGGGGCTTAACAGTCTTGATATGGAAAAAAGGTAAGAGCAGCCATACTTTTTCCTAAAAAAAACATAATTTCCAGTGGACATTGATATTGTGAAGACTCAGGGGGTAGCTGTGGCAGACATGAGAAGGACATGCACTGATGATCATGGAAGGCAGAATCTGGTGGTAGGGGACATGAATATTAGATTCATGGATAAGGTTCTATACAGCTGGAACTGAGAGAACTTGATATTATGTTGCTTTCTGAAAGCAATGGATCTTATCCATTGTTAGGAAGGTAGAACCAGGGGAGGAAGGGGAGAGGGAAGTAAGGTGCCTGCCTGGTGCCATGGCTTGGAGGGACAGGGAGCCAATCCTCAGGATTGCCAGAGCAGCTGCACAGGGGAGGGATCTGGATGTCATTGTCCACTTAGGGACAAATGACCTGGCTAAGAAAGGGATTAGAGAAGTGCAGGAAGAGTTTGTGGAATTGGGGAGGGGCCTTAGACAAGTAGAACACATGGTAACCTTCTCGGAGGTGCTGCCCATCTATGGCATAGGAGAGGCTAGGGTGTTCTGCACCATGGGATTAAATCAGTGGTTGAAAAACAGGTGCGGAGCTCAGGGATTTGGCTTCATTGGGGACTGGGGGTCCACCTGGAGTGATGCAAGCCTATACTGGCATGATGGGCTGCATCTGTCCAGGAGGGGAACCAGAATCCTAGGTGACAGGTTAAAATGCTTCATTGGCAAGCATTTAAACTAGCCAAGGGGGGAGACACTGGAAAGGAGCAGGGAAATCCTAGCCCCCCCCAAAAAAATCACGGTAGTAAGTGCTGTAAACACCAACATAGAGGTGTCAATAGGGAGAAGGGCAGGGGTAAATGGGGAAAGTGACAAAGGCAAGAAGGACAGGGATGGAGCAAAAAGGAGCAAGGCCATCAGGAAATGGAGGGTAATGAGCACCAATGCCTGTAGTCTGGGCAACAAGCTCCCTGAGCTGGTGGCCTTGATGGAAAAGGGATGCCTGGATATCATAGCAGTCACAGAAACAAGGTACACAGAGAACCATGACTGGGATGTTAACATACCAGGGTACATAACCTACAGGAGAGACAGGCAGGGGAGAAGAGGGGGAGAAGTAGCTCTCTATGTAAAGGAAGGGATAAAAGCAACGGAACAAAAGAATAAACAGGGAGGAGAGGAGGCACTGGGGGTCACCTTGGAGATTGGAAAGGACACCACAATCTGCACAGGGGTTGTGTACAGACCCCCATAGCAGGGGGAGGGACTGGAAAAGGATATGATAGAAGGCATTCTTAGGATGGCAGAGAAAGGGGAGAGACTGTTGATGGGAGACCTGAATATGCCAGATGTTAACTGGAGCACATTTGCTGTAGCCACATCCAAGAGCAAGGCCATTCTCGATGCCCTACAGGTGGCAGGCCTCAGACAGCTAGTTTCAGAACCCACTCATGAGAGAGCAATCTTAGACCTCATACTCTCAAATGGGGGTAGTGAGAGGATCTCAGATCCAGAAGTGGATTGGCATCTGGGAACAAGTGACCATCAAACAGTGTGGTTCACGTTAAACTCAGCTACAGAGTCAAGCCATACAAAAGTGAGGTTACTGGACTTCAGGAGGGCTGACTTTGGCAAGAAGGGAGAGTGCCTCAGAAAAGCACTAGCAAACAGGCTAGAAGGAGGGGTGCAGCAGCAATGGGGAATCATCAAAACTGCCATCACAGAGACAATAAGCCTTTGTGTGAAGCAAATAAACAAATCAAAATGAAAGAAAAAACCACTATGGTTCTCAAAAGAGGCAGCTGGGAAAGTCAGGGAGAAAAAGATAGCATTCTGGAAATATAAGGAAACACAGAAGGAGCAGGACAGAGAGCTGTACCAGTTAAGGCAGAAGGAAGCAGGGAGGGAAGTCAGAATAGCAAAGGGCCAAACTGAGGAAAAGATAGCCAACTCAGTTAAGAAGGGGGATAAAACCTTTTATAGGTACTTCAGCAAGCGTAGAAAGACAAAGGGAGGGATAGTGAGGCTGAATAGAATGAACAGTGGGTGGGCAGAGGGGGACAGTGAAAAAGCAGGGATACTGAATGAATATTTCTGCTCAGTATTCACAAAAGAGGAGGGGGAAGTGCCTAATCCAATTAACAGAAGCACTCTTGATAGTTCGGGTCAATCCCAGTCCTTTCACAGAAGAAAGGGTTCTGCAAGAACTCTTAAAACTGAAGGTGGACAAAGCAATGGGGACTGATGGAATTCACCCCAGAATTCTAAAAGAATTAAGGGGGAACTAGTGAAACCACTGGCTACTCTTTTTAATAAATCATGGGAAGATGGTGTGGTACCCAAGGACTGGAGAAGGGCAGATGTGATTCCTCTTCACAAAAGTGGGACCAAGACAGAGGCATGAAACTACAGACCTGTCAGTTTCACCTCTGTGGTAGGTAAAGTGATGGAGTCACTTCTGAAGGAAAGAATTGTTGAGTACTTAGAGGCCAGTGGGGCACAGGACCCAAGGCAGCATGGGTTCACAGTGGGAAAGTCATGTCATATGAATCTAATAGATTTCTTTGACTGGGTGACCAAAGTAGTAGACCAGAGCGGGGCTGTGGACATGGCCTACCTAGACTTTAGCAAGGCATCTGACACAGTCCCACACAAAAGATTAATAGTCAAATTAACCAGCCTGGGAGTGGGTCTCAGGGTGGTAGCCTGGGTAAAAACATTGGCTGGACAACAGGACACAAAGGTAATTGTAAATGGAGTCCACTCTGAAGAAAGAGGGGTTACTAGTGGGGTACTGCAGGGTTCAATGCTGGTCCAGTCCTTTTTAATGTCTTTATAAGTGACATTACAGAAGGACTGGAAGGAAAAGTATGCCTTTTGCAGATGACACAAGATCTGCAACAGGGTTGATACACAAGGAGGCATGGAAAGGATGAGAAGGGACTTGGCAAGAGTTGGAGGAATGGTCAGAAGTATGGCAGCTAGGATTCAATGCAAAGAAGTGCAAAATAATGCACCTGGGAAACAAGAACTCAGGGAAGAATACACAATGGGGGAGGTAGTAACAACAACAAAAAGGAAAGGGACCTGGGGTAATCATATCAGATGACCTTAAGGTTATCAAGCAATGTGAGAAGGCAGTAGAGAGGGCTGGGGTATACTGGGATGCATAGGGAGAGGCATCACCAGCAGAAAACAGGAAGTTGTTATCCACTATACAGACAGTTGGTGAGACCCCACCTGGAGTACTGCGTCCAGTTCTGGAGACCCCATCTCCACAAGGACATAGACAGGATAGAGGCAGTCCAGAGGACGGCAACTAAAATGGTGCAGGTTCTGCAAGAGAAGCCATACGAGGAGAGACTTAAGGAGCTTAATATGTATACCCTTGAGGATAGAAGGGAAAGGGGGGACATAATAGAAACTTTTAAGTACCTCAGTGGATTAAAAAAAGTCCAAGAGGGTAGCATCTTTCAGAAAAAGAGACGTGCAAGAACAAGGGGACACAATTTAAAGATAGAGGGGGCGGTTCAGGGGCAATGTGAGGAAGTATTTTTTCACAGAGAGGGTAGTGGATGCAAGGAACAGCCTTACTGAGGAGGTTGTGGGGTCTAAAACTGTGGGAGAATTCAAGAATGCATGGGACAGACATAAGGCAATTCTTGTGGGGGGTAGGAAGAAATAGGCTGTTGGTTAACTAGGATCTGCGGCCTATCCTGTAGTTAGGGAAATGGGAGGACTAGATGGGCCAAGCAGGCCTTATCTGCCATCAAAGTCTATGTTTCTATGCACCTGATGGATCGATCACTGACGGGGAGGAGCAGTAGTTGTTGTGACACGTGGACAGCCAGTTCTGAGTACACTATGATTTTTTGTAATATAAAAATGTGTTATGGACTGTCTGTCATGAGAGATGCTGAGGCAGCATGTGAGTTGACACACACACACACCCAGGTTTTAGATACAAGGTGTTACCTGGAAGGCCAGAACCTTATTACAGACTAGAACAGGCCTTAACCAAGGAGCTCCTATTTATCTAAGTTAATTATAGCTGTAGTTGCTAAGAGGAAAATCATAAACTTTTATGGTGTTTAGGGGAAGAGTGCAGGTTATATGGCACCCTGGTGTGAAATCATAAATGCTTTGATGTCTGTGTGAGAGAGGACACTGCTTATAGATGAAAGGAAATTTACAGACTGATTGGGGAAGTCACATGGGGAAAGGAGTTTCTGCTGATGTAACCTTAATTATCTTACCTTCTAATATGATAAAATATCCTGGGTGTATGATTTTTCATAAACAGAGGAGGAGCTAGGTGACCTCACACAAAGGGGTTGGCAAAGACCGTCTTTTAAATAGATTCTGTTTTCCTTCAGAGACACTTTTATCTACACTCTGACAAAGAAACATCTTTGAGCACTTTAAGCAAGTATACAGGTTGAGAGAGACAAAATCTAAGTACTGTAGTAGGAATTGCACTGTTAAAACTGTGTTCTTTTAAAAGACTGTATGGTTCTTTTGATATATGGTTCTGTATTTTATGTGTTACATACTTTTATCTATTTTAGTAAAAAACTCTTTTTTAGAGCCTACTTGCTGTCACTGAATTTCTTGTCTTTAATAAGTGAAATATATATGGCTAAAGCAGACACTGTGCATAGCTTGAATGGTGATACCAAACTGGAAAAAGGTGAGAGTTTAATCTGAGATCTTTCATTAGAGTTTTTAAGGGTTCATTTTATAAACCTGTTTAGGTGCCCATAGGCAAAGATATCTTCCCCACCCAAGACAGAATTATCTGAGCCTGTGCATTGGATACACTAGCAAGAGGTTCCCAGTTTGAATCCCTCCAGAACTTGAGACCAAATGTTGATTCGAACCCACAAAACAGACAGGAGGGTTACCCTGTTTCTGTTAACTGTTCACAAGACTGAGCTTGGAGGTTGGCACTTTGGAAGTAGAGGATCTGACCTGCTGAGTGGGTTTGTGACAGTTGTCATCCATCCTGGCATGAATATGAGTATAGGACCTAGCTGCTCCAATCAAAATATAGGAGGTCTGGGGAGAAAGCTCAGGAGTAAAACCTCTCAGGTAGTATTCTTACAGATACTACCCATGTCAACTGTAAGCCATGAACTGCAGAAAGTCATTGGACAGAAAAAAATGTGTGATTAAAAGCATGGTGTGAGGAGTAGTGCTGGGTGAAATTTTTAGTACTCTTGTGAAATTGTGCGAAATTGCTGATTTTGCATTTGTGCTAAAACTGCATCATAATCTAACATAATTTCACTTTCTGTTTTTTTCTGAAATTTAGCATTTTCTCCAAATTGTGCAGTTTTTAAAACATGAGTTAATAAAAATGTGCAATTTCAGTAAATAGCACACTTTTCCCCAAATTGCACATTTTTAAAAACATGAGTTCTTAAGAATGTGCAGTTTCAGCAAATAGCAAAATCTCACCCCCAACTGCATATTTTCAATAAATGTGAATTCCTAAAAATGTACAGTTTTTCAGAAAATAATACCATTGTCTGAGCACAAAAAAATATAATAATAATGTGTTCCTTTTAATATACAGCCGCTATCAAAATTTCCCTGTACAGTTTCTGATGGTGGTCCTGCTATACAGTGAATTTCAGTGCTGATGCATGAAAATAACAGGACAGCATTGGTACTGTTAAGTGCTATACAATGCAGGATCACCTTGTAAGTAGGGCAATTGTACTTCTACTGGCTGATCACAAATAAATAAATAAACTGTTTTCCTTTTAATATACAGCTGCTAGCATAATTTCCCTTTACAATTTCTGCTGGCTCTACTGCTACTGCATATGACAAGTTTTAGTGCTGATGTATGAGAATTACAGCACTATACATGTGCCATGCTGAGATGCATGACACAGGACCTCATTATGATTATCCACTAAATTATAAAGCTCAGGAAAAAAGGTTCCTTCCTTCCTTGACTAATCGGTATGTCAAATTAAAACTTCCTATATACCCTCTACCAACTGAAGGCACTGCAAAAATAATATTTCATTTATTGAATTTTGGTAACTGGGAGAGCCCACTGGAACCTGAGATCCCTTTTTCAGGGTGACCCAGAATTAATTACAGATAACATACATACAATTGACAGATATAGCAATGGCATAAATGACCGGCAGACTATACAGGTCCCTTTTTCAGGGACATATCGGAATTAATTACAGACAAACTATTCAGACAGACAGATGTCTGTGAATGGCAAATATACAGACAATAATCAGGCAAGGGCCATAAAGATACAGACTTGTGACTGGAGTACAAGGTTGTACAGGAAGAAGTGATGAGAGAAGCAAAGTAAAAGGGGAGGGAACCAAAATAGAATTTAGAGATAAAGGAAGTGCAGTGGGCAAGTCGTCTGGCATCAAGGAAGGGGAGGGAGAGGGAGGAGTACAATGATCACTCCCCTGCCTATTGTGTATGGTGGGTGCAACAAATTTGAAGCTCCCCCTCCCACAATACTGGAATCCAGAAATATGACACAGTTCAACTTAGAAGAGTTTCTGACCTCAATTTATTAGACAGATTGGGGCCCACTTGCAAACCTGCCCACCATTGATCAGTCCCTGGACTATTTCACTAAGACCTTTACCGACATTATCAATAAGCATGCACCTTTAACTAAGCGGAGGTCCAAAGGTATCAAAGCACCTTGGCTGTCTAGCAAAATAACATCCCTCATGAAGAGATGGGATGCTGCCTGGAAATCAATCAAGTTTAGCCAGCTATACTCTGACTGGTTATTATATCGACAGTTGAGAAGCCTTTGCAAAACCAAGTTCCAGGGTGCAAAACGAACATACTACCACTCACTCCAAACAGATAATCTAAGTAAGCCCAAGGAAGTCTGGAAACAGATTAACTTTTTAATCAAAGTTAAATCTACACAGAGTCCTAGTTCCATACTGTCCAGAGATGACCTACTACAAGATACTCCTTCTATCGCAGAGGATAAATACGTTTTTTACTGACCTAGATAGGTATACATCACATCTTTTGCCACCCCCTGATTTCTCCACCCTTACACAGCTCCATGCTAACCTAGGCATGTGCCCCACCTTCCACTTAAATCAAGTTGTTATTAAAATTCAAGGAAGAGAGCTCCCCTGGTCACGATACAATTGAGACAAAGTAACTTAAATTAGGGGCACCAGCACTTGCTGCACCTATCTGCAGTCTCATAAACAGGTCATTTCTTACCAAAACCATGCCAAGCAAATTGAAAGTGGCTGTTGTAGTCCTCCTACACAAGGGTGGCACACATGCTGTCGAAAACTATAAACCTATTTCAATTCTATGCCCCCTGGGTAAAATCCAAGAGAGGATTTTGTGTACTCAATTATAGTCTTACTTAGAAACTCACCATCTACTCACGGACTGCCAGCATGGCTTTAGGAAGAACCACAGTATGACTACAGCCCTGATTAAGGTCTCCAGTGATATTCTCAAAGCAAGTGACAAAGGTCTTGTTACAGGTACAGTGTTCGTTGACCTGACAAAAGCCTTCGACCTTATCAATCACCACCTTCTACTTGGTAAACTGCACCTCCTGGGCTTTGACTGCTTAGCACTAACATGGCTACAGTCTTATCTCATTGGTAGATCACAAAGGGTAAAGTGGTCCAGATCACTGTCCTCCCTCAGGCCTATAATCCATGGTGTACCCCAGGGATCAATCCTAGGTCTGTTACTGTTCTCCGCTCTTCATTAATGAGCTTCCAAACTTCTGTGGTGGCATGTCAGTGCAACTTTACGCTGACAATACAGTCCTATTCCAATCATCCAAAAACATGGATTGGCTTAATCAAAGTCTCAGTTCTGATTTCATTATGCTTGAAACATGATTCTCAGAAAACCATCTAATTCTTAATACAAAAGAAAAAAAACTAAAGCAATATTTTTCCACAATCCCTCTTCTAAAAACTAGAAAACAGCTTCTCAATATCCTCTCAAAATCACCTCACTGTATGGAGATACTAAAGTAGTAGTCTAAACCTTTAAATATTTAGGGATGCACTTGGACATATCCTTTTCTCTGGAGACACACATAACCCTGCTAGCTAAAATTATCAGCCAGAAGCTGGGTCTGTTATACCATTTCTGCCCCTTTTATCCACCTCCACCTGTCAAAAAATCATGTCCACTTCCCTACTCTCTATATTTTTCTATGCCACACCACTACTTCTTTCTGCCCAACCTTCATCCCTTGCCAGGCTCTGTCAACTCTATTTCAGGACTGGGCATGTTGCCTTGTGGGCAAATCCTAGAAAACACCACTCTGATAATATAGCTATCCTGCATTGGCAAGATTATGACTCAGGGTTACAGTACCTGACTTTATGCTTTGTATTCAAACTAGTGAATCTTTTTAATCTCCCTTGTCTTAGGGGAATTGTCTATAGCAAAGAAGTTGCTTGTCCACAGAGGTCAGCATCGATACCTATTCTAGCTACCCAAAACCTCACCATCTCTTTAAGAATGGCCTCAAAACATATTTATTCAATTAAGCTTTTAATTGAAGGTGTTTTAAAATAATAGCACTTTTATGATGGCTAGATAAGTTGTTGATCCCAGCTGTATTTTGTATGTTGTTGTTTTAAATTTGTTTTACTGTATTTTTAAAATGTTTTTGTATGATATGTGTGTTTATACTGTGCAGCACCCAGAGTCCTTGGAGATGGGTGCTTTATTGTGCTATATAAATAAAATATTTACCTATCTATCTATCTATCTATCTATCTATCTATCTATCTATCTATCTAGCGTTTGTGTGAAGCAAATAAACAAAACAAAATGATGTAAGAAACCACTATGGTTCTCAAAGGAGGTGGCAGTGAAGGTTCAAGAGAAAAAGAAAGCATTCAGAAAGTACAAGGAATCACAGAAGGAGCAGGACAGAGAATTGTATTAGTTAAAGCAAAAGGAAGCTGGGAATGCAGTCAGAACAGCAAAGGCCCGAAATGAGGAAAAGATAGCCAACTCAGTTAAGAAGGGGGATAAAACCTTCTTTAGGTACATCAGGGAGCGAAGGAAGACTAAGGGAGGGATAGTGAGGCTTAATAAAGGGGGGAGTGGGCAGAGGGTGACTGTGAAAAGGCAGAGATACTAAACAAATATTTTTGCTCAGTATTTACAAACAAAGAGGGGGAGGTACCTAAAACAAACAATAGAAACACTCTGGAAACAGAAGTTGATACCAGCCCATTTACAGAAGAAAGGGTTCGGAAAGAACTCTTAAAACTGAAGGTGGACAAAGCAATGGGGCCTGATGGGATTCATCCCAGAATTCTAAAAGAACTAAGGGTAGAACTAGTGACACCACTGACTATCCTCTTTAACAAATCATGGGAGGATGGGGTGGTACCTGAGGACTGGAGGAGGGCAGATGTGATTCTCCTTCACAAAAGTGGGAGCAGGGCAGAAGCAGGAAACTACAGACCTGTTAGTTTAACCTCAGTGATAGGGAAAATGATGGAATCACTTCTGAAGGAAAGAACTGTCAAGTACCTAGAGGACAGAGGGGCACAGGACCCAAGGCAGCATGGATTCACAGTGGGAAGGTCATGCCAGATGAATCTAATAGATTACTTTGACTGGGTGACCAAAGTAGTAGATCAGGGAGGGGCTGTGGACATGGCCTACCTAGACTTTAGCGAGGCATTTGACTCAGTCCCACACAAAAGATTAATATACAAGTTAGCCAGCCTGGGAGTGGGTCCCAAGATGATAGCCTGGGTAAAGAACTGGCTGGAGAATAGGGCACAGAGGGTATTAGTAAATGGAGTCCACTCTGAAGAAAGGGGGGTTACTAGTGGGGTGCTGCAGGGTTCAGTATTAGGACCGGTCCTCTTCAATATCTTTGTAAGTGACATTGCAGAGGGACTGGAAGGAAAAGTATGTCTCTTTGCAGATGACACAAAGATCTGCAACAGAGTTGATGCACAAGGTGGGGTGGAAAGGATGAGAAGGGACTTGGCAAGGTTAGAGGAATGGTCAAATGTATGGCAGCTTAGATTTAATTCTAAGAAGTGCAAGGTAATGCACCTGGGAAACAAAAACCCAGGGAAGAGTACACAATGGGGGGGGGTGAGATACTAACAACAACAAAAATGGAAAGGGACCTGAAGGTAGTCATGTCAGGTGACTTAAAGGTGGGCAAGCAATGTGAGAGGGTAGTAAGGCGGGCTAGGGGGATACTGGGATGCATAGGGAGAGGCATCACCAGTAGAAAAGAGGAAGGTGTTATCCCTCTGTACAGACAGCTGGTGAGACCCCATCTGGAGTACTGTGTGCAGTTCTGGAGACCCAATCTCTGCAAGGATATAGACAAGATGGAAGCTGTCCAGAGGAGGGCAACTAAAATGGTGCAGGGTCTGCACCAGAAGACATATGAAGAGAGACTAAAGGAGCTTAATATGTATAGCCTTGAGGAAAGGAGGGAGAGGGGGGACATGATAGAAACTTTCAAGTACCTCAAGGGAATCAACAAAGTCCAAGAGGGTAGCATCTTTCAAAAAAAGAGGTGTGCAAGAACAAGGGGGCACAATTTGAAGACGGGGCGGCTCAGAGGTAATGTAGGGAAGTATTTTTTCACAGAGAGGGTTGTGGATGCATGGAACGGCCTTCCAGAGGAGGTTGTGGAGTCAAAAACAGTGGTTGAATTCAAGCATGCATGGGACAGCCATAAGGCAATTCTAGGGGGTTGGGGTAGAAAGAAGTAGGCTGCTGATTAACTAGGATCTGCAGCTTATCCATTAGGTAGGGAAATGGGCAGACTGGGTGGGTCAAGCGGTCCTTATCTGCCATCAAATTCTATGTTTCTATGTTTCTTTCTATCTATCTATCTGTCTATCTATCTATCTATCCCGTGGGGAGGCAATCTTTTGCCTCCTCTGCTACTACAGCCTGGAATCTCTACCACTTCACTACTCTCCTATCCTTCTCTGCCACTATTCAAAAAGCACTTGTCACTTATCTATCTAAACCTCCTCCCTGCATATGTTTTCACTAACTCCTGCCCTTGCTGTACCTATTTCACTGAAGTTTTTCTTACTTCTGTGTCTACTGCTACTGAACCTCTGTAAATATGTATATTACCAAGAAATATAAAGTTTGTATATTAATATATCCCACTGTATATAACTTCAAAATCCATGCATTTGTTGTACACAATGTTGTAATTTTAGTTATAACTATTTTTTAATGTATTGTACTGTATTGCATTTGTCTTCCACATATTGTATTTGTCTTCTGGGTCATCCCTGAAAAAGGGACTGCATGGTCTCTGAGGGCTCACCCAGTTGCCACAATTCTAATAAATGAACAGTGGTGGTGTGAGGGGGACTGTCTAGGGCAAATCACCAGAAAGAGTGAAACAGCAGTTCCAATCAGGCTAGGGTGTACTTGGGAACAGCATTGTAAACAATGTCACCACATTTGAAGATGGGGAGTATCAATTTCAAGACAATCTCTCTGTGGGCAGGAAGTGGGATACTCCCTTTCTTCCCTGTAAGGCAAACCAAGTTAGGGGTGGAGCTTCTGGTGGCTGATGTCCACATGCACAGGGAAATAAAGATGACTGTCTAGCTGGATCCTGAGGTACTTGAAGGAGAATACTATAGAGGCGGGGTGTTGAAGGAATGGTGCTGACAGCAGGCAGAGAGGAGCAGTTCCGCTACATTGGGGACTGGGGATCCACCTGAAGAGATAAGGGCCTTTACAGGGGTGATAGCTTGCATCCATCCAGGAAGGTAACTGGATGTCCTTAGTGAATGGTTTAGATGTTACATTGATGAACATCTAAACTAGCTGAAGGGTGTGGTGGAAGAAATCAGGGAGGCAGTAACTGCCCCCCACATACAGGCTGCAGTAGAAAGTAGGGAGAACCCGAGAGGAATGGAATCCCCCATGGTAGAAATTAATAAAAGAGACAGGGTGATAGAAATGAAGGGGATAGGAATGGAAGCATTAAAAAGAGGGGGAAGTGAGAGGGCAAAAAAGGAAAGAAAGGGGATAACAAGCAGAGTGATGACAATCTGGAAGGACATGTGTGTGTGAATGCTAGAAGTCTAGGATATAAATATTCTGGACCTAGAGGCCATAATTGCAGAGGCTGATGTGAATATTGTGGCCAGTACTGAGTCATGGTATACAGAAAACTATGACTGGGATGTGTCCATATCAGGCTACACTCTGAGGCAGTCCAGAGAAGGGCAACCAAAATGGTGCAGGCACTGCATCAGAAGACATATGAGAACAGATTAATGGAGCTCAATATGTATACCTTTGAGCAAAGGAGGGAGAGAGGTGATATAATCGAAACATTCAAACACCTTAAGGGCATTAACAAGGTGAAAGAGTCTAACATGTTTAAATATAAGAAAAATAGCAGGACAAGAGGCCACAGCATGAGATTAGAGGGAGGCTGATTAAGGGGGAATGTGAGGAAATTCTTTTTCACAGAAAGGGTGGTGGATGCATGGAACAGTCTACCTCAGGAAGTGGTGGCTATGAATACAGTGCAGGGCTTCAAACAGGCATGGGTTAAGGATAATGGAGCAATACAGATGCGTATGAACAGATAGGCCACTGACAAAGCAAAGGCCAATGGCACATTTATAAGGTAGAAAAAGAAATGGGCAGACTGGATGGGCCTTACGGTCCTTATCTGCTGTCAATTCCTATGTTTCTATGTTTACGAGGGACAGGATGGTAAGGAAAGGAGGGTGTGTGGTGCTTTTATGTGAGGGAAGGCATATAAGCCGTGTAGGTACAGGGAATACAGGGGGAAACTGAGGTACTGTGGGTCACCCTAGAGAGGTTGAATGGAGTCTCTGTTCACATTACCATGATCTACAGGCCTACAGCATAAGGGGGAAGAGTCAGAGAAAGTACTGGTGTAAGTTATTGGCAAAATGGCAGAAAAGGGGAGGTGCTGCTGTGGGGGACTTCATCTGCTGGATATAGATTGGAACCTCCCAGCTGCAACTTCAGTCAGAAGCAGAGACATCCTGGACTCCCTGAGTGGGGAATTCCTCAGGCAACTAGTCGGTGAACCCATTTGTGATGGCATAGTACTAGACCTGGCACTCACTTACAGGGACAGTGTTGCAGATTTCAAGGTAGGAGGCTACCTGGGAAACAGTGATTACCATACAGTGTGGTTCAATGTAAGAACAGCTTCAAAACTGAAGCACACAAGGGTGAGGGTCCTGGACTTCAGGAGGGCAGATTTTTAAAAAGTGGATGAATGCTTCAGGGATGACCAGGCAGGGGGGATGACCTGGATATGGTGGAGGAACAGTAGATGAAGGGTGAAAGGGCAATAGGGAAGGCAACAAAACTCTCCATCATGCAAGTGAGTAAAAGCAAGAGGAAAAAGAGTCTGCTATGGTTCTTGAAAGAGGTGACAGAGAAGGTAAAGTCTAAAGGGGTAACATTCAGTAGGTTTAAGGAGACACAGAAGGAGGAGGATAGGGAGGTGTATCAAGAGAAAGATAGGGAAGTAGAGAGAGCAGTAACGAGCGTAAAGGTGCAAGTTGAAGAGAGAATACCTCAGTTGGTGGTGAAGGGGGACAAGATAATTTTTAGCTATGTAAGCGAAAGGAGAAAGACAAAGGGTGGGATCATAAGATTAAAAAAGAAAGGCAGATTGTGAAAAGAGGGATCAGGAGAAGGCAGACATCCTGAACAAATACTTTTTTTTAATGCTGACAAGGAAGGAGAAAGGGAGGGGGCAACAAAAATGTAACGGAAGCACTGGAGGGAGGGAGGGAGGAGGACACTAGTCCATTTTCAGGGGAGTGTGTTCTGAAGGGACTCGCTAATCTGAAAGTGGACAAAGCAATGGAGCCAGATGGGGTGCATCCAAGAGTATTAAGTAGAGCTCTGCGGAATTTAAAATTCTGCCTGCGGCATGACCGATCCAATTCCATGGAATTAAATTCCGCAAAATTTCACAAAAGTTTAAATTTCAGTTATTTCATTATAATTTTAAAAGTATGCATCCAAATAACACCACAGTTTGAAAAATAAACTGTATCTGATGGCTTACAAGAGTGTACCAAATTTCAGATTTATACATTGAAAGGGGGCAGAATTATGGGTGGCCAAACATTTAATCAAAATGACATTTTCAGTTATTTTGAGATAATTTTAAAATTTCTTATCTAAATTTCTCCACAATATCAGAATTTAATGAAGTGCCTAGAATACATATATGCACCATGGTTTAAGTCTCAAGCTTCAATGGGAACTGAGTTATAGGTATCCAAATATTTTGCCAAAATTTGGATTCCTGTAATTTTAATATCATTTTGATAGTATGCATTAAAATGTTACAAAATCTGACATGTATGCACATTATCACTACATTTGTATATGCACATAGTTTCAAATTTATAGCTTTAAATGGGACTGAGTTATAGCCTGCCAATCATGTTGTTAGTTCCTGCCAATTTTAAAACTACTGTACATATCCAAATTTAACCAGAGTTGAATCATTTAAACTGTTATACCACATGGTCATTTCTGAAAAAAAGTTCATATTTGCAGCTTTAAATGGGATTGAATTAAAAGTAGTCAAACTTTCACTATATTTAAAAATTTAATTGTGTAAGCATGTAAACTACACATTTATAAACCCCTGAAACTTTAAAACTAGAGAATGCAATACCATTAAATTTGGCAGATTCTTAGACCTTACATGGTGACTGTGTGTGCCAATTTTATTAATTGCTTGCTGTGAGAAACTGCAAAATAACATCCGTACTTAAAGTCAAATGTCATGAGTTTTTTTGAAAATTGTAGAATTTCATGAAAAATTCCAAAAAATTGAATTTTCTAATTTCACTCAGCCTTATCTGGGGGATTCTAATAAAAGAATAGGGATATAAGAGGTCGGTAGCACAGGGGATCACCAGGTTCTGGAGTTAGATGCACAGTTTTACCAAGAAATGGACAGCTAAGCTGGGTAGCACAACGGTGGTAGACCCCCAGGTTGGAGCAAGAAAGCACAGTTTCAAAAATTCAGATCACATACAGTCAATTAATGATCCGGGGAGCCTGGTGTACATGAAAGTCTAGGACTCAGAGGTACTCAAAAAGGTGTAGTAGAGAAGACAATGTCTTGGGCAGCAGGGAGAAAGAATTTTGGCTATTCCAACAGGGTAGGGCGATAGGAAAAGAAATAGGTGACTCACATTTAAGGGAGTTTGTCACAGTAAAGAACAAACCGAAGAAAAAATAGCCAACTCAGTTAAGAAGGAGGATAAAACCTTTTATAGGTACATTAGGGAGCATAGAAAGGTTAAGGGAGGGATAGTGAAGATTAATAAAGGAGAGGGGAGGTGGGCAGAGGGAGACAGTGAAAAGGCAGAGATACTGAATGAATACTTTTGCTCAGTATTCACAAAAGAAGATGAGGAGGAGTTACCTAAACCAGACAATAGAAGCACTCTGGGTAGGGGGTTGACACCAGTCCATTCACAGAAGAAAGAGTCCTGAAAGAACTCCTAAAACTCAAGGTGGACAAAGCAATGGGGCCTGAAGGATTCACCCCAGAATCCTAAAAAGAACTAAGGAGGACCTAGTGACACCACTGACTGGCGCTTTTTAACAGATCATGGCATGATGGGGTGGTACCTGAGGACTGGAGGAGGGCAGATGTGATTCCCTTCACAAAGTGGGAGCAAGGCAGCAGGAAACTACAGACCTGTAAGTTTGACCTCAGTGGTAGGGAAATGATGGAATCACTCTGAAAGAAAGAATTGTTGAGTACCTAGAGGCCAGCGGAGCACAGGACCCAAAGCAGCATGGATTTACAGCAGAAAGGTCATGTCAGATGAATCTAATTGATTTCTTCGACTGGGTGACCAAAGTAATAGACCAGGGAGGGGCTGTGGATATGGCTTACCTAGACTTTAGCAAGGCATTTGGCACAGTCCCGCACAAAAGATTAATAATCAAGTTAGCCAGCCTGGGAGTGGGTACCAGGTGGTAGCCTGGGTAGCAAACTGGCTGCACAACAGGACACAGAAGGTAATAGTGAATGGAACACATTCCAAAGAAAGGGGGGTTACTAGTGGAGTACCTCAGGGCTCAGTACTGGGTCCAGTCCTCTTTAACATCTTTATAGGTGACATTGCAGAGGGTCTGGAGGGAAAGGTATGCCTCTTGCAGATGACACAAAGATCTGTAACAGAGTTGATACACAAGGGGGGGTAGAAAAGATGAGAAGGGACTTGGCAAGGTTGGAAGAATGGTCAGACATATGGCAACTTAGATTCAATACAAAGAAGTGCAAAGTAATGCACCTGGGAAACAAAAACCTAGGAGAAGAGTACACAATAGCAGAGGAGGTACTAACAACAACAAAAATGGAAAGGGACCTGGGGGTAGTCATATCAGATGACCTAAAGGTGGGTAAGCAATGTGAAAAGTCGGTAAGGAGAGCCAGGGGGATACTAGGATGCATAGGAAGGGGGCATCACAAGTAGAAAAAGGGAAATGGTTATCCCTCTGAACAGACAGTTGGTGAGACCCCATCTGGAGTACTGCATGCAGTTTTGGAGACCTCATCTATGCAAGGACATAGGCAGGATGGAAGCAGTCCAGAGGAGGGCAACTAAAATGGTGCAGGATCTGCAGCAGAAGCCATATGGAAAGAGACAGAGAGCTTAATATGTATACTCTTGATGAAAGGAGGGACAGGGGGGACATGATAGAAACATTCAAGTACCTCAAGGAAATCAACAAAGTCCAGGAGGGTAGCATCTTTCAGAAAAAGAGATGTGTAAGAACAAGGGGGCACAATTTAAAGATAGAGGGGACAGCTCAGGGGTAATGTGAGGAAAATTTTTTTCACAGAGAGAGTGGTGGATACATGGAACAGCCTTCCTGAGGAGGTTGTTGGGTCTAAAACAGTGGGGTAATTCAGACATGCATGGGACAGACACAAGGCAATTATAGTTGGGGGTTGCAGGAAGTAGGCTGTTGGTTAACTAGAATCTGCAGCTTGTCCAGTAGGTAGGGAAATGGGCAGACTGGGTGGGCCAAGTGGTCCTTATCTGCCATCAAAGTCTATGTTTCTGTGTTTCTATATCAGTGGGATCAGTAGTTCTACTGATTCAATCTGGCTATGCCTAAAGAGAAAGGGAGGGGGATAGTCACCCAGAGAGGAACAGCAGTACTGCAAAAAGCTCAGCCCAGCTTATCAAGCGTAGTTGTGATATGTGCATTGTTAATGTTATATTCCATCAAAACATTCTGGATGCTTCATCTACAGTATATGCTATCATAAATATGTGAGAAAATATTCCTAATATTTTTTTTCTTCTGCAAAATTAAAACTGCCTAGCCAATTTATCCGATTGGGTTATACACCAGGATATATTGACTATGGATATGCAAGTCAAATGTTAACTCTATGCATGCAAGAACAGAGAAGTTACAAACATCAATAGTGTTGATAGTTTTCCATAAAGTTTTTCAAATATTTACGTAGTAAAGATCTGAACCTCGGTAACTTAAAAATCTGTAATTTAATTCTCTCCATATTTAGATTTTTCTCTAAGAGTTACAAAAAGGTTATCCATACTAATTTTCACATGTCTAGCTCCAAAAGTGTCTGAGTTACAGTATATGCAGATGAAATTTGTTCATGAAATTTCCTGAAAAAAATAAAAGGACAGATTTTGAGCACATACAATTTTGAGACGATGCATCATATTGTCATGAAATCTGGCAGATTGCTAGAACAGCTATCATCAAGAAATCTTGGCAAATTTAAGATCTGTGACCCAATAGATGGTTAAGGTATATGCAGATAAAATTGTTCATGAAAGTTTGCACAAACAATAAAATGACAACATTTGAGCTTCTATAATTTTGAAATTGTCCATCCAGATTTCATGATGTTTGGGACATTAGTGGCCACTGACCCACAGAGTACATATTCCAAACTTCAGACCTCTAACTTAAACGGTGGCTGAGTTATAACCAAATCATTACATTTTAAAAATTCTGCAAACTTCTGATGAAAGTCCATGAAATTTTACAGAAATTTTCCAATATTTAGGCAAAATTCCACAGATTCAGAATTTTCCCATTCTGCACAGCTCTAGTATTAAGGGAGATGAGGGAGATGCTGGCTGCACTACTGACATTCCTAATTAACAGCTCATTGGAAACAGAAGAGGTCCTGGATGATTGAAGGAGGGCAGATGTAGTCCCACTTCACAAAAGACATAGCAAGGAAGAAGCTGGTAATTATAGGCCAGTCAGCCTGATTTCAGTGGTGGGGAAGTTAATGAAGTCACTGCTGAAGGAAAGGATTATGGAATATCTTCAATCCAGTGGGTTACAAGACCTCAGGCAGTATGGATTCATGGGGAGAGGTCATGTCAAATGAATCTGATATATTTCTTTGACTGAGTGATCAAGGAATTAGATCAGGGTGGAGCAGTGGATGTGGCCTACCAAGATTTCAGTAAGATTTTCAACACTGTTCCACATAGGAGGCTAGTAAGCAAGCTGGGTTGCTTAGGTGTGGGTCCCAAGGTGGACAACTGGGTAAGAAATTGGTTAGGGGATAAGTGACAGAGGGTGGTGGTAGTCAGAGTTCACTCAGAGGAAGAGAAGGTGACCAACATCATCAGGGATCAGTGCTGGGATTGGTTCTCTTTAATGTCTTTATAAGTGGCATTGCAGAAGAGCTGCATGGTGACGGTGTCATCTGCTTCTTTGCAGATGACACCAAAATCTGCAATAGAGTTGACATTCCACAGGTGGTGGAAAGGACGAGCAGAGACCTGAGAAAACTTGAGGAGTAGTCAAAGGTATGACAGCTGGGTTTCAGTGCAAAAAAAGTGCAAAGCAATGTGCTTTGGGCACAAAAACTCATGGGCAGAGTACAAAAATGGCAGGAATGACATTGGCAACCACCAAGCAGGAAAGAAACCTGTAGGTGATCATACTGGATGACCTAAAGGTGGTCATGCAGTGCAACAAGGCAGTTAGCAGGGCTAGTGGTATACTTGGATACATAGGAAGAGGTATCACCAGCAGAAAGAGGGAAGTGGTATTGCCTCTGTATAGATCACTAGTAAAACCATACCTAGAGTACTGTGTACAGTTCTGCTGACCACATCTCTGAAAGGACATATACAGAGTAGAGGCAGTCTAGAAGAATGCAACTAAAATGGTGCAAGGTCTGCATCACAAGTCCTATGAAGAGAGACTTAAAGTTGAGCTTCAATTAACTGGAAGTGCCCCCCCCCCCAAAAAAAAGGCTCACTCTGGTTAGGTTTTTGCAATAATAAAATGTAGGTGTTTGCACTTACTTTATTTTATTTTTGTAAACTGCACCGTCAGGTAACATGAAGGGTGCTGTGTGGTGCCGTCTTGTGTTACAGTGTGATGCTGCACTGCTTAATAGTATATTTCTTTATATAAATGAGCAGTGTACTGTGCAACATGACATGTCACCATGCAGCACCCACCATGTTGCCAGATGGCATAGTCTATAAAAGTAAAGTAAGTGCAAACACTTATATTTTGTATTGCAAAAATCCTAACTGGGTGAGGGGGAAGCTTTGGGGGGGAAGAGTTTGCATAAATTGGAGTTCTCATTTAAGGACCTAAATATTTTATTTATTTATTGAATGTTTCACCAGGAAAGGCACACTGAGAAACAAATTGCTCATCTCATGGTATGTCCTACAGTATGGGAAGGGGAATAACAGTACTACATGAACAGTGCATAAAAAAATACTTGGAACAGTACAAACAGGAATATGTACAAGCAGGTTTCAACAGATAACAGCAACATGCATCAAAGTGCTCAGGTACTCAAGTAAATACAGTCTGTACATAAGTGCTCTTAAGGTGAACAGGGCAGATCAAGTGGAACAGTTAAAATAGCAGGAGTAGTGTAGTAACAGGCAGAGCAAAAGAAAAGTTTGGAAAAAAATATATATGTACATCATGGAAGAGAAGAGGGTATGATAGAGACTTTTAAATACCTCATGTGGGTCAATAAGGTACAGAAGAGAGAAGTATGTTTCAGAAAAAAGGTGCTCAAGGACACGGGGGCACAATAATAAGCTGGAGAGATGTAGATTTAGGAGAGATATGAGGAAGTACTTCTTCACAGAAATAGCTGTAGATTCCTGGAATAGTCTTCCAGTGGAGGTGGTGGGGGTGAAAACAGTGGTGGGGTTTATGGATGTATGGGACAGGCATAAGGGAGTCTTAGAGAAAGGGATGGGGTGGTTGAATAGGCCAGAGATCAAGTAGGATCCGAGGCGATACTATAGGCAGGGAAAAATGGGTAGACAAGGTAGGCAAAGTGGTCCTTCTCTACTGCCAAATTCTATGTTTCTATGGGGAGACAACCTTAATTGCTGCATCATCAAGAGTATGGAAGAAGGGGAGAGGGGTGAGCCTAACAGGCTTCTGCCTAGTACCAAAAATCATAGAGACCATTTTTTGGCATTGAGGGGACAGCTGACTGACCAGGAACCAGTGTTGGATGTTGTTAAAGTTCAGTTGGAGAAGGACTGTGAGGCCAGGGCAGAGGAACCAGAGGCATAGAGTACCATGTCATCTGCATACATATGAATAGGTGCAGTGGAGCAGGCAGAGGGGAAGTTGTTCAGAAAATGGAGAAAATAATTAGGTCAAGGATGGACCATTGGGAGATGCCTGAGCAGATTGGGAGAGGGAAAGATAGGAAATCTCTATTCTGGATAGCTAGAGATCTGCCCTCAAGGTAGGAGCAGAACCTGAGGAGGAGGAAAGCCCTGCTAGCTTAAGCTTGTCCAGGAAGTTGGGGTTGGTTACAGTGCTGAAGGCCTTGGCCAAGTCAACAAAAATGGCAATGGTGACCAAGCCCTGATCCATGCCAGATAATATGGTGTCAGTAAGCCAGCCGGAGGAGGGATGTGGAGGTAGAGTGGGACTTCCTAAAGTCAGGTTGGAAAGGAGTGAAGAAGGAAGATCTGTCATGAAAGGAGGAGAGTTGGGAGAGAATGTGGTGTTTGTGGAGTTTAGCCAGAGTGGGGAGCAGGGAGATAGGCTGGTAGTTTCCAGGGGAAGATGGAGCACCCCTTTTGGAAAGGGGATGACTACAGTTTCACCACCTTTGTGAAGGACTGACTGTAGTCTATTTCCATGAATCAAGTATGGTGGCTAAGGAAAAGGAGAGGTTGAGAAGGTAGGTGAAAGGGAGAGTAATGTCATGAGTTGATAGATACAGGAGTTTGTGGTCAAGACCATAGGGCCAAGACCATCAGGGCACACACCTTTCTGGGGGTTTAGAGCCAAGAGTGCCTTAAGTTATGCAATGGAAGTTATAAGAGAAAAGGAGAAATGGAGGAGGCAGTAAGGGTTGAGGAGAAAGGGGGAAGGGAGGAAGCAGAGGAAGAGGAAACAAAGAGGGAGAGTGCACAGGAGGTCAAAAAAGAATTGAATGAGGAGGCAACTGCTGTGAGGTCTAAGATAAGAGTCACCCACCTTAAGAAGAGGGGAAGGTACTGGGTTGGAAAGGAGAAGAGGGCATTGATTACCTACCCAAACTTGGAGGGGTGGTTAAGGGTGTTCTGGAGGGTGGATGTGAAGTATTTAGAATTCAAAAGCCTAGTAGCTCTGGTGCAGGCATTACAAAGGGTCCATTACTCAGTAAGGTTGGAAGGGGCCCAGCGGATTTGTGGGTCTGCCAGGCAGGGTCACTTGCATGTGGACAATCTGGGAACTCAGCTAAGATACATGGGATGTCAGAACTTCAGACCCTAATTCTTCTGAAGGGGGGCATAGTGATCCCAGACTACATGAATTTGGAGTGGAAGAACTGGAGGGCAGTGTTGCTGTTCTTGGCTGTTGAGATGGAAGACCATTCAGTAGCCACCAGGTCAGCACGGAGTAAGGACAAGTCCAGTGACCTGGAGAACTGGATCTAGATTAATTTGTGGGGAGCTTTGTGACAATGAATCTTGCACACATAGTAGTCCCTATGGTGGTCACTGAGGGCATTAGGAAGGGTACGAGCATCCATAATATGATGGAGATGGGAAGAGAGTATCCAATCCAGGAGGCAGTGATTGAGAGATTTGTGATTGTGCCAAGTGGATCAGAGATTAGCTGGAAGAGGTGGAGGGACCTTATGTTTTGGCATAATTTATGTAGGGAGGTGGAGAACAAAATGAGGTTGAAATGACTGAGGATGAGTAACTCACCAGTGTAGCCATCAGAGGAGATAAGCTCAGTGACTGATGGTAGAGACATGTCAGGACAGAAGTAAGCTCTGGCATACATATGTGAACAGAGAAAGGGAGGGAGAGTTTGAGAAGGAGCATCTCATTGGCAGAGTGGGAGGTGACAGAGAGCACAGGCTCAAACTGGATGCTTAAGCAGATGTAGATGGCTACTCCACCACCATTTACACTATATTCTGTTAGATGATGGTGAAACTGGGGATGGCAACTGAGGTATCAGGGATCTTGGGGGAGAGTCAAGACTCCAAGATCACCAACACATCAGACTTGAGGTTAACTATGAGTAGTTGTAACTGGTCAAGTTTGGGGAGGATGCTGCAGATGTTGATATAAGCCACATTTAGTCCTTTGGGTAGATGAGAGGTGAATGTTAGGACAAGGCTGCAGTTGAGCTCAATATCTCCTGATACTACAAACAGCAAGCAGATGAGGAGCTTGAGAGAGGCTATGAGACATTTGTGAGGAGAGGAGGGGGAGGGGAGATGAGAGAATGATGAGTGAGGCAGGAGGGACAGAAGCATCTGAGGGTTTTGAGGTGAAGACAAGGAGAAGGGAGGAGATTGCACCCAGGAAAGCAAGTAGTTTGAAATAGAGTGGGGAGCCACAAGGAGGTGAGGGTGTGTAAGGGAAGGGTGTGGGAGATGGAAGGACACATAGGATTAGAAGAAGCATAGTGGGAGAGCAGAGAAGCAGTAGTTGCCCTGTATTGCACCAATTAAATGGTGGGGATACAAGCTTCATCCAGACAGCAAGGAAGCCAAAGACAAAAATAAAATGAAGGTTGGGGGGGGGGGATGAGGGCTTCACCCAGATAGGGAGGGTCAAAAATAAAATGTAAGAATATGGCTTAACACTGATAGAGAGGAAGCCAACATTACAAACTGGGAGTGGGCCTCACCCAGATAGGACAGAAGCCAGACATTAAATATGGTTGTTACTATGTTTGGCTTCTGTTCTTTTAAATCAATCAATCAATTTTTATTTATAAAAAAAAGGCGCCTTTCCAAAACCAGGGCACCTGTACAACAAAATAAAACAAATAAAGTAAAACTGCATACATTATATAAATTCCAATAAATATAAAACCACATAAAAAACACATCAATTACCAAACACCAGATCAAAAAGATAGGTTTTTAATACAGTTTTAAAACTCTGGATGGTTAGGCAATCTCGTACCCGATGAGGTAGAGAATTTCACAGGGACGGAGCAACAAAGCTAAATGCCCTTGTTCCCGATGTCTGAAAACGTACCCTGGGAATCTCTAGCAATCCCTCATTGGTGGATCGGAGAGGATGGGAGGGACAGTACAGACAAAGGAGATCTTTCAGGTAGCTCGGGCCCTGGTCACATAGGGCCTTATAGGTTAACAAAGCAACCTTAAAGGTGATCCGACACTTAATCGGGAGCCAGTGCAGATCGCAAAGCACAGACATTATATGACTGGCTCTTGAAGCACCAGTCAACAGCCTGGCAGCTGCATTCTGCACCAGTGCAAGCAGTGGATATCAACCCCTGACATCCCTAGGTAAAGGGCATTGCAGTAGTCAAGGCGGGAGGTAATGAGGGCGTGAACCAATGTTGGAAGATCGTCGGGAGGAACCAGATATTTCACCCAGGCGATATTTCTCAGATGGTAAAAAGAGGTTTTAACAACTGCTGACACCTGTGATTTCAAAGTCAGACAGTTATCAAACATAACGCCCAGGTTCCATACCCAGTCTGAGGTAGCTAGTTGGACACTTCCGAGCCACAAGCCCGAAGGTGAGCCTGCCAACACACCCACCTCACGACAGCCCGGGTTCACAACCAACACCTCATTTTTTTCAGGGTTCAACCTTAGCCAGCTCATGTCCATCCAGGCCTGGATTTCAGCCAGACAGCTGTTGAGCACCGAAATGGCATCATCCTGTTCAGGGACAAAAGACATGTATAGCTGAGTATCATCTGCATAACAGTGAAAACTCAAGCCATACCATCTATTAATCGCTCCTAACGGCAGCATATACACTGCAAACAACATGCGAGCTAAAATGGATCCCTGCAGAACCCCACAGGGCAGGGAGAATGGAGCTGAGGTACAAACCCCAGACACCACTCTCTGAGTCCTACCTGTGAGGTGGGATTGAAACCAACTGAGGACAACCCCTGATAGTCCACAGATAAACCGCAGGTGATCCAGCAGCACACCATAGTCCACAGTATCAAATTCTGCAGAGAGATCAAGAAGCACCAAGATGGAATGAGTCTTTCGATCTCTCGCTATCAGGAGGTCATTTAGTACCCGATCAAGAGCTGTCTCGGTGCTATGTCTCTTCCTGAAACTGGACTGGAGAGAATCATAGATATTGTGGCTGGTCAAATGGTCATCCAATTGTGAAGTCACCATCTTCTCAATGACCTTACCTAAAAATGGAAGATTAGAGACAGGCCTGTAGTTTCTAAAACAGTCAGGATCCAAGGAGGGCTTCTTAAGAACAGACTGAACCATGGCCTCCTTAAGAGAAGCTGGAAAAATTCCCCTCTCCAAGGATAACCTGACAATCTCAGCAAGGACCGGGCCGATAACATCAACGCAGCCAACAAGCAAACGCATAGGGCCCGGATCCAAACTACAGTTGGTAGGATGTAAAGTCTGGATAACCATCACAATATCACTGATTGTAGGCTGATCAAAGTCACACCACTCAAACTGAGGGTCCGACATCTCCTGCCGACCACTGCTACTCCCTAGAGAAAGGGTCATGCGGACCTCAGACCTGATCATGGCAACCTTATCCATGAAGAATCGAGCAATCTCCTCACACTGCTCTTGTGAAAAAGCATTTCTGGGCTGAAGACAGAGTGGATTGCACAATCTTTCCATGGTCTGGAAAAGCTGGGCTGATCGATTCTGCACAGCAGCAATTTCCCCTGGACAGGAATTCTGCCTTCTTATGGGAAATTGTTGACTGATAGACCAAATAATGGTCCATCAAAGTAAGCCTGTCACACTCCAGGCCAGATCTCTGCCATCGCCTCTCTAGCCTTCATCCAACTCTCCTGGACTCCCTCAGGTCCTCATCAAACCATGGAGACCTAGGGTGAAGGGAGAGTGGATGAACACGAACTGGAGCAATGGAATCCAGGGCTTCTGTCACTGCCTTATTATAGGCAAGCACAAGATCCTCTGGATCCATGCATTCTTTCGGCATGCTTGATAGGTCAAGCTCTGCCATCAGGCCATCTGGGGATACACCCCTCAAAATGCGGTGCTTGACCAACTCCATAGGGGCAGACCTCTTGGGGGGGCCTTAAAACTGAAGCTGATGGAATGATGGTCCGACCACCAGACTGGTTCCACCACCAAGTTGGATATCTCCATCCCCAGGAGGAACACCAAGTCCAATGAATAATCACTAATATGGGTTGAGGAGGAAATGACCTGTGTGAGGCCCAGTAAATTCATTAACTGGAGGAAATCTTGTCCAAACTGTGAGAGTTTATCATCGACCCAAACATTGAAATCCCCAAGGATCAGCCATCTATGGGGTCCCAATGTTAGGTCGGCGATGAAGTCTGCAACTTCCCGCCGCAAGAAAACATTCCCGTCACCTGGTGGATAGTAGACGAAAAGAATCCTGCACCCCACACCCTGTCCTGTGATATATTCAAAGGAGTTGGTGGTTCCCACTGAGATTTCCCTCAGGTTCAGTTCTGATTTAAAACAAAGGGCCACACCCCCGGCCCTACAATCGATCCTCGGGCTGTGTATCACCAAGTACCCAGGAGGAATCGTTGAAGCCAAAACAGGGCCAGCATTTCCATCCAACCAGGTCTTGGTGATGCAAGCCAGGTCGACCGTTTTAACAAGATCCCCAATTATGGCGGTCTTGTTCCTAATTGACCTGGCATTGCATAACACTGCCGGGTTCGATGAGCAGCCAGAAGAGACCAAGTTTCCTGTCTGCAGTATGTAGAATCCTTGGGTATGGGAACCAGACAGGGAGAACCCCTTTCCTGGACCCATTTCACCCCAGGGTGTCTCCTTGTCTGCACTATCTCAATCCATCCACTCCTCTCCACTCCCCCTGCAGGCCGAGTCCCCGCCTGAGCCCTCCTTGCTATTCCCAGACCTCTATAGCATCTATACACCTCTGGGGGCAAAGGGGGGCAGAATCTAACCTCCTGTGTGAATTGGACCTGTATTGTAATGATAGCATTTTAATGCTATGTAACTAACCCGAGTCACCCCGAAAAAGGGACTCCATTGTCTCAGTGGGTTTACCTGGTTAACAAAATTCAATAAATAAATTCAATACTCACTTCAATAAATAAATAAATGGGGGAATTGTAGGCTTCAACCAGACTGGGAGGATTCAAATTTAAAATAAATAAATAATATTGTCTTGCAATGTTGTGCATGTCACAATGTAGACTGAACTAATGAAAGTGCAACTTTCACAATGCTGATGACATCACAATAGCCAAGTGCTGCACTGAAGTCAGCAGTTGAAATCAGAAATAGTTATATCTTCATATCAAGAACACATTTAAATGGTATAACTAGTAAACTAATGTATAAATTGAACATACAATGTTCTGAGTCAAAATGCACAGTTTATAATCAGTTGTGTAGGGGGCAAGACTTTCATGGCTCCACAGTTTCTGAATTGGGGTCCTGCCTCCACAAACGTGAAAATAAATAGAATATTTTAAGCCAGCCTATTGCATATCATTTTAATATATATAAGGAAGGGAATATAATATATGATTTACAGTGTATTTTCAGTAAGTTTTTATGGAGGGGTGGTAATCCTAGAATTGCACGAATTCATGTTTCCATAGATAGACTGGTAGGAGGTTTTGGATGCCCCAACCACTGTTGATATTATTTGGGCCAAGTATTGTCAATAGCTTGGAAATGGGCTTTGATATCAAAGAAAGACAATAAGATTGTTCAATGTTTTATTGATAGTGTTAGCGATAAATGGAACAGAGTTAAAAGAATCCCATTGTTAAATTATTACTGTAACCACCTTAAATTTGCTGTACAATATTTTGGTAAGGAATACAGGCCGTGGTTAAATGCACAATCACATACCAGTAATTATTTTGAAACCTCAGGTGGTAAGACATTACTTTCAATTTTGAAAGAGTGACATACATAGATGGATAGATATTTAAGATAATATAATTCCCTATAGTGAGGATCTTGAAATCATTTGCAAAGGGCAAGCTGGGAATTTTGTTTGGTTTATAATACGTTATGTAAAAAAATTGAGTTAGTTTTAAAACAATCTTTATTCCTTTACAGGGAAATTGAAACTTAGAATGGAGCAAGAAGATACATTTTTAGTCCAAGTCATTCCCAAAGTTTTATAGAAAACTTGTTGACAAGGGTTTGGAATGTTGATGGCTGATTCATAATAAAGGGCAAGAGGAGTTAAAAGATGATTTTAGAATTTTAATTGGTAGAATATTCACATTTTCATGAACAAAAAGCTATACTTTAGCAAAAATAAATCTATAACGATTAAAATAACAAAGCTTATATTACTTCTAAAGCATTAAGTCAGATTTAAATTACTCAAGCCAGTGCTGGCATGGTTGTGGAAATATAGCAGCTCCCCTTCAGAATTTACGAATAAGCTCTTTTTTTTAGCTGGTGGCATATTTTCTTCTGACTTGCTAATATAGATACTGGAGACAAAAATTCAATGCCTAATAGGAGTTCTTATATTTAAAGTCTTTGATTAGTTAAATCATTCTAAAAAACACTGAAGGGTCTTACATATGGGTACAATGGCCATAAACATAATTATAATGGAACACTGAAACACTGAAATAGTCACAACCTCCCAGATTACATTAAACAAAGATAGCGGAATAAAATGAAATAAACCTTATTATTTTAATAGCTATGGTATCAAGTGGAATACCCAGATGATACTACTCTGAAATGTTAGAAAGAGGTTATGGATCTTTTCCCCACTTTACTAAGAATTTAGTAACCCCAAGAGAACTTGAAAAGACATGCAGTAGCATATAGTAAGTAAACTGGTTTCTCACGTGAAGGGCAATGCTCCAATCTCCACTTTGCTAGGTTTAATTTTAGTGTAGCATGACAGTGTATTACCCTATTGAAGTGCCATCCATCCATCAGATGAGACATTAAACCAACATCCATTCTGCCCATCTCTGGTCACTGTCTTTGTGAAAGTTTAAGATCCCATGGTATTTATTGAAGAAGAGAATTGGAGTTTCCCCAGAGTCATGGCTAACATTTCCCCTGTCTATAACACAGTACCATGCAACCCAACCCCAGGACATACCTGGAAACAAGTTATCATAGCTTAGTGTACTTTTTCTGGTCAAAAATTATAAATAAATAAAAGTTGTACATTTTGATTAATTTGTACATTATGTGGCACAAAACATACAATAGATACATGATCAAAATAAAAAAAAATTTTGAACATGGGGATCGGCAAAGTTCATGAGTGCAGTTATTCAGTGTACCAAACTGAACAGCATAGCCACCATTATTACATGAATTTCATCAAATGTAAATGTCTAAACTCATTTATTGAGCCCCCTTTCCCCAACTCAAAAAATGGAAAAAAAAACTCTGTAAACAAGCAGTATGACAAAAGGGAACATTTTCACATTGTAGTATTTAAAATCTAGAAGTTTTGTGAAAAGTGTAACTGCATGTTAACATGGTGAAAACACAATTCATGCCAAACCTGGTCAATAACGTGGGATTCACATTTTGTCCTTAGCAGAACAGGACAATGTTTCCAAACATTGGAAAAATCATGGACTTGCAAATTATTTGCATCAGCTGAAGGAAATAAATGTGGAAAATTGCAGAACTCTGGCAAAAATATATTTAGAAACTGCAGTGGGAAAAATGGATATTTCCAAAATTAATAACTATTTGTTCAGATACATAGTATCAACAATAGATGGAAAGGAAATCAGTCATTCATTGTAAACCTGATTTTAGAAGTTATACAAGAAAATCCACAAGGTATCGGATCTCCATGCTTAGTGTGTAAGACTCTGCATCAGTTATCCAAATTTGAAGATATCAGTATGCAACTGAAATGGCAATGAATATTTTAATAAATAGCTGTGTGAGACACAGTAGGCCATAAATTGGGAGGGTGCAGAATGATGCTTGGAATTCTAATTTGCTATTAGATTTGTTAAAAGAAAAGTTGTATTGAGAAAGAATAACTCTGGAAAATCAAAAAACGTAAGCTGACAACATTTCTAAAATGTCTGTTTTCTGTTCTACTTATTGCAGAACCAAAGAAATGCATCACTAGACAGTGGTTAGAAAACTTTCCTTCAATCAGGAAGTACTGGTAGACTGGTAGGGTATAATGAGTGGGATTTATCAGCTGAAGAAACTGACAAACCATGTGAGATTTCAAAAGGATGCTTTTGACAACAAATGTACGGTATGCTCTAATGAGTATCTATCATCCCAAAGATAATTAATGTTGTTTCTTAGGGAAATGACTTGGAATTCCAAAGTCTGATGAGATACTGGCATAACAAGAGTTAAAAACAACAAATGAACTAGATGGGGCAGAGGACATTTTGTCTAAAACTGGCATGTAGGAAACAGAAGTGGAGTTATAATCAGAAATAGTATCAACAAAACACATTAGTGGAGTAGAAATGGTATTAATGCAGAAATTTAATATGAGATGGTTAAAAAATATGAACATTTTTCCTCAGCAATAAAATACTTCTTAAAAGCCACACCTGTATTTACACCTAGGAGGAGCCTAGGTTGCCCTGTTTGAGCAGTTTATGTTTCAAACAGAATATTGGTATGTTTTGATCTAAGTGGAACTATCTAAGGTTGTAAAAATGAAGTATTAGCTACTGGAGATGTATTGTTGTAGCACTGCGCTTAACCTCTTTATTCAATTTGAGTTTATGGGACCAAAGATTTGAAGTCCTGAAATGAGTTCAAGAATTGCTAGAAAGAATGACATGGAAACTATTTTTGTAAGTTTTTATTCATCTTCATACTCAGTAACTTACACAGTAATGGAATGGAAAAACACACACGGGTTTAAAATGGACAGGTTAACTTACAGATCCTGAATGTCTGATACAGTTTCTAAGACATGTCTCATCAAACAAGTTTTGCCAACCAGGATGCAGCACAAAACCAAATGAATGTGTTGCAGACTTCAAGCCTTTACATAAAATAGCAGTCATGTTTTTAAACCACCAAATGGAAATTAACCCACCCATACAGTGGTGCTGAGGATTAAAGCGCTGGACCCCGTACCTCATACCATGCCAGCAACCTGAGTTCAGGATCAAGCTCAGGGCTCCTGGGGTTGGCAGGGATGGAGAAGTTTTGAGCTGGCAGATTACATGGGCCAAGCGATCCTAATCTGCCATCAAATTCTATGTTTCTGTGTTGCTATGAGCATCCAACAGCTCACCTTCTCCAGGAAGGGAGGGTTGAAGATGTCGGCAATAGTATGCCTCCCAGTGGTGGTTGGAAGGTATTGAACCATCTACCTTCCACTTCATGGGAGGCGGGCCATGATGGACATTGGCATGGTGTGTGCAGGAATGCACGTGCCTCCCTGGACGTCATTACACATTCACACTCACTGTCGGGGGGGATTATGCTAGAAAAAGGGAAAGATCCCAAGCTCCCGGATGATGACGATGCACCATGGCTCCATGCCTATCATTGGATCTAGCCCACCTGGGTCCTGATCCTCCAACCCCCATCATGCTGCCAAAAATTGTATTCAAGGAGTGCAATGGAGTGGAGGCAGCTCTTCCCTAGGGGGGCACCAGTCTTGGTTCTCAGGCAGGTATGGCTTGGGGTATTCAAAGCTCTGGAAGGGGACCCAAGGTTGGGGGACCTCAGGCCAGGCAGGAGAACCATTGGTGTCATCCAAGGGACAGCCCCAAGCTCAGTGACCAGAGAAAAGCAAAGTAAAAAAAAAAAGGAAATTAACCCTGGACACTCAGCAGGACATAGGGCAGAATGTAATATCTGTCTACGGTTTTATCTGAATTTGTATTAGGATAAAGTATCTGTTTATAGTTTTATCTTCATTTTTATTTGCTTTATATTGTATTATTTTAAAATGTTTTGTAATTTATATTGTAATGTGTTATGATTGTTAAGTCTGTTTACTGTGCTGTGTTTGTAGACTAAGGCAAAGAAAAGCAGAAATTGGTGAGAGGGTGAACTGTACTCTACCACGCAGCTCCCTTCCCTCCACTAGTGACCCAAGCCAGGGTCCATTTTCTGTTTGGGTGCTGCCAGGAGCTGAAGTCTGCTAATCAGGATGACCATGGAGAAAGTGGGGGTGGGGCTATGAAGCCACCATTCCCCATAAAGTTCCTTCCTACCAGGTGCTTCCCTGCTTGCAGCCCTCTTGCTAAGGCCACACACAAAGGACAGCAATGACTGGAGTCTGCTGGGAGTCAGCCCAAGAAACAGCCAATAGCCAGGGTCCCTACTTATCAGATAGCAGGTAAACCTGTATTGTTTCTGGGCTGGTGGGTTATTCTTAGGTGTGGGAGGTACTAGCGGCTGTATTAAGAGATCATGGGTTGTTCCTGTTTGTTTGGGGTATTAGCTGCTGTATTGTTAAAAGGGGACGTGAGTTGTCCTGTGTGTTTGAGGTACTGTCTGTGGTATTGTTTAAGGGGAGGTGGATTGTTACTGTGTATTTGGGGTACTAGCTGCTGTATTGTTTAAGGGAATGTGGTCTGTCCTGGGGTACTAGTGTTGTTGTCAAAAAGTGTTGTTATGGGTGTGGGGACTTCCTGCTACACTGATAGCTAGGTAGGGGGTAATAAAAAAAGGTTGTTTAAAAGTGCTGGTTTTTATAACTTACCTGTCTCCATGACATACATAGGGTAAATAAATAAAAGGGTTGCATATTGAACTTTGGTAACTGGTACTGAGTACAGCTTAGTGGTATGGGGTTCTAGGACAAAAGGAGGACAGAAAGCACAGGGTGAGAAGGGATAGAGAATGCGGGGAGTCATACAGTGCAGTGGCTTTGGAGCAGCCATGTTCAGCGCGACGCTATGGAGACTGCAGTGCTGCCCCATCTGCGTGTGCCTCTATGGGTTGGGGGAGAAGGACTCTAGACTTGAGGCTGCATTGGTTGTGAGTCAGGAGAGGTCACTAGACTCAGGGCTATGTTGACTAAGAGTCAGTTGACACTTTCTCCCATCCAGGGACCACCCAGTCTGACACTGTTACCTCAAAGGTTGCCAGATAGGAGGAGTGGCTTGACTACAGTGGGCATGAGGAGGGAGAGGGTGGTGGGATTCAGAAGGTGCAGGGGGGTCATAGGCACACTCCTCAAACACAACTGGTTCCATTGCACAGTTCCTTTGTCACTCTGGCATAGCAGTGGCACCTGTGGTAGTGGCCAGGGAGAGGGAGAGGGCCCTCCCAGGCAGAGGCCCCAAGTTGGGTAGAAGAGGACCCCAGAGAAGGAAAAAGCAACTTTTGGTGGGGGACTTAATCATCAGGGTGATAGAGTTGGGAGTAGGAAAGGGAGCAGAGAGGGACATCAGGTGCCTACCTGGCACCACAGCATGAAGGGATGGGAAGCATATCCTACAGATCGCTAAATCTAATCTAGGAAGGGTGGGGGAGCTGGATGTCATTGTCCACCTAGGAACAAAAGATCTGGCTAGGGTTGGGGCAGGTACAATGCAGGGGGAGTTTAGGGAGCAGTGAAGGAGTCTTAAACAGGTAGTACACTCTGTAGCTTTAGCAGAGGTGCTGCCTGTCTACAATAGGAGGAATGTGAGGGAGCTCCACACAAGTGCTCTCAACTCATGGTTGGAGGAATGGTGCAGAGTGGGGGGGTATGGCTTCACTGGGGACTGGGGACCCACCTGGGAGAATAGGAAGCTATACAGTGGTGATGGCCTGCATCCATCCAGGAGGGGAACCATAGTTCATAGTTCTCAGTGGACAGTTTAAATGTTACTCTGATCAGCATTTAAACTAGTTGGGGGAGGTGGTAGAAGAAAGGGTGGCAAAAACTGCCCTGCCCACAGGCTGAGATAATATGTAAGGAACCCGAGGAACAAGAGTCCCACCATGGAGCAAACAGATCAAGGTAGTAGAGGTTGGCCAAGGAGGAAAGGGAGAAGAAAAGCAGTCAGAAAAAACATTGAGGAAAGGGTCACAAAAGGAAAAGTGGAAAGCGACAAGCAGAGAGCTAAAAGCTGGAAGGACATGTGTGCTAATGCTAGAAGTCTGAGAAATAAGATCCCAGACCTGGAGGCCATTGTAGTGGAAACCAGTCTATATATTGTGGCCAATACTGAATCATGGTGCACTGCCAACCATGACTGGGACAAGGTCATACTTGGCTACACGATGTTCAGGAGGGACAAGGTAGGAAAAAAGGAGAGGGAGTGGTGCTTTATGTGAAGGAAAGCATAAAAGCAACAGAAATACAGGGAATTCAGGGGGAGGCAGATATGCTGTGAGTCACCCTCAAATTGCGAAATGCAGCCAGTATTCAGACAGGTGTGATCTACAGGCCTCCAGCACAGGGGGAGGACTTAGACAAGAGGAAATGCTAGAAGCAATTGGTAAAATGGCTGAAAGGGAGGATTGCTGGTGGGGACTTCATCTGAGATGTAATTGGAGCCTCCCGGCAGCTTCAGCTAGAAGCAGGGACATCCTGAACTCCCTGCAGGGGGCATTCCTCAGGCAACTAGTCAGTGAACCCATTCGTAAGGGGGCAATACTGGATCTGGTGCTTACTAACAGGGACAGTGTTGCAGATGTTGGGGTGGGAAGCCATCTGGAGACCTGTTATCATTGTGCATTATGGTTTAACATAAGAAAAGCTGCAGAATCCAGATTCCTGGACTTCAGAAAGACTGATTTTACTAAGATGGGCGAATACCTCAGGAATGACCTGGCAGGGGGAGAGGACTTGGAGGGGTGGAGGAAAAGTAGGTCAAAATAAAAAAGGACATAGTGAAGGTAATGAACCTCTGTATCAAGCAGGTATAAAGTAAAAGAAAGAGGAAACTGCTATGTTCTCAAAAGAGGTAGCAGAAAAGGTAAAGGCTAAAGAGGTAGCATTCGAAGATATAAGAAGGCCCAGATTGAGGAGGATAGAGTGTATCTTGGAAAACAAAGGGAGGCAGGCAAAGCAGTAAGGAGCACAGAGGCGCAAACTAAGGAAAGAAAAGCTCAGGGAGTGTCCAAAGAGGACAAGACACTTTCAGGTATGTTAGTGAGAAAAGGAAGAAAAAGGAAGGGGTTGTATGCTTAAAGGAGGGGTGACTATATGAAGGGGATCAAGAAAATGCAAACATCTTGAACAAATACGTCTTCTCAGTCTTCACAGTAGAAGGGGAGGGGGAAGGACTTCAAAAAGGCACCAGCAGCATTGATGGGAGGGAAGTGGACACCAGTCCATTTTCTGAGGAAACTGTCCAGAAAGCACTAACTAACCTGAAGGTGGACAAAGTTATGGGATCAGACTGGGAATTCCACCAAGCTGGTTTGACAACAAAGTTGTCAAAGTCCAGCACAGCGACAGGATTTTGCCAGCGGCGATCATGTCGCCTGGCAAATCTGGCCACAGACAGCCACAGCGCCACAGGCATCGGGGCACTTCTGTATTGTTTGCAGGGGGCTTCACCACTCTGCACCCTGCACACCCTGGATCTATATATATCTAACTCCGGGGAGGGGGGCAGATTCATGGGGGGTGCGACCAAACTTGGGGGTCAATGAATCTGTTCATCATTCCGACAACCAGTTTGATACTGTGGGTGCTGAATGGGTTGTGTCACTGTGGGAGATTTGTTGTTACAGCATCGCTGAAACAACAGTATTCCCCAGATGGGGTACATCAAAGGATGCTGAGAGAGCTCAGGATGGTACTGGCTGCACCTCTAACAAATCTGTTTAACAGTCACTGGAGACCGGCATGGTCCCAGGGTACTGGAGAAAGGCAGATGTAGTCCCACTTCACAGTAGTGACAGTAGGGAGGAGGTGGTAAACCATAGGCCTGTCTGCCTGACACTGGTGGTGGGTAAGATAATGGAAACACTGCTAAAGCAAAGGACTGTGGAATATCTGGTATCCAACAGATTACAGGATCCAAGGCACAGTAACATGGTTTCACAGGGGAAAGGTTATACCAAACTAATCTGATCGATATCTTTGAGTGGATGACCAAGGAGATGGCTCAAGGAAGGGCAGTGGATGTGGCCTACCTGGACTTCAGCAAGGCTTTCAAAACTGTTCCTCTTAGCAGACTGATAATCAAGTTGAGGAACTTGAGGGTGGGAATTAAGGTGGTAACCTGGGTAAAAAAAAACGGTTAGGGAACAGGACATAGAGGATAGTGGTAAACAGAGTTCAGTCCGAGGAAGGGAGAGTGATCAGTGGTGTACCTCAGGAATCAGTGCTGGGACCTGTAATGATACCCAAATATTCTACCAAAATATTATAGTATATGGTTAGGGTTTATTGTCGATTGAAAAGGGTGGCTTTCTAAATCGTGTAGAACAGTTCAAAGGTCAAAAAAGTTGTTGTACTATCAGTCTGATAGCACATCGATAGTACAACAACTTTTCAGCCTTGTCCTGCCACCTGATTGGCTGACTCAGCATGGGCTCTAACTAATAATACCAGTGCGAATGCGAGATCTGAGTGCTGACATTATGCTTTGATTGTATGGATGATTTTACTGTTTATTTTTAAAATATGATGTTGTTATGTATTTATCCTATTTATATGTTTTTAATTAGCATTGTATATTGTGGCTTTTGATATGTAAAGCGCCTTGATATTTTGAAAGGCGCTTTAAAAATAAAGTTATTATTATTTATTAATATTATTAAATATGGCAGCGCAGTTTAGCAAGTGCTGAGCATGGAACCAGCTACTTCAGACACAAGGAGCTACACACGGCTCCCTGTCACAAAAGTGAACTACTTTTTTTTTCTTTTTCATTTAAAAGAAACAGTGCAGCCACAGATGGTCCTAGTGGCCAAAGAAGAGGTCTCAAGGCCAACATGGTCAGGGTCAATATGCCTACTTATGAACTGCAATGAGAACCAATATTGTGCTTACTTGGAAACTTGCTCTGACAAATCAACTACTAGCAAAGGGGAGTTGTTTCATACTTGCAGAGGGGAAGTAATGTCTTGCTAGAAACCACATTAGGAGAACTGCTGCCTAACTTACAGCTAATTTTTTTTTTTTTTGCAAAATGTACTGGACCCCTCAGTTATGATGAAATATGGAAATAATTGCCTCAGCAACTGTATAAGACTAATATAAAAATGTATGCTTGAACCCTGATCAGTGAGCTGAGCTAGCTAGCCACTATAGAAGAAGAGTACCAGGAACTTCAACAGGTGAGACCTATAGTCCATCAGTAGTTAGCAATCTAGAACTTGCTTGTCTGTTGTAAATTACCTGATTTTTAGTATGCCATAATAAAGCTTTGAACTTTTATGCTTGGTGTTGGTGTTTGCTGGTCTGTCACAACTCGTGTAATCCAAAAATATACATTACAAATTAGCACCCCATGACAGGACACAATTGTTGATGGGGTAAGGAATAACCAACTTACAGACTGCTGCATTAAGAGTCAAAGTGATCACTCAGGAAAATATTTGTTACGTCTCCATAAAACTGTATGAAAAACTGGCAAGCTAGGGGTAGAGAGATGCTATGGCCGCCTTTAATGATAAGGCAGAACAATTAGGTGATTTTGTTGTTGATTATGTGACAAAACGAGCAGGACATAAGCACATGTTAGCATGGGCTGAGGCAGAAAGTATGAATTAGGAGGATTATGGCTTGTAAAATACAAATATAATGAGTGGATCACTAAGAAGAAAAACTATAATTTTTTCAAAGGCGCAGTCATGGTAGGATCTATGCTGCCTGTTTGGCATATAATGACTATTTTAAGATGTTGAAATGAAACAATCTTGATTTAAAGAAAGAGGTAGACACACTAACAGAACAGCTTCAAGCAGTACAGGGGCCAGTATCATAAGGCACAAGATCTCATGATAGAGGCCATGGACTTTGCAAATTAAGCACAGAAAGAAAACCAAGACCTGACTATTAAGCTGCTCCAGCAACAGACAGAGGTGACACAGTTGAACAAGGCTATAGATGACACCAAAAGTGAGCTAGAAGCTGAGGCGTCAGATCCAACTAACTTTAGCATCAATGGGGATTACGGCTCTGATGACATTAGTGATGCAGGAAAGTTGGGTCTGTATGAGTTGAAAAACAGAGGTGGGGATCCCCCACCCAAATCCATGGGGGCAACCTATATGCCCTCTCATTCTGCCCCACCTATTGGCACTTCTCCCTATACCCCCATTTATCTGTCACTACCGCTTGAAAGTACACCCCAGAATTCAGATGTTATACCTGATTCTATTACACCTGGACCACTGGTCCCATTAAAACAGCTTGTATACATGGCATAGGTATAAGGGAATTTTAAGATAGGGGACCACAACCTGCTACACGGTATTAAACTAAAGGGTAATTTTAATCTGTATGGGATTACTGACCTCCAAGAACAGATCTGATGCCTCCATATGACAATATCAGCCCAAATGTGGGGGAAACTGCCTCCGGCAGCCTGTGCTAGGAATGAGTTTTTAGAGGGTCTACTGAAACATTTATCAGACCTTTGTTGCCCAGCTGTAAATGGCACACAGTTGGCAGGAAACATTGTACAGGAAAAGGATGAACATCCTAGCTGCTTTTAAGAAAGGAAAGCAGCTGCCTTCTCTACAGGAAAGGCTACTTTTGATCCCGAGGACCCAGAATTTAAGGGATTTTTTTAGCTAATATGCATCCAGGAATACAAAGCAAATTAGTCATGCTTGTAGACTCTACAAATTTATCGGCGAGATTCTTAACAAAGCTACAAGGGCTTATCTGAATATAAAAGCAAGCAGGAATGAAATATCAGAGAAGGATAAGGGGGAAAATAAGATCCAGGAGCATAAGAACAGGGACAAACTGAAGGTGGCAGCAGCCACTCCAGGAGCTCTGGCAAAACAGCCAGCACTGCAGCCCCCACCAGCAGAGGAATATGGGCCACGCTATAGGCCAGCCTCACCCCCAAGGCAAGTTAAGGATCCTCCCCCACCACCCCAGTGGGGAAGGGGACAGAACCACAGAGAATGAGGAGGCAATTCATTAGCTGGCCATAGCTGAAATTGGCAAGGTCAAAGGGACTGGCAAAACCAGACACCTGCCCTGCCACAGCACCAGAGGCATGATCCAAATGAGTTAGCCCACACGATCCAAGATCTGCAGAAAAAGACACAAGACATACTGTCAGTGTGCTCATCAAACTCTTCAGGGCCCCCACCCTGAGGAGGCAGGCAGAACTATTGGCAGGAAGAGGCCTCATGGTGTCACCATCTCTTCTCCCTTAAGTTGGATGATCATGGTTGACCCTATATTGAAGCACGGGTTGGAGGCCACCCATGCACCTTGCTAATAGGCAGTGGGTCAGCCACATCCCAGCTATGCAGGGATTTTCAAGTTGATGGCACTATCACAGCAGGTTCTGTGCAAACTTTTGAGGGCACCCCTGTGCTAGTACACAAAACCATGTCAAAGACTCCATTTACAATTGATGATTTTACATGTCTTGCAGATCTTTTATTGGCCCTTTCACCACCCTGGGTAAACTGGGTATGGATGGTCTAAAATGTTTAAAGGCTATAGTGGAATTTATACATTTGTCTCTGTGGGTTGCAAAGCATGACCATGATCTCACACTGATACCAGTTGGGCTGCCATCAATTGTTGCAACCACCTCTTGCACTGTCCTGGAATTCTTTGACACCATCCATTGTCTGATGTGCTATTGCCCATTCTTGCAGACCACCTTTCAGCATTTGCAACACATAAAACCACCCATTATGTCCATGTGGAGGGGCAAGACTTCTATCCCCCCAAAACAGTATACATTCCCTGTAGAAGCCTGATGGAAGGTACAAAAGACAGTGGACTCCCTCTTGGAGCAAGGCAAATTATGCCCATACTGCTCCACAGTTATCTCTTCTATCTGGTTGGTTCAGAAACCTGATGGCTCCTGGCAGTTAACAGCAGATTACCACCAACTGAAGGCTGTCACCCCTTCCACCACCTCCACGATGCCTTCTATACCGAACTTCTTGTCCCATTTACACCTTTTTCCCAGTAGTTCTCAGCCACTGACATAGCTAATGGGTTTTGGTCCAGTCCCCATACTAAAGGTTGTCAGTACAAATTTGCCTTTACTGTGGTAGACACCCAATACACATGTATAGTGCTTCCCCACAGGGGGACCATAATTCCCCTATGCTCTTCCACAATACATTATCCACCATTCTGAAGGGGTTCCCCCACCTCAACGTCCTACTGCAGTATGTGGACAATATACTCTTCAGCACTGAAGATCAGGTAACCCACTTACAGCTCTTGCAAGAGCTGTTGTCTGTGATTGCTCTGGCAAGGCTGAAAATTAACCCAAAGATGGCACAGTTCTGAACTAAGGAGGTTACCTTTTTGGGGCACACCATTTCCCCAGATGCGAAAAGCCCTAACATGAAGATGGTCCAGACAGTCCAGGATATGCCTTCACTGACTGACCTACACTCCCTTTGGTCCTTCTTAGGAATGTGCAACTTTTATCCTGAGCCTTTATCCCTGATTTTGCTGCTAAGGCAAAACCATTTGATGAACTCTTGAAAAAGAATGTACCTTGGGTTTAGACCTCTGCACAGACACAAGCACTAGAATAACAAAAATAGGATCTGGTTACAGCACTCTGCTTAGCTAACCAAGACTCGGCTAAACCCTTCCATTTGGAAGTGACTGTGTCTCCTACATCACTAGCAGTGGTCCTATCTCAGCTGGTTCATTCCCAACTCCAACCAGTGACTTACGCCTCCTGACTCCTAACCCCAATGGAGCAAAAGTGCATTCCGTGTGAGAAGTACTGTATATGTTAGGCACATTTTGGGCTGTTAAGTACTTCACATACAGTATGGGGTTTAGTAAGATTATTTTGCACACCCCACACAAAACTACCCCATTTCTTTTCTCACCTCAGTTGAAGGAGGGCACTGTCTCCAATTCAAGACTTATTCACTGGGCACTGTTACTGCAGGACTGGGACACTGCAGTCTCCCAGGTTCCTGGTCCTCTACTTTCAGGAGAGCCACACAATTGTGCTGTCTCTCCATCCCCATCCACAGTAACCCAACTGGAGCATTCTATTTTCAAGGAATGTACTTCGGCAGAATTCACTAAAACTGCTTCTTGCATTTTTACAAATAACTCTTCCTTTTATGTGGATGGTGTACCCCACACTGGTTTTGGGGTATATATTCTGACCCTCGACTTGTCCATCACCAGATGCTGTACCCCACATTCAGCATAGGCAGCAGAACTCACAGCTGTCTGCTGTGCATTGCATTTACTACCCACCCTTTCCCTCCCACCCTTGTGGTTATTTTCACTAATTCCTCCTGGCTCATCTGACCGCAAACCTATTAAATATTTATCCAACTGCTACTTTCTCTCCACACTGCCCCTCCATGAGGTTCCCCCATTTATGTTCATAAAGTTAAAACACACTCTAAGTGTGCCCCATTCATAGGAAAGAATTTAAAAGCAGACTCCCTTGCTCAGCTGGGCATCAAGGGTGGTGTTCTTTGGGAACTCCCATCTCCTAACATGGCCACCATATCAAGCACTGTTATGCAGGATTTAGAGAACAGATGCTGGATAGGGGCCCTCAGCAGAAGCAGCTTAAAACTCAAATTGGAAATAATGAAGAGGGTGTTTCACACATGTATGTAGACAAGACCTCAGGGTTGTTGATACATAACTTCCCTAGGACAGGTGACATTGTGTTTTTGGCCCCAGAACATATCATACATGAGCTACTAAAGTTGTGAGCAAGAAGGGCACTAAGGGATGTCCAAGACCCTGCAGTTGGTAAAGCAACTAGTCTGGTATCCAAAAATGCTAGCTGATGTAAGGAATCATTGCCACAATTGTATTGTCTGTGCACAGACCAATCCTATTTAGCATACACAAAAGGCTTTGCTGAGACCACAGATTATGCATGGACCATGGTGCAATTTGCAAAGTGATTTTATAGGACCACTACCATCCACAGCTAGGGGTAACAAATGTATCCTAACTGTTACAGATTTGTACTCAAAGTGGGTTGAAGCCATCCCAAGTGAAACTGACACTGCTTCTGCCACAGTGAAGCACTTGGTTGAGAAAGTGTTCTATGTCTAGGGGGCTCCTGGGCACCATTGAGTCAAACAAGATACTCACTTTACAGGTCAGGTCATGCATAATTGTTTTAGCTTTTTTAGGGGTTAAACAGAAACATCATATCCCATACCACCCTCAGTCATCCAACCAGGTGGAGAGAACACACAGAATTGTAGAAACAATACTAAGAAAGTGCACAGCAATTAACTGGAAAGATTGGGATCTCATGTTGCCCCTGCTACTTATGGCAATAAGTGCAACTCCAAACACCTCAACTAGACTCACTCTGTTTGAGGTGATGACAGGGAGACAGATGAGGACACCCACTCAACTTTGGTTTGAAGGGCTGGGATAAGCCACCTGTTATAGATTGGAATTAGACAGCCATGTGTCTGTTGAGAAAAAAAATCAGCAAGCCATTAACAAATTTGTGTCCTCCAATATGGGTTGGGCATAGATGGTGGAGAAGCAGCATTTTGATGCTAAAGTCACTTCATTGGAGTATCAGGTGGGAGATACGGTAATGAATCTAGATTATCAGACCACAGACTATGCCTTACACAAATTCTGGAAGGGTGCATTTGCAGTAACAGACAAACTGTTCCCCGCTGTAACAAAGGTTTGAATTAGACAAAAAGAAGCCAGTGGAAAAGAGGCTACATGTAAATCAGATGAAACCGTTTAAAGGGAACTGATCATTATAGCCTGTACCAACGTATGTGTTTTTTTTTCAGTATCTTTCCTCTTTTTCAAGGTATGAAAAAAAAAATCCAATCAGCTAATGAACTGCCAAAAGGGTAACCAGATCAGGAAAAAATCCAAGGAATCTTCAGAACATTTAGGACAATACAGCTTTTGTTTTAATCGCTTGAAGTAGCGGATACTGGACTTTATATTCTGCAAGCCGAGAACACTACTACAAGGGAATTTTAAGGACTGAAAAGCTTGTTTGGTTTTGACTGTTTTGCTTTAAACTCTTTTGCACTGGAAATGGTGAAGAAACTTTGGTATCTCTATTTTTGCAAATGTACTATGGGTAGCAGCAGTTGCACCCTGTGCGCTGAAGGTGTGGCTATATGCATTTTATCCTGAAAGATGGGATGCTACCTCTTGGGGTCACACCACCAATGTTACCTATAATGTAAGTGATCTCCATGATTCCTGCAATGTCACCACCATTACCCTGAATCTGGGTTTGATAGTGCAACATGAACATTTAGAGGTGGCCTATACTCAATGGGAAACCCCCATACTGGTGGAAACAGGGACTGTGTATGATCAGTTGATGTACTCAGTATCTCTAAGTAATCAAACCCTTGGCATACCAGTATAGATTCCCATAAGCCCAATGGGGCTTTATAAGCAGATGGTTGGGGGCATAAGCTATACAACTAGACTGACAAAGTCAAGCAAAGGGGGATGGTCCTTATTGGACCCAATCTGGAAGAACTTAGACCTTTACATCACCTATGTGAGAAACATTCCTAATTTTGACCTCTCCTTTGGATACCCAAATTTTGGAAAAGGGAACCAACAGTAGAAGTGCTTTGAAGCCTTCAGGCTATGTACAGTAATCATCCATGAGGAAAACAGTAAAGATAGACTGGGGGTATGTGATGAAACAGAGGTTAACATCATGGGGGAACCCTTTGGACTTACCATGATTGTAAATTGGACTGCACTTTTGCAACATAAAGCTATTTTGGCTTGCCTGATGAGTTGTATGGCTTCCATAATGCCACCAAAAGTTCATATTAAACATTTGTTTATGCCATGGTGCATGACAATCTAAAATTGGATAGTTTATCATTTAATACTTTTCATCGCTCTTTTGGGTCATCCCCGGGGAGTAGAATAACTTATTGTGATCGAGAATTGCAGGTACAGAAATCTGTAGGTTAGACAGTCTCACATGAAATACTTTTATGTTACGAGAAAAAGATGGAAGACAACAGTGAGTGAGTGGAACTTGTAGCCATTTACTGCTATACCTCCCCACAGATGTTGTGCAGCAAAATTTTAGATGTAAAAACTGTAAGGATATAACCATCAAGGGTTATGATGATGAAGTTCCCTTCATTGCCTGTACATGTAGGGACAGACGTCCATTGTATTATGTGACCCTAAATATTTCATCTATAATTTTACTTGCCAAAGAATGTGTGAATAAACAATAGGATGAGATATTTAGGAATACTGTGATGAGCAGTTATAAGGTGACTGAGTTGAGAAGCCAGGGAGGTCAAACATATTTTTGAGAGCCAGTGGAAAAAGACTGCTATACGTTTTCACACAGAGTAAAGAAGTTTTTAGGGTTCATCGGTGCCCTTCTGGGCATTTATAATACTTACTCAACCAGCAAGGGGCAGCTATAGACCATTTAATCAAAGCAATTACCGTAGCAGTATTAATGAAGCCCTGAAAGAGGGAGTCTAGCCAAAAGTGCTACACTGCAGAATTAGAATAAGAATAACCCCCAATAAATCTCATTCTAAAAGTCAGGTTTCTAAGTTACTTCATTTTAAGTTGACTGAGCTGTTTTGTAACCAATTTTACTACCTGTTCAAAACAGCCAGTTTCAGTGAAGAGCCAATGATGATGTCATAACCTGAACTCACAGTCTAGTCCTCCATCAACGACCTTATAGGACTTGTTTCTCCAAAGTTTAAGAAACTGTAGCTGTAATCATTTACAAAAAAAAAGTGACATAGGTTTGTCTGTAGTGATTGGATTTCCAGAATATTCAGATGCATGGCACTGTACTTTAAAATGCATCAGGAGGTGGCTTTGGAATATAGTGCTGAACCAAGCTACAGAATGTCAAAGTGGTGCACAATTTTAAAATGTTGGGAGGAACATGCAATCTTGGAATGTAGCAGGGATATGCCATCTCAAAATGTGGTGAGGCAATCAATCTCGGAATGCAACAGCAATACACGTTGAGGAATTTGGCAGGAACTGGCAATGTTGGACCATTGTGGGGATGCACACTGAAGGAATGTGACAGGATGCATCATTTATTCTGAAATTGCTTGTCCCTGCCACATTCCAGAATTATATGCACCCACCACATTTCAGAATTGTGCATCACATCCTCATTGTATTCTAGCATTGTGCATCCCAGCCACATTCTAAAATTATGCATCCCATCCACATTCCAAAATTGTGCATCTCCATCATATTCTGAAATTGCACATCCCTGCAAAATTTTGAAATTACACATCCCACCAAATTCCAAAATTGCACATCCTCACCACATTCTGAAGTTGTTTCAATGGCACATTCTGAAACTGTCACAGCAACATTCCCAAATTGTGCACCACTGCCACATTCCCAAATAATAATAATAAAATGTATTTGTTATAGTGCCTTTCATGTTTCAAAGCACTGTACAATCATAATAAAAGCAGAATAAAAGCAGAATACAATAAATACAATAAAATCAGGAAAATACAGAATAGGCTTTCCTCCACAGAAAAGTCTTAAGAGCCCGCTTGAAACACCCCACCGTCCTGTACTCCCGAAGCTGACGTGGCAGAGAATTCCAGAGGGTAGGTGCCACAAACCCAAAAGCATGTGCACCCGATGATTTTAAACTTACCCTCAGAATCTCTAGCAACCCTTCATCAGCTGAGCGGAGCTGTTGCACAGGGGTGTAGGGAACCAGGAGCTCTTTCAAGTAATCAGGACCCTGTCCATGTAGGGCTTTGTATGTCAATAGACCTACCTTAAAGGTGATTCACCACTGTATAGGCAGCCAGTGCAGACCGTGCAGCACAGGGGTAATATGAGCTCTTCTTGATACCCCAGTCAACAAACATGCTGCCGCATTCTGCACTAGCTACAGGCAGCGGATATCAACCCCAGGAAGCCCAAAGTAAAAGGAGTTATAGTTATCAAGGCATGATGTCACAAAGGTGTGGACCAAAACAGGAAGGTCGCTAGGTGAAACAAGGTGCCTAATACTATCAATGTTCCTAAGATGATAAAAGGCTAGCTTGATGACTGCCGACACCTGATGACGAAGGGTCAGACCATCATCAAGCACCACTGCTAGGCTATGCACCCATTCAGAGGTGAGAATCTGGGCCCCTCCCAAGATTAAACTGGAGGGAAGCCCAGTCCCCAACCCCTCTGTCCTGTGACCCAGGTCCACAACCAGAACCTCAGTCTTTTCTGGGTTCGACTTTAATCCGTTGGTACTCATCCAATCTTGGATTTCTGCGAGACAGCTGTTCAGTACTGGTATAGCACTAACCTGGTCGGGGGCCAAAGACAGGTAGAGCTGGGTATCATCAGCATAGCAGTGAAACCTCAGCACATACCATCTTCCAATGTCTCTGAGGGGCAGCATATATACTACGAATAACATGGGGGGACAGCACTGAACCCTGGGGTACCCCGCATCACTGCCACATTCTGAAATTGTGCATCATCTCCACATTCTGAAACTGTGCATCACTGCCACATTCTGAAACTGTGCATCACTGCCACTTTCTGAAACTGTGAGTCACTGCCAAATTCAGAAACTATCTTGCATCTGCACATTATGGATTATGGAAATGCATCTGCTGACCCACCCAGTGTTAGTTTTCCTTTTTCAGATGTTTACTACAACTACAACTAGTTTTATGGAACATGGGAGAAATAAGCCACATAAGGTAGGTTGCAAGGAGGACTAGGTTGCAAGTTAAGGTTATGACATCATCTGTAGCTCTTCTCTGAAACTGGCTTTTTTGAACAGGCAGTGAAATTTGGGTTACAAACTGACTTGTAACTTTAAAACAAAGTAACTTAGAGATCTCATTTTTGACATGAGGCTGATTGGGAATATGCAGATCCAGATTCTGAATTTATTGATACCAGAAATGTTGGCTGGACTCTCTCTTTAATAAATTAGACCGGAATTTTCAAAACATCACACTAGAGATAGAGATGTCTTTTAATACCACAGAGAAAAATATCTTAGAAGAACAGCATGATAGTGTAGTTCAGTCAGAAGTGCATAGTCTCCTGGAAGGAACATTTTCAGACTTAAGAAATGGCATAATACCAATGGAGCTAATGGGGCCTGAATTTATACAACAATTGATATATAGCACTGACCGAGACATTATTCATTCCCTAGATCTAGACATCATGGGCTCGATTTTCAAAGGATGAACTATGATGCAAGGTTCCTGCCCCAAAGGTGTATGACAAGTCATACCTCGCATCATAGTTTGTGGCATTTCTGATTTTCAGACGCTGGCTACGTGAAATCAGGATGCCATGTGGCAAAGACTCCCTCTGCCACACTTGCGGCAAAAGTGCCCATGCACCAGATCTTAAGGGTGGGTAAGCAATGGCAGGGCTGCACCATCCCCTTATTTGGGATTCTATAAGCCCCTCCTGACTGCAAAAGGGGGTTCACATTAGACCAGCCAGGAAGTGGTTTATGGACCCTGCACTACTGCTTGGCAGGACAGTGAGTGAACTGTGGGATCTGGAAGGTGGGCAAAGGGGGCTGCTGGGGAAGTGAGGGTGCCATAAGGTATGAGGGGGCATGGCAGCAGTTACAGGGAGTGGAGGAGGCACCTGGCAGAGGTGTCATATGGCATATCTGACAGCCAAAGGGACCAGGGTAAGGGGGGATGGCATGGTGAGAGTATTATGACATGGCCCCAGGTGGAAGCAGCCCAGGCACTTGCCCCACAGAACCCACAGTCCTGTGGGACAGGTGCCAGGGCTGCTTCCATGTGGGGCCACATCATAATAGTCTCATCCTGCCAACCCCCATACCCGGTCCACTCAGCTGTCAGATACACCATATGGCACCTCTGCCAGGTGCCTCCTCAGCTCCCTGTAACTGCCACTGTGCCCCACTCATACCTTATGGCACCCTCACTGCCCCAGCAGCCCCCATTCCCAACCATCCGACCTGTGCCCCCCACCTCCATGGCTCATGTAGGCTTGCATTGGGGGGGTTGACAGATCCCTCCGTCAAACCCCGGAGGTGTACCCAATGTTTGACACAGCCCTGTGCTGTGGCAACTCTTGGGTCTTTGGCACAGGGAACCCTCATTTTACAGAATTGGGCTCAGGGTCCTTGATGCACCCAAAGTTCATCTGCAGCCCTAGATCACTGCAAATTGCAGTAGTATTCAGACTTTCTGAAAAGCAAGTTCCATGTATTTAATTGCCACAGTGTACCTATATCATTCAGCCTCAGAGGGTTGTAGCTTTTGTTTGGAATTCATCATACGTATGCCCATTATATTTTATTTTCCCATGTTTTTTATGCACTTCGGAGCCTGGTGGGTGGCTATGGCCCTCCCTCAGAGGGACTCACCCTCTGGGCCTGCATGTCCCCGCTCAGCCAACCCCAAGTAGTTCCCCCATAGCTTGCCCCCTAGGGCATGGCCAGGGAGGAGAGCACCAGCTTTTCTCCCCCAAGGACACAAATCAAGAAGCAAGGGGTGGCAGAGGGGCATGGGGCCATCATGGAGCCTGCCAGCTCCCTTTTTCCTCTTTTCTCCCATCTCCCCTACCCTACTGATGTAAGGATGTTGGTACTTGTCTTCCAACCCGTACTGGCCTCCAGCTACCACCAGAGGGCAGTAAATGAGCAGGACAACAAGCCTTCCTCCCCCTGAGACAGGAGAGCAGTCCTCCGGATGCTCAATCCTCTCTCGCCCCTGCTGACCCCCAGCGACCCAGGCTTGTTTCTGAACCCGGGTCACCGACGTGGCGCAAGGTGTATCGACCAGTGCCTCAATCTCCAGTGCCACTGGGCTGGCTCGTATGCACATAATATGTAAAGGACAATCTGGGACCAGGTATTCCATAATCAAAGTTGGGTTTTATTCACCTGAATGTACGCTTTATGATGTCATAGGCACACCTTATGATTACATTACACACAGTGAAGGAAAATGGAAAGGATATCCACATGCATCTTATGAACCATGGCCGTAAAGGTTGTACAGCTGTGAAGGGAAAGTATACACTTATTGTAAAATCTCTAAGGTATGTCCACTGAAAGTTAAAAAGGTCTCAGACATTGCCGATAATACAGTGCATAGACTGGTCAATGGCACTTATGTAATTTTGAATCCTGACTGCATTTTAACCAATGGCTCAACATAGCCAACTCTGCTCACATTTTTAACACATACTCATGAATGTGATCATGACTTTTTACCCACTGTACCTAGAGTGAACACTGTGTACCCTGCCATTGAGCACATTCATTTTATTTCTGTGCCTTATGGATCGAATGATTTTGTTGCCTTGAAAGAAACCTTTACTCTGACTTCTCTTACATCTTACAGCAAAGTACTGATGAACTGTATTTGGCAGACAAACATAGGAATTATACTTTACAGTTCAGACCTGAAAAGTTATGGAGCTTGGAAAGCAGATGGGGTGGAGTAGTGGACCAGGGTGGGCATCCAACTGGATACACATCCTTGGTCCCAGATAGAATCCTCAAAAGAGAAAGTCCAGTCTGGCTAACCTTGGTAAAAAGACAAAAGTATAGTTTTCCGGGAGTAGCTCCTTACCAGTGATAGCATCAATCAGTAAAGACAAATTGGTAATAATGGAGCCCCACTCACCCATTCAATATCAAAACTCTAAACAGTTTTATTGCATAATTTTCTGTTTTGTCTGTTTCTTTCAGGTACAGTGTGCATACAGTGTCACACAGTCATATGTTTCGTACTCACGTCCTTCATCAGTGAGACAACACTGTATCTGTTAGAAAAAATTAAAATATAGAATTGTATTTTTTCTTCTATTGTTTTTATATTCAATATGTTTATACAATAAGAAAAAAACTCCGTAGCCTCTCACCAAATATTCCCCTTGTTCCCTCCAATTTACTTTAAGTTTATGCAGTGGATAGAATATCTATATAACATAAATAACCACAATTATTTCCATCAGACTCGAATACCAAATTCATTACTTGTTCAATAAAATGTCTAGAACAATATCAGTCACCAGAATTTCTGGTGCTAAAGTCATCCAATTGGTCTAGTGACCATATATGTGCAAATAAAATATCTACGTTAAAAAGAAACTTTGAATGAATTATCTGTAATATCTGTTGCTGTAGCCAAAAATGCTTCCATTAAATATCACAATATAAAACATGTATAGCTACCTATGAGGTAGTAAAGGGTAAGCTTCCCCTTTCCTATAAAAGGAAAAAAAAGACATCTCTATGTTTTACTATATGATTCATTTTTCTCATTTACAACTAGGATATGTTATACAAAAAGCATCAAAATAATTTTCTTAAGACAGCTTCTAGCTTGGCAACAAAGAAATTTGAACACAGTACTTAATATTTTGTTTAAATGCAGCACGAAAGCATTCTGCAACTGTCTGGTATAATTCTCTTCCTTGTGTGAATGGCAGTACAAAAACATTTCTTACTTAACAATTCCTTGTCTCTCTACAAGTTCCCGGTACCTCTCTATTCATTATTTTTTTATTTCTTGAATTCTAAGATTACAAATACCTTTGAGCATGAACTGCTCATTTAAAAAGGTTCCACATCAGGAAATGGAGGGTAAACATACATACAAAGGTCAACATAATTACATATAGTTACAGCATAAAATGTGGCAAGAGGCTGAGGCTTAGTTAAATACAGTACCTCAAAACAAGCCAATGTTTCGTAGAATGAGACGACATCCAAAGGCAATCTTTGATTTAACAGCTGCTGGTGAGAGGGTAGGGAAGGTGGGCTGGAAGGCTGTTTTCGAAGGTTAAGGGTGAAGGTAGAAGCATCGAAGAGGAGGGAGGAAAGAGGGAATTGTCAGCATGTGCCACAGGGAGGAGGTGGGTGAGGTTGGGGGGGAGGAGGGGGGGAGCAGGGGGAGACAGGAGAAGGAGGCATGGCAAAGGGAGGTAGTTGTTCTGACTAAAGTAAGGTGCAGGGAACATAGGGCCCCAGGTTAGGCGAAGCAGTCACAATGGCTAGTTGAGATGAAGTGTAGTTGGAGTTGCCTTTTAAAAGGGCCAAGAACAGCAGCTGTAAGTGTTTCTTTGTTGAGACTATTGTACCACTGTGGCGCTCTGTGGGCAAAAGCCCTCTGGCCCATTGTAGTCTGGCATTTGGGGACCAGGAAGGTTTGTTGTTGTAAACTTCTAGTATGTTGGGTGCTGTGATGGTCAAAGAGTAGCTTTTCAACACAGGGGGCATGATCCTGAGGAGGACTTTTTTGGCTAAGAGGCAGGTTTGATACTGGATCCTGCTGAGGAGAGGAAGCCATCCAGCCTGCATGTACAGGTCACATGTGTGTGTGTAAGTCAGTCGGCCCCAGTTAGCAGCCTACAAGCTTTATTGAGTGCAACTGTAATTCTGCAGGGGCAGAGCCATAGATTGCTAGCCCATAATCAATGATGGAGGTGACAGAGCTGTTGATAGCCAGCCGGAGTATGTCAGGAGTCATGCAGTGTTTGTGCCTGTGCAGCAGGCCTATCCGGATATTGGTGACTTTTGCAACATAATCAATGTGCCTATGGTAGGAGAGGGAACTGTCCAATGTGATGCCCAGGTATTTAAATTCAGGAACTTGTTCAAGTATGGTCCCTGTTTGTTTTTTTATGGTGAGGGCCAGAGATTATTACTTGCTCCTAGCATTGTAGAAAGTCATTACCTTAGTTTTGTTATAGTTGAGGACCAGTTTGTGTGCCTTGAACCACTCTTCAATGCACCTGAATTCATGCTGTGGCTGTTCCTCAAGGAGCTCTGCATCTTGATGGCTGGTGAACATAACTGTGTCATCGCCGTAGAGTATTATTTTCTGGTGACAGAAACTGGGGAGGTCATTCAGGAAGAGGCTAAAGAGTAATGGTCCTAGGATGGACCCCTGTGGGACACCCGAGAGGACTGGTGTTTCCTCTGAGGTGACACCGGTGATCCTAACCCGCTGGACCCTTCCCCAAGATAACTTGAGAACCAGATCAATGCATCCAGGAGAGCCCAATGTTTGACAGCTGCTTGAGTAGGACTGGATGTTTGACAGTATCAAAGGCTTTTGTAAGGTCGATGAATACTGCCTCCACACAGTTTCCTTGATCGAGAGTGGTGTGGATGAATCCCGTGAATTCTAACAGTGCAGTGGTGGTGTTGTGCCCTTTATGGAAACCATGCTGCTTGTGATGTCAGATGTCATATTTTTCCAGGTACTCGACTAGATGGTCAGATGCAATGCGTTCCAGGGCTTTAGACAATGGGGGGAGGATGCAGGTAGGTCTGTAATTGGTGTGTAGTGATTTATTGCCACTTTTGTGTACCGGTGTGATGGTCGCCTGCTTCCAGCAAGATGGGAACTGGGACATCCGTAGTGATAGGTTGAAGATCCCTCCGGCGAGAGCCAGTTTATGTTGAAGTTGCCAAGAATTATGATTTCAGAGTTATGGTGTTTTTAGGTTTTAGGTTTTTCATGACACTAATAAATCCATTGGCCTGGTCCTTAGGGGGTAGGTAAACGGAGGCTATGGTGAGCTCTTTGTTGTGCGCCCTGAGTAGAACTTTGATCGCGAGAACCTGCGAAGGGGGTTTAGGGTTTAAGAAGGGAATGACATGACCCAGATAGGAGTTCCTCAAGTAGATGGTGTATCCCTTACCTCGTTTAGCAACCCTGTCCTGCCCTGCTTGAATATAGTGTATCCAGGGATGGTGACTGCAGTGCCTGGTATCTTGGGGTTGAGCCAAGTTTCGACATCAGAGAGAACATCAGGATTTTGTTGCTGTAGCCAGGTTTGTAGATTGTCAAGTTTGTTGAGGAGGCTACAGACATTGATTGAAGCCAGTGTGAGGGTCCCCGCCCACCTTTTTGTGGTGTGGGGGTGTCTACCCTGTAGTCAGTATTATATAAAACCATTTCTTTAAACCTCTCTCCCTTCACATTTCATTATCTTTTCTGCTACAAAATGTGCACTTAATTTTCAAAAGTTCATTTTTTTAATAGTTATCTCCTTGCACTTGTAAATCAATGCTAATGGCAAAAAATAGGATTACTACTATTGAAATGTACTGAACACTTACAAGGTTTTTGTAATTTTCTCAGGACACCGCACAACCTCCTGATCCCTCTGCTGACGGAGGTGAAATGTGCGTCCTACACAGTTCCTTAAATGCTTCTTGGTGAAAGGGAATCTGGTGCAAGGTATAGCATGCTGTCACATGACAGATGCTCATACCCTGTGCATCCAACATGCTGTCAGCAGCATTTAGCAATAGCCCATAGAACTGTTAGCAGCCCTTCCACACATTTTAATCTGTATCAGTTGAGCCTCTTATATCTTTTACTTGTTACTACCACATGGAGTTACTCCCTGATATCATATTACGCTGTCTCTGGACCTCCATATAAAAGGGAAAGAATCCTTTGTGCAGAGGTAAGAGGGTCACAAATGTTCAATTTTTTAGCTCATACCAAACAACGTGTACACTTGTGTTATAGTGAATGACAATGTTGTATGATATCACCCACCTAATCCTGTAATTAATTGAATTAGACAAAGGAACCAGCTCATCTTCCCAAACTAGGCACATCAAAATAGATGGTCAATCTAGGGGTCATGAGCATATTCTCTGGTTCAGATCTGAAGAAAAAGGGGTGTAGGAGTACTAATCACCTGGTCCCTGTTATTTTAAGGGAAAATGGTATATTTTTAAATAACATCCAATGTGAAATGGAGTCTGTACAACATATTGATAAGAGAACGATGGGTGTAATGCATAATGTGTTGGTCATGCTGTAGATAACTGACTGCCAGTCTATACTATCATTCAACCCATATCTTGGGTTCATAGCTTCAAATTTATCAATGTAGTATGCATCCCTCAGTAGTAATTGTGTCCTATAATCCCCCCTCTGGGATTTGGTTCTACTTTCTCAAGACCAAAAAAAATCATAAATACGGTAGCTGATGTCTTTTTTCTACAAAGTGTCTAGCTGCTGGTGATGTCAAATCTATTCTCCTTATGTCACTCTTATGTTCTCCTACTCTTGTTTTTGGTTGCCTTTCTGTTTTGCCAATATAAACCTTATCACATGGACATTTCAGGAGATAGACTACTCCTGCACTCTGACAGTTAATAAATTGCTCAGTTGTAACATCCTCATCCCTTGTGGTGTTCCTTATCTTTTTCACTTTGTAAGTGTTATTATAGTTTTCCTATTTCCAATGGTACAACACTTGTGGTTTTCCATACCTTTTATAGTCCACTATGGCAATGGGCTTTGGCTTCAAAAGGAGTAACTAGGCTAGTTTCAGTCATTGGGATGCTCCATACTTCAGGAGAAAAGGTGAAGTCCTCTCTGTTCCTCTAGAAAAAGGTTAACTTCTTCTCAAGGGTAAGAGGATTGAAATCTCTCCAGATGAGTCACCTCAGTCATAACACAGAAGGTGGCAACTAATGGGAGTATATGGTTACATGAAGGAACATGGCTACCAGGCCATTCATCAGTTCAAGCTCAGTGTCATATGTCATATAATTTCCACAGATATATGTTCAGAGATCTGGAGACACTACAGCTAAAAGCTTTATAAGGAAACTTCTCGAGTAGATGGATTTGGATGGAGACCATCTGCAAGTCTGATCAATGTATGCTTGTTGGCAGCTACAATGTGTACTGTTTTTACTGTCTGTAAACATTTGACATATGAGTGACTTCATCCTTGGGAATTGTCTGGAGAGTTGGTCTGCTATCATAACTCTTAACTACCACAACTTACAAGGGATATTCTTCATTTTACTCCTCAGATCTGCTCTGTCCTTCATTTGTCCCACACTGAAAAGATGCAACCCACATAGAGATGGTGATGTCTCATATTATAAACTCAGACATCAACGCAGGCATTCATAATAATCTGCGATACTAAAATGAAATGAAACTTTTCACAAATAAAGGCAAGCAAGGCAATTTTATTTTATGATATCCAATCCTGAGGGCTCTGGGTGCCTTACAAAAATAAGGAAGACAGCATAAAAATATAAAATATAACATAGAAAGTGAAAATATTAAAAAGCATCACAAGACCCATAACTCAGACTTCAAAAATGTGTTTTTAATTTGAGAAATGAAGAGGAAGGCCAGGGGTGGAAGGGATCAAGATGTCTTTTACGTAGTCACGGCACAATCTGTGCAGGGCATTGTACACTATGTCAGCAAGCATACCCTGAAATGTATTCACTGCCAAACTGGAAACTTTTGCAATCCCCAGAGAACCAGTGTGATATGTTCAGATTGGCAGGTACCAGAAAGCAACTGGGCTGTTGTGTTCTGCACCAATTACAGGTGATGCATCAACCTTGCAGATAACCCTAAGTAAAGAGCATTGCATTAAACCAGTCTAGAGACCCATTTACACTACCTGATCTGCATTGTTATGAGCAGTGCAGATGAGACACGCTAGTGCCAATCAGGTAGTGTAAACAACTCAAGGAGTGCTGTATATGGCTCCATTGCAGTACAAAATGGTCGCTGTTTTGGTCAGGAGCTGTAACAGTGCAGGCATTTTTTGCTGATGTGTAAACACACTGCTCTGCACTGGTGCAGCCCTATGATACCCCACACCATCCACATTAGCCATGTAGCCTGTTTAATTGTAGTTGTAACTTGAGCAGTTTTGCCCATTTCCTTTACTCAACAACATAAATAGTTCAATTGCAAGAAATGTAGAGGAGTCAATCAGTAAAATTAATTTGTTTTGCTGCCTCAGTATGCAGTCATTTAGGTACTAATCAAACTGAAAACTGTTATGCTCTTGTCTGAAACTGGTTGTCATGACTGGAGCTGATGATCAACTTAGTCTTACTCCTGCTCCCACATTATCTATTAATATATATTGTATAACTCACCACTCCTGTAGTGAGGAGATTAAAAAAATAGGTTTTCAATTTGCTGGCGGAAATGCTGGGGACATGTGGAAGTGTTGCATGCAGTGCAGCCTCAGTCTACACAGGTGCACACCAGCACCAATCTAAATGGTCATCAGGAGTGGAGCAGGTAGAGCGGGGGTGGTGCAGAGGAGAATGCAACACTACCATCTAAGTAGTGTAAATGCACCTTAGATCTGGCTAAGGCATACACTAGTGTCAACAGCTCAGTGGATGCAAGAAAGAGCTTGATCTGAGTGATGTTTCAATGAAGGAGTAACAGCAAAGATAGATGCTCAGGTTGCCCTTAGGAGCCCCATTATGGGGAATGTAGGTCAGTGGATCCCTCACAGGAAAACTGTATAGTCACAAAGAATACACCCCTATGGTGACTGCTTGGATAATCTTTTTATTTCCATCCCAACTAATGGTTGACATTTTTGTGTCTTTAAATGTCACTCATCAGAACATGGGTGTTCCCTAAACTTCAGAGCACAAAAGTAATATTGTAAAACTCACTGTAGTGTAAATTAGAAACTTAATTTTACAGGCCCAACAAACTGTATCAAAGAGTATTTATATAAACACTATATGATAGTGTTTTTTGGGCCTTTTATATTAAGGATCCCATGGTCTGACATGTCAAATGCAGAAGAAAGTTGAAGCAGGGCAAGGATGGGAAATAGTCCACCATCCCTCATGAGGAGGAGATCATGATACACCTTGATTAGAGCAGTGTCAGTACTGTGGGCTCGAATGCAGGCTTATAGATTTTGTATTGTTCCAGGTGCAGCTCCACCTGCATCACTACCACCTTCTCAATTACCTTCCCTATGAAGTGAAAGTTTGAGGCAGGCTTGTAGTTCACAAAATAATCAGGGTCCAAGGATATTTTCTTAAAAAGAGTTTCATTTCAATTCAGAAGGAACACGCAATAATCTCAACACAAATTGAATCCTGGACCCCAGAACCCTATAGGAACCTGGGAAGACCCTGCATTTAAACCACAGTTGGTAGGGTGCAGCCCTGAGATTACCTGGAGGACCTCATCCACCAGAACTGGCCCAAACTTTTCAGATGAAATTGGAGTGCCTGCACCCAATGTTGCATGGACACGGACAGCCCATGATAAATAGCTGCTTGAGGAGATACTGGCATGAACAGAAGATTCCTTGTCCATAAAGAACTGATTAAACTCCCTGCACTTCTCTGCTCTAAAGACTCTACAAGGCTGGAGATGGGTTTTTATAACCTGTCTACACTGGAAAATTTGAGCTGGTTGTTTTTTATGGTAGCATTTACGTGTGACAGGAATACTTACTTTTTCAGGGTGCTTGCCTGCTCATACTCACTTTAATGAGCTTTCAGTGCTACTCTGTCCTCATCAGACCTGAACCTCTGCCAATAATGCTCCAGTCTCTCCCCCTTAGTCTTTAACCACCTCAGGTCATCATTTATCATGTTGACCTGCTGCGGGAAATGAAGAGTGAACATGGGAAGGTGCCAGGGAGTCAAAGGCAGCAAAAAGAGCCATATTATAACTCTCCATGGCTTCCTCAACACTTTCTGCATATGCTGTCTCCATGTCCAACATGTTCAGTACTGCTAGGAGGTTTTCGGGCTCCAAATTCAAACTGACCAGTACTTAACCATCTCCACAGGGTTGTTATTTAAATGGGTGCGGGGGGGGGCATGCAGAGGAGCAGCATGGCATGACAAGCCAACCAAACAACCAGATCAGTCTTGATATTACTAATATCAAGACCTAATGAGAAGACCAGGTTCAAGGCATTATTGTCCACAGTGGTCTGAGCCTACATCACCATGATTGATGATGTCTCTCATGTTATGATGGTCAGCGTCATATATTTTCTCATATTTTGAGCATCAAATTCCCACATTTCAGAGACAAAAGGTTGTATGTTCCATGTAGTTGGGAGCATGGACCAAACGGGGGATCATTTGGAGGGGTCTTATATACAGTGGGTCCTAAGAGGCAGGAAGTCAGAGGGTGTACTGCCAGGATGTGAGACATTAGGAAGTTTATAAAGACACTTCCCTCGAGCAAAGTGAGTTGTGCATAGTGATCATGCAGCTCAGCGAACTGCCACAAAGTGTCATAGGGACCTAAGTGAAGAAGGACTTAAAAGGAGAGGAGCAATGGGCTACGCATTCTGCTTAAATAAGGGAACACAGCAAAATCAGTAGAGTCAGGTAGAAGAAGAAGAAGAATCAGCATTTATATAGCACTTTTCATACAGAGTATCACAAAGCGCTTTACAAGCAATGCTAGACTGGTAGTGAAGTGACTGAATGTGTGGTGGCGGCCATATCGCACATCATCACCCACACACAGCCTGGATAATTGCCTGAACTGGTTTATGGGAAGGGGAATGTTGGCCAGGACACAGGGAATGCTCCCTGTTCTTTGCAAAGAGTGCCCTGGGTTCTTTTACTTCCACCTAGACACCTACCAGGACAACACCTGGATGGGCAGAAAGGACCTCGGTTTAACATCTCATCCGAAGGATGGCACACCCCAGCAGTACAGCAGCCCCCAATACTGCACTCAGATGCCAGCGATTTTTAGGTACAAGTCCAATCCCAGTGTGGGATGAGAACCCACAGCCTTGTGGTCCAGAGGCAGATGTGCTACCAACTGAACCACGCTGGTAGATTAAGATAAGTGCATTACACTCCACATACAAGCTCATTAGTAACACACATTACCACCATGTCTGGGGAAGCAGGTGGATGGGTAGGGAGAGCTGGTCAGTTGCAGGGAGTGTGATGTCACTATCTTCAAAAGACTGCTGTGGATGTTGGAGAGATGCACAGTCTGTAGGAGGACTGGGGACCTTGCTGATGAGGCTGCTGCTTTCAAGAAAAGTGAGGTTCCCAAGGAGCATCTTAGGGCAAGGCAGCAGGGAGAATACAGTTCCACTACTCCAGGGACCCCCAGGAATTTTATGGGTGGATGGACTGTAGCGGGGTAGGGTGAGGAGAAAGGAAGGAGGGAGGTACTCTACTGGGGATGATGTAAAGTGGAGACCAAGATACTGCTCTTGCTACTGGCAGAACCAATTCAAGCTGCAGATCTCAAAGTGGAAGCAACACTGGAATCCCCAGGGCAAGAAGCTGTACCATAAAAGTGTGTACATGAGATGGTGGGACATGGCAGGAGCAAGAGGAGGATTCTAGCACTGGTAGACTCTATAGTCAGAGGTACAGAGGGGTTGGTGTGCACCAGCTGCAAGGAGAAATAACTTTCTGCTGCTTGCCGGGGGCAATGGTGAGTAGTGTTCTCCCTCAGCTGGTAGGGGATGGGAAGCCATATGTGGGGATTCATTTAGGCACCAATTATTTTGTGGGCAGCGGTGTAAATAGGGTAAAGAACAGCTTCTGGAAACTAAGCAGAAGACTGAGGGTAGGAGCAGAAACAGTAATCTTCTCTGAGATCTTACCAGTGCCATGTGAGGGTGAGGACTGACAGGTGAAAACTAAGGAGTTCAACACATGACTAATGGAATTATGTGTGGGGGAGGGATTTTTCTTTCTGGGTACATTTTGGGAGGAACACTGGTTGTCTGAGACAGATGTGGGAATTTGCACATATTTAAACTAGGGAGAGGGAAGCAGGATCAACAGGCAGGTCCTGAATCACACACACACACACACAGAGCTGGAATGGCTTTCCTCCTAGACACACATATCTCTCTTTTGAGAAGTGACAGATATGGATGGATGCTGAAGAGGGAACATGAAAATAGAGAGTATAGGGAAAATGAGAGGATAAGAAGGTACTGCAATCAAGGGGGAGAACAAACTTAGCTTGTTGAAGGTGGTTTTAATGAACGCTAGGAGACTTAGGATTGATTTCTGTCATGGAAACGTGGACAATGCAGTCTTCATGACCAGATGGGCTGCCTCCCAGACAGCAGAAGGGACTGGGGCAGGTACTAGCAGGACCTTTTTTAGTTAAGTCACAGAGGATTTAAGGAGGGTAGGTGTGGTCTCCCTGCACAAGAGTGGGAGCAAAGAGGATCCTGGAAATTATAGGCTGAATCTGCAGTACAGTATGTCAGCCTTTATAAATTTTCATCCAGGAGGAGCTGTTGGAATTTCTTGAAATAAATGAGATCAAAGACAGGAGGAAGCATGGTGTCATGAAGCCAGACTGACCTGATTAAGTTTTTTGACTATATAATGAAGACATCAGACACATGCCATGCAATTGATAGATTTTAATACAGCCTTCAACTCAATACCCAATAGAAGACTTATCAAGATACAGGAGAATTTGAAGATTGGGCAAAGCTAACAGGGTGTGTAGAAAATAGGCTAGGAGGAAGGGCCAAAGGGTGGCAGTAAATGGGAAGCATTCAAAGGTCAGGGACAGGGATTGGTACTGGGACAAGCACAGCTTATCGTATTCAGCTGCAGCTTAGGGGAATGAATCAAGAGAAATATCTTTCTCTTTGCAGTTGCTAAACTCAGTGGCAGGGTAGACTCTGAAGTTTAATACCAAGTAGTACAAAGTTATGCACACTGGCAAGAAAAAACATAAGATTTTTTTGGGCTGGAGGGTGCAAACATCAGTCTGACTACTAAAGAAAGGGACTTGGAATTCATTATCAGTAGTAGCCTAAAAGGTAATGGCCCAGTGCACCAAGGCATTTAGGAAAACAAGCAGGATGCTGAGATGTAGTGCCAGCCCGGTGGTGTGAAGGGCAGAGGCACTCATGCCATACTTGCCATCATGCCGACAACCTAGGTTTGGGAACGTCCCTGGGCCATTTGGAAGTCAGACAGGGGGAAGAGGATTGAGCATCCCAGCAGACATGCTACTCCTCCTGGGAAGAAGGGCAGATTACTCTGCTGCAACATCATCATCTAGGTGATTATGGTGGCAATGCAGTCTGGAGAGCCAGTTCCAGGTGGGGGGACTCCCTGATAGAAGATGGAAGCTCATCCACCAACATACACATATCTGGCCATTACCTCTGTGGCATGTCCCTGGGTCAGGGGACTGATAACAATAGAAATTGCCATTGGCAGCAGGATGCTGCCCTGTGGAGCTTCACAGACTGTACACCACCTACTGGGCACAGGGACCACTGATCTCAGTGCAGCACCAGAAGGGGGCTTGGAGGGCCACCTGATGGTTCCGTCACAGGGGGTAAGGTGTAGAGCAGTGGTGGTCCCCTCGGGTAAACCCCATGAATGGGTGGATGGTGGGAGATGGGGTTGGGGGAGCTGCAAGGGCAGAAGGGGGCATGCCAGCAGAGTAGGAGGGACAAAAAAAGATGCTGAGATGTATTGGGAGGGGAAGCTTCAGTGAAAGGAAAGAAGTGTTGCCCCTCTGTGGCTAACTAGTAAGGTCACACCCAGAGTACTGTCCAGTTCTGGAGCAGTCACCCCAAAAATGGATAAGGACCATATAGAATCTATCCAAAAGTGATAACAGGTAAGATGATAAAGGGTCAGCAGTGTAAATCATATGAGGAGTTTCTGGCCAGTCTGAACATCTTACTTGCAGGAGTGTGGTAGTTCAAGAGAGAGGAAACGTGATAGAGATTTTTCAAAATCTGAGATAGATAAACAGGGTAGAGTGTTTTGACTTGTTTAAGCATAGTATGGGATCAGCAACTAGAGGACACAAGTATACACTGGTGTGGGATAGCTTCAGGAAGAATGTGAGGAAATATTGCTCCAAGTAAAGGGTGGCAGATTAATGGAACACTTTTTCAAGGGAGGTGGTAAAAGTCATGATTGTGACAGGTTTCAGGAGAGTGTGAGACAACTACAACGTATGGGGTTCATGAAAACTAAGACATGAAAAAAGGGTGGAGAGTGGGACTGATAATATTAATCTGCCAATGGGAATAATATGGCCTAGGCAAGACTAAGATTAGCTAGGTGCAACTCAGATAGGAAAATGGGCAGACATAAAGGAATATAAGTCTATTTTAGTCAACACCATTCTATGTTTCCTTTAACACAAGACAATATTTTCTCTTTTAAATCATGACAAAATGCCATATTCACTTATCTGTCAAGCAAATGCAAGCTATTGCCTTTGCAACAACACAGTATTGAGTTTATTGAAGAGAATGGGGTATTAGTCTCCTTGCTTACAGTACATAAGTACATACATGCATGTGCTTCATAGTGGGCTGGGGGTCTCATAGAAACAGAAACAAAATTTGTCAGTTGAAAAGGACTGCTTGGCCCACCCAGTCTGCCCAGATGGTCCCTGCCCAGTCTGTCTCTTCAGACCCTAACTGGTCTCTGATAACCCTCCCTCCTCCTTGCCTATTTACTAATATTCCCCATATCTGTCCCACCACGCTTTAAGTCCCTTACTGCTTCTCAATTGGGTAACTACAGACCTGTCAGTCTTATGGTACTTCTATTGTGGGTAAACTGATGGAGACACGAGTCAAAAAGGATCTTATAAAGTACCTGGAAAGCAATGGATTCTAAGACAGTAAGCGGCGTGGGTTTGTGGCAGGAAGCTTTTGTCAGACCAGCCTGATAGTGTTCACTGACTGGGTAACAAGTGTACTGGATCATGGCCATGCAGTGGATTTACTTTACTTTGATTTCAACATGGCTTTCAACTCGATGCCTCACATAAGGTTGCTGAAGAAGCAAGAGGACCTGGGTACAGCAAAAGAAACAGTTAGATGGGTGAGAAACTGGATGGAAGGGAGATAGCAGAGGCTTGCGGTTAACAGAGTCAAATCACAAGAGAGGGAGGTCACCAGTGGGGTGCAAGGATCAGTCCTGGGTCCAGTCCTTTTCAATATGTTCATTAGCCACATGGGAGAGGGAATCTCTATGGAGGGACCCACAGTGGAGACCAAGGAGGATGCTGGGAACCTCCAAAAAGGAGACCCACAGAAGGGTGGCATGGGACCTCACAGGGGAAGAAAACAACTCCTGGTGCGGTTCTCCATTGTCAGGAAGGTAGAACTAGGGGAGGAAGGGGAGAGGGAGGTAGGGTGCCTGCCTGGTGCCATGGCTTGGAGGGACAGGGAGTGAATCCTCAGGATCACTGGAGCAGCTGTACAGGGGAGGGAGCTGGATGTCATTGTCAACCTAGGAACAAATGACCCAGCTAAGAAAGGGATCAGAGCAGTGCAGGAAGAGTTTGTGGAGTTGGCAAGGGGCCTTAGACAAGTAGCATGCATGGTAACCTTCTCGGAGGTGCTGCCTGTCTATGGCATAGGTGAGGCTAGGGTGCTCCACACCATGGAATTCAATCAGTGGTTGAAAAACTGGTGCAGAGCACAGGGATTTGGCTTCATTGGGGACTGGGGGGTCCACCTGGAGGGCTGCAGGCCTAAACTGGTGTGATGGTCTGCATCTGTCCAGGAGGGGAACCAGGATCCTAGGTGATAGGTTTAAATGCTTCATCAGCAAGCATTTAAACTAGCCAAGGGGTGAGGCACTGGAAAGGAGCAGAGAAATCCTAGACCCCCCCAAAAGATCAGGGTAGTAAAGTGAGGTAAACACCAAGATAGAGATGTATATAGGGAGAAGGGCAGGGGTAAATGGAGAAAATGACAAACACAGTAAGGACAAGGATGGGGCGAAAAGGGGTAAGGCCATCAAGAAATGGAGGGTAATGAGTACCAATGCCCACAGTCTGGGCAACAAGCTCCCTGAACTGGTGGCCTTGATGGAAGAGGGATGCCTGGATATCATAGCAGTCACAGAAACATGGTACACAGAGAATCATGACTGGGATGTTAACATACCAGGGTACACAACCTACAGGAGAGACAGGGAGGGGAGAAGAAGGGGAGGAGTAGCTCTCTATGTAAGGGAAGGGATAAAAGCAACTGAACAAAAGAGTAAACAGGGAGGAGAGGAGGCACTGTGGGACACCTTAGAGACTGAAAATGGCACCACAATCTGTACAGGGGTTTATACAGACCCCCATGTAGGGAGGGGGAGAGAATGAACAATGATATGACAGAAGGCGTACTTAGGATGGCAGAGAAAGGGGAGAGACTGTTGATGGGGGACCTGAATATGCCAGATGTTAACTGGAGCACCTTGGCTGCAGCCACACCCAAAAGCAGGGCCATTCTCGATGCCCTTCAGGTGGCATGCCTCAGACAGCTAGTTTTGGAACCCACTCGTGAGGGAGCAATCTTAGACCTCATAGTCGCAAATGGGGATGGTGAGAGGATCTCAGATCTAGAAGTGGGTAACCATCTGGGAACAAGTGACCACCAAACAGTGTGGTTCACGATAAACTCAGCTACAGAGTCAAGCCATACAAAAGTGAGTGTTCTGGACTTCAGGAGGACTGACTCTGGCAAGATGGGAGAGTGCCTTAAAAAAACACTAGCAAATAGGCTAGAAGGAGGGGTGAAGCAACAATGGGGAAACATCAAAACTGCCATAACAGAGGCAACAAGCCTTTGTGTGAAGCAAATAAACAAATCAAAATGAAAGAAAAAGCCACTATGGTTCTCAAAAGAGGTGGCAGTGAAGGTTAGGGAGAAAAAGATAGCATTTAGGAAGTATAAGGAAACACAGAAGGAGCATTACAGACAGCTGTACCCATTAAGGCAGAAGGAAGCAGGGAGGGTAGTCAGAATAGCAAAGGCCCAAACTGAGGAAAAGATAGCCAACTCAGTTAAGAAGGGGGATTAAACCTTTTATATGTACATCAGGGAGCACAGAAAGACAAAGGGAGGGACAGTGAGGCTAAATAGAATGGACGGTGGATGGGCAGAGAGGGACAGTGAAAAAGCAGGAATACTGAACAGATTCTTCTGGTCAGTATTCACAAAAGAGGAGGAGAGGGAGGTGCCTAATCCAATTAACAGAAGCACTCTGGATGGGGGTCGATCCCAGTCCTTTCACAGAAGAAAGGGTTCTGAAAGAACTCCTAAAACTGAAGGTGAACAAAGCAATGGGACCAGATGGAATTCACCCCAGAATTCTAAAAGAATTAAGGAGAGAACTAGTGACACCACTGACTATCCTTTTTAACAAATCATGGGAGGATGGTGTGGTACTGAGGACTGGAGGAAGGCGGATGTGATACCCCTTCACAAAAGTGGGACCAAGACAGAGGCAGGAAACTACAGCCCTGCCAGTTTGACCTCTGTGGTAGGGAAAGTGATGGAATCACTTCGGAAGGAAAGAATTGTTGAGTACCTAGAGGCCAGTGGGGCACAGGACCCAAGGCAGCATGGATTCATGGCAGGAAAATCATGTCAGACAAATCCAATTGATTTCTTTGACTGGGTGACCAAAGTAGTAGATCAGGGAGGGGCTGTGGACATGGCCTATTTAGACTTTAGCAAGGCATTTGACACAGTCCCACACAAAAGATTAATAGTTAAATTAACCAGCCTGGGAGTGGGTCCCAGGGTGATAGCCTGGGTAAAACACTGGCTGGACAACAGGACACACAATGTACACACACAGTCCACTCTGAAGAAAGAGGTTTTACTAGTAGTTACTAGTGGGGTACCACAGGGTTCAGTACTGGGTCCAGTCCTTTTTAATGTCTTTATAAGTGACATCGCAGAGGCACTGGAAGGAAAAGGATGCCCCTTTGCAGATGACACAAAGATCTGCAATAGGGTTGATACACAAGGAGGTGTGGAAAGGACGAGAAGGGACTACTTGGCAAGGTTGGAGGAATGGTCACACGTATTGCAGCTTGGATTCAATGCAAAGAAGTGCAAAATAATGCACCTGGGAAACAAAAACCCAGGGGAAGATTACACAATGGGGGGTAGTAACAACAACAAAAATGGAAAGGGACCTGGAGTTAATCATATCAGATAACCTTAAGGTAAGCAAGCAATGTGGGAAGGCAGTAGGGAGGGCTGGGGGGATACTGGGATGTATAGGGAGAGGCATCACCAGTAGAAAACAGGAAGTTGTTATCCCTCTGTACAGACAGTTGGTGAGACCCCATCTGGAGTACTGCATCCAGTTCTGGAGACTCCATCTCTGCAAGGACATAGACAGGATGGAGGCAGTCCAGAGTAGGGCAACTAAAATGGTGCAGGGTCTGTAAGAGAAGCCATATGAGGAGAGACTAAAGGAGCTTAATATGTATACCCTTGAGGAAAGGAGGGAGAGGGGGGCATGATAGAAACTTTTAAGTACCTCACTGGAATCAACAAAGTCCAAGAGGGTAGCATCTTTCAGAAAAAGAGATGTGCAAGAACAAGGGGACACAATTTGAAGATAGAGGGGGGACAGCTTGGGGCAATGTGAGGAAGTATTTTTTCACAGAGAGGGTGGTGAATGCATGGAACAGCATTGCTGAGGAGGTAGTGGGCTCTAAAACTGTGGGAGAATTCAGGAACACATGGGACAGACATAAGACAATTTTTGTTGGGGGTAGGAAGAAATAGGCTGTTGGGTAAATAGGATCTGCAGCTTATTCTGTAGATAGGAAATGGGCAGACTAGGTGGGCCAAGCAGTCCTTATCTTCCGTCAAAGTCTACGTTTCTATGTTTCTATGAATCTAGGGCAAGATGTGTCTCTTTGCAGATGTCACTAAGCTCTGTGGCAAGGTAGGCAGTGAGAAAGGGGTTAGGGAGATGCAGAGAGATTTGCAAAAGCTAGAAAGGTGGTCAAAGGTTTGGCAGTTAAAATTCAATGCCAAAATGTGCAAGGTGATGCACATAGGGAAGAAGAACCCAAGGACAGAGTACTGGATTTGGGGGGGGAGAGAAGCTGTGCACAACATTTGAGGAAAGAGACCTGGGGACCATCATTACTGGCTCCCTAAAACAATCAGACCAGTGCAAAAAGGCCTACAATAAGGCAAACAGGATGCTGGGGCGTATAGGAAGGAGTATTGACAACAGAAGGAAGGAGGTTTTACTACCTCTGTATACCTCACAGATGAGGCTCCACTTGGAGTAGGATGTACCCAGTTCTGGAGTCCTCACCCAAGGAAAGATAGGGACAGGCTGGAGACAGTACAATGTAGGGTGACCAAAATGATTCAGGGCCAGCAGGGCAGATCTTGTGAGGATTGGCTCAAGGCACTGAACTTGTACTTGCTGGAGGCCAGATGAGAGAGGAAGGATATGACAGAGATCTTCAAGTTCCTGAAAGGAATAAACAAGGTAAACTGCGAGGAACTATTTAGCACAAGTAGCAGATCAAGAACACGGGAGCATAAGTGAAAACTGATGGGGTAAATTGAAGAAGGAAGTGAGAAAGTTTTATTTTATAGAAAGAGTAGTGGAGCCATGGAACAATCTGCCAGCTGATGTGGTGGGTGCCAAAATGATCAATGTTTTCAATCACAGCTGGGACAGAGTGAAGGGTTTAGTGGTTGCTCAGGGTGATTGCAGTAGGGCAGGGAGCATGGGGGTTGATAATGTGAGTTAGAACCCTGTATGGACAATAGGTCCTGAGTTTGATAGGATTTATGGGCAGACTGGATGGACCAGTGGTCTTTTTCTGCCATCATTATCTATGTTTCTGTGTTTCTATGTTTTTGCCTCCACCACTGTTGCTGGCAGGCTGTTCCAGGGGTCATAACTCATTCACTGAAATAGTACTTTCTCACATCCCTCTTAAACTTCACCCCTCCAGATTCATCCATGCCCTCTGGTCCTGGTGATTTTTCTCATTTGAAAGAGACTCCCCTCCTGCACCATGGTTACCTCTGTGAGATACTACTACATCTCTATCATGTCCCCTACTGCTCTCCTCTCGTCCAGATCATGCTTGTTTACATCCTTCAGTCTCTTCTCATAGGGCTTTTGGTGCAACCCCTGAACCCTTTTAGTAACCCTCTTTTGGACTGCTTCCACCCAATATACATTCTTACTGAGGTGTGGCCTCCAGAACTGGGCATGATAATACAGGTGAGGTCTCACCAGCAAGTGATACAGTAGCAAAACAACCTCCCTCTTCCTGTTGGATATACCTCTCAGTATAAATCCCAGCATCCTACTGGCTCTATCCATTGCTTTGTCACATTGTCTTACCACATTGAGGTCATGAAATACGATAACCTCAAGGTCCTGTTTCTGCTTAGTGTGCTGGTACCCCTATCCCATACTCAGCTCCTGGGTCCCTATGTCCTAAGTTCAGGATTTTACTGATTTTAGTACTGAAACCCAACTGCCATGCTTTTGAACACTCCTGATGTTGTACAAGGTCCCTAACATTTTCAACACCCCCTCCTGAGTTTCCACTTGCAATGTTACTTATTTAGACATTGAAGAGGACCAGTCCCAGTACTGAGCCCTGTAGCACCCCACTGATCACTCTCCCATCATTATGGTGATTGACATTAACCACCAACCTTTGTCTCCTATCTGTTTATCAGTTTTGAACCCAATTCACCTCTCTGGATTCCATCCTTAGGCTGTTTAATTTCTTTATCAGTTCCTGTGTGGCACACTGTCGAAGGCTTTGCTAAACTCCAGATAAGCCATGTCCACTACCCTCCCTGATCTAGTTCCCTGGTCACCCAGCTGTTGTGAGGTGCAAAGGACATTACAGCTGTGGATAAGATACTGACAAACGTAACATTAGACTGATACTCTTGCTATCACCAATGCTTGCAAGTTGAACCAATATGTCAAAATGACAAGGATCCGTCTTGGCATCTGTCCTTTACCTTACCACTCATCTACTTCATGTTTGCAACTGCTGACTTTTATAGTGTTCACTTTATTAGCTGGTGAGCATTTCAGAATTTCCCTTGTGTGTCAAAATTACTTGTTAATGTTGTGAGGGTTCTTTGGCAAAGCTCTATACAGCTGACAGAAATGGAATTAGCTGTTGCTTGCTCAAGGCTGCAGAAGAAAAAATATTCCCTGACTGCTATTATTTGAAAAATATAAACAATTGAGCAGATGCCATAAAACCCCCTAGACATCATTTTAAACATAATAAAATATGTGGTACCATAAAAGTTGTCTTCAAATGTCAACTGTTTTCATTGTGTTAGATATAGGTAATTAAATAAAAAGCATTTTTTGCTTGCTTGTAATCCATTTTAAGATGATATTTTAAGAATAATATACCTATGATCTTTGAACATTTATTTTGCAGAGATAATTCAAAATATTATTTAACAAAATGAATCATAAAAAAAAGTTATAAAGTTCATTTATATCTGCTGAATTTAATAAGACCAAATTTAAAAAGAAAATTAATAGGAAAGGGGACACTGTGTTATGGAAGAGATACCTTTATTAACATCATTGGGCCCCTTTTATACTTATTGACTTCTAAATAATTTTTTTATTCATTTATTGACATTTTGTTTTGCTAGGAAAGGCACAATAAGCTGTGATAGCTTTTTTTCCTAATGGGTTCTGAAGACAGAGTTTATTTCTTTAAGATTATTAAGTTATTAAGAAATAAAAAACAATTGGAAAATTACACTATTGAACTGTAATTTTTAGCCTTTAATCTGAAAGTTATAATCATATTAAATAAACAATTTTGCATGGTCATAGCTGGATTTAATGTGCCTATACCCATCCAATACCTGTAGGTTTCTCCTCCCTGTATGGATTGGCCTTTAAATATTGCAAAATGTTGTCATTGTGCAACTCAACTTATCCAACTCTCCATTTCCCAATTTCTTGACCAAAGTAGACTTTGGTGCAGGCAGCAGGTGTATTTTTTTTAAATCCTGCCATTTGATTTTAACTGAGGTCTAATCACATAACAACATGAGACATGGAAACTAAGTAATTATTGTACTTACAGTTAGTGCAGTTCATGGGAAGTTGGGTTTTGTATTTAAGTGTGTGTGTGTGTGTGTGTGTGTGTGTGTGTGTGTGTGTGTGTGTGTGTGTGTGTGTGTGTGTGTGTGTACACGTGTGTGTGTGTGTATGTGTGTGTGTGTGTGTACGTGTGTGTGTGTGTGTTTTAACTATTCCCCCTTCCCTCCTTAGTATCTGAATTGGCAGCTCTTCTTACAGAGGTAAGACAATCTACCTGATTTTCTATTATTGCAATCATACGAGTCTAAGCAGGCAGTTGCTGAGTTGGGTAGCTGCTCTGCGATGCAAGTTTAACCAAAAAAAATTCTGGACAATAATCCAGTAGCATATTGATGGCATTTGGATCTGCTAGCCTAGAAGGTTTCTTTCTACCATAAAGAGATTGCTTGTCTTCAGAAGGGGACGGTTCCTAACCCTGCCCATCTAGCTTAAATAATCTTCTTAACTCAAGTAGTCAGCAGACTTGTTCAGAGACAGACTATTGAACGTTAGCGATTACAAACCTCTTAATTTTGCCATTTTTTAAAGACAGTTGGCCATTTTTCTTCAGCTAGCATATTACTGCCATTGCAGATATACATGGACTTCAGATAGGGAAGTGTAGCACCTAGACTTTACAGTTCTCCTGGGTACAGCCAAGTGCATTACTTGTTATGTAGCTCTCAAATTGTTCATTTTGAACAGCCAGTGTGTTTATGTAGCTCTCAAATTGTGCATTTCAAACAGCCAGTGTGTTTTCTCCTGTGATAATTGCTATAAACTCACTAGTAAAGCAGCAGGGCATTCAGGATCTTTAAAAATGGTTCCACACTCCAACAGTACCCTCCCCCCAAGACCAAAATGAACTTGGGACCCCTTGCGAGCGGTCCCAGGATTCCCCAATGCAGGTAGGGTCCCCTTTCGAGTGGACCCTACTGATGCGCTGGGCTACCCCAAAAAGGAACGGATCCTGAGAATGAAAAAATCTGCCCCAAATGCATAGAGTACCTGGCCAGTGACGCTGTGCTCCCAGGCGGCCCCATGTCTCCAGGCCTCTTCCCTCCTGGCACTCCATCATGAGGACGACCGTTTGGAGGCTTCAGGGCACTACCGACTACAATGCCCACTCTTTCAATGATCCGTGCCACGAGCACCTCCCAATCGGCTCTTCACACTGCGTTGAGGAACCTAAGCCCCCCACATGACAAAACAAACTCCTCCGGTCTTCACGGATATCTACTGACACCATACTAGGCAAGCGCACGTGCATGTGCACTAGCACGACTTCCGCAATCTTATGATGGGTTGAACTGCGTTAAAGCAGTAACGCCACTAAACAGCCAGAGCACCTTAAAGCAGCAATGCCACTAAATGAGCACAGCATTAAAGGGGCACATAGTCAAAAGACATACCCAATGATCACCATACCCTGTGATTACCAGGCATATGCAGAACTCCAGTGGCACACTCTGTTACCGTGCAGCCCTATGAAGCCCACATTATCACCTAAAGCCCATTATCCCAGAACAACTCCGTGGGGAACAGCCTGACATTCAGACACAGGCAAACTATTCTTTGAGCCCTGTAAGCCTCACAAGACATTAATCAGGCTGAGGCTACATGGGCAGTGTGTGCTAGGACAGACAAAGTCCCAGGATGCCCCTCCACATCAACACACCCTGGGCATGGCAGTGAATCCCTCTGCTCAGCTAAACGAATTCTGTCCATTGTATTACACACACTCTATTATATATTTTTATACAGAAGCCTTCACCACAAACTGCTGAGCCCTTATGTAGCCTCTCTGTCTCCCTCTCCTTTCAGATCTTACCATGGCCAAGACTAAGAAGTGCAAGTCTTGCCAAATCATCCTCTTCCCCAGCCAGCCAGGTCCCCGTTGCCCCACATGCTCCAACCAACACGAAGGAACAGAACCTCAAGACGATCAAGATCCAGAGGCTTACCAGGGTATGGAGGGTACAGACTTGAGACAGAAAGAACTTCCTTCCATGGCTAAAGACTTCTTTAAAACTCAGCAGGCCATTATGCTAAAAATTCTTGAGAGAGTAGAAGCACTTTCAAAGTCACCAGGAACTACTCACACAGCTCCAAAGCACAGGGGTAAGACAGGGCAGTCCGCCTCATCATCCAATGATGATGACACCCAAAGCCAGCCCGATACCACCCCAGACGGAGAGGACCCTCCTGACTCAGACAGCAAGGAGACCACAATGGAAGAGGAGGAACTCACCCTCACCAAGAAACTCACGGCAACTGAATCTCCGCCAGAACTCCTACGAGCCATGAAAAAGACCCTGGGTTTCGACATGCAGGAACCACAACAACAGTCAAAACTAAACCCCCTCATTAGAGGAAAGCAGAAGCAAGATGAACACTTCCCAATCTGCTAGTCCCTGTCGGAGGTCATCACCAAAGAATGGGAGTCACCAGACCCCTCCAGAATTTCGAAGAGAAAGACATTTGACAGGTTCTACCCCATACAGGAGGACACCAACAAGACCTGGTGCACTCCACCTGCAGTCGACCATCAAGTCACTGGACTCTGTAAGTAAATGGTCCTACCATCTGAGACAAGCACACCCCTAAGGGACCTGACAGATAAGAAACTCGAGAAATACATGAAGAAGGGCTTCAAGATGATGGGCCTCACTAGCCAAGCCAACACAGCAGTAACCTACACATCCCAAGCCCTAGTGACCTGGTTGGAGGAACTGGCACCAACCCTGGACCCAAAATCCAAACAAGCCGACATGATCGAGTATGCCATACAAGCAGCCAGATATGCGGCAGATGCATCAATCGACGCACTCAAGATGACCGCTTGACTGGTGACGCTATCAAACAGAGCCAGAAGACTGATCTGGCTGAAGATCTGGAACACGGAGACAGAGTTGAAAGAGATGCTAAACAAACTACCATTCAAAAGCGGCCTTGTCTTCGTAGAAGGCCTGGAGAAATACGTGAAGCAAAAAGGGGATAGAAAAGGGCTGGACAAGGATAAGAGCTCAAACACACATACCTTCCGGCCTTTCAGGGATGCTTCCACCCTTTCAGAGGAAAACAAGACAGGCGTCAGACAAACCATTACTCCCAAAACAAATCATACTCCTTCAAGCCCTCCTACTTTGTAAGCTTCAACAGAGGGAAGCCTAGAGGAAGAAACCAAAGGGGAAGATTCAACTTCGGCAACTCCAGAGGTAAGTCTCACCCCAACTGACTCAGACAAACTCCTAACCACCCTCCCAACAACCCCATCCAGCCATCCTCCAATCGGAGCAAGGCTCCTCCAGTTCGCACACATCTGGAGCAAAACTACAACCAACAGATGGGTCAGGGAAGCCATTTCACAGGGCTACGCAATAGAATTCAAGCAGAAACCATTCCAAAACAGAACAGTGGTATCCCCAGTGTCTCAGCAACCACAAAAGAGGCAAGCCATGACACTGACTGTCCAGAGCCTCTTAGCAAACAGAGCAATATCCCCGGTACCCCAAGGAGAAAGGGACCAAGGTATATATTCAATCTTCTTTTTGGTACCCAAAAAGTCTGGAGACATGCCTCCAGTCCTCGACATCAAGTTCCTAAATCAATTTGTAAGATACAGAAAATTTAAAATGGAGGCCCTAAAGTCCACCCTCCACTCCATAAGACAGGGAGACTACCCGACCTCAATAGATATGAGGGATGCCTATCTGCACATACCAATCAGACCGGCTCACTTCAAGTACCTTCAATTCAAAATAATGGATCAGCAATATCAATATCAGACTCTTCCCTTCGGCCTGGCATCAGCCCACAGAATATACACCAAGATCTCAGTCGCGGTAGTGGTGTCACTGAGACAGAAGGGCATCCACATAATTCCCTACTTAGACGACTGGCTAATCAGGGCCAGAACATCACAGCTGGCGCATCAACACACACGTCTAGTGCTGACTACCCTACAAGACCATGGTTGGGTGGTCAATCGGGAGAAGAGTTCCTTAACACCGCACCAATCCATAGAAAACCTGGGAGCCATTATAGACACCAAAGCCAATATCACCAAACCATCCCACAAGACAGCAGACAAGGTCATCTCCCAGGCCCTTGCTCTCAACCATGGCCTCCTGCATTGCTCTAGTGCTCTGGGCACTGTGGAACATGTGCACACTCCAAATACTAGCTATCCAGGAGGGTCATTGACTAAACCAGAATCTGTCCAGGACAGTCACACTGACAACAGCAGTCAAGAAATCTGTACTCTGGTGGACACACCAGCGCAACATCAACAAAGCGGAGACACTATACACTGACCAAGACATTGTGATCGCAGACGCAAGTCTCACAGGGTGGGGAGCCACCATGAACCACACCCCAGCACAAGGCACATGGTCATGGTTGGAATCGAAGAGATCGATCAACATCCTGGAGATGAGAGCAGTATTCCACACTCTACATCACTTCAACAAACAAATACAAGGCAGAAGGGTACTCATACGGTCGGACAACAGGGCGACAGTGGCATACATCAAAAACCAGGGAGGGACAAGGAGCATTCAACTTCTACAGGAAGCAAGAAAAGTCCTAAACTGGGCTCAGACCAGCCTACAATCCATCACCACAATACACTTGGCAGGAAAACTAAATGTACAAGCTGACTGGCTGAGCAGGCAACACATAGCCCTGGGAGAATGGTCCCTACACCCCACAACTTTCAAAAAACTCAACAACCACTGGGGACCACTACAAATCAACCTAATGGCAACAGCAAGAAACACTCAGCTCCCAAGCTTCTTCTCAAGGTTCAACAAACCTCAGGCCTCGGGGACAGACGCCCTCTCACAGGTCTGATCCTTTGAAAGAGCATATGTTTTCTCGCCAATCCCACTCCTCCAACAAACCTTGAACAAAATCTGCCTCTCCCAAGCCACAGTTATACTAATAGCACCTTACTGGTCAAGGCGACACTGGTTCGCACCTTGATATCCATGGCAATAGACTCTCCCTGGACACTGCCCCTCCACTCAGAACTACTGATCCAAGGGCCAATCAAGCACCCGAACTTACACTCCCTGTACCTCATGGCCTGGCTGCTGAGAGGCAGAGACTGCTGAGTAGAGGTTACAACGAGAAAGTAGTCAATACCATGCTCCAGTCCAGACGTGCATCAAAGACCAACACCTACACTCGCCAGTGGGAGATCTTCCAGGTGTGGCTCTCAGACCACCACATAATGGAACAACCGGTACGCTTGCAGCACATCCTATCATTCCTACAACAAGGACTGGACAAAGGACTATCCGTATCCTCGCTGCAGGTACAAGCAGCAGCGATTGGCGTGGCACTGGATCCCATAGACAACTTCACACCCAGGTCACACCCAGACGTGCTCAGATTCTTGAAGGCCGCCTCCAATCTTCACCCCGTACTTAAGCAACTAGTGGCTCCCTGGGATCTCAACACAGTACTGGACACGGTAGCGCAACCACCGTTCGAGCCACTAGACTCTACAGACCTGAAGTGGCTGTCATTCAAGACAGTGTTCTTGGTGGCAGTCTGCTTGGCAAGAAGACTAAGTGAAATCAGGGCCCCATCTTGCAAGCCCCCTTTTCTCATGTTCCACAATGATGGAGTCTCCTTGAGACTGACCTCATTCTTCATACCAAAGGTGGCAAACCCTTTCCACATGGCACAAACAATTGAGCTCCCGGCTTGGAGCTGCCAAGACATCAACAATCAGACCAATCCCACCCCACAGTGGGACATGAAGAGAATCATTTCCATATACTTGGATAGAACAAAGGACTTCAGATCAACCGACACTCTTTGTGGTAACCTCAGGCCACAGAAAAGGCCAGACAGCTGCACAATCCATAATTGCACAATGGATTAAACAGACCATCACAGAGGCATACAGACTCCAGGGCCTACAACAGCCTACACACTTTACCGCCCATTCAACCCAAGTGATTTCAACCTCATGGGCAGAGCGAAACAGAGCCTCTGTCCAGGACATTTGTGCAGCCGCTACATGGTCTTCTATTCACACCTTCACCAGACAGTACAAACTAGATATATCAAATATCAAAAGATCAAATTTTGCAAGGAATGTACTGTTAGCACATTCGAGCTCCTGACCTGGCCACCTACCCCACTCCTTTTCACTATCACTGCTTATTAGCACCCAGATGGTCATGGATTGGGGATGCTGTAAGGTGATGCAAGATGCAATGGTAGTTTACTCACTTGGAAAAGGTGATTGCATGAGCATCACCTTAGAGCATCCCTGGCCCAACCCAGGAAATCTAGTAAGGCGCCCCAGATAGGATCACGAACTAGCGCACAACCTCACTCAGAGATAACACAGCAAAATCTGCTTGTCGACCCAGCATGCCATATGGGCTGGCATATTACAGCATGTAAATAATAGGAATTAAACACACTCAATGCAACCAGTCTCAAAGAATGCATCTTTCAGAGTCTAGAATGCGGCCTATGGGCCATGTTTAACATAAGTCTTTCCCAGTGTTCTTTTCCTAGAATTCTTACAGCGTTGGAAGTCATGAACTGGAAAGCAGGGGAACACAGCAGGACCTAGGTAGATCAGATTTCTACATCTGGTCACATATGCATCATTAGCCTATGAGATGGACGTCAACCCAGATGGTAATAGATGGAGGATGCTGTAAGGTGATGCTCATGCAATCACCTTTACCAGGTGAGTAAACTACCATTGTAAGTCTTCAGCAGAATGCTACTTTCAGTGCAAAAAATGAATGCTTTTCTTTACTCTCTTTGGTTTGGTGATACTGTGACCAGCAGTGATATGTCAGCATAATCGTGTCTATAAGCAATAAGACACTAACCCCTGGATGTGCAGTTATCTCAGTAAACACACACCCTGGAAAATAGTATTGGACTTATAAAATGGTTAACATAAAAAACAAAACAAATGTATTTTGTAATAACATTGTGTGTTTCTTTTTATAAACAAAGGAAAACTAGTCTTTCTAATCTTGGTCATCACTAGAGGGTACAGCTGTTAGCTGGAAATTGTTACTATGCCCCCATAGATAGGCTTCTGTAGAATTATACTATTGGTTTTCCTTTATCTACTGTTCTGTTTGCAGTTCTATACTCCTCATTTGAGTTTCTGTGCAGTACCATGCCTATGCTAGAATTTGATGTGATTGGGCAGGAGCGAGGGAGGTTGTATGATGATTCTCAATATTTACTCACTGTCTGTGGGAGAGTTTTAAAGGGGACCAGTCATCACAAAGGGCCCAAAATTCAAGTGAAGAGCTTGTCCCAATATGCACTTTATGTGCATAAACTAGACTAATGTTGTTTATTTGTAGGGCAGACATCTTCAGTTGCAACAAATCCCAGAATTCCCTGCAGTTGACATCAGAGCTGTAGGTAGCAGTGGGAGATTCCATAGCCTATAGTCCATGTTAGAATTTATATCAGCTCTGATCTTTTGTTTGCTGATTCTGCTGTCCTCCCTTTACTAAGTACAGTCCCAGAGGACTCTACTTAGCCCCAGGAGAAAAGCAGAACTGGAAAACATCTGATCAGAGATTATAAAAGCTCTAATATGCACTGCAGGCTACTGAATCTCCAACTGCTGCCTACTGCTCTGATGTCAGCTGCAGGGGATTCTGGGAATTGTAGTAATAGAAGATTTCTGCTTACATGTAAGCAAAATTAGTCTGATACAATCTGCTATACTACAGTAAACAGAAAGTAATGAGGAGACACTTTTTTATGGAGAGGGTGGTGACTGGGTGGAATGTGTTACCGGCAGAAATGGTATCCAGTAGAACAGTGAACTACTTCAAAAGGGGCTGGAACAGGGCAAGGAGGAGGGTCAAGGGAGGGAAGAGCAGCTACAGAATAAGGGATGCTAGATGCACATTCGAGCAGACTTGATAGATCGCTAGGCCTTTATCTGCTGGCAAAGTTAGTATGTTCGTAAACCAAAATGTTTTCGCACACAAAGTGCATATTGGGACCAGCTCCACACATAGGTGAGGGGCCCTGTGTGATGAATGTTTCCATTTAAAAAAGTAGCTGGTTTACTCATTTTTAAAATAATTTGCAGGTTAAACTGGCATTTACTGTTTTCATGTAGAGAGCTGGGGAAGAATGGGAAAATAAATTGTCCGCTTCAGTAAGTTCTGTAAAAGCAGTGAAATGGATCCGATTATTGGCAGTTAAAAAAGTTTATTAAAAAGTCATGGGTATTTCTCAGATTGGATTCCATGGTTGGTAGTGTAAATCATTTATGCTGCACTGTGGAGTTTTGAAATCTGAAATAAAAATATTTATGGTGAACTACAGGATTTAAAAGAAACAAAATTTGACTCGGAACATAAGAAGACATGTTTACTGAGTGGCTGATAGGTGGCGGTAATTGTTTGGTTTGGTTACTGGGTAAAACCCCAAGGGTATGAATGCGCATTTTCATGTAGGTGATTGGGTCAAAGACATAATAACAGTGAAACAAGGAGTAAATTAAGCATATAAAGAACTTGTAACAGCCTAATGCATTATATTACAAACTACATAATTAACTTCCATTAATTAGGAACCTAATATAACATGAAACTTTGAGTTATAAACATCAAGTACAATTACAGGAAAACTTAGACATCAAGTATGACTTCAAACCACTTTTAAGTAAGTCCAAGCTATGGCTGCTAGCAATCCCCAATGAGCAAGAATTCCAAAGTTTAAAGAGCAACTCTGCACTCCAGCAATTACTTTCACAATGTTTCATCTGTAACAATTTACTTTAGAATACATTTTTTGCTTTGGATATCCAATATTTGTTTTCAAGGTTTACAGCACATCTTTGTAGTCTGTCCAAAAGGTCTGTATAGAAAGTGTGCCACTTTTCCCAGTTAACTTCACAGTGCCTTTGTTTGACAGCAAAGTGCTCACCATGACAACAGATTGTGATATTAATAGCAATTGTGAGGTCAGCAGGGAAGAGTCAGAGACATTTTGAAAGACTCTGTGAAATAAGTATTACATTTTATGCAATATTTAGCAGATTAACAACAGTTTAAAGTAAAACAAATAACAAAACAACTATAAAACATCAAATATAAAATATAACTGGCGTCAATCTAGTGATTTTAAGCTTTTTATTACAGTAGAAAGTTGCACTTTAACAGCCCAAAAGCTAAAAGCTTTATGGTCCAAAGCTAAGTAATGCATGGGTAATATTATATAGCTACATAGACACTGTTGGCAGATAAGGGTCTATGGCCCACCCAGTCTGCCTATTTGAACTTATAAGTTCCCTTTACATTTTTCTAGAAGTCTGTTGCCCCTTACCCCTCATTTCCAAGATTCCCTTATGTCTATCTCATGCATTCTTAAATCCTGTGATTGTTTCAGCTCCCACCAGTACCTCTGGCAGGGTGTTCCACTTGTCCACCATACTTTCTGTGAAGAAATTCTTCCTCATGTTTCCTCTGAATTGCCCTCCCTCCAACTTCATCCCGTGCCCTCTAGTCCTGGAACATCTTTTTCACTGGAAAATAGTGTATTCCTGCACCCTGTTCCTCCTGGTAAGGTACTTGTATGTCTCTATCATATCCCCACTCTCCCTCCTCTCCTCCAGGGAGTACATATTCAAGTCCTTCAGCCTGTCCTCATAGGACTTGTGATGCAATCCCTGTAACATCTTTGCTGCCCTCCTTTGAACCTTCTCTACTCTGTCTATGTCCTTATGTAGGTAAGTTCTCCAGAACTGTACACTGTACTCCAGGTGAAGCCTCACTAGTTCCTTGTATAGTGGAATTATGACCTCCCTTTTCCTGCTGGTGATGCCCCTGCCTATGCATCCCAGCATCCTATTCGCTTTACCTGATGCTTTGTCACACTGTTTCCCTACCTTGAGGTCATCAGAGATGATACACCAAGGTCCCTTTCCTGCATGGGGCATGCTATATCCTCACCCCACAACTAATATGTTGTTCCAGGGTTTTTGTGCCCCATATGTATTATCTTGCACTTCTTTGTGTTGAATTTCAACAGCCAAACACTTGACCATTCTTCAAGCTTCTGCAGGTCCCTCCTCATTCTATTTATACCCTCTGGCATATCCACTCTGTTACAGAGCATCGTGTCATCAGTGAACAGGGAAATTCTGCCTTCTAGGTCCTGAATAATGTCACTGATGAAGACGTTGAATATAACCAGTCCCAGCACTGATCCCTGTGGTACCTTCACTGGTCACTCTTCCCTATGTGGAGTGACAGCCATTTACCACCACCCTCTGTATCCTGCCACTCAACCAGTTACTCACCCACCTCACTACTGTCCTGCCCACTCCAATATTCCCCAGTTTGTTTAGTAGCCTTCTATGTGGCACAGTGTCAAAAGCCTTGCTGAAGTCCAGAATGGCACATCCAGTGCCCTCCCCTGATCCACCTCCCTGGTCACCCAGTCGCAAATTCAATGAGGTTGGTCTGGCATGACCTCTCCCCAGTGAAACCATGCTGCCTTGGGTCCTGTAGTCCAGTGGCAACCAGATGTTCCACCAATCTCTCCTTCAGTAGTGAATCCATGATCTTCCCCACTACTGAGGTCAGGCTGGCTGGTCGGTAGTTCCCTGCTTCCGCTTTGTTCCCACTTTTGTATAAGGGGACTACAGGTGCTGTCCTCCAGTCTTTGGGTATCATGCCTGTTTCCAGTAATTGGCTAAACAGGATTGCCAGAGGTTCAGCCACCACCTCTCTTAGTTCCTTTAGGACCCTGGGGTGCATTCCATCTGACTCCATTGTTTTATAAACTCTTATTCCTTCCAGTTCCTTTAGGATCCTTTCCCGTGTAAAGGGACTTGTGTCCATTTCTGTTCCATTCCCACCCCTTGTACTCCCTTCAGGCCCATTACCCTCCTCTTCCTCAGTAAAGACTGAGCAGAAATATCTGTTCAGTATGTCAGCTTTACTGCTGTCATCTTCCACGTGGTCCCCATCCTCCCCCCTCAGTCTCACTATCCCTCCTTTTGCCCTTCTTTTTTCACTTATATACCTATAAAAGGTTTTGCCCCTCTACCCACTGATTTTGTGATGCACTCTTATGTCTGAGCTTTGGCTTCCCTTACTGACCTCCCTGCTTCCCTTTGCTTCTCCTTGTACTTCTCCCTATGCCCTTCTGCCGGTGTCTTTTTGTATTGCCTGAATGCAATCTTTTTGGCTTTCACTCTGTAACCCCCTTGTTCCAAGGGGTTACTAGAATCCCACTTAGAACCAGTGGCAAGCAGGGAATGGCAGATTGTGAGACACCAGTTAAATGGGTTTCACACTGTCTCTCTCTGTCCTCAGTCTCGGCTGAGCTGGAGAGATGACATCACCATAGAATTCTCACAGCAGCATAAGCCACATTGGAATGCTGACTGCAGGGGTTAGCTGTAGAATGTTGGGGAATTGAAGTTAGTTCTGCAGTGGAGAGTGAGAGAGGAAGAGGTGTGCTGCAGTTGGCAGCCCCTTAGGCCTAGATCTGATTTAGAGCTACATCAGAAGTGGGTTGTGTGTTCTCACCCTAGAGAGGAACACAGAAGAGGCCAGAAGGAAGTAGTAGAGACTGTTCCAAGTGTTGTTCCAGTGCCCCATCACTGTAGGGATGGGGGAGGATTCCAGCATTTTAGGGGTAATCCCCTGGCCCTGTCTGGAAAGGGAAAAGCTGCCTTAAAATGGGAAGTGTACCGAGATCCAGAGAATTTGTTTGTTTCCTTTGAAAGAAGCCCTGTGGCTCCTGCATACCACAGTGAGTCTGCTCTGATACAGAGCCCAAGTTCACCAAGACAGAGTTGTGTAAAAGTATCTGCCTGTTTTGGGGTCAGGAGAAGACTTGCCAAGTACAGTGCTTTTAATTTGTGTATGGCTTGGAAGCATCTGAAGCAGTGGGGGTCTTGGGTATGGACATAGCCACTTACAGAACTTTTTTAAGTCAGGACACCACCTGAATACAGTGTAGGATGTTAAATGTATCAAACATTTCGAGATAGCATCTACAACCAGTGGTTTTGAAGAAGGGTGTTGTTCCAAATGAATGGCTGGGTATAGATTTGGGAGCAAGAGATGGGAGACCCCCATCTGGAGTAACCAGGTTTACCTCTACGGGTTCAGTTTGGGCACCTATAGCTTTCTCCCTTGCACTTGGCCAGTGTCTGCAGAAAGTACCCAGACATGGGAATAAGGATGATTCTCCCTTTAGAGCTAGAAAGTGCTCATGGGTGGTTTAGGGAGCCACTATCAAACTCCATGCTATATGGAAAAGTGTCCAAGGACTGGCTGGGGTGCCATGTCAAGGAATCAAAGTAGAAGACTACCAGTTCAGGCTGTTTGAGCCCAGAGTAGTTCAGAACCTGAGGGTTTTCATGTAGTGAAGAAGATGTGCTCTGACCTCTGTAATCTGCATTATCAGTGAGTGTAGTCCTCTAGGGGTCCATCTTTGCTTTGTTATTCCTGTACTGATGTGAATAAAAGCCGCACTCTAGAATCCCATTCCTGGTTTGGACATTTCAGTTATTGCTTCCTGTGTCTGGAGTTACTTGGGCACCACTGACCAGAAGTACAAACCTAGCCATGATGCTGAGCAAATGTTTTCTCCCTGAACCTAGGGATGAGTTACAAAATGGAGGCACCACTGGGATGTGTTTTGAATTTAGGGAGAAAACAAGAAAGGTTTGCACGGATTATGGCTAGCGTTTTGGCTATCTGGCAGTAGATAGCCCAAAAAGTCAGAAGCATTGCCACCCAAATGTGCCGTTGAGTGCTGCTGTTCATGTGCTGCTGTAATTGTGCCCCCAGTTTGCCAAGGAGCAGTAAAGTCAGATTGAGTATGCCCCTTGTCCTGCATCAAAATATAACATTTGCCAGCTTTTAAAATCCAAACTGTGACAAGAAAAAGTATGGAAAACTGTGGGAGACAAAGAGAGTTGTGCCCTAGAAGTTTAAAGTGCTTGTTGTGTGGACTGGGGGAGACGATGAGTAAAATGCCATAAAAAAGGGTTAAAATGGTGCTCCCGCTAAGGATTCACAGTTGGAAAAAAAAAAGTGTGGTTTGCAGTTTAAATTTTGCCTGTTTGATGATTGCCATGGAGAAGAAGAGCATGAGAAGAGAGAGGCTCATTTGCATTGCGTCGAGTGATTGATGAGACTGCAGTCAGTCCCGCCCCAAGCCAGCTCTAGAGTGACTGCACAGTGTTCGAGAGGGAGAGAGAGAGAGAGAGAGAGATGTGGTGTGCGAACTGGCTTGCCAGGAGGAGCATCACGGTGACTGAAAACGTTGTAAAAGTAATAAAATCAGACTTTTCTGTTTAAAATCAGGCTCAACCCACATTTCAATCATCTGGGAAGAAAGCATGGTGTTCGGAAGGACAATCGGCAGGACTGCCAGCCCACTTCATTCCAGAGGCTTTCAAGACCGGCTGTAGGCCGAATTTTCCATCGCAATATCAAGCTACTGATTCAGTGAGTACCAACCAGAGAAACAGTTCAAACTGTGTGTGATTTTAGCTAAAGCCAGCTGAATCAGTCTGTAACAGTGTGATTGTTTTGCAAAGAAGGACTGTGTCAAGTTAATCAAGCTAAGCAAGAATTCTGAGCATTAGACTGTGAGCAAAATTATGGGTTCAGTAACAGTTTGATTTTCAAAGCAAAGTGAGAGACTGCGGGTTGTATGAAATATGCAACAAAAATACAAGCAATCCTGTGCAATGAAATACTGTGGCTTTAGGGACTTCAAGCAAGAACAGTGATTTAAAGCAAATGAAAAGTCCTGAAAAAATCATATAAATGTGCTGAGAGAGCAAACAGTACAGTTTATGCAGTTTGAGTGAACTTTATCAGTAAAGCGTGTAAATCAGATGCACAGTGGCTTGAGTCAGAAACAGAATGTTGATGTGCTAGGAGTGCTGCCGCTGCCATTACTGGATAGGGTAGTAAGCTAAACACAGCAGCAGGGGAGCCATTTTGTAAGACTTTTCCAAACAAAGTGAGTTATGAGATAACAGTGAGTTTTTGTTTTTCTCTGCAGTCATGGCATCGGGATCATCCCGCTACTCGGATCATGCCCGGGCTGTGATAGTAGAAGAAGTCAACAGGTTGAAAGACATTGAGAGATGTTACATAGAAACATAGAAACATAGAAGTTGATGGCAGATAAGGACCGCAAGGCCCATCCAGTCTGCCCATGGGGGATGTTTTCCTCCTCATGTGGCGATTCATGGATATCCAATTAGAGTGTGCATAATGTGCTTAAAGGCTGCAAGGGACATCTTTATGGTTCCTCACTGTTCTGGGTGCCTAGAGAACCATGGTCTAAGTAGGGCACCCAAGATTCATTTGGCTCCCACATGAACAAAGCTTCAAGATTCTGCAGGTGGCAGCACACAGCACCAGGTGGAGCCTGTTGGAGGAAGTCCAGCAGAGTGTGACACAAAGGAAGAGGGTGTGGATCTACAGGCAGAGCAAAGTAGTGCTCATGTATCCAAGTCTGGGTCACAGAGAGACAGTGCAGAGGGAGCATCAGCAGATCCATGGAGAGAGGGGCCAAGCCCTAGTCTCATCGGAGAACATGAGATGAGAGAGACTCTTGAATGGGAGGTGTCGACCTCCACACCCAGTGAAGAGTGGATAGTCTCAGGAGTGAGGACAACTGCTCACTCCTGCGCTCAGATCCTCAGCGAGAAAGAGGATGAGGGGGAACCTATGTGGTGTTATGAAGAAGGTACTGGTCCATAGCCTCGGGCTCTTGCCTTGGAGGAGCAAACAGAAGGAGAGATTGGTGACTCCACAGCCCTGTCTCCACAAGGAAGAGTCAAAGATCCATTTTACATTGCATTGAGTATGAGTAGCTGGCAGAACCAGGACTGGCCACCCCCAAGCCAGGCCAGAGGTCTAAAGTTTACCAAGTGTAGTAAAGAGGAAAGACTGGTTCGTAGGAAGGCGAATGAGATGTATGGGATATCCTTTCCTACCTATCCTTGGAGAGTCTGGAAGGAGATTGAAAGAAACAGGAAATCCTGGGTAGTAGAAGAAGCAACAAAGCATGTGCATTCAGGTGCAGGTCGGTATGTCCGAGGCAGAGTGTTCAAAGAAATAATTTAAACAATGGAAAGTGGGCAGGACACTATTCATAGACACTGTTCGGATCGTGCATGGAGAGGGCCATGAAACCTTCTACAATGTGAATTATGAGCACTCAAACATGGTACTAATTCTTGCACCTGACACATTGTGTTACTTTCCTCAATGCAACCAACTTCCTGAGAATGTGTTCATACCTACCAAGCGGAAAGCAGAGCAGTGGTAGCCAGCACTGCCATCCAGCCGTTGACATACCTATGTTGTTCTGCCAGATGGCATTCCAGGACCCAGGTGCCCCGGATTCATCAGCCCTGCAGTGTGCCTTCCAGATTCCATCACCTGGCCTTCCAGATGACTTCATATCCAGAGAGGACACCAGCCCAGCTAATATTCTTCAGGTGAAGCTACCTGTGTCTGAAAGCTGCAATACTGAACTTAGGATCTGCAAGAAAGCAAGTCGTGCTCACAGCAGAGGGAGGTGAACCTTACTTTACAATTTACAATTGTTCTTTGGTTTCTAGCAGATTCATCAAAAAAGCTAATATTCTTCAGGTGGAGGCTACTTCTAACTAAAAGGTGAAATAAGGAACTTAGAATTATCAGGAAAGACAGTCTTGCTCTCAGCAGAGGGAGGTGTACCTTACTTTACTTGTTACAATTGTTATTATTGTTTTTGGTGCAGGGACTTGCAATACTGCTTTGCAGATTGGGAGTTTAAACCCAGAGGGATTGAAATACGGTTTACTGTGTCTGTCCTTGTGCACAGCTGACTTGTTTTGGGGCTGATTGCTTTCAGAGCACAAATCACCAAGCTGTGTTGGGGCTGGGGAGGTTTACCTGTATCTGACTCGGATGTTTCTATTTTTCTCTGTTTGATTAGCAGGGTATTTTCTCTGTCAAATTGTCGTGTAGGGCATCTTGCTGGCAGGAAGGTCAACACTCATCTAAGCGGTGGACCAGAGCTTTTAGCTGATTGTTTCTTGAAGGCACAGTTTAGGCCTAAACCCCACCCACCCCTCATCCCTGCTAACATTTCCTTTATGCCTGGTGTTCTGACATCATTTCCTCAAGAGGGCAAGGTGCATAATACTGTCATATCCTTTCTAGCACACTGCACTGACAATATAAGCATACACATTGCATAATATTTATATGTAATAAAACAATCACATACAAAAAAAAAATAAACAGGATAAACAAGAAGGTAGGCAGACATGTGAAGAGTAGTGTAATGTAATGGCTGTGGGGCAGCAGTCTTCTGGGAATCTTTCTGGAGGCTGAGATGCTGCCCTATTTGCAGACAACTCTCTGCCCTGAGGAATGAGGTTGCCCATCTTCAGGCCACACTGGACAGTAGTAAGGGAATCTCCCCCATCCAGTGAGCACCAGAGCCACCACCACTACCTCAGAGGTTGTGAAGAAAGCACAGCAGTTGGACCACAGTGGGCTCGGGGGGGTGAGGGTGGTGGAACAGAGGCACACCCAGTCAATTGTACCACTCCACAATCCATACACCATTCTGATGGAGCATAGTTCCCCTATGGATGCATCCACAGAGGAGACTAAGGAGGTTGTGAACAACTGTCACAATGGAGCCCCACAGGAAGAAGGGAGAGGACACCACAGGGAAAGGAAGCAGCTCCTGGTGGGAGACTCAATCATTAGGAGGATAGAACTGGGGGGAGCAGGGAAAACTGAAGTAAGGTGCCTACCTGGTGCCATGGCTTGGTGGGACAGAAGCGCATCCTCAGCATCACGAGAACAGCTGCACAGGAGACTGATTTGGACATCATTGTCCACCTAGGGACAAATGACTTGACACAACATGAGATTAGAGCAGTGCAGGAGGAGTTTGTGGAGTTGGGGAGGGGCCTAAGGCAAGTAGCACACACAGTATCCTTCTCGGAGGTGCTGCCTGTCTATGGCAAGGGTGAGGTGAGGGTACTTCACACCATTCAATTCAATGGATGGTTAAAACAATGGTGCAGAGCACAGGGGTTTGGCTTCATTGAGGACTGGGGTTCCACCTGGAGGGATACCAGCCTGTACTGGCAGGATGGTCTGCATCTGTCCAGGAAGGGAACAAGTCTTCTGGGCAATTGGTTCATTGGCAAGCTTTTAAAGTAGTCAAGGGGGGAAGCACTGATACGCAACAGGGAATTCCCAGCCTCCCCCTACAAAACAGGGTACTAAATGAGGGAAAGACCAAGGTACAAAGGTCAGTAGGGAGCAGGACAGGGGTGAATGGAGAAAGCAAAGTCAGTGAGGACAGGGATAGTGCTACAAGAGGTAAAGCCATTAAAAATGGAGAGCAATGAGTACTAATGCCCATAGTCTGGGTAACAAGCTTCCTGAATTAGTGGCCTTGATGGAGGAGGAACATCTGGATATCGTGACAGTCACAGAAACATGGTACACACAGAACTATGACTGGGATATAAACATACCAGGATACACTATCTACAAGAGGGACAGAGAGGGTAAAAGAGGAGGAGGAGGATTAGCTTTCTACATAAGGGAAGGAATCTAAGCTACAAAACAAAAGGGTAAACAAGGAGGAGAGGAAGTACTGTGGGTCAATTTGGAGACAGGCAATGGCACCACAATCCGCACAGGGGTTGTATACAGACCTCTATCTCAGGGGGAGGACATGGACAAGAAAATGAAAGGAAGTATTCTTAGAATGGCAGAAAAAGGGGAGATATTGCTGATGGGGGATCTGAATATGCCAGATGTTAATTGGAGTATATTTGCAGCAGCCACTTCTAAGAGTGGGGTCATTCCAGATGCCGTACAGGGGACATGCTTTGGACAACTAGTATTGGAACCCACTCGAGAGGGAGTAATCTTAGACCTGGTACTCTCAAATGGAGATGGAGAAAGGATCACAGATTTAGAAGTGGGTAGCCATCTGGGAACTAGTGACCATCGAACTGTATGGTTCACAATAAACACAGCAGTAGAGTCAAGCCATACAAAGGTAAAGGTACTAAACTTCAGGAGGGCTGACTTTGCCAAAATGGGTGAGTGCCTAAGGAATGCACTAGCAAATGGGCAGGAAGGAGGGGTGGAAGAAAAAGGGAAATAATCAAAACTGCCATCACAGCAGCAACAAGCCTTTGTGTGAAGCAAATAAACAAAACAAAATGATGTAAGAAACCACTATGGTCCCCAAAAGAGGTGGCAGGGAAGGTTAGGGAGAAAAAGAAAGCATTCAGGAAGTACAAGGAATCACAGAAGGAGCAGGACAGAGAATTGTATCAGTTAAAGCAAAAGGAAGCTGGGAAGGCAGTCAGAACAGCAAAGGCCCAAACCAAGGAAAAGACAGCCAACACAGTTAAGAAGGGGGATATAACCTTTTATAAGTACATCAGGGAGTGAAGGAAGACCAAGGGAGGGATAGTGAGGCTTAATAAAGGAGAGGGGGTGGGCAGATGGTGACTGTGAAAAGGCAGAGATACTAAACAAATATGTTTGCTCAGTATTCACAAATGAAGTGGGGGAGGTACCTAAACCAAACAACAGAAACACTCTGGATACAGAAGTTGATACCAGCCCATTTACAGAAGAAAGGGTTCTGAAAGAACTCTTAAAACTGAAGGTGGACAAAGCAATGGGGCCTGATGGGATTCATCCCAGAATTCTAAAAGAACTAAGGGTAGAACTAGTGGCACCACTGACTACCCTCTTTAACAAATCATGGGAGGATGGCGTGGTAACTGAGGACTGGAGGAGGGCAGATGTGATTCAGCTTCACAAAAGTGGAAGTAGAGCAGAAGCAGGCAACTACAGACCTGTTAGTTTAACCTCAGTGATGGGGAAAATGATGGAATCACTTCTGAAGAAAAGAATTGTCGAGTACCTAGAGGGAAAGAGAGGCACAGGACCCAAAGCAGCATGGATTCACAGCAGGAAGGTCGTGTCAGATGAATCTAATCGATTTCTTCGATTGGGTGACCAAAGCAGTAGATCAGGGAGGGGCTGTGAACATGGCCTACCTAGGCTTTAGCAAGGCATTTGACACAGTCCCACACAAAAGATTAATATACAAGTTAGCCAGCCTGGGAGTGGGTCCCAAGATGGTAGCTTGGGAAAAGAACTGGCTGGAGAACAGGACACAGAGGGTAATAGTAAATTAAGTCCACTCTGAAGAAAGGGATGGGGTTACTAGTGGGGTACCGCAGGGGTCAGTACTAGGACTGGTCCTCTTCAATGTCTTTATAAGCGACATTGCAGAGGGACTGGAAGGAAAAGTATGTCTCTTTGCAGATGAAACAAAGATCTGCAACAGAGTTGATACACAAGGTGGGGTGGAAAGGATGAGAAGGGACTTGGCAAGGTTGGAGGAATGGTAAAATGTGTCAGCTTAGATTCAATGCTAAGAAGTGCAGGTAATGCACCTGGGGAAAAAAACCTAGGAAGAGTACACAATGGGGGTGAGATACTAACAACAACAAAAATGGAAAGGGACCTGGGGTAGTCATATCAGATGACCTAAAGGTGGGCAAGCAATGAGAGGGCAGTAAGGAGGGCTGGGGGATACTGGGATGCATAGGGAGAGGCATCAGTACTAAAAAGCAGGAAGTTGTTATCTCTCTGTACAGACAGCTGGTGAGACCCCATCTGGAGTACTGTGTGCAGTTCTGGAGACCCAGTCTCCGTAAAGACATAAACAGGATGGAGGCGGTCCAGAAGAGGGCAACTAAAATGGTGCAAGGTCTGCACTGGAAGATATATGAAGAGAGACTTAAGAAGTTTAATATGTATAGCCTCGAGGAAAGGAGGGAGGGCGGGGACATGATAGAAACTTTCCAGTACCTCAAGGGAATCAACAAAGTCCAAGAGGGTAGCATCTTTCAGAAAAAGAGGTGTACAAGAACAAGGGGGCACAATTTGAAGATGGGAGGGCAGCTCAGAGGTAATATAAGGAAGTATTTTTTCACAGAGAGGGTTGTAGATGCATGGAACAGCCTTCCGGAGGAGGTTGTGGAATCAAAAACAGTGGTGGAATTCAAGCATGCATGGGACAGTCATAAGGCAATTCTAGGGGGTTGGGGTAGGAAGAAGTAGGTTGTTGGTTAACTAGGACCTGCAGCTTATCCATTAGGTAGGGAAATGGGCAGATTGGGTGCACCAAGCGGTCCTTATCAGCCATCAAATTCTATGTTTCTATATCCTGGTTCATTGCCTGGGATTTCAGATGACTTCAGACCAGCTGTTCTTTCCTGTTGCAAGGTTCCATCTCCTAGATGACATCCACCCAGCAGTTTCCAGAAGTGCCATCTTGTCATTTCTGGAAGATGTCCGCCCAGCTATATCCGAAGAATGCTGCCAGGGACAGTCTTTGGCTGGAAATCCAGGTGCCGTATCATTTTCGTTCTTCAAGGGACTGATAAGTCCAGACTTTTCCATCTTAATGGCATTGCAGTACACATCCTACACCTACCAGACATCAGACTGTTTGAACTGTCCTCAAAGACTCTCCCCTTCGGGACTACAGTCCTACAAGAACTGTGCTTCACCGGGCTCCTGCCCAGGAGAGACTCTTTCTTGGACTTGCCTTCAGGCACTGTTGTCACTAGATGGGACAATTTAGGGTGTTCCATCCCCAAAAAGTGTATTGCAAATAATGTTAATGTTTTTCTACTGTTTTCTACAGTTTCTACTGTTTTTCTACTTTTCTAAAAATATTTGTTTGGGATTCTCCAGTGTTTTGAAGGTAGGGGTTAGATAGTTACTGCATTTCCATTTAGATTAGGGGTTGTTTTTGTCTTTTCTCTTGCTGGTGATCCTGACGAAGACAAGAAGAGAAGACAAGAAGAGGAGTGAGGGACTCCTTGGAATTCCTCTTGTGTTTTAAAGTAGTTGTGTTTAAAGTGTGGTGTTGTTGTTAACTGTGTTAACTTTTCCTTTCACAGGTATGGTTGTGGGGGAGTGCGGGAGTAATACTTAAAGTGTAGTGGTAGCTCCTTTGTTTTGGTTGCAGGTGTCCAGGGATGGGGAGATGTTCTCCTGTGTTTTTTGTGTAGTTTGGGTTCTGGTCAGATAGGTTTTCCCTACAGGGCAAGAAGGGATAGACAGGCTGTGGTCCTGACCAGCTGGAGGGGCCACAGTACTGATCTATTAGGGCTATGCTCTGGACAATTCTTCCAGGGCCACTAGGTAACCATAGCAAGATCATAGAGTAGAGGCTGATGCATCAGCCGATGGCCTCTGGGCTCTTAGTGTTTGTTGCCTGCCTGTGCCTAGCACATGGTAGGAGAGGTCCTGATCACCCCTCTCCATAGGTAGCACATAGGGTAGGATGTCCTGGGCCGGGTAAGTAATGACTGCGGACAGTCATTTTCCTGGCCGCAGGTGGGTGTAACCCCCTTGTTCCCTGGGGTTACTAGAATCCCATTTAGAATCAGTAACAGGCAGGGAAAGGTAGCTTGTGAGACACCAGTTAAATGGGTTTCACACTGTCTCTCTCTGTCCTCAGTCTCAGCTGAACTGGAGGGATGACATCACCATAGAATTCTCGCAGCAGCATAAGCCACATTGGAATGCTGACTGCAGGGGTTAGCTGTAGAACATTGGGGAATTCAAGTCAGTTCTGCAGTGGAGAGTGAGAGAGTAAGAGGTGTGCTGCAGTTGACAGCCCCTTAGAGCCTAGCTCTGATTTAGAGCTACATCAGAAGTGGGTTGTGTGTTCTTACCCTAGAGAGGAACACAGAAGAGACCAGAAGGAAGTGGTAGAGACTGGTCCAAGTGTTGTTTCAGTGCCCCATCCCCGGAGGGATGGGGGGAATTCCAGCATTTCAGGGGTAATCCCCTGGCCCTGTCTGGAAAGGGAAAAGCTGCCTGAAAATGGGAAGTGTACTGAGAGCCAGAGAATTTGTTTGTTTCCTTTGAAAGAAGCCCTGGGGTACCTGCATACCACGGTGAGTCTGCTCTGATACAGACCCCATGTTCCCCAAGACAGAGTTATGTAAAAGTATCTGCCTACTGTGGGGTCAGGAGAAGGCTTGCCAAGTACAGTGCTTTTAATTTGTGTATGGCTTGGAAGCATCTGAAACAGTGGGGGTCTTGGGTATGGACATAGCCACTTACAGAACTTTTTTAAATCAGTACACCACCTGAATAAAGTGTAGAATGTTAAACGTGACAAACATTTTGAGATGGCATCTACAACCAGTAGTTTCAAAGAAAGGTGTTGTTCCAAATGAATGGCCAGATATAGATTTGGGAGCAAGAGGTGGGAGGCCCCCATCTGGAGTAACCAGGTTTACCTCTACGGGTTCAGTTTGGGCACCTATAGCTTTCTCCCAGGCACTTGGCCAGTGGCTGCAGAAGGTACCCAGATGTGGGATTAAGGATGATTCTCCCTTTAGAGCTAGAAAGTGCTCATGGGTGGTTTAGGGAGCCACCATCAAACTCCTTGCTATATGGAAAAGTGTCAAAGGACTGGCTGGGGTGTCATGTCAAAGAAGCAAAGTAGAAGAGTACCAGTTCGGGCTGTGTGAGCCCAAAGTAGTTCAGAACCTGACGGTGTTCGTGTAGTGAAGAAGATGTGTTCTGACCTCTGTAATCTGCATTACCAGCAAGTGTAGCCCTGTGGGGGTCCATCTTTGTTTCGTTATTCCTGTGTTGATGTGAATAAAAGCCACACTCTAGAATCCCATTCCTGGTTTGGACATTTCAGTTATTGTTTCTTGTGTCCGGAGTTACTTGGGCACCATTGACCAGAAGTACAAACCTAGCAAATGTTTTCTCCCCAAATCTAGGGAAGGGTTACAACTATCTCCGCTACCTCATTGGAAAACCATAATAGCCTTCTCTTCCTTTTCCCCTTGCTAACCTGCTTAATGCATAATTCTGTTGGTCTTGTAATCCTTGTTTTATTTATTGCCCACTGTTCCTCCACCCCTGATTCCCTCCCCATTCCCATTAGTGCCTCTTTCAAGAATGTCCCCATTTTCCCAATGTCTGCTCTCCTAAAATCCAGGATATGTGTTTTTGTGCGGTTGGTTCTGCTCTTTCTGTGATTTCAAACCACAGTGACTGGTGACCACTGTCCCCCAGGTGCTCCCCCACTGCTATCCCTAGCACACTGTCTCCGTTTGACAGCATGAGGTCCAGTATTACCTTCTGCCGAGTTGGTTCCATGACCAGTTGCTTAAGGAAGGCACCTTGAAAGGAGTCCAGGATAAATCTGCTCCTGGTTGATGCTGCTGCTGCTGGGAGGTGTCAGTCCACATCTGGAATATTGAAGTCTCCAACCAGCAACACCTCCCCCTTATCCGCCATCCTTTGGATGGCTAGCATTAACTCCTTATCTGTCACCTCTTCCTGGGGTGGTGTTCTATAGACCACTCCTGTGTGGATGGCTGACCTCATTTTCCTTTCTAACTTAACCCACAGTATCTCTCCCTCATTTTGTTCCTCTGGGATCTATGTGGCCTTTATGCTATCTTTCTCATAAAGTGCCACTCCTCCTTCTTTCTTGCCTACCCTGTCTCCTCTGAATATGTTGCAGCTGGGTATGGCCATCTCTGAGTCAAGGTTATCATTACACCAGGTCTCTATGAATTGATGGCCACAATGTCCAGGTCTAACTGTGCCATGGCAGTCTTCAGATCCTCCATCTTTTTGCAAAGGTTCCTGGCACTGGCGCACATGACTTTCCATGATGTGAACTCCCTGGACTGTTTAGCTGTTCTACTCCAGCCCCCTCCCTGGTTGTTCTTTATCCCCTGGTCCTCCCTACTGTCTGCCCTTCTGTTGAATTTTGCCCCCTTTCTGCCTATCCACCCCTTGGGTGCCTATCTCCATCTTTTGCACACTGCTTTGTAGAGTTTTCTCCTCCTCATGTTCACTGGTTCCATGGCTAACTGTGCAGAGTGGGCAGTTAGATACCCTTCTTGCTGGCCTGCCACTCCCCCTTGGCTAGTTTAAATGCTTGTCCATGTAGCATTTAAACTTATCACTGAGTGCTTGGATTCCCCTCCAGGTTGGGTGTAAGCCGTCAGGCTTGAACAAGCCCCAATCCTTCCAAGTGGGTACCCAGTCACCAATGAATCCAAACACTTGCTCACAGCACCAGTTCTTCAGCTATATGTTTAAGTTCCTGGTGCTTGCATCCCTATGCTCTCCCATGACTCTCACAGGTAGTACTTCTGACAAGGTGACAGATGTAGCTACTTGCTTGAGGCCCCTCCCCTATTTTCTAAACTCTTCCTGAATTTCCTTAGGCTCCCCCGTTTGCCTGGTCATTAGTACTTAGGTGAATAATGACATCTAGCTCACCCTCCTGTTTTGCCTTCCTGGTGATCCCCAGGATCTTACTCCAATCCTTCCATGCCATGGCACCTGGTAAGCACCTCACCTCCCTGTCCTCCCCTCATGTGTTCCTAGCTGGATCCCTCTTATGATAGAGTCCCCCACCAGGATTCACTTCCTCCTCCTCTGTGGTCCACTGCTCTCCCCACTAAGGTCACCTCCTCAGTTGACCTCCATATCATTCCCTTCCACTTCTCTGGGTGCCTCTGCTTGGTTGTCACTATTTGCCAGTACAGCATATGAGTTCTGGAGTAGAACAGGATTTGAGATGTGCCTCTGCCTGACTTCCTTAACCCTCCCCAAGCCTAAAAAATGAGTCAAAACACTTGCTGTGCCAAGGGTGGGCTTCTTCCCCCTTATTCCCCTCCTACTCCACTCCTGCAATTCCCTGTGCTCGGCTCCTATTATGCTAAAGAGATTCACCAAGTTAAATGTACAGAGATTTGCACCACACTTTTTGGTGCCTTGCCTCCCCAAAATGCTGCTGATGTACATCTGCCATAAAAATCTGCAATAGTTTTCAAGTGAAATCTCTCATAAAATTTCCTCTGCCAGGTTTCTGTTAATTCCCAGCCTATAGCTCCTCCCCAGATCTGTCCCTGCACTTAGGCAAGTTATGACATGAACCCTGGGAGGGCATGGAGGCATGCTCCATTGTAGTCTATGGGGGCAACTTTAACAAGATTTTTTTATATATCACAGTGACCATTTGGTGATTAATCAAGGGAACCAGGTGACTAGCAAGGGTCTTGGCAGTTGCCCAATGCCCTTTATTAATCACCAAATGGTCACTGTGATATATAAAAATCTTGTTAAAGTTGCTCCCCATAGACTATAATGGAGAGTGCCCTCGTACTCTCCTTGGGTTAACGTCATAACCTGGCTGAGTGCAGGGACAGATCGGGGGTGGAGCTATAGACCAGAAACTAACAGAGACCTGGTGGGTGAAATTTTACAAGTGATTTCACTTGAAAACTATTGCAAACTTTTATGACAGATGTACATCAGCGGCAATTTTGGGAGGTAAGGCACCGAAATGTGTGGGGCACAGCGTTATCTCAGTGAGTCTGTTTAACATCCTCTGAACACTAGATCTTGTGCCATGAACACCATTAAAAAGTTGAAATTGCTTTGTTAGTGCCATTACATTACATGTATTTAGAATTTTCATAAAGGTAGTGAGAGGCAGAAATTGGACACAGGCTTCCATGGGCATCCATCCAATGTGAGCTTAAAGATCACAGTGGTGTATTCTCCTTTTCATATTACAAACAAAACAACCAACAGCATTAGACAAGACACTAACTCTGTTTAAACTTGAATCTTTAATTAAACTATAAATGAGCAAACTATAGTCCACAAGAGAAAGAGAGAAGAACATGTTTTGGGAGGTTATTTTCCAAATATCAACAGACAAGCAATTTCTAACCTTGGATAACACAGACAATCTTGGATAAGATATTTTTGACAGACACATAATGTGATGTAAAACTGAGAGAAATCCAAGATAATACCTCAATATTTAAATTTATAAACTGATTCAATAACCTTAGAATCAATTACCCTGATCTCCAGGGTCAGACCTCTGCAACCCTCTTTAATAGATCTCTTAAAAAGCATGCACTTTGCATTTTTGGCATTAAGTAATGATTTATTCTTACGCAGCCAGTTTTGAACTGCCAGAAAGTCAGTTTGTAAATTTGAATTAAAGGCATGGAGGCCTGTACCTAGGTCTGAACCTTTGGAGAACAGGACAATATCATCAGCTTAAAGCGAAACAGAAGATTTTTTTACACATTCTGCCAGGTCATTAATATAGATACCAAACAGCAATGAGCCAATTAGTATTGACCCCTGTAGAACTTCACTTGAGGCAGGTCTTAATGTAGAAAACAGTGAAAAAAGTTTTACTGGTCTTTTTTTTTGGTTCCCAAAGTAGCCAGACGAGCACGCTTTAACATTGTTGGAAACTTTGGTCAGCAAATGACCATGGTCCACAGGATGAAAAGCCTTGAATAAATCCAAGAACATGGTAACTCCAATACCCCCTTGTCCAAGGCCTCAACCAGAAACTCAGTCAGAACCAAAAGAGAAGTCTAGGTGCTGCAGTCAGCCCAAACGCCATGTTTTGCATGAGATAAGAGACTACAAGTCCTACAGATACCCAGTCACTTGATCAAAACTCTCCTCTTGAGGACCTCAGACAGAGGATATAGGAGGGAAATGGGATGATAATTGTTCAACATAGTTGCATTTCCCCTTTGGGATAGGGACCAAGATTGCCTGCCTCCAGATATCAGGATACTCCCCAGAATGCAAGGAGAGAAAGAAAATAGAATGCTTAATGTGTAAGTCATGATATTGGTAACTAATTTAAGGATTTCATCTAAATCAAACCAACAATGGATTTGGAAGATAACTTATCCATATGTTTTTAAAGCAGAAATTGAGACCTTTAAAATAAAAAGTTTATCTGTGGGTTTTGCCTAAAGCATCCCAATTAATTATTCTCTTAGCTTCAGATATGAGTGTGTTAACACCAGGTGGCAAAAATCTAGAGACATATCAAAAAAGTTATTAAAAAGGTAAATACACATACACATTTAAATAATGTATTATGCCCTGAGCTGTTTTGAAGAACCTAACTGTTTGAGATTTGTTTTGCTTCGTTTTTTTTATTTAAAAGGTTGTTTATAGATGCCCAAGAATTTCTGGAGCTAGAGAAATTAGTCCTTTGTTTTTCCAAATAGTAAGAGACTTTTGCTTTCCTAATCAAGTATTTGCACCACTTTCTCAGTTCTCTGTATGCACATAAAGAATTTAAATCATTGCCTTTTTAATACTCACTAAATGCTGCATACCTCTTTGCCCTTAATTCTTGGACCTCTGAGGTAATCCAATTTTGGGTGTTCCTTTGGTCCATTAATTTTCTCGTGGGTAGCAATTTATCAGAAACAGAGTTAAACTCTGAAATAAAACAAAGAAATCCAAAGCTACACTAATAATGCAAATAAAGTCCATTAAGGAACAATTAACTTTATCTTGTTCTTCTCTAAAAATGTCTGCTTGAAAAATGTTTACAGTAGATAACCTGTCTCAATATAAAATTAGGAACTTTTTTCCTTCTGGCATACCCTAAACAATACTCCAGACAATTGTCACTTATTGAGTGAGACAGGGTGCCAAAACTACACACCCTGACAACTCTAGTGACCATTATACAGTCTAAAGTGGAAAGTTTCCTTGACTTATGATTGAACCTAGTTGATGTAATCCCAAGTCACAAATTATATGTCTGTGTTTAACATCTTTATCTAAGCAATTCATTATTATTCTTATGTAACCCCCCCCCCACACACACACACACAGGGTGTGCTCTTTTGTGAACAATTTCTCAGGTTCTTATTTGGGCCTGCAATCAAATAATTAATTTGTCTCTGTCCACCAGTGGGGACTACACAGTTTGTAGGTCACCATGAGTGGCAGAGATATAAATTTGAGGGTTTGGGCATGAGGAGAAGACCCACGGTGGAGTTTGGTAGAGGACATGGGGAAGAAAGCAGGAGCAGTGATGACTGCCTGCTCTCAATCAGAGCTGTGGTTTTTGGTGGGAGGCCTGGGCAAATTAAGGCAGTGAATGATGTGGCAGCAGCCATTAGGTGGGTTGGGGTTGACTTGATAAATGCCCCTTTTCCATGTCTCCCCCTTGACCATGCCAACCTTATGCCAGGGGAAGGGCAAGAAGAGAACCTTTGGGACAGGAACTAGCCATGGGAGAGTGGGCTATAGGCATATCTTGAGAGAGAAGAGAGACCACTGAGAGAGGATGGAGTGCTGGAACAGTGGGACTAGTGGCAGATTTGGAACAATAGGCCAACCCAGTTGTGGCAGCTCCATGGGTGCTTGTGGGATTCGATCTGTGATATGAAGAATTAAAGAGAAGGTCAACCTGGTTATGACTGTGAGTGTGGGGACATTAACCTCAAAGTCTGCGAGGGGAGTCACCTGCGCCAATTCCTTGAGGTGTCCTACAGGAAATGGGGGAGAAGAGATGTAGCCCCTAGTTGAGACAGCTATATCATTGGATCCATCCTGAAGTCATAAAGGGAGAGATGAGGGAAAGAGTGAATAGCTGCTGCCACCTGTTTAGAGGGTCACTTCGGCCCTGAAATAAAGCTGCTCAGATTTGTTTAGTGGCCTCCATGGCCCAGGAGAAATGTGTCCAGAACTTTGGTTGGGGGTTAACTCGGCCACATTATAATCACTGCTTACTTATACCCCTCTGAAATGTGACCTCCATGGACTAGAAGTTAGGACTGTTTAAATGGCACCATGAGTGTTGTTATTAATTAAATGGGATCCCCTGTCTGAAGTTATTGCTGTTGTGAACTTCCATTATTTCAACTGAAACTGTTTGTTATTTATCCTAAAAGACTTGTTGCAGCCCAGCACCAGAAGATGGCACCCCCTCATCATGCCAGTGGATCCATTTCAGTGCAGCCATCCCGATAAGAAAAATAATTCAGATCAATACTGTGTTTCTGCTGTTGTAGCACCCCTCCCCATATGTACCATATGGTATACCCCTAGACAATGAGGATGTGGGCTTACACTTATATTGATTATAAATCTTGGTAAGAGATGCTAAGCCCAAATCATAATGGCCTGGGGGAAAAACAATACATTCGAACTGTGAGTCTCTGGACACCTCCAAATAAAATCCCAACTTTTTGCAAGGATCATCATCTGAAGAGTAACCCAAGAAGTTGGCTGTCAATGAATCCTTAACAAAAACCCTCTTGTTTGCCCACGTAATTCTTCCAAAAACAGTTGTAGTTATTTAACGGAGTAAAACTACTCTTCATAGCTGGTCTTAACCAAGTTTCATAAAATGTAATAACATCCAAGTTATAGTTGTAAAGCCAAGCCGCTGCTTCATCTTTTTTTTTTTTTTATAGGTACCAAAATGCAAACAATAAAATAGACAAAAGAGATCAATCCTTTCTGGGGCATTGGAAAAGTAGTTGATTTAGTACTGTCCAGCAGACCTGGCTCAGAGGAGATATTAGCAGATAATAATAGCAACAGAAGAATAAGTTGCCCATTTTTACCTCTATGAGTTAAACTTTTAAAAATATTGCTAGCAGACTTGAAGGAGCAAACTGCTAATTTGCTATTAACAACATACTGTAAATATGCAAAAAAAATAATCAATCTTTAGCCATAATGAAAATTGAAAATAAGCATTAAAACTAGATAACTAATGTCTAGAGAGTATTTGTAGAAATATTGACTAAAAGAAACACGATCAGTACTGCTTGTTCCAGCCATAGTTAAATTAGCACATAAAGAATGAAAACAGGTATTTTCAGAAACATTGGGCTCAGTTTTCAACTGGCCCTTAGAGGTTCACCCATGACAGTCTGCAGTTGAGAAGAGCAATGTTCTTTAGGGCACCAGCATGATACCATGCAGAATAAGAGCTCAAACCATTGCACACATATATAAGGACATCGCAAGTGAATTACAACAACATACTCAGAAAATCACAGCCCAAAACTAGAAATAAAAACCAAGCACCCCACAGAACAGAGCAGCACCATAAAGTTGAACCTACATGTTGCAGGGGGCCTTACCCTGCACACACCTGCCCCCCCGCAGCACCCAAATAATTATAAAACAACTCCAGGTCTGAGCTGTAGTGAACCTATAGTAAAGTACAAGGCAAGTGAAGTGAAAGTCAGGGTGCATAATGGTGGTGAGGACACACCTAATACAATCTACCAGAACCAGACACCACTGACAAGCACCATAGGATGCACCTGCAACACTTGAGAAATTGGTGGCAAAGGTACTGATTAAACCAACAAGAAATATTGGAAAGAGTAAAGGAGAGACTATACGTAGGATTTAAGCAAATAGAACTAAGCAGATATAAACAATAAAGGCTGAGCAAATGGTTCACCCTAAGTAAAAGAGAATGTAAAACTGAATCATATTTACATATTATAAAACACCCACAGAGAAGGAAACTTCTTACAAAATGGTGATTTGAATACTGTGACAGCAATAGACTGAGACATGCATTCAATAATGACTCAATAAAACCAGTCTGCAAATGTCAGAGAGGGGAGGACTACATAGTTCATCTTTTGGTCCTATGTCCATTGTACAACAAAGCAAGACAAAATACACTGGGAAATATTCTGGGCAAGCTACAGTATGAACCATACTACTTAGTAACCTACTTATTAAAATCAACATCATTGGCAGTCTTGGAAGCAATCATTTCATTTACAAAGATTGTTGAAAAGGAAAAATTACATATCATAAGTAATATGGAAAACTAGAAATGTTATGTCTACATGACTATTAATTAAAAGAGTTATATGCAAAGTAACTAAACTATCAACTATGATATAACATTATCACTGAAACATGACAATACTTTTATGGGAAAGAAGCTTATCATATATGAACAGAAGATTTTATATGAACATAGTTATTATAATAATATTGAATATGTTTTATCTTTTAAAAAAGTATAATGATATTGTGAATTGTCTATTTCTCTTGTACATACTTGAAATTTTATCACTGAAAAGATATAACTTGTCAATCAATAAACCTGAACCTGAACACCTGAGACTATTGTGACTTGTGTACTTCTCTTGTACATACTTGAAATTTTATCATTGAAAAGACATAACTTGTCAATCAATAAACCTGAACCTGAACACCTGAGACTTGCAGCACTCTAAAGATGAATAGCTGTCACAACATGCAACTGTCACCACGTCAAACTAACACAGCTTATTAAACACCAACACTACCCAATGTCTGATGCTCCAGTACTGTTGCCCACATTATGGCACCCAAATGATGGTGCCTTAGCAATGGTATACCATTTATAGTAAGTAAGTAAGTAATTAAGTAAGTAAGTAAGTAATTATTGACGACGGTTTGACCCTAAAATCGCAGGTGTCATCCGTTGTCAAATCTTCCTTTTACCATCTTAGGAATATCACCTGGGTGAAACACCTAGTTCCTCTGGCTGACCTTCCTATACTGGTCCATGCCTTTGTGACCTCTCGCCTTGATTACTGCAATGCCCTATACCTAGGGCTACCGGGGGTTGATATCCGCCGCTTGCAGCTGGTGCAGAACGCAGCAGCCAGGCTTTTGACTGGGACATCTAGAAACAGTCATATTATGCCTGTGCTGCACGGACTGCACTGGTTGCCAGTTCAGTGGTGGATCACCTTCAAGGTCGGCTTACTGGCCTATAAAGCCCTACATGAACAGGGACCATGGTACCTGCAAGATCTCCTCATTCCCTACTGTCCCTCTTTCTCACTCCGATCCACCAATGAGGGATTGCTAGAGATTCCCAGGGTATGTTTAAAAACATCTGGGGCATGGGCATTTTTTTACGCTGCCCCGACCCTGTGGAATTCTCTACCTCATCGGATACGTAGCTGCCTGACCATCGAGAGTTTTAAGTCAGAGTTAAAAACCTATTTATTCCAAAAAGCATAGGAAGAGTGATTTTATTGTGATTTTATTGTGAATTTTACTGTGATTTTTATTATTTATTGTTATTCTTCTCATAATTTGTAAATCTTAATGTTTGCTAAATTGTGCAGCGCTTTGGTTTTGAAAAGCGCTTAAAAATGAAAATTTACTTACTTACTATACCGTTTATGAACACAAAGGCACTGAAAGGGTTCATGGTAAAATGAGAGACTGCCCAGAAAACTCCTAAGCCTCCCCCATTGGCCAGAGTACTTGGCCTAAACTGGATAAGATGCTTGATAACCGTCACACTGCGCATACCTCTAAGGGAGCATCCCAATGTGTCCAAACCAGCCTATCCCCACACACACACACACTAGGAGGAGGTACCTCCACCCCAGGGCCACCCACCTTCTCCATGGCATATCCATAGGACTTCTACCTATTCTGAGCCACTGCAGACTCATCCAAATAGAAAAAAACAATGTTGTTGAGGCAAGAGGATGCTTAGGTTGCCTTCCAGGACAAAGAAGGTTATAGGGCTGGGGATGTCAAACTCTTTTCATTTCAGATCTTCCACCTCCTCTTGGACACCATGGTATAGAATAGTACCATCTGAGTAATGGACTCTAAGCTGGGCTGGGAAGGTCATCCAAAATTTGAGACCTGTGGTGCACAAAATGTTAAAGACAAGGATTTTATGCCATCCTCTGGGTGTGAATTTCCAGGGCATAATGTTGGTCAAAATAAAGCCTGTGTTCACTCCACTGAATAACCTTTTTCACCCAAGCAGCAGAGAGAACTCAGTCTTTGGTCTGGTAGCTGAGGAGTCTCATAACAATGGAGTGTGGCTCAGCACCTGTTGCTGGTTTAGGGCACAGAGATGGGTGAATTCTTTCAATCTGAAGGGATTCCTCAAGTAGGAAAGTTCAGCTGTTCTTTCATTTTTTTACAAATCCCAAAATATGAGAGCCTTCAGCACCTTTGGGCAGCCCATATAGTCTCAAGTTTTTGAGGTGGATCTGGCCCTCTAGATCATTGCATTTGGTCTTCAATTGCACCTGCCTATGATATAACTTTAAAATCACTTCACTGATGGTGTCTGTCCTTTACAAGCATTCTGAAAGCAAATTTTTCATTTGTGTGTGCTCTGTTTGTATTTTTGACATCACTCTTTTAACAAACTTCACGTCTGACTTCACGGTCTGAAGCATGGTAGCCACCTCAGCTCAAAATGCTAGTAGTTCAGCCAGTACCAGTTCTTGGTAATTGATGGGGCCTCAGCATGCGGCTGAGCTTGCATTGAAGAAACCATGCTGGAAGCAGGCAAAAAGTGGTAGTGGTCTGAGATGTGAAAGTCATTGGAGGTAAGCTGTGGATCACCTTTTTTTTTATCTCTCACTGCCCCTCATACAAGACTGTCACTTACAATTGCTGCAGCTGATTTCAGTTAACATATGACCGTATTTTGAGGGCAGTTTTTGCTCAGCTGTCCCGGAGTGCAGTCAATTCACTCCTCCATGCCTGGTGATGTTACCAGAACAACATCACTGTACGTTACAATTTGGTAGGGTTGGATCCTCCTAGAATTGTATTGCTACTCATTAGAACGGACTTCAGAATGCCCCTGATAAATCGAGAGGTAGAATGCTGTTACTTATCTGTTTTGGTCCCATTTTAAGTCTTATGTAGAGTTTTCATCAAAAAATAAATATGTAGCAGTTAGTTTAAGTCAAAATATTTAACTGTTTAGGGGACTGAAGTCAGGAGCTTCAAAAAGTGAATCCACTTAGACCGATGCCCAACAACATGCCCCCCCCAATCCAGTTTTAAAATCAAAGCTACCTAGATGTTCAAGACATTTTATCACTGTTTCAAGTGACATGAAAATTGGATGTTTTTATTTATTTGCAGTTTATGTATTTTGCCTGACTTATACAAGACACTCAGATCATACAGTCCAGTATTTTCTATCTAAAGTATAACAAAGATTACAACATACATTTTTGTTTGATATACACACATAATTTATTTCTACTCTGAAAGCGTCATCAATGGAAATAAACACAGAAATGTTTGTAGCTGTATCTGCTCTTGTACAAACAGATAGAAAAAGTTGATTATTTGCTATGTTTTAGTTGACTTTGAATTGTCAGTGGCAAATTACTTATTAGGCTAGGCCAATAAAAGGTATCAAATCCCTTACTTTGCTTGACCGATGGTAATAAATGTATTTAACAGTTTATTTCTATTCTCTCAGTTATTTGTACTGTATAACACTGCACAAAAACACTTTCATCTAGGTAAGTAAGATAGCTGATACTAAAATAGCTGGGAACCCAGCATCAACATGGCAATGTTTCTACCAAGTGGTTCTGATGACATCATAACCCATGACAGGGAAGCTAAGAGCAAGGTAGTCTGCTTAAAATGGTGCTCAACATCAAGTTTCCACATGCCTAGTGATTCCTTCATATCTTCTACATCAATCAATAGCTTGAGTGAAAAACCATTAAGAATAGGGAAGGACCGGCCCGGTGGCACTGAGGGTTGAGGCGCTGGACGCCACACCTTGCGCTACGCTGGCGACCCAGGTTCGGGAACAGACTCGGGTGGCCGGGGGTCGGCAGGGGAATGGAGGATCGAGCGTCCCAATGGATGCTCTCCTTCCTCAGGGGTGGAAACCAAGAACGCTTATATTACATCACCTCACAGCCGGTGGAAGCACTGACAATGAGGGGATGAAGGCGGCTCTGTTCACCGGAGCCGGGAGGGGGACGCTGCCACGATGAGGGTTTGGCGCAGACAGCACGCTGCACTCAGGACGACGCCCCAGCACACGACGCCTCAGAGGGCAGGGGAAATCAGGGGAGAAAACGGAAAAACCCTCTTGGCAGCCCTAGATGATAGCCTCTCGGGTACCATCCGGACCACCAAAAAGAGGGACAGACCTCACTGTGCAGGAAGGGAGCAGGAGGCACTCTAGGGGCAGATCCCACCGGAGGTGGAATGGAGGGATGAGAGGAAGGAAGGAGTGGGCTCCGAGAGTAGGGAAGGAGATAAAAGAAATAAAGTAAAAAAAAAAAAAGAATAGGGAAGGACATCACTTTGCACCTGCCTGTCTTCTTGCAATTTGCTAGATGACCACTAAATAGTACATGCTAAAAAGGCTTCTGGAGGCACACATGTGCACAGTAGTTTTCTGTGCAACACCATTTGCTGACTCTTTAACCCACCTGCAGTCGACAGTGTATATTTATAGAATTTTAAAACAGTAATACGGACTAAGTGACACCAATTAAGGCAACTACTAGAGTTGAGATTGAGGACATTGCAACAGTAGTATTAGGATATCTTTAGTCATGATTGAACTCCATGATGGGCACCACTGTAGTAACATTAAACCTTAAATGTCATAACTTGAAAAAATTAATGACTTACTTGTTGATAACTCAAGAGCATATATGCACCCCAGAACTTCTACAATCATTTGGCTAGTTTGGCTAAATTAGTCTCTTTTGAGCTATCCTGGTTGATACATAGATACATAGACAGTGTCAGCAGATAACGGCCTATGGCCCACCCAGTCTGCCCATTTGAGCTTGTAAATTCAGTTTGTTTTCCTAGAAGTCTATTGCCTCTTAACCCTGACCTCTAGAATTCCTTTATGTCTATCCCATGCATTCTTAAATCCCGTGATTGTTTCAGCCCCCACCACTTCCTCTGGCAGGGTGTTCCACTTGTCCACCACCCGCTCTGTGAAGAACTTCTTCTCATGTTTCCTCTGAATCGTCCTCCTCCAACTTCATCCCATGCCTCTAGTCCTGGAACATCTTTTTCGCTTAAAATAGTGTTTTCCTGCCCCTGTTCCTCCCTGTAAGATACTTGTATGTCTCTATCATATCCCCTCTCCCTCTCTCCTCCAGGGAGTACATGTTCAGTTCCTTCAACCTGTCTTCATAGGACTTGTGATGCAATCCATGCACCATCTTTGTTGCCTCCTCTGAACCTTCTCTACCCTGTCTATGTCCTTACGTAGGTATGGTCTCCAGAACTGTACACTGTACTCCAGGTGGGGCCTCACTAGTGTCTTGTATAGCGGAATTATGACCTCCTTTTCCTGCTGGTGATGCCCTGCCTATACATCCCAGCATCCTATTTGCTTTACCTGCTGCCTTGTCACACTGTTTCCTACCTTGAGGTCATCAGAGATGACAACCCCAAGATCCCTTTCCTGCTTGGTGCATGCTATATCCTCACCCCCAACTGATATATTGTGCCAGGGTTTTTGTGCCCCATATGCATTATCTTGCACTCTTTGCATTGAATTTCAACTGCCAAACCCCTGACCATTCTTCAAGTTTCTGCAGGTCGCTTCTCATTCTGTCTACACCCTCTGGTGTGTCTACTCTGTTACAGAGCTTTGTGTCATCAGCAACAGTGAAATTCTGCCTTCTAGATTCTCTGCAATGTCACTAATGAAGATGTTGAATAGGACCGGTCCCAGCACTGATCCCTGTGGTACCCCACTGGTCACTCTTCCTCTGTGGAGTGACAGCCATTTACCACCACCCTCTGTGTCCTGCCACCCAGCCAGTTACCTACCCACCACACTACTGTCCTGCCCACACCCATATTCCCAGTTTGTGTAATAGTCTCTATGTGGCACAGTGTCAAAGGCCTTGCTGAAGTCCAGATAGACCATGTCCACTGCCCTCCCCTGATCCACCTCCTAGTCACCCAGTCAAAAAATTCAATGAGGTTGGTCTGACATGACCTCCCCCTGGTGAAACCATGCTGCCTTGGGTTCTGTAGTCCATTGATAACCAGATGTTCCACCAATCTCTCCTTCAATAGTGCTTCCATGATCTTCCCCACTACCGAGGTGAGGCTGACTGGTCTGTAGTTCCCTGCTTCCTCTTTGTTCCCACTTTTGTATAACGGGAATACATCTGCTGTCCTCCAGTCTTTGGGTACCTCCCCTGTTTTCAGTAATCGGCTAAACAGGATAGCCAGAGGTTCAGCCACCACCTCTCTTAGTTCTTTAAGGACCCTGGGGTACACCCCGTCTGGCCCCATTGCTTTATCAACTCTTATTACTTCCAGTTCCTTCAGGACCCTTTCTCGTGTAAAGGGATTTGTGTCCATTTCTGCACCATTTTCACACCTTGTACTCCCTTCAGACCCATTACCCTCCTCCTCCTCAGTAAAGACTGAGCAGAACAGGAATTAACTATTTCATTGATTTATCTCACTGGAAAGAAGTAAGCAATAATACCCAACAGGGTGGGTGGTATTGGGCAATACCAAACTGCCCAGGGATGTAATGAGGCCTGATGCCCCAGGTGGAGGGCCTTATAGCCCCTGGTAGGTCCGGTATTGCCCATATTGCCCACCCTGGAGGGTATTATTGCACTTAGAAAATGGGCACTGTTGCATTTTTATGTGGTATTTAAGAAAATTATTTGAAAATATATATTTACAATGACGTTGCAATGTTTGTCTGCTAAAGTAGTCCCTGTTACTGTGGTGTGCCATCACTTGTCTCCCCCCCAGATATTCTGTTGCACTTATACCCCCTAACACCACCTGCAGATGAAGACAAGGAGTTTGTAGTAAATGTCACTTATACTGAGTTGTGGCTTTGTGGACTTGCATTCTTTTTTTGTGTGCTATCTCTTCATTTTTGTTTAAATTAGTTGGGAGTGGTCAGAGGTGAATGTGTGTGGGGTTGGAGACCAGCGAGAAATGACGAGAGGTGCTGCCGATCAGCTCAGAGTCAGAAACTTGGAAGTACTGTTGGGGCTGTAAGCTGTAGGTACAGAGGAGCTGTTTTAATTGCAATATTAGAGAAACAATTCAGGACTGTTTTTCTAAGGAAGATTCAGCAGTTACTTCGCGAGTGCCTGATGACATCACATCCAGAAGTATGGAAGAAGGAGAAGAGGCATCAGCGCGATAAATTGGTTTGTTTTTTATTTATTTTTAAATGGAGTTGTGGCTTTGTGGATTGGCATTCTTTTTTTTGTGAGCCATCCGTTCATTTCAGTTTCAAGCCATGTGGTTGGAGATGAATGTGGAGTTGGAGAACAGTGAGAATTGACAAGCGTTGCTGCCGATCAGCTCGGAGTTGGAAACTGGAAAGTAATGTAGGAGCTGTCAGCTGTAGGTATAGAGCAGCTGTTTTAATTGTAATATTAAAAAAACAATTCAGGACTGTTCTTTTTTTGTGTGCCGTGTTGGGTTGCTCGCTGAGTTGTCGAGACTGACGGGGTGGCACCAGCAGCTGGGTAGCTTGCTTGTTACTTGAGGGGGAAAATGTGTTGGTTTTTTTTAGTCAAATATTTTAAAAACATTTTCATATATTTGTTCACTAATGTTACAAAGTATGTATAGGGAGCAAATATCATATAGCATATCTGTACTGAATTAGTGGAGGTGGGGACCTAGTCACTCCCTAAGTGATGTGAGAAAATGGCAGCTATTTGAAATTGTGTGCCAAGTGCTTCAGCCAATGAGGAAGCAGCTTAGTCACATGGATACTTGACTGAGCATGAGGCCAATTTGGGCTGGGACTTTTTATTTGGTGGGCATCTATTGAAAGTTAATGTACCCCTGTGGAATGGGTGCCATTCAATCAGATGCCTCCAAATAAAAAGCCCATTTTCTAAATCAGCATAACATTGCTAAGAAAGCATGAAAGTCCAACATTGGCATACATTTTAAGGGTTCAAGGTGGGAAATCAAATGCCAGTAAATGTAATGTGAAAGATTAAATGGTCTTTTTACCCCAATAGCCCCAGCCTCACCACATTACCCCAACCACCAAAGTGAACAGTCTGTACTTCTCCACTCAGAATGGAAGACAAGCATGGTGCTCACAGACTTCAGGCATCATAATCAGACCCACCCCAAGAAATAACACCAAAACTTCACCAGCCCTGGGCATGGGAGTTTGATTACACATCCAAGTGTGTATCTCCTAGGTTGTAGAAGGCATTGCTACCATACCAAAGGGCTTACACTGGCAACATAACAACTGCAGTTTACAGCCCATACTAACCAGAATACCTTAGAACTGTGTCTAACCTATATAAACACCCTTCCAGTTGGCAACAGAGGGAAGCAGTTGAAAGGATAACACATAATAGGGACATTTGTTTTCCTGCTGACAGCAGATAGAATTTGTGCAAAGCATGACTGTTATATGGTTTGTCCCAACAAACTCAGTTTTCAAGCAATGGGATGGAACTGTTTTTATTAAGCAATTGAAAGTCATAGTTATTCTTTATAGCAGTTGAAAGATATCTGTTTTCAGTGTTATGATCAGACAACTTAATTCAAATGTCTGAAGAAACACATAAAAGGGCACATCTGTTGGTCAAAGATATTGTGTTCTACTCAGAAGGAGCTTTTTTTCATTTTATAAGGCACACAGTGCTTGTTTCTTATTTTGAGTGCTCTTTGATCAAGGCATAAGTCTGATTGTAATGTCAACTCAGAATTCTCTAAGGGCTTGAGTCTCAAAACTTGAAATTAAATGTGTTCTCTGTATCTACTGTTCTGCTATAACAACACCCACTGGTAGCAGCAGGGCTGTGACATGGTTGTAATTTTGTAAGCTTCCCTACAGCAGTGACATACCCCCCTGTGGCTCCTGTAGCAGAGACCAGCTGTATAACACAAAAGCACTCCTCCTTCCTGTTTTTCTTTCCACTCAGGCAGCTTTTCAAACATGTAGCCTTTCTACCAAGCCAAGATTCTCAGACTCACTGTGATGCATTAATGCTATATTCCTACCTCTTTAGCCAAGCTAGGATTCAAACCCACAGCCTATTAATTCAGTAGGATATCAACAGTATGACAAAAGGTGGCTTTATGAAAACAGCAGGTTATAGATATTCTGCTAAGAACATGGGTAACTTATTTGCCCCCCAAAAAACTCTTCAGTTGTCTGTTCACTTGTTATTGAATGAATTCATAGGACGGTCACATGAGAATTTGCAACTGTGACATATCCAGGAAAGGGCCTGGAAGGCTTTAGTGGTTCTACACAGTACTGTTACTGAATGTGACTATACTGCATTCTAAGACTATGGGTTTGAACCCTGGCATGTTGTTCAGGCTGCAATTCAGAATTAAAACACCCATTCTGTTTTCAGAGGATCTTGGCTGGTCATCAAAGCTCTCTTCAGGAAAAGTTATCATTCTAAGTTAAGGATAAAGGAAGGGATGAATGCTTGGATATCCTTCAGCTGGCCCATTGTAGTGCAGCTTTCAGCCGTATCATAGTACTACTGCTACCAGGCAGACATTTAATTTTAGCATATTAAGTCAAACATTAAACTAACTTCCCCATATTCATGGAATCGTTGGTATTCATAAAACAATCATGGCCCGATATTCAATTGCACCATGCTGACAGAGTTTGTGCCAAGATAACTGATTTGTGCACTGAAAACAACAGTGCAGCAGGTTACATATTCATAGGCACAGTTATTGAGGGCAAAAACTGTTAGCGCATGATCACTGATACCAGGCGCACATTCAAATGAGCGGTTGTGGCCTGCAAACAGGATATACAGCCATATCTGCTTGGCTATAGAAGTGCTTAGAGGCTTCCTGTGCAAAGCAGTGTAAGTCAGTGCTTCAAAAACCCTACTTTTAAACACATGCACAGTAGTGCTAACCCTCCTCCTTGATCCCTGACAAAGGCCTTTTAGTCTAGTGGCACTCCGTCCCTCCCTGATACCATTCATGGTATTTAAAATAAATACATTCCCTGGTTTTAGTGACACTCCCTTCTGTCCCCCAGTCCCATAGCTGTATAGCAATTTGTCTCAAGTAGTCCAGTGGTGCTTCCTCCCATTCCCGATTCCCATAGCTGTGTAATAATTTATCCCTATAAGCTCAGTGGCATCACCCTCCCATTCCCTAGTTCTGTACATGTATGAATAATCCAATGTTCCTGGTAGTTCAGTGGTACTATCCCCCCAGTAGCACCCAAACTCCACCTTGATCCCTAGACATCATAGCACATACTTACCACTCACCTCCACAACCCTCCACTGTCTGTCTTCTGAAAATCCAGTATCACTCTACAAGTGTGCATAACAATACAGTGCTTGTGGAGCAACTTGTCAAAATCCCAGAAGCTCAGTGAGTTTAATAAGTAATCCTGCAAGTGGCACTTAGATTCCTAAATCCTAAATCCTTCTTAATATGACGAAACCATCTGCAAACTCTATGGGTAAAGTTAAAATAGCCATGTCCAGTGGTTAGTCAACTAATATAATGTCTTGGGAAGTCTCTATACTGTATGTATTTAAATTCAATTGTCAAGAAATCATGGAACATTTTAAAGTATTTCCTTGGCATAACTGTTTTAAGCTTTGATGCTGTTCTTGTATTTTATATTTGTTGCATTTGATGCACATGCAACAAACATTTTCTGATGAGTGCAAGGGGATTTGGAGGTGTGTCACTGCTGAGCCCACTGCAGTTCGCAATACCAGGGGCTAGGCAATCTGGACTAATGACAACACATTATGGTGGTGACACAACTCTCTGCTTGGTGGGCTGAAGCCACTCCAATCAGAGTGCGCTTCGGTCCTTTGATTTGCATGAAGCCACATCAGCAAACATCTGAGCAGCTTTTAATGTCAGGAGCCTGTCTTTGGAACCATAACTCCGGCATGTGCACTAGCATCAATGCTAATGCACATGCCTGAAGTCACAGAAATTCTTCACATTCCCCTGTCCACAACATAATTTTCCCTGGTTTCTAGTGGTACCCCAACCCAACCCTCCTCTCAGCACCCACCACCCTACAGTCCCCCACACTGCCCTCCACAAATATTATACTGACACTGGGGTACCTAATCCCCAGTGTTGACAATGCCATCTTATAGTTTTTAATTGCCTGCAACAAAGAAAACCATCCATCGATGTCTGTTGCTGGTGCCAATGTAACTCTCCCCACCCGACCTCCCTCTCAGCACCCACCACCCTACCCCCCACACACACACAAACAATAGTGATACTGGGGTGCCCAATCCCCCAGTGTCTTCACATAAAAAATAAAAACTGTCCCTCATTATTTTTTTTTTTACACCTGAAAAAAAAATGTTCATCGATGTCTGTTGTGCCATTATCCCCCACCCCCACTCAACCCTCCCACTCAGCACCCACCACAGCCCTTACTGACCCACTGGGGATCCGGGGCTGTAATCCTTTCTCTACTACAGACATGTCCTCACTCTGTAATGCCGGACCACAAACTGAGAAAATCAGGTATGCGGTTCAATGTATTTCAATGGGGATTTGAACTTGACTTATTTTCTGTGTCCATGTTTTTCTCCGGTGTTTAGTGGCACCCCCCACTCGACCCTCTCCCTCTGCACCCACCACTCCACACTCACCCCAACACTGCCCCCCACACACACACACACACATAACATTGACACTGAGGGTGCCCTCCCCCTGTGTCGCCAATGCCATCACATTTTTTTTTTTTATAGCCTGCAACAAAGAAAACCATCCATCGATGTCTGTTGCAGTCGCCACCATAACTGCAACCCCCCCACATCCCTCATATCTTTTATATTTTTATAGCCTGCAACAAAGAAAACACTCCATCGATGTCTGTTGTGCCGTTATCCCCCCCCACTCAACCCTCACATTCAGCACCCACCACAGCCCTTACTGACCCACTGGGGATCTGAGGCTGTAATCCTTTCTCAACCACAGTCATGTCCTCACTCTGCAATGCCAGACCACAAACTGAGAAAATCAGGTATGCAGTTCAATGTATTTCAATGAGGATTTGAACTTGACTTATTTTCTGTGTCCATGTTTTTCTCTGGTGTTTAGTGGCACCCCCCCACTCGACCCTCTCCCTCTGGACCCATCACTCCACACTCCCCCAACACTGCCCCAACACGCACATAACACTGACACTGGGGGTGCCCCCCATGTTGCCAATGCCATCACATATTTTTTTTATAGCCTGCAACAAAGAAAACCATCCATCGATGTCTGTTGCAGCCGCCACAGTAACTGCAACCCCCCCACATCCCTCATATCTTTTATATTTTTATAGCCTGCAAAAAAAAGAAAACACTCCATCGATGTCTGTTGCTGGCTGTAACTGTCACCCTCACCCAACCCTCCCACTCAGCACCCACCACCCTACCCCCCAAAACATAGCACTGACACTGGGGCTGCCCAATCCCCCAGTGTCAAAACCTGAAATAATGAAAACCTTCCCTCAGCTTTCTTTGTTTATTGGGTTTGTTTTCATCCTGTAAAAAAGAAAACTGTCCATTGATGTCTGTTGTATTTGTTCACCCCTCCCACCAGACCCTCCCACTTAGCCCCCCCAACATAACACTGACACTGGGATGCCTAATCCCCCAGTGTCAAAACCTGAAATAAAGAAAAACTTCCACTGTCCATCGATATCTGTTGCCTTAGTTTCCCCCTCAACCTGACCCTCCAACTCAGTACTCACCCCCCAAACATAACACTGACACTGGGGGTGCCCAATTCCCCCAGTGTCAAAACCTGAAATAAAGAAAACCTTCCCTCTGTGATTTTTTTTAAGTCTGTAAAAAAGAAAGCTGCCATCGACATGCAGTTGCTCCATTACTTCCTCCCACCCGACCCACCCACTCAACACCCACCACCCCACACACCCACAAACCCTTACTTACCCACCCACTGGGGTCTGACATCGTAATCTTCTCTGGACCACAGACATGTCTTCACTCTTCAATGCTGGACAGCGACTTGAGGAAATCAGTATGCAGTTCAATATATTTCAATGTGGATTTGAACTTAGTGGCATACCTTATACATTTTTGGATATTTTTGCCCCAAATTTTCAGCATGTTTTTTTGGGACTCCACCTCATGAACAATTACAGTGACTTTAGGCAAATCTGTTCCAAAAGGTGATTTCATAGTCACTGCACAAAATCACCTTTCGGGCAGGAGTTGAAAATTTTCTCTGCCCTTGTTCATGAGGTGGGGTCATAAGAAGGTTATGTTGAAAATTTGACATAAAATATTAAAAAACCAAAACATTATGAGCCAATGTTGAAATTTGTGAACGCAGGCTCATAACATTGGTAATTTTCAATATTATGACCCCCAAATTTTTAACATAGCCATTTTTTCAAGGGCAGACTAGGTGGGTTGAAGGTGCTAAACTGCCAACACATTTTTGTGTTTCTATTTTCTATGTTCACAGCACCTCACAGTTGTCATTTTTTTTAAATTCTGGCCAGAATGTGTTTTTGCATCTGGAAAGCTGGCTTTACAGTTGCTGCACAAAATCCTTTCTTGCAGGAGTTGAACATTTTCTCTGTACTTGTTCATTAGGTAGTGGCATAAGAAGGCTATGTTAAAAATTTGGGGCAAACATATTAAAATAACAATAAAGTTATGAGCCTACCTTGAAATTTATGAATACAGGTTCATAACTTTTATAATTTTCAATATTTTGACCCCAAATTTTAAACATAGCCATTTCTTATCAAGCACCACATGAATGTGGCAGCTGTCATTTTTCAACTCCTGGCCAAAATGTGTTTTCATACCTGTGACACAGAATGATGTTTCGGTGGCGTGGAATAATGTTTTGGAGGGGATTTGAAAATCTTCACCAGCCAGGTCCATTAGGTGGGGTGCTAAGAAGGCTATGCTGATAATTTAGTGTACAAATACATTAAAATGCCCAGGTTATGACTGAACATTACACTATTTCAGCACTTACTTATAACTTCATTAATTTTCAATATTTTGACTACAAACTTTCAGCATAGTCATTATTCCACACCACTTCATAAATGTGAAATGCATCATTTTTAATATTCTGGACAAGATGTGTTTTCACACCTCTGGGGGAAAATAACATTTTGGCCAACATACTATAAATGGTTAATGTCATGTCTATGAGGTGAATTCTAAAACAAGTATCTTCAGACGTAGGGGGCAAAATTAACAAAAACAACTTGTTTACCAAGCAACACATGTTTGGCATTGACAAATGCTTGTTTTATTGATGTGGTAGTGTCTTGTCTGTAGAAATCTTGCATTGATAAAAATAACTGAACTCCCCCATCTCCTGGTACCTTTTCTACACTGTCAACCCACTCCCCCACTCACCTCATCTTCTGCCTTAGCTATGCTACTACTCCCCCTCATTCTTCTTTCCTTCCTTCCTCAGAGTCCCACCTCCTCTATCCCACTATCCCTTTCCTTCATTCCCTCTTACATTGCCCCCACCCTCCTCCAACTCCTGCCATATCAGCAGTTGCCCTCTCCTTGCCTATGCACTTCACTTTGAAGCTCTCTGGAGGGTTCTCTCCTGCTCTGCACCTGACTCTGCAACCCATTCAGTTCACTCTCCCTACCACAGAAAGATGTAATCCCTCTGACTCATCATCACCTGCTTCTACTTTTGAGCCTAACCATGTCCTCCCTCCTCCCTCTCCTTCCAAGGGTCTGCTTGTTTTCTGTCTGAATACTTGGAGCTGAGTTCCTAAGTTGGGCCACAAAAACTATGGATCCTGCAATACCAGCTAGACATCCTATATGCAACTAAGTTATGGATTTCAGCCAGATTCAGTGATGCCAATGTCTTCAAAACTAATTATGTACTTCACAGACAGGATTCTGGTAAGTGTGGGGGTGGTGTGGCTGTGTGTGATATGTTAAACTTCAATTGTGACATTACATGTACTGTCCTTCATTCCTTGCAAATATAGGCTCATTCTGTAAAAACTCTGTTTTCCTTCCTCTCACCAACAATTCAAAAGTGGTGCCTACTGCTGCCTTGATTGCAAACCTGACCCTAATACCAATAAGCCTGACATCCTTAGTAGGGAAAATACTGGAAGGGATAATGAAAGATCGGTTGGAAAAACCTCTAAGTAATATAGACAGTACTCAGCATGGGTTGATCAAAAAGAGATCCTGTCTGACTAACCTACTCTGTTTCTGTGAAGATGTTAGTAAACAACTTGACAACTAAACACCCTATGATGTCATATATATATTAATTTCAGTAAAGCTTTCAACAGGGTTCCCCATGATCAAATAATTACAGAACTGACACAGAGAAATGTTAAAGGAAAATTCATACAGTAGATACAAAACTGGCTGGATGGTAGAACCTAGAGTGTTACAATAAATGGGTACTACTCAGTAACAACTGGAGTAACCAGTGGAGTCCCCCAGGGATCAGTGCCTGGATCGTATATATATATATATATATATTCAAAATTTTTGTTGTGGATCTTAATGACAAAATATATAACAACAACATAAAGTTGCTGATGCTTTCAAATTGGGAGGTGATTGTAGCACACTTGAAAATATTATGTCAATTCAGAAAGATCTTGACAACATTACTGAGTGGAGAAAAACCTTGAGTATGGCTTTAAACATTGACAATTGCAAAGTCATGCACTTAGGACCATAAAACAACAAACACCAATTCTGATTTGGGGAAGGAGTACTGGCAGAAACAACTATGCAGAGGGATTTGGGAATACTAATAACAGAGGACTTAAAATTCTTCAAACAATCAAATGCAGTCATAAGTATGGCAAATAAGATCCTGTGAACTATAAGAAAGAACATTGTCTCCAGGGATGCTAGGGCCTTCTACCTTTACACCAAGCATACAAAAGGCCACACATTGACTATTGTTCCCAGTTCTGGTCCCCCTAATAAATACAAAAAAAAAAAGACATGCACAATTTAGAAACAGTCCAGAGAAAATTCACCAAACAAGTAAAGGGGCTCAATAACAAGGAATATCAAGATAGACTAGAGACACTAAATCTTATGTTCTTGGAACAGAGGTGACAGAGAGGTGATCTGTTGTTTCAATGGGATGTTGTTAATGACCCACACCTATTTGTAGAAATAGAATTTGCCTTCAAACAGGATGCATTGGAGACCAGGGAACATTCACTGCAATTGCATATGATTAAGTTGAATACAAACAACAGAAGGTTATTTTACTCACGGGGGTGGTCGGAATGTGGAACAACTTACCATTAGACATAACTGACAGCAAAAATAAGACAACATTTAAAATAGACTGGACAAGTGGATTCTCAAAAGGAGAGCACCATTTAAGTAAGGGTTCTGGGATGGGAACTAAAATGGGCGTTACACCTCCAGTTTCCCGGGCAAACTGCAGTATATCCTTGACTGTCTTTCTTCCTTCTCCACTCTTGCTTCCTCTGGTGTGCTGCAGGTAATGAGTGACTTTAATACCAATTGGTTCTCCCCATAGTCCAAAAAAACTCCACAAGCAAAATCAATTCATACACTGCATTCAGCTTCTTTTCAAGCCCACCCACCTCAACCATTCTTTTCCAACCACTACCTCATTCACAGGGTTCTCTTCTTCCATCCCCATAATGTTATTCAAACTCATATTGTCCTTGAGATATTCAGTGACCAGAGGCTAGTTTACTGTATATACAAGATCAGATGCTGCAAAGTCCTCCTAAGTTTATTTAGTGCAGGTCTTTCAGGTCTCTTGACTTAGCCACCCTGCTGGATGATCTAAATCATATCAACTAGCCCCCCTTCTCCATATCCACCAATAATGCCTTCACTTATTACTAAGAAAAAGTCATAGTAATCTGGGATAACCCCACCTCCTTTCTGGAGGTCATGCATAACAGGCTTACATCTCCTTTGGATAACAGCAGAGCTCATTGTTTAAAAGCTTAAGATTCTTCTTGGCATCTCCTGAATGCCAGCAGTACAGTTATCAGGGAAGACGAAGCATATTATTTTGCTTTCAACCTCCAGAATTACTTTAATTGCACTTTAAAATTCTTGAAGGTAATCCATTCCAATATTCATCCCCCACCCACGTCTTCAAGTTGAGCCCTCATGCTAGCAAACTCTTCCATCTCTGACCTTGCTGAGACCACCTCTATCTTCAGTAAGTTTTTCACGTTCTATGCCTTCTCACTGCTATGTTCTGCCTCTCCTCAACTTGACTAGCTCATACTGTCCTACCTCCTACCTCTTCCTCCTTGCTCCGGCCCCAAACCAGGTCCTCCAACCAGCCTCTTCATCCTCCCACTACCTCCTTTTACCCTTTTATTTATCCACCCCCATTCTGGCTGCCACTCTCAATGTCTTACTGCCACTAAACTCATCCAAAGGCAACCTGATTACCTTGAATCCAGGCTCCTTTATCTCTCTGCCTCTTCTATCAGTGCCCCCTGTATCTTCACTCCTTAACCACTCTTTTCTCCTAGGCAAGATTCCTGAGACATAGAAGAATGCTAAAGTTATCCCACTGAACAAATGAGTTGATCCTTCTGTACCAGAGAACCATCATGTTATCTACCTTCTTCCTTCACTATGTTCTGGTTAAAGTGCAAAATCTGGTGTTTTCCCAACTTTTCTCCTTCCTGGACATTTCCTCATTTTTTAATCCTTCCAGAACAGCTTTACAGAAGTCCCACACTACTGCCTCCTCATGTTTTGAATTTATGGACTCTGTCCTGAAGGGCATGGCTCAGAGCATGTACAATTCAGCTATCATCATCATCAGTCTTGGTAGGACTTTTGGTACAAGTTCTGCTATGGAATATTGAAACTCAGTATCCCCAACTCCACAAGACTCAGTTCAGGATACTGAATTTCAGTATCCTGCAAGGCACTGGATCCCAACTTCTGGTATCCTGAAGGCACCTGCATTTAATGAGGGGGGGCTTTGCACCTTGCATGCCCCAGGAACAGAAGCCAAGTCCACCGCACCATGCTGGTCGAGCTGCTGGTGGCTTAGCCTTCCATGCCACTGGAGCAGCTCAGTCAGCTTCTGTATTCTTTCTCTGTTGTGGTGCCTGGCCAGGGGTGGGGTAGCAGTTCATCACATCTGCTACCTTACCCCTAGTGGCATTCACTTCCTCTCTATCAGGTTTATAAACATCAGGATCAGTGGAGATGGGATAGTGCAGCTGTTGGGCAGTAGTGCCCGGGCAGGTGAGTGGCAGGATTTTGAGCCACGGGATGTTAAATAGATACCTTGGTACAGCTGCCCTCCCTGTCCTACTTGTTAAACTTGCAGGGTCTGGCCAATCAAACCTCTTGGTCAGATGTTTCAGTTCTTTTCACAGTACCTGTCAAACTGACAAATGTCAGTCCTTGTAAGTGACTACCTCCCCCACCTCCTTTGTATTAGATCAGGAGAGCCTCATGGTTCTGTCTTGGGTCCTATCCTTTTTTCAATGTTCTTTAATTACCTTCTCTCAGCCTGTACCTCATTGCACATTCACATGTAAGCAAATGACACTGTACTGTTTGCCTCAGTTTCCTTGGCCAGTGAGTTGCAAGCAGTGCTCCACTGTGATTATGGTAACATCTAATTCTGAATCCAGTCTAACAAACTTTCTCCATAAGCTAAAAAATGACTACTATGATAATTTGCAGCAAACAGACTCAACAGGCTCAGTTTTACCTGCCTTTATTTGTCCCTGTATTGCTCACATTTCATTTTAAATGATAACATTTATAGTCCCCTGTCTCCCTCCCCCTCCAATATTCTTTTCCTCTCCCCACTTATCCTTTACATAAATGATTTTAAGTATTCATGTTCAGTATTGTTAGCAATGCGTGTTTATGAACCTGGGGTTTGTCTGCACAGTTTAAGTAGTTTGAGGGCAAAGGTCTGATACTACTCGATTAGTCTGGTCTCTGGGAACCTGTTTGGGGAAGTTTGTAATTTCTGAGTAAATTTATAGTTTTTTTTTTTTTTTAATTAAGATCATTTCTTGAGATGGATTATTAGGTGATCCTTAATTTAAATTTTTGATGCTAAAATTTGTGATGCTGTTATTTTATTTATGTAATATATCAAATGTATTTTCCTTTCATCCTGGATGCCACCTCATATTTATAAGGCACAGGCACAGAGCAGTTTGTCCAGCATGAATAGGTGTATGATGTCACCACATCTACGCTATTATGGCAGCACACAGATGAAAGCACATGGCCATGTGCAGCTATTTCAGGTACACACATGGAGAAGCATGCCAGACTTGTTTTCCAGTGGTGTGCTGGAGGGAAGTACCTCTATTTCCATGATGTTATAGCAGTAGTACTGCACATGAGACTTGTAACTAGCTACAGCTGGTGAGTTAATTCATTTAGTTTTACTAATAGCAATGTGTTTGCTGATATATTGAAGGTGTTCTAATTGCCCTTTTTTGTTTACACAAATGTCCACTACCTTGATAAAGTTGATTATTTTCAGCACAACATTGATATTTTTGATGTGGGCAACTATGAATTTACTGATGGAATACAAGTAAAGAATGGAGTAACAAGACTTTAAAGTGTACTGCTTGTGGTTGCTGTTTTGTTCCACATGCATTGAGTCCTTCTACAGACACCACATAGTCAACACTGGGAGGCTGGGTGGCCCGGTTTTGAATTAAAAATATATTTTTACCATACCCACAGAATGGGAAAACAGTTTTTACAACTGGGACCTTTAAACTGATTAATTCAAGAACAAAATCATGATCTTTCATGGATTTCTCTGGCTGTTTTCAAAATGTACATACATGAGTATCTTATGCCCTCAGATAACACTGTTGCTATTGAGCTCTAATGACTTGCAAAATTCCACTTCCATGACATTCCATTACATGTATGTGACATTTTTCCAAGACATAATCTTAAGTTTTAGTTATCTCAATTTACAACCATTTATCAAAACTTAATGAAATGTGATACGTTTGAAGTCCTGTAGAGCATGGATAGGGTTGTGTACTTTAATCATTCCTGCAGTAAAGGGAGCTGAATTCTAAGTAGCCAAGTATTCCCAAAATGTTTTCAACATTTTGCAAATACAGTAAGTAAGCTATGAGACTTCAAGCCCCTTATAACTTTAAAACTAGATAATGCAATGTAACAAATTTTGGCAGGTGTATAGATCCTAAAGAGGCAGTTGTGTTTGTTAGCTCTCTAATATCTTGTTTAAAGGAAAACCAAGTTATATCCTGCCACAAGTTGCAATTTAATATAAGTAATATCAAATTTCATTAGTTTTTGTGAAAATCATGGAATTTTGTGATAATTTTGTTGAAGCCAAATCTATACATCATACACCTAACATGCCACAGTGGTGAAGGAAGGAGAATGCTGGGTAGAGTAGTTATCAAGTGGCATTCATAGGGAACTCCATAGTAAGGGTAGCTGGAGACTTGGATGGGTATTGCAGGAACATGATGCTGGTACAGGTACAGTGCTTTGTTTACTTGCAGTACATAAAAAATGAGTGTGATTCATAGCCAAGTATTGAGCAAGTGGGGGATCTGATTTTTGTTGTCCACATTTCCATAAATGATAAAGTAAGAACGTGCCCTGAGGACATGATGAGATCATTTACAGAACTAGGGAAGTTCCTTAAAATTGTTTAGGGCTGTCATTGGAAATGAGCTTCAGGTCAATGGCTGTGATGTCTCCTATTAATAAATATAAACATAGGTATACAGAGTGATCTGCTCCATGATCCTCATGATCTTGGGGCATGCGAAGAATGCCAGTGGACCACTAGGTAAGCTAACTTTAAGAAAACACAAAGCTAGCCAACACTCAAGCAATAATGACCAAACAGACAGTCATTTCCTGGGGATAAATGACCGGCTGGGGAAAGGGTGGCCCAAGACACCACTGAGGGCCTATCCCCTCCACTCAGTCATTAATCCCCAGGAAATGACCAGCTGCATGGTCATTATTGTGATTATAAGTCTAACTGTAGTGATAATGGGGGGAAATATCTTTTTTGAATTAAGTGTATGAACACGTGCACCGCTCTGAGCTGTACTGGGATTTTCTAAGGGATTAATGTCCAGTACTACAGCAAATCATGAATAATTAATTAGACTAATAATCTCCACTTTATGCACTGGAGTCACGCAATCAACCTAATTTTAAAAGGTTCCACCAGTGTTGGGCTGAAGAGATAGAGAGGGGGACCATTTGTCTTTTCTTGGGGATCACCATTGAGGTTCATGTAGACATTTTACTGATTTTCCCCATAGCCTGGGGAATTTTTCTCTTGGTTTTCAACATTTCAGTGGTTAGTTGGAAACAGAGGGAGCAGCCAAAACTCATGCTCTGCCTGTAAGGGTAGAAGAACCTCTCTCACCAGGTTGTATCTTGTTGTGTAACTGAGCTCTACCAGATGGGGTCAGAGATGTTTCCAAATGACTCGATTTGGAGGAATGGGTCTCTAATCAACAAGACTGTGAAGGGAGTTGAACATCTATTCTTGTCATTACAGGATGGTCATGAAGCATCCTCTCTTGCCTGTTGTTCACATTTGAGTCAGGCTCCACCAAATGCTGGATGAAACCCTGCACATGGATCCCCCTCTGTCAGATGTGGTAAGGATTGGGGATGAGGCTCTAAATTGTACACCTCATGCAAGCTCGCATCACCCATTATTTTGAATTGGTATTTTTATGAACATATGGTTGTAGTCATTTAAATCCAACATGTTGGAATTAAAAATATTAGACAACTCTCAACATGGTTTCACCATGGGCCACTCATGCACAACTAACCTGATATCATTTTACAACATTAGTCAGGGTCTAGACACAAACTCTCAAATAGATATTATCCTATTAGACTACAGTAAAGCATTTGATAAGGTCCCATATGGGAAACATTTAACTAAATTAGATTCACTGGGTTTTTCCATCTGTTTAATTAACTGGATCAAAGCATGGTTGACCAATAGAACACAGAGGGTAATTATTAATGGTACTTCATCCAAACAGGGTCCTGTCACAAGTGGGGTTCCATGGGGCTCTGTCTTGGGGCCAACTCTGTTTAATATTTACATCAGTGACATGCAGATAGAATCCCACAACTGGTTGTCAAAATTTGCCAATGATACAAAATTGGGAGGAATAGCTGATACCACTGATAACCTTGAAACCCTCATTTCTGATTTAAAATTCATTGAGCATGGGGCTACATGGAATTCAATGTTGACAAATGTGTAGTCTTACATCTCGGATCCAAAAAACCCCAACAACACTTAACACTTAAACAATATCCCACTTAAAACAACTAGCAGAGAGAGGGACCTTGGCATAATAATAAATAAACTTTCATCTACCAACCATGGTAATAGATTGGCAAAGACCGCTAATGGTTTACTGAGACAAATAAGATGTTCATTTATCACTATAACTGAGCAATGTCTCATCCCTTTGTACAGGACTTGCGTTAGACCTTACATGGACTATGGATCTCCCTTTTGGAGCCCACATCTTAAGGGAGATATAACTCATTTGGAACAGTTACAGAGACGGGCAACCAAGATGATCCCTAGATTGTCCTCTATGAACTACCATGCTAGATGTAAAGCCACAGGTCTACACTCTTCACAATTTAGATGTCAAAGTGGGGATTTACTATTTTTATACAAACTCCTTCAATCCCCAGTTTTTATGGAACAGTGTGGACTTGTTTATTCAACCAACTGTATCATTCCCAGATGACACAATAGAGAAATTGTGATCAAAAAAAGCCCATACTAACACCAGACAATTTCTTCTCATTACGTGCACCAAGAATCTGGAATTCTCTACCCCAAGAATTACTAGATTCTGTTAACATTGGGTCATTCAAAAAGGGACTGGATGTTTGGTTACAAACACACAATAATATTAGTAATTATCCCACAATGAGTGGGGGAAAAATCTCGATGGGCCTCAGTCTGTTTTTTTTCCTTTACAAACTAGTAAACCTAGTAAACTATCTGTGCAATTCATATTTCCAGAGCGGGAAATGGAATTGGAACCTGGGAAGTCAATTGACTTTATTTTCTGAAGATTGTTGCTAACTGAGATTAAATCATAAAGTGCCTTTTCAAGGACAGAGAGTTTCTTTTGTCAGCTGGAATATAACACAAACATTTTTATTTATTAAATGATTGTTTTGTTGAAAGGATAGGCACACTGAAAAAAAAACATATCCTCCATTTTCAGACACTACCCAGGAGTGTACACTTAGTGATTCGTGGTAAATTAATGGTACAAAATGCACAAGCTTGAAAGATAAGCACAATAATATTTCACAGTGAACATTTTACAGTAAATAATGTGCTTTATCTAAGGCATGTATATACAATTTTCAGCTTGAAGAAATTCTCTTAGTTTGACCTTGAACATGTTCACAGTAACATATAAATGCTTGGGAAACTGTCCTAAATAAGGATTAGAATTGGAATGAAAGGAATTAGCATCCTCACTGATTCTTTCTGTGAATTTGGAGAAAAGAAGTGCTTGGAATGCTACAAAAATAATGGCAAAAAAGGAAACTGGCCTATGTCAGTTGTTTCATTTTCCAGTAGTGTCATATTATGCATAATGTGCAGCAGTAAAAATGGCAAGGAAACCAATGATTGGCAGATCAGTTGACCATGTCAACCTAGGAAGAAAGTATCACCAAGTAGAAAAAGGGTCAGCTCTTGAAGTTTCAAGTGGGCAAACATTTTTTTTCAAAGGGGAAGCAATACTCCACAACAAAGAAAAATGTTTCTTGTTTCTAAGGGGTAGCAGGTGTTACTTCGCCTCATAGCTGGATGCACTAGTGAGTAGGAAAGAATTGGAATGTTTGGAAAGAATTACAAAAACATTTTTTTAAATGGCAGTTGAAGATTTGCGAGTCTTCACAGAGTTTCCAAAAGCCAGTTGTTTAGGCTGAGTTGTATCTTGTAATGTATTGTCTAATAAAAGAAGTATAACTGTTGTGTCTTAAAAAGATTTGACAGATTCAGTTTGCCCTTTGAGTTGTTTATCAAAGATGTTCCCTTCTGGCTAAAAAAAAAGCATATTTTGGTGCATATCCATCTGCCTGTACTTGAATGAGCACAGCTAAGAAAAATATAGAGTGTCTGCTGCAAGAATGACCCAAGAAACACAGTGTTTAAAAATGCCATCTTCTAGCCAATGTAGTGAATTAAGCAATAACGGCCAAGAAGCTTTTTGATTTCTGAAGGATTATTGACCAGCTCGAGGGGATGGGTGGCTTGAGGTGCAGCCAATGGCCACCTCCCTCCAGTCAGTTGTTAATCCAAGGAAATGACTGGCTTCTCAGTTGTTATTCTGAGTCTAATTGCAATAACAATTTTCTTTTTTCCTGTTTATGTTTCATTTAATTAAGCTTTTAAGCGTAGTGGCACGAGTCTTGTGTGCTGCACAGTGTCAGCTGACAGCTGGATCAGTCATTTCTAAAATGTTGATGACCAATCCAGTAGCCAATCAGGAGCCTCACTAGGCTCACGAATAATTAATTAGACTTACAGTCAGTGGTAGGCATGTTAGTGACCTGGGTTTAGGAGTGTACTTGGGTTGCTGGGGAACAGCAATGGTGGGAAAGGATTCAGTGTGTGCTGGACTGCTCTCCTCTTCCATGAAGGGGAGGCTAATTAGCTCAGCCCTTGCCTGCCACCAAGTGGAAGCCTGGTGGTAGTGCAGGGTTGAGTGGCATGAAAGTAGGGGACAAAATTTATTGTGGTGCATGCCTGCATCCACATGGCATGCAGCAGTGTCTGTGCCATGACATGGAGCCCATGGGAAGAAAATAGAAACATGGCAGCATGGGATTCATGAAGCCCTGCCTTCCAACCACAGACCTGCATCATCATCCAGGACACCTGAATCCTGCTCTGGATATGTGTGCCTCTCTAGAATAGGGAGAATAACATTCTCTCCCCTTGTAACACCGTTGGAGGGAATCTGTGGGCAGACTTCAGGTCAAGCTCACTCCAGGGCTGCTTCATTAAGAAGAGCCCACTTGTTCAGCATAGTGCTGGGAGCTCCACACTAACAATCAAGGCCACAAGATATCCTGCACTTAGCCCCACTAAAGACATAGACAGCTCAGCTGAGTGCATGCATTTTTATTTTAAATGCCCAATGCTGTGCAAAGATACAAAAAAGTGCAACAATCACATAAGTACAGATATGTAGCATGAATGAACTTCACTAAAGATCCCCCAGCATTTTACATCCCAGGCTCCGGGTGCTTTGCAAGGTATGTGGCTCCCTACAGCTTTTCTTGCAGGCTCTTAAAGGCACATTACATTAATACTATTAAAGTGCATAGTGTCCACCAAATAGTGTGCCAAAAAAGTGAAGTGTTTTTTTTTTCTAAAATCATCATTGATATCTTCTTTCAAATACTGAGTGCACAATTTGATGTATGTGCACTCAGTTGCACTGTTGTTCCATTCTTGGAGAGACATAGCCTGAGACATGTGCACTCAGTCACATTGAGCCCCACTAAAGACATACAGACAGCTCAGGCAGCTGAGACTGGCACAGATCAAAAGAGGAGAAAAATACTTCTTCCACTACATAGGACAGAAAAGGAGAAGCAAGAACTAACTAGTGAGGATCAAGAAGGATGGAGGGTGGGTGGGTGAAGAAGGGGGCGAGGCAGGCAGAAGCACTGAATGAGTACTTCTGCTCTGTGTTCATGCAGGAGAAGGGGGCAAATACCTCAGGCAAGTGGGGGGTGGGTAGGGGGGGAGAGGATGACAGATGTAGGGATTACAGAGGGTAGGGTGCTGGAGGGGTTGAAGGCAATAAGAGTGGATGAAGTATCTGGACCGGATGGCATCCACCCCAGAGTACTGAGGGAGTTGGCAGAGGTCCTGGTGGGGCCACTGGCAGACCTGTTCAATACTTCCCTAGACACAGGATGTGTACCACAGGACTGGAGAATGGCCCATGTGGTGCCCATCTATAACAGTGGGCCAGAGGGTGAACCAGGGAACTACAGGCCAGTAAGCCTCACCTCGATCATGGGCAAACTCATTGAGACCATCTTAAAGGAGAGGCTCATGAGCTTTTTAAAGGCAAATGGTATCCAGAATGACTGGCAACATGGGTTTGTCATGGGCAGATCATGCCAGACAAACCTGGTAGAGTTCTATGAATTTATAAGGTGGGAACTGGACAAGGGCCATGCTGTGGGTGTTCTGTACTTGGACTTCAGTGAGGCCTTTGATTTAGTGCCACATGGGAGATTGGGGAAAGCTAGAGAATGTGGCGGCAGGACTGAAAATGGTGACCTGGATTAGGAACTGGTTGAGGGGAAGAAAGCAAAGAGTGGTGGTGGGGGGGAACTCTCATCACCAAGAGCGGTGATGTGTGGGGTATCACAGAGATCAGTGCTGGGACCAGTACTGTTCAGGATTTTCATTTCAGATATCTCAAATGGGATCTGGAGCAAAATCAGTCTGTTCACAGATGATGCCAAGACAGGGGCTATGTTAGATGACACAGAGGTGTGGATGGGGTTGCAGGAGGACCTGAATAAACTGCAGGAGTGGATGGATAAATAGCAGCTGGGGTTCAACAGCAAGAAGTTTAAGGTTCTGCACTTTGGAGCCCAGAACCAGGGGTGGGATTTTCACTTAAATGGGGCACACTTGGGTTGTTCCACAGAAGAGAAGGACCTAGGGGTGATCACAACATAGCAACTCTGCTTAATGCAGGAAGGAGGCAGCAAAAGCCAAAAAAATGTTGAGGAGTATAGCTAGAGGGGTCTCCTCCAGAAGTATGGAGGTTATCCTGCCTCTGTATAGGTCACTGGTCAGGCCCCACCTGGCATATTGCATGCAGTACTGGTGCCTGTTCCTGAAGAATGACATCAGATTGTTGGAGGGATACAGCATAGCACTACAAGGATGATCCAGGGATTGGAGGGTAAGACCTATGAGGAAAGGCTGGGTGAGCTGAATATGTACTCTCTGGAAGAGAGAATGGACAGGGGAGATATGATTGAGACCTTTAAGTACCTGAAAGGTATAAATAAGACTAAAACAGAGGGGATTTTCCAGACAAGAAAGGGAAGAGACACAAGAGGTCACCAACTGAGATTGGAGGGGGGTAGGTTCAGAAGAGAGATATTTCTTCATGGAAAAAGTGGTGGACGTGTGGAACACCTTGCCAGGTGAGGTAGTGGCCGGCAAGATGATACACAGCTTCAAGAGGGGTTGGGATAGGGTAAAGGTAAGGGGCAATGGGATGAGGGGAGGGAGGGGCAGCAACAATATAAGGTGCTAGCTACATACTCGAGCAGACTCGATAGACCGTGAGGCCTGTTTCTGCTGGCATGTTCATATGTTCGTATGTTCATACAGTTTGTTGTCCTAATCCTGGAGAGACATATTATCTGTAAAATATAAACAGATAGTAATTGTACAGAAAAATATATTCTCATAACAGGGGTGTTAACTCAGTTTAGTCATTTAAACCAGACCTAGTCAATGACCCTAACTGAGAAATCCAGTATGCTTCACTGTAGGCAAGCTTCTAATCAATGTATCTGGCTCTAGGCCCTAAACTCACGCTTTCAATACCCAAGAAAACAGGTTGATTCCCCTCAGGTAGTTCCATTCTACCTGCCCATTCTCTGAGCCATCTTTTTGTATGGCTCATGTAATAGGACCCACAGGGACACATAGCCAAATAAATTACGTACTGTATGTAGTGTCTCAATTTATAAAATCTTTAATAACTACATTTTTCCTGTCTTTGGGTTCAAAAAGGAATTGGTGTTGGCAGTTACAGGGTAGTATTTACAGCTGCTACATCTTTTTGTACCACCAGCCACAGACAGCCATGTGATTTTCTTTTGGTGGGATATGTGCACTATGTACTAAAGTGTCCCTGAGTTTGTTTTTTTTGCACTGCGACTCACTACTCGGGTGGGTTGCCAACACATGGCTTGATTCTGGGCACTGCCTTCAAAATATCCCAATTTTTCAACATAATGTTCTCCACCATTCTTGCATCCATGGAGTATGTTGTTTTGAAGTTCAATATGTTTATGCCCTCCTCCACATTTTCCTTGGGTAACAAAAGATTCTCCCTTGGTATTAGGTCCACATCTCTCTTTTCCATCTTCAATACTTTCTCCACATAGCACCTCTCAGAAAATCTCACAAGCATATTCTCTGTCCCCCTCTACCTCCCTCTGGCACATTTCTTCCTGGCTACAATTTCTCTCGATTCACATTAATTAAATGTTTTGGAATGATAGTGATGGTGCGGTGGGGGTGGTCGCTACTAGTATCCATGATGCTTTTGCTGTCCATGGGCTTCCTATGTAGGGTAGTATATACTTCACCATAGGACCTCCTTCTGATTTCAATGTCTAGAAAGGATACTTCTGTATAATCCTGAGAGACTGCAAATTTAAAGCCTGGAGCTTTCAATTACAAATAGGCCTTAAACTCCATGAGCTGCTCCACTGACCCCTACCACATCATCAGACAATCATCATTTATGTACCTCTTCGAGAGCTCAATTCTATTCAGAAAAGGGTTCCTATCCTCATAGAGATTATCTTCCACATTCTCACAACCAAACTCACATAACTGGGGACAGAAGTTTCCCCCACTGTGGTCCCACTGAGCTGGATATAAAAGTTGTCCATAAAATTAAAGATGTTGCACTCCAGTACACGCTTAGCCATTTCTACCAGTACACCAATGGGGGTTGTTTGTGTCAACCATTTTTGCTAGGAAAATTTCTAGAGCCTCCAAACCATATGTTTGAGGGATGTTTACATAGAGCAATTCCATATCAAGGGTAACAAGTAAACTTGTACCCCCGATGTGGTTATCCTCCATTATCTTCAGAGCATCCCTCATATCCTGCATGAAAAATTTTAGAATGAAAACATTTGGTTTGCTATAGCAATCAACAAACTGGGACATGGATTCTGTAAAGAACCCCACTCCAGATATGACTGGTCTCTAAGATGGGTTAATAAGAGTCTTGTACACCTTAGGAAGAAAGCAAATCACTGGTCAGAGAGGATAATCCACAGGGAGGAACTCTTCAGTTTTTATATCGATGTGAGTTTTATCAATCAGTTCATCCACACATTATTTCAAATTATTCATAGGATCCACTGGCAGCTTCCTGTATACATCTATATTGCCCAACAATCTGTATGCTTCTTTATTATAGTTTTCAGTATCCATAAGGACCAGACTGCCACTCATGATTACAAGGTACATGATTACTTGATTACAAGGGCAGGATTATTTGACAGTTAAGCTAAGGCATCCCTCTCCACATATGATACATTGTTGTATTTACCTTGATTACTGTTGCTATAATAATGTTTCGGGTCAAACTCACATGCTTTCCTGAAGGATAAGATGTTTGTTAATGGGGTGGCAAAATTTCAAACATTTGGTAGGTGTACGCATTTGGATTTCATTATCCTTTGCATATGGCTGTGTGTAGATATTGTCATTATTTTCTGTAGGATGACACATGTTGTTAACAGAGAAGAAACACTTTAGATTTAGCAGTCTTATGAATTGTTATAGATCAAGATAGGTACCAAACTTATTAACACATGTGGAAGGCACAAAGCTCAAACCTTTATTAAGGACTTGCACTTGGAACTGATTCAGGTTAACACTGGAGAGATTAATAATGTTGTTCTGTATGCCAGTATTAGATACAGTCACTGTGTTGTGTCCCAGGGTAGATGCTTACTGGTTCAGGGTGACAGGGACAGAGTTGATACAGCCCCCAAGCTGCCAAGGGAGAAAAAGCTTTACAGGAAAAAAATATGCCATTTCCTCTATCAATCTACTGATAAATATCTATCGATACATTTATATATATCTATATATATATAGATATATAGTCTTGTTGACTTGTGAAAATAAAATACCATAATTATATTTTGTCAGGATGGACTGTGTACAGCTCTTCTTCATGCATAAATGGTATGTAAAATGGTACGTAATGCAGATGGATGGACCAATGTTTTTTTTCTGCCAACATTATCTATGATTCTACAACCATAACTTCCAAGTGCTTTGACCTCCAGCACAGTCAGTAAAAAGAAACCTGTAATTTCTGTAAAGAGTGAATTAATACTTATTTTTGTTTCCAAGTCAGTAATTTGTCTGTCCTGAGGAGATTAGTAACCGAGAAAGTTACCTGCCATGTGAAAAGGAACACAACATATACTTCAAAGAAATGTATGCACAACTTGAGTTTTGTAGAACAGATAATGATTAATGAATTGGACATCTACGGTATGTAAGCCCTAAACCAGAAATGCATGGCTGCTTCAAGAAACAACAAAGGTTTCCACAGCACCATGAATAAATGAGTATTAACAGTGATATTATCTTATACAGTATTGTCCGAATGATTAATGCATTCATCACTGACAGGGAGTGAGAGAGTTGCATTGACAAAAAACCTTACTTGAGCAGGAGCAAAGTGGCACCAGAGAATGCACATGCCACACATACACACACATACATTTGCACTCTTTATTACTATGGATAGCGGACATGAAAACTGGATCTTTGGGACTCGTATTCAAATTAGATGCAAAGTGGCACACAAAAGGCTTTGTGCTTGTGATATTTTGTGTGCAACACAAAAAGAGGTGTATTTCAAATTGACCACTAAAGCCATAGGCAGAGATATCAGGTTTTCAGTATATACCCTTTAAATACTGTGCAAAACAATAGCCTTTGTGAGAGAACATTCCATGGTAGTGATTACATGCACTAGGTTCCTCCCACAGTGAGCACACAGGGCCTTTGTGAGGCACCAACTCCTTAGCACTGAAGAACTGAACTTCAACATATATACTGAAATGCTGATGACCCTTCCCAACAAGCAAGGCCCAAACACCCCCTTACCTTCCAATCTAGATGTCATTATTACAGAGCACTACTTTGCATAATGAATGTAGCCCATATCTCTTAACCTTTCATATCAAACATCAGGGGTAAAATCAGGGACACATGCCCAAAATCAGGGACACATCTTAAACAAGCATTTGTAAATGCCAAATATTGACTTGCTTGTATTTGCTGTGTAGTTGTTGGGCATAGTTAGTGCAGAGGCTACAAGTAACAAACTAATAACAGGAGTTATGACTGTGAAATTGTGGTGATTGGGAAATGAAGAGGTTCACACATAATGGTATTGCCAAAAACCAGCATATTTTACCCAATCTGGATCTTATTCTTGGTACCATGCCAGCAGCTTAAAAAATCATCTTAAAATAACACTGCAACTGTTTTTTTTAGAATCAAGTGTTATTCATACCTTTTAGTCCTCAGGACACATGGTGCTTCCCTTGGAGGGTTTTTAGTATCCAACATCTGCCCCCGCCCCTCCAAACTTGCCCCCACTAAACTAGAGCCAAATCCTCACTTTGTGACCTTGGGAAAATCACAGTGATTCAGTACAGCCACTCCAAAAATTAGTAAAAGCATGACCCCCTTGAAACAGGTGTTTCAGGTGAGCTGCGCTACCATGGGTAAATAAATTGATTGTATTATTTATTTTGATAGTATTGTTCAGCTCTGAACCCTCTTTCTGATTCTGTTTTTTTTTGTGTCTAACATTCCCCAGCTTTTGGATTTCTTTGAATTCCTTTTTCACCCCTGTTTCCCCAAGTCCAACACTGTTTTATTTTTAATCCTCCTGAAATATGGATGACTTTGAAACTGAACACACACATTTAGGAAATTCCTGGAAAGGCCACGGTGAAAGGTCACTTGACTTTTTGGGCAGTCCTACTTCACATATGCAGCCTTTCATCATGCACCCTGTACTAATGGAGCCCAAGTACTCCAGCCTCAATTCTTAGGCTATGTATGGAGTTTTCCTTGAAATCCCTCAGATATGTAAATCAAGCATGATTACTGCTTTAAGGCACATTGTTTGCCAGTCTCTCTATCCCACTCTCTCTCTCTCCTTGAAAATGCCTGAGTTGATAGTAGTGCTTGAAAATGCCTGAATATTAACTGTTCAGGCACGGTTCTCTGTGGACTCCAATTGGTTCCTCGGTTGAGCATTCTAGAATTTGCTTTATTTTTGATCCTTGGCCTTCATGGCCATGAGAACAAAGTGCGAAGGGGTTCCCCTTCCGTGGTGTCCAGCTTACTATCTCCTGTGCTACCTGATGCCTCCGCAGGGGCCTGTTGTTGTTTCTGCCCCCCACTCCATGTGCTTTTTATGTGTGCATCTCATGATACAAATTACCCACCAAAATGTGAAGGCGATATGGAGCCAAGTTATGAAAGCACAGTATGCATATGCTGCTTTTTTTAAATTACTTTGATCTTACTGAATTTGCTAAACAGAGATTTTGTTAAACACATCTTGTCATATGTAGGGCTTCCTGTCTCTCTCTCTCTCTTCTTTTGACTTTAAAAGATCCCTAACTGGTCATAAAACTTACATTTGCTGTAATTCTCTATATAACATCACTTGGTGCCACACCACTTGATTTCCCTACCACAACCAATTGGGCTGCCTGCTGAGTCTTCTTTCTAAATCTCATCTGTTTATTTATGACCTGTTCCTATCCAACTGTGAGCATGTCCATGATGTAAAGGTAGAAGCTTCACTTGCAGGGAGTAACCACTACATGGTGTGGTTCCACCTTGACATGGTCAGAGAGATGGACAGAACCAAGACCTACAGGGTCATAATGTCATGCGCTTAATAGTGTATGACATTATAGCTAACCCGAAACAGCGCTGTCCCTGACAGCGAATGGTGCAATACCACATATACTGCTGTATGCGTTATTGCATCATTCACACACTCCCAGGCAGAGAATAAGACCTCTGCTGGGAGTGGGTTCTGCAGAGCAGCTGCCGTGACTCACTGGACTGAGCCACAGCAGCAGAGCTGTGTCTGGAACTGGGTTTGATTTCTGATCCCAGACATTTTATTTTTTACCACAGATTGTTTGCTCCCCAAGTTGGAACCCCCTCCCAGAGCTGAGAATCTTTATTGGCAGCATGATTTTGACATGCAGCATAATGTCTTGTGACATTATGAGCCCATGCTGGACCAAGACAAGGGTTTTGGACTTCAGGAAGGCTGACTCTTAGAAGATGGAAGAAATACTGGTAGGACACCTTGCTGGGATCAGAAAGGAGATGGAGGTGGAGCAGAAATGGGCCATGATTAAGGAGGGACTGATGGAGATCACTAGTGACTGTGCCAAGATTGAGAGCAAGAAATCTAATGCCACAAAGCCCAGTTGGTTCAGAAGGGAAGTGGCAAATGCAATAAGGAAAAAAAAGCAGCCTTCTGGAAGTACAAACGCACTCAGAATGAGGAGGATAGGGAGGCCTGTTGTGCTAAATCAAGGGTGGCAAGCAGGGCAGTTAGAGAGGCAAAGGCTGCAAAGGATATAAGGCTGGCACAGGGTGTAACATCTGGTGAGAAGGCCTTCTTCATATATATCTAAGGGAAAAGAGACTCTCAGATCAGAAAATGAGGGTGGATGGGCAGAAGGAAGTGAAAGGAAAAGAGAGGAGCTTAACAAGTACTTCTGCTCTGTCTTCACTAGTGAGAAGGATGGACCAGTGCCACAAGGGAGCAGGAGGAAGAGGGGATGGGGAAAGGGGAGTCATGGATTATGTAATACAGGTAGGCAGGGTGCATAAGGGTCTAATGGCCCTGAAGATGGACAAGTCCCAGAGCCAAATAGTGTGCACTCAAGGGTCCAAAAGGAACTAACAGAGTTGCTGATGAGCCCTTTGGCAGACCTGTTTAACACCTCTGCAGAACCCAGGAGTGTGCCTCAGGACTGGAGAACTGTACATCTTGTGCCTCTCCAAACAAGTGGTACAAAGGATGAACCAGGGAATTACAGACCAGACAGTCTGACCTCAACAGTGGGGAAATTGAGTTAGACTATCTTGAAGGAAACAGTGGTGAGCTTTCCCAAGGAAAATGGGCTGCTAGATGAAAAGCAGCATGGATTTGTGTTAAGGAGGTCATGAGAGACTAATCTGATTTACTTTTTTGACTGGGTGACAGGGGCAGTGGACAGTCCCAAGTGGTTAATGTCCTATATTTGGACTTCAGCAAGGATTTTGACTCTATGCCTGATAGTAGGCTGCTCATGAAACTGGAAGAACTGGAGTGGTGGCCAAGCTTGCTAGATAGGTAAAAAACTGGTTGCCGGACAGAAGCCAAAAAGTGGTTGTCAGGAGGGAATTATCAGAAGCTACACCACTGACCAGTGGGATCCCACAGAGCTCAGTGCTCAGTCCGGTGTTATTTAACATCTTCATCAGTGACAAAGTGGATGGGACCAAAGGTAAAATCTGCCTGCTTACAGACAACACAAAGCTCTGTGAGAGGGTGTTACATGGAGGAGGGGAGAAGGAACTTAGGGAAAACTTGGATATGTTGGAAATGTGGCCTGGCATTTTGCAACTGGGGCATAATGCAAAAAAGCACAAAGTTATGAACTTGGGGGAGAAAAATCCAGAGACCAAATACTGGTTGTGTGGGTTGCAGGTTACCAAGACGGAGGAGAAGAGGACCTTGGGGTAATCATCATGAGTGACCAGAAGAACTTTGCACCCTGCAGGAGAACAGCAGCAACAGCAAATCAGATGCTGGGTTGCATAGCCAGGGGGGATTACCAGTAGGAAAGTGGAGGTCATACTGCCACTGTACAGTGTGTAGTATTGGTGCCATTATCTTAAGAAGGATGGTGACTTGCTGGAGATAATCCAGAGAAAGGTGACAAAGATGATTCTGGGCTCACAAGGCAACATCTAAGAAGAGAGGCTCAAGTGGCTTAACATGTACTCCCTTGAGAAGAGGAGGGAGAGGGTGGATATGATCTAGAGCTTCAAATACCTTAAAGGTTTTAACAGGGGGTATACAGAGGGTTTCTTTAGTCTTAGTGGGAACAAGTCTAGTAGGAGCCATAGCCTAAACATGGTAGGGGGAGAGATTCAAGACAGAAACAAGGAGGCACACTTTCACCAAGAGAGTGGTGACCAAGTAGAACAAGTTGCCAGAAAAGATGGTCTCCCTGAAAATGGTAGATAGCTTCAACAGAGGATGGGAGAGCGTGAAAGGGGAAGAAAAAGAAGAAGTCAGTTTTCAATGGAACCATATTTATTAATATGATGGTGTTTATTTTTGCACAAAATTAACATACTATATGTTTCATTGTAAGTCAAATCAGTGATTGTTGCGATAGGATATTTTAAGACCTGAAACAGATAAGCAATAAAGTTTTAATCTACTCTAGAAACCTTGGTGTCTCACCCTTGTTTGAATCCCTGCACTGATGTTACATAAGCCACCTCATCCAGCCACCTAACTTATGACAGCAACAGCCTTGTTCTGTATCCTCATATCACTCCCTGCTGCTGTGTATCCTACACTCAGTGACCCTCTTGAAAACTAATTGATGCACTTTCACTAAATGAGACTATCTTTGAGTTGAAATTCTAAATAAATAATCAAATAAATAACTCAAGTAATGAATCATTTTAAAAATGTTTATTTTTGATGTGATAAGGTATTGTAAAGCATCACATTTTATTACAAAAAAAAAGTATTTTTAACACTCTCTACCAGCTTATTCAGGTTCACTGTGGCCCTTCTGTTCATGGACCAAGATAAACTACATATGTTGTTCTGCCAGTCATTGAGATTCAAGAGCTCTTGCAGTTCAAAAGATCAAGTCTATATTACTAGACTGCACCAGGTGTCAAGTAATTGGATGAAATTATACACAACAGTAGTCCAAAGAGCATATATCAGCAAAGACTTGTTGAAAGCTGAAAATAATTATCTGTCTTCATAAGTAGAAAATTAGTAATTTTTTTCCTGAATCAAATTATTACATGCTGGTCACAGATAAAAGAGTCCCCAGTTTCAGCAAAAATCCATTTTCTTTAAATCCCCTGTGGTACAATCAATATTATTCTATTACAAGTTGGCCACAAAGAGATATCATCAAAGCACATCAACAGGGACCAAATCCGAAGAGAGATTTAGAACTTGTTTTAAGTTAACTTGTTACTATGGCAGATGTGCTTTAAGAATAAATGGTCATATCACACTGCCCTAATCAAGAAGAAAATCACATGGATAAGTACTGTGCCTCTAAAAATTAGGGCATTGTTAGACAATTTAAAAAAACGACCCACTCATTCAGATAGATAACAGAAAAATGGGTCAATTTGGTCAGATTTCTTTTTATCAATTTGTTTACTGAAATTTTCATATAGAAGATATAAACCACATGCATATTTTTTTATAATAACAATTTTATTAGAAAGAACAGCAAATACAAATCTGGAAAAAAGGTTCCAAATGATACGAACATATGAAATTTGCCAGCAGATGAAGGCCTAGAGGTCAATCAAGTCTGCTTGAATGTGCAGCTAGCACCCCTTATTCTGCAGCTGCTCCTCCCTTCCACCCTTCCCCTTCATTAACCCTCCCCTTGTCCTGTCCCATCTTCGTTTGAAGCAGTCCACTGTTCTACTGCATACCACTTCTGCAAGTAATGCATTCCACCCAGCCACCACCCTCTCTGTAAAAAAGTGTCTCCTCATCTCCCTCCTGAACCTTCCTCGCTCCAGTTTCATATCATGGCCCCTGGTGGCCCTCCCCTCCCTTACTTTGAACAGCCCTCTGTACCCATCTTGTTTATTCCTTTCATGTATTTAAAGGTTTCAATCATGTCACCCCTGTTTCTCCTCTCCTCCAGTGAGTACATGTTCAACTCCTTCAACCTCCTCTCGTATGATAAGTCCCCCAGCCCCTTGATCATCTTTGTCGCCCTGCACTGCACCCCCTCCAGTAACTTAATGTCCCTCTTCAGATATGGACGCCAGTACTGCATGCAGTACTCCAGGTGTGGTCTAGCTAATGACCTATACAGTGGCAGAATCACCTCCTCCCTCCTAGAGGATATACCCCTTGCAATACAACCCAGCATTTTGTTGGCCTTTGCAGTTGCCTTCCTACATTGTGCCGAGTTGTTCATTGACCCTGTAATGAGCACACCCAGATCCTTCTCCTCCTCTGTCTGGGCTAGCTGCACTCCCCAGCTGGTAACTCCTCCTTGGGTTCTTCATCCCAAAATGCAGCACCTTCCACTTTTTGGCATTAAAGCCCAGTTGCCAGGTGTCTGACCAGGTTTCAAGCTTTGCCAGATCATCCTGCAACCCTGCCATCCCCTAGGTCATCCACCACCATGCCAACTTGGTATCATCAGCAAACAGACTGATCTTGCTCTTGATGTCCCATGATATGTCTGCAATGAATATCCCAAACAACACTGGTCCCAACACTGAGCCCTGTGGGACACGCTGTCACTGCCCTTGGGTGTGAGAGCTTCCCACCCACCACCACCCTCTGTTGCCTTCCTGCAGCCAGTTTCCTACCCATCTCACTAGCTTTCCACCTGCCCCTGTGCCTACTAACTTCCTTCCCAGCCTTCCATGTGGCACCGAGTTGAATGCCTCATGAGTCCAGACAGGACATCCACTGCATGGCCCCTGTCCAGTTGCCTAGTTACCCAGTCACAGAACTCGACCAGGTTGGTTTGGCAGGATCTGCCATGTATGAAGCCATGCTGTCTGCTGTCCTGTAGTCCTTTGTCCTCTGGGAGGGCCACCAGCCTCTCCTTCAGGATAGTCTCCATTAGCTTACCCACAATGGATGTGAGGCTCACTGGTCTGTAGTTTCCCAGTTCATTCTTGGGGCCACTCTTGTGGAGTGGCACCACATGAGCCATCCTCCAGTCCTGAGGTACACACCCTGAATGTAGTGAGGCATTAAATAGGTCTGCCAAAGGTCCTGCAAGGACCTCTGCCAGCTATCTTCATTACCCTGGGGTGGATGCCATCTGGGCGTGGTGCCTTGTCCACCCTCAGTGCCTTCAAACCCTCTCGAACTCTGCCCTCCATGATTTCCCCATCTGTCACCACTTCCCCCCTGCTTCTGCCATTTCTCCCACCTTGGGTGTCACCCCCCTCTTCTCTTTAGTAAATACTGAGCAGAAGTACTCATTTAGTGCTTCCACCTTATCGTACCCTGCTTAAACCCAACCCCCCTCCTTCCTAATCCTTACTATGTGGTCCTTACAGCTCCTTTTCTCCCTGATGTACTTAAAGAAGTCCTTCTCCCCCTTCTTAATGCCTTGTGCCAGCCTGAGTTCCATTGATGCTTTGGCTCCCCTTACTGCCCTTGTCACCTCCTTTGATTCTGTCAAGTACTCCTCTCTGTCCTCCCTCATCCCTGTTTTCTTGTACTTCCTAAAGGCAGTTCTTTTCCTCCTTACCTTTTCCATGACCTCCTTGCTCAACCAGCTCGGTTTCTTAGCCCTAGCCTTCTTGCTCTGGGCTTTGCAGCAGATTTTGGTTGCCTCCACTATCCCCAGCTTTATGAGCTCCCACCTCTGGTTAGTATCCATACTAGATTGAATTCTGCCGGGTACCCTTTTACCACTTCCCCATCCTCCCAAAGTCAGCCCTCCTGAAGTCCAGCACTCTTGTGCCAGATTCTACTCCTTCTTTGCCCATATCCAATGTGAGCTATACTGAGTGGTGGTCACCCTGACAGCAGTTCCTCCACTGTAAGTTCTCTCACAAAGTCCCCATTTGCCAGCACAAGGTCAAGGGTATTCCCTAACCTGGTTGGTTCACTGACCATTTGCAGCAGGAAGCTGTCCTGGAAGGCATCCAACAGTAAGTAGCTGCTCCCTTCTGTTCCTGGTTGTTGGGGTGCTCCAGTCCACTCCTGGCATGTTGAAGTCCCCCACAATCACCACATTACCCTTCTCGCAGGTCCTCCTGATCTGTCCCGCTAGTTCCCTGTCTAACTCCTCCATCTGAGATGGTGGCCTGTACACCACTCCCATTCTAAGAATCCTATTCTTGGAATCCTGGATTTGCACCCAAAGTGACTCCGTGCATACCTTCCTCTCTTACACACTTCAGTCCTTCCTTCACATATAGTGCCACTCCCCTCCTTTCCCAATCACCCCTGTCCCTACAAATAACTGTACACACTGGTACAGACAGGTCCCAATCATTATATTGGGTGGCCCATGTTTCTGTGATGGCTGCAATGTCCACCTCTCCCTCTGCCATGAGAACCTGTAACTCTGCAGTTTTCCTCCCAAGGCTCCTAGCATTAAGGGTAACCACCTTTCACCCTTTCCCCCCTCCCATCCTGCCCTCCTTTCCTAGCATCACCAATAGTACTTGCCATTTGTCCTTTGTCACTGTTATGGGGGGTAAGCTCATATGATTTCCCAACCTGTGGTCCCTGCATATCTCTTCCCCAACTGCCACCCCCCACTCCTAGTTTAAATTCCCAACTTCCTCTATATACTCTTCCATCCTCTGTTTCAAAACTTTCTTTCCCTCCTCACTCAAGTGTAGTCTGTCCTTGGCATAGAGACTACTGTCCTCCCAGGTCCCCCCCCCCAACAGCCCATACCCTTTAGCACAACACCAGATTTTTAGCCATCCGTTAAATTCCTCTATTCTCAGCTTTCTTCTTGTGCTTGCTTTTGGCACCGGAAGTATCTCGGAAAAAGTTACTGATCTTCCTGCCCCCTCACATAATTGTGCTAGTTCCTCAAACCTCCTCTGGACTATATCTACTGTCTTGTCAGCCAGGTCGTTTGTCCCAAGATGTATAATTAAATGAGGCTTGTCCCTACCCCTTCTAGCATATTTCAGAACAGACTGTCCCACCCTCGCCGCTGTCATTCCTGGCATGGCCTCCACCCCAATATGACTATACCTCTCCCCCTTGCTACCCCACCTAACTCCTCTTAGTATTGAGTCCCCCAGCACTAAGATTCCACCCCTCTTACTCCCTACTTGCTTCCGTTCATCTCTCTCTCTCATTTCCAGCTCCTCTTCTTCCTCCTCCACATTATTTCCCCCTTTTACCCCTGTTGCAATTCTCCCAGCAGAACTTCCCCCCACTCCAGTTTGGTCCAGGCATTTATCAATTACTCCTCTAATTTCATCATTTCCCTCCTCCACTTTCTTCCTCTCTAGCACTGCACAGCTGTTTTCTGAAGACCCTTCACAAATGCCCGCTCCCTCTCTCTTCATAGTAACCTGTTCTCTCCTTTCCACTCCATGACTTTTGTCACTTCTTCGCCTCCCCTCACAAGTCCCTATCTCCTCCTTCCATTTGTCTTTTGTCTCCTGACCTGGGTTCCCCGGCAATTGTTCTTCCTGGCCTGGGCCCCTTTGTCTCTGCTTCCCTTCTTCTGACCCTCGCCTCACCACTGTCGGCTTAAATCGCCCCCTCATCTCCCCTTCTTCCTCCTGTCAGTATTGGGCTAAACCCACCCCCAATCTGTCTTGCCTGTCTTAGTTTCTCCTGCAGACCCTCAATCTCCTTTCTAAGTTTTTCTATGTGGTTGCACACTAAACATCCTCCCACACTCCAGGTAATGTTTAGAAAGTTTGGTGCACCACAGTTGTTGCAGCCTACCACCCTACCCATTGCTGTCGTTGCCCACCAGTGACCCCCCACCCTTCCAGATGCAGGATACCAAACACTCCCCCAAGTCTCCCCTCTCCTCCCTCTATCAGTGCAAAACATTTTCTTTATTTCCCTTACCTCCTTTGTTGCACATGTTTAGATATATTGAGCAACTGCTTTTTATATTCCTATCCTTCCTATCCACACTCAAAAAGAGACTTTAAGTAGCCATTGCACAACCTTCTTCAAACTCCTACTCCTCCTCTTCCCAATGCAATATCAATGCGAAGAAGTAATAATGAAAGCTCCTAGATTTTCATTTACTTCACCTCCACTGAGAGAGCAGTCAACTCTTCACTTGCTGCTGTTCCTTTCCTGGATGTCTGCTTTTGCTATGACAAGTGCATATCCTTTGCCTGTTTGAGGAAGTGATGTCAGAACCCCTAGTATAAAGGAAATAATGGACTGTGGGTGGGGTGAGGGGTTTGGGGGGGTGGGACCCACCCAAGTCTTCCAGAAACAATCAGGTAGCTGAGGCCTCTGGTCAGACCATTAGCACCCTTCCCCCACTGTGCACTCAACTTTGCAGCTAGTGAAGCCAGCAACAATGAATCACAATTTTACTCAAAGCCCCCTAAATAGGTTTGCTTCCCAAAGAAACAGGACTCCAATTTAAACAGCTTCACCAGCAACACATCAAAATAGGCTTGGAATTAGAAGATATAGGTCTCCAATTCAAAGAAACAGACCCAGTTAAATTACACCAATTTTGTTTTAAAACAGAAGAAATAGGCCTCTACAAATGCAGCCTGCCACACAGTGAACCATACAAATGAGCCCACTTATAGCTACCAAAACAGGTTTCAAAATTCCAGCAGCCCCAAACAATACCCTGCTAGCCCCTTAGTAGTAAGAAAGGAAAGAAATAACCTTCTACCAAGTAGAATGATGGAAAAGACAAAACTTTTTCCAACAGTTCAATTAGTTACAAAGCAAGTTAAAGATATGAACTCGGGCTCTGACAACAATGTGCTAAGGTTACTAACTTCTCAACACATAGACCATAAAAGGGGCGGCAATTTGATAAAAATTGCCTCATCTATAAAAGGATCTGCATACCTAAAACTGTATCAGCCACATACAAGTGACTGAATGACTGATTCTTTGATTCACGTAAACACAATAACATACTCTAACTCAAGTATATTCGTATAGGTATGTGTACCACAAGGACATGTTTCCAGCTTGTTGAATATTGACTGCTAACATCTAGCATCCAAGCAGTGAGGTCATCAGTAACACAGATTAGCGAGTGCTTATTTGCTTGCCTAACTTGATCAAACATGTATTGTTATTTACAATGTACTTATAGTACGTCACAAATATCACTTCTCTCATTGTCCTACTCAGTCTGTTCCCTTGTGGCTCTTCTATGGGTTCATCTCCACTTTTGAGGGCCTCCTCCCCATCCCATACCTTCCTAAAATTTCAGAGAGTTGTTAGCAGTGATTCACTTGGCAACCACCTCAGGGCACGATCCCATTTTTTAAATAGTTTCCCTGTTGTGTGACTAGCAAAAGGTATCCACTAGAATGATGATTCATTACAACCTGCCAGGTCTGCATAAGGCACTTAATGGAGAACAGTCAGCACTCAAATGTGCGTCTGGTCCTAACATGCATCTTCGTGACATCAGAGCACTACTGTAGTAGTGAGAGATTCAAATGCCTGTAATGCATGTTACAGTTTGTATAATAATAATAATAAAACTTTATTTTTATGGCATCTTTCAAGTACCAGGGCACTTAACAAATTTAAAATCAAAAATCAAGCATTAACAAACATAAATCACATGAAATCAACAGCATCATCATACCATCAGTCAGTCACCAAATGCCTGGTGTCACAAAAAGCTTTTAAAGCCTGCTTAAATCCCTCCACATTTGTGCACTCCTGTAACTGATGAGGTAGAGAATTCCAAAGGGTAGGGGCCTCATGCATAAATGCTCTGCCCTAGAAGATTTCAAACACACCCTTGGAATCTCTAGCAACCCCTCATCGGCTGAGTGGAGCGATCGCCCAGGGCAGTAAGGGACCAGAAGTTCTTTCAGGTAATCTGGGCCCAGTCTATGTAGGGCTTTAAAAGTCAGAAGACAGACTTTAAAGGTAATCCGCCACTGTACTGGCAACCAGTGCAGTCCACGTAGGACCGGCGAAATGTGACAGGACCAAGATGATCCAGTCAAAAGCCAGGTCACAGTGTTCTGCACCAGCTGCAGGTGGCAGATCTCCACCCCAGAAAGCCCTAGGTAGAGGGAGTTGCAATAATCTAAGCATGAGGACACAAAGTCGTGGACCAGAGTAGGAAGATCACCAGACGGAACCAGATGCTTAATCCTGGTGATATTCCTTAGATGATAAAAGGAAGATTTGACAACAGCTGAAACCTGTGAATGCAGGGTCAGCCATTCATCAAAAATTACCCCCAGGTTTCGCACCTGTTCAGAGGTCAAGAAGGATAAGCCACCAAGAAAAAGCCCATAGGGCAAACCAGCTCCCAACCTCCCTATCCAGTGACCTGGGTCCACAACCGGCACCTCAGTTTTTTTGGAGTTCAACTTCAACCAGCTGGAATCCATCCACTCCTGGATTTCTGTGAGACAGCTATTAAAGACTGAGAGAGCTCCATCCTGGTCAGGTGCAAAAGAAAGGTAGAGCTGGGTTTCTTCAGCATAGCAGTGAAGCCCCAGCCCATACCTTCTTACAATGTCTGTGAGGGGCAGCATATACCCTGCGAACAACATGGGGGACAATACTGAACCCTGGGGTGTGATGTAGACAGCCTGTTCTGAGTGCTGTATTATATTTTTTTTACTATAAAATGTATTAATGTCTCTGCTGAAAATTCATATGCTCTAGGAATGACTTCTCTCATCCCCCCCCCCCCCAATTTCATTTGACAGAGGCAGGCCAAGAGAACTGCTGACAGTTACTGGAAGACTTTTATTAAGGATCCTGTTCCTCTGAGCTAATTACAGAGTTGTTAAGTTAATTTTGTTACGAGAGAATCATAAACTAGGTTTATAACATTAAAATAAGGGAAGCTAGGATGTTACATAGAGGTGTAAGGTTGTAAATGACCCTATGAAGCCTGTGTGAAGAGGGTACAGCATGAGATCAAAAGAGGTGTCATTGAAACTTGAGTTATGCTAAGGTTGCAGAATTAATTCTTTGAAATTTCATCCTGTGGTTGTATAAAAAAATATATATTTTTTTTAGATATTTGACAATGGAGGGGCTGGATGACTTCATCCAAAAGGGGTTGGCCAATACTGTTTGAAAAAATTGTTCTCTTTCACTATAGATACGTATTTTGTATCTAACACTGACCAAGAAAACATCTGAGCACTGAAAAGAGGTATTTAGAAAGCTAGACAAATCTAAATATAGTTGTAGGAATCGCACTGTTTTAAACCTTGTTTTGTTTAAAGATATGTATGTCTTGTGATATGAGTTCTGTATTGTATGTCTGAAATATTATGCATTTTTGTAAAAACCCTAATTTTAGAGAGAAAACCTGGTCTGTCTTTGAATTGCTTTCTTTTGCTAAGAAGTATTTATGGTTCAGCAGACATATAGCTTGTATGGTGGTATTAAACTGGAAAGAGAAGAGTTTTAAATCTTAGGTTTTTATAAAAGTTTTAAAGGGTTCATCTCTGAATACCTGGTTAGGTGCCTGTAGGCAAAGATATCTGACCCCCAAGGACAGATATATCTGAGCCTTGCACTGGGTATGCTAGCAAGAGGTTAACAGTTTGAATCAGTCCAGAACTGAAACCAAAGGTTGATCCAAACTCAGAAAAACAGACAAGATGGTTACCTTGTCTGTTACACTGTTCACAAGACTGCACTCAGAGGTTGGCACTTTGGGAGTAGAGAGCCTGACCTGCTGAGTGAATCTGTGACATGGGGTACCCCACACTCCAGGAAGACTGGGTCTGAGGAAAAAAACAGACACCACTCTCCATGAAGAATGATGTAAACCACCTGAGGACTTTACCCGACAGTCCACAGATGTACCTCAGGTGATCCAGCAGTACCCCATGATCCACAGTGTCAAACACTGAAGAGAGATCTAGAAGGAATGGCTCTTCCAATCTCTAGCCATCAGGAAATCATTGAGCACCCGAATCAGCACTGTCTTGGTACTATGTCTCTTTCTAAAACCAGACTGGAGGGGTATCATAGATGTCATGGATGGTTAAATGGTCCTCCAACTATGCAGTCACTACTTTCTCAATCACCTTCCCTAAAAAGGGAAGGTTAGAGATTGGTCTGTAGTTTGCATGGCAGTCTGGGTCCAAAGCAGCTTTCTGTAAGAGGGGTGTCACCACTGTCCCTTTCAGGGAGCTAGGAAACTCACCAGATTCCAAGGAGCACAAGACTATCCATGCTAGGACTGGACCGATGGAATCAATACAACCCAAAATTAGGGAAGTTGGTCCTGGGTCCAAGCTACAGCATGTAGGGTGTACACTCTGGATGATATGCATGACATCCATGAACTTCAGTCAGTCAAAGGTACTCCAAGAAGGCCGAGAAGCAGTGGCCTCATGCTGATCCAAAGCAATGCCCATAAAGTGTGCAGGTTGGAATGCCACCCTGATGTCAGCCACTTTAGCTGCAAAAAATTTAGTAAACTCGTTGCACTCAATTTGTGAATAGGCTTTTCGAACTTGTAGACAGGTTGGGTTGCACAGTCTGTCCACAGTTCAAAACAGCTGAGCTGGTCAATTCTGAGCAGCCGTAATCTCCCCGACAGGAACTGTGCCTTCAAATGGGTGATTGCAGATTAATAGGCTTGATAATGATCCATCAATCTAAGGTGGTCGGCATCAAGGGCGGATTTCTGCCAGCAATGCTCTAACCTTTGTCCTAGTCGCTGCATCTCCCTCAAAGTCCCATCAAACCATGGGGACCAAGAGAAAAGGGAGAGAGGTTTAACTCAGACTGGAGCAATGAGATCCAGAGCCACCGAAATGGCCAAATTATAGGCCATCACGGGGGTCTCTGGATCATTGTTTGCCACTGAGAGGGATGAAAGGTCAAGCACCTCTGCTAGGCCTTGAGAACTTACATCTTGTAAGGGATGGTACCTAACCATCTCCACAGGGACAGACCTATGAAGGGGGGTGCTAAAACCAAACCCCATGGAGTAGTGATCAGACCACCCAACTGGTTCCACCCCCAAGTCAGAGGCTTCAATCCCCAGGAGGAAGACCAAGTCAAGGGAGAGTCTGTGTATACAAGTAGCAGTGATTACCTGTGTGAGGCCCAGAGATGTCATCAACTGGAGGAAGTGCTGTCCAAACTGCGAGAGTTCGTTGTTGACCCAGACGTTGAAGTCAACATGAATCATCAGTCTGGGTGACTCAAATGCCATATCGACGATGAAGTCTGCAACTTCCTGAAGGAATTGCTTCTCATCGCTGGTGGACGGTAGATGAGGGTGATCCAATAACCTACACCTGCTACTATGGCACAATCAAATGACTCCATTTCCTCAAGTGGTACACTCATGAGGTGAAGTTTGGTCTTGAAACAGACTGTAACCACCTCCTCCCGCGTTGCAATCTCAGACGGTGTATCACAGAGTACCCAGCCGGAGTTAAAGCCTCCAAAATGGGGCCACAGTTCTTGTCTCGAATAGCTCACAACCAAAGGGGTGGGCCTCCAACACATTCACTTGACTCAACAGAATAAACCAAATATTCCTTCAAATCTAAATAAATACCATCTAAACCCAACCCAAATAAATAAAACCCTCACACAAACTCTTCTAATAACATACTTTCTAAAAGTAAAACAAAATAAATAAAACAACCCAGGGCCCTCTCACAGCCTCAGGAAATAAACAAAACAATATTACACTAAAAAACTAAAAACTCTAAATTATAAAATTAAAATAATAAAATAAAACATAGTTGGTAGATGATACATATATCAACAATAAATTTAAAACACAGATAATTCGAGGAACAGAGCAGTAGTTGGGTCAAAAACAGTCAACAAATAGTAATAAAGTTTCATAAAGCTGTAGCTTAAGTCCAGGTGAATAACTTATGTAAAACTCTTCAGTCCCTTAAGGCCCACTCACAGTCTAGGGAGGCCGATGCACTGTACAGATACTCTCACTACCTGATCAAATGAGAACGATGTTGAAAAATTAATATCACAAATAATTTTCAGCCCCAAGGCCCTCTCACAGTATAGGGGTCTGATAAAGACAGCAGGCACTCTCACTGTCTTCCAAGCATATACCAGCAAACAAGAGTAAAATGGGAAAAACTGACTGCAGGTAGGCAGAATAAGGTTTGTAGGTGTCCTCTTCATCAAATCCACTTAGTGCAGGAGCAGGACCCACAAAAACCCGTACAGGGGATCCAGTCTAAAAATGCTAACAGCCACCACTATGGATTCCTACCAGTACCAACCTACTGGTTAGTCCCCCAGAGAACCTGAAGGACTGATGGCCCAGCCCGCCAGCTACCCAACTAGGTTGAAACCCAGTCCCCCGCACAGCTGCTGTATAAGCTTTGATCTTTTTTTTTTTACTGGTCCCTCTGTTCTCCCAGGGTAAGTACAGTCATAGAGGACTGCACTTAGCCTCTGAAAACATCTGATCAGAGACTACAAAGGTTCTAACATGCACTGCAGGCTACTGAATCTCCCACTGCTGCAGTATTTGCTCTGATGTCAGCTGCAGGGATCATGGGATTTGTAGTTACAGAATATATCAGCCTAGAAGTAATCGAGATTAGTATGATATAATGTAACATGCACATTGGGATCAGCCCCACACTTGACTGTGGGGTCCTTGGTGCTGACCGTTCCTCTTCAAGTGTTCAGAAGACATTTTTTTTTTGCTAATGCCAGTAAAATCCTTACCACTTTCATAAGTAAGATCAAAATACTGTCATACACTCTCTCCAAACTAATTAGCATAGTGCCTTGGGCAAACTCTAGGTTGATCCTCATAATGTTCTTTATGACTTGTCCTATATTCATCCAGAATGGGGCCAGCTTTTGGACACAAAGTGATGTAATTTTCTTGTAGAATTTATGTACTATATAGGAAGTGTGAAACAGCCTATTTAGAAATTCATACTACAAATAAAAAGACCTATGTGTGCTAACCAGTTCTTTTTCCCCATCCCCCTCCTTCAGTGTAATCCCTATAGCCTTTCCATAACTGGACATGCATTTGTCTGATGAGTCAGCATCTGTTCTCTTGATATCTTATATGTATGTGGCAGTGGTACTAGGCCCTTCGGGTTCCTTTACTTATGAAGAAGTCATTCCCCAGGTTCCAGAGTTTACCATTATGCCCCAGCTCTCTCTGAGGACCATCCAAAACACTCCTGGCATGCAACTACCTGAATAGGTGTAGTATTAGGCTGACCCTGTTGCTGATATCTATGAAAGAGATTGCTCCCTCTGCTAAATACATGTCCACCAGCACTTTGATTCCCCTCCCTGCCAAAAAAATAAATCTTGGATTCTTTAATCCCTGGAGAAAACTGGGGTTCCCTGCTGATGGTGTGAGAAAGGCTAGCTTGTCCAATGTGAGGAGGTTGTGACCAAGTAAGCTGTAATAGGTCAGGGTGCACTTTGGCGCTAGATACAATGCTTCTGACTCTTAAATTTATTAATACTACATCCTCCCTTCCCCTAATCCAGTCCATTACAGAGCATAACTGGCATACCCTTTGAAATCCATCAGTGTCCAGAAACCTGGCTCCTTATCTAAACATTGGAGCACTTAGTCTGAACATTTCTGTCTTAGGTCTCTTCTTGCCCAATATGAGCCAGACTAATCCTCTGTTGATGGCAATATCAGTGTTTTGCAAAAGCTGGATCTGACAAGTGCCTCCACAGTCCCTGCTGCCTTTCCATAACGATTCTGATTTTGCTAAATTTATTTTTTATTTCAGTTTATTGATTTCAGAAAAGATCTCAGAGCAAAAAAGTGTACTTTTTTCAGAGGTGACTTTGGTAAAAATTATAGACACAGGGGCATAAATCATACTTGCCACGATAAAAATTGATACAATATTAAATTTCTTAAAGCAGTTACTGAGCAAGGATTGGTTATAATGCAATTTAAATGCTGAATTAAAGCTGAAGACATTTTTAATGGAGGTCAGCTCAAAAGGCAGCACATTCCATATTTTAATAAAACAAAAGATAAAAGATTTCTGACAAACTGTGCTGTATGCAAAGGAACATTAAAGAATGTCTTTGCACTTTGGCATGCACTTCCATAAACATGATGTTTCAGCTATTATAAATTACTTGAGAATGCATTTTTTTTCAGTTTTCTTTTTCAGAATTACAAAGCATCTTGGTAGTCTGTCCAAAATGTCTGTATAGAAAGCATTTGCCTGTCCTCAATTGACCTCATAAAGCTTTTGTTTAGAACACCATAGAGCTCACCCTGAAAACAGACTATTCTGTTGCAAGCAGGAACTGTGAGGTCAATTGGGGATAGTCAGATGCTTTTTGAAAGACACAGTTAAATATGTGCTGCATTATCATAAATATTAATTAGACCAAGCACAGGAGGAAGTAAAATAAATAGAAAATACTAAACATAACTGTTATAAATCTAAATGTTTTAACCTGCTTTATAATAGAGAGCATCTCTTTAAGCACATTGTTGGTTATATAGCTTATACCCATATTGGACACTGGTATTACATTTTCAAAAATGTGTTTAGGTAAATGAGACATGACAGGCCCAGTTTAGAGCAAGCTGAATCCTTGAAAAGACAGCATCTGATGTCTGATGCACCACAATAAATAAGACTGCAGTCTATAATGGGCAAAAATAAGTTTGAAACCACCAATGTTCTTGTTTCCTTTATTTATTCATTTGGTAACCGGGTTGGTGCACTGATGTGAAGACCTTTTTCAGGCATGACAAGGACCAGAAACTGGCACAAACTGCATTATTAAGTTGTTTTTTTTAAATAAGCACATTTGAAAATTAATAACAAACACTGAAATCAAAGCATATCAATGTGTTTATATATAACCGTATTTGAAGTAGTTGTATGGTAATGTGTCATTGAAATGTTTTAATCTTGCTGTGTCTCTATGTATTGTAAATTTTCACTAACAGGACAACTTTGAAAATAGAGAAATGTTGGCCCTATTAGTCAAATCTGGTGTACCATTGTAACAGTGATGTTGTTATAACAAACCCCCATAGTGACACAACCCGTTCAATAACCACAGTGTCGAACAGGTTGTTGCAACAACATTCTGAGATGCCGACTGCTGGTATTTGACACTGTCCCCTGACATCCACTCCCTCCAGAGTTGATAATCTATCATTCTGAAGGATGCGGGGAGCAGGGGTGAAAACCTCCACAAACAGTAAATCCTATGTTGTGCTCTTGCAGTTCTCAACACTTTGCCACGGTGATGTGATCACCAATGGCAAAATGTTGTTGCTGTCAAGTCCTTTGACAACTTTGTTGTCAAAGCAGCTTGATACATCCATCAAATCCTGTAGACAAATAAATATATTTTCTTTCTTTCTATCTGTCTGTCTGTCAGTCTGTCTATCTATCTACCTACCTACCTACATTCATACTTAAGATACTTGATAGCATAGTGGATATGATCAAAATATGAAAATATACTATTAAGGCATACACCCAGGTATTTAAAAGGGTGACCCTGCTCTTCTCATCTCCAGCAGGGGTTATAATATTTAACTTCTGAATATGGGGCAGTTTTCTACTGCTCACAAAAATAATTGATTTTGACTTTTTGTTTATTTCTGCTGTAAAAATGCTACTGCTGTTTTTGAGCAAAGTGATGATTTTGTGAAAATAAAATGGTCCCAATTGGCCAAAATTGAGCATTTTCAATAGGAGTAAATAAGGCACTAATTACTTACTGCAAAATTAAACATGTGCAGTTGCTACCAATTAGCACCTTGCACAAAACAGAACAAACAAGAAAATAAAAAGCTTTACAGTATTCACTAATTTATTTTTAAGACACCAATAATACAATCTGTAGTTAGGGATCTTTGGTATTAGTTCTGGCAGACTAGTTGTAGAATATCTATCCCTTCCCAGCAGCTTATTCACAATCTTCCAAAAATGTCATGGGCTACTACTGTTTTACATACTGTTTTTGTTTATAGTAGTCAGATTTACACTTCCTTATTAAGACTTTGGTCTGCTTGATCAATTCATAGAAACTTAGAAACATGTGAAGTACATACAAAAGAAGACTAATTGCTTACCTTGTTTGTCTGCTGCTTCTTAAAGGTAGTAACAGTTTTCTCACTTATATTCACAGATTGGTGTAATTTCTTTTTAAAACCTCCAAGAGTGTCTACAACTTCTTGTTGAAAGCTATTACTAACAGCTAAATGAAAATGATAGGCTTGATTCCTCCCTAGGTGTGCTGTTTGCAGAGTTTCATTGCTGTAACCCTTCGGGTATTTCACGCATACCTTTGGAAAGTTTGAGTCTGAAATAAAGTAGTGGAGATCATACTAAGTTTGTATTTAAAAAAAAACACACAGCTAGATGGAGTTACACCTTTGAATATGTACAAGCCCTGAGACTCAGTAGAGTTATATAGATTGTGTTCCTTTTTTTATTTGTTCCTATTCTTGATTACATGTCCCATATCAGGAACTAATTTGATTCTTGAATCCTAAAGCAAAGCTGTGGTATAGCAGTCTTTATTCTTGTTGTTGTTTTATTTCTGTGTCTCTGTTTTTCTGTTTCATAGTTTATTTTTCATTTATTTGTCTCTTTGGTATGTTTTTGAAGCAATTTTTCTTGTTAGAGATTGTTCCCTTATTCTGGATGTTAAGATAAATAACTGGGGTTTCACTACTTTTTAGCTTTTGTTGAGGTTTCCATGAAACTGCATATTTGAATGCTTTTTAACAGTATGTGTTGTTCTATCTATTATAATTATTGTACTACATTTTACCATGAAATCTATACCATCATTTGGCCTTGTGAACAAGCAAGAGAGGGACATGGTTTGAAGTATCCTGGGGACTGTCCAACTAGTGATGCCATAGTCATGAAAACTACATGGATTCATGCACTTTGGAATTTTCCTTGTCTTGAAAAAATGAATTATTAAACTGTTTTATTGCAATTCATATCTTCTAATCATTACAGTTAGAATAATGTTTTATAGTACTATACTATTTAAATATTGAATTTAACTGACATTTTAGCTTATTGGTAATGTTTCTGGTTAGTACCTTTATGATATTAAGTTCCCTTGATTCCAGTTGGAATATGTATATATATATATATGCACACATTTTATTATTATTCAACAGATTGATTTATAAAATGGGTAAAAGTGTACTATGACCTGATTGCCTAAGTTGTTGTGTCCTTATGAGCACATATTATGTCAACCAGTACTTCTTCAGTCAACTAGGACACAGCACAGCCAGAGATCCATGCCTGCCAGAAAGTTAAAAAAACATATTTCTCTCAGCCATGTTCATAAAGAAAATATCCAGCACTTACTTTACATTTAAAATACTGTTTTTACATTTTCAATAACCCCCACCCCAACACTACACTTAACAAACATTAAGAGGAAGGAGGAAACTGTTTAACTGGGAGAGGCACGATAAACTAGAGCTTGTTTTCAGGTGTGACCTGGGAGCACAAGGAAGTTAAGTGACTTGCTCATGACCACACAGTATGCAAGTGGGGGCTAATGGGATTTAAACCCAGGTCTCCAGGTTTGCAGCTCAGTGCCCCCAACCACTACATTATACCACCTCCCCACCATGCTATATTGCCTCCTGTACATTAAATGCATGTTAACAAATAATGTAATTCATAGAAACATAGACACTGTTGGTGAATAAGGACCGCTAGGCTCATCCAGTCTGCCCGTAGGCTCTATACATTGTATGTCATCATATAACCTTTTGTTGTTGTTCTTTATGTTTTTGTGACCTATAGGCCTGTAAACACAGTGCTGGATTTCATCAGCTGCAATGCTGATCTGGACTGCAGCTCACCTTCTGTACACTCTGCCTCCCCAGTGACCTTTCTCTTGCGTGCTTACTTGCTCCTGCTATCCCCACAAATTGCAACAGTGCTGCACTTATCTCCAACATATGTAGTTCTGCTGCTTTCAACATTCTTTGTTTTCCTTTTTAATAATCACATTTCTATCCACATTAGTGGGGAGGGAGGACTAGATAATGGAGAGGGTGATCCTCAGTAGACACTGAAGGGTCTACAAACTTGAGCATACATGATATACCATAAGGTATTTTTCTGCTGGCTCAACTGAATGTTCATATTTATTTAAACACTACTGTGAGTGCTCTGATCACCAAAACTGGACATTGCTCACTCAGATGTGCCAAAAGCTCCAACTTGAGTATGTATCAAGCTACAGTTATTGTACTGAGAGAAGGGAAGAGTCACAGTCAGGCTACACTGGTGGTGCTGAGAGTGAGAACAGTAGTGTGGAGGTACCTGCAAAATTACCCTATTACATTATAGTCTTGGCAACTTTGCAGATGTAGAATAGGAAATACAAAATAAATAAATACATTGTTTTACTATATTAGAAATAATTTACATCAAAACAAAACCCCACTTAAAAACCTTTACTTCATTTTTTTTAATTAACTTATTGCCATAGTAAAAGAGGGACTCCCAAGGTCTGCAAAGTGTTAAAACAGGTCAGCATGCCAAGGCCCAGGCCCCCATTGTGCAGTCCATCTTTGTTTTTTTTTTTTTGTAAATGTGATGTAATCCATCTTTTTTGTCTCCCATGTTAGACACGCGCAGTTTCTGTGCACTCTATTTTGGCTACTCGACCAGAAGTGACATCTCCTCTTGGTACTCTTATCACATTGTGTCTGCTAGTGCAATTAAAAAATTAATGAGTGAGTGTTTATAAGCACAGTAAGACACTCTGATGTGTAGGTTATTGCCTAACAAGAGCACTTATTTATACACCGTATCTGGAATCTGTTTACTAATTTAAAAGTCATATTGTACTGCTCCATAATGTTACAAAATAGATCACAAAAATCATAGCAATGTTCAGCTTTGCTCCTGAATTATGGCACAGATACTGTATGTGTTGACGGGATCTTTTGGGGCTATATATTGTAGGTCATCTGTCTAACAAAAAGCTATTTAAAAGCTGCCTTCAGCAGCTTTTCAGTGTTTGCTGAGGACAGCAAATTAATCTTTGTTGGCATCATGTACAAACTGTTGCCAATCAAATCAGGAAAAAATAATGCAGCTCTCAGCTTCAAATACCAGTAGCAGATACTTTCTCTAAAAGCATATTTTCTCTAAAGGGGTAAAACAAACAACATAATGTGAAAGGATTTCCAAGTAACACAGGGAGAGTAGGAACTGGGAATGCTGGGAGTGGTGCAGTGCAGTAGCTATGGGGCAACATTTTTCAGAGAGACCTTGTGGAGGTTGCAATTCTGCCCCCATCCTTGTGCACCTTTCTGGGTTGAGGGAGGAGGTCGCTAGTCTCCAGGCCAAGCTGGCAAGGATTCAGGGACCTTCTCCTCAATTCAGGGGCTACCAGGTCTAACACCATTACCTTAGAGGATGCCAAGGATGAGGAGCATCTTAAAGAGGACAGGAAATTATTTCTAACTGGTAGCTGTTTATAATGTTCCAATTTACAGAAATGATGCCCATAAGCCTAAATGATCTATATGTAACTGTATCTGAATAAAAATTGATATGAAAAACTGTATTTTTCATGGTTTCATTTTTATGGGCAGCATTGTGTTGCAGTTCTCTTCATATAACCAGTGATCTGGAGTTTTAGCTATGTCACAGTTTGAGGAAAGAACTCCAAGCATGGTTCTGATAGGACAATAGCTCATGTTTAGCATTCTGTACTCAAACCATGACATAGTAACTACTCCAAATTACTGGTTGAAGGAAAAGAACTGTTCAGAATGTTATTCATAAAAAGAAAACAATTGAAAACAGTTTTTCACATCAATGTTTATTAAGGTACAGTTTAATATGGTTCATTTGGAGGCAAGTTTATCATTTCTCTAAATGAGAACATTGCTAACTGCTGCCAATTAGCACAGATTTCCTGTCCCCTTTAACTATGGTGAGCTCAAGAAGGGTGGGAGTGGTGAGCTTGGTAAAAGTGGTGTGTGTGGGTCAGAGGCACATTCCTCAACTGGAACTACTAAAAAATTCCTACACTGCTCTGGCAGGGTGGGACTGCCAGGAGGAGACACTCATGGTAGTGGCAGTCCTCCATAGTGGAAACCCCAAGGAGGGAGGGAGAGAACCCCAGATAAAGAGGAAGTGACTTCTGATAGGGGACTTAACTGTCAGGGGGATAGATTTGGGAATAGAAAGGGGCACAGAGAGGAAGGTCAGATGTCTACATGGTGCCACAGCCCAGAAGGATGGAACATGTATCCTAAGGATCACTAGGGCAGCAGAAGGAAGGGGGAACTGAATGTAATTGTCCACCTGGGGACCAATGACCTGGCTAGGGACAGGGCTGGGATAGTGCAGAGGGAGTTTAGGGAACTGAGGAGTGCTCTTAGATGGGTGGCCCACTCAAAGGTTATCGCTGAGGTGCTGCTTGTCTACAACAGGTGAGAGGAGAGGGTTCTCTGCACTTGGAGTTTCAACTCATGGCTGAAGGAATGGTGCATAGAGGAGGAGGGTTGGCTACATTGGGGACTCTAGACCACCTAGGAGAATGAGGGCCTATACAGGGAGGATGGCCAGCATCCATCTTGGAGGGGAACCACAGTCCTCAGTGGATAGTTTAAATGCTACTTCAGTGAACATTTAAACTAGCCAATTGGGGTGGCAGAAGGAAGTGGAGAGGCAGAAACTGTCCCCCCAACAGGCTGAAATACAAAGTAGGAAGATCATGAGAGGAGAGGAACCCCCAAGGGGCAAGTTAATAAAGGAAGTAGGGTGATAGAAACAGAGAGGGAGGGAAACAGAAACATTCAAAGGAGAAGGGGAAGGAGGGGCAAAAAAAGAGAAAAGGGGTAACAAGCAGAGTACTAACAAAATCTGGAAGGCCGTGTGTATGAACGTTAGAAGTCTAGGAAATGGAATTCCAGAACTAGATGCCATCATGGCAGAGACTGGCCTAGATATAGTGACCATTACCAACTCATGGTGCACTAAAAACTGTGACTTGGACATGACCATACTAGGCTATACTCTGGTCTGTAAAAACAGGATGGGAAGGAAATGAGGGGTTGTGGTGCTTATGTGAAGGAAAGCATTAAAGTGATAGAGATACAGAGAATACCAATGGGACAGTGGCACTGTGGGTCACCACGGAGTTAGGGAACAGAGCCGCTATTTGCACCAGCATGATCTACAGACCTCCAGCACAGGAGAAGTTAGATAAGGTATTGTTTGAAGTCACTGGCAAAATAGCAGAAAAGGAGGAGGTGCTGTTGGTAGAGGACTTCAGTCTGCCAGATGTAGATTGGAGCCTCCTGGCTGTGACTTCAGCTAGATGCAGGGACATTCTGGACTCCCTGTAGGGGGCATTCCTCAGGCAGCAAGGCAGTGAGCCCACTCATTATGGGGCACTACTTGAACTGGTACTCACTAACAGGGACAGTGCTGCAGACATCAAAGATGGGAGGTCATCTGGGAAACAGTGATTACCGTATTGCATGGATGGTTCAATATAAGAACAGCTGAGAAATTGAACCACACACAGGTGAGGGTCCTGAACATCAAGAGGACAGATTTTATAAAGATGGGTGAATGCCTCAGGATGACCTGGCAGTGGTGAATGACTTTTGGGGGGAGGTGAAGGAATAGTGGACCAAGCTAAAAGGGGACATAGTGAAGGCAACAAACCGCTGCAACAAGCAAGTGAGCAAAAACAAGAGGAAAAAGAGACTGCTATGGTTCTTGAAAGAGGTGGCAGAAAAGTTGAAGGTTAAAAGGTTTGCATTCAAAAGGTACAAGGAGATGCATAGGGAAAAGGATAGGGAGGTGTATTGGGGTAGCAGAGAAAGCAGTTAGTAGTGCAAAGGCACAAACTGAAGAGAGAATAGACTGGGCAATATCAAAAGGGGTCAAGACATTTTTTAGGTATGTAAGCAAAAAGATGAAGACCAAGGGAGGGATTGTAAGTTTAAAAGGAAAGGGGAGACTGTACAGAGGAGGACCAGCAAAAGACAGATATCTTGAACAGATACTCCTGCTCAGTGTTCACAGAGGAAGAGGAAGAGGAAGGATTGCAAGAAAGTAACAGGAGCTTTGAAGCAGGGGTGGTGGATACCAGTCCTTTTTCAGAGGAGAGAGTCCTGAAGGCCCTCACTAATCTGAAAGTGGACAAAGTGATGGGGCCAGAGGGGGTGCATCCAAGGATGTTGAGGAAGCTCAGGGAGGTACTGGGTGCACCTCTGGCAGTCCTGTTTAACAGATCACTGGAAACTGGAGTGGTTCTAGAGGACTGGTGGAAGGCAGATGTAGTCACACTTACCAAAAGTGGAAGCAGGGAGAAGGCTGACAATTACGGGCCAGTCAGCCTGCAATAGGTGGTGCAAAAGTTAATGGAAACACTGCTGAAGGAAAGGATTGTAGAATATCTTGAATCCAACAGGTTACAAGTCCTGAGGTAGCATGGATTCACAGGGTGTGGTTATGCCAAAAATATCTGATAGATTTCTTGGACTAGGCTATCAAGGAATGTGATCAGGGAGGAGCGATGGATGTGGTCTATCTAAATTTTAGGAAGGCTTTCAACACTGTTCCACATTGGAGACTAGTAAGCAAACTGGGTAGTTTAGGTGTGTGAGAAAAGGTGGTAAACTGAATAAAATATTGGTTAGGGCCTAGGCAACAGATTATGATGGTGGTAAATGGAGTTCACTAAGAGGAAAGGAGGGTGACCAACTGAGTGCCACTGGGATTAGTGCTGGGATTTGTCCTGTTTAATGTCTTTATAAATGACACTGTAGAGGAACTGGAAGGGAAGGTCTGCCTCTTTGTGGATGAGACTGAGATCTGCAACAGTGTGGACACTCTGGGGGTGGGGCGGAAAGGATGAACAGAACTTAGGGCACAGAAATCCAGGAGCAGAGTACAAACTGGATGGAATGGTATTGATAACAACCAAGCAGGGAAGAGACCAAGAGGTAATAAAACTGGATGACCTAAAGGTGGTCAGGCAGTGCAGCAAGGCAGTCAGGAGGGCTAGTGGGGTGCTGGGGTGCATAGGAAGGGGTATCTCCAGCAGAAAGAGGAAGGTGGTGTTGCCCCTGTGTAGACCACTGGTAAGAACCCACCTTGAGTACTGTGTTCAGTTCTGGAGACCACATCTCCTGAAGGGCATAAACAAGGTAGAGGCTGTCCAGAGGAGGGCAACTAAAATGGTGCAGGGTCTGTATCACAAGCCCTAAAGTAGAGACCAAATGACCTCTATATGTACACCCTGTAAGAGAAGAGGGAGAGGGAGTATATGATAGAGGCCTTTAAGCACCTCACAGAGGTAAATAAGGTACAAGAGGGAAGTATTTTTCGGAAAAAGGGGTTTTCAAAAACAAGGGGAAATGCTATGAAGCTGGAAGGGGGTAGATTCAGGAGCAATATGAAGAAGTACTTCTTCACAGAAAAAGTGGTGACTTCTTAGATCAACCTCCAGCAGAGGTGGAATTCAATAATGTATAGGATAGACACATGAAAATAATAGTGGAAGAAAGGGGGAAGGAGAAAGAACTATAGATCAAGTAGTGCCTGCAGTGAGAATTTAGTTGAGGAAAATTGGGCAGACTAGGTGTGCCAAGCGGCCCTTCTCTGCCATCAGATTCTGTTTCTATGTTTCTACATTGTGTTAAAAAAAACACAGAAATGCAAATCAGTTGATCTTTGTGGCAAAATACACTGCACTTACAGTTTATACCTTTTCCAGCTAATAGGTAACCCCACTGAAGTCATGGGGGCCAACTCTTGAAGGTGGATGCAGGGCTTGCACCAAGCCTGGCATCCACCACAACATTTGACACAGCTGCACCAAAGCCTCGGATGCAACTCAGTCCAATTCTAGAAGGGCTGGTGAAGTTGTGACATTTTTTCCACTTTACAGCAACTTGTGCCAAAGGTTTGCGCAAGCCCCATTAAAAGGGTACCCCCACGGATGTAAAGTTAGACATGGGGGGAGCTGGTCTAACTTTGCTCTGGTCAGGACTTGTGGCAGCAGGTTTTGTATAATCACAAATTCCCTCCTATTTGGTGCAAGTCGACACTTGCATCAAATACCCTACCACAAGTCCCTTGCCGTGATCACAACCCCTTCTGGAATCCGGCCCTGAGGTCTAGGAATATGAAAGCAGCCTTTGAGTCTCAAAAACTATTCCCATTTTATTTCTGTGTATTATAGTATGGCAAATTAGAAAACAAAGGAACTTCCTGCCATGGCATCTTTGTAAAAACTATAAGTTTGGATTTGTGTAAACAACATTGTAAACCTTATAAAAACACTGTTTGCATGTATATAGCAAGAAGTGCCGTGACAGACCTTCACTGTGAAGCCTCAAGAAAAGGTTAGCTTGATACCAGTTTTGAACATGCTGTGCATTATCGGGCCATGGATTGCACTCATTCATTGTGTCAAAGTAGGCTTCTTCCCTTGCAGGTAGGCATACATAACTGTGAAAACAGAGAGGCTTTCCTTGGCCCAATTACCTAAGGGGACTATGAAGGAATTTTTCTCTGTTTCTCTTTGGCTGTTTTATGAATTTTATTTTTATTTTTTTTTACTTTATAGTTAACGTATTTATTCTTTATTTCTCTTTATGTCCATTATATATGGTATGGTCTGTAAAGTACTGTAGTCTTAGGTTTTTAGAAATGTACTCAACAAAAATAAAATACAGTTAAACCCTAAACTAACCTACCTATTAAGCAATATGTTCTCACTAATTATAAATATAGAGACATATGCTAAGGAGCCTTTTTATTCATTTTGTAGGTGACTAGAAATACACAATCTCGACTGTCTAAGAGTAATACCTTGATTCATAATATTCCAACAAATCCAGATGAGATTCTATCTCAGCATTAAAGGTTTATTTTAATTTCTTCTGATCACTGATAAATTTCAATCTTTCGCAGAAATTCTGTATAATCATGAACAGTGGTTCCACAAAATTGCAAATTCAGGAAACATAAATCAGGCAACATGCTTGCTAACTGATATTTCCATATACAGCAGATACTCAAAATGTATACATACTATACCAAAAGCTTAAAGGAAAACTGGGCTGAATCTGTATGACAATTTCTTACTCAGCAGCTGCTTTTCAGGTACTGGGTCCAATACGGTTATTGTTCCCTTTATACGGGCCCTTTAGTAAACACAGTGACTGTTTATGATTTACACTCTGATGTTAAGTGCCATTTTGGAACTGTATGATGTACATTATGTCCCTTTCAGTCAATGGGTTCTATAGTAGAACATGAATGCAGTGTGCTAACAATGGAATAACTAAACATAGAAGCAAAAAGTTGTTGGCAGATAAGGGCCTCTTGGCCCACCTAGTCTGCACATATTTTCCCTACTTATATTGACACCAGCAACCCCACTCAGTTCCTGACCCCCTCACCACTACTAATATCCCTCTGTGCTTATCCCATGCATTTCTGAATCCTGTAACCATTTTAGCCCCTACCACTTCTGCTGGGAGGCTGTTCAATGTGTCCACCACTCTCTCCATGAAGAAGTACTTTCTCACATTACTTCTGAGCCTTCCCCCTTTTATCTTCATAGTGTGACCTCTTGTCCTTGAACATCTTTTTCTTTGAGGTATGCTTCCTTCTTGTACCTTGTTCATACCTGTGAGGTATTTGAATGTTTCTGTCATATTACCCCCTTTCCCTCCTTTCCTCCAGTAAGAACATATTTAATTCCTTGAGCCTTTCCCAATAGGGCTTTTGATGCAGACCATGCACCATTTTTGTTGCCCTCATTTGTACTGCCTCCACCATATCTATGTTCTTGCTGAGATGGAGCAAGGGACAAAAAATGTATCACACAGTTCTAGAATGGTATTTACTACTTCTGTAGTAATCAGAAACACCTACTAGGAAAACTTAAAAGCCTGTAGAGCTGGAACAGTAACATAACTGAAACCATTATTTAAAAATCAGCTTTTTATAGGGGAAATGACATGGTTCACTGCAGTTCTCCTTTATGGGTAACCTTTTGTTCCTCAGTATAAATATACACGAATAGTTACCTTTATTTAAAGGGACACAGCCAGCCATTTTTGCATCATATTATTTCTAGTTCAAAACCCCACATTTTATGATTGTTTACTTTCTCTGAAATTCATTGATGATGTTTGTTGTTGCATCTATTTATTTATTCAGTCACAGATTACAATACCTTTGAGCAAAAGACCACTCTTTTACAAAGGTTCCGTGTCGAGAGGGTAGGAATACATACATTGTGGGTTAGGAGTATCTAGCTAGGTGGATTAAACATAGACAAAAATACATTGTGAATTGGTAACAGAGAAGATTTTAACACAATGATTTACACAAGTAGTAGATGCAGCCAAGCTGGCATTGTCAGGTGGCGGACAGAAAACAGTCATCCGTTAGGACAGTAAGGGTGGGGAGGGGAGGAGGGTGGGAAGGCGACTAGTAGAGGGAGATGGGGAGGAAAGCGCAGTTGTTGCAGTGCAGGTGAGAAACTGGAGGTAGGGGGAACAGAGGTAGTGGGAGTGAGGAGGAGGTTTAACCTGGTGTAGAATCAGTCCAGGGTTAGTGGATTAGGAAGAAAAGCAATTAAAATGTGCAGTCACAGGAGCTTTTCTTTAATAGGTGTTAACTGAGCTTGGTCTTGAAAGGTCCCAAACTCGTCATGGAAGCAAGATCAGTACTGAGGTTATTGAGCCAGGGAGCCCGGTAAGCAAAGGACCTCTGCCCTTGGGAGGTTCTGCAGTGTGGGATTGTGAGAAGCTGGTGGACAGAGTTCCTGGTACGGTGTAGGCCTGTGGATAGGCTTAGCAGACTTGTGACTCCAGGAGGTTCCAGACCAAGTAGTATTTTCTTACCTAAGAGGCAGGTTTGGTATTGTATCCTATTTTCAAGTTGTAGCCACCAGGCTTGCTCATAGAGATCACAAGTCTGCTTCCCTTTTGTAGTAAAACTGAAACACATGCTAAAGGTGTAATATACCCAAACTTGTTTTGTTTCAAATCTTTCATTTGATGCTCTTGCATACTTCCTGTACATTAGGAACACCCCAGAACAATGCAGCAACTCATGATGCAATGGTCTCCTCTCCTCTCACTGCATCGTAAGTGGCTAGACTCTGCTGGGGTGTTCCCAAGTAGAGGAAAGATGTGGTGGGTGTTGATCAAAAAACGTAAACAATCATGTTTTTGTGTGGTAACACCAGTATGGTGGGCAGTCTGTTTCTCACTTTTTTTTTTAAAGAAAAAAGGAAACAGAATCAATCTACCAGCTACAGCAGCAATCTTTACAGAATGTGACCAATCATTTAATGTGTTTTTTAAATTAAATACACTTTGAGGCCTATGGGGGGAGAGTGACAGTGTCACTTTAAAAAGAATGCAACTAATTAAGTCAGACTAATGTGGCATGCAAATGTTGTGTGCCTTGGAAATACTCACAAATTTATGGAACATTTTACATGCCACTTTATTCTGATCTGATTAGTTGGATTCTTTTTAAATATAGGGTTAAATAAGGTATTTTGTTGGACCTCTTGCCATGATTAAGCAGAACTCTGACGAAACACTGAGATTCATCAATGGCTGGAAGAAATTCAAATAAAACTTTAAAGTAGATGTAGAGTCTTGTCTGGATTTGCTGGGATGTTACAGTCATAAACTGAGACCTCTCTCACTGATCAGCTCAATTATGGCCTCGCAGGTCAGCTGGTCATGTTGGAGTTTTCTGGCTGCATGATTTATAATGTTACATACGCATTCATATATGTAAATAATTTAACAAGGCTCTGTCTGTTCCAGCTCCCAGAGACTGTGGAGAAGTCTGGCCAGTCTGGCCAAACACTGAAGTGTCAGGTTATATGACGTGACTTAAGCAATATCTGCATCCAAGTTTAAGGTAGTACTGTATTTCCAGTCATTTCACTTGGTGGCAAAGAAACTCAAAAGAGGTATGAGTTGTACAGCAGAACTCAGGGGCTTATCAGCAGTTGCATAGCAGACACCTCCAAACTGTAATTAATCACACCTTGGTAAAGGTCACAAATTTCCAACAAAATGAATTTTTGTTTTTATTTCTTCAAAAGTTCAAAATTACAGGATACGTTCTAGAAGATGAAAATCTCATTTATAGAATGTCTCATAATGACATCCAAAAATGAAGCAAGAATAAATTATAGACACAATCTGTCATGTGAGAGAGAGATTGATTTGTGCTGGGTGTAATAGTTACATACTGTACTTGCTCTACATTGTAGCAGTGTTATTCAATATTTCACAGGCAGAAAAAGCAAGTTGTTAGATAAACGTGACTCTAATGAAAACAAAATATTTTAATTCACACTGGGTCAATGGAAATACTTAAAAAGCATTAATGAACAATATTTGCTGTCAAAGGTTATCTGTCAGACAAAAGCTATAGACATTTGGATTAAATACATTTATTCATGCATGTGTGTATTTATTTATATAGGAACAGTATGTATGTATGTATGTAGTCATTCATTTTGTTGACTGGTTGAGCATACTGAAAGAGGGTCCTTTTACAGTAGCAACCCAGGAGATGAGGAAATAGTGTTAAGAATCACAGGAAAAAATAAGTACAGGGCAGATGATTCACCGTAAAAAGAGCACAGAGGAAGTTACAGATTGTATTCCCAGAGAAATGCTCCTTAAAAACACATTTACTCTGAGGCAGCCAATTTTATGTCAAAATTAGGCATTGGAATCTTTGGGCATTATAAATGTTCTACTGGATAGGAAAGAGCTCAGCCTTGATTTGAAAGTACCTTCTCCACTCGGTAAGCCGCGACTGCTGTGCATGGTTTGGTGCTGAAAATAAAATGGGCAGCCAGCCACTCACAGTGTTAGCACAACATCCAAAAGATATGCAGCAGTAAAAAAAAAGCACTCACCAGACAACTGAGATGCAATAAACAGTATTTTAATCCTTTCTCAGAAAAAATATATAATTCACAGTGGCTACAACAGTGGCTAATACCAGGTCTCTCTTGCTAGAGCCTACCTGATCTGCAAGGAGTGTGTAATCTATACAGTATGCACTCATTAATGGACAGCTCTGTCATTCAATGAGCGCATGCTGTATACAGTACTAGTTCCTTGCAGTTCAGTTGGTGGCTGGCTGTGGTGGTGAGCAGTGGACTGTGCCAGTCACCGGCCCAAGGATGGGATGGGGGAGTGAGGTGGTTGGACACTGCCTTCCGAGGTGTGGGGGGGGTGAAGGTCCACTAGACCACCTAGGAAACGCATGTATATGTGTGTGTGTGTGTGTGTATATATATATATATATATATATATATATAATATATAAACCACTCTGAGGTGTGTGGTCACTCTGATATACGCATGCCTTGGTGTGCGTCCACCACCAAGGCATGCTTATATCAGAGCATGACTGCACCCTCAGAGTGATTTATCTATCTTATAAAATGTAAAAATTGTTTTGGAGGGGTAAAAGTGCAGGTGTGCGGTCGCGCTCTGATATACGCACGGTCATATGATGTGTCCCCACAAATCAGCAGACATAATTTTTCCTACTCATTTTATAAAAAAATATATATATATATATATATATATATATATATATTCTATGCAAAAAGCTTTGTTAATGCATTATTTAGAGTTACAATATAAAAAGCAAGGAAATGAAACATTTAGTGTTGCCCCCCATGGACCTGCCCATCATCCAGAGATTGACAGCTGATGTGGTATGTCATTGGGGCTGTGACTCCAAATCTCACCCCATTCCATTGGTAATCATATTCACAAGCCACAGTAAAGAAGAATGGGGTGAGATTTAGGCATCACAACACCAATGACACACCCGTCAGCTGTCAATCTCGGGATGATGGGCAGGTTATCGGGGCAACCTAAATTTTAATGTCCTTACTTTTTGTGTTGTAACCCTAAATGATGCATTAATGATATTTTTATAGAATTTCCTTACTTTGAGAAAGAATGTGCATCATTATTAAAACAGGGAGTATGGGCCCTTCAGGCCCCATGCTCCCACCAACTTGCAAAATTTCGCAGAATTCTGCACCTATTTATATTTTATGCACCTAACAACTGAAAAGTACATCCATGGCAGTAAGGATAGCTACCATATAAATTTGAAGCCAGTGCCACAATGGAAAACGCTGTCCGCAAAATGTAAACTGTGCCATGCAATATCGCTGGAAAAAATATACTGTCTGACATGTAAACACCATAATTGACATCTACAGGACATCCCATCAACACCCTCCAAATTTCAAGTAAAAAGACCAAACGGTTTGTGAGATATTTAAATTTTAAAAATGTTTAAAATTGGGCTATCTGGTCCCTAAAAAAATCTGGCCTTCTAGTCCCTCCCTCACGATCAAAGAATCTCATGATCAAAGAATCTCACGATCAAAGAATTTGCAGGCTCATGATCAAAGAATAAAAAATGGTGAGACTCAAGTTTTACACAAAAGTAAATGAAATCACAGCCATGCCTTGACAGAATGAAGCCCCCTGAGTAAAACCCATCCAAGTTTTATTTCAGGAGTGACCCCTGAGCCAAGATATTTAAATTTTTCCGACGGCAAAATGAAAACAAGATGGCGGCTGTTGCGATCAAAGAATTCTCATGATCAGAGATTCTTTGATTGTGAGCCTGCAAATTCTTTGATTGTGAGGAGGCACTAGATGGCCACAACCCCATTCTTCTTTCACAAAATAACCATATAAATGTTCCCATTGACTTATAATGGGAATTTAAAAGTTTAATAACTTTTGAATGGATTAATATTTTTTCACCAAACATAAAGCGGCACTTTCCTTGATCCAAGCTCTTTCAGATGAGTCAAGTTGCAGTGTGGCATGCCACACAACGGCTGCACAGCACCATGGACGAAATCTGAAAAGCTGTCCACATAACTGGTGAAAAGTGCATTTTTCAGCGTTTTGGTGTGCAAAAACTATAAGTCAGACTGAAACGAAATTTGGCAAATCAAGAGATCTATCATGCCCCACTGAGCATACCAAATTTCATGCAAATCCGTTGAATGGGTCCAAAGTTATTAAAATGCAAAATTTAGAATTTAACATGGAAGTGCCTACTCAACCCTAAATATAGGGGCGCGACCGCACTCCTATAATATGTATATTTATACCACAGGGGTGAGAGCTTTCTCAGTAGGATAACCTGTGTTATTTCCACTGCAGTGAGGATAAATTCTGATGACATCAGCAGAGTGAGGATATTGACATCCATACTCTGCTGATGTCACCAAAGTGAGGATAAATGCACTGTCACTTGCATTCTAAAGGAAACTGCTTCAGAAAAAAGTTTATCTTTCTCACTGAAGCTGCAACTTACTCAATTAGCTTTACAAAAGACTCTCACCTATGTCCTATTGTGTTTCTAACATTGCTAGCCCATTACTGTGCTGATCTCAACTTCAAAACAACCTGAATTGTAAATAAAAGTATTTTACAAAGCAGGTTCTGTTTCTCAGTGCTACCTGCAGCAGTTTGACTTTCTCACTAAGCCTCTGACTCACTCAATTAGCGTTGCAAAACACACACACACCTGTGTTTCTGACTTCCAGTCCATTCAGAACACACACACACACACACTGACAGCACACACAGAATGAGCAGGAAACCCACAGACTCAGAAAAAATGTTCCTGCAGCTCTCACCCCTGTGGTATAAATCGCACACATGATGGGCAGATCATGGCAATCAAAAATATTCTCACTCCTGCCTCATGAGCTGTGTATTTTCACTCGTGCCTTTGGCACTCATGAGAATACACAGCTCACTCTGCTGAGTGAGAATATTTCCATATCCACTCCTGCCCATCATGTATCCCATATATACATATATATATTTTAGAGGCAAAAAACTCTTTTCATGCATTAGTTAGAGTTGTTCCACAGTGACAAAAAGCAAGGAAATTTGGTGTTAGGGTTGAAGCCCCTTGGACCCCTGCCCACCCCCAACAGCATCAGGGTGTGCATTGGGGTTGCCAGCCCTAACTCTCACCCCATCAGATGTGTGAAGAAGCAGGGGTATAGGATAATGGGGTGAGAGTTAGGACTAACAACCCCAATGCGCACCCCGATGCCAGTTGGGGGTGTGGGCGGGGGGGTACAAGGGGGGCTTTCAACCCTAACACCGAATTTCCTCGTTTTTGTCGCTGTGGAATAACCCTAACTAATGCATGAAATGGAGTTTTTTCCTCTAATTTCCCTTCTCTTTGAGAATGATAATGAGAAATAGTGAATGTAATGTGGCAGCAGGTGGATGTCTTGTCACATAGTAACCCGGTGCCCGCAAACGCAAATGGTTATGCGCATGGTGACATAAAGCAAAACACAAAGGTAAACAGTACTGTAGACACAAATGGTTAAAATAATGCAAACACAAGTGCAAATGGAAACACAAAGGGTAATGCACATGGTGGCGTAGACGGGAACAGTAAGTGAAACGAGTACGGAACTGCAAGCAGAAGCAGTAAGGGTAGCAGTAATGTAAGTGCACAAGCTGGTTTTCCCTTAAAGCTACATAGAGAAAGACAGTGAGTACAAAGAATGTATGCATAATAATGGGTCTCGGAGCAGAAAATAAGGAGTTGGAATACTAAATTGCTTATATCTCAGGAACCGTACAATGTAGAAAAAAAATTTCAAAGTCATATAATTTATGACTTTCATGGATAGTTTCGTACTCAGCCCCTGTTGGGGGCTAAGTGCTTTTCCAACGAAAAGTCCGTATCTTGCACCGTTTCCAAGATACGGGCCCTGAAAGGAGCGGCAAACGCCATAATGTTATCCTATGGGGAAAAAAGAGAAGTTCAAAGTGCCATAACTTTGGCTCCCTGTGATATTTTTTCACCAAGCCACTGAAAGGCACATCTGTGGGATATTGGCTTTCCTTCCTCCAAACCTCAGCCCAAAAGGCCAAACCGTTATTTTGCAGCAGGGCTGCAAAGGATTCCTGTAATGCGGCTGACGCCGTAATGTTATCCTATGGGAAAAAGCATCAACTTTGGAGTTTCATAACTTTGCCGCCCTGTAATATTTTTTCACCAAACTACTGAAAAGCACATCTGTGAGATGTTGGCTGTGTTCCTTCCAAGTTTCAGTCCAAAAGACCAAACTGTTCTTTTGCAGCAGGGTGGCAAAGAATTGCTGTCATTTTCCCACAGCCTGGAAAAGTACTGTCGAATTTTGCGAAAGCTTTCTCAAATTCATGCGACACTGTCACAAATGCGAAAGTACTTTTTCCAGAAATTTGAAAAACATATTTCTAGGGTGTTTTACTCCAAAATAAAGACATGCCTAGCATCCTCAGGGTCCGAATAGGTGAATACAAAAATAATTAGGTTGCTAGAGGGTCCCAAATTTAAATGCCAAGCATTTTTCTGATGACCAACTGAAAACAAAATGGTGGATTTGTGACAGTAAAAGGGACATTTGTGAAAGTAAAAACTGCATTTGCGACACTGAAACTTTTTGTTAACTTTTCCCATTGACTTATAACGGAAATTGTTTTTGAATAACTTTTGAACCGCTTACTATTTTTCACAAAATCTTCAAAGTACATCAGGGACTCCGCCACATTCCCTGTAAAGATTTCGGACCAGCCGCAAACCGCAGATCACGCCTTTAATAACTCCACCGCCAGATATCCGAACAGTACGAAAGTTGGCAGATTCCAAGATGTATGGCTCTTGATCGTGTATTCCAAACTTCAGGCAAATCTGTTGAACGGTTGCAAAGTTATTAAGGTGCACAATTTTAGGTTTAACATGTAAATTGTCCTCAACTCTAATTCATGGTAGCACTACCGCGTTACCATAATATAGCAACAATATTAAATGCATGTTGAAAATAGGAGCACCATTGCCATTTGAGCTCAGAACATCTAAAGAGAAAACTTTTTCCTCTTTTAGATATTTCCGAAGAAGACCTAAGGTTGAAACGAGATTTTAACTCTATTTTCAGCGCATTTAATATAACCATTTTGTTTTGCTTTTAGACCACATGCTAACGCAGTGCCTTGTCTTTGTTTTTTACTACATATATATATATATATATATATATACACACACACACACACACACACACACACAATGGGGTTGAGAGCTGTTCCAGTGCAATGAATGGAGATATTCTCACTGCAGTGAGATAAATGCTCACTGCAGTGAGATAAAATGATGACATCAGTGGAGTGAGATATATTCCATTTATCCATACTCTGCTGATGTCATCACTCACTCACTCAAGCTTGCATTCTAAATGAAAGTGCTTCAAAAATCAGTTTCTGTGTCTCACTGAAACCTGCAAATCACTGTTAGCATTGCAAAACACACTTACCTGTGTCCCAAAGTTTTCAACACTCCTAGCCCATTTCTGTGTTAATCTCACCTTCAAAACAGCCTGAATTCAAATGAAACTCATTTACAAAGCTGTTTCTTTCTCACGGCAAGCTGCAACTAACAGAAATGGCATAGTAAAACACAATCACCTGTGTCTCACAGTGCTTCTAACAATCCCAGCCCATTCAGAAGCACTCCCACACTCTCAGACCACAGACAAACAGTGCTTTCAGTATAGCCTAGAGCATGGAGTAATGAGCTGTGAACAACCTTGGCACAACCAGCAGACCAGACCTGGGTTTGAGTCTCACACTCTCCACTTGCATACTGTGTAACTCTGAACAAATCACTTAACTGCCCAGTACTCCTAAAAAACTCACCTGCCTGTCAAAGATTAGTTACCAAAGACTAAAACAAACAAACACACAGATACCGGAAAAAGACTCAGCAAAACATGACACTTCATTTGCTCTCACCCCATTTGTATAAATAGCATACATGATGCGCAAGTTGTAGAATATGGAAATATTCTTCCTCCTGCAGAGTAGCTAGTGCATTTCACTCATGCCTTTGGCACTGTGAGAATACAGAGCTCACTCTGCAGGAGTGAGAATATTTCCTATATCTCACTATGTCCATCATGTAATATATATATATATATATATTTATATATTATTTGGGCTGATCAGAAATAGAGAGGGGGTTCTCTAGACCATCAGGGAATGAATATTCTATTATTCCGGCAGATCGGGGCTGGAGGGAGGGTCTACAAGACCACCAGAGACCTCCAGGGACCTGATTATTTTTATGATATGGGGATCATGGCTAGGGGGTCCACTAGACCACCAGAGACATATATTATATTATTCAGGCAGATCAGGGGCTGGGGGGCCCACTAGACCACCAGGGATGTGAGTACTATAAATGAAAAGGGATCAGGGCTGTGGAGGGTGGCGCTTGACCACCAGGGATGAGATTACTATTTACAACATGGGGATCAGGGCTGTGGGGGAGGGTTTGCTAGACCAACAAGGATGAGATTACTATTTGTAATATGGGGATTGGGGTGGGGGTGCTAGCAATCAGGGACATCTTAGGGTAGCGCATGGCCACCCCACCACTTGCAGTAACTAATCCAGATGTGTCATCTGTTTGTCACATGGCCACAGTTGTTGCAAGCTGTGGGACTATCCTGCCAGGACCCTACCAAACAGAGAATCAGGCACAGGGTCTGTGGTGCACTGGCAATCAGTGCAAGTCACCTTTGGGGCGGCTTGCTCTGAGCATTGTGAATGGGGCCCATGGTCTACAGAACTGCATGCAGTACTTCAGGTGAGATCTTACTAATGACCTGTATAGGGGTAGCACCACCTCCATCCTTCTGCTGGCAAAGCCACTCCATATACAAACCAGCATCCTACTGGCCTTTCCTGTTATCTTAATACTGTGTTATGATTTGAGGTTATCACTTATCATTGCTTATAATTGTCACTAATAATTATCACTGCACTGATGGATTGAGATAATCACTAATAATTACTAATAATTATCCCTTCACTGATGATTTGAGGTCATCACTAATAATTACCTCCAAATCCCTTTCTTCAGTGGTGGGACAGTGTACAGCCCTTAGCTGATAGTTTGTCTTTGAGTTCCTTTTGTCTACATGCATAACCTTGTTTTTTTTTGGTGTTATACTTCAGTTGCCACAACTTCAATCATCATTCCAGTTTATTTAGATCTTCATTCAAATCTCCTATCCCCTATTCTGAATCTACCCTGCCACAGTTTAGTGTAATCTGCAAAGAGGGACATTTTCTCTTCATCCTGTTGTCTCAGAAGAATATATTAAACAAGACTTGTCCCAGCACTGACCCCTGTGGCCTTCCTCGTAGTGATTTCCCTGATACCAGAGCGTTCCTCATTTACTACTATCATTGGTTCCTCGGTATCAGTCAACATCCGCTCATCTGGTAAGAATCTTGCCCACCCTCAAGTTCCCTGTTTTTTTTCCTAGCCTCCCATGAGGGACTGAGTCAAATGTTTTGCTGAAATCAAGATACAGCATATCAACCACTTGACCTTTGTTCACTGCTTGAGTTACAAAGTTGAAGAGATTTATCAGGTTTTGCTGACATGATCGTCTCCTCACAAACCCATGTTGGCAATTTTCCTACAGCCCCTCTGCCTCTACGTATTCTACTTAGGCTTCCTTGATGATAGAGTCCATGAGCTTTCCCACAATGGAGGCTAAACTATTTGGCTTATAATTTTCGGAGTCCTCTCTGCGTCCTGATTTGTGCAGTGTGACTATGCCTGCACTCCTGCCACTTGAAACTTCTCCAGTCTGCAGCCAGGGGTTAAACAAGATTTCTTGTGGTTGTCAGCATATTGCTGAGTTCCCTCAGCACTCTAGGTTGCAACATGTTTGGTCCAGGGGTCTTATCCACTCTGCGTGCCTTCAGTGCATATAACACCCTTGGTACTGCTATTTGTCCCCTTTTTATGTTTGTATGAGCATGCATGCAGCAAACATTTTGTTGCAAAGAACCACTTTTCAAAGGTGTGTCGCTGTTGGGTCCAATGCAGCTTAATCATCAGTGGGTTCGGCAGTGACAGACCAATGACCAAGCACTCTGATCATGACACTAATCACTGTTTGCTGGGTGGCCACTTCTCATAGTTGAAAGGACCAAAGTGCTCCCATGAGAGAGCACTCCGATGCTTTAACATGCATATTTCTGCCAGGCAAGGAGCTGAATTGACAGCATGGTGTAGTGTTGTCATGATGTGTGTTGTTTATATTCCCCTCCTCTAGCTATCATTCACCTCTGGTCTATCAGCCACTCTCTGCCAGCAGTGTAAACTAACCCCACGCTTAACAGAAGCCACTCGACCACTTTGCAAAGCAACCCCCACTCACCAGTCACCACTTGCCTGCCAGGAGTGTAAACAAACCCCTCCTGGTCACCAGCAACTAATCACCTGCCTTGTAAACCAACCCCCCCCTCCATATGCAGTTGCATGCCTGCTAGCAGTTTAAACCCCAGTCACCAGCAGCCACTCACCAGCCAGCACTGCAGACAAACCCCCTCAATGGCAGCCACTCTTCTGCCATGTAAACCAGCCCCTCATGAGAAGCTGCTCAGCAGCCCACCATCTAACACCCCCACAAACAGCCACTTATCTACCAGCAGTGTAAAGCAACCCCCACCTCACTAGCCTTCTCTTGCTTGGTGACATAGCAGCAGCGGGACTGATTCCATCCCTAGTATAAATGCTTTCTTGTAATATGTCTGTCTAAAGACTGAGGACTTATGTTGGATCCCACTGTCAGAGATTGTGCCAAAAAAAAAAAGCAGTTGCCACCTACATAGGAATGTCCCCACCTCATCACAGCCCCAGAGGTTCATGTAGAAAAAAATTTGGTTGTAATTCCTAATGACTTGGACAAAAAGTAAAAAATCACAGTGAATAGCATGGACACCTTACTGGCTGAGAAATCAGAATATGGTGAGTGCTCATCGCAAGGTGTTCCTGCAAAAACAATTTATAAAGAAACAGGCCAGGAATCTAATATATTTATTAATTCCATGACCGCTAAACCATACCATTTTGTGTAAATTCTTGGGAGGTCTCCAAGCAGCATTGCTGCAGTTGAGAGAGAACTAAAAAAATGTTACCCAGAAAGAGTAGTCAAGATGACAAAATTGACTAAACCAAAGCAAATAGCTGCATAGCTACTGCCAAAAAAGTCTGGTGGCTAGGGAATCAAAGTTCCAGGCAAAATCTGTTCCCTAAAATAGGGAATGATTACTTCTCTGGGAAACTGGCATACAAGGGGCATTTATAAAGATAATGATGCAAATCTTTCACCTGCCCCAGCCCACAAGAGTGTAGTATAAACAGGGGTAACACCACCTTTCCACTACCGGGTGACTTGAGTTTACAGGGCAGGATTTTAGAACGGATCCATCTCAGCTGCCTCAGCCATATTTTCCAAGTGGAGCTTTGCCCCCACTCTGGGAATGTTTGCTTTTGATTCAGTTAACTACTCTGTTTCTGTTCCTTTTGTTTATAAATGTTCTTTTTTTACTTTTTTACATTAAGGATAATGCAATATGATACAAATGTCACATTCTAACTTACCAGAAAAGTATCTTGATTACAGTAGAAATAAAACTGCTAGTATTGGAAAATAAAGAAATGAATACAGGAAGTATAGCTAAATATTAGCAGTATGAGCTAGCACAGATGAGTCCAATTATTTTGGGTGGAGGAGTTCAGATACAACAGCAAAATATAAACAGTAGTATCTACAGAGATTACCCTCAGACACTCCATTGCAAATATTTCAATCAATCATTTTTTTCCAAGAAGAGTGCAAAAAAGAATGCATCACGGTAAGTCTTACTGAAAAATATCTAGTCCAGCAATCTAAGTAAATACTGATTGGTATTTATTTATTTAAAGATTGGTAGCCAGGAAAAGCACACTGAGTTAAGGCTTGTTTCCAGGTGCCACCTGGGGCAGAGAGGAAATAGAAGTTATAATACAAAAGTGACAGTTTCATAAGAGATACAAAGCACATTTTTATGTTGGTGCACTTGCGCAGCTAACATCTTGGGACAGTGGGGATTTGGAGGCACGGTCGCTGTTGGGCGAATGCAGGGCACGCAGCAGTAGGTGCGTCCCACATTCCCCAATCAGCCTGCATGCCAGCGCCACAGCATGCATACATAATATGGTGAGCACATCTAAGAAAAGGTCCGCTGCAATCTGTGCAAAGCTCATCAGATGCAGCGGACCTTTTCTTGACGTGCTCACTGACATTATGCACATGGCAGCACACTGGCCGCCGAATTGCTGACTTCAGGGGTGCCCAATCCCCCTATCGGCTGACCCTGCCCCCTATGAATATGCCAACGGGGGAGCCCACTCCCTGTCAGCATAAAGCACCCTCCTATTTGTGATATGTCGTGGGGTGCCTAATCCCCCGGCTCTTCTGGGCCCCCCTTCCTTAGTGTGCCAATGGGGAGCCCACTCCCCATCGGCACAAAGAACCCCCAATTGTTTAATGCCAAGGGGGTGCCTTAATCCTCTCCTTTGTGTTGTTTGCCGATGAGGGTGCCTAATCCCGTCGGCTAAGCAGACACTCCCCAAACAGTTAGGGTGACATGCTGGGAGCCTCCCCAGTGTGCCAATCTGCAAAAAAAACTGTCCCGCAATGTTTTTTTTTTTTCTTTTTAACCTGTAAACTAAAACGTCCCTTGTAGTCCCCATGCCCTCCTCCCCACCCGCACTCCACCCTCTGTGCACCCTGTCTTCCCACACCCCCCATACTTACCTCCGGAGTCTGGCGCGACGATCTTCGGTGAACCAGGAACACGTCTGCACTCTTCACAGCCGACTGCAAACTGAGGAAATGCCGGTAAGCTGTATAATGGAATAAATAGGGTTTTTCCAACTTTGATGCATATCTCAGGCATATTTGTGAATTTTGGCCCCAAATTTTCAACATGGGGTTTTTGGGACCCCTTATCATGAATTCTTGCACTGTCATGGCATTATTCAGTCCCAAAAGGCGACTTCACTGTCACTGCGCGGAATCACCTTTTGGGACTGAGTAACAAAATGACAATGCCACTGTTCATGAGGGGGGCTCTCAAAAAGCCTATTTTGCAAATTTGGTTGGAAAAATCAAAAAAATGACTATTTTATCAGCATGAGTAGCAACTGCGCAACGCACGCTCATAAGTTAGCGAATTTGCAATATTTTCATGCCAGATTCTCAACACTGGCATTTTACCATACCTTCTTGTGAACTGTACAGCTGTCATTTTTCACATCCTGGCCAAAATGTGTTTTCGCACTTCCAGTGCAGAATAGCACGGTCATGGTGCGAAATCTGGTCAGAATAGCACGGTCATGGTGCGAAGACTGGATGGGCCTTGCGGTCCTCATCTGCCGTCAACTTCTATGTTTCTATGTTTCTAAATCAGTGTTTGGGATACATTATGAAAATGACAGTGGCACTGTTCATGAGCAGAGGTCCTAAAATGCCTGTGTTGAAAGTTTGGTGACAATACTCCATAAAATGACTGTGCTACGAGCATGCATTGCGCAGTTTGCACGCATGCTCATATGTTCGTAAACTTATAATATTTTCACACCAGATTTTCAACAGTGCCATTGTTCTGCACCTCCTAATGAACAGTACAGATGTCATTTTTCAAATCCTGACCAAAATCTGTTTTCGCAGTTCCGGCATGGAATAGCGCGGTCGCTGTGGAAAGTCTGTGTTCGAGACACATGATGAAAATGTGTCCTAAATGCCTATGTTGAAAATTTGGGGACAAAAGTCAATGCAATGAGTGATTTATGAGCGTGCGTTCAACAGTTTGCACACACGCTCGTGACTTTGTGAATTTGTAATAGTTTCACTCCAGCTGTTCATCACTGGCATTTTTCCACACCTCCTTATGAACAGTACAGCTGCCTGAAATATGTTTTCACACGTCCGGCACAGAATTGCACAGTTGCTGTGTGAAATCAGTTTTCGGGACAGTTTTAGGAAATGACAGTGACACTATTCATGAGCAGAGGTCCTAAAATGCCTATGTTGAAAATCTGGTGCCGAAAGTCCATACAATGACTGTGTTGCAAGTGTGCATTGTGCAGTTTCCATGCACTCTTGTAACTTCATCAGTCTACAATATTTTCATGCCACATTTTCACCACTGGCATTTATGCACATCTCCTTATCAACAGTCCAGCTGCCATTTCTCACAGCCTGCTCAAAACGTCTTTCCACAGCTGAGGCGCACAATGGCATGCTCGCTGTGCAAATTAACCTTTTGGGACACATTAACAAAATCACAGCACTATGCATCTCTAGCGCCACCACTCCCACTGCCAATTCCAGCGTGACAACATTCGGCATTGACAAATGCTTGTTAGGTAGTGCAATAACACATACATAGTAGTGCCAAACAGTTGTCCTCGGAGTTAAATTTGAAATAAAGATTACTAAAAGTGAACATAATCAGTTTGACATAAATTGACAGATAGTTAACAGCAGTGTGAGGTGTAATATAGTAAGGTGTGAAACAGCATGCATAGAATAATCTTGTAAAATGTAATAGTACAGGAAATATGGTTCATAAGGCCTCAGGAACAGCAGCAGGCAGTTATTGGAGGCAGCCTTAACAGACGCTTTATGGCTGGGAAAGTTGGGGTGAGGCGAACAGTAAAGGGGAGTTTATTCCATAGGGATGGGAAGCTAAAGGAGAAAGCTCATTGGCCTGTTGGAGTGCATACATGAGTGATGCAAAATGTATGGGAGTGACAGGTGTGGAGGTGGTAGGAGGGGAGTGGCAGGGGAGAGGAGTGAGGAGAGGTAGGATGGGAGGGTATTGAACCAGACTTTAGAGATGAAAGTGAGGCTGTGAACCAGTCACCTCTATTGGAGGGAAGGGAGAGCTAGAAGGGAGTAGAGGTTGCAGTGGTGAGTGAGTGGAGGAGAATTTGAAGGAAAATGACAGAAGACATTGAAAAGAACATCAAGCTTTATAAGGGCAGAAGTTGGTGCTGAACTGTAGATGATGTAAGCATAGTCGAAAACCAAGAGAATCCATTTGGTAATAAGTTCACAATGAACTGGTAGGGAGAGGTTGTTCTTATGTCTGTACAGTAGATCTAGTTTTAGTTGAAATTTTGAGTACATAGCAGAGAAATGGATTGACAAATCTATGGAATGGTCAAGCCAGACACCTAGGTATTGGAAGGCAGTAACCACTTCAAGGGGTATGTCAGAGAGTGTGGTGAAGACTGGAGAAGGTGATAGTCTAGCTAGTTTCTGCCTTGAGCCAAAGGTCATGGCAACTGCTTTTTTAGTGTTCATTTTAAGCTGGTGGTCTTGGAACCACCTTATAACTGTGTGAATGTCTTGTTGATGGGTAACCTGGACATCTGAAACCGTGGAACTGGGTATGTAGATGATGGTGTCATTGGCATACATATGTATACGGGAAAGGGAGCAGACTGAAGGAAGATCATTAATAAAGAGAGAAAATAGGAGAAGTCCAAGGATGGAGCCCTGATGAACACCAGATAGGATAGGGAGGGATAAGGAGAGGACATTACCAACATGTACGGCCTGCTGTCTGTCAGATAGGAGTGAAACCAGTTTACTGCTGTGGGAGACAGTCAAGCTGCCTGGAGTTTGTTTATGAGGAGGGGATGAGAGACAGTGTCAAAAGCTTTTGTGAGATCACTGAAAATAGCTGAGGTAAAGTGACCTACTGTAGATCAGCATCTGAGAGTATAGAGTTGGTGAAGCTTAGTAGGGAGTAAGTGGTGGAGTGAGATTGCCTGAACCCTGAATGGACAGGGAAGAGGGTGTTTGTGGCTGTAAGGAACTCATTGAGTCTAGAGTGGGAAATGGATTCTTGGATTTTGGCCAGGGAGGGGAGTAGGGAGATCAGTCGGTAGTTACCTGTGGAAGATGAGTCACTACTCTTGTAGAAGGGAATCACTCTGGCAAATTTCCAGGCAGTTAGAATGGAGGATGAGAAAAAGAAAGGTTTAGGAAGTGAGTAAGGGGGACCAGAATGGAGAGACCAGAGATAATGAGTTAGTTTTAGGTGAAGTCCATCTGGGCTGGACTTGCCTGCATTTAGAAACATGATTACCTGATAGACTTCAAGTTCAGAAACAGAGGAGAAATGGAAACCATTAGGCGGGGGGGACTTGTGGTTGTGGTATTAGGAGGGTTATCAGAGAGTGTGCAGGTAGTGAAATATTTATTTAGGAGATTGGTGACTGTTGATGGTTCTGTGTACTGGATTCCTGGCTCCAGAAGGGTAGAAGAAGAGAGTTCAGAGGGAAGCTGTAGGAGTGAACATAGATTGCTCTAGAAAAAGGTGGTGGAGCAAGAAGACAGTAGCAGGTGTGAGTTGAAAAAGTTTGCTTTGGCTAGGCAGACTGCCTTTGTACAAGTATTTCAAACAGACCTATGGAGTTGAAAATCAATATGGGACTGGGAGGCTTTGAATTGAGCCCAGCCATGGTCATGGGATTTGCATAGTGATAGTAGATTGGGGTGATCCAAGGATAGTGAAGATGTTTAACTCTTATTGTTTTTGTGGGGGCATGGGTACTCCTTATTGTAAGGAAGATGTTGGTGAAATAGGTAAGGGCAGAGTTGGTGTTAGAGGAGGAGAGAACTGGGGACCAGTCTACTGAGGCAAGGTCATGAAGTAGGGTAGTGATACTTAGTGCTCTTAGAGGGTGGTGCAAAATACATTCGGAGGGGTTGTTTGGTGGGCGGAGTTTCCTGATGCAGAAAGTGAGGCAATAGTCACTAAACACATTGGGGAAGGTAACAGCAGTGATTATTCAGTGGGGTGGGATGAAAGAATCCAGTTGAATAGTGAGTGGTTGAGGATGCGGGGGTTTAGACAGGTCAGTGCAGTGATCATTTATGTAAGGTTCAAAGATTCTATGCTGAGAAGGGAGCTGGAAACAGAGGGGGAGAACTAGTCCAAATTAAAGTCACCTAGCAGGATAAGTTTCCCTGGGGTGGCATGGGAGGTGATTGAGGTAATACAGGAGACAAGAAGGGGAGAGCTTGGGGGAGGCATGCGAGACCCCTATGAAGAGGGGAGTTGAGGAAGGGAGGGAGATTTTGGCAAGGAGGAATTCATGGGAAGATGGAATAAATTCACGGTGGGTAATCATGCAAGGAAGGGATTTACGAGTGTAGAAGTTGACACCACCTCCCAATATGCCATGATCCTAGTAGGAGAGTGAATATTCAGGTAGTGCCAGCTGACTATCAGGAATCTTAGAGGATGGCCAAGTTTCTGAGATGCATCGGACATCTGTGGTGTTCTGAGTTAGCCCTTTATATTATCAAGTTTTGGTAGGAGGCTTCTGGCATTAGTATAGAAAATTCTTAGGCCTTTGGGGAGAGTGGGGGGTGGTGAGAGGGGCAGCCTGGGTTTAGTTCAATATCACCAGAAAGTAGTAGTAGCAGGAAGAGAGGGGGGATAGAGGAAAGATAGCCATTTACATTTAGTATGGTGATGTCACTGAGCATGGGGAGTAAGGAGTGGGGTAGGTTAAGTGTTGAATGGCCTCAAGTATTTAAGCTCTGTACTCTCACAGTACTTAAAGAATTGTTTCAGATAGAACATCATTATCAGTTAATTTCTGAATAATATTGTTGGTACTGCATACATGCTGTATATGTATGTATATAGCACCTCTTTAATAAACTGAATTATAGCATAATATATGCAGAACCTGTATTTGCTTTCCAGTACTTTTCATATCTTTATCATTCTTATAAATTCAGTTCAGTATCTTAATCCAGATAATTTCTTGTAAACAAAATTCACGAATATTTAGAAAAACAAAGTTGCAGCCTTATAGTAAAGAGTTCAATAATTCTTTAGTGTAATCATAATTCTAATCACTAATAAGACAGAAAGTACTGAATACAGAACTTCAAGAAAAAAAAACAAAAATGTATAGCATTCAGAGTTTAGTTATGTGTATGGTGTAACCAGTATCTCATGGGTTTCTGGCAGTTTCAGCTTTATATTAAATTTTGGCTGCAACAGAAGAAAAAAATTACTCACCACAGTAATGTTGTTTCTTCTTATGGAATCTTGCTGTATTCTGACTATATGCAGTTAGCCCCAGCACTTGAACTGCCCTGGAGAGTAAAGAGTTAACTCTATGCAAAGGCATAGAACGTTGAACTCGAACTCGGTTTTTAAACCTCTGTCTGTGGTACTCTGAAGTGTAACCATCAGATTCTTACGAGTACTAAACTAACCAACTCAAAGGAAGAAATTGTTTCCAAAATTTTGTGCCAAGTGGCAAAACAAAGCTTTAGGGTCAGAAGACTCAAGTCGAGAACATCCAAAAAGAACACAACAGGTCGTGGTTTACCAAAATGCTTAATAACAAACCAAAGAAACCCCCTAAGAGATGGAGGCATGTCCAGTACACCTCTGGGGTGCAGCACTGTGCCTGCCCCACCACATCCCAAAACTACTAGGTTCCAGGAGGGAGATCAGAATACAGCAAGACTCCATTAGAAGAAACAACATTACTATGGTGAGTAATTTTTTCTTCAAACAATATGAAGTCTTGCTGTATTCTGACTATATGCAGACTACCAAGCAGTACCCCCTTGGAGGAGGGAGTTAGAGAACATATTCTGGGAACAGGCTCTGCAGCACAGCCATGACAAATCTAGCATCACTTTGTGACAGAATATCCAAAGAGTAATGCTTGGTGAAGGTGTGAACAGATTTCCAGGTAGCTGCTTTACATATCTCCACTAATGGTATATCTCTAGCTGCTGCAGCAGAAGCAGCTGTACCTCTGGTAGAGTGAGCCTTCAGGCTTGAGGGAGGCTCCTTCCCAAGTTTAGAATAGCAAAATTGAATGTAAGAAACAATCCACCTGGCAACAGACCTCTTGGTAGCACCTCACCATAAGTGAGAAATAATTGAGAACAATGCTTCCTATGGGCTTTACTATACTCAATATAGTAACTGAGAGCCCTTTTCACATCTAGACTGTGTAGCCTCCTCTCTCCAGAGGAAGAATGATCAGTGAAAAAGACAGGCAGGGACAGAAACTGGTTTAGATGAAAGTCTGACACCACCTTGGGAAGGACCTTTCTATTGGTACGAAGGACCACCTTGTCCCTATGAAAGGAAATGAAATCAGGTTCCACTGATAAGGCCTGTAGTTCACTGATCCTCCTAGCTGAGATAATGGCTACCAGAAATACAGTTTTCCAAGTCAAATATTTCAGCTCAGCTGAAGATAAAGGTTCAAAAGGGGGCTGCATAAGCTGTGCAATACAGATGTTCAGATCCCAAGAAGGAGTAGGCTCCCGGAAGGGAGGATTGACATGGACCAAGCCTTTGAAGAACTTCTTGAAAACTGGATGAGAAGCTAGGGAAGAGGCCTTACTGGCCGAAAGAAAAGCAGACACAGCTGCCAAGTGTACTTTAAGAGTAGTAGGCTGGAGGCCTAAACTGTTAAGATGTACCAAATAGTCCAAAACAGTGGCAATGTCAGCCAGCTCTGGCTTAATATGCCTACTGGAACACCAGAAACCAAACCTCTTCCATTTGGAGTTGTATGTCTTCCTTGTGGCAGGTTTCCTGCTAACTTTTAAAATATCCAAGACTGATTGGGACAGATACATAGACAGTGTCGGCAGATAAGGGCCTATGACCCACCCAGTCTGACCATTTGAGCTTGTAAGTTCAGTTTATGTTTTCCAAGAAGTCTGTTGCCCCTTACCCCTGACCTCCAGAATTCCTTTATGTCTATCCCATGCATTCTTAAATCCCGTGATTGTTTCAGCCCCCACCACTTCCTCTGGCAGGGTGTTCCACTTGTCCACCACCCATTCTGTGAAGAAATTCTTCCTCACATTTCCTCTGAATCGTCCTCCCTCCAACTTCATCCCATGCCCTCTAGTCCTGGAACATCTTTTGCACTTAAAAATAGTGTATTCCTGCACCCTGTTCCTCCCTGTAAGATACTTGTATGTCTCTATCATATCCCCTCTCTCTCCCTCCTCTCCTCCAGGGAGTACATGTTCAGTTCCTTCAACCTCTCCTCCTAGGACCTGTGATGCAATCCATGCACCATCTTTGTTGCCCTCCTCTGAACCTTCTCTACCCTGTCTATGTCCTTACGTAGGTAAGGTCTCCAGAACTGTACAGTGTACTCCAGATGCAAACTTGCATATTCTAGCTCTTCAAGAGCCAGGCTTTGAGCCTGAGAGTCTGAAGGTTGGGATACAGAATCCTCCCATGAAAGGAGGTGAGGAGATTGTGCTGCCTGGGAAGACACAAGGGCAGTGTTACTGACAGTGACGACAGAAGAGGATGCCAAGGCTGTCTGGCCCAGCCTGGAGTCACCAGAATCACTGTGCAAGGCCAGGACTTGATCTTTAACAAGACCCTGAATATCAAAGGAAAAGGAGGAAATGCATACAGAAACTTGTTTGTCCAAGCTAGTAGAAGTGCATCCTAGGGAAACCCAGAAGGGGTGGTCTGCAGCAATACAGAGGGAGTTGATTATTGTCTGGGGCTGCAAAGAGATCTATGTCTGGGGTGCCCCATCTCCTGAAAATGACTTGAAGAATGACAGGATTCAGGGTTCATTTGTGGTGACCCTGAGAAATTCTGCTGAGAGCATCTGCTAGAATGTTGTCCTTCCCTGGGAGGTGCACAGCTATCAAGGAAGTCTGCAGGGAATAAGCTAGAGACCAAATTTTCATGGCCTCTGTGCACAAGGCTGAGGACTGAGTGCCTCCCTGTTTGTTGATGTACCACACAATTGTGGCATTGTCTGTTCTGATCTATACCACTTTCCCTTGGACAACTGTTGAAAATGTCTGAAATGCCAGAAAGACAGCTCTTAACTCGAGAAGATTTATATGCAGAAGGGACTCCTGGTGTGACCAAGTCCCCTGAGCTGCGAGATGATCTAGGTGGGCCTCCCACCCCAAGAGAGAGGTGTCTGTAGTGAGAATCACAGAAGGGACCTGACTTATGAAGGGGACCCCTTGTCGAAGGCTGTCCTCGTCCAGCCATCACTGAAGGGCCTGGACCAGGGTTTTTGAGACTAGAACCAATTTGGAGAGAGGGTCCTTTTTTTTTGAGACCAGAAAGATCTGAGATGAAATTGAATGTCTCTCATTTGAAATCTTGCTCCCTAAACTACTGCTGTGGAAGCTGCAATGTGTCCCAGCAGCTGTAGAAAGTATCTGGTTGGATGAGACACCAGAGGATGAAAAGAGGAGGCTAGAGTGACCAGAGACTGAACCCTTGAGAGAGGAAGAAATGCTCTTGCTTGAACTGTATCTATTTCCACTTCTATGAAGGTGAGAAGCTGGTCTGGGTCTAGAACAGACTTCTTTAAATTCAGAATGAAGCCCAAGGATTCTAGAAGTCTTTTGGGTGACTTCTAAAGCTGACTTGACTTGGTCTGAAGACTGGCCCACTAGAAGCCAGTCGTCCAGATATGGGAACAGAAGGATGCCCTGCCTCCTGAGGAATGCCACCACCACTGTGAGACACTTGGTGAACACCCTTGGAGCAGATGTTAGGCTGAAGGGCATGGCCCTGAATTGGTAATGGCCTGAAGACAACTCAAACCTGAGGTACTTTCTGTGGCAATGTCTAATAGGTATGTGGAAGTAGGCATCTTAGAGATCCAGAGAGGCTAGCCAGTCTCCTGGTCTCAGAGAGGGAAGAATTACTCCCAGAGTCACTATTTTGAACTTTGGTTTTGTCAAATGTTTGTTCAGGTACCTTAAATCCAATATGGGTTGCCACTCCCCTGTCTTTTGGGGGATAAGGAAGTATGTTGAATACAGTCCTTTTCCCCTGTGACAAAGAGGTGCGTTCTCTACTGCTTGCTGAAGCAGAAGAGAGGAGATTTCTGCCTCTAGGGCCTTTGTCTCCAAGGGAGAGGGAAGACTGAAAGACTTTGCTCTCATTTTTGGGAACCTTTTGAAACTAAGAATAAGTCCCTGGCTCACTACTTCCAGGACCCATTTGTCTGAAGTAATAAGACTCCCAGGCCTGGAAGTAGTGAGCCAGCCTGCCCCCTACTGGGATTAGGGAGGTGACCCTGACTGACACCTCAGGTTGTCTGCTTGGCAGGGGGCTTGGACTGAGTAGCTGATGGGGTCCTGGTTACCCCACGTCTACCTCTTCCCCTAAAGAACACCCTCTACTGGAAAGAAGAGGAGGAGGCCTGAGCTTGGTAAAAAGGCCTGCCCTGCCCCGAACTGTTGCCTCTGAGGAGTGGTCTGCTGCTCTTTGGCTGCAGCACTCCTATAGATGGTCCTGTACTCATCCGTTTTCTTCATGTAGTTCTCAGTTTGCTCCCCAAACAGAGAATTACCAGTTACAGAAAGGTCCATGGCCTTAGCCTGGGTATCCTGAGAGAGGTTGGTACACCTAAGCCAAGCAAATCTCCTCGTGGAAATAGATGTAGCCATGACCCTGGAATGAACATCATTGGAATCAACAGCAGCATGGAATTGCACCTTAGATGCCTGTACACCATCTGCAGCCACCTGCTCCAGCTCCTTTGGCCAGCTGAGATGGGGCATCCTCAGCCAGTTCCAGAACCATATACCACATAGATTTCTGGTACCTGGCAGTGTATGTCATGAAATTAGATTGCCTAAGTCCCAAAGAGGATGCCAAGTACTGCTTTTTTGCCATGGCACCTACTTTCCTGGAATCCTTTTCTGGGGAGGTGAGATGCCAAAGGAATATTAGCCTTGTCACAGGCTGCAGCTTGTACTACCCCAACATGGCTGCTATGAGATGAAAGGAATTCCATCCCAGGACCTGACAAAGCATACCTCCTGTCCATTCTTTTTTCCACAGGAGGAATGGATGTAGGAAATTAAAGAATTGTTTGTGTCTGCTTCCCCAAGGATTTGTGTAAAGGGATATACACCCTCTTTGATGCTGGGACATCCATCATTTCCAGATAGTCAGGTTCTTCCTGATCCTGTTCAGCCTCTTCCATAGGAAGCTAAAGAGTGTCAGCCACTTTCTTGTAAAACAAGAAATAGGAGGGGGACTCAGAAAGCCTGGGAGGAGAAGCCTGAGAAGGCCTGTCTGGGGAGATGTCAGGCTCTACTGGCTCATCTAGGCCTTCACATTGTTCCTCTTCATAATCTTCATCCTCTTCCCAATCGCCCTCATAGTATGCCTCAGGATCAAATTCTGAAGCAGGTACCTCTGACCGAACCGATCAGCTCTGAATCGAGACCAGTTCAGTCAGACCTGGCAAAACGATTGGACAATTGCAATCGCTTTTGCTATTCCATCAGCGGTTGGACCCTGGGAAGCTGAATCCGAACCAGCTGATTTCCTTTTTCTTTTACTCGGAACCGATTGCACATAATCGGCTCTCCGTTTGCCCGAAGAGGTATTGCAAAGGTCAGTGGGCACCTCCTCAGGTTCGGCTGCAACGAACCGGGCTGGCCATCTAGGTCAGTGGACTTCCTGGCCACCCTCTCCCTTAGCCTACTCAAATGTTTTTCCAGAGTGGCTTTGGGAAAGTTCTTTCATATTTGGCAGTCTTCCTTGAGGTGGTCAAACCCCAGACAATACACACATACGAGGTGAGGGTCGGCCTTAGCAAAGGCCTCCTTACTCTCGGTACAGTGCTGAAACCCAGTGGGTCCGGTTTTCTTTTTGGGTTTCTCAGACATGCCTTCCAATATACGGTCACCCCAAACAGTGTTTAAGCCAGGTGACTGCAAACTTATCAGTTCCAAACGTGTCACGGGTTGGTTAAAAAAATCCTAAAACCGGATTTTTTTAGGAACCGATAAGTACCGGAAAAAAACACACAGTTACAATAAAATCTAAATGCAGAATAGGTTTTGGTTCCAAACCGGACCGACCGGCAAAGAACCGAAAATAAACAATTTCTTTATAAAAAACTACCACTACCTATACTACCACTTACTGGTACCGAGACAGAGGAAAGAATACCGATTTTCAAATGAAGCGGGTTGAAATAACCAATCGATTTGAACATTTACTGAACCCAAGTGCAGGAGGGATCTCCGAAGCGACTTCACAGTTAGGCGGAGTAAGAAATCTGATGGTTACACTTCAGAGTACCACAGACAGAAGTTTGAAAACAGAGCTCGAGCGCAACGTTCTATGCCTTTGCATAGAGTTAACCCTTTACTCTCCGGAACAGTTCAAGTGCTGGGGCTAACTGCATATAGTCAGAATACAGCAAGTCTTCATGTTGTTTGAAGCACTATTAATCGATGCACATCCCATTTTTGAGGTCTCCAGAGTTCCATCGGCTCGATTTTTACTTTGGGAATCCCGAGTTTTAGTTGATTCTAACATTGCTTTTTCAATTACAATTCAAGCTTCCAGTTCATCAGAAGTTTTGGAATCCAGTAGATCTATTTCTCCACTTGATTCTTTTACTGCTGTAGCAACTTCCTTGGCAGCTCTAGTGGCAAAGTAGTTTTCATTCAGATCTGAAAGCTGATCAGTATCGTAAAAGATTATCTGGTGCCATTAATTATGACCCATGCCTTTCAAGGATATAATACAGAAAACATGCCTCCCAGTTCTGGAAAATCATCTCTGAACTGAAAAAAAAATCTCTAAGGTCTTTTTGGGGTCTAGGGGCAACATCTGGAGACACATACGTTGCAGCCTTTATATGTAAAGGCCCATTTTACTCTGGCTACCTTCAACATTATTTTACATTCCAATACTGATGCAAACTGAATAAAACTACAGGCAGTATCTGGTTTAAGTGGGGCAATGTTAATTTGAAACAGGTTTTCTTTAAGGGATTCTAAAAAGTTTTACGAAGATTGGGACATGTGTTGTGTATAATTTAACTTACTGATGAAAAAAATCTGAATCAAGTTGCTGGTGTTGTAAATAGGGGTTTCAAGGTTTGTAATACCAACAAAGCATAGATGAATCAGTCTGATTATTTTTAATAGTTTCTAACTTCCTGGCAGCTGCAACTGAGGCTCTTATTAGGGAAACATGTACAGCTATGGCAGACTCCAATTTTTGCTGAAGTTCAGAATTCTCATTTTTAAGGAATCTATGTGTTTCTTATTTTGGTGACTTCCAAACCCATCTGTTCCACATCTCTTTTCAGTTTTGTCAAGTTTCACATCCATTTCCTGGATCTTCTTATTTAGGATATTAAAAGAAAAACTGACCTCATCAAATTATTGCATTTTTTTTATTTCAGTAGTAGGATTTTTTTTGTTTTTCCACTTTGGTGGGGTGTTTTGTAGCCGATGTACCAGAAATCCCTGAGATATTAGCACTACATTTTGCACTTTCAAAATTATCCACATAAAAATGAGGCTGTATCGTAGCATCAGCATTCCGAGAGATTAGTCAGTTTATCTCATATAATCATGTTTTTTTGTTGAAAGGAACTGGCTGACTTACTGTCAATCTGGTAGTGTCGGGGCCAGCCAAAAATGGTGGCAGCTGACGTACACCCCTGAGCCTCTGTTTCAGTTCCTGTGCCATTTTGGGTTCTGACACCACCTTCACAACAAAGTAAAATATTTGTAATTGGTTTCAATTGTTTTACTCCAGTTTGAAGGAGGTCAGTTCCAGAAGGTCCCCTTCAATAGTTATGGTCTCCTGCCACCTGCTGATTGCCACAGTGAGTGTCCTGAGTTTCTGGGCCCCAAACCTTACCAAAAAATGTCTTGACTGCCCCAACTATTCAATGATGTTGAAGAAATCCAAAGAGATTCAGACTAACAAAATTAAAGAATCTCCTTTAGGTAAGTCTGCACTTCACAGTTCTGGCAATGAAACCAGGGGAGGATAATCTGGTTTGAATTTGTCAACTAACTGTCAGCACCAATCCACCAAGGACTAGACCATCTCAGATGTATGAAGTAAGCAGTGTGTCATAGGATGTGGATAAAGGATAACACATGACAACAGAAATCAGGTGCAACACACCTAAGTGGGAAGCACCACTGTTTGATAACTGCAACCCTGCAATAAAGTCAAATTTCAAAAAAAAAAATTCAACCCTGCTGACATCCCCTACAGTGACAGCACAATGCCAACACGCGGTATTGTGTCATCCAGAAACAAAGTGTTTTTTGAGGGGGACTGTGCCCCCTGCAATTATATATTATCAACTCCAGGTCACAGTTGTTTCTAGGAAGGGGTAAGACACCAGGAGAAGCCGCATCAGTGAAACCTGGACCATTACAGTGACTTTAGCTGTAAAGGTATTTTTTCGGGTTTCGCTGTTGTGGTGTTGCTGTGCAGTGGGTCACCACCTCAGTGTGACTTTATTTTTATGAAAAAATATGAACAAAAATAATAAACTAAAATAATAAATAATAGTAGCAAAATATATTATTTTCAGCAGTATATACACAGTCCTGATCTTGCAAAATGCCTTTGATAATTTCTTCTGCGCTTTCCAGGAGCCTGCTCCCTGTAGGTCCACCTCTTACCTTGGCTTCAGATAAGTGAAACTAGCCACAGCTAATCTATTCTACTCACTGTTCACAGGGGTTTATATTTATTACCTCGGCAGCCCAAGTGAGTAATGCAGGGAAAATAAGCATAAGCCTTTCTCGGCAACACTCCCTGCTTGGTTTAGGAAATAACAGAGCCGCCGATCTCTCTCTTCTTTAAAAGACCACTCTGTTGTTTTAAGTTTTATGTTTTAGTTTAATTTCTTCTCTGCTTGTATGGCAACTCATAGCAGGCGAACTTGCAGGTTCTTATTCCCATCTTAAGAAAAAAATTAATCAGAGGGCATTTCTTCAAAGGAGTGGCTTCTATATTGAAAAGAAAAGTGAAGCCACTCCATGACAGAGTTTTTCTCTTTCTCTCTCATAAACCCTCATGTCCTAGTCAGTTGCCTTACAACATAAAGGACATTTCACTAAGTAATTTCTCCCATTTTTTTTTTATAAGTCTTGGTGCTTTTATTTGGTTTTGAGGCAAACAGGGAACATTTTACTTTGGAGAGGCTTGATGCAATAAAAACAAAGTTAAGCCACTTCATGCTATAGACTGAAGCTCCTTCTGACTGGTCTCTGAATTGACTGCTTTTTATACATTTGTTTCAACAACATTCCTATAAGTATTTTATCAAATACTTCTTCATATCACAAATATACCTTCACTTATCTGCAATCATATACAGCAAGAATTGTGCTATAGTATTATGTATTTATGCACTATGCGCTCTAAACATTTATTTCATTTTAACCTGCATTCATGAAGGCACTGCAAGCACTTTAAGTCTGGAATACTTTATAACAATGCTTTTAAACATCAATTTTCTTTAGATATAAGGCACAACAAGCACTTTATCTTTTTTTGTGTGTGCACATACTTTTATTCAGTTTCCAGTTTTCATACATACAGTCTGACACAATATTGGCTTATAGCCATGCCTGCTATTTCTTATGTACAGCAAGGCAGATTGTTGTTATGGTGAAGGACAGGAATGGAGGAAAAAATAAACAAAGAAATGAAGAAACAGATTTAGTGAGAGTAAGATAAAAACTGTTGTAGGTGGCCAACCTACTTTAGTGTTGGAAAAAGAACAGGATAGGTTTTAGGAGATAATGTTGCACAACAGATTTAACAATTGGAAAAAAAAAAGAATACAGGGTAGTTGTCCCTATGCCCAATCATTTTATCAGGTAGAATGCAGGTCTACCACAGATGAGGTACTGGATGTTGATTTATGCTCCACCAGGGGACACAAGGTTTGTGGAGCAGAAACACAAAAATCCTATAACTAAGATGGAAACACTGAGATTTTTTTGGCTAAGAGACTGGAGTCTGGCAACTGATTTATTTATTTGATGCATTCGGAATACAACCTTTGAGTCAAAGACTCTTTTGCAAAGGCTCCATGTCAAGTTATATAGGACAACAATTACAAATATGTAATCAGGATATTACATAAAAGTGGGGGTGAAGTTAGACATAGGTAGGCATAGGTACACTACAGATTGTTACATATTTACAAGCAAGCCAAATAGGACATAATTAACAGTGAATGCAGTTAATACATATTTATACAAAGAGGAACAGCAGACTAATTGAGCCAAGTTATACAAGAGAACACTATCGACAATTTGATCATGGGTTTAAGTGACCAAAATATTGACATCCAGTGCTGGAGGTATAAGTTGTCTTACAGAGGAGAGATTCATGGGCTTGGGTCAGAAACAATCACAAGTGGAGTGCTCAAGTAGGAAGCCCTTTATATATTTATTTAGGCTAACATAAACTGACAGACTGTAGATGCCGTAAATATTTTGTTTTCACCATAAATTATGCTTTCAGTCAGTGGAGCAGTGCCTAAGGTAGATAGATGGGGTTTGGAACCTGAAAATGAGCAAGATAGATAGATGCAGCATCATATTGCAGCCCAAAGCATGAAGGCAGGCAAACAGCAATTATTAATATTTTACTCAGGGGTGTTACCTTGCAATAGATTTCAGTTTCCACAGGTACTTTTGCTCCTTACTATATTAAGCTCTACCACTCCATTGACTGGAAGGATGTATTACTCAGGAGATAGAAATTATTTATTTATGTATTGGACATGCTTGATCAGATAAGTCACACTAATCTGTGATTGCTTCTTTCCTTGTGTGTCCTAAGGAGTGGTTTACATAGACCTGTTACACAGATCTATTAATGGGAGAATACTGGTAATGAGACTGCACAAACTCCACTACTCTGCTTACCTAACTGTCATGCACTTACACCTGGACAGTGACCAGAAATAGTAGAAAGCACCTTGGTTTAACATCTCATATGTTGAATTGCACCTCAGTAATGCAGCATCCCCTTGTACTGCACTACTGTGCCACTTATGGGTATTACACAAATTCCTTGTGAGGGCCTTGAACCTATAACCTTCTGATATTCTGGCCCCAGAGGCAAGCATGCTACCTACACAGCCACTGCCACTGATATAAATATACACAAAAATAAAGGAACACAGGAGTCTACCTACATTTTTAAAGATTAAATAAAAACATTGAACTCATGAAAATGGTTTTGTATTAAAAAGCGTAACTGAATGGGATTGCACTGCATGGAGGTAATGAAATCTGCATCTTGCTACTTGTAAAAATTTAGTTTGGGAAATAACTCTCATGTGTTTATTTTTTACACTGCCACGACACTGGTCCAACTGTACTTAATTAGGATGCTTGCCTGCGTGAACAGTATTTTTTTTTTAAAGTACTGTGCAGTGTGCAGTCAACAAGAGTTCTGAGTAGGAGTTATGCAGGGAGAGTATCAAGTAAGAAAAGCAATGCTGCTTCCCTTCACTCCACTGACTGAGCAGGTTTGCCTTCAGGAGTATGCTTATGCTGTTTGTTTTGTTTTACTGTGAATGGTACAGTACTTTCAAGTAGAGGCTGCATGGTACTGGGTAAGGAATGAGTGATGGGCGAAGTTGGAATCCAAGTGGTGGCCTGTGGGCAGATGAGAGGTCCGACATATAGTTTGCATGAGAATTGGATGTAGAACTGAAAATGTGGTGATTGGGTTTGAAGGCCTTGCAGAGGAGGAACTGGATAAGGTAGGGAAAAGCCATTGTTTTATATATTTATAGTGTGGGGGCTGCGGATGGAGCATGGGAAGGTTGTCAAATGTGTTACAATTCTATAAGTAGTGGTGTTTTAGGGCTGGTAGGTTTTTTACCATACCATCATGACTGCCAGTAATATTTTTTTTTAAATATTAATTTACTCATCACTTTCTTTTTTCGGGGTGATATTTTTACTACAGATTTTCAACATAGCTCTTCCTTCCAGTGTCATTTTTCAAATCCCCCCCCACCACCCACCCCAAATGTTTTCTCATGTTCTCACGCTTTTGCCGCACAATTACTTTTTGGTCAGGATTTCATAAATAACACCTGTCATGTTCATAAATTGGTGTCACAAAAAGATTATGTTGACAATTTGGGGGTACAGATCACAATCTAAGAAAACAACATTATATGTGAACCTCTTCATTTCATGACAATTTCACTTTTATAACTCTAAATAATTTAATTTTGCGCTATGCACTATCTACAACTATGCAGCAAACACAAGCAAGCATTCAGCATTGACAAATACCTGTTATCAAATGCTGAGCATCTTGCCCAGGCTTCAACTTGTAGTCAGGAAGTGGACCCACTTCTTCAGCCATGAAGACTGAGCAAAAGAAGGTGTTAAGGACATCAGATTTCCGATTATTCTTCTCAACATGTTGTTCTACATTTGTTAGCCTGACAATACCTCCTTTTGATTTTATGTTATAATACAATTAAAAATATATTAGCAACTTTGGGATTAAGACAGCATTTGATTGTTCTTTCTTACTTGTTTATTATTGAATAAAAAGTAATGATTATTCTGTTCAAGGATAACTCAAACAGTTGCATAGTGCAAGACTCACTAAAACAGTAGTTCAATAAAAACTGTAACGGTTAGTGAAACAAAAAAGAATAGTGTTCATAGTAGACAATAATGTTTTGACCTGTTGGAAAGTGATGGGTCAAGAGTCTCCCTAACACCTTTTCATTCAACAAAAAAGGTCTTTTAGCATATTTGTCACTGATAAAGAAGTGCCTTCAACATACACAAATTAATAAAGGCAATTACCACCTTTTCTATAAAAACAAAGTTGTGTTGTTTTATGTTCACAGTTGACCCCTATTTTGAAAGCTTGTTGGTTAATGACTTAGTTTGTGAGAAACACCAATATGACATACTTTTGTTATTTTAACAGTAAGAATGTGGCCTTTTGACAAGAAAGAGAATTGCTATGTGTGCATGCTATCAATTCATATATAAAATGCCTATTTTTAATTTCAATACCAAAACTCATCCACGTAGATTGGACGTTATGTTCAATTGTATCGCTAGATTCATGATGGGTACCTCCATTTGCACTCTCATGTGTGTACTGTATGATATGTTGGAATAGTTATCTCTTAATGTACAAAGAAGTGCACATGTCCTAAGTTCTTACACCTTTATTTAAAACTAAAAGTAACAAATTGTATATCAGAGCTTTTGCCAATGAGATCAAGTTAGCTGGGGTTACATTCTTTGATTCTGTGATCAGATGTACCAATAGTATGAAGAGTAGTGGTAACTTTATGGCAAGTACATTGTACCTATAATATTCTTCATCTTCACCCATATGATTATGGCCATCCTATGGTGATCTTGTCCCATTTGGTCATACTGTATATTCAGCTGTCTGGAGGAGAGGGAGACTAATGTTTGTGGGTAACAAGGATCATCTCTTCATCTTAGTATGATGGCTGATTACATTTTATTTCTTATGTTCTATATTATATATATATATATATATATATATATATATATATATATATAGGATACATGATGGGCAGGGTGGGATATGGAAAATATTCTCACTCCTGCAGAGTGAGCTGTGTATTCTCATGAGTGCCGAAGGCACGAGTGAAAATACACAGCTCATGAGGCAGGAGTGAGAATATTTTCCATATGCCATGATCTGTCCATCATGTGTGCAATTTATACCACAGGGGTGAGAGCTGCAGGAACATTTTTTCTGAGTCTGTGTGTTTTCTGCTCATTCTGTGTGTGCTGTCAGTATGTGTGTTTTCTGAACGGACTGGGAGTCAGAAACACAGGTGAGTGTGTTTTGCAAAGCTAATTGAGTGAGTCAGAGGCTCAGTGAGAAAGAAACTGCTGCAAGTAGCACCGAGAAACAGAACCTGTTTTGTAAAAGACTTTCATTTAGAATTCATGTTGTTTTGAAGCTGAGATCAGCACAGTAATGGGCTAGTAATGTTAGAAACACAATGGGACATAGGTGAGAGTCTTTTGCAAAGCAGAGTAAGTTGCAGCTTCAGTGAGAAAGAGAAACTTTTTCTGAAGCAGTTTCCTTTGGAATGTAAGCTTCAGTGCATTTATCCTCACTCTGGTGACATCAGCAGAGTATGGATAAATGTCATCAGGATTCATCCTCACTGCAGTGGAAATAACACAGGTTATCCTACTGAGAAAGCTCTCACCCCTGTGGTATAAATATAATATATATATATATATGTATATATATATCTGAATTGCAATTATTTTTTATTTCATAGTCTTTTTAATGTTGTTTAAAATATTGTAACTGAATGATGAGTATAAGGAGTAAGAATGTCATTGGAAATTAACTTTGGCTCAAATAAGGCATCATAATCCTGTTTATATTTTAATTAAAAACATGTGATCGACTGATCATTTGAAATAAATGTTACACCAACATATTTTTAATCATTTATGAAATCAAGTAAGTAAGTCAAAATTTACATGGCACCCAATCCCGGAGGCTGTGAGCACCTTACAGAAAAAATAAATAGGGTATGCAGACAGCATATAGATAAACAATTTGCATAATAAATTAATAAATATGAATCATTATAACATCAGCAAAAATCCTCAAAAAACACTTTTTTAAAAAGGTAGGTCTTCAGGCCCCTTGTAAATGCCTCAGCCGACAGAGTCTCCCTCAAAGATGTTGGAAGAGAATTCCAGAGGGCCGAGCTGGCCACATCAAATGCACGATCATGAGGGGGCATCATATGAGCTTGAAGGGAGGCAGGATAAAGGGGAATGTGAGGATGTTTTTCTTCACAGAAAAGGTGGTAGATGCATGGAATAGCCTACCCCAGGAAGTAGTGGGAGCTAACACAGTGGGGGGATTCAAACATGCATGGGATAGGTACAAGGGAACCCTAGAGGTGGGTAGGAAAGGCTAAAGCCAATGACCAAGTAGGGTCAGTGGCCACTGATACAGGTAGGGAATACGGGCTATCTGTGTGGGCCTAGCAGTCCTTATCTATCATTAAATACTATGTTACTATGCTATGTCACTCAAGGTTTTTAGCCTGGCCCTCAGGATCACTAGGAGGCCCCGGTGAAGGAACGGAGGGGCCGTACCAGCAGATGTGAAGAGGCCAGACAGGTAGCCAGTGCCTGAGCCATATAGGGTCTAACAGGTGAGCAAGCCCACCTTGAAGATGATCCTCCACCTGACTGGCAGCCAGTACAAACCTCGCAGGACTGGAGCCACATGACAGGACCTAGACAGACCCATCAGCAACCTGGCCACTGCGTTCTGTACCAGCTGCAGTCGGTCGAGGTTCCCTCCACTGACCCCGAAATATAGAGTGTTACAGTAGTCCAGCTTGGATGTAACAAAGACATGCACCAGTGACGGCAAGTCCTCGGGCAGAATTAAGGGTTTAATCTGGGCAACATTTCTTAAGTGGTAAAAGCCACTTTGAACAACAGATGACACCTGAGCATCAAGTGTCAATCTGTCATCCAGAATGATGCCCATATTTTTCACCTCGGGGGATGCCATCAATGGGGTAGATCCCAGGACCAATCCTGTTACCATCCTGGAGGCACTCCCATCATGCCCATGACCAGGTTAGACCACCAATACCTCCATCTTGTTGGGATTCAGTCTCAGCCACTTAAAGGACATCCAGTCCTGGATTTCAGTGGGGCACTTATTTAGTACTTCAATGGTGCCATTTGTTTCGGGTGCAAATGACATATACAGTTACGTGTCATCTGCATAGCAGTGAAATCCCAAACTGTAACATCTAATGAGCCCACCCAGGGGCAGCATGTACACTGTGAACAACACTGGTGACAGGATTGAACCCAGAGAGACTCCACACGACAGTGGCTGCAGGGAGGAGGAGACATTCCCCATCACCACCTGTTGCCTCCTGTCTGAGAGATAGGACTCAAACCAGTGGATGACAGTTTCAGTGAGTCCACAATACTTTCTAAGGTGATCTAATAGCATGATGTGGCCCACAGTGTCAAATGCTGATGAGAGATTGAGGAGAAAGAGAACTGACCGCTCCTCTCTATCTCTTGCCCTGAGGAGGTCATTTTGTACCCTAATCAGCAATGTCTCTGTGATGTGCCTGGCCCTAAATCTGGACTGGAATGGCTCATAGACATGAAATATCATGAGGTGTGCCTCAGGCTGCAGTGCCACCACTTTCTCAACAACTTTCCCTAAGAATGGGAGGTTGGAGATAGGTCTATAATTTGCCAGGATGTTCGAGTCAAACGATGCTTTCTTCAGAAGCAGCTTCACCAAAGCCTCCTTCAAGGCACCAGGAAAAAGAGCCTCTGAGAGCAAGCACTGGACTATCCTAGTGAACACTGAACCTACGGCCTTGGCACATCCCACTAAGAGATAAGTCGGGCCAGGGACCAGTTCACAACAGGCGAGCCGCAGCTTCAAAATCACCTCTACAACCTCAGCCACCTCCACGAGTAGAAACTCTCCCAGGCAACAGGAGTGCTCCTGTCCCAACCAGGCCCACCACTGTGGGGTTGATCTAACCCCACTGGAGAGATCCTGGCCTGAATAGAGGATATCCAGTCAAAGAAGAACAGAGCAAACTCTGCACAATGCAGTTGAAAAAAGACCTTTTTGGCTGTAGACAAACTAGGTGAAGTAGCCTGTTCAAAGTCTAAAAGAGCTGAGCAGGTCTGTTCTTCCCTACAGCAATCACCCTGGACAGGGACTCTGCCTTCTTACAGTTGATTGCCCTTTGATAATTGTTATAATGATTTCTCAAAGCCTGTCTATCATCTATGGACCAGGACCTCTGCCAGCAATGCTCCAACTTCCGACCTTTGAGCTTCATCTCCCTGGAAGTCCCAACAAATCATGGTGGTCTCAAGTGAGAGGATATGGATCATATATGGACCAATGCAATGGCATCAAGTGCCTTGATGACAGCCCCATTATGGGCCACCACCACCTCACTCATGCCAACTGCACATGCAGTACTCACTCCAGAAAAATCTGTCACCATGAAAAGTCCCTCTGGGGACAATCCCCTTAAAGGGTGGTAGATGACCATCTATAAAGAGGGGACTACCAGAGGGCCCCAAACAAGAACTCAACCATGCAATGACTGGACCAAATGACCTGATCAATCCTGAGGTTTGTAACCCCAAGCCCCAGTGAGAATACTAGGTCCAAGGTGTAGCTGTGGTGATGGGTCACAGAAGAACCTGCTTGTGCAAGGCCCAGAGATTACATCATGTGGAGGATGTCATGTCCAAAATGCAAGGATTCATCATTGACCCAGACAATGAAGTCCTCATGAATCAAATATAGGGCACTTCAACACACTGTCAGTGATGAAGTCCACAACCTCCCGTAGGAATTCTCCCCCTGGTCCTGGAGGATGATACACAAGAAGAATCCTGCAGCTTATACCTGGACCACTACACACCTCCACACATTCAAACAATGAGGTAGAACCCACTGGGTGCACAAAAAAGTTCAAGCTGGATCTAAAACAGAAGGTCACACCCCCGCCCCTGCATTCTCTCCTCAAGCAGTGCACTACCGAGTACCTGTTGGGGACAGATGCCTCCAAAATTAGCCCAGTGTCAAGACCCAACCAGCTCTCAGTAATGCAAGCCAGATCAACTGAGGAAATCAAGTCTGACATAATCGTAGTCTTGTACCTTATCGATCTAGCATTGCACAGCACCACCCAAAAGGAACCGCAGTAGGTTGTAGACCCTCTAGCTACCTGTCCACATGGTTTGGTGGGACCCTAGGAATGAATACCAAACACATCAGGCCTTTCTCACTGCTCCTTTTAACCCCAGCATGCCCCCTGTTCCTAATCACCCTAATATGGCTCACCTCCGTTGTACACACAGTACCATGCTGCCAACTCACCCACTTCCTATGAATACCCACCTCCCATTAACATTTTGCTGCTACAGCTGGGAGGGAGAGACATACTAAGGGGTGGAGGTCATGCAGCAGGGCCTTTGTGTAAACAATACGAGGGGGCCTGGTACTCCAGCACATCTTGCTCAATCCTACACAAGTGAAATTCAACTAATTCTATAACAATGTGTTATTTAAAAACCTAACCTAAACATATATTTAACATCCATACAATAAATAACTGCAAAAGAACCTAATAACACACATACCACACTCTTACACTATCTAAACCTCACCCACCCAAAATAATTCAAATTAACTATAAAGAACCCAATAGTCGTTTTTAAATCCAGAAGGTTTCCAGAGTGTCTATTTCAAGCCAGATGAATAACAAATTCAAAACCAGAAGAATCACCGGGTCCAGAACCCAGCAGTGCTCTCACCACCACTGGAAGGAAGTGTAGCCAAGTCAAGAAGTGCTCTTTCCACTAACTCTGCTGGCAGATGGTTTAACACTGCAGCACTGAGATTTTATGTGAGTGGTGCTCCCACCACCACTCACTGATGGAAATACACAGTACTCACAAATAAACCAAGATGGGGGAAGGGGGCACTGAAATTCAGCTGAAACACCGGCCACAGCTCTTCAATATTCCATTTTAAGCAGTCTCTCCCACTATAGCCCTCAGGTCCTCAGGTCAAAAAAGATAATCCAACACAATGGGCAACTGCCCCAGAACTGTTACCACAGCCCACCGTGCTCCAACCAGAGGCTAGCACCAAACTCCACAGCCAGGCTTGCATCTTATGAGGCTACTAGGACAGTCTACAGAAGATCTTTAATTGTAGTTTGAAATGACTGCAGCCACAAAATCCAATTACAGCACTGCCTCAGTGCTGAAATGTGATGTTTTAGCCAACTCTTCTTCCCCTCACAATGAACCTTCTTGCAACAGGTTCCCAATAAGGTGGCTCAAGCACGGTCCCCAAACTTTGTCCCCCAGTTGACTCCTTTAACTGTGGCAGCCAAAGCAGCCAAAAAAGCAGTTAATTCAAATGGTAAGTCCTCTGGAAATAAATGAAATGATTCTCTAAAAATAATAATGCTGACTCCTACGCTGACTCACTTCAACCCCTATCTATGCTCCGTTCCCTAACTCACCACTAAAATTACTTACTTGCTAAACCACAGCATGAATTCAAACACAAAACAAGTCCTGACTAACTGAATTAGATTTTTCTAAAAACTCAGCCACAAACATACAGGAGGTTTTATTTACACTGTGCTTTCACAAGCACAGATGACAGATGCCCAGCCTGGTGGCCTTCTTCCTCTTCCTCTTCCTCAAGTATAAAACGCTATTTTCTGTTGTACAGTAGTAATGCAGTGGTCAGGAAACATACAGTATTTTAAAAGCAATAAAAGGTAGCTGCTGGGTCTGTATCAACTAGTTTGAACCATTGGCTCTTTTACTGCCGCTTTGAGTAATTTAGTTCAAATACACTACCTTAATAATTTTCCTTGTGCAGTTGGTAGGGTTGCAAACTAGTTTAGCTGGATAAATTATTTGTTTCTTTAATTAGTACTGCTGACAAGCTTTAAAAAATCAGGAGAAAGCACTTTTTTTACTGCTGCACCTGCAGTGCATAAGAGAAATGTGCAATGTGGCTAGGTAACTTGATTGGCTTCCCAGCTTGGAGTGAGACAGCAATCTTTTCAAAGGGCTTGAAGAGTTGAAAATATTAAGTAAAATAGATCAAGGAATAATAATGTAGATGAAACAAGCTACACAAAGAAGATTTCAAGGAAGAGGAAAATCAGGCAGAAAATGGTTCATTGTGCTTACACAACTTGGAATGATGTGTGCCCGTGTGACTCAGATATATTTTGTCTGTTTGCCTCTCTATCCATGGGATATACTACCCTATCGGGGTACGACGGCAAGGATCCCTAGAGGAGGGTTCCACCCCTATAGGTGCTGCGGGAATGATTCCCTTGGCTAAAGGTAGCTTAGGAAGAAGCCCACAGGAAAGAGAGACATGCCACTGGAGGAGGAGGAGAGGAGGATGGTGGGGCAACAAAGAAAGAAATCCTGGAACTGTCCAGAAGGAGTGACCTTTAAAGGCCTGATGGGGAAGTGGTTAGTTTCTCTGCCCATTGAACCACAGGCATAGCCTTTGCAATTCAGTGTGCTTAGTATGATGTATGCTTGTGTGACTTAGATACATTATGGCTGTTCGCCTCTCTATCCATGAGATATACCACCATATAGGGGTACAATGGCAAGGTAACCTAGAGGAGGGTTCCACCCCTATAGGTGCCATGGGAATGATTCCCTTGGCTAAAGGTAGCTTAGGAAGAAGCCCAAAAAGAATACCCAAAAGGGTGTCGAGCATTGAAGAGGCGAGAAATCAGAATATATCGAGACCAGAAATTAAGGTGATAGACATAGATGAGAAGGCAGGAGAAGAAAGAGATATGACGAGGATGATGAACGAAAGGAAAGCTGACAAGATGCAGAAGGGTGGACTTCCTAAGGAGAGAGAGAACAGCCAGGGCCACCATCCGACTCCATCCAACAGTGGAACCTAACTACAGAACTTATGAAAGCACTAACCCTGTCTAATAAAATGACCATTGGCACAGAGAGGAAAAACCTCCTTTGAGGAGGAAACCTCTGGGGATCCAAGGCCTAGGTTGCCTTTCCTCCAGGCTGAAGGATGTTTTGGTTAGTGACAGCTCAGCTACTGCAGTTTAGAATCGATATTGATAGAAGAGGAAAGATTCCAATTTAGATGAAGCTCTTGATCTGTCCTTCTAACAGGTATGCTGTTGAGGGTTGCAAGCGATGTCTCTACAACTAGACACCCAACAGCAAAGGAGGATAGAAAAGACCATGGAGGCACTCAGCCAGCCTACATGAGCCTATGAAACAGACTAGGTGAACCAGAGGCAGTCTTGATGGAGAATAGCATAGAGGGTGTCAAAAGGGCCCAGATGAACAGAGCCCCACCCCTCGCAGCTTGAAGTCATAAATTCTATATCCAGAGGTGTCGTCAAGATGAGGGATGACTGAAGGTCCACCCAGAGTGTAGACATTCTCACTATGGGTCAGGGAGAAGGACCCCACTCTGAGCTTCACATGCTCTAAATGCAGACTTCATGGATGCAGAGCAAGACTGTCAGCTGCAGCCTAGCCCCGAGCTGTGGAGCAATAGACATGGAAGGCATGTTGAGTAGAAAGCAGGTCAAGGTAACATGAGACCCATTTGAGAGGTATGCTCAAGTAGTTGATGTTAATGACTAGACCTACAGAGAGGTAAAATTGAGCAATGGAGACCCTGATGTGGGCCGGGAGGATGCTGGATGTGGTTAGTAACCACAGGAGTGCATGCCAACCAGGTCCATTGAAAAGCCAAATTAGGAGTGGGTCGAACTGATGAAGGTAGTGAAGAGAATAGCCAGGTGAAGCCTGCAGCCAACGGGGGAGGTACAAAGTACCAGGAGTAGTGAGAAAGGAGGTACGAAGTCAGAATGGACAAGTGGAGGATCGAGAGGAATATACGAGGTTCGTTGACAGAGGGAAGCTTAGAAGGTAGGCATGGACTGCTGAATGGTAATGAAAGAAGGGAAGGGGAGAGATGAGGATGGCTGGGCAAAGCCTGCAGCCTACAATGAGTGGCAAAGTTGATGCGAGAGGACAGAATGGTCAAGAACGAATGAACGAAAAATGATGGTGGATTGAAAGCCTTGAAGGCTTGAACAGTTTAAACTGAGGAATTGAAAAGGACGATGTACAATGATGAAATGAAGCCTGGAAGGCCAGTACGGTGAAGGTGAGAAATGAAATGGATGATGTATGGTGATGGAGTGAAGCCTTGATGGCTGGTATGGGTAAGGTAAAATATGAAATGGACAAGGTACGATGAAGGAGGGAAGCCTTGAAGGTTGGAATGGTTAAGGTGAGGTATGAAATGGACAATGTACAATGATGGAGTGAAGCCTTGTAGGTTGGTACAGTGAAAGCGAGGCACGAAAGGACGAAGTACGATAATGGAGGGAAAGCCTTGAAGGCTGATATGGTGAAGGGTAGGTAAGATGGCATGTAGGGTATAGGAAGGATGAGGCTCGGTAACGATGGAGGTTTGATAATGATGGAGATTGACATGGAGGTTCAAGATGAAAGGAGTCAGATAAGGAGAGGAGGATGACATGGGCCAAGCGACGGGGAGCAGGAGAAGGCAGATATGGTGAGGGTCGAGAAAATGGAGGTATTGGTACAAGTAGCGAGAGAGCAGAAGGTTGGCTACCCGGAGTCACAGTGCCCACTGTGACTGAGCAGTCCTCCACCACGGAAAAAACAGGGAGCCACAAACTATGCACTGGGACGCCAAACGGGCATTTAAAACAGAAAAAGAGAATAACATGAGGCAACGCCAGCAGCTGAAGCTGGGTTGGCTAGCCGGGAAGTGATATACATAGCCAGTAGCTATAGGAATCAGGTAAATGATGGTAGGGCAGGAAACCCCCAAATAAAAACTGCGAGATCGGTACAGGAAGTGCAAGTGCAGGAAGGTTTGAAGAAGCACATGCCAGTATGTACAGAGTCTCAGCACAGTTCGAGATGCACTTTAAATTAAGAAATATTTTCAATGGGGTCACAAAGTGAGCCAATGGTCATTGATGTCACTCCCAGTGAGAGGCAATGGAGTCATTGAGACAAAATGCAGGGAAAGGCGAGGAACAGGCGCCAAATAAGTTGGGGAAAGCGCAGATACTAAGTAACCAGGAGCAGCTAATACAGCAAGCAAAATGCTGAAGGACCATGCAATGGATATGATGTTTAGGGCACTAAATGAGAGTAAGGAAGAGATCCCAAAAAGAAAACACAGGTGTGGGATGGAGGTGATTCTCAGACCAGAGCCCACATCCCAACACAGGGCCTCCATTGTGTTGGACTGGAGCTGAATGGTGGGCACGGAGGGGGACGACACAACCTGGAAGCGTTGGCAGGGTAATGGTGCGGCAGCTGTGGGAATGCCCCAATGGTGGTAACAGAGCCAAAGGAGAAGGTAATTGAAGGGAGGCAGCACACCAACAGGCAGAACACAGACGAAATGAAGGAAGCACAGGAACCGAATGGCAACGGAGGAACTGAGGAGACAATCCAGCAAAGCAGATGAAAATGGCAAAGGGCATGGAAACAGGTAGATTGCCACACTGAGAGGCACTGCCAGGAGTGACAGCAGAGGCACTACAAGCGGACAGCAGAGAAGCAGAGAGGTCCCAGAGGAGGAGGCTGTGGGAATGGGCAGCTGAAAAGGAGCACTAAGGGACGTCCAGTGACATCATCCTCAGAATTGCTGCCTAGCCCGACAGCTCCTCGCCCCTAACAGTCTAACCTCACCAAGAACCACTTTATTAAACCAATTTATTTGGGGGAAAAACTCTGGTGAGGTGAGACTATACAACCAACAATGGAAAGCACCAAGCGTTTTGCATTCCTACCTTGAGATGCCAATGATTTCAAAGGAAATGACTCTGACTCCGGGAACTCAGACAGATCACAGCACTCCACCAGACTGTCTACCCAGAAGGCCGCAAAATTGAAAATTAAAAATAAGACAGCACCACCAGAGACACAATACGACTGCACCGTGGATAGCAAATTAGATAAGATACTAGCTGATCTCACGGACATAAAATCTGATCTCAAAAACTTCAAGGACTCGTTAGTGGAGCTTACGTCAGGTGTCACAAAATTGGAAGGCAAAGTACATACTATAGATGAACAGCAGGCCTTACTTCTACCCACTAAGCACAGATACAATCCCAGCTACAACAAACAGTACATATCTGCAAAATAACTATGGAGAGACAGGAAGACTCTGAAAACTGCCACAGGAGAAAAAATATTCATATTTATTCAGTACCAGAGGGGGTGGAAGGCCGAGACATTGCAGACTTTACAGAAATGCTTCTACACATCTCACTTATGTTAGATGCAGGTCTGCCTCTAGAAATTGAACTCATTCATCGAGCTCTGGGCCCCAGACCTAACTCCCCATCTGCTAGACCACGATCAATTAGAATTCACTTTTTGAAATACACAACTAAAGAATTAATCCTTAGGAAAGCCTGGTCCCAAAAGAAAACCTTTTAAGGCACAACTAGGATATATGTGGACAATGACTAAGCTCCATATACCCTGAGGAGATGCCAAGAATATATCCCTCTTTTCCCCATCCTCCGCCATAGTAAACTGAGTTTTCAGACACCATACACCTCCTCACTTGTGGTACAGTATCCAGATGGTCAGCACTTCTACCTATCAGCCACAGAGGTTCTGGCAGATTTCCAGAAGCAAGCTTTGGACATTACAAATAAAGAGGAAATCCCACAGCAATCCTCCACCCAATTCACATCAGGGAGCTCAACAGACTTTACCTCCCAATTACAACAGGCCTTAGACTTTTTGTGAGTATTAACGTAGAAAGGACCCCCAACAAGAATGAAGTAAAGGACAATAAACATGGCTTACCTAAAGTGGTGGTAAGTGCCTCTTCCCCGGGGGGGGTCGGCTCCGCTCCTGGGTCACTGCTGGGGGGGTCTGGAATAACACAAATTAATATGTATTACCTGCCTGGGGCCTTGGCCCTTGGGGCCAGCCTGTTGTGTCTCTGGCCAGATCTGGTCCTCAGTTTTGGGGGGGTGGCTGCTGGGTGGGCCCTGGAGTGGCAGAGGCATGAAAAGGGGGAGCATCTATTACACTAGGCTTATGACACTCACTACAAGGTGCAAGCACCAATGGTCCTCTCTTTAGATGGAGAGGTCAGGCAGTGGGGTGGGGGTCCCTGGGCCACTGCTGACTACAATTGAATGGACAGGGAGGCAAACCTACTGGTTGCACCCATGATAGTGATGGACCTAATTGATGCCCATAACATTTGCACCAGACGGATGGTGCAAAGACAACATAAATAAAAAGACAAGGAAGCAGAGAGGGGGGTGTTTTGGTGGGACTGGAGGGAACCCCCCTCCCGGCACCCCGAGTAACCCCACTAAATAGTATAATTGCTGTGAATTTCTACACTCAGCATATGTGCAAAGGGGCATTGGGTCTCACATAACAAAATACAATGGTTCGGGGCTGGTCCTGGGCCTCTGGTGCCAATGAGCATCATAATTTATTGATTTTATACATTGTCTCCACTGGCTCCAGGTTGGCTTGGTGTGCCGCTCCCCCTGACAGGGGGCCCAAGGCTGGCGGGGGGCAGTGCCGGGCCATTTTGGGAGGTGGAGCTCAGGCAGACCATGGACAACAAGGGGCATTTACCTCTCTGCCCACATTAAACAGAAGCAATTGGACTCACCCAGGTCATTGGTTGGCCATCCCGATGCTGTCGCAGCGAGGCCGGGGGGGGGGGGGGACCTGGCCTCTGGGGAGAAGCAAGCCGCTACTGAAGCTCGTAAGGGTCCAGAAGGTATGGTAGTAAATTTCATGCTGGAGGGAAAGAATCAGAAGCTACAAATAGGGCAAGGAACACTTTAAGACATGCTGGAAATACTGGGCAATATGGACCACCTGTTTTCGAAAGATGCAGGCTCTCTTTAGTTTTTTGAACACTATCTGCCATCATATAGCAATTAATCTAATGAGAGGACTATAGCATTTTGATCAAAGCATTCTTTGTTCTCAGCCCAGATTTATTATGTAATGGGACAACATAATATAAATGTATGATATGGTGATGCTTAGATCCACAATAATGTCTTCATCAGTGACATTGCAGAGGGACTGGAAGGAAAAGTATGCCTTTTTGCAGATGACACAAAGATCTGCAACAGGGTTGATATACAAGGAGGCGTGGAAAGGATGAAAAGGGACTTGGCAAGGTTGGAGGAATGGTCAGAAGTATGGCAGCTAGGATTCAATGCAAAGAAGTGCAAAATAATGCACCTGGGAAACAAGAACCCAGGGGAAGAATACACAATGGGTGGGGAGGTACTAACAACAAAAAAGGAAAGGACCTGGGGGTAATCATATCAGATGACCTTAAGGTTAGCAAGCAATGTGAGAAGGCAGTAGGAGGCTGGGGTATACTGGGATGTATAGGGAGAGGCATCATCAGCAGAAAACAGGAAGTTGTTATCCCTCTGTACAGACAGTTGGTGAGACCCCATCTGGAGTACTGTGTCCAGTTCTGGAGACCCCATCTCCGAAAGGACATAGACAGGATAGAGGCAGTCCAGAGGAGGGCAACTAAAATGGTGCAGGGTCTGCAAGAGAAGCCGTATGAGGAGAGACTAAAGGAGCTTAATATGTATACCCTTGAGGAAAGAAGGGAGAGGGGGGACATGATAGAAACTTTTAAATACCTCAGTAGAATCAACAAAGTCCAAGAGGGTAGCATCTTTCAGAAAAAGAGACTTGCAAGAACAAGGGGACACAATTTAAAGATAGAAGGAGGGCGGTTCAGGGGCAATGTGAGAAGTATTATTTCACAGAGAGGTAGTGGATGCATGAACAGCCTTCCTGAGGAGGTTGTGGGGTCTAAAACTGTGAGAGAATTCAAGAATGCATGGGACAGACATAAGGCAATTCTTGTAGGGGGTAGGAAGAAATAGGCTGTTGGTTAACTAGGATCTGATCTGCGGCCTATCCTGTAGGTAGGGAAATGGGCAGACTAGATGGGCCTAGCGGTCCTTATCTGCCATCAAAATCTATGTTTTTATGTTTCTAATTTAAACTCTCTTAAAGGAGCGAGGGTAGGGAGTTGGGCGAACAGACGACATGACGCACTTTTTCTCTACCAGATCCTTACCTTACACATTTTAGTTACTTGTTGGTTACTTTCTTTTACCTCCAAATATCCCTTTATTCCCTACCCATTAAGGGTTATTGGAACCCTGAGGGAGCGCCTAAAGCGCACGTAGTTATGACCCTCCCTTGGAAGCCTTTCAGGCTGCCACAATTAGGTGGGCTTAATGAACCCACCTATGATGTGGAAGTCACACATGTATATAGTTTTAAGCTGTTTGGTTTCCTAAGGATAAATCCCCCAGTTTTTTGACTTTTCCCCAGTTTGGGACCAAGTTGAGTTATTTCAAGTTACCTGGAGGGCCTGGTATTACTTGAAGAGATGGTATGTGAATTCAGCATAACAGAGATGCTTGGAAATATACTGATTTATAAACAATTTTACTCTCCCTGTTTTGTACAATGGGGTGGATTGGGTGGGCCAGGGGGGATTTACATGATGGAAACTATGAACCCACATGAATAATACTTTTAGGTTACTCTCACTTTACGTGAATGGATTGACTGGTCCAGTGAAACGCTACAAAACATTCACGGCTCTTAAGAAATTTAAACCAGAAATACTCTTATTACAAGACATTCACCTCTCCTCCATCAAGCACCAGAAGCTACTAAAGTTCAGGTTTACACAGATTATTGAGTTGTCCTACCTTAGGGGGCACCACAGGGGTGCAGCTATTTTAATTGCTAAAAATTCTGCTTTTGAAGTTACCCATCAGTACTCAGACCCTGAGGGTAGATTGGCAGTGGTGGGGGAAAGATATGAGACCAAGAATACACAATTGCAAATATATATATATCCTGCCAGACAGTGATGCCTCGACTATTCAACAACTGATAGATAAGATCATTTCAAATAAAAATATTGGGATTTTGGCACTAAACTTTGAAACTGTTTTGCAGCTGAACCAGTTCTCGGGATTAGATTTTAAATACCAGCAGCACTTTACATTACAGAGTTCTACTGAATGATGTATTTGTTGCGATGGGGACCATAAAAAGTGCACTTCAGCACTGCGCTCCAACTACATGCGTGTTCTCGGCATGGGATCTCCTGCCGGTGGGCTGGGGTTGCATTCGGTTAGAGAGTAAGCTGAAATAATGCTTTTTTTTTTTTTCTTTACTAAAACATGTAACCAGTTCAGTTTTTTGCTTATGAAGGTGCATTCTACTTTAATATTGGTAGAGGTATCTGCCTGTGGAATCATTGTTGCAAACTGAGGCAAAACTGAGGGGCAAAGCTGACAGTGCCCCTTTAATGCAGTCCAGAAATGGATCGGGAGCACACTGGTTGGGAAACCCCACGTGGAATCCTTCCTTTGCCCCAGAGAAACTTGATACAGGATTTCAAAGATGGAGTAGATTTGGATTGTATTATACATAAGAATTTTATACCCAAGCAGAATTTTAAATCCTTTTCACAGTTACAATCTGAGTTCCCTCTTACCCAAGGGGACTGGTTTAGATTCTTACAAATCAGACTGTTCCATGAATCCACCCTGGGTTTAAAGATACTTTCTCTAAAGATTCCACCCTTGATAGCACTTTTAATATCACTACAGGAGGAGACAACCCCAGACACCTGGTGTCTGTTTTTTATTAAGCAGAGATGTCAGTGGCCAGACCCCCCTTAGAAGAACGTACAGGAGACATGGGAGTCAGTCCTGGTAACTAGGCTTACTCCAACAGAATGGCTTTGGATTTGACAACGGCAGCATTGTGTCACAGGATCCTATCGATGGCAAGAATTCAGTTGGAAACTGGTGGCGAGATTCTTCCGTACACCACAGATCACAGCCAAGTTCTCTGATACACAAGACTCCTCCTGCTGGAGAGACTGTGGAGCTGAGGTTGCCACACATGCCCACGTCTTCTGGTTCTCCCCCTCCTTCACTCAGTTCTGGGTGGGGAATCTCACAGGTCCTGATGGATCTCTTCTCAGACCTGATGCCCTTAACACCTACGATAACTATCTTATTACACTTTCCACTTAAGTTCAGACAAAAACAGAAGACATATCTAGCCTCAATCTTGCTCAGAGCAGCTAAGAAGACCATTACTAGAAACTGGCTAAAACCAGATCCCCCCTCATTAAAACTCTGGGAGGACTTGACCCATGAAAGTTATGTAATGGAATCCATGACTGCTAAATTATAAGGGCAACTGCCCCAAATTACAAATTATTGGACCATCTGATGGTTAAGAATGTCAGCACATAGGCCGGACTTATTCCCATAAAGATATGAGACTAGGATATCCATGTTTGTGACTGGGGTGAAATCTGGGGGCTGGAGGTCCTGGGCTGCTGTGATACAATCAAAAGACAATCCGGGGCCGCTTGAGGGAGGGGCAGATTCCCTGGGCCAGTCATCCATAAAACTGAGATATAAGATGGAGATGTGGGCCAGGGAGATGGAGGCCCAGGATGATTTGCCCCATCTGGTAGCTCCCTCTCCTTTCCCTTTTATGGCTCCCCCTTGGAGCCCCTCATCCATCTTTCCTTTTCCTAGACTTTTAATTATTTCTATACTCATAGACTTTCATACTTGGATGAAAATTATTAACTCCTATATTATGGGACTGCTGTCAAAGTTTTTTGGGGGGTGGACCATACCCTATGTATTAATATATAAATATAAAAGATGATAAGGAGAGTTTAGATGTACTTCTCTGTAATGATTTATTTTGTACCAGTACCCTACCAAAAAATGTTTAATAAAAAATTAAGTTTACATAGAAACATAGACTTTGACGGCAGATAAGGACCACTTGGCCCACCCAGTCTGCCCATTTCCCTACCTATTGGATAAGCTGCAGATTCTAGTTAACCAACAGCCTACTTCCAGCAAGTTTAAAAAAAAAAAAAAGAGAAAAGGAGCACTGAAGAATGACAACATGCCCCGAGGGCGTTCACTGAGCCAAGCAACAGAGTATCCAGAAATGGAGGAAAGCCCAGATGCAAAACAAACAGGGCAAATGGAGCACTGGAACACTCGATAAATGAGGTAGGGAATGGGGAGGAAGGAGTGAGCAGAAGAGAGAAAGGAACAAATGAAGCAATGGGGAGACAGGCAGGGGAAGGCAAGGGGGCAAAGGAGGGGGTGAACAGGAGAGGAGCAGCTAGCAGTCCTGCTCCTGATCAGAGCAGGCTGGCAAGGAAATGAAAAAGGAGAAGCAGGCAGGGGGTTGGACAAAAGGGAGGAGCAAGGCAGAAGGCAGACAGAGGAAAATAGTGGATGCGTGGCAATGAGGAGATGCAGAGGAGAAACAGCGGATGGAGCCTCCGGCTGCAATGAAGAAATGAATCCTGGAACTGTCCAGGAGGAGCGGCCATTAAAGGCCTGATGGAGGAGTGGTTAATTGTTCTGCTCATTGAACCACAGGCATAGCCTTTGCAATTATGTATTTATTTATTTATTTGAAAAGTGGTAACCAGGAAAGGCACACTGAGCTGAGGTTCATTTCCAGGTGCAAGCTGGGGGAGATAGGAAGGGGAGTTCAACAATACAAAGTTGCAGTGATCCATATAGTGCTGTTACAATGACAGACAGACAAAGTGCAAAAAGACTGAGTGCAGAACAAACAAGAAATAACACCTTGACAAAATTTGTAGAAGATAATAAAATTAGCTTACAAATCAGCTGTCCTTATAGAGAAGGTCAAAATAAAGTGCTCAGCACCCGTAGGAAAGGTGGTGGGGTCTATGTATTTAGTTTTTGTTAACTGGATGAGTGCACTAGCCATAAAATGACTATTTTCAGGCATGATCCCGGAGAGTACAACAAAGTATAACAGACAGGTAAAATTTCATGATTGCAGGACAATTACATGTAGGGTAGGTCAAAACAGTATCAATGAACTAATAACACAAGCATTCAACATATTATTACATAAGGTAAGGATTCCATGAGCAGTTTCATACATAATAGAACAAAGAACAATATGTATAGGGACAGGATACAGCAAGATGTTCAACATCATGATGTAGCAAAGTAAGAGGGAGTCAGTGTGTACGAGGAAACAAGTGAGGGCAAGCAACTTTACACAGTGCAACAGAGAGAATAATAATAAAAGCAAAGCAGGCCTTAGAGGGAGAGTTGGACTTGGCTAAGGAGTACTAGGAAAGGGTTACAGGGAGTGGGGAAGAGGTAAAGTAAGGTGGTATATAGTAGTAGTGGGAGTTAGGAGGTACTTTGTACAGTAGTAGTGTAGTAGCGGGGAATGCAAAGGCGTCGTGGCATCAGGTGGGGTCAAAGCAAGTGAACAAGTCAGCAAGAGATAAATGTTGGCGCAGCTCCTTTTTGAAGCAGAGATGGGACTTTGACTGCTTAAGGGCTAGGGGAAGAGAGTTCCATAGCTGAAGTGCAGCATATTGGAAAGCACCAGAGCCTTTACACATGCAACATCTTGACACATTGAGTAAAGATTTATCTGCTGATCACAATCCATGAGAGGAATTTGGGGGAACAGACAATGCTGCAAGTGAGGAAGGAGTTTGTTGTCTGATAATAGAATCGATGACGGAGCCAAGAAAGTAATGTCTGCAAGCAGAGGGAGAGCGCCATTTAAGGTCACTGTACAGTAGACAGTAGTGCTTGAGATGAGGAGACAATGAGGTGTACTGACATATACTATTATAGGTAATCTCCCACTTATGGAGGGTTGTTTTATGAGCTGCAGCAAAAATGGGAGCACCATAAGTGAGGGTAAGAAGCAGGATACCTCTCACAATAGCCAGCTTGGCTGATGGTGTTAATAAGTAGCTAGTTTTGTAAGCAACACCCACTTTAGCATTTATAGCTTTGCAGTTGGACTGTGTATGAAGACTGAAGTCCAGGGATTGATCATGTTGGACTCCCAGATAATTAAAAGATGTAACGTACTCAATTTGTGTGCCGCATGAGTCACATACCATCAGGGATGTAGAACAAGCCTTTGACTTTGGAAAAAGAGCATAGAAGCATGGCTTTCGTTTTCTGTGTGTTAGTACCAGTTTATGGTCATACAGTCAGTTTTAAACATTTTTGAAGTCCGCGGAAAGAGATGTTAATATTGGCTATATTAGTGGAGCTGGTGTAAAAGACCAGGTCATCCACATAAAGAATAGATAAGCAGGACTGAAAGATGTCTGCAATTGTTTATAAAGAGTGAAAAAAGAAATGGCCCCAGGATAGAGCCCTGAGGCACACCAATGTTGATGGAGGAACTGTCAGACAGGGAGGAGTTAAATTTCACAGTCTGAGTCCTATTAGACAAATAGCTACTAAACCAGTCAACAACAGGGGGGTGAGAAGCTCAATTTCTGAAGACTAGAGAGAAGCAGAGGGTGATCTACAAGGTCAAAGGCCTTAGTGAGGTCAATAAAAGCAGACCCTGTAAGTCATCCAGTATCCATATTAGAAAGAGTATCTGTTGTGAGTTTGAGTAGCGCCGTTGATATACTATGGCCTTTTCTAAAACCATGCTGGGTTTCAGAGAAACGATTGAACTTGGTTAGGTAGTCAATTGTTTGGCTGGCGACAAGCTTCTCCAAAATTTTACTCAGAGAGAAAGAATGGGTATAGACCTGTAGTTGGTGATGTCCTTCGGGTCTCCTTTTTTGAAGACAGGTGTTATGTGAGCAATCTTCCAGAGATCTTGAACTACACTTAAAGAGATAGACAACATGTATATTTTTGCCAGCGGAGAGGCAATGAGAGGAGCAGCAAGCTTCAGAAGCTGAGGTTCTAAAGAATCTGAGCCAGAGCTAGTACTGTTAGAGATGGTATTCAGGAGTTTCAGGACCTCTGACCTTGATATAGCCTTAAAGTAGAAAGGTGGGGCATTTAGTCGTTCATAGGATAGGGCTGTAGAGGTGTACGGCTGATTTGCAGGTAAGGTCTGAGAGTGTGGTACAACTGGTAGGGAGGAGGAGGTATACCGGGACAGATCAGAGAACATAACGGTTGAAGGAGTTAGCTATGGTGCTAGAGTCATTTCAATGAATACCGTTTAATATCATATCACCAGGGGTAACTGTTTGAGAGATGGCAAGAAAAGATTTAACATGAGCCCAGAATTTTTGGGGCTCGCCAGCTGAACTTGATAATAGGTCTTTGCAGTATGTACTCTTCACTATTCTGACTTGTTTTTCACACAAGTTCCTAGGAGCTCTATAGGTATTGAAATCCGATTGCAGTCTGGAAAGTTTGTAATGCTTCTGATGTTTATCCCTAAGGTGCATATTTGCAAGCAGTTCTTTATAGAGCCACATTGTTTGTTTACCTCTGACACGTCTAGTAACCTTCGGGGCATGCTTACACTGAATAGCCAGGAATTCATTGAGAAAAATATACAGGGCATCCTCAACATTACAGGAGTGATGGATGCCAGACCAGGCAATTCTGGAAACATCATATAGAAATGCATCTACATTAAGGTTAGCAAAACTGGTAAAAGTGACAAAATGTGGTGGAGGTGATGAAGGTGCACCTGTGGACCAGATGCAAAAAGTTGGAGAGTGGTCTGTTAGCACATCTGCCAGGATGCAAGAATTAGATACATGCTCCACACAGTTTACCAGTACCCAGTCAATGAGGGTAGATGATTGTAGCGATATAGTAGTTCTTGTAGGCTCAGTTATCAGTTGGTGAAGTTTATAGCTTTGCGTCAGAGACAATAAAGAACTGTAAGACGTTCCCAGCCAGTTAAGGTTAAGGTTCCCCAATATTACTACTTCATTTCGGTTGAAAATTTGGGAGGTTTGGTCAAGCAAGCCCTTTAACCCAGCTAGACCCCCAGAAGGAGGATTGTAAGCACGAACTATATGGAGTTTCTTTGCGCCTAATGCTAGAGTAGCATGCAGGATTCACAACCAGAAAAGGAGGCAGTGGCAGGGATGGTCACAATGTTGAGGTGGGTTTTGTGGAACAGAGCACCTACACCCCCATGCTTAGAGGATGTTCTGTCCCAACGAATCAAGGAGTAATTGGCCAGGGAGCAGAGAGAGTCAGGTATCACTGGTTTAAGCCATGTTTCCATAAAGCATAGAATGTCCAGATTGTAAACATTGATCTATGCCTCAGGATCAGTGAAGTGGCAGGTTAGACTTCTAATGTTCATATGGGCAATAAATAGACCTTTGTTAGAGATCACAGATATGTCGGCTGAGGAGTAGTGAGCAGAGAGACCCGGATTTGAAATCCCCTGATAGAAGAATTGCAAGGATGACTAGGAACCAGAGCCTACCACTGTGGAAATGGAAGGGAATTGTATGCCTAGGTGTCCTCTTTTTGAGAGCAGAGAAAGCATAGTAGGTACAGCCCTTTCAGTAAAAAAGGAGGTTCCATGTAGGCACATGCCGATGTTTAGAAATTAAGTTGGAAAAGTGGAAATCAGAAAGTCCTGGTGAGGTGGCGTTGGGCTTCTGGACGCAGGGGATGGATAGACAAACCCCATTAAAACAAAGTAACAGTAGAAGTGAGAGGAGCAGCCCCCCCACCCAGGAAGCAGACTGCCATGCTTCAATCAAAGACAGAGGGAGGCAGGCTGCAGCATAGAGTAGCCCCCTGCAGAAGCAGTTTAGGGCAAGGTGTCAGCCCAGATAAAAGACAGGGTGGAGTGGTCTCCAATGCTACTTCCTATTTTCTTTCGGTCCCCACAAGAAAAAGACAGGGGAACAGCAAGTCGTTATTTGAGCAAGCTATTTGATTGAAGCGCAGTGATATAAAATCCTGTGTACAAAGCAGAAGAGGATGAGAGACACACCACGAAACTGAACTTATCTGAATATGCAGGGCAAGATAATACTTCAGTTATATCTAAATACAAAGCAGAAGAGATGGTGAAATTCATCACAGGGCTTTGTCAGTCGGAGAGAGAGTTTAGAGTAACAGTGACAAAGTTCGATTTGAAAAACTCCCCTAATGGCTGCACGATCTATGGAGCCAATGGAAGTTTAGACACTTAATCATCTGACTTCAAGACACTCTATAAAAGTAAAGGTCCACTCAGGGTGGGTGAGGTGGGGGGAGCACCAGCAGAAATTACTGAAGGGCAGTCGACTTTTTCACCCCACAGCTCTAATTGAGCTACATGGGTATGGTTTCCTTCTGGCTGGTTTGGGGTCTCTGGATTTGGTTAGTTCCTTCCATGAACCGGAGTTCAGAGGATCCACAGGTGGCGAAAGCAGCACGGAAAAGCTGCGCAGTCTCCTGTGAGCAGAAGTCAGGACTGTGGCTCAAATCCTCAGGCCAGTTTTCCAATTTTTATCCTCTGACGCAGTACGAGGTCCAAGCCCCGGCAGGCAACAGTAGACCTGAATGGGAAAGGAAGGGAGAGAGATTAAATAGGGGCTAGTACAGAGTGAAACACAGAAAACAAAAGAACAGGGCGGGCAGATTGGTTAGAGGTAGGAGGCTGACAATGGGTGTACTGGCTAAAAGAACAGAGAATTAGGGCTAGGCAGATCTAAGAGTAGAACACAAAGTCTAAAAGAAATATCTTAGCACTTTATACTGTGTGAATATTAAAAAGCTGTAAAATACTTCTTGTACACTTAGTATTATCTAAGAAACACTAATCTGCAAATGCTGCTCTAAGGGGCTCTAATCACTTACAAATATATTTTTAGAGCACAGATAAAAACTTAAGCTACTAAAAATGGCTGTAAATGTAGGACAGAAGAGCAGAGTTAGAAAAAGGCTGCCATTTCAAATTAAATCAGTCACTAAGGCAGAGGCGCAGTTCCACTGCAAATACTGAACACCTCAACAAATATAACTTACTCTGCACGCAACAACACGGCTTTAGAAAAGACCATAGTACTACCACTGCCCTGCTTGACTTCACCAGCCATATTCATAAGGCGATTGACACTGGCCACCTACTGGGTGTGGTGTTCATTGATTTGACCAAGGCATTTGACACTGTGAACCACCAGGTCCTGCTTCACTCACTCTCCTCCCTTGGACTATCTAATGATGTAACCAAATGGTTTGAAAGCTACCTCTTGGCAAGGAGCCAAAAAGTCAAAATCATTGACTCTCTCAAGTGCCCTTCCTGTCCGCTTTGGTGTACCCCAGAGTCCCATCCTTGGCCCTCTACTTTTCAGCCTTTTCATTAATACTCTTCCTGCAGCTTGCAATAATAACTTAATACTCTATGCCAATGATGCAGTCCTCTATTCCTCCCATAGTGACCCCGTCTCGCTCTCCAAGTTGCTACAGATGAACTTCAGCCTAGTTGAAACCTGGCTTCTTCAACACAAGCTGTTGATGAATTACAAAAAAACAAAGTCCATGCTGTTCCATAGCTCTCACAGCAAATACAGATCCATAAACTTCACCATACATAATGAACTTGAACAGCCACTTGAGCAAGTGCAGGAGTTTAAATACCTTGGTATTACCCTTGATTGCACAATGTCTTTCGGCTCACATGTTCAACACATTTCAAAATCAGTCAACTCAAGAATTGGGGTCCTCTACCACCACCACCGCTGTCTTACCAAAGAAGCTATGCACACAGCCATAACTGCCTCAGTCCTACCAGTCATTGATTACAGGCTTGTCTTCTACAGTGCTGCTGTCGATACCACCCTAAAATGGGTCAGGACAGCCCTTAACAAATGCTGTAGACTTCTCACTGGTGCAGGGAAGCATACACATATCTATGATCTCTATAAGCAATCCAACTGGCTCAATCTAAATAGTAGACTTGTCTACCAGACCTGCCTACTGGCAAAGAAAATTTGTCTTAACCTCACACCCCCTGCAACTCGTGCCTTAATGTAGCCTGCAGTTACTGCACACTTTAAGCGCAGTTCCCTCAAACCAATATTTATTGTTCCATTCTGCCATACCAACCAGGCTCAACATGCTTTCCATGCCAGGGCCACCCTGCTGCTAAACAACCTTTCCCCTGAAAATGTAGCTGAAAACAAGCTTGGCCCATTCAAACGTAAACTCTGCCAGCGCCTCACTGACCTCAGCAGTTGTGACTGCTCTGCTTAGGCTTGCAGCTTTGTTTCACCTCTCCCTCCTCTTCTCTCCTCCCCTCCATCCCCTGCTACTCCCCGTCTCTCTCCCACCCCAACCTATCATTCTACCCCTTCCCATCTACCTTTTCACCCCTCTCCCACTCCTCTTCTCCTGTCTCCCCTTCCTTATCACCCTATCTCTTTTTGCGCCACCCCAGACTACCTAGCTCCTATCTTTCTGTTCTTGCACTTACGACAATGTCAAATCCTTGACTGCCTACCCCCTTTTCCCCACCTCTCCCCTCTTATCCCCCACCCCTTACTCCACTTGTGTCACCCCAAGGATGTTTTTTATTTGTATTTGTGTCTTGCTATATATACGCACCCATATTGTTAATTGTGCATTGATATTTGCCACTGACTGTTTGCTACTGTGCTAGTCTATTCACATGTACTGTCTTTTGCTACTAAGTAAACCTCCTGACCTGTATTGTATCTTACCTCTGCTTACTTCTGTGTTAACGTCCTGATCCTGTATTGTATCTTACCATTGTTTTGCTTGCACCCATTGCTGATGCGGACCCTTTATAAAAGAACCCTTGGTTCAAAGGTAATTGTAATCCTAGTAATAAATAAATAAAATAAAAAAAAATAAATACTAAAAATATGTCCAGGGGCTGTGGACCAATCACAGAGTGTCACTAAAATGGCATCCACCAAATCCGAGTGAGGACGCAAAGGTTTGAAAGTTTCTGAAGCACCAAGCACTCAATGTACCTGAAGGGCAGTCGGCTGTTTCACCCAGCAGCTCCAATTGAGCTACTGGGGGATGGTTTCCTTCTGGCTGGGTTGGGGTCTCTGGATTCGGTCGGTTCCTTCCATGAACTGGAGATTGGAGGATCCACAGGTGGTGAAAGCAGAATGGAAAAGCTGTGCTGTCTGCTGTGAGCAGAAGTTAGGACCATGGCTTGACTCCCCAGGCCGGTTTTCCAATTCTTATCCTCTAGCGCAGTTCAAGGTCCAAGCCCCGGAAGTCAACGGTGTGCTGTGTGGATGAGTCAAAAAGGCAGTTAAAAATAGACAAAGAACAAAATCCTGGGGAATAGGGGGCAGGAAGGGTAAAGGGTGGTCAATAGCAGGGAGGACTGGGTAAGAGGTCAGATAGAAGGTTGTCAGGAGCAGTGGATGCAGGGAGACATTTTAACTGGTGCCTAATAGAGGGAAGTGAGGGGGAAAGACATAGAGATGAAGGTAACAGGTTCCAGTAGGGGGGAGGTAGCAGGACAATCCAAACTGGCCAGCTGAGGAGTGTGGATGGGGAAGAGAGAAGCTGTGAGTGTCACTAGAGCACAGGGAGTAGAAGGAAGAGGGGATGGGAGAGAGGGGGGTGAGGATAGGTATGAAGGGTGAGTCCCAAGCCAGTATCTGGAGATGAATGAAGCACAGTGGGACATTCCACATGAGAGGGAGAATGGATAAGGAAGAGCAAAGGGAACAGTGGTGTGTATGAGAGGGCGAGTTAGTAACAAAGAGGCAGAATGCATTGCAGAGGGTGTCCAGTCTGGTGAGGAAAGAGGTGGGTGCAATGCCATAGACCACATTCACATAGCCGACAACCATGAGAACCATTTTGGTGACCAGCTCCCAGCAGCCCTGTGAAGAAAAGCAGTCCTTATCATGGTACAGGACATTGAGTTTGGGGTGAAGTTTGGCCTGGATGGTGTCACTATGGGGTGAGAAGTCTAGCCTGCTATGGTATCTAACCACAAACTGTGGTACTTAAAGGAAGAGACAACTTGAAAATACAGCTGTAGACATAGAAATTGTGATACAAAGAAAGAGAACTAATAGAGTTAGTATGCAGAAAAACTGAAGAAACAGTAAATTGCAATTAAAACTGTAAAATAGGCTAAGGATGAAATCAGAGGCTGAGAAACAGGTTCAGTCATTCAGTGGTGCCCTTCATCACTAATACTGTGTATACATGACTCCTTTATGGCCATCATTTATTTATTTATTTGGTTTTTGTTAACTGGGTAACACCATAGCCAAGAGATGACTATTTTCAGGCACGACCCAGGCGATCACAGTGGGTAGGAATAGTTGGGGAATACATACATTTGCAAATACATAACATTTTGCAATTTACGGGAATCAACATAAATACAATAGACATATCAAAATAACATGTCTGCAGGCGTGAATTGATAATAGGTAGGTAAGGATACCAGAATACATACATTTACAAACATTTTTAAGTGCAGGGAATCAACAATGACACAGAGATTTATCAGATTGTAAACATACATGACAGAATAGGCATAAAGCAGCAGACACCTCGTGACTAGGACTCACTCTTTCAAGCATACAGCTGAGGATGAGAACATCTTGAAACAAATACAGGAAGACAATATAAGTGCTTAAATAATCTGTCCAAGTGGGCTAACCAGATAGTAGTAGAGAGAGGGGGTCCTTTAAATAGGAGTTAGGGGGGTTGAAGCAGGTACAGGAGACTTGGCTAAAGAGGAAGGAATGATATTTTCTTTTAAACTGGGCATGATGTGGGGCTAGGTGAATTTCAAGAGGCAGGGAGTTCCAGAATTTGCCCACCAAGTGAGAAAAGGCATGGGTACCTTTATTAGATTTACATCTAGTTATTGCCAGCATCGCTTTATCAGATGAGCGGAGACCATGAGAGGAGGGCAGTGGAATAAGTAGGGAGGCCACCGAGACTGGGATACCGGTTCTAACAACATTATCAGTCAGTGAGCCAAGAGCCAAAACACAAGCATCTGATGGGGCATCCAGTTCAGATCTGCATAGAACAGACAATGGTGTTTTGACCTGGGAGAGGCCAAGGCATACCTACATATGCTGTTACAAGTTGTTTAGAGCCTACAGTCACCATCCTGTCCCATATTTTAAGTCCATCCATTACTAAAGGAATAATGCACAACTGGGTGTGTGTGTGCTGGGATAATGTCACGCCTTTGGTGGTTGGGTACAAGGCCGCATGTCAACTGTGTCCAACACCCAAGAAGTGACATTATCCCAGCACAACACACATCCTGGAGTGCATTATTCCTATTACACAATGGCCCGTTTATAAAAGAGAAAACACGAAATAAAAGGACATTTAAAACTGTTTTCTGAATATTTTTTCAATGTGAAGGAATACTTACAAGAAAAGCAGTGCTGGTTATTTTGGCCACTAGGAGGAGCTGCTATAGTTTATTATGGCTCTCACTCTCTCTCTGTGTTCCTAGATTCAGTTGGGGACTGTGTTTAGTCCCCTTCCTGTCTGCTTGACTGTGTAGTTCTCCTCCCCATTTGAAAATTGTATGTCTTTCTAGTTTTTTTGTGGGGGGGGGGGCGTAAATGCTAGCTAGCTAACAGCAGTACCAGGAGATCGTCAATTAGGAATGGGGCTGTGACTGAAGGAGATTGCCAGTTGCAGTAAGTTGTGCACTGCGCTGAAGTCCCGCAGTGTTGTTTTCCATTACTAGAAGATTTTCGTGGGAATAGTAAGGTGGTTGGGAGCATGGCTTTTGTCAGTATTTTTATGTGTTTGTGGGGAGGTGGCCAGTGTGTGGCAAGCTGTCCGGACAAGAAGCAGTTGTGAGTTTATCTAGTATGGAGAGGCGCATGCTGCCATTTTGAAAACTGTTCTGCCGACCACCAGTTACGTGAAGTCAATTGCACTGATGGCATCCTCTTAGTTTTTTAACGTGTGGCTAAAAGGGGAATATATTGCTATGGATTGGGTACAGTTCCTGTCACGGGAACATGAAAAGGATATCTTCTTGGCTTCTGAACTGTGGGCAGGAAGATTTACATTTTTTTTTTAAATCAGAAATTACTGGCATACTCTATTGCAGACATGTCAAATGTGGGCAACCTGAACGTCTTAACGGAGTGATTCTTTTGACATGTTATGTGGTCATGTGTGTGCTGGGACTAGATTTGTGATGTTATGCTGGGATAACATCATGGGTCCAGCCCCAGACTGACCAATCAGAGCCCATAATTCTTTTTTGCAATTGTATAATAAACTTTAGTCATCGAGGTCCTATTTTTTCACATCACCATATATCAACAATATCTAGTTAACCAACAGCCTATTTCTTCATACACCCCACAAAAATTGCCTTATGTCTGTCCCATGCATTTCAGAATTCTCCCACAGTTTTAGACCCCACAACCTCCTCAGGAAGACTGTTCCATGTGTCCACCACCCTGTCTGTGAAAAAAATACTTCTTCACATTGCCCCTAAACCGCCCCCCCTCTGTCTTTAAATTGTGGCCCCTTGTTCTTGCACATCTCTTTTTCTGAAAGATGCCACCCTCTTGGACTTTGTTGATTCCAATGAGGTACTTAAAAGTTTCTATTATTGTCCCCCCTCTCCCTCCTTTCCTCAAGGGTATACATATTAAGCTCTTTTAGTCTTTCCTCGTATGGCTTCTCTTGCAGACCCTGCACCATTTTAGTTACTATGGTAGAGTTATTTTCAGCATATGACAACATACCTTTTATCAGTGAGGCAGTCTGAAACACCTTCCCCCTTTATAGCTGCTTGTGTAAAACAGTCCTGCAAAATGCCAAATATTGCACAGAAGGTAGCAAGGTTGATAAATGTCTACCAGCCCCAAAAAGTGTAGCACTTGAAACAGTTTGGGGAAAGTTGCACACTGCAAGAACCATAAAAAAAAATGGACTCTAGTAGTCACTATAGTTGTTACCAATACTTTGTTGGAAAGACTTCCCTGTTGCAATGGAGGTCCACTCACCTAGGGCCAATAGTAATCACTGAAGTCCTGTCTCCTCAAGCCAGTATAGTTATTAAATTCTTATTTGCCTGGAGTCCACCAATATCACCACAGGCCAGTAATCAAGTGTTCCTAATTGTCTTTCAGCTTCATTTATAAACAGGCTGCTGTTCTAACCAGGATGCTAAAGTCAAGGGGCCCAATACTCAAAGGTTAGCACTGGCCTGGCCAGCCCATAGTTAGAAGTATCGGTAGTGTTCCACAAACCCAGTTGCACTAAAGTACTAAAATACCACTGCACCTATGTAAGTGAGGGGATCTCCTCATGCATACCGATGTAGTGGTATATTCAAAGGTTTTTAGCTGTGGTAAACAGCTACCTAAGCAGTGCTGTTTACTGCCACTGCATACCACTTCTTGTCAGGGTGCTAAGCCCATGTCCCCACCCCCTCAAAGGACACAGCTGCCAGCCCCTGAACTCCCATTCAGGCACTGAAACATTCCCTGGTAGTTTAGTGTTTCCTCCAACCCCCAGTCAATCCTCTGCGCATATTTTAAAGTATCCTGGTGGTATAGTGTGACCCCCCCATCACTCCTTGGAGTTATATTCATATCACCCTGATGATCTAGAATGTCCCCCACCATCTGATCATTCATTGGAGCTGTATTCACATTACCCTAGTGGTCTAATATATTCCCCAGTCCCCTGACCACCCATTTTAAAACAGAACATATGCTCTGGTGTCCAGTGGTTCCCCCGTTTACCCATTTACACAATTAAAATGCAGCAATGGTGTTCCAGTGTTCCCCCATCCAATCCGCCCACTCACATCTTACCTCCTAGCAACCCCCCCTTATCCAGGTGTCCAGTGAGCATACAAGCTCAACACACTGACAGGTACAGCCCTCCTCTCACCTCCACAGTTGGCCACCATGTGAATGGTCAGTGAGAATGCATACAGCAAAGGCACCATACGTGTGCTCACTGACACCTCATGCAGCAACTGGCCACACAGGTTAGAGGAGGGCTATGCTGGTGGCTGTATTAAGCTTGGAAGATCACCAGCTACCCATGTAAAGGGAGGGTGCGGGGAGGTGGGATGTCAGTGGGCAGGTCAGATGGGGGGACACTGGACCACCACTGCTTCATTGTAATTGTGTAAACAGGTGATCAGGGGTTAGGGGAACCACTGGACACCACAGCATATGTATTGATTTGAAATGGGTGAGCGGGAGGGGTGGGGGGAACCACTGGACACCAGGACATATGTACTGTTTTGAAATGGTGTTCAGGAGATCAGGGTCACACTAGACTTAAGATCACCAGGGTATTTTAACATATGCTTGGAGGAGCGAGTGGAGGGGGGAGATACTAGACCGAAAGTGTAATGTGCATACAGCTCTGAGGATCAGTCGGGGGTGAAGAGTACCATTAGACCACTAGGGCTTACTTTCTTGTGTTAATGATACTAAGGAGCTGCTGTACCCCATTCAAATGAGCTCATAAGGGGCATACAAATGGACCCTTTGTGCCTTGCATGAACAATGGGTTTATTTGCATGTTCAGGCTAAATGTAGGCCACAGGGGTCTTGGTGCTATCCCACTCAGGCAGTGCTATTTATTCCCTATGGGCTATATTCAGCCCAGGTCCATCTCAAGGCAGTGCAGTTGCTCTTAGTGCTGCACCAATCGCTATCAAAGTGACAAGCACAGAGCAAACATTTGCACTGTGCTTATGCATTTATTTGAATACCTGTCCCAAGTTCTTTATTAAGTCAAGTCGGCTATCTGCTTTTATGACAATACAAAACAGCCTTTGATACACAAAGATTTCAGCACAATTAGAATTCTTAATACATACAACAAGAAAAACATTAGTGGCATATACATTTCAAGTTACTAGCCATTCAGTGAAAGACATGATTCACAAAAGACAACTGCAAAATATGAAGTTCAAACATCACAGGAACAAAGCTATTCAACTTTTCTTCAGGCAATTTCACAGAGTAAAAGATGTACTTTATACATCTGATACAAATTTAACAATGAAATGCCCTTACCCGTGAAGCACGGGTGGCTCTCCCACTGAGTGCTGACCATTTCTAAATCATGATTGAAAGCATATTTGTTTAGCGCATGTTTCTGACTGACTTCGTAAACTCTTTTATGCTAATTTTATCATGTTGTTCTTAATTGTTTTATTCATTTGCTATAAGGCACTCAGCCCCATTAGGAATGAAAGTCATGTAAACAAAATTGACTTGACTTGAAATGAGCCATAGCACTTTGAGCTGAGCCTCAGCACGTTACTATTTACCGTTAACTCGTGCATTCCTGATGCTAACAATGATATCTATCTATAGCTTAAAACAACATGGAATTTTGATATATAACCCAACTGGAGATGGGTGAAGTTGGCTACATTCACTCCATGAATTAATCAGTTAATTAAGCTCAATTTGCAAAGTGTAGATCCATCAACGAAGTACAAAATTTCACCATGAACAGAATTCCCGCGCAAAGTGCAGAATTTCACTTGCAAATGGTGGAATTTCACCCATGAATGGTGGAATTTTGCCATTTGTGTGTGAAATTTCACACTTTGTGGGTGAAATTCCAAATTTTGCAGGCAGAATGCTGATGTTCACATGGAAAACTTTGTGATTTCGGGTGAAGTCAAAGTTGCTGAGGATAGGGAAAACTTGTCAAAACTCCAAAGATATGAATGTCAGCCACTTTGCAGCAACTTTGATGGAGGAGTAAAACTTCACTGCAACTCTAAACTCAACTATTTGGGCATTAAATAGCAATTTAAAAATACTGAAGAAACCATTAAATTTGAAATCTGATTCACTAGGGATTGATTTGGGTACCTCCACCCCCATAGTGAGAAGCAGATAATCCCATTATAAGAAAAGGGCATTTAGCAAAAAAGTTCAATACAGTAAGTAAGACTTGCCCAAATGTTGTCTACCATAGGTGAATTGAATTCAAGAAGGCAGGCACCTTATTAGAAACACAGACTTTGGCGGAGGATAAGGACTGCTTGGCCCATCTAGTCTGCCCATTTCCCTACCTACAGGATAGGCCGCAGATCCTAGTTAACCAACAGCCTATTTCTTCCTACCCCCCCACAAGAACTGCCTTATGTCTATCCCCTGCATACTTGAATTCTCCCACAGTTTTAGACCCCACAACCTCCTCAGGTAGGCTGTTCCATGCATCTACTACTCTCTGTGTGAAAAAATACTTCCTCACATTGCCCCTGAACTGCCCCCCCCATCTTTAAATTGTGTCCCCTTGTTCTTGTGCATCTCTTTTTCTGAAAGATACTACCCTCTTGGACTTTGTTGATTCCACAGGGGTACTTAAAAGTTTCTATCATGTCCCCCCTCTCCCTTCTTTCCTCAAGGGTACACATATTAAGCTCCTTTAGTCTCTCCTCGTACGGCTTCTCTTGCAGACCCTGCACCATTTTGGTTGTCCTCCTCTGGACTGCCTCTATCCTGTCTATGTCCTTGCTGAGATGGGGTCTCCAGAACTGGACGCAGTTCTCCAGATGGGGTCTCACCAACTGTCTGTACAGAGGGATAGCAACTTCCTGTTTTCTGCTGGTAACGTCTCTCCCCATGAATCCCAGTATACCCCCAGCCCTCCCTACTGCCTTCTCACACTACTTGCTAACCTTAAGGTCATCTGATATGATTACCCCCCCCTGGTCCCTTTCCTTTTTTATTGTTGTTACTACCTCCTCCCCCATTGTGTATTCTTCCCCTGGGTTCTTGTTTCCCAGCTGCATTATTTTGCACTTCTTTGCACTGAATCCCAGCTGCCATACTTCTGACCATTCCTCCAACCTTGCCAAGTCTCTTCTCATCCTTTCCATGCCTTCTTGTGTATCAACCCTGTTGCAGATCTTTGTGTCATCTGCAAAGAGGCATACTTTTCCTTCCAGTCCCTCTGCAATGTCACTTATAAAGACATTAAAAAGGACTAGACCCAGTACTGAACCCTGCGGTACCCCACTAGTAACCCCTCTTTCTTCAGAGTGGACTCCATTTACAATTACTTTCTGTATCCTGTTGTTCAGCCAATGTTTTACTCAGGCTTCCACCCTGGGACCCACTCCCAGGCTCGTTAATTTGACTATTAATCTTTTGTGTGGGACTGTGTCAAATGCCTTGCTAAAGTCTAGGTAGGCCATGTCCACAGCCCCTCCCTGGTCTAATACTTTGGTCACCCAGTCAAAGAAATCTATTAGATTCGTCTGACATGACCTTCCCGCTGTGAACCCATGCTGCCTTGGGTCCTGTGCCCCACTGGCCTGTAGGTACTCAACAATTCTTTCCTTCAGAAGTGACTCCATCACTTTCCCTACAACAGAGGTCAAACTGACAGGTCTATAGTTTCCTGCCTCTGTCTTGGTACCACTTTTGTGAAGGGGAATCACATCTGCCTTCCTCCAGTCCTTGGGTACCACACCATCCTCCATGATTTATTAAAAGAGTAGCCAGTGGTTTCACTAGTTCCCCTTAATTCTTTTTTAAATTCTGGGGTGAATTCCATCAGGCCCCATTGCTTTGTCCACCTTTAGTTTTAGGAGTTCTTGCAGACCCTTTCTTCTATGAAAGGACTGGGATCGGCCCCCAATAAAGAGTGTTTCTGTTAATTGGATTAGGCACTCCCCCCTCCTCTTTTGTGAATACTGAGCAGAAATATTCATTCAGTATCCCTGCTTTTTCACTGTCCCCTCTGCCCACCCACCGTTCATTCTATTCAGCCTCACTATCTCTCCCTTTGTCTTTCTACGCTCGCTGATGTACCTGTAAAAGGTTTTATCCCCCTTCTTAACCGAGTTGGCTATCTTTTCCTCAGTTTGGGCCTTTGCTACTCTGACTTCCATCCTGCTTCATTCTGCCTTAACTGGTACAGCTCTCTGTCCTGCTCCTTCTGTGTTTCTTATACTTCGGAATACTATCTTTTCTCCCCGACTTTCCAGCCACCTCTTTTTGGGAACCATAGTGGCTTTTTCTTTCATTTGATTTGTTTATTTGCTTCACACAAAGCTTGCTGCCTCTGTGATGGCAGTTTGATGATTCCCATTGTTGCTCCACCCTCCTTTAGCCTGTTTGCTAGTGCTTTTCTGAGGCACTCTCCCATCTTGCAAAGTCAGCCCTCCTGAAGTCCAGTACCCTCACTTTTGTGAAGGCTTGACTCTGTAGCTGGGTTTGCGTGAACCACACTGTTTGATGGTCACTTGTTCCCAGATGGCAACCCACTTCTAGATCTGAGATCCTCTCACTGCCCCATTTGAGAGTACGAGGTCTAAGATTGCTCCTCACAGGTGGGTTCGAAACTAGCTGTCTGAGGCCTGCCACCCGTGGGGCATCGAGAATGGCCCAGCTCTTGGATGTGGCTGCAGCAAATGTGCTCCAGTTAACATCTAGCATATTGAGGTCCCCATCAACAGTTTCCCTTTCTCTGCCATCCTAGAATGCCTTCTATCATACCCTTGTCCATTCCCTCCCCTGACATGGGGGTCTGACTAACCCCTGTGCAGGTGTGGTGCTCTTTCCAGTCTCCAAGGTGACCCACAGTGCCTCCTTTCCTCCCTGTTTACTCTTTTGTTCAGTTGCTTTTATCCCTTCCTTTACATGAGAGCTACTCCTCCCCTCTTCTCCCCTGCCTGTCTCTCCTGCAAGTTTGTACCCTGAGTATGTTAACATCCCAGTCATGGTTCTCTGTGTGCCATGTTTCTGTGACTGCTACAATATCCAGGCATCCCTCTTCCATCAAGGCCACCAGCTCAGGGGCTTGTTGCCCAGACTACGAGCATTGGTACTCATTACCCTCCATTTCCTGATGGCCTTACTCCTTTTTTGCCCCATCCCTGTCCTTCTTGGCTTTGTCACTTTCCCATTACCCCTGCCCTTCTCCCTATCGACACCTCCTATGTTGGTTTTACTGCACTTATTACCTTGATTTTTGGAGGCTGGATTCCTGCTCCTTTCAGTGCCTACCCCCCTTGGCTAGTTTAAATCCTTGCCAATGAAGCATTTAAACCTATCACCTAGGATCCTGGTTCCCCTCCTGGACAGATGCAGCCCATCATGCCAGTATAGGCTTGCATCACTCCAGGTGGACCCCCAGTCCCCAATGAAGCCAAATCCCTGAGCTCCACACCAATTTTTCAACCACTGATTGAATCCCATGGTGCAGAATACCTTAGCCTCTCCTATGCCATAGATGGGCAGCACCTCCGAGAAGGTTACTGTGCATGCTACTTGTCTAAGGCCCCTCTCCAATTCCACAAACTCTTCCTGCACTTCTCTAATCCCTTTCTTAGCCAGGTCATTTGTTCCTAGGTGGACAATGACATCCAGCTCCCTCCCCTGTGCAGCTGCTCCAGCAATCCTGAGGATGGCGCTAGGCAGGCACCTTCCCTCCCTCTCCCCTTCCTCCCCCAGTTCTACCTTCCTAACAATGGAGTCCCCCACCAGGAGTTGTTTCCTTCCCCTGTGGGGTCCCCTACCACCCTTCTGTGGGTCTCCTTTGTGAAGGTTCCCAGCATCCTCCTTGGTCTCCACTGCGGGTGCCTCCATAGAGGAACCACACTTTGCCAGAATGGCATAGGAATTATGGAGAGGTACAACTGGAGGGATGCGCCTCTGTTCCAACACCCTCACCCTCCCTGAGCCCACTGTGGTCCAACTGCTCCTCTTTCTTGGCAACCTCTGAGGCAATGGCAGTGGCACTGGTGGTCCCTGGATGGAAGGGAGGTCCCACAAATCCTGGCCAACTCAGCCTGGAGATGAGCAACCTCCTCCCTCAGCCCAGAGGTGCCTGCAGATGGGACAACACCATCCTCCAGACGTCTCCCGAAGACTGCTGCTCCAAAGCCACTGCACTGCACCACTCCCATCATGTCTTACTTCTGGCCCCTTAACTGTTTGGAATCCTTACTTTTTCCTGTTTTTTTTTTCTCTTCTCTCTCTACTTAGTTTCTGCCTGTGTGCCCTTTAAGCTCCTGATTGTCCTGAGGCAAGAATATCCTATATTTCTCAGTAGACCCCTTACTTGCTCAGAGGCAGACCTCCAGCAGCTAGAGGGGGCTGGAGAGCTACTCTTGCCCTTCTAGGATGGTGGGTCTTTGGTGGCTTTGTGATCACTCACTTCCTGCTCCCAAACAGGAAGTTCCTGTTGTCAGTCAAATCGTGTGCCTATAAAAGTAGAACTAGCTTTGGGTGGGAAGCTGGAGGGAAGGGAAGGAGGGCAATATAGTCCCAGTAGAGAAGTCCAGTCACACAGCAGTCCTTCCTCCTGGTGTCTTCTGCCAAACTACTAGCAGAATCTTTCTAAGGCAGTCTTTAAATTTAGCTTCCTTTTAGCTAAGCCACTCCCCCTGCTTACTAGACCTTTCTACAAGTAATTTAAACTGCACAGCTATCAAGTCCATCACCTGAGATTTACACCTTGATAACTGTTCAGATAACCATTCAGTTTGGTTAACTCAGACAAACACACACTTTTTTTTTTTGTTTTGTTTGTTAGTTGTTTTTTTTTTTACCTAAATTAAAGATTCAAGTACAAGAGTTCTACTTCTTTAGTCTCAGTAGAGAAGTCCAGTCACACAGCCATCCTTCCTCCTGGTGTCAAGAACAAGTTATTCTTCAGATGATATGTAACTTTAACTCAGTATATCCATTAGCCAAAAATCCCACTGTTCTCACAAAGGCCTAGTCACCTATAGTTTACAACATTCTCCAAGATCAAGTAACCTAGGCTTCACAATGCTCACTGATGCTTGGTCATCTATAGTGCACTGTTGTCACTCAAAACCTTTTTCCTAGTGTCATTGCAGTCAAATAAACTAGCCTCAACAATCTTCACTGAGCTACAGATTCTGAGGGAATCAAATAAAGTAATAAACACATATGAACTATCAAAAATACAAAAACAATAATAAATAAATGTCCAGTGCCTCAGAATGATTTGTCTCTGTATTGTTGGCTGGCACCATTTGCAATCAAACTTAGAGAGAGGCTGATGCCTCCAGCAGAAGTTTAAAATATAAAATTTAGACATTTAGATATCTAATTTAGACAAAAAGATATATTATTTAAACAATTCATCTTATATTGTCTGTAACTCTCCTCCCTATTATTTATTGTTGAGGTCATTTGCATGAACATATAATATTTGTTCCTTGAGAGTTCACCTCCTGTTGTTGCTTATTCCCCACATAAGGTCATCAGGTCATCTAGGATCTCTGGATCTCAAGGGTAGATTTTATGGACCTTTGGTCTCCTTCTGCCATCACCTTTCTATGTTTCTATGTTTCTATAACATTCTGCTTGTGATATCACAGTCATTCCTGAGACAATAGACTGTGATGTCACAAGAGTGGATTATGACTATATTTAGGGCATAAACTACTGGGGGAGATGAACTCCAAGGGACAAAAAAAGTCGCTGGATTTTCAAAGACGCATCCAAGATTTATGGTACTGTTTAAGGTTGCCAAACATTAAAAAGCCTTAAAATTAAGCCATGTGCTTCTGTATCACTAGCTCCCCATGATGTGTGACATTTTAAACTAAGAATGGGGGAACACTCTAGGGCTATCAAAAGTAGAGACCATTCCTATGCCACAGCCTTACACTTCATGGGATAAAGTCTGCCAACAATCTGGCAGTATAGCCTAGAGGTTAGAGGAACGAGGTGTGAACGAGCTTGATACATTCAGCAGACCAGACCTGAGTTTGAGTCTCACAACCTCCATTTGCATACTGTATGATTCTGAGCAAGTCACTTAACCACCCAGTGCTCCCAGGTTGCCCCTGAAAACAGGCATTTGTTCCTAGTGGGCCTTACCCGATTTCCAAAGACTAAAATAAAAAAAAAAAAAAAGCCTGAGAAGGGAGATTTTAATAACCTGGTTTTGAAATGTGAAGCTTCTTGGATATTCAGTTTGAAAGCCATTGAGTTTCCTGGCTTAAACAGTGGCTATGAAATGGGGCCTTTTTTGAAGGGATTTATTCTTGTTCTCTGCCTTAACTTCAGAATACCTTATAAGAAGGGTCATATATGAAGTATGAATTAAAAACATTTGGATACTGTATATTCTAGGATTCAAGCTGCTTTTGAGTGTTTGATAGTATATCAAAATAGCACTGTATTAAATTGACTAAAGGATTATCGTAAATCAGTGCATTGCATAGCTTGATAGTGGAGAACTTAAAGGAATTTTGTATGCATACATTTATTGTTAATGTTCCATGTTATTGCTGCTTCGGGTCAGACCTGAAAAAGGGCTTGCCCCAGTGTCCCTACCTGGTTAACAAAATAAAAGCAAACAAATAAACAAAACAAATGTATTTAATGTTTAGTATTGGGATAGGTTTATGTGGGTGTTTAAGTTATTCATTTTTTACTTGTATTCACCATGGTTTTTTATTTAGAAGTGTATGTCTTGCATATGTTGCCATGATACCAGGTGATGATGTCAGCACCGGGTGATCGATAAAAAAATTTTGTTTCAGCTGCTTTGTTAGCCTTTGACTATGGATTATCACTAATCTGAACCACCAGGCACTGTATGTTCTGCATCCGTATAGCAGTTTAATAAAGCATTTATCACAATGAAATTCATGTAGATGGAGTGGCCTCTATTTTAAAGTGGTGGTGAGTGCCTGATTTTGTGTGATTTATTTTTATGATTATTGAAAATTCTTATCCAAGAAAGTAATCCAAACAGCAAAACATACTGGATTTTTTTGGCATGAAACAAATATTCCTTTTTATTTTTCTAAATGTAAGTCCACTGTGCATCGACCAATATTTAATAGATTAATAAAGACTTGAAAATATACGTTCTAACATCATTCTGGGAGGCATGAATAGATTTATTCATCATTACTGTACATTTTTCAAAGCATTAAAGTTGCCTCCCAGGATGATGTCCAAAGCCTCCATGTTAATAAGTTCTTTAGTAACATTATTTAAAAGGTTTGCCTAATCTATAAATGGACTGTAAATTGACCCAAGAGTAATATTACAACCCATTAAATCACCGTTAATTAAGATAAGGTGTCATGTATGGGTTTCTCCAATGTCTAAAGAATATACCTGGCCTACCCATGATTTTTCTTAGTTTCATAATTTTTTTCAGTGAGATGTTTCTTGAAGAAAAATAATATTCGACTTTTGTTGTTTTGAGTATTGTATCACTTTATTTCTTTTCTTATTGTTATTCAAGCCATTAGCATTTAGTGTGCCCACATGGATTTCAACAACTCTTTGTTTCTGATGCTCTTCCATTTCATTGGCTTTTATGTCTTTTATTACTTTATTATAAAAGAAAAGCACTACCTAATAACCTCCCCATAATTTATGATTTTTTTGGTCTCCATTTATATCTACTAAAACAAATCATTATGTAATACAGAAAGATTGAAATTTAAAGTACCCCACCCTGCCCCCTTTTAATACCCTCTACCTTCTAAGTATAACCATCACAAATACATTTAACTTACTGAACTGGTATCCACCTACAGATACCAGTGCTGTTCTTTGCGTAGGTGTGGCACAGGCACCCCTCCTTCATTATGTCAACTTAATTTTTACATGACTGTATCTAAATTCTTATTCAGGTTGTTTCAAACTTTTCCTTACCCTTCACTTTCTGTATCATGTAAGCTGATCATCATTTACCATACTGTTTAATGAACCTTATTTAGGTTGGCCCGGTGGCACTGAGGGTTGAGGTGCTGGATGCCTCACCCTGCGCTGTGCTGGTGACCCATGTTCGGGAATGACCCTGGGTCATCGGGGTGCTGGCATGGGGGGGTGGGAGGAGTGGGGCTGAGTGAGCCATCAGACTGGTCTCCTCTCCCGGGGGTGGTGGGGGTGAGTTGTCATCCCCCATAGTCCCGTCCTCACTGGGTGGCGGTCCAGTGGGGTAACGTAGGTGGGCGGGGGTGGCAGTATAGGTGGGCAGAAAGGGCTGAGCTGGCTTCCAGTGTGATTGTGTGCCTCCATGCACATGTATGGCCATGTGCCAGGGCCCTGGGGGGGATACAAGGAGAAAAACCTAGAAAACCCAGTAAAAATCTATATTAAAAAAGTAATTACCCTTATTTATTGTGAACTCTTCAGAACCTATTCATTTGTCTTGAGAACAGCAAATCCACGTAAGCATGTTTGTTCACTAAACTTATTTTATGGTCATTTTCCAACTTTTGTTCACATTACAGTATAATTTACTTAGAACAGTTACTGCATATATTTAAAGGCATCTGGTATAAATATCCTTATCTCTTTCTTTATGATTTCAGGATCATCAAAATATAATGTCTTCCACATATGAATAGCCTGAATTTTGCAGAAATTATTAGTGATGATTTCAGGCCATATTTCCACAGTCATTTTCTAAGCTGGTCATACTTCTTTCTTGCAGAGACTACTTCTGGTGGAAAGTCCAGAAAAATGACCATCTTTGCTCCATTGACAGCAATATTTTGTTTCTCATAGACACACCACAGTATTTATGGTTCTCTCTCAGACCTCATGAATGTAATGATTACCACTGTAGGGGGAGAACATCATCTTTTGGCCTCTCTGATGGTACCATGGGCCCAATCCAGGTCAATGTTTACTTTTGAACAGTAAGTTTCTAAAAAAGTGGAAAATATTTTATTAAGACTGACAGGAAGTGTTTGGGTATTAACCCATCCCTCTGGAATTCCCAGTACTCTTATATTTTTATGTTTGCTTGCACGCATGTGCAAGAAACATAGTGCCATCATCCGAGTTTTCAGAGGTGTGTCAGCCCTCTTCCAATTCATTCAGTGTGTTTGCAGGCACGGCCGCAGTTCTCCAATGCCTGCTGGAGCTGTCTATGACAGCTCCAAAATGCAGTGGAGTACAGTTGAAAGGGGGAGCTACGCTTCAGTGAGCAGCGATAAGATATCGCCTGCTTATGCACGCCCCTACACACACACACACACACATATGCTGCGTGCTGCCGCCCCCCCACGCACACACTGTATAGCCGACGGGGGTGCCCAATCCCCCGTCGGCTGTGCCCCTCCCAAAACACAGTTCCATGTGCCACGCTGGGTGCCCACCACAGCCTGGCTACACTCGTATAGCCGACGGGGGTGCCCAATCCCCCGTCGGCTCCACTGTCTCCCCCCACCCGAGTACAGGGTGCCACGCTGGGAGCCCACCCCAGCATGGCAACAAATGCTATGGCCAACGGGGGTGCCCAACCCCCCATCGGCTCCATGTCCCCCCAACCAGCGTTCTTCTGCCATGCTGGGCCACCCCTAGCGTGGCAAGCGTCCCTTGTCGTCTCATTAAAAAAAAAAAACCTGAAAATCAAAACGGTCCTCGCTGTGTCTGCCCCCACCCAAGCGCACCCTGCCTCCCACCCCCCCTCACCCCATACTTACCTCCGGACTCCGGCGTGATGATCTTCGTGGACTGGGAACATGTCTGCACTCTTCAAAGCCGACCGCGAACTGAGGAAATGCTGGTAAGCTGTATAATGGGATACATAGGGGTTTTCAACTTTTGCATATCTCAGGCATTTTTGGGAATTTTGGGCCCAAATTTTCCAACATGGGGTTTTGGGACCCCTCTCATGAATTATTGCCACTGTCCTTCGCGTTATTACGGGCCCGAAGGGTGATTTCGTAAGTCACTACGGAAATCACCTTCGGATGGAGTAACAACATGACACTGCCACTGTTCATAAGGTGGCCTCAAAAGCCTATGTTGAAATTTTGGTGGAAAAATTCTAAAATGACTGTTTTTACGAAAGCATGCATTGGCGTAGTTCCTACGCACGCCGTAAGTTTGCGAATTTCTATATTTTCACTCCAGATTTTTCAACATTGCCATTTTATTACACTTCCTTATGAACAGTACAGCTGCCATTTTCACATGTCACCCAAAATGTGTTTCCCATATGAGCGCACAATGGTGCAGTCGATTGTGCAAAAGCAATGTTTGGGACAGATTAAGAAAATCACAGTTACACTGTTCATGAGCAGAGGTCTTCAAATGGCTATGTTGAAAATTTGGTGATAAAATGACTGTGTTACGAGTGAGCATTGCGCAGTTTCCACGCACCCTCGTAAGTTCATGACTTTGTAATATTTTCAGTCCAGATTTTCGCCAGTTGCATTTTTCCACACTTCCTTATGAACAGTACAGCTGTCATTTTTCACAACATGGCCGAAATGTGTTTTCACACTTTCAGCGCAGAGATGCATGGTCGCTGTGGGAAATCATTGTTCGGGACAGATAAAGAAAATCACAGTGACACTGTTCATGATCGGAGGTCCCAAAATGCCTGAGTTGACAATCTGCTGTAAAAAATCCCCACACTAATTACATTACAGGTGTGCGTTGCACAGTTTCTATGCATGCTCGTGACTTCACCAGTTTTTTTAATATTTTTACTGCAGATTTGCAACATTGCCATTTTTTCCACCTCCCCATGAACAGTACAGCTGTCATTTTTCGCATCCTGTTCGGAATGTGTTTTTGCACCTGTGGTGCTAAATGCCGTAGTCACTGTGCATAAGCAACTTTCAGCTAACAAACTGATATTGCCACTGTTTATGAGGTGGGGGTCTCAAAAAAAAATGTTGAAAATTTGGAGTGAAAATACCAAAGAATGCCTGAGCTGTTAGGGTTTTCAACCATAATGCCCCACCCTGTAGAGAATGACAGGCATCAGGGCTGTGACTTGAGATTCTTGCCTGTAATGCTCATACCATTCCACACCCTGCAGCCAGTGAGAGGCATCGAGGTATGCCTTGGACTCTTCAGCCCCAAAGTTCACCCCATTCTCCTATACCGCACCCATCTCACCATATTTCCTGATGGAATGGGGTGCGCATAAGGGCCAAAGACCCCAAGGCACACCGTGACACTTATCACTGTCTGCAGGGTAGGGTGTGGTGAAATGGCATGGCAGTTATGCCTGACGACCCAAAGGCGCACCCCAATGCCTGTCGCTCTCTGCAGGGTGGTGGTGGGGTTGGCTTCAGTTTAATACTTCACTGCCATTCCTATTATGCAGCTCTGTAACTTCTGCACTACCAATGCCAGCAAGCAAACATTCGGCATTGACAAATGCTTGTTTTTTCTGCAAGACTTTACTTCATAGTCAGTCATTTTTCCTTGAAGTTCTTTAATAGCAGTATCTTCCTGTGAAAGCTGTCTTTCCCATACCAGAGGTTTATCATCATAATCTGAAATTCTCTTCTCCATTTTGGAAGATTTTTGATTTAATGTTTGTAAGGATTCATTAGTTCCAGTAATAGATGATTTACGGTCTTATAGCTTTGACAAGATGTCCTCAGTTTCATATTTTGCCACGTTTGCTTTAATAAATTTTATGTCAGAAACCTGAGAAATAGCCCATTGTAGGGGTACAGGATCTGTGGTGTTTATAGCCATGCTTGCAGCATTAATGTAAGAGTTTGGCTGGCCCAGTGGTGCTTAGGGTTGAGGCGCTGGATGCCACACCTTGCACCGCACCAGTGAACCGGGTTCGGGAATGGACTCGGGTCACTGGGGTTGATGGGGGAAAGAAGGATTGAGCATCCCACGATGGCTGTCCTTCCTTCAGGGTGGGTGAGGGACATGCACCACGCTGCCGTGACACCCAGCAGAGGCTGGCTGCTCCGCAAGTTGTGAGCATACACAGGGGGAGGAGCATGGCAGGTGCCTGCATGTAGGTGCACTGACGCCATTGCACATCTGGCTCCTCAGTGGGTTGTAACCTAGAGGAAAAAGATGAGGCAACCTCGATGGCTGATTGCCAGCTCTGCACCCCTGGAGTCGAGAGGCGTACTTATCATGACCGTGCCGTGGGTCTCTATGGAGGGGATGCTGCCATTGGCCGGACAGTGCGATGGGCATATAAATTCACACGCCAGACCAACTCCAGGGGTATGGGTGCTGGTGGCCGGAAGTCATAGGGGACCGCTCCAACCAGGAGTGAAAATACAGACATGACAAAAAAATGTAAGAGTTTGTAAAATCTGCAGTATTTGAAGTACCTTTTGTAGGGATGTTTTACCTGCTTCCTAACAGGTCATTACTGCAACTCTGCCCCATATTCATACTTTCTTGCTCAGCAAACTATGCAGGGTTAGTGAGAATGACCTCAGTAGCATTCAAAATATTAGTTAATCTGCAACAGTCAGATTCTTCAGGTACTTCAGAATTTTCTTAGAGACATTGTTAAAATTATTTTTGTAAGATTTGATAAAGTAGTAGAGCTCTTACCCACTTGCTGTTCTCCCTGACCCATTCTTGTTTTTCTGAATTTACTCTGGTCGAGTCTTGTTTCTTTTGTGCGTTTTATCTGAAGAGTTTGCAATATTGCTTAAATCTGCTGTCTTAATTTTCTTTGATTTTAGCTGCTCATCCTTTTCTTTATTAGCCCCTGAAGCTTAAGGCTGAATTTCAGCATCCATTCTGTGCTCCTTTGTGGACCTTAACACTTGTTTCCCCCTGTTGACTGCCCCTCTGCCTGATTTTCGAAACTTGCTGCAGACTGTATTCAAATTTTGATTGAGCATTGACAGATCACTGTAAGTACTGGAAAGCCTTTCTGGAACTGGAGGGACCACAGGACAGATATATTGGATTTTTAAATTCAGCTTGGGAGTCTGTTGGACAAATTCAGTAAGAGCTGGGGTCAGATTGTCTTTTTTTTATTCTTATTTCAGAGATGACCATATTAAGGTAGGGATTTTTAGAGTGTTTCGGTCTTGAATGTCTATTGCCTTTATGGGCTTTAGCTGACCTCTCTGCTTTGTTCCGGTTCTCTGTATCTTTTAAATGGCTCAAACATAGGTCTGCAGCATTGGCTTCGGCTTCAGTTTTAAAAGTGCCCGTATTACTTACCTTCTACCGTCTCTCACTTCTGATATACATGGAAGTTTGCTAAACCAGATCCTATGGGCATTTAACCCACTGCTCTTTGAAAGTATCAGATGTCAGATGTTTAAACCAAAACAGTGTCTTTTTTATGTTTTCCTTCTTCAGCTTTCTGTTTTTCATTCTGACTTTTTCTGACTCTTCAATAGTCACAACCAAAACTGGTGCTTGTCTCAGGTTGGATGAAGTTTGTTTAAACTTGGATTTTAGTCAATGTAAATAGTGCATTGAAATTTTTCAAGACACTCTGCTCATCTTAGATTTTTTTTATCTGCTCACTGCTCAGTACTGTTCACACAAGCACTTGCTGTAGCTTTTAGAATCATAGAATTGTGCCAGCAGAAAAATACCATTTACCCCATCTAGTCTGCCCGAGATAGCCCCCCCACACCTCCCTTTTACTTCCCATCCCTCTGCCCTCTCTCCCTAGCCCCATATAGTTGTCCAACGCTCTTTTGAATTTCTCTACCATGTCAATCTTCAGCAGCCTGTTCTATGATTGTACAACCCTCTCCAAGAAATAACTCCCCCGCACATTCCCCTTAAATCTGCCCCCCTCCAGCTTATAAGCATGTCTTCTGGTGGTTTTGTTTTCACTCAGCCTAAAGATGCTATCCCCCTAATCTTGTTTATCCCCTTCATATACTTGAAGGTATCTCACTTCCAGTGTATAAAAGACCAAGTTCTTCCAGCCTTTTCCCATATGTTCTTCCCTGCAACCCCTGAATCATCTTGGTCACCTTTCTCTTTACTTTCTCCAGCCTATCATTGTCCCCTTGTAGATGGGGCCTCCAGAATTAAACTCCATACTCCAGCTGCAGCTGGACCAGTGTTTTATATAACGGCATGATCGCCTCCCTCCTCCTACTTGTGAAGCCTCTCCTGATGCATGCCAGCACCCCCGTTGTTTTCCCAGTTGCCCATTCACACTACCTCCTAGACCTTAATGTGTCTGTGATCCATATCCCTAGATCCTTTTCCTGCCTGCAGTGATACCCCCCTAGGTAGTAAGTGGCTCTTGGGTTATTTCGACCTATATGCATTATTTTGCACTTATCTGCATTAAACTGCAGCCACCACTTTTCTGCCAACTTCTCCAGCCTGGCTAGATCCTGCTTCATCTCCTTCCACCCCAGAGCATCCACCCTGTTATACAGCTTTGTGTTGTCTGTGAATAAACATGCCTTTCCATTCAGACCCTCTGCTAAGTCCCCCACATACACATTAAATAGTATGGGCCTCAACACTGAACCCTGTAGCACCCTGCTCATCATCCTTCATTCCCCAGACTGCTTCCCATTGACCACCACTCTCTGTGTCCCCCCATCCAGGCAATTTTCCACCCACTTTGCAAGCCTAGTCCCCACTCCCAGACTGCTCAATTTGCTTGCCAACCTTTTATGTGGGATGAAGTCAAACGCCTTCCAGAAATCCAGATAGGCCACATTCACCACCCCCCTCTGATCATATACCTCCGTAACCCCCTCAAAGAATTTGATGATCAGGTTGGTCTGGCAAAACCTGCCTCCTGTGAACCCATGTCAGTTATCATGCATCTCATTTTAAACATTTAATGTTAAAAACGTTATATTGTACAATGTTTGTAAATGTGAATAATTTGTTTGTTATGTTCTATCAATGTGAATTGTATTCTATTGTAATGTTTTGTGTCAGGGGAGGCTGTAAAAGGGCAGTGCCCAGTCCACTTCCTGGCTAAAAATAAAACAACCAAACAAAATCATCAATCAGAGCTTCCTTCTCTAGGTACCTCACCAGCCTCTCCTTTATGAGACTCTCCATCAGCTTGCCCACAACCGAGGTGAGACTGACTGGGCAGTAATTGCCTGGCTCCTCCATTCTCCCTTCCTTGTATATTGGTACCACCTCGGCTTTTTTCCCAGTCTCCCGGGACCCTCCCCGATTCCAGGGGTAGATTAAACAGCCTTGCCAGAGGCCTTGCCAGATCCTTCCTTAGCTCCCGAAGCACCCTTGGGTGTACCTGGTCAGGCCCCATGGCCTTGTCCATTTTTAGCTTTCCCAGCTCCTCCATCACCCTCTCCAATGCGAAGGGACTTGTGTCTCCTTCCTTGCCCTCCCTCTCCTTCCTACTCAGTTCAGGCCCTTTCTCTTCCTTCTCTGTTGTGAAAACAGATGCGAAATATTCATTTAGGAGTGTTGCCTTCTCCAACTATTCTACACCCCTCTCCCCTAAGTTTTGGAATCCCTTACATGTTTTTCCCCTCATCACTCACATTCCTAAAAAATCTATTGTTGCCCCTCTTCACTTCTCTTGCTATTTTCTCCTCTGTGCTTGCCTTAGCCTTCCTAAATATTCTTCCTGCTTCCCTGAGTTTATCCTTGAAGATCCTCTTTTCTGCAATCCCCTGTGTTCTTTGGTAGGCCTTAAAGGCCTTCCTCTTCTCTTTGACAGCCTCCCTAACCTGTGCTGTGAACCACAGTGTTTTCTTCCCCTTTTACGTGTGCTGATTTTCTGGATGCATTGCTCCGTGGCCTTGAGAATTCCTCCCTTAATTACTTCCCACAGCTGCTCTACCTCATCCAGTTCCTGGATCCCTGCATTTCTCTTTCGAGATGCCCCCCAATTTCTCAAAATTTGCCCTCCTGAAGTCATGCACCCTGGTGGATGATCTTCCCAATTCCACCACTGCCTGGATGGAGAACCTGACCATCCAATGGTCACTGTCCCCCAAGTTTTCCCCAACCTCAACCTCCCCTATTCTGTCTCCATTTGTTAAGATGACATCTAGTGTAGCCTCCCCCCAGTAGGTTCCTTAACTAGTTGACTTATGAGGACATTCTGCAGGGATTCCAATAAGCCCCTGCTCTTTTCCATTGCTGCCACTGCAGTTTGCCAGTCCACATCCGGTAGGTTCAGGTCCCCCACCACTAGGATTTCCACTTTTCTGGCCCTTTCCTGTATCTCCCTAGCCAGTTCCTGATCCACCTCCTCACCCTGATGAGATGGCCAATATATCACCCCTATCCTTATTGCTGTCTCTCCTTACTCCCCAACATAACCCAAAGGATCTCAGCAGATCCCTTGTCACCCCCCACCTTCCACTGCCTCTATCCCCTCCCACGCATACAGGGCTATGTACCCCTTTTTTACCCTTTCTATCTCTTCTACATAGGTTGTACCCTTGTAGTTCAATTTCCCAGCTATGTCCCTCCATCCACCATGTTTCTGTTACTGCTATTTAGATCCAGGTCGTCCAGCCCCACCACCATCTCCAAGTCTGCCATTTTTTTTCCCTAAGCTCCTGGCATTGGCTAGAATTCTGTCCCACCCACCCACCCCTGCCCTTATAGTACCCAGTCCTTAATCTGTCCCTCATCTCATGTGCTGGGACAGTGCAGTCTGGGTTGTCCCCATTAGGCTGAGGATCCCCTTCCCCCAGGTGCCGCACTCTCCCCTGTCTAGTTTAAATCCCAGTTTACACCAGCCTCTCATCAATGTACCCCTGCAGTTTTGCTCTCAGTAATCTAGCCCTCACGTCACTTTTATGTAGCCTGTCTCTTGCGTACAGGTGTTCATCCCCTCATGTATCCCCCCAGTCTCCCAGACATGTGAATCCCTCCTCTCCATACCACTTTCTTAGCCAGAGGTTAAAATCCTTTACCCTGAGTTGCCGGGACATGCTAGTGCAATGCACTGGTAGGACCTCCGAGAGGGCCAGGGAGCTGACCAAACCCTTACAGCCCTCCACCAACTCCCTGAACCTCCTTTGCACCACCTCCATCTCATCCCCCACCAAGTCATTTGTTCCCAGATGCACTATCAGGTGCAGTTTCCCTCCCACTAGATTGACTCAGTCTTTTATCCTGGGGAGTGCCCTTCCTGCCTCCACTCCTGGATCACAGAACACTGACCTCCCTTTGAATGCTACTTTCCTCCTTTGCCACCAAATCCCCTTAATGATTGAATCCCTGTATACAATCACTGCCCCCCGACCTTCTGTTCTCAGGCCTTCTCCCGCCCTATTGTCCTGTCCGTTCTTACTGCCTGCTACCAGTGTAGGCTCCTTCCCATTCTTACACCTTGCTTCAAGTCCTCCCCCTCTGTCCTCCCCACTTTGGCTACCCCCTTCCCCCTTGTCCTCTTCCCTCTTTCCTTGTTTCCAGCTTTCCTCCTGCATCTCTTGGAAGTCCCCCCACCCCATCTGAGTCCTAGCTCCCAGTCCCATTTCTTGCCCCCCACAGCCCTAGGCTTTGGAAGAAACTAGATAATTGTAAAGAATTTTCCCGCAACAATAACCAAACACTATGTCAAATGAAAAAAGTCAGAAACACCACTGACTCTACACTCTGAAGACACTGCCTTTGTAGTTACTGGCACAGTGTTTCAGCAGACATTTTTTCATATGCACGCTAGTATGCTTGGTAAGAGTTCTAAAACAAACAGATGAACAATTCATTACACTTTCACAACGAGGGATTTTTTTCCTCTTGCATTTCATTTTTAACATTCCTGTTAACAATGCACTGAACATCGAGGGAACAGCCTTAAATATCCAGTTTTAAGAGAAGAAACAGCAGGAAGAGATGTGCACACTCACTTCTCTCAGTCGTTGCCATTTCACAACTCTACTTCTGTAAACTGGACAGTAAGCCAGAATTCACTGGATCAATGGTCTCAAGTGTATCACTATCATAAGTGTCAGTGTCAGTGGCTCAGTAGGTAGCACATTCGCCTCTGAGGCCGGGAGATCAGAGGGCTGTGGGTTCAGTTCCCACATCTGGCACTTGGGTTAATATCCCAGTACTGACACTGTTGTGCAGCATGAGAGGGGTGCTGCACTTCTGAGGTGCCATCTTTCAGATGAGACGTTAAAACCAAGGTCCCATCTGCCTGGATTGGTGGTAGTTCAGGTGGATGTTAAAGATCCCATGGCACTTATCGAAAAGAGTAGGGGAATTTCCCTGGTGTCCTGGCCAAATTTTCCTCATTCACTAAAAATAACACCAACAGCTTAATTCAAGTTCAAGGTCAGTTAGCATTCATCTGTATCCCCCAACCCCCGGGTTGTGCCTGAAAATAGGCAGGATTTGTCTAGTGCACTTACCTGGTCAACAAAAACAAAATAAATAAGGGACAGGAGGCATTGTGGGAAATGGAAATTTAAGGAAAGAAGCAATCACTGAGATCCCCTGGGACCGTAAAACAAGTAGGCAAATTTAGAAAAAAAACAGCAAACAAAGGAAAGGACACACTATGACTAAACACACAAATCAAAACACTCTGCACAACATATGTCTTTGAAACGTTTGACTCTAGTTCTCTTTTAAGAAAAAAAAACATACTGTGGTGGCCACCTATAATAGAGTGGTCTCCGGAGCTCTGGATGCCATTGCACCCGTTTGTATACAACCCAGACCTTCTCACTTGAGATCTCCTTGGTTTGATGGAGATCTCAAGGCGATGATGAAGTTGGAAGCTGGAGCATTGCTGCCAGAAGACCCAGCTGGAGTCTGACAAGCTGGCCCTGCATGCTCACTGTGCTGAGTACCAGGGGGCAATTTCCTGTAAGAAGGCACAATTTCTGTCCAGGGAGATTGGAGCAGGGAGGAACAGACCATTTCAGCTGCTTTGGACTGTAGACAAGCTTTTACATCCTGTCTGTCTGCAGCCAAAAAAAGCCCTTTCATCCACTTTATGTAAAGAGTTTGCTCTGTTCTTCTCTGACAGAGTGCCAGCCATCCTGTCGGGGATTCCACCCGGTAGGCCATTGCCTAGCAGTGGCTGGGCTGCGGTGGATGGAGGCACTGTATCTGTCTGGGAAGAGTATAGGCCAGTGGAGGTGTCCAAAGTGACTTAAGTGATCTTAGAGCTGAAGCACACTTTTTATGAACTGGACCCGGCCTCGGTCCCATGTTTCTTAATGGGATGTGTTGAGGCTGTTGGCCCAGTGTTTGCCAGGACTGCCAGGTGCTTGATGGTGGAGGTTTTTTTCCCAGCTGCTCTGAAAGAAGCACTGGTGAGATGCCTTCTTAAGAAACCTTCCCTCGACCCTGACATCCTGGTGAATTACTGTCCTAACTCCAACCTGCCTTTCTAGAGCAAGATTGTTGAGAAGTTAGTGGCACAACAGCTCGAGGACTAGCAGGTGCTCTCGGACATTTATGAGCCATTTCAGTTGGGTTTTTGAGCTAGACTCAGCACTGAAACAGCTTTACTGAGGGTACATAATGATCTGCTCAGGGCTAGAGATAGAGGAGACAGGTCAGTTCTTGTACTCCTTGATCTGTCATCAGCCTTTGCCACTGTGGATCACATCATGCTTTTAGATTGGCTCTGTGAGTTTTGTAGACTTGCCAGTGCTGTCATTGGTGGTCTGTGTCCTATCTCTCGGACAGAGTGCAGCAAGTGGTGATGGAGAATTTCTCCTCCTCCCCAATGCCTCTGTTTTGTGGAGAACCACAGGGCTCAGTCCTGTCACCAATGTTATTCGCAGTGTATATGCTGCCCCTGGGTGAGATCATTTGACAATACAGTGTGGAGTTTCACTGCTATGCAGATGACACAGAACTGTATTTATCATTTGCTCCCAGAACATCCAGAGCTGTTGATATGCTTAACAACTGTCTGGCTAAAATAAGTGTCTGGATGGCTTCCAGCTGGCTGAGACTCAGCCTGGCCAAGACAGAGGTGCTGGTGATCGAGCCTGGTTATGGGCATGATGGGTTGCCTCCCAGGCCTGACTGTGGTCTAGTACTGGGTTCGACCCCATTGGTAGCTTCCCTGAGGGTGTGAAATCTGGGTGTGATCTATGATAGCAGACTGACTTTTGAAGATCAGGTGTCATCTGTAGTTAGCAGTGGTTTTTATCATTTGCAGAACATTGCCTGGATTAAACCCCTCATTCATCTTGAGGATCAGCCGATGCTAGTACATGCCTTTGTTTCCTCGAGGCTCAACTACTGTAATGCTCTGTACTTCAGGGTCATGGGTGGGACCCTCTGCCAAATGCAGCTGGTACAGAACGCAGCAGCCTGGTTGCTGATGGGTCTTTTTAGATCCAGTCATGTAACCCCAGTCCTGCATGCCCTGCACTGGCTGCCAGTCAGGTGGAGGGTCCTTTTAAAGGTGGGTCTTCTCACCTTTAAGGCCCTATACAGACTGGGTCCTGACTATCTGTCGGAGCTCCTGATATCGGTGACCTCTGCTTGCTCCCTTCGCTCCTCTTAGAGGATCCTCCTGGCAATTTCCAGGGTTTGGCTCAAGACTTCGGGAGATCATGCTTTCAGCATATCTGGGCCAACCTTGTGGAACTTGCTACCATCTGCAGTCCTGGAGGCTCGCTTGGTAGAGGTGTTTAAGCAGAGGCTGAAGGACCATCTCTTTGGCCTGGCTTTTAATGAATTTTGAATTCTGTCGTGATTTTGTTCAGTCCCCAGTTATGGTAATTTGAAAGTTTCCCTTTTAACCCAATTTATATTTTATTTATTTAAAACTGTATTTATGTAATTTTATTCTAATCATGTTACTGCCTGTTCTCTTGTAATTTTCTGTAAGGTGCCCGGAGCCTCCGGGATTGGGCACCGTATAAATAAAATTTGTCTTCCCTTACTAAAAGACATACGTTGACAGTGTATTATAATTTCTATTATATTCCATGAGATTGTTTAAGAGTTTATTTTAGATTCAACCTTTATTTCAGTTGGTTCCTGGGTAAGTCTCCCATGATAAACAAAGGTGAAAAGTGCTAGTAACTTTTGTAAATTAAGAGAAAATCATACATGAAGGGTGAAGGGGCAGATTAGCAGGATTAAAACAGGGGAGAGATGGGCACAAGACCGGGGGGAGCAGGCTGAGGTATTAAATGAGTACTTCACCTCAGTTTTCACCAAGGAAAATGGGGGTGCTGCATCATACATGGGAGATGACAGTGATACTGAGGAGGGGGGAACCATTACCAATCAGCGGGTCTGGGGAGAGGGGGAGGCATCACTGGCAGGAAGGGGGCAGGCTAAGCAAGGAAAAGAGGTAGCGGAGGTGGAAATCACATCAGAGAGAGTGAGGGAAGCCCTCAGGTCCCTTAAGACAGAGAAAGCACCAGGGCCAGATAAATTACATCCCAGAGTGCTGAAGGAACTTGCAAATGTCCTGGCAAAACCCCTGGCAGAGCTTTTCACCATCTCTCTGAGGACAGGGTGGGTGCCCCAGGACTGGATGGTGGCGCATATAGTGCCTATACACAAGGGGGGATCAAGGGAGGTGGAAGGGAACTACAGGCCTGTCAGCCTGACATTGGTGGTGGGCAAGGTGATGGACGGCATTGTCAAGGAGAGGCTGGGGGGACCTGGAAAAGTCAGGGTGCCTGGACGATAGACAGCATGGATTCATCCCAGGGAAATCATGTCAGACAAACCTTATGGAGTTCTATGACTGGGTGACGAGTGCCTTGGACCTGGTAGACCAGTGGACGTCCTCTTTCTAGACTTCAGCAAGGCATTTGACTCTGTTCCTCATGAGGGCCTGTTGGATAAGCTGGGAGAAATGGGGGTGGAGAACCAGATGATCAGATGGATAGACAATTGGCTCCAGAACTGGACCCAGAGGGTCATAGTTGGCGGGATAGTCTCATCCCCAAGGAGGGTCATTAGTGGGGTCCCACAGGGATCAGTCCTTGGACTGCTCCTGTTCAATGCCTACGTCTCTGACATAAGGACAGGTATCAGGAGTGAGATGAGTCTCTTTGCGGATGACTCAAAACTGGGGGAGGTGGTGGATGGGGAGGAGGGGGGTGGTCCTGCAGGGGGACCTGGAGGCTTTGGAAAGATGGTCTAGAAAGTGGAAGCAGAGGTTCAATGCGGGGAAATGCAAGGTACTGCACCTGGGGGCCAGAAACCCGGCTAGTGTACACCCTGCGGGGGGGGGGATGCTACAAGTCTTGATGGCTGAGAGGGACCTGGGGGTGGTAGTGGATGTCAAGATGAACAACTCGGAGACTTGTAGGAGGGCAGCAGCCAAGGCCAACAGGATGCTGGGATGCATCGTTAGGGGGATCACCTCCAGAAGAAGGGAAGTGATACTCCCTTTGTATAACTGCCTGGTGAGGCCACACCTGGAGTACTGCATGCAGTTCTTGAGGCCACACTTAAAGAGGGACATTAAACTCCTGGAGAGGGTCCAGTGGAGGGCAACCAAAATTATTTGGGGCTTGGGGGACAGGACCTATGGGGAGAGGCTCGAAGAGCTAAATATGTACACATTGGAAGAGAGAAGGGACCGGGGGGAACATGATAGAGGTGTTCAGGTACATGAAGGGGGTAAATAGGGGAGGAGCAGTCAGGGTGCTTCGAAGGAAGGAGGAGGGGGCAACTAGAGGGCATGGGTGGAAGCTGGAGGGGAGAAGATTCAGGGAGAAAGGAGGAGGTGCTGCTACTTCACTGAGAGGGTGGTGGAGCCATGGAATGCACTGCCCAGGGGGCTGGTGGACGCAGAGACGGTGGAGGGGTTCAAGAGGGGGTGGGACAGGGGAAGGGTTCTGGAAGCAAAATCCAGTGCAGCAAGAATATCCGGAACTGGGTAGGGAGAAGCCAAAGAAGGCGAGGAGGGCAGCAAGGTCAGCTCCCAGGGTGGGGGCTGACCAAACGAGCAGACACGAAAGACCATTAGGCCTATTCTGCTGGCATTTTAGTATGTTAGTAAGAGAAACTCATACATGTTCTATTTTGCAGACATATTTTTTTCCTTTGAATCTCATTAACACCTACTGTATATGGTCAACATGCATGGAAGCTAACATATTTAATTTTTTTTTTAATTGTTGCATATTCAAAGCCTTACTTACAATTTACTGTAAATGATGAGGAACTTAGATTACAAAATGCAGGAATAGATAACTTTAAAAATAAAAACAAGGAGCTGAGTTAGCATGTGGTCTGAAAACAAAACGAAATAGTAATATTAAATGCATGCTCAAAATAGAAAATAGATTTAGAATTGATGTTTTGACCATAAGTCTTCTTCAGGAATTATCTAAAAGAGAAAAAAAATTAGTGGAGAGGTAAGGGGAAATAATGGCTATATATATGAGGAAATAAATAGGTGGAGGCTGTATGAGAAAAAGTGATAACAGGCAATGTAAGACAAGAATCTGGAAAACAAAAACTTGATGATGGGTATGAAAAGGCATAGTAGGAGTAAATGAGCTGAGGATTCCTCAAGTGGGGACTAATTAACAGGGCCTAGTAAAAAGGCTGAAAGGTGACAAATGTGGGGGAAGGAAAGAGAGATTGAGACATCTGTGGAAAATATGAATGGATATGCACACATAGTTGGAATGCTCAGCTGTGTATGTCCACCACATGCAAACCACACATACACACACACTGAATGGAAGTGTGTGCAGGCATACCCACATATGCAAATGTACCATGCACATATTCAAGCAAAGATATGTGGGGGTTAAAAAGACATACTGTACTACGATGATAAATCATAGGTAACTTTGCTACTCTTTCCATAACACACATAATACTTCTTCCAGTGAGCCAATCCAGATATCTGTTTGGTTTGTATGTGCAGTAATATTTTTTAATCAAGTTTTTCACCCTCCAGTACAAATCTACTTAGGCTTCAGGTCAGAGATTTTCTAATGACCTCTCGGTTCCCCAAACAACTATCCCTTCCTATTCTCCAGTGAAGGCCCAAATGGAGTGGGCCTGAGAGTGCCCGCAACTGTCATATAGATGGAAACATGGATTTTCTTCCCCATTTTCTCCTTTCTCCCTCCACTCTATTGATGGCACTGCCACAGCCACTGGTGGCCTCAAACACCACAATGGAGCCCCTGGGTGGAGCAAGCTGCCTGGCCTTTTGCAAGGATCACCATGGTGACAAAAGCACAAAAATGTCATCCCTTCCCTGGGCTAGGTAGTGTTATTGCCAGCAGAACTATTTGTCAGCCCGGCCACCTCCTCAGATATCCTGAATCCACTCTAAAAGCCACATTACTGACATGGGAGCCTGACATGCTGCTGCTGGGACAACAGGCATCTGTACAGTAACATTTTTAATTATTAAAAAAAAATTAGTGGGAGAAATATGAAATTTAGATAGTGATTTAATATTTTTTCAATGTGTATAATCCAACTTATACATTAAATTACATACTGTAGTTGCAGGCCTTCATCCTCAACCATAACCAGCAGTATGTTATAGTTTTTGCCTGTTTTTTTCATCCTTGGTCGACAGCCAGGGCCCCCCCCGATATTGGCTTGGTCCTGGTATGTGCCAGGTACAGCATCATGGGGTGCAAGCCAAGAGGTTTTTCAGGTAAACATCCCTTTGAGTGACCCACTGGAACAGAGGCAGTCATGCAATGACCTCGGCGCATGACTGGGTTTGTTCCCACCCCAGACATGTAGCAGTCTGCTGACTCCACCCACACCAGGCAAGCAGCATGGTCCTGAACTACCATGTCCCCGCCAGCCAACACTAGGGGTCAGTAGGTGATGGGCACCAAGTCCCCCTTCCTCCCAGGAGAAGGCAAGCAGTCCCCTGGACACTCAACCTCCCCCCCCATCTGACCCTCCAACACCCAAAGTCCACTTCTGAACCCCATTCTTTGGCACCGCAAATGGTACCATTACTGCTGCCCTGGCGGGCCAGCAGTATGTTACAGTTTGTTAGACTGTCACATGAGGAAGGGGCAGATATGGTGGACAGAGTTTTGTTTTAAGTATTGTTTAGATTGGGACATTAAAAAATGACTCAGGCATTGTCCAACCATTTGGAATCAAATTCACTAAATCAGCATCAGCAACTCAGCAATGCCATTTCAATCTATCGAAGACCTTGTCATTGAGGAAGGCTACATTGGCTGAGGTGGGCAGGGTTGACACCACCCAAATGACCAAGGAAAGTTGGTGCATACTGGATGAGATGGTCCAGTTCTGCACAAAGCTCACTTGATCACCCAGTGTATTAGCAAGGGCAAGAGAAAATGATGGCTTCCAAGTTAAAACCTTAGTAACTACAGTATTTTATAATTATGTATTAGTAGAGTTATGGGCTGATGATTATCAGGGCTTAATAGGTCTTTTCCTAGTTTCAGATGAAGCACAATCAAGGCTGGCTGAAATAAGGAGGGAGTAGCATGACCCACCTAAAAATGCACTTACATTTTTTTTCCAATTCCAGTGCCAGATGTATCTGAAAACATTTATAAAACTCCCACGTAAGTCCTAGCATATTTCCATCTGGAAATAACATGATGCACTTAATTCTGTTTTTCTGATTCCAGGGCCAAATGTAGCTGAAAACATTTATAAAACTCCTGAGTAAGTCCTGGCATATTTCCAAATGGAAATGACACAACAGCTTGGAGATTCTCTAGTCTTCCTCAGACAGAGTAGGAAGAGGGCTGTACTGCCCAAACTCAACCATTCCCCTAGTGGTTGATGTTAAGATTACAGTAAAAGTTGAGGAAGAAGTCCAGAATGTCAGTGGACAATCCCATTGTCTTCCCCCCCTATAAAATGTGACAGGGACCAATTTTTTAAAAGGGCAGGGCCAAGTATCACGCAGCCACGGGAGGCATGCTTATACTGTAGCATATTTTTACAACCCCCATAGCTTCTGGACCACCAAAAAGCAATAATAAGGAAAAAATAGGATTTGCTACAACATTTGACTCCACAAGTTTTTGGGAGAGGCATAAGGAAGGAAAGCTTGAGACCTTTGGGTCCTGGTGAAGCTGGCCCATTCAGTTTGCAACTGGGTCTCATATGTTTATGTTTGCAACCCAACAATGTTGATGATTTCATATATATATGAGAGCTAGCACTGCCTTATTCAGGTTTATGAGATGCTGAAAACTGACTTAAGAAATATACCCATTAAATTAAAGAGCTAGTGTGAAGGGTGTAATTACATCTTACCTGGGCTCCCTATAAAACCGGTGGTCTTGTGGGAGTACAATTGTTTAGCTACTGTACACATGCATACTCACACAGGGGACAGGGGACTGTTCTCCAAATCACTGCATGAACAGAGCTGATTTATAGCTTATTTAGCATGTCTGCATTGAATATGCATGAGCTGTATGGGCTCAGTATTACCACCTCCATTTTGAGGTTTCCGTGCCCTTCTGTTTACCCTAAATCAGAAGTGTGGTTTCTGATATATTACTTTAAAGATTCATATGCAGTGTTTAAAAGTGCCACTCATGTTAAGTAGGCTAATAGTTACTGTCAAACAGTAGCCAAGTGCATCACACGCTTTAAATGAGTCCATTTGCTCTTCACAACCACCCCTGTAATGTATACTACATGCTACAGTAAGCAATTAAAGGTACTAGATGGTATAGCAAAGATCAAGCAACATCAGTTTCTGTGTAAGCCCTCCCTGTGGAAATCCTTAAATATCCTGAGTATTAGGTTTATGGGGCATAAAGGAGGATTAATTCAAATCCCAGATCTTTATGACATAAATAAAAATGTCCTTTCACAGTCGCCTTAACACTAACACTAGCAAATGCTCTCTGTCTTCAACTTTCTGTAAAATTCTACACTGTGCATTCAGCGTTCCTCTGAACATTTTAAGTACTGCAATTACAAAACTCTTTTGCAAATGACTGCAATCAGCAAACTGCTTCCCCAAAGTAAACAAAGTACTAAAGTGTGTTTGTTCAGGAGCTCAGCATTATGCATATTCAAGGACAGAGAAAGAGACATCATTTTCAGAAAGCAATGGAGGAGTTCAGGCAGACCGGCCAGATGAATAGACATTTCAAGCAATTTTGTTGTGTAAGAGCAATGACCTTGAAAAGATGCACACTGCTACACAGAGATGCAGTGCACTGCAAACAAGTTATTGCACTTCCTGGCACCCTATTTGTAAGCTTGACAAGATCACTTAATTTTTCAAAGGTGTACTGTAGATGTTCAAATAATTGACAGAGTATTTCACCATTAAGGCAAAATTGACCCCCCGCCATTGAAAAAGAAAATCCCAAAGGTCTATTGAATTATCTGACAGTGCCTTTCCTGTTAGCTCTTAACATAATCCTTCACAGGTCTGAGAGTCACCTGTCATTCGGCCCTGGTCTCAATATGTTGAACTGCGGTAGCAGCTGAGCTGTTGTTCACCTCCAGCCCTGCACACAAAAAAACACTTGAGACTGCCTGCCTTGTTTTGGACTGTGCCATTTAAAATGGGCAGAATAATAAAAACCTTGTTTTGCAACCCTTATTCACCATGCCCTGGGAGATGGGTCTGGCATGGCCCAGGGGATGTCCCTTGTCTAGGGGCATTTTGGCTCACTAGGACTTTCATTGCATCCCTTTGGAAATATTTACTCTGCTTAGGCTAGAGTGCTGTGTGATACCCTAAGACTTATGTGCTTAGAGGGCCACAGATGTGAAGAACAGTATACGTTTAATTTTTGGAAGATTATTCATTCCCTTTTCGCGCCCCGACCCAATCTCCCCCACCACACCCTAAAGACTGAAGACTCCCTTTTCTCTGACCCCTCTGTTCTTGCTAACTCATTTAATTCCTAACCTGTGCCCTTTCTCTTATCCCTTCCTCCACCACCACCCCTCACTGTCTTTTTCTTCTCCTTCTTTTTCTTTCTCTCCTGTCACTCCTGCTGTTGCCCAAAAGGCCTTAGTTTCCCTTAATCCTCTAAAGGGTGGTAATACTGATGGCCTTGACCCTATGCTTCTCCTTTACTCCGCTCTTCCCATTAACCTACTACTTAATCTTTCCTTCTCCTCTGCTACTGTTCCTGATGTCTGGAAAGAAGCCATTGTCATTCCTATTCACAAAGGTGGTGAATCCACATTTTCTGGCAACTTTCATCCAATTTCTCTCCCCCCCACCTTGGCTAAGTTACAGGAACATATAGTTTTATCTCAGCTTACTTCCTTTCTCGACAACTCCTTTTTCATTCCCTTCCAGTCTGGTTTTAGGAAATCCCACTCCACCTCTACCTCCTCTTGGCTGACTGATTCCACACCAACAGGTATGGATAAGAGACTGATGACTTCTGCCATTTTTGTTGATCTTGCTAAAGCTTTTGTCACTGTGGTGCATTCCCTCCTACTGGACAAACTTAAAGCTGCCTTTCTGATTCTTCAGTCTGTTGGTTTTCTTCCTACCTTAATGGCAGGTCTCAAGCTGTCCAGATTGGAACATCCATCTCACCTTCACTTCCCATTAGCACAGGCATCCCTCTAGGGTTTGTCTTAGGTTTTATTCTCTTTTCAATATCCCTAAATGACCTACTTTGTCTGTTCCTCTGCCTCCATTCATATGTATGCTGATGACATAGTTTTTTTTGCATCTGGCTCCTCTCCCTGTGACCTTGCCCCCAATTACAATTGGATTTTGACAACATTCAGCACTGCTTCACGTTAAACCAACTGTCCCTTAATGCCAAAAAAAGTCTCAATGACTTTTGGTACCCATCAGAGGCTTGCTAAACTTACTTCTCCTTCACTATTAAATACCCCTGATGGTGCTAAAAGGGCAGATGTGTCCTCCTTTAAGTACATTGGGGTCAGCCTCGACCGGCATCTTGATTTCTCTGTTCACATTGATGCCTTTCACTAGATGCTTCACCTAAAGCTTGGTGCTCTGTACAGGAACAAAATTAATATTCTGCTCCCTGCCTGCTGTGAAATTGTACTAAAAATGGTCCTTTCCATCTTTGCCTATGGTAACCTAGTCTACAGTAGTGCCTCTAAAACCTCCCTTGCAAGACTGTGCCCTCTTTTTCATTCTTTCTGTTGCTTAGCTTTAGATTGCCCCCCACCTCACTCACCACTGCTCTCTTTACTCTGCTCTTTCCCTTCCCTCTCTTGATGCTAGGTACCTTTCTCATTGTGTCTCTTCTTTGTCCAAATGCTGGTTTGGCACCCTTCCCTCTTATCTTAAAACCCTTCTTTCCCCTCTTCCTGCTTCCTTCTACCCTCTTCATAACAATACATTCCATTATCTCAATATCCCTTCTAGAAAATTTGTTGTTGGACAACCTGCTTTTTCTTACGCTTTCCAAAATGTTGCTCCTCCCTTCCCTTTTGTATTCACCTGGCTGCTTCTCCTTCTTCCCTAAAGTCTCTTCTTTCTGACTTTTGTCATCCTACCTGCAACTGCCTTTGACCTTTCCTCTTTTTCATTATTTTCTAGTCTTGCTCTCTGAGATTTTTCCTCTTTTATAGTTTGTCTCTTACTCTTTTTTTTCTAGTTAGTTTTTTTTACTATTTTGCTGTTGATATTTATGATTCTGCTTGTAATTACTATGTTTATGTAATTTACATTGTTATTTTTATTACCTTTCTCCATCTTCCCTCTATCCAGGACTCATCTGAAAACAAGTTATCAGCTCAGTATGTACTTCCTGGTAAAACTTTTAAATAAATAAATAAAAATAAATAAACATGTAAGATTCAGAGATTACAGTTCATTTGGGTATCTTGAACAGGCAATCACTCCTCTTTTAGAATCTCTGTATTCCCCACTACTTGTTCAAAACAATGTACACTTCCTGGCCCTCTTTCAAAGCAAAATACAGTTATTTCACTTTTTCCACTGCAATATTTAGTTCCTATGTACTGATATCCCTCCACATGGGGTCCTAGGCTCAATCCAAAACCTGGACATAGGCTGATCATGACATCATCAGTATCCAAACGCTGCTTCAAGTTCACCCTGTTGCATCTCAACAACCCCCATTTTATCCTTATAGTGTAGCATGCATGTTGACACTCCCTGCTGTTTCCTTAGGCAAGTGTGAATTTCCCTACACTAGAACCTTGCTGCAATGAGCACTAGCATAGCTCCCACCTCCCGCTGGTTTTAACAGGGATCTTTAATTCAAACAGTCACACACTTAGTGCTTTCTAATTCATTCCCATTGTCCTTCTTGAGCTCCTTTTCTATGAAGGCACAAGCAGCAGGTTTCATAGAAACATAGAAACATAGAAGTTGACGGCAGATAAGGACCGCAAGGCCCATCCAGTCTGCCCATTTCTTTTTCTACCTTATAAATGTGCCATCGGCCTTTGCTCTGTCAGTGACCTATCTATTCATAGTCATTTGTATTGCTCCCTTATGCCTATCCCATGCCTGTTTGAAGCCCTGCACTGTATTCATAGCCACCACTTCTTGTGGTAAGCCATTCCATGCATCTACCACCCTTTCTGTGAAAAAGAATTTCCTCACATTCCCCTAATCGGCCTCCTCTAATCTCATGCTGTGTCCTCTTGTCCTGCTATTTTTCTTATATTTAAACATGTTAGACTCTTTCACCTTGTTTATGCCCTTAAGGTGTTTAAATGTCTCGATCATATCACCTCTCTCCCTCCTTTGCTCAAGGGTATACATATTGAGCTCCATTAATCTGTCCTCATATGTCTTCTGATGCAGTCCCTGCACCATTTTGGTTGCCCTTCTCTGGACTGCCTCAATTTGGTTAATGTCCTTGTGTGAAGGTGTGGCCTCCAGTACTGCATGCAGTACTCCAGATGGGGTCTAACCAGTGTCTTGTAAAGAGGGATTATTACCTCCCTCTTACGACTTGTGATACCCCTACTAATACACCCTAACACCCCTAGCCTTACCTACTGCTTTAGAGGTCTGCTTGGATGATTTTAGGTCATCAGTGATGATGATGCCCAAGTCTCTTTCTTCCTTTGTGACTGCTAGCAACTCCTCCCAGCCTATAAGTGGCTTCAGGGTTTCTCTTCCCTATGTGCATGATTTTGCACTTCTTTGCATTAAATCCCAGTTGCCACTCTTCTGACCATTCTGCTAGTTTATCCAGATCTCTTCTCATTCTGCCCACCCCATCTGGATCATCTACTCTGTTGCAGATCTTGGTGTCATCTGCAAACAGACAAGCCTTACCCTCTAGTCCATCTGCGAGGTCACTAATGAAGATGTTGAATAGGACTGGCCCCAGGACTGATCCTGAGGTCCCCACTTGTGACTTGCATCTCTTCTGACTGTATACCATTTACCACCACTCTCTGTTTTCTGCCAGTCAACCAGTTTGCCACCCAGTTGACCAACTTCACCCACCCGAGCCTACCTAGCTTATTTATCAATCTTCTATGTGGAACAGTGTCAAAAGCTTTGCTGAAGTCAAGGTAGGCGACATCAACTGCTCCCTTGGTCCACCACTCTGGTTACCCAGTCAAAGAAATCTATGAGATTAGTTTGACAGGACCTTCCTTTGTAAACCCATGCTGTCTTGGATCCTGTGCCCTATGGATTCCAGGTGTTGCACTATCCTTTCCTTAAGTGCCTCCATAATCTTGCCCACTACTGAGGTAAGACTGACCGGTCTGTAGTTCCCGCCTCCTCCCTGCTACCACTCTTGTGGAGTGGGATCACATGAGCCTTTCTCCAGTCTTCTGGGACCTCTCCTGTGCTCAGAGACTCACTAAACAATTCTGCTAATGGCTCTGCTAGTTCCTCCTTTAGCTCCTTAAGTACCCTGGGATGTATGCCATCAGGTCCCATTGCCTTATCCACCCTGAGCTTAGCAAGCTCTTGTAGGACCCTTTCTTTGTGAGGGGGTAGTGCTCACCTCCCTCCCCCCTGTGTCCATGATGCTGAGCTGTGGGCCCTGCCCTACCTTCTCTTCAGTAAATACTGAGCAAAAGTATCTATTTAGGATAGATGCCTTTACAGGGTCCTCCTCCTCACATGCTCCCTTTTCTCCATTAAGCTTAGCAATACCCCCTCTGGACTTTCTCCTTTCACTAATGTATCTATAGAAAGTCTTGTCACCTTCTTTTACTGTTCGTGCTAGTGTTTCCTCAGTTTGGGACTTTGCCTGCCTTACTGCCTTACCTGCTTCCCTTAGGGCAGTTTGGTATGCCTCCCTATCTTCATCCCGCTGTGTTCCCTTATATTTTCTGAAGGCCAGCCTTTTGGCTCTGACCTTTTCTGCTACTATATTTGAGAACCAAAGTGGTTTCTTTCTTCTTTTGCACTTCCTTTTCTGTCTAACACAATGGGATGTTGCTTCAAGTATTGTATCCTTAATGCTTGCCCACTTTGCCTGTACCTCCTCACCTGTGTTTCTTTTTGCCAGGGCTAGCTTAACTCTGTTGGCCATCTTATCAAAGTCAGCTCCTCTGAAGTCCCATATTTTTGCCTTGGAATGGGATGATTTAGATGTAGTAGCCAAATTGAACCATACCATGTGATGGTCACTAGCCCCAGGTGACCTTCTACCTGGAGATCTGTGATCCCTTCTTTGTTAGTCAGTACTAGATCTAGGATAGCCCTGTCTCTTGTGGGTTGCTGTACCAGTTGTTTGAGGCCCTCCCCCTGCAGGGAATCCACTATGAGTCTAGTTCTGGCAGATGTTCCTGCTGGTATTGACCAATCTGTATCTGGCATGTTGAAGTCTCCCATTATCAGAACCTCCCCTTTAGCTGTCATGTTTTGTATATCTTCTAACAGTAATGTGTCTATGTCTCCCTCTGGTCTGGGGCCTGTAGACAACCCCAGTTCTTATGGCTGTCCCATTACCTGTTTCCAGGTGACCCACAGTTCTTCTGGCTCCTTATGTGTATTCTGAATTTTTGTAGCTTTGATATTTTCATTAACATACAGGGCCACCCTCCCCTTTTCACCTCGGTCTCTTCTGAACAATACATATCCAGGTACTGAAGTCTCCCAAGTGTGGTTACTGGTAAACCACGTCTCACTAATTGCTACTATGTCCAGTTTAGCCTCTGACATTTTGCCTGCAGGTCTGGGATCTTATTTCCCAGGCTGTGAGCATTTGTGTACATGATTTTCCATTGGCTCAGATTTTGGTGTGTTAGTTGTTGGGTGAAGTTTGGCATTACCTGTGCATCGTATGGGAGACAAACCTTTTTCTTACCTGGTGATGCAAATGAATGGCAAACACGCTGAATTCCTGTTTGACCACTAGCTGAGGGGAGGTGTTCTTCCCATTCGACGATGGGGTGCTGCACCCTCTCCCCATTGCTAGTTTAAATATTCTGCAAAGACGTCAAACTTCTGCCCCAATGCACTGACTCCTCTTTAGTCAGATGCAGTCCATCAAATTTAAAGAACTTTCGCTCCCAGAACTGTTGCCAGTTCCTACAAATCTGTGTCCTTTTTCCTGGCACCAGTCCTTGAGCCACGTGTTTAGCTCCCCTATCTCCCCTTCTCTGACCTTCCGTCCATCTGCTCCTTCTCCCAGACTGGCAGGATCTCAGAGAAGGAGATGCCGGACGAAATAGATGATAGTTTGTCACCCAGCCTAGTCAGGTGTTCCTTGGTCTCCACAACTGACCGGCTGGCGAGATCATTAGTCCCTATGTGTACTAGGACATCAATGTTTTCTCCTGCTTTGTGAACAATTTTAGCAATGCGGTCAGTGTCTCTCCATGCTGATGTACCTGGGAGACATCTGACCATCACCCTGCTGGAGATGGGTATCAACTCCCGAATCATGGAGTCTCCTATGATCAGAAGTTTTTGGATTTCCTTTGTGCTTGTTTAGTTTTGGTTCCTGATTTGGGTGAGTATTGTTGTGCTAGCTCTGTGCCGCAGTGTCCTGCTCTGCAGTGTCTTCTGCCTCTTTATTTGATTTCAGAGATAGAGGCAGATACCTGTTTTGTAGTGTTTATATGGTTTTGGAGGTAATGTGTTGGAGAGCAGAGGTGATGGGGCACCTGATTTGCTCCTCCTAACCACCTGCCAACCTCCTGGACCAACTACCCTCTGCGGTCGAGGTTTTTCTGTTGGATGCTGGGGAAATGGCGGGTGGTTCTTATAATGTATTTCCTCTTCAATATGAAATTTGAGGCGTGCAATCTCTGCCCATGCTGCCCGGAGCTGAGACCTAAGATCTCCAAAGGCCCAGCATGTAGGACAGTGTCCTAAATCCTGTAAGACTGTCCTTCTGAAAATTGTTCCACAGTACCTGCAGTTAATGAAATCCATTCCAAATAAGTTGCTGGGTTTGTAACCTAGTCAGAGTAATTAGAAGGAAAAAAAATGCAAGTAATGGTTTAATTGTGCTTTGTTTAACTTGTTATAACAAGTTAAATTACTAGTGCCCTGTAAATGAGATCACCTTGTGGAGGCCCCACTGATCCGCCCTTCCTGTTCTGCCACAGGAAATGTTACAACTGTGGTACCCTATAAAGGAGTGTAGTGGGTGGTTGGGGATGGGGTGGGTGGCTGGGCCTTCCTGCCAAAAAGAAGAACCACGGACGAAAAGAACAAGGAGGTAAGAGCAGAAACAATCAGTCAACAACAAATGCAGTAACCCTGAAAGCTTATCCTAATGTTAGATAAAACTGTAAAACCTGTAAAGCACCACCTGTAATAATTTCAGAGAAGATATACCCTGTAAGAAACACTTTGCTCCAGAGAAAAATAAAGCAGTAACAGAAGATATACCTTGCAAAGACAATTTGAATCAGAAGATTACAGCAGTAATCTGTTAGCACACACCTTAGGCACACCTTGTAATAATGCAGAAGAAGGTATACCAGCAACAACAATTTGAATCAGAGAAAAAATAAAGCAATGAAATGTTAGCAACAAACAGTAGCAATCCTGTGAGTAAAAATAAAAACACCACCACACAGTAAATCTGCTTAGCCAAACTAAGTCTTAATCCTTCTCCTTGCTCTGGTAAGTTTCTCTACTCTGCCTTTCAAGCAGTCTTAGAAGGAAAGAGCTCAGGTGAAGCTAGGTGCCTTGGCCAGCAAACCAAGTCTTCTACCTCCAAGATATCAACTAACCTGACTTTTAACCCTTCTTTCTGTTGGAAATTACTGACAGTTTGCCAGCTCCACCCCACATACACACCTAATCCTTTGGAAGAGCTGTGGGAGAAAAAGCAATTAGCTCCTTCAATGTAGAAGGAGACTGAAACACCTCTGAGACAAAAAACCTTTCAACAAACAAGAATAAAATAAAACCAGTGTCAAACAGTAATTTTGCTTAGCCCAATGATAAAAAGTCACAAAATGTAAGCTCCACCTGTAATACAGTAATTTCAGAGAAGATATACCCTGTAAGAAACACTTTGCTCCAGAGAAAAATAAAGCAGTAACAGAAGATATACCTTGCAAAAGACAATTTGAATCAGAAGATTACAGCAGTAATCTGTTAGCACACACCTGTAGGCACACCTTGTAATAATGCAGAAGAAGGTATACCAGCAACAACAATTTGAATCAGAGAAAAAATAAAGCAATGAAATGTTAGCAACAAACAGTAGCAATCCCTGTGAGTAAAAAATAAAAACACCACCACACAGTAAATCTGCTTAGCCAAACTAAGTCTTAATCCTTCTCCCTTGCTCTGGTAAGTTTCTCTACTCTGCCTTTCAAGCAGTCTTAGAAGGAAAGAGCTCAGGTGAAGCTAGGTGCCTTGGCCAGCAAACCAAGTTTCCTGGTTCTCACTGTACTGGATTTACACATTAGCATTCCAAGGAGAACTGATTAGGGGTCCAGTTCCTGTCTGTATGGCAATCCACTGATACGGCCCCAGCCTAGCACAAGGTTGCTGTCACTCAGTTAGCAGCCACTCACAGCTGTGTGTGTCTTTCCAGGCCATGCCAGGTACTCAGCCATTGCAGGCCATCATCCCTGTGGAGCTGAAAAGCAGCTGCCATACCAAGGAGCCCATTGCTTCAGGTCACCACATCCATGCTGGAGATGGATCCGCTACCTTGGCTGGCAGTTTTTCTTTCTGCCAAAGCCTTACCTGCCTCTTTTGCTGCAAAAATATCTGCACAGACACTGCCCTGAGTTCAGCTCCACCAAAGTCCCTCTAAGTGTCTTCAGGGAAACCCACCATCACAGGAGGGCCACCAGATTGCTTCCCTTGAGGAGAGTCCCGAGTGGGGTTCCCTAACCCTGCACTATATATAGTATTTCTCACCACATTCTTCTGACTATTGACAAGCTACCATGAAATGTGCCCAGGATCTGTCCCATGCTTAGGGCACTACAACTCTCTGCTGCATCAAATTAGGGCACTCTCTGGAAGCCTCCCTTGAGTCCCATAAGCTGACTGGTATAGTGGCGCTTTGAGCACCTCTGCTCTGTGCCCTCTCCTAGGCCTGCTCACCAGCTCTCTCACTTCATTGTCCACACCCCATTGAACTGGTACTACAAGATTACTCTCCTTTTCTTCTCTAAGCTCCTACCACCAAGCTATTCCTTCAGGTTTGAGGCTGGATAGTCAGTTCTAAGCCTAGGCACCAACTGAAAATCAAACTCCCCCACTGGGCAGGAGTGCATTGTTACCCACCTAGAGAAATCATTTCCATCCATGGCAGGGCAGAGCTGATGGCAATCACCCTGCATGTCACATAATGGGGTTAGCTTCTCCACCTTCCTCTCAATGACCAGCATAGGTTGTGGCTGTGCCCAGTTAGTGTCCCCTCTGGAAACCTCCCTCAAGTTCCCCAAGCTGACTAAATCAGTGACTTCTTGGGCACTGCCATTCTATGCCCTCTCCTATGCCTACTCGAACTCTTTCACTCCTTTCTCTACTGGCACCACAAGTGTACTGTCCATTTTTACTCTGAGCTCCTCCCACTGAGCTATCTCCTCATGTCTGATGGCAGATAGTCAGTCCTGAGCCACCTGGCTATCACTAAAAAACAATTCCTCCCCCCACACGCAGAAGGGTATTGTTGCATTTGCCCCCCAGTCAATTACTATTCATAGAAGTAACGCTAATGAATCTGGTCAGCCCTATCATGGCAAGAAAACTGAATTAATCTTATAAACCATTTATCAGTGTCAACTGCTCAAAGATGTGCAATGATTGGTCTAGCAAACATGCATTACAAACTAGTAAATTTTTAATCATATATTTATTTGATTTGTTCACTGGGTAAGAGCTCTAAAGCATTGAATGCCTATTTTCAAAGGGGACCCGGGTGCATACATCTCAACTGTCCCTGATTTTCAGGGACGTCCCTGATTTGGCTTAAAAATTTTGCTCTGTCCCTTGTAAAATTTCTGTTTTTATGACAGAACAGTGTGGATTAAAAGCACAAAATAATGTCAAACATTAAAGTTACAGACTTGTTCTTCTACAGAAAATGCATCTCAACACAAATCCCTTTATTTTATCAGCTTTCTGAGTGAATAGTACCAGTTTTTAAAATGTGTCCCTGATTTGGGTTCTTTGTCCCTGATTTTTTTTAAGCCTTGTCCCTGATTCATGAGGCAAGAGGTTGAGAGGTATGCCCGGGTGTGAATACAACAAAACATACAAAACAAATCAAAATACAAGTACAATTTATAAATACAATCAGGTAAATGTTATATTTACATAAAATCATAAAATGTCTTTTCAAAGCACATTTAAACCTGGAATATGATACTATTTGATGAAGTTCAGTAGGCAAGAAAATGCCTGGATAATGCTCTAATAAACATCATCCCTTCAGTTGCCATGGTCCACATAAAGAACCTACTGTAGCAACCTAGCTACCTTTAAAACAGGTTTAACCGTTCAGACAATGTAAACGTTATAAAAGACGTATAGTGTAGCAGGCATTATCTGCATCCCCTCCCCAACTGAGACACTGACCTACTGCACGCCGGGTGATGGCTTTGCACTAGGCATCATTCCCCTATCCAGTCAGAGACCAGTCAGCAGCTCAGGCCAGTACCTGCTGGAATTTTCAGTGATTTGTTGACTTGAAGTAAAAAGATTCCGGATCAGCTGAGGAAAAATGGCAGCTCTGTGTGTGTATTGCAGCAGGCTGTGGTGAGGAGCTGTGGCCATAAGTATTGAAGGCCAGGCAGTGTGAGGCAATGGCAGCTATAGGATCCACATCCCTGCCCAGTCAGGTAAAAAGAGAAGTGCTTTGTAGCACTGCCACAGATTTGCAAATGAAGTAAAGAAACCCCCCACACCACCACCACCACCAGTTAGGGTATGTTGAAGAAGGGCTTTTTTTTTTAAGCAATGTTACCGACATTCTAGGTGACAGGAGAAGACCATGGCCAGTTAGGCGGAATGAGATCATTCTCAGTAGGGCCCTAGCTGATGGAACTTGTTGCAGCAGTGAAGAGGGGGCATCATCAATAGCAGACGGGGGTGGGCTAGCTCTTGTAAGGGCCACATCAAAGACCTTTGGCTTACTGTACTACTGGCTGCTCACTCCACTTCCATGAGAAGTTATTATCGGCTATCCTGAGCTCTAGCCTGAAGTAGTCAAGTGACTAGAGATTCTCAATGGTGGCCCCATTCATCCATCTGGAATTAACTGCCTTATCACTGCAGAGGTTCCTCCTTGGAGAAGGAGTTTAAAAAGCATCTAAACTGCTACCTTTTTATGCAGGCTTTCAGCACTGAGTTATTTATAAGCAGTACATCTGTAAGACTTAATTATTTATTTATTGTGTTTATAAAGTGTTGTATGTTTCCCTTTTTGTGAAGTGCCCTCAGCCCCTGTATAGGGTGCTATATAAATAATGTTGACTTTCCCTGTCTTTTCACAAGCTTCTTAAAACAGACTTTCCTTTAAATCTGGGGAAGCTTTACAAAAGAGACAGGCTACAGCACCCGCTTTGGTAAGGGACCCATTTCAGAGACTGGTAATCCTGGCTGCAATCTTACTCCTACAGTTGCAAACACAGATTGTATTGTGGACTGAAGTACAAGAAGCCCCCCAACCCCAATAAATAGCCAGTCAAGGGCTATTCCTTCTGTAGACTGAGGAGGAGTTGCAGACATCTAGTGAGGTTCTGCCACTGCAGAACCAGTTGTTGCCATGAATGTTGGGATCGGGAGAATGTCTTACCTTTATGCAGGCTGAAGAGGTGCTGCACTTACTCAGCAGAGTGCTGCCATCATAAAACCAGTTTTTGCCAAGACAATCGGGACCAAGAGCAGTTCTAGACCTTACGCAAGCTGAAGAGTGGCAATACTGACCCAGAGGTGTGCTGCCATTGCTGCACCAGTTGTGACCAAGGATGTCAGGTCAAGAGGAGGTTGCCACAGGATGCCAGAAGAATCCAGTGGTTCACGTATAACTAAGTCTGCTTTACTGAATGAATGTTTCTGTTGTCCTAGATTCTGCTCTGCTAAGCCTGATCCACAGTCCTGATGTGGTGATTCCTGCAACTTCTATTATTCACCCTGAAACATTGGTGACTTTATTCCTTTCTTTATACATGGTTTTTTGTTGTTTTTTTGGGGGGACTCTTGACAATCTAACTGCAAGACATTTCAGACATTGCCAGATGACTGAGTCAAGACAATGGGGCAGGGTATCTCAGGGGAATTATTTATGGCAACTAAACATTACTCAGTTTACAGATTATTTAGTTAACATAGCAGGGGTGGATTCTAGCCAGTGGGTCTAGGAAAGTGGGGGGAATTACATTAAATGTTTAGACTTAATTCTGTTTTTAGACACTGCAGTCAGACTGTAAAAGAAACTATGGAACCTAGCCTAGTTGGCTGGGAATTTTTTTTTTATTTTCTTTATTTATAATTTAAAGGTTACAACAACAAAGAACATCCCAACCAGAACAAGAACAACAAAACAAACAGAGCTTACTAAGTCACTGCTGATGTGCATTGTCGACTAACCCTTATTTCATACAGTGCTCTGCATTGCGTTACTTAGTAGAGCATTTACTGTTACATTTTTCCTGAGTCTTCATCTTGTCTGTGCATTTTTGTGACCCAGCCTGTCTGTTACTAAAAAGGTGTGAGCCTGAATAGTCTTACAGAGGAAGCCTCCCCGGAGGAGATGCTTGCATGTTACAATAGGATGCAATAATATCAGCTTTGTTTCAGAGTACTTACTCAAAGAGCTCAAGAAGGCACTCTGAGGTTGGCCCAGTGGTGCTGAGGGGTGAGGCACCACACCGGTGACCTGGGTTCGAGAACGGATTTTGGGTCATTTGGGGGTCGGCCGAGGGATGAAGGACTGAGCATCCAGAGGACTGCTCTCCTTCCTTGCGGTGGGGGGATTTGCACTGTGCGCTGTCAACTGGCACCCAAGGGTGGCTGGGGGTCAGCACAGGCATGCAGCCACATAGAGGGGTTGGCCCACATCCTGGGCAAATGGATGCCTCCATGGAGGTGGAGACAGCCTCCTTGCCCATTGCATGGACATGGGTGTGGGATAAAAATGGTGGAAAATCTGGGACTCGACAGGACCCGTGATGACCCAATAGCTCTGGTAAGTCCACCCCCGATACCAGATTTGACGTACCTGGGAGGGGAAGCACACCAGCACACCTCATCCTGGCCCTGCTATGGAGGAGGAATCCACAGGGGAATTCTGGGGGATGGATGAATGGGACAATCATGGGCTGGAGGATGTACCCCTCCAAGGGAGGGGCCATAGCACCTATCAGGTCTGCGGCAATGAGGAGAAACTACATATGGAAAAAAAAAGGCACTTAGAACTAAAACAGATACCATAAATATTTATGTAAAAGAGAATAAAAATGTATAATGGCAGTAAGGCCCATATACTCAGGCCTTTCTAGGAGGATCATACCGGACGGAAGGCATAAAGCCCTCAGCTACTCGTCAGTCCTGCCTACTTAGCATTATCCTCCTAGAAAGGCCCTATTCTCAGGATTTATTGTTTAATTTAAGGTACTGTTTCAAAACTCCTCACTCATGCTGTATATTTTGTAAACTAGAGAAAGACAGCTTGGTTGCCATGAGTCTAAGGCCAAAGGGTTTTGAATAAAGTTATTGTGCAAGTTTGTTCATTTTCTGGCACTGCCATCACCATGTATCGATTAGTTCATCCTGCAAGCCTGCTCTCTCCCCCTTGACTCACTGGTTTAATCTGTACCCTACGATATATTCACACAGCTAGACATTAGTGTTACAGATAATTTTACCTATAATGTCCCATCCATTATGAAACAATCCCTAATATCCCATAAAATTAAAGGTATCCTATTTGCACCACATCTTCAAACATGAGTAAAACCTTCTTGTCTATCTCTTTCTACAGTATTTAGTCCTCAATAAAGCATGTAAGTAGTATTCACAAGAACACTACTCTAAGGTCCAATTACTAAGTACACTACCTAGTTCTGTAAGCATGTTCGGCAAGAATTCAAGCTAACTCCTCCAATATTATTTGTTCCAGCATTGACTCAATCTAGCTCCTCTCTATCCCACTACAACTTATTCACCAGTGATGTGATTTTTGACTTAGGCATTCTCTGTTGGACAACAGACCCCTATACAGTCTAAAAGTTATGACTGGGAATCCCTCTTTGCTGTACTGCCATTAACAATATGGTTAAACATAAAAACGTTTCAAGAATATACAGAATTCAGCTTGTGAAATTTCTGACCGGAAGGAACCATCACCACTTTGTATATACAAATTGAAAGTCTAACCTAAGAAGAAGAACATTATTTTATTACTCATATCTGGACAGATTATATAGGAAAGGTTCTCTACCAACATATCTAATCAAGAATATTTTCAATGTACAAAAGCAACCAGGTTAGAAGAAAATGCAGTAATACAAAGATATTGTATATAAAAGAACAGAGTTAGAGAAAATAGCTATTCATACAAATGTGTAATATCTTCATAGAAACAGGAGAAAGCAATTATAGCAGTAGAAGCTTAGACAGCCCACCAAGGCTTGCCCCTTTTGCTAAACCAAAGCCATTTTCTTTGCACACTTAAGATATATAGATAACAACAGTTCCCTCCAGGGGTGGAGAAAATGAGGAGGGACCTGGGGGAGCTTGAAAAATGGTCTGCAGAGCAGCAACTGAGGTTTAATTCACAAAAATTCCAAAATTATGCACCTGGGACACAGTAACCCTGGTGAGAGCTACAGGATTTGGGGGGGGGGGGAGTTGCTGACAGTCACCAAAGAGGAAAGAGACCTGAGGGTTACTATTTCACATGATCTGAAAATGTAAAAGCCAGAGTACAAAGGCAGCAGGGAAGGGCCAGTTGCATGCTGGGGTGTATATTGTAGCAAGGGGTATGACCAGCAGAAGGCTTGAGGTAGTGATGCCATTATACAAAACCCTAGTCAGGCCTCACATAGAGTACTATGTGCAGTTCTGGAGGCTGCACCTTAGAAAGGACATTAACAGGCTGAAGGCGATCCAGAGAAGGGCAACTAAGATGGTACAGGGTTTGCACCACAAGACTTATGCTGAGAGATTAAGGGACCTCAATATGTACTCACTGGAGGAGAGGAGGAAGAGAGGGGACATAATAGAAACATTCAAGCACCTCAGGGGCATAAACAGGGTGTGGGGGGGGGGAGCTTCCAATACAGGAGGAGTACAAGAACTAGGGGGCATGACATGAAACTGGAAGGTAGCAGGTTAAGAGGGAATGTGAGGAGGTTTTTCTTCACAGAGAAGGTGGTAGATGCATGGAATGGTATGCCACAGGAGGTGGTGGGGAGTGAGCACTGTGGTTGGATTTAAACATGCATGGAACAGGCTTGGGGAACCAGAGAGGTTAAGTGGGGGGAGGGTCAAAAGCTATAATCAAGTACAGGACTTATGGGCAGACTGGATGGGCCTAGCAGTCCTTATCTGCCAACAATTTCTATATTTCAATGTTTCTCCAGTTTCATAAATATTTCAAGTTACAAACTAAATGTTGACTGACTGTATTATATGTGAAGTGAGGCAGTATAGCGCAGTGGTCTAAGGCTCTGAGCTGCAAATCTGGTGACATCCAGCAGACCAGACCTGGGTTTGAATCCCACAGCTTCCACTTGCATACTGTGTGACCCTGAGCAAGTCACTTAACCTCCTTGTGCTCCCAGGTCGCTCCTGTAAAAAAGCTTTCAGCTTAGTGTGCTATACCTGGTTAAACAACTAAATAAAAAAAAAATATATACCATTTGTGCATTCTATACAGTATGTCTTAATTTATGTGAAGCGTGATTACAATTTGCTTATCTCTATAAATCCAATTCATGAGTCACTTGAAAATGGCGAGGTACTCCAATGTCCCTTCCTCAGAAAATAAATGGTAAATCACCAGTTGTGTTGCATAGCACATCCAGGTAGTAAAGATATTGTACATTTCCTCCCCAGAACATTTGAAGACTGATTGAAACATCTCCTCCCAGTTGTTCAGCACTAAGGTTTGTTACTAAATTTACTATTACAACTCCATACTACCATGGTACCTCAATGGTAAAATTAAACCTGAAAATAAAGTACTGTATAAAATTGTTGAAACTAAAAGTTAAAAACCCCAAACAATCTGGCAGCACCCAATTCCCCCCAGTCATATGCCTCCCATCTGGAATACTTAACCATGATGGTATTTGAAGCATGCTACAGCACTGCCCAAAATAGTTGTGTCCCAGCACCTCACACCTGCCCCTCCTCACTAGGAAGAAAACCTAAAAACTGAAGCAATACATCAGAGCCTCCAGGGGTCTTGATTTAATGCTATTCCTACAGTCCAGCAATGTCCACCCCAAGCCAAGCCCTGCTGGTAGCTCTGGGCCTGGCACTCGCAACCAAGGGCTACTCAACATAGTCTCCCTAAATATTGGCAGTCTATTACCTAAATCTCCCCATTTTGAAGCCTGGGTCATATTAGCACAGCCAGGCATTATACGCCTAACTGAAATATGGCTTACTCCACACAGACCAAATGCGTTGTCTCATTGCTAGGCTTCAATATCTTCTGGGGAGACAGAATAAGTAAGCAGGGTGGGGGCTGCCTCATCTACCTCAGATCAGACCTGCAAGCCTCCAAAAGTGCGATTAAGGGCCTGACCAGGGACTGTGAATACCTAGCTTTGAAGCTATTGATCGGGAGTATGCACAAATCTCTTTTCATCCTGTCTGTTTATATCCCACTTGGTAAATAGCTTCAGAGCAGAGGTTGATCTTAACATTGTTTTACTAGCCCAAACCCTAGTGCAAATTGACCAGGGCTAGTGCAGATAACTCTCTACTTGACCGTTTTGACTAGTGCAGATTTTCATGGCTATTAATGAAGTTTAAGAAGTCTCTACTTTAGCAGGCTCTAGTGCTCATGCTAATCTCTCTCAGTGTTCCAGATGGCCTAATGTGATTAACAGCTCATGAAGAACTGCAATTATCTGGCAGTTCAAGAGAGGGATTCCACAAAAGACTCATTGTGAGTCATTATGAATCCACTGTTAGGACTTTCTGCTAGTGTCCAGGGTGTGATCAAGGGTAGAGCGTTGTTATGTCACCAGTTTCCAGTTTTCTGAATGTGTCTCTGTCTAACAATTTGTCCCATATTATTAAGATCAGTGCCCCTCATTTCCCTACATTTTGAGTGTTTGTATACAATGTTTCAGTGACAAAATGCAAGGAGGTATACAGGATCAAGTGCAGTATGCAGTTGGTAGGTTTTATCCTAGCCTCACCATAACTTCCCTCTTCCCTCCATAGCTGTTGACTATGTTCTTTCCATGGACACCACTGCAGACCAGACTCTGAAATGACCATCCACAGATCCATAGCTGCCATTACTGCCAAGTGTAGGGGTTCCCCAGCTCTTCTAAATGGACCATGCCTGCCATCACCATCCATACAGTCCCACCCTTATCCCACCCAGCATTTCCTTTTATCCTAAAAACAAAGCTTCAGATCAAGTATGGTACAAAAATAAACCTTAATAAAATACATAATTTGAGAGCTTGAAATAGGCATTCCTGGGGTACATAGATCATTCTATATAGAAATAGAGGTAGTATCGCATTATGCATGTGTACTGTTTCCCCTTGGCTAATGAAAGGACAATGTTAAAGAAAAAATTGTTATTGTTGGGCAGAGCATATTAAAATCAATGCTTTTAAAAATAAAAATATCATAGTTTTCTATTTTCCAAGCCCCTTAGGATTGTGTAACCCCCACTCCAAAGAAATCTTAGATGTGCACCTGGCTCAGTTGAGACTGTACAAAAATTTCCAGAAGTCCAGGTCTCCAGTTGACTATAGGGTGGGGGCCGAGAGTGTCTTTCTCTGCCTGACTCTGTTCACTGCCCTGTGGGTGGTGAAGACAGTGGGGTGAGGTGCATGATGACATCAACTATTGTGTGTGCAGAACTAGGACTGCTTGATTGAACATTTGCCGTTGTGATATCGTCTGTTTGGTGGTGGGGGGGCAGAAAGAGGGGAAGGCTAACTGTGTGATGGCATTGTAGTCTTTGTTTCCTGTATAAGTGATCAAAATGTACCATTATAAATAATTAAGGGCTAGTGCACCCATCTGCGGGCTAGTGCAATTTAGAATCGACTTGCCCTGCTGGCTAGTGCAAAAAAAGGTTAAGGTTGACCCCTGTTTCAGAGTAAAGAGTCCCTCACTCATTACTTCCAACACCACAAGCAGAACCAAGAATGCATTACCACCAGTGACTTTAACATCAACTGGAATGCTAAGTCAAGTACAGGTCTTAGGGATAAGATGCCCAGTCTGTTCCTTACACAAACGGTCACTGAACACACTGGGACCAATTACAAAACAGGCACAACACTACTAGACTGGGTACTGGTCACACACCAGAGTTAACATTATCACAGTTCTACCAGATACACCTAAGTGACCATTCCCCAGAACAATGTCTATGTGCAATTAACTAGCCCAGGTCCTAAACAAAAAAAGAACAAATCAGGTAGCAGCATTTTTCCTACCCATTTTATAAATTTCACTAAGGCACAACTTTGGAAAATGCCTGTACAATATGTTCACTCAGGAAAGTCTGGGAAAGTGGATGCATACTCTGGTGGTGCCAGTACAAAATAGAAATATTCACTGTGGCCCAACAGTGCCAATTACCTTTATGTGCACTCCGGAAATTCTGTGAGGCTGAAAGCTATTTTTTATGTTTGTTTGTGCAAATATGCAAAGCGAAAGATATTGGTACTGTGGAGTAGGGAGCTGTGCAGGTGTTTACTATATAAACCAATGGATATTGAAATGCAGGGGGCTTGCCTGTCAAAAGCCAATGTTGAGAAGGCTGATAACAATGTTCAGGTGGCTGATGGATGTAAGCTTCTTGTAGTTCAAAGGATAAAGCCCCACCAATCTAATTGGTTTTCTGTCCTTTAGCCAGATGGCAGACATCATCACTGTGTGTGCACTAAAAAGCACTAAACAGAGTTGGGGAAAAGCATCATGCAGAATGCAAATATACTTCCAATATGTTAACAGCATGTCAATAATGAACACAACCAGCAGCACAAGTTGATTTAAACTAAATATTGTTTCTGCTCCCTTTAAAACTCCCCTGATACCAGTTGGATAATTTTGAAAAATGTGAGAGTTAGACACAATTCAGTTTACAGTTCATATATTTTTGCAAGCCTGTTTTTTCATATGGACTTTATCCACCTGTCCCTCCCCATCAGCCCCCTTCTGCTGTTGAACCTCAGCCCCTTTACTCCAACTCCCAGACTTACCCCATCTACTTCTTAACTCCCTGTGTAAGTGGGCGCCATGGATGGTGGTGGTGTGGTGCCATCAGGATTGCATCATCATCCTGCAGATAGGTGTTCCTCCTACCCATTACTCTTCTTGAGTCAGAGCTGATGGTGTGCAATGAAATACATGCAAGCCATGAAGATGATGCACACTTTCAATGCCTGCCTAAGTGTGCAATGGCATACATGCAGACCATGAAGACGGTGCACACTTTCAATACCTGCCTAAGGCTTTCAATTCTCTTGACCACTGATGTGCCACATGCCCTCCAATAGGTGGCAGTCATTAGCCAAGCAGTGGTATTCAATGGCTGCATACCCCAAAGGAACAGATCTGTCGATGGACGTTAAATCCTTCTACAACTGCCAGCCCCTGAGTGACCTTTGTTCATTCTCAAACCCAGGTCAGTGGTGTAACATGAGGTGAGCTATCCAGTGCCTTAGCCCTCCACTCCACTAGCCTGACAACAAGTTTACTGTAGCTCAGATTTCCTTAGACAATACTGTTTCTGGCCCTGAGAGGGGTTTAACTTGCAACCCACTGTTTTACAGTTCTGTACTTTTACACTCTGTACCATTCAGCCAGAACTATGTTTTTGCAATTCCTTCCCATTTTTCTTTATTACTGAGGAAAATTACAAAAAAACAATATTACAGTCCCTAGGACTTCATTAGCTTTGGCTGCTTGTCTGTAGATGACAGCATAGTACTCTGTTTACGACATCATAATTTATCTGTTCAGGGTGTGTCTCCTCTCACTATCTCTGTACAAGGTCTTTATGGAACTACTTGAAAGATTCCTCTGCCTGCAGTTGCCTGGGGTGACTGAGAACTTCCTTTAATTCACTGACTTGTGGGCATGCGTGTAACCCCAAGTGGCGCTATCCTATGGGCTACTACCTCTGCCTGCGTGGCTAGGTACAGGTTGAGGGGCTTGAGCTCATTAAATGGGTGCCTCCACCCAGAGGAATGGTTTTGGGGTAGTATAACTGCTGTGAGTATAGCCCTCCGGGATGCTATAACCCCCCCAACAACCCTTCTAGTGGCTTACACAGACTTGCAAAATAACTTTCTCATATAACAGATGACAGTAATACTGAACCCACAGTTCTTGCACTTACCACCAGGACTGGATCAGCTGCAGTGCCCTGGAGACCCCCTGTAAAATAAGACCTGTAATGCAACAGTTAAATGGCAGTACAATATCCCCTCCAGGAAGGTACACACTAGCCAGGATAAATGCAGAAAGAACAAAATGATTTATTCAGTGGAAAGTACACTGGGGTGGGGCATAAATTTAGCAGATGATAGATCTGATTAAGTCAGGCTGAACATGCATGCACAATGAGTCCCTTGTATGCAGTCACAAACCCTGGGTACCCAGTTGTTAAGCAGGCTAGTCTGAAGTGATGCCCAGGGTAGGCCGGCATTCCAGCTGTTGGGGCCCTTAGGGAAGAAAACAATTACATGCACATCAACCCAAAATTTGTAGTACGAAGCCGGGTGGCTCAGTTCATTATGATAAACCCAAACAAGTAAATCAGGTGACACACAATTGCAGCTCTGTTGCAGAGAGGTACCCATAGAAACATAGAAACAAAGAATTTGACGGCAGATAAGGACTGCTTGGCCCACCCAGTCTGCCCATTTCCCTACCTACTGGATAAGCTGCAGATCCTAGTTAACCAGCAGCCTACTTCTTTCTACCCCCACCCCCCAGAATTGCCTTATGACTATCCCATGCATGCTTGAATTCCACCACTGATTTTGACTCCACAACCTCCTCCGGAAGGCCATTCCATGCATCCACAACCCTCTCTGTGAAAAAATACTCCTTAAATTACCTCTGAGCCCCCTCTATCTTCAAATTGTGCCTCTTGTTCTTGCACACCTCTTTTTTGAAAGATGCTACCCTCTTGGACTTTGTTGATTCCCTGAGGTACTTGAAAGTTTCTATCATGTCCCCTCTCCCTCCTTTCCTCGAGGCTATACATATTAAGCTCCTTAAGTCTCTCTTCATATGTCTTCCGGTGCAGACCCTGCACCATTTTAGTTGCCCTCCTCTGGACAGCTTCCATCCTGTCTATGTCTTTGCGGAGATTGGGTCTCCAGAACTGCACACAGTACTCCAGATGGGGTCTCACCAGATGTCTGTACAGAGGGATAATAACTTCCTGTTTTCTACTGGTGATGCCTCTCCCTATGCATCCCAGTATCCCCCCAGCCCTCCTTGCTGCCCTCTCACATTGCTTGCCCACCTTTAGGTCATCTGATATGACTACCCCCAGGTCCCTTTCCATTTTTGTTGTTGTTAGTATCTCACCCCCCATTGTGTACTCTTCCCCTGGGTTTTTGTTTCCCAGGTGCATTACCTTGCACTTCTTAGCATTGAATCTAAGCTGCCATACATTTGACCATTCCTCTAACCTTGCCAAGTCCCTTCTCATCCTTTCCACCCCACCCTGTGCATCAACTCTGTTGCAGATCTTAGTGTCATCTGCAAAGAGACATACTTTCCTTCAGTCCTTCTGCAATGCAAACATAAAGACATTGAAGAGGACTGGTCTAACTCTGAACCCTCGCGGTACCCGCTGGTAACCCTCCTTTCTTCTGAGTGGACTCCATTTACTTTACTCTCTGTGTCCTATTCTCCAGCCAATTCTTTACCCAGGCTGTCATCTTGGGACCCACTCCCAGGCTGGCTAACTTATATATTAATCTTTGTGTGGGACTGTGTCAAATGCCTTGCTAAAGTCTAGGTAGGCCATGTCCACAGCCCCTCCCTGATCTACTACTTTGGTCACCCAGTCAAAGAAATCTATCAGATTGGTCTGGCATGACCTTCCGCTGTGAATCCATGCTGCCTAGGGTCTTGTGCCCTCTGGCCTCTAGATACCGACAATTCTTTTCCTTTAGAAGTGATTCCATCATTTTCCTATCACTGAGGTTAAACTAACAGGTCTATAGTTTCCTGCTTCTGCCTTGCTCCCACTTTTATGAAGGGAATCACATCTGCCTCCTCCAGTCCTCGGGTACCACCCCATCCTCCCATGATTTGTTAAAGAGGGTAGTCAGTGGTGTCACTAGTTCTACCCTTAGTTCTTTTAGAATTCTGGGATGAATCCATCAGGCCCCATTGCTTTGTCCACCTTCAGTTTTAAGAGTTCTTTCAGAACCCTTTCTTCTGTAAATGGGCTGGTATCAACTTCTGTATCCAGAGTGTTACTACTGTTTGTTTTATGTACCTCCCCTCTTCCTTTGTAAATACTGAGCAAAATATTTGTTTAGTATCTCTGCCTTTCACATTCTCCTCTGCCCACCCTCCTCCCCTTTATTAAGCCTCACTATCCCTCCTTGGACTTCCTTTGCACCCTGATGTACCTATAAAAGGTTTTATTCCCTTCTTAACTGAGTTGGCTATCTTTTCCTCAGTTTGGGCCTTTGCTGTTCTGACTGCCTTCCCAGCCTCCTTTGCTTTTAACTGATACAGTTCTCTGTCCTGCTCCTGCTGCGATTCCTTGTACTTCCTGAATGCTTTCTTTTCTCTTGAACCTTCACTGCCACTTCCTTTGAGAACCATAGTGGTTTCTTACATCGCCTTGTTTTGTTTATTTGCTTCACACAAAGGCTCAGTACTCTGTGATGGCAGTTTTTATTATTCCCCATTGTTCTTCCACCCCTCCTTCCTGCCCATTTGCTAGTGCATTCCTTAGGCACTCACCCATTTTGGCAAAGTCAGCCCTCCTAAAAGTCCACAGTACTTTTGTCTTTGTATGGCTTGACTCTATTGCTGTGTTTATTGTGAACCATACTGTTCGTGGTCGCTAGTTCCCAGATGGCTACCCACTTTGACATCTGTGATCCTCTCTCCATCTCCATTTGAGAGTATCAAGTCTAATATTGCTCCCTCTCGAGTGGGCTCCAGTACTAGTTGTCTAAGGCATGCCCCCTGTAGGGCATCTAGAATAACTACACTCTTCGAAGTGGCAGCTGCAACTGCGCTCCAGTTAACATCTGGCATATTCAGATCACCCATCAGCAATATCTCCCCTTTTTCTGCCATTCTAAGTATACTTTCTATCATTTCCTTGTCCATTTCCTCCCCTGAGAAGGGGGTCTGTATACAACCCCTGTGCGGATTGTGGTGCCATTGCCTGTCTCCAAATTTACCCACAGTGCTTCTTCTCCTCCCTGTTTACCCTTTTGTTCTGTTGCTTTTATTCCTTCCCTTATGTAAAGAACTACTCCTCCCTCTTTACCCTCCTGTCCCTCCTGTAGATAGTGTATCCTGGTATGTTTACGTCCCAGTCATGGTTTTGTGTGTACCATGTTTCTGTGACTGCCACGATATCCAGATGTTCCTCCTCCATCAAGGCCACTAATTCAGGAAGCTTGTTACCTAGACTACGGGCATTGGTACTCATTGCTCTCCATTTTTTGATGGCCTTACCTTCTGTTGCAGCATCCCCCACTGACCGTTCTACCTTGGTCTTTTTCTCATTTAGTACCCTGTTTTGTAGGGAGAGGCTGGGATTTTTCTGCTGCTTGTCAGTGCCTCCCCCATTGACTAGTTTAAAAGCTTGCCAATGAAGCATTTAAACCGATTGCTCAAAAGACTTGTTCCTTCCTGGACAGATGCAGACCATCCTGTAGTATAGGCTGGTGTCCCTCCAGGTGGAACCCCAGTCCCCAATGAAGTTAAACCCTGTGTTCGCATCATTTTTCAACCATTCATTAAACTGCATGGTGCCAATTACCTCGCCTCCCCATGCCTTTGACAGGCAGCACCTCTGAGAAGGATACTGTGTTTGCTACTTGTCTTAGGCCCCTCCCCAACTCTGCAATGTCCTCCTGCACTGCTCTAACCTCATGATGAGCCAAGTCATTTTTCCCTAGGTGGACAATTACGTCCAGCTCAGAATCCCTTGCAGCTGTTGTTGTGATCCTGAGGATGCGCTTCCTGTCCCTCCAAGCCATGGCACCAGGCAGGCACCTTACTTCAGATTTCCCAGCTCCTCCCAGTTCTATCTCCCTAATACCCTGTTTAGTACTCATGCTACCCAGACCAAGAGGCAGGGCTGACAAGATGAAGACCTCTGGATGGTGTTCTGGTTTGCCAGGGAAGCAGGGCCCACACAACTCACCGAGGTGGTCGCTACCTATTCAATGGTGTTGAGCAGGAAGCCGAATCCCCAAGCAGGTCTTTCATCAGAAATGTCTCTGCGATGGGAGTGGCAGTCTAGGCCGAGAAGGTAGGGCCCAGACCAGAGCAGCCAGTTCAGATTTAGTCCATACGAGTGATGGAACAGTTTCCAGCCAGCATAACACACTTGGAGGTGGGGAACCAAATTGCGACCCACACAGCACATTCGGCACACTTACAAGCAACATAACTCTTGGTCACAGTTCAGATAACGTCCAGTTGCAATTCAGCAGAAGCTCTGCATAAACCTCTCAATCTTTGACTCACTTCATTACCTGGCAGGCCTATCACTTCTGGAACAAGTCTTCGGTCCAAATTCAGGCAATGATCACTCACTTTCTCTTCAGGCTTCAGGTCTCAACAAGACTATTGGATCTAAGTCAGATTTTTACTCTCTCAGACTTCTTCACATTGGAAGATGGTGACAGGCAGGCCAAGCACAGCCTTCCTGCCGATTCCCTAATACACAGGAGCAGCTGCTCAAATGGCTCAAGCTGTTCACTTTCCTCACTCCAACTCTTGACTGACTCACTGCTGCAGGCTGCTCTGGGCTCTCCTAGTGGTCCAAAAGGTTTTGTTGGCTGATGAATCTGTCTGTCACAGAAAGGGCTCCCCCTCCAGGTCCATTTAGGCACCAAACCTTAAAAACTACAATTCCTACAGCAATTCAGTCCCACAAGTCCTCTGGGGACAGTCTCTACTTTAGGTCCCCCGAGGTTCCGATTGGCCCAACTCTGGCAGTCTAGAACCAAAATGGTGGCTTCTATGCAAAAGTTCAAACTGCAATGGAAGGCAGGTTAGACAAACGCCTATATTATTGTTATTAAACCAGATAAACAGCAAATAATCACAGTTCCTAAGAGGGCTCCCTCTGCACATATAGCGACTGCAGAATGGAACAGAAATACCACTTGCCTGGCAGGTCATGAGCTTTAAACTATTCGGACCTAGACCAGACTCATTTCTAACACAACATAATGACTCTCTTAAAGAGACAGGCATGGAGGCTTTACTATAGCGCTCTCATGCAGACAATCAAAAACTACTGCAGACATAAGATACCATCCTGACACTGCGCATTAAGCAAGCCCAGGAAGACATTATAAGAACCATTATTTGTAGGGCAGTTACATAAGTGGTTCCTCCTGGGTTTTCCCTGTTGGCAATGCTGTGCCTCTCATTCTATGTGCATTTTGCTCTTTATCTTAGGTCTTGTGCTAGTACTGGACCAAACTGTTATATTGCCTTTTCTAACTGTGCTGATACATATTATGTACCTTGATCTTGCTTCCTTTGTATTACTATTATTTTGTTTATGTTGCACTTATAATATGTACCTTGATATTGCTTCTTTGTATTCTTGTAATTTTTTTCCAATGTACTGTAACTCATCTGTTTGTATTACCCTATTGTAACCTCCCAGGCTGTACCTAAAAATAGGCATTTACTTGTCTTGTGTGCTTACCTGGTCAATAAAAACTAATAATAATAAGTTCCACAACAATGCGAGTGCAAAAGTAGACAAACAGGGCAGAGATGCAGTTTCCATGCAACCTTCCTTAGTAATAAACAAATAAGGGTGACAATTACAAAACAAAATGTGAAATATATATTGAATAAAGTACGGGGTGGTGTGTTTAACGAGTTTACACACACCAGAGGGGTTAGATGCTACATAAACCCCGAGAGCGATGCTCGAGGGGTTTGTGCAAAGCATCTAACTTCGAGGGTGTGTAAACTTCAAGTTTAAACACACTACCCCATATTTTATTTTATATAATTGCTGGGTCTCCCCCTTTTGGCCACAGTAATTATATAAAATATCAGCAGTTTCGATGCGGCTACGAGTACGCTTCAATTTATTTTACCACCAGTCGGATTTTGATTTTCGACGGCTTCTCGTATTTAAAAAAATTGTTCACAATCCCCCATCTGTAACACTAGTTCTGATTTTGTTTTTTTTATAAATTTACTCACCGCCGTGTTTCTTTGGCGGCTCCATTGTGAGTTAGAAGGCAGCGCGAGCCAGGAAAGGAGACACTGCTGTAGGTACATGCGCAGAGGGAGGAGAACTGAGTGCGTGTTTGCCGTTATAAACGCTCCTTTATAACAGCAAATTATGCCACGGTCTCTCAATGGGAAAAGGGGAGACCCATTAATTATAAGCTACATTATGTCTGGATATTATGTTTTTCAGAGTTGTCCCAACAATATCAGGGGCTCTTTAGACACCTGTTACACTGCTGGCAAACATTCAGCTCTGACAAATGCTTGTTTAAATTAACCAGTAATGCACAATATGGTGGTGCTGCTGTAGACAGACATTTACTGAGGCCCACCAGTGAAAACACAGGTGCAGTATGTTCACTCCGGAAATTCTGGGAGACTGAAAACTGCTTTTTAAAGCACTACACTGAGCTGCACAATCAGGTGGTGCCCCTACAAGTAAAAATATTTACTAATACTTGTGGTGGCAAACACCTGTATGTTCACTCTGGAAATCTGGAAGACTACACATTGTTTCTAAACATTACACTGTTGCAAAATCAAAAGTGGTGCCACTATGTTTTCATGACTTTTTGCAGTAAGCAAAGAATAGCAAGGATCCAGCAGAGTTTATTTTCAGGACACGTGATTGTGCTCCTTTTGAAGTTGCACACCACTTAAAGTATTTCAGTGTGTGGTTAGATTAAACCTTTCCATTCTTCTCTCACATCAGTGGCATTTATAAACAACTTCACCCTAAGATTGTTGCACTTCACCACAACAAATACAACCTCCTACTTGTGGTCAACCTCTACCTCACTTTTGTAAAGATCCTGCTGGTGTTTAACAATATGGATGTAGTATACAGTAAGGCCTCCAAAACCAGACCAGACTGGCCCCCCATCTACTATTTCAGTCACTTTGTTTTAAATTTCCCTCTTCTTACTCTTCACTGCTTCCTCTGTTCTGAACTTTACCTTGCATATCTGGATGCCTGTTGCCTTTCACTGCTACTTATTTCTGGCTGAATACTGGCTCACATCCTCCCATACAGACAATTGGTCATACCACATCTGGAATACTTTGTTCAGTTCTGGAGACCGCAACTCTAGAAGGACATTGACAGAATGGAGGTGATCCAGAGAAAGGTAACAAAAATGGTGAAAGGAATGCACCAAGAAACATATGAGGAAGGACTGAAATATCTCAATATGTATACCCTGGAGGAAAGGACAGAGATGGGGAATATGATAGAGATAGTCAAGTACCTCAGGGGAATCAACAAGGTCCAGGAGGGAAGTATGTTTCAAAAAAAGAGAAGTGCAAGAACAAGGACTCAAAATATGAGATGGGGGAAGGGACTCAGGGGTAATGTGAGGAAGTATTTTTTCACAGTTAGGGTGGTGGATGCATGGACCAGCCTCCCAGCAGAGGTCATTTAGGCTGAAATGATTGGTGAGCTCAAGAATGCATGGGATAGACAGAAAGCAACCCTAGTGATAGGAAAGAGAGGGTAAGCTGCTGGTCATTTAGGATCTGGTTTAAGTAGGTAGGGAAAAGGGCAGACTAGGTAGGCCAGGCGGTCCTTATCTGCTGTCAAAATCTATGTTTCTATGTCTCTCCCTCCTTACCTCTCTTCAGTCCTATGCCCTTCCATCCTTTTCTGCTACTCCCTCACTCTGATGCTTGCTCTATTTACATCCTCCACATCCCTCGCTGCACATCTCCTGCTGGCCAATCTATCTTTTCTATACATCTCCCTACTCTCTGGAATGCCATCCCTCTCCTTTCTAGACTCTCAGACAATCATCCTCCCCCCACATTCTCTCTCTCTCTCTCCCCCTCCATCTGAAACTGCAGCTGCTGTCACACTTCTCTCATCCTTACTCTTGTGCCTGTCTTCCCTTGCTCTTCTCTCATCTTAAGCCACTTTTACATAGCGCTTACTTGTGCCACTCATTTTTGCTGCAGTCCTGTTTCATTCCACCCACTGCGCTCTGATGCTGCTTCCACACACACCGCCCATTTCGGAAGCTTGGATCTTCTGGTGTTTCAGCAGTGCTTCCTGCCTTCTGGGGTCTCTAGGTCTCAGGGCAAATCATCAGCACTTCAGGCAACCATTCTGCCTTGTTAACAGTAAAAAAAAAAAAAAAAAGAAACTTCAATGCAGAATTCATTTGGGGAGGCATTTTCCTAACGAATTCTGCTGGAAACATTACAAAAATCATCCAAAGTTATGCGCAAAAACCAAGTGACATGCCTTTGAATTACCACATCTCAACAGGATGATTTTTGTAAATGTTTTCAACAGAATTCATTAGGGTGAATCCTCCTTAAATGAATCCTGTATTGAACTGGACATTATTTTTTTATGTTTATAACCCGTGCTGGGTAAGTTACTTTTTCATTACTTTCTATTCATTTTGAAACTTATCTGAAAGTTTCAGTGCATCAACAGAAGGATGGAGAGTACTAGTAATATACCTTACAGTTACAATTACTTATGTCTTTTTATACAAAAAAATACATAACTGTAACTGATTACATTTATTTGAAAGTAACTAGTAACTAGCCTATTACTTTCAAAAAATATAATCTATCATAGTTGTTATTTTTGTATAAAAATAAATAAGTAACTATAATTGTAAGGTGTATTACTTTTTCTAGTACTTCTCCATCCCTGCTAGTGACTGCACAGAGCTTCCTAGAACAAGTTTCCAAATGTAATAGAAAAGTAATAGAAAAAGTAACTTACCCAACACTGTTTATAACGGCTACAGTCAGAGAATTGCAGAATGAGGTGTACCTGTTAGCTACAGTTCACCGATGTGAACGGAAGGGTGATTTTACATGTCAGGGCAGAATGGAACTGAAGCCAGAGAACCCAAGAAAACAAGGAATACATTTCAGGGAAGCGCTCACTTTGGTTGCTGTACGTGAATGCTTGCAGACACTAAAAATGTAACATTGCAGAGCATCTGTATCAGTTATTCTTATACAGACCACTGTGTTTAAAAGTGCCTAATGACTTTTTGCTGTTTCTCAGTCCCTGGATATGGCTTTGAAATATACTGTATATTTGTATATAGTTGCTTTGTTATTACTGTATTATGTGCTTGTATACTCTCCTCACCACTTTCACGTACATAATTGCTACTTTTTATAATCATTGATATCAGTACTACTTTTGGCACTTTAAAACACTGTCATTTTTGAGTTTCCTCCTGCGTGGCAATTCATAATTATTTGGAGTTAGAATAGTATACTTACACTAAAAAAAGTCAGTGTTATAATTAGAATGTATTTCTTTTGCTGTGTAACCATAACAAAACAAAAAAAATCCTGAATGAGCCTGGTCTTCAGGAAGACACAACCTGTGAACTGTGGAGGGCAATGTAACTTCAAGTCACATGTAAGAGATACTGATAAACGCACCAACACATACACTGCTGGCACTAACCAACTATTGTTTTAGTGCAACCTTCACTCCAAATCCCAATTCCTTAACCATTATTCTGCTGAAGACTACTGGTACTGAAAGGAAGCGTGAGTATTACAGGGACCAAAAAACTGCAAAACATCCCAATCAATGGCATAGAATAGAAGTGCACTAAAAATGGTAAACAAATACAGATTAAAAATATTGTTAAAGGGCTATAAAGTTCAAATATTGTTCATTTCCCCAGTTCATATCTAGCTCTAACGTAATGCCCACATTTTCAACAGGTGGACTTCATTTATTATATGTTATGCTCATTTAGCAAGGAGAGGCAGTATAGTGCAGTGGTTTAAGGCTCTGAGCTGCAAATCTGGAGACCTGGGTTTTAATCCCACAGCCCCCACTTGCATACTGTGTGACCCTGAGCAAGTCACTTAACTTCCCTGTGCTCCCAGGTTGCACCTGTAAACAAGCTTTCAGCTTAGTGTGTCTCACCTGGTTAAACAACTGGAAAAAAAAAAAAGAGAATGAGAACTTTTTTCACACTTTTTGGCTGTATTAAAACCCAAAGTGAATATTACTTTTAGTATCTAATGTTAGAATGACTAGATCTGTACAGAAGTTCTAAAAGAGTAAAGTGTGAGCTCGTAGAACTGTGTTGATGGTACCCTAAAGGTTGATCTTGGTATGGCAAGCACTGATGTAGTGCCTTCATTACCACGTTTTACTTTGCTGGAGCCACTTTACAACAACGCCATGACTCTCAGTTCTGTGGGAATACCAGCTATCCTAGACCATGATTTACAGCAAGAAAGATTATGCCAGCTCATTTCTGATAAGCTACATGGTTGTGAACAACAAAGTATTTATTTCTTAAGTGAACATACAAAGTGAGGAAAAATTAAGGACAAGGTAAAGCAATATTTATTTTTAAAGTTGTTTTTTTTTATTATAATTGAAACAGTCTCACACAGATTATTTGGAATTCTATACACATCTTCCAGTTCAAGTGAAAGCTAAAACATCTGCTTGCAGCTACATCAGTTCCGTCTCAACATGTCATGCTTTCACTTTCTGGACAGCTGTATTAAAAATAAGAACCACTGCACAATTTACAATATCATGTCATGTGCCAGATGTAACAATTTTACTGTATTTCACTTGTAAATATAATGCAAAGGTTGCAAAGTTTACAAATGTTGGGTTTTTTTCCCCCAAGAGCTGTGTGTTAACATTTGTGGATAGGAAATTATAACAGTTTTTATTCATTAATTGCATAATGCCAATGATGCTTCACTGCTCATAGGTTCTCTCAATTACTGTGTTGTGTAGGTGAAGATGATAGCTGTTAAGATGGAAAGCTTCTCTCATCATACTTGATAATTATGCACTGATATGGCTGTCCTTCCTCCGTTATGTCTGTCACTTACCAACTTCAGAGGCCAAATCCTTGATTCTGAGACTTGGCTGAAAGCAACACAAGAGCAGTGATTTTCACCTGGGAAATTCTGATGAAACCAAAATACTCTTCAGTGGGCACAGGTTGCAAGGAAGAGAATTACCCTGCTATAGTGGTGCAGTGCAAATCAACAAACTTGACGCAAATGGGATTTGTGACAAGTAAAGGCCCAGCAAGCAGCCGGGAAAACAGCATGGCATAACATTACAATATGTACCTAATGCTGCACTGTAATGATAGAATCAAAAACACTGGCATCCAAGCATGAAGTGTTCCCCCTCATTAATACCTCCAAGTTTCCTGTTTCCTACAGGTCCAATGGACCCTCCCCCCTTTACTCCCACAGAGGTATCAAAAGGGTCCTGGTTTGTAACAGGAGTTGCAAGCATGCTTTAATATGATTAGATCATCAGAATTTCGATGGAAAGTGCCTTCCATTGGGGAGACTGTACTGGGTAAAAAGGAAATCAAAGTAAGTGTGCATAATTATAAAATGTGTAAATATGTGCCACAGTAAAGTGAGAATTATATATGTAAGGCAGTAACTGTTTATATGAATGTGATATTATGTACAATGTCTTTAAAGGGTATTAAAAGAAGTACTGTACACTGGCAGGAAAAACTGAAGAACATGCTTGTGTAGTTGTGCCTTGGGGTAAGCCAGAGAAACAGTGAATCCTTTTACATTTTTAAAACATGAATAAATAAGATATATAAATATATATATATATATATATATATGTATATTTTGTTATTGTGGAGCAGTACTGCCACTATAGTTATGGTTGAGTACACACTTCTATGTTAAAGGTCTCCCTGCCCCCAAGCTCGGTTTTAGTGCCCAAGCCCTCACTTTTAAGGTTACCCCTGACTCAGTCAGGGGCCCGCTTTTTCTCACAGTCTCTTACATACCCCCGAGGGACCAGGAACCAACTGTCCACTCCCTCATTGATTACCTCACCACACTCCCACACAAGGCGGAGCAGCTCATCCTAGGTGACCTTAATGTCAATTGGCTGAATACCAGTGCCCCCCCCCATATCAGGGACTCCTTTGCTGCCCTAGATATGACCCAACTAGTTACCTCACCCACTAGATTTAACCAGTAGGGTGGCTCGATCACCCTCCTAGATGTAATTCTGTCAAACCGCCCCCCAATAAAATCAGGTATATTAATGTACTACCAGACTCTCTTAGTGACCACTCTCCATTCCTTTGTCACTGATCATCCCCCACACGAAAACCAGTGTCCCAGGTCACCTCACACCGGCACTTTTGCCCTGGGGGTCTCAGAAAGCTAAAAACATTCCTAGCCCAGCTTGACTGGTCCCTAGTCCTACTTGCAACTTATATCGACTTTGCCCTAGCCTATTTCTCCAGTGCCTTCATCAAGGCCTGTGACCTTTTCACCCCTCTGACCAGAATCCGTACCAAGAAACACAACGCCCCATGGATCTCCCCATCCATTATCCAAACACTGAAACAAAAAGATAATCTCTGGCATATTGCTGTCAAGACAGGCAAACTGGCTGACAGACAAGCCTATAATGCAGAATGTAACAAGTGCACCTGGGCTATAAGGCAGGCTAAGGCCGAATATTATCAAGCCACCCTTGAATCCACTTGGAGCTCATCCCATGCCTTCTGGGACAATATGAAAGGGCTCAATGGAAAGACCCACTCCCCCCACCATCACTACTCTCCATAGGCAGTACTGCCACTACTGATCCTCCCCGCATAGTTGAGTACCTCAATATGGCTTTCTCAGATCTAAGCTCTGTCCTCCCCAACTACTTTTGTGACCCTATCCCTGCTTTCACCCCACCACCTCAGATTGCCCCCCCTTTCTACCTACATGCCATATCACCCCTTGAAGCCAGGCCTCATCTGCAAAAAGCCTTAGCTAGCAACAATGCCAGCTGTGATCCCCTTGACTCCAGGATTCTCCAATTAGTCCTAGATACTGTACTAGCCCATCTCAGCAACCTTTTAAACCAGTCACTATGTCTTGGTCAATTTCCCACTGCCTGGAAAATTGCAGAAATCACCCCATCCATAGAGTAGAGATAGAACCTCCCTTAACAATTTCAGGCCCATCTCAATTCTCCCCCCTCTCTCCAAAGCACTAGAAAAAATAGTGGCATTCAGCTCTCCGAGTATCTGGCCAAATTCGACCTGCTATGTCTGGAACAACATGGATTCTGCCTTGGACACAGCACCACTACAGCTGTCCTGGAGTTCTCCCAGCACCTCCACTCTGCTCTCAACTCTGGTCATGTTGCGGGTGCAGTGTTCACTGACCTCTCCAAGGCCTTTGACACTGTCTGTCACCCCCTCCTACTTGACTCCCTCCACCAACTTGGCTTCTCCCCTGGCCCACTGGCTTGGTTCATCAGTTACCTCTCTACCAGATCATAGTGCGTGAAGGTAAACGGCACCCTGTCCAATACCCTGCCCGTTCACTTGGGGGTTCCCCAGGGTTCCATCCTGGGCCCCGTTCTGTTCAACCTATTTCTCAACACCCTCCCCAGCTCCTGCTTGGGCAATATGTTACTCTATGCCAATGATGTGGTTCTCCTTGCCTCCCACCCTGATCCTGCATCTCTACAGGAATCCCTGCAGCACACATTCAACCAAGCCGAAAAGTGGTTCCTTGATCACTGGCTGGTCATTAACCTCAAAAAAAACAAATCTATGCTTTTTTTGCATCACCAGAATAAGGCCAAAAATGTCCCCCTCTGCATTCTCCCCAGTAATGCTCACCCTCTCGAGCAGGTGTCGTCCTACAAGTACCTGGGCATCACTTTCAACTCAGCTCTTACATTCCACACCCACATCAATACCCTGTCCTCAGCCATAACCTCTCGGATTGGCCTTCTCTATTGCCACAGAGATTGGCTCCCCCAAACCACCCTCCGACTGGCCATCAACTCCTCTGTCCTGTCCCTAGTGGACTACGGCCTACCTATCTACACTGCGGCTGACAATACCGCCCTCACTAGAATCCAGACCTCGATAAACAAGCCCTACAGGCTCCTGACTAGCGCATCACTCCACACCCATACTTGCCTGCTCTATTCCACTGTCACCTGCTCACCTTGGAGGAGCGCCTGCGCGACCAAACCTGCTTACTTGCCAAAAAATCCCTGCTAGGACTTTCCCCCCAGGGGTCACCACATCCCTGTGGCTTGCATTCCCATCTGTTGCCACCTGTAGCTCAGTTAAGCTCACCTGTCGGGTGCCCTGTACCAAGACCTCCCTACCCCAAAGGTCCTTCCACTACCGCACCCCCACATGGTTCATCTCCCTCCCGCCCTCTGTCACTAAGTCTACCAAAACTGGTCCCTTTAAAGTCACTCTTCATAACCACCTCTTTGGCGCCTGAAGCTGTAGTTGCCCTTAATCAACCTAATGTTGGGGTCTCTCCCTGTTTCTGGCCCATAGCCTTGACAATGTCCATTGGACTGCTTCCCCCCTCCTTTTTTTTTCTTTTCCTCACCCCTGTCCCCCCCCACCCTTCCACATAGGTATTTCCCCAGTATGACCAAGGTTGTGACTTCTTCTATTGTTACACTTTATACGATTGCTATTTACTGCATGTAACTTTATTCTGTAAACCACTGTTATATTGTGTTCTTTTGTTATCTGTAGTGCACCTGTATGTTACCACTGTTGTACATCACACTGTAACCATGTCTACCCTCCCTTCAAAGAGGTGCCTTTGTAAATGAGTCCCTGACTCAAAGGTTGTAAATCCGACTTTCAAAAATAAATAAATTAAAAAGCCAAATTTGTGGACTTTAATAACTTTGGAACCATTCAACGGATGTGCATGAACTTTGGCATGTATAATTTCTACATGCAGGTCTCTTGACTTGGTATATTTTATATAAATCTGTTGGGTGGGTTCTGAGATAGAGTGTTAAAAATTCCCAAATGAATGTGTTTTTTTGCTGTTTCATTCTTCACCTGTATCTCAGAAACTCTTTTAGGCTATGGCCTGAAATTTCCAAGATAGAAAGCCGTTTTTCCTCACAGATGTGCCCTTTGAAGATTTGGTGAAAAAATATTAATCAATTCCAAAGTTATTAAATTTCAAAATGTCCCATTATTTTCTATGGGAAAAGTTAGATGTTCCACATTAAAATACTTTTGTTTTTGCAGGAGCTGTTGTATTTTTGCAAGGAGGGTCACATAGTGTTGCAGTGAGCCTAGTGTATTTTTGCAGAGCTCTGTTGTGTCCACCATCTTGTTTTCCATTTAGCGAGAGGCAGAAAATAAAGAAAACATTGTAAAAATGAATGTAATACAATAAAAAATCAGAACTTAGCTAAATGGGACCTGTTCAGCTATATCCCTCCCACCTTCCTCCTTTCCAATGGCCCAGGTCAGTCTCCCACTCGTCCACCCCTTACCGATCCCCACACCTCATTCTGCTACCTCCTCCCTTCCCCTTCCACATGTCCTGCACCCCCATTCGCCCCATTGGCAGCTACTGGACACTAGGCCCTTCATACTGCCACCCAGTTTCCATGCTGGTCTGCTCGCTCTAAAGTTCCACCATCAGACCACAACGGCATGCCCTCATCAGTCTCCTTCCTCACACAAGAAGTTTCTCCTAACCCTGTCCAGGACAATAGTGACTATGCTGTTACTAATGGCTGGAGACATTGAACCAAAGTAAACCCCGATCAAGCCCCTCTCCCCTTCAACTACCTCGAGGCCTAAAGATTGCTCACTTAAACATCTGCAGCCTCCTCCGAAAAATCGCAATGCTCCAACCAATTGTCTTTTCCTTAAAACCTGACATTATGATCATTATTGAGACTTGGCTAAAATCTCACACCAAGGATGTCAGCATCTCTACCCCTGGTTACTCTGTCATCTGGCTCAACCGACCCAGTGAAAAAAAGGGGCAGCAGTATAGTCATGTACATCAGTTCCACCTTTCAGTTTACCCCGGTGTCACTATCTTTACCACCCACTCAGTCTATAAACTCCTTGATGGTAAAAATATCCCTTCCATACTCCATCCCCATTTTTATAGCAGGCTTCTACCACTTTTCAATTCCCCTGTGTCCACTATAAAGGACCATCTGACTATCCTCAAATCAAATGCATCGGACGAGGAAGCTCCATGTCCTACTGTAGGCGACTTCAATCTAAACTGGCTCACCTCCTCTAGCTCCAAAATTCATTATTAAGTGGCTGCACTAAACCTTTCTCAACTGATGATGGACCTCAGGGAGGAAAAGGGTGCAGGAATACACTATTTTTAAGTGAAAAAGATGTTCCAGGACTAGAGGGCATGGGATGAAGTTGGAGGGAGGACGATTCAGAGGAAACGTGAGGAAGAATTTCTTCACAGAATGGGTGGTGGACAAGTGGAACACCCTGCTAGAGGAAGTGGTGGGGGCTGAAACAATCACGGGATTTAAGAATACATGGGATAGACATAAAGGAATTCTGGAGATCAGGGGTGAGGGGCAACAGACTTCTAGGAAAACATAAACTGAACTTACAGGCTCAAATGGGCAGACTGGGTGGGCCATAGTCCCTTATCTGCCGACACTGTCTATGTATCCCGCCCGCATAAACTCCACAACTCAGAACCACTCACTACTAAATTGGTCTCTCACCTCCCACCCACACTGGATAATTTCTGCAGGTCTCTCACCTGACTCCCTAAGCAACCATCATCTAATCTACTCAGTAAGAAAAATCCACAGGCCTACGCCCCAAGGACGCTGCTGGTTTGGTCCTACAAATCCCTGAACCTAACATCCCTCTTAAATGACCTTGCAAACACAGATTGGTCATTTAGCTCTATTGCCCCTACTATTGACTCAGCACTGGACTACTTCAAGACTAAATTCCTCTCTGTTTGGGACACCTACACCTCACTTAGACATACCTGTGAACAGGGGGCTCACCTGTCCTGGATATCTGCTGATATAATGGACTGCCTTAGAGCCAGGAACCAGGTGTGGAAGACTCATAAAGCCTTGGGCTCTATCTCAGACTACCAGAAGTACCGCACACTGTGTAATACTTGCACTAGACAAATCCGCCAAGCAAAAAAATCAAACTATTTCTGATCCACCTTCCTCACCAACATAAATCATCCCTCTAAATTTTGAAAGGTGGTTCAATCGCTCTTCTCCCCAGCAGCACAACCACCTACCCCTGTCCTTAGCATAGGAGACTCCTCTGTCGCAGACCCACCAGCAGTGGCTACTGGGTAAAACTCCTACTTCACTAATTGCACTGCAGCCTTACTGTCCTCTCTCTGCCCACCACTCCAGTCAAATCCACCCCACCACGTGCTGAAAGAGACACCCCTCAGATGTTCTGCTTCTACCACGTTGCCCCAGCCGACGTTTATAATGCCCTGATTGCACTAAATCCTTCAAAAGGCAAATGCCCCACCAGGCTGGATTCCAAAATGCTTTTCCTGTCAGCCCCATCCATCGCCTCCCCCATGGCATCACTCTTCAACCTTTCCTTCACTCTAGATTCCAACCCTTCTGAATGGAAGCATGCCACAGCCATCCCACTTCCAAAGGGTGGTGACCCCTCCTCCCCCAGTAACTACCACCAAATCTCCCTACTCCTCATGCTAGCTAAACTTAAGGAACACTTAGTCCTCTCCCAGCTGTCCTCCTTCCTTGACTCTACCTCCTTCTTCACCCCATTCCAGTCTGGGTTTAGAAAGTCCCACTCCACCACCACTTCTCTCCAAAGGCTTATGGATGCCATCCTCACTGGTATGGATAATGGCCACATTACTGCTGCCATCTTTGTCGACCTTGCAAAGGTGTTCAACACTGTCTCACACCCTTTCCTACTCTCCGAGCTTTCCCAAGCCAGGGTCTCTGACAAGGCCACCACCTGGTCCCACTCCTACCTGGTGGGCAGGCCACAACCAGGATTGAGAACTCCATCTCTTCCCCTTCACAACCTTGACTGGGTCCCACAAGGCTCAGTTCTTTGCCCACTACTGTTCTCCATTTTCTTAAATGACCTACCCTCTGCCTGCCCACATACATCCATTCACATGTACATGAATGATACAGTCCTGTATGCATCTAGCCCACCCACCTCTGATGTGGCAACCAGACTGCAGCACAATTTCAATGATGTCCAGCTCTGGTTTTGCTCAAATCAGCTCTTCTTGAATGCCAAGAAGACAGTTTCCATGACCTTTGGCACAAGGAAGAGACTGTCTCAGTTCCCCCCTTCCCACTCTTTCCATACCCTCAATTGGACCATGTTGGAGGACTGTACCTCTATTAGATACGTCAGGGTCTGGCTCGACTAGCATCTCAACTTTTCTGTACACATTGAGGCTATTCACAAGAAGCTGCACTCCAAGTTGGGGGCTCTATACCACAACCGAGGCTGCAGCCCCCTACCAGTCCATCATGCAATTGTACAGAAAATGATTCCCCCAATATTTGACTATGGCGATGTAATCTATAGTGCCACTCTCAAAACTTCCCTAACTAGACTGGATACCCTCTTCTACTCCTTCTGTCATTTGGCCCTGGACTGTCCTCCTCACACTCAACACTGCACTCTATATCAGGCTTTGTGCCTCAACTCACTGCAGGATAGGAGACAGTCCCACTATGCCAGGATCATGGCTAAGTTCTGGACCCAGTCCCTGCACCCACACCTATCCATTGTCCTGTCAGTACCTTTCCCACCTTCGCACTCCCTCAGAAACTCTGACACCCACTCCTTGTCTGTCCCTTACATGTCCACCTCTGCAGGTCAGGCAGTCTTCTCCTATCACATGCCTAGACTGTGAAATACCCTCCCCCCTGCCATCCATCATGCCATCTCTGATCATCAACTCAACTCTCTCCTCAAAGACCATTTCTGCATAACCTGTGCATGCACCCAACCCCCTGAGTTCCCTGTCAGAGTCAAGGGCACACTAAAGTCCTGGCAAGCCTGGGATGCCAGTTATCGTAAGCTTGAAGCAGGGGTGGGCAATTTAATTTTATCAATTTGGCTGCTCACCTTTCCTGAGTTTATTTCCTGAATCTCATCTCCAGTGTAGTGTAGTGTAGTGTACTGTATTACATATGAACATACGAAGAAGCTAGCAGCAGATGGCCATTTGTTCTATCAAGTCTGCTCGTGTTGCATGGTCCATAGCTTTAGCTACTGTCCTTTCCCCCTCTCCTCTCATCCTCCCTACCCATGACTCTTACCCTCCCCTATAACTGTCCCAGCCTCTCTTAAAGCTGCCCACTGTCTTCAATGAGATTATCTCTTCTGGCAGTGCATACTGCACTGTTTTGTAAGTAAATTCCTGTTCTATCCAGGTATTTAATTGTGCTGTGCTTCACATTGCTGAAGTATTTAATTTCCTGTTATATCCATGTATGTAATTGTGCTATACTTCACATTGCTTCTGTATTATGTTCTGTGTTGTCTCCCATGCCCCTCTCCCCCAAGACGCATCTGGAATTGAGCAGTAGTCTACTCAGTATGTCTTCCTGGTGAAACTTTTAAATAAATAAATACGCATTCTGATTTTTTTTTAATTGTGACCAGAAACACCCTTTGTGGGCATCCAAAATCTTGGGTGCCGAGGTTAGTTAGAGGACCGCTTCTGACACGTTCTCTGTATGAGAACAGCAGGGTTTTCTTGGCTTCTGTAGCCACAGCTGGAACTCTTGATGCTGGCTTCAGTTTTAGATGTGAGCCACTGTTTCCCTGGTGTCTAGTGGCACTCTGCACTCACCCATCACTATCCCCTATCCCTGTTGTCTAGTGGCACCCCCAACCCTTCCATGTCTTTCCCTGTTGTCTAGTGGCACCCTCCACCCTCCGATTCCCATAGCTTATTTATTTTGTATGTATTATGACACTGGGATGCCCACCTCTGGTGTCAGATGTCCCCCACCCTGCAGCTTGTTCACTTTAATATTTGCAGACATTGGGGGGCCCAATCCCTCTGCCAGCATTACAAGCCCTCTCCACCCCCCAGCAGTGTGGGATACTGGGGCATCCAGTCCCAGTGTCCCCAAATATTCATTTAGTACCTGTGAAAAAAAAAACAGTCTCCCCCAATGTCTTTTTTCCCCTGAAAAAAAGGAAATGGTCCCTCCTCGTCCACACCATCCCACTCCCCCATCCCGACCCTGCCACTGAGCACCAACCACCCCACACTCTCCTTACCCTATAGGTACCTCTGGAGGTAATGGGCTGTCATCGTTTGTGAACCAGGACACATCTTGCATTCTGCACTCTTCAAAGTCAAACCATGAATTGAGGAATCAAGTGCTGTATAAAGTATTTCAATGGCGTTTTGAAATTATATTCATAACTTTGGCATTTTTTGGAATTTTTCACCAAATTTTCAACATGGCATTTTTGGGACCCCACCTCATGAACACTGCAACTGTCACTTCATTAATCAAGCCAAGAAGATGATTTTGTAGTTGCTGTGCAAAATCAACTTTTGGGACTGAATAACAAAATGTCACCACCAGTGTTCATGAGATGGGGTCCCAAAAAGGTCACATTGGAAATTTGGTGAAAAAATTCCTAAAAATTTCTGAGTTACAAACGTTGATTTAAAATGTTCTATGTACATACATAACTTTGGTAATTTTCGATATTTTTACTCCAAATTTTCAACATAGCCATTTTTTCACACCACCTCATGAACAGTACAGCTGTTATTTTTCGCATCCTGTTAGAAACATGTTTTCACACTTGTGGCATGGAATGACATTTTACCACAGATTTTAAAAATTTCACGTACGGGATATGTGAGGTGGGGTCATAAAAAGACTATGTTGAAAATTTTGGTGTCAAAAAATGAAAAAATGCCAAAGTTATGACCATTCGTTCCATGCTTCGTCTGCTCGTAACTTCAGAAATGTTAAATATTTTTACCCCAGATTGTCAACATAGCTTTCTTGTTACTCCACCTCATGTATGTCACAGCTGACATTTTTTGAATCTTGCTCAAAATGTGTTTTTGTACCTGTAGTGCAGAATGGCATTACAGTTGCACAGAATTATGTTTTGGCATGGATTAAAAAATGTTCTGCTCTGGGGTACATGAGATGGGGTAATAAGATGGCTATGCTGACAATTTGGTCACTGTTGTCCTATATAGTAAATGGAAGTGCAGGGCCTGGAGGGCCCTGTGCTTCCATGGCTACACATACATATACGTATCTATGGAGGAATGGGAGCATAGGACCAAGAGGGCCCTGCGCTCCCACAGACAAATAAGGATATGATTATACTATCTGAAAAAGTAAGGAAATTCATTGCAAAAAAACTTTGTTAATGCATCAGTTAGGGTTGTTACTAAAGAAACAAAAGCAGGGAAATGTGGTGTAAGGTTTCCAACTCTAACACCCTGCCCTCACCCTACAGACACTGACAGGTGTTGGGGGTGTGCCTTTGGGTTGTCAGCCCTAACGTTCACCCTATTCTCCTATACTGTACCCATCTCTGCTGATTTACTTATTGAATGGGGTGAGCATTAGGGTTGATGACCCCAAGGCACTCTCCTGACACCTGTCAGTGTCTGCAGGGTGGGGATGGGGTGTTAGGGTTGAAAACCCAAACACCACATTCCTCTGCTTTGTTGCTTTAGTAACAACCCTAACAGAGGTATTTACAACTTTTTTTTTGCAAAGAATATATATTTCTACACACACATATATATTAAATGCCACTTGAATTTACCTAAATATCTGCATGTGGTCCAATTCTGAGAGGGTATTAGAAAACTAGTCATAGTATAGACAATATCCACGGGGGAGGGGGACTGACATCTTCTGATAAGATCCTCCTTAAATTAGACAACTACAGAAGAACATGCAACCTTCCCATTTATAACTAAATACAGTTTCTAATAAAACTTCAACATATTTAATTGGCTATCAGTGAATGCTAAGGCTACAATAGAAGCACATAGAATCAAGGGAATTTCAATTTATTTTATGGGGAACCATGGTAAGAAATAATAAAACTTCTGCCTGTAATTCTGTGGATGACCTGAACATTGCAAGAGAAAAGATGCAGTAAGCTTTTACTAAAGTGCTGTTACTGAAAAGTATATATGAAGCTGTAGATATGGCCACTTGGAAAAAACCTCAGATGCAGAGATTTGCAGAAAATAAAATCTTTTCAAGGACTGAAGCTATTTTGTATCTTACCTAATGTGATTTGAAGGATTACTATAATCTTTCCAATGTCCCATAACACACCAAGATTTTATACAAGGCATTTATAACCATGGGATTTTGCTGATCTCTTACTGATTTATACTATTTTACTTCATTTCTTAGTGTCACAGATATTGTCCTTCAACAAGATAGACGAATGGTCTCTGAGGATTAGTCTGCAAACTGGAAGACTTTGATGTTTTTATGTTTAGAGTTAATAAAGTATCCCATTTGTGTAAAACAATTCCTTTTGTTAAACATATATTTTTATAAAAATATAGGACAACATTTTCAAATGTTTGCACTTACTGTATTTCATTAGCATAAACTATTATGTTGTTACATTACAATTCTGTTTTCAGGGCCTGCAATTTTTTCAACTGTCAGTGCAGATTAAAGACAATAAATCTATATAATGGAAAGCAAAGAATCTCTGCATACCTGCCTCCAAAAATATCAAATGTTCTTAACAATTAACCAATTCACATCTTTGTCAGTATTCTGATATTATCCACCCCTGGAATAGTCTACCCCATCTGTTAGAACCCTCTCCTCTACTCATCAGTTCAGCACAAATTAAGGAATACTTGCTTGATTCAAAAAATGCAGTTACTTATGTACAGTATGTATGTATTTTGTATAATGACCCTTCAAATGTGATCATTTTTCCTGATGAGACTTATTTTTCTAACAAACATTGCATTTGTCTGATTGTTTATTCTCCACTAATACAAATGTGTGCTGTGGTTGGTATCTGTGCTGTTACTAGCATGGGTTGCTCTTAAAGAAGAAATATGTTTCCAGTAAGTTCACTTAGTTCTCAGAATAAATATAAACTAAATCAGAGTACCAACTGTACCGAGTGGTGCCAAGCTATCCAAAACAGAAGCAGATCCCAACTGGAAATGAGACGTGGCATTGCAGGTTGTACTGTAAGACCATAGCAAGTGTTTGATTTGTTTCACTTGCAACAGCCCAACAGAACCATGGTGACCAATCAGCTTGTGTGATTATCACTTCCAACTCCAGAGAGAACCAGAGCAATGCACACTCTCATTCACTAAAGTAGCCAGTCCGCAGGGTGAGACTCCCATTACTTTTGGTAGCATACCAGAGACACAGTTTTGAAGTAGTAGTCTGACCAGTTGCCCAGCTTGTTCAGGTCCTTCTAAAGTTTGCCACCATCCTCAAGAGAGTTCACCACCCTAACCAGCTTGTTATGATCAATGAACCTAAGCAGCCTTCTAGAGATCGTAGCTTCCAGATCATTGATAAAAAATATGGAACAGCAGTGGCCCAAAACAAATCCCTGAGGGATGATCCTGATTACCCCTTCCCACTCGTAGTGCAATCCACAGAATCCATTGCTTCCTGCCCCCAAACCAAGTAACCATACATCCTGTATATACCTAATGTATATCGCACGTCTGTTCTGTGACCAGAATTTTATCATGAATCAAATTATCAAAGGCCTTGTTCAAGTCCAAATAAACCAAGTCAATGGCTAGATACACCCTCAAGGAAGGTGATTAGCTTGGTTTAGCATAATCTGCCCTTCATAACGCCATGCTGGGGGGGGGGGTTAAGAACCTTGTCCTCAAACAAGTAATCCATTAATTTGTCCTCTCTTATCATGTGGTGTATCCCATATGCCCTCAACCAGGTATTCAGCTACCAGGGGAGGCTGCATAATGGTTACCTTTGATGCCAGGGACATTCACAAGGAGTACCCTCCCTAGCTCCCTTGGTGAATACTAAAGCAGAATATACATTCAGTATTTTAGCCATTGTTCCTGTCTCTCTCACAGGTTCCTATACCTTTCCCTTTTAAGGGGTCAGATCCTCTCCTTAACCTTCCTCTTTCAATCAACAGCATGTACTGGAAGATGGCTTTGCTGTTATCAACAGCTCCTACTGCTCAGTTGGGAATTTAGTTTCTGTATTTTGCTGGAGTAAGTAAACCAGAGTGGGGGTGGGGGAGTTGTGTTGTTTTAGCTGTGTGGCAGCCAAAAGGGGAAATCCAATTGGTAAACTTTCCATTTACGATTGTGGATTTAGAATTTACATAACTGCTGAAACCCTACCAGGTGGGCAGAGTCAGAAGAAGTGGTGATTAGACTGCTCAGGCACAGGTGGAGTTCTCCATTTCCTGAATTAATAGTCTAGGAGACTGCTATGTTTGAACCACTTCCACTTATGTGATGGGAGTACATGGAACAGTGATGGATGGAAAGAGCACAACTGAGGATAAAACAGTAGACAGAATCATATACGGTGGCTAGCAAATCAAGCTTAATTTTGAGAGCTGCAGTGTATACTACATCCCCATAGCTGATGGCAGGCAAAAATATCTGTTGCATGAGGGCTCTCCTCACCCCTTGGTAGAGGCAGCCTCTTAACCAGAAGAGAGGGGCCTAACTTTGAATAGCGGGTTGAGGTAAAATATTCAAAGAAGATGCACGTGTTATAAAATGGATCAATAACAAACAGTAAAAGCAGCAGAAATGCTTGGCATCATTGCTTTCACTGTGACATAGGTAAATTAGAACAACAGCTGGAACCTAAATGTCACAGGCTATAGTCTATTTTAAAAAGACAGAGTATGCCAGGGGATGTGGGTGGCAATATATGTAAAAGAATGCATAGGAGTAGTAGAGGACAAGTTAGTTGCTGGTAATGAATGAGTATAGTCACACTGGCTTTAGCTGGCAGATGGGGGAGGGGGGTTGGGGAGAAATACAAAATTGTGGTACTTTATAGACACTTAATCAGTTGGTGTAGTGATGGCCAGAAATAGACTAATCTGCTGTCTCTCTAGGCTATGTGCTAGATAATTTATTGGTGATTAGTCTGCAATTTTCCAACTCTGGTCCCCCCTGTTTGGCTCTAGTCCAGGACAGAATTTGTGTGAAGGGAGTAGGATCATGAAGTGCCATCACTAATAACTGTTAATGCTCTTACTAGACATAGTGTCTACCGAGGTCTAACTGTACTGCCTAGTGAGGCTAACGTTTAATCATAACCATTAGGCTATTCATTATACAGTCCACTAGACTCCTACTGTGGTTATTGTTCCCAGAGGGGATTAACTGGTTAATCACTGTGAAAATTGAATGTGTACTACTCAGTGGAGAAATAGGCTATTGTAGTAGTCCCACAGGCCTGATACTGATAGCTCAGTATCTGCCAGCCTTCAGGTGCAATTCTATCCATCCTCCCGTCAGCTGCGCCTAACCTCCACTACTGCTGGGCAAAACTACCAGCCCGGATCACGCCTCCTGCCCAGATGTGGATCAGGCTCCCTTTCTTCCTGCCCAAGGAGGGTGGGGGGAACCCCTATGAGATGGCCCTGGGTGTGCTGCCTGCCATGTATAGGACACTGGCTCCAACAGGTCTGGTACTAGGGATCACCCTGCTCTATGTGGCCACCACTCCCTTACTCATCCCAGGGGGGGGCACTGGGAGAAATCTCCCTTCCTTGAGGTGCCCAATTTCACCTTCTCAAACATCCTCATGACCTCCCATACCCCCCTCTGCCTCACCTACTGTTTAAACCTCAAGGGACTAGTGCACACTGTCAGAGTAAAATGATTTCGTGCTTGTACTCTGGCCAAAGGTCTATCTCCTATGAGATGGTGTCCTTACTGGCTCCTCCTCGTGTTAATACTACTGTCTGGGGACACTGAAACAAACCCTGGACCAAATACTTCAGCCCCTTCAATCCCCCCAGGTTGGGGAATGGGCAAGGGTCTAAAAGTGGCTCATCTAAATATCAGGAGTCTGCTACCTAACCGGGATGAGCTTGTTTCATGGACTGCACTCTACAAACCTGATATCCTTGGAGTGACAGAGACCTGGCTTAAACCCATGATCCCTGATTCAGCCTGTGTCCTTCCTGGGTATGACTTCATATGGCAGGACTGAACAGGGACTAAGGGGGGGGTTGCATCCTGATCTACTACAGGTGTCACCTCAAGGTCTCCCCAGTAGTCCTCCAGCAAACCAAAGTGTCCCCCTGTGAGGTGCTACATGTACTACTCCTGCTAGGGCACACCAAGAAACTTCATCTGGTATGCACGTACAACCCTCCGAGAGGTGGGCTCCCAGGACTGACCCATCTTCTGGATTCAGTTGGTCCTAGCATTGGTGACAATGAACTCATTATCATGGGAGACGTTAACCTAAATTGGACCGGTGAAAATGAAAGACAGTTTGAGCCCCTCCTTGCTAATCTCACCCTGACTCAGCTCATACAGGAGCCAACCAGGCAATCAGCCAATGGCTCCTCCAGCTCCCTTCTGGACTGGATTTTGACTAACCACCCAGACAGGATCGCCTCAGTGGGAACACTATCTGACGCTATATCTGACCACTCTCCGGTCTACTGCGTGTGGAAAGTTCCCTTCCCTAGAATCCCGCACAAAATCATGCATGTCAGGAACTTTGCCAGATTTGATCCTGGAGAGTTCCTAGAGGACTTAAGGCTCACTGACTGGTCTGATGTGCTAGGAGCTAATGGCCCCTCAGTGGCAGCCTCCCATTTCCTTACCACCTTTGGGGCCCTGCAAGACAAGCATGCTCCAATGGTCACCCATAGGGTGAGGGGTCTGCCACCCTCTGGTTGCACGGGAATCTCCTAGCCCAAATGCGGGCCAGAGACAAGTGTTGGGCAAACTTCAGATTGTCCCACGATCCAGCTACTTTCCAATGACACAGACACCTTAGAAATGAGTGCAAAAAGGCTATTAGGATTGTGAAAAGCGACTTCTGCAAGTCTGCCCTAACTAGCTCCGCCAACGACCCCAGGAGGTTTTGGAGAAATATAAAAACCCTAGTCAGTGGCTCCTCCCAGCCAGGGGTATCTGATATGATTATAAAAGGCATCTCCTGCAACAATCCCCTCACCATTGCCAACTCCCTAAATACGCACTTCTCCGACCTCTCAGCCTTCACCGCACTTTTCCCATCTGGTGCGGGTATGACCTCCCCTTACCCGGGGGGAAGGTCACCCCCCCACCTCATCAAATGTTTCACATCAGGGCGGTGACAACCTCAGACATGCAGAGATGTATAGCTGGTCTCTCCCAGTACTCCAGCCCAGGTCTAGATAACCTGGAGCCCAAGCTTCTAAAACTTGGGGCCTCCTACATTGCCTCCCCAGTAGCCCACATCTTTAACTTATTCCTGGCACAGGGGTCCATCCCAGATATCTATAAAGAGGCAAGGATAGTCCCTGTCCTGAAGTAGGGTAACCCCAAAATACCGGACAACTATCGTCTGATTGCTATCCTTTCATCCCTTAGCAAACTCCTCGAAAAAGTAGTGGCTGAGCAGCTCTCAGAGTATGTACAGCAGCACGAGCTGCTATCCCCGACCCAGCATGGTTTTTGTATGGAGCATAGCACCTCCACAGCCCTGATCTCTGTCACATCAGGCATTAGAACAGCCATGGATCAGGGCAAACTCTCTGGAGCCATATTCATCGACCTGTCCAAAGCCTTTGACCTTGTTGACCATGCACCGCTCTGTCAACAGTTGGGGTCACTTGGCTTTTCCCCTTCTGCTATGAAATGGATTATGGGCTATCTACATGGTAGAATGCAGCAAACCTGCTTCAATAAAGTCCTGTCCAAGCTCCTGCCAGTCACATCAGGTGTCCCTCAGGGCTCGGTACTGGGCCCCCTCCTTTTCTCCCTCTTCATCAATCAACTGCCCGCGGTGACAACAAATTGCAGTGCCATCCTATACGCAGATGACCTGGTATTAACGGCCCACTCTAGTGACACTGCCACTCTTACCAAGAGTCTGTCCGAGGACTTTAACCAGGTCCTGACCTGGGTTATGGCTCACAAGCTGGTCTTGAATCTGAAAAAAACTCAGGCTATGCTATTTGGCTCAGCTGCCAAAATCAAAACCTCAACATCCCCCCTGAACATGATCAATCCGGATGGATCCTCCCTCCCTGTGGTGAACTCAGTCAAGTATCTAGGGGTCACATTAGACTCTTAACTTGACATGGGGAGTCACATCGCTAAAGTCTGCAGAACAGTGAACTGCAAGCTGGGACTGGCCTACAGGGCCAAGTACAACTTCACACCTGCGGCCAGGCTTGCCCTAGCGAGAGGAGTACTCCTTCCCTCCCTCAGCTATGGTCTGCACATATTTGCTCACTTTACTAAGACTAACCTCACCAGGTGGCACACGGCATACAACAATATCTGCCGTTTTGCCCTGGTGGCTCCCCACCTCACCCATCACTATGAGCTTTATAATAAACTCCGGTGGCTCTCCCCAGCCAGATACCTGGACTTAGGGATAGGTTGCCTCACAGGCAAGGTGATCAGAACTGGTACCCCATCAGGACTGACCCAGCTTCTACCACCAGCTGACATTTCTCCTTACTCATTAAGGTCTCAAGTCCAGGGGACGCTCAAAGTTCCTGCCACAAGAACTCTCATGGGAGCTAGGGACTTTGTTGTGTGTGCGCCCAAACTCTGGAACTCCCTCCCAGAGTCTGTTCGCTTGGCCACCTCCCATCAGTGCCTCTGAAAATTCATGTGGGACTTCTTGAAACAAGCCTCAGCATGTGACTGCCCCCAGCCTCCCTAGGGATACACTGCCTCTTACAGGGCTGCCTGGAAACTACTGCTGCTCGCCCCACTCCACTACCATTACCTGACCTGGATCTAACTGTTGTCTTGCAGACCCAGGTCTCGTCTTAATCTGGAATCCTTATTATATGTTTATTGACTTGTCTTACTTGTAACTAAATGACTATAAGCTGTACCATTGCTTTCTACTCCTCTGTATAATGTGCCCTCTGTATTCTCATATGTTGATTATGCTGTCATTATGTTGACGTGCCCTCTGTATTTTTCTCATATATTGCCCATGCTGCCATTATGTTTTGAAATGTGTCTGTACCATCATGTTGTATTCTCCCGGGTCGTTCGTGAAAATAGGCATAATACTTGTCTCGTATACTTACCCGGTAAACAAAAGCTAAATAAATAAATAAAGTTTCCCCTTGCTGTGAAATTCTGCATGAAATACTTTGTAATTCTGCAAGAAATGAGGTACTACAGCACATATTGCTGCAATTCCATTGTTTTCAAAGGGGATTTAATCCAATTAGTTAATGTACATTTAAGGCATGCTGCAGTCTCAGTGAACTTTTGTATGACCATCACTGTAGATAGGGATGATGCAAAATGGTGGGGGAAATTACCAAAATAGCAGCAAGACCAGAATAGTGCTGATGGGGGACTTTGATGTCCTTGAACTACAATAAGAAAGATATTTGGCAAGCAGCAAAAACAGAATTCCTAGAAATGGTAACAAGAAACTTTTTTCAAACAGTGAGTGTACCATCCCACCAGTGGAAAAGCAATAACAGAACTGGTACTGTGCAATCAAGACATGATCAAAAACATTTCTAATGAGGACTCAATAGGTCAGAGGGGACATAACACTATCAAATTCAACAGAGAGCCTGTGATTGAGCGAAATACATCTAGTACTGGGGTCCCTCACTTTCGAAAGGTAGACTACCATAAAATGAAAATTGTAGTAAACAAACTGCAGGAGAGAGCTACACTCAGCAGAAAAGGTCAAGAATAAGTGGGCAAAAATAGGGAATGTAATATCAGAGACTACACAGTTGTGTGCGAAATTGTAAAAAAAAGGCCAAGAAACAGAAAAAAGCACCATGGTTTAATAAAAAAAAGGCTTTTGTTTTATACAGAGTAACAGAACCAAATGTGATCAACTGGGCCACAGATAAAGAAAGCTAGCTATTATTACGGACACCACAAAGAGAACAAACACAAGCACAGAACTGTGAATAGTGGAGGGAGTCAAAAAATGACAAGATCTTCTACAGATAGAAAAGGGGGAAAAGAATACAAAGGTGAGCACTGAGAAGATAAGGAAAGAGACAGTATAATAAGCATTGAAGAGGATCAATCAATCAATCAATCAATCAAAATCTTTATTTAGTCAGGCGAACATCATTGAGCGTAGCTCATTTACAAGATGGACCTGAGTGGTCATACAAATAAGGATACAAGTATTTTTACATAGCGAGAATAACATAAACAGTAGTTCCATGACATAAAGTGATAATATACAACAATTTACATATAAGGATGTGGGAAAGGACAGCATATTAAATTCAGCTTAGTACTCACAATAGAAAGTATAGGGCCACTACCTGGCCCAAAAATAAGATCAAAGTTAGTAAGAGTAGTAGGTCAGAAATAGTGGCAGTTAATAAGGAAATACTTTTTTTTTTGTACATATAATTGTTATTAAAATAAACTTTACTGGTCATACATCATCAGTACAGTGGTTTACATATAAGACAATTAAATAAAATTAAACTATTAGATTTACAGAATTATCCAGAAAATGAACATTTCCTGCTAGATCTAAGGGTTATAAGCATATCATGTACACAGTATTATATTTCTGTCCCTTATATAATTGAGAAAATAAGATCTTGGATTGATTACCTAGAGTTACAGCTGTAAAACTGTATATGATTATTATAACAATGAGACTTGCTTTTATCTTCTCATTGGCTCATCCCTTCACAGCGGGGGCGATCAATTGTCAGGATCAGGTAATAGTGGAAAGGGCCATCCCTTGTCCTATACCAGAATAAGTCAGAGATAGTGATCGGGGAGGAGGGAGAGACAGCACACCACCTGCACCTAACAGTGAAGCTTCACTAGGGTACAAATTCGAAATCTTTAGTCATTACATGTACAATCCATAGAGTCCATCTGGAGGAATACAGCTCATTTTTGTCATTTAGTGAATGGGTAATACTTTTCATAGTATAAATCAGGTTAACTAAGTTTCTCCAGTTCTCCATAGATGGGATTTGGGGAGTAAGCTACACCCTAGTAATTGCTTTTTTGGCTGCTGTGAGTAAAATACCCAACAGGTACTTGCAGAGTGGTCTATGGATCCCTTTTGGGAACCTTAGTAGTATAAACATTTCAGCAGAGAGGCGGATAGATTCATTGTAAAGTTCTTCCAGTTCTAATTGAAGAGAGTTGAGAAAGGGTTGTAGAACTGGGCAAGCCCACATCACATGTGTTAAGTGTGCCCTGGGTTCACTGCACCCCCTCCATCATTGTGAAACCCTGCGTATTCTGTAGTGTGCCTTAACAACTGGGGTCCTGAAGTATCTTATCAGGTGTTTCCAGGAGTATTCCCTCCATTGTGAGGAGATAGTGACCTTAGAAGAATTCACCCATGACTGCCTCCATTGTTCCAAAGATATTTGAATATCCAGCTCTTGTTGCCAGGTCTGTTTAGCCTGTAATGTGGGATATTCTATAGAGTCTAGCAGGGCTTTGCAGAGGATCAAGATGAGGTGTTCTGTTATCTCTGACTTTATAATATTCCCTAGAATTGCAATGAGTGCAGGATGGGACTCCAGGTGTTGGACTTCTGTTGGCAGGGCATTGTAATAATGACGTATTTGGAGGTATCTGAAAAAAATCACTTTGTCAGAGACCATATCTTTGCTGGACTTCCTCAAAAGAATGGAATAGGGGGCCTACAAGTAGTTGTGAGAGATATTCCAAAGATAATCTAGACCAGTGCCAGAATGCCAGGTCAACGTGCACTGGTGGAAAGTTTCCTATATAGGGAATTGGGAAGATCAAAGGTAGAAAGGAAGTTAAGTGAAGTGTTTTTTCTGACTGAGATCCAGATTTTATGCTGATACACTGTCCAGGGAGAAAGAGTAGGTGGAGTTTGAGTTTGTGGTTTTTGGTCATCTAGTCTAGAATAGTACTGCGCATCTGGTTGGGATTCTTTTTCCATCTCCAGCCAGGCAATATGAGGGTACCCCAACTGACGTAACACTATGAATCTAATCTGAGCAGCCCAATAATATAATTTGAGGTACGGTAGGGCTTAGGCCCCCCTCTCTCGTGGCATATTTAAGGAAAGGAATTTAACTTGGGGGCACTGTCTGGCCCCAAAAAACAGGAAATGATTTTATTAATTTGCTTAAAAAACTCTGGGGGTAGTACCGTAGGAATATTTTGAAATAAGTAAAGTGCCCTGGGGAGTATCACCATGCACACTGCATCTATCCTTTTAGTGAGGCTGAGGGGGAGTACACCCCATCTTGTGGGGTCTTCAGTAGTTTGTGTAATGAATGAGGCATAGTTATTTTGAAACACTTTGTTAGGGGAGTGTGCGAGATATACCCATAGATATTTTAGTTTTTCTAGATCCCAGCAAAAGGGATAAAATATTTTAAAGGGTGGTGGTGGGGAAAAGTTAAATGTGAGGGCTTCAGTTTTAGTAGTGTTAATTTTATAGCCCAATATTGAACCAAATTCTTCTATTAACTTAAAGACCTTTGGCACAGAGGAGATGGAGTTAGTTAAATAGAGTGATATAGGGCTATCCGATGCTTATCCCTCCCACCCTATCCCCGAGATCTCTGTTGAGTCTCTGATTACTTTGCCAGTGGCTATATATATATATATATATATATATATATATATATATATATATATTAGTCACTGTCAGTGTCAGTGGCTCAGTAGGTTGCTTTACTAGCCTCTGAGGCCGGGAGATCAGAGGGCTGTGGGTTCAGTTTCCACATCTGGCACTTAGTTAATATCCCAGTACTGACACTGTATGCAAATGAGAGGGGTGCTGCACTCTGAGGTGCCATCTTTCAGATGAGACGTTAAACCGAGGTCCCATCTGCCTGGATTGGTGGTAGTTCAGGTGGATGTTAAAGATCCCATGGCACTTATCGAAAAAGAGTAGGGGAATTTCCTCGGTGTCCTGGCCAAATTTCCCTCATTCACTAAAAATACCACCAACAGCTTAATCTGGTTCAAGGTCAGTTGGCATTCATCTGTATCCCCCTCCCCGGGTCGTGCCTGAAAATAGGCAAGATTTGTCTAGTGCACTTACCCGGTCAACAAAAACGAAATAAAAAAAAAAAATGGTAGTGCTACCATAGTTAGGGTTGAGTAGCCATTTACATGTTAAACCTAAAAGTTTGCACCTTAATAACTTTGCAACCATTCAACGGATTTGCCTGAAATTTGGAATATATATATATATATATATAGCAAACAGGAGTGGGGAGAGGGGGAAACCCTGTCTTGTTCCACAGAGAAGTGCGAAGTCCTCCGAGTGGTGTCCTGAGATCTTAACACAGGCATGGGGGCAGAATATAAGCTTTGTAGGAGCGTTATGATGGAATCAGGAAATCCAAAGTTTTCCAAGGTGGAATACAGGTATCACCAGGATACCCTGTTGAATACTTTCTCAGCATCTAATCTGAGTGTTAGTTAGGGGAGTGAGATGTATGCACTTTATGCAGAACATATAGGGTTCTTCTAATATTATCTGTGGTAATGCATTTCTGAACAAATCTGGTCTGATCTAGTGCGATAATGGAGGGCAACATACTTTCTATTCTATGGACTATTATTGAGGTGAAGTATTTATCGTCGGTATTCAGGACAGAAATAGGTCAATAGGAGGGGCAGAGTAGTTTTTTTTTTGGTTTGGCTTTAGAATAACAGAAATCACTGCATGAGCCCAGCTTGGGGTGGGGTGGGGAATCACCCTCATGCACCTCATTGAGTGCTTTGAGTAGTGAGGGTATTACATATTTTTTTCTGGCTTTATAGAACTCAGAGCTATAGCTGTCCAGGCCTGGAGCCTTCATTCTCTTAGATCTGGCTATTGCTCCTATCACTTCCCCTTGGCTGATCGGTGTCAACAGACTCTCCCTCTGGGATGGGGTTAATGTGGGTAACGTGATTTTCACTAGAAAGGTGGTTATATTTTCTGGGGATTCCAGATGCTCTGGAGTGTACAAGACCTGAGAGCAATCTTTAAATGCATTAGCTATGTCATGCATTAGATTATGTATGGTGCCGGTTATTGGGTGTTTAATCTTAGTGATCACTGAGGCATGTTTTTGCTTACACAGTTGGGAGACCAGGAGATGTGAAGCTGTCAGGCTGACCTCATAAAATTTCTGGTGCAAAAAGGTCAGTGCAATCTCAGTCTGTTGTAAACATAGATCATTCAAAGCTGATCTAACATCCTTTATTTGTTGCAACACTGATCTGTCGCCCTGCTGGTATGCCTGTTGTGAAAAATGTAGAGTATCCTCCAGCCTCTGCTGTTTTTCCCTATGTGGTCTAGTTTGTTTAGAAGTATATTGAATAATATGCCCCTCAATACTGATTTCAGCATGTCCTAGAGGATAGCCCTAGAGACCTCTGGGAAGTCATTCTCTCAGAGGATCTCCTTAACCTTTTCCTCAAGGAACTCACAGAAAGGCACATTCTTAAGGTAATATGGATTTAGGCACCATCTAGTGTATTGGTGTTCTTGCCCTGTGCTCCATCAGATCATCACTGGGGCATAATCTGAGTGTAAAATATCCCCTAGTTTACAATCCACTAGTGAAGAGAGTTTTTCCAGCTGGGTGTAACACTGGACGATACGAGAATATGTTCTGTGCACCGATGAGTAATGGGTATACCCTCTAGAGCAGGAGTATAAAGACCTTCATGTGTCAGCCCAACTGACTTCTTGCATGAAGTGCTTGAAAGTCTTATGTGGGGCTGGCTGCTACCTGTAATTGCCATTGGTGGAATCCCAGCTTGGATGTGGAGCTATATTAAATTCACCAGACAGTATGAGTAACACTTCAGTGTGGGCCACCACCTTGTCCAGAATATATTTTATAGTTTTGGAGCTAGATCCAGGAATGAGGTACAGATTAGCTACTGTGACTTCTGCATCATAGAGCCATCCCTTAATGAAAATAAGCCTGCCCTCAGGGTCCGACCAGGAGCCAGAGTAATGAAATGGGGTATTATGTGGAATCAGGATAGCTACACCTCTTTTCCTGCCCCTATGAAAAGAGGATGAATACACTGCCCGGTATCCAAAGTTTGTCAGCTTGCTATGTTTATGTTTAGATAAGTGACTCTCTTGTATAAAAATTATTTCTGAATGGGTCTTCTTGAGATGGGACATCATTTGTGAATGCCTGATAGGGCTTGTTAAGCCATTCATGTTCAAGGAATAAATCTGCACTTGCTGCGCCATCATGTCTCTACCATAAGTCTCTGCCCCTGCCCCGCACTGCTTTTGGGATGAGCCATTGTTGTTACCAATCACCACTGTTTGTATTTTGCTGTAGGTTATTGACTATTTATTAACCTGAAAACCTAATAAAACATCTTGAACTGGGAAATAACTCTGTGCTGCTATTTGCAGTCTAACAACTGCTAAAGAGATTGCCAGCTGGGCTGCCTCATCTAGAACAAAGTATGTATGGGCTTCCATGTCCAGACCCCAGTGAAAGGGGTATGGATGGCTTGGTGTTTGCCTAGCCTGGAGAAAAGGATCCTGTTAGGATCCTATAGATGCACATTGATGTCTGGTGGTAGGAGGGGATAGTTGTAGGACATCATGAGGTATCTCAGCCTTAGCCACTTGTGGCAATTCTAGTAACTCACATCTCAGCTCTTACGGCTGCCCATGTCCATCTGGCGGGGAGGGGGAAGGGGGATAGTCACCACTCTTGACTCTCAGGGAGAGAGAAGGGGGGAAGGAAAGAAAGAGGTAACCAAGGGAGCCAGAATGCAAACATTAAATAATAGTTTACATAAAGCCTACAGCCTGGTACTCATAGTTAAATCCAGCTTAAATTAAGCTTTACAGTCATGCAAATAGGAGCAATACATGTTCCTCAGATCACATATGCATCCCCCACTTCTGCACCATGTCCCCCTCACCTCCCACTCAAGCAGGACATATATCACAGATCTAATGTACCTCTCTCCTTTATCAGAGCTTGTTTGTGAGGGGAAATGCTAGGGGATCACAAAAGTGTGTCGTGGGCACTACCCCAGTGTCTCTCCACAACACTATGCTTGAAATGTATAACAAGCATCTGCTACACATAGGTATACAGGGGAATGAGCGGTCACCCTTAAAGGGACAACCTTCTCACCCCACCCCAGGACTCCAAGGCCCCTTGTGTGGCTAAGTGAACATTAGAGGCTAAGTCACCTGGTTAAAATTCAGGGAGCCATATCAAGGGTGTTAGGGATTGATGTAGAGAGGCACTGTTTTATTATCAATTTCATGATCCAGCAATAGCATCCAACCCAGAACATTTGCATCTCAAAATGAGGAATTAAAAATCTCAATCAACTGAGTCATGGTACATCTAGCAACAAAAATATCAATTCAGTCCTCAATATACTGTAGATTTATAATATACACCCAGGGGTTGGGTGCAGTAGTAACACAGGTTATTGTCTGGTGGCTCCCCTGCAATGGAGTCTCCTAAGTAGGTAATAATGTTGGCTAATGAGGCAGCTAAGGTTAATTACTCACATACTTTTCCTATTGTGTTATAGGAGTTAAGGTCTAAACACTTCCTAGAGTGTTTGCAGCAGGTTGCTATAGCAGGGAATTAATGGGGGGGGGGGTTGGGGAAGACCCTCGAGCACCAGGCTGGAAATGCTCATATTTTCTTACTATGGGGACACCAAGGTTCTATTAATTAAACAGAAAGCTCGCTTCACTAGAGCCTGTTTTCAACCATGCAACTCTAAAAGGGAGCACGATTATGCAGTGTTGCCACTGAAGTCAGTGCCTGACAAGCAGTGCCATGTGGTGGACGCCATGACTAACTTCATCATGGCTGTAGGTCCACGACGCCAACACAGCCCACAAAACAGGCCCATACTGTATCTGATCAGGGCCATTATACTAAGTAGGCTACTGTGGTAATGTTAAGTAAATACCATGTGAAGGTTCTGGTCCTCTTAATTCACATGGGTAGAGGAAGAAATAACTTGATGGGCCCCCAATACTCCTCAGAAATACAGTAGCGGAGTATGCTGTCGCCATTATGAGTGTATTACTGCCTGCTTCTTAGCATGTGCTAGTCTGGTAGGCAATTATATTAGGAGACTCCTATAAACTAGGCCAAATATGAAGGAAGCACATTGGACTTACCTCAAGTTAAAACAGTAAGAATGTCACTCAGGTGTTCCTGGAAGGAGAGTGGGCTGAATTCAATTGGTTAGTATTCTTGTCCCTTAGTGAGGCACCAATTTTCTAAATGTCTGCTGCTCCCTGCCTTCCCCTCTGCTGTTTAGGGGTACTGCTTTGCTAGAGTCTGCGGGAGAGCATAGTGGAAAACGTGCAAGTACCCTTGTGGTTGGGGACCCTCACCTGAGGAACTTCTACCTTCCTTTGATTCAAATCCAATGACACTTCCTCTGCTGTCTCACAAAAACACACAAGTAGTGGGGCTCAACTCACTCAAAGGGTGACCAGCACAGTGCTGAACAGCTTCTCAGACACACTGAAGAAAAACAAGAATCGAGTAAAACTACTCCTTGTTGTAGCACTAACCAAACAAGCACATTGCTTTCTGTTGAGAACATAAAATACTGCTTACCATATCGCAGAGTTTTCTTCTCCTTTATTAAAGTGCAAAAACATGCTAAGAGCCCCAGAAAGTGCATTAACATTTCATAGCGGCAGCCAAATACATACAGACATTAAAAAACACCGTCGGCACTAAACATAGTGCACAGTGGTCATACTAATGACTAGCAGTCATGCTTGGCAATGTGCACGTAGTGCTACGTACCAAAAGTGCAGATCAGCTGATGTTTCACCAAAGAGGCTTCCTCAGAGTTGATTGGCCATCTAACCACAGCTTCATTCATACTCTACCTCATGAATAATTCATTAGCTATTTTATCATGATTGGCTAACAAAATACATATACACTTTCTTTACTTAAACTCACTTAGATGGACTATCAAACACACAGAAAAATATATATCTCAAACACCATCCACAAAAATATATACATATATAAATATTTAAAAACTTTAAATAGTCAAACTACATATTTACGTAAAGAAACACCATTCTCACAGTAATTTCAGAACTATCATAGATTGCTAGTTTCCAGAACTAATCAGAATTATCATAAATAGCTAATTAGGGGTATTTCTTCATTTAAACCTCTGGGTTGTAGGGTATCTAGTGATTGGATCCAATAACATTCTCGCTGCAAGAGCTTATTTGTTAAATTTCCCCCTCTTACCACAAGTTCTACTTTCTCAATACCAGAAAAGTGAAGGCTCACAGGGAAGCAATGTTTCAGCAATTGGTAAATCCTAGCCTCATCCAAAATCATTGCTAGACAATATCCCAGTTGGTCAAATGTTACGTGTAAAGAGGCTTTGCAGCAACAGTCAGGAAATGGAGAAACATTCAATATCAATGGCCCAGTGTTTTGTGGATCAGGGATACCAACCAGAAATAGTTAAAAAGGGACTAGATAGAGCTATTGAAACAAATAGGGAGATCTTCTACAGAAAAAGACTAAGACAACAAAAGAATAATCAATTACTTTTGTGACCAAGTTCTGTAATCAAAGTGGGGCAATTGCAAAAATGTTAAAAAACACTGTCATATAGTACAGAATTCTGTAGGTTTTGGTGATAAAGCTTTAAGAATTACATATAAAAGAGGTGTCAATTTATGAGACAAATTAGTTCATAGCTTGTATCAAAAGTCAATTGACCCCATAAAAACATGGTTACCCAATACCCCAAAAGGCAATTATAAATGTGGGCATTGTGCCCAGTGTAACAACACAGCAAATTCAGAAGAAATTAAACACCCTAGAACAGGGAAAAAGTACTAAATCATGCCATTTATAAATTGTCCAACAGTAGGGGTAGTGTATTTGCTGACATGCCCCTGTGGGTTGGGATATGTGGGACAAACGAGTAGAACCTTAAGGGAAAGAATAAGAACATAAGTCCGCTATCAGAACAGAGTCACAAACAAATGCAATGGCTAGGCATTACCAATTGATGAAACATTGCTTACCTGCGAGCCTTCTCTTTTCTGGTATTGAGAAAGTAGAACTTGGGGTAAGAGGGGGAAATTTAACAAATAAGCTCTTGCAACGAGAATGTTATTGGATCCATTCACTAGATACCCTACAACCCAGAGGTTTAAATGAAGAAATACCCCTGACTAGCTATTTATGATAATTCTGATTAGTTGTTCTGGAAACTAGTGATCTATGACAGTTCTGAAATTACTGTGAGAATGGTGGTTCTTTATGTAAATATGTAGTTTGACTATTTAAAGTTTTTAAATATTTATATATGTATTTTTTTTTTTTGGATGGTGTTTGAGATATATATTTTTCTGTGTGTTTGATAATCCATCTAAGTGAGTTTAAGTAAAGAAAGTGTATATGTATTTTGTTAGCCGATCATGATAAAATAGCTAATGAATTATTCATGAGGTAGAGTATGAATGAAGCTGTGGTTAGATGGCTAATCAGCTCTGAGGAAGCCTATTTGGCGAAACGTCAGCTGATCTGCACTTTTGGTACATAGCACTATGTGCACATTGCCAAGCATGACTGCTGGTCATTATTATGACAACGGTGCACTTTGTTTAGTGTTGACAGTGTTGTTTTTTATTGTCTGTATGTATTCAGCTGCCGCTATGAAATGTTAATACACTTTCTGGCACTCTTAGCACGTTTTTTGCACTTCCTCTGCTGTCTCACACATTTTAGTGACATCTGTGAAAAACACCACCAACTTGGAAGGGTAAGGGGTGTGGAATCGAATATTCTATTGCTTTAGTGCTTTCAAACTGGAGCATAGGCACGCCTTCGGACCACAATGGCTGGGGGCTAATCATTGTCGAAAAAAATCCATGCTGCTTTGTACAGAATTTTCCCTTTTTGCCAGGCTTTATGAAGTACAGACTCCTTTTCTTGATATCTGAGGAATTTTACTACGATTGAGCGGGGCCTGGAGTTGGGTTGGTGAGATTTTGGGCCAATAGCCCGATGAGCTCGCTCCATCTTTACAGTGTATTCCGGAGGGATCTCCAGCTCTTTTTGTTGTTGTTGCTGCAGGAATTTAATCATTTCTGATCCCTCCTCACCCTCTGGTATGCCCGTAATATGCAGATTGTTTTGTCAATTATGGGGCTCTGCATCCTTTGCCCTCTCCTACAAGGACTCAATTGCTTGGTTGAGTTGCACCATGGCCCTCTCAGCAGAATCTAGCTGGGTGTCCATGCTGGTGAGTTGATCTTCCATAGACTCCTGATGTTTGGTGAGCTTGTCAATGTTGGCCCTAAGAGCTGCCATGGTGAGTCGCATCTCATTTCAGAAATCACGAAGCTCTTTTAGAATTAAGACCATTTGTTTCTCCAGCATTCCACCTCCTTGGCTGCTTGATCTGGGAGGCCTGCTTCTATTAGACAAGCCAGAGTCCTCACTGTCAGAGTGAAATCAGTCTCCATCCACTGATTCTTCTGGGGTCGCAGGGCAGCTGCCCCTTCTTCTAGGCATTGTTCTATGCTTTAAATGCCAGGAAATGTAGTTTTGAGTAGAAATGGTGAGTTCTGATAGCAGCATTTTAGACGGCTGAGACAGAGCTCGAGTCTCATGCTGCTTCCAGTCTCATGATGTCACTGAAAACTACGGAAATCATTTTGAAAGATCTACAAGAACTTAATAGGGTCAAGTTCCCTGAGTCACGTGGGTTACTCCGGATGATACTGAAGAAGATGAGTCAGCCATTGGCACCCCCTTCCCAACCAACATACCTATTTACTGAATTGTTTGCTTCTATAGAGGTACCTGAGGACTGAAGGAGAGCAAATGTGGTATCTCAACCTAGAAGAGAAAATAGGGACAACCAGAGTAAGCACAGGCCTGTGAGTTGACATGCATGTGAAAGCTGCTGGAATCAACCATCAGTAAGCATATTGTGGACTGCCTGTGAGAAAATGCACTCACATACAACAATCAGCATTGGTTCACAAGTGAGGATTGCATGAAACTTACCTGTTTGGCTTCTTTGACATTGTGAAGCAGGCGGACAATAGAAACCAGGGAGCTAGCATCCTACACCTCAGCTTTAACAAGGCATTTGATTCAGTGCCTCACAGATGATTTACCTCCATAAAACAGGGGAATTAGGACAAGGAAAAACCTAACTACTGTAGATGAACTGGCAATTGGTTGTCAGACAGGACTCAAAGAGTTGTCTTAAATGTCCAATTCTCAGATGTCAGGAAGGATATGATTGGAGTGCTCCAGAGGCTGGTGGAGGGTCTGGTACTGTGCAGTATGTTTATTAATAATATAGGGGTGGGATTGCATGGTATAGTGAGTTTAGTTGCAGATAACATGAAACTCTACAGAAGGGCAGACAATAATGAGGAGTTTTAACAACAATAATGGAGTCATGGAAAGTCCTAAACAGTGGTATGGAATATGGCAGTTAATACCGAAAATCATAAGGTGATTCATATAGCTAACAAAGATTTGCTCATTGAGTATAGCATTCTTGGATTCACTGTTAATCCCTCAAAAGAGAAAGGGATTTAGGAGTAATTAACAACAGTATGAAATTTACATCTCATTGTGAACGTGGATGAATAAGCAAATAGGACAGTGGGGTGTATTAGATTGGATTTCACTAGCCAAAATAAGAAAGTGATCTTATCACAATATGGGTTCACTGGTTAGGCCACACTAGCAGTACAGCATGCAGTTTGGAACCCATTATCTGAAAAAAAGATAAGGTGATTCTGGAATATAAACAGGGAAGGGCAAAATGGTTCATGGTTAGCAATGGAGGGCCTATCACTTGAGGCTGGAGAGCCAAATATGCAAAGTGGAACCAGCCAGAATACAACATTGTATCTTGCAGAAAATGGCATGCCACAAACTATTACATGACAACAAGGCTTTACTGCAATGAATTGAATTGTTTCCTGCAGCATACTGACCTTGAAAAAGCATGTAATGTACATGTGAAATGTTGGTGGGAGATTAACATCTGTCTGCCTTGTTACTCATATCTCTGACCTAGATTTTTATCCATTTGTGCAGGGTTTTATTTAACTCTAAAAGTTGATTAGCGTTTTGCTCATAAAAGTTCTAAAACATTGTGAAAATGCATAGCACTTGCCTCACTGTGTTTAACAAACATAACACTGCTAGAAAACCTATATAAATGCTTTCTGTACTGTTAGTATTGTCCCAAGAAAAAACTGCTAACCAATTATTTAAAACCCTGAATTTGTGTCTTAATTAAATAAGTCTACTTGATATTCCTGAAGCAGAGGGACTTTTGATTTACTCAAACTACGAATGGGCATATAGCAGGGTTTTAAATAATTGATTAGCAGTTTTTTTCTTGGAACAATGATAACTGTACAGAAAGTATTTATATAGGTTTTCTAGAAGTGTTATGTTTGTTAAACACAGTGAGGCAAGTGCTATGCATTTTCAGAAGGTTTTAGCACTTTTATGAGCAAAACGCTAATCAATTTTTGGAGTTAAATTAAACCCTGTGTAGTGAGTGCATGGATTTCTGCACTGTTCTTGTTGGGAGTAATACTGCAGAGCATTGCATTTCAGCCAGCTGGCTGTGCTGTACTTATTGAAGGACTTCAGTGTGGGAGACAAGATAGAAATTTACAAATATATATAGGTACATAACAAGTAGACAACACAGATTAATTAGGGATAAAATGTCATGTGACCTTCAGGGGACACAACCTCAAATTAGCAGGAGGGAAACTTCAAGGAAGACATAAATACTCAAAGACTACCCAGAGAAGTGATAAATGCTAGCATTATTTCTGGGTTCAAAAGCCAGTCAGAAAACTACAAAGGCGTAATTAGAAACAAGCAGGAGGGCAAAATGTACTCTAGGAGCTCCAAAATGATTGAGTAATCATAGATAGGAATAGAAGGGCTGACTGGATGGAACTTTGTCATTCTCTATCCTCCACCCTCTATGTAACTACGTAAATGTTGAAAATGAGGCAAGTAGTCCAGGCTAGTGTTGAGGGTTTGGCCCAAGTACTTGAAATGGGACACAATTTCAAGGGATCTAACCTTGGATATATGGATGTCAAGCAGAGGTACAAATGAATGGATGAACACCATCAGACATGGGATTTTAACTAGCCCATAAGCAATCCAAGAACCATACTCTTTATCACCAAGGACCAGAAGCAGGCATGTTCCAATATAAGAATTACCTTTTGAACCCACAATACTGCCAAAAACCTGATTTTGTTTTGAACAGTGCAATTTGTTTACAAAATGGATTTTTTTCTTATGGTATGAAAGCAGAGGGGTAACATGGGGTAAAAAAGTGGGACATCTTTCAGTGAGATACACAGTACAATTCTTGGTGGGAACACTGCACAACAAAAGTATAATCACATGAGACTGCAACACAATGTGGCATAATATACTGTATACTTGATGCTTTTTCTTCTACCATACCATAGTAACTTCAGAATATTTTTCAAGCAGCAGCAAATTGTTTGTTTTTTCTCAGTGTGCTGTCTTTACTAATTATGACAAGGTTGAAGCCCCATTAGCTTCACCACCATTCTTCCATCAGGGTCTTTATTTTCTAGACTGATCAAAGGTCGGTACTCACTGAGACATGATCATTAGTCTGACTGTAGCAGCAGGGTTGAGAACTAACAGCACATATTCAGAATGAAGAGTTATAAAAACAGATACTCTGTGTTCTAGAAAACAAAAGCTTCATAACACTGAAAACCCTATTGCAATCAGTAATTATTCCCCTTTCAACAAATGTATATAGATGCAGTCTTGCCCACGGTGTAAATTATATAAGTATTTCATGCACAATACACTACACAACTTCCATTCAAAACTGGCATGCACCTGTTTGTTGAAGAGGATATTCTCTGTGAGGTGCATACATAAAGCTGTATTGCAGCTCTGTGAGGTTTTCTTGTATTCAGAGCTCATTGTTTCTTCATCTGGATACTTCACTCAGTCCCTTAAGTTTGCCACAGATCTTTCACTGAATTTTTTTTCATCAACAGACACTATTCCATTTCCCACCAGCCTAAGCCAAAAGTTAATCATAGTTCGCCTCACCAAAACCTACAACTATGCAGATGGCCAAAGTAACATAGGCTCCCCACCTTGTCTGGCAATTATGAAATATGTAAATGCCATGTGACTGATGTACTAAGGGGAGCTATCTGAGCAACCAGGTTAACATATGTAAGAATCTCCTGCTAGCTCTGCTGACGGAGCCACCCTTTTAGCTAGGAGGCCAAATCATGACTTGAGACTCAACAGGTTGAGTTTAAATTCTAAGTCCTCTGGTTTAGAAATTCAATAGGTGACTGCAGAACTATGGAATGCTTATCAGATGAAGCCATCGCTATAAACTTCCTGATAAGGCAATGACGCATTAAACCCACTTCGTAACACTTAGGCCTACTTCCAATCACTTCAATACAGTCACTTAGGCAACCCCAGGCATTTCTGGTCCTCCATTAATGCCTCATTCCCCCCCCCAACAAAGCAGTCACCTTCCCCCCTAAACACACAACAAGACTCCCTCACTGACCCTACTGACATTGCGAATGCACTTAATGCACATTTCTCAAACCTTAGCAGTTACCTGGCTAAGCTCCCCCATCCCTTGTCCCAACCTCCCCCCTCCCCTCCTACTAGTGCCTATTTTTATTTTAAGATCATTTCTCCTCCTGGGACACTTAAGCTCATTCTCAGCCTACCATCTTGAGGGAGTGCTGGTAGTGATGGTCTGTCCCCCAACTTCCTAAAACTAGTGGCCCAGGACATTGCCTAACCACTCACCTTCATCTTTAACCTCTCCCTTAATACAGGCTGTATCCCCTCTGTCTGAAACCAGGCCAAAATTGTCCTCATTCATAAATCAGGTGACCCTAGTCTCATGGACAACTACCGTCCCATCTCCATTTTGCCCCATCTTGGTAAGCTCCTAGAGAAGGCAATAAACTACCAAATTACAGAGCATATCTACAAATAAAATCTCCTTTGCCCGAAGCAACATGGTTTCCAGAATGGGCACAGCACTACCACAGCCCTTGCCCTCTTCACTGACCATGTGCTGAGAAATATGAATGAAGGGAAGCTAACTGGTGCAGTGTCAGTAGATTTGTCCAAGGCATTTGACCTTGTAAATCACAACATCCTGATACCAAAACTCAATGCCCTTGGTTTCTCCCCCACCTCTACTGCCTGACTCACTAACTACCTCTCTGGTAGAACACAGATGGTTTGCCTTGGTTGTGCCACCTCCCCCCTCTTGCCTGTGTCTGTGGGTGTCCTTCAGGGATCGGTCCTTGGCCCCCTCCTCTTTTCCCTCTTCATTGACTCTCGTCTGTTGGATGGCCCATCCTGTAAACCACTCCTCTATTCTGATGACTTAATACTATACCAAATGGATGCATCCCTCTCTTACCGATGATTTCTGCAAGGCACATTGTTGGTTCTCCACCAACAAACTGTTGGTCAATGCTGCCAAAACAAAGACCATGCTTTTTGGTTCCAAACCAAAACTCTCTGCTCTTGCCCACAATGGTGGTCTTCTCACTGCCAAATCCCCAGATGACTCTCCCCTTGACACTGTTTCCACCTTCAAATATCTGGGGGTAATCCTAGACCCGTCCCTAACCTGCACTGACCACATTGCATCACTGATCAAGTGCATCAATCAAAAGATAGGGCTTTGCTATTGCATGCTTGACCACCTCTCTCTGGAAGCCTGCCTTGCTTTTGCCCATGGCAGCCTCCTTTACTATTGCTACCTGGTGTACTCCCTCACCTCCTTTACCAACCTGAACCACCTGGACAGTACCTACAATCGAATATGCTGCCTTGCCCTCTGTGCCCCTCTCCTCACTCATGACTGCTCTCTTTACCAGTCCCTTAACTGGCTCCCTCCACAAGCGCGATGCTCCTACCTGCTGGCCTGGACCATTGATACCTTGCACAATCCCTCCTACTCTCCACTATACCCTCACTATGGAATGACCTCCCCTCCTCCCTATGTTCTCTCACCCCACTCTAAATCTAAATTCCCCATTGAGAGTGCACTTTCTGTCCTCCACAACTTGTGTCTTCCCACAGGCCACTAGCATGGCCATACCTCTTTTGCTGCCCACCTTTGCCCCCTCTCCCATGCTCTGCTGTCCTCTCCTGAATACTATTGTTATTACTATTGTTGAATGATGGAGCAACTTTATCCCATTTACCTAAATGTTATATACCTTGATATGCTCAATTGTTGATGTACCTGGTACTGTTTATCTTATATTTTCTCTGTTTGCCTGACCTACACTGTTATGTTCCCTGTATGATTCACGCTGTTCTCTCACTGTATTTTACACTGTTTGTGCCAGTTTCTGGCCTGGGCAGTGCCTGAAAAAGGTCTTCGGATCAGTGCAACAGCCCGGTTACCAAATGAATAAATTAAATAAATAAATGAAATTAAACCATTCGGAGTCATGTGCCTGTTTGTCACTCTGTTTACTCCTAGCACAATGGCACACCATTTATTTTGAAGATGTCTGTGGCTACACTTCATGAGATCAAATACATTTTTACTTTTTTCCACTTTAGACCTGTGACTGAGGGTGCCAACTTTTTCTTTGTGTTGCTAGCTGTTCTGCGTTTGAGTCATGCACACCAGGTAGCGAGGCTGTTTCTGTGTTTTCTTTCCCTGTAAGCCACCTACAAATATAAACTGAATCTAAACAGTCATTGAGGGAGATAACTTGTAGGTGCTACTACACTATGCTACAGCAGGCTTCACTGCACAGTTGAAATGTTGCTGACAGTGGTCACTAAAAATAAAAACAAACTTTTCAAAAATATTTTAAAAACTGGCTTTATGTCCCCCTTTTTGTTGTTTTATATCCATATGTTATTTAATATCAATTATGCTTTACAAGTACATCACATTTAATGTTAGTAAATGTTTTTGTCACTTATTTTGAAAGAAAAACATTATTTTCATTTATAATTAAATGTCATCAACACATAAACTGGTGTTTAGCAACAGTCTGCATGACGTTTATATTCAGTGATAACTGGAACTTGTATTTTAAGAACAAAAAAATATATTTTAAAGAAAACATCAAGGGACTGGCTTGCTAGCACAATGGATATGCTGGTACTTGGCAACCAAGTGACTCAAGTTCATGTACCTCATGGAGGAAGTATGATGACAACTGCCAAGGAAGGTGAAGAGGGTTGTACCTTGGATGGCTCCTACCTCAGGATGAGAAGGTAGTTCCTCTACCAACATGGCTGCTGCTTGTGGCCCTAGAGGTGGGTCAGATGGCCCTGACTGTTCAATTTTTCTGTGCTCATTTTCCCTCCCTCTATAGGGGGCCCAAAGAAGCAGGATGATCTCTGCCTATAGTAGCAGGATCATTTGGGGGGGTGGTCCAGGCCACTTCCAGTGTAGTCCAGCTACTGCCTCCTCCACATGGCTTCAAAACCTGTAAAGTGAATTATCCTCTCAGGGGATAGGAGGAGCCACTTGGGTTCTGATGGCAGGATCGAAGCTTCAGGTTACTGGCTAAGAACCAGAATGAGAGCTAAGCAAAGGCAGGTGGGGTGTATCAGACCACCAGAGAGTCCATGGGCAGGAAAAGGACATCAGGGAGATGAAAGGAGGTGTCTTGATCATGACCAACAGTGCACATCGACAAACAAAAGTGAGAAATGAAGTCAATTTTTACAGCTTTTGTAAACAAATTCTGTCCAGAGCTATACGGATGCAGCTAAGCTGACTGAAGTTACGGTGGAAGACGGCACTGCCCACCTTGTCCATGATGACCACAGCTGCTGGAGTTCAGTGCACATGTGCGAGTTGTTACACATTTGCACTGGGCTCCAGCAGCCATCTTGGACATGGCAGACTGTGCTGTGTACCACTGGGCAAAATAGTGTAACCGTAGAGGGCTGGGGAGTAGGCGCACTGTTTTGCAGTTGTGGAAGGATCATTCTGAAACTCCAAAATGGAAGCTTTCCCTGGTGTCAATCTGGTAGCTCATTTTTAGAACATGCTAATGTCATTTCTTGCATACAGTGTCTTGCTGATCTATGTCACAAATGCAGTAAAATATAAATTAAAAAACAGTAAACAAAGAAAGCCTAGAAAGGTTTCTGTATAGTGAGTCAAATATTCCTTATTGCACTGATACACTGTACACGAAACACATTTCATACTACCCCATATGGCCCTGCACTATACCTACACTCCCAAAAGCTTCCACAAGACATTCTAAAGCAGTAAGACATCTAGTATCTTAAGCAACCTATCAACATCAATTTTCTGAACAATCTGATGGCTCAAATGTTCAAAAAATGCAAGCCTGCATAATCATTATATGCACCACTGACTTTGTAGTACTTAGTCCTGCAGTACATCTCTCAAAAGCAGGACTTACATCCTGTGAGACAATGTCTGCAACTGGACAATCGGTGTGAAACAAGTCTCGGCATTATTGGTAAACATCAAGTACAGACAGAAAGAAATGGAGCTTCATTCAAGCAAGTAATCCAGAGACAACTTGTGAAGTACCATAATCATCAAAAACATCACGGACAGCAGAGATCTACAAGAATCAGGAAAAGCAACACTAGAAAGCACTGCAGAATTGGGAAAAACAAGACTGCAGCAACACCAGAGAGCACTTAAAAACTGAGCTGACTGAAGTCGCAGCAGAACACAGCACAGTCCGCTGTGTCCAAGATGCCTGCCAGCATTCAGTGTACATGCGTGAGTCATCGTGCATGCGCACTGGGCTCTGGCGGCTATCTTGGACACAGTGGACTGTGCCGTGTACTGCCTGGTGAAATAGTTGCACCCGCAGGGGGCCAGAGAGTTAGCGCACTGTTTTGGAGTTGCCAAAGGATCAATCTAAAACTCCAAAATGGAAGCATTCCCCGGTGTCAATCCAGTAGCTCATTTTCAGAGCTACTGCAAGACAGCTGCAGGCTCCACCCCACTGCAGCCATAAAAGGCTGGTTGCAATTACTATGCATGGATGAATTATGACAGAAATAGACTATGATCCCAGGTACAGTACATGTTAACCTTGCAGCATAGCATACTGAGGTGTCAGATACATGTAAACTTCAGCTTGCCCAGAAGCACAGAGGGTTGAGGTGCTAGATGCCACACCTGCCACCACACTGCAACCCAAGTTGGAAATGGATTTGGGTTGATGGGGGGGAGACGATGCAGTATCTGGAGGACCACTCTCCTCTTCTTGGGAGGGGTAGTTCACTTCCCTGCTGTAGACTAGCACCAGGTGGAGGCTTGATGTGGGTGTAAGCATGAATGATGTAGGAAGGAGGGGTGTCATGGTTTGATGTGCATGCCTCCACACAGCACATCCTGTCATGCACTCTGCAGCAAGGGGTTCTGGGGAGAAAAGGGAAAAGGTGGCCTAGGCTTCATGAAGCTCTGACTACCAGCCACCAGCTCACACCATTGCCCAAGACACTGTCCCTGCTTCTGCATGGCAGTCTCCAAAGGGGTAGCCCACCCCCTCCTGGCCTCACCACAGGGAAAATATCTGTGGGAAAACTGGGGGTCGGCACATCTTGGGAAGGTGGCTGTAAGTCGGGGGCAGTAGCACGGTCAAGAAGCCAGCCTGCATTCAATTGGGAAAAAAGCTCTATGGAAAAAACAAATACATGCAAACTCCCTCCCTCCCTCATTGGCTTGACTAGTGACATGTCTCTGAAATAAAATAATACATAACCCTTATGTGTGAGAACAGGTTTGAAGAAAAATACAGCAATGATAAAATCATGATCCGACTCTGATAATGTAGTGTAACTCCAACAGACAGCAGGGGGATAATTTAATTCAGTTTTTGGTGAAAGATAAAAATTTTCATAGGTCCATGTAAAGATGTCATTCCATATTTCTAGAAGTCAAAATACTTCCCAGGTCCACACTTTTGAAGTCAATATTCTAAGACAGGCTAATGTTTACATATAGAATTAATCACACTAAAGGTTGGTGGTATAAAAGAAAAAAATTGCATTGAGCGGTGCAATGAGCACATAAGCCATGAGACCAAATGTCATGCGGCATTATAACCTCATTACACCCTAGCAATGCAATTCTCTTCAGTAGCCTAACCTTTACTATTGTTTGATATATTACATTATGGTAATTGAAAACTGCTGAATTTTATGATTTTCTTCAGATATTTTAAACAGTGTTCAGCAATTAAGGAATTAATCAGGCAATTGCATTATTTGATGCACTAGTTGTCTAAGAGGTGGACATGGGTCAGAATCAGTTTTCCATTCAGTTGTCAGCAGCGTATTTTAGCAGTATGGCATGTTTCATATCAAAGCTTCAACTGAATTTCTTTGTTTTTTTTTATTCTTTATCTTTAGGTTTGCAATGCTGTTATAAAGTTTGCAGTTATTTAGGTGTTGACAGGTTTTAATCTGTTTGCTTCTGTTTGTTTTGAGGAGTTAGTGTGGGATTTAGGAAGTGTGTGTCAAAATCATGTATTTCTCTTTCAGCACAAAGTCTCAGTATGACTTCAGTCTGAGTGCACAGCTATGTTTAGTTATCGTTTGTAGTTCATCAAAGTCCATTTACGTGGTGCATTTTTAGACTATTAGGATTTTAGTAAGTCTCACTGTTGCATTTCAATGTTTGTTGAGTCTGTGTGCTTAGGAGTGAGAGATGAAATGTTACATTTCTGTAAAATGTACTGTTTTATTTTTTAAACTCTTGCTTTTTAAAATGTGGATGGTCCCACAAAGATGCAAGTTCTTTTTGCTGTTGTGGTTCTAGTTTTGACCCATTTCTTCCACTCTGTCTATTGCAACAGTGGGTGCTCAAATGAGATGTTAAAGGTCATACAAGAAGTATTTTGGGTTAACATGGTTTTTGTAGCAATGTGTGTGTATCTTACTTTGCCGAATAGTAAAACAGAATGCTAAGAAAGCATTATTAATCAAAGCACTGTTTTGAAACTGAGGAAGGAAAATTTAATTTTTTTTTCATTGATATTACAATTAATTAATTAGTTTGGGACGTTTCATATTGATGGTGTCATAAAAGATATATCAGGTCAGTTTTATACATAATTAATCAGGATAATCATGTTTGTTGAAAATATTACAGATGCTTTATTAGCCACTGATACAGGACTTATGCGGAAATGGCCTACCCATTTAATATAAGAAAGTGGAAGAGTGGATCAAGAGTTTCCTGTAAACGACTGGTTCTGTAGCCCCTCCGCAGCTAAAATTTGCTTTTTCTGCCTTTTGTTTACACCTCAGTCCATACCACCAACCAAAAACCAGACAGTTTTATGCAGTCGATGGCCTCAAATGACAGTGAGGGAGTGTGTGACTGCCCGGTGTATAACTGCTCTCTTGTGTCCAACTGGAAGCATATGTATGGGGAAGGTTGCGGCAAAAAGTGGCCACTTTGGTGAAACAGAAAGCACACAGGCTACAAGGGAGACACAGAAGACCCAGGATCAAATACCCTCAGAATGCTTACATATTCTAACCTTGAGCAAGTCATTTGCGCTTCAGTCTTCACAGATGTAAAACATGGTGAAAGCTGGACCCCTCTGAAAGTGAGATGTTGCTGGGCTATCCTGAGTAAATACACTGATTATATTACTGGCAAAATACTCTTGTATCTTGAAAATAATACATGATTTTGACATCCATGCCTATAGAACTGGATGGCACCTAATTTTCATTTTCCTCCTTTGGGAATCTTACAAGTAGGTATTTCTTGGTTTTTCATTCAGAACTCAGAATCAGAGTTGGCTCTTCATTGGCCTTATAGTATACTCAATTGATGTCTCTGATTTATATGCTGCTGGTAAGAACCATTTTAAGAACTTTAGTTGATGCTGTACTTCATGACCTTGATAAGTACGACACGGGGTCATAATGTCACAAGACATTATGCCACATGATAAAATCACACTGCCAATACAGCGCAATTTATGCCATGCTGTGTACTTCTTTTTTTTTGGGAGGGGGGGCTCTGCCCCCTGAACCCCCCAAATAAAGATTCTCAACTTGGGGGGGGGGTTCAACTCGAAATTGCACAAAACATACAATAAAATAAAAGTTTCTGGGACCAGGAATCAAACCTGGTCCCAGAAGCAGTACCTGGGTTCCTTGCTGCAGTGGCTCAGTCCATTAAGCCATGGCAGCTGCTCGGTGGAACCCAGTCCCAGCAGAGGTCTTATCATCTGCCTGGGATAGTGCAAATGGTGCAATACCGCATATAGCAGCATTAGCAATACTGCACCAGTTGCTTTCAACCACGACACTATTCCGGGTTAGCTGGAATGTTGTATGCTACATTCTGACCTGGTAGGGATAAGCACTTATATTGCAGGCAGAATGTATCTGAGTTCTGCTGTAGACCTCATTGGCTTAAGAGGGACATAAACAATACCACATATTCTAAAACTAGGCCAGTTGCCAGGATTTTTTAAGGGAGGGGTTTCTTTTCTAAACTCTGTTTCTGTGTGTGTATGCTCACATTGCATGCAGAGCATATTTTTTCCTAAAAGCCCTAGAGTACTAGATGCTCTGTGGTGCATGTTGTGAATTATTTCGAAGCTAAAAGTAACTCATCTAAGCTGTCCTCCAGGTTGTAAAGAAGTGATAAGGTAAAGACTGCAAAACATTACCACACTGGATCTGACATTTGGGCACTCGGTCTTGCCCTGATCCAGGAAGACTAGTGACAGGGCTCATGGGTCCTGGGGAAATGTGAACTATTTGAAGGGTGAATTTGGGCACTGGACATCTTAGAGAGCAAACTAGGGTAGAGGTCTGCAGCAAAATGGTGGGAGAGGGACACTGGTGATGTTAAGGATACTGGTCTGTGTTACAAGATAAATATGATTTTATCCCCCCCCCAAGTCAACTACACAATGAAAGAATTGCTCATCTAATATACTTAAATGCAAACTATCCTTAATAACTCCCACAGATACTAATCAGTGGCCACTTTCAATACAGCAACAACATACACTGTCTGCCCCCTCCCTACTTATTGTTCCAAATTACAATGATACAAGAGTACAAAGAAGCATGTAGCTAAGCCAGGGACAGATCATTAAAAAATGTAGACAAATGTGTATATGAGTATTCCTGCCTAGTCCTTGGCTTCTGCAGTCAGCAGTGGTGGAGCTGTAAGAATGGACAGCCTTAATTCACCCAGTAACTACTACCAGTCTGTGAACAACCTTCTCTACTTCTCTAAGGAAGGGATTGGGTATGTCTGACTGGCACCTCCACCCTCCCCATTGTCTTGACTGGCCATGTCACCTCTACTATCACAATTTTGTTGTTGTAGTAAAGCTCAACCAGTGAGAGAATGCTGATGTCAGCCAAGCAAGATAGGAATAGCTATGCAGTGGCAATTGTGCCTCTAGATGAGATGAGCATATGTGACATGGAGAGAGGGAAAATCTGAGTTCCTCAGAACAGCCATGGGTCTCCGCTACAGGGGCTGCTGTCAGGAGGACATGATGATCCTCATTTGATGTAAAAACAAAATCAGAAATTAAAACTGACAACATCCACAGTCAGATGAGAACAATGGCAAAGATCCTAGCAGAGATTTCAAAGCAGCTGATTGCAAATTTAAGTCGGGGAGTGTGTGCCACGCTGAATGGCTGGTGAGCACAGTGTTTCATTTCAATACTATACATTTTACCACAGATTTTCCCTTAGAGCACAGTTAGTACTGTTACAAGAATATGTAAACATATCTGAAATCTGCGCATGGGACCTTTTACAGTGTACATGGAGCCAAGGCTCTGAATATTACCTCATAATAAAACACACATGAACCACATCCTCCTTATCATATTTACTTGGTTGACACCAGTCCCTCTCACCAGTCTGCAAACAGAATACTTTTTGCCACTTTGATAGATGCTATGCCAACACATCTTGCCAAATGGCTAGAAAGTAGTTGTTGGGGGGGGGGGGGTTTGAGACGGTGCATCACTGGGTGTTCTTGCAAATAAAGTAATTATTTAAAGAGCCAATGATCAGAAAAGTGATATGACTGCAAGAAAAAAAAAGAAAAGGGGGGTTCGTTCAAACCAAATGAATCCCAACGGGCAGCGTGCCTGAAAATTGTAGTTACTGTACCAACAGTGTGTTAATAAGGTGCACTCACTAAATTCAGTGAAAGGCTAATACAACCAAACGGGAGCTTATAGACTTAACACAGGTCTGTTGATTTAACATCACATTTTAAAGTTTTATTATGGTGTGATATTAGGCTGTTGAGGCCCTGCATGGAGCTAGGCTTATACAATTAACATTGGGTGTACACAATGTATTGTATGGCAAACAAAATGCACCATATGGCCACTTTGCTAGAAGTACCATGGGGAGTGATCTTATACTGCAATTTATGGGAGTTCCATGGGCCCCAGGATTCTGATAAACAAAGAAAAAAAGTCATGGTAATGGGAGGTGCTCACTCCAGCTGCCACAGTAACAGAGTCAGCAAGGAAATTATTGGTTTTCTGCTCACGCAAGGTTTGAATTTTATAGATCATGGGAGCCTCATGTGACCAAATCAAACACATCACTTACTCCAGTTGTACATGTGGTATTCTTATTTCCACAAGAGTGTCTCATGCACTAACTCACTGTAATGGGCTTCTTACTGAGAGCTCGCACTGTCAGCATTCCAAACAAACAAGGAATGATTTAAAAAGTTAACAATCTATAATAATTCAATCAGTCTGTTTGTAGGACCTCCTATGGATCTAAGAGTGCTGCCTCTCTCATCCTAAGATCCTGTGAGGTGTCATTCATATCTATAAGAGGCCCTTCAACTGGACCCATAAACATACTGAGCCAAGTCAGTCTCAGACATTTTTTAGAACACACGGGACACCATTATTACAACGAAGCCTACATTTCATGGTTTTCCAAGTTCCTCAGGTGGTGGTCCTGAATAAATAGGGAATACATGATGGGTTGCAGTGGAATAACACATTTATCTCCACTAGTAAGTGGTAAGACCCTTAACTCATGAGTGGCGAAGCCACAAGTTAGTTATAAAGGTCTTGCCACTCATGTGTGGAGATAAATGTGTTATTCCACTGCAACCCATCATGTATTTGATACAGTATATACTGCACCATTTGCAATGCTTTTACTGGTGTTTTACCTTGTTTTAGCTCAAAACAGCCTTTCTTTCCATTGTAAACTCTTTATCTGAATCATTGTTCTCTGTTTTATTTCCAGATTCTAAGTGGAAATAACATGTTCTAATGTAAATAAATTGTGTTTTAAGTGAAATAAATGGTGTTCTAAGTGAAAATAAATATTTATCCCAAACTAACATGATTTATTTACCAAATTTATTCAAACTGGTGTGGTATATACATAATTAACCATACATAAGCATAATAAACAAATGGTAGTATATGTCACATATTTTTAATAATTCCAAGAAATGAGAGTACATAAAATGTATATAGACTCTTCTATCATACCATTTAGTTTATAATCTTCTTTAATAATTGACTTTCAGATGTCCCTGTGTCAACCTGTTATAAATGATATATCTGTTCATTTCTCATACAGAACCTCACTAATAGGCTTTTGAAATGCCATACATTTTGAGACAGACCAGTCCATGCTCAACATCCAGTTTTAAATGAAGAAATTAAGACTCCTGTTAGGACCATTGAGACTTAAGAACTTCCCATGAGGAAGATGCTACCAGTGTGGAATACCACTTGACCATGAGAGATCAGGTACACAAAATAATGGTGACATCATTGCAAATAATAGCCAAATAATATGTACTTGTGGCCATATTGTTTATTTACTCCATTCTCCTTACAATAAGCTCTATATAGGCAGAGCGGGGGGGGCTAGGGGGCACTATAGCCATGGCCCTATCACTTTCATATATGTATTTATTTATTTATTTAAACTTTCGTTGACCAGGTAAGTGTTATGAGCCAAGACCCCTTTTTCAAACATGACACGGGACCATAAAATACACTCAAGATGTTACAAATATTAATAGGTCACATACAGTACAAAATTTACATAATACATATAATACAAGACATGAGCCTGCCATACACTAACACTTGCATATAAGAGAATCTAAATAAGATTTGTTCAGAGAAGCCTTAAAACTGTCATGATTCTGTAAATGCTGCATTTCTAAGGGTGGCTAGTTCCAATAAGAAGGTGCAGAAACAGAGTAAGCTTGCTTTCCAGCACAAATTCTCACCCTTAGGACCATAAGTGAAGTTGAATTGTTAGAACGAAGGGCCCTGCATGAATTTCGTTGCTGTAACAATGCAAACAGTTGGGAAGAGGGGCCTAGACTCAGTACATCATGGGTCAGACAGTTAAGACTATAAATGCAACTCAGAGATGGAGGAAGCCACCCTGTTAACGTAAGTGTCATAAGTGTCTCTATCAGTTTTTGCAATCATGTTAATGTATTACTATGGGAGAATTTGCCCCTTACATCATTGGCTCTACCACTTTTCACACTGTTCCACCACCACTATAGGCATGACTAGCCAGATATTAAAATAGAAGACTGCAGAACATAAAAATGAAAGGAGGAGGATAGACTTGAACCCTCCAGTGGCATGGGGGAAATACTGTAATTTTGCATCCTTGTAGGTTTGGGGAATCAGTAAAAACAAGGCTCAGCTCAGAAAAGGTTGCCATTGCTTATAAAAAATTCAGGGGACTATGGCCCCACACTGAAACTTGGCCAATAGTGCAGTGGGCTAAATATGGGATACACAATGGCTAGGCTTAAGATAGACTGACTCTGTTGTTTGGAATAACATCGATCTTTGGAACTCTATCTCAGTGGACCTTACAAATGTTATGGAATTACTTTTACATTTGGGTATGACAGGCCTCGATCACCACCACTTTGTGGATCAGGCAGAATAAGCCATATGTCATCATGAGTAAGGGACAGGACCATTATGCACAAATGGCAGAGCAATGAGTAAGTTATGAAAATCCTACCCCCCCTCACAAGTGATGATGAATGTCATATTCTGAGTCAGGCCATTGTGTGTCCACTTTATAAAATATATTTTAAAGGTATGCCACCCTTACGGCGACACCAACACAGCAAAATACACACCTGTCAGCAAAATCGACACTTTGCCGACAGGTTGCTGTGTTGGTGTGTTGGAGAATGGGGCATGCTGTGTCCCGGTCCTGCATCCCTGCCCCAAATCAACTCTGACTGGAGTTGAGAATCCTAAAGAAGGGGGTTTGGGGGTGAATCCCCCGATAAAAAAACAGGACTGGGAGATACACACGAATCATGTACACGGCAACTTGAGGTCGACATGATTCCTGTCTGCAAGATGCCGGTCAACATAAAGGATGTTGAACCGGCATGGTAGAGCCTAATTTAAGTAGTAAAGCTTTTATGTTATTTTAATGAAGAATAAACTGTTTCTGTTTGATTTCACTGCTGTCTGAGTGCAGCAAGGGTCACTGTGATTTCATCAGGCATTGTTCCCAGCTGCTCTCCCATTGGTTAAAGATTATGTGCGATGAAATTTACAGAATTTATACTGGTACCATCATTCATTAAATATTGTTATAAAAACAGTGTCTGCCTGATGATTTATATGAAAATCTATTATTTCATACCATTTTTAGGCATTTGTTGTGTGCTCTGCTTTATCCACACAGCTAGATGCTGAGACTTGCTGTTCCCTATGGTAATCAACATGCCTCCACCCTCAGGATGTCATTTGTGATGCTATTCTCTTTTATCTATGAAGAAGCAAGGAAGGTTGTCACATTGCTGAGGTCTGTAAAGATTCTTTTTACTTGGTGCCTGTTGCAATAAACTGAAAGACAATCATAGCTGTTTGACTGTGGTTTAATGCAAGTAATGCACAAATATAGTTTAAACAGATAATTTAGGCCTGTGATAAGTCAAGGAGAATTTTACAGACTTTCTGTTGTGGTAAAAGGCATGAGTCTTATTGTCATGATAACAACTTCTGTGCTCATTCAGACCTGACATTCAGTAGAGGTGATTTCTCAGGATGACACTAAAACAATTATCCCATCACCCTATAAATGGAGGTGGGAAAGTAATGCTGTTTTGAAACCTTACTAAGAGTTTCTATGCACTAGCCAGCCAGTGTTTTCTCCCTGGTAGGTTTTTGTTTGACCTAAATTCAGGCTCAGCTATTCGTAACTCCACATTTAAATGATCTTTTGGTCATACTTTATTGAAAGCATCATTTTCAATGTAACTGCGAGGTAGGTATTCATTAATTACATGAAGCAGGGGTAATTACACTCTAATTACATGTTTGTTGCATGTAATTACCTTGCAATTGCAATGCAGTTACTATGTTAGTACAATGTAACTATGATTTTTTTTTTACCAGGGCTAACACATCATCCCTAGTACAAATTAACAAAGATAAGGCTGCTATTAAAACGTATTTGTAAATCAGACACTGACAACAGCAATGATGGTACCAGCATTACACTAGTAGTAACAATACATCTTCATAACAGGCACAGTACAGTTGCAGTCAGAAAAGACTTGTCTGCTCCTATTGGAAGCTGAGAAACTTGATATACTGCACAGAACAAACTAGAATGCATTTGAGGAACTGGGAACCTGGTACAACATAATATTGTTGGAGACTAGTTAGGAAGGTAAGCTACGCTTTCTACAGAAAGTTTCATTATTTCTTATTGGTATTAAGAATTGCAGGATTCCATTAAAGTGTAGTAATTTTATAACCAGAGGGGGTGAAATACAACTGAAGTTGCTTGATTTCTGTGCTAGACACATAGGATTTGGAAGGATATTTGTGCAATATTTAAGAAGTGTCCTGCTGGCTAAACAGTGAGTTCATTTTTATCCCTGGACTCAGTAGAGCAGTTTGTGTAGGAGCAGTGGTCTAGTAAATTGTGGTGTTGGTTGACTTACTATAAAGGGCAGTACTCACCAGGGTGGTGGAGCAATGGTGTATTTAATTGTTTCTAACAGTCACCAGTGGTTGTGGCATTTCCTTTATAGCCAAGGTTCTGACATCACTTCCTCAACAGGTCTTGGGGCAGAACTGTCATATTCTTAATTACCCAGCACAGTGCATAAAGGGTAAGTACACAAAAAAAAAAATTATATATTACTCATTGTATATTATAAGGAAGAGGGACATGTGGGGAGTGGTGCAATGCACTGGCTGTGGGGCAGCAATTTTCCAGGAGACATTCTGGAACCTGTGTTGCTGCCCTATTTGCAGGCAACCGTCAGCTCTGAGGGAGGAGGTTGCCCACCTCCAGGCTGAACTGGCAAGGACTAAGGAGGCCTCCCCCACCCATAGAGCACCAGTTCCACAACCACTGCCTCAGAGGTTGCCATGTGTGAAGAGCAGGTGAGCCACAGTAGGTTCTGGGAGGGTGACGGTGGTGGAACAGAGGCGTAGTCCCCAAGTTGCACCTCTACACAAATCATATGTCAGTCTGGCAAATCAAGGTTCCTCTATGATGACACCCTCATTGGAGACCAAGAAGAATGCTGGGGACATCCACAAGGGAGACCCACAAAAGAGTGGCAAGGGACACCACAGGGGAAAGAAACAGCTTCTGATAGGGGACTCAATTGTTAGGGGTGTAGACCTGGGGCAGGGAGAGGAGAGGGAAGTAAGGTGCCTGCCTGGTGCCATGGCTTGGAGGGACAGGAAGCAAATCCTCAGGATTGCAGAAGCAGCATCACAGGAGAGGAAACTAGATATCATTGTCCATCTCGGGACAAATGACCTAGCTAGGCATGAGATCAGTGCAGTGCAGGATGAATTTGTGGAGTTGGGGAGGGGCCTCAGAAAGGTAGCAAGCACGGTAACCTTCTCAGAAGTGCTGCCAATCTATGGCAGGGGTGAGCCTAGGGTACTGCACACCATCCAGTTTAATGAATGGTTGCAAAACTGGTGCAGAGCACAGGGCTTTGGCTTCATTGAGGACTGGGGGTCCACCTGGAGAGATGAAGGTGTATACTGGCATGATGGTCTGCATCTGTCCAGGAAGGGAAACACGCTCCTAGGTGACAGGTTTAAAGGCTTCTTTGGCAAGCTTTTAAACTAGCCAAGGGGGGAGGTGGTGATAGGAAACAGGAAAGTTCAAGCCTCCCCCCACAAAACATGGCAGGTAGTAGGGTAAACACTGAGGTACAGAGCTTGACAGAGGGCATGATGGGGTAAATGGAAAAATGGACAAGGGCAATAAGAGCAGGGATGGGGTAAAAAAAGGATAAAGCCAACATTAAATGGAGGGCAATGAGTACCAATGCCCATAGTCTGGGAAACAAGCTTCCTGAGCTAGTAGCCCTGATGGAAGAGGAACACTTGGATATTGTGGCAGTCACAGAAACATGGTACACAGAGAACCATGACTGGGATGTCAACATACCAGGGTACACAATCTACAGAAGGGACAGGGAGGAAAAAGAGGAGGTGGAGTAGCTCTCTACATAAGGGAAGGGATCAAAGCTACAGAACTAAAAAGTAAAGGGAGGACAAGAGGAACTCTGGGTCACCTTGGAGACAGGGAATGGCATCACAATCCACACAGGGGTTGTATACAGACCCCCGTCTCAAGGGGAGGAAATGGACAAGAAAATGATAGAGGTCATTCTCAAAATGGCTGAAAAAGGGGAGATACTGTTGATGGGGGACTTGAATATGCCAGATGTTAACTGGACGACATGGACTGCAGCCACATCCAAGAGCAGGGTCATTCTCGATGCCCTAAAGGGGGCATGCCTTAGACAGCTAGTGGTGGAACCCACTCAGGAGGGAGCAATATTAGACTTGGTACTCTCAAATGGAGAGAGGATCACAAATTTAGAAGTCAGTAGATATCTGGGAACAAGCGACCACTGCACAGTGTGCTTCACAATAAACACAACCATGGAGAAAAGCCATACAATGACAAGGATACTGGACTTTAGAAGGGCTGACTTTGGCATAATGGGTGAATACCTGAGGAATGCATTAGCAAATGTCCAGAAAGGAGGGGTGGAAGAACAATGGAGAAAAATCAAAACTGCCATCATGGAGGCAACAAGCCTTGTGTGAAACAAATAAAGAAAACAAAGTGGAATAAAAACACTATGGTTCTCAAAAGAGGTGTCAGGGAAGATTAAAGAAAAAGGCTGCATTCAAAAGTATAAGGAATCACAGGACGGAGCACGACAGGGAACTGTATCAAATAAAGCAGAAAGAAGTGGGGAAGGCAGTCAGAAAAGCAAAGGTCCAAACCGAGGAAAAGATAGCCAACTCGGTTAAGAAGGGGATAAAACCTTTTATAGGTACATTAGGAGCATAGAAAGGTTAAGGAGGATAGTGAAGATTAATAAAGGAGAGGAGGAGGAGCCGAGGGAGACAGTGAAAAGGCAGAGATACTGAATGAATACTTTTGCTCAGTATTCACAAAGAGAAGAGGAGGAGTTACCTAAACCAAACAGCAGAAGCACTCTGATAGTGGGTTGACACCAGTCCATTTATAGAAGAAAGAGTACTGAAAGAACTCCTAAAACTCAAGGTGGACAAAGCAATGGGGCCTGACGGGATTCACCCTAGAATCCTAAAAGAGCTAAGGGAGGACCTAGTGACACCACTAACCACACTTTTTAACAAATCATGGGAAGATGGGATGGTACCTGAGGACTGGAGGAGGGTAGATATGATTCCCCTTCACAAAAGTGGGAGCAAGGTAGAAGCAGGAAACTACAGACCTGTTAGTTTGACCTCAGTAGAGGGGAACATGATGGAATCACTTCTGAAAGAAAGAATTGCTGAGTACCTAGAGGCCAGCAGGGCACAGGACCCAAAGCAGCATGGATTCACAGCAGGAAGGTCATGTCAGATGAATCTAATCGATTTCTTTGACTGGGTGACCAGGTAATAGACCAGGAGGGCTGTGGATATGGCCTACCTAGACTTTAGTAAGGCATTTGACACCGTCCACATAAGATTAATAATCAAGATTAGCCAGCCTGAGAGTGGGTCCCAAGGTGGTAGCCTGGGTAGCAAACTGGCTGCACAACAGGACACAGAAGGTAATAGTGAATGGAACACATTCTGAAGAAAGGGGCGTTACTAGTGGAGTATCTTAGGGCTCAGTACTGGGTCCAGTCCTCTTTAACGTCTTCATAGGTGACATTGCAGAGGGTCTGGAAGGAAAGGTATGCCTCTTTGCAGATGACACAAAGATCTGTAACAGAGTTGATACACGGGGGGGTAGAAAGGATGAGAAGGGACTTGGCAAGGTTGTAGGAATGGTTAGACATATGGCAACTTAGATTCAATGCAAAGAAGTGCAAAGTAATGCACCTGGGAAATAAAAATCCAGGAGAAGAGTACACAATAGAAGGGGAGGTACTAACGACAACAATAATGGAAAGGGATCTGGGTGTAGTCATATCAGATGACCTAAAGGTGGGTAAGAAATGTGAGAAGTCAGTAAGGAGAGCCAGAGGATACTGGGATGCATAGGAGGGGCACCACAAGTAGAAAAAGGAAGTGGTTATCCCTCTATACAGACAGTTGGTGAGACCTCATCTGGAGTACTGTGTGCAGTTTTGGAGACCCCATCCACAAAGACATAGACAGGATGGAAGCAGTCAGAGGAGGCAACTAAAATGGTGGGGTCTACATCAGAAACCATATGAAGAGAGACTGAGAGAGCTTAATATGTATACCCTTGATGAAAGGAGGGACAGGGGGACATGATAGAAACTTTTAAGTACCTCAAGGGAATCAACAAAGTCCAGGAGGGTAGTATCTTTCAGAAAAGAGATGTGTAAGAACAAGGGACACAATTTAAAGTTAGAGGGGGACGGCTCAGGGGTAATATGAGGAAATTCTTTTTCACGGAGAGAGTGGTGGACGCATGGAACCGCCTTCCTGGAGAGGTTGTGGGGTCTAAAACAGTGGGGGAATTCAAACATGCATGGGACAGACATATGGCAATTATAGTGGGGCGTTGCAGGAAGTAGGCTGTTGGTTAACTAGAATCTGCAGGTTATCCAATAGGTAGGGAAATGGGCGGACTGGGTGGGCCAAGTGGTCCTTATCTGCCGTCAAAGTCCATGTTTCTATGTTTCACTCCAAATGACATCAGCAGCCTGAAGACATGTTGACTCAACATCCAGCAACCTTGGAGAAAGAGACCACAACAAAAAAAGGCACTGAAAAAGTATAAATTTGCTGACTTTTCTTACAAAAAACTGGAATGCCTACAGTTTTTATAACAATGTTTATTAAGTGGTGCTGTCTGTTTTAGTTTTAGAAAACCACTGCACATGATGTTTAAGAGTTCCTTTGTGGCCAGCCTCAAGTGATGATAAATGATGACCAACCTCTAATGATGATAAATGATTTATCATCATTCCATGTCCTACTGACACGTAAATATTTCATTTATCTGTACATTTTTATCTCATCACCACTATATAATTTGGGTTGTAATCATACATGCATGTCTGGCACATGCAGCATGTATGACAAAAGGGCTGTGGTAGCGCTGCACAAAGTGCAGAGGCCCAGAGCACCACAGTCCCCTGCTGGTAACAGACACTTGGAAGCAAAGAGTCAAGCACATCCCAAACAGATTAACACTTTTGCTCCTCGCTGATATATGTAAGCACCAACCTGCCAATGACCACATAAAGCATACAATGCACTTAGAAGCCATTTGCATGGCATTAAGCAACAATTAGCAGCTCTGTGCAATGCCTCTGCACTTTTGTATGCATAGAGGCATTACACAGAGAGGTGTTCATTGCCCCCTGCTACCCAATCCCCATTTGCTTTTAAGTAATATACTCTGGTGTCCACTGGTAACCCCCATCACCGATCCCTGTTTAATCATTTTCCTTAACATAAAAACATAGAAACATAGATGCTAATGGTATCAACCTACCTCACCTGATCATTGTTGTCAAATAATCCCTCTCTGGTAGTTTAGTGCTAGAGCTTCATGGCAGATAAAGATTGCTTGGCCCACCTATTCTGCCCATTTTCCCTACCTACTGTAAAACCACAGACCCTATTTCATCTCCAGCTTTATCTCCTCCTTTCCCTATCACTATGGTTCCCTTTTGCCTATCCAATGCCTTCTTGAATCTCATTACAGTTTTTGCCCCCACCACTGCTGCTGGGAGGCCATTCCAGGCATCCACCACTCTTTCTGTGAAGGATAATTTCCTTACATCTCCCCTGAGTCTACCCCCTCTCTTCTTTCCTCCAGTGCACACGTATTGAGGTCCTTCAGTCTCTCCATATGGCTTTTGATGCAGACCCTTCACCATTTTAGTTGATCTCCTCTGGACTGCCTCAACTCTGTCTATGTCCTTCCCGAGATGTGGTCTCCAGAACTGGACACAGTACTCTAGGTGAGGCCTTACCAGTGATATATACAGCAATATCACCACCTCCTTCTTTCTGCTGGTGATACCACTCCCAGAGTGGTAGCAGGAAATTACCACACAGTCAGCCTGACCTCAGTAGTGGGTAAAGTAATAGAGACATTGCTTAAAGAAAGGGTAGTGGAGTACCTGAAAGAAAGAGGGAAACTTGACCCAAAGCAGCATGGTTTAATGATAGGACAGTCATGCCAAACAAATATGATAGAATTCTTTGACTTGGTTACAAGAGCAGTGGACCAAGCTGTGGCTGTGGACATAGTATATCTGGATTTTAGCAAAGCCTTTGAAACAGTTCAACACAGAAGGCTAGCAAATAAATTGGAACAAACAGGTGTTGGTCAGAAAGTGGTTAGCTGGATAAAAAGTTGACTACAGGACAGGACTCAGAGAATTATGGCAAATGTCACCTTGTCACAGGAGGGGAGAGTAACCAGTGAGGTTCCACAGGGATCAGTGCTTGGCCTAATCCTTTTCAAAATACTCATCAGTGACATCGCAGAGGGCTTGAAAGGGAAAGTTTGCCCATTTTCAGACAATACAAAGATCTGCAACAGGGTGTAAACACAGGAAGGGATCCAAGGAATGGAAGCAGATCTAAGAAAGCTGTAGGAATGGTCCAAGACGTGGCAGTTGAGATTCAACGCCAAAAAGTGTAAGGTAATGCACTTGGATAAATGGAACCTAGGAAATAACTATATCCTGGAAGAGCAGCAATTGGAAAAGACTAAGATGGAACGGGATGTTGGAATTATGATATTGGACTATTTAAAGGTAGAAAAGCAATGTGAAAAAGCAACACTAAGGGCAAGTGGCATCCTTGGAGGTATAGGTAGGGGTATTACTAGCAGAAAGCATGAGGTAATCATCTCACTCTATAGGTCCCTGGTTAGGCGTCACTTGGGAGTACTGTGTGCAGTTCTGGAGGCCACATCTAAAAAAAGGACATAGACCGTTTGGAATCCTTGCAGAGGAGAGCCACCAAGATGGTGCAGGAACTATACCACAAACCTTATGAAAATAGGCTCAGCCAGTTAAATCTATTCTCCCTAGAGCAGAGATGGAACAGAGGAGACATGATAGAAACATTTAAACTTGTTAAAGTGATAAATGCAGTACATACCGGTAGCCTCTTTCAGGAAAATAGGACTGCAGGCAAGAGGGCACAACTTACGCCTGGCTGGTGGTAAATTCAGAACCAATGTACTTTTTCACAGAGAGGGTCATGGACCCTTGGAACAGCCTGCCACTTGTGGTGGTGGTAGTTAAGACTGTCAGAGAAATCAAATGGGCATGGGATAGTCAAAGTAGTCACCTCCATGAGAGCAGTAGATGGGGGGTAGACATCTCGGGAAAACTAGATGAACCACACAGTCTCCTTCTGCCAGCATAGTCTTATGTTTTTATGCAACCAAGCATCCCACTGGCTCTCCTAACTGCTTTGTCACACAGTTTGGCCACTTTAAAGTCATCAGATATGATTACTCCCAGGTCTCTTTCCTGTTTGGTGGTTGCCGGCATCCCCCCCCATTTTATACTCCCCACCATGTTTCTGCACCTCCAGTGCATGAGTCTGCATTTCTTCACATTGAAATTTAGTTGCCAAATTGTCTTGACCACTCCTCAAGCTTACTTAATCCCTCTTCACCCCCGGAGTGTCAACCCTGTTGCAAATCTTAGTGTCATATGTGAAAAGGCATACCTTCCCTTCTGGTCCCTCAGCAGTGTTGCAAATAAAGACATTAAAGAGGACCAGTCTCAGTACTGATCGTTGTGGCACCCCACTGATCACCCTCCCTTCCTCAGAGTGAACACCGATTACTACCACCCTCTGTCTCCTATCCCCCAACCAATTTCTTATCCAGTTTACCATCTTTGGACTCACTCCTAGGCTGCACAGCTTATTTTTGAGTCTCTTATGTGGAACAGTGTTGAAGGCCTTACTGAAGTCTAGGTAGGCTACATCTGCCGCTCCATGCTGATCCACTCCCCTGGTCACCCCATCAAAGAAATCCATCACATTTGTTCGATATGAGCTCCCCCTTGTGAATCAATGCTGCTTCAGATCTTGTAAGCCACTGGATTCAAGGTATTCCACAATCCCTTCCTTCAGTAGTGATTCCATTAATTTCCCCACCATTAAAGTCAGGCTGGGATTGGATTCAGAAAATGAAGACACCACAGATGATACCTAATATCTTCCTGTGGCTACCTGAAATATCTGAACTTATGAAGTCGCATTTTGAACTTTTAGTTTCCTGAATTAAAAGGACTACGATACCCTTTGTGATTTATCTGTTACTCCACTGATAGGCTTTACCTGAAATGATTTGCTTATTGTTGTCGTGCTTACAGGGATGTGTAAAGCTTAGAGCATAAAACAGAAGAATTAATTTGGATTTAAATCTGTGGAGTTCTTAGGTATATACTGCTTTTCGACCCCTTACAAATGTAAAAACTATTATACTTTTGAGTATTGCTGGATGTTTTGATTTTTCAGAATTGTGTCCTAATGTGAAATACTGCTTCTGCAACATTTATTTTTTTCTCTCTGAATAAAAGCAAAGTATAAAAAAGAATGACACATAGTTGATAATGTAATCCCCTGACAAGCAGTGCTCAGAAAATTTACTGTTAAATATATACCTGATTTGTTTTTTGCCACACCAGCTTTTTTGTCAGCAATTATAATCAAAGTAAATTCTTCCTAGCTATAAAAAATGCTAAGCTTTCATTTTTTATTAAATTTCATCTTGTCAGACACACATAATAAGTTCCCTAGATAGTCATGCTTGCAGTTGCTCCCCCATACAGTATATTTCTATGTTCATAAAGCTTCTGCATCTCAAAGAACCACTCACTCATGTTTTTCCCTCTTCAACAATCCATATCTGATTAATAAGTATATGACTGTGCTGTAAGTTTACTGTAATAGGAGACTCCAAGTTAAAAACTCCAATTGATGGACTTTTCACTATGACAAATGAACAAAGCACTGTAGGTTTGCTAAACTGAAGCACTGCACTACTGGTCCCTGTAAATCTTTGTACCTGTAACTTGCACTTGATCTTGGTTTGAATGCATCACTTCATGTGGGCTTAGTAGGTTTTGCTTTTGTAATTACACAGTAAGGTTGCTGTCATAAAATAAATTCTGTGCACCAAAAACCTCTGCAGTTTAAACATTTTTTCTCTCTGCAACAGCAACAGCTTTATATTTTAAAAAGTTGCAAGTAGTGTTTTACCTTTTTTCATTTCTCTCACTAATCACTCCATTTTTCCTTGTAAATAGCATTTAGTACTTTTCTGACTGCATAAGGGGTAAACAATAAATATATTATTTAGAGGTCAATCCTGCTAATGCTCCTTTTTATGGCTGCAGTAGGCGGAGCTTGCAGACGTTTTACATGTACAAAAGGAGTGATGTCATGTTTTCTGTCCGTGGAACTGACTGAAGGTGTAAATAGTCTCCTCTGCCTTACCCTCCTCCAAGAAATGTTTTCCATCCTCAAATAAATACGCCTTCATGCAGTAGCAGAGCCACGTTTGGGATCATTTGGGAGCCAGGGAGGGCCATTCAGTCAATGACAGGCTCCACAATGGACACTAAACAGTGAATAAAGATGGTGGCAGGGTGCCACTACTCACACTGGGGCAGCCAGGAAGGGCGACCATCCCCCAGCCCCTCTCTGGCTCCGCCACTGCCTTCATGTTAGTCAATGGTTGCAGAGTACTATTTTCTTTCTTAAATGGGTGGCACAAGAACTGGAACCTGAATAGTGGGAGGTAGCATTAGGTTTTTTTGGAAATAAAATCCATCCCCACCTCCACGCGAGAAGCTCCTAAAGATCCACCCCCTCCATTTTTTGATTCATGTGGAAAGAGCATGAGGTGGATCTATCATGTTGGAACAACTGACTATCAGAGCTGCCTGAGGAAGTAATTAAGGAGTGCCTGAAATTGTATCTAGGCATACCCCTCAAACAGACACACATAAGCTTCTAAAGATCCACCCCACCTTTTCTTTTATTCATGTGGGAGGGGCATGAGGTGGATCTATCATGTTGGAACAAGACACACTAGTTTGGGACCTGGACTAATCAACAAAGACAACTCTGTGGAGTGATTGAGTTGTGGTGCCCCTGCATTTTATTAAGGACTAGAAGAACAGAAGATACTTAATGCCTTCAAACTAACTTAAAACCCCTTGGAACAAATTATTATCAGAGCCACCTGGAGCCTCAGAAGGAAAGAGTAATTAAGGAGTGCCGGAAACTACAGCTCCCAAGGAAAACAATAGGCACAGTGCTCTGATTCAAGTTGAAAGATCCACAGGTTTTTCTTAAACATTTATATACTAAAAACATAAAGTTCAGCGTTTGGGATTGACAATATTTATTTACCATATTATATTATACATATAGTTTGTCTTTTTAGTAGTTTCAAAACTTTGAAAGCATTGGAGTTAGTAATGCATTTTTTTAATTGTCTTTACAGTTAAACATGCAGTTTCATGTGAGGGCACATTTTTGGGGGGAGGGAGTTCAAATTATTTTAATCATGGGCACAGTACTACTTGGTTAACACAGCCTTTGATGATAAAGTGTATTTTTTTTCTTTTAAGTTTGAGAAGTATGTATTATAAATAAGTGTGGCAGTGTTGTAAATGGGACTGGGGAATGAATAATGGTTAAGTGCCTAAATTCTTTTTTTAATATAATTGAGTTTATATGTGGCATGTAGGTAGGGGATAGTGTTTTGAATGTGGCAGTAGGACAGATTTCTTAAGATAAATATATGCTGTCTTGCAAATAAAATAAATTGTAAGGGATACATTTTGCAAAACAGTGATATATATCATAGGGTTTTCTTTCATGTATTGTTCGAAGAAATAGTTATGGCTCATTTTGTACTATAAGTAAAAGGAGGGAAGAAAACATTGAACAAGAAAACAATTGGTGATTTTAAAAGTTATTCTGATCAGAGCTGACATAAAAAAAATCTCAACTGTATTTTTTATTTTATTTTATCAGGGACACTAGAAACAGGACGTTAACACATCAGTGAGCACTGATGCCATTTGTCTGTGTTAGGGAAGTTGTGGATGGACTTGCCTTGCACATGTTAAAATATACCAGCTGCAATTAACAACTACTTGTAGAAGCAAAAGGCTGGGTGTGTTTTTTTTCCCTATGTTCTTTCCACTGATATTATAAACTGAGGTGGGAAAAAAGTAAAGACTGAAAAGTTCAGAGCTAACATTAAAAATGTGATGTTCCTAAGGTCTGTTGCATGTACTATGTTTTTGTTTTCATTTTCATGGGAGGGGCATGATGTTGATCTATCATGTTGGATCAACTGACTATCAGAGCTGCCTGGGGAAGTAATTAAGGAGTGCCTGAAACTGCATCTAGGCATATCCCCCCAACACACACACACATAAGCTCCTAAAGATCCACCCTACCTTTTTTTTAATTCATGTAGGAGGAGCATGAGGTGGATCTATCATGTTGGAACAACTGAATATCAAAGCTGCCTAAGGAAGTAATTAAGGAGTGCCTGAAAATGCATCTAGTTTATGTTAGCTACTGTAATAAATAGTATTTTGCTAAATGCCACTTCAGCCTGCTACACCACTGTGTGTGTGCATTCCCAAGGTGACATATGCATTGTCATACATTAAATAACAGCAGCCTAATATCTGAAATTGGACTGACCCAAACTCTGCAATTCCTAGGTACAAGTCTGTGAATACCAGAAATTAGAATACATGTTGCTATGTAAAATAGGAGCATCCATTTGTTATCTGGGAAAAATGTATGTATTGTCCTAAATATTTTTTTTTTCTAATTGTGCATAGATGAATGTGTCACAGTCCTGATGTCAATCACAAAAGTAGCAATCAGTAGTCCATAGATAAAATGTTGCATCTTAATGTAGCGAATAGGGAATGCATCTGCAGAACAGGGGTTAGCCATGCCATGCAAGTATAGGCCAACTGAGTCATGATGTTTGGTTTGATTGTCCTCAATATGAATAATGAAATGTGCATTCCTCATTGATTCTGATAGTGGGGTTCTAGGGTTCTGAATCAGTCTGTTTCTATCACTATGAGTATATGATCATTACACAAAACCTATATTGCTTACCATTCCTTCCATTGAAATCTACACCTCGATATTTTCCTACTAATGTGTCTGCCTTCCCTAGAATAGAGAATTAAACAAATCTTACTAGTTAAAAAGCATTGTGTTGTTTATCCATGCCTCCTTCACAATTCAGCACAACCTAACTTCATTATGCAGCCATGGTGGATCTTTTTTTTTATTTGTGTGGTGTCTCTATTTTATTTAAATTTTACTTACCACCATAGTGGAGGTCCTGAACCTGGGTGGAGGTCCTGAACCTGGCTCCCCTATCTCTTTTCTGCAAGGGCATTTGCACTACACTGTTGCTATGTTTAAGTACCATTCCCTCTGCAGGAATCGGGTGAAGGCATGAGTGCTGCATGTGCACAACATCCTCCAAGGGCAGTTATTTCCTTGTAGGAGACATTGGTTAAGATTTGCAACAACTGGTCTGTGCCAGAAAGACCTGTGGTCCTTCCTACCTTCACAGATGGCCAGGGAGAAGAGGAGCTTTTGATCAGGCCCCCAGGTATTGTCTATTGTCTGGCAGAGAGGGATGCATACAGACTATTGCAGGATCTTGACCTGTGTAGCCTGTACCCTCTTTGCCAGCCCTCTGCATCATATAAATGTGTCCAGAATTGAACATTTGCATGTGCCTACCCTTGTGCCTTCCCTATGCTGGTCATGCATGAAGATGCACCAGCAGCATGGATAACAGGTGTGGTGGGGGTGTGTAGGTCATGTGCACATCCTGTTGTGAATCAGGCTTTTAAAGTGTAATTAAAATGCTCTTTTGCATGCTTGGGAAAGGAAACATTGTTTAACCAGAAGTAGCACACTAGGCCAAAGCTTGCTTCCATATGCAACCTGGGAGCAGAAGGAAGTTAAGTGACTTGCTCAGGATCACACAGTATGTGGGAAACAAACCCAGGTCTCCAGATCTGCAGTTCAGAGCCTTAACCCACTGTGCTATACTGCCGGTCATTTGCAATATGTTCCATATATTCTTTTGTGTTACATTCACTTTTTAGATGTATTTTCAATAAAATGCTCTTTAAAAAATAATACTGAAGTATACTACTATACTGCTTGTTTTCTTACTGCTGTCTTGACCCAAGCACACAGAGCCACACAAATGTTCTGCTGAAAAAGGCATGATGTCATAAGAGGCAAACTGAATTCATTGATATAGCCAAACAATTCTCCCACTGTAAGTATTTGTTTCATTACTTTCAAAAAACATTTTAAAAAAGGTCTGGAGATAAATAATTAAAGACTAATGCCTGAAATGACATAATTAGAATATTGTGTGACAGAGACCAGGTGGAAGATAACACAGAAAAAGTATCATGGGACAACCCTATGGCAAGTAGGAGCATAAAGGATAATGTATAGTCTGTGGTTAATAACCACACTGTAAACACTTCAAGAGGTTGCCATGACAATAAAACCAAAACATGGTTGTAATTTGAGAAAAAATATGGCTAGAGATCTAGTAATTCCTAAATACAAAAACAAATTTACATATATGACCTTTCAGCATAAAGCAGCTGTTTGTTGGAATCAACTTCCTCTGTACCTTAAAGACCCACACATCAAATCAGATGTTTTTAAAACTGCTGTTTACAGGGAATTTGAGAATCATTGCACATGTAATAGATAGTCTAAATGTATATGAGTATATGAGGTGAATAGTTGGATAGAATGCTCGGTAATATAATAGTGTGTATTTATTCCCTGTATTTGTCCATTTTTCCCTTGAATGTAATCTGGGTTGATCTGAGATATGTATGCCATTGTATTTTTGTACTTTTGTATTCATGTATATGCATTGTAGGTTATTGTAACTTGACACTTTAAACAGGTGCACCTTGTGAAAAGGGCATACATAGCCCTAATGGTGGTATCACTGTATAAATAAATTTTATCTACTACTACATTATTGTAAACCTCGAGAGCACAGCGCAAGAGGTTTTCATATGTCATGGCAACCTCAAGAAGTGTTTTCAGCATGGTTGTTAACCAAAGACCATACATTATATTTTATAGTGTATGGGCTAACAAGATTGTATAATCATGGATTGAATTATTTTACTTTACTGAATTATTTTTACGGAACATTGATTGCTGTGAGCATTTTGTTTTGTTATATCATTGGTATGACATACTCAAAAAAGGGTTAACAACACAGTGATACCATAACAATTGCATAACAAATAGAATAATAGCTAGATAAGTGTGCATTATAAGGCAGTAATACCATCGAGAGGTTTTGGGGACACGGAACCTCAATAGTGAAGCTTGAGCAGTCCTAAAGTCCCCAAAACCTCAAGATGGTACTACTGGCTTATAAAACACTTATCTTTCTGTTACTTTTTGTAATATATGGATCCATTAATAATACTACAGTTAGAGATGACCTTTGAACTGTAGTATTATCAGCAAAAAAGATAGTATTATCACTATTCAGGATAGTATTATTGAAGAGTAGTGATGTAGTACTGGGAAATTTTTGTATAACTTAGTATAGTAATATATGAATAAGCCTCAATAATACAAGGTTGTAATCTGCTTTATTTCAGTTAGTAATAAGGTCCTCCATGCATTATAACATTATTATATATATATTTTTTTAATCAAGGTTTTTGTCTTTTTTTTCCTTCAATGGTCCCTATCTGTCCCAGTCCACTCAACCCTGTCATACACCATCTCTAGGGATTATGTTGCCTCCAGCAAAGTCCTCCATGGATTCCTCCCCCCTTCTCCCACTGTGGCATGGCCGTCAAGGCTGACTGGGCCACTTTTGAGTATTATCCAGACTTTTCTACAGAAGGAGCCTAGTCAGTGGTTCAGGGCATATGGTGGAACAGAGTGCCATCCTCTTACATTGGAGCTTTTTCACCTTCTTTTCTCTCCAGGGCCACAGAAATGCAATGACACACTGCTGTGCATGTGGACACATGAAAACATGTATTAGCAGCTGAATGTTAGCCCTCCCCGGGTGGATGTTCCAGCTGTGCTACCACCTAGCTTCCACCAGGTGGCAGGAAACCAACAATGTGATCTGAGCCCTCTGCCAGAAGGAGGAGAGCAATGCATGGGACACTCTAGCCTCTCCCCTCCCCGGCTGGCCACATGTGATGAGTCCATTCCTGAACCTTGGTCACTGGTGTAGCAGGTGGTGCTTTACTGCCGTGCTACTGGGTCAACTTGAAGCAATCTTTTCTACTGATTTTACATGCTAGCAGTATAAACTAAATAGCATATATTTTAAATTCCCAGTTATCTTTAAAATTGCCAGGTGAAGTAAGGTTTCACTGGTGCCAGAATTTCCCACACTAGTACTGTTCCTTGCAGAACATTATAATCAAGCAGCATAGGGATGGTGACTGAATTGTCTGTGATGATGATGGTACATTCCAGAACCCATTACCTTTTTGTACAGACTTACCAGAGAAAGTTTAGGGCCCACAGTCTGATTTTTTTTTGTAGCACACAATATTCTTCGCTGGCTTTGTAGTAGCATTTCAGTCTGTAAGTGGGTTAAAGTAAGATTTTTCAAAGGCTGAGATGCTGCACAGAGCACTTCAAAAGAAGCATGACTCAGAATGTCCTAATTAATTGGGAGTCTCAAGAGCACTCATGATCACAGCCCCCACCTCCATGAGCTCAAACATTCTCCACACAATTAAGTAATAGCCTTCTCTCACTCGTCACAAATCAGATTTACAAAGCTGAAAAATAAGAAAGGCTACCTTTCCTAGAAATAGGCCCAAAAGGACAAACTATTCTTCTTTTCAAACAGCTACACACTAAAAGGATAAGATCAATATTTTTGTTGTAGTTTGATTATTGTGACCTAATAGGATAAAATTACTGTGGCTGAAGCAAGATGTCTAGCAGGTAGAGCTGCTGCTTTACATCAGTGCCCCACTAAAACATTGCTTAGGGCCATGCTCTCAAAACAAAGCTTCAACCAGAAAATAAAATAATTTTCCCAATGTTAACACATACCTGTTCCCTAGTGCCTCCATACTCATTCCATTCTTAATATCTTGCTATTGTAAACAACATTTGCTCCAGTAAGGGGCTATGCACAAATGAAAAGGAATGCCTGTGTGCTATATGTCTGTGGCATGTAGACATCCCTGTGACCAAAGGTTGTGCATTGGGGGTCCCTTGGACTCCCAGCAACATTCACAGAAAGGGTGTATACCCTTTCTACACTCGATCCCCCAGCCAGTTGCATGGCTATGCATGCAACCATCCAGGGGAGTGTCAGGGGGTGTGCCCAGTCTCCATGCCATTCACAAAGGTGCAGTGTGCTGGGCAGGGGATGTAAGATTTGGCAACAGACACCCTGCCATATCTGTTGCATGCCCCCACAATGCACACCCACCAGCCATGGCATGACCTAAACTTCCCCCTGTCATGATACTCCAACCCTCCATTCAGGAACAGAGGGCTGAGGGGGACTCACCAGACTCTTTTACAATTCTGGACTCACACTGTCCCTCAATCTCCTGTTCCACTTGGAGCAGGCGATCCACTCCATGACCAGGATGGGCATACAACTGGATGCCCTCCTGTTTCCACTGATCTGTCCCCTGCTCACCAGTGTGTTGGGGGGCAAGGCCACAGACATACACTCTGCAGTGGCTGTCATTTGTGTATACCAAGTCCCATGTGCCTGTGCACAACTGAAAAGCTATACGGGCTGGGTATGTGCATCTCACGCACACCCGATGCATCATAGTCCATATATTTTGTATCTTACTTTTGTACAGTACACTAAAAAAATAATGTGCTGAGCATGGGAATTTAAAGTTGGAATGGAGTCTATGTGACTAATGTTTCGACATCATTGCCAAGCACTATCTGAGAAAAACTTTGAAACATTAGTCATGTGGTGTGCACTTTACAGACACAAACACTGCCTTCCTCCACAGGCTCTACGATTAGCTGTTACTAGCTCAGTCCTCTCATTGGTCGATTATGGAATAACTATGTACGGCGCTGCTGACCAATCAGCCCTAAACAGTATCAATATAGCACTAAACAAAGCCTGCCGCATGGTCACCAGCAGCAATAGACAAACGCATACCTGTTTGCTCTATTATCGAGCGGACTGGCTAACCTTAGAAGGGAGGCTTAAATACCAAACCTGCCTCCAAGCCAAAAAGATCCTATGAAACTTGCACCTATTTGTCTTCATCCCCTCATCCAACCAGCTCCTCCATAGGGGGCACCCTAGACGACAATAGGACCTCCCTACACAGCCCCCCACTGCAGGACCTCTCTGGGGCAAAGATCTTTCCGTTACCATGCTCCCCTTTGGCTAAACAATCTACCATCTTCCATCTTACTTGCCCCCAATCTAAGACTATTCAAAACAGAGATCAAGAAGTTTCTGCTTAACTCGGAGACCTGTAGCTGTTCTCCATCTTTTCACATAGGTTGTCAGGCACCAGGGCCACCACATCGTTAGGAACACTCTCAACTCTCAGATATTATCTCAGTCTTGGCAATACCCTATACTGTGATTGTTAAACTCTTGTAATGTCCTGGCAATTTCTGTACAAGCCTTGTCTCTGTGTAAAATTACTATTACAACTGACGTGTAGCCTTTTACTTATGCTATGATTTTAAACGTTTGTTGAAATGTAATATCTCTGTTTTGAGAACATTGTCCACACTGTCTTGTTGTATTGTCCTGTCATGGCTGACGTGGAGCCTTTGCAAAGGAGTCCTTGACTCAAAGGTTGTAATTCCGAAATTTTCAATAAATAAATAAAATAAAACTTTACTCGAGCTACAGTATCTAGTCCATTTACTCTAATGCACAATCAGGCTTTGGGCCTGCATGTGGCTAAAGCAAGTGACTAGCACAACACCTAATTTGTGTAATGTTGCACTGAGGAAAAACATGAGTGAAATACTTGTCAATTTTGCATTGTTGAAGCAAAGGCCACTTTCTGCCACCCAGCATATCCAGGATATCAAACCACTTGTGTGCCAGTTCCCAATTCCAGTCACACATGAGATGTTATTTTACAGCAATGAGGAACAACTATAAAAGACAAGTTCTGGCAGAGCCACTATGGTTTCAAATGCATTAACTAGATAAGGGTGTTTCATGGGCATAAACATGAATTGTATTTAGTAAGGCCTATGATACCGTTCCACATATGACTTGTGAACAAGCTAGGCAGCCTAAGAGTGGGTCACAATGTGGTAAACTGGGTTAGGAACTGGTTGAATGATAAAAGATAGAGTCATGGTAAATGGTGCTCAATGTAAGGAAAGAAGTGTGACCAGCAGGTTGCCACTGGAATCAGTCCTGGGCCCAGTCCTGTTTAATGTCTTCATAAGTGAAATAGCAGAGGTGCTGGAGGGGAAAGTGTGCCTCTTTGCGAATGATACTAAGTTCTGCAACAGGATGGACACTCCGGGAAGGGTGGAAAAAATTAGGCGGGACCTAGGTAAACTGGAGGAATGATCTGAAGTGTGGCAGCTGAGATTTAATGCAAAAAAGTGAAAAATCATGCATTTTGTTGCAGAAACCAGGGAGGATTACGGGGGTGGGGAGAGAACTGATGGTCACCAAACAGGAAAGGGATTTGGAAGTAATCATACTAGATGACCTAAAGGTGGCTAAACAATGTACCAAGGCTCTGGGGAGAGCCAGTGAAATGATGGGGTGCATAGGGAGAGGTATCACCAGCAGAAGAAAGGAGGTGGTGATGCCACTGTGCAGATCACTGGTGAGGCTTCATTTGGAATACAGTGTCCAGTTCTGGAGGCCGCCTCTTCGTAAGGATGTAGACAGATTGGAGACAGTAAAGAAGGGCAACAAAGATGGTGCAGGCCCTGCACTAAAAGGCACATGAGGAGAGACTGGAGACATATATATATATATATATATATATATATATATATATATATATATATATATATATATATATATATATATATCTATATATCTATATGTATATATGTATATATATACACCATGGAGAACAAGAAGAGAAGAGATAGGGGTGATATGATAGATACCTTCAAATATCTAAAATACATAAATAGGGTGCTGGAGAGTAACATCTTTCAGAAAAAGACATGTCCAGGAATAAGGGGGAATGGCATGACATGAGGTTGGAAGGGGGTAGACTAAGGGGTACAGTGATGAAGTATTTTTTCACAGAAAGGGTGGTGGAACCTCTAGAGACTTCACAAGTCAGTTTCATTATGAAAGAGAAAAAAAACAGTTGACACATTTCACATAATACTACTATACACTATAAAAAATATAGAATGAGCAACTTCATGCAAAACCTCGGGGTTCTGATTCCCATGGACCTCTTGAGCTTCGCTATCCTGGTCAGAGGGAATCAGAACCCCTCTATGGCAGAAGACACTGGTTGTGCATAGTTGCGCATCCAGTATTCTCTATATTTAGTGCTGCATTGAGGATTTAAACAATAAGCCATGAGGGGGTGTAGGTTATCGGGAGATTTACCACGATCAGAGTGGTCTGCCCATGAGGTACAGCAGAGAGGGTAAATCCTCACCAGCCATGGTAAATCCCCCGATAACCCACATCCTCTGGGTGGCTTATTGCAATTATACCACGGTTCATTTTTTTACTATAATAAAATACAACTTTTAAAGAGGTTGCTTTGTGTGTTTATTTTTATTATATTTATTCCTGGGCTGCAGAGGATTAGGATTTAGATGACCACCATAATTACCATTATTTGCTCAACAGCCAGTGATTATCAGAAGATTTACACCGGTGGTAAACTGCCAGTCTGACAATTTCATTGGTTGTTCACTTATGTCCATGGTATAATTCTAAGTAATAAACCTGTGTCATACAACTGCTTTAAATTAGACCAAGATTCTGGTCTATTCAATTCAAATTTGTAAAGATGAGAAGCAAAGTTTTTGGAAGAAAGCAAAGGAATAACAACCCTATAAGTCAGGAGGTAATGTCTTATAAATTATTTTCTATGTAGGTGTGAAGGGCTACCCAGCTGTCAGCTGTTCAGCAATATCAATTTTGACATCTATGCAACAAAGCAATAAAGAAAGGCAGAAGACATTTCACAAAACCTTGAGACAGAAACTGATGCCAGAGTTTAGCTAGCTATATGCTGCCCAGCAGAACTTTATCAATTGCAGAATCAGTTTCAGTCTCATGGTTCTATGAAATGGCCACTGCCTTGCTTTAAGATAAGACTGATTTAGACAGGCATATGCCTGGACAGCTGACATCTAAAGGTAAGCCCAGTACCTCATCCCCTTTTCACCTATGCTCCACTCTAGTAACTGAGCATTTTAATAACTTTTTTTAGTTCTTTGCTTATTACCAGTTGTACAGTAACCCACTGTACAGTGTAGAGTGCACTGAGACTTATGCATGCCTGGCACTGTTGGTCACTTGCCAGGAATGGGTAAATCCTAGCTCAACTCACACCTTGTTGTGGATTATTAAAAGAAAACTGCATGTTAAAATCAGGAAAATAAATGTATTATTACCTTTTTTGTGTTCTTACTTCATCCCGGTATTTTTTTTTCTGGTCAGGCTGTGAAAGGAGTTTTTTCTAACTTTTCCTGGCTGTTTTGTGGCTCTTTGGGGCTACCATTCAGATTTCTTTTATTGCATCTTGTCCCAGAGAGTCTTCCCAGAGTGCCCTTTGCTCTAATGTCTAATAGCCCCTGCAGGAGACCAGTGTTTTCTTACAGGGTCTTTATTACAGCTCAGCTACAGCAGAGAGAACACAGCAGCTAGGAGTCATACTGTTAGTCTTTGTAATAAGTTTCCTAAATATTGGAACCTTACCCAGCTGTGTTCTGCTTAGGGTATCATTTGAGTGTGTTGATTCAGTTGGTTGTGTCTTGTGTAGAAGACAGCGCTTGTAGACAAATGTAATCATTTTGCAGCTGTGGTCATCCAGCGGCTAACAAAGGAATTCACACCTCTGGATGAGTGGGGGATGGGATACCAGCAAAGCAGGAGTTTATCAGTTTGCAAAAGGTAGCAAATTAAGCACTGAAACATTACAAACAAAGAAAAGGCCAGTAAAACACTTTGGATGAGGTTTCAACTTGCAAACAAATGTAGTACTGGGGAGGGCTCAATTGTTGTAGGAGGTTTCAGTTTGCAAAAAAGGCAGTACTGGAGAGGTCTCAATCATTGGAGGAGGTTTCAACTTGCAAAAAAAGGCAGTATTGGGGAGGGCTCAATTAACTTCTTAAGCCAGAGGAAAAACAGTGCTCTCAAGCTCCCACACACACAGGCAGCATAGTAATGAGGCTTCAGAAGAGGACACTATTTTTAACACTCCATCATGTTGTTTGGAAGTTAATTTATGCAGGGAGTCCTTTTCTCAAAGCAAAACATTTGCAGGGCTATGCCCACTGCAGCCATGAAAAGAAATCATAATGTTCCAGTAAGACTGTGTTTTTCTTATTATTGAATGTCCCTGCACCAAACTGTCATCATGCAATCATATCTTCCTTTCATTTACAGGCTTTGTCTGTAAAAACAGTGGAAAAGAATAAACAATAGTCATAATGACACAAAGTCAGGCAACCTATTGTTTATATTATTCAGTCCTGATTTCTTGGGGAGGACTCCTTGGCTTCTGGGGCAGCATTTTTTTCATGCCTCCTGCATTAATTATTTGTTTCTGTGGCAGAATGCAGTCCTGCCATTGGCTAAAATATGAAGTGATGTCCCTGATGACATTGCATACTTAGCAAAAAAGAAATGGAATTAAGATTAATCAAGTAGGGGACTGGAGTCAGGCACTATAGAAAAACTGTGAGGGAGGGAAGTGAGAGGGAGAAATAAAGGAAGCAGTAATGGGCGTGTGAGGAACAGTCTTGAGCAAGGTGACAATGAATTGCACAAAGGGTCTATTCTGGTCAGTGGGAATTTAGAAGCAGAACTATAAGCCCCATCCCTGTAATCCATATACCAGCGAAACATTGGAAAAAGTACTGTACAGCTAAGACCATTACAGTGACAAATTCAGATTGTCGCTGTAATGGTCCCACTATACTACGGTGGCAGTTTCGCTAGTGTTCCCGCCCCCCTTGCAAATCAACTCTACCTTGGAGTTGATTATTAAAAAACCGGGGGGGGGGTGGAGGGCACAGCCCCTCTCAATAAACACAGTGATTTTCCGACAGGCAAAATTTCGACACTTGAAGTTTTTGCCCATCAATGTTGGGGATTTCAACAACTCCACTGTGGAGGCAACTTGGTGGAACCCTTCAAGTCAAACACTGTGGGGATATTTTACACAATGACCTCATAGGGAACATTTTGTCTAAGGTACCTTTTTCTCTGAGCTGAAAATGACTTTGAAGAATATCTTTGACAATGTTCAGTGCTGGTTCTTTTTGGAACCAGTTCAACTCTCTCTTAATGCCAAAAACAACTGTCTCCATAACCTTTGGCAGTAATCAGAGACTTAATGAGATCTACAAATCCTAGTCTTCAAGACTCTTTATGGTATTGCTATTCATTTGCACTGTATTGATTTGTATCACTGATTTTCCTCCAACCTGTACCCCGACGATCACACCACGAAAAAAGTCTTAGCTCAGAGTACCTGTACCAGTTAAAAAATGTCAAATAAATAAACAATATGAAATAGTGAGGGGGAGACAGGTTTCGTTCTAACATATGCACCAAATCTTGGAAGGAGAGTCTTCTGGTGGAGTCAATGTGGCAGGACAAATTGCTGTCATGATCCAACCAGATATTTAAAAGAGTGCATTTCCTCCAAAGGGGAGACATCCAGGGTCAGGAAGACTGGGGGAAGGACAGGATTTTCAGCAGTCACTGCCTGATGTCAAGGGTCACAGAAATGGCTATGGTACCAGGCATCCTACTGTTAATCAGTGGTGTAGTAAGGAAAATAACATTGTTAGCAAGAATCCTTTGGTGCCTCTTTGTCACACCCTCTGCTATTACAGACATACCCGCATTTGTTACTTAGACCCCTTGCTCACCCCACACTGTACTTCAGGAACTGCATAAAAGTGTAATAATGCAGTAGTACTTAATTATATGCAATTAACATTCCATTTACTTTAAACAGAGCGCAACATTCATATTATAACACCAGTAGGGGTGGATATCAAACAATAGTTGACAATTGGTTTCAAGCATGGTTGGAACAGAGTAAAGGGTGTAGTAGTTACTCAGAGTGACAGTAACAGGGAAGGGGATGGATAGGGAGGGCTATTACCATGTATGGACAATAGATTGTGGGGTTAGATAGGGCACCATGGGTAGATGAGATGAACCATCAGACTTTTTCTGCCATCATTCTCTACGTCTCTAATAGGAGTAACCAAAATCATGGTCATGGCCCAGAATGCCATCACCCTCCAATCGACTTGTAAGCCTTGACTCACTTTGTGTTTTCTTTCCTACACCTATGAATGAGATTATCCTAAGTGAGAAAAAAGCTAACAAAGTGCAGCTATCAGCCCATGTCCTCTTTATAGAGTAGCAGAAGCTGATTTGGCAAGTTATTTTCTAAAATCTCTGAAGATCTTTAAGGAGATTTTTGTAAGATTTCCTGCAAGGTAGGCAGTCCCAAAGATGTTTTTCTTTAGGTATCTCCATAGACTCTTGGGATATGACTTGCAAAATTAACTGCTACAACTGAAATATACCCCTCTTTCATTAGAGTGCATTCCAGATACAGCTGCACTTGCTCACCAATAGTTTCAAAAGCAGTACCAGTCTTTGATAAGTGGCAAAGATTTAGTGCTGCCACCACAAAGTAAAGAAGGCTCTAAAAGTTAACCAGCTAGGAGGGAGTTTTTTAATAATTTAGCTTCAGGCAGTTTGACATCTTGCTGAAAGTGCCTCTTCATCTGGAAAGCACTTATTACATACTGTGTACCATCTTTATTACATCGACACTGACATTTAGCACTCAATAAATCCTAGTTTCTCCATGGAGCTCTTTCTGACAATTAAATTGAGTCCCTCACTCTATCAACTGTCATAGCTTTCAGAAAATAGAAAAAAAACATGTTTGTGTTGTGACTCAGTTATTACTGTAAGCATATCTCTCATTTTTGCAATTTGACAGCTATGCTTATGTTTCCTACCAACAGTTTCAGTACGGTTTAATTAAGCTAAACTTGGTAATGTAGATCAGCTATACAAATGCCTTCTGGTTAAATTCACTTTCTTGCATCATGCATTTTACTTCTTACAACCAGAGTTAATACAATACTTAGATAAGCTCTTCTAATTCCTTTATAATATAGTATGGTTGTACTGTACATGGATATTCTTTCTGTTAGCTCACATACAGTATTTATTACTTAGTGCAGGAGCTGACCCGCTCATTAAAACATGTTCTTCCTTCAATCACAAATAAGAACTGTGAAAAATGAATGTGGTTCTTCTTTATGGAATACCACTAAAATGTTCTGATGCAGCAGCCAATATTAAAATAGCAGTTGGTGTCCTGTAGTACTCTCTCCCAGTTCCTGATCTGCATACTAAGTAATCACTGGTGCCATTGGTATCTCCACCCTCTCCCTTGTCCAAGAGCTAAGTCATCCTTGGGATTCAGTGGTACCCCCTTCCTATCCTTGACTCAAGTACTAAGCAGTCCCTGGTACCATTGGTACCCCCTTATCGCTCTCTCCCTCTGAAAATGAGAGATAAGCAGCAGTGATGTCCAGTGGTACCACCCTCTCTCCCCAAACTGATTACTAGGTAATATGCAGTAGTACCTGTCCTCTCTCACTAGGCCATTTGACAAAATGTCTCTGATATCCAGTGTTACTCCTTACTTTTCCCTTTTGCCAGTTGTTCTCTCCTCCAATATGTTCATCAAGCAGTCCCTGATGCCAGTACCTTCTAGCTCTCCACATCCATTTGGTCAAGGCATCCCTGCTGTCCAGCAGTGACCCTACTTCATCTCCCTGACCTATTCACAAAACAATCTCAGGCACCAGCTGTACCCTCCTCTTTCTCCCTGAACCATAAATCAAGTACTCCCAGGTGTCTAGCAGCAACCCCCTTCCTCTCCTGGACCAGTTCTTTACAAATTTCCTGTTGTCCAATGGTAGATCATATAATTATTCTTGATGATCTGAGTGATAAACAGTCCATGGTACTAGTGATACATGCCTCATTGTTCCCAACCAGTTATTAAGCTGTCCCTGGTATCCTATGGCAACTTCCCTCCCTCTTACTTACCTATTCACTAAAAAAGACCCTGGTGTGCAGTGGTACCCCCTTCATCTCCCTGAACTGAGTGTATAACAGTCCCTGGTGCCAGTGTAACCCTCTTCCTTTCCCTGAATCATTCACTAAGCAGTCCCTAGTGCCAGTGGTAGCTCCTCTCTCCCCGACCCATTGATTAAGCACTCCCTGCTATTCAGTAGTAACTCTCTCCCTCTACTGGACCAGTTCTCTAGAGTTCCTGCTGTCCAGTGGTATATCATCCTTCTTGATGATCTGAGTGTTAAGCAGTCTCTGGTGCCAGTGATACATGCCTCACTGTTCCTAACCAGTTATTAAGCTGTCCATGGTGTCCTGTGGTAACATTCTTCCCTCTTCCCTACTCATTCATCAAGAGAGTACCTGGTATCCAGTGGTATCTAATTCATCTCCTTGAACCATTGTATAGCAGTCCCTGGTGCCAGTGTTACCAGGCCCTCTCCCTGAACCATTCACTAAGCAGTCTCTGGAGCCAGTGGTCTCCCCCTTCCTCTCCTCAACCCATTGGCAAGAATTTTGAGGTAGCTAGTGGTACACATCCCTCTCACAAAACCTCCACCTGACCCATATAAAAGTATAGATAACCCAAATATGCCACCCACAAACAATGACTTGACAATTGTTGTAGTCCAACCACTTACCTTCCCAGATGGCTATGATCTGATTATCTCAGAGCAGTTTAAATTAATGGGACTCAGACAGTGAATGTATATGGTGGGGCCATGCCAACTGCTGTCTGGGGTGGGCAGACTGGAGTATCTTGGTTTTTGTATGGGTCAAGGTCAGGACTTTGGATAGGGCAGAAGTATCAGTGGACACCAGGAACTTTTTGGTGAACAGGTTGGGGGGACGAGAAGGGAGTACTACTGACACCACAGATTATATAACACGTGATTTGAGGAAAGGGAGGTGGTTCCACTGGACAGCAGGGAATCTGTGGCAAATGTGTAGGGGAGAGGGAGGGATGGAGGTTACTACCTGACACCCAGAACTGCTTGACCAACATGTTGGGGAGAGAAGAAAAAATTGCTCACCTTAGTAATCTTGTTTCTTCTAGGGAATCTTACTATATTCTGACTTATGCAGTATGGGCTCACCATAGGACTGCCCCAGAGCCGAAATGGTAAATAGAACCTATGCAAATTATGGAATGCTAGGCTCGAGCTCGGTTTTCAAATCACTGTCCCTGGTAAACAACTCTAAACCATCAGATTCTTACAAAGCATACACTAAGCAATTTCTGGACAATATAATATTAATAGCAATAAGGATAGGAACAACAACCCTCCCTAATAATTTAAAAGTAAAAGACTAGAGGAATTATTCTTCCTTCTCAAAACTTGTCAAATGGCATCACCAACACTCAAGTCACAAATGCCCAAAAACAAGATCATCTATACCCCCACGTTTGCAACAACTGTACTACAGCTGTAGTGCAGTGACCATAGGTTTCAAGCAGGGGAGGAAGGGAGGGAGCTCAGAATACAGTAAGATTCCCTTAGAAGAAACAAGATTACTAAGGTGAGTAATTTTTTCTTCAAACCCCAGGAAATCTTACTGTATTCTGACTTATGCAGATTACCAAGCAGTGCCTTTGGAGGTGGGCCTATAACCTATTTAGGAAACAAGCTCTGCAGGACTTCTGTGCCAAACCTGGCATCTCCTCTGGCCTAGATATCCAAACAATAATGCCTGGTGAATGTGTGAATTGTCTTCCAGGTTGCAGCTTTGCAAATGTCCACTAGGGGATTATCCCTAGCAGCTGCCACAGAAGCTGCAGTACCCCTAGTTGAATGGACCCTGAGGCCTGCAGGTGGCAGTGGCGGCTCCAGCTTCTGTTGATTACCAGAGCACTGGGTGGGGCACCACAGTTGGGAGCCAGGGCACCTACAGAAACTGGAATGTAAATCATGTGTGTATATTCCTGCATCCCCATACATTTACAATTTGAAAAAATGAATGTTATGTTTCTGACATAAAAATTCCATTTCCATTTTATGTTTTAGAGCTTTTATTTTACATTTGTAAGACAGCATGAGTTGATGATTGATTGCTGCAATTCTCAAATAAAATAAATATATTAATTACCTTGCTGTCTTGACTCTTGCTTTGCCTGTAGCGACTATGGGGAAAGAAGGATGAGGGGTACGGAGTACAGAGGGAGAGATCCGCAAAGCAATTACATTCTGCCTCTTAATCTGCAGACTGAAGTACAGCAGGGTAAGGTTCTCAGACTTTGTCAAGGTGTGCCTCCGCTATGGTACCGGGGAAAATCTCAGGCCTTCCCAAGTCTCAAGCACCGTGGCAGACACACCAAACAGATAATGAATGATATGGGGATGGCTCCATTCCCCCAAGCAACACCACTGAGCACTTCAGAACCCACTCACCCTTCATTGCAGACCCATCTTTCCAGAACAAACCCAACCATGGAAAAAAAAATCCCACTTCAACCCTTCACAGTGCAGACAGGCAGCATAAACAACAGCCCATTTAAACAGCTCACAGATTCAGTATATCCTCCCCAGACACAGGTCCATCTTTGAAACACACCCAAACATAAAATTCTGCACAGTGCACACCAGAGGCATCATGTATGCGCCCCCTCCCCAACACAGGTTCATCTTTGAAACAACCCCAACTATAAATAAAATGCTGGGCAGTCACAGAGGCATGTATCCTCCCCCCAGACACAGGCCCATCTTTCAAACACCCCCAACCATTGGCAATATGCTGCACAGACTACAGTCAGAGGCATCATGTATGCCCCCCCAGACTCAGGCCCATCACTGAAAGACCCAGTGAAAGAATGGCAAACACCACCAGTCATAAACACTCCCAGCTTTGAGGCATGTATGTCTCCCCCCACACCGACACAGTCTCATCTTATACACACACCCAGCCTGGAGGCATGCATGTCCTCCCCCCGATACAGTCCCATCTTACACACACACACCCAGCCTGGAGGCATGCATGCACCCCCCAAAAGACTCCCTTGTGGTGAAACACAGGCCAGCATTAATTTGCAGCAAAATTCAGTGTGCTTACCTTACCAGCCCAGAAGAGGAAAGGTTCACTTAGCAAGAGGCTCTGGAAGCAAGTGGTTGAGTGGTTGTAGTCGGCAGCTTGAGGAGCTCCAAATTAGCAGCCTCAGGGGATTGAAAGTCCATGTTAGCATTAGCAGCAACAGAGTTGTGCAACAGCAACCTCAGTCTGGCGTCAGAAGGCAGGCAGCTTCAGCAAACAGGAGGAGAGTGGTGGCATTAGCAGGCAGGAGAGTGGCTTCACTGGCTAGTCCAAGGAAGCGGCAGCAGGGGAACTCTGGCAATCAGCAGGCACTCCAGGCAGCTTCAGCAAACAGGAGGAGAGTGGTGGCATTAGCAGGCAGGAGAGTGGCTTCACTGGCCAGTCCGAGGAGTCAAGGACCGGACGTGGCAGCAGGGGAGCTCTGGCAATCACTATCACAGTAGCAGGTGCAGCAGTTTGAAGAAACAATTCCATCGGTACACATAGCACGCTATTTTATTTCCAGGATGAAACGCAAGAAAGTTCAAGTGACACACCTCATTGGACGAGGAAGTCTGGTGCTGATTGGCAGAGTTTTGCAGCCATCAATTGGCTGCAGCCAACTTCCTGCCATTGGGCAGAATTCTCCCCCATTGCAATTGGTCTGTTAAAGACCTTGTGCTGCACTCCAATTGGCTGGCTCAGGATCATTAGCTAGCCCTCCCAAGCTCTGCAGTTTCAGCATTAAAGTTAGGAGTCCCGGGGCTCAGCAGGGATCTGGATCTGCCTGAGCTAATCCAAGTGACTGCCAGCTTGACGCAGACACTCCCCCCGGCCCCCCACCCCAACCCAGGAAAGGCATTAGTCGGTCTTAGCTCTAGCTTGCAGGACAGAGGCTAGCAACACCAACAGAAAAAAAAGTTATCCAGTTTGGAGCACCAGGGCACGAACTGGGGCACAGCATTTTTTGACCAGGGCACGTGCCCTGGTGTGCCCCAGTGTAGCGCCGCCAGTGGCAGGTGGTTGCTTACCCACCTTGCTATAGCAAAACTGAATACAAGCCACAATCAATCAAGCAATAGATCATTTTGTGGCAGGCTTCCCTTTTTCCATCTCTCCATAAGTAAGGAAGAGTTGGGTCTGATCCTGTCTGTGACCCTTTGTGTGGTCAAGATAATAGCTGGCTGCCTTTTTACATCTAAGCTATGCAACCTGTGTTCACCTGAGGTGGCATGGTCTGTAAAGAAGATTGCCAGAGTAATGGACTGGTTGAAGTGGGACTCTGATACCACCTTGGGCAGAAATGTTATGTTAGTCCTAAGGACTACCTCGTCTCTATGGACTGCAATGTAACCAGGCTCTGTAGACAATGACTGGAGCTCACTGATCCTTCTGGCAGAAGTAATGGCTACTAGAAAGACTGTTCTCCAAGTCACATATTTGAGGTCTTCTGTGGGCATGGGCTCAAAGGGGAGGCTGCATATGCTGTGCAATGCAAATATTTAGATGCCACAAGGGGGTAGACTCCCTGTGTGGTGGATGCAAATGTAGTAACCCTTTAAAAAAAATTTTGAACACTGGTTTTGAAGCCAAGGAAGATGTCTTACCTGCTGATAGATAAGCTGAGACAGCTGCCAGGTGTACTTTCAGAGTGGAAACAGTTAAACCAGTGGAGTGCAAATGGGCCATATAATCCAGGACTATAGAGAGATTAGTCTGTGTGTGGTCCAGGCCCTTGCCCTGACACCAAAAAGAAAATCTTTTCCATTTAGAGGCATAGGTTTGTTTGGTGGAAGGCTTTCTGAAGACTCTCAGTATATGCATGACTGCCTCTGAGAGATGCAAGTTTGCACACTCTAAGTCCTCAAGAACCATGCTTTGAGTCTGCGGGACAATAGGTTGGGGTACATGATCCTGATCTGAGAGGAATACAGTAGATTGTACCTCCTGGGGAGACTGATTGGCTTGGTTACTGACAATGATAGGAGCATGGAGTACCAAGGTTGTCTGGCCCAATCTGGGGCAATTAGGATCATTGAAGCTGGTCGAAGCCTGAGTTTGATTAGTACTTCAGTAACCGAGGAAAGGGAGGAAAAACGTACATGAACCTCCCTGTCCAATCCAGCAAGAGTGCATCCAGAGAAATTATGCCCCTGAAAGGGGGACTGCAGCAATACTGAGGGAGCTGGTGATTGTCTGGGGCTGCAAACAGATCCACCTCTGTGGTGCCCCATCTCTTGAAAATGGTCTGTAAGACCTGTTTGTTTAATGACTACTTGTGGTGGTTCTGGTTTAATCTGCTGAGAGCATCCACAAAGATGTTGTCCTTGCCTGGCAGGTGGACAGCTGAGAGGGATACACCTAGGGAGTATGCCAAGGTCCAAATTTTCATTGCAACTGTGCACAGAGGAGTTGACCTTGTGCCCCCTTGTTTGTGTATGTAGTACATGGTGGTTGTGTTGTCGGTTCAGACTTGTACTACCTTCCCCTTGATCTGAATGGCAAATTACCGAAGAGCCAAAAGAACTGCCCTGAGTTCCAACAGGTTGATGTGCAGGAGAGAGTCCTGCTTCATCCATAATGCATGAGCAGTGTGGCCCCACAGATGTGCTCCCCACCCCAGCAGAGATGCATCTGTGGTTAGCACCAGGGAAGGGACCTGTTGCAGAAAGGGTACTCCTTGCCTGAGGTTGCTCCTTTCCTGCCACCACTGCAGGGCATGAACAGTGGCTGTCACTGGGACTAATTTTGAAAGATAGTCCCTCTTTTGGGACCAGTGTTCCCTTAGGTGAAATTGGATGTCTCTCATCTGGAACCTTGAGCCTAACACGGTAGCTGTGGAGGCTTCCATGTGGCCTAAAAACTATAGGAAGTGCCTTGCTGGCCTGGAGATATGAAGTGTGAAGGAATTGGCTGCCTGGATAAGGTTGTCCACCCTGTCTTGGGGTAGGTAAGCCATTCCCTTTTTTGTGTCCAGTTCCGACCCTATGAACTTTAAAAGTCGAACTGGTTCTAGTACAGACTTTTTGTGGTTCACTAAGAACCGGACAGAGGAGAGATTGTTTTGTGTTATTGACAGAGCCACTCTCACTTGGTGGTTTGAATGGTCTACTATGAGCCAGTCATCTAGATAGGGGAACACTGTCACCCCTTGATGCCTCAGGTGTGCCACTGCCACAGCCAGGCACTTTGTGAACCCTTGAAGCAGATGTCAGATTGAAAGGCATTGCTCTGAATTGGTAATGACTGGATGGTAGCCTGAATCTGAGGTACTTTCTGTGTGACTTTCTGATTGGGATGTGAAAGTAGGCGCCTTTGAGATCTAAGGATGCCAACCAATCCCCTTGCCTTAGGGTAGGGAGTATGGTAGCTAGGGTGACCATTCTGAATTTTGGTTTTGTCAGATGCTTGTTTATCTGAGGTCCAGGATGGGTCGCCACTCCCCTGTTTTCTTTGTTGTGAGGAAGTACCTGGAATACAGCCCCTTCCCTCTTTCGGAAAAAGGGACTGATTCCACTGCATTTAACAACAGTAGACTTGAAACTTCCCTCTCCAGCAAAGCTGTTTCTGAGTGGAAGGAGGATTTGAAGGCTCTTGACCTCAGCTTTGGCAAGGCCTTGAAGCTGAGAACAAGTCCCAGACCCACCACTTCCTAGACCCGCTTGTCCGTGGTAATGTTTTCCCACTCCTGAAAGTAATGGGCCAGCCAGCCCCCTACCGGAATTGGGGAAGTGACCAGAACAGTCCCCTAAGGAGGCTGCTTGGACTGAACTACAGGCTGAACAGAGGGGCTAGTGCTGCCACTACCCATCCTACCCCTACCACTGAAGTATCCCCTTGGCTGGTACTGGGGAAAAACTTGAGGCTGGAAGAAAGGCCTTTAAGGAGTTCTACCTCTGCCACCCCTTGCATGGTGCTTTTGGGGGTTGGCAGCCCTCTCCTTAGCTGCTGCACTTTTATAGGCCACCTTGTACTCGTCCATTTTTTTCATATATGCCTCTGCTTGTTCTCCAAACAGAGACATGGGGTCACAAGGGAAATCCATTGCCTTGTTCTGAGTATCTTGAGTCAGGTTTGTAGTCCTGAGCCAGGAAAACCTCCTCAAAGATACAAAAGATGCCATTTGTCTGGATGCAGTATAGTTAACATCCACTGCCATCCTGAATTGAGCTTATGAGGCTTCAATGCCCCTTTTTGCAGCTTCCTCCAGGTCAGCAGCCATGGGAAGAGAGGCTGCCTTGGCAATTTCCATGACTGTGGACCACATGTTCTTTTGGTACCTGGCTATGTATGCCATATAAGTAGCTTGTCTTATAGCCAGGGAAGATCCTAAATAAATTTTCTTTGCGATGGAATCCACCCTCCTAGAATCTTTTTCTGGGGGGTGGGAAGCCAGAGGGATGCAAACTTTGTCACAAACTGCAGCCTGTACCACTCCTTCATGACTGAGATGTCCAAAAAGAAAACCAGCCCCAGTCTTGGCCACCCAATACTTTCTGTCAGCCTTCCTGTCTGTGGGGGGAACAGAAGTAGGGTTTTGCAGTACCTTCATGGTCTGCTTTTTTAATGATTTGTGAAGAGGGAGGAGCAACCTCTTTAATGGTGGGACATCCATCGTTTCTTTATAATCCTCTTCCTCCTCATCCTCAATATCTTCCTGGGATGGGAGGTTGAGGGACTGAGCCACTTGCTTCATGAAAGCAAAATAAGAAAGAAAATCCTCAGTTTCCTTGTCAGGGGATTCTGGCCTATGAGGATCAGGGGAAATGTCAGGATCAAAAGGTTCCCCATAATCCTCATCTTCATTGTCATCAGGCACCATGTCAAAATCATTGTCCCCAAAAAGATCCTCACCTTGGTTGGTTAAACTGTGGGTTGACTGAGAAATGGGAGTTTGAGTAACCGGTTGCTTCCCAACTGGAACCGGGGACTGCAGAGATTGAATTATTTTAATCACATTACGATCTCCTCAGCAGAAGGAACTGCTGTTTGTTTCAGTTGCGATTCCTGGTTCTTTTCCTTCCTCTTCTTTTTTGCTGTGATGGCTGGTTCAGCAGCCTTCTCAGTGGTATGCTTTTTAGCAGAGCTATCACCCCTGTCACAGGGCAGCCCCTCCAGTTCATCTGGTTCCTCAGCGTCTGGGTTAGCAGCCTTTTCAGCCACTTTTTCCCTCAGTCTTTTCAATCTCCTATCAAGAGTAGACTGAGGAAAATTAGAACAAATTTTGTAATCTGTCTGCAAGTGGTCAGATCCCAGACAGAATAAACACACTAAATGTGGATCTGCTTTAGCAAATGGTTCCCCGCACTTGGAACAGTGCTGGAAACCAGTGGGTCCTGTTCTCTTTTTTGCCTGCTGTGACATAACCCAGTTACAGAAGAAAGAATAAAAAAATATATATATATATATATTCTTATGAAAAACTTTATTAATGCATCAGTTAAGGTTCTTCTACAGCAAAAAAAAGTGAGGAAATTCAACATTAGGTTCCCACCCTTGCACCCACCCCACCAACAGGCATCTGGTGTGCGTTGGGGTCGTTCCTAACTCTCACCCCATCCCTTGTGTAAACAAGCTGAGGTGGTGCAGTGTAGGAGAATGGGGTGAGAGTTAGACTGATGACCCCAACCCACACCCCAATGCCTGTTGGTGGGGTAGGGTGGGGTGCAAGGGTGGGAACCCTAATGTCAAATTTCCTCACTTTGTCACTGTAGAAGAACCCTTAACTGATGCATTAACAAAGTTTTTTGCATAGAATTTCATACTTTTAAGAAAGAATAGAAAAGTAGAAAGTTAAAGAAAGTTAGGAGTACGGGTCTTTTGGGCCCCGTGTTCTACCATGTGATTTTGTGTGACTATAGTAACAGTAAGTGCAATGGAAGTGCAAGCACAAAGGCTTACACACATGGTGATGCAAATGTAAATGGTAACACAAAAAGTAATAGAAATGCAAGCAGAAAGTGACACAAAATCGAACAGTTACGTAAACGGAGACATCAAACAGAAGTACATACAGAATGCAACTGGTAACACACACATTCATAGTACTGCAATTGTAAATGCAAATGGTAACAGTAACAGCAACAATAACACCAAAGTAAACAGAAATGCAAGCGCGGATGAAAACGCAAACCATAATGCACACACTCACGGAACCACAATTGTAAATGTAAATGGTTACGATAACAGCAACAATAAAGCCAACAGAAACACAAGCATGTACAGAAACACAAACTTTTACACGCAAGGTCATGGTACCGCAATTGTAAATGTAAATGGTAACAGTAACAGCAACAATAAAGCCAACAGAAACAGAAACGCAAGCGCATACGTAAACGCAAACTGTAACGCACATGGGCACAGTACCACAATTGCAAATGGTAACAGTAACAGCAACAATAACATGAAACAAAATGTAAATGTAAGTGCAAACTGTAATGCAAACTGTAATGCACACGGTGGAGTAGACGGGAACGGTGATGCGAATGGTAACAGAAGTGCAACTGGAAATGATAACTGACACAGTAACGAAAGGGCACACCCTTCTTTTCCCCAAAAACTGCATTGAAAAAAACACATTGAAAACAAAGAATGTATGCATTATAATTGATTTTGGAGCAGAAAATTATGATTTGGAATACTAAATTGCTTATATCTCAGGAACCATGCGATGTAGAAAAAAAATAAAAAATTTTTATGAATTATTGCTTTACTGGCTAGTTTTATACTTAGCCCCCTTTGGGGGGACTAAGCATTTTTTTGATGAAAAGTCTGTATCTCTCACCGTTTCCAAGATACAGGCTCTGAATGACGCAACGGACATCATAATGTTATTCTATGGCAAAAAGTGTCAACTTCGGAGAGCTGTCACTTTGCTGCCCTGTAATATTATTTCACCAAACCACCAAAAGGCACATCTGTGGGGATGTTGGCTTTCTTCCCTCCAAATTTCAGCCCAAACGACCAAACCATTATTTTGCAGCACTGCGGCAAAGAATTCCTGTAATGAGCAAATGCTGCAATGTTATCCTATGGGAAAAATGTCAGTTTGTAGTGCTGTAATTTTACCACTCTGTACTATGTCTTGACCAAATCACCAAAAGCCACATCTGTGACATATTGCCTTTCTGCCCTCCAAATTTCAAGTCAAAAGACCAAACTGTTCCCAAGATATTTAATATGAAAGATTACTAAAATTTCCCTATCTGTTCCATTATAAAAAATCTGGCCATCTTGTCTCTCCCTCATGATCAAAGATGGCGATCAAAGAATCTCATGATCAAAGAATTTGCAGGCTCACAATCAAAGATTTAAAAACCTTATAAATCAAAACATTGAAGGAATTGAGGTAAACCACCACCGTGGTTCAACAGAACGAAGCCGCCTGAGTAAAACCCACCTTCATTTGACTTCCTACGACACCCCTGGGCTGAGAAAATAGTTTTTTAATTGGGCCATCTCGTCCCTCACTCATGATGCACAATCGCGATCAAAGAATTTGTAGGCTCGCGATCAAAGAATTTGTAGGGTCAATATCAAAGAATTCAAACTGTTGAAATTCAAAAAATAAACAGAATCACCACAATGGTTCATCAGAACAAAGCCCCTGAGTAAAACCCACCCTCATTTCTCTTCATAGCACACCCTTAGACTCAATAAATAGATTTTTTCATCTGGCCATCTCATCCCTCGCTCGAGATGCATGATCGCGATCAAAGAACCTCGTGGTCAAAGTATTTGCATACAGTACTCACGATCAAAGAAATTGCTCACTCGCAAATAAAGAGTGAGGGACAAGATGTCCAGATTTCTAAATAAACTTGTGTAACCCAGGGGTGCCCTACAGTGTTAAATTAAGGTGGGTTTTGCTCAGGGGGCTTCGTTGTGCCCCATCTGCACACCCAAAATAATGTACTAACTATCCGTGGTAGTCTAGTGGCCCCCCATAACAATAAAATATTAGCATCCCTGGTAGTCTAGTGGCCCCAATAAAATATATAATCCTATGTAGTGCCCTGGTAGTCTAGTGCCCCCCACCCCTGTATTTTATCATCTGGTGGTCTGTTGCCTCCCAAGTTGTATAGTATTATTATAAATAACATGAGAGTATTCTCGGTAGTCTAGCGGCTTCCGCACGAAATAAATAATGATGCCTGCCTGCAGTCTAGTGTCATTTTCACCATTCCATGCCAGCTCACTCCAGCACCTCAACCTTCACTTAGTTGGTGATTACCCACTCTCTCACACTTCCACAGACTAGTCAGTTGATTGTCTGCATTATAGTGAAAGCAAAAGAGGCTGAAATATATTCAGAGGGTCTCTTGCATTACCATTAGTACGCAGACAGTCGGCCGTGGAGATGAGAGGTGGGCTGTGCCAGTTGCTGGCTGGTGAAGGTGGGGGTGCTGGGTGGCTGGCATGGATGGGGAGTACTAGACTGCCAGGTAATAGAAATCATTATTTATTTAATTATGCTGGGGCCGCTAGACTACCAGGGATATAAACATTTATTTATAATAATAATGCTATACAGCTCGGGGGGGCACTAGACTACCAGGGATGTGAAAAAATACAGGGGGTGGGGATTACTAGACTACCAGGGCACTACACAGGATTATATATTTTATTGGGGGGCCACTAGACTACCAGGGATGTTAATATTTTATTGTGATGGGGGGGCCACTAGGCTACCAGGGATAGTTAGTACATTATTTTTCTTATGCAGATGGGGCACAACGAAGCCCCCTGAGCAAAACCCACCATAATTTAACACTGTAGGGCACCCCTGAACTACACAAATTCATTTAGAAATCTGGCCAATTTGTCGGCTCGTCAGCAAAGATCGTTAGCAAGCCGTGAACGAAGAATTTAAAACCTAATAACTCTATTTTTGGACCAGTTTCGATGGAACCAAAGCCATGGCTCAATAGATTGGGGTTCCCTGAGTAAAACCCATCAAAGTTTTACTTCAGAAGTGACCCCTAAGCCAAGATATTTGTGTTTGTGCGATCAGAAAACTGAAAACAAGATGGCGGACCTCTTGGTCAAATAATTTTTGAAATTCCTTGGGAACAAAGATTCTTGAACCGTGAGGCTGCAAATTCTTTGACCGCCAGGTGGGACAAGATGGCCAGAACCCCCCCATTCTTTGATCGCAAGATATACATATACATTTTCCCATTGAATTATAATGGGAACTTAAAAGTGCCATAACTTTTGAATGCCTTAATAGCTTTTCACCAAACAGAAAGCAGAATGTTTGGCCACCAAAGCTCTTTCAAACAAGTCATCTCACAGAGCAGCACACCACACAACGGCTGTGCAGGACCACATTAAGAATGCCAAAAGGTGCCTTCAAAAATGGATAATTTTGTTTTTCAGCACTTTCGTACACAAAGAGCAGCACTCCAACTGAAACACAATTTGGCAAATCAAGAGATCTACCATGCCCCTATGTACGTACCAAATTTCAGGCAAATCCACTGAACGGGTCCAAAGTTATTAATACCCAAACTTTTGACTTTAGTATGTAACTGACCGATCAACCCTAACTATAGTGGCGTGACCGTGCCACTATTTTATATATATATATATTTTTTTTGTCTTTTTATCTATATATATATATATATATATATATATATATATTTTTTTGGTTGTTAAACCTAACACTGGGGTAAAAACAGGAGTTACCCTGGATTTTAAAAATTTATGACAAGACCAGGAGCTACCCCGGTTGAAATTGACCCACTAAACTGGGAGTTACCCAGGTAAAATTTCACTATCTAACTGACTATACCGAGTCGGAGGGAAATTTAACTAAAATTACGAATAAATGACAAAAATAAAGAAGGGATGTATGGTTTTCTCCCGGTTAAGGAACCGGGGAGAAAGAACGACTACTTACCCCAAACACTAAAAATCTAAACAAATACTACCTGAAAACCAAGGATAGTGAAAAGAATACCAATTAAAATAAAATAACCGAGAAAATAAAGTTTTTTCAAGCGATGAAGGAGAGCTCTTCGGAGACGTCTTACTGAGGCAAACAGAATAAAGAATCTGACGGTTTAGAGTTGTTTACCAGGAACAGTAATTTGAAAACCAAGTTCGAGCCTAGCATTCCATAATTTGCATAGGTTCAATTAACCATTTTGGCTCTGGGGCAGTTCTATGGTGAGACCATACTGCATAAGTCAGAGTACAGTAAGACTGGAGAGACAGAGAGGGTACCACTGGCATATGTGATGTTTTGTTGAATGGGTCAGAAAATGGCAAAGGGTTACCACCGACACCAGTAAGTGTTTGAACAATGGAATGGAGTAGAGGAGGATATCACTGGCACCAAGGGCTTCTTGATATTATGACGGGGGAGAGAGAGGGGCACCACTGGCACCAGAAACTTCTAAGTGATTAGGTTATATTAATATAGTATGAATATACCAATACTACTTGGTACCATATATTGAGATACAGCACTAAAATGTACTTCTACTACATCAACAGAAAATGTTTTTCAGTATATTAATATATTTCAAGTATATTGCATTTACACTGTATAGACTAATATTTGTACTTCCACTGTATCAACTGGAAGATGATATGCCAAAAGAACTCTTATAAAATATTTATGAATGTTTGGTTCATATACAACAGAAACAAAACAAACACCAGTGCTGTGATTTTTCTGTTTTGCTTTGGAAATGTGTTTGTAAAGTGGTTTAATCACATTATATAAGGTCTACATTTCCCCTTTGGGTAACTCCACTATCTTTCCACATGTTCACAAGCAATGCCTGTGAAAGCATCCAAAGGAAACCTATATTTTCTTTCAGGAAACAGTGTATATTTGATGGTTCAAATCTTGCAAGTAGTAAACTCTGAGAATAACATTATGTTTGCTAAATCCACTTTGTTTTTCTTTTTCCACGGAATTCTTTATTCAAAAACCTTATTATGCCACATGACAGAAAGTAGCTTTCATTGCTCATAAAAGTAATAAAACCATCCTACTTTTACTACATGAAGTTGGGAAACAAAAACCCAGGGGAAGATTACACAATGGGGGGGAGGTAGTAACAATAAAAAAGGAAAGAGACCTGGGGGTAATCATATCAGATGACCTTAAGGTTAACATTCAATGTGAGAAGGCGGTAGGGAGGGCTGGGGGTATACTGGGATGCATAGGTAAAGGCATCACCAGCAGAAAATAGGAAGTTGTTATCCCTCTGTACAGACAGTTGGTGAGACCCCATCTGGAGTACTGCATCCAATTATGGAGACCCCATCTCCGCAAGGACATAGACAGGATAGAGGCAGTCCAGAGGAGGGCAACTAAAATGGTGCAGGGTCTGCAAGAGAAGCCATACGAGGAGAGACTAAAGGAGCTTAATATGTATACCCTTGAGGAAAGGAGGGAGAGGGGGGACATGATAAAAACTTTTAAGTACCTCAGCGGAATCAACAAAGTCCAAGAGGGTAGCATCTTTCAGAAAAACAGACGTGCAAGAACAAGGGGACACAATTTAAAGCTGGGGGGGGCGGTTCAGAGGCAATGCGAGGAAGTATTTTTTTCACAGAGAGGGTAGTGGATGCATGGAACAGCCTTCCTGAGGAGGTTGTGGTGCCTAAAACTGTGGGAGAATTCAAGAATGCATGGGACAGACACAAGGCAATTCTTGTGGAGGGTAGGAAGAAATAGGCTGTTGGTTAACTAGGATCTGCGGCTTATCCTGTAGGTAGGGAAATGGGCAGACTAGGTGGGCCAAGCGGTCCTTATCTGCCATCAAAGTCTATGTTTCTATGTATGCTTCTTCTAACTTGCAGACAACAAAACCTAATGAAATGTACAAGGTTTCAGAACCTTTGTCTGACACATACTAATGAATTTGTTTATTAATGACATTTAAGGTTTGATGTTGGTCTTGGGAGATTATCTCAAAACCAGACCATTTTTCCAGAAGCTATAATAATAGGTACCTCTCAAAATATAAATCATTTGTAAAGCGGTAGGGTTCAAGAATGCATGCTCACAAGGGAATCACGGTGGAAAGGAAGAGGGGGGGAGAAAGAGCTGTAGCTCAAGTAGGGTATGTAGTAATAATGTAGATAGGTAGGGAAAAATGGGTAGACTGGGTGGGTCAAGTGGTCCTTATCTGCCATCAGATACTGATAGAAATTCTATTTAATTTACATGACTGTGCTTTACTGTCTGGTTGAGATGACATATTGGGCCACCTTTTCAAAGACTGACACCATAGCATCAAGCACTGTGTCAAACCCTTGTATTATCTTGGCTACACCAAGGCCGAATGCCACCACTGCACTAAGTTTTATAACCTTGAGTGCCATTGTGACAGTTGACTTGCTATATAGCAGCTTACAGTAAAGGCCCCCAAGCTGCATAACAGAGGTCCCAAAACTGAGGCACACTAGGCCAAAGAAAGTTGGCACAGCTAGCATTAAAATTTGCTGCACTGGATAGAAAATCCCATTTTTCTGCCGCAAACCTGGTGCACCATTTATTTGATGCTCAGGGCTTGCAGTATTCACAGGGCTATGAAAATCCAGGCCCACGGTCTCAACTCGATATCTGAGTAACCTGAATGATACAAACTTTTAAGTCAAGTTAAGGTCAATTTTTCTCATTAAAATGGTTGTGTCCTCTGCATAGAGTTTTTGCAACATGCAGCAATTTGTTTATTTAAATGAAAAGTGGCGAGAGAGAGAGGCAAATGAGCAAAAATTCATTTCAAAGTACAATCAGTGTGGGGGGGGGATTGCAGAGGAGAGAGGAAAAAATTAACAGCTACAACCAAAATAAAGCAAATGACAGAAAGATACTGCACAGTCAGTCACAATGCAATGCTATAACTTGCAGGAAGTGTCATGTCAGCAAAATACTGCATGATAAAAGGGCTTAATTGCCACTGAGTTACTCTGTTCACTGCAGCATACTGAAGAATTCTGTGGTACACTGCAGCATTGCAGCATGGCTGGCACTGCTGTACAACAAGTAAATTTAAGGGAGGAATGTAAAAATCAAAGATGCCGGCAAATGAGAATTCAGCATTATACTATGGACATAAAAATAAAGTCAAAATCCTGTACTGTGATTGCCTGGCTGGCACCTTTCTGCCATGGTAAATCCTCCGATAACCCACACAAAAGGTTCTAGCCAGCCACATGTTCCAAAAAATCAATCCAACCCCAAAACCAGAAAATTCAAACTGCCATGTTGAATGCCCACTTAACTGGCATCTCCAACAACTGACCGTGAAATTTAAACAGACTTTATCTGTAACATTTCACTGTGCTATGCAACATTGCTAAACTTTAGTGACCCACTGAAACTCCGTCTAAACTATTTTGCTTGCCTGTAACCACTTCCACTCCTCTCACCTTGTAATAACTATTTCACTGTCCGCTCAGCTCCATTGCCACTTCCTTGTACAGTCCCCGCTTTTGGCCAGCAGGGAAAAAAAGGCAGAAAAACAACTCTCGCTGAGCCGCATCTCCACAACACAAACTCCATCTCCTGTACATTCCCGCTCTCTCTCTCTCTCTCCAGTAGAGTTCTGCTCTCCGCGTGTGAATCCCCACTGTCAGACAGAAAGAAAAAAAAAAGTAGCGAGAGTATGCTCGACATTGCTCTAGCAGAGCTCTCTCTCTTTCTCTCTCCACACTTGGGGAATAATGTAGCAAGGGTGCACTGTACGTTGCTCTTCTAGCAGAGCTCTCTCTCCACACACTCCAGTGGTGACCTGTCTCAAACCCCTCTGTTCTGCCTCCAACTCTGCAGCCATGGCAACAGCACTGGCAACCAAGGACTATTGTTTTGTGGTGGACTAACAAATACAAAAACAATAAAACACAAAACAAGCACATTTTATTTCATTTTTTGTATCTTAAAAAAAAAGGGGACCATGGTATAATTGCAATAAACCACTCCAGGGTGTGGGTTATGGGAGGATTTACCATGGCGGACCTGGATTTGGCCACTTGGCCTGTGGCCTCGTGGCCAAGCCATGACAGACATGGTAAATCCCCTTATAACCCACACCCTGTCGTGGTTTATTGCTTAATTACGCAACCATATTAAAGGGAAATGTTCACGTACAGTGGCTGATATAGTTTGAAAGCCCATGAAAAATGTTTTCAAATGAAGTATTGGACTTACCTGTAGCTGAAGGCACTCCAGAGATATAGAAGAACTCTGTTAAATGTTCATGCTACTTAGTGGCCATTTTTAAACCCTTGTGATGCTAGTGACACAATATGTTCTCTGATGACATAACAATGTTCTGCAAAGTAGTATTAAAATGGAACAGACTCAGTAATCTGTATCTCTGGATTGCTTCCCACTATAGATGAGCCCAATACCTCACTTGAAAGTACTTCTCATGAGCTTTCACATTATGATGGCCGTTATGTTTGAATGTGTCCCTTTAAACAATTAAAAATTAATATAATGCAAGCAGCAGCAATCATAGAAACCATTTGAAGATGATTTTTTTTCAGTGAGGTCCTGCTTCTTCCAACTTTCAAAGCTGGGTGAACTGAAACACTAAGAGCTTAAGGGACTTGGGCAAGGCCTTGTTGTCAGAGTTTGGCCATAGCAGGGTTTGAACTTACAATCTTCCAGTTCTCAAGCCAATGCTCTAACAACTAGACCAAGCTGCCTCTTCACCTATTATTAACAAGTGTGATAACTGTTTAGTACTGATTGGCTGTATACCATATCTGTATGGCAACTAGATCTGCCAATCCAAAGAGTATGTTAACATTCTGACCACATATGATGCATCTGATTGCTAAAGAATCACTGTTGTTCATCTTTTTTCCTGCTCCTGGTCTCAGACTCATGTAGCTGAACTCCCCAGAAGGAACAATGATCAATTTTCTACATATGATTCAGATTTTATGACAGGACCAGTTATTGCTGTGATCATTAATTCATGACTCAGTATACCTTCAATCCTATGACAAACCTAATTCAGAGTGCCTGACATCAAAACACATGACTCCTCAGAGTCATTATAAGATATGCCATGGCAGACCTAGTCACATTAGAGATATGCCAAAGCAGTGGAAGTGCAGCTGTTGCTAGCATGCCAATTATGAAGATCAAGGCTGCTTTATCCTTCAGTGGCATATCCCAATAAACATTAAAAGCAGTGTACTACTACATCAAGGTTTTTGTTACGTGACCTCCACTAAATCATCTCACTAGCCAAACTAAAATAACAGGTAGCCCAAAAATCTTGGTCTGTTTGGGGCAGTAGTCTATGCGCCAAAATTGCTGGAAAATGTTTCTTCAGTTAAAGGTATTTTAGTCAAAGTCCTCAAATTGTCGGACAGTTTTTTCATAACTAAATCTGAGCTCTAAAGCTGTGGGACAATAGTTCTGCAACTGTCTAATGTACAGGAGATGGAGTTTGTGTTATGAACATTTTTGCATATTTAAGTCAAAGTCCTAAATGTGCAGGGAAACTTTTTCTGCGATTGAGTCTAAGTCCTAAATTTGAGGACATAGAAAAAAAACTGGAGTCACCCTGATGGTGGCCTAGCAATATCCCCTATGGCCAAAATAAAATCCAGAGGCCACATTCACAAAGCACCTCATAAATCAGCACAAGCTGTGAGAAATAGCAGCTTGCACTGATCACTGGTGCGCCAGGGGCCCTGTACCCGATTCATGAATGGGAGGGTCCTGGTGCCAAACTCCCACAGTTTACGGCAAGAAGTCCTGTGCATCAAAGTAATGCCGAATGGGAGGAGAATTCCACAAGCTGCAGAATGGCTCTTTGGCAATGGCTATGAACACAGGTGATAGTCCTGCCAATTGTGCTGACAGGGCAGGTACATTTTGTGCTGTACCACTGTGCCAAGTCTGGCTGAATGGCTGTAGGGCTCTGTGCTATGCTCTGCGTTCGTGTCCGGAAATGCAGAAACTAGCCATGGTGTACTGGGGCTACACAGCACAGTACTGGAGAACATATGATAGGAAACAGTTATGCTGCCTCACAGTTGCTTGCCTTCCATGCCCTATGCATGACACCAGTAACTGCAACGTGGGTGTGGGATCTGCAGTATGATTAGCACATGCCACTAATCTGTCTGTGGACATGGACTGCATCACAGCGTCTGCAGCAGGTGGCACTGTGTCAGGCACCGGGGAGTTACAGTCACAAGCAACATGTCGGGCCACTGCATGCCAGCTTGGCAACATTGTGGGGGTGACATGGCCCAAAATGGTGCCTGCCAGTGCACACTGGTGATGTAAGGTACATGTGAGAGCTGTGTGAGCCTGGAACACCTTAGTTGGGTGACTGTAGCTGGGGGACACATGAACACCACACACCTGGCACTGGCTCCAGGGGTGGTGCATGGGCTGTTAGACCAGCTCTAGGCTAGTGTAAGCCCCGGTGCACCGTATGCCATTTGTGGCACTTTTAGAATTCCCTATAAGGGGACATGACAGCACCACCATGGCACAAGCCTCAGTCTGTCAGGGTGCAGCTGTGCATCCAATGCAGGAGTGGTGCAAGCCTGGCTGGGGCTGAGGCTGGGGCTGGTGCAAGTGACCCCCCGCCCCGCCCCGCCCACCATTCCTGGTTGGCACATGCACTATCTCCATTCTGGGACTTTTGAGAATCAGGCCCCAGGTCTCTATGGCAACCAAAATAGTCACAATGCAGAGCACTGATCAGAGGAATCTTAAACTTGATACACCAATAAAGTGCACAAAGTTTTAAATAAGAATATAAATTACAGGAGCAGAGGAAACAAATGACCATAGTGTTCACTACAACTGAAACTGAAAGTGTTTTACTGACAAAAAGTTCAAATACGAAAACTGTATCCTAAAGCACCACACCACCTACCAGAAGAAATCATTATATATGTACTGTTTGTACTGTACTGTGAATTTTTCAGTTTGCAATAACTGTATCGGGGAACCATACAAAGTGATGATTAAGTTGAGTATTCTTTATCCATGTAGTTACTAAAAAAAATCATTATAATAGCAGTTCAATTCATGTTTTTCTAAGAAAAGTAATATCCTTGTGACAGTGTGACCCTTGTCATGGAAGGGTGCCCTGAGTTTGTTCCAGACCACCACCCCCGACTCACTAAAATGTTTAGGAAGCACAGAAACAAAGAAAAATTAAAAGTGCAAGACAGGAACAACAATCCCCCTTATGTTCTGTTTCCTGTTTTCTCTAGAATCTACCCTTTGCAAAGGGACAAAATGAAAAGTAAAAGCTGATGGCTGCACTTTGCAACTGTAGGCAAAAGTTAAGAACTGTTTTGTATAGCTCTAAATAACAGCAGTTAATTAAGCAGCTTGTTGCTGCTTTACTACTTTAAAAAATACACCATTCTGTGTGGTACAGGATTTGCATCTGCTGTAATGAAAGTTTAAAAGGAGCAAATACCTCAACAATAAAAACGCAGTTGCAATCACAGTAAGACTCTGGGGCCCCATTAAGATTATCTGTGGTGTTTACATGAACTCTTAGTAAGGTACACATTGCTTTAAGTAGAAGCAAATAAAATACATGTGTGGGCCTTGTTTACCAAAGGAAATTTACAAGGTGCTTACCTGAGTTTAGGGCAGGAGGAGTGCCAGTTTGGAAGTGAGAAAACACAACAAAGCTAGATAAAGCTCTAAGGACAAATTTTTGAAATAGTGATTCTTTACCCGAGGGGAGCCCCTTTGTTTGCTGTATGTGCTGCTGCTATAGGGCTGGCAGCCCACAGACTGTCTGATTTTATAAGGACTCTACCTAGTGAGGTCACTACCTAGAGGAGGAGCTAGCAGCAATTAAAGCTCCAAAGGATAATAAATCTGTCTAGCATGAATATAAAGGTGTTATTATGTTACAGTTGTGAACCCTCATTGTCTTGGCTTAGAATTAGCCCTTTTGTTTTTGCATAGGATGGGTTATGAGCCACTGAGGGATAATTATTTAGTTAAAAAGACATAATGTGGGAGTTTCCCAAGGAAGTGATGTCACTAGTATGACTATATAGAAGCCTACCACTGGGGGTGGAATTTAAATAGGGTGTCAGTGGAGGGCTGACTGGGTGAGGTGTAAGACTGCTGATGCAAGAGCGTGTGTTTGCAGTTAGTGGAGCTGTATGCGTGCCACTGGGCACAGCAGTGACTTCTGACCTGAAAACTGCTGAACTAACTAATATTTTTTTTGAATTCTGTTCAACTACTGATCATTTTATGAAAGGAAAATAAAGTGATAAATGCCACCAGGCATTTTTTTATGCACTTGAGCTGTGGTCTGCCTGCAATTTGTCTCCTGAAATCCTAACCCCGCTACAATCCTTCTCCCCCGCCTCTGAAATAAAAAAAAAACTTGGGTGATTTGAATTTAATTTTTGGCATCAGTGAACTCTGAACTCAGGATGATAACTCAGATGCTGGTTTTGCAGATTTCAGGCAATAATGGTATGTAGCCTCCCAAGTTCTTGGTACATCCTTTGTGGTATACGAAAGTGGAATTTTAGGCAGACTGTGGTTCAGTGTGGCAGCAGGACACTCACAATGTCCCTCTCTAGCAGTACTTAACCATACATGAATCTGCATTCATCAGATGTTCATTTTGTTGCTGGCTTCTGACGCAGGCCACCCATTACTTCCATTCTTCTCCCATGTTGGCTCTGTCAGCTCTGCTAGGCTTTTCTGGCTTCAATGCCAGTTTCTCTTCTGCTGCGTATGTTCTGTGTCTGTTTGGCTTTGCTGCTCCCATAGCTATTCAGTTATCTTCTCTTCTGTTTACCTCCCAGCTTGACATGGCTAGGCTCCTGCATGCTGGCTTTGCATCCTGCCCGCATTCTGGTAAGGTTGCAGAATTTCTCTCAGGGCAGAGCTGTCTTCAATACACCCATCTGACTCCACCGACAACCTGCTTATTTTACCATGCTCCTGGTGGTCCCTGCCTTCAGCAAGTTTCCTTTCCTGCGGGCAGGATGTGTTAGCACCCTGCTCTTCAACTTCTGTTTTGGACCATGCTGCTGCCCACTGGTGGCAGGTGGCACCATTTCTACTGGTGCCTTTGGCTACGTTGCTCACTCCTGCTGTCTTTCTGTTTCAGGGGTCCTGTCTGCTGTCTTTCAGTGCCCCCCTTCCCCCCCGCTTGCAGCTTCCAGAATCTGTTGTTCAGTCTACTGATTCATTCTTTCATGCTTCCCGGCACTTTCCCCAGTACCAGGGAAAAAGCCCAAATATCACAAATGCCGGACTGAACTCCTCAAGGTCCGGGTTCCAATAATCATGGTTCCAAAGGCACAGTTGTTCCAATGGGGCTGGCTACCCCAAACTACACGTTCCGTTCCAAGGCAAGGAACACTCTAACAAATGAACAATTCAGGACTCATGTAAAGTTACAAAAACACTTTTTTTCTTTAATTATTGTGTTTCTCCCACAGACCTAGTAGGTGGGCAGGTGGGCTCTGGTCCTCTCTCAGATGGCTCAGTTCTTCCAGTCATGTCCATTGACCCAGCTTCCTCCATGGGCAAATTCCGCTATGGATTTCTCCCTCTGGTGGGGCCCAGGAGGGGAGGGCCATTCCCCCCCCTGCCCCAGAGCACGATCCAGATTGCCTGGGGGCACCAGAGTCATGAAGGCACAGCTAGGGCTTCATGGAGCCTGCTAGCTCCATTGTTTTCATTTTTCTCTTTTGCCCCCCCTTGCTGACATGCATGACAGTGTGCACATGTGGAAGCATGCACGCGCTGCAGTCCTGCAGCGCCCTCCCTTCCAGGTTGCTCTAAGTCCTGCACTACCACCAGGCCTTTACCTAGAGTGATGAACCCCTCACCTTGGCAGAGGAGAACAGTCTTCTGGGTGCTCAATCCTTTCCCTCCCCACCTGACTCCTGACAACCTGTGTTCGCTCCTGAACACAGGTTGCTGGCTTGGTAGGAGGTAAGGCGTCCAGCGCCTCAGCCTTCCACATCACTGGACTGACTTACAAAATCACTTTTTTAATAAAGATGTCCAAGAGGAGGGGGCGCTCAAGAGGTGGAAGGAGTAAGATGCTGTTTTCAGAGCTCCGCTACAAACGGTGCTTTAACTTTGTCAAAATAGTCCAAAATAGCTGAAATTTATGGTGCAGTTAAGACCTAAAGTTAAGGACTTCACAGAATCTAAGTTGGACAACATTGAAAAGTATTTTTCCCCTAAATTAGGGAATACAGCACCTCCATGAGTGAACGTGGATTCACCTGTGGTTGAGGGGGTAATGGCTTCCCCAGCAACAGTGCACTCTGACATGAGTGCAAAGCCAAAGCAATCTGCAAAACCAATGCTGCAATCCATTAAAATGCTTTTGTTGGGATTTCAAGAAGAATCCCGCACATCTTTTGAAAAAAATCCATGGTACCTTATTTGAAATATTGAATAGATGCTCCCAAATTGAAGATAAACTTCAGAAGTGTGAAGAACGAGTGAAGGTGTTGGAGCACAGTGTTGAAGTACTTTTGGGGAGAGTTACAACATTGGAGGGTGCAGTGAATGCATCTTTGCATGAGCAATTATCGAATATAACAAAGTTCGAAAAAATTGAAAATGCCCTGCTGATGAAGAACCTGCGGTTGATCGGGTTTTTATCTGAAATACCTTCTGCAGACCTAAAGCTGGAAGTGGAGCGGATTATAACTTCAGTCTTTTCACTGGAATCTCAGCTGTGTTTGGAGTCAGTCTTTCGTCCCTATTCAAAGACTATTATGGGAAAAGCAGGTGCGAGGTATGTCATATGTACCTTTTTGTCTATTTTGCAACAGAATTATATCCTACAACTTGCCTGGCAAAGAAAGGCTTCCAATATGAAGGAAAGCAAATTACACCTGTACCCTGACTTTTTCCTGATAGCTCAGTGAAGGAGGAAATGCTTTCTTACACTCAGAACTGAGTTTATTCATGCTGGTGTTACAGCAATACTACAAGCCCTGCAAAACTAAAGGTGATCTTTCAAGGGAAAGATTAGTATTTTCTGGATATAGACGCTGCCTGTAATTTCTATGAGAAGAATGTTGCTTTGCCAACAGAACTTGGAATTAGATTTGGAAGAAGATGAAGAAGATGAGGCAGTAGACATAATTCAGAATGTGCCAATTAAATAAAGGAACTATTAGACTGCTCTTGTTCTATTCATTTTCTATTTTTTTTTGGGGGGGGCTCTAACTGATTGATTCTTTTTTTATCCGAATTCTAAATGGATTATAATTTGAAGAATATATATTAACTAGCAGAAAGGCTTTGGCTAATGAACATATTTCATTAAAGACTGTCTTTTGAAGGATGATATTGCTTGGAGCATGAAAATATGAAAAAGACTCTTTCTTTTTTTTTTCTTCGCAACACTACCTCATAGTTCATTGTGTTAAAAAAGTAATTCCTTTTTAACCTCCCCAAAATTGAAAAATCCTGTAGTCTTTATGGATCTTTTTTTGAGATGTTTCTTTATGCATATTGTGTATATAGTTTTTGTTCTTCTCTCTGATAAAAATAAAGCAAAAAAATAAATAAAGATGCCCGAGTCCAAAACACATCAGCATTCATAACACCACAAGCAGCTGCACCTCAGCACTTCACCCAAAAAGGCTTTATCAGGATGAAGCTCTTTTGGGTGAAGCACTGAGGTGCAGCTGGTTTTGGTGTTATGACTGCCGATGTGTTTTAGACTTGGACTTCTTTATTAAAAGTGATTTCGTAACTTTACATGACTCCTAAACTATTCATTTGTTGGAGTGTTCCACGCCTTGGAGTGAAGCTCCAGTAATCACCAGGTTGTGCCCCTCCTGGCATATGCTCCAAACACAGTCACTCAGGAGTTAAGCCCCTTAAGAGCCCAGCTACATCGATATATCCATGGGCCTTGTACTCAGAAGAGTAAACTGATCAGCCAAGCCTGAGGCAACTTTTGTCAGATATCATCGTCCTCTCCTGAGGGTTCATTCAAGAAACCCCAAGTTCCCTTAGCTCTGGTCTTGTCCTACAGCTACTGTACATCTCCAGGGGTGGAGTTTCCATTTGTAGGGACTTTCATGGTAGCAGTGCCAATCCCTGTAACCATCTTGGTGATGGTGGATAGTCTCACCAGAGGTGGAGATGACATACATCCCTAACTTATGGAGCAGCATGTCATCTGTAATGTTCAAGCTCATACAATACTTTGCTTCCTAATAGGTTTCAGCCTGTAGGGATAGAAACTCATGGCCTTAGATCCCCAGAAGTTTCCTCCACAAGGAGGATTTTCCTCTCCTTCTTGCCAAGGGTCATAACTAGTAAAATAATATAACTCCACCCAGAGTTATGGAAAGTAAAAGTATCCACGTTATATCATTTGCTTTCTTGAGCCCTTCCTCCCTAAGGTATCATTAGTTGAAAGGGGACCCTCTCCCTATGGCATTTCTAACAATGGAACCATCCACAAGAGGGTTCCTATGTCTGCATGGTACCTTGAAAGGGTGGTAGTCCCTGTAGCAGGATCAGAGAGAGTGTATGTCCAAACTTATGTTGTATAAGCATTCAAACATCCCACAACAACCATTATTTCCCTCAGTGACTTTGATACACACATACTCAGTCCTTAACATATAATCTATCATCCACCAAGTATGACAGCTACATCAACCCTTACTACTTTATGTTGCCTAAGCATTCCTCATAAGTCACCCAATGTCCCAGGGAATTGTAGGATGGCCACGGTTCAGTGTGGCAGCAGGTACCTTAGCTTACTCCAATCTGAGTAGCACATAGCAGCACATGTCTCCACATCATTCAAACACATGTTTTGTTGCTTTCACCATCCTCCCCACTTCTGCTGGCAACACCTCTCTCTCACCCTTAGGGACTCATTTGTCCTTTCTATCTAAGCTGTATTAGGTTTGAAGGGGACTTCATCCCCCTACAGCACCTCTTGGTGTAGAATCCTCCTCAAGAGGGTTCCTGTGTCTTCATGGCACCTTGAAATGGTGGCAGTCCCTGTAGCAGGTTTCAGAGAGGATATACACCCAAACTTATATTGCATAAGCATCCAGACATGCCAACATACAAAAACTATTCATTCCATCAATGACTTTGATACAAACATACTTAGTCCACAACATCTAAACAATCATGCTATCAAATATGTCAATTTTTTCAAGCATTACTATGTTGCCAAATCACGTCTAATAAGTTGCATGATGTTCCAGTGTACAATAAATAGTACCTTAAAGCAGAAGGTCATGTTAGCTGGCAAACATTTGGCAAAGCTGTTTCTGGTTCAGTAAGGCAGCAACAAGGCTTTCTTACCGAACTGCATTATTCTAAGCTAAAATGTAGTTTATTTTTACCTTAGTTATTTTCTTCAGATCTGCAAGAAGATTGCTTAGGCTCATGCCCATCAACTCCTAATAAAGCAGGATAGAGATCAGAAAGGGAAATCCATCCCAATTCAACAGTTGATAGGAAGGTGTGGAGCCATCATTTTTTGCAGCTCTGAAAAGTAACTAGAGTAAAGAGAAGCAATTTTAACTTAGTGAATGTTACTGTAGCCAACAATAATGCAATTCAGTAAGAGGCCCCCATCAACCTCTTGCTGAATCAAAAGAAGCTTTGTCAATTCTTTTTGGCCAACATGTACTACTGCTTTAAAAAGGGAAATGGCAGATCACTGAAGTCTCTTTCTTTTAACTTTGGTGTCCTGCCTATACCTTTTGAACCTAATCTGTCTGGTGATACAAACATATGACTTTAGGAAAGAGAGAAGACAAGTGATCCACCAAGTTCTTTCCCCCAACAGCTCAATGAGAATACCCTGTCACCCCATTTTCTTCAAAGTACTTACAAAGTTGAAATTAAAAGTAAATACAGTATCAATTGATGCCACCAACTCTGGAAGTCTGTTCCAAGCATGCATCACTCTTTATAAGAAATAGTACTTCCAAATAGTTTCTGTGAATGTTTCCTCTTTAAGTGACATTGTGTGCTGTCTTATACTCTCCTTCTTGGATATTCCTAACTGCTGTGTTTTATCTGATGACAGTGTCTCTTTCAGGTATTTGGTTGCAATCATCATGTACACCTGAGTCTCCTCTGTTCCAATGAAAAGTATCCTAGTAATGGCAGTTGGTCCTCACAGCTAATGTTCTCCAAGTCCATGACCATCCTTGTTGCTCTCTTTGGACCTTTTTTTGATCCTTTCAGTATCCATTCTCATATATGGGGACCAAAACTACACACTATACTTGAGACGGGGCATAACCAAAGATTGGTACAAGGGCATTACAACACCTTTTGATCAGCTTATGAAGTTCCTCTTGATACATGCCATGATTCTGTTTGCCTTGTTTGATGTCGTCATACACTGTTATTCCTATTTGAATGTATTGCTGATTGCTAACCCAAGGTATTTTTCCTGTTGACATCTGGTAATCTCTTAACCATTTAAGTAGCCTTTTGCATTTAGATTCTTCTTTTTAAAGTGCATGGCTTTGCACTTTTCCACAATGAAATTCATCTGCTGTCTCTTTATCCACTTCCCAACTTGTTTGAGTCTTTCTGCAGCTCATTTATCTCCTCCTGTATTGTAACGACTCTTTCTAACTTGGTATTATCAGCAAACATGGCAACCCAGCTAGTGGTTCTCATCTCCAAATAACATATAATAATACTGAACAATGCTGGTCTGAGTACAGACCCCTAGGGGACCCCACTGGTCACTTGTTTCCATGTTGATAGTTTGCCATTAGTTGCAGGATAACTCTGTGTTTAGTATCCTGCAGTAAGTTACTAATCCATTGTAGTACTTGGCCAGCTAAACCTAGGTCTTCCATTTTGGTGACTAGCCTCCTGTGTGGGGCAGCAGCAAATGATTTGCCATAAGCTATGTATAGAACGTGCACAAATCCTCAGTTCCTATGGAAAGTTCCTTGTTTACATTCTCAAAGAATGCAATAAGATTTGTGTGGCATGATCTCTCCTTACAAAATCAATACTTAACCTTTGAATCCAAGTTCTTTTTCTTTAAGTGTTAAACAGTTCTATTTCACTTTACTTTCATGTCTTATGATTGTTTCCAGTGGTTTCCCTAACATTGCTGTCCAGCTTACTGGCCTTTAATTCCCTGGTTTAGCCTTGGAGCCCATTTTGAAAACTGGCACAATGTGGACCTCACTACAATTCTCTGTACATAACCAGATTTTGTTGACTCATGGAATATCATTAAAAGTGGGATAGACAGTTCTTTAGTTATTTATTTGATATCCAGAGATAACCTTTGAGCAGGGGTGCTTATTTACAAAGGTTCCACGTCATACATGACAGACAACAGACAGCTCACAGAACCCTTGTCAACAATGATACAAAAATGTACATAATATATATGCATATACTAGAAAATAAACCATACAAGAGGTATACAGGGGTGGATGCTAATAGGTGCATAGTATAAAAATTTCAAAAAAATGTCCAACAAATGAGGTATTCAATTTTCAAAGTAACATAAGGACTAGGCCAGAGGTGGGTCAACTAAACAATGTTGAGCTAATGGCAGAAAGTTAGAGGGCTCGACCTCTGCTACAGTGAGTGAGTGAGGGGTGGTGAGCATGGCCTCTGCTTGGTGGGCCTCCCCTCCACCGTTGCCACAACTATAGATATGCTGAAATCGTCTTAGGGTCAAGGAGCCAACTTGGCAACTGGAGTCGAGCTGTCCTCCCTTGCCAGCTGAAGCCACACTGTATAAGTCCTTCACCCCTGCTGTGTAGCAGGAGATTCTTTGTCTGGGAGGGTGAATGAGTGAAAGAAGCGTGGACTGGGTTGGAGCCTGCAGCTGCTGGAAGTTATCGGAACAGTGGTGCTGCTGCTGCCTATGTTCCTGTGGGAGTTCATAGCTGCTGGCAGAAAGGAGTGGTGGCTGATGCCTAAGGGGTTTAACTCTTGTGGGACTAATTAAGGCTGCTATCTCTGGACTGGTGTTCCTCGATCCTTTGTTCTGCAATTCTCTTGGCATGTTTTTTGAATGGACTACCGTTGGGCCTATTGGATCCAGTCTGCCGTGATGTTGCTCTGCCTGGTATAAGGCAAGAGGAGCGCTCAGTGGTGGACTTGCTCAACCTCTGCTACAGTGAGTGAGTGAGGGGTGGTGAGGGTGGCCTCTGTTTGGTGTGTCCCCTTCCCCATCTCCACCACTGCCGCTGCTACAGATCTGCCAAACTCATCTTAGGATCGAGGCACTGACTTGGCAACTGGAGTCAGGCTGTCCTCCCCTGCTAGCCAAAGCCGTGCTGCATCTAAGATCCTGCGCCCCTGGTGTGTAGCAGGAAATTATTTGTCTGAGAGGGTGAAGGAGTGAAAGAAGTGTGGACTGGATTGGTGCCTGCAGCTACTGGCAGTTATCGGAGCAGTGGTGTTGCTGCTGCCTGTGTTCCTGTGGGAGTTTGTAGCTGCTGGCAGAAAGGAGTGGTGGCTGATGCCTAAGGGGTTTAACTCTTGTGGGACTAATTAAGACTGCTAACTCTGGACTGGTGTTCCTCGATCCTTTGTTCTGCAATTCCTGTGGCACCTTTTTTGAATGGACTACCATTGCACCTACTGGATCCAGTCCTGCCGTGACATTGCTCTGTCTGGTATAGGGCGAGAGGAATGCCCAGTGGAGGACTTGCTCAACCTCTGCTACAGTGGGTGAGTGAGGGGTGGTGTGGGTGGCCGCTGCTTAGTGGGTACCTCCCTTCCACTGTTTCTGCTGCTACAGATCTGCCAAAATCATCTTAGGGTCGAAGCATTGACTTGGCAACTGGAGTCGGGCTGTCCTCCCCTGCCAGCCAGAGCCATGCTGCATCTAAAGTCCTGTGCCCCAGCTATGTAACAGGAGATTCTTTGTCTGGGAGGGTGAACGAGTGAAAGAAGCACGGACTGGGTTGGGGCCTGCAGCTGCTGGCAGTCATTGGAGCAGTGGTACTGCTGCTGCCTGTGTTCCTGTGGGAGTTGGTAGCTGCTGGCAGAAAGGATTGGTGGCTGATACCTAAGGAGTTTAACTGAATTTTTCAAGCCCACCTGCCCCATTCCCTCCTCCCCTTAAATGGACTTAAGCTACTCCAACTTGTGTGTTGCTTTATATTTTAGTGTGTGGGATTGGCTGATCCTTCTGGCTTTGAAGGGTCTGTCTCTTGCTATGACTGAACTCAAGAGAGAATAGTCCTGTCTTCATATCCTGTGTTGGCTGTTGATTACCCTGTTTTTCATCTCTACTGTTAGGTCTGATCTTTTTTGGGGATACAGAACTTTTCAGCAGAACTTTCCCTGCCAGTCAACTGTGGACTAGAGAGCTTGTGGCTATTGTGGGTATTAGCCACTGTGTATTGTGAAGATCTTATTGTTTTAATGTCTGCCCAGGTGTTCTTTGTCTTGTTACCCCACTAGGGGCTACTGCTAGTTTATTTTCAGGATCTGTTTTGCTGTATTTTGCTTGAAAATTGCTGTGTTGGAGGGCAACTATTGTGGGGATAGGTAGCCCTGTGGCACTCTGTTCTTGGTGGGTGTGACGGCTGCAGGTCTAGCCATCCTCCTATTTGCCTGCTCTTCTGTGCCCTCCGGGTGACCTAGTGGGGTCTAGATGGCCTTATCTCCTGCTGTTCTGCTGGGCTAGTGTAGCTGATTGGTCTGACTCAGGAGAGGGTGTACATATCATGGAGGCTCCTAAGCATTGCATGAGTGGGGCTGAGTCCATCCCTTTCTCCAATGTCCTCACCATCTGGCTGCTCTCTACAATGTTCCTCCCTCTTCTCATTGTGGACTGTGCCCTCCCCCCTGGGACACTCCAGGATCTCACTGGGTCTACTTGAAGAGATGGATTTTACCTTTTCTATCTTAATAGCCTGCGACAGACAGTCACCCTGGCTCATCGGCTGCCTTAATCTGCGGAGCTTCCTATATCCTGTCATTGTGGTCAGGCGTTCTGGTCACAGGCTGTCCTGTAGGGTTGACTCTCCCCCTTTGAGACATCTCCTTTTGCTCCTTTCGGTTATTCTAGCCCTTGCAGGGGATGCAGAGCTGAACCCTGGTCCACTATGCCGAGCTTCTCCTCTCCTGTGGGTTGGCTGTCTGGCAATGGGCTGAAAATAGCTCATCTCAATGTCTGCAACCTTCTGCCTAAGTTGGCCAAACTCCTTGCCTGGGTCACCAATTACAAGCCTGACATACTTGGGATAACTGAAACCTGGCTTAAACCCTCTACCCCAGATTCGGCGTGTGCACTCTTTGGCTTCGACTTTGTCATGCAGGACCATCCAGGGAAAAGGGGGGGGTGGTAGTCTGGTCTACTACAGGAGTCACCTTAACCTGTCAGTGCTGGCCTGCTTTCAGCCTGTGCAATCCTCCTGTGAGCTGCTGCACACTGTGCTGCTATTGGGGAATGCAAAGAAGCTACACATTGTGTGTACCTACAATCCCCCCACGGGGGTGTACTGAGTTTATCTTCCCTTCTTGACTCTGTTGGTTCTAGGACTGGGAATAATGACGTACTGATCCTAGGAGATCTTAACTTAAACTGGCTTGGTGGCAATATCAAGCAGTATGAGACTTTGCTAACAGGCTTCTCACTGTCCCAACTCATTAAGGATCCCACCAGATTGTCACCCACGGGTGGTACCAGCTCTCTCCTGGACTGGGTCCTGTCAAACAGGCCTGAGAGGATTATCTTTTCTGGCATCCTCTCTGACTCCATCTCTGACCATGCCCCTGTATACTGTATATGGAAGGTCTCTACCCCAAAGATGCCTCCTAAAATCCTCCAAGTCAGGGACTTCTCCAGGTTTGACCTGGGGTCTTTCCAGGAGGACCTTAGGCTCACAGACTGGTCTGCAGTGATGGTTGCCCCGAATGCTTCTTCTGTAGTCTGTCATTTCCTTAGTATCTTTGGGGTGCTACAGGACAAGCATGCCCCTCTTGTTAGATGGAGGGTTAGGGGGGCTGCTACGAAATGGTTGCATGGGAGCCTCCTAGCTCTCATGAGGGCTAGAGACAAATGCTGGGCCAACTTCAAGGTCTCTATGGACCAGGCTATATTCCAGCAGTACAGGATGCTCAGGAATTAATGCAAAAAGGCAATCAGGGCTGCCAAAAGTGAATTTTGCAAAGCTGCCTTATGAACTTCAGCTAAGGACACTAGGAGCTTCTGGAGGAATATTAAAAACATAGTGAGAGGCTCCTCCACCTGTGATGCCCCTGACATACTTATTGATGGTGCTAGCTGTAATAATCCGCTAACCATCGCCAATGCATTTAACTCACATTTCTTGGATCTGTCCACCTTCATCTCTCTTTTCTCCTCCAGTGGTTGTGATAGACCTGTCCTAGTCCCTCCGCCTCAACTGGCCCCTTCCCCTCGTCCTCTGTTCTTCTTCAAGACTGTGATGGTGCAAGAGATGCAAAGATTGCTCTCTGGTCTCTCCCCCTTTTATAGTGCTGGCCATGATGGTATGGAACCAAAGCTTCTTCGCCTTGCCACTGTCCTCATTGCCTCCCCTGTGGCCTATATCGTAAACCTATCCTTAGCCTCTGGGGTTATCCCTGACCTATGAAAAGTGGTGAGGGTTGTCCCTGTACTCAAACAGGGCAATCCTAGGATTCTTGACAACTATTGGCCGATTGTCATCCTGTCTTCTATCAGTAAGCTTCTTGAGAAAGTTGTGGCGGGGCAACTCATGGATTATATCCTGTCTCATGAGCTACTATCTCCCTCACAGCATGGCTTTCATAAAGGGCACAGTACAACCTCTGCCCTGGTCACTGTCACTTCTGGAAAAAGGGCTGCTATGGACCAGGGCAGACTCTCTGGGGCCATCTTTATTGATGTCTCTAAGGCCTTTGATCTAGTTGACCATGCCTTACTATGCACTCAACGTGGGTCCTTGGGTCTGTCCCTCCTGCACTCAGGTGGTTCTTCAATTACCTTCAGGGCAGGCAGCAACTTACCAAATATAGTAAGGTGCTTTTGGACACCACTGCCATGTCCTCGGGGGTTCCCCAGGGGTCAGTCCTTGAGCCCCTTCTCTTCTCCATGTTCATCAATGATCTTCCCTCCTCAGCTGCCTCCTGCAAGGACATTCTGTATGCTGATGACCTAGTTATTCTCACCCATTCCAGGGATATTGGGGTCATTAACCAACAACTGAGTAAGGATTTTAGGAATATTCAGTCCTGGATATCATCCCACAAGCTGGTCCTAAATCTTAAAAAGACTCAGGCCATGCTGTTTGGATCCCTGGCTCAGTTAAAGGCCTCCCCTGTCCCTCTGTGCATTTCAGGTATTTTTGGTGCTCCTATTCTCATCGCTGACTCCATCAAATACCTTGGGGTGACACTCGACCCTCAGCTTGACCTTGGTCACCACATCCACAGTGTGTGTCAAGCTGTTAACTGGAAATTGGGTCTGGCTTACAGGGCAAAGAATAATCTTACTTCAGCTGCTCCCCTAGCACTGGCCAGAGGTGTGTTTCTACCATCCCTCTGTTATGGGCTTCTCTTGTTTGCCCATACTTATAAGGTCCATCTCACTAGGTGGACGGTAGCCTACAATAACATCTGCCATTTTGCTCTTGTAGCTCCTCATCTCACTCACCATTGTGATCTGTACAGTAAGCTTAACTGGCTCTCCCCACCCAACTACATGAATTTTGTTTTGGGCTGCTTCATGGGAAAGGATCTGGGCACAGGCACCCCCCCCCCCGGATTGGCAGAGCTCCTTGTGCCTGCTGTCTCCAACACCTACTCCCTAAGGTCATTGGGCCCCACTATCCTTAAGATTCCTGCTATGCGTAACCAAATGGTGGACAGGAATTTTGCGTCATGTGCCCCTAGATTATGGAACTTCTTTCCTGTCCAGGTCTGGTCCTCCCCTTCCCAGGCATGCCTATGAAACTCCCCATGGAACCACTTGAAGATCTCCTCAGTATGTGACTGTTTCAATCCTCCCTGATTTCCCTTGTCCCCTGCACTGCACTTGAGCATAACATCTCCTGTACCTTGGCTCAGGTCCCGCTGTTGCTGCCTGCCTGCCTGGGTGTGGCCCTGTGCAAAATGTGTATATTCTGTATATATCTGTATATATTGCTTGGAACTTTGCTTTAGTGACTGTACTTTTTTTATATTTGACTGTGCCACTCTTGTAACCTGAGTTACCTACTATGTATGTTATGCTTCTCCTGACCTCAGTGTATCTGCCTTACTTGCTTTAATTTGCACACTGTATGTACTATTAATTTCCTGTACTCTCCTGGCTTGTACCTGAAAATAGGCATATGTTTTGTCTAGTGTACTTACCTGGTCAACAAAAGCTAAATAAATAAATAACACCAGGTAGTGGAAAATGAGAGGCCCGTTAATAGACTGAAAGGGATACAGGTAGAAGTCAATTGAAGCAACAGTAGAAAGAGCTTAAGAGAGTGCTAATTTTTTAAGGCTTTTTTGAATAGTGAGATTTTGGGGAGTCCTGTGAGTGTGGCAGGGAACACGTTAAGCCACTGAGCAGCCCGACTAGCAAATGAGCACTTTCTTAAACAGGTTTTGCATTGAGGGACCATAAGAACATGCCTTGTCATACTCCTTGTGGAGTACTGGTTGGAGACAGGGCAAAAAAGGGCACTTATTGCCGAGGGGGGGTGAGGCCAAGCAGGGCTTTTTTAGCTAACAGAATGGTCTGGTCTGCAGAGGAAACCAGTTGGTAAGGTCGTAGAGGGTACAATTATGCGTGCATCTTTCCACTCTGATTACCAGTCTGAAAGCCTTATTGAGCACTACCTTTACCATTTTGAAGAACTGTGTCATTTACTGCCCAACAGACAGGGAGACTGTAATCAAGGAGTGGTAGGACTGAACTGGAGATTGCCAGTCATTTTGTTTCAGCTGTGAGACACATCTTTTGCCGGAAGAGTGTACCAAGCTTTTGATTGGTCAGACTTGTGATATTGTCAATGTGCTCCAAGAAAGAAAGGGTATCATTGAGGATTATACCCAGATACCTAAAGGACTCCACCTGCTCTAGGGTGACAACATGAGTGTTACATATGACCAAGGGTGGACCTTGTTCTTAAGGGATGCTCCAGTGAACAGCATTGTTTTCATTTTTTTATAGTTTAGTACTAGCTTGTTCTGAATAAACCATCCCTCCAGGGACTTAAAGCTGTTCAGTAAGGTACTGGTGAGAGCCTCATGTAGGGGACTGCTGGCAAAGATCACAGCATCATCTGCGTAGAGCAGCATCCTTGAATCTGGACATGCTTCCAGAAGACCATTGATAAAAGGCTGAAATGGAGTAGGCCAACTATTGACTTTTGTAGAACCACAACAGAGATATCTATTGCTTCTGTGAGAACTCCATTAATTCTGAATCTCTGTATACGCCCTGAAAGGTAGCAATGGAACCACACCATTTCAGGGTAGAGGCCCAGGGAATAGAGCTTATTAAGCAGTAGGGTATGGTTCACAAGGTCAAATGTCTTGTTGAGTTCTACATATGTAGCACCCACCAACTGGCCATTATCCAGCACCTCATATAAGTAATTTGTGATTTCTATGAGAGCTTTACCAGTGCTGTGGAGCTTTCAGAAGCCATGCTGCTGGCTACACAGTAGGTTATAGTTATTAAGATAGGTGACAACTCTTTAGCCAACTCTTTTAGGATAGGGTGTCACGGTACCCACTAGGAAGGGAGCAATCCTTGATTGGGTACTGACAAATTGGGACCACATACAAATCATCCAGGTTGAGAAGCCCTTTGTGGGAGTGACCACTGCATGGTGTGGTTCAGAAGGAACATAGGGCAAGAGAAGGTACAAACAAAGACCAAAGTCCTTGGCTTCAGAAAGATGGGAAGCTACTAAAGGGTCACTGGCTGGCACTGTAGAGATGGGGGTGGATAAGAAGTGGTCCGTCATTAAGGAAGGAATACTGGCAGCCACACAGGAGTGCATTAGGCTAAATGGGAAAAACTCAGGGGACAAAGCACCCAGCTGGTTAAACGTGAGGTAGCCCAGGCAGTCAGAGACAAGAGGACCACTTACTGGAAGTTCAGAAGGACCCAGAGGGAGGAAGGAAGACAGGGAGGAGTACCAGAGGAAAGCAAGGGAGGCAGGGAAAGTAATTAGGCAGGCTAAAGCAGAGAAAGACCAGCAGCTAGTGGAAGGGATTAAAAAATGAGAAAAGCCTTTTTAAGTATATTAGGGAAAAACAGGTATAAGCAAGATGACTTAGTACAGCTTAAGAGAGGCGAGGGGTGTCCGAAGAGAATGGGGACATGGCAGAGGTGTTGAACAAGTGCTTTTGTTTGGTCTTGACAAAAGAGAAGGATGGCCCAGTACCACAGAGGGTGATGATGGGGTGGGAGGGGGACACAGATGGAAAGATAGGTGAGGACGGGGTGAGGAAAGGTGTGTTGGCTGTGAGGGTTCCATGGGCCCAGATGGTATCCATCCAAGAGTGCTGAGAGAAGTAGTGGAGGAAGCTACTAGCCCACTGGCTTACCTGTTCAATAGTTTGCTTAAATTGGGGGTCATACCACTGAAGTGGAGAATAGTACATGTGGTGCCGCTACAAAAAAGAGGACCAAGGGGTGATCCAGGCAACTACAGACCAGTGCTTGACCTCAATCATGCGTAAGCTCATGGAGGCCATACTTAAAGAAAGACTGGTAGGTTACCTGGAAGAAAATAGACTCCAGGATGAGCAACAACATGGGTTCATACCTCTCAACTGCTATGAATTCCGCATAGCGCTATGATTTTCACACTCAAATTTACCCTTGCTCCTCACAGGTTTACTGATGTCCCTCATAATGTTAGAGGTATTTCTGGACACACAAGCTATTAAATCATTGAATTAAGTTGATAGAAACATTCCTTATCAATAACTATATGGGACCCACTATCTGTAAACATAATATTGTTTAAAATAAGAAAGTGCTACACATTCTGGCCCTTTGCTATGATTTTTAAAGCCCAGTGCTATCATTTTTAATGCTGAGAGGTTGAGAGGTATGCATGGGCTCATGGCTGGGAAAGTCTGTCAAATGAACCTGATCAATTTCTTTGAATGGGTTACTATAACAGTAGACAATATGCTGTAATTGAACTTCAGAAAGACCTTTGACTCTGTACCCCATAAGAGATTATTTGAAAGCTGGAAGATCTGGGGGTCAGAGAGAAACTCACAGGATGGGTAGCTAGCTGGCTGAAGGACAGGATCATGTGGTGATGGGGAGGGAGCTCTCAGGTTCTAGGGATGTCACCAGCGATGTCCCACAGGGCTTAGTGCTTGGGCCAATGCTGTTGAAAGTCTTCATTAATGACATTGGGGAAGACATAAAGGGCAAGATTTACTTGTTCACAGATGACACCAAGCTCTGCAGGAGGGTGGATACAACAGAAGGGATACAGGACCTAAAGGAAGATCTGGACAAGCTCGAGAGGTGGTCCGAAATATAGAAACTTGATTTAATGTGAAAAGTGTAAAGCCTGACCCATTGGAGCCAAGAACCTGAAGATGGAGTACAACCTGGGAGGGAATCCAGGAAGAGAAAGACCTGGGGGTGTTGATCACTAGTGACCTGAAGCACTCGTTGCAGTGCAGGAAGGCAGCTCCAAAACAAAAGCATTTTACAGCCCAGTTATTTGAACACTTATATTGTGCTTATTCACAGTGCTCCAAGCTGTGTTGGGAAATAAGCCTGGTTTCAAAAAAATTGTTTTTGAAAATATATTTTTATAAATACTGACCTTGCACTCTTAATGCTGGAAGCTGTGATTGGAATTGATTTAAACATGAGAGATGGTTGTGGGGGGGACTACTTGTGCCATGGTGATGTAGGCACATACAGCATCTCATAGGCTGACAGTGTCTTAAAAATATGCCTGTCTAACATGTTTATTTTTGCTGACAAAATGGCAGGTTAAGTAGCCTACATGGCAGGGCAGCAGTGCTTCAAAATGTATGCCTGTGCGGCATGTGTAAGAAGAAGGCTGCTTGCAGTGACTGAAGGTAAGCACATTGGTGTAGGTACCATAAGAAGAGGAGTCAGATAAGACTTGCAATGACTCAAACTAAGACCACTGGAATAGTCCCATGAGAAGGATGAGCTTGCCGTGCATTACTAATTTAAGCCCAGCATTTTTTAAGATGGTTAGATCAATAGCCAAATCCTAGGCTCTGATCCCTCCTCCTTAGCCTGACTCCCCACAAGACCCCCATTGTAATAGAATCTGGAGGGGAGTAATAGTCAGATGCTGACTGACCAATCAGTTTGCCTATTATCACTAATGATGCCCTCTGCACTGCCCCCTTCTTCCCAGGCATGGTTTACTCAGTTGGTTAATAGGACTGTGGCATGCAATGTGAGGTGGGGAAAGTGGTGACTGAGCTAAATAGACAATGGACTATTGCTCACCTCAAATTGTGGACTGTGAATCAGGAGTTGGGGCCCTCTACTGAAAAAGGCACGTGGGAGTCTTGGGGGAGTTGGGCTAGGGAGGGGATGATCAGGGCCTAGGATTGCATGTAGTTCACATTTGAACAACACTGTCACTGGGAAGAGACCCACATGCAAACCTAGACTATTATTATTTTGATATCCTCCCTAGCCTGATCCCAAACCTTATTTTAAAGTAAATATCCTCCCTCCTGACCCTCAGTTTGGGGAGCCAGAAGAAGACAGCCAGGCAGGCTCAGTCAACCCCCTCCCTAACCTGCAATGCACCAGACCCATTAACAGATTGAGTAACTGCACATCCAGAAGGAAGAGAGGGGTGAAGATGTCAGCATTGCTAATAATGCTAGGCAGATAGGCTTCACGTGCCTAGTGTTAGCATTTAGTCTGTCTTCTCCAGGCTCCTCCCACTTCCTCCTGGATACATGCTTACTCAGCCTACCCAGTCAAAATAGCGCTTCAAGAATAACACAAGTTAACACAGTGCAGTCTATACCGCACTACCACGGACAGCAACAGGGGAATTACAGTGTCATGTAGTAAGCGCTCCCCTGGTCACTGTCTGTACTGCTAGTAATGAAGACAAGGGTTGAAGAATGGAGGCAGCTAGCCAAGCTACTCCTGTGGTGTACATTGGTAGGGCAGGAGCAACTTGGCTGGAGAGGGGTTTGAGACCAGGGTTCTAATCCTGGTCTTCACAATTTTACTTTTCCCCCCATAATCCAACTCTGACTCGGGGTTGATTATTTTAATTATGGAGGGTGCAGGGGGTCAAAGGCCCCTGAAAAATAAATGTTTCCAGTGGCAGCGATCACGAATTGCACTTGCGATCGCTACCACTGGTGCTGATTTTGTTGGCAGCATTGTCTTCTGATACTTTTCTTGTCGGTGCTGTCCATGCAGGAGCTGATATGTCCTATTGCCCTTACTCAGTCAGTCAATGGGACTGATATTCACACCACAGACTAGAAAGGTTGGCCTTGAGCCAACTGATGGCCCAGTGGTACTGCAGTGTGCTTCTGTGCTGATGGTCTAGGTTCAGGACTCAGAGAACCAGAATTGGTGTGGCCGGGGGGGCCAGGGCTGGACAGTGCTGCTGAGAACAACATGACATCACAAGGAAAAGCTGCACTCCAGTGAAGAAGGCACATTTCAACTTCAGTTGCAGGCAAAAGCAAGAATTGAATTCAGCATAAACTCCGAACGCAAACTGTGGCACTAAGCCTTGGCATTTCAGGTCCTCACATGACCCTTCATCAGAATGAAACGTGTCTTCTTCGCTGGAGTTTGGCTTTTCTTTGTGATGGTCTGTAATTCCTCACTTATAGGACTGTGTGCATGGTTCCTGTGTTTATTGACAACAACATGAGTCAGCCACTGGTGGGAGATGGAGGAGGCCTGGTGATGGTCTCTTGTAGTTTATTTTTGCAACATTTGGCTTTACTGCTCAGTAACTGTGTGCCTCATCCTACTCTGTGTTTCATTGTAGGTGTGGGCTGACCACAAGGCAGCATGTTTTTTGTGCACTGCAGAGTGCGGTCCATTTCCTGTTGGTTACCTCTACCAGTAGGCTGAGGATACTGCTTTCTTGCAAAGGGGTGCTGCATACACACAGAGTGCACTGCATCAGCCAAGACCAACATTGGGCTGGCCCACAATACAGGGTGGTGGGAGGTATTAACAAATGATAGACAAATTTCTAAATGAGTGATGAGATATCCTCAGCCTGAACAGAGAATATCCCCTGAAAACAGGCAGCTGACTGGGAGTAAAAACATATAGAAAAATAAATAGAGGGCCACAGGCCAGCCCATCAGTGCGGGGGTACAGCTACCACTTGCAACACCAGCACTTTGAGCTCAGAATAAACTTGAGTGGGCGGGGGCTGGCCAGGTGGAGGAAGACTGAGCAATCCAAAGGACATTTTCTTCGAGGCCGGAAGAAGTTGCAGCTACCACTTCATGACTGCCACCTGGGTGACCACAGGTGGTGGTACAGGCAGGGGCTTAGCATCATGGAGAGGAGTACCAATGGAACTGGATAAATGACACACTTCAGAGTTCATGCTTCACTCAATTCATGACTGGTCAGCATTTCAGGAACAGGGACCAAAATAAGGGGAAAGAACCTCAGTCACTTCAAAGTGATGTCACTTCCACTCCATAGGCCCCACACCACCAACCTTGCACCCTCCACCGGTCTGAGCATGGATCTTTAGTGGAGGCCAGGCCCACCCCATTGACCCTACCCTGAAGGGGTAAGCTAGGAAGAACAGGGAGGTAGGGGAAGTCCAGGAAAGGGTGGGTGTCAGGGCTGGGAGAAGGGAGATGGACCAGCAGTGAATACAGGAAATGGGGGAGCAGAACAAAAAAATATATAAAAATAAATAGATATGGGGCCACCGACCTGGCCTGGCATTGAACTATTTTCTCCTCCACCCCAATGAAACTTCTGGATCAAGGATCAGAAGTGGGTTTGGTTCTTAAATAAAATAAATACATAAATAAATCCTCTGACCTACCACAAGTGGCTAGTGCTAGATCCTGGTCCATCCTCTTCCCATCCCAGACTTTACCCACCCACGTCTCCTCTTTCCTGTTGTCCCACAGCTGTTAAAAAACTCCATACGCCAGCTTTTGGAACTCTGCCAACAGCCAAAGATGTCTTTTTACTTTTACCTGCTCCCCTATCGCACCCCTTTTTCAAAATATTTGTTTAAATGCTGGCCCCAGGTTGAGGGGGGTAGCTCCAATCCACCTCTCCCATTCGCCATCCTCCCACAGCATCTTTGTTTATGTGCTGACCCCCCTGATCCTGTGATTGTGTCTACTACTTCCTTTATGAAATTATCAATCTGGCTAATCCAGATATCCCACTTCCACAGTATTTATTTTTATGTGCCCTGTTCAACCTCCAATAGTGACTTTGGACGGCAGTAGTAGCTCCAATCTAGCTAGGCCAGTTGCCCCTTCTCTCAATACATGAGTTTGCATGCTACCCTTCCATCAGCCCCTGATGAATGATTTTGGAGGTAGGCAATAGTAGCTCCAATGTGGCAAGTTTGGTGCCCCCCCCACCAGTGTGTTTTTTGCTTTAGGTGCATCCTACTGACCTCCAAAGGATATTTCTGGAGGGGGGGGCAGTTGTACCTCCAATCTGGCTAGCCCAGCTACCCTTCCCACACCACGCCTGCCTTGTTTTAAGTACTGTGTAATACAGAAGTGAGTGACATGAGACTAGGAGGGAGGGATGCAGTAGTCATTTCACTAGCCCCTTTTACACCACAGGATCTGCACCACATTTATCGGTGCAGAGCAACTAAAGCATTACTGCTGTTGTCATGTAGAGGCTCCTGGCACTGCATCCAAAGTGAGTGCTCGCTGTAACAACATTCCCTGTTTTTCTGGGGTCGCCGTTTCAGCTTATCATTCTGCACTGTATCCAGTGGTGATGTAATCATCCAGGAGCACTCACAGTGGTCCCTAGTGTTTTCTCAGGCTGCACATGACCGTACCCCTCCCAAGGCTTGTGCGGATCTTACACCTGAGTTCAGCTAACTATATCTTAAGTTTCTAGAAAGAATGTTGAACTCAGGAAAAGAGTGCATTTTCAGTAACAAGGTCTTAAAAATACTTAAAAGCACTCTGAAAGTGGAGTTGCGATACTGGGCATGCGTTTATGAAAATTCATAGCCTAATATGCATAAGTGTATGCCCGGTATTGTGGCTCCACTTTCGGAGTGTTTTTAAGTACTTTTTAGCCTTCATTACTGAAAATGCTCTAGTTTCCTCAAGTTCAGCATTTTTTTTAGTATCTTAGGATACCGTTAGCTGAACTCAGGTGGAAAACAGAAATTTCAGAAATCAAGGGCTCTCTTGGCTAGCCAGAATCACAGCCAATACACCAGAAAGGCCAAGAGAGTGATGCAGGGTTTGGCGTGTAAAGCTAGCATGTACTGCAGCTTGGGGAGCAATGTAAAATGCTAACTAATCATAGTGTTTCAAGTAGATGCCATGTAAAAGTGGCTACTGACAATGCTAGTTAGACTGATTTGTCAGTGTACCTAATGTCATCGATGTGACTGCTTCACCCTCTTGCTCCCATCTCTGACAAAATGTTCAACAATGTGAGCACATTGTGGGAGTGGTGTGATTGGGCCAACCAGTTTAGAGCCACTGCTTCCCCCACAGAGAAATTATGGATCAGGGGTCAGAAGGAGGCATCCACACCCTCATGTCACCAAATAAATTTTTGTGGGGAGCCACTGTGGATGGAGAAGCCATATAAATCTAAGCTATCATATAAATACGACCATATTTTCAAAAGACTGGATAGAAACATAGAAACATAGACTTTGACGGCAGAAAAGGACCACTTGGCCCACCCAGTCTGCCCATTTCCCTACCTACTGGATAAGCTGCAGATTCTAGTTAACCAACAGCCTGCTTCCTGCAACCCCGCACTATAATTGCTTTGTGTCTGTCCCAAGCATGTTTGAATTCCCCCACTGTTTTAGACCCAACGACCTCCTCAGGAAGGCTGTTCCATGTATCCACCACTCTCTCCGTGAAAAAGAATTTCCTCACATTACCCCTGAGCCGTCCCACCTCTATCTTTAAACTGTGCCCCCTTGTTCTTACACATCTCTTTTTCTGAAAGATGAGATGCTACCCTCCTGGACTTTGTTGATTCCCTTGAGGTACTTGAACGTTTCTATCATGTCCACCCTGTCCCTCCTTTCATCAAGGGTATACATATTAAGCTCTCTCAGTCTCTCTTCATATGGTTTCTGATGTAGACCCTGCACCATTTTAGTTGCCCTCCTCTGGACTGCTTCCATCCTGTCTATGTCCTTGCGTAGATAAGGTCTCCAAAACTGCACACAGTACTCCAGATGGGGTCTCACCAACTGTCTGTATAGAGGGATAATCACTTCCCTTTTTCTACTTGTGATGCCCCTTCCTATGCATCCCAGTATCCCCCTGGCTCTCCTTACTGACTTCTCACATTGCTTACCCACCTTTAGGTCATCTTTGCAGATGCAGCTTGGCGTTCAGTCAGCTTCTGCATCTGCTCCACTGCATCTTGTGCAGTGTTATTTACAGAAAAATTCATCAGTTTTCTAAAAAAGTCACATGATTTGTATCTTTTTGCATAAAAAAGGACACAAATTCAATTTATGTTATTTCTGGACACAAATGTGTGTGCTGTTTGAACAATGTTAGACCACAACTGTTTGGACAGATGCTGCACTTTGGAAATTGTGATGGGTGGATCGTTGATGGATGGGAGTAAACAGAGATCTTGATTTATCCATCAGTTTCGCTCCCCAGAATAGTTTGCTGACATCCAAGGTCCATCGTCAGTGCAATGAGAGAAACAGAAAGAAGGCAGAGTATTAAGTGAGATAAAGAGGGTAAAATATTTTAAACCTAACAGCAAGTGCTGCCTTTTGTTTACATAAAGCCTGAGATGAGTACTGCCAATGGCTGTGCAGTGCTGGCAGTTATAATAGTAAGCTCTAAACTCTGCTTTTGACATCTGGATCTCTTCACACCACCTCGAGATCTAATTCTGGCCTTAGCTTCTATGACATGCCTTTGGGTTTAGCACATTTCCTAAATGCTTTAGTCAGAGTGCAGATCAGTAGGATTACCAGTTCAAGTAAGTTCACTTTGAATTCTTTGGCGATAGCAGATTTCCAAATGCCCATGGAACTACAGACTGGGAGCCTGCAGTGCTGCAAACACCATCTATGGATCTGGCTGGTTGCAGCAATAGGATACATTTATGCAGCATATGTGTGTCTAATGATTGGGAATATATGGAAACTTAACAAATGTTTTAAAGAAACTGTTTATGCCAAATAATCACTTATAAGAGGCACTTGAATTGTACAAGTAGGAATGTTGTGTGCTGTTTCAAATCACTTAGAAGTTTCTACACCCAAATAAACAAATAACACTCAGTTTATGATGTAAAATAAATTATTCTTTCTTATATGTATCTAGTCAACCGAGAAAAAAACTACTTGTAGTTTATGTTTCATTTCCCTTTTCATTTTTTCCTTTCTCTTTTTATTAAGGTTTTCTTTGGTCTGTAAAGTGACCCTCATCAGACCACTTAAAACAAAAATAATATAAGACAGCAGTACAGTAACTAAAAAGTATAAGAAACCTAAAACATCTCTCTAAATATCCAGTCTAACAAACTAGAATTAAGCAGAAGTAAAATAATACTGATTTCAGTATGGAATATCATCAGTTAGCATGGGGAGTTGATATCCTAATTACAATAAATTGATACTGTTTCATGCACAGAGAAGTTGCAAAGTTTTAATCTGAAGATGAAGTTGGTCCAAATCTGTGGAAATTTGCAAGTCACAAAATTTGCAAATTCTGCAGCAGACGCACCAGCTTTACTGTCAGATTTTTTTTTTTAATTTTTTTTAAATAAAACCATAACAAAACCTCCCCCTGTTCACTGGGCTCTAAACCACTCCCTCCCCAACCTAAAAATGACACTCCCCTCCCATCCCCAGCTGGCACTCTCCCTTCCCCCCATGCCAAAATGCCACTAGTAGTGAATCCATGCTTAAAAAAGTAATCTCTTCCCCCCACCTGCAGGCCAAACACACTCCACCTGCCTCCCCTAACCTGAGTCCCACTATCTTTATTAATTGGATTTGTCACAGGCCCAGTCCCCTGAGTCTGACTTCCACCAACTCCCCTCTGGGCGCTACCGCCCTCCTCCCCCCAACCCAGCACCAACAAATCAACCTAGAGTGAAGAAAAAGCCCCAGTACAGTGCATCTGCTCTATTCAGTGTTCATTTTGTAATGGCGGGAATGAATGAGTAGTTATGTCTTCACTTCTAGCAAAACTTGATTGGCTGAAAATTCAGCCAACCAGGTTTTACTAGTAGCAAAGATGTCACTACTCATTCAGTCCATTACAAGATGAACACTATAATTTATATATATATATATATATATATATATATATATATTTATTTATTTTTTTTTTAGTTACTGGGAAAACACACGGAGCTGAGGCTCATTTCCAAGTGCGACCTGGGTTGGAGTAACAAAGAAGATATGGTGCAGTACAATACAATATTAGAAAAATACAATTTTCACAGAATACAGGCAACTTTATAGGGTCTTCACAGTACAGGTAGAAACAAAAGGTATATTTGCATCATAGTTATTAGATGTTGGGCTCACTGCTTATTACTACCAAATACCCTGGGCATTATGCTGTTGAGAAATGGAAGGATTAGGTACAAAGCAAGCGGAGGGGGGCATAAGTGCTGTTTGATAGAGGAGTGTGAGGGAAGGTTCCGAAGTTGGGGTGGGTGAAGGCTCAATAAAGCTGAGAGCCTGTAGGAGAAGGCAGCTTTAGCAGCCAATGATGAGGAGCTAGGGAGGGTGAAAGTGCAAGCATCCCTGTCCTGTAGGTTGTAAGGTGAGAGTGCTACTGGAGATAGTATATCTGTTAGGTAGGAGTGGAAGAAGGCCAAACCAGTATTTGGCTACAAGAGACAGGGAGTGGCTGGTGCACCTATGTGCCAGTCGTGCGACGTCTAGGGTGGAATGGAGGTGGCAGTGATGTATCCTGGGAGGGAGTTAAACGTGAACCGGCAGAAAGGGTTTAGCAGGATATCGAGGTGGACAAGCAAGGAAGTTTGGACTGAGCTGTAAATGGCATCAGCATAGTCGAAGATAGGGATTACTGTCTTAAAAATTAGAGTGCTGTGGGTGGAGAGGAAGGGAGTCTTTGGTGTGGTACAGGATGCGTAATTTTGGGCATAGCTTAGAGATAATAGCGTCTATAAGATTAGAGAAAGTTAGATGGGGATGAAGCCAGACCCCTAGGTATCTGTAAGCTGTGACATAGTCAGGAGAGGAACCGTCAAAAGGTTTTGAACTCTGGTGGGGGAGGTGACCTTGCAACTTTTCTGGATGAACTGAAGATCATTGCTATGGTCATGAATGTGTTTATTTTTAATTGTTTTTTGAGGAACCAAGATTGCATCATTTGTAGGTCTTGTTGTAATGGGGTGTGGATGTCCGATAAGGTTGGCCCTGATGCAAAAAGAGTGGTATCATCTGCATACTCATGTATCCATGATTGGGAACATATTGAAGGGAGGTCATTTATGAGTGCTGAGAACAGGATGGGGCCAAGGATAGACCCTTGGGATACCCCTGTGAGAATGGGGAGAATGGAGGAGGAGGAGGATTTTCCCACCCTGACTGACTGTTGCCGGTTGTTGAGATAGGATGAGAATCAGGAAAGTGAGAGGAGGGCTAGGCCAGCTAAGCCAAACCTGGAGAGGAGGAGTGGATGAGAGACAGTTGAATGCCTTGACAGGTACATGAAGATGGCAGCAGTCAGATGGCCTTGGTCCATGGCAGAATGGATGTGATTTGTGATTTGCAGCAGGGACACGATCATCGAATGATGCTTGCAAAAAACAGATTGGAATTGCGACATGAAGCTGCGGAGGTGAAGTATTCTTTCAGTCTGGAATGCACCAGTAATTCTTGCAATTTGCAAGGGCTGGGAGGAGGGAGATTGGGCAGTAATTTCCAGGGACTGTGGGGTCTCCACCTTTGTGGAATGGAATCACAGTAGCAGTTTTCCATGACTGGGGGACTATTCCTAAGGAGAATGAGAGATTCAGTATGTGTGCTAGTGGAACAGTGATTTTCAGGGCAGAAATGCACAAGAGTTTGGTGTGTATCCCATCTGGGCTGGATTTGCTGATGTTTAGTGATAATAATAGCTAGTAGTGTTTCACGAGGTGTAACAGGTGAGAAGAGGAAAATGTTATATGAGTAGGAGGTGGCATGGTGGGAGGGGGATGGGTGGAGGAGGGAGGGCACATGCTGTAAAGAATTTATTTAGAATGCCAGTAACACTTTGAGGGTCAGAGAAAAACTGACCTTTTAGTTTTAAGACCTGGGCTATTTCTTGGGCTGGGGGGTCGATCAGGGTGTGGATTGTCTTCCAGAAGAAAGTGATGCTTGAGGTCTGCAGGTGCTTTTTGAAATATTCTGCTTTGGCATGGCAGATTGCCTTAGTGCAGATATTCCGGAGTGATCTGTATTTTTGCCATGCTTGTGGGGATAGAGAGGATTTGTAGAGTGCCCAGGCTTTGTCCCGGGCCATTCACTGGTCGATCAGTGCTGCAGAGATCCAAGGGTGGTGTCATTTCCTAGCTCTGGTTTTGACCGGGGGGGGGGTGATAGTCCCAGATCTGGGTTAGAGAGGATAGGAAACTGATGAGGGCAGAGTCCATGTTGGGTGCAGTATAGCAGGGGGACCAGTCTGCTGTGCTCAGGTTATGTAGGAGGGCTTCAAGGTTTATAGTGCATAATGAATAGATGTTTAAGTATTTGAGGGTTGAGTGAGGGAGATGGGTTTTCCTGACACAATATGTGACACAATGATCACTTAAAGCATCGGGCAAAACCCCGGCAGAGGAGATTCTATGGGGTGGGAGGAGAGAATCCAGTCTAAGAGTGAATGGTTCTGGAAATGGGGTTGTATCACGTGGGTTCCTTTATCATTTGGGTTAGGTTGAGTGCTTCGATTTTTGTGAGGGGGGTCTTGGAGGAAGGGGAGCGCCAATCCAGGTTATAGTCATCTAGTTGCAGTAGCTTACTGTTGGCTGCTTGACGTAGTAGGGTAGAAAGACATGAAACTAGTGAGTCTGGAGTGAGCTGAGGGGAGGCATAAATGACACCAAGATAAATGAGTAGGGAAGAAGAGTAGGACAGCTAAACTCTTCAACAGGTCACTTGAGACAGGGAGGGTACCTAGGGATTGGAGAGAGGCACATGTGGTGCCAATCCATAAAGGGGGGTCGAGGGAAGTACCAGGTAACTATAGACCCATCAGTTTGACCTCGGTGGTGGGAAAATTAATGGAGAGTATACTAAAGGAACGATTGGGGGTGTACTTGGAGGAGGTGGGAGGTCTGGATAGTCGGCAACATGGGTTTGTGCCAGGTAGATCATGTCAAACCAATCTTGTGGAGTTCTACGAATGGGTAACATCAGAACTGGACAGAGGAAAGCCTGAAGATGTGTTATTCTTGGACTTCAGCAAGGCATTTGACTCTGTCCCCCACAATGGTCTGGTGGAGAAACTGATGGGGTTAGGAGTAGGCCCTTTGATGGTCAGATGGATTGAAAACTGGCTAGCTGGATGTACCCAGAGAGTAGTGGTCTGTGGGGAGCTCTCGAACCCTAGAGAGGTTGGTAGTGGGGTACCGCAGGGCTCGGTACTGGGTCCGATCCCATTTAATGCATACATATCGGACATCAGGGAGGGTATAGGGTGTGAAATGAGTCTCTTCGAGGATGACTCCAAGATGGGAGCAGTAGTTGAGGGAGAAGAGGAGAGGTTGGCCCTGCAAGGGACCTGACACCCTGGAAAGCTGGGCTCACACATGGAAATTAAATTTCAATATCACCAAGTGCAAGGTGTTGCATCTTGGTCGGGAAACCCCAAACACAGGTACACTCTGGGAGGGGAGGCGCTGGAGGCCCTATTAGGGAAATGACCTAGGGGTCATGGTGGATGCATGTATGAATAACTCTGAGCAGTGCAGGAGAGTGGCTAGCAAGGCAAACAGGATGTTGGGATGCATCGTAGGGGATCACCTCTGGAGCAAGGAAGTGATTCTGCCGCTGTACAATGGACTGGTTATACCACACCTTGAGTACTGTGTAAAGTACTGGAGACCACACTTGAAGAGGGACATACAGCTCCTGGAGAGGGTACAGAGGAGGCAACTAAGAGATAATGAGGGCTAGGATTTGACGATGAGGACAGACTTGAGGAGCTCTGCCTGTTTTCATTGGAGGGAGGAGAGGAGAGGGGGACATGATTGAGGTCTTCAAGTACCTCAAGGAATAAATAAGGTAAACATGGAGGGATCTTTAGACTAAAGCAGGGAGGTATCACCAGAGGGCATGGTTTGAAGTTGGAAGGGTGAGGGGGAAAAGAGGAGGAGGTTTTTACTGAGAGGGTGGTGGACCTTGGAATGCACTGCCTGGCAAGCTGGTTCAGAGATCCACAGTGGAGGGTTCAAGAGAGGTGGGACAGACACAGAAAGTGGATGTATCAGATGATGGCCTGTCCCAGGGGGGTGGGGATGGATGATAGGGGTTTCTGGAGCACAAGGGATGGGAGGGCCTCGGCTCCCAACTAAGGATCTAAGGTTCGAGCAGACTCGATAGACCGTAAGGCCTAATCTGCTGGCAAATAGTATGTTAGTATCTTAATTATTTTTTAATCCTCAAAATTTCTTTTATCACTATCCTTTATTGCACTACTGCCTCTGTTTATACACCAATGCTGTATATTTTATTTACTTACTGTACATCTACTGCACATATAAGAGGTTCAAAAAGTAATGCATTCTTGGCATCACCCAACACAGCCACCACCACCTTCTGTTCTCAGGCAGTGGGGAACCCTTTGGTGGTAGCATTGCCCCATCTTCAAATTTTCTACAGTTGTCTTTTTATTGAAACCTTTGAAGTTCATGCATAGACACATATAAAAAATGCACAATACATGGAGGAAATGTCATCGGCTTACAAGAGTGATGTATACAAACATTAACATGCAGTACCTGATGCAAAGTAATAAAGCAGGCTGCTCCTCAAGGCTGTTAAAAGAATTTACTAGTCTTATCTTATGTTTCCTTGTAGGTATTCTTACCAGGATGGGCTTATACCCACTCTTGCCCCATCTCCAGATTGTTCAATGGCCTATGCAGCCAGTATAGTGTTATGCTTGTGCAACTGTGTTGGTTATGGCTGTTTGCACTCTATTCCAGAAGCATTACCACCCTGTAGGGATACCAAAGGCAAGGAACACTCGAAGAGGGTTCCACCCCTAGAGGTGCCGCAGGACGATTCCCTTGGCTAAAGGTACCTTAGGAAGGATCCCGAGGAGAGAGGCAAGGCAGCTGGAGGAGGGGGGGGATGGTGGGGCAAAGAAAAAGTGCTTCAGAAGGAGGCTGAGAGGAACTGCTTATATAGGTTAGGAAGTGGGAGTGGCTGGCTGCTTGTCCATTGAACTACAGGCTCAGCCTTCCAATTCAATGACCTATGCAGCCAGTATAGTGTTATGCTTTGCAACTGTGTTACTTTGGTTTTGGCCATTCACACGCTCTATTCCAGAGGAATTACCACCCTGTAAGTGTACCAGAGGCAAGGAACCCTCGAAGAGGGTTCCACACCTAGAGGTGCTGAGGGATGATTCCCTTGGCTAAATGTACCTAAGGAAGAATTCCCAAAAAGAAATGTAGTAGTATGAAGCATGTTAGCAATCAGTAGCTATGAGGCATAGTAGTAGATAAGGTATCAGGCAGCTTGATAACGTAGTGAGGTGCGCAGGTTAGCAATGGCATGAGTTCGATGGGTTGCACTAGAGATTGGGGGGCCTCCTAAAGAGAGAGGGAACGGCAAGTAGGGACTTCATCCACCTCTATCCAACAGCAGAACCTACCTAAAGGAACTTGGAAACACTAATAACAGCTGACTAATGTTTAAAACCTGAGGTACAGAGGAGAGAAAAAAAACATTTGAGGAAGGAATCTCTGGTATTCAAGGCCTAGGTTGCCTTCCCTCTAGGCTTTGGATATTTGTTTAGTGATGGCTGTGCTCCAGTGATTTGGAAACCCAATTAAAGGGGGGAAATATAGAGGAAAGCTCTAACTCGATCCCTCTAAAGGGAATGCCATGGAAGGTTGCGAGCATTACTCTACAACAAGACAACCAAGAGAGGAGAAGAACAGCAACAACTGCTGAGGCACTCACATGGCCTACTCACCCTAAAAATAAACCAGGTGAACCAGAGGCAGTCATGAGGAGAACAGCTTTGAAGGGTGCCTCCGAACCTGCTTGGGCAGTTAAAGGAGCCCTATAAGAGCCCCTCCCCTTCACCGCTGAGTCATAAATTCTACAACTTAAGGTGCCATCGGTACGGTTGATGACTGAAGGTTCACCCAGAGCGAGGACATTCCCAGCTATAGGCCAGGTGAGAAGGACCCCCACCCCAAGCTTTACATGCTCAAGTTGTGGACCCTGGGTGCAGAGCAAGACCGTCGATGGCAGGGAAGCTCTGCAGCAGGAATGGTATGGCTGGCATGCCCCAGAACCTGAAAAGGAGCTGTAAGAGCAGTGATTGCTGTGACCTCATGGTGGTCAGATGGTAGTAGTGAGCATTGAGGAATGATTGCGTAAGCAATGAGTGGACCTGCACGTAGGTCATTAAGCAGAGTAACAATAGTCAGACCTGCATGTAGGTCAGTAAGCAAAGAAGCAATAGTCGGACCTGCACATAGATCTAGAGGAGGCAGTATAGGGCAGTGGTTTAGGGCTCTGAACAGCAAATCTGGAGACAAGGGTTTGAATCCCACAGCCCCCACTTGCATACAGTATGACCCTGAGCAAGTCACTTAACTTCCTTGTGCTCTCAGGTCACATCCGGAAACAAGCTTTGGCTTAGTGTGCCTTTCCTGGTTAAACAATTTCCCCTTTCCTGTAAAACAGAGTAGCAATGGTTGGACCTGCACGGAGGCCGGAGGAGCAGCAAAATATGAATAGTGTGGCAAGCCAGCCAGGCATTCAAGGAAGCCAATGAAAGTGACAAATACTCTGAGTATTTTAGGAAGTGGAGGAAGGACTAGAATATAAAGTAATTATACTATATGGGGCCACGACTCCCCCAACACTTCCAAGTTCCCCGCTGTAGGAAAAACAAGAAAGTGATGGAAGGGGCCGAGACCCACAAGCAGATATAAAACTAGTTTACAGCATCAGTGGTAGCTTAGTTGACCTTAAGAGTATAATAGCAGTGTACAAACACAGAGAGCAGCAGTTGTATGTAGTAACTGAGTTGTAGGGTTTGATGAACACAGATTAAAGAAAGGCAATGCTGAAGCAGCTAACATCAGGCAGTGCAGTGAAACTGCAGCAATGAGGAATGCGGTAGGAGTTCAGGAAGCAGGATTGAGCTGCGTAGCTAGGGTTCAGTGTGAGCCTGAACCAGGTGAAAATAATGAAGGTACAGAATATGGAGAGCAGCTATGTGGTGTGAGATGAAATACACAGATAATGATTGCAGCTGCATTGCGAGTACATGAGAGCAAGTAGCATGAGCTCTGGATTAGCAATATACAAAGGGCCAGATATTCAAAAGGGTTGCACCTGGCACAACTGAGTTGTGTTGGCACAACCCCAGTAATGCGCCCTGGGGCAATATTCAACAGGGGGACTTGCACAGTGCAAGTCCCAATGTGCAGGGGCGCAATGTTATTGTATGCAGCGCATCTGAAGGCGGCATGCCCATGCATATGTGGCACATCCTGATATTCAGCCCAGGATGCGTGGCGCATCTGCTGGAACAACCACCCCTAGATGCACTGCATACTGATGGGCACAGCTAAGCCCGAAAAAAAGGTTCAAATGCTGGCCACCCACAGGCAGGCTGCTGTACTGCATGGCGCAACACAGCAACCGCCAGCTGTGTGTGGCCACCTGCCCACCCAGAACATTGTCCACAAGCACCCATATGTAACCTGGTAGTCTAGTGGCACCCCCCTCCCTCCTGTACCTCTGATCACCATAGACAGATTTAATAAAACTGCCCTGGTAGTCTAGTGGCTCCCCCTCCCTCCCGTGCCTCTGAGCACCATGGTTGGATTTAATAAAACTGCCCTGGTGGTCCAGTGGTACCCCCACCCTCCCGTATCTCTGATCACTATGATTAAATGTCATAGAACATCCCTGGTGGGCCAGTGGTACCCCCCTCCCCATCCTAACCCTCCAATCACTGTAATAATGATGTATACCATCCTTGGTAATATAGCATTACCCCACACCCTGCCCATGATCAGGAGCATTTGTGAACCATATTACGAAATCACTCTGGTAGTCCAGTGCTCCCCCATCCTCACAGGCCCCACCTGCCCACCTAGCACCCCCCCCATCATCAGTAGGCAGCTGCAACCTGCCTGCATACTGCCCGGCTGGCCGTCTGCCGAATGACAGCGTACAGTATGAACTGTAAGCCCATTGGTCCTCACTGTGGACCAATGGCCTTGCAGCGCATATTGTACATGTCACTCACAAATATGTGAATGAAGGTCATTCATTCACATGTAACCCCCCAGCAAATAGGGGTTCCCAAAAGTCTTCCAGGAGCTTGCCTGAATGCTCCAAGCCTGGGTGATGTTCAGCGTCTGAGCTGCTTAACTGTGGTTGCAAGTGAGTGCTATTTGCGCCTCCACATACTATCTCTTTAAGAGCCGTCTGCTTGCAGACTTAATTAGTTTGCATGGGGGGACTGTGTATTTAATGCTCGAATCCCACCTGAGCTACCGAGTAATTGCTCCAGTTTGTGGTCGCTGAAGGTGTAAAGGGAGCCCATCTGAAAGCTGTAACTGTTCGCCTGTAATTATTAAAGCATTAGCAAAATTGTAATTTGTCTAACCTGCTTTTATTGCAGCTGGGACTCTGTGTGTGTGTTACCTCTCCATTTAGGACCTAAACTGCTGTGCTGGGCCAAATGAGTTAAGGGAGCCCTAAAATGGAGCCTGTGGATGAATCAGAACTTGGACTCTTAATTTGAGCCAGCCACAAGGGGATTGTATGGGCAGTGACTCTGGGAAATGTAGTTTTGACCTTGGTGCCTTTTTCTACCAACACAGGGAGTCTTATTGTGAGTGACAGCTGAATTAGCCAACAGAATAGTGTGGAGCTAAAGGATATGCCCTGCTCTGTGACTGGAAAGATCAGATCAGTTGCGGCAGTAACGAGAAAAGGAGCTGTGTGCTTCTGCGGTATATAGTTTTGCATGGGAAGCATGTGTGAGGCCCTGAGTTTCAGTCTGCAGCCTTTGTGAGTGCTAGTTTGGATTGAATCCGAGTTGTGAGGAGAAAGAAGCACTAGAAGTGTGGAAACCAGGCTCACCCTGTAGAAGACTGGAGAAATCGCTGAATCGCGCTCGGTCTGCCAGGAACTGAAGCTGCTGTGTGTGCTCCCAGGTATTTTGCAGTAATTGTGATCGGGATCGAGGAGCAACCTGCCTGGTATGGTACCTTCCTTTTACATATAAATGTGCGTAGTGCTTGTGGGGAATTGCTATTTCAAATCCCCTCTACAGTGAATTGTGTGCTTAAGCTGGAAGTAAACCCCAGCTTAATTCGGACTACATCCGTTTGCTATCAACTGCAGTGGGGTCCAGTCACAAGGACATTGTCCTCATGTCCTGCTCTTCTGGCAATCCAGAGGGACATTCTCCATCCAATCCTCAATTTGGGTGTTGCAAGTACAAATGAGGGTATTCCCCTGCAGCTTGTTTTTCAATCACAAGTGTGTCATCTAATTCTTGTTGTTTCACTGCTCCATGGACTGAGCCCTCCGGCTCTGGATTACAATTGGGTGTTGTGCATATATTTTCTTCTACAGGGCCCTATCAATCTGCACCTGCCGGCCAACCCCGGGCAACAGACCTGGCTAGCCTCCCCCCCAACCTGGGTACCCAGAGTGTGACTTTTCAGACCCTGTATGTGTGCACAGTACTGTGATTTAATTCTGCCAATTAACCTGATTGCCCCCTCCCATGTTACTGTCCCCTAAATAAATCAGATGTGTTGTTGTTATACTATATACTGTCTGTGGTGTTGGTACTTATGTAAACAGTATTGTATTTTGCTGTGCATGTTGTTTAACCTTATTTTACAGGGGGTCCTCAGAGACGTGCTGCAGAATCAGTCTCGAGGGTAAGTGGTACTTTATGAGTAAACAGTGTGTATACGTGGGGTATTGGGGCTGTAACTCCTGTGTAGTATGTGAGCCACTAGAGGGAATAAAAGGGGATCTCAGTGTCCCAGAGGGCTGTGACCAAGCTAGTCTAACCACTACAAACCCTGATCTCTGGGTGGAGGCACCCTTCATAAAACCTAGGCTCCTCAACCTGTCAGTAGTCAAGCAGGCAGGGGTAGTAGCCCTTGGGACAGCACCACCTGGGGGTTACACACATATTTGTGAGTGAGATGTACAGTATGCACTGCAAGGCCATTGGTCCAGTTCATACTGTATGCTGTCATTCGGCGGGTGGCCAGGTAGTATGCCAGTGGGTTACAGCTGCCTGCCAATGATTTGGGGTGTGCTGGGTGGGCAGGGGCCTGTGAGGGTGGGGAGCCACTGGACCCCAGAGTGATTTCAGTACGCTTCACCGTGCTCCTGGTCAGGTGGGATGGGGGTATTGCTTGACTACCAGGGATGGTAAACATCATTATTACGGTGATTGGAGGGTCCGGATGGAGAGGGGGGAACCACTGGACTACCAGAGAAGTTCTATGACATATAAGCATGGTGATTGGAGGTATGGGAGGGAGGGAGAGGGGTGCCACTGGACTGCCAGGGAGTGCACTGTGTCTATGTGGTGATCACCTATGGGGGTGGGAGGGAGGTACCACTAGCCCACCAGGGACTGCACCATTCTGGTCCAGTGCTTGCTGCTCTAGGGGGGTTCTGCATGTCATCCTCTGGGAGCACCACATGCTGTGCAGGGTGCCATACACATTTTGCCAGCCTGCCCTGCTCAACACATGCAAATGGGGCCATAATGACATTCAAATGGCCCCATTTGCACCTTGCATACATTATGGCCCCATTTGCATGTCCAGGTCTGAATACCTGGGACTTGCACCCAGCGCAGCTACAGTTGTGCTGCAGTATTCCCAGTCCTGTCTGAGTGATGTGCCGACGCATTGTATATGTACCCTGCGCATTATGTGCTATATTGAGAGGTGATACACCATGGCACATCTACTTTGAATATCTCCCTTTCTTGCTATGGTGCACCTCGGTTGTGCTGAGCCTCCACTCACACCATTGCCGGGTGCATTCTGAATATTGAGCACAAAGTGATTTAGAAACAGAAGTCCCCAAAAAGGCAAAACGAATGACAAACACAGAAGAACAGGAAACAAACAACACAAAGCACATACAGCCAGAGGCAAAATACCAGCCAAATGCAGGAGAACAGACAACAAAAGTCCAGCAGAAATAAGCAGAAGCCAAAGAAGCGGGGGAAGGGGGTGTTGGCCCCATCCAGCAGCAGTGGACAGACCGATAGAACCTCTGTCCACAAAGAAAAAGTGCTTCAGAAGGAGGCTGAGAGGAATTGCTTATATAGGTCAAGAAGTGGGAGTGGCTGGCTGCTTGTCCATTGAACTACTGACCCAGCCTTCCAAATGTCAAATGCAACTGAAGTCACATTGATGGCAGATAACATTATCAGCTGGCATTCAGGGAAAACAACTACAAATCATATGAACAGAAAACCTCCTCCAAAATTGTGGCAGAGATACAGATCTATCTATGTTTTCAGCATACAAGAAATAAGTACATACACTAACACATATAGCTTAGGTATTTATGACATTCAAAAAGGAAGCAGGTGTGACTTAACCTCTTTACTCTGCCTCCCTGGCCTTTTCTAAGGTCCTTGCTGTGTGGGGCAGGGAGGGGAAGAAGGGTAGAATAAGACAGGATGAGATAGAGGAGTTTAGTGAGTGGCTTAAGGGATGGTGTCAGGAGAAGGGGTATCACTTTATGTGGGACTTCTGGGACAGGAAGCCAATCAGGGGTGACAGACTCCACCTGATAAGAGAAGGGGCCAATGCTCTGGGGCAGAAGTTAGACATCTATTAATGTTTAAACTCACTGTGGGGGAGACTGAGACAATGGTAAGCACAGTAACATTTTTTTTTTTTTTGTAACTTCATCTTTTATTGGGTGTCCATATACATTCTTACATGTTTTTACATATTTCCATGTAAGATCATATTTTAAAACAGAAATAATGTTTGCACCATACAATCTTTTTACCGCATTGCGTAATATGGATAATATACACTGTACAACAAGTTTTTGTTTAGTTTACTCAGAGAGTATAGGATAAAGATACCCTTTTTATTCAGCCTCTTTCCCTTCTCTCCTGCAGTCGGACAGGGCATTCCATGTCTAGCATACAGACGGAAAGAAAGAAAATTGGCATCTCTTATCTATGATCTATGCTGACTCTACTAGGTGTTGTGGTTCAGATCAGGGTTAACAAATGGACACAATATTTCCATAAATAAACTAACCTCTAGAACTAAACATTAGGCATCCTAATTTATCTTACAGTTCCTATCTAAGTTCTGAAAAAGAAAGCGGCTCTTAATATAGTTTTGTTGTTAAAAGAATTTATAAAGATAGCATGACAGATCTTGTTTTCTAAATAATGCTCCCAGCTTTAATTGGAATGTCCGGGCTGTCGTTTGTTGATGCTAAGACCCGCAAAGGATCCAGATAGCTTCAAATGCTTCTCTCCCCTGTCTCAGATTATAAGTGATCTGTTCCATTGTCTCCAGTTGCCTCATTCTGACTTTCCATTCTTCTACTGTTGGAGGGTGGGGTGAAAGCCATTTTGAAGTGATCGTTTTTAATGCTGCTACTCTCATCATTTGTGAGTAGCTTCTTCACCTGTCTAGGTCCTGAGACCAGGCAGGAAGTCCCAGCACCAGATCTTCCCTTTAAAGGGATTTTAAGACCTGATACCTTTTGCATATAGTCGTGTACCTCCTTCCAAAAATCTTTGATTCTAGAGCATTCCCACAGTATATGTGTTGGGGAGCCCCTGACCTCTCCACATCTCCAGCATTGGTCTGGTCCCCCTGCAGTAAAATGTTTTATTTTAGAAGGTGTTAGAAAATATCTCCAAAGGACCTTCCAGTGAAATTCACGCCATGACGGAGAGCTCGTCACCTGCCACCCTCTCGTTAATCTATTCTCCCAAGCCTGTTGTGGGATCAAAATACCCAACTCAGCCTCACATTTCTGTTTAAGCTTCACTAGGTCCGGATTAGTTAGGTTAATTAAAATCTCATATAGTTGAGTTAGGGGGTGCGGGATATCTCTTATCCTACTATTACAGTAGAATAACTCTTCTAAGGAGGTCTTCTCTCTAATGATTTTTTGTAACCTATTTTCAGAATAAATGTAATGTCGAACCTGTAAATATCTAAAGTGATCCTCTTGGCGTAGATGGAACTTGTCTCTGAGGTAGTTGAAGGGGTGGCAACTGTTTCCGTCAATACACTGGGTAAGCACAGTAACATAACAGGTGAGAGAAAGGGGATCCTATCTAGTACTCCTCCATATCTGGGTGCAAGTAGCAGTACAGAGAGTATAGAGTTGAGGTCCAAACTGGGCTAATGGAAAGGACAATGGAATGGAGGAACACAAAGTGTGCAAGCACCAAGAAAAACAAGAGGCTAAGAGGGGCCGGAAAGTGCAAGGGGTAAAGATAGGGAAACAGTAAAGAGCATTCAGGAGTTAGATAGAAGGGTGTCTGCCTTAATGCCAGGAGCATGGGTAATAGTAAGCTCCAACCAATGATGCAGACACTGAGATGGACCTTGTTGTTATCACTGAAACATGGGCCTCAGAAAATAATGACTAGGACCTGACAGTCCCTTCATACTCAATATTCAGGGGGAACAGAGGAAAAAGTAGAGGGGAGATGTAGCCCTTTATGTGAGGGATGGCCCTGAAATTCTGGAAGATGGGTGCATCAGGGGTAGTAATGGCTAAACAGAATCTCTCTGGGTGCAACTTACGGCAGCCTCAAGCAAGAAACTACACTTAGGAGCAATCTATAGATCACCAGGGCAAGGGGAAGAGAGGGACAAAGAGCTCAGAGAAGAACTTGAGAGGGGCATGGCAAAGGGGGAAGTAGTTGTAGTGGGTGATCTCAACCTGCCAGACATTGATTGGGATGTTCCAGTGGCCAGTAGCACCAGAACTCAGGCCTTGCTGGATACATTCCAGGATAGTCTACTAGTACAGCTACTTAAGGAACACACCAAGCAGGAGGCAATTCTTGATGTGGTGCTCACCAGCTCAGAGGTGGTAGGAGCTGTGAGAGTAGGGGAGCCACTAGGGAACAGCCGCCACAACTTCATTTGGTTTGAACTTGGGATTGGAAAACCCCAGTTGAGAGCTAAAGACCTTGATTTCAGAAGGGCAGACTACAACAAGTTGAGGGAGTTAGTCCAGGACAAGTTAGTCATCATAGACAGCATAGGGGGTGTGGAAGAGAGATGGGGGGTGATAAAGGGGCCATTCTTGAAGCATCTAAATTATGCATGAGAATGGTAACCAAAAGGAACAAGTTCAAGAGACCACTATGGTTCTCAGCAAGGATCAGGTAAGTGGTGACAGCAAAGAAAATATCTTCTACCGGTACAAAGAAAGCAGGCGGTGGAAGAATGGGGAGAATACTTCCTGAGAAATATGAAGGCAAAGAGGGTGGTTAGGGAGGCAAAAGCAAACACAGAGCTGCGATTTGCAGAGGGGGTCAAAGATGGAGAAAATAGATTCTTCTGGTATAGTATAGGGAAAAAAGAAATACAGGAGGGGGAATCTTTAGGCTATATGAGGGAGTAGGATGACAGAGGAGCACGTGCAAAATGTTACTGTCCTTAAAGGACTCATAAACAAGTACGTCGCGGAAGTGCTCCAAAAACACTGCCTTGTTGGTCAGGGCCTTACCTAAATAGTGATGTGCTCTGTTAGCTCTGAAAGTACATTATCCCACAGTCGCTAGTTCCAAAACGTCCTGCTGACATGTAAACAAACCCCAAGCTCCTGTTTAAAGCCCCCACTGAAGTAGTTGCCTAAGATGGCCGCTACATGCAACATGATTACATCATCTGAGTGACAGAGCCCCAGAGCGATAATGCAAGCTGGATGGGAAGTTAACATTAAAGTATGAAATAACCTTAATGAAGTACTTCCCCTACAAATCCTTTACCTGTGCAGGTTTGAAATTGGTGGCTACACCTGCACAGGTAAAGGATTTGGAGAGGAAGCGCTTCATTAAGGTTATTTCATACTTTAATGTTAACTCCCCATTCAGCCTGTATTATCACCTCAGGGCTCCATCGCCCAGATGATGTAATCACATTGCACATAGTAGCCATCTTAGGCAGCTACTTCAGCGGGGGGTTTAAACAGGAGCTCGGGATTTGTTTACATGTAGGCAGGATGTTTTGGAACTAGCAACTGTGGGATAATGTACTTTCAGAGCTTAATGGAGCACATCATTATTTAGGTAAGCCCCTGACCTATGAGGCACTGTTTTTTGAAGAGCTTCTGCCACGTACTTGTTTATGTATCCTTTAATGATTACTTTTGCTCTGACTTAACTAGGGAGGACAGCAGGCCCTTGCCAGAGAGTGGCATCAAAGTGGCCACAACACTGATCCCAGAAATGAGACAGCCAGTATTTTTAACTGAAAGGGCGCAGAAAGGGTTAGCAGCCCTAAAGGTAGATAAGGCCCTGGGAGCAGATGGGAAGCATCCAAGGGTAGTCAGGAAATTGGCAGCAGAACTGACTGACCTCTTGGTACTGTAGGACTATTCAGCAGCTCATTACAGCTGGAGGTAGTTTAAGGACTGGAGGGTGGTGGATGTAGTTCCACTCCATAACCAGGGGGGACAAGGAAAAGTGGGGAACTACAGACCTGTCAGTCTTACCTCAGTTGTGAGGAAGGTGATGGAATTATTGATCAAAGAGGACCTCTTGGACTACATGGAGAGCAGTGGTCTGCAGGATAATAAACAGAACAGGTTTGTGCAGGATAGTAAACAGCACAGGTTCATGACAGGGATGTCTTGTTAGACTCATTGGATGGTTTTTTTTGACCTTGTGATGAGGGAATTGGATAGGGACTATGCCATGGATTTACTCTACTTGAGCTTCGGCAAGACTTTCAACACAGTTCCTCACAGACACTTGCTGAAGAAGATGAAAGATCTGGGTGTGTCTATGGAAATAGTAAGTTTGGTAGGTAACGAGCTAAAGGGAAGGCAGCAGAAGGTTGCAGTTAACAGGTTCAAATCAGAAGAGAGGTAGGAGACAAGCTGGATACCACAGGGATTAGTCCTGGGCCCTGTCCTCTTCCATATATTCATTTGTGACATTGGAAAAGGAATCTGTGGCAGGTTGTGTCTATTCTCAGATGACATTAAGCTCTGTGGGAGGGTGGATAGCAATGAGTGAATCAGGGAAATGCAGAGTGAACTACAAAGGCTAGAACTGGTCTAAGGTTTGGCAGTTAAAATTCAATGCCAAAAAGTGCAAGGTAATGCACCTAGGGAATAAGAACTCCAAGACAGAGTACTGGGTGGGTGGGGGAAGACTTAGCACTACAGCTGAGGAATGAGATCTAGCAGTCATCATCAGTGACACCCTTAAACAATCAAGCCAATGCAGTAAGGCCTATAGTGAGGCAAATAGTATGCTGGGGCATATCGGGAGAGGCATTGACAGCAGAAGGAAAGAGGTAATACTACCCCTTTATAGATGCTTGGTGAGGCCACACTTTGAGTACTCTGTATAGGCCAGGGGGTGCAGCAGCGGTCACTAGAATTAAAAGCCGGAGGCCAGTATTGAGAGGGTGCACTGTCTTCATGATCTATGTGTGCACCTTTGCACACCACTGTCTCTGTCTCAAGGGGAGTAACAGGCAGAAACCAACCCCCATCAGCAGCAGGACACACAGGGCCAGATTATAGTAACCTGGAGCCATAAACCCAAGAGAAATCTGGGGCCCCATTTCACTGTGACAATGCCCCTTTGCTGCAATGGACCCTGTCACAGACTGTAAGGCACCTTGGGAATCCATTTACATACAAACTGTATACAGTTCCATGTTAGGATACAGTTTGCATGTAAAGAGCTACAAGCAATAGAATACAAATAAAAATTCCTACCCTTCTGTTCCCACTGTCAAAATCATATTAACGACAGTGTACACCATTCTCTCCTCTTCCTTTTCACCAAGTGTCACATATTGTTTGACTTCAGTCTGATAATCAACAGTACGCCCTTAATCATCCACCCATTTTTGTGCAAGCAAAACTGGGCAGATAAACAAGGGTGCATGATAATAAGGGGCAATGGAATATCTTACATTTTGTACAAACATTTGGTGAATAATCAAGGGATCACTGTATGTGCAAGATTACTCTCAGCATCCATGACTGCCACCTTTCTTGCACTACTTAACTTACTGCAAGCGCAATCTTAATTCCTGATACAGCTCCATCTATAAAACAACATAGGGAAAGGGTTGCCATGTTATAGATATAGTAGACTTTTAATGGTCAGGGTTAGAGGTGGCCTTTATATACTATTTGTTTACTTTGCAGGCAAATGTACATAATGAGGGGGTAGTATTGCACGTATACATCTCCATAACATATGTGATTGCCTGCAAATTAAACACATATGATCTTGAGTCCACTGTTGCCCCTGACAGCATCTTAAGCCTATCTATAGCACTGTAGCCTCTTCGCTACTTTGTGTCATTAAAAATGTAGTTTTGCAGGTGATGTTAAAGATCAGGCTTGCCATATCATTTGCGAATTGCAATATAGTGCTGTTACAAGACTTAGAAAATGTAGCCCCTTTTTTTATTCATAACGTTGATGGCAATTTTTATGACACTCATCACCCCAACCCAAACTCAAATACCACCACCCCCTTTCTAATTTTCCCTTAGTGGAGAAATGCATTTAATAATGATAGTTCACTTCCAGTTAAGGAGTGTAAAATTAATTAATACATTAGGCAGTATAGTCTGGTGGCTACAGCTTCAAGCCAAGAACCTGGACAACATGTAGATTCAGAACACTTGGATTTGTGAACCACCTCTACCTGCATACTATGTTACTCAGGGCCAAGGGAAGTCAAAGAACATCCATGTGTTTATGGGTGGTACCTGGAACTTGGAACAGGCTCTCCAATAGGCAAGCTCTGCTGGCTTTCCGATCCTTTCGATATGAATGATAGGGGCACCCTCAAATGCACAAGATGAGGCAAGTAGTGGACAAACTACTGCAAGGGGCCCCCATTTAAGATCTGCACCAGTCACTCTCCCTATTAGGAACACCAATTTGGGGGCAGGGCTCATTCTCACCACTTCCCCCCACTAGGGATACCAGGGAGACAAAACAAAGGAAATGGGCCTGTTTACACATTAAAGGTCAGTCTGGCTGGAGCCCCCTGAAGCTATCAGCAGTGCTTAACACCTATTTTTTTTTCTTTTATTTATTTATTTATTTTGTATTTATTTGTAAATCAATTTACATCCTTTGCGCCAGGGGCTCGTTTCCAAAGGTACCTCGTCACATTGAGGACAAACATAACAAATTTAGGTTACAGAGTACAGGTAGCTGAAATTGGTGTTACTAAAGGTACCGTGTCACATTGAGGACAAACATAATACATTTAAGTTACAGAGTACAAGTAGTTGAAATTGGTGTTACACAAGTCGAATTCATACATTGTACAATCTAGTGGCATTACAATAATACAGCAGGCACAGGCCTGATTATTATATAGGTATGGTGCACAGGGGGAGAGGTGGAGGGGTGGGGTGAGGTGTAGAGCCACCCGGTAGGCATTGTCATGTGTGGAGAGGTCGAGGCCACATTCAGAGACAGGAGTAGCTACGAGTGTTAAAGAGTTGGCTCCGAAGGGCAGTTTTGAAGTTGGAGATTATGGGGGCACTGGAGATGGGAGCAGGAAGAGAGTTAAACCAGGATGGGGCTCTGTAACAGAAGTACCTCTGACCATGGGTGGTTCTTGATCTGGGGACCAGTAGAGTGGTCTTGTTGGAGGTTCGTGCCGCAATAGTAGGTGGGGTATAGTGGATAGAGGCTGTCACCCCAGGAGGGGAGAGCCCGAGTAGGTTTTTTTTTGTGAGGAGGCAGGTTTGATAGCATAGCCGTTCATCTAGGGTAAGGAGTTTTGCCTCGTCATACAGTTGACAGGTATGTGTGAGGCTGGGAGCACCAGTAATCAGTCTGCAGGCCTTATTTAGGGTGAGGCAAATTTTTTTGAGGGCAGTTGTGTCAGCAGCACCACAGACTGGCAGGCCATAGTCTACAAGGAACAGTACTGAGGACGTAACAGCAAGTCAGACAGCATCGGGGGGAGGCAGTTTTTATGGCGGTAGAGGATGCCAAGCTGTGTATTAGGGCAGATGCAAGGGCATCAATGTGGGTGTGGAATGTGAGGGCTGAATCGAAGGTAACCCCAAGGTATTTGTAGGAGCAGACTTGTTCAAGCGGTTGTTTGGTACTAGGAAGGATATGGAGTGGGTGGTTGCAGGCTTTATTTTGGGGGTGGGCAAAGAGCATAGTTTTGTTTTTTTTAAGATTAATGATGAGTCTGCGCTCCTTAAACCAGGCTTCGGCATCATTGTACGATTGTTGTAGGGAGTCCTGAAGGTAGATGGGATTGCGGTGGGTGGCAAAAATGACAGCATCGTCTGCATACAGAAGAATTTTGCCATAGCATACACTGGGCAGGGTGTTTAAATAGAGTGAGAAGAGAAGGGGGCCCAGGATGGAGCCCTGGGGTACCCCTGAGTGGATGGGATGGGTATCAGAGAGTGTCCCATTGATTTTTACAGACTCTGAGCGAGCGGATAGATAGCTTGCACACCATGCGAGGGGACCAGCCGAGAAACCAGTGTGGCAGAGGGCATCCAGCAGAAGAGGGTGGGAGACAGTGTTGAAAGACTTAGAGAGGTCAATGAACACTGCACCAGCTAGGGAGCTGGTGTCCAGGGAGGAGTGTAGGAAATTGGAGAACTCAATTGGTGCAGTGCTGGTACTGTGACCAGCATGGAAGCCATGCTGCTCAGGGCATAAGATGTTATGCTTAGTCAGATATTCAGTGATTTGAATGGCCACCACTTTTCTAGGGCTTTGGGGGGATGGAGATTGGTCGGTAGTTGCTGGCAAAGGACCTGTCACCCCCTTTATGAATGGGCGTGACTATGGCTGTTTCCCAAGCAGTGGGAAATTGCCCCAGGCAGAGGGATCGGTTTAGTAGGCTGGTGAGCGGGGCAAGGACTTCATCCAGCACCAGCCTGAGAATACTGGGATCCAGTGAGTCGCTGCCGGGACTATTGCCATTTAATGCTTTGATTAGGAGGGGTCTGGCTTCCTGGGCAAATACCTTGCGCGGGTGGAAGCTGGGGCGGTGGAGGACAGGGGGAGGTTGGTTGGGGGATGGTCAAAGAAATTACTGGGGAGGACAGAGCTAAGGTCAGTGAAGGAGGTGTTAAGGCAGTTAGCTATGAAGGCATGATCGGTGGAGGTAGTGCCATTAATAGTGAGCTGGGATGGGGGAGGGGAGTGTGAGTTTCCATTTAGCTGTTTAATATTGTCCCAGAAAATCTGGGCAGACCCCCAGGAGGAGGTGAGGGTGGCCTGGTAATGGTAGGCCTTGGCTTTTCAGATGGCCCAAGAGCACCTATTCCGGGCAGCATAGTAAGCTTGTCTATCAGCCAGCTGGCCCATTTCAGTGGCAAGGTGCCAGAGGTTATCCCGATTTCTAAGCAATTGTAGTAGGGCAGGGGTGATCCAGGGTGCATTATGTTTTTTGGATCGAATTTTAGTGAGGGTGCAAAGAGATCACAGGCCTTGTTGAAGGTTTGGGAGAAGAAGGTGAGGGCAGTGTCAATGTCGGGTGCATGATGAATGGGGGACCAGTTTATCTGGGCGAGAAACTGTTTAAGTTTTTTCAGCCCACCAGGGCAGAGGCAACTGCGGAGTGTGGTCTGGGCTTTGGGTTTGGGAGTGGGGGCTGCCCAAAGAAATAAGATAGGTGAGTGGTTACTTAGGGAATCTGGGAGGACCTGGATGTTTTGGATTTTTTGGGGGCGGTTGGTGATAATTACGTCCAGAAGGGCACTGGTTCCTCTTTTTGGGTTTATTCTAGTGGGCTGGGAGATGAGTTGCATCAGGTCTTGGGCAGCGAACGAGTCTCGGATCGTGGAAGAGGAGGCGCTGAGCCAGTTTATGTTTAAGTCCCCAAATAGGATTTGTTCCGCCTTGTGGAGGAGGGTGGCCAGATATTCAGTTATAGATACCAGCGCTGGGTTCTGGTTCTTTGGGAGAACATAGGCAGTGGTGAGATAGAGAGGGCCCCTAGAGGGGTCAGGAATGAGTTTGGGGGTAAGGGCTTGGGCCCCATTTACAAGAGCAGGGGCAGGGAGCACTTGTCCAATGATTGTGTCCCTGGTGTAGATTGCACAGCCTCCCCCTCGTTTGCCTACTCAGTTCTCCCGGTATAGGGTATAGCCTGGGAGGGAGACAAATGAATCAGGGGTGGATTTGGACAGCCAGGTTTCAACCAGGGCTATGATGTCTGGTTGATGTATCATGGCCCAGCACTGGAGGGCATCAAATATTGTCAGCAGGCTGCATATGTTCATGGAGGCCATTTGGAGTCCAGTGGGCCAAGTAGGTGGGCTGGAAGGGGGAGGGCCTGGGTTAGGATGTACGTTGCCAGATAGAAGTAGTAGGAAGACCAAGGCTCTGGTCAGGGGGTGGCAGCAAGTCAACTTCTGGGGTGTACGCTGGGATGGGGAGGAGGCCATAGTGGAGCAAGGAATGGGCAGAGTTCGAAGGGTTGGGAGGGCAAGGACAAGTTGCAACCATGGGGAGCCAGGATAGGCAGTGAGGGAGTAGCTAGGGGGTGGATGATGTGGGCCAGGGTACATGGTCAGTGTAGGGTGGGATCGCACTAGGTCAGGGGGAGTTGGGTGTGCTGGGACAAGTGGGCCCGGGAAAATGTCTGGCTGTTGGGATGTGGGTACTATCAAGAAAATGAGGGGGAGACATTTGAGGAGAAGGTGTACAAACATAATGCCTATGGTATCAGCAAGGCAGAAAGGGTTCAAGTATCTTGGCTGCCCCTCAGAAAGTGTGGATACCACTTTGGAGTAGTGGTAGGGTCACGAACTCTGGTGGACAGGGTACAAGGTTCAAGACCCTGGTAGGGCAGGTGAAAAAGGACCTGGGTGAGTGTGGGGATCCACGTTCTGGGTGACTCAAAGTGGGCTGGAATTGGGCCAAATCCAGAGTGGAAATAGCGACTCCTAGTGGTCACTGAGGGTTAGTGGCATGCTATGGTATGGGTCCAGTGGTAGGACAGGGGCCAGTAAGTAGGGCTAGCTTGGAGGCTGGGTATAGGTATGATGTGTGGGCAGAAGCAGAATTGAAGTAAGGGAAGAGAAGTAGTATATGTGGGTAGAGGGGCTCTAGGAGGAGGAGGAAGTTCAGGTAGTGAAACCGAGGTGAGTAGTCAGGGGGTCCCTCTGGTGGCTGGCAGGTATAACCTGCTAATGGGAAAGTGGGGATTTAGTACAGTGATAGATGTGATATCACGAGTGTGAGACTTTATAAGTAGTGATGAGCCTGGGTGGGGCAGTTGACGTGTGCAGTATGTTGATGGGTTAACACCCCCCTCACAAGGGTGCTAATGCAGGAGGTAGTTTAATTACCTCTAAGCACTTCTGCTGTCTCTCCAATCCTTTTGATATGAATGATAGGGGCACCCTCAAATGCACAAGATGAGGCAAGTAGTGGACAAACTACTGCAAGGGGCCCCCGTTTAAGATCTGCACCAGTCATTCTCCCTATTAGGAACACCAATTTGGGAGCAGGGCTCATTCTCACCACTTCCCCCACTGGGGATACCAGGGAGACAAAACAAAGGAAATGGGCCTGTTTACACACTAAAGGTCAATCTGGCTGGAGACCCCTGAAGCTATCAGCAGTGCTTAACACCTAATCAGGGAGGTGAGCTTCACATCACAGTTCAACTCCTGTCTTGCTCAGATTACTCAGCGGCCAAGTCCATAAAAATGTTGCTTAGACAGAAAGAAAAATGTATGTAATAATTATGTTTCAGGAATCACTGGGGGCCACCTGGCAGGTGGAGGACCCAGGGCAGTACCTATTTTGCCTGTGCCTTAATCCAACCCTGAGGACACTGCCACTTTGCAGGCTTCACCATCATCCATTGCACCCACTCATACAACAAGGTAAGAAGTACATGGCGTAAGGCCTGGAGGTAGTATGACAGAGCCAGTTGTTAAGAACAGAAGGGGGCTGATGGGGAGGGACAGAAGGATAAAAGCCAAGTGAATCAAAAAGAATTGCAAACACATATAAACTATAAACTGAATTGTGTCTAAATCTAATATTTTAAATCCAGCTGGTATCAGTGGCTCTTAGAAGACTACAAGTTTATACGTACGTCCAGAATCTGTATGCATTCAAACATATTCAGTTCTCAAAGAGTTAAAAGGAACATAAACAATATACAATTTAAATAAACTATTTCTGGTGTTTTCTGTTCACTATTGACATGCTGTTAACATGGCTGACAGTATAGCCTAGAGGTTAGAGTAACGAGCTGTAAACGAGCTTGGAACATCCAGCAGACCAGACCTTTGTTTGATTCTCACAACCTCCACTTGCATATTGTGTAATTCTGAGCAAGTCACTTAACCGCCCATTGCTCCCAGGTAGCCCCTGAAAACAGGAACTTGTGCCTAGTGGACCTTACCTGGTTACCAAAGACTAAAAAAATATATATATTTGATGCTATTATAGTTGCATTCGACATGCTGAGTGTTTTTGCCACTATGTTTAGTGCTTCTGAAGCGACACTATACAGACTCCTGCGTGTAACTTGGGGACACCACACACACACACACACACACACTGAGGTGTGATGCTGAGCTTCAAAACCTGATGATGATGTATGTTAGCTGGCTAAGGGGCAGAAAACCAATGTGATTGGTGGGGCTGCATCCTTTGCATTGCATAAAATTTACACCCATCAGCCAGCTGAACACTGTCATCATCAGACTTCTCAGCAATAGATTTTGAGTAGAAAGCCTACTGCATTTCTACATCCATTGGCTTATGTAACACACACCTCCACCACCCCCTACACTGACCAGTCACCACCATTTTTGCTTTGCAAATGTGTACAAGCAAACATAAAAAAGTATCTAAACATCCTAACAAACTCTTCCCCAGTCTAGTCTCACTACTACTGCTGCTGCTATCACCACTGTCGGTCCTATCTAATGCTGTGCAGTACCTGCACTTTAATGAGGCATCATTACTGAGGCCAGGAGTGGAGGGCTGGGGGTTGTGAGAAATGAGAGGGCTATCAAAAAAGTTTTTGCTGTAGTCCTGGGGCGATAGTGCAAATGGTTGAAGGCTGTGGCTTTTAATGGATACCTAAACCATGTAAGTTTTCATATTAAGTTTTTTTTTTTTTAAATAGTTGCACAGCACTTCAAAAGAAAAAGCCACTGTTTCTGGCTGTACTAAAATTGCATTTATCTAATGAGGATTAAAGCCATGTTACAGCTTTTTAAAAACGTAAACAAAGCCTCTGTCTTTAAAAGAAGTCACATTACAGAAATTGAAAAACTGCCGACTAACATCCATAATGATGAACACCTTGGAGCAAGAGAGCTCCAGCTGCCCTACAGTAAAAATGTTTACTGTCCATGGGAAACCACAATAAGATTACTGTGAGGGATGCAGCTGTATAAGGAGCTGATATCCCGGGTGCCCAGAATATTATTGATAAATATTCATTACTGCATAATGTTTTCCTGTATGAAGCCATCTGTCTTTTGTTGTAATGGTTTGAGGATGCTCTTTACCGATTCATAAACTGCCTCTGCTAATGAGCTCACATTTAAAATGATAGCTATGTATATGCTAACAAGTCTTTTCTGTTCAGCAGATAAGACCACTCAGCTACCCTGACCAAGTAGGTAGCCCCCAAAACATTGGTGGACCATTAGGAAGGGTGTGAACTACTATGTTGAATAACATATCTATTGTTTTTTTTAAATACTATTTTGAGGGGTAAGTGAATCTTGGCCCAAACATGTTAATGCATTGTGACTTTGGGCTAGAATTTCAACACCAAAGCCTGCACTTAGCCCAGGGTAACTTTTTAAGTGGCTGTGCTGGCAACTTGGCCCCATATCCTTGGGTGAACCTGGGCATGGGAGTGAGCAGCAAACAGTTCAGCATCCATCACTGGATACAGGCTGCCATGAAGTAGGACTGCTTATACCATTATTTTTCGGGAGGAGGGACTTAATCATGATTGGCAGATGCATCAACAGTTGGATGCATACTGCTGAAGGTATGCTGACCATGCATCGACACGGCCACTGCGAAGACCATCACAGCACCAGAATTCAATGAAAAGCATTGGGTCACTGTGATTGTCTCCACAGACACTGGCAGTGCATCTCACAGTGTTTTGCCCCCTTCCTGAGACAACTCTGACTCAGAGTTGTATAAATAGAGACCAGGGATGTGGGGGGTGCCGGGGGCAGAGTCCCTTGAAGAAAACACATCAGCATCCCCGACAGTACAATGCTTAAACTCGGCATTGTGTCTGTCGCTGTTGGGGATGTCGGTCCAGTAGCTGTCACAGCGCTATAGGTAAACTGCTTCTGAAAACCAAAGTCAATTATTGCAGACCTGTACAGTTTCAAAAATAGCACTTATCGTATCCAAGAGGATCCTGAGGTCATTCTGTTTTTTCTCTATGTGGTTGTCTATGTTTTTTTTTTTTTTTGCTTCTTCTAGATTCCTCTGGCACCCACTTCTTCAGGCCCTTCCAGAACCCCCACTGCCCACTAGATACAATCCTTGCCTTCCAAGTTTCCACCTCCAGGCACTCCTGTTTCTCCAGCATTCCACAATGTCTGATTCTTCCCTGTTGGGGTTCTTCTGCCACTGCCAGGGAGGCAGCATCTTGGGATGTTGGGACAATGATTGTGGGGTAGGTCAGTGCACTATGGGCTTAGGTGTTGTGGAAAGATGTGAAGGTCATTATGCAACACACTAGAGCAGGCACAGTTGCACTTTTCTAGCTCACCATCCACTTCCTCAAGCATTTTTATGCATGTTGCAGCATCTTTAGGGAATCTGTGGCAATGTGCAGTCACCAGGCCACCATTTGTACCTTCCACTGGGCTTCTACCAGCAGCCATTCTACTAGTAGTGTATGCCATGCTCTCCCCATGGGAGGAGACTATCCATGTGGATGCTATTTCACCCTCCTGCCAGTCTCTGCTCTAATTGTCCCAGGCTCAGGGCATGAAACCAAGTTGCCAGCTTGCCAAGCCGATGTCACAGCACTCACAACCACAGAGCTGGCCAGGTATCTCTGTTATTTTGCCAACCCCTAATTTAATTAATCAACCAAGGCTCTTGGGTTTGTGGATTTTTGGTGGCATGTGGTAGGATACCACTGTAGGGTTTGTTGGTATCATGTTCTTCTAGTTCTGAGTATACATGTTTCCAGAACATGACAATGAACTTTATACTTCCAGTTTTTTGGTGTAATCCTATGTGGTTTCTGTGGAAATGTTTTCCTAAAGTAGGTGTTTGGGTCATTTGCTTTCTGTGTATTCCTGTGTAACTTTTGCATTAGGATTTTCCTATAGTGGATGTTGTGCAAACGTTTGAGCTTCCTGCAGTGGTATTGTCCAAGTCCATAATGGCCAAATAAAGATAGCCTCTGCTTTTCATTTTGTTTGGCTAGGTGTTATTTTCTAGATAGATTTTTGCTTTAGCTAGGCAGGGTTTTTTTTCAGTGACTTATACTAGTGAAGGTGGGTTTTATTGTCGTTAGTGTCAGGTTGTCAGCTTCAACTCATCAGTTTCAACTCAGGTGTCAATTCTAATTTTTATTACTGATTGTCTCAGCTAGCTTTGTTGGTTCAACACAGCTCTCTACAGCAGAACTGAGTCTGTCTCTCTCTTATTTGACATCCTTAAATAAAATCTTTCTTGTTAAAAAAAGGACTGAGTCCGTCTTTCTGTTGAGGTTTTGACTGGAGTGTCTGCAGCTGAGACTGGCTTTCCGATGTGGCATGGCTAATCAGTCCTGCAGCATGACTTTTCCTCTTTTGCGTGTTCCCTTGATGAGGTGACATCTCTAAGCCTTGTGTGTTCCCTGTTGACAACTGTTCGTGGAATTCTTACCGTAGCCACTTATTAATACATCTAGTTAATTTGTCTGCCATCCCAGTGTCCCAAGAGGGTGGTAAACCAGGGCATCTGGGCCATTAAAGAGTAATGAGGATTACTCTAGATTTGTCCAGCAGCATCTTCTGAATTACTCTGTGTATTACTGAAATGAGTGGGAAACTGAAGTATGTCTTGCATGTTCATGGGGAGCTGAAGGCACCTTGTTTTTTGAATTATTTGTCTAGCTTTTAATAGCTGTGTATCTGGAAGTGCTGGTGGATGGAGAAAAGCCCATATGCAGTAGGTACTACATAAAACCGATCCATCAGAACACACCTGGAATGTATGTCCATTCTCATTCCTCGTAGGATTGTTTCTGCTGAATTAGTCTGTTGTTGTGGTTTTAGAACACTGAAAGTACAATAACAAAAAAACTCAGATGATCCCCAACTTAAAAATGATCTGACACCCATTAGTAGAATCCTGCTTCTCATTCTGCCTTATTTGTTGATGTTTGCAGTAACTATTCTGTCACAATGATTGCCTGATACAGAATGGCAAGGCAGTAGCTGGACAGAGAAATCAATCTTCTCTTGCTTTTCCATCATTCTGTTTAAAGCATGCTTGACTATTTGTGGCATCGTAATCTGTACTAAGACAATAATAATGATGTAACAGACAGAAGATTAATACTTAGGGAATATACTATAGGGGCAGATTTATGTAAGGGGCCAAAATCATCTTCCTGTGGTAAGTTTTGGTATTAAAAACAAAATAAGGAGACAATACAGAACATTATGAAAAAGGGCTTAAATTTTGTCTAAATACTAGGCGAGATTTTTAAAGCACTAGATGCAGTACTCCTGTCTGTATTTCAGACTCATGATGCATCCAGGCAAAAGTGTCAGGATGCTTGCAGCATATTTACAAACACATCGATGCATTTCCAACAATTCCTGCAGTTTACAGAAATTTCTGCCACAGCTGCGGGAATCTGTCCATGTTTTGGATGCAAGCTGTGGAATTCCATCAGGGAAGTAAGAACAACTTTTCTTGGTCTAACTTCCTGGGCAGATTTTGGCACATGTGTTTTTCAGAGTCTAACATGTATTGGCAGCAGACCTTTTAAGATCTTTCTTTATGCTATAAATAAATATATATAATGCATGCAATTATGTTACAATGTTATATCACACATGGGACCCTCACACAGCAGAATAGCAAAGAGGTTTGCATTACAGTTCAACAGAGATCTACAATACATATTTGTATTCAGCATGTATTTTTTTGTTTATGTAGGGGTTCAGGGTCATACAGTAGATCTGGTTAATCCACAAAAATGTACCAAAGTGTTTTGTTAATTCCTAGTTCCCTATTCATCAGCTGCTACAGTATTCCTTTTTAATAAAGTCATTCCTTTTAAATGACAGATATTAATAACAGAAGATGGATTACAATTCATGGAATAAACAAGATTCAAATCAGTGGCGAGGCTTAAAAGATCCTATATGGCCTGAAGGGTGTGATCTGCATTCTTTCACAGAGAGGTGAAACAGAATGGCATGTAAATCAGATGCTGCAGTTTTAACCCATGTGAAAAGATGAACTAAAAGTTATTTCATGTTACTGTATTTAAATTTTTGTTCTCTTCTCTGGGAAGCCATGACTCAAATAGTGATAAGAAACTATTTGGATTATTACAGCTTAGTTTTACAATTCTTGCCCTTTTGGAAAAAAAAAAAAACATCAAGTATAAACTTTTTTATTAAAAACCATGAGCAAAACTTCTACATATTTATAGATCTGCTACATTTTATTATTCCTGGCCTTACATGGTACTGATGAGTCATCTGTGTTGTTCTCTGGTCTTTGTTGCACCTAAAATTAGAAAAGTCAGATTGTTTTCCTGACGCCTTCTGCAGCTTATGTTCTGGCTTGGTTTTGTATTTCATGCTGTAATGTGTATAGGACATCTAATGAACCTTCTGATGTCTTTTGGTACACAAGTGGAACTGGCCAGGGTATTGACTCTTATACTCAGTATGTGCCATTAACTTTTCTTTCCTTAGTAAGTGAACCCACTGCAAAATGATTGCTGTACTCTGGTGCCAGCTCCATCCCTCATGTCATCCCACTTCAGCACTACAAATTAACCTTTAAAATGGAAATCTGTAGCCCTGGTTTTCACACTGAATGCCTCAGCATGCCCCTGCTGTGCAGAGGATGTACCACTACACACCATTGCCCCCGATCAGCTGAAAACTGATGGTTGTTCAGAATTTGCATTTTTGGACTTCTGTTAGATAAACATCTGGTTGTACTGTAGGTTGTACTGTATAGCAGATGTTTAATCTGTCAACATGACTCTTTATTGAAAAAGAGGACTAGAAACCTCTAAATCAGCATTTGTAAACATGGAGCCATGACTTGGCACATGTGTGGAGTCATGACTCCATTTTTACAAATGCTGATTTAGAGGTCTCTAGTGCTTCTTTTCATTAAAATGTTACTTTACCAGATGATGGATAATGTCTGCTATACAACCAGATATGTCTCTAACAGAGGTCCAGAAATGCAAATTCTGAGCAACTGCCAGTTTTTGGCAGATCGAGGGCTATGATGTATAGTGGCGCGTCCCCTATACATGCACTCTATCGTGCCCCCCCTTGTCTCTTCCATGGTATACACATTCAGGTCCTTCAGTCTCTACAAATAGGGCTTCTGATGTACCTCTTGCACCATTTTTGCTGCCCTCCTCTGGACAGCCTCAGCCCTGTCTATGTCCTTCCAGAGATGTGGGCTGGATTCTCAAGGAGAGCCAAACATTCTGTAGTTGTGGAAAAATGGCTTGCAGCACTGCAAAAATTTAGTTGTAGCATATTCACAAAGAAAAGTTCTGCAGCTGTAGAAAATCGCAAAACAGGTGAGTTATGAAATTCCGCAAGTGCTGAAAATCCGCAACAATTTTTCCACAGCTGCGAAAATAATTTTAAAGGCCCAGCAGACAGAACAACAGCAGGTACTCCATATTAAGTGGAGCAGGATACTTTCACAGTCTTGCAAAAGTTGCAGCAGAACCAGCACTCCCAGCGAGGCAAGCAGCCAGTCCCACAACTGGGACCATGGTAGAACTACCTATACCAGCAGGACCTTGCACCCAATGGCAATATGTATCTGTTGGTTGTGTCTCTCTCTGAGGTGTTTCTTCCTCCTGCATTTACAGCACACACTTCAGACTGTAACCACGTCTGCCTCTTCTGCCTGTGGGACTCCTTAATGGGCTGCACTGGGTCCTGTGGTTGTGGTTTGTTGCCTTTCAATGGAAATCTGTGCTATTTGTGTTATAACAACTGACACTACTGTACAGCCCACAGGTTTACAGATGCTGTTGCCTGAACCCCCACTATTTCATTTCATTCCATTTCATTTTTATTTGTTAACTATGTAGGGACAACTGGGCTGAAGCCCTTTTCCAGGTCTGACCCAGACAGATAAAGGTAAAAAGCAAGTCCACAACATACAAAGTACAATGGACTATAATAAATATATTACAACAACATCATCAATCAAAACTAGTGCAAATTGACAGTTATAGCAGATACTTTTTAAATTTGAACTTGAATGTTGAATAAGATTTAACTGATCTTAAAGAAAGGGGGTAAGTCACTCCATATACTAGGAGCCTGAGAAGCAAATGAACGTAAACCATAATTATTTTTTACAGTACACTATAAGCTACCAACACAGTGCCCTGGGTTGATCTTAAATGGGCCTGCACATCACGTACCAAAACCAAATTGGAGAGAGGAGACAAACCCTCAGCATAAATTGCCTGAGGAACCATATTACCTAAAGCGTGCATACATTTAAACTGTGGAGAAAGCCAGCACAAAGACAACTACAATGAGCAATGCTGGGCCATAACTGGTACATCTAAAACAAAATGACAGATGTTGTTATAAACAGCATTCAGAATCTGCCTTTCCCTACTTCCCAATTTACCATACAAGGGAGACACATAGTCCAAATGAGGCATAACACCCCATTAGCTAATTTTCTGTGAGAATCAAATGACAAATAAGTCTTAAATTTGTAAAGCTGGCCTAATTTACAATGAACTTTTCTGTTTACCAATTTTACTTGGAGGAGGGCAACAAAGATGGTGCATGGATTGCATCACAAGTCCTATGATGACAGGTTGAAGGAACTGAACATGTACTCCCTGGAGGAGAGGAGGGAAAGAGGGGATATGATAGAGACATACAAGTATCTTACAGGGAGAAACAGAGTGCAGGAAAACACTATTTTTAAGCGAAAAAGATGTTCCAGGACTAGAGGGCATGGGATGAAGTTGGAGGAGGACGATTCAGAGGAAACATGAGAAAGAATTTCTTCACAGAACGGGTGGTGGACAAGTGGAACACCCTGCCAGAGGAAGTGGTGGGGGCTGAAACAATCACGGGATTTAAGAATGCATGGGATAGACATAAAGGAATTCTAGAGGTCAGGGGTAAGGGGAAACAGACTTCTAGGAAAACAAACTGAACTTACAAGCTCAAATGGGCAGACTGGGTGGGCCATAGGCTCTTATCTGCCGACACTGTCTATGTATGTATCTATGAGAAAGTTAAAGAAGGATCAAATAAAACTCCCAGGTACTTAAGTTCTAAAACCTGATCAAGTAAAGTACCTTGGGTGTCATGAATTAATAAGTTTTTATCATCACATAGTCAAGCAGAGCTACCAAACATCATCATTTTGGTCTTTCACGCATTCAAGACCATTCTGTTAGAGGACATCCACTCACATAATCTCTGGAATTAAATTTCTAAAACTGAATTTATATGATCAACATATTGGTCCTGATAATGCAAAATCAAATCATCTGCATATAATAGGCATTTGCATCTATCCAATGTTGATGGGACCTGATTAATGAATAATGAGAATGATAAGGGGCCAAGGACAGACCACTGGGGTACACCACATACAGTAGAACAAGCAACTGATCAAATAGGTCCAATAGAGACATATTGTGAATGATCCTGCAAAAAATCATGTATTGTAGCAACTGCTGAGCCTGAGTCAGATAACCCCAAAACAATGAGCTTCTGACAAAGTAAAGCATAACAGATCAGGTGAAAAGGGGGGTCGGCGCTGCAGAGGCTGATGCCCGAGACCTCAGCGCTGGACACAACTTGCAGAACTGCCAAGACCCTCCTAGGGGCTCCTGCCCTCCACGCCGGTCCTTGGCCACCGGGGGGGGAGTGTCAGCACTGCAGAGGCTGATGCCCGAGACCTCAATGCTGGACACAGCTTGCACAGAGCTGCTGAGACCCTCCTAGGCCTCCCAGTCTTTCTGCCGCTCGAACCACGGCCACCGGGGGGTCGGCGCTGCAGAGGCCGATGCCTGAGACTTCAACACCGGACACAGCTTGCACAGAGGTACGGCAAAGCTACAAACCAATTGGAGTGTGAGCGCCTTTCACTAGGCTCACTCCGATTGGTCCCTTTTACTTCTCCCATTCCTAGAGCAAAAAGGTGCATTTCTATCAGCAAACCTGCTTGTAATCTATCTATCTAGACTGGTTTTTTTGCCTAACCTGCCTAGAAATTGTTAAAATATTCTTAAAAAAAGCTGTTTTAACTTGCTAAAGTTACCACAGATAGAGTGATTACAGCCCTTCCATTTGACTTAGCACTGAAGCCGGACTCCCAGGTGCCGAGGAAATCGCCCCCTATTCAAGTGGAAATTTGTTTGTCTCTGGCTGTGAGACTCCTTTGTTCTCCCCAGTACTAAACTGGCTCCTCTCTTCTTCCCTCCTCAGCTGCAGAGACCCTCCTAGGGCTCCCAGCCCTTCCGCCGATTGAACCGCGGCCACTGGGGGGTCAGCGCTGCAGAGGCCGACACCCGAGACCTCAACACTGGACACAGCTTGCAGAGAGGTACGGCAAAGCTGCAAATTTTCACCCACCCACCCATCCCCCAGCACATTTCTATATAGACCATCTTGCCCTGCCCCTTATTGCTATTGGCTCCCTTCTGCCTACACTAAGTCTCACCATGTGGGGACCGCCATACCTATGTCTACTGCCTCTTCTACTCAGAATCCTGGTTGGCCAATACCTACCCAATGGACCGATACCTTGCATGGATTATAATCCCTTCCTGTGCCTTATGTCCACTGGCACCTTAAAGTCTACCTGCCCCTGTATGACTATGGACATTCAACTGTACCAGTACTTATGGCCTCCTAAGTTAGGTGGCACAAGTTTGATACACTCATTTTAGCACATGACCCCCTTCATGCAACACTCCTGCACCTCCAGGCTGTATTCACTCAGAGTACCAATAGCAGCAATTACTGGTGGCACCTTCTGCAATGGGAACAACGTATCACCCAAAGCCACTAAATACTACAAACGGAATAAGACTAAGACTCTAAAGCTATCCTCTACTACTCTCAGAAAAATACTCCTACTCCTCCTCCTATGTTCAGGCAATGTAGAACTGAACCCTGGCCCACTGGCAACAATCCCTTCACCCTCTGACTCGCCCTTGCCCTTGCTAAAGGACCTGAGCTTTTTGCACATCAGCATATGTAGCCTGCTCAAAAAGTTAACACTGATCCAAGTATGGGTATCCCATGCATCCCCTGATATACTAGTGAACTCTGAATCCTGACTGAGAACAACGACTACTGATACGGAAGTAAACATCCCTAATTATGCCCTATTCAGAGCAGATAGGCACACTAGAGGAAGTGGTGTGGCCATATATGTCAAAGATAAATTCTCAGTCTCCTGTATGGCTGCTTCCTCCATTCCCAACGAGTATGAGTGCCTTACCCTCAAAGTGGAAATCACCCAGTCATGTGTTCTCCAGCTTATAGGATGTTTACAGACCCCCCTCTGCTGGCTTAAAGCTCCTAACCTATCTAAGCAATATCCTAAAACAAGGATCGCTTGAAACCATCATTCTCAGTGACCTTAATCTTGACTGGATATCCAAAGCAGCTGCACCGCTAGTCTCTTTTTGTGATGACCATGGCCTAACCCAACTCATCAACGAATCGACACACCCAAACACAAAAAATCCTGCAAAGAGTACCATTCTGGATGTATTACTTGTAAGCAAACCCCACCTTTTCTCCCATGCTGGCACTTTCTTTTTGGACGTCAGTGATCATTGTTTCATCGGAGGAATAAGATCTACCAGCAAGCCTTCCACTCCTTCTAACTTCCGACAGAAGACATCAAGATGAAATTTTAACATACCTGCCTATGTTGCTGACCTGAAATTATCCTTGCGTTGGCAGGAGTTTTACCTTGCTAAAACAGTCACCGCCACCTATAACATCTTTTATGATATACTATCAGGGGCCCTAAACAAACATGCCCCTCTGACCAACGTCTGCACAAGATTATAACCAACAAATTGTTCACCCCTGAGGTTAGATCACTGCTGTTTGAAAGAGGCAAACTATGGAAAAGGGCACAAAAATCTAACCTGCCTAACGATTGGAACCTATTCAGAAAGGTGCATAACCTATGCACCAAATCTATTAAAGGTGTTAAAGCTTCTTTCTACCGCACAGAACTCAACGCTTCTTCAAAAAACCCATGCAAATTCTGGAGCACTATCAAGAATCTGATGGATCACCCTACAGGTAACTCCCTCCCAAACAAAGTTATCTCAGGAAACAATATCATCAATGACAGGGCAGAGATCTTAGATGCCTTCAATAAAGACTTCGCAACTGCAGGTCTGGCGTTTGACAACTCCCCAACTTGCAAGATACGTTCTATGTCAAAACACGCCCCTCAAATACCTCCAACTACCCCCAACCTCTTCAAGCTACAACCCACTTTGCTAAAAGAAGTTGAAGACCTATTATTACGGATGGACACTAAAAAAAGTGCAGGTGCTGACTCGTTGGACCCCTACTTTATTAAAATCACATACCATGTCCTCGCCATCTCCATCACTCACCTATTCAACCTGTCCCTCTCTCAGAGCACCCTAACGCTGGTCTGGAAGACTGCCCATGTCATTACCACTTTTTAAATCAGGTGACCCAGGGGACCTCAACAATTACAGACTCATTTCTCTACTCCCGGTACTATCTAAATTACTAGAGAAAATCAGGAATACACAACTAAGGAACTATCTCGAAGTAGCAAATCTACTGAACCCGATGCAGTCAGGATTCAGAGCAGAACATAACACTATTACAGCGCTGTCCAAAGTTACCGATGCATGACTGCGAGCCCTTGACACAAGCAACTTCACCTGTGTGGTCTTTTTGGACTTAAGCAAAGTTTTTGACACCATTGATCACAACCTTCTCCTCACCTCGCTTCAAAACATTGGAGTGGACTCTACCTCGCTGCTCTGGTTCACTGACTACCTCTCAGGATGTCTCCAGCAAGTTAAAGCAGAAGGCGAGCTGTCCTCACTTAAACCGCTCCTAAGATTGTCCCTCAAGGATCTATACTAGGTCCGCTCTTATTCGCAATACATATAAATGACATAGACTACTACATAAAAAATGCCAATATCCACCTGTTTGCAGATGATACTGTCCCATACATCAGCAGACCCACACCTGAGGCTACCTGTAACGACCTCCAAAATGAGTTCGACCTCCTGCAAAGTCAGCTAATACACAAAAAACTACTATTGAACACTAAAAAAAAAAAAAGCAATGCTCTTTTCTCCTCTTGCCCACTCACTTAGTCCTACAGATGGTGTGCCCACTCAGGAAATCACTACAATACTAGGTGAAAAACTAGAATTTGTAACCAAATTTAAATACCTGTGAGTATGGATTGATAACAGATGCTCCTTCACAGAACACATCGAAGACTCATTGAAAAAACTTTGGCAAAGGCTTGGACTTTTCTACAGGCTAAGCCATTTCCTCTCTATTGATGCCAAAACAAGACTGGTCCAATCTACTTTCCTATCTCTGGTGGATTACGCAGATTTCTTGTACAGCCAGTGTCCCTTCTCCCAGCTAGCCAAACTCGACACGCTGTACCACCGTGCACTAAGGTTTATCACATGTCTCCCTAATTCTACTCATCACTGCATCCTGTATGATACCATGGGATGGACATCCCTTAAACTTAGGTGCCACAAAAATGCTGCTCTCTGGATATACCATGCCCTCAGAAACAAACTACCCCAATATATTTCCGACTGCCTACCCCTATGCACAATAAGAAAATATGCGCTCCGAAGCCATTCCTTCATCTCCCTTGCAATACCTAGAGTAAACTGGCGTTTTAGTAGAGCGGCAATTAGCTTCACGCTCCTGACCCTTTGGAATAATTTACAAAAGTCTCTTAAATTAGACGCCCTTGTCCCTATGCTCATCTTCAAGGCTCGATACTCGTGTACTGTAAGCGAAGTCTGCAACTGCTTTGCTCGTCACCTAACAGCTCCTAAACCACTTGTGGCTCGTTGTCAGGTCTGAACCATGATCACAGCCACCTCTAAACTATGGTTGTACTTCCCTTAGATAGCCACGGCTTCTAGCACACTTGGGGTCTATAATCCTTATATGCAGCTCTGAAATTTTCCTTGCCTCCCAGTGCCAGCCGGAGTACAGCCTTAAGCATACATGAGGTCTTTAGTTCTCGAATGTTGTTGCTATTATCTCTTACTGGCCAGACCTACCCAATATACTTATAAACTCAGTATTGGGGCATTGCCCATATTGTATACTGTAACTAATGTATGTCGTTTGCATAACCTGTATCCATGTTTCAAACTGGTCTACCTTGAAAAAGAGTTCTGCTCAATGGTGACTGCCTGTATAAATAAAGATTTGATTGATTGATTGATTGATGGTAAAATGGAGGTAATGGAGCTTGTGTGGGATTAGGGGCAGCAGTAAAGCACAGTTCTTGAGAGCCCACAAAAAAAATTTCAGGGAGACTCCTACTAAAGAGACTTTGAAAGTATGGTCACTGGACTGAACCTCAGAATTCTGCCTGGGCCACATATCTCAGGGACATATCATAGAAACACTAAACATTCAAACATAGAAGATGTCATCAGATAAAGACCTCATGACCGCTCTAGTGTGTCCAATTTTTCCCTAGCTACAGCTACACCGCAGACCCTTAATCAGTCTTCGGGCTACCCCCCCAACATACACACACACAAACACCCATGACCATACCACACATGTCTCATCATACATTCATAGCAATCCCTGAATGCCTATTAGGTGGGAATGACCATATATTGTATGAAACAAACCGTTTAAGGCAGTATATTACAGCTTTGCTGTTCCCTGTCCCTCAAATCACTTTCTGACGCTGACACCTCACCTGTGACCACTACAACAACATCCAGATGTCAGTACCAGTGGGCATCTGCCCTCTCTGCATATATTATTGAGGAGAATGACTGCTCACTTTACTTCACTAAGGTTTACCAAATACCACATTATCATCTCATCTGGACATAACTAAGTTCATAGTCTGTGCCTGTCCACCTAGCAGCAGAGCTGCGATTCAATCCCATGGCCTCAGCAGGATGCCGGAGGTCAGTAGTACTCCTAATGTGCTGTTAACACCAGCTTTAATCACATTTTTTGAGGACTTATGAGAAAGGTAATATCAAGGAGCTGAGTGTATTGACTCCCCTATATTGGGTACCTGGCAACCTTCTAAACTCTACACAACTTTGTTTTTATTAGCTGTTTTGGAAATAATTATGTGCCCTGTGATTAAATGTAAGATGCAAACACAGAGCTAGGGTATCATAATCATACTATAGTGTGTAGTAGAGCAGTGTTCTGTATAGAAATCCATCCTTTGAAAATGCTATTATACTACAGTCAAAGGTCATGGAATGTGATTGTACCCTTCTGTGGCAGAACAGCATTCTAGAACCTCTAGGGACTGCACAAGGCAGTTTCACTATGAAACAGAAAAAAAAAACAATGCACACATGTCATAAAATGCTATACACTATATAAAAAAATACAGGATGAGCAACGTTATGCATAATCAGTGGGTTCTGCCACCTCGGGGTTCTGATTCCCACCAACCTCGGAACTCCTGTGTGGCAAAACACACTGGCTGTGCATAGTTGCCCATGCAGTATATTCCATGATGTGAAACTGAATAATAATGAGTCTGTCACCCTGCACCGTTCCCTCTGGATTGTCAAGGAATCCAGGGTAGGTGGACCCCTTCATCAACTTTCCAGGCAGCCGCCCCCCCCCCCCACCTCAGTCCAAACCTGTCTGGCTGCTACTGCTCACCACAGGCCCTGGAGTTAAATTGGGCAGACAGGCAGTGGCCCACTGGAATTCGGCTCCCAACTTTCACACCACCTCACCTCTTAAATGTTTTATGACAGAATCAGTTTGGCAATAGTGTAGATTATCAAGTATGAATAGGTCCTATTCTATGAGCTCAGGTTATACCATTTGGTCCAGTCGCCCATTCCTTTACTTTTTATTAGTTTGAGTTGGGTGGCTTTAACCCCCCACAACCCATTTAAAAAAAAAAACACAAGTGGAGCATACAGGGCCAAGCCCCATAACACAAATAAACTGACAAAACAAAAATTAGTTTTCTGTGCAATCCTGGCACCCTGCGACTTAGTCCTGTCAATGTGGCCTGCTGCAAGAATCTTCGTCAAAGTAAGATGAGCAGGCACAAACTTTTGGCCAAATCGCCCATTCCATTACTTTTTATTACTTGATTGGGGGGCTCACCCCACACCACCATAAAAAAAAAGAATATGTGTGTGTGGAGGGTGGCCCCCACTCAAATAAAGTGACAACCCAACCACAAGCATGAAACTAAGGCATGTGACCAAAACTGCACTGTATTCAGGAAGCTTTTATGGCAAGCTTCCTACACATACCTAATAATCTACACTATTGCCCTTAGTTCCACCACTTCTCTGCAATCCATATTCTCCCCCCATCAGACACTAGTTCCTTGGCTTTCCTGACAGTGTCAGTCACATCACCCGTACGTAACTTTTAGAACAGCTTGACCCCTTTCAGAAACTGATCTCTTTCGGAAGTGTAGTAATCCAATCAGCAATGCCCTGTACAGAATATATATTACAGAATACATTTCCAGAATAGTTTTTTTTAAATGTCAAAGTTTATTTTATTATTATTATTTTCTAACCTCTTTAAAACATTCTGTATTGTTCATATACTTCCTAGTTTCTTATGGCTGTATTTTGAACTGGAAGAGCCACTTTAAAAAGTAAATCGAGCAAGATCAGACAGCAAGCAAAAGGACTTCTGGCATGGCAACCGCATGCACACAACCTGCAGTAAAAGATAAAATGCAGCATATTCCTTACATAATTGAGAACACTTTCTGGATGTAAGGGAAAATGGCAACTTTAATAAATCCTCCATATGTGGTTCTACAAATTATAAACAGCACACACTTCAAAATAATCTAATTGCTGAACAAGAAACAGTAAGTTATGTGACTGAAGCTTCTACAGACAGTAGTAAAAGTTCATATTCTGTCCCATGGATGAGACTTTAGTTTTTTTTTTAATAGTCCATGCCCATTGATACAGTAACTAAGAGTGTCCCTTCCATTCAGCCCCACAGAGGCAACATCAGTGTCCCTCTCATCCATCCCCAGAGAGGCAGCATCAGCATCCCTCCTGTCAATCCCCACAGAGGCAGTGCCACCATCAGCATCCCTCTCATCAATTCCCAAAGAGGCAATATCAGCATCCTTCCCCACAGAGGCATCAGAATTCTTCCCATCCATCCACAGAGAGGCAACATCAGCATCCATCCCCAGAGAGGCAACATCAGCGTCCCTCCCATCCAACCTCAGAGAGGCAGCATCAGCATCCCTCCCATCAATCCCCACAGAGACAACATCAGCATCTTTCCAGTCCATCCCTCCAGTCCATCCCCACAGAGGCACTGCCACCATCTATATCCCTCCCATCAGCACCCACAGTGGCAACATCAACATCCCTCCCATCAATCCCCAGAGAAGCAACATCAGCATCCATCCAGACAATCCATCCCCATGGGGGGCACCACCAGCATTTGCATCTCTCCCACAGTAGCAACATCAGCATCCCTCCCGTCAATCCCCAGAGGCAACATCAGCATCCTTCCAGAGGCACCACCACCATCAGTATCCCTCCCATCAGTTACACAGTGACATCAGCATCCCTCCAGTCCATCGCCACAGAGGCAGTGCCACCATCAGCATCCCTCCCATCAATTCGCACAGTGGCAACATCAGCATCCCTCCCATCCATCCCCACAGAGGCATCCCTCCCATCAATCCCTAGAGGCAACATTAGCATCCTTCTAGTCCAGCCCCACAGATTCACCGCCACCATCCGCATTCCTCCCATCAGTTCCCACAGGGACATCAGCATCCCTCCAGTCCATCGCCACAGAGGCAGTGCCACCATCAGCATCCCTCCCATCAATTCCCACAGTGGCAACATCAGCATCCCCATCCCCACAGAGGCAACATCAGCATCCCTCCCATAAAATAAGTTTAAATGTGCCAGCCCCTCCTCCAGCATGAGCTAAGCAACCCAGAGAATACTATGAGCTGAAGTGCCTGAGGAGCAGGATTGGTTTCCTAGCCTGATTGCCAGTAGTCAGGAGACACTCTATTGTGATTGAATCATGTGCACACCTCGGAACCGTTCTGCTGCTGGCCTACCTTTACTTGCTGGCTGATGCTCTCCTCCTCTGCTGGCAGCTGCTCCTCATGTTCACTCACTCTGTGCTGCTGCCACTCCAGCTGCCCAGACCAAAGGACCCCCACTCGGCCACTTGTAAGCCTGCCACCTACACAAACCTCCCTAACCCCACCGATGTGCTCAAGTCGCCCACTCGCTTTACTCCATTCTGAAGCACAGCACTACTCTGCTGCTCAGCCTGCTTGCAACACCAACACCGACCCGACTCTTCAGACTACAACTGGCTGCTGCGCTGCCTGGGCCTGGCTACTGCTGGTGTGGTGTTGTCATGGACTCCCGGCCAACTGCTGGCTCCCACTGCACCTTCACCACCAGTCTTTTGCTGTTCTCACTAGCTCCGCTCTCTTCTGACTGGATGCCTGACCACCACGGCACTGCTCTCTTCTATGCCAGCCAGCCCACCGCTCACTCTCTCCCACCACCACACAGTGGAAATCATCACTGTTTCAACCGTCCGTACACATGCATATCATGCCCAATACAACCCCACCCCTCAGTCAATCACAGCGCGGCAAGTTGAAAAATGGCACTTACTAAATGCCAATCATTTTCCGGCAGGAGGGCACAAACCAAGGGGAAGGGAGGGAGGTAGCAAGCCACAAAGATGCCAATTTTAAATAATGCCAGCCACAGCCACCAGCCTAATTAAACAGTGGGGGTGGGGGACGGGGAGGCGGGTGTGTGTGTGTGGTCATGGTCACTGTTAGCAGAGGGCAAGCAGAAAAACCAGGGGAAAATGCCTTTAAAAAAGGCAGAATGTGCAAAATATTTCTGGGGCTCAGCCCAGGTCCCAAAATATTGCTGGGTCCAATGCCCCACGGGCCCATACAACACGGCGCCTATGTCAATGGCTTTTTTTTGCTCAGGAACTTCCACAGTTGCACTTTTTTCCACAACTCATAGTGTATTTTTCCTGCAGTTGCATGAGTTTGGTGTATACCACTTATCAGAATCACCCCTTTCTTCCACAGCTCCACAACGTTTGGGGACTTGTACATTTTTTAGTACCTTCCAAGTGTTTTGGGAGTCCAGCCCATGCTCACCAGAACTGGATACAGTACTCTAGGTGGGGCCTCATCAGCCATCTGTACAGTGGAAAAACCACCTCCGTCTTTCTGCTAGCAATACCCCTTCCTTATACACCCAGCATCCCAATGGTCCTACCTACTGCCACATTGTGTTGTCTTATTATCTTGAGGTATCAGATTCAGCATTTTGCAAGGTAAAGGCCATACTGAAAGCCTACCATTTGTCAGTAAAATGCTTTTTTTGCTTAGTTAGGGCCAGATCAAATGCAAATTAGAGGTGGATTCATGCATACAAGGAACACAGCAATACTGGAAGCAAACGCATACTGACGAACTACCTGTTTGTGCCCTCTAAAATAAGGAGTACTGAAAACATGCTTTAACCACTTGCAAAACAGGGCCCTTGCCAGCACAATTTGCCCTATGACAGGCATGCGATGCATGCACACATCATGACTTACTATGGCACTCTTCAGAGCTGTTGAGGGCCAATTGAAACAGAGATCATAGGTGCAATCCCCAGCTGTTGAAAAGCACTCACTGTGTGACCATGAGCAAGTCACATGACTTCCCAATGCACCATTGTTGCACTGTGGCTGCTTTTGCAAACTTCATGATAGACATGAACAGACATGCTTATCAAGCTGATATGTAGTTAGTAGTGACCTAAATACTGACGCACAGCATTTTCACGCATACTTGCACTATTGCCTGTGTACATACCTGTATAATTTTGTCTGTATCCCTAGACAGCATGCAGATTTTTTTCACTGCGTGGGGGATGGTGTCATTTCTTGCAGATACAAAATGCATTTACAGTGTTATGAAGTAAATGTACAAAAATACCTTTTTGCAGGTTGCATGATGAATGCACTTATCTGCATTGTGTGTTCCAATCTGGAAAATTTCTGTCCAGATACAAAGCCATCTAAGAGTTTCAAACAGGAATTTTGCTTTGCAACCATACTCACTGTATCAGTGTTACGTTCTTCAGTGAACCAGACACTTTTGATAGCAGGGGTGTTTTCCTTTGCAGGTATACTTGCAGTTTGGGACAGGGCAGTTATGGGGGTGATTAGAGGGAGTAAGGGGGTCCTTCATATTGTATTGCTCATAATATGGGGCTACCGTCAGTTTGCTCATATATATGGTCACATAGCTGCTTTGTGAGTGGACTTGCTTGTTTTCTCCTCTTGTGATGGGATATTTTAGAACTGTGTTTGCACTCTCAAATATTGCATTGTGACTGTTTACATAAACATACTGCCCAACCCAGTCATAAATCTGTGAGCACAAAACTGACTTTGTGAGTGGGTTTGTGAGTGCTCCCATTATACTGACAAAACTACAAATCAGTACTTTGAGTGGTTTTCACTGCTGATGTGTATTTACAACAAAATAGTCTTCACTTGAATAAAATAATGTTGACATGTGACACTACATTGTGCTGTGGTCATTGCTCTCTGTTCTGAAATTTCAGAGCCACAACATGCTGTATGAAACATGATGTAATTTTTGTCATAGCACAGATTTCCTCCTGCTAAGAAAAGGGAAACTGAATGTCCATGGTACATAAAAATGAATCCTTTTACTATAAATTTCATTCTTATTAGTTTCTTAAAGAAAACCTTTTCATAAACAGTTTGTATATAACTAGAGACTTGGGACTAAAATGACACAGTCAAAGTATTATAGCAATACCAGTAAAGGGGGTTGGGGTTTATGAGGTAACAACTGGACCCTGTGGTAATTTTTAAATCCCTGGTAAACTTACTACTAGACATGATGCAAAACAACATTTTGCCAGTGAAACTGCTGTGAAATCAGCAATTTCGTTATGCAAAATTTTTCACGAAATGCAAATGGGCATCTCCCAGTGGTGTCTGTAGTGCCCCACCCAGCCACTCACCAGCCCAAATTAAAAAAAAAAAATTCTTCTCCCTGGTATCTAGGGGTTCCCCCCCGGCCTGATCATGGCCAAAACTGAACAAAGACCCCCCCCCCGGTTACCCAGAGTCATGTCCCGACTCCCGGCTGAGTCCCGAATCTGACCTTGTGTTAAAAAAAAATAATTAATTAAATTCCCAACTCTCTGGTGTCTAATGGACCCCCCACCCTGGCATCAGAAAGCACACACACCACTCTCCCACTAGTACCCCAGTTGGGCCACCGGCACAGCCCTCCACTCACCTCCATGGCTGACAGCCGAAGTGACTACTGAGTGCTTCAATGAATGAGGGCGTGCTTGTACAAGCACGCGCTCATTCATTGGATTCAGACAGCCAAAGCTCTCACTACTACTGAAGTGTAGTGAGAGCACTGGCTGGCTGACAATGAATGAGCGTCTGCCTGTACAAGCACACGCTCGTTCATTGAAGTGCTCAGTCAGGCTGCTGGCCATGGAGGTGAGTGGAGAGCTGTGCTAGTGGCCCAATTGGGGTACTGTGGGAGGGGCAGGGGGGCGCTATCTGATGCCAGGGTGGTGGACTCCACTAGACGCCAGGGATTTGGGGATTTAATTATTTTTTTTTTTTTTTTAACACAAGGTTGGATTCAGGACTCAGTCGGGAGTCAGGAAGGACATGACTCAGGGTAACTGGGGTGGGGCTTTATTCAATTTCAGCCATAATAAGCCGGGGGGACCACTAGACACCAGGGAGAAGAATGTTTTTAAATTTGGGACAGTGAGCAGCTGGGGAGGACCACTAGACATCAGGGAAGAAAGCTGATGTAGTGGTGAAATTACAGAATTTCTCCCAAGAGTGGCAAAACTTCACCTGCGGTCAAATAATTTTTGCCGGTTTGCGGGCAAAATTTCGCTCCCTCCATGGGCCAAATTTTGCATTTCACCCTGCAAAATATTTTTCAAAATACGCGAATTCCACAAAATATTTCACTGGGCGAAATTTTTCAGTTTCGCACAAAACTAGTTACTACCTACTAAATCTCCCAACTAATAGAGCTGTTATTGCTATTATATGAAAAAAGTAGCTATAATGTATGGTAGAACATTACTACATAAAGAAATTTACCAATTTATGTTGTTGTTATACTATCGACATGATGTCACGACGTTGTTTTGCCATTGTGAATATGTCATATCGATGGTATAACAACATAGACCATATTCACACATGTGCATTCTGTATACTGCAAGTTGTTTGCACATGCGCGAATGGTGAACGGAACTCCAAATGGCAGTGGTGGTGATCGAGAAGCACCATGGAGAGTGGGGCGAATAAGGCATTAGGGCAATCTACTGCCTATATGCCTGTAGATAGCAGATTATACTCTATAAAAGATAATGTATGGTCATGTATCAGCAACCAACTTTTGTAACCATCTCAAGATTGCCATGGCAATGTAAACCTCTCAAGCTTTGTTCTTGAGGTTTACATGGTTGCTGTGGCAACCTCTCAGTGGTTAACAAGCTGGTTACCGATAGATGACAATACATTATCCTCTATATAAAACTGTAAATAACTCACAGTTGTGAGAAACCCGCAATCTGTTCTGTTGTGGTTTCTTTTCTGCTGAGGTTTTAATTGTGCTCGAATGAAACCAGACGAGTCAGCTTAAGTCTGCAAGCCTTTATAGAACTTTTTTTTTTCAATGAAACAAGTTGATGTAAGATTTTTGTTGTTACTCTTTCTTTCAGGTGAAGAAAACCAAACGTTCCTGCTGCCCTGTTTGCTGTCAGCTTAGTGTGACAGAATGTTTACAGTTTGAATCAATGTGTGTGGGTACTGACCACTCAAAATGCAGATATTAGCATATAGTCTTGTGACTCAGTCTACTGCCAGGTTATGGCAGAATAACAGCACAGTAGCTTTGCATTCTAATTGGCTGAGGGGGAAACGTTTCAGTATAATATGGGTTTCAGAGATCAGGAAAGGAGCAGCAATGAGAAAAGCCTATTTTTACAACCCCAGGGCAGGCTTCTGGATTTTTCCCCCTTAAATTGTTAGTATTGCAAACATCATTGCATGCTTGCTATCAGTAAAAACATTTTAAAATGTCTAATTATCTTAAATAGGCACCCAAAAATAAATCTAGAAATATACAAAAGTGTCTTACATCATATTTCTTTTTCCTTCCAAGTTGTTACACTTGTCTGCTGTAAAATATGGCTTCCCTTGTCCTCATCAGTAGACTTACTCCAAGCAGCTTGTCACCTGGAGGTCAGTGGGCAGAATCCACTTAAACAGGAAAGATAAGGAATTTGGTTTTATATAGAGCCTTTCATGGCCGCCATATCTCGATGGGCCTTACATCTGTCTGTCGGCAGCAGCAATTACATCATCATAGAGAGATTAAGGGAAATTTAGGAAACTGGCAGAAAGTTCTGGTGTTAAGTATATAGAATGAGAGAGAGAGAGAAAAAGACAGAAAGAGAGATGGAGCAAGAGAGAGTACAGTAAGGAAGATGACCTATGCATTAAGTCACACAGTGATGGGATTCAAACCTGGGCCTACAGGATCACAGCTCTACATGTTGAGTATAAGTCTACACCACCTACCTTAGAAGTTGGGCAATGTGAACTTAGAGTTTTTCCAGTAGCTTGCAAAACAATGACAAGTTTGCACTGGCTGGACTTAACTCTTATAACATTCCCCCCTAAATTGAATTTCAAAACATGGCTCTTCTTTCTTTCTAAAGCAAGAAAACAGGCTCTTCGTCCCATAAGACTTCAGCTATTCCTGCTGCTTTTCCTGCCTTGATGTCATATTACTCTGCCTGTGACACCAGAATAACTGCAACTGCATCAGCCTGTGATGGCGTAAACAGAAAATTGTGACTTCATGGCAGGAATAAGTAGCATGAACAGATAGCAAAAAATAAAAGAACTTGCTTTAGTGGAAAGGTCTTGAGCAATAAAAAGTAAAAGGTTCTAAAACTGAAACTTAGGGCAAATGCTGTGTAGCAGAGTTCTGCTAATTCAAAAAATGAATTGTTTTTCTGAAAACAGGAAAATCTCTTGATGTGGTCATATTCATACAGTGGACTTTAAAAATTAAATGTAGAGAGATAATATATCTAAACAAAACAAGTTCCATTAAGAAAGCTGCATTAGGTACAGGGTTAGTTTATGTTTAGATTAAAATCAATGGGCCCTATGCATGAAGGTGAGCCAGATATGCACAATTCGTGCCCATCCGGCACATGTAGCTATGGTATGCACAATTGTGCACATCCACAGGGTGCCTGTCCATAGCACCACCCCTCTGCACAAAGCTGTGCAGGAGGCAGTTCAAGGGACACAGGTGGGCATCCAGTCAGATGGCCACCCTGGGTCCCAAAGTGGACCCCCTGCTCTGCATGAGCAGGCAATTCTTGGAATATGTGGGATCACCATTATTATAAAGTATTGTTGAGTGCCAAAATCACTGTTCTCAGCCCTCCGTCTCAGCTCAGTGGGCTGGGGAAGCATGGTGAAGGGAATCCCTGCCCCACCACTGCTGGCAGGTGTCACTGGGGTGGTACGTAACAGATATGGCAGAGTCCTTATTGCCATATCCTACATCCCCCTTGCCTGGCACTCCATGACTTAGTAAATGGCATGGAGTGTGGGCACTCCCCAGACCCCCCCCCCGACTGGTTGTGCACATATCTGTGCAACCAGCTGGGGGATCAGGTGCAGAAGGGACATGCATCCCTTCCATCCATGCCTCGGACAGGACCCCCAATATGTGGCTCAGGGATGTACAGCTGCTTACATGCCATGGATTTGTGCTCTGTAGGTGACAAGCACCTGTATGCTTAGGCTCCAGTATCAGTGGCTCAGATGGTTGTGCATGCACTTCTGAGGCTGGAGGATCAGAAAGTTTTGTATTCTAGACCCACACCAGGAACTTGGGGTAAATTCCCAATACTGACACTGCAGTGCAGCATGCAGGGGGTGCTGCACTGCTAAGGTACTGTCTTTGAGATGAGACATTAAGCTGAGGTCCTGTCTACCTGTTCTGGTGGTTGGTAGGTGGACATTGATCCCATATCACTTCTTGAAAGGAGTAGGGGAATTTCCACCATGTGCTGGCCAAATTCCGCCCCTGCCATTCACTAAAACAAATACCACCAACAGCTTAACCTGATTCAATATCTCAGTTTGCATCTATATCTCTTTCCACACACCAGTCAACAAAAAAATAAGTAAATAAAAATGATAAATAAATAATACAACAGGAGTTTAAATAAATCGAAGTTGTTCAAAAAGATAACTTCCTTTTAAAGAAAACTGCATTCCAGGAGAGTAGATAAAATGCTGATTCCAAGACAGCAGCTTCTCTATGTACCACAGTTTATAAATGAGAACTGTGCCTTCTAATAGATAACAAAAACTAGGGAATCATAATCCTTAGGCAGTCACGACATGTAAAACAATTCTACCCATTAATGGATCAATAGCTAAATGCAATAGTCTGACCTCATTCCATACAACATGGGGCCCAGAGATCCAACATTTCTGTGATCTCTAATTAAAAATGCCCATTAAGTTAATGAATGTGCATGCAGTATGATATAAACTCTATGAAAAGGTCACCGCCAGCTCTCCACTTCAAAACAGCTATATTATATCCACCTCACTTATCTGCATTAAAACTGAAATGTTTAACTCAAATGCTTGAGGGAGTAACTGATGTCTGTTGCCATTGCTAGAATGCAGAACCTCTTCATTTCATTTCAGATTCTGAGATTAACATAAAACCATTCTGCATATGCAGTATAGTGTTTGACGTATGGTTATATTGTAGTTTTTGACTTCCTTTCTATCAGTATCTTACAGTACATACCACTATAGCTATAATTGTCATTTAGAATATTTAAAGAAAGAGCAGTAACCAACTCACTTTTGTGATTGTGCAATATCGAGGCAGTGTCCTTCATTTGGGTGATCTCATGTTGAGAGGTGTGCCACCAGGTCCACACACCAGAATCAACCACCACAAAACAAACCACCCCCAAACTGTATGATTATTAAACATTTCCTCTCACTGTAAACAAACCTAATAAAATCTTCCAGCAGCCATCTCATTCCTACGACCCTCTCCATCCAGTCCCTAGTATGTCATGTATCCCTGAGCCAACTATTATTCAAAAAAGAACAGTAGCCCCAGATCTGTTTCACTGTGTCCTCTTCCTGTTCTATGGCCTCTTGGTCATAATGCTGGTAGTTTCACATCAATAGTGCTTTGAGGAACTCTTCTGCAAAGTAATGTTGAGATGTAAAGTATGCTATCTGAGCCTAGCAGATGAAGGAACAGGATGTTTGTTTTCTCCACTTTTTTGTAATTTTCATTCCTTACTACCCCTTCCCTCTACTCTTTCAGACTTCCCAAGGACACACACACCTAGTCGTCGGAGTCTGCCCTAGAGTACCTGGTCACACTGCCTTTTAGACCCGTGATGCCCAGTTAACCCCCAGTGGGGTGAGGAGGAACTCTCCCTTGAACCTCCCCAACACCTGTTCAGCTGTGGAACCTGCACAACGGAGTCTGCCCCAATGAACCAGGAGTGTGTGTGGCGAGGAGTCATCACCTAGGAGTGACAGGGGGTTGTTTCTTCTGTTCAGTCCCAGACATTGGCATGCAATGAGGGGCTAGGAGCGAGGAGACACGCTGAGACGTGCCTTCTGCTCTGCCAACATCTGCCTGTCCCCTTCTACTGCTATCTCCTCATACTGCACCTTCCACCCGAGCACCCCCAGGTGGCGGTATCGCAGCAGGAGTTTGCAGGTGCCCCCCCCGGGGAAGGAGAGCAGCCATCAGGTGCTCCATTCCTCTCCTACCCGGCCGACCCCTGGTGGTCCATGCTCATTCCCGAACACGGGTCACCAGCTTTGTACAAGGTAAGGCGTCCAGCACCTCAGCCCTCAGCGCCACCAGGCCGGCCTAAGGATGAGGGTTTTGTATAGTATGGCATAGTATGGTACAGATGTAAGGCTACTGTTCTTTCATAGATACACTTTAGTCAATGTGGTGGCAAGGCTGAGATGGATGTGGTGGCATTGTCTCTGGTTCACTGGTGGGTGGCATGTTAAAAGGCCCACTTACTGGTGATATCACTTAGCTGCAGGCACGTTAAAAAGTTCACTCTGCCACCCACGAATAGAAAGCTACCCATCCATAGGCATACACATATGCCTCTGCTAACCCACATGAGTATGTATAGACATACATGAGTCTGCACTGACCTGTAGAAGTACTCACGCACACACCTATGTACACATAGACCTACACACTCATCCACCCATCAACTCTCACATACCTCTAGCTGCAAATGTACCACATACCTCTGTTACTGGGGAGGCCAGGCCCATTCCTGCTGTGCTCCTTAGCAGTGACAGTCTTGGTGACTCCCATAAGCAGGGAGGTTCCCAGAGTGGAATTTACCTTGATGCACCAATTGTCAGCAGAAAAATGCAGCTGCTGAACAGACAGCTGCACCTCTTGTTTTTTATGGGGTCCTGTTTTTACTCAAATACACATCTTGGAGAATTGAAGCATTCAGAGGTTCATTAACTTGTTTAAGGGTCAGTCAGTGAACTATGTAACTCTGGTGGGACTCAATCATGTAATTATTTATTTTATTTATAATTGCTGCACGTATAGATAGCCACACTAAAGCTATGTGCCTAGTTTTTGAGAGGGTTCCAGAGGAACAGTTACAGCAGCAGGGAGTTACATATAGTGACTATAATCTCTGACTAATTGGTCCTCCAGGACTTCACTCAGTGGGGGTACATATATGGCCTGCATTTTCCAACCACAGTGCAGGGCTTTCATCCAGTCTGTGCCTTGGCACATAGATTTTGGCGGTGCACCAAACCCTGCAATGCAACTGCACCCGATTTTACAATCTTGGATGCAGTTGCGGCAGTTTCCATGGATTACAGCACCTTGCACCAAATATCTGGACCAAGCTCCGTAATAACATCCCTCAGGATTGCTGCAAGTTAGACCAGTAAAAGTTGCACTAACTTATGGCAATTGCCAGCACAGGATAGAAAATCCCATTAGATCACTGCATGCCCCATGCACTGCATCGTCAGCACATCAGGGCTTGCAGTGATCTAACACTTTCGAAAATCCTGCCCATAGCCTCCAACGGGGTGGCCCCAGGACACATCAGAAAATGAGCTGTTACCAGCTCACTACGTCTTTCCTGGTAAAACTTTTGAAATAAATGAACTGATTACAAAAAGAAAACAAAAACAAAAAAAAGTCTCAGAAGCTGGAAGGAATATAATTTTCTAAGGTTTTAATTGCCGCTGGATATTTAACTAGGTTCCTATGTTCTTTGCTGTATTCAGTGGTTGGGTCCACCTTTAACATAGTGTAGAATCTGGTATCTAACAGTTGTCCTTCTGCCTCTTCTGCATGTAGCTGACTTCTCACAATACCTGAAGAAGGGGCATATGTGGCCTCAAAAGCTTGTATAAAGGAAGTTTCTTTTTTAATCATTCCATTATTTGTCCTCTCCTTTGCTGCAGAGCGGATGGCAAGTCGTCCGGCCACCGGCAACCACACCCCCAGACCAGGTCTGGCCCGCGACACACTCTCCGCACACAAGCCTGGGACACGGAGCCCCCCCTTGGGGATTTAGAAACCTGAGACTTGGGGGGGTGTACCTCTCATCTCCGGGGGTGCAGGGCATGGCCATCAGCTGCCACGATCGCCCTGCAATTTTGCACCATGTTTTTACCCCATGGAGCCGGTCATGCAATGGCATCGGCGCACTGATGTGCTGACACCCACCATGCTCCAATCCTCGACTGTGCACACCCTCTCAGTGCCGCTGACCTCTGCCAGGTGCCACTGTAGAGTGGTGCAGTGCCCCTTACCCACCCCTGAGGAAGGAGAGCTGTTGTGAAATGCTCGATCCTTCCTCTCCCCTGCCAACCCACCACCCGTTCCTGAATCCGGGTCACCGGCATGCCGCATTGTGTGGTGTCCAGCGCCTCAATCCTCTGGGCCACCGGGCCAGCTATAAAGTAAGTTTCTGGCAGTCAAATGAAAAGTATTACAATTTTTTTGGTTTTGTTTTATTTTTTTCCAATCAATACTACTCTGACTAACTTAGCACAATTTCCTTTTAAATAAATCAATAAATATATTTATGTAATGAGGCGGACACAATATCTGTTAAATAAATTCATTTACTTACACTAGTATTTAATAAATGCAGATTTATTCTAACACCCCCCCCGGCAATCATTCCCCCTCCTGCCAGAACTACTTCACTCACTAACCTTTCACTTCCTCCATGGTTTCCACTAACACTTCTCGTCTTCACTCTTCCCCTGCCAGCACTCTCCTGTTTGCCATTCTAATTGCAGTGGCACACAAACCTGTTGACATCTATGGAAAAGTCTTTTTTTTTTTTTTTCAAATACAGACTTGAGCTAGGGTGCATGCTGCAGCTTCACCTGGCAAAACAGTGAAATGTGCCCCCCACTCCCCTCCAAGCTGCAACATTACCAGTTCACCTCTCAGAACCTCTGTAGTCTCTCTGCCTCCAGCTCCACCAAAACTGGAGTGGTGCTGAACACAGTGCTTCAGAAGATAAACACTTTTTTCTATTTAAAAAAGGGGCATTATGATGAAGCCAGCCCAGTAGCGCTGACTCTGTGCAACGTGTTTCCATTGAACTGCAACAGTAATCCACGAGAAGGATTAATGGTCTACTCCTTCCACAGTCCCTCCAGTCTCCAGTTCCATGCTCACTGCAAGTCACTTGCTTTCTGGAGCTGCAGGCTCAATCAGATACATAGTTTAATCTAACAAAGTAAAATTGTTACCCCCCAAAAAACCTGAAACCACAGCATCTCCCTCAGTCTCTCACTAAGCAAGAAATGAAGCTGCCATGTTTATCAAATGGTTCAGCCCTCCCACAAATAAATTGTCTCCCAATGGCCTGCTGTGCTGGAATGTGAGGATGCTGCCATCATAGTAACCATGCTTGCATCCCTAACAACCTGCTGTACACTAGGGAATGATACATAGCAGACCACAAAATAATCCAAATTGTTTTATTAAAAAGAAGAAAAAGAAGCTGGCCCAGTGGCATAGAGGGCTGAGGTGCTGGGTGCCTCACCTCCGGCCACACTGGCAACCCAGGATCGGGAACAGACTCGGATCGCTCGGGTGCCGGCGGGGTGGGGGAAGGATCGAGCATCCATAGACAGCTCTCCTTCCTCAGGGAGAGGGGTGTGTGAGCCACACTGCCTGCCTAGCACTCAGTGGTGGCTGGGTATCCACACATGCATGCCACCCTGTATGGGAAGGGACCCCACATTCAGGACACCAGGGCCATCTCCGTTGAGGTGGAGCTTGGACATTGCATCAATTGCACTTCCATAGTCCCAGGGAGAAAACAGGAGGAAAAAGAAATCTAAGGAGACAGGATGATGACCGAGCCTTCACAGGCTCTGCACTGGTGGCCGGGAACAACCGTGAGTCCTGTGGCAGAGAACAAAAGGTGTAGGCTAGTCCTGGGGCAGCTGAGTGATGGGGCTGGGGGAGGGGTTTGGTTAGATGGGGCTGCCAGAGGTGAAGTAGGAGATAATAATGTATGTGAAAAAAACCTAAATAAAAAACATAAAAAACATTCAGTTAAGCTCTCTCCCTACTGCATAAATGCAATATTCAATGGGGAACTCACTAAATAAATAATGTTTGTGCACCTGAACAGTTTGTCCTCGGGCAACTCACTCGTGGCTTATGCCACACGTGAGGTTAGCTGAGCTCAAACTGCTCTTATGCATATGAATCATTTATTCAACTCTTTCCCAATGCATATCCCTTATTTATACAACAGCAGTGGAGATAAAATGGTATAAGAAGTGAAGACTTTGATTCTAACTGAAACAAGCATTTGTCAATGCCGAATGTTTGCTTGATGGCATTGGCAGTGGTAGTGTAGAAGTTACAGAGCTGCGTAATAGGAATGGCAGTGAAGTATTGAACTAAAGCCAACCCCACCACCACCCTGCAGAGAGTGACAGGCATTGGGGTGTGCCTTTGGGTCGTCAGGCATAACGGCCACGCCATTTCACCACACCCCACCCTGCAGACACTGACAAGTGTCACGGTGTTCCTTGGGGTCTTTGGCCCTTATGCGCACCCCATTCCATTAGGAAATACAGTTAGATGGGTGCAATATAAGAGAACGGGGTGAACTTTGGGGCCGAAGAGTCCAAGGCATACCTCGATGCCTCTCACTGGCTGCAGGGTGTGGAATGGTATGAGCATTACAGGCAAGAATCCCAAGTCACACCCCTGATGCCTGTCATTCTCTACAGGGTTGGGCGTTATGGTTGGAAACCCTAATACCTCAGGCATTCGTTGGTATTTTCACTCCAAATTTTCAACATGGTTTTTTTGTGACCCCACCTCATGAACAGTGGCAATATCAGTTTGTTAGCAAAGCTGCTTATGCACAGCGACTTACGGCATTTAGCACCACAGGTGCAAAAACATTCTGAGCAGGATGTAAAATGACAGCTGTACTGTTCATGGGGAGGTGTAAAATGGCAATGTTGCAAATCTGCAGTAAAATATTAAAAAACTGGTGAAGTCACAAGACATATAGAAGCTGTGCAACGCATAATTCGTAATATAATTAGGTTGGGGATTTTTACAGCAGATTGTCAACTCAGGCATTTTGGTGCCTCCGATCATGAACAGTGTCACTGTGATTTTCTTTATCTGTCCCGAACAATGATTTCCCAGCGACCCGCATCTCTGCGCTGAAAGTGTGAAAACACACATCGGCCATGTTGTGAAAAATGACAGCTGTACTGTTCATAAGGAAGTGTGGAAAAATGCCACTGGTGAAAATCTGGACTGAAAATATTACAAAGTCATGAACTTACGAGGGTGCATGGAAACTGCGAAATGCTCACTCATAACAGTCATTTTATGGACTTTTGTCACGAAATTTTCAACATAGCCATTTTAAGACCTCTGCTCATGAACAGTGTAACTGTGATTTTTGTAATCTGTCCCAGACATTGCTTTCGCATACCAACAGCACCATTGTGCGCTACATGTGCGAAAACACATTTTGAAGTATATATGAAAATGGCAGCTGTACTGTTCAGGAAGGAAGTGTAATAAAATGGCAATGTTGAAAATCTGCAGTGAAAATATTAAATTCGAAACTTACGAAAGCATGCATAGAACTGTACAACGACGCCATAAAACAGTCATTTCTAGGAATTTTTCACCAAATTTTCAACATAGCCATTTTAAGACCTCTGCTCATGAATGGTGTCACTGTGATTTTCTTAATGTGTCCCATACATTGATTTTCAAGACATCGACCGCGCCATTGTGCACTACATGGGCGGAAACACATTTTGGGTAAGATGTGAAAATGACAGCTGTACTGCTCATAAGGAGGTGTGGGCAAAATGGCAATGTTGAAAATATTGAAAATTAAGGGAATTTGCTGCAGGCGAGGGAACTGCGCAACGACGCCGTAAAACAGTCATTTTAGAATTTATTCACCAAATTTTCAACATAGCCATTTTAAGGCCTCTGCTCATGAACAGTGTCACTGTGATTTTCTTAATTTGTCCCGTACATTGATTTCACACACTGACTGCGCCATTGTGCACTACATGGGCAGAAACATGTTTTGGGTGAGATGTGAAAAATGACACCTGTACTGCTCATAAGAAGGTGTGGTAAAATGGCAATGTTAAAAATCTGGAGTGAAAATATTGAAAGTACGCGAACTTACGAGCATGTGTAGGAACTGTACAACGCACGCTCGTAAAACAGTCTTTTTTAGGAATTTTTTCACCAAATTTTCAACATAGCCATTTTAAGACCTCTGCTCATGAACAGTATCACTGTGATTTTCTTAATTTGTCCCGTACATTGATTTCGCACACCGACTGCTCCATTCTGCGCTACAGGGGCGGAAACACATTTTGGGTGAGATGTGAAAAATGACAGCTGTACTGCTCATAAGAAGGTGTGGGAAAATGGCAATGTTGAAAATCTGGAGTGAAAATATTGAAAATTCGCGAACTTATGAGCGTGCGTAGGAACTGCACAATGCACGCTCGTAAAACAGTCATTTTTTTGAATTTTTCCACCAGATTTTCAAAATAGGCTTCTTGAGAGCCCACCTTATGAACACTGGCAGTGTCGTTTGGTTAATCAGTCCCGAAAGGTGATTACACGCAGTGACTGCGAAATCATCCTTCAGGCCCGAATAACGCTATGACAGTGACAGCATTCATGAGAAGGGGTCCCAAAAACCCCATGTTGAAAATTTGGTGAAAAAATTCCAAAAAATGCCTGAGATATGCAACAAAGTTGAAAAAACCCTATCTATCCCATTATACAGCTTACCGGCATTTCCTCAGTTCATGGTCGGCTTTGAAGAGTGCAGACGTGTTCCCGTCCACGAAGATCGCTACCGGACTCTGGAGGTAGTATGGGTGAGGGGGTGGGGAGGCAGGGTGCGCAGGGTGGGTGCGGGTTGTGGGGGGTCAGAGAGACTGCGGGACCGCTTTTAATTTACAGGTTTCTTTTTATTACAACGACGGGACATTTGCCATGCTGGAGGGGCTCCCAGCATGGCACAAGGATGGCTGGGGAACGTGGAGCCGATGGGGATTGGGCACCCCGCCGGCCATAGTATCTATTGCCATGCTGGGTGGGCTCCCCAGCGTGGCACCCTGTACTCTGGGGGGTGAGGACAGTGGAGCCGGCGGGGATTGGGCACCCCGTCGGCTTACCGTGAGGTTGCCACGCTGGGGTGGGCACCCAGCGTGGCATGTGGGAAGGCTTTGGGGAGCACAGCACAGCCGATGGGGGGATTGGGCACCTCGCCGGCTATACAGTGTGTGGGGGGCAGCACGCAGTATGCGTGTGTGTGTGTGTGTGTGTGTGTGGGGAGCTGCGCATGAGCAGGTGATATCTTATCGCTGCTCACTGAAGCGTAGCTCCCCCTTTCAACTGTACGCCACTGCTTTTCCAGCATGCATTGGAGGACTGGGGCCACGCCTGCCAACACACTGACTGAATTGGAAGACGGGGTGACACACCTCCGAAAACTCGGATGATGGCACTGTGTTTCTTGAACATGCGTGCAAGCAAACATAAAAAATGAAGGCAGCTCAAAACCCTGTAGTGAGTCATTTAGAAAAAGTGGAAATATGAGAGAATACAAAAAAAACACACTCTAGATAGAGTAATGCTGCTCCAAACATTTATTGCAGAATCCAAGTAACAGCTGTAAGTTGCAGCTGGCTAAGTGACCACCCCAAGAAACCCTCAACGTTTCACGCACTCACACATTATCAAAAGACATGAGGTCTCCCTAACCACAACCCTTAAATACAGCTGAATTAAAGGGAGAGGGGAGAGGGATAAAGACAGAGAAACAATTTGTTTCATTTACATGTTGTGACAGAACACAGTCCTCATATAAATTGCTGCTAAATAGGAACTTTCAACTAGTGGACTACTAGTTCTAATGCTTCATAGTGCATCAAACCCTGGCTGGAAAAGCATTTAAACGGACATTGCATAACATAATACAGGACATAGTAATGCTTAATAGTACTACAGCAGTAATATCCGAAAATAAATCAATTGAGATGTATAATATTCATATAAAAAGGGTGCCAATTCAATTTTATAATTTAGGCCCCTGCCATATATCACCCCTAATTTGTGAATCTAAAAGCCTTCCCATTTTGGATGGGCCTTTAACAGGTCACCACACCTTTGTGCCAGCACTACTTTTTCTATTGCTGTGAAGTACTACTTATGAGAAGATGGTTCAGAAGCTCCATGGGTATGGGATACAGCTGCATTCTCGTCATTCTCCTGGGAAATAGCCTTGACATGCTCAACCATCTGCTCTTAAATGTTCTTTTAACCTGGTCCCTACCTACATAAAAAGCTGAACATTCACAAATGGGAAGATACTGTGAATCACATGAGGTGTCACAATAAAAGAATTTGAACATGGCATATTGTTCATTATTGTGTGGATTAGTCAATAACTTTGTTGATTGTAATAACCTCATACAATTTACACCTTCCACAATGAGGGCACCCAGGTGGATGAGGAGCTGGTTGCAAACTATGGGTGACCACATCAGCCAACTTATGTGGTCTACTAAACAGTATTCTTGGTGGTTGTATTACCCATTGGGCCAACTTCATCTCAGTGCCCTGGATATGCCAGTTCCTTCATAGGATGCTTTCAAGTGCTCCAGCTTGTGTGCTAAAGATAGTTACAAAGTTGCCCCTCCTCATTGCATCCTCACTAGAAGGACTGGGATTCAGGAGAATTTGTCTGTCTGATTTCCTAGCCCTATTATGGGCTCTGTGTATGCCCACACTCCCTGTCTGAAAACCTCCTTCATAAATCTTGGGCATTTCTCTCGAAAGTATCATCAAAATTACAATTGCGGAGTACCTGTAAAAAATAGCTAACAGGTATATTGGTGATAGTTTGGCATGGGTAACACAAGCTAGCAACTAACAGGGTGCTACTATCAGTTTGTTTACAAAAGTATTTATTCTGTGATCTTGATTCTTAGAGTGAGATCCAGGATAGAAATAGAGTTGCATTAGAGGTGCAGCTACAGTTGACTGAAAAGTGCAAGTTCATGTTACTTTCTTCTAAAAGCTGGACAAGCTCACAAAGCTCATGTTCACCACACCATCAAAATGTTATCAATGTATCTGTGCTATCGATTTTTTCTGATATTACTGCTATAGTGCTATTAAGCATTACTGTGTCCTGTATTATGTTATGTAATGTAAATGCAAATAATTATACAGTGTTGAACCTTACACAAGAACACAGAGCAATTCAGATCTTTTAAAAGTAACAGGAATGTTGTGACAAAGCTATCACTGCTAGTGGCTTCATCTGTCCCGACTCTGATCGACATCACCTGTCCCTGCCCACCCCCCGAACAGACTGAGTGCATGTGTTTAAAAGCACTCAACATTTCAGATACTTGCTATCTTTTTCTTTATGTTCTTCTCCTTTTTCTTCTACTGGTACAAAAGATATGCCAGTACAAGAATACAGGTCTTACACATGCAGGCACATCACTAATAATTATTAATTGTCATTAGGTTTAAAGTTCATAAAGAAGAACACTTATTACAAGAGGGCTGCGACTGAATATTAAGGAGCAGAATCCAAGTAAGTATAGAAAGCTAAAAACAAAAAGATATGAAACACACTGTAAGCCTTTTTATGTTGCAAGTACCAGGAGAAATAATTATCTGTTTAGTCATTTATTTATTTACTTATTTATTTTTATTAGGAGAATCTATAAACACATGGTTTATATAACATGAGTGGTAAGAATACGGAGTCAGCAAATATGTGAGTACATACATTTTGACATCTTTTATGAGAAAAGACACTGTGCTGTGAATTAGTATAGAAAGTGAATATCTGTTTTTTAAATAAATCATGTTGTAGGGTTTTGAAATCTAATTTAGGAGATATTTATTAAAATAGTAAGCCATTAATACTTGCTATACCTATTGGGCCACAGTCCTAGAAATACAGGATAATGAATTTAAAGACAGATAAGTAGCATATCATTTGAAAAATACAGGTTACTCACCTGTAACAGGAGTTCTAGGAATGGTATATGTTGTTCATCCACACTTCATGGCAGGTTCCTTGCCGAGTAAAACTCTCGGCTCTGCCCCATGGCGCCAGATCTAGCCCGCTGGAAGCCAGGTTGTGCATCGAAGCCGGGGAGGTCAGGTGGGTTGTGTGGATGAACAACATATACCATTCCTAGAACTCCTGTTACAGGTGAGTAACCTGTATTTCTAGGGACATGGATATGTTGTTCAATCCGCACTTCAAGGCAGACTCCTAGCAGTTCTCCAGGAGGAGGGAGGCAAGGCACACACTCCCTATTTAGGAAACAAGGACTGGAGAACCAAGGTCCCAAAACCAGCATCCCGGCGTGACTCAAGGTCAATGTGGTAATGGGTAATGAAGGTGTGTGCTGACTTCCAGGTAGCAGCCCTGCAGATTTCCTGGATAGGGACATCCCTGGAAGCAGCCACCGATGCAGAGGTATGGTGGGTAGAATGAGCTCTTATCCCTTTGGGAGGCTCCATGCCCGCCAACCTGTAGCAGAGATCTATGCAGGAGGTGACCCACCAGCCTATCATCTGCTTGGCTGCAGGTCTGCCAGGTATGGCTTCAGCGTAGGTGACAAACAGCTAGTGAACCTCTCCCCAAACTTCAGCCTTTCACTCCTTATAATAAGAGAGCGCTCTTCTAGGGTCCAAAGTACGGAGCCTATAATCGACCTCCGAGGTGTGATTGGGGTAGAACACCGACAGAGTCAACACCTGGTTAAGGTGAAACTCCATCACCACCTTCAGAAGGAACTTCGGGTGAGGGCGCAGGACAAACTTGTCCCTGTGGAAGACCAGATAAGGAGACTCGATGGAAAGCGCCTAGAGCTCTCCCATCCTTCTGGCTGATGTGATAGCCACCAAGAAGGCGGTTCTCCATGACAGGTGAGAGATGTCACACCTGTGCATCATTTTGAATGGCTTGCCCATGAGCTTAGCCAATACCAGCAGTAGATCCCACGGAGGTGGAGGTTCTCGCACCGGAAGGGATATGTGATCAAGGCCTTTGAAAAAGCACCCGAACACCTTCTCCTGTGCCACCGACTGCTTTCTGGCCCACGCCTGGTAAGCAGAGATAGCTTCCAGGTGCACCTTTAGGGTTGTTGACCTAAGTCCTAGCTGAGAAAGGGACCACAGGTAGACCAGGATGCTGGCCAAGGAGCAGGAGGAAGGGTCCAACCCCTTACCCTGACACCAAATGGAGAATCTCTTCCATTTGAAGGTGTAGCATTTCCTGGTTGACTCCTTACGGGATGCCTCAACAACATTGAGGACCTTGTCAGAAAGACCCAAGGCCTGGAACTCTAGCCATTCAGGAACCAGGCCATCATGCACAGGGATTGAAGGTCCGGGTCGAGAACCTTCCCCTGGTTGACTGAGATTACATCTGGGCAGGCTGGGAGCCACCTCAGGAGCCTGGAGCTGAGGCTGAGGAGATCTGGATACCAGAACTGGTGGGGCCAGTCTGGGGCTACCAGAATCACCTGCACCCTTGTCCCTCCTCACCTTGAGAAGCACCTTGTGGATTAGGGAAATGGGAGAAAGGTGTAGAAGATGCCGGTCCACGGCCTTGAGAAGGCATCTCCTTTCAGCAGCCCTGCTGAGGGGTGGGCATGAAACAGCCTCAGCTTTGCATTCTCCCTGGAGGCAAACAGGTCCACCTGAGGTGTGCCCCAGTAGGAGAACAGATCGTACCACTCCGCAGGAGTGACCACTTGTGAGACGTAGCCCCTATCCGGCTTAGGGCATTGGCCAGAGTGTTGGAGGCTCCTGCCACATGGATGGCTAGGAGATCCACCTCCAGGTGCACATGAGGGACCAAATGCAGAGAGCTTCCTTGCACAGGGGTATGGAGCATCCCACCCTGGTGGTTTAGGTAGTACATGGTCGTGGTATTGTCCGCCTGACCTGGACCACTTGACCCTGTACAAACGGAGTGAAGGCGGTGAGGGCTAGATGGACTGCTTGAAGCTCCAGCAGGTTGATGTGGCATCGGGACTCCCAAGGGGACCAGAGGCCATGTGCTCTGTGCTCCCCCAGATGGGCACCCCAACCCCTCAGAGGCGTCGGTCGATAGAGTGACCGTCGGCTCAGGGCGGACAAACGGGATGCCCTCCTGCAGATGAGCTGGAATGATCCACCACTGGAGAGCATTCCACATCTCCTGGGTCACTGCCACTGGCTGGTCCAAAGGACCGGACAGCTGTGACCATTGGCTGGCCAGTCCCCATTGTAGGGGACGATGTGCCAATGGGCCCAATGTACCACGCTGGTGCAGGCCGCCATGAGGCCCAGGAGTGCAGGAAGTCCCGTAGCACAATTGCCCAACCTGAAATGATTAGCAAAGGAGGAAAGAACCTCGCCCCTGTCCTCTGGGAGCCGTGCTCTGGCTCGAAGACAGTCGAGCTCTGCCCCAATGAACTGAATAACCTGCTTTGGCACAACTTCCAATTTGGCCTCGTTGATGAGGAGGCCAACCTGAGAGCAAACCTGGAAGGCCAGATCCCTAGACCGCTCCACCTCCGGTCTGGAGGAGGCTGCAATCAGCCAGTCATCCAGGTAGGGTACACCTAGACCCTTCAGCACCGCAGGAATGCTGTCACCACTGGCATGCATTTGGTGCTGGAGAGAGCTGAAAGGCATGGCCAGGAACTCGTAAATGGACCCCTTTGCTCTAAAGTGGAGGAATCACTGGTGGGATGGACGGATTGGGATGTGAAAGAACGCATCCTGGAGGTCCAGAGAACAGAACCATGTGCCTCGTTCCAAGGATGGAATGATCTGAGTCAAAGTGACTATCCTGAAGGTTTGAGACCTTAGGAACCTGTTCAGGTAGTGCAGGTCTAGAATGGGGTGCCAGCACCCCGTCTGTTTCGGGACCAGAAAATACCTGGACACAAAGCCTGGGTCTGGTGGAGGATCCCCCACCTCCCTGATCACCTCCTTCTGGAGAAGCAGGGCAATGTTGGCTCGATGGGCTGACAGAGAGGCCGCTATCCTCAGAGTCTCCTGTGTGGCAATGGCTCGGAAGGGCGGGGCCTGCTTGAATTCCAAAGGCAGACCCTTTTCTACCACTTCCAACACCCAATGGTCTGTGGTGATATTGGACCAGGCGGAAAGAAAGTGGTGGAGCCATCCCCCACGGGGGGAACCCAGGGGGGAGTGATGAGGCTGGGGGCAACACCTCTCAACCCGTCACTGGGCAGGCTTGGAGGAGAAACTGGCCAAGGGACCTCCTGGGCCTTTCCCTCCTGGCTTCCTGCTGGAGGAAGCTGCAGGCTTGGCTTTGGGGTGCCAAGTGTGAGCCTGCTGGCCCTGATGCTGGTGTTGCTGGGCCGGACGTGCCGCAGGAGCAGAAGGCCAAAAGGGCTTACACTGCTTCTGGCAGCCTTTGTCCTTCTGGGCAGATGTGACTGAGTCCGAGGTGGCATTGGACTTCTCGATCCTCTGCAAATGGCCCTCCACCCCGGGACCGAACAAGTCGGTACCCAGGAAGGGGACGTCTGCCAGCTTGTGCTGGGTATCTGCCATGGAGGTGGAGATCTGCAGCCAAGCTCTGCGGCGCATGGCCACTGCGGCCGCTACTGACCGGGCACAAGACTCTTCAATGTCAAGAGCAGTTTGGAACTGCTGCTTCACCACCGCCCTTCCCTGATCCCGCACCTGCTTGACCATAGTCTGGAGGTCAGCCGGGAGATGAGGAATCACCTCATCCAGGGAGCCCATAAGAGCGTGGGAAAAGTGTGCCATCAGTACGGCCGAACTGGCCTGATGAAGGCCTAGGGAGGGTGCAGCATACACTTTACGCCCAGCGTAGTCCAGCTTCTTGGACTCTTTGTTGGGAGGCTTGTCCACATCCCTGGTGTTCCTGGAACGCCGGAAAACACTATCGGTCACATGCCCCTCCGCAGAGGGGTGCTCCGAAAAACCAGATAGAGAACCAGTGGGGACCGCGTACTTCCTGGCCATCCTGGCCAAAGGAGCAGGACAAGAAGCCGGCCACTGCCATATCTCCAAAGCTGGGCCAACAATGGCTTCAGCCACTGGTAAGGCCTCCATGGGAGAATCCTCTCAGTCCAGGATTTCCATGAGGGGATACTTAGCCCACTCAGACATGGGTTCGAGCTTCATCCAAGTAGATTCTGAGGTGAGCCAAAGCAAACCCAAGAACGAGGATGGGCTCTCGTCCACCGACTGTGCCCCAGTGGACTCCAGGTCAAGGAGCCTGGAGAACAGGGAAGAGTCATCATCCGACTCCAAGGAGTCTGCGAACAGCTGCCTAGGGCCTGAGCCACCCTCCACTTGTTGAGGATGATCGGAGTGAGGGTGACCGACAACTGATGGGGCAACCCCGACCCAACCGAGAATCCTTGGTCGGAGCCCCAGATTTAGGTTGTGGAAGCGGGGTTCCACCACAATGGGTGGTGCAGCTGGTTTCGCCGAACAACTGGTGCCGGTTTGGCCTCGACAACTATGAGGGGTTGTTTGGCCATTCCGTGACAGCCACTTAATGGCCGGGAAGGTGACGGGGTCAGCTTGTTCCCAGTCAGAAGAAGCTGCTGCCACATTAAGTCCTCGTAGCATCAACGCACTTGCTCTGAAGCCTTCCTCTGACGAGGAAGAAGACGAGACAAGCAGAGTCACCGCTTTCCTCGGTGCCGACTGAGACCGCCAGTGTCGGCGGGATCGGCTGGACTGAGACGAGGTCCGTGACCGAGACCAAAACATCGGTATTTGAAGGTGGGTCTGGAGGAGTGGAGGAAACCCATTCCTCCTCTCCGGGAACCTTAACTGGGGACTCTGGACAGGAGGCGAGGGCAAGTCTCGGTTTCCACCGGGGAACCGTGAAGAAGGGTTGTCAGCTTCTCCAGTCGCAAGCCTGTCTGATGGGTTGAGAAAAATCTCACTGTGTCGATGGGTGTCTCGCGCAGTTGACCTGACAAGGACACTGTGAAGCCAGCAGCCTTAGCCGCAGAACCTCGAATCAAGTCGAGTGTCGACTGTCCAGGAGGGGGACTCATCCTGCTCCCACGAAAGTCGATGGTGGGACTTACCTTTAGAGTCCTTCTTCTTGGACAGAGAGGAATGTCCTGATGGACCCACAACTTTTGTAGAGAGGGATTGACAAAGCTCCATAAAAGAAGCCATGTAGGAGGAGCCCAAGGAGAGTGGGATAAATGCCGTGACCGAGGAGGACGAAGATGCGGCCTGGGCTGCCTCCTCTTCGAGGGTGATCATCTGCTCAAGTTGCTCAGCCAAGCCCGCCGCCGCAGACACCGCCTAACGGGCCTCCTTTGACTTCACTGGAGGAATACGCCTCTCGAGGCGCCCATGTTGGAGTCTGGCAGCACGGTCTTCGAGGACATTGGCCGAGAAGAACTTGCATAATTCGCAGGCCTGTGGATCATGATCAAGCCCAAGGCAATAAACGCACGTGGAGTGCGGATCGGTCCGAGACATCTTCTGCCCGCATGGGCACCGCCGAAATCCAGGAGTCGACTTACCCATCTCAGCCATGAAGGAAGAAACAGACTGAAGTCTAGAAAATTTAAGAATAAGTTTTGGTTTAACCAATGAGTTTGGATCCAGGCCTAAACTGCAGAGCGCTAAGGAGGGAATCTGAGCTTCCAAGCGGTAAGGAAGATCTGGTGTCATGGGGCGGAGCCAAGAGTTTTACCACCCGGGTGGGTGGGAGGAGCCAGCTTGAAGACCTTCCGGCAAGATTTAAAGTGGCAAGGAACCTGCCATGAAGTGTGGATTGAACAACATAACCATGTCCCTAGAACTGTATGCTTTACACAGCATGAATACCATGGTGCACTTGGTTAAACGTCAATAATTATTAAAAAAATGTGTTCAGTTCATTTTGAAGTATAAAAAGAGTTTGACACAATTATCTGTATTTATTTATGTTAGAAGTTGGTGATTTATGCAAAGTATGTGCTGTGTCTAAGAAAGATTTAGAGATACAGACAAGGTCAGTGTCTAGTTATGGGCATGATGTGAGTTATTTGACACGGATATATTTCTAGTAAATGTCAAAGTTGTTATTCAGTAATGAGAAATTATACCTGTAAGGGATAACCAATGCTTTTCAAATAATGAGAATATGATAGCATAATGAAACATTTAAGCTTATATGCAATTAATAGCAAGTAAAATTTGAAATGATATCAAAATTAATTACAGTGCTTGCTATGTAAGAATATGTCATAATATTTGGGAATACATTTAATTATTGCTGCTGTAATTGTGATTTAGGCTGCCCGGAGGAAGCGACCAGTTATCATGAAATGTTGCCACATCAGCTTGATGCAGCACAATAAAAATGCTAAAACTATGTCTCTGGTGAGTGGATCCATTTGTTCCCTTCCTGGTTTGGTATTGTGATTGCCTAGGAGACATATACATTTCAGAGTCTTTGTTTCCTTTATAGGTGTAGAGAGCTATCACAACTTTTTTTTCTGATGATCCTGCCTGTCCCAGTCCAGGATCATGGCATTATTTATGTTGCTATTAGCAGTTACCCCTGCACTCTTTGCTTTTTCCTCTGGCTGTTCTCTAACCATGCTTTCCGTAAACAAACATACCTGGAACCAGCTGCTATGATCATTGAACACCACAGCTGGGTAGTTGAGGGTAGTCTGTCGCACACAGTATTTGATGAAATCTGCCACAAAAAAAGCACTGTACTACATGTCTGGCTAGTTTTGGGGGGGCCAGAATGGGCATGACTCATGGTCATTAGCACTGCTAATGCATTAGCATGATTAGGGATATAGAATAATGAGTTGCTTAGTTGTAATTTACTCATTGTATTTTTGTGTTAAAACTTCCACATTTATTGGACAACAAGGAAAAATGTTTATGGGGCATGTATTCTACTACCATCCAGGAACTACTTGAAATTGGGGTTAAAGCATTTGGTATGCAATGACATATATTACTGTGCAATCTATAGCATTGCATTACAGCTCTGCTGTGGTCAGCACCTCATTGGCTTTTTCCCTCAGTAGGAAAACTGCAAAGTTCACCTTTTCCAGTTTTAGCTATGCCCAGCAGAACACTAACAAGATGTCTGCTTTCAGTGTTAGAAATGGAAAGGATTCACTGGGAAACCATTGCTCATGCATCTAGTAGCAAACATACCTGACAGGAATCTGAGGACATGTTTCCACTTACTCACTGTTTTCCTAGCAAGCTGCAATAACTAAATGTAAAGGCAAGGTTGGAGGTATTAGGAATTAGTATGGTATTTTGCAGCAGGTTAAACTGAGTTTTCTGCTTCTATTAAGAAGCAGGTGCTGAAAAGCACTTTCCAACAAAACTGTTGCACTCACCTTTTATCCTTTCTTCATCACTCCCCACTGCCACTGATTTCTGCAGAGGATATTGTGCATAACAATGTGAATCTAGTTTGTTTTATTCTGATGGAGAAATGTGTCATGTGTTATTCCAGTCTAAGATGTAGAAGAATATATATGTTGCAGATGATACCTTTAATTAGACAAATTAGTTTTTGAAACTAGCTTTCAAGAGTTTAAAGTTCCCAAAAAAGGGCCACCCTCCTGTAACTTTCTATGTGTTTTTTATCTACTGTGTTCTCATGCAATAGTTACTTGTAATATGGTCTTGAACTGGTACAGTTCTTTGGTGATCAGATAGGAAGCACAGGAACAGTTAAACCAGAGCTCAGATTTCGGTTTACATTGTCACTCTCTGCATACCTATGTAAATTGGAGTCATTTAACTGTACTGCTGTTACTGCCTTTAAGTTAGAGGAGGCAGTCATTCAGAGTTTCACCATTTTCAACAAGTTTTAGTCGTCATCCTACCAAGAATGCATGTGTTGTTTACCCCTAATACTCATGTAAAGCTGTTACTGCCATTTTATGTTAGTGTGCTTGAACGTTTACAGTCACTACATCTAGTGGTCTTAGACGTACACTCTATTCTAAGGTACACTCATGTCTGCAATTCTTATACCTGTAAAGCAGTGCTATTGCTGCCTTGTACTGTGAAGCCCACCAGGATGAACTGCAGTGTCACAGGTTTCCTGCATGACAAAAGCGATTAACTCCCATTGAAATTGCATTGTTTGCTGCAGTAACTCTACTGCAAAATTCTGCTGAGTTAGGTTTCATCCTGGTCGGCTTCAGTGTATGTTAGTATAGTCTGATAGTTAGAGCTAGCCAGTTCACAGGTAATTGCTTTACACCCTGTCTATGGTAGGCAAGCTTGTGCAATTAAAAAACTATTTTTATGATCCAGTCACACTAGGGTAGTCAGAAATTTAGAAAGTCACCAATTGTACTGGACTTGCAAATCACTTTATCTAGGGTAGGCCTCTTTTTGCATTTCTAATACCTGTGTTTCTGTTACTATCTGTTGTATATGTACAACCAGTGAAGTAGGAACTGCTAGTTGCACATATCTTAGCCAGACACCCTATTCTTGGGTAGGCCTTTTGCTCTATTAATCCTCCGTCTGTTGCTACTGCAGTATTGTGCTAATACAACCAGAGATACTACTCACCAGTGCCACTTGCCATTTTGAGTTCATCTTATATTGTCTCTCCCATTGATTGTTGACATTATTGCCCATTTACTACAGAGCCTGCTAATAACTTGCATTATATAACTAGGGTTATTTTTACCTGTTTTTTTCTTTGCTGTATCTGAAGCATGTTGCATAGTGTCGCGGTCTGCAACAACAATATCTCAGGTCCCCACTGTCACAAACACAATCCGTAGGTCAGGCCCTCTGCTCCCACAGTGCCAACCTCAGTGCACAATATTGAGAAGAGGTAACAGACAGGGTAACCCTTCTGTCTGCTTGTGGGTCCGAATCACCTTTAGTCTTAAGTTCTGGGTGGATTCAAACTATGAACCTTATGCTAGCGTATCCAATGTACAGGCTCAGATACTTACTCTCTTCGGGATTTGTGGTACATTCTTTCACCAGGGGCACCATGCAAAGGTTCCAAAATGAACTCTTAAAACTCTATAAAAGACCTTAGGTATATTCTTACCTTTTCCCAGTTTGGTAACACCATCAAGCTCTTCAGAACAGCTGTCAAACTTAACCACATATATATCACATTCAAAAAAAGAACTTGGAAGACACACCCGGGCAGTATCTTTCAAATAAAGATTTTACTAAAATGTGTGTGTCTTTCTAGAGTCCAAAGATGGAATATCCCCAAACAGTTCAGACACGGTATAATTTAAACAGTGTCTCTCCACACTCCTTTCTGTGAGCCATCTAGCTCCTCCTTTTAGAATACAAAAATTACAAACAGGATGTCCTATCAGGCGGTATATTAAATAAGGTGACATTAGCAAAAACTCATTTCCCAAATTATGGGTCTTTTGATCCACCAGTTCCCTTGAAGTATTACAACCTTCCAGCCCCTCACCTAAATGTGAGATAGCTGGCAGGAATCAGCTTAATGATGTCCTGTTTCTGAAGTCATAAAACGTATATTTTAGTTTTCCAGCTTCAGAGCAGCAATAGGTCACAAAAAGGCCATAACATGCAATGTCTGAAGGAAGTTAATTACATTACAGAGATCTCCTTGTTAATTATATATCCTGTTATTTCACTGAAACCTGGGGTGAAGGGGCACCCATGGAGCACAGGCTGTCTTATGTGAGAATCACATACTATATTTTTATATTACAAATAGCATAAAATAATCTTAACCAGCTGGCCAAGCATCACACCCACTGCCCTCCTCATGCACTTTTATTGTTGCCCCTATACCAGTAGTACACTTCAACTCCATCAGCAGTGCCTGACCATTATGTGCTCCCTCCTTCGGGTCTCACATTTCTATGTGACTCCTGTGTTGTGCCTGCAATCTGGCCAGAGACCCAGCAGCTCAAAATAGCTGCTTCTCCTCAGCCCTGTTGAGTTACCCCCGCTCCTTATTCCTACTATCTCACCCCTTATCTCCTCTTGCTTGCCTAGGGAAGAGACAATGTTGACTTCTGGGAGCCTACGGTTTCACCTGGGCCTCATATAATGGTTGCTTTCTGTGTCTCTCAACAATAATTCTTTGACTCTCCTACTACTACTTTTACTAGGTTAAGATATCAAAATCAACTCTGGTCCTACTTATACCCCACTAAATCATACAAATTCCCACTTGGCAAATAGCCAATCGGTTAAGGACTACCCATTTAAATGTCTGTAGTCTTCTGTCCAAAATGCATGAATTAGAAGCATGGACAGCCCACTACAATTCTAATGTTCTATGTATAACGAGACTTGCCTAAAGCCTCCATCCCAGACTCACACTGCCAAAGCAAGGGCTATATCCTATTCAGGCCTGACAGACTTGGGATGAAAAAGGATGTGGGTGCAGCATTTTTTCAAAGAACACTTAACCATCTCTGTTATCTCAACCAGTACCTGTGTTGATTCCTCTCCAGAATGGATTATAGCTGAACTGACCACCAGGGCCCCTAAGAAGCTATGTATGGGGTGTGTATACAATCCTCCCAAGGGGGGTATAAGTGGTCTTGCTTAAATTACAAATGGTATTGGCTGCCTGTCTCCTTCACAGGACCTTATAATGGTTGGTGATTTTAACCACAACTGGCTTAATGATCAACAATTCGAGTATGTTGAGCTGCTCAAGCAACTGAATCTCACCTACATTATATCTTCCCCCACATGGCTCAACCATAAGTCCTCAAATCACTCCCTCCTCAACTGGATCCTAACAAACTGAGAGGACAGGGTCCCATCAGCTGGGTGCTATTCAGTTCCATCAGTGACCACTCTCACATGTTCTGTAATTTCATCTTGTCATAGTCCTTGTTCCTCCCAAACTTATATCCTTCAGGAACGTCTCCAAATGTAACATGGACAAACTATGCTCTGATATTATTGTGGTTAACTGGTCCACTCTCCACTCCCTAACAGATGAAGATTCAGCCCTAGGGTTCCTCACTGCCACCTTGTCATCTATACAAGACAAGCACTTTCCAATTGCTACACGTTGAGTCAGGGAAAGGAATGCAAGATGGCTCACCAAAGAGCTTCTGACCAAAATGAAACAGCAGAACACCTTATGGGTAACTTTCAAATCCTCTCCATCCTCAGCAAACTGGAATAATTACTAGACTCTGGAACCTCATGTAAGCAGGAGTCTAAGCTTTTCAAAACCCCTTCATTAAAAAGCCAGCAGACCCAGAGGCTTGGTGACCTCGTAGGTTCTGGACTTTGTTAACTCCTTACCAAACCTGGCCCCAAGCAGTGCAGCATCAACCTGCTCACAGGCGCTGGACTCCTATCCAAGCCTTGAAAAGTTGCCAGAGCCTTAGACCACAAGTTTTCTAATCTAGATGCTTACTTTGCTAAACTCACACCCAAGGTTGCTTCCCTGTCTCTGTGAATGAGAGAGCTCAGCAACTGGCTGTCCCCTTCCACTTTAAAGTTACTTCCCACAGAAATCCAACATCTCCTCAGGGCCCTCCCAACTCTGGCAGTGGTGGGAGTGACAGTCTCTGCCCTTAGTTCTTAAAATTGTCCACTGACCTTATTACTAAGCCTTGCTATATTATTTAACCTGTCCCTTTCAACATAATCCATCCCCTGCTTTGGAAACTGGCCAGAGAAGTTTCCTATTTCAATCAAGTGACCCAAAACTCATGGATAATTACAGGCCTGTATCCATTCTCTTCCACCTGAGCAAAACTTTAAAAACTGTATTTTTGCAAATGTCTGACCGCATCTCAAAATACAGCTTGTTATCTCCTAACCAACATGGTTTTCGTAAGGGCTTTAGCACTACCACTGCACTGGCTTGCTTTACAGACCACGTCCTAAGGAGAGCAGATGAAGGTAAGCTCACAAAGGCAATCTTCATCAACCTCTCTAAGGCTTTCAAACTAGTAGATCATGATAGCCTTCTTTGCAAATTCATTTCTTATGGCTTCTCAATAGATACCACAGATTGCTATAGTAATTACTTATCTAAAAGATTCCAAGGGGTCTGCATCAGGGGATGGGGGTCGTATTCAGCCCTCTTGAGATGCATAGTGGAGTCCCACAAGGGTATATACAAGGTCCCATTCTTTTCTCCCTGTTTGTTAACCACTTACTTGGAGAAAGTTCAGGCTGCATAAACTTATGTCCATGGATGAACCTTATTATATACAGGAGTGATAAAATCCCACTTTATCTTATCCCTGTCCTTGCCCAAGGATTTCAAATCCATTCACGACTGGTTCACTTCAAACAGACTGCTTGTCAATGCTAAGAAAAACAAGACCATGCTAATTGGGTCCAAGTCTAGGCTTGTTAAATGCTCTGCTGGCAAACCAACTCCCTCAGCATCCTGGCCCCAGATGGATCCCCCCTTGAACATGTCACCACCTTCAAATACTAAGGAGTCACCCTTGACCCCTCCCTTACTTTTGAAGATCATATTGGGCTGGCAGTGAAATGTGTTAACCAACAGTTGGGTGTCTGTTACCACCTGAGGCATCTGTTGACCCCTGATGTGTATCAGGCTATTAGGCAGGGAATGCTCCAAACATGTATAACTCCCACCACTGCACCCCTTATTTAATGCTCCAGTGGCTCACCCCCAGGCCCAATGGGACTTTCTTATGTGGAATCTTATCTATAAAACCTTGCATGCCAGTGTCTATTCCCCCTTAACCAGACTTCTCAACATCAAACACAGCCCACTGAAACTGAGGTCCTCCTTTCAATGCCTGATTGAATATCCCCAGACCGCTACTGATATGGGATAGACAGCCTTCTCCATAGCTGTCCCCCATGCTCTGGAACAGCCTACCAACCTCGCTTCACTCATCAGGCACCACTCATGCATTCAAAGTACAACTGAAAAAATGCCCTTCTATCTGTCTTGGCCTACAAGTGAACTTCCTGATCTTAGCCAGCGTGGACTTCTTTTTGTTGGACTCTCACCCCACTAGACCAGGGGTTCTCAAATGGTGAGGCCAGCCTCCCTTGGGAGGCCCCAACCTGTTCCAGGGGAGGCTCGAACAAGTCTTGAAAAAGTATTATATATCACTTTTGAACTTTATAGATTTTGTGTGAAAGGATAAGGCAAACTGAAAGAGGATAATAGTAGGTGAATTTATGTATTTATTCACAAGTCTGTGACCAGGGAAGGTACTGTACACTGAGCCATGGCTTATATCAGGTGTAACCAGAGAAGGGTAGTGAGAGAATACATTTCAGAATTTAACTGCAAAACACTCAAACAATACAAAATGAATAAAAGTGCAAACAAATTAACAATAAACTAACAATGTAAGGAACAATTGATCAATTAGACTGGCAGCAGAACTGTCCAAATACAAGAGTTAACCATGCAGGTATTAGGAATAAGAGCAGGAGGGAGCAAAATGATCCCAGAGAAGTTGCTTAAGAGCAGGGGAGAGGCAGAGGTCATCAGGAAGGTTATTCCAGTTAGAGGGCAAATGGAAAGCAATCTGATCCATGAAGGTATGGCAGTAAGGGGTAACAATAGTTCGAGAGCCAAAATATTGGAGCAAGTAGGTTGTCCTGTTGGGAGGGGGGTTACAATAAGCTTAACATGAGAGCCAGCTATGCAAAGAGGTTTCAATTTATTCCTGATGTATCTTTGAAAAGTAGGCTATTTTTCTATGGGGAGGCCCAAAAATATTTCAGTATTTTGGGGGAGGCTCAAGATCTTTTCCATGGCTTAGGGGAGGCTCACTATGACAAAGTTTGAGAACTGTTGCACTAGACTAATGAGTGCCATTCTTCCTGCCACTCACTGATTTTATTCCTCAGCTGTTGGTTACGCTGTATCCACCATTTTTGCTCACAAAAGTTTGTTGCACTTACTTATATGTGTTATTACCTGCTTTTACCATTAGTGTCCACAGTTTAAATGATATCTTGCCTGTGTATTGTATTGCTGAACCTAGTGTATTATACTCACTTGCACTGTATGTTGTATTGCTCAAGTATTCTTTCTTTTTCCTTGCATTATATGTGCAATCTATATGGCCCCAGTTGCACCTGAAAATGATCCCTGGGACAAGTGTACTTACCCGGTTACCATATAAATAAATCAAAATTAAAAAAATGAAAGACTGCCTGTCACATTCTCTCCACTTTTTGTCTGTTCTCTCAGTACAGTACACACTATTGATGTAAAAAAAGTTTAGCTGTAAGCCAGATCTACATTAGTTGATAATAGAATTGTTCTTCAGTTACTGACACTTGTCCCTGCTATGTTAAATATGGTGTATACTCAGATGCATTCTATCAGCTGTAAAGTTGGCAAACAAAAAAAGTGCCACAACAATATATTTATGGATAAAGTAGATCGGGGTGGATGCAGGGGAGGGGAATGGGGTAAAACACAGACATTGAATAGCAGAAATTTCAAGCGTACCAATGAGGTGATTAAACTCCACTGTGGAAGGAGAAGGTAATATACTGTATATCAGTCCCTGTTTCTTTCTGCCGTGTTCCCTCACCTCTTGTTAGCAATATGTTACATAGCTGTCACTGTGCAACCATAAGAAAAGAAAACTTCAAAAACAAAACTCTTTTCATAGAACTCCAGTGTCTCTTTAAATCTAAGTGTTAAGAACAGAAAAGCCACAGACTGGGTCTTATAATAAGCAGCTCAAAATAAAGCAAGCTAACTCCAGATTTGCAGTTTCTTTCCCTGTCAGGTACAGTATCTGCCTTTATTAGTCCACACTGAGCTTTAGGGAGCAGCTTGTTAAATAGGAGGAGATTGTGATGTTTGGCCAGCTGGTTATGATTATTGCATGATATTTGTAATATAAAAATTGTCTCACATAAGATAGCCTGTGCTTCCATTGGTCCCCTGCACAAGGTTTCTGTGAAGCTACAGGATATGTAAACTGACCAGGAACCATTTAATTAACTGAATTCCTTTAGAATGGCATTTTATTACTTTTTTAAGATATGCTTAGGCTTTTTGAAGTGCAAACCAAATGTGACTTTATGACTTCAGAAACAAGACGTCATTAGGCTGATTCCTGTTAGCTTTGTAACACATAGGTGTCAGCGTGGGATTGCTAAGTTCAAAGGAAATGTGTAATTAAGGAGTTATATATAGGAAATGTGTTTTTTCTTCTGATGGCACCTTATTTAAAATACCTCCTGATAGGAAATCATTTTTTGTAATTTCATATTCTAAAAGAAAGAGCTAGATGACTCACAGAAGGGGTGTGGAGACACAGAGTGTAAACTGATACCTGTGTCTGAAATGTAGGTCATATCATCTTGGGACTCTAGAGAGACAAAGCTCTCTGATCTAACTTTAAAACGCACTTCCAGAGGTAATACCTTAGATAGCAAAAATCTAAATGTATTGTGGTAGGAGATTTGCTTGTAATTTTCTCTTGTTCTTTTATGTGATTGTGAGCTCTTTGATATATTGTTCTGTGTTTACATTTTTCATATTTTTTTATCATCTTTTAGTAAAGAATCTTTTCTTTGAAAGACTGCCTGGGTGTCTGTCAGTTCTTTTGCATGTGACGTATAGGTGATTAAGTCTGACAAAACTGTCCAACAGCTTGATGGTGTTACTAAGCTTGGAAAAAGGTAAGAATATACCTAAGGTCTCTTCTAGAGTTAAAAGTGTTCATTTTGGATGCCTGGTTGGGTGCCCCTGGTGAAAGATTCTACCGCAATCCCCAAAGAGGGTACGCATCTGAGCCTGTTCATTTGGGTATGTTAGCATAAGGTTCATAGTTTGAATCCTCTCAGAACTTGAGACTAAAGGTGATTCGGACCCAAAAGCAGACAAGAGGGTTAGCCTGTCTGTTACCTCTTCACACTATTGCGCTCTGAAGTTGGCACTGTGGGAGTAGAGGGCCTGACCTGCTGAGTGCGTTTGTGACAGACAGCTCAGGTGTGGACCAGCTCATTCAATTTCCAGCTGTTTCATAGAATCTGCAAGGGTTCAACCTTCCCACACAATGGGAATTTGCTAATTTAAGTCCCTCCTGCAACCTCTGTTTCAACTCTGCCAAGTGAAATACTTATGGTACCTTGTGGGATTGATATTGCTATGACAGATGTACACCCCATCACAGAGGGAAGGATTGTTTGAGCTAAATGAGCCCTCTCTGCTGCACATTTTGACAACAATAGCTGACAACATAGCCATAACAGATTCCTGTGCATTTTGAAAAATAGAATCATAGAAATATTTTTTCTTCTCCATTTACTGCCTAGTAACATTTTGCTAAGTAATACCAGGAAGTAAAGGGTTAGTAAACTTTTACATTTTAATAGCTAGCAAACTTAAAATCATAATGATCTGCTTAATGTCAAATCATTCCAAATTATGTTGCCCATAGAAATCTCATCAGCTAATCATAAAATGAAAAGTGAATGATTATTTAAATGGTAGTGACTTCGTATGAGGGAACTTAGTGTATTCATTTACAAATGATGACACTAGTATGTGTGCTCCACACAAGCTAAAAAGGAACACATCTGGGCTACCACAAACTCCAGAATTGAGATGTTTATGCTGAAACATAGAAACACAGAACTTGACAGCAGATAAGGACCGCAAGGCCCATCCAGTCTGCCCCTTTTTTCTACCTTATGAATGTGCCATAGGCCTTTACTCTGTCAATGGCCTATCTATTCATACTCATCTGTATTGCTCCCTTATGCCTATCCCATACCTGGTTGAAGCCCTACACTGTATTCATACCCACCACTTCATGAAGTAGGCCATTCCATACATCCACTATCCTTTCTGCGAAAAAGAACTTCTTCACATTACCCCTTAATTCGCCTCCCTCTAATCTCATGTTGTGTCCTCTTGTCCTGCTATTTTTCTTATATTGAAACATGTTAGACTCTTTCACCTTAATTCCCTTAAGATGTTTGAATGTTTCAATCATATCACCTCTCTCCCTCCTTTGCTCTATGGTATACATGTTGAGCTCCCTTAATCTATCCTCATATGTTTTCTGATGCAGTCCCTGAACCATTTTGGTTGCCCTTCTCTGGACTGCCTCCATTTTGTTAATGTCCTTGTGCAGATGCAGCCTCCAGTACTGCAAGCAGTACTCCAGATGGGGCCTAACCAGTGTCTTGTAAAAAGGGATTATTACTTTCCTCTTATGACTTGTGATATCTCTACTAATATACCCCAACATCCCTTTAGCCTTATTACTGCTTTAGTGGTCTGCTTGGATGATTTCAGGTCACCTGTGATGATGATGCTCAAGTCTCTTTCTTCCCAGATGTTGCACTACCCTTTTCTTAAGGAATGCCTCCATAATCTTGCCCACTACTGAGGTAAGACCGACTGGTCTGTAGTTCCCTGCCTCCTCCCTGCTACCACTCTTGTGGAGCGGGATCACATGAGCCCTCCTCCAGTCTTCTGGGACCTCTCCAGTGCTCAGAGACTAGCTAAACAATTCTGCTAATGGCTCTGCCAGTTCCACCCTTAGCTCCTTGGGATGTATGCCACCAGGTTCCATTGCCTTGTCCACCCTGAGCTTAGTTAGTTCTTGTAGGACCCTTTCTTTTGTGAAGGGACTTGGAGATTGGGCCCGGATTACCTGAAAGAGCTGCTGGTGCCTTACTGACCAACACGACCACTCCGCTCAACCAATGAGGGGTTGCTAGAGATCCCGAGGGTCATTTTAAAATCTTCTGGCGCCCGAGCTTTTATGTTCGCGGCGCCAACCCTCTGGAATTCTCTACCACGCTGGATTCAAGAGTGCATGACGGTGGAGGATTTTAAAAAGGGCCTAAAGTCTTTTTTATGGAACAAGGCATTTTTAGATAATGTTGATGCCTATTAATTGCCCTGCTGTTAATTCATTTATATGATGTTTTGTATGGTTTTAGTATGTTTTTATCCTGTATTTTATTGTAATGCGCCTTGGTTTTAAGAAAGGCGTAGATAAATAAAGTTTATTATTATTATTTATTATTGTGCACACCTCCCTCCTCCCTGTGTACTTGGTGCTGAGCTGTGGGCCCTATCCTACCTTCTCCTCAGTAAATATTGAGCAGAAGTATCTATTTAGGATAGATGCATTTCCTTGGACCTCCTCCACACACTCCCCCTTATCCCCTTTGACCTTAGCAATACCCCCTCTGGACTTTCTCCTTTAACTAATGCATCTATAGAAAGTCTTGTCCCCTTCTTTTACTGTTCATGCTAGTGTTTCCTCATTTTGGGCATGTGCCTGCCTTACTGCCTTCCCTGCTTCCCTTAGGGAAGTTTTGTATGCCTCCCTATCTTCATCCAGCTGCGTTCCCTTATATTTCCTGAAGGCTAACCTTTAGGCTCTGATCTTTTTTGTTACTGTTTTTGAGAACCAAAGTGGTTTCCTCCTTCTTTTGCTCTTGTTTTTCTCCCTAACACAATGGGTTGTTGCTTCAAGTATTGCATCCTTAATGCTTGCCCACTTTCACACCTACACAACAGACTGTGTCCTGTTGTGCAGGCATGAACATGTGTGTTCCTGTTCTGTTTCAATATTTTTACTGTTGCCTGTTATAACTGCCTTAAATAAAAGTAGTATTCAGGAGCAAGCTAGAACACAAGTCTATAAAATGCCATCTTAACAGGATAAGCACCCATTATACAATCTTGAGACTATGTATTTTACTTAATGGGTACTAGGTGATACTGATCACCTAACTATTTCCCAAATGTTGCTGATTTTCCCTGGAGTATGAACACCCCACTGCCTTGAGTGACAGAGAAGAATGCTGTCTCCCTTTAGTACTAATCCAAAGGATGTCTCTTGAAATCACTGGTGCAGGAATGCATTTATATACAAAATAAAAAATATTTTACTGAGACTAGACCAAAAAAAAAATTCTATAAAGTTGTGCTGCCCTATTTTGTCAACCTTGTTTTGCTCCTTCCATATATAGTGTACTCTATACTTCCTCATTCCCAAAAGGCAGCCTGTCAGTCAGCAAATGGACAGTTCTTGTCTTATTGCACTATGTTCAACAAGCCAGACACACAGTTCTCATAAGAAATGAAAGCCAGTGCTGGCTTAGAAAGATACATACGTGAAAAAAAATTAAATACGTATTATTTGCCACACACAGATATTTAATAGTCTATCTTAGCCTTTGCTCTAAAGAGTTGTTAAAATCTGTTATTAAAAACGAATCCTATTGCTAAAGAAAGTACTGTTTTAAACTGAAACTGAAAAATAATTATCAGTGAAGGATGGTCCATTTATAGTATTATTTAATAATAATTTTTCTGAATATAGGATTATAACTAATGCAGAAGCTTCCCATTCCCAATTAGTATGCTATTTATGTATATTAGGTGGCAAAAAGTAACTTACAGTGCCTCTTGCAGTCATAAGTTTTCATTTGCAAAGATTTTAAAGATTATTGATATATTCAGTGTGTGTGTCAGTTGCAGTGAGATCTGAGAAGCAGCATGGTAAGCAGAATGTTCTACCAGCTGAGACATTTTCAGTGTAGCTTATCACCCTCTGACACATAAGCATCCTCAAACATACACAAATCTGCATACACATAATAAATTGTGCAAGGTATGAGGCTTTTGATTGTATGTGTATTTATAGAAACCACACAAACTGAAAATTATCTGCCTTTTTATAGCATTTATGAAAACATTTCTCACCTTAGTAACTGTGTTTCTTCTAATGGAGTATTGCTGTATTCTGACAATTTGCAGTTAGCTCCAGCTCTTGAACTGCCCCGGAGAGTGAAGGGTTAAATTCTATGGCAGGCATAGAATGTTGGGCTTGAGCTCAGTTGAAAACTCTGTCTGTGTCCTTTTAAAACCAAACTGTTAGATTCTTACAAGCTGAAACTCACTGACTGAAAAATGTAGAAGTTGTAAAAACTCCTATTAGCCAACTGGCAACAAAGACTTTGGATTCCCCAAAAGACTCAAGTCAGGAAACCCAAAGAACCAAAACCAGGTAATAAGAACTAAAAACTCTTAATTAAACAAATACAAAGCACCCAGCACAACAGGAGTGGGGTAAAGACACCCCTGGGGTGCAACATTGCACCTGCCCACCCACTTCCCAAAAACAGGTTCTGAGAGGGGAGGCAGGGAGGGAAGTCAGAATACAGCAAGACTCCATTAGAAGAAACATAATTACTAAGGTGAGTAATTATTTCTTCAAACAACATGAAGTCTTGCTGTATTCTGACAATTTGCAGACTACTAAGCAGTACCTCCAAGGAGGAGGGACAGAACCTAATTTGGGAATAGGCTCTGAAGTACTGCTGTGCCAAACCTAGCATCACTCCTAGCCTGGATAACCAGACAGCAATGCTTGGTGAAGGTATGAACTGTTTTCCAGGTGGCTGCTTGACAGATTTCGAACAAGGGGATATCCCTAGCTGCAACCAGAGATGCAGCTATACCTCTAGTGGAATGAACCCTGAGGGTGCAGTTTTTCCCAGTTTTTCATAGCAGAACTGAATACAGGACACAATCCACCTGGCAATGGTTCTCTTGGTGGCAGGTTTTCCCTTACCTACTTCCCCATAAGTGAGGAACAACTGGAGGGAGTCAAACATGTGCTCCTTTGTATGTTCTATGTAGTAACTAAGGGCCCTTTTAACATCTAAAGTGTGTAGCATTCCATTCCCCTGAGGAGGTTTGATCAGTGAAGAACACAGGAAGAGACAGATTGGTTTACATGGAAATCAAAAACTACTTTAGGTAGGAACCTTCTATTGGTTCTAAGGACCACCTTATCTCTATGGAAAGAGATGAAGTCAGGCTCCACTGACAGGGTTTACAATTCACTGATACATCTGGCAGAAGTAACAGCAACCAAAAACACAGTTTTCCAAGTCAAGTACTTGAGCTCTGCTGAGGACATAGGCTCAAAAGGGGAGTTGTATCAGCTGAGCAATACAAATATTCAAATCCCAGGCAGGAGCAGGATCCCTATAAGGGGGATTAGTATGAAGCAATCCTTTGAAAAATTTACAGAATACAGGGTGAGATGACAGACAGGAAGATTTCCCCACTGACAGGAAAGCAGAAATAGTTGACAAATGAACTTTGAGAGTAGCTGGTTTGAGGCCAAGGCCATTAAGGTAAACCATGTAATCTAGAACTGTAGACAAGTCAGCAGCATCTGGGGAAATGTGCTTCTTGGAACACCAAATACTGAACCTTTTCCATTTGGAGTTGTAGGTTTTTCTTGTGGCAGGCTTTCGAGAAGCCTTGAGGATCTCCAGAACCTCTTGGGACAGATGTAAATCTGCATACTCTAAGTCTTCAAGAGTCATGCCTTGAGATTGAGTGACTGGAGATTGGGGTACCAAATCCTCCCCTGAGAGGAGGTTAGAAGATTGTAATTCCTGGGAAGAGACAGGGAAGACAACAACAGGGGGTACCAAGGCTGCCTGGCCCAGTCTGGAGCAATCAGAATCACTTTGCATGGTTGTGACCTTAACTTGACTAGAACCTTGAACAATAGAGGAAAAGGAGGGAAGGCATAAAGAAACTTCCCTTCCCAGTTCAAAATCAGAGCATCCACAGGGACTGAACCCAAGACTGGGGGTCTGCAACAAAACAGAGAAAGTTGGTGATTGGGGGCTGCAAAGAGATCTATCTCCGGAGTGCCCCACCTTGAGAAGATCACCTTCAATACCAAAGGATCCAGGGCCCACTCATGATGGCCCTGGGAAATCCTGCTCAATGCATGCATTATCACATTGTCCTTCCCTAGGAGGTGGACCGCTACTAGAGAGGTCTGCAGAGAATAAGCCACGGACCATACTTTCATAGCCTCCGTGCACAAGGCTGTGGACTGAGTGCCTCCCTGATTGTTGATATACCACATAGTGGTAGTGTTGTCCATCCTGACCTGAACCACCTTGTTCTGTATTGACTGAGAGAAAGCTTGTAGGGCAAGAAGTACTGCCCTGAGCTCCAGAAGGTTGATATGAAGAAGGGATTCCTGAGGGGACCACAGTCCCTCGGCCGTGAGAGCCCCCAGAGGGGCTCCCCACCCCAAAAGGGAAGCACCTGTGGCAAGAACCACAGAGTGAGTCTGAGAGACAAATGGAACACCTTGCCACAGATTGTCCAAGTCCTGCCACCACTGAAGGGCCTGAATTAAGGTCTGAGTAACAGGAACTAGCTTGGTAACTGGATCTTTCCTTAGGGTCGAAAAGGTTTTCAGATGGAACTGAATGTCCCTCATCTGAAACCTGGCCCCTTGGACCACTGCTGTGGAAGCTGCCATGTGGCCCAGAAGCTGTAGAAAATGCCTTGCTGGTTGAGAAACCAGAGGGAGAAAAGAAGAGGCCCAGCTGAGAGATGGCTTTTGCCCTTTCCAAAGGAAGGAAGGCTCTTGCCTTGAGGGTGTCCAGCTCTGCTCCTATAAAAGTGAGGAGCTGTACTGGTTCGAGAACTGACTTGGGAAGATTGAGAAGGAATCCCAAGGAAGTGAGAACTTTCTGGGTAACCTGCATATCTGATTTGACTTGGTCTGAAGACTGGCCACAGGAAGCCAATCGTCCAGATATGGAAAAATAGAGATCCTCTTCCTTCTTAGAAAGGCCACCACTACTGCTAGGCACTTTGTAAACACCCTTGGAGCTGAGGTTAGACCGAAGGACATTGCTCTGAACTGATAATGGCCTGAGGGCAATTCGAACCTGAGGTACTTTCTGTGGGAGCACCTGATGGGAATGTGAAAATAGGCATCCTTGAGGTCCAGGGAGGCTAGCCAGTCTCCTCATCTCAGAGAGGGAAGAATTGTTCCCAGAGTCACCATTCTAAATTTTGGCTTTACTAGGTGCTTGTTTAGGTATCTTAGATCTAGGATGGGTCTCCACTCCCCTGTCTTTTTCGGGGTAAGGAAGTACCTGGAGTACAGACCTTTGCCCCTGTATGGAGTAGGAACTCTCTCTGTGGCCTTTGAAGCCAGTAGAGACAAAACCTCTTCCTCTAGACTAAGGGTTTCTGAAGTATTTGCAGGTGGAAAAGATCTGGGTCTCAGTTTCAGAAAACTTTTGAAACTGAGAACCAGCCCCTGGTTTACAACCTCCAGGACCCACTTGTCTGAGGTAACAGACATCCAGTCCTGGACAAAGTAAGCCAGCCTGCCTCCTACTGGAATGGGGACGTCAACCCGGGCTGACACATCAGGGTGTCTACTTGGCAGGAGCCTTAGGCTGAGGGGTGGATGCAGCCCTGCTCATCCCCCTTCTGCCTCTCCCTCTGAAGAACCCCCTCTGAGAAAAGGAAGAGGAGGCCTGCGCCTGGTAGAAAGGCCTGTGAAAAGGCCTGCCCCTGCCCCTAGCTTGCTGTCTTTGAGGAGCTGCCTGCCTCTCCTTGGCCTGGGCACTCCTATACGTGGTCCTGTACTCATCCATTTTCTTCATGTAATTCTCTGTCTGCTCCCCAAACAGAGAATTACCCACTACAGGGAAATCCATGGCCTTAGCCTGGGTGTCCTGCGAAAAGCTAGTACATCTGAGCCAGGCCATTCTCCGAAGAGTCACAGATGTAGCCATGACTCTTGATGACACATCATTGGAGTCCACAGCAGCATGAAATTGCACCTTTGATTCCTCAATCCCATCAGCAGCCACCCCCTCCAGCTCCTTGGCTAGCTGGGGGGAGGCCTGTTTAGCCAGTGCCAGTACAGTGTCCCACCTGGATATCTGTTACCTGGCTGTACAGGCCATATAATTAGCCTGTCTGAGTCCCAAAGATGATGCCAAGTACTGTTTCTTTGCCATGGCATCTATCTTCCTGGAATCTTTGTCTGGGGGGGGGTGTGAAGCCAATGGGATGTTTGCCTTGTCAAAGGCAGCAGCCTGCACTACCCCAACATGGCTGCATTGTTGGTAAAGAAATTCCATATCTGAGCCTGACAAGGTGTACCTCATGTCCATTCTGTTGTCAACAGGAGGTACAGAGTTGGGAGACCTAAGAATTTTTTGTGTCTGTTTCCCAAATGACCTATGAAGGGGAATAGACAGTCTCTTAGACTCTGGGTTGTCCATCATCTCTATGAAGTCAGGCTCCATTTGATCCTCTACAGCCTCCTCAATAGGAAGCTGGGACTGAGCCACTTTTCTGTAGAACAGAAAGTGGGAGGGGACCAGAAAGCCTAGAGGGAAACACCAGAAGGTCTGTCTGGGGAGATGTCCGGTTCCACAGGCACATCCAGACTTCCACCATCGTAATCATCCTCTTCAAAATCCCCCTCCTCATCAAACTCTGGTTCATAAAAATCTTCAGGGGAATAATCCTGAACCGGGGGAACCGACCGAACTGAACCTCTGCCAGAAGGCATCGGATCGGTCAGAACCGGACGAAGCAATTCCACAATCTGAATCGCTGTGGCTATTTCTTCGGCAGTCGGAACATGCAGCTCTGGATCCGAACCGGATGATTTATCCTTTTGTTTTCTTTTTGTACGAACTGATCCCTCAGGATCGGCTCTCCTGTTGCCCGAAGAAGTATCGCCCTGGTCAGAGGGCACTCCTTCTGGTTCAGTAGGAACCGAACCGGGCTGGCTTTCCGGGTCAGCGGATTTCTTGGCTTCCTTATCCCTAAGTCTACCTAACCTTTTCTCCAGGGTAGACTTAGGGAAATTCTTACAAATTTGGCAGTCTGAATTGAGGTGGTCAAACCCCAGACAGTAAACACAGGTGGTGTGGGGATCGGCCTTAGTAAAGACCTCCCCACACACACTGCAGTATTGAAACCCAGTGGGCCCGTTTCTTTTCTTGGGTTTCTCAGACATGGTGAACCTAACCAACTTACCCTTTATATGGCAACCGCCAGGCAAGACTCCCCTATCAGTTTCACACCATGTCACGGGTGATGGAAAAACGCTATAATTACGTTTTTTTTTAAAACCGATCTGGACCGGTAACCACACACTAACTTTTTCTTTTTCAAGATCTTACTACAAGATCAGTTCAGCTGAACCTATCAGAAAAATTTCACAATTTCCACACAACAGCTACTAATCTAAGTACTTACGGTACCACAGACAGAGTCTCGAACTGAAAAACGGAACGAAAATCGGACTAAAACTGAAACTTTAACCGTGATAGAACCGAGAAGAAGGAGAAATCTCCGGAGCGACTGTTCAGTGAGGCTGAGTAAAGAATCTGATGGTTTGGTTTCAAAAGGACACAGACAGAGTTTTCAACCGAGCTTGAGCCCAGCGTTCTATGCCTGGCATAGAATTTAACCCTTCACTCTCCAGGGCACTTCAAGAGCTGGAGCTAACTGCAAACTGTCAGGATACAGCAAGACTTCATGTTGTTTGAAGCATACTGTGCTGCATTGGTCTTCTTTCTTATCAGCATTTAAGTTATGTCACTTCTTTCCACTCCCTGTACCAATAAAGAGTTCAGATGTATCTGCTTTTAACAAATTCACATGTATCTGCATCTATGGTCCCAATGAGTTGAAGCAGGCACCTGCAGCTGGTGCAGAATGCTGCTTTGTCTCCTCACTCCAGAACTCTGCATCTTATTCTTGTGCATTTTATTAGGGAAAAAGTTGAGACATTTCCTAATTACTTTACCACCACCACCACACACACACACACACACACACACACACACACACACACACACAAATGGATATGCATGCTAGTGGGGCCTTGTGCTGGGTGAGAGGCTTTTGAATATACAGTATCTGTGTGTATGTACACCATGGAAAGGAAGAGGGATGGGGAGACATGACAGAGACTTATAAGTACCTCATGGAGCTGAATAAGCTACAACACAGGAGTATTTTCAGAAGAAAATGTGCTCAGAAACTAGGGGGCTTGCAGTGATGCTGAAAAGGAGAATTTAGGAGGGATGTGAGGAAGTCCTTCCTCACTGAAAGAATGCAGGATGCCTAGAATAGTCTTCCAGCAGAGGTGGTGGGGACCAAAACTGTGGTGGGCTTCAAGCAAGCATGGGATAGGCACCAAGGGATCTTAGCAGGAAAGCAGGGACAGAGGGACAGAGCTGATTATCAGGTAGGGTCTGTGGTGATGGTATAGGCAGGGACAAATGGCAGACTAGTTAGACCAGGTGGTCCTTATCTGCCAACAAATTCCATGTTTCTATGTTTGTAGAAGCCACACAGATTGGAAAGTATCCACCTTCTTGTCTCATTTATGTATCCTACACATTGTTCTTCTAGCTTCTTATTTCAGATAGTTTACATCTTTTTTGAACACTACAGGCATCATAAGTGTTTTGTGTCTTGCTCTATGTGCCCAATGAGCTAAAGGAATAAAGCTACCCATTAGGCAAAGGATTCAGCTTGTGTTAGAAAGGGCTTGCATCTGGGAGTACGTATTTCTTGATAAGAGTCCAATCTTTGAATCCCATGCCTTTGCTATGTATCTGTTGATGAAAGTCCAATCTTTGAATCCCAGGCCTTGGCTTTTATTAGTCATTGCTGTTTACAAAAATCAGATTGCATCCTATTCTTAAATATTAAGCTTGTGCAGGCTTTTGTTGTTCTCATGATGAGGTGCCTTTGTAAATGAATCCTTGACTCAAAGGTCTGTAAAACCGATACTCTAACAAATAAAAAAAAAAACAGTAGTGACCTCTACAAGGGCCTGCCCTATGGCCATATTTGACCATTGTAGTTCTCAATAAAAAGCTGTGCCTGACACTTACCTGTCTGCATATTTGATAAAGCCCTCTGTATTCATCACAACTAAGCTCCCCCTTTGTCAGCTTGTTTTATTATTATGTTATGGTTGTTTTTTCAGAGTTTGTATTGCCCTGCTCAACAGTGGTGGGATATTATACAACAGATTCTGTTGTTTGCCTAGGATCTGGGAATTTACTCCTTAACAAACAGTCAATGTATGCATCTAATCTGGGGTTGCCTCCACTCAGTCCATTTTAATCCAGTGCACAAAGTGCACAAATTGATGATTTGAAGAGGAAATAAAGCAACCACTGCAAACCAGGATGACCCTTTACAAGTAAGCAATATTAAACCAGATTATCAGCACAGCAGTAGGATAACACTTTCCCAAACCAGACTACTCTCTCTCTTTTGGACCTGTCTGTCCTAAAAGTGAGATGCAACTTCAAAAACACACAGGAGAGAAGAACATAAGAAATGAAGTATATCAACTAAGACTTTAAAGTGGACAGGAGCCCACAGGAACTCAGTTCCACTACCCTTTACAAAATTGTATTATGTCTGCGCCTCTGACATCTTTCTCCATTGATATAGAAGGGGTCAGACACTTACAAATGATTGTTCTTCCACATAAAAAAATCTAGTTGTGAGTTCCTCACCTAAACATTTCCAATTTAACCACTGATATCAATTTAATTCTAAACACAATGGGCTTAATCAGGACATTGGATTTGTGACAAACTATGGAAAACTTTACCACCTGCATTACTAAATGGTTCTTTATACAGTTACACTGATTGCTTATGCACTCATCTAATTTCCAGTATATATTCTTTCTGTTCCACCTCCCTTTACTGTATGTATTTCAGTTTATTGTCATCCCCTCTTTCTGAATTCCTGTCATAAAACCTTTCACATTCTCTTTCATTAACACTTCAATGCACCTGTTCTGCCTCTCTCATATGAATAGTTTAGCATTGCCTTCAAAGGCGTTCATTGAATACAGAAGACATCTTTCCTCCCTACTGTCTTCCCTATTAACACATTTATGTATACACGTATGTATGTATGTATGTATGTATTGATTGATCAATTGATAGGATTTTGATAACCAGGCAGGCTCACTGAAACAGAATGTCTCTTTTTTAAGAAGCAACATGGAATTACAGACAATAAGTATACAATAACAGAAACAGAACAATGAATGATGAAGGGACTTGTGTGGCTCTAAAAGCTTGTGCGCTATGCCATCTTTGTATGAGACATAAGTTGGTCCAGTAAAAGGTATCAAACTAACCAGCATCTCCTGACAGTTACTCTAGTGGCATAATTCATATAATTCACATACAACAAAATTACTATACTGTTCAATACCATAGGTAAAGCTGATTAACATAGCAACATAGCAATGTAAGGTCAGAAGGGACACTAATTCCATCATACCTGAGCCCCCCTACACACACACACACACACACACACTTTACAAACATAAGCATGGTTATAGATACATATGCTTGCAGCAATTACTTGAACATAGTGTGGATCTCCATGCATTGGATGTACAGTTACAGTACATTTTAAAGTTATATTTCCAAAATTAAAAGTGAAATAGTTATCATAAGTTAGCTATGTTGATGAATGAGATCTTTTGGTGAAGTATATTGTAAAAAAACTTTAGAATTTAAGTCTAAAGTTCATGATAACCAAATGGAACACAAATAAATATTTACATACATGCATATGAACATATGAATGATAGGATGGAAGGAGGCTTGTTGTCTGTCAAGATTGTGCTTCTTTCTCAGAGGTAGTATCTGTATTTAGTTGTCCCATAAGAGAGGTGAACTTGTTTTTATAGTACTAGGAATTTCAAACCAACTCATGACTTATGGTGAACTCAAACTCCTAACATATTTTCATTTTCTGAATTCACAAAGGATGCCTGCACCTCTGAAATTCTATTTTCAAGTGCAGCACCTTCTCAAAAAAAAAACCACACAACCTGAATTTACAACACTCACTGATTTTACTTTCTGTGGTAGATTTTGCTGTCAGATTATCTGACCTACAAATACATGGACGTTATGGGATAATGTTGTTGCAAGTCTAGTTTAAAAAAATGCATATTAAAGTACGATTTTCCATGAACACAAACAAGGAAGAGCATCACTCTTATAAGCGTTGCTGACAGTTTGTGAAACCTACACTTTGTGGGAATGCTAAAGGGAAGATCCTTTCAGTTGCCTATTCATAACCTAAGAGATTAAGGAAACAGGTTTTGACAGCCTGTCTGTGCCCCTCACTCTTTCCCCATGCACAGCCATACAATATAGTATGTGAATTTTTTTTTCTCTTTATGAGCTCTAAGCCTTTAGGCCTGCTCCTCTGACAGAAGCACCCAAGACCAAATGTTTACTTTGTGAGAGCTGATGAGACAGAGAACAAAGGCATCAGGCACACATAAAAGGAAATGTCTTTCAGGTATTTCCCAGAATGCTTTCCATGACAAGACTGAACAGTTTTTTGTTTTTTTGTTAAACTACTACACAATATTTTCAGTTCACTGCACCTCCGGGGTGATAAATCGGTGCATTATATGAGTCTAGACTATAATTTGATGATGAAAGTTTAAAAAAAGTAATGTTGTGGTAAAGCATGATATAAAGCCATTGAATCTATGTGTAGCCTAAGGCCTGGAACTGTCAACTAACAGGCTTCAAACATGAACCACCTAGTTTAGTCAGCTTTTATCCATGTTGTCATTTGTCATCAATTCTTGCTGTACAGTTTCACATTCAATCACTATCTTAAATTTATAATACATGCTTTACAGTTTTTCTAAGTGTTTTAGTGGAGCATTAACAGTACATTGCTTTTCAGATGAAGCCCAATGCCATATAAGGCTGACGAAAAAATTACATTGACATGCAAATTATCACAACACCAGAGAAACAAAAGATACATCTTAAATATTTTTTTTCATATTGGTGTTATTGTTACAAAACTGTACTTGGGCACTTTTTACGAATGAACACTGAGTATAACCGTAGACCTAATTTGCATGCCACAAAGCGTTTGTTTTTAAAAACACATAAATATGCGATCAAAACCACCTTTAAGCAAAGAGCAATAGCAAAAAAAACTGACATACATCTGACCTAAATTTCTAATTGTTTTCAAGAAAGTGCAAGGTGCAAAGTTACTTTTGCTTTTCATGTTTTTAGAGCAACTAGACAAACTGACCAGAAATGTGCCACTGTATATTTGATGCAAAATCCAGTACATCTATTATGGCATAAGCTACTAAATTATGTGCACATTTCTCTTCATGCACAGTATGTGGTTTATTTGGCTATATTCAGGAATGAATACCACTGGTATTTCCAATGGTATTCATCCTACTGCTTGTGGCTAAACCTCACTGGATGCAGGAGAGGGGTGCCCCATAATAGTCCAGGACTGAGCCTTGCCTACCATAATTATGACTTCAGTAGCAGCAAGGGCACTGTCCTAGGCCATGGGGTTCATTTGCATGTACTTCACATAAGAGCACAGCATACAGGATAGGGATAGCTGGCAGACATATGTAAGAAAGAAAGACTTCCTTCTTAGATGTCCACCCTCCCCAGAACTGCAGGGATATCACCCACAAACCTCTGCAGAACCATGCCAGTGTACCCAGACATAGCAATGCTTGTAGTAAATGACCAATATCCACAGGCATCAGGCACGTATCAGGAATACATGTACCTGTGCACTAAGGGCCTGCCAGCCAGACCACTACAATGGGGGCTTATTGGATGGCTCAAAACCCAGTACCTGGTATCTGCTGCTGTTGCCATCCACCATCACTGAGGTACACACACTGTTGAGGATAGGCTTATGAACATACATGAGCTGCTCACCCACCCAGTGCACAACCTACTTACTTTTGCAAGCTATTGTTGGGGTCCTGAATCCTGCCTACCACATTAGGTGTGGAGGGCTAAAATATGCAATGCAGATGTTCTTGCATCAAGTCCACTGTCTCTGTGTGCTGGAGACCAATATGTTTTTTTTTTTTCTTAAAGCTTGTTTCCCCCCAGACACTGTCTGGGTGGGCCATCAACCCTGTCCCTGCCTCCCTCTACTGGCACTCACCTCTATGGAGCCTCCAGAGTAGTCCTCTGCGGACTGCCCTCCACAGTGTGGCCAGGGGGAAGGCCAACCCAGCACTTGAGCATGACAAATCCAGATTACCAGAGGTGGGGTGGCAATGTGGGCCAAGGGAAGGCAGGGCAGGGCTTCATTAGCTTACAGAGTCCCCCTTTTCCATTTTTCTGTTTGCCTCACCCCCTTGCTGTTTACAGGCAATGGTTCATACCATGTGGAGGCACACACATACACCATACCAAACCTGCAGCAGCCTCCACTTATGTGCCACCCCAGCCTGCACTGCCACCAAGCCTCCATCTGGTTGCAGTTGACAGTGGGGCAGACAGAGCCTCTTCTCCACCAGAGAATGAGAGCAGTCAATTGGTCGCTCAGTCCTCTCCTCCCCAGCTGACCACCAGTAACCCAAGTCCATTCCTGAACTTGGGTCACTAGCATGCTGAGCGGTAGTGCTACTGCAGAAGAACTGGGCTGACTATGTTTTGAATTTCTGAATTATGACACAAAGTAGAAATAATAAATTGGGAAACCTCAATCTATTCTCTTTAGAAATCAAAAACATGCTAAAAGTGTCCTATAGCATATGACTAGGGTATACTGTATATGAAATTCAGGTCCTCTCAGATGTTGTCCTACTACTGTTGTGATATGGTCCAGATATTATATAGTTGGGATGCATGTGCACTAAGCTGAGTGACTTGAGGTGGCCATTCATCTGCAAAGCTGAAGAATAAGGACACATACTCGCATTGCACACGTCCTTCAGCCTGAACTGAGGTGCAGTTCCTATGCCTCAATATGTACATTCTTATTCCTTTTGTAAAATCAGACCCTTCAAAATATGGTAATTGATAATAGTAAGGATCATAGCTGAGCTGACTTTATGAAGTATAAAGAGTGGGACCATATAGAACTCCCAAAATGAAGTAGCCCACAAAAGACTGAGCTGTCCAGCAGACTACTAATTTTTGGTTTTCTAAAGAATACACAAGTGCTGACCCTTATAAAAAAGGACTCATTCTGGATAAATTATTTGTTTTTACAAAAAAAATGTGACTTACATGCCCTGTCTGCAAATAATGAACTACATTTCCATTCCTTATTCTTCAGTCAGAGAGCTGTGAATCAAATTTATCAGGTAAAATGTGACACAAAACTGTGGCTTTGCACACTTGAAGACTATGGTAATTAAAGCAATAATGGGGTGTGGGAAAGGACAAGAACACCCTTGCTATGCTAAAGAAATACATCCCAAGACCTCCTGTCATCCAAAAATCTTTCTGCCCCAGTACTTACATCCTGTTTCCCATCTCATCTGCTAAAACTCCTTCCAATATGAATATTCCCAGTCCCCCGTCCATTTGTTGATCAATGCCTGCACCAGTATGTACATCCCCAATTCCCATCTCCTAACTCCTTCCTAGACTACTGTATATACACATTCATAATCACTCTCCAGTTTGCTGACTCCCTACTTGCAGCAGTATACACATGCCAAATCCTCTTCCTATCAACTAAGTCCTCCCTGCACCAGTATGACCATCCACAATTCCCCCCCCCCACCTGTTGATAACTTTACTACCCAAAGAATATTTCCAATTCCCATCCCATGTGCTGAGACTTATCCTGCACCGGTGTATGCCCCAGCAGCACCAATTAAAATAAACACAGCTGAGATGGAATCACTGTCTCAACCATCTCTGTCTTTGTCTCAGTAGCACTCCCCACGTGCAAACAAATGAGCACAAAATATCTCCCTCCATCATATGGCAACTAACGCAATCTGGATGGAATACCAGTATTGGATAACAGTGTATCATAGAACTTTGCCAGTCACCTGCTCCAAGACTGTTGCTTTCATCCAGTCATGTGATCACCTATGACACGATGAGTAGCTTGGCACCATGGCAGGATCAGTCACAGTGACAGCACACATAGGAATCAGGAAGCTGACTCCCAGCAAGATAAACCTCATTGATCTACACATAATCAGCAGTGTGGCACACTCATCCATATTCACAAACTCAGAACTGAAAACCAAAAAAAACTACCTAGACACATATCAGAACAGGTATTTCTTATCAGAATAGTCACAACATGCTATGGCCAGACTAACACCCCTATGTATTGCCTCACAAAGAGGATGACTGTCATGGCTGACTTCTGATTTGTCCAAGTCTTTCATGAAATTTGATTACTGGCATAGGCACACTGCACCAACGCTCATTTGCTTTTGTTAACCAGGGAGGGAAGCAAGGGTGAGGATACAAAATCCATCAAATGGAATACAAAGTAATACACAGTGTGGTAATACAATTAAGAATATGAAGCAAGAGCAAAATTGATGCAGAGAAAAAAAATACTAGCACCAAGGATGTGCAAAAAGTTACAAAACATAACCAAAGTAAAATTGCAATACTTATATCCAAAGTAACAATTTTTTTTTCTGTAGGTAGTTTTGCATATTTTTTGGCTTTTTAGTTCTCCAACCCCTTGCATCCCAACGTCACATGTGTATGGAGGTACATGCATGCCACACACTATGGGACACCCAACCCACCTGTCGGGGTTAGTATTACCTGCACCTGTCACCAAACCTCCATCCGTGGTGGCGGAGCTATGGGCAGGTGACCCCCCTCCCAGGAAAGGAGAACCAGTGCTCAGTCCTGCTCTCACCCCTCCCCGTGTTGGCACCCTGATGACCTGAGGTAGTCCCTGAACCTGGGTCAGTGGCATAGCATGAGGTAAGGCATCCAATGCCTCAACCCTCAGCACCACCAGGCCAGCCCAAAGTAAAATTTAACCACATGTAGCAGTGCCACACTGATGTACCTGGGAGGCCAATTAATGGCAATGTAAACAAAAGCATTGCAAGGATACATAACTTCCACCTGAACTCCTAGTTGAAATGGTCCAAAAGGTAACCTCAGTGTAACATATCATCTTAAATGGTACAGCATGGTCATCGTAAACATAATTTAAAGTCTAACAATACTATTTTAATTAATGAGTCAAACACATCACAAAATGTCTAGAAAATCTAGAGTGAACCCAATAATTACACTAAAATTATATTGTTAAATACAGCATGACATTAAAAATGAACATCTCGGCACAAAAAGCTATACAGTAATTTAAAATATTGTACTACACTGACAACTCTTGATTAATAAATTAGCTCATTGAGGCCCTTTGCCCTGAACTTCTCTCTATGGAGCAAATTTACTAAACAAATTCTAGTGGTAGTAAATATCTTATGATTACAATCGGTGTTTTCATAAAGCTTACGAGCAAAATAAAATAAACTTTTAACCAAATCAGTATAAATTATAATCTATACTTTTAGACATAGCAACTGGCTTTTTCAAATTGATTAGCTTAAGTTTTGCCAAGGAGACAACACTGAGCACAAAGACAATTTCCATTCATTTCAATGCTGAATTTCTGTAATATTTCCCAATATATCCTAACATATTGTTCATCCTGTTAATGGCTACCACTGTACTAAGAATAATCTTTCTCTTGAGTAGGTCCAGTCATTTAAAACCTGGAAAGTAGTTGGATGCACACTCTCCTATCAGAAACATGCAGGGCATAGCACTGCTTCATGGGTAACTTCTTAGTGTCTGAACACCCTTACAATATGATGGGCAACACATAAGGAAATACTAGTGCTAGTCATATTGTGTTGTTCACTTCAAAATTTACTGAATGCCACACTTTAGCAAAATAATCTGATCTCACGTACAATTATGAATTCCAAACCTAGAGCTGACCTTGTTGAAAATCACGTTAGAAAGCGTGGCAGCAACTTTTTTTTTAAATAATTGTTGTATTGATTTGGTGACATGAAGGGGAACTGGAGGGCTTTATTCAGTTATGAGTCAGTGGCTACCTTCAATAACCCCAACTATAAAGGTATAGTAACGTCCTAGGAATTTAATTGCTACAGCATGCCTCAAGGTGACAAGTGATATTAATGGACCTGTGGAGATAAGTTACATCACTGGAGCTATCTATATTGATTTGATCAAAGCTTTTGACTTGGTCAATCACCAGCTCCCGCTGAGAAAAAGTGAGAAGTTTGTGAATAGGTCTTCTTATGATAGCAAGGCTCATCAATTACTTGGAAGGGCACACAGAAAAGGTTGTCCTTGGCAGTAGGAAAGCAAAATAAGAAAATAGCACACACACCAAAAAAGCTGGTGACATAACATTTTATTTAAAGTGCCAGCAGATACACCAAGTTCTTTTGTTGCCTTTTTCCCCAGCAGAACCACTGGTGGCAAGGTAGTGTGCTTTTTCTTTTGTATTCCTGTTGCATGCAGTGATCATTCCATACTTGTGCCCTCAATACAGGGCAATCCTCAGGGTTCTCCAGCCCCCTGCTTTTCTCAGTGTTTGTTAATAACCAACTCAAACAATGTACCAAACCAAAATACACATGTATACTGATGACATGATTCTCTACTGCAGTGGCCCAACAATGGCACGTGTGGCAAATCAACTCCAGACTGACTTTGACATAGAAGAAACTTGACTAAATGAGAACAGCATAATTTGCAATGGCAGGAAGACCAAGGGCATGATTTCCAGAGCCCTGAGAATGCCACAAGCCCCTGGTGCACCAATCGTTTGGTGCATGGGGCTTGTGTCATTCTCCTGGCCAACGATCATGATTTCCAATCCCAAGGGCCAAATGCCACAAGCTGCCAGAAAGTGTGAAAACTGTTACAACTATGCCTAATGTACTAAAATCAGGTGCAGCTGCATCAAAGGAGTTTGGCGCAGCTGTGCCAAAGAACAGGATTAATGCAAAGCTTGACGCAAGCTCTGTGTCACCCTTTGAATATCAAACCCCAAGTCTATATATCATTTTAAATTGTAGTCTTCAGCACCCACCCACCCACAAACCCAAAACTGTGATACCTCCCTCTCCATTCATTGACTGATAGACAATGACATGATGCAAAATATCCAATTGTATCATGATATATCACAGGAATTTCCCATTCATTTCAATTGGACTTCTGTAAGAAGTTCCAGCATATCCTGTCATATTGTGCATTGTGTCACTGGCTACCACTGTTCGAAAAAAAACCTTTCTCTTGAGTAGGTTCAATCATTTGAAACCTGGAAAGTGGTTGGGACCCAACTTTCCTACCAGAAGCGATCAGAACGTGTCACTGCCTCGGTGGGTTCCAGGCTGGAAGCCCTCTGTAGGGGTAGGAAATTCCTAAACTCTCACATCAGAATATACTGTAGGTAATGAGACAATTCCTACTCCCTCTGTAGGACTGTAGTGATATGTTATACTGCTCAGCCTTGAAATTCACACTGCAGGGGTTGGGCATTCTGTGCAATAGATTATAAAGGTTCCACCACTGGAAGTTTATACAGTTGACTTGGATGAGTTTTACTGCCCACAGGAACTACCATTCGTAAACACTCATTTATAATTTTATACATATCCTAGCCTCAAGGTATAAGCACCTCACATCCCTAACTGCCCTTATTCCTATACCTTACTTGGGCAGCAAGCTGAATAGTACCTACATTCTAAATGTATTACATACGATTGGCATCCTCCTTCTCAGGTCTTCAGAATGGAAACTCCCTTTGACTTATCCTGAAACTTTTCACTTTACAGTGGCTGTTGCATGATAATTTTATATGTTCATACCTACTCGCTCTCTCACCAGAATCCCCTTCTTATCCATCACCCTAATATTTATAGTTTGTATAGAATACTAGCACTTGCTTTTGTTTTATCTCTGTGTCGTGCCTGTGTGTAAACAGAAGCAACTCTTAAACCATGTGGCTATATGCCACATAACTGCTCGAAGATGAACAGCCTCCATTGTTACCATGGACATGGCCTGTATGGTATTTTGCACATGTGAATCCATTAATGAACTAGCACTTGAGTATCCTATTGTAGTGTATTAAACTATGTACTTTTATCCCTTGCTGTACTAAGGAACCCTCACTAGAAATATTGTATTGCATAGCGACTCCCTGTCATGTATGAGGCTTGTTTTAATAAACAGTGTCAGGATAATACTCAGTATGGAGGCAGCCCTATTAGCAGTGGAGCTTGTCAGGATGCAACTCAGTCTCACACATTCCTGCATGACAAAAGGGATCTAGTGCCATTGAAATTGCCTTGTTTCCTGCAGTAACTCTGCTGCAGAAATGACTTGCATCCTGGTGGGCGCCACTGTAGTTCTAGGTACTATGAAAACAGCTGGTGCACTCATAGAAGCAGCCTGATTGAAGCCACATACAGGTACAGCAAACTACCCAAACAAAAAGTTGTTAGAGGGGTCCCACTTGCAAAGAGCTAACAGAGCTCAAATTGTTGGGACATCTGGTCGGTGAAGTTTGTTGTTGTTTTGTAGTCTATGAGTTTGCACTTATGCCAGTAAACTTGCTCTTTGTACTTTTGCATTAACTTTTTTTTGATATTGTTATATGTGACTTCAACTGGGCTGTCTCTGCAAGTGTGCTGGCTTCTTCTGTAGTACCTATTATTTGAGTGGCTCAGCCTACCATTGTACCAAGCTCCTTTCTTTGAGTGCATAAACTTCTTGTTTGTCTATATTTAGGTTTTTTTTTAGTTAATCTTTTTTATTGAGTATCTGAGGTAAGTAGTACAACTTTTGTCAGTTCAATCAGTACATTAGAGAGTAGTATTAGAGTACAGTTAATTTCTGTGAGTACACTGGCAGGTTAAAGCGTATCTTAAATGCGAGTGCAGTTCTAATATAGCAGTAAACAATAATATATTATTACAGAATCGGCATTGAGCACTCATATATCTAACAGTGTTGACTATTCAGTCAGCTACCAGCAGGACAGTCTTTATGGTTACCTGTGGGTGCCTGCAGCACCCTCAGGTTCCTTGACAGAGTCAGATGGAGGGAGTGATATTAGATTGGGTCAGATTTCTCTGATGGCTCGAATTCAGGGGGGATTGAGAAGGTCATTTTCGAGTTTACAGCCAGACCTTCTGTTGCCTGGTACCATTCTTCTGAGGTGGGGATTTTGTTTGTTCTCCACCTCACCAACAGCAGCCTTTTGACTTTAACCAAGACCTGTATTAGCCATATCAATTGTGGTTTATTTAAAAGTACCACAGCTATGGGGAGGCCTAGAAGGATCAGAGAAGTAGACAGGGGCACCTCTATTTGCAGGATATCTGAGCAGGCTCCCTCCACTTGACTCCAGAAGTTCTGGATAGAAGGGCATTCCAATAATATATGTAGCAGGTGTGTACCTTTGGAGCTGCACATCCAGAACTGATCAGTGGGCATTAACCTCATTTTGTATAGAGTTGCGGGCTGTGATACCACAGATGTGGGATTTCTTTCTAAATAAGAAGACTTTTCTGATTCCTACAGGCACTGTTAGCTAGCCTCCAGCATCTAATCCATTCATCTTCCCCAATTTTTACATCTAGCAATCTCATCTAGTGGTCTCTAGCATTCAGGGAAGGGTTAGGGCACTCAGGATCAGGTCCTTGAGCATATCATGCACTAGCAGACCCTCTTGACCCAGGTAAGGTACATGCTTCTGGCCTGGAGATAACCCCAGAACTGATTCTTTGGGATACCATATTGAGATTGCATTTCCTGAAAGGAGAGCATGGTACAGCCATCTTGGCTTAGTAATCTTTTACCATTATTACCTTCCTTGTTTTCCATGACTCCCAGTCTATTGGCTTCTTATCTATCAGAAGTATGGGGGGGGGGGGGTTCCATAACACAGTATAAATTCCAGGATGCAGGCACACATGTGCAAGTTTCCCCAACTTCTGTAGAGCTGTATTTGCAGCCTTTATGGGGAGTCATGGAAGAGCATACTTTGGGAGGGAGGAAGTAAGATACAGTATGTTGCAGGATGACTTGTGAGGGGCCATTGCTGAAACCACCTGTTTTAGCTTCTGTTCTGAAAAAGGGGCATCCGGCCCTTTCCTTTGGGCATCCGATAGTCTGGGCACCGGGAGATTTGCCATGAAATCTAGGAAGGCTTGCTTGTCCCATTTCATATGTGAAGCATAGAGGCCTTTATAAAAGGCTGCCATAATCCTATTTATGTCTAAGGGCTTCGTAAATTTCTTGCCTTCATTATCCAACAGGTGGTCTACATGTCTATCCTCCTGCTGCTTCCTGATTTGGAAGGCTAGAAGCTTACTATTTTTTTCTCTGCAGGCCCAGTACTTAAACTTAGTTATTTGCAGATGCAACTCTGCTTTCCTGGTAGCTAAGGTATTTAGTTTAATTCTCAAGGCCATGATATCATGGATTAGTGTGGGGGAGTATGGTTGCCTGGCATCTTTTTATACATATCCTCCTTTTGCTTTAGGGCCCTTGTTAGGCTTTCCACTTCCTTCTCTTTGTGCTTTCCATGGTGGAAGGCATAACTAATAATTTTCCCTCTGACAGTCACTTTGTATCCCTCCCATATCCCTGCTGGGGATGCCGTTCCTGGTGGGTTGTCCTTGAAGTAATTTTGGGATTCCACCTGCAACCATTTGATACAATCTTTGTCTTGAAGCAGCAGGTGGTCTAGTCACCACTGTGGGGATTTAGGTTGTGGGGGGTCCACTGGGAAACTAAAAATTATAGGAGCATGATCCGATATAGTATGTAGATCAGAGCAATAGAGGTCTGACAAACTGTTGCAGTTATTCCCGGGAAGGTAAACCAGAAATCGATTCTACTTGCCATTGCCTTAGCCACTGAGAAATAGATATAGCTCTGCTGTCTGGATGGTCTGCCCTCCCAATGTCTGTGAACCGCTGCAATGACATTAGATTTTTCAGGGCAGTTAAAGCTCACACATGTGGTTCCGGCCTTGAGTTGAACCTATCTAAAAAGTGGTCTAGGGTGAGATTAAAATCTCCCCCTAGTATAACTTCTGGGTTATCAAATGCCATATCTAATATACTGTACATTGGGAGACCTAATGCATGAAATTTGATCTGTCTTCATTAGGAGCAAAAACATTTGCTAGAATGAGGGGGGTATTTGGAGTTGCTAAATTAACCATTACCCACTCACCTTGGTCATCTGCCTTTGAGTCCAGTATTGCCAGATTTCAGATTCTTATGTCCTGAAATGGACACCTCTCTTTTGGCCGACTTCGAGCCACTGTGTACTTTTCATCCCACCCACTCCCTTCTCAATTTGCAGGCTTCTTTTTCTATCAATTTGGTCTCTTGTAAGAAGGCAACCTGCGTTTCTAGGTTTTTCAGGTTGGACAACACCTTCTTCCTTTGTATAGGGGAGTTCAGGCCCCTCACATTCCATGAGGTGGCATTAGTGAGTGAGATGCTAGCCATGATCATTTAATTCATACAGATGTATAGGATTTATTAATGGTGTCCCACCTTTGAAGTCTCTGTTTGTATAACATCTTATGCCCCTCACATCACGCTTTGCTGTGTTAGCCTCCTTTGCATATTTTTGCTCTATTAAACAAACTTATAACCTTCATGCTCTGTACTCTATTGTAACAACTCTCGATCTGCAATATTCTTTTAAGACCTGGGGTGGCCTTCTTATCTATCTTTGTGACCTCATATATACTCACCACCTTCTCCGATCCACTAATGGAGGAGAGGTTGGCATTTAACAACAACTGGTTTGCTATTCCCATGGCAAGAAACATCAGCCATATAACCATACATGTAAACAGATTTTCATCAGCAGTATTCTCTTTTCTAACACATAATCATAGAACCCTGGAGTCTCCAGCAGTAGTCCGACTACCCCTAAGTAGGTTGTCATTGACCCAGGAGACCCCTGGGGGGGATGTTCTCTTATTCACATCCAAAAGGTGTATATTGTGACTACCTTTTTGTCTCTCAGCCAGATACAGTTTGCTAGGTATTGGGGGTTGAGGGAACCCTGGGATCTATTTTGTCTTACGGCTTGACCAGGACGTTATACCCAGCTATGACCACTGGTCTGCAGTGGCTGGTTGTGCCTGTTAGTGCACAAGAGTTGGAGGGAGGGGGACAGAAGGATCCCTGTCTCTTCCTTTGGGAGGGGCAAGGGGTGTAACACCCCCTGTTCTACTCAGGTGGCCCCATTACTACTTCCCAGGGTGCATTCCTGGAGTCTGTCGAGAGATCTAAAACCAAAGTAGTAGTGGTGCATGCTCCTTCCTGCTGGTCCATCAGTTCCAAGTTACAAGCTATAAAGCAATCTTCCACCACAAAAGGGGGAGGTATCGTCGAGGGGAGGGTAGGTAGCGGACCTTTGGGGCTGTGTTCCACAACATTTGTATCCTTCAAGCCCATGTTTCTTGTCCCATCCTGCCCTCACTGTTTGCTGTAGTCTGGCTGTTAACCCCAATGCACTGTAGGTAGTGAGCATCATACTCTTTTTCTCTTACCCAGTGTATTATGCTCATTTGACATTTTACTCATCTGGGATACTCTCGCCCAGCTCACCATTCGGTAGTCCCCCTGAGGATCCACCATTCCCCTACTAAAGAGTGGAATCGCAGCCTATTTGCCACTGCCAGCCTCTTTGTAGTCTCTTTTAATTATTTACAACCTCTGTGAGATGGGGGAATGCAGAAGACATCCTATTACTACAAAACTTTTAACAGGAATTACTTTAAACAGGTAGCCTCCCCCTTCACCCTCTCCCTCCCCAATGCTGCGATTGCTATACAGACATTATTTGCAATACTTTAGACAGTTATCCCACATTGGATGTTCTCATAGTGTCATTTGGGCTATGTCCATATTTTTGTCTGTCCTTTGCCATACCATGGGAGCAGCCACATTTAGTCACGGCCCCCCACCAGGTCAAAATAGGAGGCTGTATTCCTTGGGCACTTCTGACTGGGCTAAGACCATGCCCTCTTGTTTAGATAGTGCCTTGCAATGCTGGGGGTACAAACAAAAAACAAGTTAGACAGCTCACAAAATGTGGCTGCACCCCATTGGCAAATACTAAGTGCATGCAAGTGCTCCTTGTGGTGATGCTCTGTGCCTCCTCAGGCGGCCTAGAGCAACTACGCAGACCTCACCACAGCAATGTCAATTTCTGTAACTGACAAAGTGCTGACAATTCTGCACTACCACCAACGAAGGATTAGTTAGATTACCATACCCTGTGAAAGGATCAGCGGGGATCTGTGCAAAGGATGGAAGCTTCACTCATTTTTCCGCCCTCCTCGGTACAATCTGCCCATGCACTTTGGATCGGGGCCCACTCCTCAGCAGCCTAAATTGGCAACCGGGTTGGTAAGGCTTCCACTTTCCCCACTTTCCCCATGTCCAGCGCCACCGGTGTCAGTGCTCTTAGTGGGGTATAATGGTTGGATGTTTTGATTGGGGTTATGGAGGGTGAGGCGATACTATTGCCTGTTAAAAAGGACCTTCCCTGATGGTCCAAAAAGTTACAGCTTGTAGTCATTATGTGCAGTACTAGACCTGAAAGAGGTGGCTGTGAAAGTCAGGAAGAAAAAGATAGCATTCCGGAAGTATAAGGAAACACAGAAGGAGCAGAACAGACAGCTGTACCAGTTAAGGCAGAAGGAAGCAGGGAGGGAAGTCAGAATAGCAAAGGCCAAACTGATGAAAAGATAGCCAACTCAGTTAAGAAGGGGGATAAAACCTTTTATAGGTACATCAGCGAGTGTAGAAAGACAAAGGGAGGGATAGTGAGGCTGAATAGAATGAACGGTGGGTGGGCAGAGGGGGACAGTGAAAAAGCAGGAATACTAAACAAATATTTCTGCTCAGTATTCACAAAAGAGGAGGGGGAAGTGCCTAATCCAATTAACAGAAGCACTCTTGATAGGGGGGTCGATCCCAGTCCTTTCACAGAAGAAAGGGTTCTGCAAGAACTCCTAAAACTGAAGGTGGACAAAGCAATGGGTCCTGATGGAATTCACCCCAGAATTCTAAAAGAATTAAGGGAGGAACTAGTGAAACCACTGGCTACTCTTTTTAATAAATCATGGGAGGATGGTGTGGTACCCGAGGACTGGAGGAAGGTGGATGTGATTCCCCTTCACAAAAGTGGGACCAAGACAGAGGCAGGAAACTACAGACCTGTCAGTCTGACCTCTGTGGTAGGGAAAGTGATGGAGTCACTTCTGAAGGAAAGAATAGTTGAGTACCTAGAGGCCAGTGGAGCACAGGACCCAAGGCAGCATGGGTTCACAGCGGAAGGTCATGTCAGACGAATCTAATAGATTTCTTTGACTGGGTGACCAAAGTAGTAGACCAGGGAGGGCTGTGGACATGGCCTACCTAGACTTTAGCAAGGCATTTGACACAGTCCCACACAAAGATTAATAGTCAAATTAACCAGCCTGGGAGTGGGACCCAGGGTGGTAGCCTGGGTAAAACATTGGCTGGACAACAGGACACAGAAGGTAATTGTAAATGGAGTCCACTCTGAAGAAAGGGGGTTACTAGTGGGTACCGCAGGGTTCAGTATAGTCCAGTCCTTTTAATGTCTTCATCAGTGACATTGCAGAGGGACTGGAAGGAAAAGATGCCTTTTGCAGATGACACAAAGATCTGCAACCGGGTTGATACAAGGAGGCGTGGAAAGGATGAAAAGGACTTGGCAAGGTTGGAGGAATGGTCAGAAGTATGGCAGCTAGGATTCAATGCAAAGAAGTGCAAAATAATGCACCTGGGAAACAAGAACCCAGGGGAAGAATACACAATGGGTGGGGAGGTAGTAACAATAACAAAAAAGGAAAGGGACCTGGGGGTAATCATATCAGATGACCTTAAGGTTAGCAAGCAATGTGAGAAGGCAGTAGGGAGGGCTGGGGTATACTGGGATGTATAGGGAGAGGCATCATCAGCAGAAAACAGGAAGTTGTTATCCCTCTGTACAGACAGTTGGTGAGACCCCATCTGGAGTACTGTGTCCAGTTCTGGAGACCCCATCTCCGCAAAGACATAGACAGGATAGAGGCAGTCCAGAGGAGGGCAACTAAAATGGTGCAGGGTCTGCAAGAGAAGCCGCATGAGGAGAGACTAAAGGAGCTTAATATGTATACCCTTGAGGAAAGAAGGGAGAGGGGGGACATGATAGAAACTTTTAAGTACCTTAGTGGAATCAACAAAGTCCAAGAGGGTAGCATCTTTCAGAAAAAGAGACGTGCAAGAACAAGGGGACACAACTTAAAGATAGTGGGGGGGCGGTTCAGGGACAATGTGAGGAAGTATTATTTCACAGAGACGGTAGTGGATTCATGGAACAGCCTTCCTGAGGAGGTTGTGGGGTCTAAAACTGTGGGAGAATTCAAGAATGCATGGGACAGACATAAGGCAATTCTTGTGTGGGGTAAGAAGAAATAGGCTGTTGGTTAACTAGGATCTGCGGCCTATCCTGTAGGTAGGGAAATGGGCAGACTAGATGGGCCTAGCGGTCCTTATCTGTCAAAGTCTATGTTTCTATGTTTCTGTGTTTCTATGAAAAGGTATATGCATTTGTTATATTTGGCCAAGGTTTACTCTGCCTTCCATAATTTGGATTTGTTTTGAACCATGCTGCACTTGCCTTTGCTGTTCAGCTGCTGGGCTGATAGCTCCTTATGACATCACTGTCGGATAGAGGAGTGACTCACACTGTGCAGTACCATGCGACAGAACATGTTGCCAGGGAAACCTACCAGTACTCAGTGTACATGCTGTGTTCCCCTTCCCCAAGACACCCTGTTAGCAATGCATTATGTCAAAATCTAAATGCCTTGTCAGTATGTTTTTTTTTTTTTTTTTTGTGAAATTGACTGCCCTACAATGATGTCACCAGTATAACCCTGGGCCCACAGCAACACCAGGCTTGCTATAGAAGCTCTGGTACAACCCACAGTTTTTAGCAGCTCAGAATGCAAAAACTAACTGCAGCAGACAGTAATGAAATACAATTCTAGAATCAATGCAAGAAGGGGTAATTAATCCATGAAAGTCAAAATGACTGGGAATGGTCCTCTTTAAGTAGAGGTGGCTCTGGTGGCTTCTGGAACACCTCTGGGCACTCCTTCCCTCTTGCTGCTGGTTCCTTTTTCTTCTACTTGGCAGCCATGTTGGCTTGCTACCATGCCTCCTCCGAAATCAGGTCTACCATTACAGCAGGTTCACTGGGCTGTTGAGCCCATCTTTGTTGGAGTCGGGACCTTCGATGTTGCTGCTCTTTGTGGTAGCAGGGGAATTTGTCTCTGGCCTAGTTCAGGTCTGTTGTCCACCAGAAACTGCTTGACTTGGGACAGGTTATAAAACAATAAATATTCCCCTCTAGATTGGACTGTCAGCGATAAAGGTTACCGGAGGGGGCAGGGATTTCCATGTGATATAATTCCTGCTTTACTCCCGAGTAGGCTCTTCTTTTTCTGGACAATTCCTGGGAATAATCTTGAAATAGTTGTATTCTGTTACCTTCCCAGGTTAGAGTATCCCTTTCCTAAGCTGTTTGTAAATACTGTACATGTCTTTGACAGGATATTTCAGGAATCAGCATAATATAGGGTAAAGTCTCTCCGTCCCTGGGTTTAGGTGCTAAGGACCTGTGAGCCCATTCCAGCTCTAGTTGGGGTGAATTATTCAATTTCAGCAGTTCAGGTAGAAAGCAGGAAAAGAAGTGCCATGTTTTGCCCTCAGCTCCTTCAGGGACCCCGACAATTCTGAGGTTGTTACAATAGGCCCTGTTCTCCATATCATCAACTTTTTTCATCAGGTGTTGTATTTGTGAGTTGTGCTCTCTTAATTGTCCCTGATGCACCTGCAGTGTTGCACCTGCAGTGTTTTCTTCTGAGTTTGTGTCATTTTTTCTGTCCCTGCCACTCATGCAGTAAGGGCTTGTATTTCTGTGACAGTTCATGCAGGGGTATCTTTGAGCTGGGCAGTGTCATTAAGTATTTATTTTAGTCTGTCAGATATGCTAGCCAGCTCCATGATGATTCTTTTTCCTCTTCTCCAGACATTGTGATCCGTGCCCTTTTCTTCCATGACAGCAGTGAACGCCAATGAGGAGGACAAGTGGATCTTCACAAGTGTTGGCCCAGTGGCAGTTGCCGGCCCTCAAGGAAGGTAAGTCTCAAGCTGCTTTTTACAATGCAATTTGCTTGCCCCTTGTCCTGTGCTGGTAATATAGGTATCATTTAGAAGCTCTCTTTCTGATCTATGCAATCATCCATTCTCTTTGCAGCTGTAGTGGTGGTAGGCCTAGGATGCTTTAGATAATGGATCGCAGGGTTTCCCCCCTCAGAATTATGCTGCCACCATCTTCCTTGGCTGACTCCACCCCTCCCCCATTTATATTTAGTTTTATTGTTTCTTCATTATTTCATCAGCATCACAACCTCACTGACTGTAACATCACAACTGGCCAGGAAGAGAGCCTCTCACCTGCTAAATTGGTTATTTGTGTGAAGTCATGAGGAAGAATATATTCTAAATGTCAAAATTAAGAAGAAAATATGATTCAGAAATGAAAATTAGCCACTGGCCACCTAAACAAAATACTATTTTCTGTCTGCTGTTTTTTTTTCCATTCCTCAGCCATTTGCCTAATACATATTGTCCAGATACAAAAAAATCCTTGTCCTGGGATGAGTGAAAGTCAATATACAGCATGAAATGATCTGAATATGAGTCCACTTAATCTGAACTGAACCTGAACGTTACACTACCACAGCACTGTACTGAAGTTAGGGTCTCAAGTGAAATGATTTCATTGGAAACCATGAAATGTCATATGCAATGACATCATTCTGTACTGAAACCTTGGAACTGGAGACAGATGTTCTGGCTTGCATATGTTTGAATGAAATATAACTTGAGTGTTGCAGTGGTAATATGCAGACCTGAACATCTTAGAGATCTACCACCCACAGTCTTAGCCCAACAAAAATAATTTAATTATATGAAATTACTCCAACTAAGATAACCCCATGAGATGTAGCATCTCTAGTTTTCATTAGGGTACCAGGAACGACAACAGCCATCAGCAGTATATCTTAATTCCAGAAGAAATAAAATTAGTAAGTTTCAATTAGTACATTGCAAGAAAAATACACAATTTGCATCTACATAGTAGCAAGACCAGGAGTATACAATAGTGCACAGTATGCCCAAATCATACACAAATAGAAAAACAAACAAGCCCAGATAGGAGGGCCTATGGTTGTAGGCAGCTGCAAGGGTCTGTCAAACAGAGGGCAAGGCCTAGCTTGAAAGCATGCAGCCAGGAGCACTGTTGAGTTAAGCAGTTAGTTTCTTCCATGAATCAGGTATAGAATAAGCCAATGCTTTTCTTCCAAGCACTCTTGTCTTTACCCTTGGAGTTTTTACAGTTGAGAAAGGAGGATAAAAAAAGAATATACAGAAGGTACTGTCTAGCTGTGTAAAGTGGGAGTGGTGGTATTCAGGGGCCATCCCTTGGTGCACAAACAGAATAGACAGCCAGTTGTAGTCACATCTACAGTAAGTGATGGGTAGGGCCGGGCAGATTGGTTAATTGCTGATCCTTCTATAATTCTGAAGCTTGTTGTGATTTTCATAGAATTCCACAAAATTACATGCATGCCAAACTCACAGAATCCTGTTATTTTGCCTCAGAAATGACAGAATTATATAGCTGCTAATTCTATTATTTATGCAAGAAAAAATATTACCATAGCTGTAGTTTACATTAGGTTTTAGCAAGAATTTTGCAACTTGTTTTGATGTTCTCTTCCATATGCAACAAGAAAATATTGGGAAAAATCTGCAGTTTAAATTTCCTTTTGTAATATTTTGTACATTAAGACATTGACAATTATTTATTGGTAGTATTTCATGGAATTGTTCAAATAATTCTGTAGAAAATTTTGGAAACTAAATTGTAATTCTGCAGCAGTGCCAATGATGGAATTTATAATTTCACATGGCACTAGTGATGGGCTCAGCCAACTGAGCTGCTCTTGAAGTATGCAATGGTAAGTGAAGAAACCACTAAAGAGATCAAATCTGCAGGAGAGCTAGGTATAACAGCATAGTTGTGCAAGCTAAGTGGTAGATAAGATAAGGTCACTGTTGTCTCTTGTAGCTAAAAGGAAGTATAAAACTACCTCCCTCCTTGCTTGTGCACTTACAGGTAGATAAATATAGACATAGACAGGAAACTGAGTTTGGGCCCTTCACTGGCAAGGATGTGGCCAATATGACAAGTTCACCCCTCACCAAGAGTATGTCCAAAGGTAACCATACCCCTGTTTTTGGACCACCTCCTGGGCCTACTACGACAGCGTGATGCCCTATAGCATCTAGCTAATGAGACCAATGGTCTATTGACAGGCAATGGCATAGGGAGGCCCATATCAAGTGCACATCGGCCACACGCACCAAAGCAGATTATTACAAAGCTCGTGAACCCTCCACATGGGGCACCGGTGAAAAATTTTGAATAATATTAAGGAACTATGTGGCAAAGCCCCAAATCTGCCCCAGATCAAATGTTAATAGATGGTAACATCTCCTCAGATCCCCTCAGTATAGCCTCAGCCCTAAACTCTGCCTTCACTGATCTCAGCCATGTCCTCCCCCTAATTTTTTTGACCCCCGCCTGCCCAGATCCACCCCCCTCCACCCCTTGCTCCACCCTTTTATCTACGTGTCCTTATCCCGGAGGCAGCCAAACCCTACCTTGCCAATGCCCTTAGCCATAGTAACGATTCCCTTGACCTGAGACTTCTCCACCTCACCCTCCTGGAAGTCCTAGCCCCACTCACCCATATTCTCAACCACTCCTCTGTCATGGGAAATTCCCCTCCTGTTGTAAATCAGCTTCCATCACACCCATCCATATGAGTGGGGACCGCACATCCACTAACAATTACCACCCCATCTCCATTCTACCCCCCATCTAAAGCACTAGAGCGCATAGTCGCCAATCAACTCACTGACCACCTTACTAAATATAACCTTCTATGCAACCAGCAACACGGCTTCCGAAAGGGACATAGTACCACCACCGTCCTCCTTATATTTACCTCCCATGTCCATTCTGCCTTGGACCATGGCCACATCACAGGTGCCATCTTCATGGACCTCTCTAAGGTATTTGATACCATCAGCCATGCCCTCTTACTGAACACACTCACCTACAGTGGATTTTCCAATGATGCCATAAGCTGGTTCACCAGCTATCTCTCTGATAGAAGACAGCTGGTCAAGGTAGGCACCGTCCAGTCCCCCAGCCTCCCAGTCCACTCTAGTGTCCCACAGGGCTTCATTCTTGGCCCTTTGCTATTCAGTCTATACCTAAACTCCCTCCCGTCGGCCTGCCCCGACAGCCTGCTCCTATACGCGGACGATGCCATCCTGTTCATCTCTGATCCTGACCCCCTTAAACTCCACCAAACTCTCCAATACTCCTTCCATGAAACCAAACAATGGCTCACCACCCAGCATCTAATAATTAACTACAATAAGACAAAAGTCATGATCTTCTCCCATCCCCAGAACCCACTTAAAGGAAAACAATGGAAAAGACACAGCTTTCCTCAGACACTACAGAAACTCTCAATTAGTGCTTTCAGACAGTAACAACTTTTTAAAATTATTTAGAACTGCTACCAACAACTTCTACTTTCTATTACTGGCAGCAGCCATTTCACGAGCAGCAGTGAGCCTCCTGAACTCACTGTATGCTAATATGCCTCTTTGACCTCTGCTGTTGGTTGGCAGGTCATATTAGCATAAGGTGAGCTCAGGAAGCTCTCTGCTACTCATGAAATGGTGGCTGCCAGCAATAGAAAGTGAAATCTAAGCCACTGTTTAAATCACTAAAAAGCAATTAGAGAAATAAAAAAACATTTACTGTTTGAAAGCACTAATCAGGAATGTTTGTAGTGCCTAGGTAGAGCTGCTCATTTTCTAGTGTTTCCCTTTAAAAGCCTCTGCCCCCAAATTCTTACTGTTAATCAAACCCCCTTGAACAAGTAAACACCTTTAAATATCTAGGGATCACACTAGACCCGGCCCTCAACTTTAATCAACATATCCTGCACTTATTAACTGCCCTTAACTCTAGATTAAGTGTACTGTATCGGTATAAACACCGCCTCACCCCTGAGGCTCTACGACTTTCCATAAACTCCTCTCTGCTAGACTATGGTATTCTCCTCTATAGTGCCGCACTCACCTCAGCCCTCAATAGACTCTGGCTCATGCTAAACAAGGCCTGCCGTCTCATCCTTGGATGTGATTGCTTCATACACACCTGCTCCCTCTACAGTACCACAAACTGGCTAAACTTAGAAAACAGAATCAGGTACCACACCTGCTAATGACCAGAAAGATAATTCTAGGCCTCACCCCTGCCGCCTGACAAAATTATTCTCTCAGCATCTCCTGGCAGAACCCTCACAACTCTAACAAACCACTGTTATGGACACCCCATTGCCGGACTTCCCAATTCCAAGGATGCTTCAGCTACAGAGCCCTTCCTGGACAAACTAGCTCCCCAAGCCTAATAACTAAAGAAACAAGGCTTGGCCCTTTTAAATCCAGGCTAATGAAACACATCCAGGCCTCCAACCTATGTGACTGCAACTGACACTCCCCTCCGATGACCTAGAACAACCTTTTGCGTTCTCCATATCTAATTTCTCCAATCTAATTATTTGACAAACAGCCTTCTTCAGAACCTCTCTGCTACCTTATGGCTGTGCTAATCATTGTAATTCAAGTTATCTTGGAATGGTAGTCACTTACTGAACAAATGTGTATCCAATACCTGTTATGTAATGTAATGTACTGCAATCTGTAACAAATGTTGTCCCTGTACCTTCTATGTATGACGTGGAACCTTTGTAAATGAGTCTTTGACTCAAAGGCCTTTCTGAATATCTCAATAAAAAATAAATAAATATGCTTTCAGCAATAAATGAGGAGGCAAGTCACATCCAGGTACTTAAAGATACTCTAAAGTAAAAAAAAAAAAACAAAGAGATATGTTTTTCTAGTCTGCCCAATTGTGTCCATATATTCTGTCTGTGCCAGTAGTGGTGTTTCGTTTTCTGACTTCTTCTACAAATGCATAGCTTCATTTTCCGTGTGTGGCTCTTCATTTTTTTCTTGCTGTTTCTACAGCTTTGCCCTGATGCTGTTGTCCAAGATGCACAAAATCTCATGGGATTGTGACATAGGCTTATCCCAGCCATACAGTGTATCATATCATAAGCAGTAAATTCTATCTCTTTTTCACCTAGTCCTATGCTTTGCCAGTATGCCCACTAATAGTTCATGGATGTTTGGCCATTTCATAAAATTCTATTTGACATGATTGGAGTGGGATTTTCTTATGCATGGTTACTTTGCTGAGCCTGTCTCATTGTACTGCTTGTAGGGCCACTGTTGTCACAATCTTGGCACAAATACAGTGAAAACAATTACTAGAACATATCCTGCTCTACCACTGTTAAGCAGGTTTTGACACTAACTGAGGTAACCAGGGTATTTCACACTTTAAATTCAACTTGCTTTGTTCTTCTAAACAACAGTAGCAGATGTGCTATGAACTCTAAGAGACAAAGTGACATCATCATTTCATATGCTAATGCAGCTCTCAAGAACAAAGGAGATTTCACCTATCAGTAAATGGAGGTACGCTGAATAGCTATAGGTACTATTGTTGACAGGAAAACAAACCACTTAAACTCTGAAACTTCCTAACAGCTACAGAAATTGTGCTGACTGGTAAAAAATAAACATAGAACATTTAGAGCAGCTGTGAGTTTAGGTCTCCTTCAATTTAGGATTACATTTAGAATAAATAATGGGTAAGGGTGGTATAAAAGGACATGTACCTATCAAGGGGGCTAATTAGGGCTATGGGGCCACAAGTCCAAAGGGCGAGTGGCTTTATTGCTCTAATTAGCCCCAAGATGAGTATACTTCTGAGTGTTCTACCCTTACTCACTGTTTGTTGAATATAATACTTAGGATGGTTATTGTTGTGGAGATTGCATTTGCAATCATGTTATGGCACCTGAAGGTCTCTTGCAGCAAGAAGGAATGGTGTGTGGTGAGTGCAGGTATGAGTCTGGGGGATTTATGGGTTTGGGAGGGCTGTGTGTGTTCTTTCGCCAGGTTCTTTACAGCTTGTTAATTGGTTTGGCTAGCTTCCTAATGATGTGTTACTTGTTTTATTAGTATTGTCCCATAGAGTTGAATGCAGTGTGTAGATATATACTTTTCACTGGCGTGAGTACAGTATATGTGTTTGATTGTTTCATAGCTGTAGGTACATAGTTGAAATTAATGTAGGTATATAGCCATAATTCCTTTTGTAAACCTTTTTACATTAAAAAATCTGGCAATTTACTTATTGGTAGAAGTTCATGAAATTATTCAAAGAATTCTATAGAAAGTTTTGGAAGTTAAATTGTAATTTAGCAGCAGTGCCAATGGTGGAATTCATAATTTCGTACAGCACTAGTGATGGGATCAGCTAACTGAGCTGCTTTTGAAGCATGCAAGGGTGACTGAAGAAGCCACTTAGAGACAAACCTGTAGGAAGTCTGGGTATACCACTGTAGCTGTACAAGCTACCTGGCAGATAAGGTCACCATTGTTTCTTGTAAGTACTGTAACAGGAAGTGTAATACTACCTGCCTCTTTGCTTGTGCACTTAGATAAAATGTAGACACAGAAAGGAAACTGAGCTTGGGCCCTACACTGGCAAGTATGTGGTCAATATGTTTGCAGCAAAACATGAGGAGTCAAGTTATGCACCTAGGAACTAAAACCCTAAAATTTCATTCTTACAAATCTCTTAATCTTACTCCCCTCCTTCATGATTTGGCACACACTAACTGGGATCCAATTACCTCATTTAGCACTATTAATGAAGCTTACAACTATTTTCAGGATAACTTCTTGAAAATTTAGAGCAAACATGCCCCAATGCATCGTTCCAGGGTTAGGGGTATCCATCTACTTTGGATCACCCCAACTCTTGGTGTGCCTTAGAACCAGGATCAAGCTTAGGCTAATCATAAAGCTCTAAGCTCCCTCAAGACTATACCATCTATCTCTCTTCGAAATAAGTACACCAAGCAACTCATTTAGCCAATGCTGAATATTTCTGGCCTACCTTCCAGTCCAACATTAACAAGTCATCTAAATTCTGAAAGGTAGTTCATTCCCTTTTCTCCCCTCCCTCTGCCCCTTTTACCCCTCTCCTTAAAATAAACAACTCTCTTGTTACTGAGCACCTTAGAGTTGCTACTGAGTTAAACTCATATTTCACCTCCTGTGCCTCTGCTCTCCTGTCCTCTTTACCATCTTCCATACCTGCTGACCTCCCTCCCTCTCCCACCCGCCTGTCTTCGTGTTACTACTTCTCTAATATTACTCCCTCTGACACCTTAAATGCACTTTCTGTGCCTAACCCCTATAAAGGCAGCTCGCCTGATGGACTGGACCCCAAGCTGTTACATCTATCTGCTCAGCCATCTCCATTCCTTTAACTGACCTTTTCAACCTTTCCTTCTCTATGGCTACTATCCCATCTGTATGGAAGCATGCCACTGTTCTCCCTTGCCTAGCGGGTAGCACATGAGAAGATAACTGAATATGGGTGACCATCATCATGGCGACCATTATGTTAGCACTTTTTCGTTGGCGACTGTGGGGATGGCGACTGCCTACAGTGACTGTGGGATAAAGCGATGGGAAGGGATGGTGGGTGACAGGATGTGGTGGGATGGGAGACGGGGATGTGAAACATGGGGAACCTGCTTCTGCTGAGCCAGCCATGTGGTGTGGTAGGTAGGGTGCATGGCTCTGACAGAGCAGGTCCTGGGTACAGGACTGGGGGAGTAGTGTGTAAATTGCGATTCCTGCAGTTGGAGGACTTAGAATTTTTGCAGACAGGATTTGCCCCTCCTGACATGCACCCCCTGGAGTTGAGAATCTTTATTTAGAGATGGTGTGAGGGGCAAGAACCCTGTGCACAATTCCTTGTAGCCTTATTGTGCATATCGCTGAAATTGTTTTCCGTGATATTGCAGATCGGGATAATAGTGATCGCCTTTGTGCGGTCGCTACTATCACATAGAACCCCTAAGGGTGGTGATGCTTCCACTTCTTCCAACTATCATCCTATTTCTCTCCTTCCCAACCTTGCTTAGCTCCAATAACATCTGGTCCTCACACAACTCTCTTCCTATCTCTCTGACTATAACTTTTTCACTCCTTATCAATCCGGTTTCCAGAAGAACCACTCCACTACTACCTCTCTGATCAGGTTTACTGACTCCATCCTCTCTGGGATGGATAGTGGCCATATCACATCAGCCATTTTTGTTGACCTATCTAAGGCCTTCGACACAGTCTCCCACTCCCTCCTATTAAAATCTCTCTCCTCAGCTGGCCTATCTGAATTTGCCACATGCTGGTTCAGTGCTTATCTGGCAGGCAGGACCCAGTCGGTCAGAATAGCTGACTCCACTTCTCCTCCCCTACCCATCAACACCAGCGTACCTCAGGCATCTGTTTTGGGCCCTATTTTATTCTCCTTATTCCTAAATGACCTCCCCTCTGCCTGCCCTTCCACCTCAATTCATACGTATGCTGATGACACTGTCTTCTTCACATCAGGACAATCCCCAGTTGAGGTACAAACCAGACTTCAGCATGACTTCAGTAAAGTACAACCCTGGTATAGTCTTCATCAACTCTCCCTTAATGCCAAAAAGACAGTCTCCATGACCGTTGGCACTAGGCAGAGACTCTCACGGTTCCCCTTCCTGCCAATCTTCCATACCCTAGACTGGACAGTCCTTGAGGTCACTACATCCTTTAGGTACTTGGGGGTTTGGCTTGACCAACACCTCAGCTTCTCTGGTCATGTGGATGCCATCCTGAAGAAACTGCGCCCCAAGCTTGGTACATTATATAGGAAACGTAGCTGCCTCCTGCTACCGGCTAGGCGTGAACTTGTCCAGAAGATGACCATACCTTTTATTGACTATCATGACGTAGTCTACAGTGCCACTCCCAAGTCTTCCCTAACCAGACTGAACACCCTTTTTAACTCCTTCTGTCACTTCATTCTTGACTCTTCCCCTCGCACACACCATTGTAATCTATACCACTCCCTGGATCTTCCCTCTTTAGAACATCGTCACCAACTCCACTGCACCAAATTCATTTCAAATTATGGTTTGGTATGCTTCCTTTACCTTACTTCCTCTATTTCAGCCTCCTCCATACCTTCCCTTAGGTCTTATGACTCTTGCCTATTGCTAATTCCTCATCATTCTACCATAGTAGACCAAATAGCCTTCTCACATTGTTTCCCTAAACTATGGAACTCACTTCCTCCTCATTCGCCTCTCTTCCTCCCCCCACTCCATATCTCTAGCTCTTCATAACTTCCTCTCAGTTAATTGTACCTGTGGTTAATCTCCCCTTTCCTTGCCCCTGCTGTTTCACCTGCTTAGCGAGACAACATTAGCATTCCCCCTCGGTTATGCTGTATAAGTTTGCAGCACTTACTATTAACCATCATTATTTATTAGTTCCATCTGTATTTTCAGTACTGCTTGCATTGTTCATTTTACCAATGTATTATTTTATAAATTGTACTATTCACCTTGTTGAATATATGTATAATGTACCCTGCTCCCTGTCCCCCCAGGACACACTGTGAGACAAGCAACTTGTTGTTCAGTGTGCCCTTCCTGGTGAAACATTTTCAATAAATAAATAAATAACTTAAAGAGCTAGTGTACTGCTTGGAATTAATAGTAATTTTCAGATGCAGTCAGCTGTCACTTCCAGTATCCGAAGTATTTTTTATTTTCTGTTTGCTAATTAGAAGATTTTCCACCTGACAGAAATGGGGTGATGGGTGAAGCAACACTCTGTCTGGAGGAAAAAAAATCAGTTCTGTTCCTCCCACTTCATCATCAGAACTGAGACCAAACACCTTGAGGCACCACAATCATTGCAGCCTGAGCAGTGACTGTCACAAGCTACCAATCTAAATGCAGGAAATTGTGACATCACTAGTAACCAGGGAAAGCCAGTCCCTGCTGCTACATGTGAAAGTGAAACCTGGCAGTGAGAAATGTTTCTCATTGGTTGCTAGTGATGTCATAGTCAGTGTGGTTTCAGTGTTGATGTAGTGGGAGGAACAGAACCGATTTTTTTCCCCTCCAGACAGAGTGATGCTCCACACATCACCCCAGTACTGTCAGGTGGAAAAGCTTCTAATTAGCAAACAGAAAAGAATAAATACTTGGGATATAAGAAGTAATAGCTGACTACATCTGAAAGTTACGATTAATTGCAGGCAGTACACTAGCTCTTTAAAGCAGCAGTGCAATAAAACTGGGGAAAAAATGTAACTCTACTTTTTTTCACTACAAAATATTCCAGGTATCTTTCAGTTTTATTTGGCGGTACAGTGTAGGCCACTTATAACGGGTGCATCTGTGTAAGTAGATTTTACCCATTATAGGTTGTGGGCACTGTAACCAAAGGCAATATTTTTTAATTAAAATGCTACGCTAGAGGACATAGAGCTTCTACATTTATTTATGTACAGTACTGTACTTCATTTCCCCCTCCTGTTCCTGCCCTAAACCTCCCCTGATTCCTTCCTTCCCTCATTGCACCAGCATACTTGTTAGCTGTACCGGCGGCAGGAGCAGGAGGACTAATGTATAAAAAGGAACCGATACAGTACTGGATCAGAGGACTCTTCTGAGCCTGCACTCACCCAAGACAATGCTCCAACTCATCACAGTCGACCCCCCAAAAGGATGAATTACACATCAGTGACTCCTACCTGACCAAGCAAGACTCTGATCTGCCACGTGATTGTTCTGCTCAATGCGGGACCATATTTCCCTTCATCTTCAAGCTCCAAGCATTCTTCCTAAGCTATCTCCCACTATCTCCAATTCTGACACATGACAACTGAGCCACAACCCGGTCTCCATGGCCGTAACACTGTAGCAGGTTATTGCATTCTATTGTATGCCCCTTCTATTTTGGGCAGGTTAGCTGCTAATTAGTGTCAGGTTACACTTTGGCAAGCTCTGCAAACTGCATGCCAAAGTATGAACTAACACTAACTTGCAGTTAATCTTCCCAAAATAGAAGGTGGGCATGGAATGCTATAACCAGCATTTTTAAAATCACAGCCTATGGAGTTGGCAAATGATAAATGAAATTTGCCCAGAAAAAACAATTGCTCATTTAAACCATGGGTGCTATAAGTGAAGGATACTGTACCATGTTCTAATTCCATCAAAATGTGAATATATTTTTTTTTTGCAGCCACAACATGTGGCTTACAAATTGCATAGCAGACCTGGCAAGGTTTAGAATCAATAAAATAAAATAAAAACTTAAGGTGAGCAGAGTAGGAGGTAACTAGAAAAGCAAATTTAACAGGTATGATAATATTTTCATTAATTGCAGCTGAAACTAGATTTTTGTAAAAACATGTGTCATTGCACTGCTGCTTTAAAGGAGCCTAAAGTCAAAAACTCCAAAAAACATATGCTTTCTAGTTTGCACATTTGAGTCTATCTATGCTGTCTCTGCCAGTAGTAGTGTTTTGTTTCCTGACTTTACGAATGCATACCCCATTGTCAGTGTGGAGATATCCGTTTCTGATTGTTTCAGCAGCTTTTCTCTGATTCTGTTGCCCAAGATGCATCAAATATTATTGTATCATAACATAGGTTTGCCCTGCTTAAAAGGCTGTGCAATGTTTTTATTTATTTATTACATATAAGATCCTTTAGGGAGGGCCTATTTTCAAAAGATCTAGAGTCAAAATACATAACAGTACAGGAACAAATATAACAGTACAGGAACAATAGGGGAGATACAGTTTACACATAGAGGCTGTGAAATAAACAGGTCATAGGCAATTGTGTGCGGAAGAGACAGGATATTGTAATTATGCATATTTACAGGGTATGATACATAAATAAAACAGCAATTGATCCAGAGGTGGGGAAAAGAAGTAGGAGACTGTGAGAAGGGATGTAGCAGAACAAAGTGGGAAAAGGGTGGAGAAAGGTGTAAGGGACTGCAGGGAGTAAAATAGACAAGCTAGTTATAGTAGCCGTAATGATTAGAGGGGAGAGGATGATAGAAGATGGGTTCTGAAGTGTATAAGTGAGTCAGTGACCTTGAGTGAGGGGGCGAGGAGTCCATACCTTAGAGACGTTGAAGGGAAGCAGTCCTGACCTAAGGAGGTTTTACGACGTGGGAGCAACAGGGAGTTATGTAAAAAATCTCTTATTTGGTGTGAGGAGGTGGCAGGAGTCAGCATGGAGAGGCCACCTGGGATAATCTCCCAAGCAGAGCTTTGTTACCAGTTACCAATGTGATATAACACATCCGGGAGTCCAAGTTCAGCCAGCCAAGGCTGCTATAGAGGGTGCATTTGTGGGAGTCCCATCTGAGATTGAGGGCAAAGCGGCAAGCTCTGTTCATCAGTCCCCTGACTCTGTTGAGTACTCTGTTGCATGCAGCCCCATAGATAGCAAGACCATTGTCAACGAGGCTGAGGATGTAGCTATCAGTAAGAAGCTGCTTACCTCTCTTAGGAGTGAGGTTCTGTGCCTGTAAAGTAGGTCGAGTCTGGAGTTCGAGATTTTGATCAAATTATCTACATGTGCAGCATGATGTACATTAGTCCTGTGTCAAGGGTTATCCCCAGGTACCTGAAAGTGGTGACCTGCTCTGTGGGGGCACCAGTGGTGGTGGTGATGCCTAGGGCAGTGGGGGGGGATCTGTTTCTGGAGAAGAAGAGTATAGGTTTGGTATTTTTAGAGTTAAGAACAAGGAGATTGTTCAAGAACCAATCACAGAAAGAGGCAAAATCAGTTTGGAGGTTGTTTTGGATAGTGTCGAGGTTGCTATGTGTAGCAGTGACAACTGCATCATCAGCATACAAGAGGAGAGATGTGCAGTTGCAAGCTTTAGGAAGTTTATGGACAAAAAGACTGAACAGTAGAGGACCAAGGATGGAACTTTTGGGGACCCCCGATTGTCACAGGCTTGTATTTCGATGGGGAAGACCAACATTTTACCACCTGGGTTCTTTCAGTGAGATAGTTATTTGTCCTGTTGGTAGTTTCTAATGAGAGACCTACAGTAGGTTAGGTAATTTACAGCAGAGCAGTGCATGGCTGACTAGGTCAGACACTGGTGAGGTCTATGAAAATAGAGCCTGCTAGTTCTCCCCTATCCAATGCACAGTGGAGGCGGTCCATGTATTCTATCAGCACTGTAAGGGTGCTATGATTCTTGTGGAATCCATGTTGCTCAGCTGTTAGAAGATTAAACTTGCTCAGGTATTCAGTGAATTGGTTGCAAAGAGTGGCAGCAGGAAGGAGGCAGGGAACTACAGACCAATCAGTCTTACCTCAGTAGTGGGCAAGATTATGGAGGCACTCCTTAAGGAAAGGACCGTGCAACACCTGGAATCCATAGGAGCACAGGATCCAAGACAGCATGGGTTTACAAAAGGAAGGTCCTGTTAAACCAGTGTCATAGATTTCTTTGACTGGGTAACCAGAGTGGTGGACCAAGGGAGAGCAGTTGATGTCACCTACCTTGACTTTAGCAAAGCTTTCAATACTGTTCCACATAGAACATTGATTAATAAGCTGGGTAGGCTCATGATGGGTCAGAAGTTGGTCAACTGGGCAAACTGGTTGATGGGCAGAAAACAGAGAGTGGTGGTAAATGGTATACGGTCAGAAGAGATGCAAGTCACAAGTGGGGTACCTCAGGGATCAGTCCAGGGGCCAGTCCTCTTCAATATCTTCATCACTGACATTGCAGATGGACTGGAGGGTAAGGTTGTCTGTTTGCAGATGACACCAAGATCTGCAACAGAGTAGATGATCTAGATGGGGTGGGCAGGATGAGAAGAGATCTAGATAAACTAGCAAAATGGTCAGAAGAGTGGCAACTGGGATTTAATGCAAAGAAGTGCAAGATCATGCACATAGGGAAGAGAAACCCTGAAGCCACCTATAGGCTGGGAGGGGAGTTGCTAGCAGTCACAAGGGAAGAAAGAGACTTGGACATCATCATCACCGATAACCTGAAGTCATCTAAGCAGACCACTAAAGCAGTAGGTAAGGCTAGGGGGATGTTGAGGTGTATTAGAAGGGGTATCACAAGTCAGAAGAGGGAGGTAATGATCTCTCTTTACAAGACGCTGGTTCGGCCCCATCTGGAGTACTGCGTGTAGTACTGGAGGCCACACCTTCACAGGGATATTATTCAAACTGAGGCAATCCAGAGAAGGGCAACCAAAATGGTCAGGGACTGCATCAGAAAACATATGAGGACAGATTAATGGAGTCAGTATGTATACCCTAGAACAAAGGAGGGAGAGAGGTGATATAATCGAAACATTCAAACACCTTAAAGGCATTAAGAAAGAGTCTAACATGTTTCAATACAAGAAAATAGCAGGACAAGAGGACACAGCATGATATTAGAGGAAGGCTGATTATGGGTAATGTATGAAGTTCTTTTTCACAGAAAGGTGATGGATGCATGGAACAGCCTACCTCAGAAAGTGGTGGGCTGAATACAGTGCAGGGCTTCAAACAGGCATGGGATAGGCATAAGGGAGCAATACAGATGAGTATGAATAGATAGGCCATTGACACAGCAAAGGCCGATGGCACATTTATAACTTAGAAAAAAACTAGGCAGACTGGATGGGCCTTTGCAGTCCTTATCTGCCATCAACTTCTATGTGTCTATGTTTCTAACTATTCTCTCAAGAATTTTTGAGAGGAGGACAGGATAGAAATGGGGCAGTAGTTACCAGTGGGTCTTGGGGCCCCTTACAGATGGGGGTAACATGAGCAATCTTCCAAATAGCTGGCATCAGCCCAGTGGAAAGTAACAGGTTGATTATTAGTTGTAAGGATGAGTGACCTTATGCAAAACAACTTTCAGAAATTTCATGTCTATTCCATCAGACCCTACATTTGCAAATTTTGCACAGGCTAAATATTTGTAGTGATCCAACCAGATAATGTATTTAAAGTAAAATTTTGTAACTGAAGTATTTATGGGGATTTTGGCCTCCTAGTAATTATGGGGAGCAGTGGTAGGCAGAGAGGTCACTGAACATGTTATTGAAGAAGCTGGCTACGCTTACATTTCCTCAATTAAAGACTCACTGATCCAGATGGAGTGTGGGAGGGGCTTGCAAGATTGGCCTAATAAATCATGAATTCCACTCCACAGAGACTTAGGCAAGTTGAGGAAGGCTATCTGCTTGGATTTGTGGTAGTTAGCTTTTGTTTCTTTGACCTGAGTTTTAATCCTGTTTCTGAGTCCCTTGTACCTCAGAAGGAGAGAGCTGTGATCAGACTCACAGTGCTGGGCCCAGACCCTGTCCCATTCTCTAATAAGAGCCATGAGGTTAAGGGACAGCCATAGTTGGGATGAGCCTTTTTTTACGAGCATTTTAAAGGGGGCAACTAAGTTGCAAATCCTACTAAAGTGCTACAAGAAGTAGGTTAGAGCTGCATCAACATGAAGAGTCTACTTCAGGAAGGACCAATCAACCTTCTGAAGCATGGTCTTAAACTGGGGATATTGTTCAAGAAGAAAACTCGGGTCCTGGTCAAAAAGGGGGCAGCAGGGGATGCTTTTGCCGACCACAGGCAGACTACAAGGGAGTGGTTGCTAAGGAAGTCAGGTGGGGTTTCCGCAGAGAGGATCCTGTCAGGATGGCTGACCAACCCCCACTCAATAAGTGTTGCAGTTCTGGTTTTATAGTTGGTCCTTGTGGGTGATTTGATCACCTGTGTGAGGTGCAAGTTGGCAACTTTGTCTCTGAGGTATTTACTGCTACTTGAGAACCAATTACAATTGAAGTCCCCAAAAATAATTTTTTCATGATGGTGGTTAAGGGATGATAGTGTAGTCAGCAAACTGCCAAGTCCCTGGGAGACCTTATCAGAAGGAATATGAGCTGCTATGAGGTTGAGATTCTTTTCAGCATTGGCACATAAGGCAATGTTAATGGCAATAAGCTCCAAGACGGGGGGTGCAGGAGAGGTTGGGAGCAGGGAGGCCTTTAGATGAGACTTAGCAAACAGTAGGCAGCCACCACCTCTTTGTGGTCTCTGTCATGCCTAAAAATTGTGAAGAAGTCTATGAGAACTTCATTGTAAGAGATCTTGGGGTAAGCCAGGATTCAGTGACAGCAACAATGTCATAGCTAGAGTTGGATACCCACAGCCTAAGCTCATCAAGCTTTGGCAGGAGGCCTCCAATGTTAATGTGAGCCACTTCCAGGCAACCTCTGCCTGAGTCTGCAGGGTTGGTAGGGCCCGGGTTAGAGTGAATATTGCCAGCCAAAATTAGTAAGAGCAGTATGAGCTGTTGCAGCCACAGGTGTTTGTACAAGGTCTTGAATTTGGGTGCCCCTGGGTTACCCTTTTTGTACCTGCCTATGTCCCCAAAATTCACCATGAGATGTGACACGGATAGGTATGGGGGGGGGGGGGGCAAGGAATAAGCAGAATGGTAGAAGACAGAGTAGGAGTAGTTAGTCTGCCAGTAGGATTGGGGATGGAGAGAGAGAGATGATTGCAAGGTGGGGTTTAGTACAATGGTTAATTAAGTTATTCAGCAGGTCACATTGGTGCACACTACTGTTGGTATGCCTAGTCAGCCCACAGAGTGAAAGGAGATAGAGGAGTGAATGAATGAATGAATGAATAAAATGTATTTTTATACAGGTAAAATGAATTGTTAGGGTAAAACCATACTTATAACAATTTCCTATACAAAACCAAACTGAAATAACATGTACAAACATTAAGCAAAAATTTCAGTTTCATACAACTTATTATCACATTAGCCATTAATCTTTAAAACAAGCACAGGTATGGTGCAGATACTTCTTCAATGCATTTCAAAATTTACAATAAGAAGTTATGCATTTCAGTTCCTTAGGCAACCCGTTCCAAGATCTGGACATAGAAGTCTGTAGCATGGCATCTCCGAATCTACTATATGTTCTAGTTGTTGGAATATTTAAGTTATTAAATCTCAGATTATATCCCTTGTCCACCTTATAAGTATTATTTGTGATGTAACTCAACTGCATGTTTTTCTGAGGGTAAATTAATTTATGACACCAATTTAACCAGATGTAACTTATTTTTTTATCTGGATATAATCAATTTATGTGATCATACAAATTATAGAGATGTGTCCCATGCTTACTCTTAGTTATACATCTTGCCAATTTATAGTAAAGTTGGTTAAGATTGTTTAGTTCAGTTTTATTGAACTTCTGATATTACCAAACCATACTCTATTACAGGAATTATAATATGGTTTTACAATTTTCATTCTAGTCTCTGTTGTTAAACAGTTGACCACTCTCGTAAGGGCCCCCAGTGTTTGATTAGTTTTTAACAGTTATTTTATGTGTTCTTTAAAGTCTAATTTATTATCCACCATTACCCCAAGTATTTATAATTTATAACATTTTCCATCCTGAGTCCATTGCTAAATCTCACATCTAATATGTTATCTTGGGATTTTTTAAAGCCAGATTGAAAGCATCAGCATTGTGTTTTTTTTTTTTTTTTAATAATAGGCCAGATGTTTCAAACCATACCTTCATGCTACTCAGATCTTCCTGGAGTTTTTGTTCCTGCAGGGAGCAACTGTATGTGGATGCCACCAGTATGGTGTCATCCGTGTACAGCAGCACCCAGCTGTTTTTAATTTTCTTTTCCAGGCCATTTACATAAACATTAAAAAGCAGGGGACCCAGGATGGATCCCTGTGGTACCCCTCCAATTACCTTTTTCATCTGAGTAACACAGGTACCATTGACAACACATTGGTTCAAATCATACTTATCCAATAGGAAACAATGTAGAGGTTCCTGGTGGACACCTATCTCAGACAATCTTTCCAAAATTGTCTGGTGATCAACCAAGTCTACAGCTTTACTGAGGTCCATGAATACCACCCTTGTTTCACTCCCCTAATTCATGGATATAGTAATTAAGTTGTTAACGTCAACGAGGGCGGAACCAGTGGACCTCCCAGCCCTAAAACCGTGTTGAGCAGCAGAAAATAAACAATGTTCCTCCAGATGTTGATAAATCTGCCTGCGTACCAGCCTTTCCAAAATCTTGGACATGGTGGACAGCAAAACTATGGGTCTATAATTAGATGGGTCAGTTTCTTCTCCCCCTTTATATACGGGAACCACTTTCCCTATTTTCCAAGTGTTTGGAAAAATTCCACTACACAAGCTTCATTTGTACAGATTAGGTCAGTGGGGTTGCTAGTGGCATTAATGTGCCAGTGGACATGATCACAGTAGTAGGTATGTGAGCATATGTCATTTGGGGCTATATACCTAACAATGCCTAGGTTAAAGTGGCAGGATGAGACACAGGACTAATGAGAAAGAAACCATCTGCCCCGCTGCCTTTTTTTTCTGTCAAAAGAAAATGGTCCACCATCATCTCCTCAGTCCCTCCCACTGAGCTCCCACCTCCCGCACCCCACTCACCCATACTTACCCACTGGAGGTCAGGAGCAGTGATATTCTCTGGACAGGACATGCCTGCACTCTTCAAAGCCAAACTACGAACCGAGGAATTGGGTAAGCACTGTATAATGGGAGTCAATGGGGGGGGGGTTCAACTTAGGGTGATATCTCAGCCATTTTTAGGAATTGTGGCCCCAAATGTTCAACATGGGGTTCTTGGGACTCCACCTCATGAACATGTCACTGTCATTTTGTTACTCGGTCATGAAAGGTGATTTTGCAGTCATTGCGTGGAATCACCTTTTGGGACCGAATAACAAAATGACAGCACAACTGTTCATGAGGTGGGGTCCCAAAAAACCCATGTTGCAAATTTGGTGAAAAAATTCCAAGAAATGACTGTGATATGAGCATGCAATGCGCAGATTCTACACATGCTTGTAATTTCACCAATTTTTTATATTTTTACTCCAGATTTTCAACATTGCCATTTTTTCACACCTCCTTATGAACAGTACTTTGTCATTTTTCACATCCTGCCCAAAACATGTTGTCACACCTGTGGTGCTGAATGGCATGGTCGCTGTGGGAAATCGACTTTTGGGACAGATTAACAAAATCACAGTGCCACTGTTCATGAAGAGAGGTCCCAAAATGCCCATGTTGAAAATTTAATGAAAAAATTCCCAAAATGATTGTTATGGGCATGTGTTACGCATAACTTGTAACTTCACCAATTTTTTTATATTTTCACTCCAGATTTTCAGCATTGCCATTTTTTCACACCTCCTCATGAACAGAATAGCTGTCATTTTCACATCCAGCCTGAAATGTGTTTTCTCACCTGTGCACAGAGCGGCATAGTCACTTTCGCGAGAAATCATCTTTCCAGGATCAGTAATGAAATAGTAGTGCCACTGCTCATGAGGTGGGTCCCAAAAGCCCATGTTGAAATTTGGAGTGAAATACCAACAAACGCCTGGACGTTAGGGTTTCCAACCTAATACCCCACTCTGTAGAGACTAACAGGCATCGGGGTGTGACTTGGGGTCATCGGCCGTAATGTACCATGCCTTCCACCCCACCCCACCCTTCAGCCAGTGACAGGCATCGAGGTGTGCCTTGGGGTATTTGACCCTAACGTTCACCCCATTCTTCTATACTGCACCCATCTCAGCTTATTTCCTCATGGAATGGGGTGAGTGTAATGACTGAAGCCCCAAGGCACACTGTGACACCTGTCGGTTTCTGCAAGGTGGAGTGAGGTGGAATGGCATGAGTGTTCTGGTTGATGACACAAAGGCACACCCACAATGCCTGTCAGTCTCTGTAGAGTGGGGGGGGGTTGGCATTAGTTCAATACTTCACTGCCTTTCCTATTATGCATCTCTCTAACTCCTGCACTACAAATACCAATACCAGCAAGCAAACATTTGGCATTGACAAATGCTTGTTTTCTCTTGAGATCACTATAACAAAAACATCAGAAAGAATCAAAGGAAGCAGCTTTGTTGCACATGGTTACCCATACATTATTCTCTATAAGTACAGTCACAGCCAAAGACATGGTCAGAAATTTCCTGAAATTTCTGTGATATTCTGAAGAAATCGCCTGCTTTCTGCAGTTCCACAGTAAAGGCTGCAGAGAGAATCTCTTTATACAGTACAATTCACAATAAACTGTTAAGCCAATGAGTTGGTTTAGCATTGTTTTTCAAAGTTTGAAATGCACTGGCAACTTACATTGTGTTATTTTTTGGGAGGGCTAAAGCCTGAGGTTCAATGTGGGGGAATAGCTCCTCCCAGATCCCAAATAAAGACCAACTTCCCACATCAGTTCCCCACTTACTATGTTACAAACAGCCAAGCTTTGCGGTGCTCTGGATTCCCTGTGTGGCTTGTGGGCTGAGCCTTCCTGGATTTCTCCATCTATTCTTCTCTCCTTGGCCTCCATTTCTCCCTTGTCCATTCCCTCCAGTTGTTTTTTACTCACTGTGCCCCCCACACTTTGTGCCTTTCCCTTGTCCGTTCCCCTCCCCACTCCTGCCTCATCCCATCATTCTCCCACCCTGCCTCTGTTGCTGTATTCTCTTTCCTTGCCTCGCTTGCTTGTTTCTACTCCGTGATCCCGTTTCTCCTAGTTGTGTTCCTTCCCTCTGCTGGCGCTTCCAGTGCCTGACATCTTCCACTGGTGCTCAGCTTCCAGTGGTGGCTCCAGACCTTCTACTCCTCTGCCAGCGATACAATTCCTGCTGCACCTGCACTTTCTTAGTTCCTGCACTTATTTATCCACTATTTCTCCCTGAATTTCTTTCCTAGGAGCACCCCTGCCTTCCTTTCACTGCTCTCTGGTGAGTCCTGGCCATTCCAAGGCTTTGCTTTTGTGCCCCTTCCTTTCATTCTTGCAACTTTGTTGCAGCATTACTTTCCAGCCTCCTGCATGGACTATGGTCGGCAGTCTCCAATAGACACTTCTCAGCCCTCAGATTCCATTCTAGCAGTGTTCTCCTCACCATTTTCTTGATCCTTGTCCCAATGGGCCCCTGTTTGCTGCCAGATCCTGCCCCCCCCCCATTGATTCTCCATCTGCTCTTCTATGCCGCAGTCCTCCTTTTCCCACTTGCTTATGTCCTTTCAACACAGATTTCTGGTTATGTACTGAATTTGTTTTGGCCTCGCCTCTACCTTCCTATATCACTCTCCAGGACTTGTTTCTTCCTGCATTGTGTACCCTAGTAAGGCTGCTCAGCTCACTGCAAAAAATAAACAAAAAAAACCCAATACATTTCAAATTGTTCCTTCCCTCCCTCCCTCTGTCCCATGGCTCCTTGCCTGCCCCTGCTCTCTTATTCCTGGAGCTACTCCTCCCTTCCCTAATGCTTTGTTTTCCAATCAATCCACCCTCCCGTCCCTCATTCCTGCCCTGATCTCACACCCCCTGTGTTTTCTTTTGGGCATCTTGCTCCTCGTGCCGGCACTCTATCTCCATGCCCCTTCTACTGTCCAGTCCTGTGCCACCTCTGGCACTTGTCTTGCACTTACTGTTCCTCAGTATTTATTCCACTCAGCCAATCATTGCAATCAGCTTTCCCTAACTGTTTATGCCTGCCACCTATGCTGCTTATACTGTACCTTACTATTTATTAGTACCAGCATTTATGTAGCCTGCTCAGCTTGTTATTTCTGTGTTACCTTGTTCTACCCCTGGTACTTCCTAACCTTCCAGCTCGCCAGTCACCCACAATGCTCATGCATGCTCCCACACCCCTTGTGGAGTTCATCTTGTTACCTTGTTCTACCCCTGGTACTTCCTACCCTTCCAGCTCGCCAATCACCCACAATGCTCATGCATGCTTCCACACCCCTTGTGGAGTTCATCCAGTCCTGCATCATTGCCACTCCTCCTGTATTTCGTATTGTTTGGCATTATCCATTATGTGTAACCACTGTATTTGTTTGCTTCTTGTTCCCCAATATGCCTACGGCTTGCCTTCTCCAGGACCTTGCCAGTTTTCTGGTTCCTACCCTACCGACATTCTAGCTGCTGCTTGATCTCATGATGCTCAGCTCATGGCTCCCCTGTTATTCCCATGGCGGGGGACTGGGGTGTCACGGTGAAGCATCATGGCTCCAATTAGCAGGGGCATGCCTTACATAAGTTAAATAAATTTGCTCTGCCTTCTTGCCTACATGGCTTCAGCTACCCTTGCATAACTCATTGCCCTAACAGCCTATATGGCCTTCAGATGTTCATTGCATTCCATTACTGCAGTGCATGCTCCTCACTGGATTACCTTGACTCTGCCTCTATGGCATTAAGGGTAATATTCCTTCTCCTGTTCTCTGATTTTTTTACTACCTTCCCCTGCATCCTGCTCCTTTTGTTTACCTACCTCTTGCTATGCAGCTGTCAGCTTCCATTTCCTTGTTCAGCCCATACCTGCAGTCCAACAGCCTCTTTCCTAACTCTGCCTACTGAGGCACAGCAGTGAAGATAGGGTTCCCCTGTATACTGGGGTTGGGAGCCTGTTTCCTCTACATCCAGCCTCAACCAGTTGAATGCCCAGCCAACTTCTGACAGTCTCCATCCCTAGCACTTCCTGGTATGGCACTGAGTGAAGGTTAGCTCGCCCAGACTACCAGAGATGGGAGCCTGTGTCTTCAATCTACTGTTTCAACCAAATGCATTCTATACCTAATATCTGGTTGCCACTTTCCCTTCAGGAATGGGACCTCTGTGCCCCATTTGCCTCCAATGTCCTAACTCACCCAACTATGCCCTATACCTCCATGGAATCAATGTATGTTTTCCCTTCTCTGGCTTCCTCACATTCTGAATTGGACCCCGCCAACTTGTTCGGTCTCAGTCTCCACTTGGTCCATCAGAATCCTGGACTTCCTTGCTGCTTGCCTTCCACCTCCTCCCATGCTCCTGTGCATTGTTGTTGTAGCTTGCTTTCAGGCTCAACCTCCGGCAATCTCCTGACCTTCAGCTCCATGCTGTCACCTCCTTCCTCAGTGCTACTCCAGATAATTTTGTTTTCCTATTGCCTTCCACTCAGACTTGCCTGCTCACATCTCTCCTTGTTTCCTGCTTGATATGTGACATTTGCTTATCTTGAAGGATATGTGCCTGAGGCCCTCCACAGTTTTCCCCTTATGCTGCCCTTGTCTCCATCCAGAATTCAACCATCAGTGGTTCAAATGCACTTTTCCTATCTGCAGTTCTAGTTCCCCATCTCCTTCAGAGGCAGGAATCTTTTCCCCCATCACCATACCACTTTTACTATTTTCATTTCAAGTTCGCCATCTCCTTCAGAGGTGGGACACCATTCCGCATCACTGTAGCTCCTTTTGCTACCAGCAATTCCAGTTTTCCATCTCCTTTGGAGGTGGGTACCTCTACCCATTACCACTGCACCTCTTCCTGTCAGTAATTCATGTTCGCCATCTCCTTTATAGGTGGGAACTCATTCCTCATCACTGCTGCACCTTTTTCTATCTGCAATTTATGTCTGCCATCTCCTTCGGAGGTGGGAACCTCATACCTCAACTTTGCAGGACCTTGTATCTGGATTCGCTTCTCAGTTTTACATGACTCTACCACCCAAGGCCTGTTTCAGCTTTAATGCATTCTGTTCCGGTATGCTGTGATGACTGCCATCAGCCCTGTACCTTACCTGCACCTGCCGATGTCAGTACTGTTCGGCCTCTGCTGACTTCCTATCAAGGTCCTTACTTCAGCCAGTGGACTTCCACTTCAAACTTTTCCCTCAGTCCTTGGACTGTTGTATTCCTCCTCGCCACCCAGGTAGCTCAGGGCTCCTGCATGTTTGCTGCGACTCTTTTGGGCTTCTTACAACTCACCGATGTCCAGTATCCCTGCTCATTCAATTACTCCATATTCATCTGCCTCATACTCCCACCAGCCAACATTACAGCTCCCATGCAACGCTTAAAGGAGTACCTGTTCTTCTCACCTAATAAAACCCCTTTCAGCGACATCCCTTGAACAGCAAGCCACATAGACTCTAAGTCACAATACAAAATATCAGTAATTCCTGATACTCTCCCAGGAAGCATTTCTTGAATCCATTTGACTGGACTATACAAGATCTTATCTCTCAACCAACTCTGCAGGATCCTTCTTTATATATTCAGTTTAATTCAGACAGTATGGACGTTACTTCCTCCAATTCTACATAAGATCCAAGATTTAGTGGAGTCTCTTTCCTGTCTATCATCCTGGAAATGTGAACCTAATTTCCTACTGAGACATACCAATTCCATAATAACTCCATAATAACCATAACCCTTAGCATAACAGGAACCTGCAGGATACCGTGACAGCAGTACTGGCATCATCCATTATACCTTCTCCTTATAGTCTTCTCCCAAAGTGCTGACCCAGTCTGACCATGTTTTCTGACTTGTATTCCCTGAATAGCCATTGGATGTTCCTAAGACTCTTTCCAGCTACTATCCCAGAAAATGTATTGTTGGATCTGTTATGCATAACTGCCTTGCTAGATTTACACTATCCAAGCCACTGTTCCCTGGCTCCTGGACATCACCACACTTCACAAAGCTATCTACATCTCTTCATCACATTACTCTAATCATGCCAGATACCTATCCAGAGGTTCTTTCTAACTCATCTGTTGGAATTTATCCCCCATACTCCCTCCAGCAAATACTTTTACCAATAGCAGGCCTCCATTTGATTCTTCATTCTGTGCATCCGCAACTGACCTGGCTGTCTCCCTATCACAATCATGCTCCACAACAGTTTTACATCAGACTAAGTATGCAATGCACCCATTGTGTTCTATGCTTGCTATCAACTTCTCTTTGCCATCAGTCAGTAGAGTCATTCAAAGACATGTTCAGGCCCCCCACAGAATACAGGCATTGGATCCACCAGCAAGGCAAAGCCCCCATGGCCACGTAAGCTCCTGCCATAGGCTATCAAGCTATAGCAATACCCATGTCCACCATCTCGCATTAGCAGTCCTTCCTGAATATGAGCCCATGCAAACCTCATTATAGCAACAATAACTTGCTTCAAACCTCAAACTTATTGTACTGAACTTTCCAATTATTCCTATCAGTATCCAATTACCATCTTTACAGCATGTCGCTCGTCCTTCATTTGTCTGAAATCTTTTAATTACCCCTTTCCTACCCAGAACATTAAGCTTCTCTCTGAATCCTTGATCATCTCTATAGATGCCTACCTAGTAAAACATTGCGAATGGCTGAACTCTAAGCCATGAGACCCTAATTTGGATGTCAAGCCTCTACTACCCCATTGTCTAGCCTTTTCATAATCAGTACTGCAATCAAGCTGTTCTGAGAACCTTGCAAATATCTGAGCCACTTGCCACTCTACAAAGGAACTAAACACTATATCTCACCCTTACCTTCTACAAAGCCAGAATATTAGATGTCATACTATACTAGGTTATCTAGACAGGAGAAGGCATGTCCTATAAAACCTGTCTCTTACCAGAGTGGGGCTTAAATTTCTTTATCTAATAAATTTATTGAGTCTCTTTTTAAATATATTCAGTGTTGTAACCTCTACTACTTCTTCTGGTAACAAATTTCAAAATTCCAGAACAGAATTACTGTAAGGATTTCATAACCCATCATACTTCCCACAGTTATGAGTCTGGCAGCACATTTTACCAGCTCATGCTCACATTGATTCTGTACCCCTATCGAACATCAACCAATATCACATTTGAATCCTAGACTATGCTCAACCCTTTCTCCAGCTGGAGTTAATCCATATCTGGGATTTGGACATTTCTTTGATTGGATCTGCCTCTTTAACCTCAAGAATCGACTCTCCTGAATGCATCATTCAACAGACTCAGAAGATGGAACTTCATCACAACAGACATTACACCTTACTCAAAAAGAACATGGTTCTAAGAATCTAGGATCATTTCCTCTTCGTTTGCATTGAGGACAGGTGGATCAGTAGCCATGGGTCCTCAGAGATTTCCTCCACCTGGGTTTTTTTCTCCTCATGCTTGCTGCTGGTCATACTCTCAGTGAGTTGGAGGAGGTTATCTTTTTGGGCCTTCTATTCCCTACTCACTACCTGGCTTACCTACCAAAGGTGGGACTAGAGAAAGGCCAAAGTTTAAAACTTTGTAAGTACACAGGGGATCACGTGATGAGCTAGGTATAGCAAGACGTCCTCTGTGCTGCTCCGAGGCCCATAGCTTCTTTAGAAAACTTTAAAATCTCCGGGAACAACAGGAGCTGCACTAAAAAAGCTATTTTGGTCTGGTGAAGTGTCCGGGGCCAGATCTGTGGCGTGGTGAGCGACGAGTTGGTGTCTTAGCGGGCCAGTCTCTGTGTATGCAGTAAGCGTTTGGGAGTAATACTAGGCCGTGCTAATAAAGTGGAATGGAATCCGAGGTGGTGGAGCCTCTTGCAGGGAGATCGCCCACCTTCAAATGGTTAATAAAGTCTCTACTCCCACCCCAATGAACAGGAGGAGGTAGCAGGAAAAGAGGGGGGAGTTAATTCGAATAATGATGATATCCAGGAAATAAAGCAGCTTTTGCAGGGTCTGGTAGTGGACTTTGCAGCTGTTAAACCAGTGCTGCAATCGCTTGCTCAGAGAATGGGGGATGCAGAAGTTCGCATTGCATCTCAGGAAAGGAAAATGTCGGCAATGGAACAGGAGCTGGTGGTGGTTAGAAGGCAAGTCAAGAAGCTGGAAGAGAGATTAGAAGATCAAGAATCAAGAAGCAGAAGGAATAACCTGATTCTGGCAGGGTTGCCTGAGAGGGCTGAAGGGACAGACTGTGTTTTCTATATACAAGACGTGTTGCTCAAATTGTTTGGCCCCACTCCATATGGCAAAACTTACAACTTACAGAGAGCGCATAGGGCGCTGAGAGAGATGCCACCACCGGGAACAAGACCTCAAGTGATCATTATGCGTTTTCTTAACTACAAGGAAAAAGTTCATGTCCTGTCTGCAGCATGGCATAAGAAGTCAATGCAGTGGAATGGCACCACCATGTGGTTATTTCAGGATCTTCACCTGCAGTGAGAGGAAAACAGAAAGAATACCTGGAAATTAAAAGAAGCTATACTTGGCTGGAATTAAGTTTGATTACAGTATCCTGCCACACTAGTGGTGTGACTTCAGCAGGGAGAAGCATTTTCTTACTGTTAAGGACGATTAGAGGGACTTGAGTGGTGCTTCCCATTTGTTCAGAGCACAGAGCTGAGCTGTTGCAGAGGCAACGGAAAGTTATGGGAAGGACTGGACTGAATAATTGGGACTCTAAAGTTTGTTATATTTGATTTGCTGAACTTAATCTTTTCTTAGAAGGTCTAACTGATGGATGTCAAAGTGGGGGAGGAAGAGCTTCCTCGATATACATGGGGCTAAAAGAGTTCTTCATGGGGGAAGAAGATCTGACAGAGCCTAATATAGGGTTAGGGGAGGAGGAAAAGATAAAAGAAGAGCAAAAATAGTGGGGGAAGGAAAATACCGGAATAAGATGGAGATCGGGGTTTCTACCAGATACTAGAAATGAGATGTGGGAGCCCATTCAGTGGATAGAGCGAGAGGGAGGTATAGATAAAAAGAGAGGGCTCAGAAGTGAAATATGCAGAGGGGGGCAAAGAAAAGAGGGTTACTGGAAAAGCCAAGAGTCTAAAGGGGGCTATGTGCACAGGGGGGGCCTGATGAAAACCTAGCTAGTGGTGGTGAGTGGTTATGGATGGTATACCTGAAGGGAGCTTAGAAAGGTAACGCCCCCTTCCCAATTTTGGAATCCCAGGAGGGAGTGTTCAAGGGGAATATTCCTTATATTTGGTTCTCCTGACCGGGGTTCCCCGGAATTGCCTGACCCCTTACTACCCAGATGGCTTAGGAGAAAAGGAAAGAGAGTTGGTGAGGGTGCTGGATAATATATAAACAATGGAGCCTGGCTAACAATATTGAGGAAGGAGCTATAGCCCTCGGATGAGGGATTGTGAGCATATTAGGAAATGGGTTAATATTGAGATCAGTGTACTAAATGGGTATTTAAGGGTCATAGAACGATACAGGGGGAGGAGGGCGGGACTTCGGGGTGCCGGGATGGGGACAGGGAGAGACTATAGAATGGGAGTCTTTGATTGGGAAGGGGGGCTAACCCCTGCTGTTATATACTAAAGGGAATTTAGAGTAGTATTAACTAATTTCCTTTGGCCATGACTAGGAGACTTCCTCTGAATAGTATAATGAGGTTCAGAGTAGGGATATAGTGGAAAGCTAGATAGATTGAAAGGATCGGGCGAGGGAGTGGGAGAGAAATATTGTAATCATTAGGGTAAGATCCTCTGTGGGGTTAAGAATATGTACCGGAGTTGGTTAAGATTATGGGGGGGCAGGGGAGCAGCACAAGAGGGAGTTCATTGAGGATCCGAGATATGGAAGGCGGGCAATCTAGGGATCGGGGCAGGGGGGAGGGGCTTGGGTTCTGGAAAGAGAGAGAGTCCACTATGATAGGAGCAAAGATGACAGGCTAGGACAAAGTTTTAATGGTTGGCAGTCCCAGAATAAGTCTTTTGGCATGGTTTATGACGGATCTTAGAGTAATTTCATAGAATGTTAAAGGACTCAGGGGTAGACGTAAGAAAATGATAATTATGAGACAGTTGGACCAAATGGGGTCCACATTGGTGGCTCTGCAAGAGACATACTTTTTGACGTAGGGAGCTGAATAGCCTTTCAGCGACTTTTGGGTGAGCAGGTCTATGGGATTGGCAAGGAAAGGGCCTCAGGAGGAGTAACTGATTTTAATTAGGAAAACATGCTTGTTCAGCGTGGAGCAGGTGACTACAAGATTAGATGGTAGAGGATCTATGTTTGGGTTTGCTGTGGTGGAGGCTACTTGTTGGCTTCCATATGTGGTCCGACGCCCTCTAACCCGAATTCTTTGCCTCAATAGAGAGGATATAGCAGGGTTTTCCTGGGCATTCTCTTATTTTAAAGGGAGATTGGAACGTGAGACGCAGATAATGTAACAGATAGGATCTCGCCCAGAGGACCACTAACGAAGACTCAAATTGTGTTTAAACTAACTGCTAGGGGTTACAGCCCTGGTGAATCCGACTTGGACCCATGCTATGGGGAAATATTATGACTTTCTACTCAATGTAGCATAAGACCCAATCCCAATTGATTTCTTTCTAGTGAATAGGGAGGTTCTAATAGGAACTAGGGATTGATAATGGAGGGCAGAACTTTTCTGATCACTCTCTGATTATATTAGTCTGGGAACCGAAGCCAGGCCTACCTAGACCACCCCGATGGAGACTGAATGATTCTGTATTGCGGAAACAGCAACCAAGGGGTAAGCTGATGGAGCTCTTTAAATTATACAGCACCAATTACCTCGTTGTTGACAGGAGGTTGGCATGGCCAACTGCAAAGCACTTTTGTGGGAGTCGCCAGGAGCTGGTAGCTCAGAAAAATAAACTGAGGAGGCGAAGGAGGAATTTATCTTAGGAGCCATCAACTCGTTGGCCCCACTGAGGAGGTCTTCAGAGGAAATAGATGGGAAACTTAAAAGTCTGAGATGGGAACTAGAGGGTATTGTCTATGGTAAGGTGGATTTCGACAGAAAAGATTAAAGCTAAATATCTTTTGATGGGAGATGTCCCTGGACGGTTGTTGGCAGCTAGAGTTAGGGAATGGGAGGCAAGCAGAACGGTGACATCTATTTGGCATGAAGGGAAGCTTATAATGGACCCCCAGGAGCTAGCAGACGCTTTTGCACTATATTGCAAAGACTTATATCAGATTGGGAATGTGGTGGGGGAGAAAGAAATCAAAGCTTTTCTGGATAGAGTATCTTTACCTATCCTTGACCCCACTCAAGTTAACGATCTAGTGGCTCTTATTGGCGCTGGCGTGGAGGTAGTCAGGTCTTTACCGGTGGGCAAAACGCCGGGGCCGGATGGTCTTACGGCAAAGTTTTATCAGACTTATATCCACATTCTTCTGCCTATGCTTCAGGAATTCTTTAATATTATAATGCAGGAGGGAGTGGCACATCCCCCCCTATATCAGGCGTACATTACATTAATCCCCAAACCAGATAAGCCTAGGGATTTGCCAGGTAATTACAGGCCTATAGCATTATTGAATCAGGACATCAAGATTCTAACTAAAATTTTGGCCAATAGAATTTGGCGGATAACACTAGTGGTCATAAGCCAGGAGCAAGTGGGATTTATGCCAGGGAAGGGGGCACAGGATGCTCTGAGGAAGTTACACCATATTTTGAACTATGCAAATGACTCTCAACTACCCTTAGCCTTGATATCATTAGATGCTGAGAAGGCCTTCGACAGGGTCTCCCATTCTTTTCTTTTTGCCACAATGGAGACGATGGGCTTCCCTGAAAGCCTGATTAGAGGCATTAAAAACCTGTACGCTGCTCCGATGGCTAGAGTCCTATGTAATGGCTATATTTCACAGGAAATACAGCTAGAAAATGGGACCCGCCAAGGATGTCCTCTTTCCCCGATACTATTCAATATCTACCTAGAGCCTCTGTTGAGAGCAATTAATAGCGATGGAACCATAAGGGGGGTTGAGGTAATGGGACGAGAGCTAAAATTGTCGGTTTTTGCAGATGATGTGCTTTTGCATTTGCGGGACCCAGTGGTTGGGTTTGAGAGAACTAGAGAACCGATTGGGTGTTTTGCTAAAGTCTCGAATTATAAACTGAATTTGACCAAAACCCATATTCTCCCCTTGACACCCCATGTATATAAGGCAGATTTTGCTCAGTTGAGGATCCAATGGGTGACTGATAAGATCAAATATCTGGGCATCTGGATCACAAGGAATTTTGAGAGTGGGGCAGAAACAAATATGGAAGGACCCTGTCAGCTATTAGGGTGATCTAATAAGATGGAATAAGCTACCCTTGAATTTTATGGCTAGACTTGGGCTTATTAAGATGAATCTGCTGCCGAGGTTGTTATACCCAGTGTATTTAGCCCCATATAGTATCCCCAAAAATTGGTTCGGTAGGATTAAAAAATTACTGTCATATTTCTTATGGAATGGGAAACATCCTAGGAAAAAATATAATGATCTACGCCTGCCTTTCCCCTTTGGAGGGGTTAAGCTGCCAGATCTCCATTTGTATTATGTTGCGGGGCAGTTGGGCCTTATGCTCCGATGGGGTAGAAATAAGGAGGGATATGCCTATATCCCGGAATGGTTGCACCTGGAGACCCAAATGATGAAGGAGGTAGGCCTCTCCCTGGAGGTGCCCCTGTATGCCAATATAGCTAAATGGTTCAAACAAGGGCTGGGAAAACCGGTTGTGAAGGCGGCGGAAGCGTGGTGGTCGTTTTGACTGGGGCTCAGAGGAAGGACCAAATGAAGGCTCGAGAACAACCACTGTTGGGTAACCCTAACTTAGCTATAGGGAATCAGATACTTAAAGGGAAGTGGTCTAGGTGGGTTTCAGGCTTGAAGTTAGAGGATGTTATCCAGGATAATAAGGTGGTCCTCCCAGTACAGTGCAATGGAATGCCCTTGTTCCATAGGATACAGCTTATGTGCATGCTGAAGGGGGAGTTGAGGAGGTTAGGAGGCTTGTCAGACTGTTCAATTAAATGGGATGAGCTGCGGGAGATAGACCCCGAAATCTAGGGCCTTATCACAAGTACATAAAGTTCTTCTTGATTTTTTTGGCCCGAGCTCTCCTATAGAAGTGCCATACTGGGACAAAATGTTGGCGCCGGAAATATTGATTGGGCTAATGTGTGGAAAAGTAGCAAATATATTGTAATACCTAAATTTAGGAGCTTACACCTTTTATTGTCTCAAATCTTTACTATACACCAGTGAAATTATGTGAAAAGAGGCCTAAGACAGACAGACCTGTGTTTTAGGTGTGGTTTGACAGAGGAGACCTATTACATGTGCTGTGGAACTGTAGCAAAATCTCGCCTTATGGGATGAAATTAAGAGATGAATGGACCCAATGCTGGACTACTCGAATTTATAAAACCGGAGATATGTGTGCTGGGGACCTATCCTGAATTGTTGGGGCTATACCTAAGTACCACATATCCTTGATGGCAGCAGTAATTAAGTCATATGTGGTCCAGCATTGGAAGGATAGTCAGCCGTATGGGTATAAACATTGGGTGAGAGATCTCATCCGGGCTTTAGACAGACTTAAGAGGCATTTACATTCAGAGGGGAGGAAAGGATTATATGCTAAAAGATGGGCGTCACTAGAGGTGTTATACTCCCAGCAAGAGGTAGACGCCCGGATGCAGGTCTGTCTGTTGGGCTTGATTAGCTTGAGGAATCTCGGATAGAACTTTCAAAGAATACTAGAAATACTAGTAAAGGTTGGAGAATTTGATGGAGGATGGTTTGGGAAGTGGCTGGGACTTAGAATGTAAATAATAGTCAGGGGCCTGCTAGATAAACTGGGGGGATGGGTACTCTCTCTCTCTCTTTCCAGGGGACATAGGGGGGCGCCACCTTTAACTAGGGGGGAACTTAGTGTGAAAGAAGACTGGGAAGCACTCATCGGGCTGCAGATAACTTTCAGGGAGTAAGGGGAAAGAGGTTGTATTATAAGCAGCCTGGGGATTTTAATTTAAGGTGTTGAGGCAGAAAGCCTAGAGTAGGTTGGGAGGGGTGATGTTTCCTCTGTGTATGTAAATAGTTAAGTTCTACATAGTTTACACAGTCAGTTTTGGACTGTGTACCCCGGGGTAACCGGGTCTATGTTTGTCTGTCTGTATGTTTGTCTGGTTGTTAATTGGAAAATGAATAAAGATGTGTTAAAAAAAAAAAACTTTGTAAGTATACACAAGCACTACTCTATTCACCAAAACATTGACTGGGAGGGCTAAAGTCTGAGGTTCAATATGGAGGAATAGCTCCTCCCACATTCTGAAGAAAGGCCAGCTTCCCATGGCAGTTCCCCACTTAGCATGTTGTGAAACACCCACCATCCTCCCCTGCCTCCTCCTACTCCTCCAGAACTCTGCTCATCCTTGGTGCTGGGTCTTATTCCCTACTCACCACCTATCTTACCTACCAAGGGTGGGAATAGAGAAAGGCAAAATTTTAAAACCTTGTAAGAATACACAAGCACCACTCTATTCACCAAAAGATTGAACAACTTACAACCAGCTCAACAGCAACTTTATGAAATGTTTTGAACTCAACTAGAATGCATCTGCACATTAGCTACAATGTGATGCAAAACTGAACTTTAACTCTTAGGCAACATATATTTTGTAAGGCTTTGGGCTAGATCCTGTAACATGTGTGACGCTCATTGAGAAATGCAAAAGAAACACACACAGTATCAGTGTTTCTCAAAAAAGCCCACCAGCACAATTTTGTGTGGCTCAGGGGTATCTGAAGTCCAATTAAACTATCATCTAACAACTGTTAATGTCATACCTTAATAAAACAGTGGAGATACATTTCAAGAGGGAAATCATCAGGTATTTGATGACTTATAGATGTTATGAAAAGACACTTCTTGTACTGCATTATTATATTCGTAATCAAGGAGTTTATGATGAAGAAACAAAAAACTGAGCATCAGTACCAAGTGGTTGCAGATACAGGTTAGTACAATTTGAAACTCAAACACCACTACTTGTGACCACTGCAGTATGGGGACTTCAGCATTTAACTAAAAATATGGGGCTCAGCAAAGCTATTAAATAAAGAAGGGATGAAACAATTACGCTTTGTGGTAATGAGCCCTTTGATTTCAATGGGATGTATTTTAATAAAGTTTCACCAGGAAAAACATACTAGCTGATAACAGCTTATTTCTAGAAGTGTCCTGGCAGAAGGGCAATGGATGGCAATGAGGAACAGAAGAACAATAACAAAATAACTGGTGAATAAATATAATAAATAACAATTGTGCAATGACAAGGATTGTGAGGAGTAAAATAGGTAGCAATACAATAAGTACAGAAGGATGACTGCATTTGGAATCACAATATAACGTTGTTGTTTGTTTAGGTTAAAGCCATAGAGCAATCTCATTTACAGTGGTGACATTAGCATAGCAATGTACAAGTTACAAAACACATAAAACATATTTAATACAATACATACAAATATAATCTGAGCAGAAAACATCAGCGTAAAAATAATCTAAAACAACTACAAGATTCAGGGATTGAGAGAAGCTGAGAGAAGAGAAGAGAAGTGCTGAAGGATAGCATAATTTACAATGTGCAGAGAAAATACTGAGTTCAGGTTGGGAGCAAGATTGTCTAGTTGGAAGAGTAGAAGTGGGGACTGCACTAGTGTAGGTGCAGGTGGAGAAAGAGAAGAGGCAAGAGGGTGATGGGCAGCAGCCCAGGGATCAATATCAGGGGCAACTGCAGGAGGGAGTAAAAAAGTCATGGAGGAGAGAGAGGCAGGAGAGTGGTGGGAAGATGCAGAGTGGATGGTGAGGGAGGGGGAAACCCCATAGTTTGAGGAAACAGAAGGAAAGGACAGCTTGACCAGCAGTGGATTTCATTGTAGAGGATGTGAAACAGCAATAGCCAGAGTTGTGTTAAGGGGTAGAAAATAGTAAGGGGACAAGATAGGAGGGATGCAAGGTAGGACAGGAGGAAGTCAAACCATTATTTGGAGATTAGATGAAGAAAACACCATACTTGAGGCATATGGCCCCAATGGAGGGGAAAGAGAGGGAAAAGTACAGGGAACAGTGGTGGGTGATAGGGTGACAGTCCAGAGCAAAGCCAAAAAAGGAGTTAAAGACGGTGTCCAGTCTGGCCAAGGTAGACTTGGGAGCAGCACTGTATACTATGTAACTATAGTCAAAGATGGGGATTATCATTTTCAAGATGATCTCTTGGCATGCAGGAAGAGGTATACACCTTCTGTTTCTGTAAAGCACACTATGTTTGGTATGCAGCTTCAAGTGGCTGCCATCCATATGCACTGTGAAATTGAGATCTTGATCAAGCCTTACCTCAAGGTACTTAAATGAGGGAATGTCCTCAATTGCAGCACCATACAAGCTATGGAAAAGGGAGAGAGGTGAGCCTAGTGAGCCTCTGCCTAGTGCCAAAAGTCACAGAGACTGTTTCCTTGGTGTTGAGGTATAGCTGATTTTCCAGGTACCAGTACTGGATGTTAAAAAAGTCCAGTTGAAGCGTGGCCATGAGGTCAGAAGTAGAGGAAAAGAGTGCCTTGTCATCTTCATACACATGGATGGCAACAGTGGAGCATGCAGTGGAGGTCATTCAGTAAAGATGGCAAAAGTATTGGACCGAAGATGGAACCTTGGTAGATGCCTGAGCTAATAGGGAGTGGGAGCAGGACATGGATTCTTCGATCTGGACCTGCTCTCAAGGTAGGAATGGAACCAACTGACTGAGCAGCCAGAGAACTCTACTGCCTTGAGCTTGTCCAGGAGAAAGGAGTGGGCAACAGTGTTGAAGGCTTTGGCCAAGTTGATGGAAATAGCAGAGGGATCAAGCCCTGATCCATGTTTAATAGATTGGAATTAGTAAACTGGAGAATGGGGGGAGACATATGACTGGATTAGGTGATCTGAATAAACATACACAATATCAGGAAGACCTTTTGTTATGAGCATAAAAAGACATGTCCCTCCACACAAACTGGGCATGCCTAGCTGGTTGGCCAAGTTTTCAATGTTGGGACAGTGGCATTACTATGCAATCAATGAATGTGTGAAACAGCCAACATATACTGTACCAGAGGCTAGGAAACCTCTTTCTGTGCATGAAACAAAGAAACACACTTTAAAAGTTAGAAAAGGAACTGACCAACCAACATGCAAATTGTATTGAGACCCTCACAAAAAAACACCCTGAATCTTAGATTGCCAGTGAAATGGAAACATACTAACTGAACACATTATTACAGTCCAATGGAGTGTTTATTGTATTTAGATAAATATGAATTTGTCACTTTTGGGAAAACTTGTACAAACATAATATTTAGACTAGACATAGTATAGCTTATAGTGTACAGTTTATATTGTGTCTGTATGTATCTTTTTGTTCCCCATCACTATGTTCTTTTGTATGGAAACAGGACCCTTGTGACCTACATGTCATCTGCTTCCAGAAATCCATTGCTGAAGTCATAATCCCCTGTTTGTGACATCACTATGTGTTGCAGTTAAAATTATTATAATCTCTGAAACAGGGGAGTGTGATTTCTGCAAATAATCAAGCAAAAGGTATAGGGCAACTGCAAAGAGCACAAATCCATTTTCCTTGAAAATGAACCTCATAATGAAGAATAATAGGAACAGAAATACAGAAGTCTGTAACATATTAGATGAATTGTGTATAAATTATTTTTAAAGTTTTCCTAAAAGTGGCGAACACATAGTAAGGGACCATCACGAAGAAAACGACTAACACAGCAAATTAAATATGAATCCAGCACACAAATATTTTAAATCCCTATCACCCTAATTCCAAAATTAGCTGACAAGGGATGTGATGTCCTATAATTATAATAATCTGTGGTGGCATGTAATCTGCATCTCTCCTAGCTTTATTAAAAAATGCACATTACAGGCATCAGTGGCTACAGATAAGCTCAATATCAGAAAGGGGACATTTAAGTTACAAAACACAACTATATCTATTATGACCTGACAAAGCCTTTGTATTATGATAACAATTAGAAATAAGAAAGTTTGTAATATTTTATGATTTTATTCACCTAGCAAAATGACCAGGCAAACAGAGATTTCATGCCACCAAGTTATATTGTTATAGCTGAGGGAGGTATAAAACAATGTAAAAATGTGTGAATTGAAAAAGCACAACTATTGATCAACACTAGGCAATGATCTTGCAATGGATGCTGAATCTAGAAAATAGATTAGACACACAATAAAAGTCATATTAAAACAGCAGCCCTGTATCTCATAAAGCTTTGACGGACATACAAACTGAAATAAGCGTTATTTATACAGTATATCACCAATCAAGATATTGGTTTTAAAGACACCTTCAGCCCCGATATTTAAAAGTTTTCACAGGCACTATCAGGCCTTTGTCCATGCAAATCGGGTTTACACTGCAGCCCCATATTCAGAAGAGCATTTGCATGGACAAAGACATTTAACACCATACAAAACATAATGTATGCGTGCGGGCAAGGGCAGGGGCATGGCCATGAATATGCACGCTACCCTATATTCAGCAATTTGGTGCTGTGGAAAATGGCTTAGCATGGTCTTTTTGCACAGTGCAAATACTGCTGTACAAAACCTTGACTTACTCTGGGCAACCCTAGCGACTGCTGAAGGTAATGCAGCCACTTAGCCAGTTGACTGCTGGGGGAGCAAACCCTGCCCCATGTAGTCTAGGTCACCACCCTGCTGATTGCTGGCCCATTCTTTAATATATAGTATCCCTGCAGCTAGGTATCCCTTCCATCCAATCCCAGCCTCTGCTTAAACACGTTTATCCCTGGTGCTAGTGGTAACCCCCTCCCTCCAGTCTCAGACCCTGTTTAAATACATTCATGAATTATTAATATTCTAGCAGCAAACATCTCTGGTGAATAACAACCAGATATTAATGATTCGATTGTATCCATGTTACAAATGAATTAGATGGATGGTAAGCACAACGGCAGAAAGGAAATGTTTTTCTGTGGTTGTGCTGCACCATGCAGTATTAATCTTTAATTTTGTAATAAATGTGGATTTTGGAATCAGACAACTAAATATCTGGGTTGTGATTTCACCTTTGGGATGTTGCCTTAGCATGAACATTTTGTGGATTTGGGACTGTTTTTACATTCAGAGCTTGGCTTTTGTCTGGATGCTGCCTCCACTTCTTTTGATTTAAATACATTCATCCTTGGCGCTAGTGGTACCCTCCACCCCTCCAATCCCAGCCCTGATGTACACAAAACTCCTCCCTGGTATCCAGTGGCTCCCCCCCAACCCTGGGCCCCCTTCCCACTCACCATATCCACAGCAGTGGTGCCACGGGTGCATACAGCAACTGGCACAGCCCTCCTCATACCTCCTTGGCCAGCTGCCTTATGTACAGTCAGCGAGCATGCCTCTTATTTATAGGATAGGGCATGTCACCCTGTCCTATAAATAAGAGGCACGCTCCCTGACTGTACATATGGTGGCTGACTGAGGGGGTGTGACAAAAGCTGTGTCAGTTGCCATATGCACCCGCAGCACCACCACCGTGGATAAAGTGGGGGGTGTGCCTGCTGCCGTAGGGGAGATCACTGGATGCCAGGGAGTGGTTGTGTGTACATCGGGGCTAGAATTGGGGGGGGTCACTACGTGCACCAGGGATGAATGTATTTAAGCAGAGGCTGACATCGGAAGGAGGGGAGTTACCACTGGCACCAGGGATAAATGTATTTCAGCAGGGGCTGGGATTAGAGGGAGGAGGGTCACCACTAGCACCAGGGATAAATGTGTTTAAGCAGGAGCTGAGATTTGAGGAAGGGGTACCACTATCACCAGGGGTCCTATATATTAAAGAATAGGCTGGTGATCAGTGGAGGGTAGGAGGAATCACTAGCACCAGGGATACTATATATTAAAGTGCAGGTCAGTGATCGGCGGCAGGGAATTCCACTAGTAGCAGGGATAGGTATACATGGCTGGGACAGGACAACTTTAGAGGGTGGCACCACACTAGCCTGCCTCACTAGCCATGCAAATGAGCCTATAACGGGCATGTAATAGCTCTTCGCATTGCATGCACAATGGGCTCATTTACATGGGTCTCTTGAATACTGAAAATTGTGCTGCAGCGCTATCCATTCAGGCAGCATACTTCCAGAGCCCTGCTGTGGCAGCCCTAAGTGGCTTAACACTGGGTTGACATGGCCCTGTATTTGTTTGAACAGTGTTGGTGTGCTCTTCCACTGATTATAGCATCTTCGGGCACCCTGGCAAGTGCAAGGCGCAGTGCAAATTTCTTTTACTAAGTTTTGTGCATATTTGAATATTGGACCCCTGATGTTCTATGAACCCAAACGTGCAAGTTTTGAGACATAGCACATGCAAGTTCAATGGCAAAAAAGCCAACCTAAATTAATTCGTGATGTTTTACATGTATCACCCATCGTGTTTTTTAGGAGGTATGTGTAGTTTTGTGTTTCTTTAGCACTTTACTGTCAGTGTATGCTTTCATAACCCTTGCTTCAGTGCATTCACACTGAGCATCTTGTCTTTTAAATTATTTTCCTGCATTATCTTCACAATGACCCAAACAACCACCAATATTTGGTTGACGTACCTCTTGTCCTGGGCATAGACACTAAGGGCGGGATATTCAAATGGGTTGTGCATGGTGCAACAGAGTTGCACCACACAGAACCCACTGATGCGCCCTGGCACATGATATTCAATGGGGAAATATGAGCAGTATAAATCCTGATGCACTGGGGTGCATCGGCAATATATGCGGCGCAGGTAAGGGGGGCGTGCCCATGCATATTCTGCACATCTTGATATTCAGCCTGGGATGTGCTGAGAATATGCAGGTGCAACTCCTACATGCGCCGCACACAGTTAAGCCAGAAAATAAAGGAGCAACAGCTGGCCATCCACAGCTGAGCTGCTGTAAAGCAGGGCACAATATGGCAGCTGCCAGCTGTGGGTGGCCACCCAGGCTCTGGCGGCACCATCCGGTGGTGTAACACCCCCCCCATGCCTGATCTCAGGCTGTTTTAAATAATAGGTCCACTGGACCACCAGGGATTCTATCACCTCATCCGATCACGGCCTGTAAGTATAAATAAACACCCTGGTGGTAGAGTGAACCTATCTCCTTGCCCGATCACGGGCTGTAATAATCAATAAACACCCTGGTGATCCAGTGGACCTATCTCCTTGCCCGATCGCAGGCTGTAATAAGAAATAAACTCCCTGGTGGTCCAGTGGACCTATCTCCCTCCCGATAGTGGGCATGGAGTACTTTAAATATCCCTGGTGGTCTAAGCGGTACCGTACCCCTCCCAACCCACCCACTCATTCCGCCTCCCGTTTCCCCTCTCCGGGTCAGCAGGTAGCAGCACCCCACCTGCAAGCCACCCGCAACCCATGACTGACAGCGCATAGTACAGCTGTACGCCCATTGGTCCACAGCATGGACCATGGATCCATTACATATCAGGACTGTGTAGTACAGTATGGTCTACATGTCCATTGTACCGCTGTGGACCAATGGTGTACAACCCGTGCTGCACGCTGTCAGTCGACTGGCCGGGCGTGTTGGATGGTGGTACTGCTGCCTGCCACTGACTGAGGGGGGTGGCAGGAATGAGGGGCAGGTTAGGAGCAGTGCATGAGTACTGCTGCACCACCAGAGATATTTAAAGTACTGCATGCCCATGATCGGGCAGGGAGATAAGTCCACTGGACCACCACGGAGTTTATTACATATTACAGCCTGCGATTGGTCATTGGAGTGCGTTGCTGGTGAGGGGCCGGGGCATCGGTCCCTGACAGCTGCTGCCTGGCAGGGTGCCAGGTACATGTCACTGGGGATTGGCGCACCTGCATGCAAATGGTGCCATAATGACATGCAAATGGCCCCATTTGCACCTTGCATACGTTATGGCCCCATTTGCATGTCCACTGCTGAATATCGCAGTTGATGCACCTAGCGCAATGGCACTTGTGCTAGCGCATCCCCCTGCTCCTCTCTGACCACTTGCGCTGGTGCAGTGCTACTGCGCCATGCACTATGCATGTGGCCACGGAGCGATATTCAACGGTGCTGAGCCATGGCGCAGCACCATTGAATATCACTCTGTCAGCACCCTGGCACATCCCAGTTGCGCTGCGCCCAGGCTTGCGCCACAGCCTGGTGCAGTCTGAATATCCCACCCTGAGTATATAACATTGATGAGTCCAAACAAAGATGAAACACATGTCTGTGGATTGCTGTTTTCATTCATTGCAGGTTGTGTGTCCTTTTGGCACCTAATAGTCCTGTTGTGCATAGCCAGCCTATAGTCCTTCATGGTCAGTTCCTTATATTACCCTCAGTGCTTTGCATTATGAGAGTACACTGTATGTAATCTGATGTTTCTTTAGCACTTCATTTTACTGCCAATTCCTTTTTTTGTGTAAGAAAACAGAAATTGTTAGCACTTCACCATAGCAGAAAACTTTGTAATAGTTTATATTATTTTTTCGTATTTATTTATTTAGTTTTTGTTGACCAGGTAAGTGCACTACACACAAATTCTGCCTATTTTCAGGCATGACCGGGAAAGGGATACAGATGAATGCCAACTGACATTGAACCAGATTAAGCTGTTGGTGGTATTTTTAGTGAATGGGGTGAAATTTGGCCAGGGCACCAGGGAAATTCCCCTACTCTTTTTGATAAGTGCCATGGGATCTTTAACATCCACCTACTCGCCTCCAGGGGAATCCTTGTCATCCTGGTCTCTGACCAAGATGGCTGCTTCACAGGAGGTGGAGGATCTAATAGATGTTGCGGAGACAGGGGAGCAGGCCTCCTCCCCTGTCCCTTCTAGCCTTGAGGCTGTTGAGAGAGCTAGGTTAAAGCAAAAATTTATGGATATGGATGTTGAGCAAGGTTCTGGTGAAGTTCCGGTAGAATTGCACATTGTGTTGGATCTTGATAAACCTGTATCGGCTCATGAAATGTTATCCCTGAGAATCAGTCGGTCCCACAACCTTCTTTGGAATTAAAAGAGGATACAAAGCATGGTAACTTGCAGAGCTTTCCGTGTGCCACACAGCGATCCACAGTTGGCTGAAAGTCTACTTCAAAGGCGAGCCTTGACAATCAGCTGGAAGATGTGTCAGGAGCCCCAGCTGTACAAATGGTGACTCACGCATTAGCTATGCGAGAGTCTGTGCTTCAGAATGAGGAAGGGAGTTCGCTGAGGCAGCTGGAAGTAAAATTGACATACCAGTCGAGTGCCCAGAGCCGCGTGGTCTCCCTGAGGACTCTCCAGAGTGGCAACAATCTGACCTTAGATTGGGGATGAAATTACTACCGAGCAAACAGACAGTGGAGAGAAAGTTTCAGATGGTGCGCAGCAGCATACTGAGGTACCTCTTTCTGTTCCTTCTACAAAACCGGTTGCAAATATTGAAACTGAGACCAGTTTTTCCTTTACCGACCGGAGGAAAAATGATAAATCCACTGAATTTCCTCACCCTAATTGGTCCCCAAAATGCGCACTTGCTGGAGCAGGTTGGATACCCACACCCAATCGACACTGGGTTCCTGATGCTGCAGATCCGGCTGTACAAAAATATACAGACTTGACTCCAAAAACTAGTAAAATTGCAGAAAAAGACTCTGTTACTGAACCTTCTGCTACCAAACCTAAGACCCTTATGCAACAGACTGTTCTGGTACCAGATCAAGCTCTACAAGACCCTCACTCCATTGATGCACCTCTAAGTCTGGGCCCAGCAGAAAAAGTCTTGAACAATTCTGAGAAAAGTGTTTGGCTTTCCCCGATGTTTAAATTAGCTGATTTATTTCAAAACAAGGGGGAACCAGAACCCAGAAGAAACACAGTTTACCTTATTTATAAAAGGTGGATAAGAGGAGCACTTGATAGACTTTACATTGCAGAAATGTTGTTAAAAGGGTCCTTATGTTTTTCATCAGAAATATTTGCTTTAATTCATGATGGGGCGCTAATTTTGATATTAGTTTTAAGAATGTTTCAAACCTTGATAGATTTTGGGCACAATATCACGTTAAAAATACCCTTTATGGCTCCCTTTCTGGCTAGCCTCCTCACCAAACCAACTGTAAAGGTCATTACTGTAGTTTTAAAAATAAAGGTGTCAATATTGAAGACATTCTATTCTGGCTTAGGCAATGCTGTGAGGTACTAGACAGACCCACCTCATTCTAGGTAGCAAACACATCTGGAATGGGGGTTGGAAAATTAAGGTCAAATTTTCCTCCAATAATGGGCCTATACATCTGCCTAACTTTTTCTTTTTGGAAAAGATAGAGGTTTTCTTTCTATGTAGGGCAATCCAAAACCTGTTTAAGCTTGGGCACGTACTCACTTAAGTTCAACCTGCGATACTATCAGATGTAATCATTGTTTTGAGCATGGGCATGTACCAGTAAACTGTTTAAACCTTTTTCGTTGTAACCTATGTGAGAAAACTGGGCATGCCTATGGTAGGTGTCCATGGGCCTCCCATAATAGGGAGGATTGTCCCTCGCATGAAGGCCTCATAAACCAAGCCCAGCAATCACAGTCCAAGAAGATAGCTGGGCAAGAGAGTGAACGAACTAACCCCCCTGTGGTGTCCACACCTCCTGCACAGGATTTGAACCCTTCTGTCATGAAAGTTCAAGAGCAGCCTTCACAGCCTTCACAGCCTAAGCACACTTTCCTTGACAAGGAGATGCTTCCCAGGTTATTAGTACACAGAGTTTCTATTATGGCCTCCCCTTCTTCTAAGGTTCTCCTTCTTCTCCTAGCAAAGTATTGAAAGAGGACATGCCCACTACCCAGCTATGGATATGGCCTTTAAACTGGTCTCATCTAAGAAGAGATCTAGATCAGGGGGCATCTCAAAAGTTGGACCAACTCAGGGTAAACAAGGTAAAAGAGCTAAAGGGAAAACTTCTCCACTTTTGAAAACTGAAAATCGTTTTTCCTCTTTACCAGTAGAAAAACAATGGGGAGATTCTGAGGAAGAAGAATAGGACACCCCATTTGTTACCTCCACTGCAACGGATGATACGGAAGGGGGGATGAAGATTCTATTGCTAAACGCTACTCGGCAGAGGAGGTTCTCTAAAACCCTGATTGATTGTGTACCTCATTAGATTCATGAGATGACTTTCACAATTACTCTCCCATGCACTCCTCTCCATTCTTCTCTAAATGTTAACAGCATAAAAAATAATAATAAGAGGTGTTTTTTTTTTATCTTTGTCCCAGTTTTCTACTCATATTTGGTGTTTACAAGATACTAGCTCAAATCCCACCAGGACCTCAGACAAGCTTGAACACTTGGAGTGCTGGGCCTTCTTTTTGGTCAGTAGAGGAGGAGAATTGTGATGGGGTGCGTATTCTTTTTCTAAACCTGGGATTACTGTTTCCTGGTTGTTGAACATTTTCCTGGCAGAGCTCTTATGCTAGATATTAATTATTGTTAGCGAGATAAAATTAATTACTGTCTACGCCCCAAACCAGAGCTCAGAGGGTTTCCCTTTTAGATCCATCCAGCCTTATCTTCACTCATCCAGGTTGATAGTATGGGTAGGTGATTTTAATTGTAGTTTAGAGCTAGCAGATAGAGGGCTTAAGACAACTAAAGTTTTTGACACTCAAGCACTGCAAAACATACTGTCATTGTCTGGTCTCGACAAAGTTTTACCTCTGCTTGGAAATTTTCCAACCACAAATCTGTTCACGGTGTATCTTAGTTGGGGGGCTCCCCTAGATGCAAGAAAAACAGTTGGAGACTGAGTGACTCTTCAATAGGACGACCAGATATTAAAAGCCTGGATAAAGGACTGGGGTACGGTTATTGGTCTCAGCCTGCGAAGACCTTAATTGTTGGTGGGAGGCTACTAAGCAATCTTGGAGACACCTTTTTCAAACTACAGCCTAAGTTAAATCTAATAAGGAATATATGGGGTACTTACAGTTATGGGGACAATTGCAGGCCTTGATATCTTTATCAGAGGAGCATACTAGGGATCTCAGTGCACAAATCTCGGAAATTAAGGAACAGATGAAGTCCTGCCAATATAATAGGGCTAGATCATTAGATCAGGAACTAAGATTCAGTACGCAGGTAAAAAAAAGGATCTTTAGACCCTTTTAAAGAATGTAGTGATCGGGTTGAGCATGGGGTTTTGACTGGCTTAAAAGATGCTGCAGGCCAGGTTTGTACCTCACCTACTGAAATGTTAAAGCTGGTAGAGCAGCATATTGAATCCCTGTATGGAACCTGTATAGTGGAGGATATGCCTAGTAATTTCATTTCACTCTTAAACTTACCCCAGGTCACAGGTGCTGATAGAATATCCAAAATAAAGCCTATCACATTAGAGGAAATTAAATGTGTCATTGGCAATTTAAGGAAGGATGCAGCACTGGGATCAGATGGGTTTGGGGCAGGTATCTATAAAACCTTTATAGAATTTGTGGCTCCTGTTTTACTTATTTTATTTAACTGTACGCTAACTCAGGGTAAACTAGCCTTCTCTCTGTCAGAAGCCATTTTAATTTTACTTCATAAAAAGTGAGACAAGGAGTTGCTGCCAAATTGAAGATCACTTAGTCTGTTGAATACAGATATTAAAATAATTAGTAAAATTATTTTGGTAAGATTCACTACAGTGGCCAAGGACTTAATTCATCCTGCCCAAACGTGTGCAATCCCTGATAGACATCAACAAGATAATTTAATATTACTAAGGGAACTGTTTTTTGGGTGTAAAAGGTAATACTTCTGGGTATGCTTAAAGCCTTGATCAAGAGAAGGTCTTTGATAGGATTGCTCATTCTTTCCTTTTTTCAGCACTTCAGACATATGAGATCCCTGCCCAATTTTTATCCTGGCTAAAAACTTTGTATCAGAATGCAGTTCTAGTTCCCAATATAAATGGATGGAAGGGATGGAAAATCAGGCTCAAGAGGGAGTAAGTCATGTCCTCTCAGTCCATTATTATATGCATTTGGGATTGACATTCTGATCCCTTATGTCACAATACATATTAGTATAAAAGGATTGCAAATAATTCCAGATAGAGAAGAAACCAAGATCTTGGCTTATGCTGATGATTTGGTTTTGTGGTTACATCCAGACTCATCTGAAAATCATTATGTGAGGTATTTGCCAAATATATGGCTATATCAGGAGCACAGATTAATTATGGTAAACGTAGGGGGATAATTTTAGATCACATCCCTTTACCTAGTATTGATTCTTTTGCAGGTTTTTCTATCTCTCAACAGCCCATTAAGATATTGGGGGTGATGTTTGGAGACAGGGATTTAGCTAAACAGAATTGGGATATTTGCATTGGTAGAGCTAATAGGTTGGTGACTGGATGGAAAGGGCAGCAGCTTTCAAAAAAGAAAAGAGTTACCCTAATTAACACACTGTTGATTCCAGTGTTCCTGTATATTAGTTATATTCCCCCTTCCAGGCAGTGGTGACCCCCCCATAAGCATATTATTTCAGGCTTTTTGGGGAAGTAGGTCAATTCCTATCAAAAGAGAGTTTACCTACAGACCCATAGCTAAAGGAGGTGTTAACATGGTAAACCCTGTAGCCTTTTATTCGAGCATTTTTCTTAGCTATAATTTTGGATCTGCCTTAAGACCAGGAAACAAAATATGGAAGCCTCTAGTTCTAGAATGGTTGACACCAAGTATTCCTCTATGGACACAAATTAAGGCAAAATTGCTTCATACCACTGACTCCATACCCCCTATTGGCATAGATCTCATTAATAGCTTGATTAAATGGAACATTTTGCCAGTGTTCCTACAAACTGCAGATAGGAAAAAAATATACAAGTCTATAGTATTGGCTGAGCAGAAGGAAATAGTTGTTTTTCCTAAATGTCCTGAGAATAAATTTACGGGAGCATTAAAACTTTTGGAGAATAAAAGGTTACCAATGTTTAGATGGGATTCTGTCTGGCTTAGTAATTATGGGAGGCTGGGAGTCAACGGTAATAATAAGCATAAATCCCTTGATGAAAGGTATTGTTTATAAGAATCATGTGTTCAGATGCTGGAAACTCAGGAACACTTATTCATGGAATGTGAATATGCAAAAAAAATGTTGGGTCACTTCACAGAATGGAGTGAGCCGCTTTTTCTGTCATTGCGATATAAAGAGCTCATGTTTGGGACCTGTATGCATGGGTGGGGTAAATAATGAGGAAACATTGTATATAATTTTTTCAGTTATTAGATATTTTTTATGGCAGTTCAGATGTGTTTGGGTAACCCAGCAGAGGATAGTTTCATAAGAGAAATGCGTTATAATATCCAAACTACTGTACAAAGATCAAAAGTAAAGATGTTTGTATGTTTTCTAAAGAGATATGGGATGTTATGGGTTAATTGGGAAAGATGGGATCCAGGCTAATTGGTTACATCTATTGTTATTTCTACTTTCATTATGTGGTTATTAATTTTCTTAAGTTCTTTTAATTAGATTATGTATTATGTTTGTACTTGCACATTTTTGTATAATTTTGTTATGTAGTCCTCCTTTTCAAATAAAAATTTCCCTACTCTTTTTGAGAAGTGCCATGGGATTTCTAACATCCGCCTGAACTACCACCAGAACAGGCAGATGGGATCTCAGTTTAACGTCTCATCCGAAAGACAGGTCGGCCGGCTAGAAGCCATTACAAAAAATGAACATACAGCAGTATCACAATATTGCATTATATCATAGAATCATAGAACCCTGCAGGCTGAAAAGGACCATTTGGCCCATCATGTCTACCTGAAAGAGATGGCTCCCCCACCACCCTTTTACCTCCTACCCCACTGCCCTCTCTCCTCCCCTTCCTAGTCCCATGTAGTTATCCCATACTGTTTTGAATTTCTCCACCATATCCAGCTCAACAACCCAATCCAGCAACCTGTTCCATGGATCTACAACCCTTTCCGAGAAGTTACACCCCCTCATGTCCCCCCTAAATCTGCCCCGCTCCAGCTTAAATGCATGACCTCTGGTGGTTTTGTTTTCACTCAGTCTGAAGATGCTATCTCTCTTGACCTTATTTGTTCCTTAATGTATTTGAAGGTTTCCAACATATCCCCTTCCTTCTCCTCTCTAACATATATAGACCAAGCTCCTCCAGCATATCTCCATATGGTCTCCCTTGCATCCTCTGGATCCTTGCTTCGCCTTCTCTGTAACCTCTCCAGCCTATCCTTGTCACCCTGCAAATGCGACCTCCAGATTTGAACTCGGTATCTAGCTGTGGCATGACCAATGTTTTGTAAAGTGGTATGATTACCTCACTCCTCCTACTTGTGAAGCCCCTCCCAATGCATGCCAACACTCTTGTTGCTTTTCCATCTGCTTGTTTGCACTGGCTTCTAACCTTTAAAGTGTTCATGATCCAAATCTCCAGGTCCTTTTCTTGTGCTGTGACCTGCAGTGTTTCTCCCCCAAGGCAGTAAGTGGCCCTTGGGTTATTCCATCCTATGTGCATTATTTTGCACTTTCTCACATTGAATTACATTGCCACTTTTCCTGGCTAGATCCTGCCTCATCTTCCCCACCCCACCCAGAGCGCCCACTTGTTACATATCTTTGTGTCCCACGCCGAATAAACATGCCTTCCATTCAGACCCTCTTGCTAAGTCCTTCACGCATATATCGAACAATATGTCAATATGGTCCCCAATACTGACCCCTGTGGTACCCCACTCATCACCCCTAGTTCCCTGGACTGCTTCCCATTAACCACTATTCTTTGGGTTCTCCAACTCAGCCAATCCTCCACCCACTTTGTAAGCCTTGCTCCCACACCCAGACTGTTCAACTTGCTTATCAACCTTCTATGGGGGATGGAGTCAAACACCTTCCTGAAATCCAGATAGGTCACATCCACCACTCCCCCCAATCGTAAACCTCTGTAACCCCCTCAAAGAATTCAATCAAGTTGGTCTGACAAGATCTACCACCTGTGAACCCATGTTGGTTGTCATCAATTAGTCCCTCTTCCTCTAGGTACCTTAGCAGTCTCTCCTTTATGAGAGCTTCCATCAGCTTGCCCACTACAGAGGTGAGACTGACTCGGCAGTAGTTGCCAGGCTCATCCTCCCCCCCTTGTGTAACGGTACCTCATCTGCCTTCTTCCATTCTCCTGGGACCTTCCCCAGTTTGAGGAATAGATTAAACAGCTTGGTCAGAGGTCCTGCCAGTTCCTCCCTTAGCTCCCAAAGCACCCTTGATGTCCCTGATCAGGTCCCATAGACTTGTCCATTTTCATTTTCCCAGCTCTTCCAACACTCTCGCCACTGTGAAGGGCCCTGTGTCTGCATCCTTGCCTCCTCCTCCCCTTTCTACTCAATACAGGCCCTTTACCTTCTTTTCTCAGCCATGAAAACAGATGAAGTATTCATTGAGCAGGGTTGCCTACTTCTGCCTCCTTCAGCTATTATACCCTCACCCCTTTAAGTCTTGGAATCCCTTGCCTGTTTTTTCTCCTATCACTCACATACCTATAGAATCTTTTGTCTCCCCTTTTCACCTCCCTAGCTATTTTCTCCTCCGTGCATACTTTTGCTTTCCTAATTGTTCTTCCCACTTCCCTGAGCTTATCCTTATAGACCTGCCTTTCCTCTCACCCCATGACCTTTATAGGCTTTAAACATCTTTTTTCTTCTCCTTAACAGCCTCCCTAAACCTCGCCGTGGACCACAGGGGTTTTCTTCCCCTTTTGCATTTGCTAATTCTCCAGATGCATTGCTCCATGGCCTTCAGAATTATGGCTTTTATTGCTCCCCACAGCTGCTCTACCTCCTCTGGTTTTTGAATCCCTGCAAGTTCCCTCAAGGTGCCCTTTATCTTCGCAAAATTTGCCCTCCTGAAGTCAAGCACCCTGGTAGTTGACCTGCCCGATTCTGCCCCTACCTAGATGGAGAACCTGACCATCCGGTGATCACTGTCCCCCAAGTTTTCCCCTACCTTGACCTCCCCCACCCTGTCCCCGTTAGTTAAAATGACATCCAGTGTAGCTTCCCTCCTAGTAGGTTATTTTAGTAGCTGGCTTAGGAATGCAACCTGTATTGATTCTAACAAGGCCCTGCTCCTTTCAGCTGTGGCCGATGGGATTTGCCAGTCTTCATCTGGTAGGTTCAGGTCCCGCACCATTAGACATGCCCCTTTTCTGGCCTTTTCTTATATGTTCTAGCCAATTCCTTATCCTTGGCACTTGGCAAGGTTGGAGGAATGGTCAGACATATGGCAACTTAGATTCAATGCAAAGAAGTGCAAAGTAATGCACCTGGGAAATAAAAATCCAGAAGAAGAGTACACAATAGCAGGGGAGGTACTAACAACAACAATAATGGAAAGGGATCTGGGTGTAGTCATGTCAGATGACCTAAAGGTGGGTATGCAATGTGAGAAGTCAGTAGGGAAAGCCAGGGGATACTGGGATGCATAGGGAGGGCATCACAAGTAGAAAAGGGAAGTGGTTATCCCTCTATACAGACAGTTGGTGAGACCCCATCTGGAATACTGCGTGCAGTTTTGGAGACCTCATCTACGCAAGGACATAGACAGGATGGAAGCAGTCCAGAGGAGGCCAAATAAAATGGTGCAGGGTCTACATCAGAAACCATATGAAGAGAGACTGAGAGAGCTTAATATGTATACCCTTGATGAAAGGAGGGACGGGGGGGACATGATAAAAACTTTCAAGTACCTCAAGGAATCAACAAAGTCCAGAGGGTAGCATCTTTCAGAAAAAGATGTGTTAACCAGGAACAAGGGCTAATTTAAAAGTTAGAGACGACTCAGGGGTAATGTGAGAAATTCTTTTCATGGAGAGTGGTGGGCGCATGGAACTGCCTTCCTGGAGAGGTTGTGGGTCTAAAACAGTGGAGAATTCAAACATGCATGGAACAGACATAAGGCAATTATAGTGGGGTGTTGCAGGAAATAGGCTGTTGGTTAACTAGAATCTGCAGCTTATCCAGTAGGTAAGGAAATGGGCAGACTGGGTGGGCCAAGTGGTCCTTATCTGCCATCAAAGTCTATGTTTCTATGTTTCTATGTTATCCACTTCTTCACCCTGATGTGGAGGTCTGTAGACCACCCCTATCCTTATTGCCCTCCCCTCTTTACTACCCAAGGTAACCCGAAGGTTCTCAGCTGATCCCTTCCCCACTTTACCTTCCACCGCTATTATCCCCTCCCGCACATACAGTGCTACACCCCCACCTTTTTTCTCTGTCTATCCCTCCTAAAAAGATTGTGCCCTTGTAACTCCACTTCTCAGCTGTGACCCGCCGTCGACCATGTTTCAGTTATTGCAATTAGGTCCAGGTCATCCACCCCCACCACTGCCTCTAAGTCTGCCATTTTATTCCCTAGGCTCCTGGTATTGGCCAGTACTCCCATCCATCCTATTTACCATAATGAATAGGTAAATGTGTTACCAAAAGGAATTCATAGGTGCAAAATACTGCAATATGAAATGTTAGACACATTTTCTCCTTAGATTGACAATTGCATTTAAAAATGTTTCACATTTCATTGTTAAAACTGGTCATCCCCAGATAATAGTCTAGTAGTTCAATTGGAAAATCCATTGAACTTGAGAAAAAGAACTCAACCATTTTTCCATAAATTGGAGTATCTCGGACTATGAATTACTACATGAACTGTATCTTCTAAAATGCTCAGCCTTCACCCACAATTGGCGTTTCTTGACTATTAAATGTACCTTCAAAACAAGCCTTCAAGACATTTGACTCAAAGGTTTGTAGTTTAATCTTAATAAATACTTTCCTCCAATGTGGAATTTATAATTGAGTACAAGTAAGATTCATATCTATAAAATTTTTTATTGCCAATATACCAGGGGCTGAACTTATATGTCACCAGGGCTTTGATGTCATGTTGCTGGTCCCTTTTTCCAGAAAACTTGGTAATAAGTTGTCCACATGATTGTTTGTATCCTTTATATATATATATATATTTGCATCTTAATTAACTGTGCCCTCTAATACTATGAGCTGCAATGGGTAAATGACCTCCTTGCATCCCTTATTGATTGTGATAAAATCGGCCCTTTCAAACATGGCCTTCACCACCTCCTAGACCAATCTGCACGATGTGAATGCCAATCCTAAAAGTGTTTTATGTTCCAATTTCCCCGCCCCCACTTTTCTAATCACCCCCACTTCTCTCAACTCGGACAAAGTCTACTCTGGCTGCTACCTCCCCTCTCTACCCATCCTGACAAAGTCTATCCAGGCTGCCACCTACCTATGACTTGCACTTATTAACCCAAGTGTATTATGAGTGCAAAGTCTGTGTAATCTCAACAAGATTATTTTGTGTATTTTTAAATACAAATGCTGTTTGTAAACTCTTTGCACTTCAGAAACCTAAAAATATATTTTATGTATACCTGTGTACCACATTACACTGCATTGTGCTGTGACTTGTACCAAATGTTCTTGTACTACGTGTCTAATTTTTGACTTGGAACCTTTGTAAAAGAGCCTCTTGGCTCAACAGTATTAATCTGAACCTGAAATAAATAAATAAAAACTGTTTTGGTATCTACTGGTATACTGCATGTAAAGCAACTGCACAGCTTTCATTATTGATTACCCACAAGTGTTTATTTTTTAACCTTTTATTACATACAGTAATTTCTGATCTGGTCTAAAAACTGATTTACACTGTTGTTTCAACAGTTTTTACTAATTGTTGATAGAATAACTTAAATTTTTAGATGGATTTTATTACCTATTTAAGTTATTTTTCCCAGTTAGTTTAATTTTGTGGTTTCTTTTGTATTTTATTACACTGTTCATGTCTATTATGTTTTAATTTATTATGTATTTTTTATTGTACAACACCCAGAACCTTCAGGAATGGGCGTTTTATAAATAAAAGCGTACTTATTAAATCATACACTGATTCAGATTTTCAGATTTCTATTTCAAATTTATTGATCGATAGATTCTGTCATTACAAAAGTCTTATTAAAACAAGATAATAATAAAATCAAGATAAATACATCAGGTTACAGTACAGTATGTCTTATATCTTATTTATTGAAATGTTTTACTAGGAAGGCACAGTAAGCAACAAGTCGCTCATCTCCCAGTGCGACCTGGGGACATATGGTAATATATTACATACATTAATATGATAAAATCATATCCCTTTTATAAATCCTCTGGTAGGCACTAGATATACTTTCATGTGGTATTTCCCCATGTTCTTTATATCTGATGATATTTGTAACTTCATTGTATAATATAACATCGAGAAAGAACATTTCCTGTCATGTACATTAACTTTTCCTCAGTGTCTTGACTAATACTGTATGCAATCTCTTTCTGTCGATAACTTTGCACATAGATATTACTATTTCTAAATCATATACCATATTTGATTTCAACAGACATGATGTTAGATGTTTTGGTTCTAAATCTAATGAGGCTAGTGTTTCCCCAAAAAATAATTTCCCTGCTTCATTATACAATGGGCACAAAATCAGCAAGTGGGTTATGTTGTCTTCCCCCTTCTGGCATTTACAAGTTTTATCTGATGTTTTATGCTTATAATAATCTTTAATGCATTGACTTTCATAATATTCAAAGCAGAATTTTGTGAAAATATTCCTTCTTTTTTTGATCTTTAATAAGGCTTAGGTAGTTTTCAAAACTGTAACTTTAACACTATTGTATTTAATGCTTCTTACTGATTGGGGCAGACAACCTTGGCAAAGCGCACAGAATTATCACCAAATTTGGGGCATTTGTTCCTAGGGGGTTGCACATTTATGCAGTGCCTGCCATTATCAACTAAAATAATTGTTGGTATTATATTTTGCCTGTCGATGACTTTGTTGATGAGATGCTTGTGCCCAGTTCTCTTTTAAAGTAACATTGTGTTTTACAGTGAGCACTGTCATTCTTTGTGTGTCTCAGTTTGCCTAAAACTGGGCTTGATAGCTTTATTTTTCAGCTGATACACAATGAAGGACAGTATTTCTGTTATAAAACTTTCACCTCTACCTAATTAACCCCAGTCACTACAAAGTTCAGGGTAAAAACATGTCTTGGAATTTTCCAGGCTCCCTTTCCACAGTGGTTGCTAGTCTGCTCAGTCATGGCGCCTATCCTGTATATCTGGCATAGTAGAAGAGTAGCAGAAACTCCAGCAGCTTCTTCCTCCATCTCTTGGGGGAGTAGAGGCATGTTCCAGCCAGAGACCACTAGGAAACTTTAGTAAGAAAAGAGAAAAGAACCAGAGAATGAGATCTGAAAAAAAAAAAGATGAGAGTATGAGCAGCAGAGAATGGGAGTCCAGGGGCCCATGGTCTCCAGCAGCATGAGCTAGTGTACTGTATGTGGGGACTTGTCTCACAGCAGGATGAGCTAGTGTATGTGGGGAAGTGGGTGTCTCCCTTTAGTGAGTCACCTAGAGGTTTATGAGAACCCACTTGAGGTTTCTTGGTGGCAGAGGAAGGCTGCCTAGGGCATATGTGTAGGGCTGTTGGGAGTACTCCACCCATCCTGTTGATGCCATATGCTCCAGGAGGAGAGTACACATTTGTGATTCACTGGGCCTGCCAAGTATGTGCTTGTGCCCCATAAGACTCAGAAGGTTTACCATACAGTATGTTGGAGTTGAGCACAGGTTACAGGAGACCCTGAGAAATGTGCCCAGTTAAAATCAGGCCATCCAGGGAGAGCTGAAACAGCAGACTCCCAGTGCACCAGTGGGTGGGTTACCATATTAATATGGCCAAATGCCCAGCTCTGAGTGAGAAGCAATTAGGTTACGTAGAACTGCTTATAAATATTTGTAGAGTACTATACTAGCTGTGCAGAGTGCTCCCAGAAAATATGGGACCCAATGGAAAAGCCTTATCTAAGTGTCAATGCTGTATATATTTTGGTAGAGGATTGTAGGATTTTTGCATATGACTCTCTCTTACTCAGCAATTCTGTGAGCTAACTCTATGTGTGTCTAGGAACTGTAAATATGAGTACCCACTATTGAGGGATAAAGTTACATGTTTTGTGTCCAATAAGTGCTTGATGTACTTGACTCTGCTGCCCACAAGTGGGCAATGACAACACTAATGATAATACTGAATTGATTGTTCAAACCCCAAGGAAAAGTACACCACAGATTTCAGATTTATTAAGCTTTGTTGGATCTCTTACTTTTATCCTAATTTTGGATTTCACTACTTTTTAGGCTTTGTATTTCCACACTAACTGATGCATTGCTGTATTTTTTTTAATTAAGCTTTTCCTCCCCTTATGACTGACCACCCCCCATCGAGGTTACTCAGTTCATCTCTCCCTGTCACTCTGCCATCCCCAGAACTGGCCTTCTTCTCCAGTGTCCTCAATGAATGAACACTCATGGTGGGGCTCAAGGGGGGATAAGACCTCCCCTGGGGAACAAGTCATATTGGGAGGAGGTACCTGGTCTGCAGGTGCAAGGTATGCGTTGGACTGAGCCTCACCCTGCTCAGTCAGGGTTTTTCCTCTGGTGTTTTTTCATCCCACCCACCTCCCTTATTTCTGGCACAGCCCACAGCTAGCCTCATTATCCATTTGGTGTTCCCCTGAGAAGGAGAGGGCTGCTCAGCCTACCACAGGGATTGCCAAAGCAGCAGAACCTGATGTCCTCCTGCACTGAGATGGGAGCACTGTCACACAGCAGTGCTTCCTCAGCCCATGGCTGCCCAACCCAGCTCTGAGTTTAATCCTGAACCTATGTCTTCAGCATGGGAGTACAGCATGCTATCTATTGTAACATGAGGCAGACACAATTAACATTGTTTTTTGAAATAAATGTTATTATTATCCCCAGCTTTCATCAGGTAGCAGCACTAGTTGCCACCACAAATATCACGTTTTTAGATTTCAAGTTCAGAATAGTAGATTATTGATATTTTAGATTAAATGGATCATATTCTATGACCTTTTGCCTAAACAAAATCTTGTAGCATTCACACACTGAAATATGTTATTTATGATAAATATAACAAAATATAAGTAATGTTATTATACAGAAACATCAACTCTTCATGCATTAAAAGTCCACTTAGTCTAATAGGATATAAGAATGAATCCTACCTATTTTGCCATTCATGTGGCATGGTCTGAACAAGCATATAGGTATTAATAATGCGATGTTAGAAAAAGACACCACAATACCAGACCATCTCTACATGTACTGAGTTTGCTTAGAAGTCTCCAGTGAGTTCTGTTGCTCCTAGTGATTACCTGAAATTTATATTGTCCATGCTAATCATTCTCCCTCTGTGCAGAATTTCCATAGTCCCATTTGACCAACAGCAAGCAAGATGTAATGAACTGACAAGCTAGTACAGGAGAAAACAAAGGAGGTGTAGGCGGGATGTCTTCAGATTAGTAAGTATGGGTTTTAAACTCCATCTGGGGCTTCGTTAGCCCTGACCTGAATTGAAATTAGTACAGCAATAATGCTGAGAAAATCTATGTTTGAGGCTAGCTACTTCCTGAGACAATAAGGGAAGCTCATACTGCTCCAGGATTGGCTAAAGATCTTTAGGTCAATTACATATTGATGTGTCCAAGAGAAATATAGCTCAATATTGTAGCCACTGCTGATATCACAATAGTCAACAAAGTTCATACAACTTGAGTACAATTTATATCTAAAGAAAAAAAAATATATGCAAAAAAGTCTCCAGCTAGAAAAAGGATCAGCTGTATTAATATGTGTTCAACATAAAAATGTCATGTTTCAAAAGAGATCATTGAGTGAAACACTGATGTGATACAAAATAGGCAGCTGAAAAGTAACAACTATGGCTAACTTGGTCCCTCCTGCTTGCCCATGCATAACCAAACTTGTTAGCTTGGATAAATCATAAAAGGTACTAATTAAAATATCAGTTTACCCACACTGGGAATCAGAATTTTCTATTCTATAAAGTTAATTGCCACCAATTCCAGAGTCTCCATGTATGGGAACTGTGGAGCGATGCAGCTGACATGGCTCTCTTCCCTGGCTCACCTTTAAAAAAAATAATCAGGCATGGAAAAATCCTAGCTTTCTAAGAGATAGTGTTACAAAGTCTTCTGGGATGGACCCAAAAACAAACTTATGCTCATTGTACTTTTCCCAGCCAAACATTTTAAAATAAAAATTAAAAATAACAAAAGAAAATAAAAAGTTCAGCTGTTCTACCCCATTAGTTCTACAAAGTCCAGCTGTTCAATCCCAAGTGAGGACAAAGTAGAACTCTCTTACTCTGCAAGTGCATTCGCTGCAGATGCTACTTTTTTAATGCCCCCCCATACTATCTCCCTCTCTATGTGCTACCTCAACAATATAACAGTGACTGACACTACAGTGACAACAGCGCCAGGTCACTGAAGTGTTGGCACAGGACCCCACTACTGCTCTCTGGGGGAATTACACCCCCTCCCCAAAACAACTCTGACTCGGAATTGGATAGTTTAATAGGGGGTGCAGGTGCACAGCCCCCACATGGGGGGGGTTGAGGGTCAAAGCCCCTGAAGAAAACAATCTCTGCTCTGACTCCCTCATGCTGACCGCGAAAATGCCTTTGACATAAGGGTGTTGTTAGCATTTCGTCGACAAAAAATTTGTCGACTGATCATCATGAATCCACTTGTATAAGTGCTGATCTTTTGTTTGCTGATCCTGCTGTCCTTCTAGGCTACATATAGTCCCACACGACTGCACTTAATCCTTGGAGAAAAGCAGACCTCAAAAACATCTGATCGGAGATTATGAAAGCTCTAACATACATTGCAGGCTTTTAAATCTCCCACTGCTGCCTACTGCTCTGATGTCAGCTACAGGGGATTCTTGGATTTGTAGCAACAGAAGATGTCAGCCTAGAATTAAGCAAAATTAGTCTGATACAATCTACTAGGCTACAGTAAGTGGTAAGTAAACCAAATGTTTTTGCATACACAGTCCACATTGGGACCAACCCCCCAGTTGAGTGTGGGGCCCTTTGTGCTCACTGCTACCCTTTAAGCTACAGAAGCAGATGATGTCGTGCAGTGAAACATGACTGCAGTACAATGGTGGAACAGGTGGTTTGGGTTTAGCATTTCTTTTGTCTGTTTCATCATCATAAAACTATTCATTTAACTGTGTACAAGGGTATTGCAGATATTTATCTGAATGGACACTGTAACCCCCCCCCACCCCGGAGACCCCATTGATTCTTATGCTTTGAAAATATTACTATATTCTCCTGTGGATTATGTTTAAGATATTGCATATAAAGCAGTTTTCTGCATTCCATACTGAATTTCTGAAACAGTGTTTTTAAAGTAAAAACAAAAATTACGTCCAGCTATTTTTGTGGTGCTTTTTTTCCAGCAGACCCTGAAGGCAATTCTATTGAATCAATAACCCCGCATTGTATTACACACACCAAGGAATCATCTCACTGAAAAAAAGCACTTTCTTGCAGTTGAAAGTTGACTTGCCCCTTGTCTTAGTTGATATAAATTATAGAGCCCTCACATTACAGCAAGATGTAAGTGCTGTCACATACTTTTTGACATGCAGAAAAAACAGGGCTGCAGAATTGGTACTGTGGTGCTAAGCATGGCAGCAGAAAAGAACAAATGTCTCAAGTAATGCTATACCTGGAAAATAGCTGGATGACTTCAAATAGTTTATATTCATGGTGTGTCAAGTTTTGATAATAGTTTGCATCTCAGTGCTGGGTGGCATAAATGTTTCAGTGACAAGTAGCAATACAACTTACCACTGTTACCAATTGCTGTAATAAACCAGTCTAAGTGATGAACGAAGGTTGCAGACATACCCAATTATGTCAGTTATTGGCAGCATTCAGTGTAACACATTCTTATCTCCAGTTCTATAAAATCCTGAGTAGTGCTGCTTATTTGTTTCCACCAAGTAATGTCCAAAGTCTAAAATGACAAACAAAAATTAGGAAGTTTCTACTTAGACCAAGTAGAGATGGGGACTAGATTTTCAATGCACTGTATCTGTCTTGTACCCAGACATATTTTCAATGGGGCTGCAATGGCCCCAGTGGGTCTAGGCACTGTTTTCAACAGGCATGTGCAGGGTTTCATAAATTAACCAGTCTGTTCATCAGTGGGTACAGTGGACCAGGAAAAGTCAACTTTGAGAGGGCCTAGCTGGCTAAGTTCTCATTCAGCAGATGCACTTAAATCAGGATGTATGTTGCCGTAATCCACATGTCATTGCTAATTAGACACAGTTTTGTAAATTGCATCTACTATGCCGAATAGCATCAGATGAACTGGATACAGCCAGATACAAGTACATCCTAGAGATGTGTCTGCCTCCTGGCAGTAAAAAACTGGGCAACAGGGCACTTCAGTACATTGAGGTTGTTTTTTTTTAGGTTCAGGGTTCCGCTGTACTGTTCAAGAAAACAACTGCCATTTATCTGTCACAGGGACATTACTCCAAGGGAAAGAGCAGAGTAGAGTATAGTTCAGAATAGCAATATTTTTAATAAAATACCACCACAGTTTAAAAATACTTAGTCGTAACAAGCAAATTGCAAAACTCACTTTTTGGAAGTCTTTGGTATACAGTATGTGCCAAATCCTTTAAATGTGTAAATATTTAGCCCTGCAGAGTGAAAAGTCCATCTAAAGAACCCCTTTTGTGGATTAAAGCTTACACAGTATGGATAAATACAACTGGCCCAGCATTTGAGAGAGTTGGATGCAGACACAAATGCATGCTGTGCTTGTATCTGCACTGGCTCAATTGCATTCAAGCAGGTCTGCAGCTAAAAGATTAATCCATCTGTAACATAGACTCACAATTTGCAGTTCATTTTGTGTCACAATCATTTATTTTTTTGGAAGTGAATTTCAGATGCAGTTAAAGCATATAACGGATGGTGGAACAGTTTAGACTGATTTACTATTCTGAAAATAGCAACAGGCAGGTCTAGAGCAGATCCTTTTGAAAATCATGCCCACAGTCTTTAAAAGCACATGCATTGATTTAGTGTTTATCTCCTTTGTTTCAATTAGATGCTACTAAACAGACATGTGTTATAATCACTAAGATACTTGATATTCTATGGGATAATGTTACTTTATAATTTAATTGAAACTCTACCACCACTTGGAGTATATGTTATTGAGATGATGAAGTGTATATTGCTGTGTTGTTTTTCTTGCATGGATTAATTCAGCATCAGCGTTACATGATGTGTGTGTATTTGGATGGATGGATAGTTAGACAGATTAGATAGACAGATAGACAGACAGACAGACAGATAGATATATAGAGTCAATTTCAATTGAATTTCAGTTTTATTTGGGGATTTATTCATTCAGACAACCTCATCTACAATGGAAAAAATGTCAGGGTTTTGAGTCTGCGGATTCTTGGTGAATCAGTGGTGGGGTCTTTCTTGGGGTTGTCAGCAGTAATGCTCACCCCATTCCCTAACTAAACAGCTCACATGATCTCCTTCCTTCATGCAGGGCCCAAGAAAGCTACAACAAATTGTGTTGGCAACATGTGGCGAGACATTCTACTCTACTTTGAAGAGTGTATTACTATGAGACACTGGCATGGAGCTGTGCCTTGTGCTTCAGACTGGAGGCTATGGGCTTGGGGGTGAGCATTAGAATTGACAATCCCAAGGAAGACTCCACCACTGATTTGCCAAGACTCTGGAAACCCAAAACCCTAATATTTTTCCTTTTGCTGCTTGGGGGTGGGGGGGGAGCTGGGGCTGAAAACCCTAATGACACATTTCCCTACTTCTGTGGTATTCAGTTATGCTAACTGGTGCATTAACAATGTTTTTTGCAGATAATTTTATATATGTCCATAGATCCTGATGAAGCAGTGGGTGCACTATGAAACACTGATCAGTTTTTGGTGGACTAAATTTATTTATTATATTTAGTCCACCAAAAACTGATCAATGCTTCAAAGTGCATATAGCCATAGCAAATATTGCTATGGCTCATTCAATATACAGTATTTAGAATAAATATCTAAAGTTATATGCCGGGGAGTAGGTCATTTGTCTCCACTTTTTGGTTAGTTTGTAATGAGGTCTTTTGGAGCCTGATCCCTCCTGGTAGTGTTGTCTCTATTTCAGGTGTCAGCTGGGCCACACTACCTCAGTGTGTTGATAGTAATCGAAATTAGGCCATTGCTTATCCCCTATGTTTAATCAACAAGGAATGACAGGGTGTGCATTGTGTTAGGATAGCAGCATGCTTTGTGTGGGATGAAGCACAATGCCAATGGTGAAGTGCTTCCACCACCCAAGAAGTGCTGTTATCTCAGCACAATGCACACCCTGGAGTGCCTTACTGTGATTATGAAATGGGTCAAAAAGTGGTACTGGGTAAGTGGTGGAAAAGTCCTAGATCAGGTAGGAGATTGGGTTGGGAGATGCCATCAGAAGGGAGGCAGTGGGGCAGTAAGGAGTACAAAATGTAAATGGAAAAAAAAACAAACAGATGTTATACAGTATAAATGTTCCAGCCACTGGAGGAATTCAATTGGTAAATGAATTACTAAGTTTGTTTAATAGCAGCCTATCAAAGGATGAATCGCCTTGTACTAGCATTTTGATATAATTGGAAACAAGGCCATATGTATAGCCTTCTTAATCTCCCTAGTATACTTTTCTTTTGTTAAGTCCTTTTAGAGGCCCTTGTTGATGCTGCATTTTTCATATTCATTTGACATTTCATTTTCAGAATTACTGATCACATATGGAACTTGGGGGCATCAGTTCAGTGGAAACTCATAATACATGTATCAGTACATGGCCTCCACTCAACAGTTGTCACTAGTTTGTGGGATATCCTAGTAATTTCACAAATATCAGCTGGGAAAAGTGCTGCACCACCAAGGGACCCTATGAAGGAAAAAAAAGATAACTTCAAAGAGAACAGATAGGAAAGCACAGTAAGGAGATTAAAAAGGCTCACATATGTCCAGTTATCAATTCTATTAAAAAAGTAAAAGAACAGTTTACAGTAGGTTCCCTAGTAAGAAACCTGTACAAAATGAATGGCCATGGTATCCTCGTTCATAACAAATGATACTCCATCCTAAATACACTTTCCAGTGTACATGCCATCCCTGGTACATAATTAATTCAATAAAAAGTTAGTGGTTATCTGTTTTCATATGTTGGCTCTAAAAAAAAATCATTGTGACAATTACTGAACCACAGCTCATCAAAACTGCATAGTGATATGATGCAGCATTGCATAACTCTGCATAGTATGACCACAACATTTTATTACATATAATAAGATGTCATTATCATACTTTACAGAATTATTCATCATTACGACTCCAGTGCTTGACTGCTATCTATGGCCCCGTCAAATCACACTGGAAAATGTACATTAAACACATGAAAATGAGGAAGGGGATTTGAGAAGGGGAAGTAGATGTTAGTATATTGCCTTCACACTCAATGCCAAACAGTAGCATAGTTTTCTTACAACTGATAGTTATAACATGTTTTAGTTACCTTTTTGCAGTAGAATTAAGGGGCCAAACTGACAGACAGCACTGGAATCTGAAGTCCTCTGTTTGACAGGTACAGTGCAGCAGCTGTAATGCAAGATTCCATACACTACCCTACCAATGTGCATCGACCATGTGTAGGGACCACCACTTAGGTGAGAGGGTAGTTCATATTCACTGCCTATTCAAGCCCTTGATTGGCTCCTGTGAAAGGGTCAACAAGTGTGCCACATAATGGCAATTGTGATGGCATTTATGTGTTATGTAGAAACAAGAGCATCAAAAACTGAACTGAGATCAGGGTATGCGTCCTACATGCTGTAGTTTGGATCCGGGCCCAACTTCCCTGATAAAGGGTTGTTGTGATGTTATTGGCCTGGTCCTTGCATGGATAATCTGGTGCTCCTTGGAGACAGGTGAGTTTCCTAGCTCCCAGAAGGAGGCAGTAGTAATACCCACTCCTCATGAAGAAAGCTTCTTTGAACCCAGACTGCTATGCTAACTACAGACCGATCTCTGATCTTCCCTTTCTGGAAAGTTGATCGAGAAAGTAGTGGCCATACAACTGGAGAACCATTTGACCATCCATGACATCTGTGAATCATTCCAGTCTGGTTTTCATAAGAGGCACAGTGCCGAGACTGCACTGCTTCAGGTGCTCAATGATCTCTTGATGGCAAAAGATAGAAAGAGCCATTCCATCTTGGTTCTTCTTGATCTCTCCACAGCGTTTGATGCTGTGGACCATAGGATACTTCTTGAATGCTTGAGGTTTATCTGTGGACTATCTAGTACAGTCCACGGGTGGTTTAAATCATTCCTCACTGGCAGAACTCAGAGGGTGTGTCAGGGATAAATTCCTCTGACCCAGTCTCACTGTCATGTGGGGTGCCTCAGGGGTCAGTGTTGTCTCCCATGTTGTTCTCAGTGTATATGCTGCCCCTCGGAGACATTGTAAGAAGGTATGGGCTGAGGTTTGACTGCTATGTTGATGATACCCAGCTCTACCTATCTTTTGCACCCGACCAGGATAGAACTATCTAGGTATTTAATAACTGCCTCACTGAAATCCAAGACTGGACGAATTCGAGCTGGCTGAGATTGAACTCAGAAAACCGGAGGTAATGGTTGTGGACCCAGGTCATGGGATGAGAGGGTAGGAGCTGGTTTGCCACCAGGATTATTTCTGGGTGGCTCCCAGCTTCTGACCTCTGAACAGGCACGGATCCTGAAGGTGATTTTTGACAATGGGCTGACATTAAGATCACAGGTGTCAGCAGTTATCACATTAGCCTTTTACCATCTGAGGAACATCTCTAGGATCAAGCACCTAGTTCCGTACAGTGACTTGCCTACATTGGTCCATGCCTTTGTGATCTTACGCCTTGACTATTGCAACTCATAGAAACATAGAAGTTGACGGCAGATAAGGACCGCAAGGCCCATCCAGTCTGCCCATTTCTTTTTCTACCTTATAAATGTGCCATCGGCCTTTGCTCTGTCAGTGGCCTATCTATTCATAGTCATTTGTATTGCTCTCTTATGCCTATCCCATGCCTGTTTGAAGCCCTGCACTGTATTCATAGCCACCACTTCTTGTGGTAAGCCATTCCATGCATCCACCACCCTTTCTGTGAAAAATTTCCTCATTCCCCTTAATGTCCACCTCTAATCTCATGCTGTGTCCTCTTGTCCTGCTATTTTTCTTATATTTAAACATGTTAGTCTCTTTCACCTTGTTAATGCCCTTAAGGTGTTTGAATGCCTCGATCATATCACCTCTCTCCTCCTTTGCTCAAGGGTATACATATTGAGCTCTGTTAATCTGTCCTCATATGTCTTCTGATGCAGTCCCTGCACCATTTTGGTTGCTTCTCTGGACTGCCTCAATTTGGTTAATGTCCTTGTGAAGGTGTGGCCTCCAATACTGCACGCAGTACTCCAGATGGGGCCTAACCAGTGTCTTGTAAATAGGGATTATTACCTCCCTCTTACGACTCCCTTTATCTAGGGCTACCAGGGGTTGATATCTGCCACTTGCAGCTAGTGCAGAATGCTGCGGCCTGGCTTTTGACTGGTACTTCTCGTACTTGTCATATTTCTCCAGTGCTGCGCAAACTGCACTGGCTGCCAATACAGTGGTGGATCACCTTTAAAGTCAGTCTTCTGACTTATAAAGCCCTCCATGGACTGGGCTGGTCTACTTGAAATAGCTGTTAGTGCCCTACTGCCGTAAGTGATCGTTCCACTCGGTGGAAGAGGGGTTGCTAGAGATTCAGAGGATTTCTTTGAAATCTTCTGGGGCCCGTGCTTTCATGTACATGGCTCCTACCCTCTGGAATTCTCTACATTGTCCACTTCGGGAGTGCACATCTGTGGAGAAATTTAAGCATGCCTTAAAAACCCATTTGTGGTCATCAGCATTTTGTTGATTGAGGTTTTAATGATGATGTTTTAAAATGTTATGTATTATATTATGTATTTGTGTTTTATCTGTTGTTTTGACAAGTATATTGTTAATGCGCCTTGGTTTTAGAAAGGCGCAATATAAATAAACTATTATTATTATTATCACTACAACTCATTTCATATACCATGTAGTCCACTTAACATCCATAGATGATAATGGCTTGCAGCCATTACCAGTCTGGGTGTTTTATTCATGTATTTGTAATTTGTGAATTGGAAAGATATACTTTGCATGATAGCTTTTCAGGTGTATCCTGGGGTGGATTACATGGACCTGATATTTATTGACAGGGGAATGTTGGCCATGATATCAGGAGAAATCCCCTACTCTTCCTGAGGGGGCTGTGCCTGCTTCCTGTGGGAAGAGGGATAAGCCTGGTGGAGACAGAGAGATGGTAACCCAGGTGGTGGAGACAGCTTCTCTCCCCACCTGAAGTATTGAGGAAGCCCCTTCTAAGGTTTTGTTTGATGTTACCCAGGGTGTGCAAGTTGCAGAAAGCACAAGTGATACTTACAGTAAGGCTTCAGTTCCTCCATGTGCAGCACAGGGTGACATCAGCCTTTTATCTGAGGGAAGTGAAGATGTCCACTTGTTGCTTGATGCTGGTCTGGTGGTACTTTACCTCAGTGTCTCTGTTTCAGAAACTTGTCCCTTGAGTACAGTAAGTCCAGTGACGGTATAGGATCCAGCCAAGGTCCACAGAATTCCTGATGAAGCTGATACTGTTGCAGTTGAGCTCCATGAGATTTCGCTCACATAACAACATTTAGTACAGGAGTTATAGAGTAAAAAAACAGCCCTACTGTAGCTAATTACCAAGGAAGAAGAATACTGCAATTTGGAAAAACAGAGACTCTGACTAATAAAAAAAATTGACTACTTATCAGCTTTCCTTCTCCTGCCCTTCAGCCAGCAAGACTTTTTGCATCTTCAGCTACTGATTTGGGTCCCAACACTATTGTGCCCAAGCCCTGCCTGGCTCCAGAGTTACAACCTGTGATTGTGGATCTGACAGTCCCAGTTGTGGTGCCAAATTGCACCACTAGACCACAGATCTAAGGATCCATGCCATCTTCTGTAATGGCTGCATGCTCCAACATTGACAGCAAGTGGCTGCCAGATGATTTCTGTTTAACACAATGGACCTTATTTTCCTTGGGCTCCCATTCTCTTGAGTAGAATCAAACATGGAAACCTGCTGCTATGCACAAACCCCGGAGTTGCAGTAGGCTAAAAATGCTGCCCAAAAACAAAATACATCTTAATGGCACAACAAATAGCACAAAGTTACAGCAAGCAGGCTGGAAGGAAAATGATGATGGGTCAGGTTGGAGCCCAGTAATTCCACATTATGGGTGGCCCTATGTGACTTTTCTGCCTCTGCTTATGAACTCAGATTGCTCCATCTCACATGTATGTCTCAGGTTGCTTGTTCTGAGCAGGACAAGCAAGTGCCATGTAGCCTGTTCCCTCTCCCTACCTCACTCCAAATCTGTGTTGAATACTCACTTACAGCAGTCTGTCCCCAAGTAACCTGAGGTACCCACTATGCAGCCTCAGTTTTCTCTGGAGGTCCCACTCTGATTCCTTTAATTTTGCTCAGGAGCTGGTTTTGTTTAAACAGGGGCTAAATGGCTCAATAACTGTCATTGAAGTACCTTCACTTTTCAATGACTGTACTAAGAACATTAAAGATCATGTGCAACGGTTTTTGCATATTTTTAATAAAAGCTTTAAAAGCTGAAATTCAAGTCCTTGTGTCATGATTCGTGTTCCCTGAAAATTGCATGCTGTTTGGTTTTGTGGATTTCTTTAAATCAGCATTTGTTAACTTGCTCTACAGTGGCTGAAAACAGTGGAGTTATTTCTGTCCTCTCAATCAAACTTAGAGTGCGATGACATCATTTTGGAGTAGCTTGCTGTTTCAGATTCCCAATCAGAGCAGCACTCTGTAGAGTTTATGGTTTGCTGAGCTGTCCAGGTTCCTTACAAACTCAGTCTCAGGTTTGTGTTTAGATATATCTGCTTAAAATACATCATTCTCTTCCTTTACAAAGCTGATCATTTCAGTACCAATGCTGAACATGGTAGTGGAAATATGTTCTGTGAGAAATCAGCTTGTCTGTATTATAGCTCTGTTCTTTCTAATCAAACCTCAATTTTTTCCAACTATATAACACAGGGCTGTTTAATGAATATAAAATAAATCTAAATTTTGTTCATTCACAGAAACAGTTTGTCTTTGATGTAGCCTTCATAAATGCAAACATGTAAGAACTTTTTTTCATGTCAGATTGACAAACGTGCTTGTTACACTCTGCTACAGTATTAAGCACATGTACTGTCAGAACTCACACATTTAAGCTCTTTGGCTGTTTCTGTGTGAAAATACATCATGTACGTGTACAACTAGAACCACTATGTGGCATCCTGATGCACTGTGTCTCTGCCCCACAGTTGAGGAAGCTACAGTCTACTGCCACCAGTCCCCTGCCCCACAAGCCCCCTGCCTTCTGCTCCACATTCGAGGCTGCTGTACCCTGCTGCCCACTGTCTTCTCCCACACAGTCATGGATTGTGTACCCTGCTGCCCCCATCCCCTGCCTAAAGAATCAGGACTACTGCACCCTGCTGCTCTCTGCCCAAACAATTGGGGTTGCTGCACCCTTCTGCCCTATCTCCACAGCCCTCACAGTTAGGGAAGCTGCACCTGTTGCCCCCTGTTCCTGTCTCCACAGTCAAGGTTGCTGTGCTGCGCTAGGCCCTAAAATTACAATATTCCCTGCCTCCATCTTGGGGCTGCTGCACCACGTCTTGCCTATCTCACAATCAGGGCTGCTGTACCCTGATGCCCCATGTATCCTACCTCACAGCTGAGGCTTCTGCACATGCTGTTTCTATCACCTATCACCACAGACAGGGCTGCTGCACCTCCTCCTTTCTACACAGTTGGGTTGCTGTGGCCTGCTGTACCCTAGAGACCCATGCCTCTACAGTTAGGGCTGCTGCACTGTGCTGCCACTTGCCACAAGATTCAGGGCATTTGCTGCACCCTGTTGCATGCCTCCACAGTTGAGGCAGTTGCACCCTGCTGTCCCCCTGCCACCAGAGTCAGATCCTTTGCTACACTCTGCTGAGACAAGAACAGGGGCAACATGTGCAGTGTCCCTGACTGTGAGTGTGTGAGAGAGAGAGAGAGAGAGAGAGAGAAGCAGGGTGCAGCAACCCCAACTGTTTGGGGAGGGTGCAGCACAAGATTAAGGGCATTTTCTGTACCCTGTCCCCTGTCTGTGGAGGCAAGGGGCTGTGTGGTGCAACAGGACACAACGGTGACAGGGGACAAAGGACAGCATGGTGCAGAAGCTCTGACTGTGGGGCAGGACACAGGTGGGCATCAGGATATAGCAGCCCTGACAGTGGTACAGTGAGTACATTGTATAGCAGCCCAGCCCATTTGGGACAATGGAAATGTGTAGCAGGGCTCAGCAGCCCCAAATGTGGATGCAGGCATGAAACTCTAGGGTGTAGCACAGCACAGCAGCCCTAACTGTGGAGATAGGGACAGGGGGCAACAGGGTGCCATAGCCCTGACTGTGAGCATGGGGACAGAGGGCAGCAGGGTGTAGCAGCCCTGAATGTTCACACAGGAAATAGGGGTGGCATCAGGATACAGCAGCCCAAACTGTGGGACAGGGTGCAACAGCCATACCTGTCTGGGACAAGGGATGTGGGCAGCAGGGTACAGCAAAGGATCTGACTCTGGTGACAGAGGAAAGCAGGGTGCAACTGCCTCAACTGTGGAGGCATGCAATAGGGCACAGCAAATGCCCTGCATCTTGTGGCAAGTGGCAGCATGATGCAGCAGCCCAAACTGCAGTGGCATGGGGAACTAGAGCACAGCAGGCCATGGCAACTCCAACTGTGTAGAAAGGAGCAGGGTGCAGTAGCCCTGTCTCTAGTGACAAGGGATAAAGGACAGCATGATGCAGAAGTCTTGACTGTGGTGCAGAACACAGGAGGCATCAGGGTACAGCAGTCCTGACTACGAGATGGGGTACAGATGGGGCAGTAGCCCTGCCCATCTGGGGCAATGGAAGTGGGTAGCAGGGTATAGCAAAAGCCCCACCTCTGGTGGCTACAGAAGCATGGTACAGCAGCCCCAGCTGTGGAGGCAGGGGACCTGGCACACTAGGGCTTAGCATGGCACAGCAGCCCTGATGGTGGAGACAGGAACAGGGGTCAACAGGTGCAGCTTCCCTAACTGTGAGGGTGAGGGAGAGAGGGCAGCAGGGTGCGCCATCCCCACCTGTCTGGGCAGGGGGTGGCAGGGTGCAGCAGCCCTGATTCTTTAGGCAGGGGATGGAGACAGCAGGGTGCACAACCCCTGACTGTATGGGAGAAGACAGTGGGCAGCAGGATGCAGCAGTCTGACATGTGGAGCAGAAGGTAGGGGCTTGTGGGGCAGGGACAGATGACAGTAGGCTGCAGTTGCCTCAACTGTGGGGAACAGACATGATGCATCGGGATGCCACATAGTGTTTCGAGTTGTACCATGTACATGATATCTTTTCACACAGAAACCACCAAAGATCTGAAATCGTGAGTTCAGACAGGTGCCTGTCACACTCTACAGTATTTCAAGCACATGTACTGTTTGTCAATCTGACATAAAAAAATGTTCTTACATGAACATATTTATGAAGGCTACATCAAAGACAGACTGTTTATGTGAATGAACAAAATTTTGAATTATTTTATATTCATTAAACAGCCCTTTGCTATGTAGCTAGAAAAAAATCAGATTTTTGATTAGAAAGAACCGAAAACTTTGATACAGACAAGCTGATTTCTCACAGAGGAAGATTTCCACTACTTCAATTCAGCGTTGAAACTGAAATGATCAGTATTTTATCAGAAGATAATGATATGTTTTAAGTTGATCTATCTAATCACAAACCAGAGCCTGGGTTTGTAAGAAACTTGGAAAGCTCAGCAAACCATTAACTCTACAAAGTGCTGCTCTAATTGGGAATGTGAAACAGTAAGCTACTCCAAAATGATGTCATCGCACTCTAAGTTTGACTGAGAGGACAAAAATAACTTTACTGTTTTCAGCCACTGTAGAGCAAGTAAACACATGCTGATTTAAAGAAAACCACAAAATCAAACAGCATGACATTTTCAGGAAACACTAATCATGACACAGGAACTTGAATGTCAGCTTTTCAAGCTTTTATGAAAAATATGTAAAAACCGTTGCACATGATCTTTAAGGTTTCCAGAATACATCCCGCAGATGTGACCACTATTACAGAACAAGGCAATGTCCATGATCCAGATGTAGGGAACAATCAGTCTGTTTTGGAAGGTCAGCTTCCTACCGAGCCTTCTCAAGTCCACAACCCAGGATTAGAGCCTCCTCCACAGTCTGTGATTATATCCCAGCAGAAACTACATACTCTGCTACATAATACATTCTCTGCTAATGACCCTCTGACCGATGCACCTTCTTTCCCTAGGCCAGGCACATCAGCTAATCAGTTTCCAGTTCATCCCAGGAGCAAATGAAATATTCAGATTTTTTTTCTACCTCCTCCATAACATGCTAAGATAGAAAATGCAGTCAGGCTGCATTACAGATGGGGTACAGAGGAGATGCCTGATTGTGTTTTTGTTGCCAGAATATTGCTTAAATCAAAGATGGATTTTTTGCATCAGAAACTTTCACTCTAATCCATTATGTAGGCAAATCTTTGTTCAGGTATCCAGTAAGGATGGTGACTGAATATGAATGACTGTCAAAACTGTCACTCATATTCAACGCTTTCCTCCTGGGCTACCATAGAAGGATAGCGATACTATGCAACTGCGAGTGTACTGCAGGGCAACAGGTGGGGGGGATAGTGAGGGAAAGGGGAAGGACAGGGAAGGGGTTTTGGGGACTACTATACCTGGTGCCACTGAGCTAGCAGTGGTGTGGTGGTGTGGGTGGCTAGCTCAGGTGTGGCAGGTACAGGGTTCGAGGCCTGCGGCACTTAATTTTATCCTGATGCAGGGATATTGCCCCTTGCCTGACATGCAACCCCCTGGAGTTGAGAATCCTTTTACAGGGGGATGCAGATGTCATGTCGCCCCGGAGTGTGTATCGACGATTTGCTTTTCGCGATCGCTATTATGACATGGAACCCTTTCTTCAATGTTAGCTTTAAGTCACCTTCTGGGTTAGACCATTTTTGGAAACAGTATGTCAGCCTGAAGAACATAATAGTTTGGACTCCTATCTTTGTAGTCCCCCTAACTAAACCAGTGTTGAAAAATATCAAAATATTATTCAAAAATGATAGGAACAGTGCTGTCAATATCCTTTATTGGCTTCATCAGAGATACATAGCTATTGGAAATCCAGACCATATAATAGACTCTGAACAGGTGGCTGGAAGATCAAGGTTCATCTCCTTCGTTCAGAGTTCAAGATACACCATCCTCCCAACTTTTTTTTTCTGGGTTGTGATCAGGGTGCTTTTCTACCAAGGGCAGCCTAAAGCTTGTTATAAATGCAGTTCTATGTTGCATCTTAGCAATGCCTGTGATAAAATCAAATGCAGTCTTTGTGCAGAGCTAGGCTGTTTGAAATCTAAATGCCATAATACCAAATGTAACTATGTGATGAATCAGGGCTTTCTTATAGAGCCTCCCTTGAACTGCACACAATAAGGTGACCAATGGATGGGGTAGAACAAGATTTTATATTAACCATGACCAGGAGAGAGAGGCCCAAGAAAGCAACTACCCAACCAGCAAAGCCACCTGCAAGGCTGCCTAGACAGGAACCACTTCTAATGGATGTTGAGGAAGAAGATCTGTCCCATGTCCAGAGGATGACCGACAGGGCAAGGTGAGAATGATGAATCCTACCCCTCCTTCCTCAGTGGTATCTGTACTGGAAATTCAATTGAACTCAGAACATGCCTCCCAGCAAAGACTCATATCCACACAGATACTGGTTAGCACTGTACTTGCTCTATCTTTTGGCTGCCCTGACCCCTATAGACACTAATGTGGTACCTGACGTGGCTGCTTTCCCAAATGCTCCTCTTCCTGAGAATGGTGTATCAGTCATTGCCATGGAATCAACAGGAGAAAATATTGTGGAACCTACAGGAGAAGGGGTGTCTGTTTCTACACCTCCCCCTGATACTAATACCCTTCAAAGAGTGACATGCCATAGATGACTTAGGGATTAGCCACAGTTCAAGGTGATGAAGATGGAGAAAATTCCTTTGAGGAACAAGTATGCCACCACTGGCTAAAACAAGTCCCTGCCAACGAGGGCAACTCACAGAATTTATAAGACACCTGTTTCCTAGTTTCCGTCACAAACATGGCTGCAGCCTTTACTCAAATATAAAAAAAAGCTTTGACCAGACCCTAAAAATAAAAAGTCCATTTAATGAAATAAAGTAAATAAATAATATAATGTTATTTACACTCATGAGCCCTCCAACACATACACAAATTAAAAAAATTAAATACTATTCAGAGTTCCATTGATGACCATGAAAAATCCCCCTCCTGTCCCTACCACTTTGTCAGAGAATTCCCTTCTCCTTACCTGGCAACAGATAAAATTGATGTTCTGGCTCCACTTCAGGCCTATGTGTGTGTCTTTGTTTGTATGCCAGTTGAGCTCTGAAGAATGTGAATTCATGTATTCCAAGTTACCATTCTGTGTGTGTGTGGGGGGTAGCACCTACTGCTGGAATAATGCAGAGCTTTGAATTCTTCTATTCCATAGTAAACAATCACACAATGCATTGAGTGTAAAGAAAGACAGGTGAAAAACATACATGGAAGGACTATTTTACATTATTTAGTATATTTTTGTGACTTTAAAACTTCCAGAATATTTCTTTTTCAGAGATGCCTATGAGTCCATTTATATAAAGCAATAAGACATGATTAGGTGTTGGTAGTACTGAAATACCTGGACACCCAGAGGCTAAAGGCACTTGACCTGCTGTCTCATGCCTAACTACGCTTCTAGGTGTGCAGGTATCTTAGTACTACCAACACCCAGCCATGACTTATTGCTTACTCAATTCAATGAGTTTTAGAATACATTAAAATTCATGAATACAAAGTGTTTTGTAAATTATGTTTGTTGTTTGTTTTAACATTTAAATTAATCAAGATTAAGAGAGAATCTGATCTGGGTGTGCATTACAATCTAAACTAAGTTTATTTTAAGTTCAGTTACTCTCTCATTAATACAGTTATTTTTAGGATGGGGTTCAGGGGAGGTGTTCAGTTGTGGGGATTGTGGGGCACTCTTCTCCAGGTATGTGCTCTGGAGGAGGGGCAGTACCCCATCTGTAGGACCATAGCAGAGCTCTGTGATCAGCTGGTAGCAGCGAGGGTAGAAATATCTCAGCTGTGTTCTCAGCTCAGCAGGAGCTCACCCCCACACCTGGAATCTCCCAGAGATTCAATGGTACAGAGGAATGGAGAGTGGTGGGACATGGGAGAAGGGGAGGGTAGCTATAAGGAGGTTGTCCAGCCCAGTACCTTCCAGATGACTAATCGATTTGCACCCCTAGAGGAGGTTCAGGCACCTGACTTTGCCAGGGGGGACTCAGGGTCAGTTGGAGGGAAAGGGCAAGACAATCTGATGGCAAGGGTGTAGCCAGGAATTACAAATTTGTACTTGAGAGCTGATGAAACTGTTGCTCCCCTTCATAAACACAAACCAAATGATGTGCTACCCCACCACAGAAACATTGCCCCACCCTATTATAGTCATCAATATGTAGTAAGCCAATTAACCTAATAAATTCACAACATTTTATTGTATCTAACACATACACACTGCCAATAAGACAGAAGCAGGCTGGTTTTTAGTTACATTGTTTAGGGTACACTGTGATAGGCCTCTGTACCAATCAAGGTAGCCAGCCTTACAGATGTCCATTCACACTAACACTCAAGCAAACGTACTTGATCAGGTCACTCATACAGTCATGACCTCTAAGTTTAGTACCCACACATCTTCCAAAGATCATTCACAGACTCACAATACAACATCCAAAGAGGGGAAAAATAGTTCTTCTGGTACATTAGGCTCTGTTTGTTTTGTTGCCCAGACCTAAGGCTCATATTGCTGCTAGACTTTCTTAGATTTTACTGTACTCAGCAAAGTACACTGAGTATGCCAGCCGACACCCATGCCTGATGGCACCCATAGGGCATGGCTGCTGGAATTGCTTTGTGAACAGGGACTCAATGATTAAGGGTAGAAAAAGGTGATAGAGGGGGGTCAGCTGGGAGAGGGATGGTCTGATGCCTGCTTGGAGTGTCAGCCATCTGGGATTTAGACAGAATAGGAGGGTGGTGGAGAGGAGTGGGGAAGCTGGGGATGCTGGTACACCTGGGTACCAACGATCTAGCAAACCAGTTGGTGGAGACAGACAAATGAAACTTCTGTAGATTGGGGGACAGATTGCTGGTACCTTCAGCCTCCCTGACCTTTTCTGAAGCCCTTCCTGTGTGGGACAGGGTAGGAAGGCAGGATAGGACAAGGAGTACTGAAATAGAGGAGTTCAATAGCTGGCTTAAGGGTTGGTGACATGACATGGGGTACCATTTTGTAGGGGACTGGGGGGACTTCTGGAACAGAAGACTCTTCTAGGGTGATAGTCTTCACCTGATGAGAGAGAGGACCAGCACAAATTAACAGGAGGTAGGTTGGGGCAGATGTCTGATGTCTATATCAGACAGTTAAACTGACTGCAGAGGAGTGTGGGTCTAGGGTAACCATGGTGGATGGTAAGCAGAAGGGGATACTAGGTAGTATTACCCCACATCAAGGGGACTGTACCAGCAAAAAGGGTACAAAGATAGCAGTAGTGTTTACAGGACCAAGGGAATGGGCAGTAGTGATGGATAAAACAAAGGGCAAAAGCCCCAACAAGGGTGGGAGAAAACATGGAAAACAGAAGTACAGTAGCAAAGTAAGAGCAAGAGTCCGATGGAAGGGGATATGTCTTAATGCCAGGAGTCTAGGTAACAAACTCGGTGAGTTCCAGGCTCTGACAGCAGACACTGAGGTGGACCTTTTGGTCATCACTGAAACATGAGCCACAAAAAATAATGACTGGGAGATGAAGGTCCCTGGGTATTCACTGTTCAGGAGGGATAGAGGAACTGGTAGAGGGGATGAGTTGCCCTTTTGTCAAGGAAGGCATTGAAGTGGTAGAAGATGGGTGCATTAGGGTAGCAGTGGTGAGGTTGAGTCAGTATGGTGCAACTCCTTGTGACAGCTTAGGAAGAAATGACGCTTGGAGTGTTATATAGGCTTCCAGGGCAAGGAGGAAAGGGACAGAGAACTCATAGAGGAACTTGAAATGGGGGTAGCAAAAGGGGGAGTAGTGGTGTTAGGAGACCTGAACCTGCCAAACATTGATTGGGAAGTCCCAATGGCCAAAAGCACCAGACATCAGGCCTTGCTGGATGCCTACCAAAACTTTCTACTGGTGCAGCTAGTTATGGAACCCACCAGGATGACCACAGTCCTTAATGTGGTGCTCACAAACTCAGAGATGGCAGGAGCAGTGGGAGTAGGGGAGCCACTGGTGAACAGCAACCATAACTCTGTTTGGTTTGAATTGGCCCTCAGGGTGCAAGTCTCAATCGAGAACTGAAGTCCTTGACTTTAGAAGGCTGACTTCAATAGGATGAGGGAACTGGTCAGAAATAAGTTAGTACAGTAGGAGTGGAGGACATAGGTGGGGTGGAGGCAAGATGGGGAAATTAAAGGCCATCCTCGAGGCATCTAAAGTATGCATAAGAACAGTAACAAAGAAAAACAGACTTAAGAGACCACTATGGTTCTCAGCAAGGGTCAGGAAGTGTGGTAGGCCAAAAGAAGGCTGTCTATAAATACAAAGAAAAAAGCAGGGAGGTAGAATGGGAGGATTATTTACAGAAAATAGGGAGATAAAGAGGTCCATAGGAGGCCAAAGCAGACACAGAGTTGTGTAACGAGGAGGGTCAGGAACAGAAAAACAATTTTTCAAATATATTAGTGAAATAAGGAAAAAGGGTGGGGGAATCGTAAGGCTAGTAGGGTGATAGAGGAGGATGGGCAAAAGACCACCATCCTAAATAACTACTTTTGCTCAGTTTTCACTAAAGAGGATAGCAAGTCCATGCCAGAGAGTGGCATCAAAGCAGTTACTAAGGGAATCCCGGAAATGAGACAGCTATTGTTTACTAGTGAAAAGGTTCTGAAAGGGCTGGCTGCCCTTAAGATAGATAAGGCCCCAGAACCAGATGGGTTGCATCTGAGGATACTCAGGGAATTAGCAGCTGAGCTGGCTGAACCACTGGTACGTCTGTTCAACAGCTCACTTAGGTCTGGGAAAGTTCCTAGGGATTGGAAGGTGGCAGATGCTGTACCACTTCATAAAGGAGGGGCTAAGGAGCAACCAGAGAACTACAGGGATTTCAGTCTAACCTCTATAGTAGGGAAGATGATGGAGTCACTGATCAAAGAGGACCTCATAGACTACATGGACAGCAACAAGCTTCAGGATAGTAAACAGCATGGTTTCATGACAGAAAGATCTTGTCAGATTAACCTGATAGTTTTCTTTGACTGGGTGACAAAGTAATTATACAAAGGCCATGCTGTGGATCTGCTCTACTTTGACTTCAGCAAAGCTTTTGACTTGGTACCTCACAAACAATTGCTCAAGAAGACGAAAGACCTGGGTGCAGCTAAACTCATAGGAAACTGGGTAGGTAACTGGCTAGAGAGGAAACAACAGAGAGTGATGGTCAATGGAGTTAAATCAGAGGCAAGGGAGGTTATGAGTGGGGTTCCACAGGGATCGGTCCTGAGTCCAGTCCTCTTCAACTTGTTCATTAGTGACATTGGAGAAGGAATCCAGGGCAGGTTGTGTCTTGCAGATTATACAAAATTATGTGGGAGGGTGGATAGTGATGAGGAATAAGGGAATGCAGAGAGACCTACAAAAGCTAGAGGGATGGTCAAAGGTCTGGCAGTTAAAATTCAGTGCTAGAAAGTTCAAGCTAATGCACCTAAGGAAAAAGAACCCAAGACCCGAGTACTGGATGGGAGGAGAGACTTAGCCATACAGCTGTGGAACAGGATCTGGGAATTATCATTAGCAATTCCTTAAACAATTGAGTCAGTGAAACAAGGCCTATAGCAAGGCTAACAGGATGCTGGGATATATCGGAAGGTGTATTGTAGCAGCAGAAAGAGGTGTACTTCCCATACTGACCCCTGGTGAGGCCTCACCTAGAGCACTGCACCCAGTTCTGGAGTCCTCACCTCAGAAAGAATAAGGATAGGCTGGAGACAGTGCAGCGCAGAGTAACAAAAATGATTCAGGGCCAGCAGGGCAGATCCTATTAAGAGGGCCTCAAGGCACTAAATATGTGCTCACCAGAGACCCAAAGGGAGAGGGGAGATATGATAGAGACCTTCAAGTTTGTTAAAGGAATAAACAAAGTTACTGCAGGGAACTAGAGTATTTAGCTGAATACCAATTCACAGTCACATGGGCATGAATGGAAATTAACAGGAGGTAGGTTCAGGAGAGATGTGAGGAAGTGTTACTTTACTGAAAGGGTGGTGGGACCTTGGAACAGTCTGTTGGCTGAAGTAATGGGTGTGAAAGAAGTCAGGGGATTCAAGCAGGGCTGGGGCATAATGAAGGTAATAGTGGTTACAGGGGGGCGACAGGACCAAGAAGGAGAATAGAAAGAGGACGGGGAGGGTTAGTAACCTGGAGGAACAGTAGGTTCCAGGGATTGTAGGGAACTTGGGCATACTGGATGGATTTCTGGTCTTTTTCTGCTATTATTGTCTATGTTTCTATGTTAAAAGAAAAAAGAATGTACCTGTTTAAGTTAATCCAGCCTTATTTATATACTAATAAAGGTATGATTTCTTTTTTTGGGGGGTGATTTCAATTGTGGACTAACCCCTGCAGATAGAGGAGTGATAATGGCTAAATGTTTCTGTGGCACTAACTGTCTGACAGATGTCATTTCAAAAGTAGGCTTAAGAGGCACAGCCTGTACAGCTGGAGGTAGGGTGGCACATACCTTTTATCAAGGGTAAACTGTCCCCATGAATTGATTTTCCTTTTTTTTTTAACCAAGTAAACTTCCTATTAACAAAGTTTAAGAATAAAAACAGCTCCAACATTAACAGTAACCAATACAGTAAGCCTAGCTGTGCACAACAAGCATATGCATGACTAGGTTACCTTGATGACTAAAAGCTAGAAAAGCCAGGTTGAACGTGACAGTAGTAACATATCTTACAGCATGTAAAGCTAACAACACCACATTCCACGAACAATGTGTATGGAATAAGAAGTTAGTTAGGTCTTAAATATATGAAATGCAATATTAACCTTTGGAAGGTAAACCTAAACCAAGTATTAATGCTCAATAAATAATGAACAAGGAACAAGAAACACATTAACAATATGAAAACTAAACAAAAACCAACCTTAGCCAGAAGAACTAGAGAAACAAAGAGACAGAAGGGGAAATAGAAGAGGAGAAAAGGAAAGCAATAAGCATACCATAAGGACATTATATATGCGAGACCCAAATAATAGTACCATAACAGAAGCCTTAATTAAGTTGGGAGGGGCAACCAATTTTCTTTTTTGTTTCTCATGTCTAGGGTTCTCTCTACATCAGACTTTGCCAGAAGCAACATCTGAGCATCCATCTATGCATGCCCATTTTGGCGATTCTAGCCATAATATGTTTGGGTCCGGTCACTGGAGGCTAAACACATCCTTGTTGAAGGACGAGAACATTAAACAGAAATCATTGTTCTTGATCCGAGCAAAAAAAAAGTCTGCTTTAATTTTATATGATTCTCCATTGAATGGTGGGATGATGTAAAATTAGAAATAAAATCCTTTTTTCGGTCCCACAGCAAGAAAATAGCAAACTGAAAATACTTGCACTATTTAGGTCTCCATCAGCAATTTCACAGATTGCTGACTACAAGGAAACCACAGGTCACGACTTGTCAGACCAGCTCTCAATAAAGAAAGAAATGTTCACAAAACTCCTCACAAAGTTCAGTGCCATCTGTCAGTGTAAACCCTGGGCAGGATTTCTGAAATACTGGACAGTGACAGTGACCATGGATGCAGCCATGGACTTCAGTGCAGCTGGTTCACCTTGACTGTTTGTCACTCCTGCACTGTATTTTAAACACTGTCAATTTTACAGCACATGGATATTCTTATGGCAGCTTGCATCAAAGTATATGCAAGAAGCCTGAAATGTAATGCACAGTAGACCAAAGAACGTTGGTCTAGTGGAATGTCTATGATGGAAAATCCCTATTATATGACACAAGTCCCATGCATCAAAAGTTTGTTGCAATGTGAATGTGCGTCACATAAAATGCTTTGAAAATCTTACCCCTTGTCTCACTGCTGCTGCAGAAGATATAGTTAAAAATTATTTTCCTTGTATTTGACTTGATGACATTGTCTGTTGTACAGCACTGAAGTCTGTACTCACTACGCTGAATCACCTGTTCCATGATATCTATCACTTTACTCTAAACTGCCCCTTCAGTACTTGCCACTGTTAGCTTTACTCTAAGCTGAAGAGAACGTCTCTTGATGGGCAGTTGCACGTGTATTGTACCCTGCTGCTCTTCAGCTTCCAGTCTGAACCAATAGCTTCTCCATTGACCTTTCCACTTTGCTTATGCCTTCCCCATCCCCTATATGTATCCTTTATCATTCCAGTCTCTGTTCCTTCCTTACTCAATGTTTTCTGTCAACAGGACAAGCTGTGTTCTCCTGCAGACTTCCCTCCACTTATTTGTATGCTCTTTATTCATGGGTTTTTAAATATGCTTACAGATACCATCTGTTTGGATTGGTGGTAGTTCAGGTGGATGTTAAAGATCCCATGGCACTTATCAAAAGAGTAGGGAATTTCCTGGTGTCCTGGCCAAATTCCCTCATTCACTAAAATACCACCAACAGCTTAATCTGGTTCAAGGTCAGTTGGCATTCATCTGTATCCACCTCCCGGTCGCAGGCTTCCTGAAAATAGGCAGGATTTGTCTAGTGCACTTACCCGTTCAACAAAAACTAAATAAATAAAAATAAATAAATATATAAATTTATGTATGCATTCCTATAAAATACAACCATATCCCATACTGTATGATTAAATCAAGTACTAAGCAAGAAGAAAGAAAAATTTGGTAATTGTATTATACAGATCTCTAAACATGCAGATAACATTGAGTCCATTTCATTGGGGGGACATCATAGAAACAAATAATGCAAAATACAGGATTAATTTCATACAATCATACAGAGGCAATTTCCTTTATACAATCCATTCTTTCACTAAAAAAGTAGCCCCCCCCCCCACTATACAGAACCAAGATCTAAAGCTTAAATTTGTTTGTACATTTATTTGTCCACATAGGATATTTATTACAAAAAGATAAAAAAGACTGTTCATTGAAATTAATTACAAATCCATCTTGTCCAGATTTTCCAAAAAAATGAATGTCTAAACTAAGGGTAGACCCGGCTATTTCTTGAGCTGTATAGTAGTTTCTAAGGTAAGTAACCAGCTGGTGCACCTCAGACAAGATTTCCCTCTGTCATTTGCTGAGGGCAACAGTGAGAACTGAGCCCCTATCTCCAGGACCTCTTGGCATTACTGCCCTCCATTTAGAATGCCCTTCTCTTCTTCAGTCTTGCCTTCTAAGCAGTCCCTTAAGAGAAAGCCTCAGGATCTTATAGTCTTGTCTGTAGCTGCACCTCTGCAACAGTTGCTGACCTGAGGCCTGATCTGGAATCACAGTGTGCTAACGGACTAAGTTTCATTTCAAGTGCTTAATTTACCCATACACCTGTTTAGGCATTACAGGTTCTCTCTGGCTCTTTTATAATAATGCAAGCAAAAAGACCCTTCTGTTTTTAACTATGCATTTATTCTTTGAACATAAAAATATTTTATTAATTTTTTACAGGTAATAACAAGTTAACTGTACTACTAATACTGTCATTATAAATTGTATTTTCATACTTTTCACCTTACTGTTAGTGTGACTATTGTTATAAATTGTATTTCACCATCCTCTCCCTCATGTAGCCTCCTTCCCCAGGGCACACCTAGAAATGGAGTTTGGCTCACTCAGCTTTTCCTGGGAGGAGGGAGGGAGGAGGAAGGAAGGAAGGAAGGTAACCGTGCTTTAGATTATTGTCTGTAGCATCGTATATTATTCAGACAAGTTACACTCCATAAGCACTGTCACTTTAAGAGCACAGTATAAGAGTATGGAGCACTGGAGTAGCTCCACTCCCTGAGGAAGCCATAGGGCATGGCAATACATTGTGGTGTTTATCTCTCTGAACAGTGAGGGACTGGAATTTACAGCTTAATGTTTGCCTGTTTGTGCCAAGATTTTCTGTATTGATTTTGTATTGGACAGCTATTTTTCCATACCATGCAAATTTAATATATGACTGATGGTATCTGGCCAGTTTGTGTGGGCCATGATTTTGTAACTTCATAATCCTATGTGCAGTATCTTTCTTCAGGACACACAAGGAAATGAGTCGCTTGCAGCTCTGAGTTTTTCATTTCCATACTTGGTTGAAATGTTCAAATTAACAAATAACCCACTTAGATAAAGTCTTGTTTACAGTGGGGTCCCCGGGCAAGAGTCAGAGGATGACACATATTACAATAACTTATCCAAATACAATTAAGCTGAGTATATATCACACAGTAAGGCAAAGATCCCCAATGGAACTAAAAACTGCATACTGCAGTTTGCAAACATATTATTTCTAGAACCCTGAGGTTGAAAACAAGGAAATATAATGCAGTTGAAGCCATACTATAGTTTCAGTACAAATGGCAATTGAAAATATTAATTTAAATGCTCAATGTGAACCCAAATATTAATTTCTAAAACAAGTCCAGAGGCTTGTTCAGTTAATAACGATGTAAGGTGTTCAGCTGAGTTCAAATGTAATCCTTGATTCCAGAGTTTGGGGCTGATATGACAAACGTTCTGAAACTTGTCTTGGTCCTGTTTTTTAGTATTACGGATATAGCCGGATCTAAACTCCAAAGAGCATAAGATGATGGCTGAGGAACAAAAAGACCATTTGGGAACTATTATACAACATGCAGAAGGCATGAAATTGGCATCTGTAAGTTAGGAAAATCCTATTCTTTTTTTTTAGAAAAAAGCATCTGAAGGTCATAGCTGGAGCATCGATTGCAAAGCAATATAATAATAAGTCCATCTTGCAACTTTAGATTGGAAGGAGAACTGATGCTTATATTGAATTTGCATAATCAAAAATGGTAATGGCTGTCAAGATAATAATGGTTTTTTTGAAGAGTAATGGTTAGCATTTCAAGCTCTTCAGGGCACTCTCAGGCAGGAGCTGAATTTCCTGGATTCAATATATGGATTAAACATTAACTTTGTATCAAAAATAACTCTCAAATATTTAAAGGATAACACCATATACTTATAAGTAATGCTGCCATTGGCCCTTACTGCTGTTACACATACAGTAATAACAAAAAATGTCCTCCCAGTACCTGAACATTTTTATTTTATAAAATTGTACCATTTTGACTCCCTGAATGCCATACTGGGATATAAACTCAACATATGATATGCCAGTGTAGCAGAATGCATGACTAAAAGTGTCAGTGGATCAGCAGGTAGCACACTCGCTTCTGAGACCAGGAGATCATAAGGCTGTGGGTTCTATTCCCAGACCAGGCACTTGGTTAAATCCAATACTGCTACTGTTGTAGCATGAAGTACAACACTCCTGAGGTGCTGTCTTTTGGATGAGACGTTAAACTGAGGTCCTATCTGCCTGTTCTAGTGGATGTTAAAGATCCCATGGTACTGCTTGAAAGAGTAGAATTTTTATTATAAATCACATAGGTACTTAGGTACATAGGTACATAGTGCCATACTGTAGGTACGTAGGTAAGTTTGTCAGGCTCAGTTGACTAATGCAGCCAAATCTAGAACCTGCCACCTAGGTGATCAGTTTTCCATTTTTGGGGCCGTGTATGTCTAATAGTTCCTTGAAGCTATCCATACTGCCTGCATTTACCACCTCTGAGGAAAAAATTATATACTCTCACTATTTTTGGTTAAACCACCTTGCTCTCTGATGTTGTGCCTTTCCCCACAAGCTGCTTAGTATGAGATCTAGTTTTGTGTGCAACTTGGGTTTTCTTTATTAATGATGATGTCTCCCATATGACTTCATCCTTGATTAAACAAAGCACAAGTCACCCTCAGCCTATGGTAGGTCATAGAATAAAGATTAAGCTTTAGCAACCTGTCTTTGCATCTAAGATGTTTGATGTTTCTTTTTTTTTTTTTTTTTTTGTAAAATTCCTTTGTACCTTCTCTACCCTACTTTTTAGCAGCTACTGAGTGTGGTGTGGATAATGGCACGCCGTATTCTAATTAGGTCTGACTAATATTGAGTACAGAGGTACCAGAACTTTATGTTCCTTAATATATTCCATTTGACCCTATTACTTTTGTTTGCCACCTCTATATTGTGTTTATCAAAACTAAGTGTTTGATATACACACCCTAAATCTATTTGAGCTGTCTGTGTCTTATATAATTTTGCCATTTAAGGTATATTTATGCATCTTGCACATCAATACAAATAATAACAAATCATAAAATTGCATACATATAATTCAGAAACAGCACAAAATAGAGTTGTGGGGAAAAGAAACAAAAGGAAACAGTTAATTATATACATATTGAATTCTATATGTGTCATATGGCATTAACTTTTATTGCAGAGTCCACTGACATCTTGCCTGCCACAGATAATACTTCAAACAGCAGAAAAAGACCATCAAAGTCCCATAATCATATTTACAGAGAAGGTGTGGACAGTTTCCTAAAATCAGTATTTCATAAGTCAGCTTTTTATCCTCCAACTTCCATTTGTTTGCCAAAAAGGATCATAGAGGTTTTGCATGTGAACAGGAGAAGAGAAAATGTTCCATGGATTCTTCCATGTTTAAACAAGTGTTGTATGGACAGTTTCTTTCTTCTTGAGCTTTATGTTTTGCAGTCCTTCTGAGGTTTAATCTGTTGTATGCTGATAGCCACAGGATCTTCCACATATTAAGCTGTTTCAGAACCCCTCCCCTCAAGGTGGGAGGACAATTTTTAAAATCTGGTTCTGCTGGGTATATCTTGGACATAATCATGTTATACAAATGGGGGTCAGAAAATGTACATATTTGGGTTTTAGTCAATATACATTTCTGGATTTTTAACAATGCAGTTCTAATAAATACCGGTATCTGCAGTTTGGGGGATATTTTTGGAGGATTATCTGCATTCCACAATGACAGATAACCTGACAGATTATTAAACCATAAAAATTGAAAACTTTGGGAGGGCACCAACCCCACCTTAAAATTCTGAGAAATGAAGAGGGACAAGAAAAAGGAGATGGGGTCTACCATCTCAAGGCCCCTTGGTGCTTTGGGCAAGTAAGTGCAACACCATTTTATTGGGTTCAACCTACTGCCCCAAATCATCTGGAAGAAAACTTGCATATAATCTTGTTTCCAATGTATTTGGAGGAAGGAAAATCATTGCCACATATAGCAAACAGGGGATGATAAGTCTTTTTATAAGATGGGCCCTCCTAATTTTGGATAATTTCCAGCCTTTCCATCAGTTGACTTTAGTCTCAACTCCTTGCAATACTGTTTCCCAATTTTCTGGGGGTAGATTCCATGATTCAAAGAGGATGCCTAAAATTTTCTGTGGTTCTGAAGGAATATGAATCCTATTTATGATAACTGAGTCTTGTCTTGGGGAACCAATAAATAAGCCTTTACACTAGTTCTCTGTGTTAAACTTTGAGCTTGCCAATTTAGAATATTCCTGTAGTAGTCTTACTAAAGCTGGGATTTGATCATGATTTGCCATAAACAGACAGATGCCATCTGCATAAACCTAAATTTTTATATAATCCTATCTAGAGTTCCCTTGCAAGCCTTCCCATGAATGGGAGTTACTCAATTTCCTGACTAATGGGTCAAGGGAGAAGATATACAGAATGGGGCTAAGGGGACACCCCTACTTGACCCCAGTTCTGATAGTGATCCCCCCAGTCACTTTTCCCTTAATGATGGGGTGTACCATAGTACATGAGTATAGTAATTTGATTTTGTTAATAAACTCCATAGGAATATCATAATGTTGTAATGTTAGAAATAGAAAGGGTGATAGACCCTATTGAGATGCTTTGCTCTGGTCTAGGGTTAAGATACAGCCTTGTTTCTCTTTTGCTTCATGGTAAGCTATTATGTCCCTAATTAATATTAAGGCATGTTGAATTTTCCTCTCAGGGAGACCACAAAACTGGGCTGGATGAATTAGTTTGGATGCAGTTTTCCTTAATATGTTACTTAAAACCTGTGATAATATTTTGAAATCTGAGTTCAGCAGAGAAATTGGTCTCCAGTTGAAAATATCAAGTCTGTTCCCTGACTTGAACAGAAACACCAAGTGCCTTGAAGTAAGGTGTGGGGGAACTAAGCCTTTCTTGAAGAAAGAGAAAAAAACTTCTAAAAGACATCTGGCCATTATGTTTGAAAAGGTTTTATAAAATTCATAGGGCAAGCCATCCAGTCCGGGGGGAGTTCCAAGTTTCAGGTTTTTAATCGCACATTCAATTTCTTCTACTGTCAAGGGGGAGTTCAGGTCAGACAACCCCTCCTCTGGGGATTGTGTCTCTAAGCCTTGCAAATAATTATTGATTTTTTCTGCTGGGGGAGTCATATTGTGAGAACAAATTAGTTTCTTCACTATTTTATGTAATTCTTCTTCGTTATCTATTATCGCTCCCTTCTCATGTAGGAGATGCTGGAAAGGACATGGTATCCTTCCTAGTCTTGCAGGCTTCAAAAGGATCTCCTATTGGGGATTTTTGAGTCCCATACTGTAATTCCACATTCAGTGTTTTGTCCTATCATATTGATAGGCTTTCATGTCAGATTTGTCGTTCTATTTGCGGGCTGAAGTCCTGCCTGGATGTGGAGTCTAGGGTTTGCAGATGTTGGAGCTGGCTTTGTAATTTCAAATATGAAAAAATTTGCTCCTTTCTGTGTTTTTCCCATGTTTCTGGAACCATATGGTTATATCATGTTTTGTATCCATCCACCATTTAGCCTAGGTCCTCATAGAAATCACTAACCAAGGTTCTGGCCTAGACAAGGGATACAATCCCATCCTGTACCTGAGTTTCTGATAGGGTGGAGGTGTTCAGTCTCCATCTTTTCTTTTTTTCTGTGGGGGGAGAGTCTGAATGGGAATCTGAAGTAATAAATGATCAGAAAATTCCAAGAGTGGGTTTGAAAACTTGGGGTGGATAGGTTTTTAGAGATAAAAATATGATCGATGGATGAGGTTAGTCTACCTCTTGTATGTAAATGTCTGTCCTTGGGACAAGTACTGGGTGCAGTCCACCAGGTCTGCTAGATTAATACACTTTTTTAATGCATTGCAGTCACAGTAAGCTTTCTTTCCCTCTAGAGATTTGCCCTGTTGGGGGAGGTTGCAGTTAAAATCTACTCACAGAGCTATGTGCGATGTGGTGTGAAGGAAGGGCTGAAGATGGGAAATTAAGAACACTCTATCTGCTTTAGACTGGGGTCCATAGACATTTACAAAATGGTATGGTACTTGTTTCCAGTAACCATTAATAACTATTAAGCGTCTTGGAATCAAGTCTATGAGTTTTGTAAATGAGAAGGAGAAAGAACTGAAAACTATCCCTAGCTGATCAACTCTGTCTGCTCCAAATGACCAGAAGAGTGCCCCCCCCCAATCGCCATTCTGCCTGGAATGTTCTAAGTTGGTCCAAGGTGAACATCCAGATTTCCTGTAGGAAACAGATGTCTAGTTTGGTATCCACTAAGTGTTGAAAAAATGCTTGTCTTGTAATACCATTTAAAAGACCATGACAGTTACAAGACCCAAGGTTTAGTTTATTCATCACAAGGATTTGATTTTAAGGACCCTTTTTCCTTTTCTTTTTCTTCTTCCTTTTTTATTCCACCAGGTCAGGGTTACCCCAGGTTTCTGGGGGGGGAGTCAGAGTCTACAAATTCCATATTTGAATCCTCCCCTGTAGGGGCTATAACTGAAAAGGGGTTAACTGCTTCCACCACTGGGGGCTCGGAGTGGTTTTGAGTTCCTAGTTACTCTTCTTCATGGAAGTGGAGCAAGTTCCTGCAAGGAAGTGGTCTTTTCCTTCTATTTCTTCCCTAATTGGGCTAGCTGCATAACAAACCAGTGCAAACTCTTCCCAGCCTTGCTGGGGGGTCCTAGCTCCTTCCTAACCTTAAGTTCTGGCTGTCTGCTGGAGAGTCCTCCCTCACTTGCCCTTAGGGGTAGAGTTGTGAGGATGGGGGTGTGCTACTTTCCTTGGGTTCTACCGCTAATGGTTCAGGTGGGTTAGAGGCTGTCTCCTGAGCTTTTTGTATAAGGAGTTCTGGGCTGATGACTGAGGCTTCATTTTTTGCTGCCCATGGGCACTCTGGAAATATATGGCCAGTTTCTTTGCACAAATCACACCTTGTTAAGCTGGTACACTGCAGGCTGATGTGGCCCACCTCCCACAATTATAGCACCTTGGCCTGTAACAGATACTAGAGAGGTGAGTGCTAGCCCCACACTTGTAACATGCCCAGGGCTGCCCCAAGTAAAACACACATCCCTGTCTCTACCCAGTAAAAAGTAATTGGGAATATGCTCTATTTCATTCTCATTCTGCTTCAGCTTCACCTTATACTTCCACCCCCAGTCCAAAACAATTCTGAATCTAATAATGCTTCTGGTGTGCTTGAAACCTCACTTTTTGTGACAGCCAGTAAGTTATATCATTAACATGGACTCTCTCGTTCTGAAACATAACTGTGATGAATTTGATCAATGGTTTTGTGAGGGGTATCACCAGGAAGGGGACCACAGGGAGAACATTTAACTTGTTGTAGCATTGCCAAAACATTTCCATAGCATATGATGACTTAAAGCTCATGTCAAAGTTATCTTCCTCTGATATATTTATAAAGGCAAACTCCTCCTTCGGTGAAAAGTCTAAAGAGTCCTTGAGGAGTTTCCTCCCAACGTACTGTCTGTCAGGCCATGTGTTCCATCCACCTTTATACCTCATTCTAATGGCGTTCCTCTGAGAGGTGGCCTCTTCTTTTGATCTAGCAAAAAGTTCAGACAGTAAGGGTCTCTGTGGAAGTGGGGGATCTTCAGTCCATTTGGCATCTGTTTCCTCACAAGGAGCATTAGAAAGGGTTCCATGTCATAACAGTGATTGCAGAAAGGCAATCGCCATTAGGGCGAGTGCACATAATCAAAAATCAATTTCAGCGATGTACACTAACGGCACATAGCAAAAGGGTGCTGGAGACTTAGATTTTTTTATTCATGCAGGGGACTACACCCCCGCACCCACCTACTAAAGAATTCTCAACTCCAGGGGAATGCATGTCGGGGGGGTGCAAAGCAAGCAAAAAAATTAAATCCCTGGACCAGCGCAAAAAAAAAGGGGGCCCAGAATCAAACCCGGCACCCTCCCAACCCTAGCCTGCCACCAACCCACCATGCCACATGGCCAGCTCGGCAATCCACTGCCGTGCTACACCCCACAAATCTTCCCTCCCTTCAAACCAATCACACAGCGTGGTCCCCCGCATGTGTACATTTAGTGACATCCTGTTGCTATATTTGCTGAGCCCCATCTGGTCGCCCTCCCTCCCTAGTAGCCCTGTGCACAGGCACTATGATTGAGTCGTCTTTTTTGAAAGCGCTCATTCACGGTCGCCATTATCACAGGCTACCTTATAAAGCTGTTGTTTAGTAGCAGTGCCAGGGCAAGGGGGGCCTATGGAAGGAGGGGGCTGGTCCGGAGGAAGGCCATGTTTGCTATTTATTTTTGAGTCATAGGCTGAGTGGTCTTCAGCCACTTCTCTAGACATGCTAGGTTGTTTTCCCAAAGGTATTGTAGGACTCATTTCCTTTGCAGGTACCTGAGGCTGTAATGGTGAGCGCCATTCCAGGATACTTTGGGAAAGAGTGTCCTGGGGGTCCAATCCAGGTCAGGTAGCCATTGGCCACTTGGCATTTTCTTTCACCCTTCCTCCAGGGGGCTTGCTCTGGGGACCATGTTGCAAAAGGATCTGTATTAATGGGTTGCAATGCAAATGCTCTCTGGATTGCATCAGTAGTAGATAAAGACTGTTACAACCAGTCCAACCATGACACAGTATTATCAGTTTGTTCATTAGATAGTGTGGAAGAAGCTAATACAAGATTTCTATTAGCTAAAGTGAGAGCAGCTCTTTTGTTTTTTTTTATCATCTTTAGACCATATTTTTTGCGCTTGATTTCTTGCAGTGAAAGAGAAGACAGTGGCTTCATCCTGAGATGCCATCTTAGTTTGGAATACAACGTTTGCTTCCTTAGACTGATTTGTCCCTCTCACAGGAGCTGTATAGACCTTTGTTTGCAAAGGCTGATTTTTTTTGTCTATCTCTAAGGCACTTGTTTTTGCATTTGCACTGCAACTTGTGGTAGCACTTTTGTTTATTCTAGTTCTATCTTGTGTTATCTCACTCATCTTAGTTTCTACATTCTGGTTTGTTTGGTTTCTGCGCTGACCTGTTCACTCAATATGTCCTGAAACAAACCCTGCTGGCTCTAGGCACATGCTAGCTGCATTTCTGCTGCCAGCCGACCTCTGAAGACATTATAGGAGACAAAGAAGGAGTTGTTTTACCTGTGGGATCAGTAGCATTTGTAAGGCAGCACACTCTTGATGCTACTGCATCACTCATTCTGTCAGTTGGGCCGCACCCAGTGTCAAGCTGGGACATCTCCAGGACTTTTGCTAGTTCGGCTTTTAGTCGTGCAGTGTATAATGAATGTCTGTGTTCTTCTTCTTCAAGTTCTTTAAGCAATTTTAACCTTCATTTATCATCTGGTAAGGCAACACTAGAGCTTTCTAAATTGTTTAAATCCATTTCCACACTTGTACTTAGATCTTTGGTCGAGACCAAAATCTCATCTCCCATTTCCTTTTCTGTAGTTTCTCTCAATAAAGTAGACTTTCTGGCAGCCTCCTGCAGTAAGAGGTCAGGAAGAGGCTCATTCCCTGCCTTAGAAGACATCCATCCTCTAGGTTCCATCATAATAGCAATTGCAAAACATTCGATCGCTATTATGGCACATGTATATCCAGGGTTCGACCTTAACATTGTTTTACTAGCCCTGAACCTAGTGCAAATTGGCCAGGGCTAGTGCAACTAACCTTCTACTTGTCCGTCTTGACTAGTGCAGGTTTTCCATGGCTGTTAATGAAGTTAAAAAAGTCCCTGCTTTAACAGGCTATAGTCCTTTTGCTAATCTCCCTCAGTGTTCCAGGTGGCCTGGTGTGATTAGCAGCTCATTAAGAGCTGCAATTATCTGGCAGTTCAAGAGGGGGATCCAACAAAAGACTTGATGTGAGTCATTATCACTCAGTTGTTAGGACATTCAGCTAGTGTGCATGCTGTGATCAAATGTAGAGTGGTTAAGTCACTAGCTTCCAGTTTGCTGAACTTGTCTTTGATTTGTCCCACAATATTAAGACCAGTGTGCCTCATCTCCCAACCTTTTGAGTGTCTGTATCCAGCACTGCAATGACAGAATGCTATGATGTATACACAGTCTGCCCAGCCAGGTGGTCTGTCCACTCTATACTTTCTCTGAACACCACTGCAGACTAGGTAGATTCTGAAGTGGCCATCCATAGACCCATACAGTAGCTGCCATTACTGACTGGTGTAGGGGTCCACAGCTCCTCTTAATGGATCACACAGTCAATGCAATCCATGCAGTCCCACCCATATACCACCCAGCATGTCATTTCACCCTAAATACAGTGCTTGGAGCATGTATGGTACAAAGCAACACCTTAGTAAAATACATAATTTGAAAGGTTAAAAAGGTATTCCTGGTGTGCATAGATCATCCTATATGGAAAGAGAGGTAGTACAGCATCATGCCTGTATACTGCTTCCCTTTGACTGATGAAGGACATCGTTATGAAAAATCTGTTGTTAGGGCAGAGCATTTTAAATCGATACTTTTGTGCCTCACTTTGCAGTGTAAGAAAACTTCCAGAAGTGCAGGCCTGGTTAATCACAAGGTGTGGGGCGAGAGTGTATGTCTCTGCCTGACTCTGTACATTGCCCTGCAGATCAGGTTAGGACTGTGGTGAGATGCATGATGATCTTGACTATTGTGTGTACAGGGCTAGAACTGCTTGATTGAACATTTGCTATTATGGTATTCTCTGGTTTGGTGGGGAGGGGGTGAAGGAAGAGGAAGCAAGAGGCACATGGTAAAAAAACAGTGGGGGTACACACTGCATGTGATTGTTTTGCAGTCTTTTTCGCTGTGGCAGGAAGCAATGTGGGAGCAGGATAAATATGCAGTAATTAGAGTATTTCTTGGTATGCATCTTTCCTGTATAACCAATCAAAATTTACCATTATTGTGGGCTAGTGTAACCATCTGCGGGCTAGTGCAATTTTTAATCAACTTGTCCGGCTGACTAGTGCAAAAAAAAGTTAAGGTTGACCCCTGTGTATATCCGCTGAAAAGCATTTCAGCAATGTACAATTCTTGGCAACCCCACTTCTGGTACCACCTAGAGTTTTTGTGGGGGTGCAGTGCCCCTCCCCCATGACCCCGCTCTCCCCTGCTATTAGATTGTCAACTCCAAGGGGGTGCATGTCTAGGAGGGGGCAAAACTCGGAAGTGGGAATAAAAAGGCAGCCAAAAGCAGCGGCCAAATACTTACCCCCAGTCCATCCTGAACCCAGTGCCTACTGCACTGTAGCCAGCCACCCTTCCCACCACACCACATGGCTGGCTCGGCTGCAGCAGGCTCTCCTTCCCATCTAAACCCTCCTTCCTATCCCTCCCCTCCACCTCCATATCACCCCCCTTCCAGTTGCTTTCCTCGCTATTCCACCGCTACTTTTGCAGGGTAGCTGATGATGATAGTTCTAAAAATGAGTTGCTGTTTTACAGTCACTCATTTATTATCGCTATCATCACTGGATACCCATCCTCTATACCATCTCACCTTAAGTGGCCATCTTGGAAGATGGCCAAGGGTTCCCCTACAGCATAGTAAGAATTTTTTATTGAGAAAGCAAAAATAGTACAAAATCTGCCATTATCTTAAACACAAACATAACAAAAATAACTAGGTGAAACACACAATATTTCCTTAGATACTTCCATCAGTAATCTAACTACTATATTTACATTTGAGAAAATGTATAAAAAGACAAAAGAAAAGTACACCTAGTAGTTTAACAAGAAAACATATACATAAAAAACAAAATATCAAAATAATGTTGTAATAGAACAAAATTCTTGCACCATTATGTATACCTTTCATCCTATTTTGTCTTTTAGGAAGGGTACATATTACATCTGATCTCACAGACTGAACATGAAAAATGTGAGGCAGTATAGCGTAGTGGTCTAAGGCTCTGAGCTGCAAATCTGGTGACATCCAACAGACCAGATCTGGGTTTGAATCCCACTGCTTCCACTTGCATACTGTGTGACCCTGAGCAAGTCACTTACCCTCCTTGTGCTCCCAGGTCACTCCTGTAAAAAAACTTTCAGCTTAGTGTGCTATACCTGGTTAAACAACTAAATAATAAAAAAAATGTAATTTATCAAATAAACATTGTGCAATCAATTCTTTTTCCACCATTTGTATAATCTGGGCAGGTGCAATAGTTAACTGATGAAATAGCAGTTTACATCTGGTTTGCCATAAAAAAATTTAATACAGGTAAAGATAAGTCTAACTGTACCACTATCTAATTCTTTAAATTGTAAAGTAAAACCTCCCATCAGTTCAATGTATGCAGTATATTGCCATCTAGTGTCTTTCCAAGTTTGTGACAAAAAGTTCCAAAATTCTGTTACAAAAGGACAAGTAATGTTACTATATACCTCAGCAGAGGACAAAAGCTGTAGATGTAAAGCACTGCTGTTAGCATAAATGAAACATATGTGTGTGCATTTTTAGTGTGTTATACTTGTACGAACCTTCCTAACACGTGAGCCCTACTCCGTTCCAGCGGAAGTAGGAAGAGAGGTCAGTAGTTTTCTTAGCGCCTGTGAAACTACCAACCTAATCTGGGGATGTTATTTTAAACTGATTGCACTCTGCGTGCATTTTCACTACTCTCAATGACTGCTGTGGCAGATTTAATTTAATTTTTATTCTTTCTGGCAGCACTCTGTTTTTGCAAGGGAGCTGTGACCTCCATAGCAGTTCCGGGTCACATCAGGCTTCATAAACTAAGCCCTGCGGTGAGCAGGTGAGTTACTGTATACCTCAGCAGAGGACGGAGGCTGTAGATGTAAAAGCAGTGATGTTAGCATAAATGAAACGTGTGTGCGCATTTGTGTTGTGTTATACTTGTACAAACCTTCCTAACACTTGAGCCCTACTCTGTTCCAGCGGACGTAGGAAGAAAGGTCAGTAGTTTTCTTAGCGCCCCGCAAGTACTATCAACCTAATCTGGGGACGTTATTTTAAACTGGTTGCACTCTTTGTGCATTTTTACTGCTAGCCATGACTGCTGTGGCAGGTTTAATTTAGTTTTTACTCTTTCTGGCAGCACTCTGTTTCTGCAAGGGAGCCATGACCTCCCATAGCAGCTCTGGGTCACATCAGGCTTCATAATGAAGCCCTGCGGTGAGTGGGCAAGTTACTGTATACCTCAGCAGAGGACAGAGGCTATAGATGTAAAAGCAGTGCTGTTAGCATAAATGAAACATAAGTGTGTGCATTTTAGTGTGTTATACTTGTATGAACCTTCTAACATGTGAGCCCTACTCCGTTCCAGCAGAAGAGGAAGAGGTCGGTAGTTTTCTTAGCGCCCTCGCGAACTGCCAACCTAATCTGGGGACATTATTTAAAGTGATTGCACTCTGCGTGCATTTTACTACTAGCCACAACTGCTGTGGCAGGTTTAATTAGTTTTTATTCTTTCTGGCAGCACTCTGTTTCTGTGAGGGAGCCGTGATCTCCCATAGCAGTTCTGGGTCACATCAGGCTTTATAACCAAGCCCTGCAACAAGCAGGGTGAGTGTGCACAGGGCATGCATACTCACTCGTGAAGACACATGCCGAGACATGTGCATCTGCATGTGTTATGCGTGTTGTACGAGGGTGGAGGGTAAATAAGCAGGACTGAAGTTTTATGGTGCATTCACCACCAGACCCATTGAAAACAGTTAAATCGAATAGCACTGTTGAGTTGTATGCAGTATGGAGCTAGCACAGTTATTAAAGGACAGAATGGGGACATTATGTATAGCCTGTGATATGTATCTATTATACAATGGCAAGAAAACATCCTGCACTCTGACTGGTCAGTCTTGGGCTGGACCCATGATATTATCCCAGTACAACATCATGGATCCAGTCTCAGCCTCACTGTGAACTAATGCAGATGATGATATGGCCATGGAGGTTGCTCCTTTTTTTTGCATCTCCTCTTAAGAAATAAAAATATTTTTCCACACTAAAAAACATTCTTTAAAATTATTTTTTTTTATTATTTATATAACAATGAGCCATTGTATAATAGCAATAATGACCTCCAGGGTGTGTGTCATTTGGGATAACGTTATGCCTCAGTTGTTGGACGCACTCGGCCTGCAGCCTCGTGCCCAACCACCTGAGGCGTGACGTTATCCCAGCACGACACACACCCTGTCAGGCATTATTGCTTAAATATCAGATCTACCAGTACTTGAAACTCCTTTCACTTGCTTAAAGTGCAAACAAAATGCTGAGATGCAAATAGAGATCTCATTGTTCAATACTAGACTAAAGGCACTTGAGAACAGCCAACAGAAATTATTACAGAAAATGGTCACAGAAAACCTAGTTATAGACAATACTATGGTAGCTACAAGTCCAGCCTTGACGGGCAAAAGCCCTGCTTTGGATCCAAATCAAAACTGCCACCCCTCCTCACTACACATCCAGTTCAGGAACCAGAACCAATCCCAAATGATGTTATGAATTCAACCATAAACCACAAGAGGATAAGAGGGATGAAGCTCAAGATAACCCTAATGATGATTGGTTCGATATAGAAACATAGAAACATAGAAACATAAAATTTGTGACGAGATAAAGGACCGCTTGGCCCACCCAGTCTGCCCATTTCCCTACCTACTGGATAAGCTGCAGATCCTAGTTAACCAGCAGCCTACTTCTTCCTACCTCCACCCCAGAATTTCCTTATGACTATCCCATGCATGCTTGAATTCCCCACTGATTTTGACTCCACAACCTCCCTCCGGAAGGCCGTTCCATGCATCCACAACCCTCTCTGTGAAAAATACTTCCTTAAATTACCTCTGAGCCGCCCCTCTATCTTCAAATTGTGCCCTCTTGTTCTTGCACACCTCTTTTTGAAAGATGCTACCCTCTTGGACTTTGTTGATTCCCTTGAGGTACTTGAAAGTTTCTATCATGTCCCCCTCTCCCTCCTTTCCTCGAGGCTATACAGATTAAAAAAGCCATTTAAGGAAAAAAGGGAGAAAAGTGGAAACTTTATGCTAGCCCTCCACAACAGCTTTGACCCACTGACAAAATTGAATGAGGATGAAAGTATGACTCCTCTGGCCCACTACCCTTTCACTATATACCCATTACCGATTTCAATAATACCAATGTGGTACAGGAAACCCTCCCTGAGTTCCTTGTCCTAAATGAAATGGAGACCGAGCAGTTAGCTACACATCCAGTTACCACAGATACTTCACCCCAAATGGATACATTACCAGAACAAATTTTCATACTGGGAAAGTCAATTACAAGGTTTATGGATAGATACACCACCAGGGAAAACAAGGAAAATGTAACAAGCTGTAGCTATAGCGGGGCTACTATAAAAGACCTGACTGCATTATTCCTGGGCATGCTACAGAATGTCCTGCATCCCAAAACCATTGTACTCCTTGTAGGAACAAATAATTTTGGCAAGCAGGAAGTGGGGGAAATAATCCAGGACATGGAGCTTGCCATCAAAACCCTACAAGAACTTAAGGCAACTCCAATAATTTCAGAAGTCCTACCAGTACCTAGGGCTAGCTTCTATAGGACAAAAATATTAAGAGCTTCAATAGTTGGTTACGGAGATAGTGCCTCACAAACAACATTAAAAGTATTAAAACATGGGGAAGATATGACAATAATAACATACTATATGGATATGATGGGCTTCATTTGAGTAAACAAGGATCTCGGCTTTTGGGGAGTTTATTCTATAATGCATTTAATCAACAGCAAATAAAAAACTAGGTAAAGGGGACAAGGAACTTCAAATGTCCAAGAAAGATAAACCAGCCAAAATTGATAATAAAAAACAACTAATGACAAACAAATCATTCATAACAAAAAATGGTCTGTCCTTTCTCTTAACAAACATAAGAAGCCTACAGTGGAACAAAAATGGATGAACTACAAATCATACTACATAAAGATAACATAGATATAGCCACAGCAACAGAAAACTGGTGGGATGATTCCTCAAATTGGTCTACAAATATACCAGGGTATAATACCTATTTTAAGAATAGGAAAAAAAGGAGGAGGGTAGCCCTAGTTATAAAAAACAATATTAAATTTAAACCAATTAAGGATAACATGGAAAATACATCTAGTGAAATAATTTGGGTAGAATTAATAGGGGATAAACAACCAAGTTACTCATTGGCCTCTGTTATAGACCACCAGACACAAATGTATTAGCACATCAGGACATTATAAAAGCATCAACACCAAATCAAATTATAGTGAAACCACATTATTGGGAGACTTCAATCTCCCCAGCCTAAACTGGATTGATGTTGAGGGTAGTAAGAATCTGGAGAATTCCTTCTTGGATGTATGTCTTACAAATGAACTTTACCAACTAATTAATAAACCAACTAGGAAAAATAATATTTTGGATATACTCTTAACTGATATTCCAGATAAAATTAGTAATATCCAAATAAAAGAGTCACTTCTAAATAGTGATCATGGGACCATTACATTTGATACTAATATACACATAAAACCTGAGCAATGAAAAACGGTCTTTAAAAACTACAATAAAGCAAATTTTGATCAATTAAAACAAGATCTCTGTGATTGGTGCTGGGATAATGGGCCCACCTCCACAACTGAGCTTTGGACAAGAGTCAAAAATAAAATCTTAGAACTAGAAACAAAATATGTCACAAACAAGGCAACCCATAATAAAAAGGGTAAAATCCCACTGTGGGTAACGCAAAGATAATGAAATTATTAAAACAAAAAAAGAGGGCATATAAAGCTATGAAAAAATACAATAGTGATTATAATAAATGGAGATATAGGTCTATACTAAAAAACTGTAAAAATAAAATCAAATTGGAAAAGAAACATTTTGAGTTTAGATTAGCCTACAGAAATGACGGCGGTAAAAGTTTCTATTCATATATAAATAAAAAACAAACAGCAAAGACTATTGGGCCTCTGACTGTAAATTCTGTGGAAATAACAGCACCCCAGGCTATCACAGAATTCAACAGATATTTTAGCTCTGTCTTTAATCCAAATAACAACACAAAAACGTACCCCCAGAAACAAGATTGAAGAGCATCTGTACTTTTTGAAAGTTGAGATTTTAAGTAAACTCAACAATATCAATAAAAATAAATCTCCAGGCCCTGATAGATTGCATCCAAGATTACTTAGGGAGATCAGAGACTGGCTAGTGGAACCACTGTATAAAATCTTCAACATGTCCCTAATGTCACATGAGATTCCAAGCAATTGGAAGACTGCTTCCTTTACCCCTATTTATAAAAAGGGAAATCTAGGAGACATCTCAAACTATAGACCCATCAGTTTGACCAGTGTTTTGGGTAAGATCTTTGAGTCCCTGTTGAAAATTAAACTGGAAGAGGATCTAAAAAACAAGGGATTAGAGGACCAAACTCAACACAGTTTTAAAAACAACAGGTCCTGTATGTCTGGAAACCTTGGGCTAGATTCACAAAGCTTCCAGAAGGTGAAAAACCTTCCCTAAGTCTCCAAAACTGCCACAGCTACGGGGAAAAGGGAAGATTGCTCTAAGTGCTATTCACAAAAACCTCTGCAGCTGTGAAAAAAACCACTATGGACTGGGGAAAAAAGTGCAGCTGCGGAAGTCCCTGAGTGAAAAAAGGTGTGAGATAAGTAAAGCACAGCTCCTGCAAGGCTATTCTCAGCCAGTTTTTTTCTGCAGTTGCGGAAAAAATGTCACACACAGTGGAATGAGGTGTAACTCTCCCTCAGCAAACTGCAGTAGTGCCCAAACAACTGGAATCAATTAAGGTGGAGGCAATCCACAGGTAATAGCATCTCAGACAGTATAGCAGTGGCTGCTGTTACAGCAACAAAAGCACACATTGCCATGATACAGTATGGCAACAGGCAACAACCACCAGACCCAGTGCAGCTCATGACGGAGCCCCACAGGCAGTACAGCCTGACCAGCCTGAAGTGAGTGTCACCCCCACAGGCAACAGGATCACCCCAGGGAGGGACAACCAGCAGTGACTGTTGGCCACTGTGGTGCTATGGTATTGCTGGTACCAGTGGTGCTGCAGTGGTCCCAGTTGAGGGACTGGTTGCAGGTATCCTTGTGGGTGCTGTCAGCCTCATACAATGGCAGCAATGTTAATGTCTGCTGCTTCAGCTACATGGATTTACTATTGCTGTGCCTCCTCAGCTATTTCCACAGTTGCAGATCTGCAGCTGCAGACTCCACAACACTTGCAGGATTCCGCGGCTGCTGGAATTCCGCAGCTGTTGGGACTTTTTATGATTTCCCTCCAGCTGCGATTTTCTTTAAGAATATTCTGCAACTGCATTTCCACAGTGCTGCAAGCCTTTTCCTGCAGCTGTGGGATTTTTGCTGTTCTTTGAGAATCCTGCCCCTGGTCTTTTACAAATACATTAGTAAAACTCTGAGAGTAACATACCAGTAGATGTTGGCTATCTGGATTTCTGTAAAACTTTTGACAAAGTGACCCATGATACTTTAATAATTAAAATAAGAATACTGGGAATAAACAATATAATAACAAACTGGGTTGAGGAATGGTTGAATCATCACACCCAGAGGGTATGTATCTGGGGATATATGTCTGACTAATGCCTGGTCAGTAGTGGAGTACCTCAGGGATCAGTATTAGGCCCAACATTGTTCTCCATTTTCATATCTGATCTTACTATTAATACAAATAGTCTTGCCATTAAGTTTGCAGATGACGCTAAACTTGCAGCTCAGGCCAAAACTGAGGAAAATATCTTAAACCTCACAAATGGTTTAAAAAACTGGAGGATTGGGCACATCTAAATCACATGACCTTCAATAGTAATAAATGTACTATCATGCATTTAGGAACTGCTAATAAACATAACCAGTATATATTCAATGGTCATGTATTCAACCCCGTGAGTTCAGCAAACTGACCTTGGAATAATAATAATCTCTGACTTATCCTTTCACAGTCACTGCAACCACATTATTAACAGGGCCAATAGACTAATAGGCAGCATCAAAGAAGTTTTATATCAAGAGATCGGGGATGTATTTTGTCACTGTACAAGGCCTAGGTAAGGCCGCATCTGGATCTACTGCTCTCCTCTGTGGAGTCCATACCTCTGGAGAGACATAAACAGACTGGAGGGGCAAAGGAGAGTCACAGAACTTATCACTAACATGTATGAAAAGGGAATGATGTAAGATTAAACAAATTAAACCTGTATTCTCTAGAGCAATGAAGAATAAAGAGGATCTCCTATTAATGATAAAATGTTCTCTGACAAAGAACTAATGTCAGAGATGGGTATGTCCTGAATATAAGAGATTGTGTGATCTTAGAAGCCACAAACACCAGCTGTCCCATACATATGATAGAACCAACAAAAGGCATTCCTATTATACCCAAAGAATTATTCCCATCTGGAATTCACTTCCCATTTCAATAATAGAATCCCCAAATTTCACCAAATTCAAACAAAATCTGGACTGCCTTTCACTATAAATTTTTGGGATCTTGTACAAGCCTGGCTGGAGATATACAAATATGGGCCACAGCCTTCTGTATGTCTACCTTTCCTAGCATGACTACTAGTAATGTAATAATGTTCCATGGATTCTTTCACTGAATCACATGTATTTCTGGGACAGATTCTTTCTGAAATGCTCTTATGCTTCACATTTCCCTTAATATTAAGCTGGCCATGACAGCTTAACAACTACAACATCCACATTCTAGGAGGGGTCTTTAAATTTGTTAGTGTTTGTACTATCTTCTGATAATGTGTCTCTGGTATATCACCGTAGGTTGGTGTACTTGAAAAATGTAGTTCTTGAATAGTTTGGTAAACCTGTTTACATGGTATACTTACTACCTGCTGAGGAGTTAATTTCCATTTTCTTAATTTTTTAATCACTGGCTTAAAGAAAAATGGGGCTTTTTGAAAAGTTTTTGGAAGGACTGAATGTGTCATCCAACAATTATAGAAAGGGCCATACCAATTAACAGCATACAATGTCCATAGTGCAGGAGACAGAAAATCTAAGTTCCAAATGTTGTGATGAAAAAAATACTGTAAAAATGTCCTATAGGGTTTAGGAGATCTGATCCTCCTTTTTGTATTGGTAGATGTAAAATATCCCTTTTAATGGGATTCAGGCAACTTCCCCATATCATTTGAAATACTAAACTCAATAATGTGACCTCTAGAGTATTCGGAATTGGATATATCATACAGAGGTACAAAAAAAATTGGGGGAAAATGTTTTTAATAATGCCACCATTTTCTTTTTAGTTTGCTGCCAGGTTTTCCAAAGCCCAACATTTCTTTTTTCTACATCCAGTTTCTCAGTCCAGTTTAGTAAAGAATTGTCTCCTCTACCAAATGTAAGCCCTAATATAGTAAAATAGTCACTAGAGACCAGAATTCCCTGCATATCATGTAGTATTACTGTAGAAGGACTAAGTATATATCCTCTACTTTTCCCCTTATTAATGGAAGCTCCATCTGTTACTGAGTAAGCTTGCATTGTATTTAGGGCATGGTCTCCTGACATTTTGTCTGTCACAAAAAGGCAGACATCATCCGCATATGTTGCCACCTTAATTTCAAAAGAACCAGTTACCGTCTGAATTCCCTTAATAAGAACAGATTGCTGCAAACATTTCAATAATGGGTCCAGATAGTAAACATAAAGTAGGGGACTCATTTGGGCACCCCTCTCTAACCTCCCTTTGAATAGTAACATTAGAGCCTACATACCCATTTACTAAAGGGATAGTCCTGGCTGCACCATATAAGGTAACTATCCGGGAACAAAACTGTTGTGGAATCCCATAATATTCCAATACTCTAAATAGAAATGTATGTGAAACTTTATCAAATGCCTTTTTCTTGATCAAGGAGATGAGATATCCATGTAATAAATCCTCTTTCCCTTATTCCACTAACTCTCTAATAATTAATAGATTCTCAGAGATGTTCATCCAGGCACTGAACAAGTTTGTGCAGTAGAAATTATATAAGGGGTTACCTTGGCCAACCATAATATTAGTATTTTCATAAGAATTTTCTTTTCTGTATTAAGAAGACTGAGGGGTCTCCAGTTATTAATACTGGTCTTATCACCCATTTTATATAAAAATATTTGTATGACTATGCAAAAGTAGAACTCTATAGTAGATGAGTTTACAATCCAATTAAAAACTACTGAAAGTATCTTTACCATCTCATCTCTGAATTTTTTTTATAAAATTCAGTGGTGATCCCGTCTAGGCCTGGTGCAGTATTATTCTTTAATGATTTAATAATTGTATGTATTTCTAGTCGAGACACTGAATTCACTAAAGTGTCCATTTTTTCCACAGGATAGACCAGGGGTGGAATGGAGACTAAATAATTCATTATATTAGAGTCTGAACGAGAGAAATGTGTATATATGGCAGATAAATGATCCTGTACTACTTTCAAAATCTCTGGGGTTCTACTGACTAATGTCCTATTGGATGCGGTCATGGCTGTCACTGTCTTATTTTCTGATCTAGTCCTGCAACTAGCAAATACATCCCCACTGGTGTTTTTCCAGGTGTGCATATTCTATGTTCAAACAATAAGGAGGAAGCTCTAGTATACTGTAAAGACTCCATCTCTTTCTTTACAACTACCATCTGTGAAGAACTCAGTGGTCTGCTTTCATTTATATGAGAATACAAAGTGGTTAAATGATTTTGAAGTGTTAGATGACCGTGGTATTGATTGATATGTTTAATGGAAGCTTGTTTCTACAACAGCGATTGCAGATTTGCTTTAGTTTCTACCCACCAAAGGCTTAAGTCTTCCATTAAACATGCCATAGACATTCCAGCTCTAAGTAGTTTCCTGACCTCATCACATTAGGTGGATGAATCAAGTAAGGTATTATTTAATTTCCAGTACCCTTTTCCTATTGGTACAGGTTCCTCTAACTCTGTTTCAGTAGTTACTATAACATGCTCTGATGTTTCTAAAGGTATGAGTTCAGCTTTATGAATTTTTATATACTGTGAAGTAAAAACAAAATCAATTCTAGTTGAAAGGTTTCCTTTATGAAAGGAAACCCCCCCCCCATACTACTCTATATGCATCAACAAGACCTGTAGTATGGAGAACAGATTTAAGACAGTTTGCATCACAAAAATCCTTTTGTATTGTGGCTCTTCTATCCTGTTTGGATAAATCACAATTAAAATATCCTGCCCAGATTATATGTTTAGTTGTAAATTTATACAGTTGAATTGAAGTAAAGAGTTGAACCCTGTCCTTTTTTTTGTTTGAGGGGCATAGATCACAATAAGCCTCCATGCTGTATGGTTTAATGAAACATCCAAAAGTAAAGCTCTACCAGGAACAATATCTGTAACTCTAGATATACAAAATCTGTCACCCCTGAATAAAATCCCCACATCATCACAAACATCTGTGCCATATGAAAAGTAGGAAGGACCCCAACACCACAATCTACATGCTGCATTTGTTAGAGAGATAGTATTAAGTCTTGTACCCTGCAAAAAAACATATCAAATTCCAGTTCATGAAGTGTGGATAAAGTGACAAGTCTCCTTCTGGCATTTCTAATGCTATTCACATTTATTGTAGCAATCCTTAAAGGTGAAAAGGCCAGAATTTAAGTAAAAAGGAAAAAGAAGAATATCCCATATCATTTTAATTTCCCACATCTAGCTCTTCCTGGTCACCACTCCTCAAGTGATTCTGTGATCCTTAGTAGGGGGATCATTTTTACCTTCAGAATCGGAACAAAAAATTTGCTGGGAAGAGACAGTGGAAGAAGATTCAGACTCATCTCCTAAGTCAGATTCTGTCTGAAGAGTAGTGAGAGGGCCATACTTATTTGATATAGGGATCCCTTTAGGGGATAAGGCAGATTTTGCAATTTTAGGTTCGGGTATGGTCTGTTTCAAAGCCCTTTTTCTGGGAGCTGTTACCAGTTTGGGGGGGCATGATTACCATGGTGTCCACTGGGGGAGGAAGAGGCCCAGGGTCTACTACTAAAGGGACCTGGTCTGAAGGGACAGGGACAGAATCATTTGTAACAGGCCTGTCTTCTAATACTGGTATTAAAGGATCAGCTGAAGTCTCACAGGGAGGAGGCTCCACTAAAGGAAGTGAAGCTAGTTCATCAGGGGTGACTACATGTTCAGTGTTTGAAGGAACTTCAGACCTTTCCTCTGGAAGGGAAGTCTTTTGGGCTTTCTGAGCTGCCATACTCTTCTTTTGTGCTTATATAATAATATTATCCTGATTTGTTTGGTCAGACCTATTATAAGAAGCCCAAGGACAACTGTTATATGTTGACCAGTTTCCTCACATAAATTGCACGTCACCTCCTTGTTACAGGTAGTACTAGTATGACCATAACTAAGGCACAGATTACATTTGAGATTGTCACATGTAGAGCTTAAATGTAGTAAGAGCCCACATTTAAAACAAGTTTTGGGTTGGCCAGGGTAGAAACAGTGACCTCCTTCATGACCCCAAAACAGTCTACTGGGGAGATGTAGGGGTCCCAAGTTAGAACTTCTGAGCTTTACCTTATACCGCCCAGAGGCTAAAATATCACACTATTGCTCCATCCAATGTGCAATATCATGCACTGCTATGCTTTTATTTCAAAAAAGAACTGTCACTGTTTTTATAGCTGGTTTTGTAAGGGGTATGGCCCTGAAAGGCAACTAAAGGGCAAAATATTTTACCTTTTCATACTTGGTCCAAAATCTAACCCCTGAGGAGTTTTAAACCTTATGTCAAACAATGTATCCCCTGATGCATGAATTAAGGCATACACTCATTTGAAAAAAAAAAATGATTCTTTTATTAACTTTCTCCCTACATAGAGTGTATCAGGAGTATCATCCAAACCCCTAGATATTGCAGTCATTCTGCATTTCGACGTTGGCAGGAAGAGGTTGCTGAAAAAACTGGTCCATCTTACGTAAAGCTGCCCACGTCATTTTTGCAATCTCTTCTGCTGGAGTGGTGGAGGGGGCCATTTGATCTCCCCAAGTCTGAAGGCAATTGCTAGGCCCATCGTCCTCTGAGTCAGGAAAAGAATCTTGTGCAGGCGCACCAACTGAAGTATTTACTGGGTGGATAATGTCTTCTGCATGCAGATGAAGGTCTGAGTCTGTTATGAAGGTAGTTAAATCTGGTGCAGTGTCAAAATCAGTCTTTTGTTGTTGGTGTTGCGCTTCCCTATCTGGGGACCCAGGTATTGGGCTGTGTGTAGGGTCTGGCAATCACTGACCTTGCACTGTTTTACACCAATCTGCATGTTTCAGGGAAGACTCAAGCACCTTCAGTAATTTAGTGACAGTTGTTTTCTGTGGTTGCGAACCCACCCGCGATGCAAACCCAGCTGTTTTCCTGCATCAAGAACATAAGTTGCCTTAAGAGTACTTAAAAATTTAGCAGGCATTTGGGGATCAGGTATTGTTTTAGGCTGTTCATCATTTTGTGGTTGCAAGAACATTCAGGCGTTGTCGGGGTGTCAAGCGGCTCAGGAATGCCGTCCGGCTGCATTGCCACATCACCAGCAGCTGTATTAGGGTTGACAGGGCCTCCTTCAGTGTCAGAGTGAACAGAAGGCATTTCTGTATTGCTGACAGTTACAGGCTGCACACAATCATCCAGTGGTCTCGAAATAAGCCCTTTATCTTGAACTGGTGCCAATGCAGAATTAACAAAATCTTTCTGCTGAATTTTACAGGTATTACCAGAAGCCTATTCTTCTTGCTGTAGTAAAGACAGTATAAATTGGTGTTTTTCAGTACATAGTTTTCTCAGTCATTCTTATTCTGTGTTATCCATAGTTTGTGGAGATATAGTGTCCTTATCTGGATCCAAAATCACAGGTAGAATCTTTCCAGTAGGCATAACACTATCCACAAGTAGAGCATTTTCAGTTAAATTGATCTCCAGAGCTGGACCTGCAGGGAGGGAGATCTGCTCACCTGTAGGTACACCAGCCGACTGACCACTGACAGGAACAGAGGCCATGGGTGCAGCAGCTCCCCCTACAGCAAGAGTACGTGAATTTCCCTGTTGCCCTGGCCAAATTCCCCCTATTCACTAAAAATTCCACCAACAGCTTAATCTGGTTCAAAGTCAGTTGGCATTCATCTGTATCCCCCTCCCCTGGGTTGTTCCTGAAAATAGGCAGAATTTGTCTAGTGCACTTACCCGGTCAACAAAAACTAAATAAAATAAATAAAAAGCTGTCATGTCTGTAAAAATGTTTGGAAACATATTTAGCCACAACTCAGTTTATATTTCAAATATATTCTGTCTCTTTTTCTTTCTTACTAAAGATATTTACATGTATATAGGACATGCCTCATCTGTTAAGCTGCCTATTTTCAAACTGATGTCATAATCCTTTGCTTATAACATCACAGTCATGTCTTTGGCAGCAGAGAGGAAGGATTAAGATAGTATTTTAAAATGGGTAGGGAAAATCCTGCATCTTGACTGGTAATTAGCTATGCATTAGAATTGTCTAATACATGGTTAAAAACAAATGCTGACCAGCTGGATGCAAGACATAAAAGGAATCCTTGTGCCACTCCTTAGAATGTTACAAAAGACAACGGCAGTCATTTTTTCTCTCCACTTAGCGAGAGTTTGTATACATTTGATATATTTCTTTGTTAGTGTCCCATTGTTATTCCCTTCTGTAGTGAGACTTAAGCTGCATTTTCTCTTCTGTCATTGATTTATTAACAGTCTTGGTTCTCCCTTTAACTACTTGGTATAAACTGAAAATCAATACCAGTGACTGCACCACTGATGAACCTATACAGGTTTGAAGCACTGAGGTACTGTTGCCTAATTCCTTCAAGTTGCACAATAAACCCACTTGCATCTACTTTTGTTTTGGAGTGTTTTTCTTGTATACCATTCCTCTGCTTGTTGTGCCATGCTTTGTCTTGGTGGTGCAACCCTACCAGAGCACCCTGTGTTTTTGTTCTTGGTTAGCGAGAGTTTGCCACAGCCTGTCTTCTATACTATAGTTGCCTATTTCGCTGTCTGGCTAAAGACACTATAAAAAAATTAAATAAATACAAACCATTTCATAAACTTTATTTTCTGTCTCTTTTCAGTTGTCTTTGTTTGTATCTGTCTTGATCTATTTTCATGCCCCTGCCTGCCACTCACTCCCACCCTCTGCACTAGGAGGGCTAAACACTCCTTTTCTGCCTTAAATTGCATGTTCTGCTTCCTCCCACCCTTACACTCATTCCATCATTTAAAAAAATATATTTTAAGACAGTCTTTTAAAAGTAGGGCCTCTTACCAGTCCATAGATCGTGGTAATGTGCTTGTACATTTCCTCTTTGCTGCCTGCTTGCTACCCTACCCGCTCAGCATATTTTGATCATTACACAGCTAAACAAATTAATAAGTATTTGTGTCTTTTAAACCTTTTTACTTCTTTTGTAGTCTGAGATTCTATCAGAGTGTGTGCAGGAGAACAACATGCATCTTTAATGTCTGAAGTTATGTCCACTTTTACACCTCGGCAGCCAATAGCCACCACAGATCATTCACTTACTTACACAGATCTGCTCCTACTCACTCACACTCCTTATTCTCAATCCTCCACATTGCAAATGATGTCTTATTTGGCCAGAAGTAAAAGTAAAAAACAGGTGCAAACTCATCTTATATTGTAACTTTCCTTGTAATGTATTCTTGTGCTGATTTTCACTCTTGAACTCTCAGTGCCAGTTCCTGTCTGCACCACAATTCTGATGTGCCAATATATCCCAACATAAAGTAGCAGTAAAAAGGAAAAAAAGAAAAGAAATTCAACAAGCAAAACCTCCAGTTGTCTCTCTTTTATTTTGCTACACACTATCTGTGTTGGTCTCTCTTCCTATGCTGAAGTGGCAGCATTCAATGAAAACTAAACACAAAAAAATTGAAGTCTTTTGTGAACAAAATGCCTAAAGCACAAAAATGTCATCAGTTGGAAGAAAATCTTTAGGCCAAATTTACTCAAAGATTTGGCTTATTTACTACGTATCCATCCTCAATTAAATGTTTCCAAAGATGTTAAATGTGAAGACCCATTTTATAAGCACAACAAAACATTTCAGGGATGTACATTAGACAGTTCTAATGCACAGCCAAGAGCTGAAGGTGCTCAGACTGCAGACTTGTGCCTTACTATGCCCCTGGCTGTGCATTAGAACTGTCTAATGCACACTCCATCATGTCTTATTGGTTATTTATTACTTCAAGTGGGGACTGAACAGCAGGAGTAAATGAACTCTAAGCTGAAGGGTCCTGTTTTTCTGCAAATATTCTTAAGAATATAGAACAAAGGGGCCACCAATTGGCCCAGGAAGTAGCACGTCATGCTGCTGCACCAATGACCTGAGTTCAGGTGAGATCTTGGTTTCTCAGTAAGATAGCCAAGGGGATTGGGTAGTGCTGCAGCACGGCAATGCTCCCAAGATGGGAAGGAGGGTGCTGTAGCTCCACAACCATAACAACCACTGCAGAGAGCTGGGGAGCTTACCTCCTCTGACAGGGCATCCTCGTGTGTCTATAAGGATCTTAGGGAATGTGAGGAAACCCAGAAAAAAGATATGCCTCTGAGCAACCTGTATGATGGCTACTGACACTCTCAAGCCCCACACTATATGTATCCCCATTGGCTACAACAAGGGGAAGTGGAAGATGGGGTTTGAGGTCTCTGCACAATGACCAGTTGAATAGTGGAGGTAGTGATATGGGAGCAAAACACTCTCTTAAAAATACAGACCAAGGGACAATTAATGTGAAAACTATTTAAATTTCAAGGCACCATTTTTCTATGTCTTATGATGCTTGTCAAAGTTTTTTCCAGGGGCATATTTTTTTCTTAAGGTTAAAGCACATCTAGGAGATAAACCAAAAAAGCCTGAGAGATTTTCTACAACTTAAAGACATAGTTCACATCTTATTAGCAAACCAGGATAAAGTTTGCTTCTAACGTGTGTGTGTGTGTATGTGGGGTCAGTAATGCTTTTGTATGCTGAGGGCTGAGGCCCTGGATGCCTTACCTCATGTCACGCTGGTAACCTGGGTTTGGGAATGACCTCGGGTCATTGGGGAGCTGGCACGGGCTGGAAGGGAGGGAGGGAGATTGAACAACTGCAAGGCAGCTCTACTATCCTGGGGTGGATGCCTGCACCTTCCATAGTTCCACTCCTACCATATGGAAGTCCAGAGGGAAGCTTAGACATGAAGGGTGCAGTGACAACAGCCAGGGATGGGGTGGAAGGGGCCTAGCTGGTACCCGGCGTGCGCCTCCATGCACGTGCACTTATGTGTCTGCCGGAGTCCTGGATCATGGAGAAAAAGAGGAGAAAACCTACAAATTACAAATATATATATATACATATTTTCATTCTGCACACTGGGAGAAAAAACTATTTTTTTACTACTGCTATTTGAGAGTGAGGTAGAGACCCATAGCAGTGCTACTTATCAATAGTGTGAACTGCAGCCGCTGGGGTTTAAAAATTGGAAGCAAACTGCTGCCTTGTGCAACCACCCAATTGTGCTATACAGAAACAAGCTACTTAGTTGCAGTGGGAGGAATAACCTCCCAACTGTGACTAAGTTCTAGTGCTAATTACAGTATGTCATCCAGCTTAGCCAGTGCAACCTTGGTTTGTACTGCAGTAACATGCTGGAGTAGTACTCCTATCTGAAAGTCACAGTATGGCATAGTGAGAGCTGTATGGTGTTATGCCATGCTGTAAGTCCATGACTGCCGATGGTGCCGCCTGGATATTTCCACTCCTCCCTTACTTTAGTGTCTGCTTCCTGCTATGCTGAATTTTGAATTTTCTTGGTAAACTGAGCCACGCTCTACCAGTGCAGTGCCCCTCACCCACACAGCATAAAGACTGGTGGAGGGGTTCAGTCAAACCAAGGTGATTTTAGAGTCTGCACTGGGAGGGGATAGGTTGGGCACTGCTTCTGAGGAAAGAGATGAAGAAGTCATCAAAGTGACTCCCTTAAACAATCAAGCCAATGTAACCAGGCCTACATTAATGCAAACATGTTTTTGGAGTGTATAGGGAAGGGTACTGATGGAAGAAGAAAGGCGGTACCGTTCTACTTCTACTTTTCTATAGATCACTAATGAGGCATACCGAAAGTACTATGCTTAGTTCTGGAGTCTTCACCCAAGGAAAGATAAAGACAGGCTAGAGAAGGAGCAACATAGGCTAACCAAAATGATTTGGGGCCAGCAAGACAGATCTTCTAAAGATCAGCATAGAGCACTGAATATGTTCTCACTGGAGGTCAGAGAGGAGAGGGGAGATATGATTGAGACCTTCAAGTTCCTGAAAGGAATCAGCAAGGTGAATTGTGACAAACTATTCATCAAGAATAGCAAACTGGGGTCACATGATGCAGCTGAGCTGAGTGCAGCAGGGCTCGTGTAGCTCTATCCCATGACTATTTTTTCTTATTTTTTTACCCCCTTCTGTGGTGACCTGGTGTTTTGGACGTTTATATTTGAGTGCAGTAATGGCAGGGAAACAGGAGAGTGTTAAAATAGGTCTTTTAGCAATGAAGAAATATAAGCTTTCTGCCTCTCCCCCACTTTCAGAGGATATGCCTGGTCCAGTAGCACCCATTTAGAGTGCTGATTATTGAGCACTGCACTTTTGAGCAACTCAATAATAGCTCTACAAGACAGTGGTGCAATAGATCGCTATATCCTGTATAGCGAGTATAAGCAAGGAGCTGTACTACTACTACAGGATATAGGATCCTATGTTGTCAACTCCTGCTGAGCTGCTCACATAGCATAGCAATGTATACCACCGCTATGATGTGAGCAGACCCGGTTCGGTCCAGCTTATGTCCAAATAATTTTTTTTTTAATCCAGTATTTGCTCCATGATCCACGCCTTGGAGTTTGTTATTTAAGTTTGGGGGTTCGTGGTGCTTTTTAAACTATTGTACCAATCCGCTATTTGTGATGGTCGACAATATCCATCACCTTCGACTATGGGCTCATATTTGTTCCCTTTATGTGATAGGCAGTCTTTCAGACTTGCCTTTCTTATAAAAACTGCCTGTCCAGGCCCAGACACACAGATCAAACAGGAGACTGATGCAAGCCTGGTAGCCCAGGAGTTGAGCAAGATTAAAGCTTTTATGAGTAGAATTAGAGCTGTCTTAAATAATATAATGGTCACCCTGATGGCTATGATAGTATTGGTAGAAGCTCTGGGTCACCGTGTTGAACAAGCAGAATCGAGGCTTAGTCATCTGGAAGACTGGGCTCATCCTGCTAAGAGAACTTGGGCCTGGCCGAACAGGAGATTTGTTCGCTGTGGGATAAGCTGGATGACCATGAAACAAGGGATCGGCAGAGTAATGTGTGACTGTTTGGTCTCCAAAAAGATCAGAGTGGGAGATATGATTCAATTTTACAGACCCAGCTGCCCCATTGGCTTCAATGGAAATTGGGGCTGTAGTAAATAAGAGCTAGCCCACAGAGTACCAACTGGTGCCCCTGTGGTGGACTCATCTGCACACCCTCAACCAGTAGTATTTAAGTTGCTCTGGTACATGGATGGAGAAAATATCCTGAAGGGGGCCAGGGCAATGAAAGAAATTCAGTGGCAGGGTGCCCATCAGTATTTTCGACTGGATTACCCCAAACGGGTGTTAGGATGTCATAAAGCTTTTGATTGCATTAGAGATCTGGCTAGAGAGAAAGGAATTAGATGCTTCCTCATACCCCCAGTCATCTTAAGAGTATTTCTGCAGGACCAGGTAGAATCTTTTAATACTCCAGAGGAGGATCACCAGTTCCTTTTGGACCTACCCCATTTGATATCAGAGGTATCATCCATGGGATCCAGGACAGTTCAGGCTCCTAAGCTGCAGAGAACATCACTGGGAAAGAATTCCTCATTGAAGACTGGACAAGCAGCGGCTCAGTGTACTCCAGCTTGTCCACCCCCACAGGACAAGAACACAATGGACTAAAGTTTCATTCACTTTTGGTGGTATGGGTAATTTCTTCTTCTTAACTATGGAACAGCTAATTTGCTCCTAATTTGCTCCCAATTATTCCTAGGTAGCAGTTATGAGCACTGGTTTGCCTCAGGATGTCGGGTTAGGACGGAATGCTACCTTTGTGACATGGGTAGCCAGAGGAAGACTGTTTATCTCTAATGTTGATATAGATCATGAGTTCTAGATGATAATTTTGAGGGATGATGGAGCAATTTATTCTGGGTGCTTTACCTGGTGCCCTGGACTTCTGGGTGGCAGGGAGTTTATTAGTATTTTGTGGGATTTAAGCTTCCTAGGCCCCAAGTTACTTCCACCATTGGGTAGCAGTGATCATAATGCAATCCAGCTAGACATCCTGTTAACAAAGTTAATAAACCCATAACAGGTATTACTAAATTTAGGGACTTCTTCAAGGCAGACTACCATAGCATTAAAATATTCTTAGGAAAATGGAACTGGGTTGAGGAACTAAAAAAACCTTGAAGTAGAACAGATTTGGAAAAATTATTTAATAAACTAAATACATGTATTGAGACATGGATCCCAGAGAGAGAGAGAGAGTAAAATACACAAAAAATCATAGGGTACCCATCTGGTGGACCAGGAAAATAAAAAGGGCTATCAAGAAAAAGAAGAAATTATACAAAAGACAAAATAAATTTTCAACTAACATTAACATTATAGCCTCTAAAGAAATTACAAAGGAGGTAAAGCTAAGAATAAAAAATGCCAAAAAAGATGCTCAAAGAAGATTAGCTACAACAGTTGAAGATAATAAGAAGAAATTCTATAATTATATAGGTTCCCTATAAAAAACAATAGGATGACAGGACCTATATTATCAGAAAAGGGTCTAATAAATTTGGAAAGTGAAATGGCCACAATGTTTAATCAATATTTTCTTAGTGTTCACAAAAGAAAGAGGAGATATCTGTAGAACTACCTCCAATGCAAGCTGACTTTAAACCTTCTGATATTGTTGGTTGAAACAATAAAACTTATTAAAACAATACCAGCAGGACCAGACAGTATACCGTCTAAATTTTTGAAGGAACTGAATTATCAACTTGCAGGCCCATTATCTATGCTATTTAATGCATCACTAAAATCCAGAGAAACCATCAAAATATGGAATAAGGCCCAGGTAACCACAGTACATAAAGGACGGAGAAAACAGTATGTGAAAAATTACAGGCCAATAACTAACATCTGTCCTAGGTAAAACTCTTGAACGGTTGCTGCAGAAACATATTCTGGATCACCTAAAAACATTCCCACTACGATCTAACACAACATGGTTTTGTGTCTGGTAGATCTTGTTTGACCAATCTTATGAGCTTTTGAGCCTATGTATACCCTTGAGGAAAGAAGGGGGACATGATAGAAACTTTCCAAGTATCTCAAGGAATCAACAAAGTCCAAGAGGGTAGTATCTTTCAGAAAAAGAGATGTGCAAGAACAAGTGGGCACAATTTGAAGATAGTGGGGGGATGGCTCAGAGGTAATGTGAGGAAGTATTTTTTCATGGAGAGGGTTGTGGATGCATGGAACAGCCTTCCTGAGGAGGTTGTGGAGTCATGAACAGTGGGAGAATTCAAGAATGCATGGGACAGACATAAGGCGTCCTAGAAGGGGTAGGAGGAAGTAGGCTGTTGGTTAACTAGGATCTGAAGCTTATCCATCAGGTAGGAAAATGGGCAGACTAGGTGGGCCAAGCAGTCCTTATCTGCCATCAAATTCTATGTTTCTATAAGTGCCATTTTAGATAAAGGAATGCCTGTTAATGCGTTTTTCTTAATTTTTCTAAAGCGTTTGATTCAGTTTCACATAAAATCTTAATCCAGGAGTTAGTTAAACTTCAGTTCCACACAAATATAATCAGTTGGATCAGCACTTGACTAAATAACAGAACCCAATGTGTGGCCATGAGGGGTTAATAGTCTACTTGGGGAGACGTGACAAGTGGGGTACCGCAGGGCTCAGTTTTGGGCCCAACCTTGTTTAATATCTTATTATCATCCATGCAAACTCTTCCAGGAGCTTAGTCATGCAAATATGCAGACAATTGTAAAATTGGTAGAATTTTTCATAATACAAAATCAGCAAAATCCTTTCAAGATAATCATGATCACCTGGCAAACTGGGCAATGAGCATACATTAATATTCAATGAGCAAAAGTGCAGTTATGCACTTTGGATCAAATAATTTCAGATTCCAGTATAAATTAAATAATATTCCACTAAAGGAATCCATAAATGAAAAAGACCTAGATGTTTGGATTTCAAACAACTCACAATTTGATCATCATACTAGCATGACCATAATGATATGCAACCAAATAATTAAATGCATACTGAGATTGATAGAAGGCAGGGATCCTGATGTTATTCTTCCATTATACTCAGCACTAGTTCATCCCCATATTGAATATTGCTTTCCATTCTGTGCTCCATACTCAATCCAAGGGAAAAATAAGTTGGAAAAAGTCCAAAGAAGAGTATGAAACATGTTAGGCCTGTTAAACATCTGAGCTATCCTAACAGGTTAAAACACCTAAACCTATACTCTGTGGAGTACAGAAAATTGAGAGGTGAGTTATGTCTGGCTTTTAGAGCAAATAAGGATGATGCTTTTTAGAACTAATTGATTTAACAAAAATCCTGTGCAGTATAATAACACTAGGTCACACAATCAGAAACTACTTGGGGAAACTGACAGAACACAGAAAAGAAGTCAATGGTATACACAGAGAGTTTTGAGTGTCTGGAATGTGCTCCCCAGTGAAGTAGTTGACAATGACAATATAACTAGCTTCAAAAATAGGTTACACAGTTTCATGGGGGATAGGAGATTCTCAATTTCCACCATGACAGCTTGACATGGTGGCAAGTTCTGTTATGGACATCAGTACTTTGAACTTGTTTCCCATCTGTGGAATCTATGAAATTTAAGTTGGCTTATTCCTCTGGCATCCCAGTGTGGGGTATGTTTTATACTTCCATTTTTTCTGATATTATGCTGCTGGTGCTTGAATCTGTGGTTTTGTTCATCAAGGGGGCTGTTGAGATTAAGATTTAACAAAGTTGTTTTATATTTATAAATGTGCTTGTTACTTGGTAACTAGTTCATTATCCTGTCTCTGAATAATAGGGGAGACACAGATTTGGGAGATTTGTTTTTTCTTTCTTTCTTTTGCTGGGAGTCTTCTATATGTGGGGGCCATCTTGAGATCCAGAAGAAATGTATCTTTGTCACCATGAGGGGGACGGTATCTTGTTTGGGTACCAGTGGGGTGGAAGCAGTGATCCCATGCATATCCACTGAGACTGCAGCTAGAGTGTGAAAGTGTTTTTACTATCATTTTCTCTGTATATAGGTTTTGGGTATACTGCATTATCTTTCAAGATTTTGGTTGTATTATGGGAATGCTGGGTCTGGAGAATCATTTTGCTTGCTCACGTTGCTACTTGGGGAAGATTGGGGGTATGGCTGTCCCCTGTTTGGTTGGAAATATAAACCATGCCACCATATGAAGTAGTTTTCTGAAATGTGCAGGGAATAAATGGCCCCATTAAGCACTGACAGGTATCACCTCATGTAAAAAATTGGGGGCAAATAGTGTTATTGCAAGAAACTCATTTGCTGCAGAAAGAAGTGGATAGGTTTAAGGCTAGTTGGAAGGGACACATTTTTGTGGCATGGTCCACATTGAAACAGAGAGGGGTTATGATATTATTGACTAAGGAGGTGAACTGAGATACCACATCAGTCACACAGGACCCTCAAGGGTGTTGGGTGTTGGTCACTGGTAATTTAGATGGCAACCAATATACTCGGGTGTCTGTGTATGGCCCAAATATTGATGATGCACCCTTTTTTATCAGCACTAGCAAGTTCTTCAGGATAAGGGAGGGGGCTTATTTTGGGGCCATGAATAAGGTAATTGATCCTGTTTGTGGCTATAGTGGTAACCCTAGTAGATTGGTAACTCTGGTTCTAGCACCCTCACCAAACTCTGTGATCGTCATGGGCTCTGGAATGTATGGCAGGTTAGTTATCTACCATAGATAAGTGACAAATTGAAGCTTATCTCCCATAAAAATTATTTGTGGATGAAAGCCAACAAAAACTTAATCCAAACCACATGGAATCAGTTTAAAAGATCCGAAACAAAGTAACTCAAGAAGTTAGGAAGTGAAAGCATGTTATTTCAGACATAAGGTTAAAGAAACTAAAGATTCTAAAAATTATTGGGCGTTATTAAAGTCTCACACTAATTCATCTAAACAATTAAAGGATATAAAAGTATTGGATAATGGAGTAATATATGACTCTGACAAAGCAGCGTATATTTTAAATAGGTACTTTATTGAGCTCCCAGATCTAAATATTCAAGATGTGAGTAGTATAGAAAAGGAGATTTCCTCAGAACAAAACATATGCCTGGAAGACCAAAATAGATGCCAAATTTTAGATTTAAAATAATATCTAAAATTCAGGTTAAAAAGAGATTAGAAAATTACAAACAAACAAGGCAAGTGGATTTGATGATGATGCCTGTTTCCTGAAAGATTCTATGTATAAGGTTGCTCAACCATAGACAGATTTTTTTAATAGAAGTTTAATGGATAGTTCCTTTCCAAATTCATGGAAGTTAGCTAAAATTGTACCTATCCACAAAAGGGGATCGGATGTTAGGCCTATAAATTTTAGACCAATTGCACTTTTGTCTATTGTTTCTAAATTGTTAGAAACGATTGTCCATAGTCAGTTTATTAGTTATTTGGAAAACTATAATAGATTAAACTACCAGTAAGGCTTTAGGAGAGGTTATTCAAAGAACACCGCACTCACGGAATTTTTAGACTTGATTTCATCCCCTTTAGGAGAGTCAAGGTCCGTGGTGTGGTGTCTGACCTCTCCAAAGCCTCTGACTTGGTCGATCATTCCATTATGTTAAATCGGCTGAAGTGGGTTGGTGTGGCAGATGAACCACTGAAATGGTTTCATTCTTATTTAAATAATAGGTCCCAGAAGGTGGCAGTGGAGGAAGTGTTCCACAAACTCCCAGTGTCCCGAGATGTCCCACAGGGGTCCATTCTTGGACCCCTGTTTTTTCATGATATATTTAAATGAACTTCCTGGTTTAATGAATACTACTTCAATTAGACTTTATGCGGATGATACAGTCCGGTTTCTGAAAGAACAAGTGTTGAGGAGGCTGGAGCCAGACTACAGTCAGACTTTGACATTTTGCAAAAATGTTTTTGTCTTCAAACTTGATTATAAATTCTAAAAGACTCAGACAGTATTATTTAGTTCAGTCCCTTTTGGGAAAAGCTAAATGAAAATGTTTTGCAGATAACAGTATAAAGTGTAGTAAGTTAACACAAGTTCCAGCGCATAAATATTTAGGGGTCATAATAGATCAAAACTTATCTTTTGAACAACACATAAATGGATTAATTAGTAAAGTTAACTCTAGAATTGGAGCTCTAAGGAGAGTTACAAATTGTATTAGTAAAAGAGACCGACTAACCATAGCCAATCAACTGATTCTTCCATTGATTAACTATGAAAGTCATATCTATTTACATGCAAATCAAAATTCACTTCATAAATTGGACATCTGTTACAACAGGTTAGCTAGATTTGTTTTATGATACAAATATGACACTCGTCATTGTCTGATGTATAAAGCATTAGCATGGACATCTTTGGATTTATGTAGACAAGAAAGTTGGGCACATTTTGTCTTCAAAATCTGTAGATCTGGTCTTCTGATTTCATTAGTTGGAAAGTTAACTCGATCTCTACTTCAATTTAAACTAAGAAAAGCAAGGACCAGGGAATCTGAAGTTCCTAAAGTAAAAAATAAATTTGGGATGATGTCATTTAAGTATAAAGCATCTAAAACGTGGAATAATTTTTTGATAACTATTAAAACTCAAAATGTGACAGAGGGGAGTTTAAAACAGAAATGGAGCAGGAATATGTTTTCATTGTAACTGTAACTGATGAAATATGGTAATCTTTGGATTATTTATAGTAATTAATTGTATATGTTATTCGCCTTTTGTCTTGATTGTATTGTAACCTTTATGAAACATTGTTGTATAATGTCATCAAACAGGAGGCGCCTTGAAAAGAAGGGCCTTATAGGTCCTAATGGTGTCTGTCATGAAAAAAATGTAAAACTTTTCACTTCTTTCCTGTATAAATAAAGTATTTTACTAGATATCCTGATGTTTGGAATTAAATGTATTACTTAACTATACATCAGACTTATAATAGGAATTATTTATTTTGGTTTCTCATACTTTGCTTCAAAATACTTTATCAGTATCAATTGAGCCATGGTTATCTTTGATCATTACCCGGTTACTTTTTTTTCATTGGACAAGGGGGAATTCTGGGAGGCCCGATGGTGCTGCAATGTCAGTTTCCTGACAGACCCCCAGTTTAAGGAGTGGAATACAAAGGGGGTTCATGATTATCTTTTGGACAATCATACCAGAGACACTGTTGCTAAGTGGGTTTGGGAGGGCTTGAAAGTGTCCCTTCGAGGTTGTCTCTTTGCCTATTCTTCGGTGCACAAGAAGGAACAACAGACTAAGCTTCAGACTATGGCGGCACAACTACCTGTCGGTCTCCTTGAGAAGCAGCTTAAAACAGGGTCTGGGGACCCTTCTTGGATATGCGTGATTCAAAACCTTCAGTTTCAGAATAATATGTGAAATACCAGAAGCAGAATTTGTTTTTAGGACCCATCAGGCCTATTGGGAGGAGGGAGAAAAAGCTGACCAATTGTTGGCTTATCGGCTCAAACAGATGGAAGCATCCAGTAAAATTCCCAGGATAAAAAAGGGTGTACACATTATTTTCAATCAATCAGTCATTCAAACTTTATTTAACCAGGCGTAGACACCATTGAGCAAGCTCATTTTCAAGGTGGTCCTGGACATCAAACAGGTTACAGGCATGGGTAGACAAAGCACAAAAGTACATGTGGAAAATCAGTTGAGTCGTAATATACCAGATGACAATATTACAAGCAGTTAGAAGAGACAAAAAAATACATTATCATGTGTGTAATAAATCGGGCCAAGATAGAAAAGGAAAGAGAGAGAGAGAGAGAGATAGTGAGGAAGAGAGGGATGAGGAGGGACAGAGAAGATGGCTACACAAAGCCATTGTACAAGTGCAGGAATTATCCAAACAGAAAATTCTGGAACTACATAGATAAATGGAGGTCAGCACTAAAAAGGAAGCAGAGTAGGTAAACAAGAGTAACTCCTTGGCACTTACTGGCTTGTGAGGGCCCATATGTGTAGGCTGGTGTATATCCAGTTGTAGCACTTGTGGGGTAGAGAGAGAGAGAGAGAGAGAGAGAAAGAGAAGGAAGGAACAAGAGCTGGGTGCCCCCTAACTTGGGAGCTAAGCGTAACTAAGTGCCAGATTAATCGCAAAAAGTGTCGGCGGTTAAGGGAGCTAGGTCACCTAAAGCAGTTGCAGGTTACTTTCATGTATTCAAATAACATTGATTTGAAGGTGAATGGGACCAGGGAGGGTGTAGAGTTTTAGAGAGCTTTGCATGGTATTCCATAGGGTAGGGAAGGGAAGGAGAAATTAATTGCAGCCGAGCCATGGGATGTTTTTACTCTAGGTATTTGAAAGCAAAGTATGGAGAAGCATCTCAAACTGTAAGAACCCTTGGCACACTCAAAGAGGCTTGAGATGTATGCTGGAAACTTATCAGGCAGTGCTCTGTAAAACCAGAGAACAGCATTTATTTTCCTCCTTATTGGAAGGGAGGACCATCCCAGCTCACAGTATAGCAGGCAATGGTGGGTGAGAGAAGGTAAGTTAAGGATGAACCTCAAGGCCCTGTGATAGAGGGTGTCAAGCTTACTAAGCACTGAGGAAGGACAGTTATTGTAAGGCAGTCGGCATAATCCAGAAGTGGCATGAATGTGGATTGCACAAGCCTCTTTCTGGCTTCTTTGGGAGGAGGTGTTTGATGTGGTAGAATATGCCTAAGCGTTGTCTTAGTTTTTGATGACCTCATTCAGGTGGCATAGAAACTTAAGTTTGTTGTCCAGCCAGAACCCTAGGTATTTAAAGTTATCCACAGTTTTGAGGGGTTCGCCCAGTAGAGTAAGGATCTTGTGGTTGCAGAAAGGACCAGGGGCTGCCTTTGGTGAGCTAATCATAGCTTTGGTCTTTTTGGCATTGAGTAGGAGCTTATGTTTAATTAGATTATGCTGGAGAGAGATAAAGCCTTGCTGTAAGTCCTCATATGCCAAGTCCAGAGTGGAGTTAACGGTGAAGAGAACAGTATCATCCGCAAATGGGTGTACATTAGCTGTGCGCATTTGTGAGTCAAGATTGTTGATATAGATTGCAAATAGGATCTGGAGGGGATAAATTCAACCTTTAGGGATTATTATAGTCAGCATTATACTTCCAGATGGGTGCAGGTTGGTTGACAAGGACATTCAGAATTCCTGGGTTCTCTTACCTGCCTAACCTTACCGAGGAGCAGCGCCAGGAGTTGGAAAGACCGATCTCACTATAGTAAGTTCAGGTAGTGGTGCAGCAGCTTAGAGAGGGGCAAACATCTAGAAACAGATGGGTTCCAGTTGAGTTTTATAAAGTAGCGGGGGACCTGGCTGGTCCGCTGTTGGTTGATGTGCTAGAAGAGGCTTGGAGGAATGGGAAGCTTCCCTCAACTATGTATGACACCATGATTACAGTCTTACCTAATCAAAGAAAAGATCTGTATCAATGTGCTAGTTACTGCTCCATCTCACTCCTTAATGTGAATTATAAGGTCTTAGCAAAAATGTTGACTAATCAGTTGGCTTGGATTTTGCTGAGCTTATTACACTCTGACCAGACTGTTTTTGTGTGGGGGAGATGGGCGAATAGCATACATGAGATTGCTAGATCTTTTCTGGGTCTCTGGGTTGGCTAGTGGGGGTCCGCAATGATTGCCTTAGATACGGAAAAGGTGTTCATTTCTGTTGAATGGGCATATCTTACATGGTCCTCCACGTGTTTGGTTTTGGCCCTAATTTCCTCCCTGGAACAGGTTTTACTCCCCACGGGGTGGCTGTTCTTACTAATGGAAAGGTATCCCTTGCTTTTCTGTTGGGAAGAGGTACTCAGCAGGGATGCCCTTTATCTCCAGCCCTATTTTTGTTGGGGATAGAGCCCTTAGCTCAGAAATTTTGAGAATCCCTGGATAGCACAGGTTTCCAGGTAGGCTAGTATGTATATAAGACTATGCTTTTCGCTGATGATATTATTTTGACTTTAATGGATTTCGCATCATGCCTACCCAAACTTATTGATTTGTTGAATTATTTCTCCACCCTGTCAGGCTTGAAAAATAATTGGGGTAAGATGGAATTGATACCTATGAATGTTTCTTCCGCAGGCTTATCATTGTCTGTCCTGGAGTTACATTGGTTTACTCATCCCATTCGGTATCTGGGCCTTCTCATTTCTCTCTGACTGGTCAATTGGCCTTCTTTGACTCTCCAGCCACTGCTCACTAAATTAAAGGCTGATGTTGCTCGATTGAAACACCTATGTCTTTCTCTTTGGGGAAAATTTTTATTTATTTAGCATTCTTTAGGAATTACAACCTTTGAGTTGGGGACTCATTTACAAAGGCTCCATGTCAGAGTACAGAAACAGACATGCAAAATACACAGTAACAGCATAAAGGAGTTACTAGGTTACAGATGACAAATTGCAGTTTCTACAGAAATACAGTATTATTGCAGCAGTATATATAATTAAAACAGGTTCAGTAGTTACATTAAGACATTTAGCACTGGCTAGCTTGGAAGGTCACCACTTTCAAAATACAGTGAGGTGGAGAACTAGTGAGGTAACATGTGCAAGCAGCCTACAGAGGCATTGTCAAAGGTTTTTATAGAGTTAGTGGGCATGGTAGAATCTAACTAGGTAGTACACTGACAGCACCATGAGGCAATTATATGTTCTTTGAGTGTTACCTTGAAGGGATCTAAGTTAGAGATGGAGGAGATATCAGAGGGGAGAGCATTATACCAGGCTGGTGCCCTGTAAGGGAAGGACCTTAGGGTTAACGAGTTCCTGACCCTCAGTATCGACTACACCTGTTTGCTGGTGGTGCAGGTGTTCATCGAGGTGTGGGAGGATTGGAGTGAGGCAGATACCCCTAGGGGAAAGCCCCAGGTGTATTTATTTTAATTAGAGACATGTTTGATAATATATTCTCTCAACCAGTGTTAGAAGGTTTGTCAGGAAATACAGGGTGCAGGTATGGGTGTGCTTATCTGCCCCAGATAAAAGCCTGCATGCTTTGTTAATGGCCAGATTAATTTGATTAGGTGCTGTGTGATCGGTGGCTGAGTAGACAGTAAGCCTGTAATCAACAAGAGAGAGGACTGAGGCAGTGACGACCAGGTTAAGGGCTTCTGGGGGTGAGCAATTTTTGTGCCTATACAGTAGCCCTATGTGGGCATTTTTGATTGAGTACAGGTTATTAATGTGTGAGTGGAAAGAGAGGCATGAGTCAAATGTTAAGCCCAGGTATTTGTAAGTGTGTACCTGCTTTAGTGGAAGGAGAGAGTGGGAGAGAATTGAAAGCTGCATATCCTTGGTCTTTCTCTGATGGTGCAGAGCATGGCCTGTGTCTTTTCACGTTAACTATGAGTTTTGGTCTATGAACCAGCTCTCAATCTGGTTAAATGTGTGCTGGAGAGAGAATTGCAGAGAGCTGGGATCTTGGTGCAAGGCATAGAGAACTGTGTCATCTGCATACAGTAGTAGATTACCAGAGCAGAAATTAGGCAGGGCATTCAGGTAGATGCTGAATAGTAGAGGGCCAAGTATGGAGCCCTGGGGGACCCTGGAGTGGACTGGCAAGGGTGTGGACAGGATGGTGTTTATTTTGATGCATTGTGACCATGCTGTGAAGTAGCTGGTGAACCAGGAGATGGGTCCTTTGGATAGGCCTATGTGGTGGAGTGTGCTTAGGAGTAAGGGGTGGGAGACTGTCACAAAGACCTTTGACAGATCGATGAAGATAGCTCCCGCAAGGTGTTTTCTATCCATGACAGAATGAATGTAATTAGAGAACTCAGTAAGGGCAGTAGTAGTACTGTGCCCAGATCTGAAGTCATGTTGTTCCCTGCACAGTAGGTTGTTAGCAAGTAGACAGTCTGTGAGTTGTGTGGCTATAATTTTTTCAAGGGCTTTTGAGAGTAGGGGGAGGATGGAGATGGGCTTGTAATTATTGGGGGATGTATTGTCACCATTCTTTAGTATAGGGGTGATTATGGCCATCTTCCAGGTTGACGGGAACTGTCCCAGACAAAGGGAGCGGTTTATGAGTTCAGTCAATGGGGAGAGAACAGTGTCAAGTACTAGCCAAAGGATTCTCATATCAAACGATATGGATGATGTTTCTTCCAAAGCTGTTATATGTTATCTGATAGCTGCATCTCAAAATCATGGATACTTGGTGGAAGCAATTTGCAGATGTTTCTTCGCAGTTTGATTGGGAGGGTAGAAAATCCCATCTTTCGGCCTTGTGCCTAATAGCCCTACATACCAAAGGGGTTTCTGATCTCTGTGGCCTAAAGGCCATTATATTGGTTAGCCTCAAATTTGGATGTGGTTGCACTCAGAAAACTTAATTCTTCTGTGCGCTGGCTGGAGTTAGAGTGGGTAGGCTGGTTTCTCCTGAGTGTATCCTTTGGGACTCCAGTAGTGTAGTCCAGCCTCTTCCCACCCAGGAGCATGTTACCTATGTCTAGAAGGGTGCCAAGTCATATTTAGGTGCAGGACAAGAGGTTTATATGTGCCTTTGGCCTATATGGTCCAATTCAAGGGTAACAGTTGGTGGCACCATAATCAATTGGCCGCTGTGGTCTGCAGGGAGGGATCCAGAGGGTAGGAGATCTGTTTTCAGTGGATTCTGGATGTCTTATGTCTTTTGGGGAATTACGTCAGTTCTCATTACCTGCTTCATATCACTGAAGATACCTCCAGCTGTGACATTTGTTACAGTCAAATGTGGGGGGTCCCTTACCATACCCTCTGAGTCCTGGTGGGTGGAGGTTTTCAGTAAATTGGGAGGTTCTCAGGGGAGTTTTACCATTCCTAAGTTGGGCAAGATATATAATACATTATTGGAGGAATTTACTCTGGATTTGTGTCACGTGTATCAGCGGTGGGAGTGATTGTTAGGTTATCCCTTCTCTGAAAATGAATGGGACCAAATTTGGGAGAATGCCTATGGTGCATGCAGGGATACTGCTGGGCATCTGATGCAGCTGAAAACTTTATTGCTGTGGTATCAGACTCCCTCAACGTTGTATGCCATGGGATTGGCAGAGCACCCTAGATGCTGGCATTGTGATGCCATGAGAGGTACCATACTTCATTTACTTTGGGAATGTCCTTGCATTGCGACCTGGTGGACCACAGTATTGTCTACCATGGAGGCTGTATTGAGGTTTAAGATTCCAAGGTTCAGGGCTAATGGTTCCCTCCTCCATGTTGCTGCCTCCTTCAAGTACCTGGGGGTAACCCTCAACCCACAACTCGACCTCTCTCTGCATATTCACAATATATGCAAGACAGCAAATAGCAAGCTGGGCCTGGCTTACAGAGCCAAAAGCTGTCTTTCCTCGCTGCACTACTTGCCCTAGGAAGAGGGTTCTCCTCCCCACGCCTCTGTTATGGACTGGTTTCTTTGCCCATGTCCCAAAACCTGCCTCTCTAAGTGGGATACTGCTTACAACAATGTATGCTGCTTTGTTCTCTCTGCCCCCGCCTCATGCATCACTGTGAGCTGTACAGCAGGCTTCAAGTGGCTCTCCCTGACAATTACTTTACCTTTGTCATTGGCAACTTCATTGACAAACTTGTCAGATCTGCTACCCCCTGAACTCATAAAATCTCTCAAGTCACCTTCCCCTCCCCATATCACCTAAGATACTTAAGATCCAGTGACTCTCAGGTCCTCCTGGTTCCCAAGACTCATACCCAAATGGGTGATCGGGCTTTTGCCATCTATGCTCCCAGACTGTGGAACTCCATCCCTGCCCTTATTCGCTCCTCTTCCTCCCATCCTTGCTTCAGATCCTCTCTATGGGGTTTCCTTAAAACTGCCTCCTCCTCCTGTATCTATACTTAGGGATCCTCCTCCTGAACCCTTCAGCCTGGACTCAACTGACTGATAGGGCACTGACCCCTCTGAGACTGATTGAGGCCATGAGTCTCCTGATATTGTATGTCAAATGGTCTAGGCTATCTTGTCATTATTAATTGAACTACCTGTATTAGTTGAGGTTCCTCTCCCCCTTTATCATGTAATGTATTTGTACTATCTATTTCGGTTTCCTTTGTCCTCACTGCCAAATAATACTTATTTGTTTAGCCTATTATCCTTACCAAGCTGTTGATATGGCTGTTCCTAGTCTTGTATCCTGTATATGATTACTGTTTCTGCCACACTTTGTAATGTGTGACTGTTGACTCTGCCTGTACTTTGTAATCTCCCGGTCACACCTGAAAATAAGCACTCTGCTGTCTAGTGTGCTTACCTGGTTAACAAAAGCAAATAAATAAATAAATAAATAAATAAGGGAGGTTTTGCTTTTGGTATTGGGCAATATTTTTTGAAGCTCCCCTTCATCGCAACAACACAAAAAGCGCAGTTCATGGCTGCAGATATGTAGGCTAAGCACCTCCTTCTCCATAGATGGCATTCTGTTATGATGCTTGGATACCTATGCATGATGAGCGGGTGAGGGAAATGCTTTGCCTTGCAGGATATGAGAGATTATCATACATTGCTGCTGGAAAGTATGGTCAGTTTATATGAATTTGGCAAGAGTTTTTGCTCTGCTGTGGTATCCCTTTTGCTCAGGTTCAGTTACTGATCCCTCCCTGCACATAAACATGAACTGAGACATGTGAGGCTAGAGCCATTTGGTGGGCTCTGGTCTAGGCTTGGGATGGGCAAGTGAGGTTATTCTTGGGTGCAGCAGATGCCCCCCCCCCCATTTCCATCTCTCTTTATTTTCTTATGGGATTCAGGCTGTAGTTTTGTTTATATGCCAATGGCTGCACTACATTTTAGTATATCCCAGTTTATTTCAGCTTATTTTAGGGTATATTTATTAATCGTAACATATTCTGGGATGTATTTGGGCATATTAGTGTTCTCTCTTGTATATTAGTGTTTTCAGTATTCCCTAGATACAGTACTGAGTTTGTAGTAGCAGAGTTTTATTTGTTCCCATGTATTTGTAAGTTGTGGTGTTCCTTTAAGATTGTATATTCATGGACTGGCTTCACTCCAATCAGGTTGCTTGTTTGTGTTGATTGTTGAAATTGTTATATATTTGTTATTCTTGGTAAAATGTTAATAAAATATTGATTATTAAAAAAAGAATAGCAAATCAAGAACATGGGACATGAATGAAAACTAACAGTGGGAGGTTTTGAAGGGACGTAAGAAAGTTTTATTTTACAGAGAGGGTGGTGGACCTGTGGAATACTGCCAGCTGATGGGGTGGATGCCCAAACCATTAATGGTTTCAAGCACAGCTGAGATAGAGTGAAGGGCTCAGTAGTTACTCAGGCCAGTAGTAGTAGTAAAACAAGAAGCATTGGGTGGGTAGTATGGGCTAAGCCCCTCTATAGACAGAAGATCTTGGGGTATGATATACTGTAATGGGCAGACTGAATAGACTAATAATCTTTATTTGCCATCATTGTCTACGTTTTCTGTGTTTCTAACATAGACCACATCCCAATAATCAAATGTCAGGGTGATCATGTTCAGCAATAAAAGAGCTTTAAGAATCCCAGATAGAAGCTAATGGACAAAGGGATGAACAGTAAGGATTTGCCAACAATAGCATATTTAACTAACTTGTTTACCTTTTATGAGAAGGTCAGCCAACTCCTGGGCATGGATCCCCTAGTGGATTTACTGTTCCTGGATTACAGCAAGGCATTGTAGTACTACATCAGCCACTGACTGAGAATTGTAAATAGCTCACTATTGATAGCACACCAGTCAACTGGATTAGGCACTGGTCATCTGGTAGATTTCAAAAAGTGAGAAGTATTGGCTCCTTCTCACAAAAGAAATATGTGACAAGTGGAGTACTGCAGGGATCAGTGTTGGGCTCAAGCCTTTCCTTGATGTATATTAGTGACATGAAAGAGATGTATCTAATTATTTTAATAAATTCACAGAACACCAAAATGAGGGTGTCTGTAAGTATTAAATAGGCCAGTCCTTTCGATTAAGAAGGATCTAAGCGGCCCAGTGGCGCTGAGGGTTGAGGCGCTGGACGCCACACCTCGCGCCATGCTGGCAACTCAGATTCAGAGGCAGGGCAGGAGTCACTGGGGGTCAGTGGGGAGATTGAGCGTCCAGAGGACTGCTCTCTCTTCGGGGTGGGAGTGGGAATGCTCGCTCACGGGTGACCTCTGGCGGTGGCTGGGGGTTTGCCGACTGAGCAGCATGGTACATGGCAGGGGAGGCGGAGCTACGGTGCTACGTTGCCCGAGCTAAGCTGAGCTCTGAGGGGTGGGAAAAAGCTTGAGAAGAAGCCTCCTACTCACCAGTGAGATGACAGTGGCCCCTCTTGGACCCTCCCACATCCCAAACACTGCCCAGACGCCCAAGAACCCGATTTAACTCACGGGTAAGACCCTTCACACTCAGGAGTAGCCGAGGGGAGAGCGGAATCAGCCCCGAAGATGGTACTGGGGGTCGGGTCTGCCGGTGGTTGCTCGGGGGAAGGAGTTAGGGAGATGCAAGGGGTTCAGGTTGGGATTAGGGTGGCGATCTGAGTGGGCACTCCTGAAGGATGTCCAGAGTGAAGGAGAAAAAAAAAAAAGAAGGATCTAGACCTCACAATTAACTCAGCATTGAAAATGGTATGACATTTATTTATGAGAAGTCTATAGTTTTGCACCTTGGAACCAAAGCAACAGTCTATCTAAATGGACATGAGATAGTCAAAGTATCCTTCAAAAGAGGAGGGTTGTGATTATTCACAAGGACTTTAAACCCCCATTTCAATGTGGTAGCATAGCTATAAAAACAATTAGATTTAGGATGGTTTCATTAATACAATTGCAGCCATCAAGTTGTCTGGTTATTTTCAGATATTTCATTATTTCTAAAGAGATTATCTCTGGTGAACCTACAATGGAACTGCAGACAGGCATGCATTTCTTAAGGTACTGTGGACATTTTTGAAATGTCATTGGCTACAACTGTAAATTGAGTAGGGTATTGATTCAGTTACAGTATGTAAGCTCTGTGTTTGCCCACATCTTGATTACTGCACTCAGTTCTTGAACTTCTACCACAGAAAGACATCATGATGAGCTAGACTGAATTCAGAAAAGGCCAGCAGGATTTATTTTGGCAATAGAAACTATATGTACAGTATGGGAGAGTGACCACATTACATTTTATCCTGCAAAGGTGATAATTAAGGCATGAAATCCTTATGATGCATAAGATAATTAATGACCAGCCACTTTTAATGATTAAAATCTTGTGTTTAGAAACAGATCTCATAAATAACACCATGGGTCATCAATACCAGCTACAGAACAGAACTTTAAAACAGAGATCAGGAGAATTTTCTACACATAAGGGTAATCAGATTCCTGAATAACCTTCCTAATGGGGTAGTCAAGCCAGGTTATTTCAATCAGTTTAAAGGAAAAGTCCATTTGTGAATACCCAACACCTCAGGAGTGGTGGAATGATCAACTAGATAAAATATAAACTACTAAGAAACAAGTAAGTAAAAAACATTAAAACTGCTTGCAAAAATGTTAGTCAGGAATGCCCCACCCTGAGATGTGGGGCATTTATGAATGGATGTTTCCCTTTAAACAACACCTCAATATTGCCCCCACTAGTCTGTGCCCACAGCGTTAGTCTGTTCAGCACTTCCAACTCCTGACCCGCCAAGTTAAGCATTTGCCCAAGCACTCTGCCTCCCGCCCCTTTGCCCTAGCACTTGCCTCCCATCCCTACCCCTTGGCTCTTTGTTCCTCTGCCCTTCCTATCCCAGCTCCCACTGCCCCTCCCTACCTCACCCTAACAGTCTGCCTCTGCCTCTCTCTCTTCTGCCAGACACTAGCATACCATGTACTATGCCTTAGCACAATTTGTGTAACTGTCATTGCAACCCATGTACTGTTGAATTTTTGTGTACTCTGTATGTATAATTTACTGTAATTATAATGTGTCTTCTTGTGTTAATGTATCTGACATGGAACCTTTCAACGAGCATCCGCTCACAGGTGTTATCCAAGATTTCAATAAATTAAAAAAAATTATTCACAAGGATGTTAGCTATTTAATGATTACCACTGATTAGTGGAGCAATGGTCCTGATGGCTAGCTTTCTTCTTCCATCTTTGTACATCTAGTAGTATAGTATTTTGACATGGTGGACCTAGTGCCCCATCCAACATTAAATTACTATGTTACTGTGTGTTTTACTCTCCTCAGCTACCCTCCTCACTCCTGTCTCCCTCTCTCCCCGCTACCTACATGCCCATGAGCTATAGCTCTCTTTCAAAACTCCCATTTTCAAAACCACATCCTTTTCATGCTGATTCTACCATCTTTTGAATACACTATTTCCTCTCTTTGCTCTGGTTATTCTCCTCTCTCATTAAAAGCCTCACTCCATGAGTTTACAGTTCATTTCTGCACCTAGTTCCCAGTCTCCATCCCAAAGGATCATATGTCTGGTGTCCCTCCCTCCTGCTAATTTCCCTGGGCACTATAACATAAATCCTCTCTATGTCTGCTGCTATCTTCAGTACTCCATTCCTTCCTTTCTTTGCAAATGGCTTCCAAGCCCCTGGTTTATCCACTACCACTGTTTTGCATATTGCACCATTGTATCTTTCTGTACTTCCTTATGTGCCTAAATTGTCTGTATTTTTGTGCAGGTATATTATTGAATTTGTATCACTCTCACTACCTGCCTTGTATCACTATTTTTTCCTAATTTTTATTGTGTTAATCACCTAATTTATAGTTCTAGCTGACTTATTTATAGTTCTGCTAATGTTATACCATGGTCTCTTTCCCCTAGGTTATACCTGGAAATGAGTTCTGGGTCAGTGTAATTCTCCTGGTCAGTATTTCTAAACAACTAAAAATACAGTAGTAGGATTAGCTTTGTTGGTGAATGCACTATGTAGCCAAGACAAGTGAGAAATAATGACTGCACATTACAAACATGGAATGAGGCAGGATTAGATCTAAGGCAGGAGGGCACTGTGTGAGTTCTACACTCCGGTGCAGACAGAAGGCTGTACTTGGGCAAGATTAATGGGTTATGTTGTTTTAGAGGCTGCAAGCAGTTTGTCACCATAGGACTGAACACTGTGTGAAAAAAATGAAAGATGTTATATGTCATGTTTCTATCTCTACCTTGAGGGGGACATAGTATTGAAGAAGTGTTGAAATTCTAAAGTTTGCCTTAAGTCTTCTTCGAACAGATTTTGCATAGCAGGGGTTATAACTGCAGTAAAAATCATTTAATACACAGCCTTTGCACACAGTATTTCTGTACATTTAAAGGTCAGGATTTTGTAATTCATTTTAACAGGAAAGATAAATGCAAATGGTTTTCTAGTTTTGGCAAGTCATCTTTTACACATGTAAAAACAATATGTAGATGTCACTGTGCAAATGACTGTGTCATTACAGAACTGGATGTACTAAGTGTAAAAATACAACAGACTGGGCATTTAACTATCATGTGCGGCTAAGAATAATTTCTAATAAACCAAATGCCAGTGGCCGTGATACATTTAATAACTGCAAGGCTGGATCAAAAAGGTCTCATCATCAATTTTATTTGCAAAATATGTTATTATTCCTAAGCAAAACATCCTGAGGAATTATGTACGGAATGTAATACTGTATGATGAGACTTGTGGGTACATCAGGAAACAGGAAAGCATCCCATTGGAAAGACACTTTTACACTCATTATCATGTTTTTGAATTTTTTGGAAATAATTCTCCTAAAATGTATTGGGTAGTAATGGTCCTGAGGAATCTGGATTCAAAGATCCAGAAGGAAAGTCAGCACTCCTCAGCAGCTTGCCACAGTGAAATATTTTAATACATAACATTACCACATTTGTTGTGCAAGAGTCCAGCAGCAGCAGTATTTGTGAATGGTTCTCAGGTGTAAATCCATTGCTAAGAGTCCATTAGCAGTTTAAAACACTGTTAAATTACCCACGGACTTGCAACACACCGAGACCTAAACGACATCACCAAATTCGTTTACGTTTCAGAGCCACAACTAGCTCCTTCCTCAGAACATAGATACATAGATACATAGACAGTGTCGGCAGATAAGGGCCTATGGCCCACCCAGTCTGCCCATTTGAGCTTGTAAGTTCAGTTTGTTTTCCTAGAGTCTGTTGCCCTTACCCTGACCTCCAGAATTCCTTTATGTCTATCCCATGCATTCTTAAATCCATTGATTGTTTCAGCCCACCACTTCCTCTGGCAGGGTGTTCCACTTGTCTACCACCCGTTCTGTGAAGAAATTCTTTCTCATGTTTCCTCTGAATCGTCCTCCCTCCAACTTCATCCCATGCCCTCTAGTCCTGGAACATCTTTTTCGCTTAAAAATAGTGTTTTCCTGCACCCTGTTCCTCCCTGTAAGATACTTGTATGTCTCTATCATATCCCCTCTCTCCTCTCCTCCAGGGAGTACATGTTCAGTTCCTTCAACCTGTCTTATAGGACTTGTGATGCAATCCATGCACCATCTTTGTTGCCTCCTCTGAACCTTCTACCCTGTCTATGTCCTTACGTAGGTATGGTCTCCAGAACTGTACACTGTACTCCAGGTGGGGCCTCACTAGTGTCTTGTATAGTGGAATTATGACCTCCCTTTTCCTGCTGGTGATGCCCTGCCTATACATCCCAGCATCCTATTTGCTTTACCTGCTGCCTTGTCACACTGTTTCCTACCTGAGGTCATCTAGAGATGACAACCCAAGATCCCTTTCCTGCTTGGTGCATGCTATATCCTCACCCTCAACTGATATATTGTGCCAGGGTTTTTGTACCATATGCATTATCTTGCACTTCTTTGCATTGAATTTCAACTGCCAAACCCTGACCATTCTTCAAGTTTCTGCAGGTCGCTTCTCATTCTGTCTACACCCTCTGGTGTGTCTACTCTGTTACAGAGCTTTGTGTCATCAGCGAACAGTGAAATTCTGCCTTCTAGGTCCTGCGCAATGTCACTGATGAAGATGTTGAATAGGACCGGTCCCAGCACTGAACCCTGTGGTACCCCACTGGTCACTCTTCCCTCTGTGGAGTGACAGCCATTTACCACCACATGCGATTACTGACGCAAGTACAATATAAAGTGCTCCAATTAAAAAGAATTGCACCTTCCACATTCAAAACAATTAATTAATACACCAGACTGCTATTAAATAATTAAATAATTAACCCTTATACATAGCTCTCTATCTTAAAACATTATAAATATAACTCGTAATACATAATACATACCCCATAAATACAACTATCTAAAACATAACATTATAGCTATAGAAGAGTAGCATTAGTACTACAGAAATGCATAACATGAATATGGGGAGCAAAGGAATATAGAGAGAATCAGTGGATACTATGCAGAGACACAAAGTCATTAAGTCCATTAGGTTTAACAGTATCCAGCGTAACAATCCAAAAGGCTTCACAACATAGTAATTTATCCTTCAAGCATCCTCCCCTTTGATCTAATTTAACTTTTTCTATGCCAAAAAACTGTAGAACTGCAAAAACCATCTTCATTTGGACTAGATGACAAAGAATTTATGCAAGACTGGGAAAAAGTAGTTCATAAAGAAGCATATGACTTGATTTTACTTATTACTAAAAAAATCAAAAAAAGAAGGTGAAAATCTACTGAAAGAAATTTTAGAAATTGAAATGAGAATGGCTACCAATTTAGCAAAAGAGAAATTTACAGAGTTGAAATCTAAAATTGACTCACAGCAAAAGTTTAACGCAGAATTGAGATTCTATAAACAACAGAAGCATGAGAGAGACAATGGAGACTATGCAAGTGGCATTATCTATAAATTAACAGTGTTTTAAACCACTATTGAATTCTTAGCAATGGATTTACGCCTGAGAACCACTCGCAAATACTGCTGCTGCTGGACTCTTGCACAACAAATGTGGTAACGTTATGTATTAAAATATTTCACTGTGGCAAGCTACTGAGGAGTGCTGGCTTTCCTTTTGTATCTTTGAATCCTGGTGTGCTATGAACTTTTAAGTCCGAGTAAAGTGCACCCTCCTTATTACTGGTGGAAAAAAAGCATGTGCTTAAAAAAGTTTTTTTTCTGCGAAGAGCAGTGCCTTTTGTGTGTTTTTTGAATCTGGATCAATCTCAGTAAATGAGAGGCTCTGGCATTCACTATAGATAGAATTTATGCGCCATGACTGTGTGGGTAAAGTCCTTAGAACTGATGGCAGTGCAGATGTTGGGGAAAATGTTCCAGTAAGACCCAAAAGTCCAGGATAAATGAGTGCTATGTTAGCAGACCCTACATCAATGTATGGAATCACGTATAGGAAAGGCTGCTTAAAAAGTGGATGCTGCTCACTGGAAGTCCATGAGTGAGTGAGTGAGTGAGTCACCTTTCTAGTATTTCATGCCCGCCTATACTTGGAACCTTACCCTGTCAAGCGGTGAACATATAAGTGGGGGGAGGCTTCCCTATAATTCTGTTTTAGTGGGAAGTCTTAGATGTACTGCTGGAGACCATAAGGAAAAGGGAGACATGATGGAGACCATCAAGTTCCTAAAAGGATTTAACAAAGTGAATGGGCACTGTTTAGGTTGAATACTAGCTCACAAGCACATGGACATGAGTGGAAACTAACAGAGGGAGGTTCAGGAGGGACATGAAGAAGTATTATTTTACAGAAAGAGTAGTGGAGTCATGGAATGGTCTACCAGCCAAAGTGGTAGGTGCAGAAACCATTGGTGGTTTCAAGCATGGTTGGGACAGAATGAAGTGTGTGGTGATTACTGGGGGCAGCAGAAACTGGGAGGTGAATGGGGGGGATGTGGAGGGCTAGGACCCTGGAGGGACAATAAGTCTTAGGGCTAAATAAGGAACTCAGGCAGGCTGTATGGATTGTGTGCCTTTTTCTGCAATCATTGTCTATGTTTTTATAATAATAAATGCATTGTTTGCATATCATTTGTAACTAGATATAGTTCAGGTAGCTGGAAAGGATCCCTAGCAAAAAAAAAAAAGAAAATGTATCGGCAATGTGTTTACACTTTGCTAGCTGCTCTGTATGCATGTCAGTGGAGGTTACACAGGTATGTGGTGTTCCAACATGGTGTAAGCCTCAGGATGCTATTTTCAGCTGTGTTTTATTTGCACAGTTTGTAAGAGTTGTATGCCAGCAGTTTTATGAGTTTACGTATTTATAGGATTTTTTTGGGAAAATATACATGTACAGTGCCTTGAGTTCTGAAGAGGCACTTAAAGCAGCAGTATTTGGTAGTCAGCAAAAAATTCATTATATTTTTATTTTTGGCAAAAATGTATTTCTGACATCCTTAGATTAGTTATAAGTGTACTTTTAATTTGTTCAATGGCTGCCACTCACAATTTTAAAACATCTCTTTCACTGAGGTTACCTGTTAAATACACATACTAGAATCATACTATGGATATATCAGATTATGCTACCACATATTTCTCTTTTCCCTCAAGTATTTCATCCTTCTTGTTGTGGGATAGCTGTTCAGCCCTGTCCATACACAGCCTCAAGATAGTGACTGTCTCCCCAAGACTCACCTGCTCTTAGGTTCCACCGCTTGCAGGGCCAGAAGAGGAAGGGCTGTCCCTACAGTGCAAAGATCCAGAGCAGACCAGGGTCCCAGGCAATGGCACAGACATGGGAACAGGTGGGCAGGGCTTTATGGACCCTTGACACCATTTTTTTCTGCTTTGCTTCCTCGCCTGCCACAGGACATCAATGTGTGTGTGGAGCCACACACATGACACACCCACAACCCCTTCCTTCTTGCTGCCTGATGCTGCACTGCCACCAGGCTCTACCCGGGGGCAACATAAGACCGAGCTGACAACCCTCCCTCCCCGAGAGAGGAGAGAGTCCATCAGATGCTTGATCCTCTCTTGCCTTAGCCAATGCCCCAGTAACCTGAGTCCATTCTGAAATGTGGGTCACCAGTGTGGCAGGAGGTAAGGTGCCCAGCACCTCAGCCCTCCATGCCACTGGGCCGGCTACTACCACATGTTTCTGATGGTGAACAGCACATCATTCAACCAGGATATTAAAGTTTTTCATGGTGGGCATGGCACAGGAGTGGGAATATACAAAAACTTTAAAATCCTGTATTTTTGTTCAGGAATGAAAGAAAACAAAAAGGAAAATTGATATATTGATATGTTTGCCAGAAGAATAAAATTTTGTAAAAAAAAAACTATGTGGTGACTTACACATACTGCTTCTTTAAAGAAGAATTTATCTGTCTGTTAATCTATCTATCTATCTGTCTGTCTATCTTATGAAACTTTATTTTATATATAGCAGTCACACAAGAGGCAAGAGTATCACAACATAGTTGTCAGATGTCGATGTGGAAAGTGCAAAACATAAAATATGGAAGTCACGGTCATTAGCTATAGAGTTAACAGATGTATTTTAATAGGCTAAGGGGAGGAGGTAGGTTTTCAGTTTAGATTTGAAAAGTGGGCAGAAATTACATAAACATTTATGTAGAACGGCTGTTCCAGATAATAGGCAAAGGAAAACAATTCACAGTCAATAGTGGAAAGTGTCAGAGCAGAAACATGAAAGTAAGAAATAACCCATTCAAAGCACCTGTGAAAAAAAAAAAACATGGGGAGGATTTCTTTCCTAACAAGCCATCATACAGTATGTAGAAAGAGGTTAGGAAAAATGACCCACTGAGTGGATAACTTCTCCTCAGCTGTTTCTAGAAACATGAAAGATAAGTGTTAGAGAAGAACACTGATAATAAGTTAGAGAGCATGGATGGCTAAGTTCAGCAAAGTAAACTGATACACTACCATGAAGAATTAAAAAAAATTAGTGCAATTTTAAGTTCATTTGAAAATGGACTGGAAATCAGTGCAGGTCATTGAGACTCAGCCTGATGTGATCAGATTTCTAGTTTGTGTGACTGCAGTATGGAGAAGCTGAAGTTAAGAAAGTTGAGCTTTAGGGAGATCAAAGAAAACTAAATTACAGTAATCGAGGCTAGATGAGATAAAGGCATGAATAAGTGTTACTGTAGAAGGAAGACGTGACAGATTCTGGGGAATGTTCCATATATGATTAAGGATGTTTTGTAAATATTATTTATGAGATGAGAAGGTAAGTTCAGAATCATGAATGATGTCATGATTTTTTTTTTTTATATTTTTCAGTCGGGAAAATATAAACATTATAGCCATGGATCCCCCAGCCACCACATTTCTTGCATTAGTATCACTTCATGCATTAATAAGCCATGATAGTCAGTATCTGCTAAGTTTGTGGAGAGTACCCCCAACATTCCACAAAAGAATATTCAGAATTTCTATCCACTGTTGTATTGGGGAGGGGGGGGGGTGCAAGATCGCAATGTCTTAACCTGTCATTGCAAATGTAAATGCCTATGCAGTGCAGCTAAACAATTATCTCTTATTTCTTAAATAAGAAGCTAAAGGTGCAACACCTTCAGAAGGTGCAGGATTGAGGTGACACTGTCCTGGGTAACAATTCACAAACTTAATTTGCTCTTCCAAATAAAGCAAAGGCATCCATAAGGATCTAACAGTGGACTCTTGTCCAATAATTATGCTGCTAGGTCCCAATATATAACAATTAGACTGAGTTGTGGGGCCAAGCTCAGTGATGGATGAATGTCAGTCCACTTTATACCATCTTGACCCAGATGTATTCCTAATGTTTTATGTTCTAAAACCTATTATCTTCTTTTAGTGGTTCACAGAAATTAATTATACAGGACCTACCTCCCTTAAGGGGACACAAAAGGAATTAATTTCCCACATACTGTATTATTCATATGTGTGTGTGTGTATGTGTGTATGTATATATATATATATATATATATATATATATATATATATATATATATATACGAACATACAAACATACGAATGTGCCAGCAGAAACAGACCACCTGGTCTATCTAAGTCTACTCGAGTGTGCAGCCAACATCCCTAGTTTGCAGCTGCCCCAATTCCCCTCCCTTTTGTCATCCCACTGCCACCCCCCACCCTCACTCTCTCCTGTTTCCTGTCCCATGCCCTTCTGAAGCTGTTCACAGATTTACATGATACCATCCATTCTGGTAGGACGTTCCATTTTGCTACCACCTTCTCTGTGAAATAGTGTTTCCTCATTTCCTTCCTAAATCCTCCCCCCTCCATTCTTAGCCCATGCCCCCGGTGACCCTCCCCTCCTTAACTTAAAGACCCCATCTGCCCCATCCTTAATGCTTCCCCTCAGATACTTGAAAGTCTCTATCAGGTCCCCCCATCCCTTCTATCCTCCAGGGTGTACATATTGAGGTCTCCCAGCCTGCTGTCATAGTATCTCCCCTCCATTCCACATATCATCTTTGTTGCCCTCCTCTGTATCCCCTCCAGCAGCCTGATATCACACTTTAGGTATGGCCTCCAAAACTGCACACAATACTCTAAGTGCGGCCTTACCAGCGATCTGTAGAGGGCAAGATCACCTCAATTCGCCTCAATGAAAACCCTAGCTATGCATCCCAGCATTTTGTTCACTTTTGCAGCCGCTGTCCTGCACTGAGCAGTGTCATTCATGGTTCCCGTTGTCATTACCCCAAGGTCCTTCTCCTCCTCCTCCTCTCTAATCCCCCAGCTTAACACCCCCCAGCCAGTATTCTCTCCTTGGGTTCTTCACCCCAAACTGTATAACCTTACACTTCTTTCCATTGAACCCCAGCTGCCACCTCTCTGACCACTCCTCTAGCTTGCTTGGGTCCCCCTGCAGCTGCTTCCACCCCTCCTCTCCAACCACCACTGCTCCGATTTTGGTATCATCAGCAAACAGATTTACCTTGCTCACCACCCCATGTCCAATGTCTGATTTGAAGAGCCCAAACAATACTGGCCCCAACACAGAGCCCTGTGGCACCCCACTTGTCACCGGCCTTGGAGTTGAGAGCTCCCCTCTCACCATCACCCGTTGCAACCTCCCACTCAGCCAGTTTGTAATCCAGTTTATAATTTCTGCCCCTACTCCTACACCAGTTAGCTTCCCCCCAAGCCACCCATGAGGCACCAAATCGAAGGCCTGGCTGAAGTCCAAGTAAAGAATATCCACCGCATCACCCTTATCCAGTTCACCTGTCACCCAGTCATAATATTGTATCAGGTTGGTTTGACAAGACTTCCCTGAAACAAACCCATGCTGTCTCACATCCTGGAGGCCACTGTCCTCCAGATATGACACCACTCTTTCATTTAGTATAATTTCCATGAGTTTGCACACTATGGATGTGGGACTTACTGGACGATAATTAGCTGGTTCATCCCTTGTGTAATGGCACTACATGTGCCATCCTCCAGTCCAGTGGCAAACATCCTGACTCCAGGGAGGTGCTGTCCAGATCTGCCAGTGGCTCCGCCAACACCTCTGCCATCACCCCAGCACCCTGGGTGGATACCATCCAGCCCTGGTGCCTTGTCTACCTTCAGTGCCCTCAGTCCCTCTAGGACTCTACTTGCCTCAATTCTTCCATCTGTCACTTCCACTCCTCCTGTCCCCACCCTCCCAGCCCATGCTGATAGCGGTCCCCTTTTCTTCCGTGAACACGAACAAAGTATTCAGTCAGTGCCTTTGCCTGCTCCTCCCCTTTTCCGTCCAATCCTCACCCCCTTTTATCCTCACTATTGTCTCCTTGCACTTTCTTTTCTCCCCTGATGTATCTGAAGAAGTCTTTCCACCCCCCATTAATTCCATGTGCTCATCTTAGCTCCCTCTGGGCCTTGGCTTCTCACTTTTCTGGTCACCTCCCTGGACCATCTTGCATATTCCTCCCTGTCCACTTCCTTCCCTGTCCTCCTAAACCTCTGGTGAGCCACCCGTTTTGCCCTCACCACCTCCACAACTTCACTGTTCAACCGGCATGGTTTTCTTGCTCTGCTCCTCTTACTCTGTGCCTTGGTGCAGGCTTCTGTTGCCTCTGTAACCCCCATTTAATAATATTCCATTTCAGCTCCACATCCATCCCATGCCTTATGCCCTCCAATTTCCCTTTCAGTACTTCCTGCATCTTCCCAGAGTCCATCCCCCTGAAGTTTACCACCCGAGTAACCGATTTCTCTGGCTCCCCACACATCGTGATATTAAACCACACCATTTGGTGATCGCTCTTGGATAGTGGGTCCTCTACCTTTATTTTCCTCACTGCCTCCCCATTAGACCAGATTACCAGATCTAAAATGTTCTTTAGCCTAGTAGGTACAGTAACCAACTGTGTCAGGACACCCTCCTGGATCGCATCCAGAAGCACTTGCTTCAAAGCACTGGAGGTGACCGGAATGCTCCAGTCCACCCCGGCAAGTTGAAATCCCCCACTATGACCACCTTTCCTTTTCTACATACTGTACCTTTTTGATTTGTCCCGCTAGCTCCCTGTCAAGTTCCTCAGACTGGGATGGTGGCCTGTATACCACCCCAAACCTTAGTTTCCTACCCCTTGAGTCTAGGAGCTACAGCCAGATTGCCTCTGTTCTCCTTTCTTCTCCCTCATCCCTTGTGCATTTGATCCTGTCCCACATAGAATGCCACCCCACCCCCTCCCTTCTTATGGTCCTTTGTATAATTTGTATCCTGGGATTGCCAGATCCCAGTCCTGGTGCTCAGTTACCCATGTTTCTGTGACAGCTGCAATATCCACCCTCCACACTGCTAAGAGTGCCTGTAGCACAGAGGATTTGTTTCCTAGACTTCTTGCATTCAATGAGACCACCCTCCATAATGCCCCCTTCCCTTAACTAGCCTCCATCTTGTCCCTTCTACTCCCTCCTTTTTTGGCCTCCCTGAGTCCTTCCCTGCTAGCCTGGGGGGTAGGCTATGACGCTACTCTATTGGATCCCTGCCTACCTGCTGTCCATTTGCCACCCCCCTTATCTAGTTTAAATCCACCCTTGTCGCAATATACCTCTTCAGTCTTTGCTTTAATACCTCCTTCCCCTCCCTACTCAAGTGCAGCCTATTCCTTGCAAACAGATTGTTATTATCCCAGGTGCTACCCCAGCTGCCCACAACCCCATTCCCCTTAGTTTGACACCATTCTACCAACCATGTGTTTAACTCTCTAATCCTCTCTTTTCTCACTGTGCTTGCACAGGGTACTGGGAGCACTTCGGAGAAGGTCACAGACTCCCCAGTCTCCTCACACAACCTTCCCACTTCCTCAATCCTATTCCTTGTTACCTCCACCATTTCCCCCACTGGGTCATTTGTCCCCACATGTACCACAATGTGTGGTTTCCTTCTACCCCTCTTTACACACCTTAGGATCGCCTGTCCTGCCATGTCTGCTTTAATCCTGGTATGGACTCCACCCATATCCGACTGTGCCTCTCCCTGCCACCTCATCTGATCCCCTTGAGTATGGAGTCCCCCAACACCAGTACACCTCTCTTCCTTGTGCCCATCGCCCCCAGGTTTTCATTTTGAGCCACTCAAGACTGTGTTTTCACCATGTGCCCCAGTGTCTTCTTCCATCCCTCTCAATTAAGACCCTCCTCTCCACCTGTTTGACTGCCAACCTCACTCTCCCTTCTCACCTCTCTGAGTATTATCCTCCCCCTGTCACACCATGCTCAATCTCTCCACTAGTAATGCCCTCACACCTCTTCTTTGTGAGTGCTATCCTTGTGCAATCACCTCCTGCATCCTCTTTCCATGTGTTTCTAGCAAAGTAAAATGTTCTCATCCCTTTGCCTTACTATGTGCTTTCTCCTACCGCCTGCCACTGCTGCTCCTCTTTTCTAGGTTCTACTAGAGTCCACCTTTCATCAGCTGGCTTCCTATAGTTTGCCCTTCCTCCTCCCTTGACCCACTGTTCCTCTCTGTGGTGCCCCCACAACACTCTCAGACATCAGCCCTCCTACCGATGAAATCTTCCTCTCATCTCTCAACCTCCCCAGCTCCCTGCCTAGCCACTGAACCTCTTCTTCAAGCCTCCATAGCCTGTAGCATATTGGGCACCCTCCCAGCCTCCACAATATATTCATCTGCATTGCTGCCCCATAACCATTGCACCCAACAATCCTATCCATGGTCCACACTACCTATACAGCCTCTGCACACTAACTATCCCTATAGCAAGTAGAATTTAGTAATCCTAGCATAGCCTCTAACAGAAATACCTGATATTTTCCAGTGGAAGGCCCCCCACAATATCCACCTATCACACTATCAGCAACTCACTGTGGATGCTGTACTCCTTCTTTTCCCTGCCCTGTGGCTGCATTTTTGGATAGATGTAAATGAGCTGCATCTGAAGCCCCTTCCTCTAATTACAGGGCAGGTGTTCCCCTATAAATGAGTTGTGATCTGGGGAGGGAAGGGTGGGATTAGGGCCCACATCTCACTCTCACGAGACTGTATCAGCCCTGTGTCTGCCCCTCACTGCACCTACAAGCACTGCAACCTCCTCTGGAGGAAGGTCCCACACAAACACTGTATTAAACAAGTCGCACTACTGAGCTAAAGTTCACAGACTGAAAGAGAATGTAATGCTTATCCAGCAACTAAATCCTTTCCCCAACTGCTCAGCGAAAGAAGGTTCAGACAACCTCTGCCAGACCCCAACTGCTTCTGCAGTTAACAGACCTCAAATACAATGTCCAACACACAGAAATGGCAGCTAAAAAAACTACTTTAAATCAACTTACAAACACACTCAGCAGCTAAAGGCCCTTTTTCTCTATCCTCTAGCTATTCTTGCAAAAAACTTTGTTAATGAATCAGGGTGAATACCACAGTGACAAAAGCAGTAAAATGAGGTATTAGGGTTTTCAACCCTAACGCCCCACACCCTGGGTTCCCACCCTACCACACCCACCCCATCCCCCACCCTCACACACTTACAGGCATCAGATGTGTTCCCAGTCCATGGAAAATCACCGATCCTGGTGTCGGACAGTTATAAATTAAACATATATTGGCACACTGGGGTGATCTTCTAATGTGTCACAATAATTGAGGGGAGATACACACTGAAACGGGGATTGGGCACCACGATGTCAATGAAGGTGCTACTATTTCGATGCAGGATCTTGCAGTGATCGCACATTTAAGTGCAGGATTCTGCATCAAAGAAAAAATATCAGGGGACAATTTTCTTTTTTTCACAGGATTTTAAATAATGTAGGCACACGGGGGTGGCCTTCCAGTGTGACAAATATGTGTGTGTGTGTGCAGGGGATACATCCAGACACAGGAATTGGGCACCCCGTGTCGGCGAAGGAGGCAGGGTAGTGTGATGCAGGATCCTGCATCAAAATGATCACCCATTTTGATGTAAGATTCTGCATCAAAGAAAATATATTGGGGGACAGTTTTCCTTTCCTTCAGGCTTTTAAATGATGTTGGGCACACTGGGGTGAGCTCTCAGTGTACCAAATATGTGTCCGTATGTATGCGGGGGATAAATCCTGACATAGGGATTGGTCACCCCATGTCGGCGGGTCTTCCTTGACTCTGCAGCTGGCAGCACAATTTCCAGCAGCGGCTATAGAAGTCAAGAAAATACTGCTCTTCTCATACAGAGAACGACTTACAGTCAGTTCTCTGTATAAGCTGGACCCTGAAAAACAAGTTGTTGGGGTCCAGTTTAAAACACAGAAAAACATCAGAATACACCTAAAGGGGTTCTCTTTAGCTATTTTCTGATGTTTATTTGCGTATAAAAGGTTCAGGACTTCAACCTTCTCGCTAAGCAGGGACACAAGATGGCAGACGCAACACAGTGAACTGTCTGAAAAATACCAGCATTCTTTGTGAAAAGAAGCTGGTATTTTTCACACAGTGGTCTTATCGTGTGCACAATACCAGTCTTTTTCTTGAAAAGAAGCTGGTATTGTAAGCACAATACAGTATTGTTCGAATAATAGTATTTTTTGTGCCTGGCATATATGTTTTCCCATAGGAAATAATGAGAACATTTAAAATGTCATAACTTTTGAACAGATCTATATTTTTTACCGAACCTTCAAAGGGCACATCTGTGACCCAAAGGCTTTCTACCCACAACATTAAGTGTTTTTTGAGATCCAGTTGTAGAAAGAAATGTCAAAAAATCCTGATTTTTTTTCCCTGTTTTTTAAACACTTTATATCTCAGAATCCTCTTTAGGGATTCCTACCAAGTTAGGCAGGTAAAGAGACGTACCCCTAGAGATAAGGCATGCTATCTTTCATGCAAATCCATTGAATGGCTCCAAAGTTATTAAGGCTCAAAGTTTGGACTTTATTTAAAGTTTGATGACCGGGTAGGCCCACTGAGACACACAAGTCCCTTTTCAGGGGTGAACCAGTGAATAAACACATTCCATATATGGTAAGCAAATACAATATTGTACAGAGACATATATACAGGATATCAAGAGCAGACCATAGTTACAAATAATATCTAGAACAGTCAATAAGTACATATATAAGATAACCATGATCAGGCAGTAAGTACAAAAATGTGTTCAATTCACGTTGAAACTATCTTATAGTACAATATAAGGTGCATGCACAATGCAGGTTACAGACCAATTATATTTACAGAGAATACCATATAATACAAAAGGAACAGCCAAGGATGATAGGATAGGTGGAGGAAGGGGGTGGGAATGAGAATGTGCAAAGGAGAGCAGATATTCAGCACAGAGTTAGTCGCAGATACCATCGCATACAGAAGGTGGGAAGAAGATCTCCTTAAAGTCTTTTTTGAAGATGGGAAGAGTCTTACAAGAAAATAAGGTGTGAGGGAGGTTATTCCACTTTTGGGATGCGGTGAACGAGAAGGATCTCCATCCTATTGTTAAGCAAGGCCTAGGTAGATTTAGGAGTGGGAGGTAAGAGGATCTAATGCTCCTAGAGAAGGGTTTGATAATGAGCAGATTCAACAGGGTAGGTGGTGAAGGAAGAGGGACAAGTTTGAAAGTGGTACAAAGCACAGGGTAGTCCTGCTTGGCCTCAAAAGATAGCCATCCAAGGGTGTTAAGCACACCACAATGGCGGGCACGAGCTGGGGCCTTGGCAGCAAAGTGAGCAGTTCTATGATAGACTACCTTAAGTTTTGCCAATAATGATTTCTTGGTAGAGTGGAGTATTGGGGCACAGTAGAACAGGCCAGGGAGAAGGGCAGCTGAGGCAATAGTCCTCTGAGTTTGATGCATTAGGTAAGAAGCAGTTCAATATAGGAGGACAAGCTTTTGGTTGGTTACCTTAATCACATTAGTCATGTGAGTATAAAAGGACAAGTGCTCATCAAGTGTCAGACACAGATATTTAAAGGAATTGACCCCTTCAAGCTTTACAACGGAGGAGAACAAGATCACTAGTGGAAATTGGGAGTCCATGTTGAAGGAAGTGTGCTGGAATAAAAATAACTTAGTTTTCTTGGTGTTCAGCACCAACAGGTTCTCTCAGAACCAGATTTCTAGGATCTGGAAGTCTTTTTAGAGTTCAGAGCTGATGCAGGAGACATCACTGGAGGATCTGTATAGAATGGCATCGTCAGTGTAGAGCTGCATTGATGCCTCCCCGCCGCAGTTCAATGGCAAGTCATTTATAAAAACTGAGAATAATAGAGGCCTCAGAACTGAACCCTGGGGGACCCCATCAGTGATAGGAGACAGGAATGATATGGTTCCAGACCACTTGATGCATTGAAACCTATTGGATAAGTTGTCTGAGATCCAGAATACAAAGTTGTCATCAAGGCCAAGGGAATGGAGTTTAGTGATTAGAAGGTGGTGACTAACAAGATCAAAGGCCTTCGTGAGATCAACGAAGACAGCCACGGTGGCTTTACCCTGATCCATAACCTAGAATATATCTGCTGTGACTCGTAGGAGAGCAGATTCCATCCCTTGCAATTTCTGAAAACCATGTTGATAGATTGTGAGGACATTGGTTCGTTCAAGATAAGAGTATAACTGGTTATACAAAATTCTTTCTTGAATTTTGCAATAGGGCATAACATAGAAATTGGTCTGTAAATTTCTGCTAGGTTAGTAGGGCCTCTTTTGTGAGCTGGGACAACTGCAGTTTTCCACTTGTCTGGGATGGTCTGAGTGAAGAAGTATCTGTTTATAAGCATGGTGAGTGGGTAGAAAAATGCAGGTGCCCCTAATTTAAGAAATTTGGGAGGGAGGGAGTTGAATCCAGATGAACTGTCAGGGTTAAGAGACATTAGAAGTTTAAGGATCTCTTTAAGGATCTCTTTACGTGAGGTGAGTTTAATATGGAATTGTGGGTGGAGGGCATTAAGGTGAGGCTTGTGCATCTCTGGGAACAAAGCAGGAAGGTTGGCCTTGTGGGGTCGAGGTCAGTGAACAACAGATTCATTCCAGTGGCTATCTCCAAGGGTGTGTTTAGTGTAGAACCTTCTACAGTCATACAATGGTGGACAACCCATATGTTTCCCTTAAGGAGGGCATTAATTTGCTTCCAGAAGCATTTGGGGTTGGTGAGCTGCGTTACCTGCAGGGACTGAAGATGCTTCCTTTTGGACTTGGAGATTTTAGACTTACATGTATTGCATAGCTGTTGGTAGTACTGCCAATCCGAAATGGAGTCCAGAGTTTTTATAGGCTTTCCCTGCTTTGTCCTGGGGGCACATGAGGTGTCTCAGCTCCTGGGTGAGCCAAGCGGAGTGAGCATCTTTGGCTCTTTTTGTTCAGAATGGGGCATGCAAGTCAAGAATAGAGGTAAGAGTACTGATGAGATAGTCTAATGCCTGGTTTATGTCAGGGAGGGAGGTTATTGGGGTCCAGTCAGCTGAGGCAGTACTTTGCCAAAATGCTACTACATCAAAGTTAGTTAGGTCCCTAGCTTTATGGGTTTTTGGAGGAGGGTGCAGAGAATTATTCTTCCAAATGTGGACAATCAGGAATGGTCACTTAGGACACTGAGGAGGGCTCCCACGGCCTTAATAAAGGATGTGTTGTTGGCAAGTATCCAGTCTAATAGACTGTGCCTACCTGACTTCATATTTAGCCTAGCAGGTTTGTCCAGGAGTTGCTCTAGCTTTATGACCAGTAGGACAGCTTGATACTGCATTCTATTGGGTCCTAACCAGTCAAGGTTAAGTTGCCACAGAGTATAGTGTTACTGTGAGGGAGGGTATCCAGGCTTTTGAAGGATTCAACATAGGAGGGGGAGTTGGCCAAGGATGAACATGATAAGTATATGCTCAACTTCTGGGTTGATATTTAATCCTAATAACTCATTGACAACCAACCCAGCCCTAGTGTATATCAGGATGCCCCCCCCCCCGAGGGCCAATCATGGCGGAATGAGGAGAAGCCAGGGAGGACGATCTCATGATCCTGGATGGAGGGTATTAACCAGGATTCAGTTACTCATAGAATATCAAGCTTGCAATGCTGGGCCCAGATTTCCAGCTCTGCCATTTTTCCCGTGATGCTTTTTATGTTTAAATGGGCTATTTTGAGCCCTTTTGCATCAGACCAGGTAGGGCATAATGTTAGGATGGCACATTTAGACCTAGTACTGGGTCCTAACTTGGGTCTAAGACTAGGACTGGGGTTTAATTCAATGTCACCAGGTAATAGTAAAAGACACATACAGGATTGAAGAAAATGAGGGCAGTGGAAAGGTGACTTATGTATATTTTTGGGTGGATGAGCAAGAAGAAGGGTTTTATTACATTGGGCTTGGGCCAGAAGTGCCTGGTGTGGTAAGGGCTCGTATGGAAAATGGAGTGTAAAATTATTGTGGTGGAGTAACAAAAGGTCACTAGTAATGTGAATTTAGTTACTGCGTACTCTGCAGTCAACTGCAGATGGGCCAGGACGGACCAGCAGATGAGTAGCCCATTGGTGTGGTAGAGGAATAGCACTTTTGAGTTACTATGTACCCTGTAAACAGGGTGGAAATATGTGAGTGGTGGGTGGTATTAATTAAAATTATTCAACAAGAGTACTAGGGCATAGGTACATTGTGCAAGGGTCTTTCCCTTTTCAGGAGAAAATTATGGAACCAGGGGTGAAGACCCCTAAATTATGATGAGACTAACCAGTGGAAAAATTGCACTTTAACTGACTAACCTTACTATATCGCAGGGTTAGTTCCCCTTTAAAAGGGAGTGGACTGTTGCCTAGATGGAGAGGGGGTGGGTCAAGGAAGAGGATTTAATAAAGGATGGGGAGGTGGAAAGGTGGGCTAAAATCAATTCCCAAACAAGCATGCAGCTGAAGCAGCTTGCAGCAAAACCAATTAATTGCAGGCAGCTGCGCTTGCCTCAGGAATTCTTTTGGGTGCCAAATTCAATAGTCTGCCATATCTTCTTAGTTCCTCAGACTCACAGCCACGGTTCAATGAAGGGAGTCACCCTGTCAGGGGCAGGATGTCCCTAAAGAAATGGAGACAGACAGGTAAGGATTAAATTTGAAACCCAGGCGGAGGGAAAAAGATCATCGGGCAGAACAAAGGGGACAGGGGAGGGTCAGCGCTAAAAACTGGGGGGTTACACAATGGAGTCCCTGCTGACAAACTATGGGATTGGCTAGGCAGACCCTGAGGCAGCACGGGGCAGGGGCAGGAAACCAGCTAAAATTAAACTTGAACTGGACAGAGAGAGCTTTCAACAGAGTAAACAAGGAAAATACTCAGTTTCTACCCAGCCCATTAAATTTAGTCAGCCAGTAGAGCTCCGAGATACACAGAAAACAAAAAATACACAGTTTCAACAAGTTCCAGTAATTTCAGCATTAACCAGGGAGAGCTTTAAAATTAGATACAAAGTTAAAATCAAGCACCAAACAAGCAGCTGGAGCAACTCACAGCAAAATCAATTCATTTCAGGCAGCTGCACTTGGCTCAGGAATTCTTTTGGGCACCAAATTCAAAATTCTGCCATACCTTCTAAGTTCCTCAGACTGCAGCTGCGGTTCAATGAAGTGGGGTCGCCTGGTCCAGGCAGGATATCCCTTCATAGTTCTTAGCATATATATATATATATATATATATATATATACACATATATATATATATATTATACTGGTGACTGCGCTAGTATAATATATATATATATATATATATATATATATACACACACACAAAGAACCACAGTGCGTAAGCACTAAGGCAATGGTTACCGGAAAGGGCATTGGCCGGGAAGCCAAGTTTCAAAGAAATACAAAATCACACATGCCTCCATAATGCAAAGCATCATGGACTGCATATGCAAATCACCACAGAATATTATGCTGGTTCAACTTTAAGCAGAAATTCATGTTGCCGAAAGGCCTCTGACACAGTTTGCAAAGAGTGCCAACAGAAGACACAGACACGTGTTTCATCCTACCAGGATTCTTCAGTGTGCCTCATCTGTTTGACACCCCAGTAGAATGAACCAGCTACTCTAAGATGGTCTGTCTGGGTTATGTTGTGGTGAACCCAATTAAAACAAAAAACAATTAAAAAGGAAAAGATCCTCAGTGCACAAGCACTAAGGCAATGGTTACCACAAAGGACATGGGCCAGGAAGCCAAGTTTCAATGAAATACAAAATCACACATGCCTCCATAACGAAAAGCATCATGGATTGCATATGCAAATCACCACAGAATATTATGCTGGCTTAACTTTAAGCAGAAATGCATGGTGCTGAAAGGCCTCTCACAGTTTGCAAAGAGTGCCAACAGAATATATAGTGTGTGTGTGTGTGTGTGTGTGTGTGTGTGTGTATATATATATATATATATATATATATATATAGATAGATTCAAGCATGTCAATATTATTCCTTTTTATATCAATTTGGCATTTCCAGTTGATGGCAGTTCAATATAAATGGTTAGCCAAAATACTATTAAATGACACTGGGTATAAATATGTATATCTGCATCTGCATCTCTTAGTCTATATTTTTATGGGTATTTAAATATTATGATACAAGACTGTCATCATATTTACATTTTCTCTGCTGTATCTGAGTATTATAAAAGCTTCAGTTTTTGTCTTATTTGAAATTCTGGCTCATTTTGTTTGAATATAAAACCATAAAGTGTTAAAAATGCTCCATGAGGTAACAGCGAGATAGTCAGTTATTTGTTCATGATGAAGTACCAATTCTGGTGGATGGGCATTTAGCAAACTTATTCCATGTGTATTATTATTACTCTCAACAGCTTGATTATGCCTCTTTGTTTCATTATTATTTCGCTGACTTTGATGAACTTCTATACTAGCATTATTTCCTTGAGCAATCCCATCCTGTTTAGTGGATGGAATAAAAATAACTTATAAACTACTAGAAACATCCTGAGTGGGGTGAATCTGCATCTTAGCCTTCTTTTTAAATTTTTAGTTAGTCTCTGCTTTGCCTAGTTAGTTAGTTAGTTATTTTTGAGGTAATGTCCATTGGGCCTAACTGCTTTTCATTTTCAGTTATTAGAGGATTTAATTTCGATGGATAGGGAAAGGGTTCAGGTAATGCCACCTGACTATCCCTGTTGAAAAATTCATGTACATCCAATTGGTCTTTCTGTCTAAATGTTACTGGATTCTGACTTCTCCCATGATCACTATCATGAGTAAATGTCTGAATTTGAACCACTAGTTAGTATTTCGTACTTATTTATGTAAAACCATTTGTTTCAAGTCATTCAAACCATCTATCAATGCCCACGTATTTTCTAACAACATAAGATGGGCATTGTGAGGGTCTTTAATGAATTGCAATTCATTCTGTGTTAGCCCTGTTAACAGCTGATTACTCATCTCAGTATACCAAGATTAAAATTATCCCTAGGTTCTTGATTACATTCCTCCCTATGTACCTACAAGGTGACCTAGTAAGGGAATTGAACTCCATTTCCTGAATCCCTCCAATTGTGGATTTTGGATTTGTTAAGTTCCAAGATCTGCAGGGATAGTAGTAATAAGGGATTTCATATCTATTATAGTGTTCTCTAATTCATTTACCACTGTTGACACATCTTTATTTTTTGAGGTTAATTTGCGTAGGGGACCATTAGTTACTCTCCTCACATCTACAGGTTGCCCTTCAGGACATAAAATTCCCAAATAAATTGGGATGAGCCTCACACTTGGGTGTGGGGCTCTTACTGCTAACTGTTCCACTTTAATGTTTATGTTGATGATTCTCTTGATGGTTTGCAACTAACTTCATAGCTATTATTAATACATTTGGTCTTTCATTAGTAAATTCACTACACATGCCCATGCTCATACACTGAAACATAGAAACATAGAATCTGTCAGCATAGAAACATAGACTTTGATGGCAGATAAGGACCGCTTGGCCCACCTAGTTTGCCCATTTCCATACCTACAGGATAAGCTGCAGATCCTAGTTAACCAACAGCCTATTTCTTCTTACCCCCCCCCCCACAAGAATTGCCTTATGTCTGTCCCATGTATTCTTGAATCCTCCCACAGTTTTAGACCCCACGACCTCCTCAGGAAGGGTGTTCCATGTGTCCACCACCCTCTCTGTGAAAAAATACTTCCTTACATTGCCCCTGAACCACCCCCCCATCTTAAAATTGTGTCCCCTTGTTCTTGCACATCTGTTTTTCTGAAAGATGCTACCCTCTTGGACTTTGTTGATTCCACTGAGGTACTTAAAAGTTTCTTATCATGTCCCCCCTCTCACTCCTTTCCTCAAGGGTATACATATTAAGCTCCTTTAGTCTCTTCTCGTATGGCTTCTCTTGCAGACCCTGCACCATTTTAGTTGCCCTCCTCTGGACTGCCTCTATTCTGTCTATGTCCTTGCAGAGATGGGGTCTTCAGAACTAGATGCAGTTACTCCAGATGGGGTCTCACCAACTGTATGTACAGAGGGATAACAACTTCCTGTTTTCTTCTGGTGATGCCTCTCCCTATATATCCCAGTATACCTCCAACCCTCCCTACTGCCTTCTCACATTGCTTGCTAACCTTAAGGTCATCTGATATGATTACTCACAGGCCCCTTTCCATTTTTGTTGTTGTTACTACATCCCCCATTGTGTAATCTTCCCCTGAGTTTTTGTTTCCCAGGTGCATTATTTTGCACTTCTTTGCATCGAATCCAAGCTGCCATACTTCTGACCATTCTCCAACCTTGCCAAGTTCCATCTCATCCTTTCCACGCCTCCTTGTGTATCAACCCTGTTGCAGATCTTTGTGTCATCCGTAAAGAGGCATACTTTTTCTTTCAGTCCCTCTGCAATATCACTTATAAAGACATTAAAAAGGACTGGACCCAGTACTGAACCCTGCGATACCCCACTAGTAACCCCTCTTTCTTCAGAGAGGACTCCATTTAAATTACCTTCTGTGTCCTGTTGTCTAGCCAATGTTTTACCAGGCTACCACCCTGGGACCCACTCCCAGGCTGGTTAATTTGACAATTAATCTTTTGTGTGGGACTGTGTCAAATGCCTTGCTAATGTCTAGGTAGGCCATGTCCACAGCCCCTCCCTGGTCTACTATTTTGGTCACCCAGTCAAAGAAATCAATTAGATTCGTCTGACAAGACCTTCCTGCTGTAAACCCATGCTGCCTTGGGTCCTGTGCCCCACTGACCTCTAGGTACTCAACAATTCTTTCCTTCAGAATTGATTCCATCACTTTCCCTACCACAGAGGTCAAACTGACAGGTCTGTAATTTCCTGCCTCTTTCTTGGTCCCACTTTTGTGAAGGGGAATGACATCCACCTTCCTCCAGTCTTCAGGTACCACACCATCCTCCCATGATTTGTTAAAAAGAGTAGTCAGTGGTTTCACTAGTTCTCCCCTTAATTCTTTTAGAATTCTGGGGTGAATTCCATCTTGCCCCATTGCTTTGTCTACCTTCAGTTTTAGGACCCTTTCTTCTGTGAAAGGACTGGGATCGACCCCCTATCAAGAGTGCTTCTGTTAATCAGATTAGGCACCTCCCCCTCCTCCTCTTTTGTGAATACTGAGCAGAAATATCCGTTCAGTATCCCTGCTTCTTCACAGTCCCTCTCTGCCCACCCACTGTCCATTCTATTCAGCCTCACTATCCCTTCCTTTGTCTTTCTACGCTCCCTGATGTACCTATAAAAGGTTTTATCCCCCTTCTTAGCCAAGTTGGCTATCTTTTCCTCAGTTTGGGCCTTTGCTATTCTGACTTCCTTCCCTGCTTCCTTCTGCCTTAACTGGTACAGCTCTCTGTCCTGCTCCTTCTGTGTTTCCTTATACACAGATATGCAGATAAGGATTGTTTGGTCCACCCAGTCTGCCCCTTTTTTCCCTACCTATACTTTCACTGAAGACTCTACCTGATCTATGGCTACCTACACCCCCCCCCACTTGTGATTCCCAACTAAGATTCCCTTGTGTCTATCCCAAGCATGCTTGAAGCCCCCCACTGTGTTCATCCCCACTATCTCTTCTGGAAGACCATTCCATTCATTCACCACTTTTTCAGTGATGATGTGCTTTCTCAAATCCCTCCTAAATGTTACCCCTTCCAGCCTCATTGCATAGCCCCTTGTGTTTATGTACCCTCTCATCGTAAAAATACTCCCCTCTTGTACCTTGTTCAACCCAGTGAAGTATTCACAGGTCTCTATCATATCCCCCTTCTCCCTCCTCTCTTCCACAGTGTACATATTGAGATCCCTTAGTCTCTCCTCATAGGATTTCTGATGGAGCCCCTCCACCATTTTAGTTGCCCTACTCTGGACAGCCTTCACCCTGTCTATATCCTTCTTGAGAGGTGGTCTCCAGAACTGGACACAGTACTCTAGGTGAGATCTCACAAATGATCTATATGGTGGCAACAACACCAACCTCCTTCTGCTGGTGATACCACTCTGTATGCAATCCAGCAACCCACTGACCCTACCAACTGCCTCTTTGCATTGCCTTGCCACCTTGAGGTCATCAGATATGATTACCCCCTGGACTTGTTCCTGTTTGGTGATCATCAATAGTTCTTCCCCAATATTATACTATGCCTCTAGGTTTCAGTAGCAGAGGTACATGATTTTGCATCTTTTTACTACTGTTGACCATTCCTGAAGTTTTCTTAGGTCTCTGCACATTCTTTTTGCACTCTTTGTCATGTCCACTCTCTTGCAGATTTGGTGTCTTCTGCAAATAGGCATACCTTTCCTTCCAGCTCTTCTGCATGCCACTTATAGACATTAAAGGGGATGGGACACAGTACTGAGTCCTGAGGTACCCTGCTCATCACGCTCCCTTCCCCCATAGATGCCTCCTGAACAGATATTTCTGTTGAATCCTCACAGTGGAAGGGGAAGGGGATGGATCATATAAAGGCAGCAGGAACACTGTGGGGGTGGAGGTAGAAACAATCCATTTACAGAGGAGAGAGTACTCAGAGGACTCATAAATCTGAAAGTAGACAAAACTATGGGGCCAGACAGGGTATACCCAAGGATGTTGAGGGAACTCAGGGAGGTACTGAACACATCTCTGACAGTCCTATTCAACAACTCACTGGAAAAAGGAGTGTTTCCAGAGGACTTGAGGAAGGTAGATGTAATACCACTTTATAAACGAGGTAGCAGAGAAAGGTTGACAACTATAGGCCGTTTAGTCTGACGTCAGTGGTGGGGAAGTTGATGGAGTCATTTGGAAGGAAAAGATTATGGAGTATCTTGAACTGAGTAGGTTACAAGACCTGAGGCAGTATGAATTCACTAGGGGTGGTCATATTACTGTATGTGAACCCAATAGATGTCTATGACTGGGTGGCTAGGAAAATAGATCAGGGTGGAGTGGTGGATGTGTCCTACTTAGCCTTCAGCAAGGCCTTCAACACTGTACCACATACAAGGCTCATTAGAAAACTGTGCAGTTTGGGGGTAGGTCCTAAGGTGGCAAACTGGGTAAAAAAATTAGTTAACAGATAGGCAAAAGGAGGTGGTAGCAAATGGATTCCATTCAGGGGATATTGGCTTTTTTCTGATCTTCTTCTTCTGCACTGTCCCCCTGCCTTTTCAACCTTACAATCCCTCATCTTGTCTTCCTCTTCTTACATATGTGCCTACTGTAAAAATTAACTTGTCCCCTTTAGTTACCCCTTTGGGTATCCTTTCTGCAGTTTGCACCTTTGTGCTCCTCGATGCTTTCCCTGCTTCTCTCTGCCTTTTGTGGTAGAGTACCCTACCCTCTTCCCTTTACATCTCTCTGCACTTTGTAAGTGCAACCCTTTTAGTCTTAACCTTTCCAGCAACTTCCCTTTGGACCATAGAGGTCTCTTTTTTCCTTTGGTTTTACTCACTTCTTTTGTGCAGAGGTTTGTTGCCTTCACTATGCCATCCCATAATTTGGACCACTGTTCCTCCACCCCACCCTGACTGTCCCCCATCTGCTAGGTTGCTTCTGATGCATTCATCAATTTTTTTTAAATATGCTCTCCTAAAGTCCAGGATCCTCATCCTTGTGTGTTTGTTTCCATTGCCAACCTTATGCTGGACCACACTGTATGGTGATCACTGGGTGGCCTCCCATCTTGACATCTTCAATGCTGTTCCTGTTAGTGAGCACCAGGTCCAGTATTGCCCCATCATGAGTGGGCTCCCTGACTAGTTGCCTGAGAAATACCCAATGCAGGTAGTCTAGGATGTCCCTGCTTCTAGCTGAGGCTGCGGCTCAGAGGCTCCAATCTACATCCTGCAGATTGAAGTCTCCCATAAGCAGCACTTCCCATTGTACTGGCATTGTGCTAATGGCTTCCTTAGTGCCTTATACAGGTCCTTCCACTGTGTTGGAGGTCTGTAGATCACCCCAGTGAAAATAGTAGCTCCTGCACCTGTTTCCATGGTGATCCACATTACCGTCAACCTCTCCTCCCCAACTTCTCTGCATTTCTGTTGCTTTGATGCCCTCCCTTACATACAACACCCCCTCCATTTCTCACCACCTTATCCATCCTGAACTGAGTACAGCCTGGTGTGGCCATATCCTGGTCATAGTTACTTGTGCACCATGACTCAAAAATGACCACAGTATCCAGGTCAGCCTCAGCTAGTTCAAATGTTCATCAAAGTAACATTTAAACCCTCCACAGATGACTGTTGTTTCATTCCAGAAGGATGAAGGCCACCACTCCTGTATAAGCCCCATACCTCCAGGTAGGTCCCCAGTTTCCAGTGTAGCTGAATCCCTCTTCTCTACACCATTTCTTGAACAATGAGTTGAAGCTCCTGGTGCAGAGAACCATATACTTTCCTCAGTCATAGACAGGCAGCACATAAGTAAAAGTCACTGTGTGTGCCACCTGCCTAAGACCCTTACCCAGTTCCCTGAAATCTCCCTTCCCAATCCCAGCCCTGCCCCTAGTCAGTCATTAGTCCACAGGCTGATAATGATATACAGCTCCCCATCCTGCCCACCACCCTAGTGAACCAAAGGATCTGCTATCCATCTCTCTAAGCTGAGGTGCAGGTAGGCACCTTATCTACCTCTTTCTCTCCCTTCCTATTCACATATCTATCCCCCTAACAATAAAATCCCCCACCAGAGCCGGCCTGATGGCATTGAGGCACTGGATGCCACACCTCGCACCATGCCGGTGACCCAGGTTTGAGAGTGAGCTTGGGTCGTCGGGGGTCAGTGGGTATGGGGAAGGATCGAGAGGCCTATGGACTGCTCTCCTTCCCCAGGGAGGGGGGTTTCCACAAGCCGGTACACTGGCAACCTCTAGCGGTGGCTGGAAGCACTACAGTGCACTGCCATAGAATGCAAGGGATTGGAGCTGCAGCAGATGTCTTTCGGATGTGCATGGCAGTGTGCACACACTGAGTGGGATGTCATTACATGTCCAAGCTCTGGGGAGAAAACTAAGAAAATCCCCCTATTGGTGGGTGAGGTGATGGTGACCATTGGTAGCCCAAGGCCACACGTCCAATGTTGGCCATTCCTCCCTACCTCCCCCTTGGGATTCTGGGGCCTCTCCAAGGGGCTGGGAGAGACCAGAGTCCTGAACCCAATGAAGCTCATGGAGGATGGTTAAGGTCAGCGGTGGACCCGAGGAGCTGTGAATGGGACGCCCGAGAGATGCCCCAAAGGTAGAGAGCAGAAATAGAATCACAGGAAAAAAAAAGTCCCCCAAAAGAGGTTGCTTCCTCCTCAGTTGGGGGTCCTCTACCTTCCACCCTGTGGCCTCCCCTATGGAGGACCACCACATCCTTTCTTGCCACCACCATGGGTGCCTCCACTTCTGCCTAAGCCACACACCACAATTAAAAGTATTCTCACCTAGCTAACTGCAAGGATGATTGTCAGCTGCCTTCCCCAACTCAAACCAGCACACTGATAACTACTGTGTGCTTTATACCCTGACTAAAGGTCCCAATTTGCCTTGCAGACCCTACACTTTCAATAAACTGGATTTGCTTATTTAACTGGATTTGGTTATTAGCAATATTTTTTCATTTCTCAAAATGAAAAAAATATTATTCACAAATTACAAAGAATGTTTACAATGAATGGTTGTTTGACAGGAGAATGTTCAGAATGTTTACCATACAACCAAAGGGTCTTGACTGTGTGGTAGTCAGTGCTAATAAACGTATTTCTTGGGTCATCTACTGTGGCACCATTTAGTTGCAAGCTAGGTCTGACTACAAAAGGTTTGCTATATGGAGCAACCTTCAGCAACAGGTTCAGTCACCAAATGACTACCACAAATGGTGTGTTCCCAAAGGCTTCACTTGTCACACCCTTGAAGCACTAGAGAAAGAGCACTAAAAATGAAGCGACTTACAAAGAATACAGCAACTTTTGTCTGTTGGTGAATTTATCATTTAATGGATGAGGATACGTTGACCCCTTCTTATATATATTCAGTGGTCTTCTACTATACCTGGAGATGTGTTACCTCCTCCCTAGTGGATCTGTCCTATGTCAACTGGATATGTCCCTTGCACCACTATAAACAGCTGTGTGACAAAATGCTTACTACAAATTATGAGGAGGAAGTGTGGTGTAGTGCACTGGCTTGGGAACCAAGGGATTGTAGGTTCAAAACCTGCTGGAGCAAATTCTCGCTATGTGACCATGGCAAGTTACTTAATCTCCCAGTGCTATAGTCCACCCAGCAGCACAAATGGGTAGAAGCTGGACCCAACTGGAAATTAAATGTTGTAATTCAGTTGGGATATACTTGTACAAAACTGTAAACAAAAAACTAAACTGCATGTAACTTTTGGAGAGATATTTATTCAGCAAACTTAACTGCCCTAGCATTTTATAAACTACAACACACTGACCCCAAACTAATGTACATTAAAAATCAGGTTTTATGAGAACATTTTTGGTAGGTTTTATTAAATAAGGACCAATCCACAAAAGGTCCAAAATACTTAGACTTCATGCATATCTGGGCAGCAGAGCTCCACATTCCAGGCCACATCCACTCGGGGTAGAGTTCTGAGCCCCTAACATTCCCATTACTTGTGTGCTGAGGTCTGTGCAGGAGCAGGAACTGCCTAAGGCAAAGCTTGGCCAGACAGCAAGTTTCCAATAAGAAGACTGGACTAGCTACAGAGTGGATCTCTGGCTTTGCTGAGGGTTGTGGGATTAAGCAGTCCTCCAAGGACTGCTATATTCTTGTACTGTTCCCAAAGTTTCTAAATGCAACAGTAATTGTCACTGTGCCTCCCAATCCTACATGCAGGGTCTGAGGACTGGGGTGGTGCCTAGGTAGGTGTTTGGGACCCAATGTGACCAGAACAGCTGGCCTGTGAGGTGTGGAAGAACTACTGTAAATGACTCCCTGACATGTGCTCTGTTCTCTCCCCCCAACCCTCCAAATCACACATATCAAGCTTTGGGCCATGTAGATAGGGACCCAACCCCCTGCTTGTCCCCATCTGACCATCTACATAGCTCCATGGGTGGCATAGGATCAGGTCAGGGGCAGAGGAATGATGCGCATTGCTGACTCTGGTGGCCACAGAGTGCTCTGCATGTGTGGAAGGGCACTCTTCTGTTGCTGATGGCAACAGTTCACGCCTATGAAAGGCTTTTGGGCAATTTGTGGATCAGGCCCTAAAATTAAATGTCTTATTTAAAGCAGCAGTGAAATGAGAAAAGTTTCCCAAGAAGCTTGCTTCGGCTGCAATAAACAAACTCTGGTCAGATCCACCATGGCTGTATAATGAAGTTAGTGAAGTTGTGTGGAATTGTTAAGGAGGTATGGAGAAAAAAACACAATGATTTGTAAGTAGTAAGATTTGTTTTAGTTTCTGTTCTAAGGAAGGCATACAAATTATTAGGAAAATTTATGGAGGTGTACATTTTAATGGAAAGAATAGGAAGCAATATAGGTTTACAAAAGAACCCCAGAGCAAATGCCACTGAGGTATGTGTTATCCCGGATGATGTTGGCCCGGACAGCTAAATTTTAAAGAAAACACAATTGCACATACCCCAATAATGCACAGCATCATGGGAAATATATGTAAATCCCCATGATGGTACAGAAGGTGGCAGTACAAGAAAAAGTAATGGCTGGCATATGTTCAGCCTTGGGATTAGTTACACAGTATTTTTTTTCTTTTATAGAAACAGGTTTTTTGTCCATGAGGTGATGTGAGTTATATTTAAGCAATGTGTTGATATCAGGAAGTCAGGTGTAATGATGGACTGTTAGCAGAGAAAATGAGATAGTAACTTTCAAAGGGGGTCGCTTTTGATAAGGGCAAGGTAGTTATGCTTGTGATTATGGAAATATTAGGAAAATATGAGGTCTATGCAGAAGTAGAGTACAGATACGCAGTTTCATAAGTATGTGCTCAGAGTGTGGGCAAATGTGATATGCAGGTTTGTTTTAGAAATAGGTAAAATAGCGATATGTGCAATTGATAGAAAGATAGATAATTACATATACATATATATATATATATTTAGAGAGAAAGAGAGAGAGAGAGAGACAGACAGGAAGAATAAGAATGGCAGTGAAGTAGTGAAGTGATGCCAACCCCACCCCCACCCCACAGAGATGGACAGGCATTGGGTTGTGCCTTTGGGTCATTGCCCATAACGCTCATGCCATTTCACCTCACCCTCCCCTGCAGACACAGGCAAGTGTCAAGGTGTCCCTTGTGGTGTTCAAACTTTAAACTCACCCCATTCCATAAGGAAATACACTGAAATGGGTGCAGTATAGAGATATATTTTGTATAACAGAGTCATGGCTGAAACCATCAGTAAATAACAGACTTTACCAGATTGATTGTTATAAGATACTATGTAAGGACAGGAGTGGTAAAAGGAAGGGGGAAGGGTGGAATATTAATCTATTTTAAAGAAAGTCTAGATGTTTTTGAAAATCCCATAAATTGGTGTTCCCAATCTGAGTGTGAACTATTCCAATTTTATATAGTTCTTGTTGGCTGCTATAAGCTTAAGATTTATACAGTTTATAATCCTCCTAAACCAGCAGGGGTTTGGCTGATTTATTAGAATTTCTAGGAACTGAAAGCAGAACCGGGGACCTTTTGGTCCTTGGTGATTTTAATATAAATTGGTCTCCTGATGATAATCCAGCATTGGAATTTCTTATAAATAATGTAGGGCTAGTGCAGGTAGTCTCTACTTATACTGTAATGAATTTAGTAAGTAATAAGCATACTACAATAGACTGGATTCTTACTAATAATTTTTTTTAAATAGCAGTAAAGGGTACTCTCCCTGATGTTGTGAGTGACCATTTGGCAGTATATTGTGTATGGAGGTGTACTATTCCAAAATTACCATCCGGGTTTATATCGTTTAGGAAATTTCCACTAGAAATTCCAAAGGATTTGGCATAGGGTTTAAATAGTATTGATTGAACTTACCTGGATGCAATCCCTGAAGTAAATTGTGCAGTGGATTATTTTAATAAAACTTTAGCTGAGCTACAGAATATTTTTTTCCTCTAAAGACTCATAGGGTTAGAGGTCTAGTAAACAGATGGATCACACCAGATTTATTTCAATGCATGAGGGAGAGACACTCTGCCTGGAAGCAGTACAAGGAGTTGAAAACAGACCAAAATTGTAATAATTATCAATGACTGCGTAATCTATGTAAGGTTAAAATAAGATTGTGTAAATCAGAGTTTTATCTGACAAAACAGCAGAATAATTAAAATAATCCTAAGCAATTGTGGTCTGCTATTAAGAAGTTGACTGCCCCAAAGGTTAGTGCTGTACCATGAATGTAGATGGGAACTTAATGTCTGATTTTTCCATAATTACTGAATCATTTATGACTAAATTTACAGATTTCAATACTTGTACTGATGGTCTTTTTTCTTCACATTCTCAGGGTCCCTTGTGTTTAAAGGAAAGTCCTTTTTCTTTTTACTTTTGGCAAATTAGGCCTAGTGAAGTACTGAGATTATTAAAAAAATTGTCCCCTAATAAAAGCTCTTGGCCTGGAGAGCTCAATGTTAGGTTCTTAAAGCTTGTAGCTGATTATATATTTGTTTCATTAACTAAAATCTATAACTTATCTTTGATTACGGGTGAATTTCCATCTTCCTGGAAAAGTACAATCATAAAACCTATGTTTAAGGGTGGATCAATAAAAGAGTTGGATGGTTATCATCCTATCTCTCTTTTACCTGTTTTGGGCAAAATGTTTGAAAGAATCGTGAATCATCAGATGGTGGAGTTTCTTGACTCCGTGGACCTCAGATCCCCAGCACAGCATGGCTATCGTAAACACCATGGTACGGGTACGGCCATGGGCAGGTTCACAGATTATGTGGGTAAAGCACTGGATAATGGTAAGCTTGCTGGTGCTATGTTCATGGACCTGTCCAGGGCCTTTGACCTGGTAGACCATTGCTTGTTGCTCCGGGGGTTGGAGGGCCTCGGAGTAGGGGGCTCCCCATTGAGATGGATTGGCAGTTCTTTAACCGAACGATCTTTGCAGGTCAGTTATCTGGGAACTCTATCTAGGAGTAAAATGATGGAAGTGGGGGTACCCCAGGGCTCTATCCTGGGGTCCCTACTTTTTTCTATGTTTATTGACAGTTTACCAAGTTATCTGGAATGTGCTGAGGTTTTGATGTATGCGGATTATATTATGCTCTATACTAGTGCTCCATCAGTGGATGATATAAAATTGTATTTGACAGCTAATTTTCATGCACTTGAACTGTGGTTACACTCTCGTTGTCTTCTCTTAAATACAAGGAAAACAAAGAGTATGCCTTTTGGCTCAAAGTGAACGTTAAACAAGAGTAGTCTGCTTGAGATTGTAAATTACAAGGGTGTTATATTGGAGCAGCTTTTTCAATTTAGGTACTTAGGACTAATTTTAGATCCTTATCTATCCTCTACATTTCATATTAAAACTGTTTGTAGAAATGTAAACCAGAGGTTGGGGGCTTTGTTTAAGTTGAGAGATCTGTTAACAAGGGAAGCCAGATGTGCAATAAGTCAAAGTGTATTGTTGACAATGTTGAATTATAATTCATTCTTATTTGTAAATCTGGCCAAGTCTGATGCCACTGTATTAACAACTACATTTCATGCCATACATAGATTTGCATTAAAACTTCCATTTAGAACACATCATTACGACTTGTACCTAGCAACATCTTGGCTTCCCCATGTTTATATTCTCAATATAATTTAAGTTGCCTGGTCTATAACACCTTGGCCCTGGGTACATTTTCTCCTTTGTATTCATTGTTAAACATTAGGATGCCACATAGGGAGCTACACTCTAATGCTTCTGTTATGCTAGCTATCCCAAAAACTAAATTGAGATTAGAGCAGCAAGCTTTTTCTCATCATGCTCCAGTCCACTGGAATAAGATTCCATGCTCTTTACAACATATTAATGGAAGAAATGCTTTTTAAGGCATCAGTGAGACAACATTTTTTAAGTATGATGTTGTGTGATTGTTATTAATTGTATAGTTGTTAGTATGATTATGTTCTGTTGTTAGTAAGATTGTATTGTATTGTATATTGTATTACATCTTGACTGTAACTTTGATTATGGTCCTGGGTCACATTTGAAAAAAGGCCTTGGCTCATATTGTTTACCTAGTAAATAAAAGTTTAAATAAAATAAATAAAAATAGGTCTGCCCCGGTGGCACTGAGAGTTGAGGTGCTGGACACCACACCTTGCTCCACGCCGGCAACCTGGGTTCGGGAATGAGCCCGGGCTGTCAGGAGTCGGCAGGGGAAGGAAAGGATCAAGCATCCGAGGGACAGCTCTCCTTTCCTGGGAGGGAGGGGGACACACACTCGGTGCCTGTCGGGACTCTGGTGGAAGCCGGAGGCATAGCAAGCACTCAAACATATAAAGGGGAATGGGAGTGGGTGATGTCGGTGATGCCTTGATGTTGGGGAATGCATCACGCCCACAGAAAAATGGAAAATACCCCACAGTGCTCCCAGTAGATGGTGCACCAGGCCCCGATCTCCAATGCCCCTGCCTGACCCGGTACCAGCATCCCGATGAAAACAAGAAGGACTTTGGGGGTGGCCCGGCCCTGTGCCCACCTGGGGGATACAGCCATGGTTACATGGGGAAAGGACTGCACCAGGGCTCCAGGTAGGAGAGCGGAGACTAGAAAGGTCAAAGGTGTCTCCTAAAGAGTGGGAGTGCTGTGGGTAGGGGGAGAATAAAGAACAAGTAAAATAAATAAATAAATAAAAATAAAAGTATAAGAGAATGAAGTGAACTTTGGAGCTGAAGAGTCAAAGGCACACCTTGATACCTGTCACTGGCTGCAGGGTGGGAATGGGGGTGGAATGGTGTGAGCATTACTGTTGACAATCCCAAGTCACACCCCTGATGCCTGTCAGTCCCTAAAGGGCAGGGTGTTATGGTCAGAAATGGTTGCCCCTGTAAACAAGCTTTCAGTTTACTGTGCCACTCCTGGTTAAACAATTGAAAAAAAATATTATTTTTCTTGCTTTATTTTGCTACTACAAGCTTTGACTAATACATCCATCCTTAAATGTACTTTTTATAGCTTATGTGCCTGTGACCTAGGCAGAACTACACTTAAAATCTTACACATAAATAAATCATCAGAATAGCATTTATTTCAGTAGTATCAAATCCAGTAGTATCAAATGCCCCTGTCTTTAGCTTATCCTACTGTCTGCACTCAATTCCATGGAACTGATTGTTAACCTGCCTCATTGCTAAATTGTTCTTGCTTCCTGTATTGTACTGTAACTGACGGGGAACTTTTGTAAAAGAGCATTGGCTCAAAGGTACTTGTAATCCTAGATCTAAATACAAAAATAAAATAAATGAATAAGTAACTCCTTCCTTTTCAGGTGCCCATGACACTATGTATATATATTTATATATTTTAACTTCAAAGCACTAAACATTTTCAAATGCACAAAACACAAGACTTTATTCTCTTGACACATTACTGTTAAACTTCAGGTCCCAGAATGGCCAAGAAACAATTGTTAGACTTCACTCTTGCATGTCACTGTCACACCTACTTCTCATGCAAACAACAATCAATTAGGCAAACCCTTTCATTTCTGTGCTATGCACTCTTCCATGAGAGAGACATAAAGCTTACAGAACTGCTAAAAAACAAATTTATCAAGACTGGATTTCTGAATTAAAACCTGCCGTTCACTGTACCTACATAAATAATAGTTTACTGGCTACAAACAATGCTACAGACATGACAATAACAAAATTTCTGTTTTACATAGAAAACATCCATATAATGAACCTTGTCATACAGGATTTGTGACCTTCTGTCTGCATGTATCTGTCAAAGGAAAAGGCACCTGCTTGATCCTTTTTTTCTATTTTATTTTTATGCCAAATTTTCCCATACTGTTATAGCCAAATATTGACATGTTTGAGGTTAAAAAAAATCATGATGTTTATATGTGTGTGGGGGGTGGGGGGTATGCCTAGATGCGGTTTCAGGCACTCATTAATTACTTCCCCAGGCATCTCTGATAGTCAGTTGTTCCAACATGATAGATCCACCTCATGCCCCTCCCACATGAACCAAACAAAAAAGGTTGGGCTGGATCTTTAGGAGCTTCTTGGGTGGAGGTGGGGGTGGGGGTGGATCTTACCCCCTCCAAAAAAACTAATGCTGCCTCCCACTACTCAGGTTCCAGTTCTTGTACCTCCCATTTAAGAAAGAAAATAGTACCCTGCAACCATTGACTAACATGAAAGCATCTTTATTTGAGGGTGGAAAACATTTCTTGGAGGAGGGTAAGGCAGAGGAGACTATTTACACCTTCAATCAGTTCCACGGACAGTAAAAATAACATCAGCCCTTTTGTACATGCAAAACATCTGAAGGCTCCACCCACTGCAGCTGTAAAAAAATTAGCATAACTGTCAAATTGAATTTTCTTGGTAATTCCTACATATTGCACATCATGAGGTTTTTCTGATCATAAACCTTACCAGGTCTGCAATGGTATTTCTTATCCAGATATGGTGCCCATTTTTTTTTCTTGCGGAAAAACAAAATTAAAACATTTACAAAATACTGTTCTCAGATTTTGGTGAAACTAGAAAACTGTGCCACCAAATAAAACATGAAGATACCTGGAATCTTTGATAGTGAAAAAACGGTAGGATCAAATTTTCAGTCCCATTTCATTGCACAACTGCTTCAAAAATGCCTTTCTGTGTGTGTGTGTGTGTGTTTATATGTATAAGCAATACTGTGTTTTTATTTACATGTGCAGTTTATGAGATACTTTTCATACTCTAATTCAAAAAAACGAAAGCAGCAGTTCATATTAGCCATAAAACAAGAACTAAACTCTGTCTGCTTTCCATTTAATAAGGGAGTATTAACTTAGGCTGCCAACAGAATTAGAACGTATAGGAATTTTGGACTGATATATCAGTCCGTGGCCCTGCAAAGGATTAAGGCTTTCTTACTGAATCAGAGTACTATGAACTAAAAGCACATTTGGAAAAATATATTGTTTTTATCTTATTGATTTTTGTGGGTCCAAAGAAAATAACTCATTCATCCTCCCTTGCTAACTCTAAACCAGTTATCACAGACATCCAAAAAGGGCATCAATCAGGATTGGTCTAGCATTCCTTTAAAGCTGGATATACTAAGAAATAACAGTGGGGCTCAACTTTGTGGGGGAAAATTTTAACCAAATTAAACCCCTACTCAAAAGAAACCCATACAAAATTGACTTAGTAATACATCAAGCAGTATCAAATATATACCTTTAGTTATTTTGTTCTACAGTGATTAATAGACAAAGTGCAGCCATGATTTTTTTTCATCAATAATCAGAAAGCCCATAGCTATGGCAGAATAATTTCCTGTAGTTAGCATCATATTTTCTTCCACAGGTTTCCATCTAATAAAAAGAATTAGAATTGCTAGCTCACAGTAGTAGCTTTGAAGTGCAAATTGAGCAAAAGAAAAAGGCCTTTGTCCCACAGCTGAATGTGAGTGACTTACATTTTACATCAGAATTTTTGGTCTGAAAACCTTTAATGTACAACGTAATTAGATTTGGCCAGATTACATTCAAGAAAATGAGGGAAGATTTCAAGGTCAAGAAAGCTTATCCTCTTCTTGTGACAACTTGTTGTCACAGCTGTGGCATATTGTCTGCTTGTTATCTTAATGAGAGATGCAGGTAAAAAGTAACATCCATACAAGCAGTAGTGATTATACCTATATAGTGTGGTGTTCAGGCTTTGCTTTGGCACAACAACATAAATGCAAATTCACAAAATCATATAGTCTATACAAAGTAAAACAGCCCTACTTCCATTTGCTTTGCACTGTTATCTGGGTTTCCCATCTGTCTTGTTAAGGAGGGGGATGTTTACAAAGCACACATCCTTACCAACAAATCAAATGCTGTTACTGGTTCACAAGGCTTAGCAATAAAAAACACATTTTTCTATAATAATAAGCTGCAGAGTTTATTTGGTCAAATCTCTTTTTTTTTCTTCTTTTTTTTTTGTCAGCTATGTCTTGAACATAAAAATGAAGAGTTATAGGAGTAAAACAACAGGTGTAGTCACATTATCCATTTCACAAAGTCATTCTTTTGGACTGGCTCTGTGGCCCAGCAGGAGCATATTGTTCTGCTTCATGGGAGACCCATGTTCAGGAACAGTTGAAGGGCTGACTTCTAAAACAGGACAGAGAAACTGTGCAGTCTTATAGGCAGAATTTGATTACATGACCATGCAGCAATTCAGCTCATCACATGATTATGTGCACACATTTCTGAAGGTTAGCAATGCAAAAATGAATAATCAAAAATTGTATTTTTATTTGTTGTCCACTACACATATCTGTTATATTGATTTGTCTTAATTTTTGTATGTTTCTTGATATATTGTATGTGTGTATATATATATATATATATAGTATGTGTTGTTTATATTTTCCACATCTCCTACCCCCAGGGCTTATCAGAAAATGAGCTGTTAGCAGCTCAGTATGTCTTTCCTGGGGAAACATTTAAAATAAATTAATTAATTAAAATAAATAAATAATTGTATAGAACTATGTGGTAACAATGCACTCACATTCTAAAAAGATAAACAAAACAGCTATACAGTAGCAATGTCTACAAATGTCAATTCACATTTCAGAATATTTTGAAAGTAATCTGCTTTTTCCTTAAATTTTCAACACCATTGAGTAAGTACAACAACACACTCTAAGTTATGTATTAAATTATATAGCCACACTTCCTATATGGTTGGAGACCAAAGGTAGCACCCTGTACATCACAACCTACCTGGGACATGTGGTGATACAGCCTAAATGCACACTCTGTCGTGTGTTATTGCTCATACATTACAGAGGCATTGTGATCACTCTCTAGGTGGAATAAAATCAACATTTGGTGGACCTCAGAGGAAACTACAATCACACATTCCCATTATGGATGGTGACTGGGTGTGAACTGCAAAAAAGAGAACTAGGAGGGTAAAAAGGGGAGACTGTTCCCCTAACAAAAGTTATTCCTTCACATCTCAACTATATGCCTGCATCACAGTAATTGCTAAATACAGTACAGTACAATGCTTTCTAGACTATAAAGTCTGACGTAAAAAGTACACAGAATTTATGTTCAAAATATAAAGTGTTGCATGTTTTTACAACTGCTACATAAAAAAACAGAATATATATAGCATGTCCATAAAAATGCAAAATCTAAAAAATGTTCCTTATTCTGTTCTTTGTATCAGAAATAGTGAGGGAACAAGATCAGTCATTTGCCCTTAATGTACATACCATATCAGTGATCTTCACTCACTACTGATTGCCTTTGCTGACACAATGTGATCTTCCATGCGATCATCTCATGCACCCTAACCAGCTCTCCAATGTCATGCTTGGATCTGTTGAGCCTGCCAGGCCTTCCCCTACCATGGAACATTGCCCTGCCTGGTTGTACTTGCACATAAACGTACAGCAATGGCTGCTGTATGATTACAGAACCCAGCTATGTGCTAATTTCTTTCCCCCATCCTTGAGAACAGGCTAGTAGAAGGATACTCCATGACTACTAGGTTTTTGAGATAAATAATGCTTCTTAGGTTTTCCCCAGCTTCTGCCTCATAAACAACGGTTTCCTGATGTTTCCTTTTATTTCCTTCACTCAGAAAATGTGACATAAAACAGTCATTTAAGGCAACTGGAAGTCAGAATATACACTCATACTGGCCCTGCCTACATCTCCCTTGTTTTCAGGGACATGAAAGTCTCCTATGACACTAAGACCCACTGTAGTTGCTGCATCTGTCATTATCTAACTCTTTAAATCCATGTCTACATTAGCTTCCTGGTCATACAGGCTGCAGCAGACCCGTAACAGCAGCTTCTCTTTGTTGCCCTCAATCTGCCCTTGGCAGTATGGACTACTGGTTATGGTACCAGCTTGGGAAACAGGTGATCGCAAGATCAGACTCTGCTAAAGTCAGATGCTGACTGTGTGACCTTGTGCAAGTCATTTAGCCTCTCAATGCTCCAGTCCTAGCAGCTGTGGAAATAAGTAGAAGCATGATCCCACTAGAAATAATATGTTGCATCTCATCTGGGTAATTCTGGGTAAATAAATCTTAAAACAAAATAAAATCTAAACCCACAGTGATTCTGATTTGCTCCCATCATACCCAGTGTCCCTCGTCTCTCTTGCTTTTGTTTTGTCCCTTACATCAAGACCTACATCACCTTATCTCCTGTCTACACAGTCCTTACTGAATAATCTATGCATCTCCCTACCATTATTCTGGAATCCCTATTACCTCTATTTCACTTATGCTAGCCAATCCTAATCTAAAGATAGTATCTGAAGGGAATCAATTTTTGAAATAATGCACCAACAGCTAAACAGAGATGATTGTCACTCAATTGTTTTTAATCAAGTTGCAGTAGCATATTTTAGTGCATCTTACTATAGATTTCAGTTATGCATTAACATAAGCACAAACCTCAGCACACAAATCAGTTCAGTGTTTTATGAGGTAAAGTGTCCAACAAGCAATTTTGCAACTATACTGAAGTCAAATAACAGACAGCTAAGTGAATAAGACATTATGCAATATTTTAAACAGCAAATTTGTCACAGGGTATTGGCTGGCTCTCCAAAGTTTGAGCTCAATACTACAAACAGCTCAAAGGATCTAAATAGTCACTTACAGTGGCAGTGACAGTGGTTGGCTGCCCACCCCATTAAGCCACAGAATGGATTTACTACTGGGTAATTTAATGTGGTAAGAGGCAAATCAGAAAGCCAACAGTGTGGGCATTCATATAATTATTTCTTCTGATATGGAAAAGTGTGAGTACTGCAACCAGGACTGGACAGAAAGCAATGTTATGGACTGTCTAGCCATCTCTTTTTATCAAACCAAGTAAATTAGGTGCAGGACTTGGTAACTAGGGAACTGACCGACTGACTTTCAGGAGCTGTGTGACATGTAAGAGTGAAACTATGGGGACAGTAATAAAAGTATACATCTGGTTTGTTCATTTTTTGGTTTTTAAATTGAACACTGTGGGACATTACTATAGAAATTCAGAACCTATGAAAATACAACAGGACACAAGCTAGAGGGTAACAGTCAGAGTTACCAGCCCCACACCCAAGTGCTGTACAGGTCCCAATTTACACTTTGTGTGCAAAAACATATATATTTTTTACTTATTGTTTACTTCAGTATAGAACATTGTATCAGACTAATTCTTTTAACTTGTAAAATGACATTTTCTGCAACTACAAATCCCACAGTCCCATGCAGCTGGCATTAGAGTGACTGTATTTAGCGCAGGAAGGACTGCGAGATCAGCAAAGAATAGATCAGAGCTTATAAAAACTCTAACTTGCATAGTGGGTTAACAAATCTCCCACTGCTGCAGCCCTCCTCTGATTTCAGCTGCAGAGGATTCTGGGATTTGTAGTTATAGAAAATATCAGCTTGTAAGTCAACATAATTAGTCTGCTATAGTAAACAGTAACTAAAGATGCAAATTGATACCAGCCCCACACTGGGGTGTGGAGCTCTTAGTGCTGGCTGTTCCCCTTTAAACTCTTTGTCTGTGAACAGGTCATTTTATTCATTCAAGACTGTGCACATCTATTTCCTCTCAACTGGCACAGAGGACAGTTGAGTGCTGGGTTATGTCAATTCAGCCTGGCACATGTGGATATTGGGAGTTAATTCCTTTTCTCTCAGGCCAATTAGTACCCTCTGTAGGATTTGGACTTTTAATGTGCACAGAAAAACACCTAACCACAAACTCATCAACTTTAAAGTTGGAAAGACTCTCCTCAGTTGGGCTTAACAGCCTGAAAAATCTAATTTCCTGTTCAAGGAGTTTGGCAGCCATGCAAATGAATGTTCACATCTACTTTCTTGGCAGCCTTATCATTTGCAAGGTTTATTCTGAATAAAACATAATGTTCCTGTCTGTGCTAGTGCTGTAAATAGGTATCTACAGTTCAAGGACCATCCTCTAGGAGCTTAACTATAAATGTCACTCGTCTGCCGAAAACTGTCAACAGATCGGAGGCTGTGGAGCATTAGTGCACATCATGAAGGGGGCGAAGCTAGACAGCAATATAAACAACCTGCAGTCAAAGCTAAAGGTTATACAGTAGATCTTAACGAATGACAGACTTGAGGCACATAATAACAATAAATAAAGATAAGGCCATGTGGGTAACTAAAATATTGTAAACAATCAAAAGGGAAAACACACAGATTCATAGTACAGTGAACAATTGGAGAGGGAGATTTCAGAGAAGTTAATCACAGGCAGTTTAGGTGACTTGATCTAGATTACTTTGGAAAATAATATTTAGACACAGTGCCACTTGTATTCCATATATCTTCAATAGAAACATAGAAACATAGAATTTGACGGCAGATAAGGACCGCTTGGCCCACCTAGTCTGCCCATTTTCCTACTTAACAGATAAGCTGCAGATCCTAGTTAACCAACAGCTTACTTCCTCTTACCCGCCCCTAGGACTGCCTTATGCATGTCCCATGCATTCTTGAATTCCCCCACTGTTCTTGACTCCATGACCTCCTCAGGGAGGCTGTTCCATGCATCCACAACCCTCTCAGTGAAAAAATACTTCCTCACATTACCCCTGAGCCGTCCCCCCTCTATCTTCAAATTATGCCCCCTTGTTCTTGCACATCTCTTTTCTGGAAGATGCTACCCTCTTGGACTTTGTTAATTCCCTTGAGGTGCTTGAAAGTTTCTATCATGTCCCTCTCCTTCTTTCCTCAAGAGTATACTATTAAACTCCTTTTAGTCTTTCTTCATTATGTCTTCTGGTGCAGACCCTGCACCATTTTGGTTGCCCCCCCTTTGGACAGCCTCCACTCTGTCTATGTCTTTGTGGAGATGGGGTCTCCAGAACTGCACACAGTACTCCAGATGGGGTCTCACTTACTGTCTGTACAGAGGGATAACAACTTCCTATTTTCTACTATTGATGCCTCTTCCTATGCATCCCAGTATCCCCCCAGCCTTCCTTACTGCCTTCTCACATTGCTTGCCCACCTTTAAGTCATCTGATATAATTACCCCAGGTCCCTTTCTATTTTCACTGTTGTCAGTATCTCACCCCCCATTGTGTACGCTTCCCTGGGTTTTGTTCACGTGCATTACCTTGCACTTCTTGCATTGAATCTGAGCTGCCATACATTTGACCATTCCTCCAACCTTGCTAAGTCCCTTCTCATCCTTTCCACTCCATCTTGTGTATCAACCCTGTTGTAGATCTTTGTGTCATCTGCAAAGAGACATATTTTCCTTCCAGTTCCTCTGCAATGTCACTTATAAAGACATTAAAAGGACGGTCCCAGTACTGAACCCTGCAGTACCCCACTAGTAACCCTCCTTTCTTCACTGTGTACTCCATTTACTACTACCCTTTGCATCCTGTTGTCTAGCCAATTTTTTATCCAGGCTACCACCTTGGGACCCATTCCAAGGCTGGCTATCTTGTGTATTAATCTTTTGTGTGGGACTGTATCAAATGCCTTGCTAAAATCTAGGTAGGCCATGTCCACAACCCCTCCCTGGTCTACTACTTTGGTCACCCAGTCAAAGAAATCTATTAGATTCGTCTGACATGACCTTCCCATCATGAATCCATGCTGCCTTGGGTCCTGTGCCCCACTGGCCTCCTCCTCTCCAATATTTATTACAGGAAAAAAATTCCACCAAAAACAAAATCTTTATCCATTAGAGTTCATCTGCATCTGTAGCTTATTCCCAACTTGAAATGATAATACTCTGTTGTGACATCACAGTCTGTTGCCATGGGAATAACTGTGATGTAACAAGCAGACTATTATGACATCAAGTTGAGAAGAAGCAATAGGAGCTGATAAACCCACGAGGAACATTTATCCCGTTTTTATATATATGATCTCAGTAACAAATAATGGGAATAAGAAATACAGAGCTAATGAGAAACGTAAGCTGATTTTTGTCCAAATATTATGATTTGCAAAGTTCTTCTTGAAGTGTTAGTCTCTCTCCTTAGCCACTAGGGCTAGGACAAACTGCCAGCTCACTACAAAACAAATATTAATTTGCCCTAAGTCTCTCCTGTACACCCATCTCTCACTGCACTTCTGTTCTTGTAGCTTCTTAGAGGCAATCCTGCTTCCATTCCTGTCAGTATTAATATTATATTCACAGACACAGATTGGTTTATTGTTAAAGTCCTATTACATTCAGAGAAAACACACACACTACAGAACTTGAGCTATGCAATCATGTGCTTTCCCTAACAAGAGCAATAAAATCTGATGATGAGCTTGAAAGAACTACTTATCTCTATTTTCAGTTGTCTGCAAGACAAAAATATTTCTAAGATTTTCTGAGCCACCAACCCTTACTAAAATTATATTTATATTATAAAGAATATACCATCCCACCATCCCTGAGCCACAGATGCTATTTCAAAAATCAGGAATAAATTGCAATGTAAATTTATTGTTAATAAAAATCAAAAAACTTTTAATTAATAAAGCTGACAACTTTCCAGATTTCTGCACTGTGGCATGCCTAGAGAAGCAGAATAGACTGTGTCTGAAGGGCAGGTGAAAAAGGTCAAAGAAAATGCCAGTTTCTTTGTTTTATTACTAGCTAAATATCCCCATACATGTATACCTGCCAACAAAGATGATCTAAGTACATTTTTGGTGGTCCCCTCCCCAATCCTATCACACTCTCCATAGAGTGTCTGCAGCCCTGTTCCCTACCTCATGTCATAATTATACTATTTTTAAGGGTGGAGCTGCAGCACTCGACGGCTGCTCTGCTCGTACAGCACCAGGAAGTTATGAGCCGGGCTTTACAGAGCAAACAACTCTTTCTCTAAGAAACAAACACATTTTAAATATGGCTAGAAAAGCTCCTAGGGCAGGCAACTCCATTGTATGGGTTGCCTGCCTGGAGCCAAGAGTTGTGACAGTTGCTCTTTAATGCATCAACTGGTAATCCACAACACTTCTGGAAGAGTATTAAATGATATATAAATGATGTTAACTGTAATAACCCCACCACCATAGCAAATGCTTTCAATAGCTTCTTTTCCACCCTCTTAGCTTACAGGGGGGCTTCCCATCCTCCTCACCAACCTCACCACTAGATAACAGATCTATCATTGGCTCCCTAAGTCACCCATAGTTTCACTATAAAATCACTACATGGAACACAGAAATGTTGAATTTGATGGCAGATAATGTCCACTTGGCCCATCCAGTCTTTGCATTTCTCCCTACCTACCCTACTACCGCAGAGTGTGCCCAATCTACAGTTCTTTCTTCCTCCCTCCTTCTTTTCCACTATGATTCCCTTGTGCTTATCTCATGCATTCTTGAACCCCACCACTATTTCCACCCCCACCATCTCTGCTGCATGGCTGTTCCAGGAATCCACCATTCTTTCTGTGAAGAAGTACTTCCTCACATCTCTCCTGAATCTACCCACCTCCAGCTTTGCAGCATGTCCCCATGTTCTTGAGCACCTTTACTTTTGAAAAATACTCCCCTCCTGTACCTTATTTACTCCTGTGAGGTATTTAAAGGTCTCTATCTTATCCCCCCTCTCCCATCTGTGTTCCATGGTGTACATATTGGGGTCCTTTAGTCTCTCCTCATATGGCTTTTGATTCACACCCTGCACCATTTTAGTTGCCCTCCTCTGGACCGCTTCCACTCTGTCTATGTCCTTCCTAGACGTGGTCTCCAGAACTGGACATAATACTCTAGATGGGGTCTTACCAATGATCTATACAGAGGCAGCACCACCTCCCTCTTTCTGCTGGTGATACCCCTCCCTATGCACCTCAGCATCCCACTTGCCCTCCCTTCTGCCTTGTTTGACTGCCTGGGCAACTTTAGGTCATCTGATATAATTACTCCCAGGTCTCCTTTCTGCTTGGTGGTTGTCAATACCACTCTACCCATTTTGTACCCCCCCCTGGGTTTATGTGACCTAAGTACATTATTTCGCACTTATTCACACTGAAACCCAGATGCCATATGCTTGACCACTCTTATAGTTTTCACAGGTCACTGCTGATTCTTTTCACCCCTGCTGAAGTGTATACTCTATTGCAGATTTTGGTGTCATCAGCAAAGAGGCAGACCTTCCCCTCCATCTCTGAGATGTGCAAACACCTACAGTATATCCCAACTGTCAAAGCAGCAGGCTCAGACAAAACTGGCCCCAAACTCCTTAAGGCAGCTGCTAATGAAATGGCATCACTAAGTACCTGAATTAATAATCTGTCCCTAATATCTGAGGTGGTGCCTGAGCTGTGGAAACTCTTCCATATTATCCTTGTGTCCATAATTACAGTCTAATTGCAATTTTTCTGATTCTCAGTAAAATACCTGAAAAAAATAGTTGCCTCTCAGTTAAATGATTACCTAGCCAAGTGCAACCTTATGTCTCCAGTACAGCATGGGCTCCATATAGGACACAGTACTGCCACTGCTCTCCTGTCCCTCACCTCAAATGTTGCCAATGGCATGAATAGAAATGACTTCACTGGGGCTGTTTTCATCAACCTTGCTATGGTTTTTGACTTGATTGATCACCATCTACTGTGTACTACTAAGCTAGGCAGCCTTGGCGTATCCCCATCTGCCCTACCTTGGTTCAGGAATTAGCTGGACATTAGGCGTCAATGGGTGAGGTTTGTAACTTTCTTCTCAGATCCTGCCCCTACCCTGGTAGGAGTGCCACAAGGATCCATCCTCAGGCCTCTCCTTTTTTCTCTTCCCATAGAATCATAGAAATGTGCTGGCAGAAAAGGATCCTCTTGGTCTATCGAGTCTGCATCTGCCCCTTACCCCCCTTCCTTACTTGCCCCCCTCGCTCAGAGATCCCCCTGTGCCCTGTGGTTAACCCCTTGTGTCTGTCCCATGCCCTCTTGATTTCCTCAACCATTTTGATCCCACCACCTCCTGTGGTAGACTGTTCCTGGGTCTCACCACCCTCTCAGTGAAGTAACGCCCCTCACATTTCTCCTAAACCTTCCTCCCTCCACCCTTAGACCATGACCCCTAGTTCTAGCACCTACCTTTCCTGTGAATGAGCTCGCCACTACTTTATTAATCTCCTTCACATACTTAAATGCTTCTATCATGTCTCCCCGCTCCCTTCTGGTCTTTAGTGGGTGCAAATCATACTCCCTCAACCTCTCCTCATAGGGCTCCTCACTTAACCTGTGCACCATCTTGGTGGCCCTTCTCTGTACCCTTTCAATCCCATCTATGTCCTTGCATAGGTGAGATCTTCAGAACTGAACCTCATACCTAAAGTGAGGCCTCACCATGGATTTGTAAAGTGGCATCAGCACCTCCCTCTTTCTGCTTGTTATCTCTCTCCCTATGCATCCCAGCATTCTATTTGCTTTGCCCACCGCCTTGCTACATTCGGTCCCCACCATAAGGTTATCTGTAATTATGATCCCCAGATCCCTCACCTGCTCAGCTGCCTTCATTTCATCCCCCCTCCTCCCCCGGTGCAAGTTGCTTGTGGTTTATTCTGCTCCATATGCATTACTGTGCATTTTTTGGCATTCAGTTTCAGCTACCACATTTCCAACCACCCCTCCAGCAACCTTAGATCTTCCATCATAGCCTCCACTTCCTCTGGGGTGTCCACTCTATTGTAGATTTTTGAATCATTTGCAAATAGGCAGACCTTCCCCTGCAGCCCCTCTGCTATGTTGCTGATATAGATGTTAAACTGCATGGGCCCCAGCACCAACCCCAGGGGGACCCTGCTTGTCACTCCTACCTCCCTGGAAAGCACCCCATTTACTACCACCCTCTGGCTTCTTTCCCCCAGCCAGTTCTCCACCCACTTTATTTTCTGTCCCACTCCCAAAATTTCCAGCTTATTTACCAGCCATCTGTGGGGAACAGTGTTGAAGGCCTTCCCTAAGTCTAGATAGGCAACGTCCACCGCCCCTTCCTGATCAACTACCCTCAGGTTCATCTGGCATAACCTCCCTTTTGTGAAGCCATGCTGATGGACATCCTGCAGCCCACTTTTCACCAAGTAGCTGACCACCTTTTCTTTTAATATTGTCTCCATCACCTTACCAACCACCAAGCTGAGGCTGACCGAGTGATTACTGCCCGCCTTCTCCCTGCTGCCACCCTTATGAAGTGGCACCACATTTGCCAGTCTTTCTGCACCCACCCTGTGTCCAGGGACAGGTTAAACAACCTCACTAGGAGTGCCGCCACCTTCTCCCTTAGTTCCAGGAGTACCCTAGGATGCAGGGCATCCAGCCCCTTAGCCTTGTCTACCCTCAGACTACCTAATTCCTCTCTCTGACCTTGTCCTCACTGATCAGGCTAGTATCCACCCTTATGTCATCCCTTCCCCTTCCCCTTAACACCAGTTCCCATCCTTCCCCTTCCACCATGAAGACTGAGAAGTACCTATTTAGTAGCTCCACCTTCTCGAAGTCCCCTTCCACTTGTACTCCCTCCTCCCCTCCACTTCACCCTTACTATCCCCTGCCTTGCTTTCTTCTTCTGTCCTATATACTGAAAAAAAGTTTTATATCCCCTTTTGGCCTGCTTAGCAATTCTGTCCTCTATTTCTGCTTTCATCTTCCTAATCTTCTGCCCCACCACCCTCAGCGTCTCCCTGTATGTTTCCCTGTCTTCATTCCGCTGTGACAGCTTCTATGCTCTGAATGTCCTTTTTCTCTCCCCTATTGCCTCCTTCACTTCCCTGGTGAACCAAAGTGGATCCTTTCTTCTTCTGCTATTCCTCAGCCTCCTTATGCAGATTTCTGTGACTTTTAGCAACCCCCTTAATTGAATTCCATAATTCCTCCGCTTCTCCTATTTTCTCCTTCCCCTCCATTCTGTTCCTGAAAATCTCCCTCATTCCGGGAAAATCCACCCACTTGAAATCCAGGTTTGACTCACTTGGTTCCCTGCCCAAACTCTGAAGCTCACTGTATTATGGTCGCTTGCACCTAGGCTGACCCCCACTCCAACTCCTTCCACACTATCCCCATTGGTGAAGACCAAGTTTAGTATGCTGCTACCCCTAGTAGGCTCCCTAATCAGCTGTTGCAGGAAAGCTCCCTGGAGGGACTCGAGGATCTCTCTGCTCCTGGCCAACTTAGCTGATGAGATATTCCAGTCCACATCTGGGAGGTTAAGGTTACCCACCAGCAGAATCTCCCCCTTGAGTGCCATCCGGTGAACCACCTGCAACATCTGCCTATCCACTTTCTCCCCCTGCATTGGAGGTCTGTCTGCCACCCCCAGCTTTACTGATGCCCCAGACCATTTTTCTAGCTTGACCCACAATATTTCTGCCTCCTCTTGCTCCTCCTGCCCCTCTGTAGCCTAAATGTCCTCTCTGATGTACAGAGCAATCCCCCCTCCTTCTGCCAGTTCTTCCGGAAAAGCCTGTATCGTGGGACACCTACTTCCCAGGTCTGATGCTCAGACCACCTGGTCTCCATTATGGCTACAATATCTAGTCCCTCACCCACCATTATGGCCTCTAAGTATGCCATTTTGTTCCCCATGCTTCTGGCATTTGTGGAAAGTTCTTTCCATCATTTGCCCCCCCCCCAATGCCTCCCTTCCATACCTGTTCCCTTCCTTGCTCCATTTTGCAGGGAAGTGCTAGCTAGTCCAGTCCCACTTCCTGTCCAGCTCTCCCCCTTCCTAGCCTTGTACTCCCTCTCTACCAGTTTAAACCTCTCCTTAATACCCTATCAATATATCCTTGTAGATCCCCCTCAGCACTCTTGCCTCCCTCTCACTTAGATGTAGTCTATCCTTCCAATATAAGTCCTTATCCTCTCATGTGCCCCCTCCCCCACTCTCCTACACAGGTGAACCCTTCCTTTCTGCACCTTTCCCTGAGCCATTCATTGAACTCTCTGATTCTTTTCTGCCTAGCAGTGCTGGCAAAGGGGACTGGCAAGATTTCTGAGAATGCCAAGGATCTTGCCTCTTCCATGCATCCCTTTGCCAGTGCCTTAAACCTCCTCTGTACCTCTTCACTTCATTGCTCGCCAGATCATTTATTCCCAAATGAATGGTTAGGTGTGGTTTCCCCACCACCATTGCACACTCCCTGTTTTTTTGCATTGCTTTCCCAGCCTCCATCACTGGTTCACAAAAAAACTGATCTCTGCCTATATGTAGGCTCCCTCCTGAGCCAATGTATCCCCTTAATGATGGAGTCACTGAATACCATGGCATTTTCCACCTCCACAGCTAATGGATCCTATCTTGTTACTAACCAAACTTATCAAACTTTATTTTTCCAACGCTATTCCAACATAGATCATAGCGTTTTACAAACATTTAAGACCAAATATCAACATTGTTAAAAATGTTTTTTTTTAAACATACAGCAGGATACTTTAAAACAAAACAATAATCTAAGTCTCAGCATATGCTAGCTCAAATAAATGAGTTTTCAAGGCAGATTTAAAGGCCTCAACAGATGGGCAATCCCTTATCCGACAAGGTAGAGAATTCCACAGGGTCAGAGCCACAAAAGAAAATGACCTAGCTCCTGATGTTGTCAAACGGACCCTGGGAATCTCTAGCAATCCCTCATTGGCAGAGCAGAGAGGACAAAGGGGGTGATGGGGCAAAGGAGCTCTTGCAGGTACTCCAGTCCCTGTCTGTGTAGGGCCTTATAGGTCAGTAATCTGACCTTGAAGGTGGTTCTCCACCACAACGGCAGCCAGTGCAGAGCGCAGAGCACAGGAGTAGCATGGTCAGATCTACATAAACCAGTGAACAGCCAGGCAACTATATACTGCACCAGCTATAGGCGATGGAGGACCACCCCTGGTAGCCCTAGGTATAGAGCATTGCAGTAATCAAGGCGCGAGGTCACCAAGGTGTGGACCAGTGTAGGAAGTAGGAAGGTCATCAGGTGGTACCAGGTGCTTTATATGGGTGACATTCCTCAGATGATAAAAAGAGGACTTGACAATGGCCAACACCTGAGTCTTAAGTGTCAGTCCACTATCAAGCATGACACCCAGATTTCACACCTGGTCAGAGGTCCTCAGCTTGCTGCCCCCCAACCAAAGCCCAGATGGTTGACCCATCGAGGATCCCTCCACCCACTGACCTGGGTCCACAACCAGCACCTCAGTCTTATTTGGATTCAGCCTAAACCAGCTGGCACTCATCCACTCCTGGATCTCAGTGAGACAGTTGTTAAATACTGTAACAGCATCATCTTATCTGGGCACAAAGGACAGGTACAGTTGAGTATCATCTGTGTAACAGTGAAAACTCAACCTGTACCACCTAATATTGTCTCCTAACAGCACCATATATATATACTGTGAACAACCTGGGGGAAAGCACAGAGCCCTGTGGTTCCCCACATGGCAGGAAGACACGGGCCAAGGAAAATGCCCCGGACTCCACTCTCTGAGTCCTGCCAGTGAAGAATGAATGGAATCATCTGAGGACTGTCCTACTTAGTATGCAGAAAGGCTGCAGGTGCTCCAGCAGCACCCCATGATCCATGGTATCAAATGCTGCATAGAAATAAAGGAGGACCAAGATGGTATGGGTCATCCTGTCCCTTGCTATCAGGAGATCATTAAGTACCCAGACCAATACCATCTCAGTATTATGTCTCTTCGTGAAACTGGACTGGAGAGGATCATAGATGTTGTGGGTGGTCAGAAGGTCCTCGAGCTGCAACACAACTGCCTTCTCAATAACCTTACCTACAAAAGGCAGGTTAGAGACTGGCCTGTAGTTTTCTAGACAGTCTGGGTCCAGAGAAGGTTTTTTCAGGAGGGGGTTAACCACCACCTCCTTCAGGGTGTCCAGAAATTATCTCTGACCACCTGATGGTTGCAATCTTATCAGCAAAAAATCGAGCAAACTTCTCACACTCCGCTTGAGAAAAGGCTCTCTGATTCTGAAGACAGGCTGGATTGCACAACCTGTCCACGGTATGGAAGAGCTGGGCTGGTCGATTTCTCACAGCTGCAATCTCCCAGGACAGGAATTCTGCCTTCTTACAGGAGATCGCAGATTGATAGTCCTTTATAATGGAATATCAATCTAAGTTTGTCCCCATTTAGGCCCAATTTCTGCCAGCAACACTCCAACCTTCTACCCATTCTCCTCAGCTCCCTCTAGGTTCCATCAAACCATGGGGACCGAGGCCACATGGTGAGCGGGCAAACACAGACTAGAGCAATGACATCCAGAGCCTCCTCCACTGCCTTATTATAGGTTTGTAGTAGGCTCTCTGGATCATTTGTAACACTCGTACTACCCGATAGATCCAGAACTACCATCAGACCAACTGGGGTTGCTCCCCGTAATGGGCAGTACCAGACCATCTCCATAAGAGCAGGTCTATTTAGGGCGGCCACAAAGCTGAACCCAATAGTGTGGTGATCGGACCATCTGATGGGTTCCACCACCACATCAGAGATCTCCATCCCCAGCAGGAACACTAGATCCAGTGAATGACCTTGTATGTGGGTCACAGAGGTAATTACCTGTGTAAGCCTCAACGACATCATCAATTGGAGGAAGTCCTGCCCAAATTGTGAGAAGTCATCGTCGATCCAGGCATTGAAGTCCCCCAGTACCAACCACCTGGGGGCCTCCAATACCATGTCAACAATGAAGTCCTTGACCTCCTGCAGGAACTCCTCATTCCCGGGTGGACTATAAATGAGAAGTATCCTACAGCCCACACCTGTACCCACAATACATTCAAAGGATCTAGTGGCCCCAACTGGCACCTCTACCAGGCCCAGCTACCTCTTAAAACAGATGGCAACCCCTCCACCCCTACAATCCAACCCTGGGCAGTGTATCACCGAGTACCGGGCCTGAACAGCTGACTCCAAAATGGGACCAGCATTTTCATCCAGACAGGTCTCGGTGATGCAAGCCAGGTCAGATGACCCAACAAGATCAGCAATCACTGCAGTCTTGTTACAAATCGACCTGGCATTGCATAACACAACCTGGGCTGGATGAGTAGGTGAGGTTGACCGGGCTACTTGCCCACTACAAGTGGAGCCCTTGGGTATGGGCACCAGGCAGGGTGGACCCCTATCCTGGGCCCATTTCACCCTAGGACATCTCCTTGACCCCACCACCCCAATTGGCCCCCCTCCGCTCCTCTCCCCCACCTATGCCCCCCCCCCGATGCCTCCTTGCAATCCCCAAGGCATGACAACATCTATAAACCTAGGCTGAAAGCGGGGGGGCAATCAAAGGGGGTGAAGGGCCCTAATCTCAGCGGAAGAGTAATGTCCACCCATCGAAGCCCTCTGCCAACACATCCTACAAATTCTACCCCCAGCAGAAAGTCAGCAACACACAATCACTCACTCATACTACTACATCCATTTCATACATTCAATCAAACAAAAACATGAAATCAAAAAACAGAAGCAGTGCACTAAAAATTCTTAAATATTTTCTCAAAGTCCACTGTATTTAACTATAGTCAATACTGTTTCTTCCACCCTGATTTGAAAGCACACCACTTCTTCCCAAAAGTTCAGATAAGGGAGGGGAGTTCTCACCAACCCCTCACCAATAATGTCCCAGTCTTGTGGCCCTCTCACTGCCACGTTTAACTGTCAACAAACAGAAGATTGTTTTAATGATTTAAAACAAAAGGAAAGCAAAATGGAGGCCCTCTCACTGCCTCCAAGTCACACAAACTGTATGTTGAAATGTTGCCACAATTATCTTCAAGGGTCAAAGAAAACAAGACACACAGAACGATAATCCTCTTCCATGACTGTCCACTGTGGAATTACTCTGGGAAACAGATCCTCTGCCATGAGTAGAATGCTAGGCCCAGACACCCCCTGATGCAAGCACCACACTCCACAAGGTATTCCCACCTAAGACCCCTGATCCACCCAGCTTAAGCAGGTAGATGAAGGAGGCTCAGTGGAGAAATCCAGCATTCACCCTTCGGTCAGCACTCTCTATCTCCACTGGGAAACCTCTGGATGTGGCACCCACCTACAGGTAGTCCAAAGCAGGCAAAAGATCAATTTGCCACTTCCAGCAGATAGAATCTCCACGGGGCTGTTCCACACTTAGGCCAGATCTCTAAGGGCAGCCTGATAATTCACCATGTGACTGCCCTTACCACTGTTCCATTTTTCTCCATTCTTTTCTTGCTTCCCAAGTCCTCAGATACTTCCCTGGTTCCAGTTCATCTAAACGCAACCCAGTCTGTATACATAAATGTCCCCAGGGGGCCCAATATTCAGAGATCGACTTATTTCTGAAACCTCCAGTAAAGCGGCAAACAGTATTTGAATAAAGTACCAAAAAATGGCACAACGATGAATGTCCTCACCGCAGGTAATCCCGAGCGAGTAATTGATATCTATGAGAAAACAGCAGTCGATAGAGGCCAATAAAAAATGACTGCAACTTAAAGTGCACTGCGATTGTTTTAAGCATAAATGCTAAACATTCAAAATTAAAACTTAGCTACTAAAAACTAAAAACTAAAAGAACTGTTGAGCTACCGTGACAGCCGACCCAGCTCGGTCACCATCTTGTTCCTGGTGGGCACTCCCTCCTGGTCCCTTTCTTCCTAATTCCATGCCCTCTGACCTGAACTACTTACTTGTCCCCCTTGTTTTTCACCCAGTTCCTCACCTGTTCTCCCCCAGCGAAAGATTCCGGACTCTTATCCAACCCTTCCTCTTGGCCCTCTGTTCCCCTATCACTACTTCCTAGGCCTCCCCGTTTTCTGTTTCTCTTGATTTCCTCCTATCTCCTCCTGTGCTATCCCCTCCCCCTTCTCCTCCCATTGCTCCCCTTCCTTACCTCCCTGCTCCCCTTAATGCGTGACTTCCTCAGTGCCTCCCTTCTCCATCTTGTCCTGTAATTTGGCTAAACATGAGAACCTGTTCGATACACTAATATAGTTTGCTGTGCCATTATTATGATTAGCCTTCCTGTCACCCCGTGCAATGTACTTTTCTCTTGCTTTCATCCCTTCCCCCCTCCCTTCTCCCACAATTCCCCCTTCTCCTTCAATGAGCCTTCTACCCACTTATCTATTTGGCTCCCCTCTCTTCCTCTCCTATCTCCCTGTTTGTCTGTACCCTCCACTCCATCCCCCTTTTTAGCCACCCTAATTCAGCCTCCAGGCTCCCCAGTCTCTGACAGATTGGGCATCCCCTTAGTCTCCATAGTGTATCCATAAAAACAGCCACCATACATCCACTGCTGCCGATTATTCTTCCTCCTCTAGGTTGACCTCTTTCCTCCTGCCCCAGTACTCCTCTCTTTTCCCCTGCCACCAGTCTGTCCCCAAGACTCAATCATGTTTCTTCCATAACCCTTCCTTGTATGCCACATTTTGTGGACCTATTTACTTGTTATCTCATTGATATCTTATTTTGTCCTCCCAACAGAGACTGCCTTTATGATTTAAAGTTTGTGCCCCTATCTTTCTAGTATTCGTACAGATCTATTATCACAGCCTAAAAATCCTGGCTTGAATCCCTTAGCTTAGCTTCACCATAACTCCTGCAGTTTGTCCTTTAAACTTGCCCTTGACACTGCTATATACTTATACTTTACAGAGCCTTGTTTGCCCCAATACAGGTTGTTTGTCCCTTCAAGCTGCTTAACCTTAATCACACTTAAACATTTCTATATACTCATACTTTACTGCTATTGCTTATCTCATAGGAAGCTGTTTGCCTTTATGAGCCGGTTTCCCCTTTAAAGCAGTTTGCCCTTTAAACACCCTTGACCCTGCTTTACAGAACCTTGTTTGCCCAATACAAGTTGTTTGTCCCATTGAGCAGCTTACTCTTAATCACACTTAAACATTACTATATACTCATACTTTACTGTTATTGCTTGTCTCAGTAGGAAGCTGTTTGCCAATATGAGCTGTTTTCCCTTTTAAGCAGTTTGTCCCAGCATGTCTGTATGAGTAGTAAAATTCCTTTTAAAGCAGTTCACCCCTTGAAGGCCAGTGCTCCACCCCTTTGTCTCAGCTGTCCAATCCTTGGTGATCTTAGTGCATTTAAGAAAATGCAGGGGTGTGGGCAGGGGAGTGGAAAATTATTCTCCGGCACCTCACAGCTGCTTCAGCTGAAGGGGAAGAGGGAGTCCCGAGCAGGGTCAAAGTTGACCTCTCCCCTGTGCTCCTCTTTTTCCTTTAAGTGCTGGTAGCACTTTTTAAAGCCTGGACGGCTTTCTGCTGGTTGCGCTGCTGGTCCTGAATGGCCCCTTTCACTTTCCTCCTGTAGCTGATTGGTGCCACTGATGCACTTTTTCTGTGGCTTGATTAAAGCCGCAGACAATTCTCTCCTCTTGCAGCTAAAAGTGCTGTTCCTGTACATTCCTTTTCCACTCTGCTTCTCTTGTGGATGAAAATGCCACTCTCTTCTCTCTGGTGCCCCACAGCTGCTTTAGTTGAAGGGGAAGAGGGAGTCCCGAGCAGGGACAGTCGACCTCCCCCTCTGCTCCTCTTTCTCTTTTAAGTGCTGGTAGCACTTTTTAAAACCAGGACAGCTTTCTTCTGGTCACGCCACTGGCTCTGATTGGCCCCTTTCACTCTCCTCTTGCCGATGATTGGTGCCACTAATACACTTTTTCTGTGGCATGATTGGAGCTGCAGACAATCCTCTACTCTTGTGGCTGAAAATGCTGCTCCTAAAGGACCTTTTTCCACTCTGCTCCATAAATGACATACACCTAGCCCTAGCCCATAGCACCCCCATCCTGTGCGCAGATGATATGGTGCTATACCCAAGCTGTTATAGCATGTCTGATGTCAAGCAAAGGCTGCCAACTGACCTCTAGGGAGTGCAACAATTGCTTCTAGCAAACAAACTGCTTTTAAACACTGCCGAATTCCAGTAAATGCTGTTCTGCTCAGCTCCTAAACATAAAAGATGTCAGACCCCTTAAACTACTCTTGCATCAGTGTACTCATTCAAGTACCTACATGTGTCATTTGGGCACATTCCTGGACTTCTCACTGCACTTCAGGCTTCTGTAAATCAGTTAACACCAAACTGGGGCTGTTGTACAAGGTCAAGAATAATCTAACCCCTTCTACCTGCTTGGCCACAGCCCACTGAGTCCTACTCCCTAAACTTAGCTATGGGGTGTCTGTATTCTCTGCTTCAGCCAAATCTACCTTACAAAACCTTAAAAAATTACCTTAAAAAATCTACCTTACAAAACCTTAAAAAATTACCTTAAAAAATGTATGCATCCATCCTGGAGGGGAATCCAAGCACTCAATGATAAGTTTAAATGCTACATTGACAAGCATTTAAACTAGCAAAGGGGGGTGGCAGGCCAGCAAGGAGGATACCCACTTGCTCACCCCCCACAGCTAGCAGTGGAACCAGTGAACCAGAGGAGTGGCTATCTCTGCAAAGCAGTGTGCAAAAGATGGAGATAAGTGCCCAAGAGGTGGATAAGCAGAAAAGGGTCAAAATTCAGCAGACGGGCAGACAGCAAGGAGAACCAGGGATAAATGACAACCAAGGAAGGGGCTGGAGTAGAACAGTGAGACAGTCTAGGGAGGTCAAATCATGGAAAGCCATGTGTGCAAATGCCAGGAGCCTTAGCAACAAGATGGAAGATCTGGAGACTGTCATGGTGCAGTCAGACCTGGACATTGTGGCCATCACTGAAACCTGGTGTAATGATAACCACAACTGGGAGATGGCCATACCTGGCTACAACATATTCAGAAGAGACAGAGTAGGCAGAAAGGGAGGAGGAGTGGCACTCTATGTGAAAAATGACATAAGGGCCACAGAGATCCAGGAGGAACAAAATGGGGGAGAGATACTGTGGGTTAAGCTGGAAAGGAAATGGGGACAGCCATCCGCACAGGTGTGGTCTATAGACCACCAGCCCAGGAGGAAGAAACAGATAGGGAGCTGATGCTAGCCATCCAAAGGATGGCAGACAAGGGTGAGGTAGTACTGGTTGGAGACTTCAATATTCCAGATGTGGACTGGAGCATCCCAGCAGCAGCATCAACTAGGAGCAGATTAATCCTGGACTCCCTTCTGGGTGCCTTTCTCATGGAACCAACTCGGCAGAAGGCAATACTGGACCTTGTGCTCACAAACAGAGACAGTGTGATGGGGGTAACAGTGGGGGAGCACCTGGGAAACAGTGACCACCAGTCATTGTGGTTTGAAATCACAGAAAGAGCAGAACCAAACCACACAAAAACACATATCCTGGATTTTAGGGGGGCAGACTTTGGGAAAATGGGGAGATACTTGAAAGAGGCATTAAGGAATGGGACAGGAATCAGGGGTTGAGGAACAGTGGGCAGTATTTAAAATTGGGATTACAAGAACAACAGAATTATGTATTAAGCAGGTTAGCAAGAGGAAAAGGAAGAGGAGACCATTATGGTTTTCCAAAGAGGAGTAGCAAAGAAAGTAAAAAGATTGCATTCAGGCAATACAAAAGACACAGGCAGAAGGGATAGGAGAAGTACCAGGAGAAAAAAAGGGAGGCAGGGAGGTCAGTAAGGGAAGCCAAAGCTCAGACAGAAGAACACATTGCAAAATCAGTGGGTAGAGGGGACAAAACCTTTTACAGGTACATAAGTGAAAAAAGAAAGACAAAGGGAGGGATAGTGAAACTGAAGAGGGAGGATGGGGGCCTCGTGGAGGATGACAACAGTAAAGCTGACATACTGAACAGGTATTTCTGCTCAGTCTTTACTGAGGAAGAGGAGGGTAATGGGTCTGAAGGGAGTACAAGGGGTGAGAATGTGCAGAAATGGACACAAGTCCCTTTACACGAGAAAGGTCCTGAAGGAACTGGAAGTAATAAGAGTTGATAAAGCAATGGGGCCAGATGGAGTGCAACTCATGGTCCTTAAAGAACTAAGAGAGGTGGTGGCTGAACCTCTGGCTATCCTGTTTAGCCAATCACTGGAAACAGGGAGGTACCCAAAGACTGGAGGACAGCAGATGTAGTCCCCTTATACAAAGTGGGAACAAAGAGGAAGCAGGGAACTACAGACCAGTCAGCCTCACCTCGGTAGTGGGAAGATCATGGAAGCACTACTGAAGGAGAGATTGGTGGAACATCTGGTTGTCAATGGACTACAGGACCCAAGGCAGCATCGTTTCACCAGGGAGGTCATGTCAGACCAACCTCATTGAATTTTGACTGGGTGACTAGGAGGTGGATCAGGGGAGGCAGTGGACATAGCCTATCTGGACTTCAGCAAGGCCTTTGACACTGTGCCACATGGAAGACTATTATACAAACTGGGGAATATGGGTGCGGGCAGGACAGTAGTGTGGTGGGTAGGTAACTGGCTGGGTGGTAGGACACAGAGGGTGGTGGTAAATGGCTGTCACTCCACAGAGGGAAGAGTGACCAGTGGGGAACCACAGGGATCAGTGCTGGGACCGGTCCTATTCAACATCTTCATCAGTGACATGGCGCAGGACCTAGAAGGCAGAATTTCACTGTTTGCTGATGACACAAAGCTCTGTAACAGAGTAGACACGCCAGAGGGTGTAGACAGAATGAGAAGCGACCTGCAGAAACTTGAAGAATGGTCAGGGGTTTGGCAGTTGAAATTCAATGCAAAGAAGTGCAAGATATTGCATATGGGGCACAATAACCCTGGCACAATATATCAGTTGGGGGGTGAGGATATAGCATGCACCAAGCAGGAAAGGGATCTTGGGGTTATCATCTCTGATGACCTCAAGGTAGGAAACAGTGTGACAAGGCAGCAGGTAAAGCAAATAGGATGCTGGGATGTATAGGCAGGGGCATTACCAGCAGGAAAAGGGAGGTCATAATTCCTCATACAAGACACTAGTGAGGCCCCACCTGGAGTACAGTGTACAGTTCTGGAGACCATACCTACGTAAGGACATAGACAGGGTAGAGAAGGTTCAGAGGAGGGCAACAAAGATGGTGCATGGATTGCATCACAAGTCCTATGAAGACAGGTTGAAGGAACTGAAATGTACTCCTGGAGGAGAGGAGGGAGAAGGGATATGATAGAGACATACAAGCATATCTTACCGGGAGGAACAGGGTGCAGGAAAACACTATTTTTAAGTGAAAAGATGTTCCAGGACTAGAGGGCATGGGATGAAGTTGGAGGGAGGACGATTCAGAGGAAACATGAGAAAGAATTTCTTCACAGAACGGGTGGTGGACAAGTGGAACACCCTGCCAGAGGAAATGGTGGTGGCTGAAACAATCACGGGATTTAAGAATGCATGGGATAGACATAAAGGAATTCTGGAGGTCAGGGGTAAGGTACAACAGACTTCTAGGAAAACAAACTGAACTTACAAGCTCAAATGGGCAGACTGGGTGGGCCATAGGCCCTTATCTGCCGACACTGTCTATGTATCTATATATCTATGTATAAAACTGGGATGTAACATGCAGCAACATCTGCTGCTTTGCCTTGTCATAGAACTGCCGTACCCATCAATGTATGTTATACTCTAGACTGGGAGGGATGGCTTCAGCCTGAAGCCCTACATGATCTGATCTTTGGTGGGGTAATTTTTAACATATAGCACAATCAGTCATCATCATCACTCGCAAAGTTTCTCCAGCCCCCAATGGTATCTATCCACTAAGGTCTTCTAATCTAGACCTGCTAACCATACTAGAACCAAAAAAAGTCTGGGAAATATTACCTTCTCCATTGTTGCTTCAGGTGTTTGGAATTCCAGACCAGCTGATCCAGTGTCTGACTGTGTCCACCTTCAAAAAGAGATACTGCAGCCATTTTCTCATGTTGTCAGTATGCTCCAGTACCTAGCTCAATATGTTAGATTCTGGTTCTAACTTCTAGTCCAGATTACTGAATTTATTCAATTTACTCAATGTATGCCTTCTTGTTTGCACTACATTAGGGTTTATAGGTTAGTGCCTTGCTAGATGAGCTATTAATGTCATACATTGTCTTTATATGTCTGCCATGAGCAATAATGTAATGTACTCAAAGTATGTATTCTGCTAACTCTCATTCTGTTTGTTTGTGCCTTACATATGTAACCCCTACCTGGTATGCCGTTTGTATCTGACAGCTATACCAGGTGGGCAGGGTTCCGGGAGGAATAGGCCACTCGGCACATAGGCTAGGTTTGGCTACTCTGCACAGGGGCACCCAAGTAACTCCTAACACAGGAAGCAATAACTGTAATGTCCAATACCAGAAGAGGGATTCTAAAGTGTGGCATTTATTCACATCCAACAGAATAAACAAAGCATAGTTGGACCCCCACAGGGCTACACTCCTGGTAATGCAGATTAAAGGAGACCAGAACACATCCTCATCACTTTAGCCCTCAGGCTCTACAACACAGTGGGCACACAGCCCAGACTTGTACACTGCTTTGGGTTACACAGGCCGAACATGTACACTGCTTTGGGTTACACCCTGGCTCGGCTCCCTTGCCAGCCACTTGGACACCTTCCATACTTCATGGAACCTTTTTCTGGTGGCTCTCTAAACCACCTAAGAGCACCTCAGCTCCATCAGGGAATCCTCTTCTTTAATCCCACGTCTGGGTACTTTCCTCAGGCACTGGCCAAGTACCTGAGGGAAAGCAAAAGGTGTCTCAGAGCAAATCCGTAGAGGTGAATTTGGTTACTACTGATGGGGGGGTCTCCCACCTCTCACTCCCACAAATCATACCTGACCATTTCTCTGGACTGTAAACACCTCATCCTTTAGCACTCTGCTGTGTAGATTCCTGCTAAATGTATTTCACATTCAGTCTACTTGTCTTGCTTCCCATTTGTGCTGGACTTGAACATACTTAAAAATAAGTGGCATTGTCCATTATTCTAGACCTCCCCACAGGTTAAGCAGTCCAATCCCCACATTCTTTCTTTCCATTTTGTGCTGACCTTGAACATACTTATAAGTGGCTTTGTCCATTACTCTAGACCCCCCACTGAGTTAAGCAGTCCAATCCCCACATCTTCCAACTGTACTTGGCTTTTTTTTCCTGACCCCATAGTAACGGTCCCTTTAGTTTCCTTCTGTTTCAGGTGAAAACACTTGGCTCTTTTTCAGAGCGAACTCACCCTTTGGTTGCAGGTGCCCCACAGGCATTTCCTCCACAAGGAATCTCTTACAGAGCTTCTGGTGCCTCAGCACAACTCAAACAGGCAGCTTCTTTCCCTTAGCCAGACCCAGAGGAGTTGGCCCTGGAAAACAGGCAGACACCTTCCCCCCATCCCATCAGGGATGGGGCTCTGAACGGTTGAGAGCAGTCTCCACCACTTCTATTACCAGTTTCTGTGTTCCTCTTCAGGTGGAAACACACACCTTGAACAAAAGAAACTCTGAAACAGAGCTTGAAGCTCTGAGAGCCTGCACACACTCTGCTACACTACAGTCTCTCTCTAAGACTGCACCTAGACTGCTTCAAATTCCCCAATGGTCTACTCTAACCTCCAACTGCAACATTCCAGTGTGGTTTATGCAGCTGTGACAGTTCTAAAATGATGCCATCCCTCTGTCTCAGCTGAGACTGAGAACAGAGTGAGACAGTGTGAAATCCATTTAACTGGAGTTTCATAAGCTGCCTTCCCTGCCTACCACTAGGTCTTACTGGGATTCTAGTAACCCCGGGTAACGGGGATTACACATATTTTATTTCCTCCTTATTGAATTTAATCTGCTATATCCTCCTGGGTTGGACATGAAAACAGGCATTTAGTTGTCTAGTGTACTTACCTGGTTAACAATAAATAAATAAATACATACTTACATACATACATACATACATACATACATACATAACGTACATAAATTTATTGGTGTATTATTATTCTTGTGCTGTTACTTCCTGCTTCCTCTTCCCCCAGGATGCATCTGGAAATAAGCTGTTATCAGCTCAGTATGTATTTCCTAGTAAAACTTTTAAACTAAATAAACAGCTAAATAATTACCTAATCAAGTTCTAGTGGCCTGAATTGCAGCAACCTTGGGACTTTCTTGTTTTAAGAGTGATGGGAGAGGGGTTTTACTGTTTGACCGTTGCTATCTACAGTATGTACATTTTTAGTCATTTGTTCATTTTTTATGACTGCAGGGGTGAAGCGCTGCAGTTGTCTTGTGATGAAAAAGTAAAAATGAGTTACCGAATTCTGACTGAACAACAAATTTGGAGGTGAAGTACACTCACTCCATAGTACCTGAATCAGTCCGCTGTCTCAAATGATTGCAGCAGTCCCACAGTGCTATTTTGTTTATGTGCTGTGTAATATTGCCAGCCGTCACTTCTGCACGGCAATGTGCATGCACAGCAGAGCACACCATGCCCAAAATAGCCACCATGAGCTCTGTGTGCATGCATGAGTATCACGGCTGTGGAAATCTTGCACAACTGCAGCCATCATGGCTGCTGCCAGAGTTTGTATTACCAGATAAGTGCAATTCAAATATGTGCGACATACAGCACAAACATTTGAGCAGCACCTTGCATTTGTCCAGGTGCCCAAAGATGCTATATTCAGTCAAATGGTGCACCGGCAGTATTCAACTGAATATAGGGCCATGTATGCTGCCAGAATGGATAGCATCAGAGTGCTATTTCAAACATTTAAAGGGACCCATGCAAATGAGCCTACTGGGCATGCAAGACACTAAGGGGCCATTTGCATGCCGATTATGGGCTCATTTGCATGGGTAGCAAGGCATATTAGTGTGGCATCACCCCCCAATTGCCCAGTCCCACCCATGTACACATATCTCTTGTGCTAGTATCCGTCCCCCACCCCCACCCCTGCCAATTATTGGCCCATTCTGTAAAATAAAAGGCTCCCTGATGCTATTATTTCTCCCACCCAGCCAATCAATGGACTGTTTTTTAAATTAAAAGGCTTCCTGGTGTATTGAACACCCCCAATCACTGGCCCATTCTTTTACTAAATATTATCCTTGATGCTAGTGGTAATCCCCCCACCCTCCGATCACCATCCCCAGCTTACAGAATGTCATCCCTGGTGCTAGTGGTAACTGTTACTCCTCTGATCCCAGCTCTGGCTTCAAGAATATTATCCCTGATTTTAGTGATGCCCTTCCCCCTGATCCCAGTACCATCATACACTTGTATGTCCCTAGTGGTAGTGGTAGTGGTGGCCCCCCAAAACTCCAGCCCTGATGTACAAACAACCCCTCCCTGGTGTCCAGTGGTTCCCCCTTGCAGCACCAGATACCCCCCCACCACTCACCATATCCTCAATAGGGGTGCCACAGGTGCATACGTCGACCAGCACAACCCTCCTCATACCTCCTCGGCTGGCCACCATATGTAAAGCAAGGAAGTGCAACTCTTATTTAAAGGGCAGGGTGACACTCCCTATCCTAAATGTAAGAGGCACTCTCCCTGGCTGTACATACAATGGCCTGCCAAGGAGGTGTGAGGAGAGCTGTGCTGGTTACTAGATGCACCTCCGCGCACCACACTGGGATTATATGGTATGTGTGGGGTGCCAGGTGCCACGGGGAACCACTGATGCCAGGGAGGGTTTTTTTTGTACATCAGGCTGGCAATCGGGGGAGGCACCACTACTACCAGGGATATACAAGTGTATGAGTTGGCTGGGATTGGAGGGCGGGAAGGCACCACTAGCACCAGAGATAATATTCTTGAAGCTGGGGCTGGGATCAGAGGTGAGGACAGCACCACTTCCAACAGGGATATACATGGTTATGACAGGGCTGGGATCGGGGGGGAGGGCACCACTAGCACCATAGATAATCTTCTTGAAGCTGGGACTGGGATCGCAGTGGGGCAGGGCACCACTAGCACCAGGGATATAAGAGTGTACAATGGGGCTGGGATCAGAGGGGGAAGGGCACCACCAGTACCAGGGATAATATTCTTGAAGCAACGGCTGAGCTTAGAGGGAGGCAAATTATCACTTGCACCAGAGATACCATTCTCTAAGCCAAGGATGGCAATTAGAGGGAGGGAAGGGGAGTTACCATTAGCACCAGGGATGGCATTCTCTAAGCCAGGAATGGCAGTCAGAGGGAGGGGAGATATTACTAGCACCGGGGATGACATTCTTTAAGCTGGGGATGGCAATCAGAAGGAAGGGGGTTAACACTATCACCAAATAACATTAAGTAAAAGAATGGGCCAGCGACTGGAGGGGGGTTGAATTGTGGCTGTTGTGCGAAAGTGAGAACAAGGAGATTCAGTTTCAAATGCCACTAGAGCCATGTACTCACAGTGTGACCAAAAGCAAGACATTTAAAGGGATGCTGGTAGCCCTTTACTTATGTTTTTTGCAAGTACTCGTAAATGTGCCTTGACTGCCTGCAGCAGTCCATCTTGTGCTCTAATATTGATAGCAGCAATGTAATACCCATAAAAAATATGTACTTTTCAGAATTTTACTAAAAAGCAAAACCCTGCCATTCAGCTCCTATTGCCCTTGCCCGATACCAGAGTTCAATCACATTTGTAAATGGTGCTGAAGTACCAGAAGGCTCATACACAAATTATTCCTTCCGAGTTCAGCTAAATATGGTTTCTGGTAGTACAAGATAAGCTGAACTCAGGAAAGTGTTTGTTTTTTTGGAAATGGGGGCTCAAACTTAGTAAAATCATGGTCTGAAAGTTGAGCCATGATACTAGTCATGTGCATATGCATATCATATGCGCATGCCCAATATTGCAACTTGACTTTCTGACCTTGATTTTATTACGTTTGAGCCTACGTTTCCACAAAAAAAAACACTTTTCCCAAGTTTAGCTTACTTTGTACTACTACAAGCTGTATTTAGCTGAATTCAGGTGGAATAGTTCATGCACGAGCCTTCCAGTGATTCAGCGCCATTTACAAATGTGACCATGCCCTGGCATTGGGTGCAGATAATAGGAGCTCACTGTCAGGGTTTCACTTTTTAGTAAAATTCTGAAAAGTACATCTTTTTTGTGGGAACTACGTTGCTGCTATCAATATTAGAGCACAAGACGGACTGCTGCAGACAGTTGAGGCACTTTTATGAGTACTTGCTAAAAACATAAGTAAAGGGCTGACAGCATCCCTTTAAATGTCTTGCTTTTGGTCTCACTGTGAGTACATGGCTTTAGTGACATTCAAACTGGATCTCTTTGTTCTCACTTTTGCACAACAACCACAAGTCTATGCAGTCTGCCCATTCCCCCACATCTGAGTCTTTAGGTGTGTTTACACAGCGGCTGTGCTAGAACTGAGACCACACCTGTGCTGTCCTGTCCTCCTGTACTTATTCTGTGCTTTGTTTATATGGCCTCTCTCCTCACCGATGAAAGCCGTGCAGGAGACAGGCCGTGCATCTGGGGGCCGAATTGGGATGGCCAAGGAAGGTGCACAGGGCATGTACCATGCACTGGAGTGAGCAGCACAGCCTCTCTACATGGCTGCTTACACTGCTCACTCTGTGTCCCTAATGTTGAGCCAGCTGGGGGGGGGAGGAGCATCTGACATCTTACCATGATCAGGTAAGTGTTCACGTGGACACTTGCACCTCAGCAACTCGCCGGCCCAGGCTGCTGTGGTGCAAAAGCAGCCATGTAAACTGGCTAATTAGCTCCTTCCCACTAGCCCCATGCTCTCTCTGAGTTTTAGTTCATTGCCTCTGTCTCTCATTTTTGTGTCATTTCATGGTGCAGTATGTTTGTACTTTTTATTTCCCACACTAATGTAATGCAGTACCAAATGCTTTTCTGCTAGTTTATTTCTGGCCCTAAACATCTAAACTGTTTACTTTTCCTTGTGTGACTATTTTTATGCAACAAAAACATGCTTTTAGTATCTAATTAAAGAGGTCATTTGAAGCTGTCCATTCCATTTGAATTTCCTCTCCTGCTTATAGCCTGAGATGTGTTTTTATTTATCAGGAAAAGAATAATTCAAAATAGTATCTGCAATGTTCAGGTTTCTAAAATAGTTTTATAAAAACTCCCACTAGTTAGTCTGCTGGTACATAGCATGCCCACAGCAAGTTTTTCATTGAGTAAGGAGACATGCAATACAATGAAAGACAACAGAGTTGTGCAGTGCAGAAAAGCTAGCTATGAAATCAGTTCAGCCATGCTAACCATTATTCATTCTGTTCAGAAAACTCTTTATGTATGGAATATTCAAACAAACCAAGCCATGGCAGTATGATTCATCAAAGCACTTTCAGAATGCTTTTGCCTTCACTACCAGATCTGATTCTGGTATCTCACACTTGTAATGCCCATTAAGTTACATAGTTATGATTAAAAAGTTTCAGAACACAGCACTCGATATATGACCACACATCACCGGGGTTTTAGGCATTACAGAAATGCAGCATGACCTCTCCAGGGCTAGTGTACTAATTGCTTGCCAGGGAAAATAAAGCCTCAATCGTATTATTTTAAAGGGACACTGTCAACTGTACACTGATTTATTTATTTATTTGAAACTTGATGACCGGGTAGGCCCAACTGAGACAAGGCAGTCCTTTTTTCAGTGGCGATCTGGGGAACCTAAGCATTCCACAAGTATTAGTCATTAAACAATGTACCAACAGTGGTACCATCAGTAGTAACAATAACAATTAGGGATATTAGCAAAATGAGACAAAGTTGAACATAACATAGGGAACAGTCATACATTGTATGATATAACCACTTTCCATCTCATATTTATACAGGGTATATATACTAGAACATAAGATAGGTAACATCATACATTTTTGGGCAATAACAACTTTCTGTCTTATATTTCACAGTGTACATAAAATGAGAGCAAGACATAGGATTATCCCCTGCCTGTTAGGCCGAGGGTAACGTGCAGTTGCAAGTGCCCGGGGCAAAGAATAGGACCTTGCACTGTTTTTTAAATTGTGAGAGGAATGTAGCTTATCAGTTAGGTAGGGAAATGAGCAGACTAGGTGGGCCAAGCAGTCCTTATCTGCCATCAGATTCTATGTTTCTATGTTACAGAAGAGAAGTCCTGGTGGAAGGTTGTTCCATTTATATGCAGCAGCAAATTAGAATGACCTTGTTCCATGATGTTCCTGATGTTTTTTGTTCCATTATAACACAAATGCCTGCACACCCTACAGCCTTCTTAATAGCCCTAAAATGCAGATACCCCTTTGGGATGTCAAATAATGAAATATTTTGTTTCCTTTTTTAATGCAGTTTGAAACACTGGTGGACCACTCTTATCTGCAGCCACCCAATGTTGATGTGCACTCAGATATAGAAACTAACAGCGAAGCACCAACAGGCTTGTCCATAGACAAGTTTTAACAATTTTAAAGGGACATTGTCAGATTCTAGGGCTGGTAAACTCATGCACGTACCAATAGTTCATTTAACTTGCTATATGAGATTTTTGTATTTCTGAAATGCAGACAGTCCCCTAAACATAGCAAAATATCTTACCAGTGGAAATGAATGCTCACTCATACAGAAATGTATAGCTGAAATCTGAAGCTTTGACTCTGGGCATAGTCATTAGTGGTCACGCAGATGTGCGTGCCCAGAGTCATGGCTTTAGTATTCACATCTGTATTTCTGTACGTTAAAGCACTAATTTTCACTGTTAAGCTAGTTTGCTATAGTCAGGGGCTTTTGGCATTATACAAATACAAAAATCTCCTATAGCATGGTAAATCAACTACTGGTCCATGTACAAGTTTGCTGGCACCTGAGCACCATATTCAGACCATGAAAGTGTGTCCATGCCTGATGGTGGCCAAACAGGCAAGTCACTCAATTGAAGTTTTTAAAAGAAATAAGAAGACATTTGAACTATATCAAAATCTGGGTTACACTATACTAATTATTAGCACACTGATGCCAAAAGGCACTTCATAAGCTACCAAAATAATCCCCCCAGAAGCTGACAGTGTCCCTTTAAACTGAAGTTAATCAATCGGGTAACTACACTAGTGAGACATTGTGAATGCAGACTTTTGATTTGATTTATTGAACTGTAAACTTACTATCAGTTTGGTGACAAACCAACTGAAGTTTATTACAATGTAAGTAAGAAACAAACATCAGATGAATGCAAGATAATCATTACAAAATATCCGATCTGATACATTATTTAAAAAGCCTACCAACTAGCACATTATATTACACTCAGTGCACCTCAAACACACAACAATGCATACAAATATAACACACATAATTTAAAATAAACTTGGAAAAGCACTTAGTTTTTTTTCCCTTTTGTCTAACTATATATTGCGAAGGCTAACTTTTATAGCTACATACAGTTAACAGTCCAATATATAACTATAGCCCACACTCCAGGGTGGGGGGGGGCACATGGTTAGATTCATTCATTGACCTAATGACTTCAGTAAACAAAGAGAAGTGGCATTATGATTTCAGTAGACAAAGAGGAGGAGCATGTGTACAGGAAAAAGTTATCACTGGCTTAATCTCCTCATTAGACCCCTCACCAGGAAGGATATCTTACATGTCTCAGTTCTGGCTCTTGGCATTCGCCACTTCCCCTGCTTTCTTAGAAAACAATCAACATTCTTTTTGGATGGTAATAAGGAAAATCGTTTCTACAATCTCACCAGCATGCAGCCTTCATAGTCTGATTCTTCACTTTGTTTCATTGTTTCCCACTAATCCCCCATGTTTCCTAGCTGTACTCAAAACTTCACTATCTGGCTCATGCTCTCTCTTCTTGATCTGCTCACTTATGGATGCAAAACTCAAACTGGAAATAAGTACAATCAGAAGAGAACTGAACTGCGGGTAACACTCACAGCTAAGTCAACGGTGCTGCAGGAAGTTGCAAAAGCTGAGATTAAATACTTAGTATAGAAGAACGAACAAGAAAAAACAGGACAGATAAATAAATCCATGAGCCCAAACCGGGTAACTAACTTTAAAATCATTAGTGAAGCTCTGCTCCCTAATATATTATTTCATGTCTATAAAAAACATTATTTCGTTTTGTTAATCAGGTGAACCCACTGGGCCCAGAGGTCCCATTTTCAAGGGGCAACCATATTGATTTACAATACAGTTTTCATTTTCAGTTGGCACTACACAAACTGTATTAGTTATATTTGCAAACTGAAACAAAATATTGGGTATGTTGTTTTAGCAGCTGGTGGGTTGGGGGGGCATATAAATCATCACTGTTGCCATCCGCTACCATCAACATTTTAAACTGCTGCCCAGAAATATCTAAGGCCTGGTGTCAAACTGGCTGGCGCTATATACTGGAGGACACTAGTGATCCTGTGTAAACTATTATGGTGGCATCTAGTGTACAGTAGCAGCACTGCACTAAAAGTTAGATAAGGTGTTTCTAAACAAGATGGTACATCAATACTAATACATTGATCAATCTAACAAAAATGGAGATATGTTACTCAAGATTTGAAATAGGTGACCCAATGATATTACAAATGTTGGTTCATATTTAAGCAATAAGGGATGACAAGGTGTGTGTTATCGTGTAATAACGTCACTCCTTGGGTGGGTTGAAGCACGAGGTGAAGCAGAGTGCTTCCACCACCCCAGGAGTGACGTTATTACAGTATACAATAACACACACCATGGAGTGCTTTATTGCAATTATACAATGCATCAATGGTATACAAAATAAAAAAATATTTAAAAAAGGTTTTAATATATTTTTAGTGTAGCAATATATCTTTGTTTCTGAAGAGAGATCCAAAGAACAATCCAACAAATCAATACAGTGATGTTATTGTGTAACACACTGACCAATCAAAGCCCTGGAAATGTTCTTGCCATTGTATAACTGACTTTTAATCATATGCGGAGACATCACTTCTTTAACAAACATGTATGAACTTGTTTTTAATTGTATGAACTTATTTTCTATTTTTTATTGTTTGTATGTATCCGTATCACCCATGAAAATGGACATGAATGCCCTTGGGGTTTTACCTTGTTACAAATACAAATACAGAATCTGTGGACACTGGCACACATTTCATCTACTTGATTATGCTGAAATTTTCTGTGAAACCAGAAGGAAAAGCAGAATTGAACATGTTTTGGGGGAGGAAGACAGGTTTGGATATATGTGTGCTGTCAGGAGGTCTACACTCTCAGGTTCTTGGCAATAATGGGAATGCAAGGAATCACAAACACATTGCATAAAAGTAATACATCTTATTTATTACTACCAAAAGGAAAATCACAGTGGCCCTAAGCAATTCTTACCATTAGGAACTGGGAGCCAATGCTATGTGTTCCCTATACCTCAAGGAGTGTAGAAATCTCTGGGGTCTCTGAGGTAAAAGACATAATGTCTTACATTATATACCTAAGATAATTACCATAGTTACTGCAAGACAGAAACATTTCTAGTTACAGAGGTGAGCCCTATTGGCTAAATCGGAGGTGGCCCCACAGTCCTTGATAACATTATACAATTTTGTTATAGTCATCACTTTGTGGAAACAAAGAAAGTATAGTTTGTACATAGCCGTGTACAAATCATCAGAAGATGACAATGCTGACTCATACATCATAACACTACAGGGACACAAAGTGTCCTAACATCTTGTAAGCAAGAAATACATGTGTATATTAGAAAGTAAAGCCTATAGCAATTATGTGCATACATATCCTGACATCTATTCTTGTACGGTAGATGTCCTTAGCCTTATATGTTAGTATAACATATACATAAATGCTAGTTGTCTACGGTGTACCTCTGGGGTATCACTTAGGGTGCAGGGACATCATGTAACAGTGCTTAGTTTAACATTTTGCACCAGTGTTTTGTGCAAAGTGTAACTTTGCCTCACATTTAGAACCCCTCAGAATGTTATAAATTGCCATGCAAAAACCCTACTTATTGACAGTTGCTTTCTGCAAAAAAAAATGGATCACCTTATAATCCAAAACATGTTGATTTGCTCAAAATTGGGGTAAACACAATAATAGATTTTCAGGTTTTTGCCCAATATATTTTTGAAAAAAGAAAGGAAGGGGGGACCTTACCTACAGTACTGTGTTGTGCTTATTATCAACCATGTATAGTGTAGCTCTTATACAACAAGTTCTCATCACCAGGGCTGTCCCTATCATCATGTTTCCTCATTATTTTGTGCCAGCAGTTAACTCTGCAGTTCTGCACAGCAAACTAAATAGCTGTCAGAGCAGGTAACAACAAAAGATGTTCAAGAGACCTTAAGAACAGGCAACTCCGACAAAGAAGGGCATATATTACCACTAATTATCCATCAAAATCTCCTAATAATTGTGTTGTGCCTGCTAGTCATGTGAGTTCCACTGATCTGGGTTATTTGTCCTTGATTCTGATAGAAGGACAAAGTGGTATGCTGAAAACATAACAACATATAATCAGCTAAGATGAAAGAACCTTGCTGGCATTTCTTCCATTCTTCTCTGTTCGGACAGCGCTCTTCTACTGGGACAGACAAGAGATTCTCAGATCTGAACAAAACAGGATTCTCACAGTTCATGTGATTCCCAGGAGAACCAAGCCAATCAGTTATTCATAAAAAACTGTATTTTTAAAACCAAACCAAACCAAACTTTATTTATGGAATGCTATTCCACAATAGATCATAGCGTTTTACATAATATAATAAAACAATTTAAAACAGAACCACATTTCTAAAAATCATCAAAGCAGGAGTTTAAATATCAGTATAAGCAAGTTCAAATACATATGTTTTTAAGGCAGATTTGAAGGCCTTAATGGATGGGCATTCCCTTACCTGACGAGGTAGAGAATTCCACAGGGTCGGAGCAGCAAAAGCAAATGATCTAACTCCTGAGATTATTAGACAGACTCTGGGAATCTCCAGCAATCCCTCATCGGCAGACCGGAGAGGGCAAAGGGGGTGGTAGGACAGAGGAGCTCTTACAGGTACCATGGTCCCTGTCCATGTAGGTCCTTATAGGGCAATAATTCATCCTTGGAGGCAATCCTCCACTGCATCAGCAGTAAGTGCAGATCGCAGAGCACAGGTGTGACATGGTCAGATCTATGTAAACCTGCCAACAATCTGTCAGCCACATTCTGCACCAACTGCAGGTGGCGAAGGTCCACCCTGGTGGCCCTAGATATAGGGCACTGCAGTAATCAAGGCTCAAGGTCACCAAGGCATGGACCAATGTTGGAAGATCATCAGGTGATACCAGATGCTTTAGCCTGACATTCCTCTGATGATAAAATGAGGTCTTGACAAAGTCTGACACCTGAGTTTTAAGTGTCGGTCTGCTATCAAGCATGACGCTGAGATTTCGCACCCGGTCAGAGGTCATCAGCTGGGTGCCCCCCAGCCCCCAAAAAATGGCTGCCCAGCCCATAGTCCCTCCATCCAGTGACCTGAGTCCATAACCAACACCTCAGTCTTATCCGGATTCAGCCTAAGCCAGCTGGAACTCATCCAATCCTGGATCTCAGAGAGACAGTTGTTAAATACTGTAACAACATCACTTTGCCCAGGCACAAAGGACAAGTACAGTTGAGTATCATCTGCATAACAGTAAAAACTCAACCTGTACTGCCTAATAATGTCTCCCAACAGCAGCATATACACCACAAACAACATGGGGGAAAGCACAGAGCCCTGTAGCACCCCACATGGCAGTGGAAGAGGGGCCAAGGAAAACACCCCAGACTCCACTCTCTGTATCCTACCAGTGAGAAATAAATGGAACTACCTGTGGACTGTACTAGTCAGCTCACAGAAAAGCCGCAGATGCTCTAGCAGCATCCCATGGTCCATGGTGTCAAATGCTGCAGAGAGATCAAGGAGAATCAAGATGGAATGGCTCCTCCGATCCCTATCTATCAGGAGATCATTAAGTACCTGGACCAGCACCATCTCAGTACTATGTCTCTTTCTGAAACCAGACTGGAGAGGATTATCGAGGTCATTGGTGGTCAGATGACCATCGAGCTGCAACATGACTGCCTTCTCAATAACCTTTTCTACAAAAGGCAGATTAGAGACAGGCCTGTAGTTTGTGAGACAATCAGGGTCCAGAGAAGGTTTTTTCAGGAGGTGGGGTGAACCACCGCCTTCTTCTGGGTGTCCGGAAACACCCCGGTCTCTAATGAACACCCAACTATCTCAGTGAGGACTGGTCCTGTTGTCTCCATGCACCACACTAGGAGGCACGTTGAACCTGGATTCAAACTAACATGTCAGTCGCAAGCCCTGGACCATCTTCACGACATCATCGATCACCAGCTGGGCAAAGTCCGGCCAGACTAACTGGGTGCTAGTGATCCCACACCAGTCTCCACTCTGCCCATTTCAGTGAGCTGCACAGATCTCTGATCTGGTGGTTATAATCTTATCCATGAAAAATTGAGCAAACTCCTCACACTTCTCCTGTGAAAAGGCTCTCTGATTCTGGAGACAGGCTGGATTGCACAGCCTGTGCACAGTATGGAAGAGCTGAGCTGGTCAATTTGGTGCAGCTGCAATCTCTCCTGACAGGAATTCTGCCTTCTTATGGGAGACCACAAATTGATATGCCTTATAATGGGATATTAATCTAAATTTGTCATCATTCAGGCTCGATTTCTGCCAGCAATGCTCCAACCTTCTTCCCACTCTCCTCAGCTCCCTCAAGGTCCCTTCAAACCATGATGCCAAGGGTAGAGGGCGAGCAGGTGGACACGGACTGGAGCAATGGCATCCAGGGCATCTCCCGCTGCCTTATTATAGGCTCATAGCAGACTCTCTGGATCCCTGCTAACACTTGCACTACCTGATAGGTTCAGAACTGCCATCAGACCATCTGGGGTCACTCCCCCTAAAAGGATGGTACTGGACCATTTCCGTAGGGGCAGGCCTATTGGGGGGCTGAAAAGCTGAACCCAATAGTGTGGTGATCAGATCATCCAATGAGTTCCACAGTCACGTCTGAGATCTCCATCCCCAGCAGGAACACTAGATCCAGTGAATGACCCTGTATGTGGGCCACAGAGGTAATCACCTGTGTGAACCCCAACAAAACCATCAGTTGGAGGAAGTCTTGTCCAAATTGTGAGAGTTCATTGTCGACCCAGGCATTGAATTCCCCCAGCCCCAACCACCTGGGGGCCTCTAACATCATCTCAGTGATGAAGTCCGCAACCTCCTGCAGGAACTCCTTCTTGCTCCTGGGTGAACAGTAGATGAAAAGTATCCTACAACCCACACCTGTACCTATGATACATTCAAAGGATCTAGTGACCCCAACTGGCACATTTACTAGACCCAGCTCCATTTTGAAACAGATGGCTTCCCCCCCTACCCCTATGATCCAACCTCGGGCAGTGTATCACCAAGTATCCAGCCGGAACAGCTGACTCCAGAATGAGGCCAAGCATTCTCATCTAGCCAGGTGTCAGTGATGCAAGCCAGGTAGGATGACCCAACAAGATCAGCAATTACTGTTGTCTTGTTTTGAATCGACCTGGCATTGCATAACACCACCCGGGCTGGATGAGTAAAATCTACAAGATAACTCTGCATATAGTCAATAGTGATTAGAGTGTTACCTCTCCTTTACATTATGACTAGATTTCCCACCCAGAGCTTGATTTCAAAATTAATAAGTTATCTGCATTGGAGACAGGGACAACCATTCATCATAATTTATTGGCATAAGACACTAGCAAGGCTGGCTAACTTTGAACACCTGAGCCACCATACAGTAGGTAAATCAGAGAAATATGCAAATGGAAGGATATGCTCAATCTAAATTATATTGCATATAATGTATGGTAGAACATTGTTATCCCCTAAAATCCATCTTTTGGCAGTGTTGTTATACCATCAATGTGATGCCACAATGTTGTTATACTATCATGGGCATGTCACATCAATGGTACAGCAACATAGAACTCTTATGTGTTGTTGTCACCTTAGCAGCATGGCTGATTGTGCGCTCCACTAATTTGAATAGCTCTGATCAAATTGACAGTTCCCCCTCTCCCCACATACCCTCCATACCAGTCCACACTCACCCTCATTACCTGGTGTTATTAGCCAGTCTGTTTAAAAAAAAAAAAGATGTGTAGTACAACTTGTTTTCTTTTATAACTTCCATAAATTAACAGAGTTTTGCTACACTGCACATACAACACGGTTTATCCTGAATAGAGTAAAGTGGCAGTTTCCAGTTGGTCGAGACAGTCATATGATCAACACCAATGACTTTTCTTAGTATTGCAGAGCTTAAGTTTAATATTTTAAAAAGTTTAATCTTCCATTTACTCTATTGTGTTGTCAGTGCTAGTGACATAATAAAACATTTGTTTTATTAAACCTCTACTGGCTCAGCGTATGCAGCTCAAGGTAAGAGAGTCGTTACCTTGACCACGATGGTCACTTGGCAAAGTGTTCTGTTATGAATTTGGGAAAATTGACTGCCGACACTGATGCCCACACACTATAAAAGACAATGTATGGCCATCGATGACCAACTACACTAAGCTCGCTTCTCGTGGTTTCGATGACAACTTGGGTAAACCTCTCAAGCTGCGCTCTGGAAGTTTACCTTAGTTGTCATGGAAACCACTTGAAGCAATCATAGTGTAGTTGTTCATTGATGCCCATACATTATACTCTATATCTACTATCTCTCTAACAAACAATGTACCTGCTGAGGTGACCCACCCCTCACAATGGTACTCTGTTCATATGATCGCTGGATACCTCCACTATCACTGGTCCATACCTTTGGGTGACCACACACCTATACCATTTAAGGTTGCTTGGCTCATGGTTTTCCTCCATGTGGTATCAACTGTCTGCCTAATGTATGTGTCTTACCCTCTGTCTCATCTCACCTCACCTCACTGAATGATGATAATAAACATATTGAATACACTGATATTAGTCATACAGACTAACACTTAGTATACTCGACCAGGAAGTTATAACTTTTCATAAAAAGAAATGTAGACTCTTTAATTTCTTTAGTTTAGTTTTTTTTTATCTCCATGTAATGTACAGTATACCCCATAGGGATGGGATTTCACCCCTTGTTGTTTTAATCGTATTAGCACCAGTTGTTAGAAAATGTATCAATAAAGATTTTCTATTTATTTTTAAAAAAATTCTGATGTTAGAGCACTGTTTTCAGACATTGTCCCTGTTTGTGGTGATGTCAGAAAATCTGCAATGATAAGATTCCTGTTTCATTTTGGCAGGTTGTAAAATTAGTTACACCACTTTATAACCTATTGATTTTGCCTACTGTATAATGATTAACTGTTGAGAGTAGGAGAGAGATCTCATTCAGTTCTGAGGATGAACACTGAAACATCTGCTCACCTTCCATTATTCCCTGTATGTAAAATAAAGTGGGAATGAAAACAGGAATAAAGAGAATCAGTGAAAAGCTCTAGTTTCCTTCTCACTTTTTTTTCCAGATTTCTGTATGAACACCTCAAACACTAATATGTTTGACTTCTTCATGTCCTTGTTCCATTCCTGCCTCTCAAATCACTCTTACTGTGTTATTGGTGATGGTTTTGAAATAATTTCCCTTTTTACCATCATACCTCTGCCCCATGGCTTTCCCTGTGGATCATAGAATTGTTTGTAGCTGTACTGGTCCTTGTACAAACTGATGAACAAAGTAGGTGATCTGATACGCTCTATTGGACCAGCAGGAAATTTGTAGCACACTCAAGCTTACAGGCTGCACAGTGCAATTTACTACCAGCAATTAGCATGACATCTATTTCCTAACCCAATAATTACAGTATATATGTTATTTGCTAGCACTGTAGTCAATTGCACTATTCACTGAATAGAATCTATGCTTTTTGTAGAAACTGCCATCACCTGAAGAAGGAATCTGTGTACTGTAGGCTGAAAGCCCGTTCTGATGATTTCTTGTTTGTCCAATAAAAGGTATCAAATCACCTACTTTGTTCATCTCTGAAGATCACATTCACTAGAACTTGCTTGCTGAGCTGAATGCCCTTCATCACTACCTACCAGTAGTTTAACACATTAATGATACATTTTATTTACTTAATAAACTACAGTGTCTATATGCTACTGAAACTACATCATACAGCCTGGCCCACAAGCACAAGTGGAGCACTCCACATTCCCATGTGGAGCAACAAGGTTTGCACAATGATCTTGCACACTCCCCTCCCACACTCAGAGCTGGAGGTCTATGGGGTGCTGCACTGGCAGCAGTCTCAGACTCTAGTAAGCAGGGAAGATAATCTCTGCTGCAAAAGTGACTCCTGCAGTGAAGCAGGGCTGCCTTAGATTCCATAGGTAACCACACAGCATCTAGTGCCCCTCCAGGTCAGGCTGGCACTGGGGGCATCTATAAAGAGAAGGGCAGAGTGTGAGATGTAATCAGGGAAAAAAGACCCAGACTGACAAATTACATCACCATCTCCCCCATCCCCTATCATGTTCATTGGTTCCTCCCCAGTGCGCCATCAAACATACAGATTCAAGCCCAGGACCATTGGGCTACTTGAACCCAGCCATGGGGGGGGGTCCAGTGGTGTGGAGTACACCAAGCAGCTCTACATTAGGTTGGGGTTAAATGGATGGACCCTGCGAGGCAAGGGTAGAAAAGCCCGGTTGGCCGAACGACATGAGTGGTGGTGAAGGTCTGAGGTAGGAGGTAAAATGAAAGTTAAAAAAAACTATTATATATGGTACATTACAAATGTCAAAATGTTAAGTAGTGGCTGTGAGATTGAAACCTGGGTCACTTTTCAGGTTCACAGGTCTGTTCTGTAACCACTGTTCTCCCTTTATAAACAAAGTAGATCCAAAATAGAAACCCTCCTGATCCACGGTCTTGCCCCTCTTGTTTCTCTAACCTCATCTCTCTTTACTACCACTTTAAGCCCTCTCACTATTACACTGCTCCACGAACAATGGCATACTATCTGATACTCCATGATATTGCACCTTCAATATACCCATGGTAATGACAATTTGAGGCTCACATTTCACTTACAAGGAGTGCAGTTTGCATATATTTACAATAAGTACAGTGTGCAAAAATTTGTAAATAAAATATCATATTCTAATTTTGTGGCTGCAGGGTGTGCATTGAGAGAGGATGAGTGCCTTTTGAGATCCCCAAGTTTCCAGCTGTCCTAGTACCACAGCTGGTAGAGCAGTAGAATGGCAGTCCGAACAGGCATGGGTTCAAATTCCAGCTAGGGTACTTGCTTGTTTCTTACTTCCAGTTTAAAGATCAGATTGTTGTTGTTGTTACAAGTGCATGAGGTATCAGGGTCATTATCCTGGTAAATTATCTGGATAACCTGGACATTCTGAGAAAATACTCTATTATCCTGGTCTATCCACCTGGATAGGGATGTATTTGAGTTATCTGTTGATAGTTATTTGGATTGATTAATGCACTATCTAAGCAGCTCTGTCTATAAATTAAAATATTTTGTAAAATGTGTAAATCAAATAGAAAGCTCTGGTTGGTTAAGACCTATCACATGACCCTGCAGCAATATTGCTTTATGCATGGTCACAGGTTTTGTTTTCTTTTTATATATTTTCTTTTTTAAAGACCCATTCTATAAATACAGAAACATTCTCTAGGCTGTAGATTAAGCTGTAATCGTTGCACTTCCTAGGTGGTTGAACTGACTCCATCTGGGGCCATGTGCCTCACAACACACCCAGAGCATGCTGTACTATTATAGTGCACACCCTGTTACTTGTCATTGCTTATTTGATGTACAGTAAGCAACTTAATACTGGATAATGTCAACTGTTAAATAGCATAATGGTTTTAAAAACATGGGATCCTCCATTTTAAGATATGTTAGGGCCTTATCCTCAAATGTTTCCCCTTTTTCTCTATGAAATTTGTAAAGAGCACAGCCCTTAATCAATTCAGTTTGTGTGTATTTATTTGTTTATTGAGTTATTTAGTATCTGAGTAGGTGCACTGGGCCAGGGGTTTGTCGGTTTTAAGGCACGACTCAAGCTATAAGGTAGAACATTATGCAAGACACTACTCAACACATAAAGCTATACTGTTTGGCCTAAACCAAAGGTGTAAGACACATTTTCAGCTGTGAAGAACACTGAAATATCTAATGCAAAATAACTGGGAACTGTTAGGGTCATGTAACATGGTAATTTTGGTTCTGAGGGACCACAAGATCCTTCATGTCTCCCCACCCACTCCTCCTCAGTCTACTATGCAGGGATGAAAAATGTATTCTGACATATGCAAAGTCTGTCTGCAAGTTATATCTTAATTTATGGACTTCTATGAATTTTCTGTCTGAGCAGACTGAGTGGTCCAAGCCCTTTCTTCCAACAAATGATATGCTTCTCTATGGATATAACTGGGAAAAACAGAGATATAGTGCAGAAATAACAAGCACAAGAACTCATAAAATACAGAATTAGAATACTGCTAGGGTATAAAAGAAGCACTGAGAGGTACTAGCTGCACCTGTGGCAGCCCTATTCAATAACTCACTAGATACAGGGGTGGTCCCAGAGGACCAGAGAAGGGCTGATGTCATCCTATTCAAAAAGAGTGGCAGCACAGAAGAGACTGGCAACTATAGGCTGGTCAGTTTGACATCAGTAGTGGGAAAACTAATGGATTCACTTCTACAGGAAAGATTGGTAGATTACCTTGCATCTAGCAGGTTATAGGACCAAAGGCAGCACTGATTCATGGTAGAGAGATCACGTCAGACAAACCTGATAGTTTTGATGACTGGATAGAGCTGCACAGAGGAATGGGTGCTCAGAGACAATTCAATAAGTATACAAAACAGTCTCAGCACACCACAATGGACACAAATAAAACTCTCCAAACAGAGGATGTTACTGATATCACAATTTACTTACAAACTTCAAAAAAACAGCAGCAAAAACCGAGTACATAATATAAAGTGCAAACTGCAGACACAGATAAAACTCCTCACGTTTCAGCCAAACATGGCCTTTGTCAAAGGTAATAACCACCTAGTGTTAGGTAGCTTAAATAGCACCCATCCCTAGTCATATGACCTTCCTTAAACTGTAAGTGCTTCATTCATCTACCACATATACTAAAATCCTATATTCACACATAACACCTGGTGATATTAACATTAAAATGGAAAAGACCACATCATATGTCAGATATCAAATTTCATTATATTATCCATTTCACATTAATATTAAATTGTTAGACAAATTTAACTCCATTTTACATTCAGCATCTATCTGACATTTATGTATGGTCATATGCCAGGAAGCCAAAGGATCATTAGGCTTATGTACTCTCAAATGGGAAACTAATCTCCCTATGTTCCTTTATACACAGAAGCGGATCCCTATGTGTTATTTGATATAAACAAAAGAAAAAAATATTTTTATATGCATATATATATATATATCACATATTTTTTCTCATCCTATCAGACTGGTTAATCACACTAATTGGATTAAAAGAAAATGTATCAAAGGAAGCCAAAGTGACATCCCAAAGCTCATAAAGGAAGGGGGGAGGGCAAAAAAAGGAGGGAAAAAGGGAAAAGACCAAAAGAGAGTTGAAGGTAGGATGGGAAAGTTGTTCAGTAAAGAAATAAAATATATTTGATTATATTACTAAAGAAAAACTGTACTGTGTTGTATTGTATACTACATTATACAGACGAGCAAGCACAGAAAATATTAATACAAAAACCCTTACTAATCTCTACACAGAGGAACTTTACACCACTTTGCTACAATATATAGGACATATGTGCACAATAGTATCAACTCAATCATAAATCCCTACTTTTTTTATCATTATTTATCTTCACCCCTTTAGATATTACCTCTTATTTCTAAATAACTAGGGAAAATGGAAAATTACAATATCCTGTATTACTTACTCATAAACAGTAAAAAATATGCCTTACTTTATTACACTATCTGTTATTGGCTTATGTGACAACAAGGGGGGCACAGAAAAGAGGCCTTCTAAATTAGTCTACTAAATCATCTTCACCCTTTTCTTCCTATAAGCCCCTTTTCTACACGGTCATTCAGGCCTTTGCCTTCATATGCTCCCATCATGTATATCCAATAAAGCTCACTTTTACTCAAGCGACCCTCAATATTACCTCCCTTAGGTCCCAATGTCACCTTTTCAATACCTATAAATTTAACTTCATGCCCCTCTACATTATGCAAATCTCTCACATGCTGAGCCCATGCATACTGTATATTTCATTCTTGACAGCATTTAAATGCTCCCCCACTCGTTCCTTCCATTTTTTCTTGGTCTTTCCTACATAATATCTTCCACAAGTACAAAAGAAGTAATAAACAACACTTGTAGTGTCACAATTAATAAACCCCTTTATGTCATACATCCTATTATCATAGGGACTGCTAAACAAACTGCACTCATGTATAGTTGGACAATACTTACATCTACCACACTATCTACACCCCCTATATGGTGGGGGCAGCCAGTCTCTATGCTTCTCCACTTCCTTAACATATGACACTAAAATATCCCTTGGGGTTCTTGTCCTCCTATATGCCATCCTTGGCTTTGTTAGTACTGTTTCCTTTAATCTGTTATCCACCCCTAAGACATGCCAATGCTGGTAAATAATATCTCCAATCTGATTTGACCTGACATTGTATGTAGTAACAAAATTAATCCTATTACTAACAACATTCTCTTTAGTTTTCTCTTCCAGAAGACTCTCTCTGTCTTTTTGATAACATACTTCGCTGACCTTGTTAATAGTTTGTTTTGAGTAGCCTCTGGCTTTTAATCTGTTTCCCTGTAGATCTAACTCTTTAATCTGATCCCCCACTTCACTACAATTTCTTTTCACTCTAAACATCTAACTGTTAGGGATATTCTCCTTGGTATGCCCCAGGTGGCAACTACTTGCCAACAGTAAAGTATTTTTATCTGTCTGTTTTCTAAACAAAGAGGCTGCCACCCTGTCACCCCCTGTAGTTTTTATATTAAGATCCAAAAAGGAAACTTCCTCTCTACTAGCAGTGTAAGTGAATCTCAGATGACTATTGGTGCTATGGAGGTAATCTATGAACCTTTCAAGTTTGCTGTTTCTACCTCTCCATACCATAAGTATATCGTCAATAAACCACACCCACAGGGCTATCTTATGCTTAAACCGGTTAGACCCTGCACCCCATATAACACCTTGCTCCCAATGACACAAAAATAGATTTGCATAATTGGGGGAAAAACTTGCCCCCATCACTGTTCCCTTGATCTGGTGGAAGCATTTGTCACCAAAAAGGAAATAATTACCCTCCAGCACTATTCTGGTAGGATCCACAAGGAAATCAGTATCTGGCTTAGCCCCGGCCCTCTAGCATTTAAATATTAATACATTGCCCTTAAACCCCCATCACGGGGAATGTTCGTGTATAGGGATTCTATATCCAAAGTTACTAACACATTTCCTACCTCCCATCCATACTCCCCAATACTCTCAGAACATCCTCTATGTCTTTAATAAATGAGGGCAAAGTTTTAACTATTTTTCCAATGTTATCATCAACCTGGCCAGGGGTTCCATCACTGACCCTACACTTGATATAATAGGGCGCCCAGGTGGATTGAAAAGGAATTTATGGACCTTTGCCAAAATATAGAATTGAGACTATAAAGGGTGAAACACTGTTATGTATTTCTTTTCCCTCTCATTTATCACTCCTTCCTTCTCTGCCCATCAAGGAAGTTTTATTTTATTTATTTATTTATTTATTTATTTATTAACACCTTTGAGCAAGAACAGCTCATTTACAAAGGTTCCATGTCAGAGTGTTGGCAAACAAACAGGGTGAACATCATTACAAAAATTATACAGATGGTAGAGAGCATACAATGGCGTGCATCATTATTCATTATTCGAGACAATACAGGTTAGGTGGTGGTAGTAGTAGAGCTAGGACCAGATAAAAGACATGGAGAGACTGTCTCAGACTAAGAACTAAGCAGTGCATCAACAGATTAGATGTGATGGCAATTGGGGAAGAACAGTAGGGAGAGTAGCCCCAGAGGAGTGGGCATGCCAGAAGGCCATTGTCAAGGAGGGAGGAGGGAGTGAGAAGTGCTAGTTGGATAGGGGTTAGGGACAGGGGCCAATAAATGCTGGTGTTGGCTGGGATGGGGTGGGGGTAGCAGTGGGTAGTGGAGGGGAATGAAGAGGTGGACTAGGTAGCAGAAATTTATTGGAGAGGAACCGGAAAGTCTGGAGTGCTAAGGGAGGTGGAGTTCTATGTGAAAAAATTGCAGCTACTAGAAGAGGTGAGGTGTACCCGGAGCAGCTGTTTGAAGGGGCCAATTTTTGGAGCAGTCAAGATATGCCAGTTGAGAGCATTATACCAGTGCGGAGCCCTGTAGGCAAACAATCTCTGTCCCATAGATGTCTGACATCTGGGAACCTGGAAGGTTTGATTGCTAGCATTACAGGTATGCTGAGTGGTACAGTGCATGTTTAGGAGCTTTTTGACACCTGGTGGCATGAGGCCTAGGAGTACCTTTTTTGTTAGCAGGCAGGTCTGATACTGGATCCTACAAAGAAGTGGGATCTATCCAGATTGGGCATATAGTTCACAGGTGTGAGTAAGGCAGGCAACACTAACGAGTAGTCTACAGGCTTTGTTTAGTGCTACCATCACCCTATGGAAGGCAGTAGGTGAGGCTGAGCCATAGGTGGCTAGACCGTAGTCAATGACGGAGGTGGCTGAGCTGTGGATTGCCAGATGCAGAGCATCTGTAGTCATACAATGCTTGTGCCTATGTGGCATTCCAATTCAAATGTTTATGGCCTTGGCAACATTCTCGATGTGTTGTGTGTAGGAGAGGATGTTATCCAACGTGATCCCAAGGTATCTGAAATGCTTGACCTACTTGAGCTGGGTGCAAGAGCCATTCTGGTTGATGAGGGAATGGGTTTTATGTTTGCTATGCACACTGCTGAAAAGCATAACCGTGGTTTTGCTGAGGTTCAGGATCAATTTGTGGGCAATGAACCATTCTTCTACCCTTGCAAAGTCAAGCTGTAGATGATCAATAAGTTTCGGGTCCTGGTGGCTGGTAAAGATGACAGCATCATCTGCATATAGTAAAATTCTCTGGTGACGGGCACTAGGAAGATTATTCATGAACAGATTAAACAGTAACGGTCCCAGGATGGAGCCCTGGGGGACGACTGAGAGGACTGGCTTCTAATTCGAGGTGTTATTGGCAGTCCTGACTTGTTGGAACTGGCCCACAAGATAACTCTCAAACCATTGTAGCACTTCATTGGAGAGACCAATGGAGGAAAGCTGTCTGAGTAGAAGTGGATGGTTGACAGTGTTGAAAGCTTTTGTTAGGTCAATGAACACCACACCGGCACAGATTCCCTGATCAAGTGTGTTGTGGATGAAACCTGTAAACTCCAAAAGGGCAGGGGTGCTACTGTGCCCTTTTCTAATCCATGCTGTTGAGGGCATTGGATTTCATATTTTTCCAGATATTCAACTAGCTGGTCAGAGACTATGCATTCAAGTGCTTTGGAAAGTGGAGGAAGAATGGAAGTGGGCCTGTAGTTGGTGTGACGCACCCTTTCTCCACAGATGTGACAAGTGCCTGTTTCCAGACAGATGGGAACTGTGCTGATCTAAGTAAGAGGTTAAAGATCTTTATGGTAGGCAAAAGGATTCTTCAAGGATCAGCGCGATTAGTTTGAGATCAAGAGAGTCACTGCTGGTACAAGGTTTATGGATGGCCTTGAGAATGTAGGTTCTTGCCAGGTGAATTGAAGTCTCTTTGAAATGGAACTGTGGGGTGCTGCTGTCAATGGATGTGTCAACAGGGTGGGTACTAATGTTAGGTGTGTCAAAGAAATCAGGTGGCAGTATACTACCCAGATCCGAGAAAGCATCACTGAAGATTTTGGCAATTACCCCGAGATCAAGGACTAGGGCTCCATTGATGTTAAGCATTGTGGGTGGTAGCTTGGGATCTTTTCCCATGAGATCTTTTAGGTGACACCAAAACTTTTTCCCGAACCCCCAGGAGTTAGTGAGTGTTTCCCTGAAGTAGTTTCTTTTACAGGTTTGAACAGCATGCGTACATTTGTTTCTGTCAGCTTTATATCTTAGGATGTCCCCTTTGCCTAGATGAGGCTCATGCACACTGCCAGAGGTGGTCCCTCAGTTTCATCTGAGATATTAGCTCGGGTGTTATCCATGGGTTTGGGTTCCCTCTTACCTTCATCTTTCTCACAGGCGTAAAGGTATCACAGGCTGCAGTGAATTATGAGATGAGGAGTTCCAGTACTGTGTTAATATCAGTGATAGTGTAGTGGGGACCAGTCCAAGTTTCGGAGATGAGATCTGAGAGATTCAAGGTGACCCCGCTTTAATACCCTTGCATATATAAACTTAGGAGGGGGTTTACAGAACTTGCTGGACCAGACAAAGGTAATGGGGGAGTGATTACTAAAGGTGTCAGGGAGCACATTCACTTGGGAAATATGTTCTGGACAGTTAGACAGGATCCAGTCAAGCAGGGTGTGAGAACCTGCCTTGTAGTTATATCTGGTGGGGGTTGTGACAAGCTGGGTGAATTGCTGTGCTGTGGCAGCGTCATTATAGGAGCAAGCATCAGGCAAGAACCAGTTTATGTTGAAGTCCCTTAGGATTATTGTTTCTGAGTTAAGACACTGTCCCCTTAGATATTCCAAGATGTTGTTGAAACCCAATAGATTGCTCCTTAGGGGGAAGGTACACAGAGGCTATTGTCAGTGCTTTGTTATGTGCCCCAAGGAGAACTTTTATGGCAAGGACCTGGGATGGGGACCAAGGGTTTGGTACTGGTAGGGCGTGTCCTATGTAAGTGTCCCTGAAATAAATCACACAGCCCTCCTCCCTTTTTGTAGTCCTGTCCTGCCTGTATATAACAAATCCAGGGATAGCGATTGCAGAGTCGGGGCATTTTTGGGTTAAGCCAAGTTTCAACTATACAGGGGATGTTGGGATTATGTTGCTGAACCCAGGTACGGAGATTATCAAGCATGCTGAGGAGGCTGTAGACGTTGACAGAAGCAATCGTGAGGGTCCCACCCTTCTTTTGACCAGGTAGCATGGTTGGTACAGTGGGTCCAGGGTTAGGGTGAATATTGCCAGACAGGAGAAGTAGCATTAGCAGGATTCTCAAGAGGTAACCTTTGAGCATTTTACAGACGAGCTTAGGGGGTAGTTGTCTTTTAACTTTACGACGACAGTTGGGCGCATGCACTGTGAGGCAGAGTGGTAGAACTGAAGGGGGGTAGTACACAGTAGTGCTTGGAGTCAGTAACCTCTGGAGGTATGATAAGTTCCTGCTAGAAATGTCTAGGTCCACATTGTTATGTGCAGGTATTCCAGTGACCATGCCAGGATCATAGTGCATGCTTTTATGCAGAGTGTGCAGACATGGACATCCCTTTTAACTTGTCTATAGTATTCTTTATTAAGCAACTGCCTTTCCGCCGCTCTCTCATAGTCACCTACATCTTGAACCACCACACTCCCACCTTTGTCTGCTGGCTTTATTATAATGCTTTCATTGTTCCTTAAAGCAAATAAAGCATCTGTTTCTTTGGATATTAAGTTGTTAAATCTGGGCACATAGTCTTCTTTTCTCAATTTTTCTATATCCTTTTCACACAACCTTTGAAAAATCATTACTGCTTAAGGCAGGGGTGGACAAAAAGTATTAGTTTTTTTCCTCTTTTCCTCATCCTAATTGTTCTCTAAACTCCCACTCCTCATACCAACTCCCCCCTTCCCCAGAAAATTTCTAAAGAGCCAAAAGCACTTCCTGTGTAGGTATTATGCCTACTTCATTTAAGGAAAGTTCTTTCAAATGCAAAAATGCTGATTGAATGTTCCCTTTGTTAATGCTCCCAAGTACCATATTCATACTTACACTTGCTATGGCGCTTGTTTCATCTGTAGAAACTGGGACCCAGAAAAGATCCTCTGCCTCCAAGTTCTGGAATAGGCTCCTGGCAATTCCTTCTGTAACTCCACTGACCCGGTTCTGTCCACTTGTGCTCGCTCATGCTCCTTCAGGCTGCTCCATATTGCAGGGTAACTTCTCTCCTGCACCACACTATAGAAAAGCGGACAAAAAAAGACCCAAAAAACAAAGCACTCTTAACGTGTTTAAAAATGCTAAACACTTCAAGCCGCTGCTCAACTAGTCTGTGTCCACATACGCTCATGAGTAGCTTAGTCTGTTAATCATGATGACTGGATAGATCCACACAGAGGAATGGGTGCTCAGAGACAAGTCAATAAGTATACAAAACAGTCTCGGCTTACCACAATGGACACAAATAAAACTCCCCAAACAGAATGTTGCGATGTACAAATTACTTACAAACTTAAAAAAAAAAAACAGCGGCAAAAACAGAGTACATAATACAAAGTGCAGAGTGTGTCTGCACTTTGCACTTTGTATTATATACTCAGTTTTTGCCGCTGGTGTTTTGAAGTTCATAAGTAAATTGTGATATCAGTAACATCCTCTGTTTGGAGAGTTTTATTTGTGTCCATTGTGGTGTGCTGAAACTGGTTTGTACACAAACCTGATAGTTTTCTTTGACTGGGTGACCAGAGAAATAGAATGAGGAGAGCAGTGGATGTGGCCTATGTAAGCTTTAGCAAGGCCTTCGAAACCATGCCACATAGGAGGCTCATACAAAAAATGAGAAGCTCAGGGTTGGAACCAAGGTAGTATGCTGGGTCCAAAACTGGCTGATGGATAGGTGACAGAGGGTGGTGGTTAATGGCACTCACTCAGGGGAAGTGAAGGTGACCAGTGGGGTTCCTCAGGGTTCAGTACTGGGTCCAGTCCTTTTAATGTTTTTATAAGTGACATTGCTGAAGGACTGGAAGGGAAAGGAAGGCTGTGCCTCTTTGCAGAGAACACCAAGATCTGAAAGTAGGGTTGACACTCTGGAGGGGGTGTAGAGAATGAGTAGAGACCTGAAAAAGCTTATGAAATGGTCAAGTGTATGGCAGCTGGATTTCAATACAAAAAAGTGCAATGTCATGCACCTTGGGTGCAGGAATCCAGAAGTAGAGTATAGAATATAGAAAGAAGTATTGACGGTTACTAAATATAACAAGTGACCTTAAGGTGGCAAGGCAAGGCAACAAAGCAGTAGGAAAAGCCAATGGGATAATAGAGTGCATAGGAAGGGGGTATCACCAGCAGAAGGTGGGTGGTAGTGTTGCCAGAGTGTTGGTCATTGGTGAGACCACACCTGAAGTACTGTGGCTGGTTCCATAGACCACCCATCAGAAAGGACTTAGACAGGGTTGCGGCCATCCAAAAAAGGGCAACCAATGGTGCAGGGGCTGCACCAAGTGTCTTATGAGATGAGACTGAGGGATCTAAACATGTAAAGCCTGGAAGAGAGGAGGGAGAGAGGAAACCTGATACAGACATTTAAATACCTTATGGGTATGAATAAGGTACAGGAAAGGAGCATTTTTCAGAAGAGGAAAAATACCAGAACTAGGGGGCATGCAATGAAGCTGAGGGGAAGGTGTAGGAGGGATGTGAGAAAGTATTTCTTTATTGAGAGGGTCGTGATTAGCTGGAACAATCTTCCAGAGGGGGGTGGTGGGGACAAAAACAGTGGTGGGCTTCAAACATGAATGAGATAGGTATAAAGGAAAACTGGTATTGGGGGGGTGACTGGAGACCAGGTAGGGTCTGCGGTGGCAGAATAGGCAGGGAAAGAGGGGCAGACTAAGTGGGCCAAGAGGTCCTTATCAGACAACAAATTCTATTTCTACAGTACATTTATATGCAGTAAATGTAGTGTACTGTATATATACCGTGGTAAATTTTAATGGGATTGCAGTAAAAAGATAACATGATCATGTCTGGACTGTAGGTAAAACTCTATACAACAAGAAATGAATCTCTGAGGCAAACTTAATTATAAAATGATAACAAAGAGCCTACTTGTGGCTACTAATGTACCTACAGAGGGCATTTGATACAGTACAGTGACAGAGCTCTACTAGTAGTATTTTAAAAGCATGATTTTGGAAAGACATTTTGTGTTTCACCTGGAACTGGTCCTAGAAATTAAGCAGCAGTTAGCTTGGCAAACTAAAATAGCTATGTTTTTCACACATTTTCTTCCATGACATCAATCAAAAGTGGAAAAGGAAAATATGTCTAAAGGTGGAAACGTGCCATCTCCAGGGAAAGGTTGAGCATGGGCCAGTGATTTCAACTACTAAATTAATCCCTTGTCTTTTCAGTACTATGAAAACTGTAAGCTGGTTAACATCTTAAAGGGGAAGTCTCCCATAGTTCCACACCAATATTTTCCCAACTCCTTATGTGTAACTGTTGTGTGCCTCCTCCAGTTGCCAGCAGTTCTTTTGCTGTCCAAATCTAGATTATAAATAAAAATATACAGCCCTCCAAAGTTATCAAAGTGTTTGTCCTCCATTTTACCATCAGTGTTGCTGGAGAATGATGTCATCAGAGCAACAGATAATGGTACTGCACTAAATGCAGTTCCACCAGTAGACCAAACCCACAATGTTTGGTTCCCCACTTGAGTAATGGAGGAACCCTTTAAGTGTTGTTCACATCCTGAAGTGCAGGTCTAATAGGGACTAAGACCATGTGAGTGTGATGCAGCACTGATTTGAGGTATATATAGTATTCATGTAAGGAAGTGCCTGTATGTGTTGTGTTACTGTTTCTGTTAACAAAAACAGTTTACCCAATAAATGACTCTGGGTACAACAAGAGTTTTAAGTGGTATTATGCAGCTGTTGTATTATGGTGTGTGTTAACATTCTCTGTTTGATTGACACCAGCAGTGAGAAACAATCTTGCAAATAGGCCCCTTTCTCTTTGTAACTAGGCAGTCAGTGATTGGATGGCTGCTATAAGGCAATAAAGAATTCAGCTATGGCAAGGAATAGGTTACCAGGAGAGCACAGACACAAGCACTGGAGTGGGGGATCTGGTTCAAATCCTACTAGAGTGCCTTACCCTCTAACCCTTCAGAAGTTCCCCTAACCTCCTTAGAAACTGTGATGGTCCCACAGGTCCATGGTTTAAAAGTGCCCCAGTTCCCATTATAAATCATTAGCTGTGATGTGAGAGCTGCAGCACTTCACTTTCAAGGTACTAAGGATAAGCTGTGGCAGCCCCCACACTTTGTAATGCCAGCATTTGAAGTAGGATGTCCCTCACAAATCAGATGCTATACCTCAGCAGTTGTAGGTAAAGACTCTAATCAGTTTCTGTTTGTAGTGCTCTGTATTTGCTTAGCTCATTCCTCCCATGTCATATGCATTCTGTGTCTTGGTATTTCCAGTCAGAAACTCCGATTTAAGGAGCATTTGAAATGTAAAACAATACACTTTATAAAGTAAATGATCTAGCTCTCCACTTTCAGGATGCTGAAAGGGGATGTGTATAAGTCAGTGATGAAAGTGAACAGGAATGCACAGGAACTCAGTTCCTGTACTTATTCCCACTGACACTGGAACTGAAATTCTTAAACCAGCAACATAATGACAGTTTCTGGGCCTGTAACCTGAAATCAGGGTTTCCATAACAACAATTGGCTTGTACAACAATGCTGTTTTCCTAGAAATAGTTCAGTATCTCTAACTGAATCTACTAGTGTCTAAACAGCTAGCTATGTCACAACACAGCTATCCTTCAGATTGAGGATCTTCATTCTGCATTTCATATTTGCCAATGCCTGAGTTCCTGTACTTCTTGTCTACCACTTGCACCACTGGTATAAGTCAGTCTTGTGTGATCCTTTAGTAAACTGCCCAGGCTCATCTTGTAACAAATCTTCTTAAGGGTGCTCACCTGGTTCAATACAGTGACTGATTGACTGTTCGATTGATTGATTGGTTGATTGACTGATTCAGTCTACTGCTTTCCACAACATGTTACAACTGTCTCACAGAGAGAAATGAGCAGTGCAAAGAAACAGCTTTTGTTTCCTGTGAATAAAATACTATTAGATGCTCTACACATACAGTATTAAGGCTACAGGTACTACTCCCTTTGTGAATTGCATGACAGAACTGCCTTAAGCCATTGCAAACTTAAACTAAAATCAGGCTAGACAGCATTGACACCCTTATGTTTTGTTCTGCACTGTTGCTGCAGTGACATCAAGGAATGGGAGGGGCTGTATTACAAGTACCTTATTTGCATGTAAATGGAGGCTTGCTTGACATTTTACTACTTTGTATCAGAGCCTCAGACTCTAGATATGTGTTGTAACAGAAGAAATGGCTGATCTCTTATTGACATATGTACATTACTTGATGTAATGTATAATAAAGACATCAGATATATCCAAATCATACATATACAGGAGTCTTCTCCTTTAATAGCTGACTTTTTGAAGCCTATCAATGATGCAGTTTACATTTAGTTGATACCATGTTATGCTACACCATGTTATGCTCGACTTTATACAGTATTTGACTGGCATATGGCACAAAATTGCAACAAAGTGTTTTAGAAAAGCTTCAAAACCTGACTTCATTTATCACTTTTGTTTATTCATATTAATACAGGCTTTCTAGCAGGATCAAGTGTAATTTTTTAAAAGTACACTTTCATTTCATTATTAATATGGTATCCTCGGTTATCACTAAATGAAAATACATTTAAACTTGGCAAACACTGGTTTTATATGTTACTCACATTCATTGACATTTGTAACTCACGTGTTTTTCAAAGTAAGGAATATCCAGAAGCAAATGGTTTGATACATTTTATTGGACCAACATAGATGTTCCAAAAAGAAAACAGTGCCTAAGCTTTCAGATTGACCAAGTCCTTCTTTGGAAACTTTTGAGGAAGGACTTGGTTGGTCTGAATGCTTAGGTACTGTTTTCTTTTTGTAACATCTATCTTGGTCCAATAAAAGGCATCAAACCATTTTCTTCTGGATCTGTTCTTTCAAGGACAAGTATGGCAACTAAACTAATTCTGTATATCAAAGTAAGGAAAACATTCAAATAAAATTTACTATGACTCCATTAGAAAACCAATATCAAAATGAACAGCAAAACGTTATAAGTGAAGTGAGTTTTTAAAGGCGTTTCTTTCAACTCTGGTTTTACTTTTTGAAACACCTATCAGTTATATCTGTAGCATAACTTAATGTAGTGTCTTCTGCATGTAAATCACAATGAGTGAAGCATACTCTGTTTACCTGCCAATGGTTCTGGAACTAAGATGATGGTTTGAGACAAGGGCAGTGAACTGATGAGAAGGGGCAACAACAAAATGATTAAAAGTGGGCATAGGGAGTATATCTGCAAGCAATAACACATGATGAGGTGTGGGTTATCTTCTGATAAGAGCACACCCAGGTGCATTGTTAGGCACGAGGCGCTTGCGCCGAGTGCCTTATGCACCTGGGCGTGCTCTTATCAGGAGATAACCCACACCTCGGAGTGTGTTATTGCACTTATAAAATGGACCCCTAAGTAAGCATTTAATAAAAATAAAAAAGAATAAAAAAAAATTGCAAAATAGTTTTAAATTAAGGTTTTAATAAGGACAGTGGTAAAATAGTCCCTCTATTTCTGCATTTACTATCTTGCATGGTGTGTGTCCCCTCTTCCCCATCACTCACACACACACACACACACACACACACACACACACAGATACTAGTTATGTTGGAAATGTTCATACTGTGCAGTGTTAATAGAGCAGAGGAGAGATGATATTTTTTATTTTATTTCAAAGATTTTTGTGTCCGTATTTCAGTGACTGAGAGGACTGCTGAACAGTTACTTCCATTTTTTCAGTGAACTTTTGAGATCACAGTCTGTGCTGTGAGAAGATTTCCTGATAATATTTATGTTTGTATGGTATGTGCTTTTGTTTCGGAAGTTGAATGTGAGTCAGTCTTTTTAGTATATCGGTAAAACTTGATTGAAGTCGAGTGCCGAGGACTGACTTCCGGTTTTGCGGTCCGCTTTGTAGAGAGCTGTGGAGTTTCGAGATCATGGTCTGGTTTTGCTGGGTGAGGTTGGGTGCTATAATGATAATGCGAGATCCGGATTGGGTGACAGAGATGGTTAGTGTTTTTTTTTTGTGTGTGTCTTAATCAAGGTAAGGATGCATGGACTGTGGTTTGAAAGCCATGTCCTCACGGCGGGGGAATCAGTTGGAGCTCAGGATCGGTTGTCTCATCATGGTTCAGTTTGTTTACTATATTTAGCAGAGAAACTCAGGTTGTGGAGTGACAGGTACTTAAAAATGTATTTTCTGAAATGGTACTAGTCCAGAATTAAGTTTCACGGGGCTATGGTTACGGTGTCTCTCTTCCGGGTGCTTTAGGTGCTGGCGCGACAGCTTCAGTGAGCTCTGCCAGTCGGTGTTTGTGTTTACTGTTCACAGAGCTCACTGATATTTGTTGCTATTGGGCTCAGAAGTGGCAGTAAGTGCCGGTTGGCTACTATATCCACTGATAAGGACACGGCTCAGAAGATGTAGTATCCAATCGGATTGCTGGATTTCCAAGGTCCATTTTATAAGCAGTATTGCAATACAGTGGGTTATATAGATAGTCAGAACATTAATATACTGGACTTTCTCATATCCCTGGAAAAAGTTCACCATGTACATGGCACACAGCCAGATCTTCATTTAGAGTTGTCAAAATCCATTACTGTTCTCAAGTCGGGTTTATAAATTTTCAAATAGTTTAAGGATTTTGATCTTCTTTGGATCCTAAACTCATTTGTAAACAGGACTGGAGAGAAAAGGCAGAGCAGGTTATTGAGAGGAGACAAAAACAGCTTCAAAAAAGACCTACCCACCTCAACAACGCAATATTTTACTGCACACATGGAGAAATAAAAGAAACACTGCATGCCATTCAAAAAGCAAATGCCAAGGGTCACAATAGAAGTGTTGCAGTTTGACACAGTTGTGTACACGGGTACTGTATAGGATAAGCAAGTTCTAATATGTGTGTGTGTGTGTGTGTGTCAATAAAATGTGTCAAAATGCAGTTCATGATAATTAGTTTGTTTTCCAGACTGGTGACTTTTATTTCTGAAATGTATAAACAAGCCAGAACATTTTGTTTAGTGTTTAGAACCCTTAGTATGTAGAAATCAACCCACTATGTTCTAAAATGGATGTCATTGTCCACCTAGGGATGAATAACCTGGCAGGAGATAGGGAGGTGTTAGGCATAATCCAAGAGAAGTTCAAGCAATTCAGGAGGGGCCTGAAGCAGGTGACATAGAGGATTTCTGGTAATTGAAGGAGGAGGAGGACAACAGAATATAGGCAGAGTATAAATGAGCACAGTTATTGGAGGTATTGGGGCAGACTAGGTGGGCCGAAGGCACTTATCTGCTGACAGATTTCTAGGTTTCTATGTTTCTAAAATGGTTCTAATCTTTTTAGAATTACTTCAGATTAGGCCACCCCAGTGGCCCAGTGACAGCTTGTCACACTTGTGCTCAGGCAAACTGAGTTTGGAAGCTGAGTCAGGTCATCATGCCGGGAAGAAGGCCAAGCTAAGGCAGATGCCATGAGGCTGTGCACTGTGGCTAGGGAGGGTTGGCATTAGACTCCCCTACCTCAGCAATCCCCTGCAGAAGGGCTAAAGGAACTTGCCTCTGGCACAGAGGTATGCTGTGAATGCCAAAGCTGATGAAAGCACTGCCCATTGCCACATGGTGGAACAAGGTAGGAGATGCAAAACCAGAGTGATGGTTTCAGCCTGTTTACAAGGTATTTCCCTGAAAGACAACAACAATGGGAGCCAATGACAAAACCCTACCGTATATAGAAAAGAAGAATTGGTTCTGAGTTCCATGTTTATCATGTTCCTGATTGATTTATCAAGGAAAAGGTTGTACCCCAACACAGAGGTTTAGAAAAGAATTACTAGAAATCATGAAAGAATGGGGCTAGTATCCTTTGGTCAAGATGGAAATAGCTACCAGCTACAGCCGAATGATAGCCCCAACACTCTGTGAAAGTGGAAAACTATTTATTTGAATAGTTTTTTGTTCTCGACTCCAGGATAGCCATGTAACCTGTAGCATCTCATTCTTATGAGTGTCCTGGGGGAAGTGGGAACACACACTCTTGTAATATATAGCAAGCAAAGAGAAATACTATACATCATTGTTCCCCTAAAGCATCTAACCATGGGGTGCCCCATCATTTTGTTTGGAGCTGCTGTGTATTTGTTGCATCACATGCTTACCCATATGTTTCAAAGTGGAGCCCTGGTCCTCAACACTGTTACAATTATAACATTTGTGGGACCAAATTTTCACATGGACAGGGACAAGAGACAGTAGAAGTTACTTACCTGAAGACTGTTTCAGTGGTACAGTGGGGCATGTGAAGATGCAATCAACATCACATATATCTGCATAACAAAAGGGATTAACTGCCACTGAAATTGTCATGCTTTGAACCATCTGGGATACTTTTTTGTTATAGTCAAGTGCTTGATGGCCATTGAGAGTGGCAGAGATTTAAGCCCTGTTTACACCACTGACTTTAAAGTGCATCAACCCATGTGCACAGGTTGATGTGCTTCAAAGTCCACGGTGTGGATACTTAGGGGAACGACCAAACTCCGCTTTGCATCGGGTTTCTGATACAGCTCAGGAGAGGGGGATGCCTATCAGAGCAAGCAACTGACACTGCATTAAACATGTGGTGTAGACAATCTGCAGTGCTCACTCCAATCGAGTGTCTGTCTCTCACGGCATTCCAGTGGCCCCTTGAGCTTCTCACGCATGGCTTAGCACATCCGAGTTCTGCAAAGAGCGTTTTTCAGAAGCAGAAATAAAGCTGAAATTGGGAAAGTGCATACAAATGTAAAATGAGGGCTGCAGGTATAATAAATTAAGGTTGTAAACCGGGACCACGCTACTGGGCATTTGCTAATACATATGCATGTCCTCTCTTCCCTAGGGATATGCATATGCATTCATGCATTTCTAGTATTGTGATCCCACTTTATGACCCTAATTTGTTAAACTTTTAGCCCTTGTTTTACATTTTAATGCACTTTCCTGAGTTCAGCTTTATTTCTGCTTGCTAAAAGTGCTATTTGCTGAACTCAGGTATTCTAAGCAGGGCACAAGCCTTAACTCCTCAGCATGTCTGGAGGGTGGAACAACCAACTCATCAGCACATCTGGAGGGTGATTCAACCAACTCATCAGCACATCTGGGAGGGTGGAACAACAATACAGCCCCACTGGAACAACCTACAGCATGGGCTGTGCGGCTGCAGATCTGTCTTTCAGCTAAGACATTAAACCAGGGTCCCGTCTGCCTGTTCTGGTGGTTGTTCAGGTGGACATGAAAAAGAGTAGGGAAAGTTTTTATTTGGACAACAACATACAGGGGATAACTGAAATATAGAAAGCAATCAATAAACAATCCATAAAGGAAAAAAAAACACACTGCATATTTGTAAACCGTTGGAAGCAAACAATAGAAAAAATGTGGAAAAAAAAACAAGTCATACCATCTAGGGGCAAAGAAAAAAAATAAGCTTGGTAACCATGGCAAAAGTAAACAAATAAAAGGAAAATCAGTTTATGTTATCACTTAGCATAGGTCTAACCTGTTATAAAGTGGAAAATAAAAGTAGAAAAGGGTAAGAAGTAAAAAAAATGAAACAAAATCATGCAAAGAATAGAGAAAACCACACTATCACATAAAAGTACAGAAATGTACAAACTAATTCAATAATCCCAATTGTACATCCATCAGAAATCAAAGGTAGATACTGGAAACAGTGGGGTCCCATGTCAAAGGCAAAGGTGGCAGATTTAAGCCAACTGGGTAGGGCTAACATTATGCCACCGGGAAAGTAAATCAACCTGGGAGAGATGTCTCCAATTGCTCCAGTATAAGATGCATGATTCCATTTCAATCAGCTGGATCAAAGCACTTGGCAAGATAGTATTTTGTTGAAGCAAAAAAGCGCAGCATGAATGTCAAAAGTAATATTTAATAACAGTCAACAAAAAACATAGTGTGCCGACATCATTAACATAGAAACATAGAAACATAGACTTTGATGGCAGATCAGGACCGCTAGGCCCATCTAGTCTGCCCATTTCCCTACCTACAGGATAGGCCGTAGATCCTAGTTAACCAACAGCCTATATCTTCCTGCCCCCCACAAGAATTGCCTTATGTCTGTCCCATGCATTCTTGAATTCTCCCACAGTTTTAGACCCCACAACTTCCTCAGGAAGGCTGTTCCATGCATCCACTACCCTCTCTGTGAAATAATACTTCCTCACATTGCCCTAGAACCCCTCCTTCTATCTTTAAATTGTGTCCCCTTGTTCTTTCAAGTCTCTTTTTCTGAAAGATGCTACCCTCTTGGACTTGTTGATTCCTTGAGGTACTTGAAAGTTTCTATCATGTCCCCCTCTCCTTCTTTCCTCAAGGGTATACATATTAAGCTTCTTTAGTCTCTCCTCATACTGCTCTTCTTGCAGACCCTGCACCATTTTAGCTGCCCTCCTCTGGACTGCCTCTATCCTGTCTATGTCCTTGCGGAGATGGGGTCTCAGAACTGGACACAGTATTCCAGATGGGGTCTCACCAACTGTCTGTACAGAGGGATAACAACTTCCTGTTTTCTGCTGCTGATGCCTCTCCCTATACATCCCAGTATACCGCCCTCCCTACTGCCTTCTCACATTGCTTCTAACCTTAAGGTCATCTGATATGATTACCCCCAGATCCCTTTTCTGTTTTGTTGTTGTTACTACCTCCCCACCCATTGTGTATTCTTCCCTGAGTTCTTGTTTCCCAGGTGCATTATTTTACACTTTTGCATTGAATCCTAGCTGCCATCGTCTGACCATTCCTCCAACCTTGCCAAGTCCCTTTTCATCCTTTCCACGCCTCCTTGTGCATCAACCCTGTTGCAGATCTTTGTGTCATCTGCAAAAGGCATACTTTTCCTTCAGTCCCTCTGCAATGCCACTGATGAAGACATTAAAAGGACTGGACCCAATACTAGACCCTGCCGGTACCCCTAGTACGCACTTTCTTCGAGTGGACTCCATTTACAATTACCTTCTGTGTCCTGTTGTCAGCCAATGTTTTACCAGGCTACCACCCTGGGACCCCTCCCAGGCTGGTTAATTTGACTAATAATCTTTTGTGGGACTGTGTCAAATGCCTTGCTAAAGTCTAGGTAGGCCATGTCCACAGCCCCTCCCTGGTCTACTCTTTGATCACCCAGTCAAATAAATCTATTAGATTCTCTATTGACATGACCTTCCCGCTGTGAACCCATGCTGCCTTGGATCCTGTGCTCCACTGACCTCTAGGTACTCAACTATTCTTTCCTTCAGAGTGACTCCATCACTTTCCCTACCACAGAGGTCAGACTGACAGGTCTGTAGTTTCCTGCCTCTGTCTTGGACCCACTTTTGTGAAGGGGATCACATCCGCCTTCCTCCAGTCCTCAGGTACCCACCATCCTCCCATGATTTATTAAAAAGAGTAGCCAGTGGTTTCACTAGTTCCTTCCTTAATTCTTTTAGAATTCTGGGGTGAATTCCATCAGGACCCATTGCTTTGTCCACCTTCAGTTTTAGGAGTTCTTGCAGAACCCTTTCTTCTGTGAAAGGACTGGGATCGACCCCTATCAAAAGTGCTTCTGTTAAATGGATTAGGCACTTCCCCTCCTCTTTTGTGAATACTGAGCAGAAATATTTGTTCAGTATTCCTGCTTTCACTGTCCTTCTGCCCACCCACCGTTCATTCTATTCAGCCTCACTATCCCTCCCTTTGTCTTTCTCGTCACTGATGTACCTATAAAGGTTTTATCCCCTTCTTAACTGAGTTGGCTATCTTTTCCTCAGTTTGGGCCTTTGCTATTCTGACTTCCCTCCTGCTTCTTTCTGCCTTAACTGGTACAGCTCTCTGTCCTGCTCCTTCTGTGTTTCCTTATACTTCTGGAATGCTATCTTTTCTTCCTGACTTTCACAGCCACCTCTCTTGAGAATCATGAGTGGCTTTTCCTTTCATTTGGATTTGTTTATTTGCTTTACACAAAGGCTTGTTGCCTCTGTGATGGCAGTTTTGATAATTCCCCATTGTTGCTCCACACCTCCTTCTAGCCTGTTTGCTAGTGCTTTTCTGAGGCACTCTCCCATCTTGCCAAAGTCAGCCTCCTAAGTCCAGTACCCTCACTTTTGTATGGCTTGACTCTGTAGCTGAGTTTAATGTGAACCACACTGTTTGATGGTCACTTGTCCCCAGATGGCAACCCACTTCTAGATCTGAGATCCTTTCACTGCCCCCGTTTGAGAGTACGAGGTCCAAGATTGCTCCCTCACGAGTGGGTTCTGAAACTAGCTGTCTAATGCCTGCCACCTGTAGGGCATCAAGAATGGCCCTGCTCTTGGATGTGGCTGCAGCAAATGTGCTTCAGTTAACATCTGGCATATTCAGGTCTCCCATTAACAGTATCTCCCCTTTCTCTGCTATTCTAAGAATGCCTTCCATCATATCCTTGTCCATTCCTTCCACCTGACATGGGGGTCTGTACACAACCCCTGTGCGGATTGTGGTGCCCTTTCCAGTCTCCTAGGTGACCCACAGTGCCTCCTCGCCTCCCTGTTTACTCTTTTGTTCAGTTGCTTTTATCCCTTCCTTTACATAGAGAGCTACTCCTCCCCCTCTTCTCCCCTGCCTGTCTCTCCTGTAGGCTATGTACCCTGGTATGTTAACATCCCAGTCATGGTTCTCTGTGTACCATGTTTCTGTGACTGCTACGATATCTAGGCATCCCTCTTCCATTAAGGCCACCAGCTCAGGAAGCTTGTTGCCCAGACTACGAGCATTGGTACTCATTACCTCCATTTCTGATGGCCTTACCCCCTTTTGTCCCATCCCTGTCCTTCTTGCCTTTGTCACTTTCTCCATTTACCCCTACCCTTCTCCCTATTGACACCTCCATGTTGGTGTTTGCCACACTTACTACCGTGATTGTTTGGGGGGGGCTAGGATTTTCCTGCTCCTTTCCAGTGCCTCCCCCCTTGGCTAGTTTAAAAGCTTGCCAATGAAGCATTTAAACCTATCACCTAGGATCCTGGTTCCCCTCCCAGACAGATGCAGCCCATCACACCAGTATAGGCTTGCATCACTCCAGGTGGACCCCCAGTCCCCAATGAAGCCAAATCCCTGAGCTCCACACCAGTTTTTCAACCACTGATTGAATCCCATGGTATGGAACACCCTAGCCTCTCCTATGCCATAGATGGGTAGCACCCCCAAGAAGGTTACCGTGCATGCTACTTGACTAAGGCCACTCCCCAATTCCACAAACTCTTCCTGCACTTCTCTAATCCCTTTCTTAGCCAGATAATTTGTCCCTAAGTGGACAATGACATCCAGTTCCCTTCCCTGTGCAGCTGCTCCGGCAATCCTGAGGATTCGCTCCCTGTCCCTCCAAGCCATGGCGCCAGGCAGGCACCTACCTCCCTCTCCCTTCCTTGCCCAGTTCTACCTTCCTAACAATGGAGTCCCCACCAGGAGTTGTTACCTTCCCTGCAGGGTCCCCTGCCACCCTCCTGTGGGTCTCCTTTGTGAAGGTTCCCAGCATCCTCCTTGGTCTCCACTGTAGGTACCTCCATAGAGGAACCACACTTTGCCAGAATGGCATAGGAAGTGTGGAGAGGTACAACCGGAGGGATGTGCCTCTGTTCCACCACCTTCACCCTCCCTGAGCCCACTGTGGTCCAACCGCTCCTCTTTCTTGGCAACCTCCAAGGCAACGGCAGTGGCACTGGTGGTCCCTGGATGGAAGAGGAGGTCCCACAAATCCTGGCCAACTCAGCCTGGAGATGAGCAACCTCCTCCCTCAGCCCAGAGAGGTGCCTGCAGCTGGGACAACACCACATCCTCCAGAACATCTCCTGGAAGACTGCTGCTCCACAGCCACTGCACTGCACCACTCCAATCATGTCTTATTTCTGGCCCCTTAACTGTTTGCAATCCTTACTCTTTCCTCTGTTTTTTTTTTCTCTCTCTCCTTAGTTTCTGCCTGTGTGCCCTTTAAGCTCCAGATTGTCCTGTTCTGAGACAAGAATATCCTATATTTCTCAGTAGACCACTTACTTGTTCAGAGGCAGACCTCCAGCAGCTAGAGGGAGCCAGAGAGCTACTCTTGCCCTTCTAGGATGGTGGGTCCTTGGTGGTTCTGTGATCACTCACTTCCTGCCCCTAAACAGGAAGTTCCTGTTGTCAGTCAAATCCTGTGCCTATAAAAATAGAACTAGCTTTGGGTGGGGGGTGGAGGGAAGGAGGGCAATATATTCCCAGCAGAGAAGTTCAGTCACACAGCAGTCCTTTCTTCTGGTGTCTTCTGCCAAGCTATTAGCAGAATCTTTCTAAGGCAGTCTTTAAATGTAGCTTCCTTCTAGCTAAGCCACTCCCCCTACTTACCAGATCTTTCTACAAGTAATTTAAACCTCACAACAGTTAAGTCCTTTCAGTCACCTGAGATTTACACCTAGATGACTTTTCAGTTACCCATTGAGTTCAGTTAACCCAAACACACGCTATTTTTTTTTTTTTGTATGTTAGTTTTTTTACCCTAAATTAAAGGTCCAAATACAAAAGTTCTTCTACTTTAGTCCCAGCAGAAAAGTTCAGTCACACAGCAGTCCTTTCTCCTGGTGTCTTCTGCCAAGCTATTAGCAGAATCTTTCTAAGGCAGTCTTTAAATGTAGCTTCCTTCTAGCTAAGCCACTCCCCCTACTTACCAGATCTTTCTACAAGTAATTTAAACCTCACAGCAGTTAAGTCCTTTCAGTCACCTGAGATTTACACCTAGATGACTTTTCAGTTACCCATTCAGTTCAGTTAACCCAAACACACACTTTTTTGTTTTGTTTTGTATGTTAGTTTTTTTACCCTAAATTATAGGTCCAAATACAAAAGTTCTTCTACTTTAGTCCCAGCAGAGAAGTTCAGTCACACAGCAGTCCTTTCTCCTGGTGTCTTCTGCCAAGCTATTGGGCAGCATCATGGGAGAGGTGCCCAAAATAAGGCTGGCATAATCTAGGCAACCCCAGGCCAGATTCCCCCATGCAGTTGCCACGCAAGTCCAGAATGCCACAGCATACAGGCATACTTTAAGAAAATGCAGCATGGACTACACTTCTGAGGCACAACCAGGTCTGGAACAAAATCATTCTTCCACACTCTTGTGCTTGGTGTTGGCCTTGATGCTGGGTCTGCTGTGGCAACTGAGACACAACACATCCCACATCTTAAGTGGAGTGCATTTAACTAACAAGGATGTGTGGATAGTGACATGGTCCATCTCTGGTATACCCCAGGTAATGGGGTACATGAAGACAATTTGCAGTCATAAGAGTAGCATATATTTGCCATGAAGAGACAATTCTCATTCTGGATAGATCAATTGACCATCGCTTCAATTTGTCAGTGGTTGTTTGCAAGTAGTGCAGGGGGTAGCACATGAGGGATCTAGGGAATGATGGCAGTCTCCAACTCTGGAGGAGAGCAGTAAACCAGGGGTCTACCCACAAGGCCTAGGGCTTCTGCACTGAGCACAGGAGGGGGACTACATTCCAGGTAAGGAAGTGGCTAAAAGTAAATATTAATGGGTTAATCATGTGGATGCCACCCTGTGCAATGGGGAAACAGAAGATATTCCTCTTAATAGGGTTGAGACAGCTGCCCCATATCAACTGAAAAAAATGCTATAAAAATAGATTTCCAGGGTCTTAGGAAGGAGGTAAACCATACTAAGATGGACGAAGAGGGGTAATACAAAAGTTTTCAACACCAGCACCTTTTTCTTCTTCATCTGATGCCACTGTTTCCACAACTGAATTTTCAAATTATTTAAGGAAAGCTTGTTGTCCCAGTTTGTATGTGCCATATCCTCCTCTCCAAAAATAACTCCCAATATCTGCAGAGCAGGGGAGGTAACTGGAATTCCCCTTATGGAAGAAACATGAGGGGCAGGGGTTCCAACTGTTAAACCATGACACTTTAGCAGGTTGAGTTTAGAGACTGAGATGGGGGAAAAGGTTTGGAAAAGGTCAAGGGCCAAAATCCCAAGGGCTCATCCAGGAGAAAAAGGGTGACCGCATCTGCATATGCTTACACATTCACTCCCTGGTCTCCCCTCCCATTGATAATGCCCAGAATCTGACCATGTAACTGAATCTTCCAGAGGATGGGGTCAGTACAGAAGGTATATGAGAGGGCTAAGGGGGCACCCCTGTCGCATCCCTTGACATAGAGGGACATGTGACCCAATGTGTCCATTTATGAGGGGCATAATAGATGCTGAAGCATATATGGAGCAAAGCCAAATACAATATTGCCTGGGGACCACATAAAGGGAAAGTACCTCAAACAAATATGATTGGAAGACCCTGTCGAAGGCCTTTTCTTGGTCCAACAGTGTGTCCCCCAATCCACCCGCACCCAGTATCACCCGCAATAGGATTAAATTATCACTATGTGTTGGCCCAAACTAGTACCTGTTTGCACTGGAGAGACAACATAAGTGGAGAAAAAAGTCAGTCTCTGTGTCAGTATGATCATAAGAAGTTTCAAGTCTGTACTGAGAAGACACAATGGTCTCCAGTTCAAAAGATCAGAATCCAAACCCTTTTTAAAGAGAAAGATTTGCATTGCTTCAGTCAATGCCATCGTAGGTGGTCTCCCGTCAAGATGGCACTAAAAACAATCATCAAAATGCCAACCAGGCCGTGCAGGCTGGGTGCAGTATTTGGATGCAATTTGGAGATTGCCTGACCAACATCTATGGGAGTGACAGGCTTTGTCAGACCCACTTTGATGTGCTTCAGAACCGAAGGGACAGATGGAGGTAAAAGGAAGGTGTGCAGCAATCTGGAGATGGCCGGTGTGCCAAATGCGATGTGCAAGAAGGTCTGGACTTGTGATATGAAACCAGGAGTATCCAAGGTGCTCACACCAGTGGGAGAGACAAATCTAGAGATATGCCTGCATCATTCTCTGGCTTTACAACTCTCAAATGGATCATCAGAGCAGTGATACCCTTGTGTCCCTGCCTGGTGTTCCATATAGAGGGAATTGCTATGATCATATTGGAGCTTCTGCATCTGAACTTTAATATACATGATCAATGTACTGTAATCACCCTGTCCTAAATTCGACAGGGAGATCGCCATAGTTAGCTGCATTCGGAATGTGAGGTACTCCATGTACTCATGTTTCCATTTGTAGCTAGAGAGGCCTATGAATTGAAATTTGAGGTCACACTTTGAAGAATCCCCCTAGTCTCCGACATCATGCAAAATGCATGTCAGGGACTGGCAAGCATGAAGGAGGTCAAGACCCTGACCCTGCACATGTACATCTGATAATAAGGAGTTATTCATTCTCCATATGCCTCATTCTGTCCAGGGGTGGGAGAGGCACCAAAAACACCTCCTAAGAGCAAATGGTCTGAAGTTTCAATTGGTGTAAGAGTCAGATGATGGGGGCATAAATGTGGGGATACAAATAAATAGTCTATCCTGGTAGCCAAGGTGTTCCTATGATACATTGTTCCCCCCAACGAAGCCTGCGATCAGTACACATCTGTTAAGGATGCATCCTTGATGATCTTAGCCAGGGAATTCGTGTCCCAATAGGTTTTAGCAAACACTCCTCCCTTATCCAAGCTACAATTAAAATCACCCCAAACATGACAGGGTTGGAAGTATGTAAGTATGGGTTGATGGACCTAAAACGGTTTACCCAGTACTCCTCTGTCTGGGGGGCATAGACACTGACAAGGTGTGCAGGGCCACCATGGTAGAGGATATCCATCATAAGGGCCCTACCAGGTTTGATGTCAACCAGTTGTTGCATCATACATGTGCATCCCTGGAATAAAAGCCCCACCCCATAACATTTGTCCATGCCTATGGACCAGTAGGAGGATCTCCAACACCATTGTTTACTTGCAGAAGAAATGTCTAGAGAACAAGTTAAACATGTCTCTTGTAGAAATATGACATCCAAAGCCAAGTCTTTAAGAAGCAGAAAAAGTAGGGATCGGCACGCAACGTTCTTGATACTGTTCGAATTTATGGTAGCCAGGTGTAAAGGATAATCCATCATAAAAGACAGAGGGCAGAAAGGGCCTAGGACAAAATACAAACCCCAAGTCAGAGTTCAGTGTGACCACTTCTGGTGTTCATACAGAGTTTCTTCCTCATCTTCATAGTAGGAGTTCAGGCAGGAAGGTCTGCCTCTTATTCCATGTCAGTTAATACAAGGAAAGACACAGATGGGCATGAGGAAACATTTGAATCAAAGACAGCCTCCGTATCCATGGGGTGGGATGCCAAAGCATCAAATTTATTCTCTAAAAAGAAGGGGAGCCCTCAGCAGGAACTGGGGGCACCTTTTTCCCCTGCTTGTGTGAGTGGAGAGATCTTTCTTGGCTCACCACAGTCAATTCCAGAGGTAGCATGGTAGGTTCAACCACCTGAATCACAGGCATGGGGGTCAAAGTGGTGACAGCCAGCAGGGCTATAGGAGACATGTCCAAAAACTCACCCGAAGGCTCGGGAACCAGAGGGAGCAGAGGGGTTTCAGGCATGGAATGGAGGACCTTGGGGGGAGGTTCGGAAGCAGGATGTGGAGGTGCCTCTTGGTCCTCCTGATGAGCTATAACAGCTGCCAGTTCTTTTCGCTGTCACTGTTGAAGAAGCCTCTGTGCTTTTTCCAGTAAATTATCTTGTCAAAGGTCCTCTTCCCAGTTGTGTGTGGCCCACTTACAGTGGCGGTAGGAGTGTCCCCATTTCCTCACACAGGTTACAGCATAAGGCATTGGAAAAGTCTGAGCTGACATGTCCCAATGCCAAACATAGATTACACCTCAGGGTGTCATAGGCATTGCTGAGGTGGGAATCAGACCCACACCTCGGTAGTGGGGAAGATCATGGAAGCACTACTAAAGGAGAGAGTGGTGGTACATCTGGTTGTCAATGGACTACAGGACCCAAGGCAGCATGGTTTCACCAGGGGGAGGTCATGTCAGACCAACCTCATTGAATTTTTTGACTGGGTGACTAGGGAGGTGGATCGGGGAGGGCAGTGGACATGGCCTATCTGGACTTCAGCATGGCCTTTGACACTGTGCCACATAGAAGACTATTACACAAACTGGGAATATGGGTGTGGGCAGGACAGTAGTGTGTGGGTAGGTAACTGGCTGGGAGGCAGGACACAGGAGAGTGGTGGTAAATGGCTGTCACTCCACAGAGGGAAAGAGTGACCAGTGGGGGTACCACAGGGATCAGTGCTGGGACAGGTCCTATTCAACATCTTCATCAGTGACATTAGCATGCAGGACCTAGAAGGCAGAATTTCACTGTTAGCTGATGACACAAAGCTCTGTAACAGAGTAGACACACCAGAGGGTGTAGACAGAATGAGAAGCGACCTGCAGAAACTTGAAGAATGGTCAGGAGTTTGGCAGTTGAAATTCAATGCAAGAAGTGCAAGATAATGCATATGGGCACAAAACCCTGGCACAATATATCAGTTGGGGGTGAGGATATAGCATGCACCAAGCAGGAAAGGGATCTTGGGGTTGTCATTTCTGATGACTCAAGGTAGGGAAACAGTGTGACAAGGCAGCAGGTAAAGCAAATAGGATGCTGGGATGTATAGGCGGAGCATCAGCAGCAAAATGGAGGTCCATATTCCGCTATACAAGACACTAATGATGGGTCACATGGAGTACAGTGTACAGTTCTGGAGACCATACCTACGTAGGACATAGACAGGGTAGAGAAGGTTCAGAGGAGGGCAACAATGATGGTGCATGGATTGCATCACAAGTCCTATGAAGACAGGTTGAAGGAACTGAACATGTACTCCCTGGAGGAGAGGAGGAGAGAGGATATGATAGAGACATACAAGTATCTTACAGGGAGGAACAGGGTGCAGAAAACACTATTTTTAAGCGAAAAAGATGTTCCAGGACTAGAGGGCATGGGATGAAGTTGGAGGAGGGACGATTCAGAGGAAACATGAGAAAGAATTTCTTCACAGAATGGGTGGTGGACAAGTGGAACACCCTGCCAGAGAAAGTGGTGGGGGCTGAAACAATCACGGGATTTAAGAATGCATGGGATAGACATAAAGGAATTCTGGAGGTCAGGGGTAAGGGGCAACAGACTTCTAGGAAAACAAACTGAACTTACAAGCTCAAATGGGCAGACTGGGTGGGCCATAGGCCCTTATCTGCCGACACTGTCTATGTATCTATGTATCTGTGTATCACACTGGAAATAGGCTTTTGACTGGCCTGGCTAGAAACTGTGTGCCCAGTCCAGACCCAAGAAAAACACACTAGGAATGTGCTGCAGACCTGAAGATGAATGTTGTAGTTTAATCTTAAACCTCCAATGGCCTGTTCAGAAGCCCTTCAAATCCAGAATGGGCTCGGGTTCTCTGAGAATGTCACAGTGCTGGGATAACCAAAATCAAATGTCCTGAACCTTGACCCCTTCATTCTTAAGGAGGACCATCAGAATACAGACAATAGGCTTCATCAAAGGAATGGCCTGAAAAGACAGCCATAAAGGGGTGATTTTCAAATTATAATTCATAGACCAGAATCTGTTCAGGTAAACAGTGGTTTTAAAGCTCAAATCAAAATATCCATCATTGGGGAAATGCAAATGAGCATACAATTCATGAAGATGGACCAAAAGGGATTCCTTGAGGGTAAATCTGCCCACGTAGGTCCTATCTGGGGGCTTTTCCAGGCCTCCTTTGTACAAAAGCTGTACTGCATTCCAACACTGTGCAGGGGCCAGAGCAGTGGGGAAACCATCTCGTTGGTGAAATCACACCCAGTGCTGTGCCACAGTCTGGGTGGGAGCTGCATTGGTCATCAGGGAAGTGCAAGGGGGGGGCCAAGTCAGGGAGGTCACCCTGTCTGTTCAGGAAAAAAGGGAGGCATCAATGGGACAGACGTCTTGCTGTGTATCCAATGAGGATGTCTAGGGCACCATCAGTGGGAGCATCTCAGGTGGTCCTTCCATCGCACCCAATGGAACAAAGTGGGAGAACACAGCCAGAAGGCTGGCTGGGAAAACAGGCAGTGTGTGATCCATAGCACCAGAAGTGACAGGCAGGAAAGGACAGTGCTGTATAATGGAAAGCTGTGGATCAGAAGGCATAGGAGGAAGCCCAACAGCAACATTAGGGCCAGATGCAAGGGGCACAGTGGAATCAGGAGGTAATCTATTTAGCAAGCAGTCACCCAGAGGGTCTGGAATAAAAATGGGAGCTGTCAACCCTGTAGGTGTTTCTGAGAGCCATTGTCCAATATCTTCATGGGTCCATCCTACCTCAAGGAGCACCCGAATTGGGTACCGGCAATCTGGGTGGTGCATCACATGTGTAGCAGTCACATCCTCAGCCTTTCAGTGTTCTGGAGTTTGAAGAGGAAATTGTAGAGCTGGCAGGACCAGTGGCTCCACAGAAAGTCCATCACTTTTGTGTCCCAGAGTGTGATCCACAGTAGACGTCCCTGCAGTGGGACATCATACTGCACACAAGGAACATCGTTTCCAGCAACAGATAGTCCAGAACAAAATGGAAGTCCTGAGGAAACCAGGGGGCAATCTGGAAAAGGTCGAGGTGTCAGGGGAGCCAAGCATTGTGTAAACCCCACATGACTGGTAGGCAGAACAACCAGAGCTGTAGAATGGCAACTAGAATCTCCTGCATTGTCCAGTCAGTTTGGATCACCCGGCAGGCAGAGTGAATCAGGAGGCAGCTGTGTGGAGAAACCCATGCTGCAAAAAGACGCTCTTTTTCTCGGAGGTAGGATGCCTCCTCTTCAGCTAGAAGATCCAGAAAGTAAGTCTGTTTGAAGTTCAACACATCTTGCAGGCAATGATCTACATCCAGGAGAGTAGCCATCGAGTCAGGAGCCAAAGCAGCAGCAGTAGACACAGCATTTGGGGTTGGTCCCACAAACGCAAAATTTTCCAAATCTTCAGCCACAGACAAGAGTGTAGAGGGAGCAAAGCCAGAACTCCCTTCTCAAGCTCAGTAACCAGCACAATGAACTGTGGAGCAGCCATCTCAGGAATCAGATAGCACCACCCACTACCACAAGAGCAGGGGAAGTTTTTATTTGGTAAAATCAGACAACACCTGGGAAACAAAAACCCAGGGAAAGAGTACACAATGGGGGGGGGGAGATACTAACAACAACAAAAATGGAAAGGATCTGGGGTAGTCATATCAGATGACTTAAAGGTGGGCAAGCAATGTGAGAGGGCAGTAAGGAGGGCTGGGGGATACTGGGATGCATAGGAGAGGCATCACCAGTAGAAAACAGAAGTTGTTATCCCTCTGTACAGACAGCTGGTGAGACCCCATCACAGGTACTGTGTGCAGTTCTAGAGACCCAATCTCCACAAGGACATAGACAAGATGGAAGCTGTCCAGAGGAGGGCAACTAAAATGGTGCAGGGTCTGCACCAGAAGACATATAAAAAGAGACTAAAGGAGCTTAATATGTATAGCCTTGATGAAAGGAGGGAGAGGGGGGACATGATAGAAACGTTCAAGTACCTCAAGGGAATCAACAAAGTCCAAGAAGGTAGCATCTTTCAAAAAAAGAGGTGTGCAAGAACAAGGGGGCACAATTTGAAGATGGGGGGTGGCTCAGAGGTAATGTAAGGAAGTATTTTTTCACAGAGAGGGTTGTGGATGCATGGAACGGCCTTCCAGAGGAGGTTGTGGAGTCAAAAACAGTGGTTGAATTCAAGCATGCATGGGACAGCCGTAAGGCAATTCTGGGGGGTGGTAAGTAAGTAGGCTGCTGGTTAACTAGGATCTGCAGCTTATCCATTAGGTAAAGAAATGGGCAGACTGGGTAGGCCAAGCAGTCCTTATCTGCTGTCAAATTCTATGTTTCTATGTAACAATGCAATTTGCACAAATAACCAAAATAAATAAAAGAAAAATACCCATTGAGTCTTAACAAAGGAGGGAAAAATATTAAATACAACAAAATTAGACATTCCTTAATATTTCTGTAGAACCTCCTGAAAGTAAGTAAAAAAGAAGAAAAAGAAAGGGTAGGAAGACAAATTTACATAATAGGCACATCTGAATCTTTTATTCATAATAAATTCCTCCATACCTTTAGTAAACAAATTTTGGTCATTTGAATTGATTCTAAATAATAAACAGCTTGCATTTCCAAAATAATTTTCCTAACAATTTCAATATGAGTCATCTGAATTTGCTGTAAAGTAAATATACAGTGTGAGTTCCAAATGTACCACTTAATCATAGCAAAAATTACATGTAGGGTGCCCCTGTCCCATTTATTCCATTGTCTGGGGTATATCCCATACATCAATATATCATATGTCACTGCATGGAAAAGAGGTTCCAACTAATAATCAGCCAAGCCAATGTTTTCCAGAAACCATCAATGTAAGTACAGTCAAAATGTAGGTGCTCAATTGTTCCTAACTGCTGATAACATGAAACGTTGCTACAATACCTTTCTTCCAGTTTTTTTATGGTTCTGGTTACTCTTTCACATTGCTCTTCTAATGACAGTTTGGCCAATGTACATCCCACATCTTAGGGGGACTCTAGTACACTTCAAAAGGTTGGTTAAATGATCCTGAAAGAGGGGTGGGCATGTTGGGAAATGAACAAACTCTGCAAAAAAAATGTGTTAGTACGTAAGCATATAGTTATTTTCTTTGTATGGTCAATAGTTGACCACTAGTGATTTTCCAAATTCGAAATTTGTAAAAGCATTCCCTCACATATGGTGGGGTTAAAACTGAGGTGGAAAGAACATGGAGGGTGCCTGAGTCCCATTTTTTAAACCACTTCTGGCAAGTTAAATATCATAGACTACCCCCAACTTTTTCCAGTATAGAAAAGTAAAGGTTTAAAATTTGTATAAATGCAAAAAAGTATAATAAAATATGACAGGATTTACCATCTTGAGTCCTCCTTTACATTCCAGGAGATACAAAACATTGTGTTTAGTCAGATTGAGCCAACTTCCCCACACTGCTTGAAAAAAAGACTATATAGTGTAGTTTCCATTGATTTGGGAGGGAGAAAAACATAGTTTAGATACAGTATAAGAATAAAGGTACCAAAAATGTTTTAATCAAAACAATGTTCTTCTTTTTCCTCATGCTCCATTGATTCCAGTGGGTCACTAAAAGCCTACCTTGGGTCAATTTAGATTCCCAGTTTCTTATATCCATTCCTGTTCCTCCAAAAACTACCCTCAAAATGGGAAGCAGCTCTTGTGAAATTTTTATCCCTTTAATATTGGGGACTGGAGATAGTGTTCTACTGAGTCAAAAAGCTCAACTTTTATTAAGATTAGTAGAAGCCCCAGAAAAAGAACTGTAAGTATTACAAATGTTCAAGGCTTCCTTAGCGAAATATATTGTTGGGGTAAGTATACAGAGGTCATCTGCATACATCAGAGCTTTACAAGATAGCAGACCTTCCTCACAATGGAGGAGCTGAACCTGTGGTGAGTAATTAAGTGCTCTTTAAAGGGGGTTCAGACTAAAAACATACAGCAGTGGACTTAAAGGACAACCTTGTCAAACTCCTTGTTGTACTGTTCCAGCAATTTACTAAATATCGAACTGTGGCCGTTCAGTTTAGGCATTGAAGCCGACCAATAAAGGTGGCAGGGATACCATAAGCTTGCAATGCATACCAGGGGTAGTCGTGATTAATGGAATCAAATGCCTGGGCCTGGTCCAAAGAAAGGACATACCCTTGTATTAGATCTGAATTCCCTCTTTGGAACAACTCTTTCAAAAGGAGCAAACGGTCTGTTATGCTGCAATCTGGCACAGAACAGGTTTGGGAACTAGAAATTAGTGACTCTGCAATTCGTAGTAACCTAGAATTAAGAATTTTTGTGAGCAGTTTAAAATCCTTATTGAGGAGTCTAACAGGTCTCCAATTTTCCAAATATCGTCTGTCTCCTTTCTTATATAAATAATTAATACACCTTCAGACATATTTAAGTAAGTTTTTAGTTGTCAAAATGTCTTTAAATACTTGGGCCAATTCTGCAGGCAATTCTTGCCCTAGTAGTTTATACATTTCTCCCATAATATCATCAATCCATGGTGCCTTATCTTTAGATAAGGTGGAGATGGCTGTATATACTTCTGAAGTCTGGATGTCCACCATAAGGGACTCCACCTCAGCCAGAGGACAAGTAGGAATAGGAAAACTAGTAAAGAAAGGGGGTAGCCCTGTAGTGTCCATATCCTTTCACTGAAAAAGTTGTGTAGTATGCCTAATTACTTGTGACATTACACCCTGATTCCCTGAAACCAGAATATTATCCTGGGTGAACAAACTGTGCATCGTTTTGTTCTGCACCCTGTCCCTGCATTCATCACAGGGACACAATATATCAGAATTTCCTCGAGTTTCAAATTTTTGTTGATTTTGAAGTTTATTCGCCTGCTTCTTATTAAAGAGTAACATGTAATTTTTTTAGTTTTTATGTTTGCTTGCATGCATGTGCAAGAAACATAGTGCCACCATATGAGTTTTTGTAGGTGTGCCTCTCCCACTTCCAATGCCCTGCTGCCTTTTGCAGGTGCAGCCACACCACATGAGTGAATGTCAGAGCTGTCTATGACAGCCATTCAGATGCAGTGGTGTTCAGTTGAAAGCCAAAAACCACTGCAATCAGGAGTGGTAACATGTGGGCAATTTGCATACTGCCATCGGCAGTATGTAAAGTGCCTACACATAGGCACTGCACTGAAACAGATGTCATAGACAGCTCTGTCCCCCCTTTACAAGTAGCACATTGGGAGCCTACCTTAGTGTGCTCATGCACTCCCCCCACGCACACACTGTATGGCCGACGGAGGTGCCCAATCCCCTGTCAGCTCTGCTGTGCCCCTCCAACAGACTTCCAGGTGCCATGCTTGGAGCCCACCCCAGCTTTGCAACAGTCTGTAAGGCTGACGGGAGTGCTCAATCCCTGTTGGCTCCACTGTCCCCACCAACAGACTTCCAGGTGCCACACTGGGAGCCCACCCCAGCATGGCAACAGTCTGTATGGCCGGCAGGGGTGCCCAATCCCCCGTTGGCTCCACTGCCCTCCCACACAACCTTCCAGCTGCCATGCTGGGAGCCCACTCCAGCGTGGCAAAAGTCCCACATTGTCTTTAAAAAAAAAAATTACATGTAAGAAAAAATGGTCCCTCGCTGACAGTCTTGACCCCCTTCCCCAACCCATGCCCACTCTCTGAGTTCTCCACCTCCCCACACCCCCCTCACCCCATACTTACCTCTGGAGCCCAGTGCAACGATCTTTGGTGGACCAGGAACACGTCTTCACTCTTCAAAGCCGACCGTGAACCAAAGAAATGCCGGTAAGCTGTATAATGGCATAAATAAGGATTTTTCAACTTTGGTGCATATCTTGGGCATTTTTGGGAATTTTTTCACCAAATTTTTAACATGGGGTTCTTGGGACCCCACCTCATGAACTCAGTCACTGTCATTTTGTTATTTGGTCCCTAAAGGTGATTTTGCAGTCACTGCAGAGAACCACCTTTTGGGACTAATTTACAAAATGACAGTGTCACAGTTCATGAGATAGGCCCCCAAAAACCTTATGTTGAAAATTTGGTGAAAAAATTACCACAATGACTGTTTTATGAGCGTGCATTGCACAGTTCCTATGCAGGCTCATAATTTTGAGAATTTATAATATTTTCACTCCACATTTTCAACATTGCCATTTTACCATATCTCCTTATGAACAGTACAGCTGTCATTTTTCATATCTTGCTCAAAGTGTGTTTTTGCACATGTAGCGCACATTGGCGTAGTTGGTTTGCAAAATCAATATTCGGGACACATTAAGAAAATCACAGTGACACTGTTCATGAGCAGAGGTGTTAAAATGGCTATGTTGAAAATTTGGTGACAAAAGTCCATAAAATAACTGTGTTACGTGCATGCATTGTGCAATTTCCACGCACCATTGTAAGTTCACAAATTTGTATTATTTTCAGTCCAGATTTTCAACATTGACATTTTTCCACACCTCCTTATTAACAGTAGAGCTGTCATTTTTCACACCCTGGCCGAAATGTGTTTTCACACTTACAGCACAGAATAGCACGGTTGCTGTGGGAAATTAGTGTTCGGGATAGATTAAGAAAATTATAGTGACACTGTTCATGAGCAAAGGTCCCATAATCCCTATGTTGAAAATCTGCTGTAAAATATCCTCAAACTAATTTCCTTACAGGTGTACATTGCACGGTTTCTACACACATGCATGACTTCACAAGTTTTTTTATATTTTCACTCCAGACTTTTAACAATGCCATTTTTTACACCTCCTCATAAACAGTAAACATGTCACTTTTCACATCCTGCTCAAAATGTGTTATCGAACCTGTGGTACCAAATGGCACAGTCGCTGTGCAAAACCACCTTTCATCTAATGAAGTGATAGTGTCACTGTTCATGTGGTGGGATCACAAAAAGCCCATATGGAAAACTTGGAATAAAAATACCAGGAAACACCCAGGGTGTTAGGGTTTTCTACCATAACACCCTACCCTGTAGGGACTGACAGGTGTCAGGGGTGTGACTTGGGATTGCCGACAGTAATACTCATGCTGTTGCAGCCCCTCAGTGCAGCCCTCTAGCCAGTGACAAGCATTGAGGTGCGCCTTGGACCCTTTGCCCCCAGAGTTCACTCCATTCTCCTATACTGCACCAATTTCAGTGTATTTCCTTATGGAATGAGGTGAATGTAAAGCCCAAACACCCCAAGGCACACCTCGACACTTGGCAGTGTCTGAAGGGTAGGGTGAGGTGAAATGTAGTGACCATCATGGGTGACAACTCAAAGGCACACCTCAATGCCTGTCCAACTCTGCAGGGTAAGGGTCAAGTTGGCATCAGTTCAATATTTCAATGCCATTCCTACACTGCATCTGTCTAACTCCTGCACTTCCACTGCTAATGCCAGCAAGCAAACATTGGGCATTGACAAATGCTTGTTTAATCTGTGGTGTATAAGAAAATGCCATTTGATGTGATAGGGATATTAATTTTTGAATCTGTTTTCTGTTCTGAAGGTATCGTATGTATTCTGCTGTGTGATTTGTATGAAAGGTTGTTTTCAAGAGTTTAGTCAAGTCATGCTTTGTGTCTGTCCACCAAAATATGGGGTCCTTGTACAATTCAAAGACAGACTGCCTAGCTTTGAAAAAAATGCTGCAGAATTTGGGGAAGAGATTACTTGGTCAACAGAGATGAGCTATAGCTCCATTCTCCGGGGCTATAGGATATGTCTGTGTCAGTTTTAACAAATAGTGTTAACATATTAGAATCTGAAACTTTCACAAGGTCATTAAGAATGGTGTGAATCTGTACTGCATTTGAAATAAAAATTAAAATCAATCCTAGTGGCTAGGATAACCTTATGAATGGTTGGATCAGCTTTTTTGTGATAAGAAAAATAGGCACCTTCTAGGTTAGAATTTTTAATTAATTTAGACAAGCATGACACGTTGCAAAAAAAAATGTTTGTCTTAGTTTGTCGCCCCTTGTCTAGTAGTGATAATCCGAAATTAAAATCACCCCCTAGAATGATTTGATGTGGAGTATAAAGATATGGCTGAATCTGTTGAAAAAGTTCAATTCTTTCTGCTTTTGATTGGCTAGCATAAACATAAATAAGTCTGTACAATTTACCATTTAAAGTGACATCAAGCAGTAATACTCTCCTAGGAACCAAATCAGTGAGCTTAATTAAATTCAGGTCTGTATTTTTAAACAGTATACCTAAACCGAAGCATACCTCTTCATCTAATGACTAATAAGAAGGACCTACATACCAGGCTTTGATTGCCTTTGAGAGTTCTGGAAGGGTGCATAATCTAGGATATTGTTCAAAGATAACCTAGGAATGGGTGAAAATCAAATGTGAAAAGGCCGCAGTCTGTTTCTTAGCACTCTTAATACTATTGACATTAATTGTACTAAAAGTTAAAACAGGCTCCATGAAAAAAGAAAGAAGGCTAGGATTTCACCCTTACACATTCAGGGTGTTTTTTTTTCTGTTGTTTCAATCTGACTGATTTTTTATTTTTCATAACCTTGTCAGTTCTGGCTGCTACTACATTGTCTACTACTATTTTGGAAGATTCATCAGTGTTAGAGAAAGCATCAGCCACAGAGAACCCTAGGGAGGATGTATCTGATTCATTCCCTGAAATATTGGGGCCTTCAGTCAAGGCTTCAGATTTGTTCTGGATGGGAATAGCCATGATCTTAGATACTTTAGGGGGAGGATGTTGTCAATCACGTCTCCTCCTTGTAATCATCCAACATCTCTCAGATTTGGGGGTAGGGGCATGTCTGGTTTCTCAGTAGAAGGTAAAATTTGGGGGTGCGGTTGAGACAGTTGTAGCCTTCTGGGAGGGTACTTCAAAGGGGGAATCAGTCACAGGCTTATTGGTAACTGGCAGTGGTAAAGGAGCCGGGGTTCATCCGGGCCCTCAGCTACCGAAGTCACTGGAGTTATCGGGTAGAGGGCATGTCAACTCTTGGATGGCACACTAGAACAGGAGGTTCATCAGAGTGGGTAGTCTGGGGTTGCAGAGTAGGTGTCCTAGTGACCCTATACTCAGAGGGGCCTTTAGGCTTACTTGTACATTGTGCCAAAGCTATCATTAAGCAGTGTTCTTCGCTATCTGTCTGTTTTTCATGACTATGAGCAGCCCATGGGCAGTTGCTATAAGTATGTTCCTTAGTATCACATAGATTGCATAATGGCTCATTAGTACAATGGCCACCAGTATGGCCCAACTCATTACATGAAGTGCAGTGTAGCCTGTCGCATAAGCTGCTCAGGTATGTTGTGGATCCGCAATGATAGCAAGCTTTATGCTGGCCTGCATAGAAGAGCACCCCTCTCTCACAGCCCAGAAAAAAGCAGTTAGGGAGGTGTGCCAAACCAGTCTCAGTGGACCTCAGGACTACCCTTACACGCCATCCTCCTGTCCATATTTTTTCTGTATCTAATATAGCTTCTGGGGCACCTAGCATGGTGCACCACTGCTTCAGCCAATATATCAAGTCAGTCACACTGACTCCCTCATTATGAAACAGTACTGTAATGTTTCAAGCAGCATATTTTGTCAAAGGCATTGCTTCAAAAGGGGTCCAAAGAGGAGTTGATTTCAGTAGACTGTATTTCGACCAGAATTTTTCCAGTCCACTGGAAAGTTTAAAACTCATGTCAAAGGTTGTCTCTCCTGAGACGTGAATTAGGGCGTAGATTTCAACCGCATGAAACCCCATTGAATCCATCAAAAGTGTCCTTCCAAAATATAACCCATCAGGGAAAAGTTCTAGTCCTCCTTTATAGTGAAGCCATACAGCATTATGGCATTTTGATGGATATACAGGGGCTCAAAAGAAAGAGGTATAGGGTCTAGAGGCCAAGCCTCTTGGTGGTGATTTTGCCCTCTCAGCTGACAGGCCCTGGGTGTCAGTGGTCGGCTGTTTACCCTCTGCCACCATTCTGGTCTGGCGGTGCAACTGAGGCTATTGCTGTGGGTTCTGAGTTGGGTCATTTGATATGGAGATATTTTCTGTACCATGCCCTCCACCTGAGGGGTTCTGGAAAAGTTCATTATTGGATTCTGAGTAAGTTGCAGGTCTGCTGGCAAACCTAAAGGCAAGCCGGTGCCCTGGCTAATGTCTTCCATCTCTGAATCCGAGATGGGAACAGTCATTAAGCCAGGCTCTAAAACTGCTGAAGAGGAGGAACCTGGATTATTTGTCTGTTGATTTTTTAGGTACACCAAGCTTAGAGTCATGTGCTGCACCATGTGCCTCTTTGTCAATATAAGTTTTCTCTACAACTACCAGAGAGAGAATCCGGAGACCCATTTCCCTGTGTCTTGAATTTGAGCCCAACCAGCCCCATGAAGGGCCTTTTCCATAGACCATTCTGTATTTCTTGACATTGGTGTTTTTGAGGTAGATGAGGCACTCCTTAGGCCAGGCACCTTCTTGCCTGTTTTTGCCATTCCTGGAGATGCCTCCTTATTCAGCTGTCCAGCAAAAGTAAATAGAGCTTTAGAAGCCCCTTTTCTTTCCATAAAGGAAAATGTTTGCGGTAACGTACCTGGTAGCTGAGGGGCTGCATCCGTAGGATGGGCTATTGTAGTTGTGTTTAAAGGGTTTTGTCTACCAGTCAAGTCCATTGATGGGTTTAGTTGGAATCCCTTTCATAGAAACAGAAATGACAGCCTCCGGTATATGGTTGTCTCTGGTGTTTTCAGCTGCTAATGTTGGCGCTTCACATCCTGCAGTGTCATAGTTTGTCTTCCGCGCTTCAAAGAGTGCCATACCAGGCACTGAATCTGTTTCTCCACAGAACAAAGTGGTTGGTAAAGACATTTGTATAGCTCCCATTATTTGTTGCATGCCTGTAGGCCAGGGCATGCCCAGTTGTTTGCAAGGGGCTGGGATTGTCCTTGGATTACCCTCCATGTCTTTTTCTTTCCAATGTGGCTACCAACACTTGCTTTCATTCCTGAAAGCATTCCTCTTCTGCACAAAGCAAGTGCACCAATTTCTCGTCACCTGAATTGAAAAGGCAGTGTTTACAGCAGAGGCACTGGGTCCAGAGACCTCCGCGACTTTCTCAGTAAGCACAGGCTTCTCTATAGGAGTCATTTCCATGCCAGAGATTTCAGATTCTGTTCGTACACTTAAATTTTCTACATCAAAAAATGTCTCTTCAGTCTCTAGTTTTCCAGAGGCAGGGGAGGAGACCTGCTCCCCAGCCTCCCGCACATCCATGCTCTCTGGGTCTAGAGCAGAACTGCCATCTCACAGACAACCAGCAGTTAATCTGCTGGTGAGTAGGGGAATTTCCCTGATGTTCTGGCCAAATTTCCCCCATTCACTAAAAATACCACCATCAACTTAATCTGGTTCAGCTTCAGTTGCTTACCATCTGTATCTCTCCCCTCCCCCGGGATGAGGCTGAAAATAGGCAATGAAAATTCAATACATAAATAAATAAATAAATAATTGCAGCAGAAGTAGAGGGTTGCAAATTCCAGAGCACTGCAGCTTTGTAAACACAATATTAGAATGGAGAGAAAAATAAGGAATTTAATTGAGAGTTAGTCAAAGGGAGTGGTGGGGAGATTTGACTGAATGGGGAGAGTGAGAAAAAGGGATCAGCACAGTGGACAGAGTACATTTTACAGCCCCTTCCAGGTCATCAATGGAAATAGTATTGCACTACCACTCAGAAAGGTTATGGTGTTTTATTGGGAAGAAGGAGGATCAAAGATGGTGTGAAATATTTTCCAGAATTTGGAAAGGTTCCCCTCATTGCTCTATAAATTGAACTTGAAATGATTAGTGTTAACCGTTCTTATACTGAAGTCATGCATTGTAGTTTCCTAACTTATCTGGTAAATTGGAAGCTGTGTACATAAACCAGACAGCATCATGGGCTATACTAAGGGCAATACATTCAGCTGGTATCTATGGTCAAAGCCACTAATTTACGGTGATTAAAGTAATAACATTTCAGTTTCAAGATTTGACATTCCTGGAATTGCACCTAAGATTGTAAGTCTAATTTCTGGATTTTGCATGCATTCTATTGTCATTCTTTTACTATGTGTATAAATAATCAGAAAGAAAGAAAGAAGGCTTAATATACAGAGCATTAAATAAAGCAAACTGAAAATAGTACAACTCGGTTAAGAAGGGGGATAAAACCTTTCATAGGTACGTTAGGGAGCAAAGAAAGACTAAGGCAGGGATACTGAGGCTGAAAAAAGAGGAAGGTGGTTGAGCACAGAGAGACAGTGAAAAACAGTGAAAAAGCAGGGACACTGAACAAATACTTCTGCTCAGTATTCAGAAGGAAAAAGCAGGGGGAGATACCTAATCCAGTCAATAGAAGCACTCTGGATAGGGTAGCTGATATTAGTCCTTTCACAGAAGAAAGGGTTATGAAAAAACTCTTAAAACTAAAGGTGGATAACGCAATGGGGCCTGATGGGATTCACCCCAGAATTCTAAAAGAACTAAGGGAAGAACTAGTAACACCACTGACTACCCTTTTTAATAAATCATGGGAGGATGGTGTGGTACCTGAGGACCGGAGGAAGGCAGATGTGATTCCCCTTCACAAAAGTGGGAGCAAGACAGAGGCAGGAAACTACAGAACTGTCAGTTTGACCTCAATGGTAGGGAAAATGATGGAATCACATCTGAAGGAAAGAATTGTTGAGTACCTAGAGGCCAGTGGGGCACAGGACCCAAGGCAGCATAGATTCACAGCAGGAAGACAAATCTAATTGATCTCTTTAACTGGGTGAGCAAAGCAGTAGACCAGGGAGGGGCTGTGGACATGGCCTACCTAGACTTTAGCAAGGCATTTGGCACAGTCCTGCACAAAAGATTAATAAACAAATTAGCCAGCCTGGAAGTGGGTCCCAGGGTGGTAGCCTGGGTAAAACACTGGCTGGACAACAGGACACAGTGGGTAATAATAAATGGCATCCACAGTGAAGAAAGGGGGGTTACTAGTGGGGTACAGCAGGGTTCATTACTGGGGCCGGTCCTTTTTAATGTCTTTATAAGTGACACTGCAGAGGGACTGGAAGAGAAAGTATGTCTCTTTGCAGATGACACAAAGATCTGCAACAGGGTTGCTATGCAAGGTAGGGTGGAAAGGATGAAAAGGGACTTGGCAAGGTTGGAGGAATGGTCAAATGTATGGCAGCTTAGATTCAACATAAAGAAGTGCAAAGTAATGCACCTTGGAGACAAAAACCCAGTGGAAGAGTACACAATGGGGGGTGAGATACTGACAACAAAAAAAATGGAAAGGGACCTGTTGGTAATCATATTAGATGAACTAAAGGTGGGCAAGCAACGTGAGAAGGCAGTAAGGAGGGCTGGGGGGATACTGGAATGCATAGGGAAAGGCATCACCAGCAGAAAACAGTAAGTTGTTGGCTCTCTGTACAGACAGTTGGTAAGATCACATCTGGAGTACTGTGTACAATTCTGGAGACCCCATCTCCGCAAAGACATAGATAGGGTGGAGTCTGTCCAGAGGAGGGCAACCAAAATGGTGCAGGGTCTGCACCAGAAGACATATGAAGAAAGACTAAAGGAGCTTAAGATGTATAGCCTCGAGGAAAGAAGGGAGAGGGGGGACATGATAGAAACTTTCAACTACCTCAAGGGAATCAACAAAGTCAAAGAGAGTAGCATCTTTCAGAAAAAGAGATGTGCAAGAACAAGGAAGCACAATTTGTAGATAGAGGGGAGATGGCTCAGAGGTAATGTGAGGAAGTATTTCTTCACAGAGAGGGTTGTAGATGCATGGAATTGCCTTCCTGAGGAGGTTGTAAAGTCAAAAACAGTGGGGGAATTCAAGAATGCATGGGACAGACATAAGGCAATTCTAGTGGGGGGTAGGAGGAAGTCGGCTGTTGGTTAACTAGGATCTGCAGCTTATCCGTTAGGTAGGGAAATGGGCAGACTGGGTGGGCCAAGCGGTCCTTACCTGCCATCAAATTCTATGTTTCTATGTTAGTACAGGTAGCAACTATATGAAAAATACTAGTCTTGTAGATTTACTGATCTTGTATAAATGCTAAATTACATGAAATTCTGTATTTTTACCAGTGTGTAAGCAGTCCAAATTCCAGAATTTTACTGGGATATCAATGATTGTATAGGATGATAAAAGGGAATGTGCATATTTACAGTACGTATTAGGTCATGGTATCTTTAAATAATTACACAGGTGCTCATTGGTATGTTATAAATTCTGTGATGTATGGTCACTGCTGACAGCTGGAAAAAGTACCAGTGTCACGTGAAACATCGACGAATTTTGCTGGTGGGTGGGGGTTGCTACCTATTTTTATATGTATTTTTGTAAAGCATGTTTACCTGCTTACTTGTTTTTAATCAATAAATGTAAGCTTTCATTGTGTCCCAGTGTGGGTCGCCTTTCTTGGTGCCATACAGCCCACTTTTGCCTTTTGTTTTCTCATGTGATGTTGTGATATGGCTCTGGCTGGCATCTCCTGAGCTAGGTTTTTAGCTTTTCCACATAAGGATAACTACCATATAAGCATGCAGGATAATGACTTGAATGCTATTAGAATAACTGGCTAATGTTTTTTTTTTTACCTTAGGCAAAAGCATATCTAATTTCTGTTATATCTGGCTGGTTATAATTGCATTTATGCACCACAGCACTTCATAGCCCTCACAATCATAAATTTCCTTAGACACAGTTAATGGTAGGAAATAAAGTTTTTCACCTGTGGCTGACTTCTCAACTCACCTTACATTATAGTAAAAAAGCCTTAACTGTGACTACAGAAACAGATTTACCCTCTAAAACATTCAATCAGAGATCATTCTTTACACTCCCTTTCTTTTTCTTTTCACAGCTCTCTGTTCTGCTCTACAGCAAGGCTGCCATGGCAACCCAATCTTAAAACACCAGCAACTCAAAAGCAAATGAAAAAATGTACCTAAACTAACTTTTTTCAAAACTGATATCCTTTCACAAACAAGTTGTTTTATCTTTCTTTAATTAAGCAATAAGGCACAACAAGGTGTGTGTTACCATGTAATAACATCACTCCTGGGTTGGATTGAAGCACGAGACAAAGCCGAGTGCTTCCACCACCCCAAGAGTGACGTTATTACATGATAACACACACCTTGGAGTGCCTTATTGCAATTATACAATGGTTCAATGTTATAGAAACAAAAATTAAAATAAAAAATGTTTTTAGTAGATTTTTAGTGAGGCAGTATATCTTTGCTTCTGAAAAAAAAAAGGTGCTTCTCCATAAAATCAACACAGTGATGTTATTGTGTAATATCATCACTGTCTCAGACACACACTGACCAATCAGAGTCCAGGAAATTTTCTTGCCATTGTATAGTTAAGTAATAAGGCACAACAGGGAGTGGTATATTATGGGATATCATCCTTGTGGTGGTTGAGCGCGAGGCCACAGGCGAGTCGTCCAATGTTCCAGTGGCAGGTATCCCATGATACTACCACACCTCATCATGCCTGTGCTATTATGAACTGAGTTTGAATTTTCATAAATACAAAAAATGAAACAAACAAGTTTTTAAATGTTTTATGAACAAGTTTTTGGGTGATGTAGGAGTACATTTTGAAAAAATAGTTCTCAGACAGAACAGAGCAAGGAGGCTGGTGGCGCCGGAACCATTTTGAAGCCTTGATGATATAGCCCGATATCATCATGGCTTCAAAGAGCTCTCTGCCAATCAGATTCCTCTATTTACACTCCTCAGTTCATAATTCTTGTTATCTAATAGGTTTTAAGGTGCAGATCCTTAGGGGGCCAAAAGACATTGCACAGCAATTATATAAAATTAAACATGGTATGGTGTCCCTAAATCAAATTGTATACATACTCTTGGTGTGTGATGCTTGCATAAACCCCTCAAGTTTCACACTCAGGGCTTATGTAGCATCGTCACACACCTCAGGTGTGTATAAAATATTCATTTTGCACACCGCACCATGCATTATTCTATATATTACAATGAAAAACATTAACTGAACTATAAGAGGTGTGCAGTACTTTCTTTATAAATTTTACAGATATTTAGAGCCGTCATCAGGTATTTTAAGTGTCAAGATGTGCCCCATTAGTGAGTATTGTGACTTTACCAGAAAATGCCTCAATAAATGTGTTTCCACCTTTTTTAGCTAAATGTATTTACTCAGGAAGGCCCAGTCTGGTTAAAATAATCTCATTCACAAGGACATAGCACATAAATACAATATTGTAATCAGTAACACAACATACGAGGTAACAATTGTTACAACAGTGACAACCCACCAGGTGTCTAAAGGCATGACAGCATCAGGTTGAGAGGATGCATGTGTGCCAGTGATTGGCAAGAGCATATAAATGTTTTGGGTGGGGGAAGAATAAGGAGTCAGCTGCATAAAAAGAACCTAAAAAGAAATGCATTCATAAAGTATATTGTAGGTGCCTGAAGCAGTTCAGTTCTCTCAACTCATTTTTATGTTGGCTTGCGTGCATGCACAAGCAACATCTTGCAGTAGTAGAATATTTCAGAGGTGTGTCAGTGTTGTGGCAAATGCAGGGGATGCTTTAGTGGGTGCATCCCTCAGCTGCCAACCAGTGAGCATGCTGCCTGTGACAGCAGTTTCAGAGGAAGTTATGGAGTTGAAACAAATCTGCTGCTGCAACCAGAGACAGGCTCGTCATTGCAGTGGCAGATGACATGCCTCCATTATGTGCCTTTCCTGGTGAAATATTTCAATAAATATGGCAGTTCCTGCTGTCCACCACATAATTCTGAGAAAGCTGACACTGGGGTACCCAATCCCTGTGTTGGCATGACCCCCCCCCCACATTATGTGGCACACCGTAGCATAGCGACTCCTGCCGCCTGCCACACACTCCCGAAAAGCCGACTTCGAGTTACCCAATCCCCGTGTTGGCATCCCTCCTCTTACTGTGTCTTTCCTGGTTAAACAGTTTCCCCTTTCCTTTCTGACACCAGGATGCCCACTCCCGGTGTCAGATGCATCCCTCAACCCGTCTATATGCCTTACTGACATCGGCGTGCCCAATCCCATTGTCAGCATCCCCCCAGGATTGTGGCAGACTGGGAGCCCACCAGTGTGCCTATTTTTTTTGTGTAACCTGTATATAAAGAAACCCTTCCTGCACTGTCTTCTCCCCCTACAAACAAGAAAACAGCCCACCATTGTCTCCCTCATCCCTCCCCCATCCCACCCTCTTGCTTGGCACCACCTCCTCACCACCCCTCACCCATACTTATCCTCGGAGGTCAGGAGCCATGATCTTCTCTGAACTGGGACACGTCTGCACTCTTCAAAGTCCAACTGTGAACTGAAGAAATGACGGTATGCTTTATAATTGGAAGCAATGGAAGGTTTCAACTTAGGTTAAAATATCATCCATTTTTTGGAATTTTGGCCCCAAATTTTCAACCTGGGGTTCTTGGGACCCCACCTCATGATCATATCACTGTCATTTAGTTTCTTGGTCCCAAAAGGTGATTTCATGGTTGCTGCATGGAATCACCTTTCAGGACCAGTTAATGAAATGACAGTACCACTGTTCATGAGGGGAGGTCCCAAAAATCCCATGCTGCAAGTTTGGTGAAAACATTAAAAAAATGACTGTGTTACAAGTGTGCGTTGCTCAGTTTCTACGCATGCTTGTAACTTCACCAATTTTTAATATTTCTCTCCAGATTTTCAACATTGCCATTTTTTCACACCTCCTTATGAACAGCATAGCTGTCATTTTTCACATCCTTCCTGAAACATGTTTTCACACCTGTGGCACAGAATGTCGTGTTCACTGTGGGAAATCAACTTTTGGGACAGATTAACAAAATCACAGCGCCGCTGTTCATGAGGAGAAGTTCAAAAATGTCCACTTTGAAAATTTGGTGAAACAAATTTTTAAAAAAATGATTGCGTTACAGGCGTGCATTGCGCAGTTTCTACGCACATTTGTAACTTCCCCTATTTTTCATATTTTCACTTCAGATTTTCAACATTACTATTTTTGTACACCACCTCAAGAACAGTACAGCTGCCATTTTTCACATCCTGCCAGAAATGTGTTTTCACACCAGTGGCACCAAATGGCGCAGTCGCTGAGCAAAACCACCTTTCAGGATTGAGTAATGAAATGATAGTGTCACTGTTCATGAGATGGGATTACAAAAAGCCCATTTTGAAAATCAGGAGTGAAAATACCAACAAATGGCCAGGGCATTAGGGTTTCCAACCATAATGCCCTACTCTGTAGAGACTGACAGGTGTCAGGGGTATAACATGGGATTATCGGCTGTAATGCTCATGCCATTCTACCCCCACCCTGCACCCAGTGATAGGCATTGAGGTGTGCCTTGGGGTCTTTGGCCTCAACATTTACCCCATTCTCCTATACTGCACCCATCTCAGCATATTTCCTTATGGAATGGGGTGAGTATAAGGCCAGAAGACCCCAAGGCACACCGCGACACCCGTCAGTGTCTGCAGGGTAGGGTGATGTGAAATGGCATGAGTGTTATAGCTGACAACCCAAAGCCATGCCCCCAACACCTGTCAGGGTGGGGGTGGAGTTGGCGTCAGTTCAATACTTCACTGCCATTCCTATTGTGCATCTCTCTAACTCCTGCACTTCCAATGCCAGTGCCAGCAAGCCAACATTCGGCATTGACAAATGCTTGTTATAGTGTCCCTGGTTTCTGGTTTCGATTCATTCCTAAAAATTTGGGGTATCATCCAAATGTATGTGATACTGATCAGTTTCTAACCAACTCCAGAGGAAGCAACTCATAGCTCACAACTCACAAGCAGCATCTAGAACTGCAGTTCGCTCATCTGTTTGTGTCATTTAAACAAATTTAGAGTTTAAATTCAAATTATTACACTGTAGTTTTGTTAATTTATTCCAGTTTTACAAAATTCCATTACAATAAAGTGCAAGATGAAATTGGTAAAATGCTAGAGAAGCATGTAGAATTGAATTAATCTTCATTAATTTTTCTTTTGACATTTCACCCCTTCAATAGTTCTAATGGTATAAAATAGACAACAGTTTTGCACTGTACATCAGTTTCAGAAAGTATTTGCCACGTATGAAATACCAAATTATTTACAATATTTCTTAACAATAGGGAAAAAATGTGAAATGAAGCAAAAGTCATATACAGTTAAATGTAACCCTATACTGATTTAGTATACAACAATTATTGGAATAATAGGTGGTTATAAAACTGTTCATTAGATTCTTAAACCAGTCTAAGGAAGGTCTTCTCAAGCAGTCTTCTTAACAAAGATATCAATACAAATGCTAAAGAGGTCATGCTAGGCTTAGTAGATGTTCATAAATCCTAGCTGACAGTGTAGACCAATCACATTTTGAGAGCTGGCATCTTTCCATCTCACTACATCTTTGCAACATAAACAGCTACTGAGCCTAATAAAATCTAAGCAAGAACAACCACAACAGCTCGGGAGATAAAGTGATTTGCAATTTATAAAGTACCACTGCTTAGGTGAAATATTAGCTTAGCTTTCCAGAAAACATGCCTGACTCTAGTTTGCATTACTGAGTTAGTGAATTGTACCAAGCTGACTCAATACTGCCACCCCCCACTGAGCCCAGTATTGCAGGTGTACTGTGTTATTGCTTAAAGCAGCAGTACTTCCTACCCAGGAAGTGATCCGTTACCAGTGTTGTAGTGCAACAGTAAATATGGCAGAAACTATCTAGTACTGCTGCTTTCAATGTGGTGGGCGGCAGAACTGTAAACAAAAACAAAGGGTAATGGAGCAAATTGCGAGGCGATAGTACAATGCTGGCAGGAAAGAGTACCAGGTACATGATCAGCAGAGCAGAGGGAATAAACTAACTAAAAAGCACAGATTGTTTTTACATAGTACTGCTGCTTTAAGCAAAGGGGAGGGGAAGTTAGAGCATTTGATATTCTGGACTGATAAGAACTCTTCCAGCTGAGATAAAGTTGAAAGTTTTAGCTGACAACTCAGTAGCAGTACTTTGTTTGTCTTATCTATCTACTGTATGTATGTATGCATTTTAAGCAGCAGTGCAATGAAAGACGTTTTTCCCAAAAAAAGCATGTTTCAGCTAGAGTTAAGAAAGATATTAGCTTACCTGTCAAATTTACTTGTCTAGGTACCTCCTATGTTATGCACCATGAGCATTTATTTATTTTTTTGATACTAACCATTGGCAGGTCTACAATGCTATTTCTATGCAAAATGTGATGGGCATCTTTTTTTCTTCCGAAAAAATTTAAATGTTTATAAAATACTCAAATTCTGGTGGAATTAGAAAATTGAACCACCAAATAAAACTGGAAGATGCTCAGAATCTTTTATAGTGAAAAAAAGGTAGGGTCACATTTTTTGCCTAATTTCGTTGCACTGCTTCTTTAAAACTGTTTTGAAATTATATTCCACTTTATTTGTATATTATGTTTACGGGGAAGTCCTGCTCAAGTATAGATCATAATTGCAGTACAGTACATAAACACATTTTCCAGCACATAATTACATAAAAAAACACATAAATGCACATTTGGTGTGAAATGGACGCTTTAAGATATTGCTGGCTTCAGTTTTGGGACAGTGATCAGATTTAAGTATATGTTTGCAAATTGCAGTTATACAGTAGGTAATGCATACATATCAGCTGTGCAAAGGCTGTATAAGACAACCCCCATGCCAAAATATGCAGGGAATTAAAATCTGTATAGATTAAACTTCTTATGGTGTCATACCCATGAATTTGAGACCTGGGACATGACTGTAATGGGTCATATGACATACCCAGTAATCAAACATTAAATAAATAAAACTAAAGAGTATAATTAAGGCAACTGAACTTTGCTTTTTCATAACCAAAAGTGATATTATTAATGCGTTTGTGCATTATTATTACTAAATGCATATTTTCTTAAAAGGAAGAAGAGCCAGATTAGTTTCATATTGGATGGAGTTACATAATTACAGTTTGTAATGACGCTGCTGGTTTTACAGAATTTATCATTTACATAACAATTGACTGTTCGAGCACAAGCATCACAATATAGTACTAGACACGGACAAGATGCATTATATATCTGGACAGCAGGAAATATTACAGGAATTCCGATTGAAATTAATGGAGATTTTCTGTACTGTATGTTGATATAGCTGGATATTATGCATCATGCCACTGGCTACCACTGTATATTAGCAAATGTAAACAATATTAAAATCAGTAAAATATGGACTACTACACTTGTCTTCTCCTTTGGGAATGGTCCGGCACAGTGCATTTAAAGAAAGCAATCTTTGCATCTATTTTTGTCTGTAACAGCCCAATTCTCAATGATGTGCATACCCTGGAGTGGTGCTTGTGCAGGCCAATGGTATGCAGAGGTCCCACACCACACACGCAGTAAGCTTTGTGTATCCACAGTCCTTGTTACATGTCCCCACTACACCTGATTCCAAGCCGCTAGTGCACTTATGCACATGACCTGGTCAGGGAGGATATAGGTCCAGAGGCATGCATGCACCAGATTCTCACAACAATGTCCGGGGTGCAGAAGGACAGTGGAGGGGATACTGTCTGTCTGGCCAGAGGGCTATTGTAGCACATATGCATTCCCTCTTCTGAGCTGTGGGCCATCCTATAGGGCCTAATCAACTCCCTTACTCCTGCCCTCAGTCCTCTGTTTAGCCAGTGAAGTCTAAGGTATGTTATGGTACTGACTGCACCATTCCAAAGGGATAACTGGTAATTATGATGGGAATATGACAGTCCTTGGAGGACTGCCATTTTCTGTGGTCCCCCACTCCATCCAGAATGGGTAAGCCACTGCAGTGCTGACCCAGGCCTACAAAGCTCTTCCACCCACTATGAAAGTCATCACTCACAGAGAGTGGAAGGAAGGGGTTGTGGATGGCATCTGATGTGGACAGGAACTGGGGTGTGCAGGCATGTGTCTCAGATACATTTGAATCGTGCACATCCTGGGCCCCTTTGTGTATCAGGCCCTTAATCATATTATATTGTCTTTACAAGACAGAGGCTCAAATTCTATGTTGTTAGCCTGCACAGTTCTGCCCCTCCACCATTGATACACAACTCTAGCAACCCTTGCCTCTGAGTGTAGAGCTCCTTGCAGAGATGGGGCAGTTCAGAGGGTGAAGCTAGGCTGCACACTGTGCTTTTAATTTGAAGTATAGGTTGGCCATGCAGAAGATACCCTGCACTAAGTGAACAGGGGATTATGGGATGTTGCAGTCCGCCTTGTACAGTTGTATCTTTTTTCCAGGGTGTATTTTTTTTTATTTTTTTTGTAAATCAGAAATAATTCTGCCCAGCACTACATACTGCTCTGGAGGGTCTGATCAAGCCTGAAATGATGTATGTATCCATGGCAAGGGGGCACAAAGTTGATACGAAAGGGACCCTTCTCCACTTATGCCCTGAGCCCTCCCTGAGCCCAAAGCAATGATGTGGAATGTGATATACCCCCCCATAACAATATCAACCTATTACCACACCTCCATAGGTCATGTGGGATCTGGTTAGGAGTATCTAGCTGCAGGTGGATGGGTTTAGTGATGCTTGAAGGCCTCCTTGTGTGCAAAGAGGTGCCTCTGCTCTACAGTACTGTCCCCGCAGAGTCAGGGGCACTCAAACAAGGTGCTTACATAAGGGCCTCCTGGCGCAGTTAAGAGCCCAGGACAAAAGTTGGAAGCATTTTAAATCATCCGGACTTCTCTTAGACTACAACAATTACTGGGCCCTGAGAAATGCTTGTAAGAAAGCTATTCATCTAGCTAAAAGCTCCTATTGTAAAGAGCTCCTGATTGACCCTGAAGGACATTCTTGCAGATTCTGGGCCCACATTAAAACCTTTCTCAGAGCAAATTGGCCCCAATCAGGTAATGATATGATTATCAATGGGACCCACTGTAATAATCCAGCAACAATTGCCAATTCCTTTAACTGCCACTTCTCGAACTTGTCGATATATACATCCTCATTCACCCCCACCAAGGCACCTACCCCCCACACGCACACAACCTGCCAATACCCCTACACATCCTCCCTTTCATTTCAAAATCATAACTAGGGCCGAGGTACTTAAACTTCTAAATACCATCTCTGACGGCACTAGCCATCTAGAACAGGTATTTCTGCTCAGTCTTTACTGAGGAAGAGGAGGGTAATGGGTCTGAAGGGAGTACAAGGGGTGAGAATGGTGCAGAAATGGACACAAGTCCCTTTACACGAGAAAAGGTCCTGAAGGAACTGGAAGTAATAAGAGTTGATAAAGCAATGGGACCAGATGGGGTGCACCCCAGGGTCCTTAAAGAACTAAGAGAGGTGGTATGGCTGAACCTCTGGCTATCCTGTTTAGCCGATCACTGGAAATAGGAGGTACCCAAAGACTGGAGGACAGCAGATGTAGTCCCCTTATAAAAAGCAGGAACAAAGAGGAAGCAGGGAACTACAGACCAGTCAGCCTCACCTCGGTAGTGGGAAGATCATGGAAGCACTACTGAAGGAGAGATTGGTGGAACATCTGGTTGTCAATGGACTACAGGACCCAAGGCAGCATGGTTTCACCAGGGGGAGGTCATGTCAGACCAACCTCATTGAATTTTTTGACTGAGTGACTAGGGAGGTGGATCAGGGGAGGGCAGTGAACATGGCCTATCTGGACTTCAGCAAGGCCTTTGACACTGTGCCACATAAAAGACTGTTACACAAACTGGGGAATATAGGTGTGGGCAGGACAGTAGTGTGGTGGGTAGGTAACTGGCTGGGTGGCAGGACACAGAGGGTGGTGGTAAATGGCTGTCACTCCACAGAGGAAGAGTGACCAGTGAAGTACCACAGGATCAGTGCTGGGACCGGTCCTATTCAACATCTTCATCAGTGACATTGCACAGGACCTAGAAGGCAGAATTTCACTGTTAGCTGATGACACAAAGCTCTGTAACAGAGTAGACACACCAGAGGGTGTAGACAGAATGAGAAGGACCTGCAGAAACTTGAAGAATGGTCAGGGTTTGGCAGTTGAAATTCAATGCAAAGAGTGCAAGATAATGCATATGGGTCACAAAAACCCTGGCACAATATATCAGTTGGTGGGTGAGGATATAGCATGCACCAAGCAGGAAAGGGATCTTGGGGTTATCATCTCTGATGATCTCAAGGTAGTGAAACAGTGTGACAAGGCAGCAGGTAAAGCAAATAGAATGCTGGGATGCATAGGCAGGGGCATCTCCAGCAGGAAAAGGGAGGTCATAATTCCACTATACAAGACACGTGAGGCCCCACCTGGAGTACAGTGTACAGTTCTGGAGACCATACCTACATAAGGACATAGACAGGGTAGAGAAGGTTCAGAGGAGGGCAACAAAGATGGTGCATGTATTGCATCACAAGTCCTATGAAGACAGGTTGAAGGAACTGAACATGTACTCCCTGGAGGAGAGGAGGGAGAGAGGGGATATGATAGAGACATACAAGTATCTCACAGGGAGGGACAGGGTGCAGGAATACACTATTTTTAAGTGAAAAAGATGTTCCAGGACTAGAGGGCATGGGATGAAGTTGGAGGGAGGACGATTCAGAGGAAACATGAGGAAGAATTTCTTCACAGAACAGGTGGTGGACAAGTGGAACACCCTGCCAGAGGAAGTGGTGGGGGCTGAAACAATCATGGGATTTAAGAATGCATGGGATAGACATAAAGGAATTCTGGAGGTCAGGGGCAAGGGGCAACAGACTTCTAGGAAAACATAAACTGAACTTACAAGCTCAAATAGGCAGACTGGGTGGGCCATAGGCCCTTATCTGCCGACACTGTCTATGTATCTATGTAGCATGGGCTCAGATGGCCTTGAACCCAGGTCACTGAAGCTTGCATCCCCCTTCATAGCATCTCCCTTTGCAAATATTGTCAATCTATCTCTATGACATAGCCTAGTCCCTGATATCTGGAAAATTGCCAGAATTATTCAGGTGCTCAAAAAAGGGAACCGTAAGGACATCGCAAACTATTGCCTTATTACTATCCTCCCTGTACTGGGCAACATTCAAGAGAAACTGGTATCTACTCAAACCATATCCTTTTTACTGGACAACAACCTCCTCTTTGAAAGGCAACATGGCTTCCGTTGAGGTTACAGTACCTCTGCTGCCCTCCTAAAGTTTACTAACGATGTCCTAACTGCCATGGACATTGGCCTCCTCACTGGTGCAGTTTTCATAGATCTAACAAAAGCATTTGATCTCATTGACCACCCCTTCTCCTTGCGAACCTGCTATCTCTGGGCTTTTTGCCACAAATAGTGGAGTGATTTGACAGCTACTTATCAAATCAGCAACAGGTTGTGAAATTTAACTCTGCCACCTCAAATCCCGCAATTATTAATACTGGTGTCCCTCAAGGATCTATTCTTGGCCTCTCCTAGTCTCCATTTTCATTAACAAGATTTCTCATTCTATCTCTTCTTGCCCATCCCTGTTGTACGCTGATGACCTGGTCTTATATTACAGCTCCAGAAATACTGAAGATATAAATCAAACCCTCTCAGCTGATTTCAGCACCATTCAGACCTGGCTCTCCAATAACAAACTTATCTTAAATGTTAGCAAAACTCAAACTATGCTTTTCGGGTCTGATATAAAGCTCCAAAACAACGATAACCAACTTAAGATCCTCTCTGATAATGGCTCTCTGCTAGACTCAGTTAGCTTTTTCAAATACTTGGGTGTGCTGCTCAATGGATCGCTGAAATTTGACCAACACATTTCATCCATCTGTTAATCTGTAAATATTACAATTGGTGTGGCTTATAAAACAAGCTACGCTCTTACTGCTAGATTCACTGTAGCCCATGGTATTCTACTCCTGGCCCTCACCTACGGTGCACTTACATTCTTAGGTGCCTCTAAACATTCTCTTCATAGGTGGGATACTACCCACAACAACATCTGCCACTATGCCTCAGCCTCTGCTCGCCGAAAACACCATTGTCAGCTCTATGCTGACTACAATTGGCTGTCCCCATCTACTTATGTACTCCTCTCTCTCGGTTCTCTGACTGATAGCATTATCTGATCTGGAACCCACGTTCTTTAGCCTCTATGCTGTCTTGGCAAACCCCCTCACATGGACTTAGGTCAAATGGCCAATCTAGCCTACACATATCAAGGTGTAAAACAGCCAAGGGTGCTCTTGCCTTCTCCCATGATGACCCTCATTACTAGAACTCCATTCCTATAGATGTCAGGCTAGCACCGAATCACAACCTCTTTAAAAAGAAACACCAGGAGTACCTGACTCATTTAACTCAATGTGCCTGCTTCCATCCACCATAATGCCCTAACTCACTACCATTTGATTCTTGCTCTCTCTCTCTCTCTCTCTCTCTCTCTCTTCACAGCTCACCTTCTATTATTTCCAACTCCTACCTTCCTTATTTCCCTTGCACTTAATTCTTCAACATCTACTGAATCTGGACTTGACCTCTTCTCCACTCTCCTCTTGCTGTCCTGCTCAGATTTGCTATTAGTCTCACTTGCTTTTATGTAGGGTCGCTATAATTTGATTGCACTTATTTGCTGTATTGTTTTACAAATTTTACTTGTCTTGTGTCCCTGTAACTATTTCTGCCACTGCTGTTAGCTAATCTTATACTGACTGTTCATCAGCTGTATAGCACTTACTATTTCTCCTAAATGTTGCACTGTATTTTTCTTCATCAGGTATTACCCTGTTGTAACCTCTCAGGTTCTGCCTGAAAATTGGCATTTCTATGTCTCCTCCACCCTACCCTGTTAACAAAAACAAACAAACAAATAAATAAATAAATAAATATTTTGTTCTCCACAGAATACGTGCGGAGACTTCTCAGTTTCTCATCATATTATTTGCCCTGCTGGCCAATATATCATGCTCATGGCCCTTTGCTGCACTCACGTACTGTATAAGAGCAAAGATTATAAGTTCATCAGCACATCTGTAAGAATCCCTTTTCAAACTCCTAATTCATTCTTTTCAAAAGGTTCAAAAAGTTTTCTCCTTTGGCACCGAACTGCATCACCTCTATAGAAATAAGGATCTTCATGTTTTCTAGACATAAGTCTAGCCATGACATAGCACCACCCTTATAAATTGTAGGGGATTGTCCTTGAATCTGTTTGAGAAAACAGCCTTCATGTCCATAGACTACCCCCAGACTCACCCAAGTAATGCTTTTTGCACTGAGAGAAGTTGTAAATGCGTAATTCAGGGGTCCCGTTAGACTGGTTTTAATTGTGCAGCCTGAGCCCCAGAAATTCTCTTGGCATGACATCTGTGTGCATAAGCAATCTGTGAGGCACTTTTTCATGAAACTGATTTAGATTTTAAATCAAGTGTAACAAGCTATCTGTCTCAAACTATTACACTTGCTAATGAATTTCTGTGTTATTAACTGTCATTAACATAATCAATTCCATTAATTCAGTACAATTACTGTGTTTTGTCACTGAGATGTTATGGCATGTCATAACAAGCAGAAACCTTAAGTGCCTCAACTGTATCATCCTTTTCAAGAGCAGACAGCTCAGTAATTGTTTGGGTGGTAAAGGGAATTCATCCTGAACAGGGCCGGCTTTTTGATATCATTTCTTGTTCCCCAGTTTCTTTATGTTTTTAATGCAGGAAGATAAGTCACCATTAGTATCTATAAAAAAGTCACTGTAAGTACAGTAGCAGCAAAATCAGGTGAGAGACAGAGAAACTGTGAGAGAGAGAGAGAGAGCTACAGTACATACTGTACTGCACATAAGATAGACACAGAGTTCTTGAGGCTGTTTAGTATAATAAGATGATCATTGTTGTTTGAAGCAGTTCAAAGATCCAGCTGCATCAGAGGAGAAGAAACACAGAAATACTGAAGCACCGAAAATGGCAGCAGAAAAAGACCCAAGGTCTGTCCTGTCTGCCCAGCTTCCCTAACTATTCCCCATTGATTTATTGTTGGATAGAGTTTTCACCCTGAGATCTGACCGTTAACACATGAAGAAACTGTCCACTGGCTAAAAGGAACCCTCTGTTCATTGGTTAGAAGTGGCCCCACAACTACATGAAGCAGATCAGTCTCAGTATTATGGCCTGAGTGATAATTAGAAAGGGATTGGTTGAGGCAGTTGACGGATCAGCAGCTGGTGAGCTAAAACAAGACAGTTGTTTTAAAGTACAGTAGTTTGCTTAGAAATATGACATGAATTTGGAGTAGGGGTATGTGATGAAATTCAGTACATAGGTGCTGGTTAGCTAGTTTAACATAAGGTCAGAACTGGCACTCAGTGGCCACTCCTTTTCAACAGTTTGTGAGGATGGACACGAGGAGTAGTAGTCTTTATCTAGCGCAATCACAGTTGCTAGTGGTGGTGAGGTGGGCATAGAGCATGGATTTGAAAGCTTTGAGCGAGGTTGAGGATAGAGTAGGTGAACTAAGCGCATTGAACCATGTCGGGGCCCTGTATGCAAAAGATCTTTGTCCCTGTGCAGTCCGGCATCTGGGAAACAGGAAAGGCTGGCATTCAGATCTGGTGGAGGGTCGTGAGCCAGGATTCGGCTGGAGTAGGTTTTGGATACATAATGGAGTCAGTCCCAAGATAGATTTTTTTGCCATTATGCAGGTGAGATAAATAAGACGATTTGATAGGTTCAACCAGCCTGATTCATAGTACAGTTCACACGTGTGAGTCAGTCTTTGAGCCCCCGTGAGGAGCCGGCAGGCCTTATTTAGAGTGATTGAGATACGCCTTAGAGCAGTGGAGGTAGCTGAGCCATAAATAATAAGGCCATAGTCAATGATAGAGATTATGGAACTCTGTATAGCTATTCTCAGTGCCGCTTGATTTAGAAATTGACGGTTATGGAATAGTATTCCAAGTCGTTGGTTCACTGTTTTCGCAGTGTTGTCAATGGTGAGCCCTTGGTCAAAAGTGATGCCAAGGTATTTGAAAGTATTTACTTGGTCCAGTGTATTTCCCGAAGAGGTTTGTATGGTGAGTGGAGTATGCCTATTTTTGTTTTGGTGATTGGAGAAGAGCATGGCTTTTGTTTTATTGTGGTTTAGCACAAGTTTACTATCCAGGAACCACCTTTCAACACTAGAGAAAGCAAGTAGCAGGCTTTTTCGTAGGGAGTTTGGATCCTTGTGGGAAGAGAGAATTACAGCATCATCAGCGTATAAGATTATTTTCTCCTGGCAGATATCTGGGAGGGAGTTAAGGAACAGGCTAAAGAGGAGCGGGCCAAGAATTGATCCCTGCGGTACACCCGAGAGAACTGGTTTGAAGTCGGAGAGTTTGTTAGAGATTTTTACAGCCTGTGACCCATTGGACAGGTAACTTTTTACCCAAGCACAAGGACCTTCGGCCAGGCCTAGGCTGGTAAGTAGGGAGGTAAGTAGGCCATGATGGACTGTGTCGAAAGCTTTTGTAAGATCGATAAAGACTGCACCTGTTTGGCACCCTTTGTCCAGGGCTGAGTGGACTTCTCCAGAGAAATCAAGTAAGGCTGTTGTTGTACTATGTCCTTTCCTAAAGCCGTGCTGTTGATTACAAGTAGATTGTATTTGTCCAGGTAATCGGAGAGTTGGTCTGCCACTATTCGTTCAAGTGCTTTGAAGAGGAAGGGAGTATTGATATTGGTCGATAGTTTCCTGTTGAGGTTTTGTCCCCCCCTTTGTGCACTGGCGTAACTATGGCAGATTTCCATTTGCTGGGAAATTGACTTTGGCAAAGTGACAGATTAAGAATTTTTGCAAGGGGGTGAATTACTTCATCCAGGTGAGAGACAGGATTTTTAGATCTAGCGTGTCACTACTTGTTCTGGATTTGGAGCAGGCCTTTCTTATGTACTTGTGGGCTTCGTGCACTTTGATTTTCTTGAAGTAAAATTGTGGTTTGTCACGAGGGGTGTTTTGTGATACTAGTCTAGGCACAGGTAAGTCCGAGAAGAAATCTGGGGGGAGGACCCCACTAAGGACTGTGAATGTCTTATTAAGCGCATCTGCAATAGTCTTTGGGTCAAGAGTGGTGGATCCATCAACTTTCATAATGGTAGGTGATGATTTTGATTGTTTACCCATTATGTTTCGGATGTTGTCCCAAAAAGCTCTTCCGTCACCCCAGGTGGATTCAAAGGCGTTTTGGAAATAGGAGCTCTTCATTTGCCAAATTTGTGAGGGTACATCTATTTCATGCCTGCTTGTATTTTAGGGTATCATGAGGTGAGCCTGTGTCTCTGGCAATTGCCCAGAGGTGGTCCCGACCCTTGAGCTCGGCAAGTAGTTTGGCAGTAATCCATGGATTTGATAGCGCTTTGATTTTACGTTTTTTTACTGGGGCGTATAAGTCGCATGCAGTGTTGAAATATTTAATGAAGTATTCTAGTGCGGTATTAATATCAGTTGATTCAAAGATTGGCATCCAGTCCTGTTGCAGGAGATGGGTTTTCAACTTGATAAGATTCCCATAAGGCAATACTCTGCTTGTTATAACTTTGGGAGTTGGCTTGAGAAACTTATTAGACCAGGTACAGGACACTGAGGAGTGGTCACTGAGGGAGTCAGGGAGGAATTTTATGTTTTTTATCCAGTCAGGGTGATTTGTGAGAACCCAGTCAATAAGGGTGCTTGTACCAGTTTTGTAATTTTTCCGGGCGGGGGAGGTTACCATCTACGTCAGGTTTGCTGCTAGGATGTCATCTTTGTAGGAGCCAGTGTCAGAGGCGAGCCAGTTTATGTTGAAATCCCGAGGAGGAGCTCATTTTCAGAGGGCTGCAGACTAACAAAATCAAGTACAGACTTAATACTGCACGGTGGTCTTTGGAGGATATAGACTGCGGCCACTGTGAGAACTTTGTTTTGTGCACCAAGGAGCAGTTTGATAGGGAGGAGTTGCATCTGCGTATTTGTGGGGGTGAAGCTGCGCATTGACAGGAGGGTTGTCCTTTATGTAGATGGCACAGCCCCCACCTTCTTGCTTTGCCCGGTCGAGGTCTGAAAGATTGTAGCCTTCAAGCGAGACCGCATGATCCGGGGTGCTGGGAGATAGCCAGGTTTCCACAATGGCTGGTATATCAGGGTTTTTTTGTCCGAGAGTTTGAAGAGATGCCAGTTTGGGAAGGAGGCTACAGATATTTAGAGTGATAATGGAGAGACCACTACCAACTTTCCCTGTTTTTGTTGGCTTCAGTGCAACAGGACCAGGGTTTGGATGTATCCCACCAGATATTAAAAGTTGGAGGAGCAGGAGTTTCAGCGATGCCATTCCTAGTTCATAATAGGTTGGAGTGAGTTTCTGCTTGTACTTTATAAGATGCTTGGATTGTCTTCTGGAGTCCCAGTAGAGGGTGATCGTTAGTGAGTTATAATGATGTGGCAGTTTCCAATTAGGAAATATGGCTCTTTGCACCCTGGTATTAATTGGGTGATGTTTGTTTAAGACTTCCAGAGTAAATGTCGTGGTACAATGTTTCGGGTAGTAGTATAGAAAGGTGAGAGTAGGTGGAGGGGTAGGGTAGGCAGAGGGGGGAGTTGGCATAAAGGGAAAAGGAGGGTGTGGGTGAGCAGGAATAGGTGGTGGGGACTAAGCCAAAGCATTATTTTTAGTGAGGCAGGAGAGAGCAGAGAAGTAGTGTGGGGTAGGCAGTCGGGGAGGGGGGTGACGAGCAATAGGAGGGTGGTGGGGTAAGGATTTTAGTGGGCTTAGGTGGATATCTAAGCACTATGGCGTAGTACAAAGAAAAAAAAAAAGACTGGGAGGGTTTGGTGCCAGAGGGTTTAAGAGAAGTACTATAGCGAGTACAGGAAATACTGGGAGGATTTAGTGGCAGGGGGTTTAAGAGGAAAACAACAAGACAGTATGGAGATTTAGGATGCAGAGAAGTGTAAAAGAAAAGGCAAAAAAGAACGAGAAACGAGGAAACACAAAAGAGGTAAATAGCAGCTTAGGGGGTTTAGTGAGTGTGCATCAGAGCAGTGGAGGAGGGAGGAATATGCTTGCGGGAATAGGTGGGAGGCACCTGCTTGGGGGGTGGGTCTTTACACGGGCGGAGCGAGGGCCTATTTAATAAAGGTCGGGGAGGCGGGCGTAAAAATTCGGCCGAGAGCAGTGCAAGTGAATGGGCGCCAAGCCCAGCACAGCACCCTCTCAGCAGTAACCAATGGGAGAGCAGTTGCTGAAACCGGGGGCCAATGGGCGAGCGTCTTCAGGTGCTTTATCCAATAGCGTCCGATCCCTGCTTTCCGGCCTAGTTGAACTCCTTACCTGGCTTCACAGGAGGGTTGTGGTGGCTGGTGGTGGCGTCGGGGGCCCTGAGCCGTGCCAACGGGCATACGGCTGTTCTATTCAGGCGACCAGTCCGGCTTCACAGGAGGGGTTTGTGGCGGCTGGTGGTGGCGTCGGGGGCCCCGAGCCGTGCCAACGGGCATACGGCTGTTCTATTCAGGTGACCAGTCCGGCCTCACAGTTGTCAGCAGGAGTGAACATTGTATAATACTTCTCTATAAATCCTTCATTCTCCCCCATACAGATAATGCAGCTTCCTTTTGGGCCCCTCATCTCAAAAGAGATCAAAGACTAGTAGAAAGTATGCAAAAGAGGACTACCAAACTGATACCTAGAGTTAAACATTTGACATATGAAGAAAGACTAGGAGCACTAGACTTATATGATCTCAATATGCTACTTCTGTACAATATCCTGAGGGATAAAACTCTTACGAAGAAATTTAAGATTGATATGGCTTCAAAGCCTAACAACTTTAAGTTGCCACAACAGACAGATTAGGATTCCAAATGCACGTACTAGCAAAAGACAGTATTATTTTACAATATGAGCAGCATCTCTTTGGAACTCCCTACCCCACTATATTGTAAACATGACTACTTTACAGTAACTTAAAACAGAGCTGGTTAGATTCCTTTTTGGCTAGTAAATAATTTACCCTGCATGTGCAGGGAAGGTGGTTCTCATGGGCCTAGAGCCTCCTTCCACCTTTCAAATACCGAGTAATACTGAGTAATAATAGGGTATCAACTTGTGTGGTCCATGGGGAAGAGTTTGGGACTCCTACACCTACAAGTAATGTGTAGCTATAGATCTATGGATGTCATCCCAGATGTAGGTCTGTAGTGGTCTTCAGGTGAAACGTACAGGGATGAGAGATTCAGAAGGGATAGGAAGTGGCTATGGGGAGGCTGGGATAAAACTGACTACCTGCAGGGCACACACAGTATACCTCCTAACATTTTGTAACCCGAAATGATGGGTGTTGACATTGACACTGTATTGCATGAAACAGGGTCAAAAACATGGAAACACAAGCTTAGAATAGTAGAAGTTAGTTGTTTTATTTGTACATGGGACTCAATGAATGGCTGAAGAACTGGTGCATAGTTGAGGGTTTGGGCTTCATTGGGGACTGGGAGCCCACCTGGAGAGATACAGGCTTATATGCAAGGGATGATCTGCATCTGTCCGGGGGCCAGGATCCTGAGTGAAATGTTTGAATGTTTCATTGGCAAAACATTTAAACTAGCCAAGGGGGAGGTAGAACTATGGAGGAAGAACTGAACTGCCCCCCCCCAAACAGGTTAAGGTAGTCAGACAAGAGGATACTGAGGATGGGAAAACTCAATGCACTGAAACAGGAGATAGTCTCAGGGAAGGCACTGGGGGGGGGGATATGAGGGGAATGAGTAGGGGCAAAGTCATCAAAACATGGAGGGTCAGGTGTACAACTACCCGCAGCCTGGGTAACAAGATACCCGACCTGTTGGCTTTGATGGCAGAGGGAGACCTGGATATTGTGGCAGTCACTGAAACATGGTATATAGAAAGCCATGACTGGGATGTTAATATACCTAGGTACACAATATACAGGAAAGACAGAGAGTGCAAAAAGGAAGGCGGGGTAGTGATCTACGTCAAAGAGGGGATCAAAGTAACTGAAGAAAAAATTACTCACCTTAGTAATTGTGTTTCTTCTAATGGAGTCTTACTGTATTCTAACTTATTGCAGTTAGCCCCAGCACTTGAACTGCTCTGGAGAGGACAGAATTAAATTCTATGCAGAGCATAGAACATTGAGCTCGAGCTCGGTTCAGACCTCTGTCTGCTGCACTTCAAAGTGTAACCATCAGAATCTTATGAGCTAATACTAACTAACTAAACCCACTACATGGAAATTGTAAAAAAAATTTACTAGCCAAATGGCAACCAAATATTTTGGATCCCCAAAAGACTCAAGTCGAGAAATCCAAAATGAAAAATCAGGTAGTGAACACTTATGACTATTAAAATAACCAAACATAGCCCACTCTTCCTCTCTAAAAAGGAGGAGTGCCCAAATGCACCCCTTGGGTGCAACACTGCACCTGCCAGCCCACTTTCCAAAAAACAGGTTCTGAGAGGGGAGGCAGGGAGGTGGGTCAGAATACAGCAAGACTCCATTAGATGAAACACAGTTACTAAGGTGAGTAATTTTTTCTTCAAACAACATGAAGTCTTGCTGTATTCTGACTTATTGCAGATTACCAAGCAGTACCTCCATGGAAGAGGGAATCAAGCCTACTTTGGGAATAGGCTCTGCAGTACTGCTGTACCAAACCGAGCATCACTCCTAGCCTTGACATTCAGAGAGTAATGCTTGGTGACTGTCTTTCGGATGAGAAGGTTAAACCGAGGTCCCATCTGCCTGCATTGGTGGTAGTTCAGGTGGATGTTAAAGAGCCCATGGCACTTCTCGGAAAGAGTAGGGGACTTTCCCCGGTGTCCTGGCCAAATTTCCCTCATTCACTAAAAGTACCACCAACAGCTTAATCTGGTTCAAGGTCAGTTGGCATTCATCTGTATCCCCCTCCCCCGGGTCATGCCTGAAAATAGGCAGGATTTGTCTAGTGCACTTACCCGGTCAACAAAAACTAAATAAAATAAATAAATAAAATGCATGGAATGTTTTCCAGGTGGTTGCTTTACAAATCTCTAGCAAAGGAATATCCCTGGCAGCAGCCAGGGAAGCAGCTGTACCTCTAGTCGAATGAGCCCTCAGGCCTGAGGGTGGTACTTTACCCAGCTTTTCATAGCAGAACTGTATACAAGAGAAAATTCACCTGGCAATAGTTCTCTTAGTGGCAGGTTTGCCCTTTCCCACTTCCCCATAAGTGAGGAACAACTGGAAGAAATCAAACCTGTGTGCCTTAATACGCTCAATATAGTAGCTAAGGGCTCTTTTAACATCTAAACTGTGTAATCTTCACTCTCCTGAAGAAGAATGGTCAGTGAAGAACACAGGAAGAGACATGGATTGGTGCAAATGAAAATCTGAAACCACTTTAGGTAAAAACCTCCTATTGGTTCTAAGGACCACCTTATCTCTATGAAGTGAAATGAAATCAGGCTCCACTGACAGGGCTTGTAATTCACTGATACATCTGGCAGAGGTAATAGCTACCAGAAATACAGTTTTCCAAGTCAAGTACTAGAGCTCTGCTGAAGACAAAGGCTCAAAGGGGGTTGCATAAGCTGAGCAATGCAAACATTAAGGTCCCAAGCAGGCGTAGGATCCCTAAAGGGGGGATTGGTTTGAAGCAACCCCTTGAAAATTTACAGAAAACAGGATGGGATGCCAGTGAGGAGGGCTTTCCCACAGACAGAAAAGCAGAAACAGCTGATAAGTGTACCTTAAGGGTAGCTGGTGTAAGGCCTAGGCCATTAAGATGAACCATGTAATCCAGAACTGTAGACAATTCAGCAGTGTCTGGGGATATGTGCTTCTTGGAACACCAAATACTAAATCTCTTCCATTTGGAGTTATAAATTTTCTGGTGGAAGGTTTTCAAGAGGCTTTAAGAATGTCCAGAACCCCTTGAGACAGATTCAAATTTGCATTCTCTAACTCTTCAAGAGCCATGCCTTGAGATTGAGAGACCGAAGGTTGGGATACCAAATCCTCCCCTGAGAGGAGGTTAGCAGATTGTGATTCCTGGGAAGAGACAAGGGAAGACGGACTGCTAGGGACAGCAACATGGGGTACCAAGGCTGCCTGGCCCAATCTGGAGCAATCAGGATCACTTTGCAGGATTGTGACCTTATCTTCACCAGGACCTTGAACAATAGAGGAAAAGGAGGGAAGGCATATAGAAATTTCCCTTCCCAATCTAGAATCAGAGCATCCAGAGGGACTAAGCCCAAGACTGGGGGTCTGCAACAAAAAAGAGGAAGTTGGTGATTGGCTGGGGCTGCAAAGAGATCTATCTCTGGAGTCTCCCACCTTGAAAAAATCACTTTCAACACTAGGGGATCCAGGGACCATTCGTGATGGCCATGGGAAATCCTGCTCAATTCATCTGCTAGCACATTGTCCTTTCCTGGAAGGTGGACTGCTACCACACAGGTCGGTAGAGAATAAGCCTGGGACCATAACTTTATGACTTCCATGCACAAGGCTGTAGACCGAGTGCCTCCCTGCTTGCTGATATACTACATACTGGTGGTGTTGTCTGCCCTGACCAGAACCACCTTGTTCTGTACTAATTTAGAGAAGGCTTGCAGGGCCAGATAAACCACCCTGAGCTCCAGCAGATTTATGTGGAGAAGAGACTCCTGAATGGACCACACTCCCTGGGCTGTGAGAGTCCCCAGGTGGGCTCCCCACCCCAGGAGAGAAGCATATACGGTTAGAACCACAGAATGAGACTGAGTAATGAATGGGACTCTTTGCCTGAGGTTGTCCTGATCCTGCCACCATTAAAGGGCCTGGATCAGGGTCTGAGTTACTGCAACAAGTTTGGTTAGAGAATGTTTTTTCTGAGACCAAAAAGACCTGAGATGAAACTGAATGTCTCTCATCTGAAATCTGGCCCCCTGGACCACTGCAGTGGAAGCTGCCATGTGGCACAGAAGCTGAAGCTGGTCGAGAAACCAGAAGGTGGAAGGAGGAAGCCAGCTCTATGATGGCTCTTACTCTTTCCAGGGGAAGAAAGGCTCTTGCTTTGAAAGTACCCAGCTCTACCCCTATGAAAGTCAGAAGCTGTACTGGCTTGAGAACTGACTTGGGAAGATTGAGAAGAAATCCTAGAGAAGTGAGCACTTGCTGGGTCACTTGCAGGTCTGACTTGACTTGGTCTACAGACTGACCACAATGAGCCAGTTGTCCAGGTATAGGAATATGGAGATATTATTTCTCCTCAGAAAGGCCACTACTACTGCTAGGCATTTTGTAAACACCCTTGGAGTTGATGTTAGGCTGAAGGATATTGCTTTGAACTGACAATGGCCTGAAGGCAGTTTGAACCTGAGGTACTTTCTGTGGGAGCACCTGATGGGAATGTGAAAGTAGGCATCTTTTAGGTCCAGAGAGGCTAGCCAGTCCCCTGGCCTTAGAGAAGGAAGGATTATTTTCAGAGTCAGCATTCTGAATTTTGGTTTTAAAAGATGTTTGTTCAGGTATCTTAAGTCTAGGATGGGTCGCCACTCCCCTGTCTTTCTCGGGGTAAGGAAGTACCTGGAATACAGAAATACAGACCTTTGCCCCTGTGTATTGTAGGAACTCTCTCTATGGCCCTTAAGGCCAGCAGAGAAGAAACCTCTGCCTCTAGGGCAATGGTTTTGAAGATGCTTGCAGGTGGAAAGGATCTGGCTCTCAGCTTTGGGAACTTTTTGAAGCTGAGAACCAGTCCCAGGCTTACTACCTCCAGGACCCACTTGTCTGAGGTAAAAGACTTCCAGTCCTGGAAGTAGTAAGCCAGCCTGCCTCCTACAGGAATTGGGGAGTCGACCTGGGCTGACACATCAGGGTGTCTGCTTGGCAGGAGCCTTAGGCTGAGGAGTGGATGCAGCCCTGCTCATCCCCCTTCTGCCTCTCCCACTGAAGAACACCCTCTGAGAAAAAGGGGAGGAGGCCTGTGCTTGGGGAAAAGGCCTATGAAAAGGCCAGCCCCTGTCTCTAGCTTGCTGCCTTTGAGGAGTTGCCTGCCTTTCCTTGGCTTGTGCACTCCTGTAGGTGGTCCTATGTTCATCCATCTTTTTCATGTAATTGTAACCCCTAGATGGCGCTATCCCAGGGGCTACTACCCCTGCCTGATTTGCCACTAACAGGTTGAGGGGCCTGGATCCAATGGCGGGTGCCTCCACCCAGAGGTCAGGGTTTGCAATAGTTAAACTAACTTGGTCACAGCCCTCTGGGACACTGCAACCCCCCTTTCTTCCACTAGTGGCCCACAATATATCAGAATTACCTTCACAGTATACACTTACCCCCAGGTCTGGTTCCGCACTGGGACCTCCTGTGAAATGAGATACAGTGCAACAATCACAGTACAGTACTTTAACATAGACAAATACCTCAGGCAGTATAACTTTGCTGAAACAAGCAGCTCTGATTTATTTGGGGATATAACAAGGACAGGGGAAATCAGGTTAATTAGCTTATCACTCTAATAATCTACCTATGGCTCTGTGCACAGGCCTATCCCTATCAGTTACTGTCCCTGGGTACCCAAGCCCTAGTGGCTAGTCCAAACCGTGGCAGCTGGTAGGGGCCCTTTCACACAGAGAAAAGGAGAATTAAACAGTCAGCAGTACAGTAATTCCATTTGGATTTAATGTGGCAATTCAACAGGAGCAACCTGAATTAGTACTCCACGACCTCCAAATAAGATAGGGTCCTTCAATGTCAGCAGGGCTCACTTGAGGTACACAAACCTCTTCACACATCCATATAAAAGAAAGTACTATACCAGGCAGGCTGCATCTGTATCCGATCGCAATTACTGCACAATACCCGGGAGAACACACAGCAGATTCAGTTCCTGACAGACGAGTGCAATTTTCAGCAATTCTTCCAGTCTTCTACAGGGTGAGCCTGGTTTCTACTCTTCAGAGATCCTTTGATTCTTTTCACAGGGGCAGTTCAGTCTAACAAGCTGTTACACAAGCTGCAGACCGAACTCTGGGCCTTACACACGTTTTTGACTAAAACTGCACACTGAAAAAGCACAGGGCTCCTTCCTTCTTCACTGCCAAAGCTCAACTGAAGCTCCAACCCACAAAACTGGGCACTTCCTTTGAGTTCCTCCCAGTTCTTGACTGGATTGGCTGTCACTCACAATAGACTGCTGTTGGTCCAAAAGGCACTGAAGTCTAAACTACATCTCCCAGAGTCACTGCCCATACAATCCTCTTGTGGCTGGCTCAGATTATGAGTCCAAGTTCTGATTCGTCCAAGGCACCATTTTAGAGCTAGCTTACCCCACACTGATTGGTCCAGTTCAGCAGTTCAAAACTAGAATGGGAACTAGCAGACACAGTTCTGACTGCAAAGAAAGCAGGTTAGACAAACTGTAATTTCATTATTACTCTAAATAATTTCTGGCAAACAGTTACATCTTTCAGATAGGTTCCCTTTGCACTCTAGTGACTGCAAAATGAAGTGAATTGGCAGCAGCTCAAGTGGTACTCAGAGAAGCACAGTCCCCCATACAAACTAATTATGTCTGCAAGCAGACAGCTCTTAAAGAGACAGTACCAGAGGCTCTAAAACACTAACTGATAAATGGCTTAAATGCCAAACACCATTCAGGCTTGGAGCATTAAGCAAGCTCCTGGAAGTCTTTTGGGAACCCCCATTTGCAGGGGGTTACACCTTCCTGGCCTGGGAAAGCTGACGTCCGCGTCAAGCAAGTACCCCATAAGTTTCAACTGCAACCATATACATTTGCATTAGGCTCGCACATGTAATCATCAGTCAATATATCATTTTACCAAGAACACATTTCTGAAACATTGCAATACGTCCTCTTTACACAGTATTACATACACATTGTACCATAACTCAAGTTATTACCTCTTGTACATGAAACCTGAAGAGAGGGCCCTTCCTATCAGTTACCTTGGGGCTGGACGGGGCAGGGCACCATACTGAAAGGGCAACACAAGTAACTGGAGTTAGCACTGACTCAGTTTGGGCAATGAGCTCAGGGACACATACACTCCTTTATGGACAACATTGAGAGGCAAATCCACAGGCCTCCCAAGGGAATCATAACTGAGGTGCACCACAGGCTTTACAGCTCGACCAGTCTTTCTAGGGGAACTGTTACAGTCTCTGCACTCTGAGCCTCATTTTCAGCATTGTCCACACTTGTCAGGGGTCTCCATGGGGGTAGAGGCTGGGAACTTGGGCACTTTCAGCTCCAGGAGTTACAGTTTCTGAGTCCACAACATTTGGCTGTATGGAGAGCTTTCGGACACTGGCAGTGGACTGTCAGGGCACTCAAAATACTCTTCTTGTTCGGTGTATCACCAGTCTGCCCCAATCTATCATTTTCCTCCCTGAAAGCTCAAACAGTTCAACCATGCACAATGATTCCATTTCATCTGATCTGATGCTTGCACTTCACTTTCTGGGAGCATTGGCTCCAGGGATGAAGCTGGGGCTTAAACAGTCCAGAAGGCCCAGCTTTGTCTCCAGTATTGACTAGGGATTGCCCCAAACAATTGACTCAGTTCGTAAGAAGGATAGTATTCAAAGTCACTCTCACTTTCTTCCGATATGGACTGACAGTCATGCTCAACTGGGACTTGTGGAGGGAACACTTTAACTTTGCTTCTGTAGGTGCAGACTTTCTTGATCTTTTCTTAGCAGCAGCTCTAGTCACTGGTCCAGAGGGGGCATCTTCTAGGGGCTCAGACTCAATTAAGATTTGTCCAATGACGGTAAATGATTTCTATGCATTGTTTTTACATCTTTTGAATTATTCTCAGGCCTTACTTTGTACACTGGCAGATCATCTAGTTTGCCCACTACAATGTGAGGGAGATGGTGCCATCTGTCAGCAATCTTGTGCTTGCCATGCAATCCCAGATTTCTTAGCAATACCCGATCTCCTCCTGGAGTTCCTGTGCTTTCACCTTTTATCATACCTTTCTTTGTTGGCCAGATTTCTTTTGGCAGCCATGGTTTGAGCCAGTTAGTGCCTATGAGTTAGCTGGGCCTTTAACTTTGCACATACTGTAAATAGTTGTCAGCCTGAACCCCATCAGGAGAGACCCCAAAACACACATCTACTGGTAGTCGAGCTTCTCTTCCAAACATCAGGCGGTGGGGGAGAATCCAGTGGCATCACTTTTGGTGCAGTTATAAGCATGTACCAGGGTGCTAATTTGTTGGCTCCATCTGAAGCTTGTCGCCGTTGTGCAGGGTGCCTAGCATATCTAGCAAATGCGGTTGAAGCGTTCAGGCTGTGGGTCCCCTGGGGGTAGTAAGGAGTGGTTCTGGACTTTGCACTCCCCACAGAGAAAGCATCTCTTTGATCAGGCGACTCTCAAAGTCTCTCCCTTGATCAGAATGGATTCTTTGTGGAGCCCCATAGTGAACAAAAAGTTTTCTACAAGTACTTTGGCCACAGTGGATGCTTTCTGGTCTTTGGTGGGGAAAGCTTGGGCATATCTCGTGAAATGGTCAGTGACCACCAGCACATTACTGATATTTCTTTGATCTGACTCCAAACTTAGAAAATCAATACAGACCAGCTCCATGGGTGCACTGGTGGTGATGTTAACAAGGGGCAGCCCTCTGGGGCAAAAGCTTTCCTCTGTAAGCAGCGACTACAAGTTCGAATGTGTTGCTCCACATCAGCCCCCATCTTAGGCCAATAGAATCTGGATCTCACCAAGTCAAGTGTTCTGTCTATACAAAGGTGCCCCATGTGGTTGTGCAAGGACCTCAGTACTGAGTCTCGAAAGGCAGTGGGCAGCACTAGTTGTTGTTTGTCTACTTGTCCCCCTCTGTCTACTGTTTCTCTGTATAACAGTTTATTGATCAGTTTCAACTTAGGACCTTCTTTGTATAACAGTGCAGTTCTCAAATCAGTGGAGCGTAATTTGGACACATCTTTTCCTGCATAGAGGGCTTCTAAAGCTGCTTTGATCATGGGATCGCGGGATTGAGCCCGCCGAATACTGTCATTGTCCAGCTGAGGCAGTGCACAATGTCTATTGCAGAAAAGTGGCAATAAGCAGCAGGTATGCAATTCTCAGAGGCTCCCAAGCAATCCACCATGCAGTCCACTGCATCCGTGGACATTGTTCCTCCCTGTCAAACTTCCGGCAGAGTGCCAGAATTCAGGTTCTGCCAATCGGACCCAATCATTCTGGGGAACAGGCCTCCGGAGAGAGCATCAGCATCTATGTGGTTCAGACCTGCTCGGTATTCGAGCATAGTCATATGTAGATAATGCGAAAGCCACCTATGGCCAGTGGCATCCAACTTAGCTGAGGTCTGCACATAGGTCAAAGGATTATTGTCAGTTTTACTAGTATTTTAGCCCTTACAAGTACTCATGGAATTGGTCAACAATAGCCACTTCAAAGCTAGGAACTCTAACTTATGTACAGGATAGTTCTTTTGGATGGGGTCAGGCTTCTACTGGCAAGGCCACTGGTCTCGGGCCATTCCGTGCTCTTGGTACAAACAGCCCCCAACCCTTGCAAGCTAGCATCAGTGTGCAGGACGTAGGTTTTCTTGGATCGGCATAGGCCAGCACTGGAGCATGGGTAGTTGATATATGATCTCATGAAAAGCAGTCTCACAATCAGAGTCCAGCGGCCCAAATACTTCACTCGGATGAAAATACACTCTTTCAGTCTTGAGGATGCTGACTTTTGGTATTTTTGTGGGTTGGGGATACCTTGAGTAAGGTTAAGTAAAGGCGGATCACTCTTGAATAGTCCTTGATGAGCGCCGATAATAACCACAGAATCCAAGAATCTTTGCAGTTCTTTTTAGATTTTTGGGCTGTGGCCAGGTGGTCAAGGCCTCAACTTTACTTAGGTGGTCTCTATTCCTCGGTGGACTATGTGTCCCACATACTTTACTGATGTTTGAAAAAATTGACACTTATCAATGGACAGTTTAAGGCCAAAGTCCTCCAGTCGGTCCAATACCTTAAATAATCTGCTCTCATGTTCCTCCAGTGAGCTGCCAAACACAATAACATCATCTAGGTATACCAGGCACTCTAGTAAGTTCATGTCCCCACTGCACGCTCCATCAATCGTTGAAAAGTGGCTGGGGCACCTGAAATCCCTTGAGGCATCCTCATGAATTCATAGAAATCAGCGGACAGATAAAGGCTGTCTTTCTCACGGTCCTCTGGAGCCATCGGGATCTGTATAGTACCCACTGCGGAGATCAGCACAGAGAACCACTTGCTCCCGTTTAGGCAGTCCAAAGCATCCTGAATGCGGGCATTGTGTACTGATCAGGGATAGTCCGCGGTTTAGGTGCGATAATCCACACACATCCTTACTGTTCCATTCTTTTTCCTCACTACCACAATGGGAAGCAAAGGGCTTCTGGATTCTTGTATTACACCAGCAGCTAACATCTCTTGCAGATGAGTCTCACATCATCTATGTCAGCAGGTGCCAGGCGTCGAGACCTCTCTCGAAATGGTCTTCGTCATGCAGCGGATATTGTGCTCAGCTCCTTGCACGCATCCTACATCCCATTCCTTAAAAGAAAACACCTGGTCTCTCTGGGCAAGCTTCTCACTGATCTTCACTTTCCATTCAGCTGGCAGCGGGAGTGCCGAAATCAAACAAGTCAGGCGTTACTCTGTCATTCTTCCTTGAACTCTTGCTGCTGGGTAGCACTGCAGTGTCTGCACAATGCACATTAGCCAGGATGCAACCTCTGTTTACTCGAATGTCTCTTTCAGACACATTATGAACTTGGACCATTACCCTTCTGGCATAAGCATGGGCTCTAGCGGGCAAAATACTAGGCTTGACCAGCAGTCCCTCTGGCAATTTTCCATCGCCTGGTGCATCCAACATTAATATTTTATTCTTAACATCCTTCTGAATGGACCTCCCTGTAAGGTACACTGGGCATTTGGCGCCAGGATCAGAGACTCAGGATCCTTCTTCCATACAATTCCGACCGGTTCCTCTGGTTCTGTTTTTCAGCATCTCTCTGTGCCTCATAGGCCTTCTTAATTAAAGCCGGAACTCTTAAAGCTCTACTAGTCTTTGACCCCTGTTTTCATAACACAACTGTGCCAGCCTTCCGAACATATGGAGCATTTGTTCCAATCAACAAAGGGACACCATCATCACAGTCCAGTGGGGGACACACCAAGGCTAGGGTCTCACTTGTTCGCCACCCAGCCACGGAGGTGGGGAAAGACAGCCAAATTCGGATATACCGGGAATAGGGTAGGCCTTCTCACTAACCCCATACATGCAGTCCTTCTAATGGTTGTAAGGTACGTCTGACAAATGCTTCTGATACCAATCTTGGAACATAATTGTCACTTGGGAGCCACTGTCTAATATAGCTCTTGTAGACACTCCATTCACCTTTACAGTGGTCTCCATGGAGGGACCCACTATTCTGGACCAGTCTGGAGAGGCGGTAGTGGGGGCCTGGGCAACTGACCTTGCCACAAAAGGACGTGAATTAGCATTTTGATGCCCTCACTGGGATCATGCGTGCACCTCTTAACCACTGATTTCTTCTCGAAGCTCTCCTTGTAGCCTATATGCAACTTTGTCAGTGTCTTTTTTGGGGACTGGCATTCCCTTTCATGTGCCCATCTTTCCCACAATTATAGCAAAACATACTTTCTGGGTTAGAGCTGGCGAGGCGCCACACTGGGGAGCCAGGCGGGGTGTACTAACTGGAAACCTTGGTGCCATCTCTGTCTGCGCAGTGATAAGCATTTGGAGACATCTAGTCAGTTTCTCCACTTCCATGGTCAAGGAATCGAGTTCGGAGCTGTTATCAGCAGGAGATACATGGGTGGGTACCCCACCCCATAGCAGATGCAGTCGGATATAGGTCAGGGCCCGTACTTGCAGGCGTGGCCTTCATAAAGGGACTGTTTTTGAATTCGGATCTCTCTCAACAGTTAGCCCCATTGTGACATATCTTTTCCTTGTCAAGAGCTCATTGACTGCCAACCTCTGCCCTAGAACTTCCTTGATGGGTCACCCTCAGTCACTAGACCGTCAGCATCAGCTATTGGTGCAGGTCCCACTCCGAGGTCGTCTTTTCTCAACTCCTCGAATTTCTCTCATTAACTCATCATAGGAGGGTGGGGATTCCAGTCGATCTGCCAGGTGTAACTGAAGCAACAGCAGTTCTGAGAAGGGGCAGACTAGGATCCTGTCCAGCCTGGTTCGTCCAGTTCAATCGCTGGCAAACTACCTTTTCTGAGGCATTCTTGCAACAATTTTTCCAGCCGAGATACATACACGAGACAACAACTCCCTTGGTACTGTTGTGCATCTCTTACTCTCCACCATAGGTCCTCATCAGAATCTGGGCTCCCATACACATTCTCCAAGGCCTCAAGATAGGCCTGTGCAGTCGCTTCAGGGTTACTGGCCCGTTAGCACGGATGGTAGCCAGGGCAGGACCTGGAGGCTCTCACTAACCCTCTTCGCTTTTCACCTTCCGAGCACTGCCATTCTAGCACTTGGGGGCAACATAGTCTATCCAGGTCTCCCAGTCATCCTCCCTTGGGGGTGGGAGGGTGCCAGAGAAGATCCTCAACCTTCGTGAAGTGGTGACTAATGGCAGGTGCAGAAATAGGAGTCTGCATTGGTTCAGCCACCATTACGGGCACTGGAGCAGGAGAGGGTGTTGGGGAGGAACACCCCAGGTGGCAAGAATAGTTTCTTCAAGTCCTCCACAGTTTTCCCTCTCCCAGCAACCATTCAGCAAATTTCTCCTCAAAGTTTCAGATAGTGGTGGGGCTGATTCCCCGGGTCTTTACTGTCCTTAGTTATCACTCTCCAAGCAGTGAGGCTCCCTCTGGAGGTAATGGTCTGTGGCACTTTGGAGCTATCTGATGGGATCCTTAAACTCTACTAGGGCCAGGAAAGTGTGGGTGAGCAGATTAGCATGCCGACCCACCACCACAGGGTTTGTAAACCTTCCACCTTGGAAAGTACTCCCTGCACAGTGTCCGTATTGATACCAGGGGATGTCCAGGATAAGCATAGCATTTGAAAGTCGATCTCCTCCCAGTACACCACTCCACCACCGGTGCACAGCCACTTCTGTCGGGTACCCATTTTTTCTTAACAGTGGTTAGTAAATATGGCCACTAGAGGACACACAATCCCAGCGGTGAGCCTCCAAGATGTAACCCCTAGATGGCGCTATCCCAGGGGCTACTACCCTGCCTGATTTGCCACTAACAGGTTGAGGGCCTGGATCCAATGGCGGGTGCCTCCACCCAGAGGTCAGGGTTTGCAATAGTTAAACTAACTTGGTCACAGCCCTCTGGGACACTGCAACCCCTTTCTTCCCACTAGTGGCCCACACAATATATCAGAATTACCTTCACAGTATACACTTACCCCCAGGTCTGGTTCCGCACTGGGACCTCCTGTGAAATGAGATACAGTGCAACAATCACAGTACAGTACTTTAACATAGACAAATACCTCAGGCAGTATAACTTTGCTGAAACAAGCAGCTCTGATTTATTTAGGGGATATAACAAGGACAGGGAAATCAGGTTAATTAGCTTATCACTCTAATAATCTACCTATGGCTCTGTGCACAGGCCTATCCCTATCAGTTACTGTCCCTGGGTACCCAAGCCCTAGTGGCTAGTCCAAACCGTGGCAGCTGGTAGAGGCCCTTTCACACAGAGAAAGGAGAATTAAACAGTCAGCAGTACAGTAATTCCATTTGGATTTAATGTGGCAATTCAACAGGAGCAACCCTGAATTAGTACTCACGACCTCCAAATAAGATAGGGTCCTTCAATGTCAGCAGGGCTCACTTGAGGTACACAAACCTCTTCACATCCATATAAAGAAAGTACTATACCAGGCAGGCTGCATCTGTATCCGATCGCAATTACTGCACAATACCCGGAGAACACACAGCAGATTCAGTTCCTGACAGACGAAGTACAATTTTCAGCAATTCTTCCAGTCTTCTACAGGGTGAGCCTGGTTTCTACTCTTCAGAGATCCTTTGATTCTTTTCACAGGACGGATTCAGTCCTAACAAGCTGTTACACAACTGCAGACCGGAACTCTGGGCCTTACACACGTTTTTGACTAAAACTGCACTGAAAAGCACAGGGCTCCTTCCTTCTTCACTGCCAAAGCTCAACTAAGCTCCAACCGACAAAACTGGGCACTTCCTTTGAGTTCCTCCCAGTTCTTGACTGGATTGGCTGTCACTCACAATAGACTGCTGCTGTTGGTCAAAAAGGCACTGAAGTCTAAACTACATCTCCAGAGTCACTGCCCATACAATCCTCTTGTGGCTGGCTCAGATTATGAGTCAAGTTCTGATTCGTCAAGGCACCATTTTAGAGCTAGCTTACCCCACACTGATTGGTCCAGTTCAGCAGTTCAAAACTAGAATGGGAACTAGCAGACACAGTTCTGACTGCAAAGAAAGCAGGTTAGACAAACTGTAATTTCATTATTACTCTAAATAATTTCTGGCAAACAGTTACATCTTTCAGATAGGTTCCCTTTGCACTCCTAGTGACTGCAAAATGAAGTGAATTGGCAGCTCAAGTGGTACTCAGAGAAACACACAGTCCCCCATACAAACTAATTATGTCTGCAAGCAGACAGCTCTTAAAGAGACAGTACCAGAGGCTCTAAAAACACTAACTGATAAATGGCTTAAATGCCAAACACCATTCAGGCTTGGAGCATTCAAGCAAGCTCCTGGAAGTCTTTTGGGAACCCCCATTTGCAGGGGGGTTACATAATTCTCTGTCTGCTCCCCAAACAAAGAATTACCCACCTCAGGGAAATCCATGGCCTTAGCCTGGGTGTCCAGTGAAAGGCTAGTACATCTGAGCCAAGCCATTCTCTGAAGAGCCACAGATGTAGCCATGACTTGCAATGACACATCACTGGAGTCCACAACAGCATGAAATTGGATCTTTGATGCCTCAATCCCATCAGCAGCCACCTCCTCCAGCTCCCTGACCAGCTGGGGGAGACCTGCTTAGCCAGTGCCAATACAGTGTCCCACCTGGACTTCTGGTACCTGGCTGTATACACCATGTAATTAGCCTGCCTGAGTCCCATGGAGGATGCCATGTACTGTTTCTTTGCCATGGCATCCAGCTTTCTGGAGTCTTTATCCAGGGAGTGTGATGCCAAGGGTATGTTAGCCTTATCACAGGCTGCTGCCTGCACTACCCCAACATGGCTGCATTGCTGGTACAAGCACTCCATACCTGAGCCTGACAACATGTACCTCTTGTCCATCCTTCTGTCAATAGGAGGTAAAGAATTAGGAGTTTTCAACAATTTTTGTGTCTGTTTCCCAAAAGACTTATGAAGGGGAATAGACAACCTCTTGGACTCTGAGATGTCCATCATTTCAATGTAATCAGGCACCTCTTGTTCCTCCACAACTTCTTCCAAGGGGAGCTGGAGGGTTTCTGCCACTTTTCTGTAAAACATAAAGTGGGAAGGGGACTCAGAAAGCCTGGGAGGGGAAACAAGAGAAGGCCTGTCTGAGGAGATGTCCAGTTCAATGGGCTTATCCAAACCTTCCATTCCATCATCATCATTATTATCATCATCATCACCTTCATAATCATCATCCCCCTCCAAATTTGGTTCATAAAAATCTTCAGGGGCATAATCCTGAACCAGAGGAACCAACTGAACTGAACGCCTGCCAGAAGGCACCAGTTCAGTCGGAACCGTACGCAGCGATTCAACAATCCTAATCACTGGGGCAATCTCCTCGGCGGTCAGAACATGTGACTCTGGATCCGAACCGGCTGATTTGTCTTTTCTTTTCTTTTTTGACAGAACCAATCCCTCTGAATCGACTGTCCTTTTGCCCGAAGAAGTATCACCCTGGTCAGAGGGCACTCCTTCTGGTTTGGCCAAAACCGAACTGAGCTGGCCATCTGGGTCAGCGGACTTCTCGGCCTCCTTCTCCCTAAGCCTGCCCAATCTCTTGTCTAGAGTGTATTTAGGGAAATTTTTACATATTTGGCAGTCTGAATCGAGGTGGTCAAACCCCAGACAATAAACACAGGTGGTGTGGGGATCAGTCTTAGCAAAGACTTCCCCACACACACTGCAGTGTTGAAACCCAGTGGGCCCGGTTTTTCTTTTGGGTTTCTCAGATGTAGCCATCCTATAACTCAAACTTACCCTTTACTAGGCAAAAGCCAGGTAAGACCCCCTTATCAGTTTCTAACTGTAGTTCACGGGTATTTGAAAAAACTCAAGAAACATGTTTTTTTTAAACTGATAAGGACCGGTATCCACACACTAAACCTGAAGAAAAAATACGAAGAATAACACACCAGATAACCTGTTCTTCTGAACCGGTTAAAAGTTCAAATTTACAATTTTCACAAGTATCCCATAGCTAGTCCACTAGCTAAATACTTACTGTACCACAGACAGAGATCTGAACCGAATTATAAATGAAAGGATCGGTAAAACTGACGACTTTAACCGACTGATGAACCGTGAGCAAAGCAGAAATCTCTGGAGTGACTGTTCAGTTAAGCGGAGTAAAGAATCTGATGGTTACACTTTTAAGTGCAGCAGACAGAGGTTTGAACTGAGCTCGAGCTCAACATTCTATGCTCTACATAAAATTTAACTCTATCCTCTCCGGAGCAGTTCAAGTGCTGGGGCTAACTGCAATAAGTCAGAATACAGCAGGACTTCATGTTGTTTGAAATAAAGGGAAAGCAGGGAGGAGAGGAGGCACTGTGGGTCACACTTGAGTCAGGAAATGGTAACACTATCCAAAAGTGGGTTATCTACAGACCCCCAGTGTAAACGGAGGAAACAGATAGGCAAATGGTAGATAACATCTGTAAAATGGCAGAAAAGGTGGAAATGTTGCTGGTAGGGGACCTAAATATGCCTGATGTTAACTGGAACACCTATGCTGTGGCCTCATCCAGGACAAGGGCCATCCTGTATGCCCTGCAGGGGGCATGCTTCATGCAGCTAGTAGTGGAACCCACCTGAGAAGGGGCAATATTGAACCTGGTGCTCACAACCTTTTTTACTGTTATTGTACATTGTGATGTACTAAACCTATTGTCTTATACATCCTACCATGGACTGTTGCATTGCTGTATTATGTAAATTGATTCACTGCTGAGCTATCATTTCACCAGGACCTGTTTTTACTGTGATTGTACATTGTGATGTATGAAACCCATTGCCTTATGCATAATATGTTCCTTTTATTTTGTAAACCTGTAGTTGTACACCTGTTTTGTACTAGGATCTCATTGTGAATGAGTATGTTCAATGGAGTTTTCCTACAATAAACTTGAATTGAATTGAATTGAAATGGAGAAAGAATAATGGATGTATCAGTGGGAAGCCATCTGGGGTCCTGCGACCACCATGCAGAATGGTTCAAGGTAAAGACAGTAGAAGAGTCAAGCCACACAAAAACAAGAGTCCTAGACTTCAAAAGGGCTGACTTTGCTAAAATGGGAGACTGCCTCAAGAAAACACTGGCAAAGTTCATATTAAGCTCCTTTAGTCTCTCTTCTTATGTCTTCTGGTGCAGGGTCTGCACCAGAAGACATATAAAGACTTAAAACTTTCTCTATATAACCTCGAGGAAAGGAAGGAGGGGACATGATAGAAACTTTCCAAGTACCTCAAGGAATCAACAAAGTCCAAGAGGGTAGCATCTTTCAAAAAAGGGTGTGCAAGAACAAGGGGGCACAATTTGAAGATGGAGGCAGCTCAGAGGTAATGTGGAAGTATTTTTCACAGAGAGGGTTGTGGATGCATGGAGCAGCTTTCGGAGAAGTTGTGGAGTCAAAACAGTGGTTGAATTCAAGCATTCATGGGACAGTCATAAGGCAATTCTAGGGGGTGGGGGTAGGAAGAAGTAGGCTGCTGGTTAACTAGGATCTGCAGCTTATCCATTAGGTAGGGAAATGGGCAGACTGGGTGGGCCAAGCAGTCCTTATCTGCTGTCAAATTCTATGTTTCTATGTAAAGGGCGAGGGAGGGGGAGTAGAGATGCAGTGGGAGAACCTCAAGAGAGCCATAACAGAGGCAGCAAGCCTTTGTGTGAAGCAAATTAATAAAGAAAGAAGACCAAGAAAACCATTACGGTTTTCAAAAGAAGTGACAGGGATGGTTAGAGAGAAAAATCTGTCATTTAGGAAATACAAGGAAACGTAGAGAATGGAAGACAGGGAACTGTATCAGACTAAGCAGAGGGAGGCGGGAAAAACAGTCAGACATGTAAAGGCACAAGCAGAGGAAAGGATAGCCCAGACAGTGAAGGAAGGGGACAAAACCTTCTTCAGGTACATAAGGGGAGGAAGAGAGGCTAAGGGAGGGATAATGAGGCTAGGTAAAGGAGGGGAAAGTGGGCAGAGGGGGGACCTGGAAAAAACTGAGATACTGAATGAATACTTTTGCTCAGTATTCACAAAAGAAGGGGAGGGAGAGGGACCAGAATTATCCAGTAGACACACACCAGACCATTCACAGAAGAGATTGTCCTAAAAAAATCTCTTGAAACTGAAGGTGGACAAGGTAGTGGAGCTGGATGGGATGCATCCCAGAATGTTAAAAGAACTTAGAAAGGAGCTACTGACACCACTGACAGCCCTATTCAACAAATCGTTGGAGGAGGGAGTAGTACCAGAGGACTGGAGGAGGGTGAATGTGTTACCCCTTCACAAAAGTGGAAGCAAAGTAGAAGCAGGAAACTATAGACCAGTCAGGTTGACCTCAGTGGTGGGAAAGATGATGGAATCACTGTTAAAGGAAAGGATTGTGGAATATCTAGAAGCCAGCAGGGCACTGGACCCAAGGCAACATGGATTCACAACAGGAAGGTCTTGTCAAACGAATCTGATAGATTTTTTTGACTGGGTGACAAGAGTAGTAGATCTGGGATGAGCGGTGGACATGGCCTACCTCCACTAGATTTTAGCAAGGCATTTGACACTGTCCCACACAAGAGGTTAGTAAACAAGTTGGGCAGCCTGGGAGTGGGTCACAAGGTGGTAAACTGGGTCTGAAACTGGCTTAGCAACAGGACACAGAGGATGGTGGTAAACAGAGTTCAATCTGAAGAAAGGGGAGTAACCAGTGTGGTGTCCCAGGGTTCAAAACGGGGTTCAGTCCTCTTTAATGTCTTTATTAGCAACATTGTGGAGGGACTCAAAGGAAAAGTATGCCTCTTTGCAGATGACACCAAGATCTGCAATAGGATTGACACTCCTCGGGGGGGGGGGGTTGGAGAAGATGAGGAGAGACTTAACCAAGTTGGAGGAGTGTTCAAGAGTGTGGCAGCTCGGATTCAATGCCAAAAAAAAATGCAAAATCATGCCCTTGGGGAACAAAAACCCAGAGGAGGAATAGAGGATGGGGAGGAGGTACTAATGACAACCAAACTGGAAAGGGACCTTAGGGTAGTCATAACAGATTATCTAAAAGTAGTCAAACAATGTGAGAAGGCATTGAGGACAGCTGGGGGATGCTGGGGTGCATAGGGAGAGGTATCACCAGTAGAAAACAGGAGGTGGTGATGCTGATGTACAGGCAGTTGGTGAGGCCTCATCTGGAATGCTGCATGTAGTTCTGGAGACCTCATCTCTGAATGGACATTCACAGGGTGGAGGCAGTCCAGAGAAGGGCAATGAAAATGGTGCAGGGGCTACAACAGAAATCATATGAGGAGAAATTGAGGGAACTCAATATGTATACACTGGAGGAAAGGAGGGGGAGAGGGGTATTTATTTATTTTATTTATTTATTTAGCTTTTGTTGACCAGGTAAGCATGCTAGACAAAACAGATGCCTATTTTCAGGTGTGACCCGGAAAAGTACATAGAAAGACAGATTCATACAGAGAAACACATAGCACCAGATACAATAATACAAGCAGTTAAGGATCAAACACAGTTACAGAGAAAAGTGTACAGACAATACATATGGCTAACAACAGTGCATCAGACTAAACTCCGCACTATAACAAAGAGTGTATACATATGCATACATAGCAGAACCACATGTAGGCAAGGCAAGCTAACGGAGCCTGCACAGGGGCACCAGGAAGTGCAAAGACGTATTTGTCCAGCAACAGGTACCCAGCTAGGACAGTATGATAGAGACATTCAAATACCTCAAGGGGATCAATAGAGTTCAAGAGGGCAGCATCTTTCAGAAAAGAAGATGTGCAAGAACAAGGGATCACAATATTATGCTGGGGGGGAGACTCAGGGGCAACATGAGTAAGTATTTTTTCACAGAAAGGGTGGTAGATGCATGGAACAGCCTCCCTGAGGAGATTGTGGGGGCAATAATGGTAGAAAAATTCAAGAATGCATCAGACAGGCAGAAGGCAGCAATAGGGGCAGGAAGGAGGGGGGGAACCTTGTAGAAAAAAAAAAGCTGCAACCGCAAAAACTCTCACATCTCCCCAGACCCAAACCCTGTACCCTCCCAACCATAGCCAGCCACCATCACCACCACGCCACATGGCCAGCTCAGCAGCCTTTCACTGCACTGCCTCCCACATACCTTCCCTCCTCTTCTGTCCCCCGTGTTGTGGTTCCGGTCGCCCTCATCGGCTTCCTTTTTGCTAGTCGCTACCCATTCACGGTAGCTCACAACACAGGTGCTGAGACTCAGTCACTCATATTTGAGTCACTCAATCTCAGTCACCCTTTTGACGGTATACCAGGAAGGCGGAGGCATGCTGCAGATCAAGCAGGATCTGGAGTTTATACAGTAGGTACGGAAATGGACAGACTAGGTGGTCCAGGTGGTCCTTATCTGCTGTCAAATTCTGTTTTTCTGTTTCTATCAGTCTACTCAATATATAGCTATACGGCAATTCACTTGATTTACCGATGTTTCAGTTCAGCCATAACATATGATAGAAGCAGAACCCCATAGCATTTTTTTTTTCAGTTCATACTTTCTCTTCCTGTCCAACTGGCTCCCCTCTTCTCTGAGCCACCCAACCCCATCACCACTATTCTCTGGGACTTACCAGCTCCAGAATGCTCTCACAGCTTGCACCCCTTTTGGGGTGCAAGGTAGGGGAGGGCCATACTCTCTTCAATGTCCACATCCAGATGTAGGAGTCTATCTAGTTTATGGTATGGGGCTTGCAGCAGGTCAGAAAGTCATCCTGAAGAGTTGGAGGATTTTCTTAAGTTTCTCCAATGTCTTCTGCCGAAACAGCCAGTATGCAATGATGTGCCACACTACCAAGCTTCTACTCTAGAAGACCTCTACTAGACCTCACTGCCTTCTATACTGCATCCCATTTAGACCATAAAGAGAAAATATGAGTTAAAAGCAAATTACAAGCCATCTGTCTTGTTAATCTGCTTGATGATATTTAATTATATTTTTTGCAAAGGGCAGCAGGAAAAGATGGTTTTCCCCTTAGGAGAGTTACCTGACACTAGCCTTGGAAGAGGCTTTTTTTTTTGTTTAGTCTAATAATTTTCATTACTATATAAAATTCAGTGCTTGCTTGTGAGTCATCATGTTTACCTTTGCATTCAAAACATGGACAAACATTCCCTAGCAATGAGTTAGAAGGAGGGGGTTACATGCTAATAATCAAGCTGTAAGGGTGCAAGTCCATAATCATTTTTTGTCAGCACATCAAAGTCTCACATCCATTTTTCAAATGCTGTATAGATATAGGCCAGATACTGAAAAAGTTAATGCCACACTAACATGACTAGTGCCATGCTAATAATGATTATGAAATTGGTAGAAAGAATGCTGGATACTGACTGGCCAAGAGGTCCTTTCAGTTGGACAATTATCCCAGCACAACAGCCCCACTGAAAGCAATATGTTTAAAAAAAATACATCCAATGTACTAAAATGGATCCATCTCACAATCACAATAAGGCACTCCAAGGGGTGTGTCATGGTGGGCTAATGGGCCTACTTGGGCGGTGGAAGCAGCTTCAACCTACCTGAGGTATGCCATTATCCCACCATAACACACCCCCATCATGCCTTATTGCTTGAATAGCATGGTTAGCAACCTCTTAGCATGGTCACTGCTATATTCTAAACACCTATTAGCTTAATACTAACCTGTAAGAACATGAGCACTAACCAATGTCTAATGCATAAGCTAATGAATGCCAGAGTTCTGCATAGTGTCACACTGGCATATTAAAATATTTTCAACAGCACTAACAGGCTGTCAGAACCATGCGTATTAACACTGCTGAAAAAACTGCTTTTACAGCTGTGTGCTGTGGTGCATGGTCTTCCACCCACTTCTCATACCACCTGGTTGACATACGCATACTGCCCTAGTAGTCCTCCCACCCTTCTTCAAGCCACATCAGTATATGAACAATATTGCTACCACCATCATTGTTAGTCTACTCAACCCTCCTTCTGGTCCTGATTTTCAATGCCCAGACCCCCACCTGGCAATGGCATCTTGAACAGACCCATCTATCACTTTTGTAGGTACATGACATCTGCCTCATGCAGGTCCTGTATCATTAAAGAAAGTTTGTAAAGTAAAGGGAGAAAGGGGGAATTGTTTAACTATGAAAGGCACACTAAGCTGGATCTTGTTCCCAGGTGCGAATGGGAGCACAAGGAAGTTAAGTCATTTGCTAAGGATCACACAGCATGCAAGTGAGGGCTGATGGGATTCAAATTCAGGTCTCCAGGTTTGCAACTCAGTGCCTTTAACCACTACACTAAAGTGATACAGTAGTGGTGGGACATCTATTGAAAACATTTCAATAAACATCATGCAAGAACTAAATCACTCTACAGACTTGCTATAGTGATACAAGACTTGGGTGATGCAGATGGCCAGACACTGTAGCTGAGAGGTGGATCAGTGCCAGTCACTGTTGCCTGGTCAGGGATTGGACATTGAATTCCAGGACTGCAAGGGGAGTTCACTAGACTGCCAGGGATATGATAATCATATTGTTCATATATTGACAGGGATTGGGTAAAGGAGTGGGGGCCACAGGGCATCAGGGACTTATAATTAATAAATAAACCACATACAATCTGATCTCATACATATATGGGTGGCAAATAATCATTATTATACCACCAAATGTTTAGAATCATATAGAGTGAGGCCAGCCTAGTGGTGCAGTGGTAGCACTACCACCTGCCATGCTGGTGACCTGGGATTAGAAGTTATCTCAAGTTGCTGGGGGCCAGCAGGAGAAGAAGAGGATGAGCATCTGATGGACTTCTCTCCTATCCTGGAGGAGAGGGCATGCTGTTCCCACTGAATGACTGCCACCAGGTGGGGGGGTCATGTGGCAGTGCAAGCCCAAAGGGCAGCACTGGGTGGTAGGATGCATCAGTACTTTCAATGCCAGCACTTGTGCCTCCACATGAGTTCTTGTCTGCGTGAGAAGCCCCAGCATGAGGACCAGGGAGAAAAACAATGGGTTTCTGGGCTTTGTGAATCAAGGAACAAAGGCTATGAAGCCTCTTCTCTTCATTTATATGTATTATAGCATGAATTTACCCATAGAATCACTGAGTGGAAAACATAAAATTGTTATTATGGGTGATTTAAATCTTCCAGGAATAAATTGGTCCTCATGAACCGGTGCCATGGCCCAAGACAGATCCTTAGCTAAAGACTTAATCAACTTAAACCTTGAGCAATTAGTGAAAGATCCTACCAAGGGTAAAAAGATATTAGACCTGGTACTTACGTTTTGGAGCGAAGGAATAAACAACTGTATCACTAGTGAACCTACAGGTTTCAATGATCATACCATGATTAGTTTTAGCAATTACATGGAAATTAACAACACTACAGGCATTACTAAGTAAAAATGCTTTAAGAAAGCAAATTTTGCAGCAATGAGGGAGAAAAAGAACAACTGGAACTGGCTGAGTTAGCTAGAGGAGAAGGATATTAATAGTGCACGGTTGTGCTTGGTGGAAAAAAAGTAAAGATATAGAACACAGACTTATCCTCACAATGAATAAATATAATTGTAAAGGCAAAAGGTTGATGGGGTTAAACAAGAAAATAAAAAATATGATCTTAGGTAAAAGGAGTATGTATAAAAGGGCAAAAGAAACAGGAGACCATTCACAATGGAATAATTTTAAAACAAAGGAAAGAGGATGCAAACATGTTATCAGGAAAGCTAAAAAACTGAATGAACGAAACAAAGTTGTACAGAAAAATTCAAAATAAAATCCTAAGATGGTTTGGTCACACATAAGAGAAAAAAAGGGGGTTGCAAGAAAGTTGTGACTATGATAATAGAGGGCAATAAAACAGAACAAGAAAGGGATATGGCTAAGAGCATCAAAAACCTTTTGATGTGATTATCAAAAATCTGAGCTTGATAGAACAACTATACATGACCTAGCTACATCACCAATAATTAGTGAGGGTGAGGTACTTAAGATGCTGGAAAAGCTGGTTGTTAACCAATCTCAGGGAATAGATGGCCTACTTCCAAGGACATTAAAGGAGTTGGCATCCGTATTGGCAGGACCAGTGACGAAAATATTCAATATGTCCCTTGAAAAAGGTTTGGTACCAGATGCTTGGAGAGTAGCCATAGTGCTGCCTATTCAAACAAAGTTAGTAGGGCAGAGGTAACCAACTACAGACTTGTAAGCCTGACATCAGTATTAGGCACGCTATTATAAAGCTACAAAAGGGATATGCTAGAAACAACTATAACTAGTAATATCCAGGGGATAAATCACAGCATGGATTTACTAGGAGTACTTTTTAGGGCTGTTTGCGGAGCCTACAGCCATTTTGGGATCATAGCTCTAAAAACCGCCATCGTGGAACCTTCTATTGGACTTTTGGAAGTATCCTTCCAGAAGTCCAACGGAGCTTGAAACACTCTGCCATGGTTGGCCATTACGGAATAACGGCTGCACTACTTCAGCTGTTAACTTCTGCATTCTGGAGCAAGAACTACACATGCGCAACTCGTGACCATGCTTAGTTCTACTGGTGCCACCATGTTGTGAATGGCAAAAAAATGCCATTCACTGCAACTACTCATGCACGGCAGTCATGTCACCACCGCCAGCACTGGCAGGAAAGAAAACCCTCCCACTGCTGCTGTCCTGTCTATTCCCTATCCCCATGCTTACAACGGGGTCCCTAATCCCCATGTCAGCATTATGTAGCCCCCCCACTCATGTGGCACACTGGGAGCCCACCCCAGTGTTCCCAATTATATTTATATATATTGCCCCTTCTGACATTGGGATGCTCAATCCCTGTGTTAGCGTTATGTGCCCCCACAACCCATGTGGCACACTGGGAGCCCACCCCAGTGTGCCCAAATGTTTCTTTTTTCTTTCTCCCCCTTCTGACACTGGGGTGCCCAATCCCCGTGTTGGCATCATGTAACCCCCAACTCATGTGGCACACTGGGAGCCCACCCCAGTGTGCCCAAATGTATGTTTTCTTTTATTTTCCTGTAAATAAAGAAAACCTTCCCCGATGTGATTTTTTACCTGTAAAAAAGAGAATGATTCTTCATCGTCACCACAGCCCACCTCCCCCATCCCCACCATCCCACTGAGCACCCACCCCCCTGCACTCCCCTTACCCCATACTTACCTCCAGAGGTTGGGTGCTGTCATCTTTTCTGGACCGGGACACTTCTGCACTCTTCAAACCCGAACTGCAAACTGAAGAATCAAAAATAAACATGCTATAATGGCATTAAACGAGTTTTTCAACTGAAGTTGATAAATCAGCCGTTTTTTGGAATTTTGCCCCCAAATTTCCAACATGGGGTTCTTGGGAACCCAACTCATGAACAGAGTCACTGTCATTTCTTTACTTGGTCCTGAAAGGTGATTTTGTGGTCACTGCACAGAATCACCATTAGGGTCCAATTAACAAAACAACAGTGCACTGTTCATGAGGCGGGGTCCCAAAAAGCCCATGTTGCAAATCTGGTTAAAAAATTCCAAAGCATGACTGCATTATGAGTGTGCACTGCACAGTTTCTACACACGCTCCTGGCTTCACCAATTTTTTATATTTTCACTCCAGATTTTCAACATTGACATTTTTGCATACCTCCTATTTAACAGTACAGCTGGCATTTTTCACATCTTGTCTGAAATGTGTTTTCACCCTGTGGCACAGAATGGCATGGTTGGTCTGTGAAATCACCTTTAGGGACAGGTGAACAAAATTACACTGGCACTGTTCGTGAGGAGAGGTCCCAAAAAGGCCATCTTGAAAATTGGGTGCAACACCTACAAAAAATGGCCAAATTACAACTGGGCGTTCAATAATTTCTACACACACGTGTAGCTTTGGTCATTTGGCAGCACATCACAGCCCTATCGGCTCTTGCCAGAGTTTGCTTGAAAATGTCAGCCAGGCAATAAAGGACATGAGAGCAGTGACATAGTTTATTTGGATTTTGGGAGGACATTTGACACAGTTTAACATGTTGCACTCACAGAGTTGTTACCTGAATCCAAAATAAATTCTCACATAATGAAATGGTTAAAATCATGACTCATGGATTGTAAACAGATTGTCCGAGTTAATTGTTTTGACCCTGAGGAAGTTGAGGTGACTAGTGGGGTGCCACAGGTGTCTGTTATGGAACCAACACTTTTCATTGTTTTTGTCTCTGGACATCAGTTGAAAGATGGAGGATGGATAGCTAAATTTGTGAATGACACAAAAATACAGGTAGGTTACTGAGTTAACAACAGGGATGAGGCAACAAAACTGCAAGTTGAGCTCGATGACTTATACATATGGGCCTGGATATTCAAAAGGGTTGTGCAAGGTGCAACAGGGATGCACCATGGGGAACCCACCAATGCACCCCAGCGTGATATTCAAAGGGGCAAGTTGTGATGCACAACTCCTGATGCACCGGGGTGCATCGGTAATCTATGCCGCGTAAATGTGAGGGGTGTGCCCATGCATATGCAGCACATCCCGATATTCAGCCCAGGATATGCGGCACATATGTTGGCACAACTCCACCTTGCGCCGCTCGCGGGGGTGCAAAGGTGTGCCTGGGAAAACCAGGAACAAATCTTGGCCACCCACAGGTGAGCTACTGTATTGCAGGGTGCAACACAGCAGCTGCCAGCCATGGGTGGCCACCCGCCCACCCAGAACACTGACCACAAGCTCCCTGCCCTGGGAGTATTGTGCCCCCCCACCCCATCTCCCGATCATGGGCAACTGCAGTAAAGGCCTCCCTGGTGGTCAGTAGAAACCCCCCCTCCATCACCCAAATGTGGGCATAAGTAATATTAAAGTACCTGGTGGTCCAGTGGAGCCGCCCCCCATTGCCCAATTGCAGGTATAAGTATTATTACAATACCGGGTGGTCCAGGTCCACTGAGGACCCCCGCCACCCAGCACCACCTCTTCATCGGCGGGCAGCAGCACCCCGCCCACATGCTACCCGGCAGCCCACTGAATGACAGGATACAGTACGTTCTGTACACCTATTGGTCCACTGCGTGGACCAATGGGCATGCAGACCATACTGTACTACACAGGCCAAATATGTGAATGAATGCATTCATTCACATATCAGGTTTGTGTAGTACAGTATGGTCTACATGTCCATTGGTCCACGCAGGAACCAATAGGCATACAGACCATACTGTACACTGTCATTCGGGCGGGTGGCATGCAGGCAGGTGCTGCCGCCCGCCGATGATGGGGGGTGCTGGGCGAGGGTCCCCAGTGGGTGGGTGGGAGAGGGGTACTACTGGACCACCAGGTGATTTAATATCACTTATGCCCACGATCGGGCAATGGGGGGGGTTTCCAATGGACCACCAGGTGATTTATTTTACTTATACCCACTATCGGATGATGGGGGGGTTTCCACTGGACCACCAGGTGATTTATCTTACTTATGCCAGCAATCAGGCAATGGGAGGGGTTCCACTGGACCACCAGGGACTTTAACATTACTAATGCCTGCGATTGGGCATACAGGAGTGGGGGACCACCATGGAACTGCAGGGCGTTGGTCCCCGACGGCTGCATTCTGGCAGAGTGCCAGGCACAAGTCGCCGGGGATCGGCTAACCACATGCAAATGGGGCCATAATGACATGCAAATGGCCCCATTTGCACCTTGCATGCATAATGGCCTCATTTGCATGCCCAGTGCTGAATATTGCGGTTGATGTGCCTAGCGTAACTGCACTTGGGCTGGCGCATCTCTCTGCTCCAGTTCTGCCACTTGCACTGGCATAGTGCCACTGCGCCATGTGCAGTGCGTGCGCCATCAGTGCCATATTCAATAGGGCTGTGCCATGGCGTAGCACTGTTGAATATCACCTGGTCCATGCCCTGGTGCAGCCCAGTTGCACTGCACCTGGGCTTGTGCCCCTGCCTGGTGCAGTATGAATATCCAGCCCATTGGGGTGCCCAAGAAACAAGATGAGATTTAATCATAACAAATGTGTAGTTATGTAGTTTGGGAAAAACAACACATCCTTTAAATATAACATGGGCAGAACTGAATTGAGGGAGTCAAACAGTGAGTGGGACCTGGGTGTAAAAGCAACCAACAATTTCAAACACTCAGGACAGTGTGCCAAGGCTATATCAAAAATGTAATAAAATAATATCTTGCATTAGGAAGAACATCACAAGTAAAGATAGGCGGCCGATTTTTCCAATCCATAGAGCGTTGGTGAGACCACACAATGAGTACTATGTCCAGTTCTGGTCACCTCAAAATAAGTGCGATATTGTCTTGGCTGGGGGTGTAGATAGAAAGATAACAAGAATGATAAAGGGGGTTGAATGGCTGACATGTGAAAACAGGTTGAGGGAGCCTGGACTTTATAGCCTGGAGATGAGAAGGGTGAGAGGAGACATGATTATGGTGAACAAGGCTTCACCAAACGCAGTTACAATGCAGTATCTACATCTAGAACTCAGTAATAGGGAAAAATGACAACTTAAGGGTAATCATTATAGAACAGAAAGGTGAAATGGATGGTTCTGTGAAAGAGTAGTGAGTGATTGGAACAGCTTGCCAAAAGAAATTGTGCAGAGTAGTAACTTAAACATGTTCAAGTTGAAATTAGACAAGTACCTACTGGAGAATGGCTTCTCTTGTGTTTTCCACTGAATGTGGTGGACAAGTTTGAAGAGTGCATGCCTATTCTTGTCTGGAGAATCTATGAACCTATAGAAGTATTAGTAGACACTATATACAGACTTACAATGCTAGATATGGAGGATTTTCGTTTTTTGTTTCATTTATATTTTTTATACTGGAAAAACATGTGGGCACAAGTTGCCCATTTTCACAAGCATCCTGCTACAGTTACATTACAACAAAGAAATATATACATTACAGCAAAAGAAAATTATACAGCATAGTTAAACATAATTAAAGATGTGAGGGCAAAACAGTCTATATGGTATAATACAATCAAGGTATCCTTACAGAATATAAATGACCAATGAGCGTACAAAAAGATAAGTGTGTGGTAATCATGAGAATAGAAAACAACACTTACAGAAAGAGCAGGTGAGACAAAAGAATATGTGAAGAAGACCTGGGGGAAGGAAGGAAAGAAGACAGAGAAAGAGATAGGTAAGGGAAAAGGGAGAAGCTAAACTAGATACAATTACAGAAGTTATCCAAGAGGAATTGCTAAGTTGGTTTTGAAGGAGGAAAGAGATGGGCAAAGGGCTACATGGGGGAAGGCCATTGAAAAATTTGGCACCCTTGAAGGAAAGGGAGTGTTGACCATGGGAAGTGTGATAGAAGGGAGGGGCAAAGTAAAAGCAGGTGGAGTGTAAGGTGGGTTGAAAGATTACTGGTTTCTGGAAGATGTTGGCAGCACTGCTGGGAAGGAGGCCCCACAGGGCTTTGTAAAAAAAGAGAGAGAATTTTGAAGTTGAATCCCTAATTAGAGCCAGTTTGCTGCCTGGTAGAGATCGCAGTGATGTGTATTCCTTGACAGGCCAGAGACAAACTGGATTATAGTGTGGTAGATGGCTCTCAGCATACCAGGGTTTTTTAAGAAGAGGGAGGGTGTTTTCATCAAGGATCTATTGTAGAGAATAGGGAGCAGGAAGCTGTTGGCGAGCAGGGCCCTGGTGGCTGGGATAAGGTATTGTTTTATCCTGTATAGGGTGCCAAGCCTCTGATGAATTTTCTTAATTAGAAGGTTTATATGCAATTCAAATGTTGGGAGGCTGTCAAGGTTAATGCCAAAGCATTAAAACTCAGAGACCTGCTCAATTAGGCTGCCAAGGTTATCCCTAAGGAAGAAAGCAAAGTCTCCAGCTTGATGAAGCAGTGGGAGGTGAACCAGGAGTGCAGCTGCTAAAATCTGCTTGGAGCTTCTCGAGGAGGATGGCAAGATTTCTGTCCATGCAGAAAAGGGCAATATCATCTGCACAGAGGATGAGATCAATGGACTGGCAGATTTCCAGGAGGGCTCTGATGGCCAGGGAAAAGAGTAGGGGGCCAAGAATGGAGCCCAGTGGGACTCCATACTTGATGGGACAGAGGTCAGAGTAAAAACCATCGATGACAGTTTTATGTGCACGGACACTGAGATAGTGCTTATACCATGTGGAAACATCTGCTGAGAAGTTTGGGGAGGAAAGGGATGAGAGGAGGATATTGTGGTTGGCCATATCAAAGGCCTTTGTGAAGTTGACAAACATGGCACCTATATAAAGCCCTTCATCATTTGCCACCACAGTGCTGGTGAAACTGACAAGGGCAGTCTCAGTGTTGTGTCCCTATTTAAGGATTTAAGTCCTTATTTGGGTGGGGATAAATGATGGGATTGATGCAGGGATGTAGAAGGTCAATAACACTATTTGAAACAAATACGTAAAGTCAGCAATTATCATTAAGTTCCATAACTATTACTATTATTAATACACAGTACCATGTTATCCTTGTGAACGTACTGTTGTACTGAATGTCAATATGGAAATTTGAACTCCTTTGTACCTTTTTCTCCTACAAAAAATACTAATAAATACATCCTTATGCCAGGGAACAGGTGAGAGGGGGGAAGTACTACACCATCAGGGCTGGGGTAAATAAATCTTGCATGTACGGATGTGGATCAGGACACTTAAAGTGGCCTCTACACTACCATAGAGGGATTTAGATATTATACGTACATATAAACATATGAATATGCAAGCAGAAACGGACCACCCGGTCTATCTAAGTCTGCTCAAGCGTGCAGCCAACACCACTAGTTTACAGCTGCCCCACCCACCTCCCCTTTGTCAATCCACTGCCCCCCCACCTCACCCACCCTCACTCTTCCCCGTTCCCTGTCTCATGCCCTTTTGAAACTGTTCACAGATTTACATGATATCATCCTTTCTGGTAGGGCATTCCATTTTGCTACCACCCTCTCTGTGAAGTAGTGTCTCCTCATTTCCTTCCTAAATCTTCCCCCCTCTATTCTTAGTCCATGCCCCTTGGTGACCCTCCCCCTCCTTAACTTAAAGACCCCATCTGCCCCATCCTTATTGATTCCCCTCAGATACTTGAATGTCTCTATCATGTCCCCCTGTCCATTCTGTCCTCCAGGGTGTACATATTTAGGTCTTCCAGCCTGCTGTCATAGTCTCTCCCCTCCATTCCACATATCATCTTTGTTGTCCTCCTCTGCACCCCCTCCAGTAGCCTGATATCACGCTTTAGGTATGGCCTCAAAAACTGCACACAATTCTCTAAGTGGGCCTTACCAGTGACCTGTAGAGGGGCAAGATCACCTCTCTTCACCTGGATGAACCCTCCCCCCCGCCTTGGTATGCATTCCAGCATTTTGTTCACTTTTGCAGCCACTCTCCTGCACTGGGCAGTGTTGTTCATGGTCCCTGTTATCATTAACCGTAGGTCCTTCTCCTCCTCAGTGATCCCCAGCTTAACCCCCCCCCCCAGCCAGTATTCCCTCCTTGGGTTCTTCACCCCAAAGTGCATAACCTTGCACTTCTTTGCATTGAACCCCAGCTGCCACCTCTCTGACCACTCCTCTAGCTTGCGTAAGTCCCCCTTTAGCTGCTTTCATCCCTCCTCTCCATCCACCACTGTTCCGATTTTGGTGTCGTCAGTGAACAGACTTACGTTGCTCACCACCCCATGTGCAATGTCTGATATGAAGAGCCCAAACAATACTGGCCCCAACACACAGCCCTGTGGCACCTCACTTGTCACCGGCCTTGGAGTCGAGAGCTCTCCTCTCACCACCACCACCCATTGCAGCCTGCCACTCAGTCAGCTTGTAATTCAGTTCATCATTTTTGACCCTACTGCTACACCAGTTAGCTTCTCCCCAAGCTGCCCATGAGGCACTGAATCGAAGGCCTTGTTGAAGTCAAAGTAAAGAACATCCACCACATGACCCTTATCCAGCTCTCCTGTCACCCAGTCATAATATTGGGTGAGGTTGGTTTGATAAGACTTCCCTGAAACAAACCCATGCTGCCTCACATCCTGGAGGCCATTGTCCTCCAGGTATGACACCAGTCTTTCCTTTAGTATTGTTTCCATGAGTTTGCACACAATGGAGGGGAGACTTACCAGACGATAATTACCCAGTTCATCCCTTGGCCCGCTTTTGTGTAATGGTACTACATGTGCCATCCTCCAGTCCAGTGGCACACATCCCGACTCCAGTGAGGTGCTGTACAGATCCACCAGTGGCTCTGCCAACACCTCCGCCATCCCCCTCAGCATCCTGGGGTGGATACCATCCAGCCCTGGTGATTTGTCTACCTTCAGTGCCCTCTGTCCCTCTAGGGCTCTACTTGCCTCAATTCCTCCATCTGTCACCTCCTCTCCCCTGTCCCCACCCTCCCAGCCCATGCTGGTAGTGGCCCCTTTCTTCCATGAACACTAAGCAAAGTATTCATTCAGTGCTTCTGCCTGCTCCTCCCCATTTCCATCCACTCCCCACCCCTTTTTATCCTCACTATTATCTCCTTGCACTTCCTTTTCTCCCTGATGTATCTGAAAAAGTCTCCCTCCTCCATTAATTTCCTGTGCTAATCTCAGTTCCCTCTGGGCCTTGGCTTCTCTCACTTTTCTGGTCACCTCCATGGACCATCTTGCATATTCCTCCCTGTCCACTTCCTTCCCTATCCTCCTAAACCACTGGAGCACCACTCAATTTGTCCTCACAACCTCCACAACCTTGCTGTTCAACCAGCATGGTTTTCTTGCTCTGCTCCTCTTACTCTGTGCCTTGATGCAGGCTTCTGTTGCCTCTGTACCCCCCATTTAATATAATCCCATTTCTGCTCCACATCCATCTCCTGCCTTATGCTTTTCCGTTTCCCTTTCAGTACTTCCTGCATCCTTCCAAAGTCTGCCCCCCTGAACTTTACCACTGGAGTAAATGATTTCTCTGGCTCCCCACACATTGTGATATTAAACCACACCATTTGGTGATCGCTGTCGGCTAGTGGTTCCTCTACCTTTATTTCCCTCACTGCCTCCCCATTCGACAATACCAGATCTAAAGTGTTCTTTAGCCTATTAGGTACAGTAACCAACTGTGTCAGGAGACCCTCCTGGATTGCATCCAGGAGCACTTGCTCCCTAGCACTGGAGGTGACCGGAATGCTCCAGTCAACCCCCAGCAAGTTGAAATCCCCCATGATGATCACCTTCCCTTTTCTATATACCGTTTTGATTTGTCCCGCTAACACCCTGTCAAGCTCCTCAGACTGGGACCTCAATTTCCTACCCCTTGAGTCTAGGAGCTGCAGACAGATTGCCTCTGTTCTCCTTTCTTCTCCCTCGTCCCTTGTGCATTTGATCCCATCCCTCACATAGACTGCCATCCCACTCCCCTCCCCTCCTTACAGTCCTTCCTGTATAATATCTATCCCGGGATTGCCAGATCCCAGTCTTGGTGCTCAGTCACCCACATTTCTGTGACAGCAGCAGTATCCACCCTCCACACTGCTAAGAGTGCCTGTAGCTCAGTGGATTTGTATCCTAGGCTTCTTGAATTCAATGAGACAACCCTCCATAATGCCTCCTTCCCTTCACTAGCCTTAACCTCCTCCCTTCTACTCCCTCCTTTTTTGGCCGCCCCAAATCCTTCCCTGCTAGCCTGGGGGTAGGCTGTGACTCCACTCTATCGGATCCCTGCCTACCTGCTATCCACTTGCCACCTCCCTATCTAGTTTAAATCCACTCTTGTCACAATATACCTCCCTAGTCCTTGCTTTAATACCGCCTTCCCCCTCCCCACTCAGGTGCAGTCTATCCCTTACAAACAGATTGTTATTATCCCAGGTATTGCTACAGCTGCCCACAACCCCATACCCCTTAGTTCTACACCATTCTACCAACCATGTGTTCAACTCTCTAATCCTTTCCTTTCTCACCGTGCTTGCGCAGGGTACTGGGAGCACTTCAGAGAAGGCCACAGACTCCCCAGTCTCCTCACACAACCTTCCCGCTTCCTCAATCCTCTCCCTTCTTACTTCCACCATTTCCCCCGCTAGGTCATTTGTCCCCACATGTACCACAATGTGTGGTTTTCTCCTAACCCTCTTTAAGCAGCTTAGGATTGCCTGTCCTGCCATGTCTGCCTTTAATCCTGGTATGGACTCCACCCATATCCAACTGTGCCTCTCCCCCTTGCTGCCCCATCTGATCCCCTTGAGTATGGAGTCCCCCAACACCAGTACACTCCCCTCCTCTTTCCTTGTGCCTGTCGCCACCCCCCCACCCAGGTTCTCATTTTTGGAGCCACTCAAGACTGTGTTTTTACCATGTGCCTGTCTTGCCTAATCGAAGAGTCACAAAGGAATAATCACACTTGGCATTCACACATCAGCACAATTTATTGCAAGCAAAAGATAATTACACTTCATTTAGCAGCAATATCACTATCAGCATTAATGATTACACTTTAGCATTCATTCATTAGTAATATTACTATCAGCATTAATATATACTTCAATTAAGCAAAACATGATACATCACCGATTCAATAAAGCATCATCCAAGCCTTTTCCCAGTAGCTGGGGAAGCCCCTAAATCATCTCACAGCCTGGCCAGGAGTTTTGAACCGGGAGAAAGTTCCACAGCGATGCGTCCACCCTGCAGATGAGGCTTCTAACCAGGCATTGAGAAAGCTACATTTATATCTTATTCTATGCTAAAAATAACCGTGCAGCCTTTATAGTGTTGTTTTCCACATTCTAAAAGCTGGCGGGCTCCCAGGATATTCTGAATTCACACGATAAGGACTGCTCCAAAATTCCCCACACCTGCTGAGTCACTGTGCTCCAAACACTGGCCGGGTGCCTAGAACACTATGAGCTAAGCAGAAGTTTAAACAAACTGCAAAACAGGTTGCCTGATAATATGACCTTCAAGTCAGCAAAATACACTGTCTGAAGCAAAACATAATAATGAGGCTATCTAAAGAGCAAAACACCAATTAAATGAAGCAGCATGTAAAATGGAGTCACACAATACAAAATGGAGTATAAAATGACATACATTACATGAAATAGCATACAAAATGGAGTGACAATAATCAACATATTATACTATCACTACAGTGCCCCAGTGTCTTCCCCCTGTCCCTCCCAGTTAAGACCCCTCCCCCTCCTCCTGTTTGACTGCCAACCTCTCTCTCCGTCCTCACCTCTCCAAGTATTATCCCTCCCCCTGCCACATCATGCTCAATCTCCCCACTAGAAATGCCCCTCACTCCCTCTTCTTTGTGAGTACTATCCCTTGTGCAGTCACCTCCTTCATCCTCTTTCCCATATGTTGCTAGTAAAGTAAACATGTTCCCTATCCCCTTTGCCTTACTATGTGCTTCATCCTCCCTCCTGCCTACTGCTGCTCCTCTTTTCCTAGGTCTTACTAGAGTCCACCCTTCATCAGCTGGCTTTCTGTCTTGTTTGCCCCCTCCCCCATCCCTTGACCCACTGTTCCTTCTCTGTGGTGCCCCCACCATACTCTCAGATGTCAGCCCTCCTACCGACGCAATCCTCCCCTCATCCCTCAACCTCCCCAGCTCCCTGCTAAGCCACTGAACCTCTTTCTCGAGCCTCCTTAGCCTGCGGCATATTGGGCACCCTCCCAGCCTCCACAGTATATCCGCATTGCTACTCCACAACTACTGCACCCAACAATCCTAACCATGGTCCACACTACCTACACAGCCTCTCCACACTGACTATCCCTACAGCAAGTAGAATTAACTAATCCCTAGCACAGCCTCTAACAGAAATTTTACCGGATATATTCCAGTTGAAGGCCCTCCACAATATCCACCTATCACACTAATCAGCAATTCATTGTGGATGCTGTACTCCTATTTGAGACCTACCTATGCTTTTTCCCTGCCCAGTGGCTTCATTATTGGATAGAACTACATGAGCTGCACCTGAAGCCCCTTCCTCCAATTGTAGGGCAGGTGTTCCCTTATAAATGAGCCATGCTCTGGGGTATTATTGATATTTTTGACAGGGACTGGGACCAGAGGGTACGTTGTGACATACACAGCACCACATATGGGGGATAGACCTCTATGCAATTCATGGAGGCCATGCTAGTCCTCACATATTAATGAGGCCGTAACCAGATGCAAATGACCTCTCGGCACCTTCTATGTGCTAAGATGTAATTTGCATGGGGACCTGTGAATACTGCAAGTTAGCAGAAGCATGCTCATGAGTTTGGGATGCCCTAACTGCTTTTGCTTCTTGCCTGCCTATGGTAAGTATAGGGACTTGCCTCTGTGTGATCAGCAGGGGAATGTGCTTAGTGCTGAGTACAATGCTAGTGCCTTTGTTAGAGTTTTGCTTCAGGGGTGCTAGATTCAAACAAGTTTGGATACTCACATCGTGCTTCAAATCTGTTTGACTATAGCAACTTAGGGTAATGTACTAATTTGTGCTCATGATAGGCACTTTGTGTGGCACAAAGTAAGGATTTTGAATATGGGGTCCTCCACGCAGTGGTGTCATTTCAGCAGAATTACAGGGGTTGTAAAGTGGGAGTTCAGCAGAATAATAAGGATTACAAACTTCCCATATACACTGAATTTTACATAACTAAACTCTAGGGAAAACTAGGTTTCTTAGGGGTACCAATAAACATCATAAGGGTTGCAAAAAAATCACAGCGGTCTAAACTGCCAACCCTGACTACCACTAAATGATGTCCAGTTTCCATGAAGATGTGGCACCACTAGGAGTAGATGCTGGATCTTTGTTATGGGAGAACTGCTGTTCTTGAGGATCAGAAAGTTAGCTATCACTAAGCATTGAAAGAAAACCCTCCATAGGGTTTCCCATTAGCCTGCTATGATGCACCCCACTCTAATGTACTCTACTCCTTTAAAAGGAGCTCGACAGTGATAGATTAACTCAACCACTCCCTCTGGACGCTGTTTCCATTCTCCTCACTGTGCAAAGGAAATGTCAGTAGGACAGCAGCACTGAATGAGTCATAATACAAACACACAAACATACGAATTGCCAGCAGAAACAGTTCACATGGTCTATTGAGTCTGCTCAACTGTGCTGCTAGCCCCTTAGCATGCAGCTGCCCCACCTTTCCCTCTCCTCCTCATTGACCTTTCCCCCCTCACTCTTTCCCATCCCCTCTTGAAGCAGCCCACTGTCCTACAGGAAACCACCTTCTCGGGTAGAGTGTTCCACTTGTCTACCACCTTCTTCATAAAATAATGTCTCCTGATTTCCCTCCTGAATTTACCCTCCTTCAGCCTCAGTTTATTCCCTCTAATATCCCTCCTCTTCTGATCTGGAATATCTCATCTGTATTAGCCCTGTTTATCTCATTCAGGTACATAAAGGCCTCGATCATATCTCCCCTGTCCCTCCTTTCCTCCAGCAAGAACATGTTAAGCATGTTCAGCCTTTCTTCATATGAATTCCCCTCCAAACCCTGGATCATCTTTGTTGCTCTGCACTGCACCCCCTCCAACATTCTGATGTCCCGCTTCAGAAAAAGGCACCAGTACTACACGCAGTATTCCAGGTGTGGTCTGACCAGTGACCTGTACAAGGGAAAGATCACCTCACTATGTCTAGAGGAGGTCCCCCTTGCTATACAGTCCAGTATCTTGTTGGCTTTCACAGCTGCCTTACTGCACTGAACCAAGTTGTTCATATTCCCTGTTATAATCTCCCCCAGGTCCTTTTCTTCCTCTGCGTTACCCAGCTATACCCCTCACAGCGGATAGCTCCTCATCTGGTTCTTAGCTCTGAAGTGCATTACCTTGCACTTCTTGGCATCGAACCCCAGCTGACATGTTTCTGACCACTCCTGTAGTTTAGTCAGGTCCCACTGCAGTCTGCTCCAACCCTCAGTGCATCCACCCAAGCTCCCATCTTGATATTGTCTGCAAAGAGACTGACCTTACTCTGGGTCCTATGTGAGATATCTGCTATGAATATCACAAACAGCACTGACCCCAGTACCGACCCCTGTGGCACCCCATTTGTTACCACTCTTGGCGATGAGAGTTTCTGCTCTAACACCAACCTTTGCTGCCTGCACTTCAGCATGTCCGTGACCCATCTGTCCATCTTTGTACCCACCCCTACATCTTCCAGCTTCCGCCCTAGCCTTCCATGTGGCACGGAATCGAAGGCCTTGCTGAAGTCCAAGTACAGGACATCCACTGCATGACCCTTGTCCAGCTCCCTGGTACTCAATCAGGTTTGTCTGGCAGGATCTGCCCGAGACAAACCCTTGTTGCTGCCTGTCTTGGAGACCATTGTCCTCCAAAAATGTCACCAGCCTCTCTTTAAGGATTGTCTCCATGAGCTTACCCACAATTGATGTGAGGCTCAGTGGTCTGTAGTTATCTGGATCATCTCTTGGTCCACCTTTGTGAATGGGCACCACATGGACCTCTCTCCAGTCTTGTGGTATGAATCCTGTGCTCAGAGAGGTATTGAACAGGTCAGTCAGTGGGCTGTCAGGCTTCCTGCCGGTTCCTTGAGTACCCTAGGGTGAATGCCATCAGGTCCCAGTACCTTGTCCACTGGCAGCACCCTCAGCCCTTCCAGTAGTCTTCCCTCTGTAATTTCTCCATCTGTCACCCCCTTCCCTTCCCCCACCACCACTCCCATGAGGTATCTGCCCCTCTCTCAACCATGAATACAGAGCAGAAGTGCTCATTCAGTGCCTCTGCCTGCTCCTCCCCTCCCTACCCACCCCCGTTCTTCTTAATTCTCACTGTCTGGTCTGTGTTCTTCCTTCTTTCACTAATGTAGCTGAAGAAATTCTTATTTCCATCTTTAATGCCCTGTGCCAGCCTCAGCTCTCTGGATGCCTTGGCAGTTCTGACTAGTTTTGTAATCTCCCTGGACTTCTTTATATACTCCTCCCCATATTCTCCCCTCCCAGATCTCTTTAATCTTTGGAAAGCTCTCCTTATGGCTCTTACCCCCTCCACCACCTCCTTTGTCAGCCAACTAGGCTTCTTTGCCCATCCCTTCTTGCTCTGCACCCTAGTACATGTCCCAGTAGCCTCTGACAGCCCTGCCCTAATAATACACCACTTTTAATTGGCATCCATGGTGGGTTGGATTCCTTCCAGATGCCTTATCAGGATTTCCCCCATTTTGTTGAAGTCTGCCTCCCTGAAGGCAATCACCCTGGAACCCGAACCACCAGTTTGCTTCCCTATTCTGAGTGTGAACCACACTGAGTGGTGATCACTCCCAGCCAGAGGGTCCTCCACCTCCAGGTCCCTTACAGCTTCCCCGTTTGATAGTACAAGGTCCAGAGTTCTTTCAAACTTAGTTGGCTTGCACAACAACTGCACCAGGAACTATCCAGAAATACCCCCAGTATTACCTGCTCCCTAGCACATGTGATGGTTGGTGTACTCCAGTCCACCCCAGGTAGGTTGAAGTCCCCCACCACCACTGTGTTTCCCTTACTGCAAACCCTCCTAATTTGATACATCAATTCCCTGTCCAGCTTTTCCCCCTGAGTTGGTGCCATGTACATCACCCCCATCCTCAGTACCCTGCCCTTTGGATTCTGAAACTGCATCCACAGTACCTCTGTCCCACTTTCCTCCTCCTCTTCCCTTATGCACCCTATTCCTTCCCTTAGATAGATTGCCACCCCCCCACCTTTCCTGTTTGTCCTGTCCTTTCTGAACAGCCTGTATCCAGGTATTATCATATCCCAGTCCTGGTACGGGGTGGCCCAAGTTGCTGTTATGGCCACAATGTCCACCTGCCCCACTATCAAGAGAGCCTGCAATAATGTAAAATGTAGTAGTCCCTGCTTATTTATTTCATTTTTATTTTACCAGGTAAGTGCGCTGGACAATCAGATGCCCATTATCAGGTGTGGCCTGGGAGGTTACAACTGGGATGTCAATATATTAACAACAGAATACACACACAGTATAAGAAAGCATGTTCAATGGTGTTATTACAAATACAAATACAAAAGGTTGCCATGGGTATAATACAATAAACAGGGGAGGAAAGGGCAAAAGTTAGGGTAAAATAGGAAAATGACCATGGGCCCAATTTTCAAAGGGCCTGACATGGCCCAGAGACTAAGTCCCTGTGTGCAACTCCTTGATGCAGGGAAAATGCCTGCACCTGTGAAAATGCTACTTTCAGCATTTTGTGTGCACCCCACATGGGCAGCATTTCCTTTCTTTCCCACATCTGTGCAAAAAATGCTACACTGGCCAATACCAGGTATAGCACTAGGAATAGCATAGGGTTAGCATTAGATTAACATAAGGAATTCAAGAATGCATGGGATAGACATAAGGGTACCCTAGGGACAGGAAAGAAAGGGGTGAGCTGTAGATCAACTAGGATCTGTGGTTTGTAATAGGCAGGCAAAATGAGCAGACTGGGTGGGCCACACGGTCCTTATCTGCTGTCAACTTCTGTGTTTCTATGTTTTCTACAGCTGTGCAAAAAATATGTGCAAGCTGCCATAAATTGTGGAAAAGTTTGCAAAAAGGTAAACTTTTTGTAAACTGAGCGAATGTGGAAAAAATTGCAGTTGTGCAAAGAAACTCCCTTCCGTAACTTTTTTCTTCTGTACGAACGCAATTTCCCAGCTTTGAAAATCTGGCCCCAGGAGTATACAATGCAATAAATATTACAGAGAATAACTACATTTGTACAATCACAGTAGATTTAGAGGTGACATCATAAGAATGGGACATATGCAATGCAAGGAGTACCATACAAGTGAAACCAGCTTAGAGCAAGAACATGCATGTGCATAATGCAGGTAATGAGTTTTTGGCAGAACAGATGCATTTGCTGCTTTCAGTGAGTATGTCCAAAGCCTTAGGACTTGAGTCAACTGACTAGAAATGTTAAATTAAAATTTTTATGATAGTTTTACAAATATTATGCCTTTATTAGTTATTCGTGGCCAGCAGTGTTTAACTGATAAATGGACATGACACCTCTGACTTCTTTAGCACACTAATACATCAGCCAAAATCTTTCCACTTACATACTAAATCCCCTCATTGCCTCACAAGGCCTATCGACAGCAATGAAGTCTACAGCTGAAGGGGTGATTGAATGTAGTATAGGAGTCCATGATTAAAGATAGATTTTCTTTTTTTTTTTTTTTTTTTTTTTGGCAAACACCACTCCTCTTAAGTGGGGCCATTATAATTAACCCAGTGTGCTTTATGTAACTTTGGAGTTCATCTCTTTCTTAAGGGTGTATCCAAGATAAAGACTCAGAAATGAGACTAAACCCTGCCCCCAACCCCAAATGAAATCCTTCCTCTATGGGGTGTTCACCTAAGTTAATGTTTTTCTTGACTATGACAAATTAGGAAGGTATCCACCAATTATTGTAATTATATTTGGAAAATACTAAAGCCTTTAAAAAGTGAAGAAATAAATCTCTTGCTCTTCCCCAGTACCAAGGGCTAGTAAGTATGTGCTGATGCTGAACTTGTGTTCGGTGAATGTGCTGGTATTCAACACTTTTACCTTTGATTTGGCCCAGTCAAACTTTTGGGTCCCTTTGGATCACTCTGCCCATCAGCACAATAATTAGGAAAAAAATAATACTCTAACCCTTTCCCAGGTGACCAGGGCTAGACATAGGGCCACCCCTTTCCCACCCAGTCAATTTACACCCTTCTCTGCCCTCTCCAGACATTTGTTTAATAAAAAATTGGCTCCTGTACAGTGGCCACTAAAAATTGATTTTTTAAACTGAATGGAGGAACAGGGAGTGTGGAAGAGAAAGAGGTTGAGATTGACAAGTGTGGGTGAGGGCGGAGGTAGCGAAAGGGGATCGCTTACTCCCATTTTTAGCCTGCTCGACCCCAAGTATCTTTGTCTGACATGTTAAAGCTGACCCAAAGACAGGGTCTGAGTTAAACCCAAATCAAAGTTATTAATTTTCACATTCGCTAACCCTTAATGGCTAGTCCCATTTCCACTAACCCCATCGCTACCCCTTTAGAGATCTATTATACTCCACCCCATCCTCCCATTCACTTAAAGCAAGCATCATGTTTTTAAAGAGAGTAGACACAGTGTCACCTCCAGAATGTGTCTGTATGATTCCTCCCCCGCATCCTTAGCCTGGTCCAAGATCCCAAAATATCACATTTGTCAACAAATTCAGGCGAAATTGAGAATTTCGCACTGTGAAATATTAAGTGATGTTCGCACATTTCACATAATATTTCAGGGGTGCAAAATGCAAAATTCTACTGGAGAAATGTGGAATTTCACCTGTGAAATATGGAATTTCACCATCGAAATGCAAAATTTTCCCCTTGAATGGCAGAATTTCATATGCGGGTGGTGAAATTCTGAATTTGGCTGGTGAAATTCCAGATTTTGCTGGCAGAATTTCACATTTCACACCTGTGAAATACTTTGCAAATGTGCAAATTTCATGAAATATTTAGTGGAACGAAATTTTCCAGTTTCACCCATCTCTACAGTTTGACAGCTATTCATACCCTCATTTGCATCTCCATCCTTTGTGACAAGAATTGGGCACCAAATGTGGTGTCTTCATTGTGTTTGAAACATGTCTTTCAAGACTGGCTAAAAGGCAAGAAGGGTTTCCCATCAGAAGCAGTATTCTACAATATTGTTTTAGGCCCATCTTTAACCTTCCCAAAATGTTTATTAAAACTTAAAATATCTGTCTGATTATTTCACAGAGAAACATTACTGAAACATGAGGCCCCTTGAAGTACTCTGAAGACCATCTTACTACGTGTATTATGAGGATGCCAGTGGTACGGTATCTACATTATTCAGAAGTCAGAGTTGCTTTATTTCTAATTGTTTTCACATTCTAGCACAGACAATTGCAGACAAATGAATATTGACATCAGATATGCATGGAGAAGTAACTGGTGATGTTCAGTATCTTAGTACTTTAAACATTTCTGTTGCAGATTTCATGCAAGGAGTTTACTATCAGTGCTTAATGAGACCCTGCCAACTCACATATCAGTACACTTGATTGTTCTGGAGTCTACCTACCACTCTCTGACTAAAAAGCCTCTTTTGATGCATTGGGTTTTTCAGTCGATCAAGACTGGAAGTGAAGCTTAATGTGCAACTCTGAATTTCAGCACATGATTTCATAAATAAGATGTTTCAGCTGTTACAGTTTACTGGAGAATACATTTTCCCAAGATCTGCAGCATATCTAGGTAGTCCATCTAAAATGTCTGTATAGAAAACATTTGAAGACATTAGCCTGTACTCTATTTACCTCAAAATGCCTTTGTTTATTATATAATAATTCTCACCACGACAACAGAATGTGATATGGTTAGCAGGGGAGAGTCAGATACATTTTGAAAGACTAAATGAAATAATTGCTGCATTATCTACAATATTTAGTACACCAACAGCAGGGGAAGAAAAAAATAAATAATTAAAAAACAATATTGTTTTATCATAATTGGTGTAAATCTAGCATTTTTGAGCTTTCTGTTATACCAGAGAGTTTCTCTTTGAAGCACAACTCCTCAACTGCTTCATATGCTTCTGAATCTGGTCTGCATCACACTAGCTAAAGCTGACATGCTAGTTATGAGAAGTAGAAAAACACATGAGCGTTACTGCTTATTCAACCATTTGCAATGATTAAGCCACTTTTTTTGCTATAATAATATTTGTGTGTAATGTTTTGACAAAAACCAGCAATGCAAAATATTTTGAACTGCATTCTGGAGGATTTCCCATTATTCTTGACCGTAGGAAAATGTACTGAAAATGTATTGCTAGATAAAAAAAAAGATTTTACTCAGTTTTTCCCCTACACTTTTTTCAATAATTTCTGATGACAGAGGAAATGCATTTAACCATAAAAAAAAAGGATAAAGTATCTTTGCAACAATATTTTTCTAGATTATGATTATTGGTATCATGACTATTGTTGGGATTTGTTATCAAGCTTATAAGGCAGCAGATGTAGCCCAGAGGATAATGGATGCATTAGTGAACTTGCCAGCTGTACAACTCCAGCTAGCATCCAGGCTCGGGATAATACTGCATCATTGGCTGGCAGCTCCTGTTTGCTATCTTTTCAGTCTCTGCATGGTGACAAAGGCACTTTAAAAAGCAGACAGTGTTTTCAGTGTAGACCACAGCATCTATCAATCCTGTTGATCAGCTATGCTGGTATGAAAGAGCTCACTGTGTGCCTTGAGTTGTCTGCTTCTCTCTCAGTCCTCTTCCCTTTCTTCTGCAAGACTCAATTTCAGATCGAGTTCAGGCTACTGTAAACCAGAATGGAAAAAGTCCATACAACTTAAAGAGCTCCTAAGGTCTCAGAGAAAACTTTAGAAAAACGTAATGTTTAAATGCACTCCAGTTTACATTTCATTTATTCTCTGTTCCCAGCTTTCCTCATTCATTACAGAAATACAAATTATATTGAAGACCGGATCACTTGAACAATGAGGCATGACCAGAATTATGTTAATGTTGTGTTAATCACCCTCCAGGGGTGTAATGTGGCATGAAGTGCAGCTGAATGCTACATGCCCCTAAAGAGAGATTAACTGAACATTAACATGACCCCTGGGAGTGCCTTATTTTTATTATAAAAATGAGTATTTTAAAATAGAGTTGTACTCTGTTTAGAATTTGATAAAACTATACATATATGTTTACCTGAGATTCACATTCGCTTAATATAATCTCTACAGCCAATCAGGGAGCTCTGTTTCACCAACCCTTTTTATACTGCTGCTTAGACTTTAGGCTGCCTGTTTACACTGGGCAGCATTATCCACTGTTTGCAATTACAAATCATCATTTTTAGCCATACAGGACTGTTTATTCCTAACCATTCCAGACACTCGTATGTATATCAGTACCACTGCAGAGACCAGCCTTATGGATGTAAGAGTGGTCTCCTGTGCATTCATATGGTATGAGAACTGTAAACTGGGTATCAATAACTTATTAAAAGTCACAAAACCAATTCACTGAATGTCCCATTTTCCAGGGTATCTGCACATGAGATTTTCTTCACAAAATAAGAGCGTCTGGTGCACAAAGAAAATAAGTGATCCAATTGGTGAGGAGTGCTTCCTTGATCTATAATAATCATTAAGAGAGTCTCTCATGCAAATAAATCTAAAATTCTGAATTTCAGATGGCGTAGTCCATTTCTAGTCCATTTCCACTCAGATGTTTTCCACATGATTTATATGTTTATTTGTACTAATCTGGTATCTTTTATGGTTTTGAGAGTTCATTTTTAAGACCTTTGTGTGCCTGAACTGCTTATCTTCACTTAGCAGTTCTCTCACCAAAAGACTGTTGCTGTGCAAATTGTATCTCAAGCAGAGACTCAGAATGTCAGGTGTAGACAAGCAGCTAGAATAGACATCTAAGGGACGGTAATCCTGTCTTTGATACTCGCACAGTTATGAAACAAGCATTTGTCAATGGCGAATGTTGTAGCATTGGCATTGGCTTTGGTGGTGCAGTGCGGAAACACATTTTTGGCAGGATGTGAAAAATGATAGCTGTACTGTTCTGTTCATAAGGAGGTGTAAAAAAAAATGGCAGTGGTGAAAATGTGGCATGTAAGTATTGCAAATTTGCGAAGTTACAAGGGTGCATGGGAAATGCGCAATGCACACTTGTAACACAGTCATTTTATGGAGTTCCAGCACCAAATTTTCAACATAGGTATTTTAGCACCTCTGCTCATGTACAGTGTCACCGTCATTTCCTCAAAGTGTTCCAAAAAGTGATTTCGCAAAACGACTTCACAATTCTACCCCAGATGTGCGAAAACACATTTCGGGCAGGATATGTAAAATGACAGCTGTACTGTTCATCAAAAGGTGTGGAAAAATGCCAATGGTGAAAATTCAGAAGGAAAATTTTACAAATGCACAACGTTACTAGCATGCGTGCAAACTGCACAACGCACATTCATAACACAGTCATTTTATGGAGTACCGTCACCAAATTTTCAACATAGGCATTTTAGAACCTCTGCTCATGAACAGTGTCACTGTCATTTTTGTAATCTGCCCTGAACACTGATTTCCCACAGCAACCACGGTATTGTGTGCCGGAAGTGCAGAAACACATTTCGGCCAGGATGTGGAAAATGACAGCTATACTGTTCACAAGGAGGTGTAGAAAAATGACAATGTTGAAAATCTAGCATGAAAATATTGTGAATTCATGAAGTTACGAGCGTACATAGAAACTGCGCAATGCACACTCATAAAACAGACATTTTTGGGATTTTTTCCACCACTGTCCTTGCAATAATTGGTCCCGAAAGGCAATTCCATTCAGTGACTGCGAAATCACCTTTTGGGACCGATTAATGTCATAACTGTGAAATAATTCATAAGGAGGTGTCCCAAAAACCCCATGTTGAAAATTTGGTGCACAAATTCAAAAAAATGTCTGAGATATGTATCAAAGTTGAAAAACCCATATTTATTCCATTATACAGCTTACCGGCATTTCCTCAGTTCACGGTCGGCTTTGAAGAGTGAAGACATGTTCCCGGTCCACCGAAGATTGTCGCGTCAAGCTCCAGAGGTAAGTATGGGGTGAGGGGGGGTGTGGGGAGGCAGGGTGTGCACTGGGTAGGTATGGGTGGTGGGTAGGGAGACTACGAGGGACCGTTTCCTGATTACAGGGACTACAAAAATACATCACAGATGATTTTCTTTTTTATAGGTGGTTTCTTTTTTTGGAGGGGTACAGTAGCCGATGGGGGATTGGGCACCCCCGTCAGCATGGAAGAAGGTGGGGAGACATCAAGCCCGACGAGGTGGGCTCCCCTGTTGGCACAATAAACAGGAAAGGGGGCGGATGCTGACAAGGACTGGGCACCCCTCGGCAAACAACGAAAGCGGAGGGGGGGGCCACATTCTGCCAACGGGGAGTTGGCTCCCCTGTCGGCATATACTTGTAAGTGTAAGCTGACTGGGGGATTGGGCACCCCCAAAGTTGACAGCTTAGCGGCCACTGTGCCACCATGTTTCCAGCTGGCAAGCACATAGGAAGGGTCCGCTGTGTGTGACGAGCTTTGCTCACATTGCAGCAGACCTTTCCTTAGATGTGCTTGCCCTGGTGGTGTGGCACCAGCATGCAGGCTGATTGGGAAATGAGGGATGCACCTACTGGTGCATGCCCTGCATTCACCCAACAGCGACTGTGCCTCCAAATCTGCACTACCCCAACATGTTGGCTGCGCAAACCCGCCAACATAAAAAATAGGGAAACTAAATGCATGTACAGACGATATAAAGGGCAAAATAATGCGTAAGCTAAAATATGTTTAAAAATTATATTTTTAAGAGTCCCCTGTGATATAAGGGTCTCTTTATAAGTTAACAGTATGAGATTAAATAATGCGTGTGTGCGTGCGTTTGTGTGTGTGTGTGTGTGTGTGTGTGTGTGTGTGTGTGTATAAAGGATTGCTAGAAAGGTTCTAAAAATAACTATATAAAAACCAGCTAATGAAAAAAAATGTAACTGTGTGTGATTTTAAAAGTCAGTAAGTAAACTACTAATTTTAATCACACTGTCAAGTAGAACAGGGCAAAATGTGAGCTTTCCTTTTTAAATGGATGAACAATGTACCTAGTGTAGTTAAACCATTTGCAACACTAGCATAGCAAGCAGTACTGCAGATAAAGATTTACTGATTTAGTGTTATGAACACAAAATTTCTGTTTGACTAGACATACAATAGGACTTTTCTGGACATAGGACCTGATCCACAAAGCTTTCCCAGATGTGCACCCAATGTGAATATTGGGGCTGTGGGGCTTTGTATTTGTAGAGTAGCATGCCAGAAGTGTGACTCATAGCCTGAGGCCTACCTGCCCTGCTCCCGTACCCTGCATGTAAACCAATATGAATGGACTAGGGGTCATGTTGGAGGGCCTGATGGCAAGCATCCAATCAGATGCCAAGACCAGCTATTAAGTGGATCCCCTGCTCTGTGTGGCGCAGGAGAGAGTAGGATATGGTAGTACTCCAGGAACTGCCATCTCCTGTACTTCAAGACATTAAATTAAAAAGAAATTAAAAAAATAAAGAGATGGGCTCCAGCTGTCCCTGCCAGCTCAGAGGGTTGGGGCAAATGGTGGCAGGGTTCAAGAGGCCCTATAATGGACAGTATGGTACAGAAGGGGGCTTGCATGTCATAGGGTCAGCATTACAGTAGGCCTCTGTGTTGAGTAGCACCCCAACAGCACCTGCACATCCTCCCTAGTGTGTATACTCTTTAGAGTATCACACAAATGGACATGCCTGATGTGCCACTCACATACAGTGGGTGTGCAGATCACTTGGCATTGGGTGCAGGCGGGGTGCACATCTGGTTTTCAGGATGCCCAGAAGTGTCGCGCAGGTGCACAGCATGCACAATGGGGCACTCGGCAGCTTTTTCTAGCCCTTTGCATTTGCAGAAGAGGGGATCCAGCCCACAGGCTGATTGTTGTAGTATTATAAATAACAGCAGTTGAAAGAAAAACATATATTTATTTTTATTTCATAACAAAAGACCACTGGGTAAGTCTGCAATTGATAAAACTAAGCCTGCAAGTGGAAACGTGTTTCAATTCTTTTTTGACCCTTGATGACAAAGCCCGAGGCCTAGCCTCAAGCCTATCTTGCAGTGCTTTCCATAGAAGACAGATACATTATTTACTGGCTGGCTGCACATGCACTTCCATGAACTTGACAGTAAACAGATAGTATCAACAGTTGATCCCCTTTAAACAGACACACACTCTCCAGTCATAGCGTATCCTGCAGTGTCCATGCTTCTGATGTGAATAAATTACAGAGTACATTTTAATACGGGGAGCAGGCATAGTGTTTTTTAGTGTAAGCTTTTTGAAAGACAAGAATACCAACTCAAATGTTTTAGCCTGGGCATAGAGAACTATGGGTATGTTGTTCTGCCATCTTATGGAGTCTTGATGCCTTCATTCTAATGATGTAAGCTAGTGACCTAACAGCATGTGCAGACAGATAACAAGGGGTCAACATACTCCAGACTGTGCAGTGGAGGTTGGCACTGCAAGCTCCAGGGATTTAACACACACCCCTAGGTGGCACTGTAAGAAGGCATAAGGTGCTGCCACATTAAATATTTGGGGAGTGCAATAGATCTCTATAATATATATTAATACATCCCCCGGAGCCACTTGTTGAGTAATAAGAGTGGTTTCACATGTATTTTGCTCAAGGAAGAACAGCGAAGGGAAACAGAGCTGTTTTTGGCTCGAGCAGAAGGCAAGTGAAACCCCTCTAGTCTTACCCGCAATGAATGTCAATGGGGGACGTATTTTAATATTATAGATCAAAGAGTGCTCCATGACATTTAAAAGAAAAAAATAAAACTGTCCCAGAATGTGCCCATTTTCAGGCCATCTGCATGTGATACGCTCTTCACAGAATAAGAGTGTCTCATGTGCAGGAGAAAGGAGCTCTCTGATTGTTTTGGAATGCTTCCTCAATCTATAAAATGCATATAAGATGGCAGAGGGCTTCAAGCATGCATGGGATGAACATAGTGGTATATTAGGAAAGTGGCAGGAAGGGGGAAGATCACTGGAGACCAGATAGGATCTGCTGAGGTGGAATAGGTAGGAAACACTTTGGCAGACTAGGTGGGTCAAGTGATCCTTTCATGCAAACAAATTCTAGATTTCCATGTTTCTAAAACCTGCAGCTTCTCACAGTACAGATGGTGCACGCAGCAACAGAAGCCATCGGTGAAGCCATGCAGCCAAATACAAGCCTCATGGGAATAACAAAAGACCAATGCTGGTCTTGATAATTAACAATTTATTCACCTTGAAAAAGTGCACACTTTCAAGTGACATGTTGGTGGCCAGGGTACCGACTGCTAGAGCTTTTACCTTGTTATGTAGTATATGTACTAAAGAAAGTGTTATTTTTTGAGATATTTTTGGTCCATTGTTATTCTAGTGTGGTGTGTGCCTGACTCAGTGGCCTCAGTGCATAGCCTGCAATGATTTAACACCATAAACAAATGCTTGTGTAATCATAAACTTGTGCACAGGAAAGGACCAGTAGGCCCATCCAGGCTGCCCTATTTTGCCCAGCCTATTCCAACATCTCAGACCCTATGTGGTTGCTGGTGTCCCTCATGCCTCTCTTTCTGCTACCTTTTCTACCTACATGCCTGTCCTACGTGTGCTTGAACCTCCCCACCATTTTTGCCCCAACCACCTCTTCTGGGAGGCTGTTCCAGGCATCCATCACACTTTCTGTGCAGAGGTATTTCATCACATCCTTCATAAACTTCCCCCACTCCAGCTTCATTGCATGCACTCTTGTTCTGGTACTTTTCCTCCTCTGAAAGAGACTTCCCACCAGCACCTTGTTCACCCCTATGAGGTACTTATAGGTCTCAATTATGTTCCCCTCTTGCTCTCCTCTCCTCCAGGGAGTACATGTTGAGATCCCACAGTCTCTCCTCCTATGACTTCCCATTCAACCCCCTCACCATTCTGGTAGCCCTCCTCTGGACCACTTCCACCCTGTCAATATCCTCGTGAAGGTGTGACCTCCAGAACTGGACATGGTTCTCTAGGTGGGGTCTCACAAGTGAGTGATATAGTGGCAACACCACCTCCCTTTTCCTGCTAGACATCCCCCTCCATATGCACCCCAGGAGCCTACAAGCCTTGCCTACTGTCTTGTCACATTGCACTGCCACCTTGAGAATATCAGATATGATTACCCTGATGCCCCTTTCCTGCTTGGTGACTGATGAAAGTACCTCCCCTCCAATCTTATGTATAGCTCCTGAGTTTCCCCACACAAGGTGCATAACTTTGCACTTTTTGGCACTGAAATCCAGCTGCTACACTCTGGACCACTATTCTAGTTTCCCCAGATTCTTTTGCATTCTTCCTACCCCTTCCTGAGTGTCCACCCTGTTGCTCCTCAGCAATGTCACTTTTGAAGACATTGAAGAGGACAAGTCCTAGCACTAATCCCTGTAGCACTCCACTAGTTGAAGAGGACCGATCCTAGCACTGATCCCTGTGGTGCTCCACTAGTTGAAGAGGACCGATCCCAGCTCTGATCCCTGTGGTGCTCCGCTAGTTGAAGAGGACTGATCCTAGCACTGATCCCTGTGCTGCTCCACTAGTTGAAGAGGACCGATCCCCAGCACTGATCCCTGTGGTGCTCCACTAGTCACTCTCCCATTTCCCGAGTGACTGTTGTTTGCCACCACCCTCTGCCTCCTATCCTGCAACGAGTTTGTTACCAAATTTACCACTTCCCCACAAGCTACTTAGTTTCTTTGTTAGCCTCCTGTGCAGCACAGTTTTGAAGGTCTTATTGAAACCCAGATAGGTCACATACACTGTCTTCCTCGATACACCCTCCCGTAGTTACTCATCAAAGAAACCTATAGGATTTGTTTGGCATGACCTCCTCCCTGAGAAGCCATGCTACCAGTGGTCTTGCAGCCCTTTAGCCTCAAAATAAAAAAAGACAAAAGTTGTTTACTGTACTTTACATTTAGGGTAGCAACCAAAGTAGAACATAGTGTTTTGACTTTTTTGTTTAGGACACACATTTTGTACTTTAGAGTTTCCCATTTGAACACATTGGGAAGGAAACATCGCTTGATGACACCTGAAAATATGTGTGCTATACTGCGTAGTGTTTTCTGCCAAACCTTGATAGCAGTAATTTTTGTTATCAGGGAGCTGCAAGGTTCCCAGATGCTTGCTTTCAAGGCTTGTTAATGGAATGGGAAATGTCTGTGGAATCTTTCTGGCACAAAAACTCATATTTTTCTCATCCAGTTTTACAAGTAGGGATGTTTTATGTAGGTAACTAATATAATTATATTACAAGGTGGACCCCTATTACTGACTGATTTCTATGAAATATAAAACTCTGTTACCTACCATTATAATCTCACTTGTGCAAATAATAGATAATCACAAACAAAAGCTGGCACAAGCAAACAGGTTCTCTGCACAGACTTTATCATAAATGAAGTGCTACAGTGCTACAAAACATTTCACTTACAGTGTTAGGCAGGTCACACTATCAGTTTGTTGTTTTCAAGTGCCCTGCCTTGCCTAATACATTAAGTGCAATAGTCTGTAGCACTGTGGCACTGTATTGGTAATTTTTGCACTGAAACTTTGCACTACAGCACTTTCATAATAAAGTATGTGCTGATAACTTGTTTGCTGGTGCTGGCTTTGTGTTATTCTGGCTGCTATCAAAGGAACAGCTACCTGTGAAACAGATCTGTTTGGGTTCCAAAATAATAGATAATATACTGTAGATAGAAACAGAGGATTTGTTGGCAAAAAAGGACAGCTTAGCCCACCCAGTCTGCTCAGATGGTCCCTGCATAGTCAGTCTCCACAGACCCTAACTGGTCTAAGGTGACCTTCCCTCTTCCCCGCCTATTTTTTTTCTTAGGTAATACTTTTTCTCTAGAGCCCAAGCTGCTCTTTGGATGCTGTACTTCCCAGCCCCATTCCACTATTTTTTCCTCCAGGATTTACCTTAATGCAGGAGTGCAGTGTGGCCCAGGTATTCTACAAGATGCATGCCCACTGGCTGACTGGGTTCAGTGACAGCTCAGTCTTCCATCATTTTCCTGCTTTTTTTTCTTCCCTGGAGAGGTGGCATGCAATGCTTAACAAATAAGGCATGACAGGGTGTGCGTTACTGTGTAATAACATCACTCCTGGGGAGAGTTGAAGCACAAGGCGAAGCTGAGTGCTTCCACCACCCCAGGAGTGACGTTATTACACAATAACACACTCCCTGGAGTGCCTTATTGCTATTATACGATGGCTCTTTTTAAAATAATATTAAAAAGGTTAAAAAACAACTTTTGTTGCAATATTTGTGTTTTTTTTTTTTGAATGAGAGGCATATTTTTGAAATAAAAGAAAAAATAGTCCAACAGGTGGTGCTGCTGCTAACACTGCATTTTTTTTTTGTGCATGGTTCCCCCCTCCCCAACACACTCGTCATTTGATGATGGTAAGTTTTAGTGAAGTGACACATTTATTTAGTGTGTTCTTGCTGCTTGTCCAGGGAAGAGTTGAAAATGTTTCCTTACTTTTGTTTACCCTGTGAGAAAGATATGGACAATAAAAAGATGAGAATGGAGCCAATCGGTAACTTCCGGTTTCCCGGTCCCGTTTAGTAAATGGACATCAGTCGGAACCTGTAAGTTACGGACTTTTTTTCCTTTTATTTGGAGAAACTTCTTTTTTTTGAAAAGGCAAAGTATGTGGGTTTGAGAAACTGCTAAGGGGATTAAATGTAACTGCCAGTGTGTTTGGGTTTTCTGCATGGAAAGGGCTGAGCGCGCGCTCAGTTTCAAAGTCTGAGGCAGCTTCAGTGAATTCCAGGAGTGAACTAAAAGATGGATATCTGATCTTTATTCTGAATATTGTGGCATTTGTTTCAGCTGGCTGAAGGAGTGAGGCAGCCAGACAGGGAACGCGTGTGTTTGTCGAAGGGTGTGCGGCTAAGCTGTGACGTTTCAGGGCACTGTTGCTTCCCCGGTGGCTTGCGTGGAGAAGGAGGGGGTATTTGTGTCACTGTACTCTGGTCACTTGTGTGCTTGGACTTTATACAGTGATGTTATTGTTCAATAACATCACTCGCCCAGGCACATACTGTCCAATCAGGATAGGGGAAATTTTCTTGCCATTGTATAACCACAGACATCCCATGCATACTTCAGTGAATGGCGCATTGGCAGGTGCCGCTCTATCCCCCAATGCCATTAGCTCTTGCCTGTTGCCATCAGCCCTTGCCTGTCTTACCCTCAGTTGTCATTAGGACCAGGTGAATGTCAGGTACTGAAACCCTCCCTCCCTGGGAGAAGAGAGCATTCCTCCAGATGCTCAATCCTGTCCCTCCCCAGTCTATCCCTGATGACCTGCATTCACATCCAAACCCAGGTCACCAGCATGGTGTGATGTGTGACATCCACTGATTCAACCAATCTGCACCACCGGGCCAGCCTTTTCCCTGCTATTTAGTAATATTCCCCTATGTCTATTGCATATATGCTTGAAGCCCCCTACTGTGTTTGCCTCCACCACTTCCGCTGGCAGTCTGTTTCAGGCATCCTCCACTCTTTCAGTGAAGTAGTAGTTCCTCATTTCCCTATTAAACTCCTACCTCCTCCAATGTCTTTGCATCTTTCATGTACCCTGTTCATCCCTATAAGGTACCTATAAGTCTCTGTCATGTCCCTTCCCTCTCTCCTCTCTTATCATGTCCTATCTCGCTCTCCTCTCTTAAGAGTGTACAAGTGGAGTTCCATCAGTCTCTCCTCATAGGGCTTTTGGTGCAACACCTGAACCATTTTGGTTGCCCTCCTCTGGACTGCCTCCACCCTGTCTATGTCAGTTATGAGGCATGGCCTCTAGAGCTGGATATCATACTCTAGGTGTGGTCTCACCAGTGATCGATGCAGTGGCAACACCACTTCCCTCCTCCTACTGGAGATATTGTACTCATTCTAAGCACCCTAGCATCCCACTAGCTCTACCAACTGCTTTGTTGCACTGCCCTGCCACTTTGAGGTAATCAGTTATGTTAACTCCAAGATCCTTTTCTTGCTTAGTGATTGTCAGTAGCCTCCTTTCTATACTCAGCTTCTGGGTTCCTATGCATGATTTTGCATCAGAAGCAGGAACTAACTGACAGCAGGAAAAGGAGGCACTACTACCTCAGTATAGGTCACTGCTGAGGCCGCACCTGGAATGCTGTACTCAGTTCTGAAGTCCTCACCTAAGGAAGGACAGGGATAGGCTGGAGATGGTACAATGCAGGGTGACGGTGATCAAAATGATTCGGGGACAACAGGGCAGATCTCATGAAGATTGTCTCAAGACATTGAACATGTACTTACTGGAGACCAGGCGACAGAGGAGAAATATGATAGAGACCTTAACACCAGTGGATTGCAGGATCCAAGGCAGCATGGATTCACAGGCTGTAGATCATGCCAAACAAACCTGACAGAGTTTTTTGACTAAGTTACCAGGGAGGTAGATAAGGGAGGAGTGGTGGATGTGACCCACCTGGATTTCAGTATGGCCTTCGACACCGTTCCACACAGAAGACTGGTAAATAAGCTAGGCAGCATGGGAGTGGGTCCAAAGACAGTAAAATGGGTATGAAGTTGGCTAAGTAATAGAACTCAGAGGGTGGTGGTAAATGGAGATCACTCAGGGAAGGGAAGGTAACCAGCGGGGTGCCACAGCAGTCAGTACTGGGACCGGTTCTCTTCAATGTCTTTATTAGCAACATCGCAGAGGGGCTGGAAGGAAAAGTATGCCTGTTCACGGATGACACAAAAAGCTGCAACAGAGTGGGCACACGGGGGTGAAGGAAGATCTAAAAAAACTGGTCAAAAGTTTTGCAACTGGGATTCAGTGCCAAACAATGTAAATTATGCACATGGGGCACAGAAATTCAAGGGCAATGTATCATTTGGGGGGAGGAGATAACAACAGCAAAACAGGAAAGAGATCTGGGGGTCATCATATCTGATGACCTGACGATAGCAAAGCAATGTAAGAAGGCAGTAGGAAAGACTAGTAGGATGCTGGGGTGCATATGGAGGGGTATCACCAGCAGAAAAAGGGAGGCAGTGTTACCCCTATATAGGTCAATGGTGAGGCCACACCCAGAGTACTGTGTCCAGCTCTGGAGGCCCCATTTCAGGAAGGACATAGACTAGGTGAAGGCAATAGAGAGAAGGGCAACCAAAATGGTGCATGGCCTGCATCAGAAGCCCTATGAGGAAGGACCCAGGGAATTAAATATGTACTCACAGGAGGAAAGGAGAGAAAGAGGAGACATGATAGAAACATTCAAATACCTTAAGGGTATCAATAAGGTACAGGAGGGTGGCATATTGCACATGAAGAGATGCTGAAGGACGAGGAGGCATGATATGAAGCTGGAAGGGGGGAGCCTTAGAGGGGATGTGAGGAAACATTTCTTCATGGAAAGGGTGGTGGACACCTGGAACAGCCTCCCAGAAGAGGTGGTGGGTACCGAAATGGTAACAGGTTTCAAACATGCATGGGATAGACACAGGGGGACCTTATTAACAGGGCGGGGGGGCAAGTCAGGAGATCAATTAAGGGTCTACGGTAGCACAGTAGGTAGGTAGGGACTTTTGGACAGACTGGGTGGGCTAAGAGGTCCTTTTCATCCAGCAACTTCTATGTTTCTATGTTTCACGATCCTGAAGGGAATAAACAAGGTGAATTGCAAGGAACTATTTAGTAGGAGTACGGAGTCAAGAACCCGAGGTTATGAGTGGAAACTGGTGGAGAAAGGTTTAAGAGAGCTGTGAAGAAGTTTGATTTTATTGACAGGGTGGCTGAGTCAATAAACAGTCTGCCAGTGGAGGTGGTGGGTGCCAAGACTGTAAATGGATTCAAGTATGGCTGGGAAAGAGTGAATGATCTGGTGGATGCTAAGGTCAGTAGTAGTAGTAGGGAGGAGGGGTCGGGAGGGATAAAACCATATATGAACAATAGGTCCATGGGGCATACAGGGAACTTTTGGCAGACAGCATGGTCTTTTTCTGTTGTCATTGTGCATTTCTATGGTTTTAACTTTTTGGTATTGAACCCCAGCTGCCATGATCTTGACCACTCCTCAGGTTTCCCAAGATCCCTGCAAATTCTCTCCACCCTCTCCGGAGTGTCCACCCTATTACCTATTTTAGTATCATCTGCAAAAAAAAAATACCTTCCCTTCCAGTTCTTTTGCAATGTCACTTATGAAGACATTGAAAAAGACTTATCCCAGTACTAAGCCCTGTGGCACCCTGCTGGTCACTCTACCAACACTAGGGTGAGTGCATTTAATTGCCACCTTCTGATGCCTATCTGTTAATCAATTTCTAACCCAATATACCATTTTCAATCTGACCTCTAGATTGCTTAATTTCTTAATCAGTCTCTCTGTGAAGCACAATGCTGAAGGCTTTGCAGAAGTCCAGATAGGTGACATCCACTGTTCTCCTCTGATCTATTTCCCTGGTTACCCAGTCAAAGAAATCTGGCATGACTTCCCACCAATAATCCATGCTGCCTGTGGTCTTGCAGCCCATTGGATTCAAGATACTCTTGTAGCCTTTAATTTAGCAGGGATTCCATCAATTTCTCCACCACTGAAACCAGGTTGACCAGCCATTAGTTGCTAGCCTTCTCCCGGCTACAGCTCTTGTGTAGAAGGACCATGTCTGGTATCCTCCAGTCCACTGTAATCACACCTGTTTCCAGTGAACTGTTGAATAAGGCCATCTGTGGGGAAGCTAGCACATCCCTGAGTTCCTTTATTTTATTTATTTATTTTATTTAGTTTTTGTTTACCTGGTAAGTGCGCTAACCATAGAGATGACTATTTTCAGGCACCACCCAGGAGGTTACAGGGTAAACATTAAAGATATACAACAAAAGGTGGTTACAACAAGGTATTAATAAAAGTGTTACACAGCAGGTTCAACAGTAGAAATTAAGATACAAGGTGTTGAGAACCAGGTACAGAACATATTTTACAGTTATAGCATGGTAATGAGACATATTTGCAGTGGAGTAATACAGTGTGGGTCACGAAAAGAAAGAAATAAATCTAGGTCAGAGTATACAGTGAGGCAATAAATACAAAAGATAGACAAGGCAGTAGATATGACCCTGAAAGAAGGCATTTAAACAGACAAGTAGGAAAGGGAAGCAGAGCTGAATGAGTGCTAAGAGGGTAGATGTAGGAGATGGGCAACTGGGGTATACATGTTTGGAGTCAGGTAAGCTTCAGAGATATCAGCCAAGACAAGTAGTGGGTGAGCAGGACAGGTGAAGAGGGGATATATCTCACAAAGGTAGATAGGCAAGATAGCACTGATTCAGAGAAGATGGGCACAGGGGGAATACATGCAAAGGGGGATTGATGCAGAGAACTGGCTAGCTGAAGGTTGGTGAGGTTTGAAAAATGCAGGCCAGATGAAAAGGAGTCACCGAGGAAGGAGCATAGGGAAAGGGATGTAAAGTGTTATTATAGCAGAAACAAGTTAAGAATTGCTGCCAGGGCGGAGGGCAGGATGCTAAGGAGGTTTAAAGCAGGAGCATTAGTCAGATGAGATGAGGTGGTGAGGGAGCGATTTTTTAAATGAGTCATGAGTGGGTGCTAGGCAGACCTCGAGAGGGAAGGAGTTCCATAGCCGAGGAGCATGGTGGGCAAAAGCACTAGCACCTTTGATGGTTGTGTATTTCGGCACACATAAGAAGGATTTATCAGTTGAGCACAGAACATAGTTGGAGGTCTGTGGAGTGAGCAGTTCAGCCAGAGATTTTGGGGTTTGGGACCTCATAATACTGTCTATAGTAGAGCTAAAGGAATAGAGCCTGGTGGCATTTGGAGATAGCCAGTTTAAATCGAATAGAGGAGGCAGTGGTGTTTTCTCTTATAGGATGAGGCAGCGTACCGGCATATATTATTATAGGCAACGTCCCACCTGTATAGATTTGTTTTAGGTATGTTGGCAAATGAGGATAATCCATAGGTTAGGGTTGGCAGGAGTATGCCTCGGGCATAGCTAGTCTTGCTGAGGGGGTTAGAACATAGCTAGTGTGGCAGGCTACTCCTAGCTTGGAGTTAACAGACTTACATATGTTTGTTATATGATGATCAAAGTTTAAGGATTGATCCAATGTGATTCCAAGGTACTTAAAAGAGGTAACTATGTTAATGGGTGAGCCATCTATGCAGGAGACCCTGAAATTGTTTTGGTAAGATCTGAGTTTAGAGGGGGTGCAAAACTGCATGGACTGTGTTTTGCTCTTATTAAGAACAAGTTTCTTGTCTGAGAGCCAGGTTTGAATGCATTGAAAATCAGCAGAGAGCCATAGATTGATGTCAGTTACATTTTTCGCACTAGTATAGAGGACAATGTCATCTGCATAGAGTAAGGAGGAAGAGGCTGAGAGATTGGAGGTAATGTCATTAATAAATATAGAAAAAAGCAGAGGTCTCAGGATAGAGCCTTGGGTACATCAATATTCACTGCAGCCTTGTCAGAAAATGATGAGCTGAACTTTACAACTTGGACCTGGTTTGACAGGTAGCTCCTGAACCAGCTGACTACATTAGATGCAAAGCCCATAGATTGTAGGGTGGCAAAGAGGAGGGAAAGCCTTCATCATATCAATTAAGATGGCCCCTGTTAGAAGACCCGAGTCCATACCAGTGAGATTGTCAGTGGTAAATTTAAGCAGAGCAGTAGTGGTGCTGTGGCCTTTGCGTAAGCCATGTTGGGCGGTTGTTAGTAGGTCATGTTTGGTGAGAAATTCTATGGTTTGGGTGATGACTAGTTTCTCTAGGATTTTGCTGAGCACTGACAAGGTGGCTATAGGCCTATAGTTCGAGAGATCACCCTTTTTAAAGCCAGGAGTGACTCTCGCTATCTTACAAATGTCAGGAACACTACTTTGACACAGGGAGAGGGTAAAAATTTTGGCCAGAGGAGCTGCTATAAGAGGTGCAGCTATTTTTAACAGCCTGGGCTCAATTCTATCTGAGCAAGTGGCTGCATTGTCTGGTATCGAACTAAGAATTTATGTAACCTCCTTAGGGGTAATGGCTCCAAAGTGAAAAGGTGGGGGTACAGGTGCACTGCTAGAGGAAGCTGTAGATGCTGGCTTTGAGGTGGGGAAGGAGGATGTGAATTTGGTCAGGTCTGAGAACTGTTTATTAAGGAAATTAGCAATGGTCTGAGGATTGTTGCAGTGAGTTCCGTTAAGGACCATATCTTTGGGAGTAGATGCGTGAGTGGATCCCAGGAAAGTTTTGATGTGGGACCAGAACCTCTTGGGGTCATTTGAGGCATTTGTTAGAAGGCTTTAGCAGTAAGAGCTTTTTGCAGACCTTATTGCCTTTTTGCATGTATTCCTTAACCTCCTATAGGTATTATAGTCCCCTGGAAGTCCGGAGGACTTGAAGCTGCTCCAACTCCTATCTCTTTCTTTTATTTTGGCTAGTAGATCTTTTTTGAGCCATCTAGTATGTTTTCCCTTAACATGGCAGGTTATAAGACGGGAGTGATTTGCTTGTAGAGCTGAGAAATTGGCGATGAAAATGTATAGTGCGGTCTGGACATTTTGAGCACTGCAGAGATCGGACCAATCATTGTTGGCTACATCTTGAAGAAAATTGAGACGATTCAGATTGGCAAATTGGATAGTTTTGAAATGTGATGAGTCGTGGCTTTACAGGTAGGGGGATGTCATTACCCAGATGCAGAAAATTGGGGAGTGGTCAGAAATGGCATCTGCAAGTGTACCAGCTGACTGAATGTGCTCGGGGTGGTTTGCTAACATCCAGTCTATAAGGGTGCAGGAGTTAGAGTGAGCGACACACCTTGTGGGGTCTGTGATAAGTTGATGTAGGTTATGGCTCTGGATTTTGGTGAGCAAGGTGGGCTGGCATTTCTCTAGCCAGTTTAGGTTGATGTCTCCAAGTAAGATTGTTTCATTATTGCCACAGAGTAGGGATGTCTGGATTAACAGCTCATCCAGGCCAGTGAGGCCACTTTTAGGGGGGTTGTAGGTGCATATGATATGGAGTTTTTTATTCCCCAAGAGTAAGGAGGGCATGTAGCGACTCACAGTGAGTCAGAGGATCCGTAGTGAGGGTAGTGAGACTAAGGTAATTTTTGAAGTAGATGGCGATGCCACCCCCCCTTTTGGAGGATGGTCTGTCCTTCCGGAGGAGGTTATAGGATGGTATCGCAGTACAAGAGTAGGATATAGAGGATTTTAGCCAAGTTTCGGATAAGCATAGTATGTCTGGCTTGTAAAGGGAGACCCATGCTTCAAGCTCAGCGAAGTTATACTCTAGGCTTCTGATATTGTGGTAGGCTATAAGGAGACTTTTGGAGGTCCTTTGTAGCACACCTGAGTGGGAGAGCTGGCCTAGAGGGCCTGGGTTTGTCTCAATATCCCCGGATAGCAGGATAGCCAGGAGCAGAAGGAAACATAGCTTCCGCTGGGTACATGTGGAGCGGATTAGGCGACGGAGAAAGCATTATTTTGGATTAAATATGGTTTGGTAGATTATTCCCCTATTTACCAGGAGTGGGGTAGGATCCCGAGGTAAGTCCTGGAGGAGGAGAAGGTTAGAGAAATGGAAGTCATCTAGAGACTGGGTGATGGTAGAGTGAGCCATATTAGCATTGCAGCCATCCTAGGATGCTAAGTAAAGCAGTGACTAAGAACTTTGGGTGACCCATGATTATGGGGTATTTTCTGTGTCATGTGGGGAACCCACGTCACATGGTTACCTGTGATAGAGGAAAGGCAGAAAGGCCACTGAGGATCACAGCCTAGTAGTTGCTACGACAATAGAGAGGTAAAGGTAGAGAGAGTTCGACCTATGAATCAGGTTAGAAAATAGTAGATGCGGAGGCGTTAACTTGCAGCTTGGGCAAAGTATGTGAAAGTAATTACAACTTGGGCTAGGGGACAGTTAACTTAAGATAAGGGTGTAGGCTTTTGAGTGAGTTTAATGAAAAATTTGGGGACAAGGAGGGGGGAGGATGGAGGAGTAGGGGCACTGGGGGACAGACAGACTAGGCAAGTTTGTTAAGTTAGTGCCAAAAGTTTAGATTGCAGTGAACTACACTGGTGTAGTAATAGGCATTAACAGCAAGACAGAGAGGCTGTGTGTCTCACAAGATCAGAGAGAGAGAGAGAGAGAGATGCTGCTTGTCAGAGCAAGTGTCTGTCAGAAACTATGGAGGAGAGTTTGAACCAATAAAAATTTTCAGACGAGAAAGTGGGAGGGGCAAGAGTATATTTAATAGAGGCTGGGGTCACGGTGGGCGGTGTGAGAAGAAAATTCTACCACTACTCTAGCATCTCGGAGAGGAGCTAGGGACTTTTGAAAATAGCCTCGCTCAGTCCAAAGCTGCCACAGCCAATAGCGAGCCAGGAGCAAAGCCCAAGTAGCCAATGGCAGAGCAGGCAAGGCTGCAGGGACTAATCCAGTTAGGGATGTCCAAACCTCGGAGGAGTCATACCCTTGGGTGCATCAAATTGTGTCCCACAGCATTGTCCACGTTCACAGCTGTAAATCCCTTCAGGGCTCTTTCCTCTGAAAATAGACATGCGTTCACCTTTCCCCTCTTTGTTCTTGCTGCTCCCTGGTGGTCTGTCCCCAATCCCTCCACTGTGAAGACTGATCAGAAGTACCTAATCAGGATGGCAGCTTTTTCATTGTCCTCTTCTGTGCAGTCTCCCCCACCACCCTCCTGATCCTTACTGCCCCTCACCTTTTTTTCCTCTTCTTATTTATGTACCTGAAGAAAGTCTTATCCCCCTTAGCTACTTCTTTGGCTATCCTTTCCACTGTCTGTACCTTTGCTCCCCTCACTGCCTTTCTCACTTCCCTCTGTTTTACTTGGTACACCTATCTGCCCTCCCTCGGTGTTTCCTTATATCTTCTGAATGCTACCCTTTTTTTCCTTCACCATCTTGGCCACTTCCCTAGAAAACCACAATAGTCTCTTTTTCCTTCTGCTTTTGCTCACTTTCTTTATGCAAAGGCTGGTTGCCTTATCTATGCCTTCCCTTATTTTCCCCCACTGCACCACCATCCTCCTAGACAATCACACCCTATGAGGCAGGTTCTAAGGCAGTCTTCCATTTCTTTAAAATCTGCCCTCCTAAAGTACAGGATCCTCATCCTCATGTTATTAGCCTCTGTTTCCATCTTAATGTTAAACCACGCTGTTTGTTGATCACTGGTATCTAGGGGACTGACCACTATTTGGTTGCAGTGTTGCACAAAAGCAAAAAGACACGATGGGGTGTGCATTAGACAGGTCTATTGCACGGCTAGGAGGATGTAGTGAGGCACGAGGCCACAGGCCGAGTGCATCCAGTCCCCTAGCCATGCGTTAGAACTGTCTAATGCACATCCCCGGAGTGGCTTATTGCGCTTGTAAAATGGGCCTGTGTATTCTAAATGGGGGTTCTAGTTTTAGCTGTGCATTAGACAGAGCTAACGCACGACTAACAGCCAATCAGATTGCTTGAAATCCTTTGCCCATTTTATAACTGTTTGTAAGCACCAGGTCCAGTACTCCCCCCATCTCTAGTGGGTTCTGTGACTAGTTGCCTGAGAAAAGCCTGTAGTAGGGAGTCAAAGATGGCCCTGCTGCCTACCAAAGCTATATTTGGAAGGCTGCTCTCAACATCTGGCAGACTGAAGTCACCAACTGCCTGACGTGCCTGCATTTTTTTTCTCCCTAGAGAGGCGGCATGCAATGCCTCCTCCTTCCTTGCCTTCCTGATGATGCTTCCACTGGTTCCTTATCCAACTCCTCTCCAAGTGCTGGAGGTCTGCATGTCATCCCAGTATGGACAGTGCCCCAGAGCAAGACATGATGTGACACCATCCATTAGAACAAGCAAGCACAGAGTCCATAAACAAAGGGGGCCAATAACCTAATGGACAGAGTCTTCAGTGATGGGGGTAGGGGGTTTGGGAGCAAGCTTCCTCAAGTATTTTTTTAAAGGCATTGTAAAAGTGTGCATTTTCGTGTATATGTACTCTCAACCCCTTTTGGCCTCAAACTGTCCCTACTTTAAAACACATGTTTATGATTGTTAGCATTCTATAAAATCTGATGATGTGGCTGGTAATTTGATTCCAATTCCTTTTTTCTTTTTAAAAGTGAAAAACAGACTGCCACCATACTGGTGTTACCACACCAAAATGTGTTTGTTTACATTCCTTTAATTATCTCCCACTCTTTCTTTCTTGAACTTGGGAACACCCCCAACATGGTCTAGCCACTCAAGATGCAGTGAGTGCAGAGGAAACTACTGCAACATGAGTGGCTGCACTGCACTAGTGTTTTCCTAAAGTTCAGGAAGTGAGCAAGAAGAACAGATCAAGGATTTTGAAACAAAACAAAGTGGGGTGTAAATACACAACTACCGTGCATTTCAGTTGTACTAAAAAAGGAGGCAGCTTAAACCACAAGCAACACCAATGAATTTTAGAGAAGGTAAACAATCATAAAATGTGGGTTTTCAACCTGAAATAACATGATGCAAAAATGGTTGACAGCGTCCCTTTAAAGTTCCAATAATGTTGCTAGCCACTGATTTCCAAAACATTCATTTCATCCATTTTGAACTTTCAGCAAAGCCCCTTCACTTTAAACCTAGTCTGATTATCAGCTTTTCTTAAAAAATGCTAAACCATTTATCTTACACACAAACAAAATGGTCACACAGGGCAACACCATTAGTCTGCACTGCTCTACATCACTGTCACACTGCCTGAAATTTACATCTGCAGCTTGTGAAGTGTGCTAGAAAAGGTGCTAATTGGGTAGTAATGCTGCCCTTCAAAACTTTGATCCAGGATGGGTTCCACACATTCGTACCACTGCTGCACAGATGCCAGCTAGGTCTGCCTTGCAAAAATGGTTGACAGTGTCCATTTAAAGCTCCAATAATGTTGTTAGCCACTGATTTCCAAAACATTTATTTGATCCATTTTGAACTTTCAGTAAAGCCCCTTCACTTTAAACCTAGTTTGATTATCAGCGTTTCTTAAAAAATGCTAAACCATTTATCTTACACACAAACAAAACTGTCACACAGGGCAACATCATTAGTCTGCACTGCTCTACATCACTATTACACTGCCTGAAATTTACAAAACTTTGATCCAGGATGGGTTCCACACATTCGTACCACTGCTGCACAGATGCCAGCTAGGTCTGCCTTGCCTGATCACATGAATATAACCTTGTGCAAAATCATTTTGTTTTTATTTTTATTTTAATTTACTCAACCAGGAAAGGTAGAATAGGCATCATAATCCCATTTTCAGCCATGCCACCAGTGTTTACTCTGCAATAGAGATCTTATGGTTGTGAAAGACTACAGACAGTTCCAAAATGCACTGTAGGCACAATGTCGATGTGACTCCTATCCACAGACTAGAAGTGAGCATCTCAGTTAACTTGTAATTGCATTCACTGACATTATAGTGAGTGAGCACTGTAGCCTTCCACCCCATAGTAGTGAACCGAGAACACTAGACATCAGGTGCAGAATTGGGGGGGGGGTGCATACCCAGGGTTGTCGCTCCCTGCACACATCCATGCCAGTTAGTCTCTACAGAATGTCTGTCTGCTGATTTAGAATAACAAAAACAAGAACAAAGAACAAGAACAAGAACAAGAACAAGTAGCAGCATAACATTCTGTGGTGATTTGCATATGCAGCCCATGATGCTTTGCATTGTGCGGGCATGTGTGATTTTGTATTTTCTTGAAACTTGGCTTCCTAGCCAAATGCCCTTTGGGGTAACCCTTGCCTCTGTGTTTGCACACAGAGGTTCTTTGCCTTTTAAATATTTTTTTATTTTAATGGGTTCACCACAACATAACCCAGACAGACCGTCTTAGGGTAGCTGGTTCATTCCACTGGAGTGTCAAACAGACAAGGCATACTGATGAGTCCTGGTAGGATGAAACACGTGTCTATGTCTTCTGTTGGCACCCTTTGCAAATTGTGTGAGACGCCTTTTGGCACCATGCAATTCTGCTTAAAGTTGAACCAGCATAACATTCTGTGGTGATTTGCATATGCAGCCCATGATGCTTTGCATTGTGTGGGCACGTGTGATTTTGTATTTTCTTGAAACTTGGCTTCCCAGCTAAATGTCCTTTGGGGTAACCCTTGCCTCAGTGTTTGCGCACAGAGGTTCTTTGTCTTTTAAAGGTGTAAAATACTACATTTACTATTGATTAGGTTCATAAACTTCTTAGGAGTGCTAAACTAGATTTTTACTGGAAAACCATGTTCACTTTGTGTGCCTCTTGAGCATTTTAGGGTATCTAGACTTGATGCAGAGAGACAGAGAGAGAGAAAGTGAGAGACAGAGAAATGGGTATACTACTCAACCTTTCAACCCCAAACTGTGAGACACTGTACTTAAACATTTTCAGCACAGACACTGAACAGAGGAGGGAGTAGCATCACAGAGGGAGGTAGAAGGCGTGGGTTTCCTTTCTGACAAGAGACTATGCTTTACAATACTTGCAGTGCGTTCCTACATTAATGATGTTCAGGTGTTGTGATTTAAATTGATTTTGGGGGCTGTGCTGGGAGGGGGAAGAGGCAGGCTGGGAGTATTGAGAGCAGATCAGGGCAGACTCGCTAGGATGCTGACTCCTGTGCCGTTGTGTGAGGGGCCAGGCCACGTGACTGCAGCCAACAAGCAATAGGGCTGCAGTCCATGAACTTTAAAAAGATAATGGCCCTGATATTCAGAAGTGCACCTGGCAATGGCGCACGTGGTGGCGCAGTGCAACTCGGGGATATATCCAAAAGAGATGAGCCATGGTGCATCTCCTCTGAATATATCAGGTAATGCACATTGTGCAAATACGGTGCACTGGCGCATCCCCCCAGACAGGGCTGAATACCTGGAATGGGAACTGCCCCAGTGCAACAGAGTTACGCTGTGCGCAAATTCCTGATATTCAGCCAGCAATATGCAAATAGAGCCATAATGTATGCAAAACACAAACGGGGCCATTTGCATGTCATTATGGCCCCATTTGCATGAGTTGTGCAAGGCTGGCCAGAAAATGCACATGGTGCCCTGCACAGCATGCCCCAGGAAAAGGCACTGCACTACAACCCCCACCCCATACCATGCCACCACTCACCAGTAGCTCAGAACGGTATACACCATGGTAGTTCAGTGGTACCCCCCACCCCTCCCGTAGCTCTGATCACTAATATTAATAGAAAGAATACACCCCAGGTATTCTAGTGGTACCCTCCACCCCTCCCGTGGCTCTCCAATCACTGGTATTAATAGAAAGAACACATCCCAGGTGAGTCAGTGGTGAGGCCACCCTCCCATACCTCCTTGACAGTCATACAGAAATTACATGTTTTGTAAGTTCAGTGGCTTTCACCCTCCCATAGCTCTGATGGTCGATCGTATTATGAACATTCCTCCCTGGTAGTCCAGTAGCTTTCACACAGACCCCCAGCCACACAGCCCCTCATGCTCGGCTGGCAGCAGCATGCCACCGCATACCTCTGTAGCTGCTCTCGAATGATAGTTTATAGCATGGCTGCAGTCCCATGGCCCACACTGTCGACCAATGGGCTTGCAGTGCATACTGTAATAGTCATTGACAAATATGTGAATGACTATTACAGTATGCATTGCAAGCCCATTAGTCCACAGTGTGGACCAATGGGATTGCAGCCCATACTGTATGCTGTCATTCAGTGGGCAGCCACAGAAGTATGTGGGTGGATATGCTGCTGCTCGCCGATGATGGAGGGGGCTGGGTGGGCTGAGGGTCCTGTGTGGGTGCCACTGAACCACCAGGGAGGTATATTCATATTACGATCTGCGTTCAGAGCTATGGGAGGGGTGGGGAGTACCACTAGACTACCAGGGATGTATTCATTCTATTGACATTGGTGATCGGAGCTACGGGAGGGGTGGAGGTACCACTAGACTACCAGGGATGTATTCTTTCTATTAATACTGGTGATCGGAGCTATGGGAGGGGTGGGGGAACCCACCAGACCACCAGGGACATTATAGGGTGCTTGTGCACAGTGTACTGGGGGGGGAGCCACCCATGGCTGGTGGCTGCTTTGATGTGCCTTGCATTATGGCAGCTCACCTGTGAGTGGCTACCATATGAGCCTTAATTTTTAGGCTCAACTTTGTGCATCGGTATGCAGCACATGTCAGGGTTGTTCTGGCATATGCACATCACATCCCAGGCTGAATATCGGGATGTGCCGCATATGCATGGGCACAACCCCTGGGGATGCACCACATACATTACCTTTGCGCCTGGCACATCAGGAATTGCACTGTGCAATTTCCTCTTTTAAATATTGCCCCATGGTGCATTTCTGAGGTTGCACTGGCACAACTCAGTTGCGCCAGGTGCAACTCCATTGAATATCTAACCCAATGTGTGATAATTTCTATTCACTTTCAGCACAGACGCTGAACAGAGGAGGGAGCTGCATCACAGAGGGAAGTAGAGGGTGTGGGTTTCCTTTCTAAAAAAGGCACTGTGCTTGCAAATACTTACAGTGCATTCTTACATTAATAATGTTTAAATGCTGTTATTTAAATTGACCTTGGGGGCTGTCCTGGGTCGTGGAAGCGGGAGGATGTGACTATTGAGAGTGGTTCAGGGCAGGCTTACTAGGACACCTACCACATTATCTCTATATGAGCAGTTGGGTCATGTTACTGCAGCTGACCAGTAGCACAGCTTACAGTCCAATATAAATTACTCAGACGGCCAAGCAACGTCAAAGTGTGAGCGACCCTGAGGTGTGAGTAGCACAAAGCAGGAGTGTGGCGTCTATCTACATGACATCTGGGGGTGTTGGCAGGACATCTGCAGGGAAGACCACAGGCCGCAGGTCACACTGCTCAAAGGAAGGCAGGTAAGGCAAGAGGGATAATGGAGAAGTAGGTCAGGTTAGATAACAGTTACAGCTATTCTCTATCTGGGTTATTTTCCGGAGGATGCAGCTGGTAAGGGCTGTAGCTAGTGACTATCTAGGGAAGGCCTAAACTAACCTAGCAGTCAGGGTCCTTCATAGGAGGGCAGCTATTTCTAGTGACTGGGGTCTGCAGCTAGTCCCTATTTACGGTAGGTCTACAACTAGCCTAGCAGTAAGGGTACTCTGTAGGAAGGCAGCTATCTCTCAACTAGGAGTGAATAGCAATGTTATTAGAGGGTCTCACTGTTCCCTATCTAAGGTAGCTCACAGGGATGTTAGCAGGCAGAACATTCAGTAAGATGGTATATAGTGCATACCTGGGGCTAATAGCTAAACAGGTAACTCAGTTAATGGGGAGGGCAGGGGTTGGAGTTTTACAGTCATACCCATCCAGGTCCTAACAGAGTAACAGGGAAGGAAGAGGTTGCAGCTTTTTAGCAACCCTTATCTGGGTCCTACTTAAAAACTTCACAAGGGTAAGGGGGATAGCCAAGTACAATATTTAGATAAGGCTAGAACTTTAATATGTGGAGAGGGGGCACACAGACAGAGCAGGGTGAAGTGGTAAAGTTGTAGGATGCAGGGGATGTGGGGCAGTGGTGTTTCTGGGAGCTCTATGGGAGGTGGGGGTATGCCTGGTTTGTAGGCATATTACTCAGCTGAGGGTGGAGGTATGTCAGCTGATTAAGGAGATAGGTGCACTGGTGGGGTGAATTTGTAGGGTAAAGAAGGGAGGGTTACACCAGAAAGGAGATTGCCCACTGGCTCTGGTTGTGTAAGGCTAAAATCAAACCACAGTGTAACCTTGAAAAAGCTCATGAAGAAGGGAGAAAAATGCCATTGGGTTTTTAGCAGTAGAGGTGGCACCTGATCTGCTTTGTTAATATGGTGTATGAGTATAATATGAAATAAATATACGAGTTGATGAGAGCGACTATGGGATATATCCAAAAAAGATGAGCCGTGGCGCATCCCCTTTGAATATATCAGGTAATGCACATTGTACAAATACGCTGAGCTGGTGCATCCCCCCAGACAGGGCTGAATACCAGGAATGGGAACTGCCCCAGTGCAACAGAGTTACGCTTGTGCAAATTCCTGATATTCAGCCAGCAGTATGCAAATGGGGCCATAATATAGCAAAGCACAAATGGGGCCATTTGTCACTCATGGCCCCATTTGCATGAGTTGCGTGGGGCTGGCCAGAAAATGCAAATGGTGCCCTGCACAGCATGCCGCAGGAACAGGCACTGCACTACAACCACGCCCCATCCTGTGCCATCACTCACCAGTAGCACAGAACGGTATATACCATGGTAGTTCAGTGGTACCCCCCACCCCTCCCGTAGCTCTGATCACTGGTCTTAATAGAAAGAATACATCCCAGGTAGTCTAGTGGTACCCCCCACACCTCCCATAGCTCTGATTGCCAATATTAATAGAAATAATGCATCCCTAGTAATCTAGTGGGTGGGCTGGGGTCCTGTGTGGGTGGGTGGGTGGGGGTGCCATTGAACCACCAGGGAGGTATATTCATATTATGATCGGTGATCAGAGCTACAGGAGGAGTGGGGGTACCACTAGACTACCAGGGATGTATTCTTTCTATTAATACTGGTGATCTGAGCCATGAGAGGGGAGGGGGGGTACCACCAGACCACCAGGGACATTATAGGATGCTTGTGCACAGTGTACTGTGGAAGGAAGCCACCCATGGTTGGTGACTGCTGTGATGTGCCTTGCATTACGGCAGCTCACCTGTGAGTGGCTACCATTTGAGCCTTAATTTTCAGGCTCAACTTTGTGCATCGGTATGCAGCACATCTCAGGGTTATGCTGGCATATGCACATCACATCCCAGGCTGAATATCGGGATGTGCCGCATATGCATGGACACACTCCCTGGAGATGCGCCACATACATTACCTTTGAGCCTGGCACATCAGGAATTGCGCTGTGCAATTTCCTCTTTGAAATATTGCCTCATGGTGCATTTCTGAGGTTGCACTGGCACAACTCAGTTGCGCCGGGAGCAACTCCATTGAATATCTAACCCAATGTGTGATAATTTCTATTCACTTTCAGCACAGATGCTGAACAGAGGAAGGAGCTGCATCACAGAGGGAAGTAGAGGGTGTGGGTTTCCTTTCTAAAAAAGGCACTGTGCTTGCAAATACTTACAGTGCATTCTTACATTAATAATGTTTAAATGCTGTTATTTAAATTGACCTTGGGGGCTGTACTGGGTCGTGGATGCAGGAGGATGTGACTATTGAGAGTGGTTCAGGGCAGGCTTACTAGGACACCTACCACATTATCTCTATATGAGCAGTTGGGTCATGTTACTGCAGCTGACCAGTAGCACAGCTTACAGTCCAATATAAATTACTCAGACGGCCAAGCAATGTCAAAGTGTGAGCGACCCTGAGGTGTGAGTAGCACAAAGCAGGAGTGTGGCGTCTATCTACATGACATCTGGGGGAGTTGGCAGGACATCTGCAGGGAAGACCACAGGCCGCAGGTCACACTGCTCAAAGGAAGGCAGGTAAGGCAAGAGGGATAATGGAGAGGTAGGTCAGGTTAGATAACAGTTACAGCTATTCTCTATCTGGGTTATTTTCCGGAGGATGCAGCTGGTAAGGGCTGTAGCTAGTGACTATCTAGGGAAGGCCTAAACTAACCTAGCAGTCAGGGTCCTTCGTAGGAGGGCAGCTATCTCTAGTGACTGGGGTCTGCAGCTAGTCCCTATTTACGGTAGGTCTACAACTAGCCTAGCAGTAAGGGTACTCTGTAGGAAGGCAGCTATCTCTCAACTAGGAGTGAATAGCAATGTTATTAGAGGGTCTCAGCTGTTCCCTATCTAAGGTAGCTCACAGGGATGTTAGCAGGCAGAACATTCAGTAAGATGGTATATAGTGCATACCTGGGGCTAATAGCTAAACAGGTAACTCAGTTAATGGGGAGGACAGGGGTTGGAGTTTTACAGTCATACCCACCCAGGTCCTAACAGAGTAACAGGGAAGGAAGAGGTTGCAGCTTTTTAGCAACCCTTATCTGGGTCCTACTTAAAAACTTCACAAGGGTAAGGGGGATAGCCAAGTACATTATTTAGATAAGGCTAGAACTTTAATATGTGGAGAGGGGGCACACAGACAGAGCAGGGTGAAGTGGTAAAGTTGTAGGATGCAGGGGATGTGGGGCAGTGGTGTTTCTGGGAGCTCTATGGGAGGTGGGGGTATGCCTGGTTTGTAGGCATATTACTCAGCTGAGGGTGGAGGTATGTCAGCTGATTAAGGAGATAGGTGCACTGGTGGGGTGAATTTGTAGGGTAAAGAGGGAGGTTACACCAGAAGGAGATTGCCCACTGGCTCTGGTTGTGTAAGGCTAAAATCAAACCACAGTGTACCCTTGAAAAGCTCATGAAGAAGGGAGAAAAATGGTATTGGGTTTTTAGCAGTAGAGGTGGCACCTGATCTGCTTTGTTAATATGGTGTATGAGTATAATATGAAATAAATATACGAGTTGATGAGAGCGACTATGGGATATATCCAAAAAAGATGAGCCGTGGCGCATCCCCTTTGAATATATCAGGTAATGCACATTGTACAAATACGCTGAGCTGGTGCATCCCCCCAGACAGGGCTGAATACCAGGAATGGGAACTGCCCCAGTGCAACAGAGTTACGCTGTGTGCAAATTCCTGATATTCAGCCAGCAGTATGCAAATGGGGCCATAATATATGCAAAGCACAAATGGGGCCATTTGCATGTCACTATGGCCCCATTTGCATGAGTTGCGTGGGGCTGGCCAGAAAATGCAAATGGTGCCCTGCACAGCATGCCGCAGGAACAGGCACTGCACTACAACCACGCCCCATCCTGTGCCATCACTCACCAGTAGCACAGAACGGTATATACCATGGTAGTTCAGTGGTACCCCCCAACCCTCCCATAGCTCTGATCACCAGTATTAATAGAAAGAATACATCCCAGGTAGTCTAGTGGTACCCCCCAACCCTCCCGTAGCTCTGATCACTGGTCTTAATAGAAAGAATACATCCCAGGTAGTCTAGTGGTACCCCCCACACCTCCCATAGCTCTGATTGCCAATATTAATAGAAATAATGCATCCCTAGTAATCTAGTGGGTGGCTGGGGGTCCTGTGTGTGGTGGGTGGGGTGCCATTGAACCACCAGGAGGTATATTCATATTATGATCGGTGATCAGAGCTACAGGAGGAGTGGGGGTACCACTAGACTACCAGGGATGTATTCTTTCTATTAATACTGGTGATCTGAGCTACGAGAGGGGAGGGGGGGTACCACCAGACCACCAGGGACATTATAGGATGCTTGTGCACAGTGTACTGTGGAAGGAAGCCACCCATGGTTGGTGACTGCTGTGATGTGCCTTGCATTACGGCAGCTCACCTGTGAGTGGCTACCATTTGAGCCTTAATTTTCAGGCTCAACTTTGTGCATCGGTATGCAGCACATCTCAGGGTTATGCTGGCATATGCACATCACATCCCAGGCTGAATATCGGGATGTGCCGCATATGCATGGACACACTCCCTGGAGATGCACCACATACATTATCTTTGCTCCCTGGCGAATCGGAAACTGCGCTGTGCAATTTCCTCTTTGAAATATTGCCTCATGGTGCATTTCTGAGGTTGCGCTGTCACAGCTCAGTTGCACCAGTAGCAACCCTTTGAATATCTAATCCAATATGTGATAATTTCCATTCACTTTCAGCACAGACGCTGAACAGAGGAGGGAGCTGCATCACAGAGGGAAATAGAGGGTGTGGATTTCCTTTCTGAAAAAGGCACTGTGCTTGCAAATACTTACAGTGCATTCTTACTTTAATATGTTCAAATGCTGTTATTTAAATTGACCTTGGGGGCTGTACTGGGTCATGGAAGCGGGAGGATGTGACTACTGAGAGTGGTTCAGGGCAGGCTTACTAGGACACCTACCACATTATCACTATATGAGCAGTTGGGTCACGTTATTGCAGCTGACCAGTAGCACAGCAGCAGTTCACTATTAATTACTCAAAGGGTCAAGCAACATCAAAGTGTAAGCAACCCTGAGGTGTGAGTATCACAAAGCAAGAGTGTGGTGTCTATCTACATGACATCTGGTGTTGTTGGCAGGACATCTGCAGGAAGGACCACAGGCCACAGGTCACACTGCTCAAAGGAAGGCAGGTAAGGCAAGAGGGATAATGGAGAAGTAGGCCAGGTTAGATAACAGTTACAGCTATTCTCTATCTGGGTTATTTTCCGGAGGATGCAGCTGGTATGGGCTGCAGATAGTCACTATCTAGGGAAGGCCTAAACTAACCTAGCAGTCAGGGTCCTCCGTAGGAGGGCAGCTATCTCTAGTGACTAGGGTCTGCAGCTAGTCCCTATTTATGGTAGGTCTACAACTAGCCTAGCAGTAAGGGTACTCTGTAGGAAGGCAGCTATCTCTCAACTAGGAGTGAATAGCAATGTTATTAGAGGGTCTCAGCTGTTCCCTATCTAGGGTAGCTCACAGGGATGTTAGCAGGCAGAAAATTCAGTAAGATGGTATATAGTGCATACCTGGGGCTAATAGCTAAACAGGTAACTCAGTTAATGGGGAGGGCCGGGTTACAATTTTATAGTCATACCCATCCAGGTCCTAACAGAGTAACAGGGAAGGAAGAGGTTGCAGCTTTTCAGCCACCCTTATCTGGGTCCTACTTAAAAACTTCACAAGGGTATGGGGGATAGCTAAGTACATTATTTAGATGGGCTAGAACTTTAATATGTGGAGAGGGGGCATGCAGACAGGGCAGGGTGAAGTGGTAAAGTTGTAGGATGCAGAGGATGTGGGGCAGTGGTGTTTCTGGGAGCTCTCTGGAAGATGGAGGCATGCCTGGTTTGTAGGCATATTTCTCAGCTGAGGGTGGAGGTATGGCAGCTGATTAAGGAGATAGGTGCACTGGAAGGGTGGATTTGAAGGGTAAAGAAGGGAGGGTGTACACCAGAAAGGAGATTGCCCACTGACTCTGGTTGCGTAAGGCTAAAATCAAACCACAGTGTACCCTTGAAAATGCTCATGGAGAAGGGAGCAAAATGTAATCGGATTTTTAGCAGTGGGGCAGGCACCTGATCTGCTTTAATATGGTGTGTGAGTATAACATGAAATAAATATATGAGTTGATTTTTCACACACTTTTTGTCCCTTTGATTTTTTGGGGTACCTAGGGGATGAGTTGTGAGTTTTTTCTGCAGCTGTAATGAAGGGAGGAGCAGAGGGGATGCAGGGCTTTGAAGCAGGTAAGGGAAAGAGAGAGAGAGAGAGAGTGAGAGCGGATCCAAGGTGGGGAGGTACCAAGCAGGTGGGGAAAGAAGAAGGGAAGAGGTGAGTAGGTAGGTCCCCTGGGCCCCTATTCCAAAGAGGGACAGAAGGCTCAGGTTGAGGGGCTGGATAACAGTAAAGGGAACAAGTGAGGCAGAGTGGGGAGGAAGTCCTGTGGGAGCATCTCCAGAGGTGCTGGAGTGGACCAGATTCCTCCCACTGGATGGGGGGAAGGGGAATTTGGAGGGAAGGGGAGGCAGCATGAGAAAGGGAGGGAATGAGGTAGTAGTAGTAGGAAGAACTCCAGGGAGCATAAGGAGAGGGGGCAGGAGAAGAAGAGTTCAGCTGAGAGAGAGTAGGTAGGTGGAGCAGGAAGGAGGAGAAGTGAGAGCAAGGTGACGGGCCAGGAGTGAGCAGAAGGGAATGGTAGGGAGCTTGCCAGAGGGGAAAGAAGAACAGGAGGTGGGGGCTGGGATGGGGATAGCTCATACAGGGGATCAAGTGAATGCATGATGGGCAGAAGGGGAAGGAGAAGGCAAGTAGGAATGGGCAGCAGTATGGGAAGGGGAGGGCCCAGGATGGTGGGGAGAGGGTAGTGATCATGGGGGTAGTCATTAGGGTAGTCATATCAGATGACCCAAAGGTGGGTAAGCAATGTGAAAAGTTGGTAGGGAGAGCCAGGGGGATACTGGGATTCATAGGAAGGGGCATCACAAGTAGAAAAAGGGAAGTGGTTCTCCCTCTGTACAGACAGTTGCTGAGACCCCATCTGGAGTACTGTGTGCAGTTTGGAGACCTAATCTACGCAAGGACATAGACAGATGGAAGCAGTCCAGAGGAGGGCAACTAAAATGGTGCAGGGTCTGCAGCAGAAGCCATATGAAGAGAGACTGAGAGAGCTTAATATGTATATTCTTGATGAAAGGAGGACAGGGGACATGATAGAAACATTCAGTCACCTCAAGGAATCAACAAAGTCCAGGAGGGTAGCATCTTTCAGAGGAAGAGATGTGTAAGAACAAGGGGGCCCAATTTAAAGATAGAGGGGGGACGGCTCAGGGGTAATGCGAGGACATTTTTTTTCACGGAGAGAGTGGTTGATACATAGAACAGCCTTCCTGAGGAGGTCGATGGGTCTAAAACAGTGGGGGAATTCAAACATGCATGGGACAGACACAAGGCAATTATAGTTGGGGGTTGCAGGAAGTAGGCTGTATGTTGACTAGAATCTGCAGCTTATCCAGTAGGTAGGGAAATGGGCAGACTGGGTGGGCCAAGTGGTCCTTATCTGCTGTCAAAGTCTATGTTTTTATGTTTCTATGGGGGATTCAATAGTTAAAGGGATGAGATAGGGGAAGAGTCCAAAGCAAACTATAAGCATAGAATGTATGCCAGGAATGTTGGTGGGGAGTGTGGGATCTCTAATATCCCTGCGCATGGGGCAGGACAGAGGGAAACCTCACATTATAGTTCATCTGGGTACAAACGCCCATGCAGGTTGTGAGGTGGAGGTGGTGTGAGACAGGTTCAGAGAGGTGGGGAAAATTTGCAGTGAGGCAGGAAGATTAAACGCCTTCTCTGAGGTGCTACTGGTCCTGATGGCAGTACTGCAAGGAAAGTAAGACTAGAAGAATTTAATGTATGACTCAAAAGGTGGTGTGTGATGAAAGAGTATGGGATAGTTGGTGACTGGGGAGAGATCTGGAATAACAAAATCCTGTATGTGCTGGACAGGTTACATCTAAGCAAGAAGGGCACAAGGGTCCTTAAGGGCAAACTTGAATAATTAATAGGAAAATAGGGGAAGCAGGGTGCACAGCACCCTCTGTCACCTGATAGAGGAGGCAAATAGGCCTCACCCACAATCAGAAAAAAATACGAAGAAAAGCTAGAGAAGAGAAGTGGAGGAAGGAAGGAAGCAGGAACTGAGGGAGTAGGGAAGGGGGGGATAAGGGGTAAAGGGGGGGGTCAAGTCACGGTGGAGGGTAGTGTCAATGAATGGTAGAATCTTGGGAAGCAAAATGGTTGAATTGCAGTTGTTGATGGCCGAGGGAGAGGAGGATATAGCAGCCATCATAGAGTCATGGGCCACACTGAACCATGACTGGGACCTCACAGTCCCCAGGTATAAAATGTATAGGAAGGATAGGGGTATGGAAGAGAGAGAGTTGCTTTGTATGTGAAGGAGGAGATAACCTTCTCCAGAGAGGAAGAGGCAGAAGGAAGGACAGACGCATCGTGAGTGCAGATACAATTCACTAATGGATGGAAACTAAGGATGGGGGTGGCCTACAGGCCAGCTTCCCATGAAAAGGAGTTGGACAAGGTACTGCCAAGAGTCCTAAATCTTGGAAAAGTCCAGCAAGGGGGAGGTAGTAATAGTTGGGGATTTCAAGCTACCTAGGGTGAACTGGAAAATCCCTGCTACCTTTTGCACCAGTGAGCAAGTACTGTTGAATGCATTCCAGAGTGGGTTCCTGACACAAGGTGTCATGGAGCCCAGTAGGGAGAGTGCTGTACTGGACCTATTCCTGTGTAACTGTGCACATGTTCAGGGTGCAAAGGTGGAAGCACCACTTGCAGAAAGTTTCTGCCACGCAGTGTGGTTCCACCTGGACATAGGCAGAGTGATGGTCAGGATCAAGACAAGGGTTTGAGACTTCAGGAGGGCTGACTATAGTAGGATAGGAGAAATTCTAGTAGAAAACCTTGCTGGGATCAGAAAGGAGTTGGAGGTGGAACAGAAATGGGCCATAATAAAGGAGGGACTGATGGAGGCCACTAGTGAAAGTAGCAAAATCAAAAGCAATAAATCTAAGGCCAAAGAGCCCAGCTGGTTCAACAAGAAGGTGGAAAACATGGTAAGGGACAAAAAGGCAGCCTTCTGGAAATACAAGTACTCAGAAAGAGGAGGATAGGGAGGATTACTTTGCTAAAACAAAGGAGACAAGCAGAGTGGTTAGAAAGGCAAGTGACACAAAGGATGTACAGCTAGCAAGTGAGTGAAAAAGAGTAATAAGGCCTTTTTCCGATATATGAGGGAGAACAGGGACATTAAAGATGAGATTGTCTGATTAAAAAAGGAGGGAGGGTTGGGCAAAGGGTAGTGAAGAGAAAACGTAGGTACTTAACAAGTACTCCTGTTACATCTTCACTAGGAAGAAGTAGGGACCAGTGCCCTGGGGCTGGAAAATGGGAAGGGGTGAATCACAGACAGTGTAATACAAGTTGACAGGGTGCCTAAGTGACTAAGGGCCATGATAGTGGACAAATCCCCAGGGCCAGAAGGCATGTGCCCGAGGGTCCTAAGGGAACTAGCAAAGGTACTGGCAGGTCCCCTTGCAGACCTGTTTAACACCTCCCTGGATTTGGGGAGTGTGCCCTGGGACTGGAGAACTACACATGTGGTGCCTTTCCATAAACCAAGGCTGAGGGATAAACCAGGGAACTACAAGCCTAACCTCAATAATGGGGAAGCTAATGGAGATCATCCTGAAGGAAAGACTGGTGACCTTTCTGGAGGACAGTGGGTTCCAGAATGAGAGGCAGCATAAGTTTATGTCAGAATGTCCTACCAGACTAACGTAATTGACTTCTTGGACCTAGTAACCAGGGCAGTGAACAAGGGCAAAGTAGTTTATCTCTTGTATCTGGACCTCAGCAAAGCTTTCAGATCTGTGCCTCATAGAAGACTGGTCACGAAGCTGGAAGACCTGGAGGTAGGGGCTAAGCTAGCTAGATGGATCAAAAACTGGTTGCAGGACAGAAGTCAAAAGGCAGTAGTCAAAGAGGAATTCTCAGAACCTAGCACAGTGACCAGTAGGGTCTCACAGGGCTTGGTTCTTGGTCCGGCGTTGTTCAACATTTTCATCGGTGACACAGTAGATAGAATCAGAGGAAAAATCTTCCTGTTCACAGATGACACAAAGCCCTGCTGAAAGGTGAACACGGATGAGGAGAGACAGGAACTCAGAAAAGACCCAGCTAGAATAGAAAAGTGGTCTGGCATTTGGCAATGGGGGTTCAATGCTAAAAAGTGTAAGATTATGCATATGGTGGGGGGGGGCAAAGAATTCAGGGGACCAAATACTGATTGGGTGGTGTGCAGGTAACCAGATCAGAGGAATAAGAAGACCTAGCAGTAATAATCACAAGTGACCTGAATCCCTTTGCACACTGCAAGAGAGCAGAAGCAAAAGATAATTGGATGTTAGGCTGCATAGCCAGGGGGATTACCAGCAGGAAGTTGAACATCATACTGCCACTGTAAAGATCACTGGTAAGACAGCACTTGTAGGTCATGTGATGCATAACTAGGGAGAAGCACTGTTCTCAACTTTCTCCCATTACGACGCCTAATTCTTGGGGTTTAAAATAACCCAAACCTCACCAGAAGCAACTCTTCTTACTACAAGGACCATACTGATAGCCAAGTAGATGGACTCCCATGGAGAACGGCACAGTAATAATGGAAGAATGGAGGCAGAGATGAGGCAAATATTAGCGCAGCACACTCCTCCGGCCTCCACTGACAAGGCCGCAAAAAAATCTCGGCAGCAGCCTATGAAACCTGTGGCCCCCATGGGCCTCAAATCAACTGCCGTTCCACTCTCAGAAGAGTGATTCCTCTTGGAAATGAAGCCACTCAGAGAAGCCCTACTAACGCTAACATCGGGCATTACCACACTGAAGATGGACATGAAGGATGTGTCGAGACAGATCAAAGACACGGAGGCACGAGCGGTCTCACTTGAAAAGTGGAGGGCTACCACAGAACCAGAGATTGTAGCACTCCATAAACAAATAAGTAAAATGGAGCTCAAGGTGGAAGATCTCAAGGGACAGAACCGCTGGAACAACCTGATCATTATTGGCCTCCCGGAAGGCGAAGAAGGAGCTTCCCCCATAACATTCACTCAGAAGCTGCTGGACAAAATAGCAGGCCCCTCACCAAATGGGCCTTCGTACATAGTGGAATGAGCCCACCGATCCTTACGGCCCAAACCAACCCCTGGCTCACCCCCTCGCCCTTTTCTGCTGAAACTCCTCAATAACCTGGATAAACAACATATTCTGTCGCAGTTAAGGGACCTTCAGATCTTGATGTGGGAGGGGAACAAGATCAGAACAGCCAAGGACTTACCAGCAACTGTCAGACAGAAGAGAGGTCTGTTCCACTCTATGATCTGCAAGCTTATTCCAGCCATAATGTACCCAGTGCAATTTCAGGTTAGGATTGAGGAGAGATGGCATTCGTTTGACAGCCATGAACAAGCGGTTAAAGAATTGCAAAGCCTGCTTCTGGACCTGTTTAGAAAGTGAATGTAACTTTCTATACGTAGAGCTTAATTTGGGTGAGTTATAGCCCTGGGGATTGCCAGGGGAAGTGAGTCCTTCTCTCTTCTTTTTTCTGACCTCCTGTCAGCCGGTAGAAATATGCGCCCATCCCTACAGGAAACCTGTTCACAGGTGTCAGAAACTCTCAGCCCACAGCTCTTTGGGAGGGGAATTGCCACATAGAGATTTTTCGTAAGGATCAATAAGACCCAGCAGATTTGTCCCAAATATCGTCCCCCCTTGGCGTTTGATGGCTCAGATGATTTCTAGTATTCCAGCAGCATTGTGCGCTTTCCCTCTGGCACAGTACAATTGCGCAGCAACCCGATCTGAGCTTTCTCGAAGGTGCGCACATTCTAACAGCTGCAACAGCTCAGCTAGTGAAAAGCACCACTGCCATGGTGCGAATAATCACGGAACTGCAACATTCAATATAAAGTGCAGTTGGCGCCCCCTCATGGACGATCATCTCCAGGGCATACCTGCATGTTTAAGATGGACGGATGACTGGAAACAAAGGCACTGAATGCTGCTTGTTGCTGATGGATGGCGGCCACTCCATTTGGTGGCTTCTTTTGTTGTTCTCTTTCTTCCCCTTTCTTTTGACAAAGATGACAGGATAACATAGATGCTTTCAAGAGAAAGAGCTGAAATCACTTGTTATACACCTACTAAAGGGCAGTACTGTGTGACTAACAATACTGGACATAGATTTTGGTTAACTAAGGGGGAAGGGGGTTGGATTATTTTGGTTGGATTTATCTCTCGCAGTAAGAGAGTCGTTTTAATTTACTGAGAGTGCATTTCTTGGTCCTAGATTGCTGGAATATGGGCTTCAAAGTTCAGTTTTGGAATTATTATGTTAAAGGGGAGGGGGAGACGAGAGCTAGGCAGGCTCCAAATGGCAGTATTGTGTACCATATGGAGGGGGGAGCAGTACTCTCATTTCTGTTACCACTAATAAAAGATTTATATACAGTAGAATTAGTTTGAGGGGAAGTATTATAGTCATGTTTTGCATTAGTACTAATTTGTTCAAAAGGGGATTCAAAAATGAGAGGAATCAGAGGGAGTCTGATGTTTATATTGGGGTTGGGGGGAGGAGGGGGGGACCCATGGTATCAATATCAAAGGCTCAGTATGGGAATGAAACTGGCTTTATATAACACCTACAATAGAGATAAGATGATATGGCTAGTAATGCAAACCTGATATCCTGGAATGTCAAAGGGGCATGCAAAAAGCTGAAAAGATACAAAATACTGAAACATCTACAAATCATAAGAGGCCAGATCTCATTTTTGCAGGAAACACACCTCTATGCCTCAGAAGCCAACCTATTAAGACGGATGCATGTGGGGCAAGTATTCGCTGTTGGATCCAGCTCTCAGAGTAGGGAGTAGCAGTCCTGGTGTCTAGGAACCTTAGTTTCAAATGTAGTCAGCACATTACGGACCACTTGGGCAGATATATATTCGTGAAAGGCACACTGGAGAGATATGAGCTACTTCTTGGGTCCATACATGGCCCAAACACTGACATCCCATCCTTTTTCCCTGAGATCCTTAATCTTCTGTCACCCTTCCTTTCTATTCCTATTCTACTGGACGGAGACTGGAATCTCCCTTTTTCCCCAGACGTAGATAGGATGGGCAAACAAAAGGCCGGCTTATCACCAGCTCAAAGGGCTATCAGAGATCTAATAGATAACTTATGATTGTGTGACCCATGGCAGGTTCTTCATCCTAACATGAGGGAATATACTTTCCAGTCTCCGGTTCATGGGTCTTCCTCACGCATTGATTATTTTTTAATGAGTAAACATCTTTTGCCAGGCCTTATGGAATGCCAAATTTCCCCTGACATTATCTCAGACCATTCCTCCGTGTCCTGCACTATTTCTATTACACCACATCAACAGACAGAAACTGTATGGAAGATCAGTAATAGTTTGCTGAAGTACAAATGGGTACTAGACAAATTGAAGGCCTGTATAACACAATACGCACAAAGTAATCTGAATTCTACTGGCCACCCAAACTTGGAATGAGGAGGTCTAAAATGTTATATTGGAGGAGAACTCATAAGGATTTCCTCTGTTCAAAAATGTAAAAGAGAGAGACAAGCTATAGATTTATTAGATAAAATTAGACAAATAGAGAAAAACATTTCCCCAACATCCACGGAAATGCTCTGTCAGGATCTGATCCGAGCCAGGGCACAATATAATGACCTCCTAGCTGCTAAAACCGAATACGCACTCCTTAAAACAAGCTCCACATACATCGATCATGGTGAAAAGGCAGGGCAACTGCTAGCCATGAGGGTCAAGCAACAGGAATCCTCAAGGCTGATCAATGCAGTCCAATCCAGGGTGGATGACCCTCTCCTCACTACCCCAAGAGAGATTGTGGTTGAATTCCATACCTTTTGCAAGGAATTATATGGAACCAGACCCGACTCTCCAACAATGGGCAATATAGATCAATATCTGGAGCCTACTGATTTACCCGTCCTGTCTAAAGAGCAACAAACTTTCTTGAATTCTTCACTCACAGAAGCTGAAATCAAGCAGGCCATTAGTAACTTGTCACTCAATAAAGCCCCCGGACCAGACGGCTTCTCCGCTAATTTTTATAAGTCATTAGTGGAGGAACTGACTTCTAGGCTGCTTCACCTATACCAATCCATTTTGTCAGCGGAGAGCAATGACCCCCATCTCTTTGAGGCCCTGATTGTAGTTTTGCACAAAGAAGGAATGGACCCAGAACAAGTATCGAATTACCGCCCTATCTCTCTGTTGGATTATAATGTCAAAATTCTACCTAAAATCCTAGCCAATAGATTAGCCCGGGTTACTCCTTCCTTAATCTGTGCAGAACAGGTGGGTTTCATGGAAGGCAGGTCAGCTTTGGACTACATAAAGAAATTACACCATATCTTTTATACTGCCCAAAGTAACTTGGCTCCTGCTATACTGATGTCCCTAAATGCTGAGAAGATGTTCAATAGGGTGGACTGGGGCTTTCTTTTTAGGACTTTAGTCCAGTTTTGGTTTCCTTCCCTTTTTGTGCAATGGACAAAAGCCCTGTATACCAACCCTAACGCATATTGCAGCAGAACCTTCTCCTCCAACTTCTCGCTCCATTCGGGTACTAGACAGGGTTGCCCCCTATCCCCCCTACTGTTCAATCTCTACCTTGAACCACTTCTGATGAAAATCAAGACAGACCCGTGGATTCAGGGTGTGAAGGTGGGAGGGCGTGAGCTCAAACTATCAGCATATGCTGATGATATCCTCCTCCATCTATCTGAACTGAGGGCTTCAATTATCGGAGTCCTGGATCTAATACAGGAATTCGGAACTCTGGCTAACTACAAATTTAACATAGACAAAACCCTTGTCTTTCCTCTTAATTTCCATACAGTACTTATAACAAGGAAGTTGAAGGATTAGGATTGCAATGGGAATCTAAAAAACTTAAATATTTGGGAATCAATCTAACTGAAGATTCTAAATCCCTGAAAAGATATAACTTGGACACCCTAATTCAGGTAATCCAACAAGATTTAAATAGATGGAGAGCATTACCAATTTCATTATGGGGAAGAGTGAATTTAATCAAAATGAATATTCTACCTCGAATTTTCTATCCCCTTAACATGTTAAATATCTGGATACCTCATGCTTGGTTTTCCAGACTTCACTCCCTGATCACCGGGTTCTTATGGAAGGGTAAACAAGCACACAAGGCTTACCGGAAGCTTACAGTACCCAAAAAAAAGGAGGACTGAGACTCCCTCATTTTAAGTATTACTATTGGGCTAGTCATGCAGTGAAATACTTGAGATGGTCGGGAATATATGATGCCCCTATGCCAAGCCAATACATACCTATATGGCTAGAAATGGAAAACAAACTAATTTGCCTGGCAGATACTTCCTTTCCTGCCCTTTACCATATCTCATCCAAAGTATTTCCACGTACATTGGTTGACACCCTGGTGGGTATCTCTGTTAAGGTCCATGCCCAACCCTGCGCATCTCTTGCATACAAACACACGCAAGACCAAAACCAACCAGTGTTGGGTGACCCAAATTTCAAGATAGGTGACAATATGATGAAAGTTTCCTGGCTTCCCCAGCTCGCACATGCCACAGTGCAAGACTTATGGCAAGATGGACAAGTGAGATCAACAATAGATATCCTCAACAGATATCAGCTAGGCCCCCACTCAAGTTTTAAAGTGTTTCAACTCAGATACATGCTGGTTGCCTCTCGAATGACACAACCCACAGAAGAGGATAATAACTTCCTACAGCCACTTAGAATAATGGCCAACCAACCACATGCAGTTTCGGGTATATACAAGACACTAGTAGCTAGAGCTTTCTCATACCAAGACGGGGCCTCTCATTATTGGAAATGCCATTTCCTGGATAGAGTAATTGAATGGGAGAAGGTCTGGAGAGACACCCATAGGTTCATCTCACAGGATAGATTACGTCTGATGCAATTTCAGATTCTTAACAATATATACTACACTCCAGTGAAATTGTCTAAAATGAATAAGTTCCTCTCTCCAAATTGTAGACGTTGCCTGCAAGCCACAGGGTCTGAATATCACATCTTTTGGGAGTACCCCAAAGTGGCCCCTTTATGGGCCCTCATACAGCAGAAGGCAGACCCACTGCTTGGCATCACAGAACACATAGAGCCAGGAGCATGTTTAGTGGGTGATTACTCCCATGTAAGGGTCACTGAAAGGAAATACCATCTGGCAATGATTGCAATGTCAGTTAAAAAAGTAGTGTTAAGACGTTGGCTGGATACTGAAATACTGTCTTATACTGAGAGGCTGCAGGAACTCTTAATCAACTTGTCCGTAGAAAAGGTGATTGCTAGCATACATAACAAAGTGCCTAAATATGAAAGATGTTGGAGTAAACTACACACTCTGTATTCCTTATAAAATGAATCCATTTGCTTTAAGAGATTACCGCTCGCAATGGAGTGCATTGCTGTATTTCTGATACCATGGGTGGGGTGGGTTGGGCAGGAGGGCTTACTTAAGGAGATATGATTGTACTGTTTGATTTCACCTACTGTAAGCATGTTGTGTTGTAATACGGCCTTTTAAGGCCGAATGTAAAATTAAATAAATCATATTGAATTTCCAAAAAAAAAGACAGTACTTATAGTACAGTGTCGCTTATCTTTTTTTTATTTATTGAAATTTTGGATAACACCTTTGAGAACAAGATCATTTCATGGGTTCCACGGCAGACGCACAATACATGTTGGGAAAGTATGAGACAGAGAACAAACAAAACAAGGAATTATACAAGATATTACAAGAGTGTATAACTAGAGAAGTTCCAATGCATGTGGCATTGTACAATGTATGCCATGGTGCATATTTTATTAAAACCTGGAATTCAAAGGGTCATATTAGAGGGGGTAGGGTCTTATGAAACAACCCTTTACATGAAAATGAGAACAGATTCAGCCTAATATCTAATAATCAACAAGGTAAGTGATGGCATCAGCCCAGGGGCCTCGTCAGAGATGAGAAGGTATGTGACAAAGCATTTTAAAGTGAGCTAGGGAGCTCAGGAAATATAACAGGTGGGAGGGGGGATTGGGGGAAAGCCATAGAATGGTGAGGGGAACGAGTGGAAGGGATCAAGAGGAAATGTGAAGGAGAATGATTAGCAACTTAGAACAGTTATTTACATGCTGGGAACAGTTATGCATAAGGTCAGGATACCATAAGGTTAGAATAAGTGTTGGTCACAAGGAGGAAGGTTATTGGAAGCAGTCACAACTGGCAACAGCAACTAGCTGTTGCTTAAGTTTAACTTTGAAGGAGCCCAAGGTGGATGCTGAAGTGATGTCATGGTACAGAGAATTCATCCATAGCAGGGCATGGTAGGCAAAAGGTCTTTGACCTACAGTAGTGTGATAACAACATATATTAAAAATCTGGCTAGTAGATTATCTTGCGAAGGATATCAACTTGTTGGAAAAACTCCACAGAAGGGCAATCAGTATGATTCGAGGCCAGCAGAGAAACACCTATGAGGAGAGGCTCAGGGGGATTAACCTGTACTCTCTTGAGGACAAAAGGGAGAGGGGAACATGATCGAGACCTTCAAGTACCTTTAAGGTATACATAGGGTAAGTACTGAGGGCCTCTTTAGCCTTCGTGAAAACAGGTCCACTAGGGGTCATAACCTAAAGTTGGTGGGGGGAAGTTTCAGAAGGGAGATAAGAAGGCAATTTTTCATTGAGAGGCTGGTGGCCATGTGAAACAAGTTGCCAGAAAATGTATTCTCACTGAAAATGGTGGCTAGCTTCAAGAGAGAATGAGACAGAGTGAAGGGGAATGTTGCAGTTAGATAAGGGTGAAGTTGGGGGAGGGGTAATTTAGGGGGTCATGGGGGAAATGGGGAGGGGGCAGGTCCCTATGTAACACAGTGGAACCTGCATACTCAAGCAGACTAGATAGACCATAAGGCCCTTTGTTGCTGGCATGTTCCTATATTTGTAAAATGAGGAATAAATTAAGGCAAAATGTGGAACACTTCATCAAATCACAAAGCTAGAAGCTCAGAAGACCATGGGAATGTGTGTTTTCATGTTCACAAAGTTTTGTGTTCATCAAGTAATACTTTTTTTTTGCATTCATTTGGATTTCTGCTACAAAAGTTTCAGTGTAAAATGTAGAACAGTACCCAATCCATGTGAAACAGTGGGTTTTTGTAAGGTTAGATGAGGAATGGCTTCTCATAATGCGGGACAGTTGAGAGGCATGCAAATGGATGCAATCAGTAACATCATTTCCTCACTGTTAAAGCAGCTCCCACACACAAATGACAGTTCAGTTATTAAGAAATGTAGTCAAACAGAATAATTACAGAGGACTACTACTACTTACAATAAAAACAAACTAAAATCAAAATGTATTACCCTAACTGATGCAGAAGTGGAGCTGACATGTTTAAATGTTATGAAAATGTAATGTTTGAAAAGTGTAAATTTAATACTCACTCCATGGGAATAACAAAAGCATGGATCAGTATGTGACTGACTTATGATTTCTAGCAGAGTCATGTAAACTAGAAGAATACTAGTGACCTCTTTTTTTTAAATTCAATATCCTTTATTGATTTTCAAAACTACAGACAAGAACATCACATCCCACACAGGTGTAACCAACAATATCAATTATTACAAGGCAGACTTCTTAAGCTTCAAACTGTACATACTGTATAGCTCCCCATATTCAAAAGTCCCCTGCAAAATTGTGCAAGTACCTGCGCCACGCATCTGACATGCACTGGCCCAAAACAGTAAGATATTCAGAAGATGTGCCAGGAGATGCAATCACGCATCCAACTGAATATCTCAAACATGCATGATAGCGCAGTGGGAAATGCGTGGTGCAGCAAGTGACCTGAGCCCTAAGCAGAGCATGTGGAAATGCATGATGCAGAGCCTCTTGCATGGTGCGCAAAAGTGCAATATTCAGATGGCATATGCAAATGACCTGATTGCACATTCCAAGCCCATCTCCCACATGCTAGAGCTCATTACTGGAATGTATTCAGGCAATTTGCATACCCCAGGCATGCTCAATTCCAGCTTTGCAGGGCTGCCCCACTGCTCTACAAAGGTGAACAGGAGGAACTGCACTCTAGCAGGCAGGTGTGATGGAATGCTTGTATGTGGGAGGGTGGACTTCATTGGCCTGGGTACAGTGCTACATCCCATAGCCATGTACAGGGTCGGACAGTGGTACAAGGGGTCCACCTGGACAGGCAACAGGGGTGGGCACAGAGTAACACAGGCTGCTAGGGTTACAACATGCATGTGATACACCAGCTCCATATGCTGCATACAGTCACCTGCAGTGCCCCACACACCCCAGTATGAGAGGTACCTGGTGGGTACTGAAAGGGATGGCCATGTGCAGAAAGTGAACGGGTATCCGAGTGAGTGGGTCCCACCTGTGTGCACCCTTGGGGTACCACCATTGGTGTGTGCCACTAGATGGCCCCTGGCCCATGCCATGCAGCCACTGGTACCACCGGATGACATGGGCAGTGTTGCCACAGGGCCACCACTGGGAGGCACCCTGCAGGCTGCATGGGTATTGGCCATGACCCCTGGTACTTGTGCTGTAATGTGGCTGTCCACTTTGCAGGTGCACCCGGGGGTCACTTGACAGCACTGGCATATGGCTGCTGGGTGTCTGCATCCAGGTTGCAGTGTGGGAGGTTGTTCCCTGGATGGTACCAGTGGTGACATGGCACCTGTGGCTCAGGGTTCATCCATTCTGGCATGACTGTTGTGTGTGGGTGCCTGGAGCATGTCCTGGTGCACCTCCAAGGGCTGTCTTCAGACAGCTTGCCAGCAGTTCTGCGGCCTGCCTGTGGGTGGCTGACCATTTAGGCATGCTTTTTCTATGCCTAACTTTGGGTTGCTGATCTCTGAGATGTGCAGCAGGTGTACCCGACATTTTGGCTGAATTTAGGGATGCGTGGCACATTCATGGGAATGCCCACTCTACATGTGCCGCACATATTATAGATGTGCGATGGCACATCCGGAGATGCGAAACACATCTCTCCCTTTTGAATATCATGGTCCCGTTCATTTTCTGGGATGCACACAGCATCTCCACTTTGCACCATGCATCTCCTTTGAAAATGTGGGCCATAGTTTTTATATTTTTACAGTTTACTTGAGATATCCCATCTGAGATGCAGCATTTCATTTTTAGTTAGTCCCTGCTAATTTTACAATGACTGAAACTGGTCCCTTTTGTCATATTTAAAATAAATTGTATGAAAGAGTAGAAAACTATGATGCATACACGGTCCATATTTTATTTATTTATTTATTAACATTTTGGAGTAATACCTTTGAGCCATTGGCTCTTTTACAAAGGTTCCACATCAAGAAACATGCACAGGTACAAAGTAGGGTAAGCAAGGATCATGTGACAAACATAGTTTACAAGGAGAATTGTAACCTGAAGGCCATGTCAGGTAGAAGTAATGTTAACATAGAATAATAAAACTGAGCACAGGCATTGGACAATGTATGCCTGTCCTAGTAACTAAACAGACAGAACTAGCAAAATTTAGCAGTAGCACAACCAAACAGTAACAGGCTCTAAGAGAGCATGAGACAGATATTGGGGAGAGTACACCTGTGCTAAGAATAACAAGACTTGACCTAAATATCAGAGAGTTCAGTATATCTAGCATAAGTTGTTATTGTACAAGAAGGAAAGATGCAGCCTAGTGGCATTGCCAGGTGATGAATAGGGGTATCAGAGAGGGGGGTGTGCTGGGAGGCATAGAGGAGGAATAGTGAGGAGTGGATAGGGGTGGAATAGCAAGACGAAGGAGGGGTGTGGAGGTAAGGGAAGAGGGAGGGTAAGAATAGGCAATGTAGTGGCCTGGCTTTAACAAGTTCATAAGTAGCAGTCACAGGTGGCACGAGCCACAAGGTATTGGTACAGTTTCTGTTTAAATGAGCCTAGTGAGGCAGTGTTGGTGATGTCACTACTAAGGGAGTTGTACCACTTAGGGGCTCAGATAGTGAATGACCACTGCCCTTGTATGGTGCGACAGCAGTGGATTAGGAAGGCAGTGTGGTCAGAGATTCCTTTGAGGTGGTTGGGGCATGCTGGGCTGAGGAGCTTCTGCACTCCTGGTTGCATGAGGTTGAGGGAGGTTTTTTTGCTAGTAGATGTGTTTGGTAAAAGACTCTGCCTTGAAGTTGGAGCCAGTTTGCCTGCTCGTAAATGTCACAAGTGTGTGTGAGGTGGGCAGCGCAAGTAAGAAGTCGACAGACTTTGTTAAGGGCAATGAAGATTCGAAGCAGGGAGGTGTCAGTTGCAGATCCATAGATCACTAGTCCATAGTCAATAAGAGAGATTACTGAGCTCTGGATTGTCAGATTAAGGGCTTCATTAGTTAAGCAGTGCTTATGTTTGAAAAGCAGCCCTATATGGGTACTAATGACCCTGGCAACATTATCTATATGACTGGTAAACGACAGAGTACAGTTGAGGTTCACATCAAATATTTAAACAGTTGCATCTGTTCCAGAGCAACGCCCAAATAATTTTTTACGATCAGCTGCCTGTTTTTATGCTTGCTCTGCATACCATGGAATAATATAATTTTTGTATTTTTGTAATTTAGTATGAGCTTCTGTGACTTGACCCAGGCCTCAACATCCGTGAAGCTATTTTGAAGCTGGTTCTCCATAAGCAATGGATCAGAGTTGCTCGAGAAAATGACTGCATCATCCGCATACAGGAGAATGTGGCCTAGACACGAGACAGGGAGTCTGTTCAGGAAAATGCTAAAGAGTAGTGGCCCCAGGATTGACCCTTGGGGGACACCTGACCGAATGGGTAGCCTAGTTGAAAGGGATGTCACCAATTCTCACCTGCTGTGAACGGTCACCAAGGTAGCTGCTAAACTATATTGCAGTTTCTGAAGATAGTCCTTGGTCTGTTAATTGATTGATCAACAAGGCATGACTGACAGGATCAAAAGCCTTATTGAGACAATACATGGAATTTGCATATAACTTTTATTTCTGAGAATGTATTTATAAATTGATTATATATAGGTCATATGAGCATCATATATTTCCCCACTTACATAATTAAAATAAACCAAAAAGTGTTCAATTTTGGTACATACTGTACAAAAATATGATTTTACACATAAGAAAAATATAGTTAATGTGTTTTCTGTATAGTCTGCAGTGGTGATGATACTGTTTTTTTGTTGCAGCTTTTAGTCTGTTTGAATGAACTACATAAAATCTTTCTGTAGAAATGTCACTTATTAATATAGATATTTTACATTTTCTCCTTTCTGCACTGTTCTCTTCATTAACTTCCACATCAGTTAGAGGATTCACATGGCAAATCATAGTGTTACATTTTAATACAGACCTTTTCTGGCTCCATGACTGTACTGAGTTAGCATTCAGTGAATGCCACCTAAAGAATACACTATATGTAGAACAGCTCAAGTTTTTATTATGTTTTTATTTTGAAATTGGTAACCAGGAAAGGCACACTGAACCAAGGCTCATTTACAGGTGTGACCCATGGGAGGGTTAGGTGGAACAAACAGCAGAAATACAAAGTGTCAAAACATCTGAACAATCATAAGGTACAATAAAATTATACAAAAATTAGAATATTTATTAAACAATTTACATGTACAGATAATGAAGTGCATAAGACCCCTAACAGTGCATATAAAATTGGCAACAATAAATAGTGAGTAAGAACAATAATGGCGGCAGGCGAGTGACCAGAAGGCAGGAGGATTGCCCAAGGTTGAGGACGAGGGAGAGTTATAGAGCTGCAGGGGAAAGGATGTTTGACCATGGCAGGAGCAGGGAACCAGCTGGTTGCTACCCAGAAGGATTAAGGTTCAGCCATGGAAGTATCAGGAGGAAGGGTACTAGGACCATGGTGGGGAGGGTTTAAAGTTTCAACTGGCACCTGAGGGAGCCAGGGGATGGGGAAGTAAAGGAGAGAGGAGGGAAATTTGTTCTAGAGTGAAGGAAGTCAATAGGAGAAGGCAAATTGCCCAACAGAGGAGCAGGGGTGAGGAGTGGCAAAAGTCCAATGGTCCCTAGAAAGGAGGAGCAGGAAGCAGGGGGGAGTTTGGAGAGGAGCGATAAGTGGGAAAGGAACCAAACCCGGTACTGGGATATAAAGGAGGTGCAGTGATCCTGGAGACGAGAGGACAGGATGAAGATGGATAGTAATGAATACAGTGAACCATGGTGTGTGAAAGGGTGGAGTTTGCCTCAAAATGGAAGAATGAGTTGTAGAGGGTGTCCAGTCTGGTGAGGAAAGTGGAAAGTGCAATACAATAAACCACAGCCATGTAGTCGAAGTCAGGGAGCACCATTTTGATAACAAGCTCCCTGCAGACATGCAGAGATTAGTAGTCTTTGTTACAGTACTGGGTGCAAAACTTGGGACAGAGTTTAGCATGGATGGCATCATTTGGGCTCAGAAGTCAAGCCTACTGTCTAGGCATACCCCCAGGTACTTGAAGAACTGAACTACTTCAATAGGTGTGCCATTGAGAGTGGTGAATATGGGAGGGGGGGCAAAGAATCTGGGTACCAAAGATCATGGACAGTGCCTTCCTAGTGTTGACTCTAAGTTGTCTAAGTTATCTTCAACAAAAAAGGTAATGCTGTTTTCTGTACTAAGATCTCAAATGTTATTTCTTTATCAAGGCAGATATATTAATATATATGGCGTTGTCACCTAATGGATAAGTGGTGCTTAACTAACAGTGATGTAAGCTACAGTAGTAATATGTAAAATATCAGAGGGTATGTGCAGGAAACATTGTAGACTGACAAAATAAATCCTGGACACTGACTGGTCATTCTGAGTCTTTACCAGTGGGTAATTCCTGCAACACACAGTGTTACGTTTGGTATTCAGGTCCAGTTTTTTTCTTTTTTGCCAAGTATTTCTTATTAATTCTTTTCACAGTATTACATAACATCAACATTTCATCATGATCATAAAAAAAAAGTAATAACTTTATATAGCTAGCATCAGGAGACTCCAGAGAGCTGTAAGAGGTAAAGCCTCTCTCCTTTAAGCTTACTTGTGGAGGGGGTGTTACTCTGTCGGCACTGTGCACTGACTGCCCCACCCACACACGCAAGCTTGGCTCTACATTTATTGCTGCAGCCAGGTCATGGGATATGTCACATGATCTCTCCTTCTAGTAAGATCTAGTTTCTAAGTGTCCACTTTCCCATTTGCAGCTTATACTGTCTGACCACTAGGAGTTGCTGCATTGCCCTTGCTGGTACCACTCCATCCACTCTCCTCATCCTATTTACAGCTAATATCAGTTCCTGTCCACTAGTACACTATAGTTCCCTCCTAGTCCCTTTTGCTACCTCCTCTCACCACTCTGTGTTCTCTCCTAATCTCTATTCACCCTCCTTCTATGCCCCCTTTTCCCCCATTGTTTTCACTACTGTCCTCTGCAGGTTTCAAGCCCTGTACCCTTGCCAACAGAGTCAGCAGCTCTACCATTAAGCCAACAGATCAGGCTAATTTATTTTCAGTTCTTAAGGCTCTCAAAGCTTCTCACTCCATAGTCTGCTAAAATATTTATCTTCACTCTCATTGCAGGCCTCAAACCCTGTACCTTTGCCACCAAAATCAGCAGCTCTGCCACTGAGACTACAAGTAAAGCTAATTTCCCTTGGTTTGTTTTAAAGCTATTACAGCTTTTTGGCTCCCCCCCCAGCCACTTTGTTCTGCCTCCAAGGCTACGTAGACACCATGTATGTTGACTTCCTCTTTATGTGCCTCATCTTCATAACCACCCTGGGGTTCACCTCCCACCAGCCAGACCTCACCCCATGCCCTTTTTGGACTACACCTTCATATTGCTCCGGAATTACTCGCCCCCCTCCTTGTCATCGCACCCTGGACCCCTGCATCCACCTCCTAGCTGCACTCCCAACCCCTCCGTCCACCCTGGCCCCACCCCCTCTGTATCTTCCCAACCCTCTAAACCCTGCCCATCCCCTGCTCCACTACATTCTCCCCCTCCTCTCAACATACTCCCAAAAAGTTAACCAGCTGCCACCCTATGGTCAGAACCTTGGTCTTTCTACTACTCCTTTCTGGAAATATCCACCCTAATCCGGGTCCTCTGGACTCTGCATTGCCTCTTTGAACATATGCAGCCTGCCAAAAAAAATCTGCAGCACTCCAATGTTGGGCCACCCTACACCAACCAGATATCATTGCACTAGTTGAAACCTGGCTCTCTAAATCTACTCCTGATGCCTCTGTCTCACTCCCCGGTTACACACTATACTGGGAGGACAGGGAGGGAAAATGTGGGGGAGGCTGTGTGATCTACATCAGAGATAACATTATTGGCCACATGCTCCCACCCCCCAAACTCAAAGACAGAGCACAAGCCCTCACCCTTAAAATCACCCCAGACCCCTCCAGGGGTACACTATACCTCACAGTCTCCTACATACCCCCTAAGAACCAAAAGCCAGCCATCACATCCCTCACTGATTACCTCTCCACCTCCCGCACAATGTTGAACAGACACTAGTAGGGGACCTAAATGTCAACTGGCTTGGCCCTCAGCCGTGCCAATGAAGGACTCCTTCTCTGCCCTCAACATGGTCCAATTAGTTACCCAACCTATTAGACTTCATCCTTCTACTGGTACCAGCACCCTCCTGGATATCATTATCTCTAACCGTCCCAACAAAATCCAGGATATAAAAGTACTTCCCAACTCCCTAAGCAATCACTCACCCATCCTATTCCTATGGACTTCCTCCACACCCAAACCCATATCCCAAACCACCTTCTGAAGGTGTCTCCACCCAGGGGGGTTAAAAAAAACTTAAAGAACTACTCACCCAAATGGACTGGTCCCCCATTAATATAGCCCCCAGCATTGACATTGCGTTCGATCTGTTCACGCAGGCCTTCTCCAAGGCCTGTGACCTCTATGCTCCATGCACCAAACACCGCACCAAAAGACAAAATGCACCATGGATCACCCCCTCCCTTCTCCAAAAGCAGAGAGAAAGGGAAAATCTCTGGCACAAAGCTACAGAATCTGGCAGGTTGGCTGACAGACAATCATATAATGTTGCACGCAATAGATGCACTCAAGCCATCGACTCTCACCACCACATGGGGATCTGCACAGACCTTCTGGAGTAATATCAAACAACTTAATGGGAGATCACACTCCCCACCTCCCTCCCAGCTCTCCACAGATGGTACCATTTCCACTGACCAACTTACCATAGCAAATTGTCTAAACACCACCTTCACGGATCTCAGCACTGTTCTCCACAGTTGTTTCTTTGACCCTGTTCCTGAATCCCAGCCACCAACCCTGCAGCACCCTCATTTCCTCCTGTGCAAAATATCCACCCATGAAGCCCATCCATACCTGCAAAAAAGTGCTAAACAGCAATAACCCTAGCAATGCCCCCTAGATGCTAGGCTCCTTCGACTAGTCCTCAATGAGGTCCTAGTCCCTCTAACAGACCTACTCAACAATTCCCCCTGCCTGAGGCAATTTCCCAGTGCCTGAAAGACAGTCGTCATTACCCCCATTTATAAAAGTGGTGACAAATCCTCGCCCAGCAACTATCGACTAGAGATGCAGTGAATTTAAATTTCACCGGCGAAGTGAAGTGAAGTGGGGACTTTGCGTTATCAATCCGCTTCATGGAGTGGCCAGCATGAAATGCCCACTTCACCTTGTTATTATTACTTCACATTGTCATTTCGCCTAAAGGCGAAGTAAGGCGGAGTGACAACAATATTGGCAGCCCCCCACACACAGTCACTAGAATCAATGTGCATCCCCAAAATGCTACTGTTGTCTTGTCTCCAGAAAATTCCCCAGTGCTGACGAAGTGAAATGAGAGAGTAATAAGAAATGCAAAGTCTCACAGAATTAATGGCATACTCAGTCATCAGGGCAGTTGTCAGACAAAGTCACGAGAATTAATGTTCATCCCCAAAATGCTACTGTCTTGTGTCCAGAAAATTCCCCACTGCTGACAAAGTGGAATGAGAGTGTAACAAGACATGCAAAGTCTCCCATCTTAGAGATGCAATGAATTAAAATTCCACCGGTGAAGTGCCCGTAAAGTGGGCACTTTGCGTTGTCACTCCGCTACGCAGAGTGGCCAGCATGAAATGCTCACTTCGCCTTGTCATTGTGTTTGTGACTTCTCATCGTCATTCCGCCTTAACCTGAAGTAAGGAGGAGTGACAATAATATTGGCAGCCCCCGGGCCCCCACACATCGCATGGCTTACAGTACTGTAACTCACATGCTGTACAGGAACACGAATGCCTACGGCTGTAGTTCCCCGATGACAATGACCTGTATCACAAAACTCCCCAATTTGAAAACTCATATCAATGAGTACAGTGGCGAAGTCTGGAGAGATACTACAAAACAGGCTTACATAATGCAAGTAACTAGTAAAAAAATAAATTTTGTGATTCATGATGCGATCGGGAATCGTGACTGTATTCGTGACCATGAAATATTAATTTACTTTTCTCGGACTTGGAGCTGACGAGCGTATTGGGAACGCGAATGCCTATGGCTGTTCTTCCCTGATGACCTGGCTGTTCACAAAACTCACCAGCTTGAAAACTCATATCAATGGGTACAGTGGTGAAGCCTGGAGAGATACTACAAAACATCAATTTTGTGATTTGTGACGTGATCATGAATTTTATGTACCACACCAGTATTCTGAAGGGAAGCCAAAGAAACAACTGTGACTTAAGTAACAGATGGAGACTGGGTCCTAAAGAGATGCAAATGCACAGACAGAGTAAGATTGTGCTGCGCACTAAAGAGATGCAGACACAAAGGCACAACAACCTAACCAGTGCTCACCATTAGAAATCCAATTTTGGAAAAGAATACCTTTTGCCATTTGGGGGGGGGAGGTAGTGCACAGCAGTAACAGTCCACTACTACCAGTAAAGATACCATACGCAGTATAAAAAACTTCATGCAGGCGCAGTGGATAGCAGGTTCACACTGCTGCAGTTACTCTGTGGCACAATAAATGATATCTGATTTCATGGCACGCATGCATCGCACGCGCACACACACACACACACTCACACACACACACACACACACACACACACACACTACAAATAATGCATAGCAAATTGAAAACCTTTGGTAATACAACCAAATGTTTTAAAGAAACTGAAATTATACACTGTTGCACCACAACAATCTGAAAAAAAATGGCAAGAATTGATGAAAATATTACTGTGTACATTAACACAGTTATACAAGAAAAATATAACCAAAACAGAAAGACTGCCTTTTTCTCCCAGTTAATCTACCTACACCACAGATATACCCCTTCCCCAAAGCACACTTCACAGTACACAGAGTGACTATTCTAAATTAACAATAAAAATCCACACAAACAATAAACACTCGATGATATGAGCACAGGAGGGTTTCCTACAATCGATGTACTATATTTTGAGCAAGAAAACTGGCTCAAAAAGTCTTTTCTTTTTATTTTATTAGCTTTTGTTGACCGGGTAAGTGCACTAGACAAATCCTGCCTATTTTCAGGCACGACCCGGGGGAGGGGGATACAGATGAATGCCAACTGACCTTGAACCAGATTAAGCTGTTGGTGGTATTTTTTAGTGAATGAGGGAAATTTGACAGGACACCGGGAAATTCCCTACTTTATTCGATAAGTGCCATGATCTTTAACATCCACCTGAACTACCACCAATCCAGGCAGATGGGACCTCGGTTTAACGTCTCATCCGAAAGACGGCACCTCAGAAATGCAGCACCCCTCTCATGCTGCATTACAGTGTCAGTACTGGGATATTAACCCAAGTGCCAGATGTGGGAACTGAACCCACAGCCCTCTGATCTCCCGGCCTCAGAGGCGAGTGTGCTACCTACTGAGCCACTGACACTGATAAACAGCTAATAGTTTTCTAACAGCTTTTAGTGGATTTGAATGGCAGAGCTCTGAGAGGAAACTGTTTCCATTTTCCACTACACACATACTACACAGAACTGAGGCTGTGCAGAACAATCTAGAGCCCATGTGACCTGCAATCCCATGAAGCACTGCAAATTAGCTTTGGAACTCAATAACAAGGCAAAGTGATACGAAGTACATTGATTTCAGTATTACTTCGCCTTAAAATTGGTGGAGAAGTGGTTTGGGGAAGGCGGAGTAATGCGAAGTCATTGTTTTCAATGGACTTTGTGTTCTCCATTATAACACGATGTACTCCGCTTTGCATTGCGGAGCACTTCACAGATTCTGCGTTACTCCTCGTATCACTTTGCAGAGCAAATTTGGCCCACTTCGCCCACCACTACTATCAATTTATCTCCATTCCCCCCCAAAGCTTTAGAAAAAGTGGTTGCCACTCAGCTCACTGAATACCTAGCCAAGTATGACATACTATGCCCAGAGCAGCATGGCTTCCGTTCAGGCCATAGCACTACCACAGCCCTCCTAGAATTCATCAACTTCCTACACTCCTCCCTAGACTCCAGTAACATTGCTGGAGCTGTGTTCATAGACCTTTCCAAGGCCTTCAACACAGTTAGCCATCCTCTCCTTCTTGACTCCCTCTGCCAATTTGGTTTCTCCACAGACACCCTAGCACAGTGTGCCAGTTACCTCTCCACCCGGTCCCAATGTGTCAAAATAAACGGAACACTATCCGACACTCTAGCTGTCTGCTCTGGGGTGCCCCAGAGCTCCATCCTGGGTCCACTTCTTTTCACCCTCTACCTAAACTCCTTGCTAAAGACCTGCTCCAAAAAAATATTACTGTATGCAGATGATGCAGTGCTCTATGCCTCACATCATAAACCCACTCGCCTCCAGAACTCTCTCCAACATGCCTTCTACCAGGCCAAAATATGGTTCAAGGACCGTAGACTGGTAATAAACTTGAAAAAGAAAAAATGATTTTCTCCCACCACCAAAACAAAGTGAAAAGTGCACCTCTCCTCATCCTCCCCAGTACCCAGAACCCCCTTGAACAGGTATCCGGCTACAAATATCTTGGACTTACCCTCGACTCTGCCCTAATCTTCCATGACCACATAAACACCCTAGCAGTCGCTACTAACACTCAAATTGGATTCCTTTACTGGCACAGGGACTCCCTTCCTCCCTCCTGATGCCCTTAGGCTTGCCATTACCTCCTCAATATTGTCCCTAGTGGATTATGGGCTCCCATGTATGGGGCAACAGATAATTCTGCACTCCAGAAAATTCAGATCTCCCTCAACAACGTGTGCAGGCTCCTAACTGGTGCCCCTAAGCTCACCCACACCTGCTCCCTCTATTCCTCTGCCAATCTTGCCAACCTCAATGAAAGACTCTACTACCAGACCTGCCTACTCACCAAGAAAATCCTGCTCGGTCACTCCCCTCCTGGGGTCACCACCTCTCTCCAACTTGCCACCCCCTCTATCTCCACTTGCAACTTGGACAAAGCTATACTGGCAGTACCCAGGCTAGAAACCTCCCTTGCCCAGAGATTCTTCCAATACAGGGTCCCTGTTTGGTTTAATGCACTCCCAGCCACCATCACTAGCACACCCAAGATTGCCCATTTCAGAATTGCTCTTTGAAACCACCTCCTCAATGTCCACTCATGTAACTGCAACTAGTCTGTGCTCTCATGCCCACAATAACCCAAACCTCTGACAAAGTCCATTACGGACTGCAACCTCTTACAATAATGTCTGGCCCATAAATATGATGGACTACACTGTAATGCATGCTCGCTCATGTTAACAATGTTTTTCAGCTATGCTTATGTAAATATCTGTATCCAAAACTGTATATAACGTCTGTGAACAATGTCTGTAACCCATACATGACGGCTATTTCCTTTGTAAATTGTACCCTATTTTTATTCTGTCCTCCATGTGATGAGGTACCTTTGTAAATGAGCCGCCTGGCTCAAAGGTTGTAAATCCGATATTATAAATAAATAAATAATTTGTTTATAGGGAGTATACATATGTTTTAATACTCTTTCTTTTCATGCATAAATAATACTTGATATATAAGAATATTTTAGTTATTGCACAGTAGGTCTATTTGATTTATCAAATTCTCATCACCGAAGGTACTGTAACAACTTTATCTTTACACATTGATTATTTATCAAAAAGAACTTCAAAATTTTCTAATAATTTTTCTCTGGATAGTACTTCAAGAAATGTATCTATCCATCATTTTCACTAGAAATTATGTATCTTTGGGTTGTTCCAATTTTCTGCTATTAATCTCTCTGTGCACATGGTAGCCACAGTAGGCTAAGACCATAATTTTCTGTTCTTTATGGTCTATATTTACATCCAAAAAGTCATTAAACAGATAAACATTTATATTTAATGGGACAGTTTCCCTGATTATTTTTTTACATTTATTTTTGGTTTTGCCACACCAATTTTTAATTAATGGGCATTCCCAGAACATATTAGTAATATCACCTTTAATTTTATATCCATGACAGCACTGACTATTCTTCTTATATCCCATATGCCACATTCTTACAGGGGTTAAATAAGCCCTAGACAATATTTTAAATTGCTTTCTTTTTCTTTTTTTTGGTGTGTATTTGTAAAGATGTTTCACAATATTCGATTTTTTGCACAGTTATGATTATTTATTTGTATACCCATTTCTTTTTCAGCATTTTGCTTTATTACTATCTTTGTATTTTAAACAATGTTTAACATTGTTTGAAATACAGACCATATAACATCATTATGGTCTTCATTTGATATTTCTCTTTTTTTAATCTTCTGTGAGTTTTATATTCCAGTCTGTAAGGACATCACATGTACATTTTTCCTTAAAGTACTTAAAAAGAATGTGTAGTACTTTGCAATCACACCAATTTAATTTCAGATTTGGGTAGTGTATTTGACTTTGTGCTAGGTCAGTTAGTCTATTCCCTGTCATTAACTGTTTTCATATTGTAACATTATTTTGTTTCAGTGTATTAAGTAAAGGTTCAATGTTCCTTAATACAGGATTGGATCATCTACTACTGCACCAAATTTCCAGATATCTCCATGGAGTATGATTTTCATTTTTATAAATATTATTTAACGACTGTTGACATTCCTTAAGGATTATACTGCTACCATGCCTCTTTTTAAGTAGGCAACATAGTATGGATGTTAAAAAAGTATTTTTATTTTCTTTTTTCTAACAATTCTTTTTTTTTTGGATTACTTTTTTCTGTTGTTAACCTACCTCTGTAAAAAAACAATTACAACCAAGTGTGGCTTTCCAGGCCCAGTAATAATATAACAGGTCTGGAGAGCCCATCCCTCCCTTCCTGATTTCTCTCTGCAATTAATGTGGTCCCATAGGATCCTAGGGCTGCCCCCTCTCCACAAAAAAATTCTTAAAAATGGTAAAATTCTTTGAATTATCTAGGTTGGAATTCTGCACACAGTTCAATGAATGCAATAAACTAGGTAGGGTAGACTCATTATTTTTTTTTACTTGCCCAGGCCTCAGCCTTCAGAGGGGACCTTGTACCCCACCCCAACTCCTTCCACCGGGTCCCCAATCTCAGGATCCCAACTTCATTATGCTCGGGGACTTGGGTATTTATCATTTTACCCCAATTAGTCCCCTTTCCCTGAGGATGCCAGCATGAAGGACATGCATCCAGATGTGCGGTATGAAGACACAAACCACCTTGAAGCAGCCATCAGTGCCCTCTCTCCCTGATTCCACAGAGCCATGCACCCTACCACCTGTGCTTCCACCGGTGGTTGGGCAATGGGTGCTCTTGCTACCTGGTAGCCCAACCTCCCCTGGTGGAGGAGAGCTATGGTTGGGACACTCAATCCTCCTCCCTCCAGTTAACCCTCGATGGCCCGGGCTCAATTCTGAACCCGGGTCGCAGGCATAGCATGAGGAGTGGCATCAGGCACTTCAACCCTCAGAGCCACCAGGCAGGATGAATCATCATTTTTAATGTGTCTATATGTCTCTGTAAGGACAGAGCTAAGGATTGTCATTTGTCCAAAATTGTACTTATTTTGTCATTGCTGTTGTTAAATTTATATTGGTTGTAGTTGGTATGTCATTTGTTAGTAGTATTCCCAGATGTTTAATTGTATTTTCAATTTTCATTTCAGCCAGGATTTGTTTTAGTTACTTCTGATATTGTTGCAATTGAGAGTATCACTGATTTGCTTGTATTTAATGTATAACCAGATATCTTTGATAAAGATTCTATTTCACTTATTAGGGGCCAAGTATGATGTATTTGGTTCTTTAAAATATATCATCAGGTCATCTGCATATGCATTAATCTTATAAACTAACTTTCCTACATTCAAACCTTTAATCAAATTATTACATCTGATATTTTGCAATAGTACTTAAAGTGCAGTTACAAAACGTATTGGAGAGAGGGGGGCAGCCTTGTCTTACACCACTTTTCATTATTAATGGTGCAGTTCCATATTAGTTAATGTTAAAGATAACCTTTGGCTAACTTTAAAATAAATCGATTATATTCATCCTGACAAGGCACAGCAGGACAACAAATTTAAACGTTAGCTTCCTCCCACTGCTTCTGCCCACCTCGCACCCTCCGTTCTCCATCCTCTGCCAACATTGGGGTGCTCAATCCCCATGTCAGCATGTATCCCCCCTCCTCCCATTAATTTGACACATTGGGAGTCCACCCCATGCAATGATACTGCCACTGTTCATGAGATGGGATCCCAAGAAACCCATGATGAAAACCTGGATCAAAAATAACAACAAATGCTTGGGGTGTTAGGGTTTCCAACCATAATGCCCACCCTGTACAGACTGACAGGCATTGGCAGTGTAACTTGGGGTTGTCAGCCATAATGTTCAAGCCATTCCACCCCACCCCTACCCTGCAGCCACTGACAGGCTTCAAGGTGTGCCTTGGGGTCTTCAGTCCTAACATTCAACCTGTTCTCCTATACTGCACCCATCTCAGCGTATTTCCTTATGGAATGGGGTGAGCATAAGGGCCGAAGACCTCAAGACACACTGCAACACCTGTCAGTGTCTGCAGGGTGGGATGACATGGAATGGCATGAGGGTTACAGCTGATGATCTAAAGGCACACCCCCAACACCTGTCAGTCTCTCCAGGGTGGGGTTGGGGTTGGCGTTACTGCACTACTTCACTGCCATTCCTAGTATGCATCTCTCTAACTCCAGAACTACCAATGCCAATACCAGCAAGCAAACATTCAGCATTGACAAATGCTTGTAAATTTTGATTCCTTATAACAGGATTTAAAAAAACATAGCTAGTGAGGAGGATTGGTTTCTCCTTGTTTTTGCTACTGCAGCAACTCACTCCCCTGCTCCCGTGCATCCACCATTTGCATATTCGGATCTAGTTCATAATTGCATTAAAGCACTTTAAGTTTCAAGGAATGTGTAGTAGTGGGGTTAAGTCACTTCTCATGTGATTAAAGGCACTCAGCTGTGACTCATGATATATCTTAACATTATAAATCCAACAAAAACACATCTTGTCATGCATGGATACATCCAACAAAAACACACCCTGTCTTGCATGGATACATCCAACAAAAACACACCCTGTCTTGCATGGATACATCCAACAAAAACACACCGTGTCTTGCATGGATAAATCTAACAAAAACACACCCTGTTTTGCATGGATAAATCCAACAAAAACACACCCTGTCTTGCATGGATAAACCCAATGAAAACAAACTCTGTCATGCATGCATAAATCCAATGAAAACACACCCTGTCTTGCATGGATAAATCCAACAAAAACACACCCTGTCTTGCATGGATAAATCTAACAAAAACACACCTTGTCATGCATGGATAAATCCAACAAAAACATACACTGTCTTGCATGGATAAATCCAACAAAAATACAGCCTGTCATGCATTATTTAAATAAATTATCACTTCCTTGCCCATACCAATGCAAAGAAAAATATAACATTACTGTTGTACAGATTGTCTACTCATAAACTATTTTATACCCTGAATTTGTGGATATTTTTCATATCCCACAATAAGATGTCATATACAGTATTCCATCTATCAGTTCTGCAGTGTTCAGAAAAAAAAATGCTAGACCTGCAGAGAGTGTTGTGTAACCTTTAAATACTGTACATACTTTGGGAATTCACCCTGTAAAGGGAAATAAATGTTGTGATAGAATGTAAACACAAAAGGAGAGCTGCTCCAGAAAGATAGCAGATGCTGATTCAAAAACAACAGTCCTATAATGTATTATGAAGAATGACTCTGGACTCGTGGAGAGATTTTATAAGGCAACGTGCAATATTTATTGAAGTAAGTGCCTGGAGACCACCCACTAGCCCCAGTGCTTCAACCCTTCACTGGCCTTCCTCAGGGGAAGGATCTCTCCATGAGTCACTCTCTCCATAAGTGCAGAGTCGTTCTTCATTTCGTTTCCTGGCTGGCGGCCTAACTCTGCACCATTGGTCCTGTGCACACTTTGTTTTCCTAAAAACTCTATAATGTATTATCACTCACTGACTGAAATGCATTACTTAAGTACCACAGTGCATGCATTATTAACTGCAATGTGAAACATTTTTAATAAAAAGTTTAACAACAAAACTAACAATCCTGAAACACACAATGAAAAGGCACTCACACTCAGTCTTGCTGGAGATTCCAACCAGCATTTAAAGTTACAGTAGCCAGAAACTGGAGACTACACTAAAAGATGCAACCAAAGTCAACCGAGAGTTATAGGAACGCTCTTTATGCAGCGTTGCAGCTTGTAAACACACATGTGAGACAAATCCAAGTGAAGAAGCACACTCTAAAATGTTGTCCCTAGAGGGGGTTTCCTTTGAGTTAGAGTGACACAAAAGTAAAACACAGGGAACTAATAACAAGAAGGAAATTCTGATTAAAAAATTAAAATTAACAAATGCCATTTATACATGCCATTTACCTCATGATACAGACTTGCATGGTGCTGGTAATTCAAGTCTCAAATCCATGCAGCAATCAACTTTATCAAGTCATTCAAAATGGATGCTAAAGCTGGATACCACATAGTAGTAACATAGTAACAGGAGGTCTGATGTAGCACTAGGGCCATCATGGCCATCCCCACTGCCTCATAAACAGGTATGAAAAAAATATATTCTATTCAATCATGTAGATCTGGGGTGCAACTGGATTGCCTGGTTCCTAGAACCCACACCCTTGCAGGGGATCAGGCCTTCAACACATATGCCCCAAAACTGTGGAACTCACTCCCTGCCCTAACTCGGTCCTCCTCCTCCCATCCCAGCTTTAAAGCCTCCCACTGGAACTTTTTGAAATCTTCCACCGCATGTCCCTGCACCTTGTAGCTCACTAGTGGAGCCCCACTTCTCCACCTATCCTGGTAGGGTGGGGGCCTCAGCACTACTTGCACTTATTCCTTCTGTAACTGGTCGAGTAACTAGTACTCGACTTCCTGCCCAGGGCACCCTCCCCCCGCTGGCACTTATCGTTAGTCTTGTTTACTCTGATCAAACCTGTTAGGTATTCTGCTGTTCACCTCCTAATCCATCCTGTATGTACCATTTATTGTATTGCATATGTGCCAGTCTGTTCTCTAATGCTGTTAGCTACCTAGTGTAATTCCTGTTATGCCTGTTATTCTATGTGTATTTAATTTGACTCCTCAACTGTTCATGTACGAATTTTATCCTGTAACCCTCCCGGGTCACACCTGAAAATAGGCACTTGGCTGTCTAGTGTGCTTACCCGGTTAACAAAAGCAAATAAATAAATAAATGTACTGATTCAAAAGGAATTCCCTACCCACATCACTTTGCTAGGTATCTGCTGATTCCTTGTATAAGCACACATCTGTCCAGGCCTACCTGTACTGTTTTCATATCCACTGTCTACACTAGCAGACTGTTCCATCAGTTCACCTCCCTCTGGGATTAAAAAAATGCCTCCTAAAGTTACCCCTGAATTTACCACCCCTGCTCTTCAGGGCATGTCCATGTGTCCTGCTGGAGAAGACCAGTTCAAACATCTTTGTGTGTTCAGACTTGTTGATGTCCTTCACTATGTGAAAGACAGAGATCATGTCTCCTCTGTGCCTTCTTTTCTTGGTGAACACGTTAAGGGTCTCTAACCTTTACTCCTAACTTTTGTACTCCATACCCCAGAACATACTGGTGGCCCTCCTTTGTACCCTCTTAAATGTTTCAATGTGCTATAGTATTGAGGAGCTCAGAAAATGCACACAGTATTACAGGTGGAGCCAATCTAGGATCTTCTAAAGTGGCAGGATTATTCATCAACCCTTTTTTGATACACCCCAAATATGTCCTAATATTCTGTGTGGGTAATACCATTTAAAAAAAAATAGTCTACTCAAACTGCCAGGGTGTAAATTTATACCCTGACAAAATGACACAGATAAAATGCTGTGGGTACTATATTCAAAAAAATGTATAAGCACCGCACAATTGTTTGAGCTGTGCATGGCCTGTGCTCACTCTGGTTGCTGCTATATTCAGTTGGATAGAAAGCGGCACTATCTGACTGAATATTGAGCCATACCAGTGCAGCACTAAGTGCAACTGTATTGTCCTGACATGGACGTGGGTTATATATAGCCCATAAAGGGACAGTGCTGCCCAAAATGGGATAGCGCCTATACCCTGTAGGCTATATCCAGCCAGAACATGCAAATGAGCCAATGGGCATGCAAGGTGGTAAAGGCCCATTTGCATGCCCATTATAGGCTCATTTGCATGGGGCAAAGTAGCCCCTTTGCACCCCATACAAGTTACAAAAGGAGACCACTGGTAGTCCAGTGGTTCCCACCACTCCCGGTCACTCCCCAGAGTTGCTGTTAAGTTACCCTGGTGGTCCAGTGTGTCCTCCACCCCAATCAATCTTTGGAGTTGTTATTAAATTACCCTGGGATCCAGTGTGTCCCCCAACCCCCCAATCACTCCTCTGAGCATTCATTATAAGTCTCTGGTGGTCCAGTGATTCTTCCACCCCTGATTGCTCCTTGGAGCATTCATTATATGTTCCAGTGGTTCCCCTCACATCCCGATCACTCCTCTGAGCATTCATTGCAAGTCACTGGTGGCATAGTTGTTCCCACTCTCTGATCATCATTCGTACTTTTTTGAAGCAAGTCCTTAGTGAGCTGGTGGCCTGCCAACAGACCCCGACTTGACCAGTCTGTTGTCCTCTTGCTTCCCCACACCCCCCTCACTCCAGTGGATGGCACTGCTTCACAGCAGTTTCTACAGTACTTGTGCTCACTGACAGCTCATACAGTGGCCAGCTGCAGAGGTGAGAGGAGGGCTGTGCTGGTTGCTGTATTGAGCTGGGAGCATTGCCAGCCACTGGGGTGAGGGGCATGTGGGGAAGCAGGATGTCAGTGGGCGGATTTGGTAGGGGGTTGTTGGGGGGATCACCGACCACCAGAAACTTATCTTAACCAGTGTAAACAGGATATTGGGGGGTGGGGGGATCACTGTTACACCAGGGACTTATAAAGGATGCTCAGTGGAGCAACTGAGGGATCTGGGACAACCACTGGACAACCAGAGTTGTAAAATGAATGCTTACAGGAGTGATTTACCCCCTCCCCAACTTTCAATAAAATTGAATTTTTCCCTGCAATACAGAAATTAAAAATTCTGGTTAATTTCACAGGCAGACCCCCAAAAAAAAAAACAAAAAAACAAATGTGTTCAATCACATCCCAGCATTGGGATGTCATCCAAAGTTCAGATATTATGCTAACTTTAGTTTTAACCCCTCCAACCTCCATGCCAATGCCCAAGTTACCTATTTTCTGCCTTATAACCTCTGTATTTACATTAGTTTTCTTCTTCCTTTTACCCCCACCCCCCAACATTCAATTAAAATTTAATTTTCACTGTAATACAGGAATTCAAAATTCTGCTCAATTTCTCAAGCAGATCACACACACACACAGTAGAATGCCTCATATGGGGACAATGCATGACTTTTCTTTGCTGCAGGATAAGTAGCACAGGCTTCCTTCGTAATCAAGTAAGGATAGGAGGTAGACTGTTCATAGTAATAAAAGAAAAACAAATTAAAACTGTGAGTAGTACTAATTTTTCTGTTTAAATTTATGTAGAGCATGCGTGTAAGGAGTGGATTTAAAGGGGCAAGCACATTTAGTTCTATTTTTATACATTTAAGGAGTTTGAGATTCTGGGCCTAGTTAAAGGTTTTCTGTGAATAAAGGTGGCAGCTATGTTTATGATGGCTATATGGGTGAATGAAGTGGCCTATAAATTATAAAGTGATTTGTCTAAATTGCGCTGCCAGAACTTTTTCCACCCTCAACTTTTAAAAGGAATTAGCAAACGGAATCTCAGAAAGTATTTAGCCAATTATGAAGCAGGAAGTTTTCAACTCATTTTATGACCTGTTTTAGTTCCTAGAGCAATGATATTCAAGTTACTAGTTACAGGTAATTCATTACTTCATAACTCTGAGTGTATTGACCAGGGATGTAGGTTATGATTTAATTGTATTTTCAGAATCATGCTCCCAGAGTGTAGTATTATCAAGCATACTAGTTGGTACCCACTTGTTTGTGTTTAATAAATTAAGAATTATTATCAGTGGGTCATTCCTGGGTTGAAATTATTAGAGCAGCAAGACAATACTACAGTACATATGTAAGTGTGTGTTACGAGGTTTGCTCACTCACCCGAGGTGCTTCAAGACCCATAAACCATTACAGTGACCCAAAAGGTTTATGAGGTCATCACACACCATAGGTGTGTAACAAAATCTCATAGGTACGCACCTGTCTACATTTTAATTTTCATAATACTTAGTGTAAGAAGTTCAGGAAGCAGCACCACCTGAATTCAAGCTACAATACCTGAATCCGAGCAAACAGCCACTGGGAGGTGTCAGGACAAGAAACAGCAGCAACAGGAGGAGCTCACCAGCAGTGGAGCCAAGTGGGACAGCAGGAAGAAGCCATGGTGAGGCAGCATAGTGCAAGATAGAAGACAGAGCCATAGTGAGTGGCATAGGGGCTAGAGCAGGACAAGCGCCGCAATGAGTGGCCATTGTGGAGAAACCAGTCAAGCCGCTTGCATGCAACAAGGAACAAGGCAAAAAATGTTTGAGCTGGCTTTACTTGACAGCAGGGAAATGGTCACTCAGCTCATGACTGTCATTTCATGCTAGTGCTGATTCCCACTGGAAATCAGCTATCCAGAAGCATGGGACTGAAATGCTTTAACAACTGGGAGTGATGTCAGACCCAGTTATTACTGTGCTTCAACAGATAAAATACCTGAGTATTACAGGGGTCAATAGCTATTATTATATAACTTCACATACCCCAGTAATGCAAGCATCATATATGTATGCAAATCACCATGAGACAATTTAGACTGGTTCTGCTTTAAGCAGGAAAATATGCTGCCAAATGACCTCTCATACTTTCTGCAAAGGCTAAAAACAGAAGAATATTAAACTATAACTCCCTTTTTATATAAAAGATGATATGAAACATAATCTCTACTAAAATCCTGTGCATCAGTTGCTGTATAAAATCCTTGGATATCTGCAGCAGCTGGTTAGGATAAAAATACAACTGTCCCTTTCAAATCACCAGTGCCAGTTTAATAAGGTACTAATTCTTTTCTTTTACTTCTCTGTACCCAATCATTTTTTTTTCATTCTCTGATAACCAGGTAAGGCCCACTAAGCACAAGCGCCTGTTTTCAGGGGTGACCTGGGAGCACTGCTGAGGTTAAGTCACTTGCTCAGAATCACAGAGTATGCAAATGGAGGTTGTGGGAATCAAACCCAGGTCTGCTGGATGTAACAAGCTCATTTGCAGCTTGTTACTGTAGCCTCTAGGCTATACTGCTAGCCTCCTAATTTTACTATAGAATTGTTACAGAAATATGAAGAATATGGAGAAGGTCCAGAGGAGGTCTACAAAGATGATAGCTGGTCAGCAAGGTAAGGCATATGAGGAGAGACTGAAGGCACTGCACATGTACTCCCTGGAAGATAGAATAGAGAGCAGGGACATGATTGGGATCTTCAAGTACTTGAAAAGGATAAATAAGGTTGATGAGAAGAGTCTCTTTAAGCTGAGTGGCAACCATAACACGAGGGGGCACAGTCTTAAGCTGGAGTGTGAGAGGTTTAGGAGAAAGGTGGACACTTGGAATGTGCTGCCAGAAGAGGTAATCTTGAAGACAGTGGGAAGTTTTAAAAGAGGCTGGAACAGGTATAGAGGGAGGGTAAGGGTCATGGGTAGGGAGGATGGGAGGAGTGGGGAGAGGGGGCAGGGACAGTAGCTCAAGCTGTGGACCTTGCAACACGAGCAGACTTGATAGATCAAATGGCCTTCTTCTGCTAGCTTCGTCATATGAAATAAAAATTAACTCCTCCTTTTTCATGTATTGTTCATCATGGGTACCTAAAGGAAAGACTAGTATGCTACAATATGCTTGTCCTGCTTTTATTTCTGAATTCTTTGATAACTACATCCCAAACACAGTTTATGGAACTTAACAACTTATAACTATGACATCTACTAAAACTTCACTATTGGATCATTATATCATTCCCAATCAAATGGAAGAGACTACAAAGTGTGGACTGTTATGCATGGTGGGTTTGAAGTAACAGGTTATGCCAGAGATAGGTCAGTAGATTTCTCAAGTGTTTGTCATGCATTTGCATTCAGGACCCCAGATATGTAGCAAGTATACTGGTATTTGAAAGTATTAAAAAAATGCCTTTTAGACCTCCCCTAGCCAGGGCTAGTCCCGGGTCACCTCCTCCTCATGGTAGCCATTTCCACACTCCACCACCCCCTTTTCCATTATCCAAACACAAACTATATGTATTCGTTAAAAATAAAAAAGTCAGCTCCTGGCTGGCACAATGCCAGGAGCCAACAACATGACTTAAGAGAAAAAAAAAGTCCTAAGTTAACTCTCAGACCCCAAATGCTATAATTTGGAAGTTGCCCCCTCCTGACCCTGATCCTTGATTTATGGGTGCAATATTCTTGCAAGCCTCACTAGTCAGTCAGTCCCTTCCACAGTTTGCTTAGTGCCATGAATGTCCTGGATTGCTCTGCCACCCTCCTTGGTTGCGTGCCCAGTCCTGTCTTTCTCACATGTGTACACATTGCCTGCCACTCATCTCTCACTGTGATCTGCTGTTGTTGCTCTAGACATGGACAATGTAGAAGAGTGAAGAAGGACAATGAGTACCCTGTTGAAAATGTTCACATAAGTGAATGGGACAGTAGGCTGCTTGAGTTGTGGGGTTTACAAACAACAGGAACCAGCTGCACTCCAGAAGAGGATGAGGAAATGATCAGCACACAACTGGAATTGCTGTTTCAACCATTTATTTCATGGGTCCCCCTGACAAAGTCTGTATGGTGAGGTGCTGGGGTACTTTTTTCTAATCTGAGACTTGGCTAGCTCTCTGCTACACATTTGTTTTCTGCTGTTTAAAACCTTTTAAAGTATACTTGTTGTTTAAGCCTACATCAGCTTGAAATAAATGGTTGAAACTGTGATTCCAGTTGTGTGCTGGTCTCTTCCTTCTCTTCTCCAGAAGTGCAACTGGTTCCTGTTGTCTGTAAGCTACATAGCCAGGTGTTAGCATCCCCTAGCAGCAGCACCCCCGTCACTCATTAAACACAGCTGAACTTTTGCCTTTGATTGAGTTTTGGGGTTGTCTAGAACGTGATGGGTTGAGGGGGTTGCAATATCTGTTCTAGCCTGGCTAGACCCTTGCTTGCATGGGGTGGTTGTGTTTGGTATGGCTCTGGAAACTGACCTAGCAATACAGGGCACAGAAAAAACAAAATGATCACACCAAGGATTCGGGCTGTGCCTGATAGAAGTAAATGGTAAACAACAGTACCTTAGAGACTGGCACCTGTCCGAGGCATGCAATTCAGTCAAACTTCCCAAATGCATTCAGTGTGCTTTTGCATGAAAATAATCTCACCGGTGGGTTCCTTAATGATGCAAAAAGCTTTTATTTCATCCACAAAGTGCAATAGCTGATCAGTCTTTGAGATAGCACAGAAAGTGAAAAACATGTCACGTGACTGGTGATTTTTGAAACTGAGGGAGTGTTTGTACTGCTATTGCACTTTGTGGCTGAAATAAAAGCTTTTTGCATCATTAAGGAACTCACGGGTGAGCTAAGTTTTGAACAAAAGAACACTGAATGCATTTGGGAAGTTCGACTGAATTCTACAATACAGGCCACATTAGGAAGTGGAACCTGAAAGAAAAACAGCAAAACAAGAAAAACGGATACTTGTGACTCAGCACAAAAGACTACTAAAGAATCAGTCAAGCTAAAAATGCTTTATTAGTAAATAAAAAAAACAGTTACAAACAGCATTAACCCCACATTTTGTGTGAGATATGCACTTTGGCAATTTAGCTTGTATTAGCTTCTTGCAAGAGTATGGTACAAAGGAACAGTCGCACAGCAAAACAGTATGTTTTGCAATATGTTTCAACACAGCACACTCCTAGGTTTTTTTTTTACCAATTCTGAATACCAAGGACACTGAATATTTTTATGATTGAATATGAACAGTCACCAACTCTAAAAATAGATATTCACATACCACAAGCCTTCATATGAATATACTGTATAGCAAAGTATTAGTTCATTTATTGTGGAGCTTTGAACAGAATTATTCCATCCACACCACAACTGAGTCTCAGCAGCTGGTAAAAAGTACCACTACCACCATATCCCTTCATGTTTTCGACCCTGTGGCATATACAAGCAATGGGAAAGCAAATTTCGTAATGCTTCAGTGCATGACAAAGGCCTTGCATTCAGACTCTCTCTACATGAGCTGCTGGTTTTCATTGTTGACTGTGCTCCATGTGAGCTGACGTTACTGTATTGCTAACTGTAATGAGCTCGAGATTAGTTTTATGAATCATGTTCTTGACTCACATGTGGAACCTTTGCAGATGAGTACTTGTGCTCAAAGGTATAATTTGAATGAAGATATAAATAAATAAATAAATAAACAAACAAATAAAATGTCAGCAGTCCATTCAAGCAGTAACTGTAAAATACATGAAACTACAGTATAAGTAAAACTGGTGTGTGTACTATAAACAAGATATACCAAATGTACCTATATATACTGTACAGTATATACTGTTTACATTCATGGGATGGGTCAGCACAGTACCCATTCATGACCTTGCTTTGCTCTACCATGCAAGAACAATGTTATCTAAACTTTCTGAATGGTAATAAGTAAAATATACACACATATATTTGCTGTGTACAGTACAAATTCACTGTACAAACTGTACGCAATTTTTTTTCTCAAACCAGCTAATATAAAAGGAAGCCCTAAGATTAATTTTGGTTGGTAATAACTGAAGTTTTTCTGATGTCATTTAAAAAAAAAACTGAACACATTCATAGCACTCAGGGTCAATTTTAAGTTTTGTTTGGATTCTAATCTTGTGTCAACATGTTGCTGGAGCCTAGTTGACATGTTTCAAAATCTGAATAGATATAAAGACTCCTCCATGCCATGATGGAATAATGGATCCATCTCATGAGACTTCGAGGTCTAGCATATCATTTGCAGAAGTTTAGCTTTTTATCAGATGAAATGGAAAGATCTAACCACTAGAACAACTTTGTGCATTTTGATTACCTATTTTCATTCATTGTCCTCAAACTGAGTCATTATGTTAAAACCTGCAAATCTGTAAATTGGGATAAAAAAACAGTGACTGAATTCAAATCATAAGCCCACAAGCCAGCATGGTGACATGGACAATTGAAGTGCTGGAGCCTTAGATCCTGCCACACCGGTGACACGAGTTCAGGAATGGACATGGGTCACTTGGGGGACTGGCCAGGTGAGGTCAGACTGAGGGTCCAAAGATGGCTCTACTTGCTCATGGATGGGGGGTTCCAAGTGCTGCAACTTGCCTGCCACCATGCAGAGGCTGGCAGGTAGAAGAAGTGGCATCAACAGATGGGAGGACATGTGCTTATGTAGCACATATGTACATTAATACGCAAATGGATGCATACGTCACATGCAGATACCCCAGGGAGAAAATGAAGAATAATGCCTGGCTCACTGGGCAACCCCTGCAGGTACTGCAAAACCCTACATGGCTGACCACCTGCTGATATGGCTCTGTGTAAGTGGTGGTTAACCTATAAGTCCATGAGACACATTAGCGACAGGGCTGAGGGATACGCCATTAGGACCTGGGATGACAGGTGGAGAAAGAAACTAAAAAGAATACAAAAAAATACATAAATAAATATCCCACATAAAAAAACTTAAAAAATTAGACTTGATAGCCTTTTATTCAGTGAGGTATCACGATTTTTGACTCAAGGTTTGCCACCATTGATAAATATAACTTTCTGGTCATACATGATTGTTATTATTATTACCATTTTTAGGCAACAGCTACATAACATGCTATTTATATGACCTCCCTTCCTAAAAAGCACAGGGTGCCTTACAGCAAGGCTTACAACATATGCCCCCTGGACTCTGCAGGGTGCATTCCTCAGGTAGCTAGTCAGTGAACCTACTTGTGATGGGGAAATACTGGACCTGGTACTCACTAACAGGGACAGTGCTGCAGACGTCAAGGTGGGAGGCTGCCTGGGGACCAGTGATCACTGTATGGTGTTGTTCAATATAAGGACAACTGTAGAACTGAATCACACAAGGGTGAGGGTCCTGGACTTCAGGAGGGCAGGTTTCATAAATATGGGTGAATGCATCAGGGATGACCTGGCATATGGGGATGGCCTGGGTGGGGTAGAGGAACAGTGGGTGAAGCTAAAAGGGAGCACAGCAAAGGCAACAAACCTCTGCATCAAACAAGAGAGCAAAAGTAAGAGGAAAAAAAGACCACTATGGGTCTCAAGTGGCTGAAAAAGTAAAGGCTAAAAGGGTAGCATTCAGAAGGTATAAAGAGATGCAAAGGGAGGGGGCTATGGAGCTGTATCAGGGGAAACTGAGGGAAGTGGGGAAAGTAGTAAGGCATGCAAAAGAACTAACTGAAGAGTTCCAGAGATCAGGAGGAGGGCAGATGTAGTCCTATTACACAAAAGTGATAACAGGGAGGAGGCTATCAATTATAGGCCAGTCAACCTGACATCTGTGGTAGGAAAGTTAATAGAATCACTTCTGAAGGAAAGGATTGTGGAAATATATTGTATCCACTGGGCTACAAGACCTGAGGCAGAATGGGTTCACAGCGGGGAGGTTCTGTCAAATGAATTTGATAGATTTCTTTGACTGGGTGGCAAAAGAATTAGATTAGGGTGGAGCAGTGGACATGGCTTACCTAGATTTCAGTAAGATGTTTCACACCATTCCATACAGAAGACTAGTAAGCAAGCTAGGTAGCTTAGGAATGGGTCCAAAGGTAACAAACTAGATAAAAAATTGGTTAGGGGATAGGTGACAGAGCATGGTGGTAAAGGGAGTTCACTCTGAGGAAGGGAGGTGACCAGCAAGGTACCTCAGGGATAAGTGCTGGGACTAGTCCTCTTTAATGTCTTTATAAATGACAATGCAGAGCAACTGGAAGGGGAAGGCTGCCTCTTTGTGAATAACACTAAAATCTGTAATAGAGTGGACACTCCAGAGGAGTGAAAAGGATGAATAAAGACCTGAGAAAACTAGAGGAGTGGCCAAAGGTATGGCAGCTGGGTTTCAATGTGAAAAAATGCAAAATAATGCACTTAGGGCCCAGAACTCCAGGGATGGAGTACAAAATGGGTGTAGTAGTATTGACGACTACCAAGCAGGAAAGAGACCTGGCGGTAATCATATCTGATGACCTTAAGGTGACCAGGCAGTGAGACAAGGCAGTCAGGAAGCTCGTGGGAATGCTGGGGAGCATAGGGAGGGGCATCACCAGCAGCATGAAGGAGGTGGTGTTATATCTGTATGGACTGCTGGTAACACCCACCCAGAAGTACTGTGCCCAGTTCTGGAGACCACAGCTCTGGAAGGACATTGAAAGAGTGGAGCCAGTCCAGAGGATGGCAACTAAAATGGTACAGGGTCTGCATCAAAAGCCCTACAAGGAGAAACTAAAGGACCTAAATATGTATACTCTGGAAGAGAGAAGGAAGAGGGGGGATATGATAGATACTTTTAAATACCTCATGAGAGTAAATAAGGTACAGGAGAGAAGTGTTTTTCAGAAAATAATATGCTCAAGAATAAGGGGACATGCTATGAAGCTGGGGGGGGGTGGGTAGATTCAGGAGAGCTGTGAGGAAGTACTTCCTCACAGAAAAAGTGGTGGATTCCTGGAACAGCCTTCCAGCAGAGGTGGGGGAGCAAAAACAGTGGTGGGGTTCAAGAATGCATGAGATAGGAACTAGGGAATCATAGTGTTAAAGAAAGGGGAGGGAGAATGAGTTGTAGGTCAAGCATGCTTTACAGCAATAATGTAGGTAGGGAAAAATGGGCAGACTGGGTGGGCCAAGCAGTCCTTATCCTCTGTAAAATTCTATGGTTCTATGTTTCAAGTAACAATACTACCCACTCTTTTCCTAGTCCCACAGACTTCCCCTCATGCTCTGGGCATATGCCACTTGTGAAGAGATGAGTTAGACCAATCCATACTTCACACCAATTAAGTCCTATTTACTTAGAGTGGCATTGCTAGGAGGGGACAGGGGGTGCAGTTAGGGTTAAAGAGGTCATTTCTCTTTTAAGCTCATTAATGTACTATCTGTGCAGTCATTTTTCAGACCTGTGGGTTTGACTCTTACTGTGTCTTTTACCATGGAACTAGCTTCAGACACCGTTTATATGCTTTGACTCTGTATTACAGTCACATATGGCTGTTTACATCTTTGCTTCAATCAGTATGCAGGGTCGAAGTAATGGCAGTGGCTGTTGCTTGGTTGTGGGTGGGTTGTGTTTTTCACCTCTGCTGGAGCTTCATCTCTGTTATAAATCTAATATGCAGAGTGGTTTTACTTGGATGCAAGGGTGAGGCTCAATGCTTATATGTGAGAGAGGGGGAGTGAAGGATCTATGACTTGATCAGTCCTTGCACTGTGCAGTTTGCAAGCTTAGCCCCTTCCCCTCTTTGCATGCTCCTTGAGGCCTCGCACAATGACTCACTTGGAGTGAGGAGAGGGTTTCAGGGTCTCTGTCAGCTACAGGGTTCGGCTAAGTTGAAGGGTCTGTCTTCAGTGTTCCGCTTTTCTGCTCTTCACTGTTTTCAGGCTGCAGGTCCCCCCAGCTTACCCTTTCCGTTGCTTGCCTGTTTCATTTAATACAGACACTGGAGACCTTTCAGTTGTGAGGGGAAATACAGGGGGTATTGTGTTTCCTAGACGCCTCATGATGAGGTGCCTGACACCTTCCCATATGCTCCTGGTAAAGTATATGGACTGGTGTCTCTATCTGTCACATGGTGCTTCCCTCTTTTGTGGTTCCCCATGGAGTGTCTATATGGCTCAGCAAAAGGGGCCTGTTGGACAACAATTCACCTCACTACCATGTCTGGGTAACCAGGTCTCTGTCACTGCAATTGGAAGTTGATACTTACCAGTATCTGGGGTGGTTACACTTAATGATTAGATGTGGGGGCCATACCTGGTGTGGTTTGTGGATACCTTGGAATTATATATTTCAGTGTTTTATGCAATCCTCTCACAATCTGGATGTACTGCGACTGCTTTGTCTAAATGATTATCTGTGTTTCTGTCTTCTGTTTCTCATATCACTGCTGATTGGGGGGGAACAATCAATGTGCTGGGGAGGGGGTTCTCAGGAGGTATTGCACGGTATAAATTAGACTCTGGTGCTTCTAGGTTTTTGAATTATGAACCTACTTTGAATTAGTTGGAATGTTAGGGGGTTAAACTCACCTATCAAGAGAAAACAGAGCTGGTCTCATCTCAAAAACTCAAGCCTCATATTGCCTTTTTACAGGAGACCAAATTAAATGAACTGGTGGCTGCCAAACATAGCCGTGATTGGGCAGGAGTTTAAACTCACAGTGTAGCCCCCCTCCAAGAGAAGAGGGGGTGTCTATACATATTCTTGCCTTTAATGATTGTGCGTCTCCTATGTAACATTATACCTAAACCATATTTAACTCTTGTATATATCTGTAAATATTCTGAAATGTAACTTGTACTATAACTTCAGTCTACCATTGTTACTCTCACCTAGGTTGCACCTAGAAATTAGCCTTGGCTCACTGTGCCTTTTCCGGTTACCAATTTTAAATAAATAAATAAATGAATCTTAGGCTGATGTTTTATGCATGTTAAGAGGGATAAAGAGGGAGGGTGAGTTATTGAGATAGTAGATACCCCACAGGGTCCATTACTATTGCTTAATATTTATTGCTTGAACTGTGATGACCCGGCCTTTTTTCATCTGTCATGTCAGAACATGTCGGACCTCAACACTTCACATATGCCTATATTGTTAGGGGGAGATTTTAACTTAATGTTGCTGTAGATATAAGTGCTGGAAAGGTCGAGCCCCACACCAAAGCTATTAGAGCATTACAGGATCTGATGTTGACTCACCAACTGATTGATGCATGGTGGCTCAACATCCTAGGATATGCGACTATACCTGCTTTTTAGCATCCAATGGAACAGTAAGCAGGATAGATCTTTGGCTGTTATCTCACTCTCTAAACTCTCAGGTTGTTGAAGCCTCCATTCACCCACCTGTAATATCAGACCACGCTCCGCTAGAAATTGTGTTGATCTGGGGCCCACCAATAGAAAGGACTAGGTCTTGGAGGCTAGACCCCCTCCTGTTAGAGAACTCTGCCTTCATACCTTGGCTTAAAAAAGTTTGACATTATTGGGCTCTTAATGATATGGGTGATATGGTGGATCACACATTATGGGAAGCCTTTAAGGCTTCCATGAGGGCCTGCATCATGATATCTGCTGCCCGCAAGTGGTGAACCAGAGAAGTAGAACAGCTCCAGCTTGAACTGGATGTTAAAGAGTTGGAGAAGAAATTTAAGGAGGCCTCCCCCCAATCCCCCATCCCTCTGGTGCCCCAATGCATGAATGCATCACCCAGCTGGATGACCTCTTTAACAGGAAAGCCAACTCACTCTTAGGCAGCTCTGACATTCCTTTTGGAAAGGTGGGGAAAAATCCAGCAAACTACTCACCTACAGGCTGAAACATAAGCAAGTGGCCAGAACAATTAGAGGCCTTCTGGATCCCAGGGGCCAGCTTGACAACACCAGAAGTGGAATAACAACAATTTTATCAGTACTTAAACACCTCTCCTAACCATCCAAAGGGGGAAGATATCAGATCATTTCTGGACATCTTGCCTATTCCCACAATCACAGCTCAACAATCCCTCATGCTTGATGCTCTGATTACACAAGACGAAATTTTAAGCACAGTTACTGTAGGGTCAGCAACCCTCAAAAGACCCAGGAGGCCGATGGCTTCCCCCTTTGATTTTTATTAAGCCCTTGGCAAGGACATCATGTCTTACTTACAGTGGGTCTTACAAGCCACCTTTAAGCATGGTATCTTGACTCTGTCCATAAGGAAAGTTGTCATAACAGTATTTTCCAAAAAGGACAAGGACCCCTCTCTAGCAGCAGCTACCGCCCTATTTCCCTTATCAACACTGATGCAAAAATCTTAGCAAAAATTCTTGCATGCAGGCTGGAAGCTGTTTTGTCTGGCTTAATAAATCCCTCTCAGGTGGGGTTCATAAAAGGTCATCTCAGCTTGGATCACCTTCAGTCACTAATATCATTCATGCGTCACTCTCAGTCATCCCCATCACCAACTGCTGCTCTTGCAGTGGACTTCAAAAAAGTATTCAACTCCATGGAATGGAGCTATCTTCTCAAAACGTTGTCGAAGATGGGGATAGGCCCTACATGTAGGGGCTGGGTCTCCCTGCTATACTGATCATCTATGGCTTCGGTCCAGACAAATGTTATCAAATCTCTCCTTTTCCCACTGCAAAAGGGCACCAGGCAAGGGTGTCCATTATCCCCTCTACTTTTCATAATGGCTATAGTACCCCGGGCTATATCCATTTGCAGTACTACTGACATTCAGGGAATTAAGGTTGGACAAGGGGAGTGTAAAACATTCATGTATGTAGATAATTTACTTCTTACCCTTTCGGAGGCAGGGCAATCTGTCTTTCATGTTCTTCCCCTCCTAAGCACTTTTACTAGGATCTCAGGGATTAAGTTAAATCAGTTGAAGACTGAACTTTTATCTCTCAGTTCTAGTTGTACAGCTGACTTGTTTGTAGTCACAGGCCTGAAATGGACACCCAATGGTATAACCTGCCTGTGAATCAAACTGCACTCTGACCTTGCTACACTAATACCCTTTAACCTGGACCCCATGATCTCCTCCTTGAGGAAGGAATTTGAGTGCTGGAAAGCTCTCTGGCTCTTGTTGGCAGGAAAGATTGACCCCATCAAGCTCATTATAGCCCCCTGAGTTCTTCACATTTTATCCCATTTGTCCCTACATGTCCCTCTCAAGTGGTTCTGCAAACTCAATAGTATGATCGGCACGTTTCTATGGAAAGGTAGGCTCCCATGATTCAGCAGGTCTAATCTCTGCAATTGCTGAAGCAGAGGTAGGTGGAATCTTCCATACTTTCAGAAGTATCACATGGCTTTTGAAACAGCCCAGATAACCAAGTGGTTCTCCCTCCTAGGGTCACTCGACCTCTTGTGGCTTCATATCGAATCGGCTGTACTTGGCAAAAATATGTCAGCTATTCCACTATATTCTCCCTGCAGGATTATATCCTTGCCCTCCCCCACTATGCAGATCTCTGCAAAATACTGGGCCAAAGTCCACAAAGATTTATCAGAGGATCCCAGCCCATTAGATTGTGCTTCTTTATAGGATAACCCCTTCATACAGATGGGGGATGCCTGATCAGGTGGCAAATGTTGGAGTTGCATGGTGTCCTCTTCATCAAGGACCTTTACATGCCTGGTACTATGTCAAAACTAGGATTCAATACTAGGGTTTGTCAGATGAACAGAAGAAGCATGCCCATAATGTCTATCTCATGCTCTAGCAGGCTATCTGATACCAAAGGGTCACTGGACTCCTTTGTCTCCCTGTTGACATGCTTTCCACTTCCCAAAACTGATTTCTGAAGGTACCTTCAGATCAGAACCACATTCCATGACTTATTCAGATCTGAGGCAGAGTACCTTGACAGGTCTCACCCCCCACTTCTCATCCACTGGGGGATAGATAGAAAGGGAGAGCAAGCTACAAATATCAAACATTAAGAGATGCACTGCCCAATTGCACAGTGAGCACAAGTTCAATGGCAAGAGGAATTGCAGATCATTATTAAGGACACACAATGGTCCCAGGCACAGTTCAGAGGACATAAAGCATGTAGAGTTGGCAGACGCCATCTCATCCTTTACAAAACCACTCATCAATGGTACAGGACAACCCAAGTTCTCAAGCACCTGGGACTGATGAGCCATGACTATTGCTGGAGATGCAGGCATCCTTCAGCACACATCTTCCATATCTTATGGGTGTGCCTGCTCCCAAATCCATTTGGCAAGAACGCATCAAGATCTGTGTGGAAGTCATGGGCTCCAAAATTCAGGTTAATGCTCCACTCCTCTTACTAGGCTGCTGCTTAGATGATACTTCTAAGCATTCTTCAGGAGCATACTGGGTCACAGTGGCGGGAGTAGTCACTAAAAGGTTAATAATTATCAAATTTGTCCCAGAAGTAGTTGACTTCAATAAACATGGTAAGATACCCTTTTGGATTAACAAGAATAATAAAAGAGATATACAAAAGAAAAACAAGTCATACTGAAAGTTTAAGTCAAACCCTCTAATAATAACGGGACTAAATATAAAGCTAGATTGAGGAGGGCTAAGAATCTAATCAAAAAAGATAAAAGGGATGTAGGAATTAAGTTGGCAAACAAAACAAGAGATAACCATAAAATCCTTCTTTAATTACATTAGTGGGCTGAGGGGTGGACAACAAAAAGTAGGACCACTATCCTCTGGCGATGCGTTAATTGAGGATGAAAATAAAATGGTGCTACTGTTTAACTCTTTTCTTTTCTAAGTCTCTGGTTTGTGTAGCACAGCATTAAGAAATGTTAGTACAGCTTTAAGGAATGCATTTACTGTAACTCTTACTGTGTGTGTTGAGATACGTGTTCCCCCTGTATCTGATCTGAATGGAAGTAAACAGAGAAGGCCTAGATTTCTGTGTGATGTGTTTTCCTCACTACCAAGACCTTGATGTGTTTAAGATACTTATTTTCAGCCACCAAATACAATAAACTGGTGATGATGGATGGTGAAAATTTTTATAACTTCCGCTTTCTGAATTACACCATTTTATGACTTTCTGCATTGGAAGCAAGTAAGCAATTAGGAACTGTACAGTATTATGGAAACTTCAGCCAACTTTGAGATTTTTACAGAACAGACTGGGATACACGGTCCAGATGGTTTGATCAGCGGTTATTACTTAATTCTGCCATACAATCTGCAACTGTTGAGTGATGGGATATGCTTATTCGAGCTGCTTTTTGTACTTTCTTAGGACATTAAATCTTCAAACTTTTATGCAGTCTGTATGAACCGGACCAGCCAGAGGATTTGTCATATCAAGAGCTAAAGGCTAAGATGAATGCACAATACAGTTTAACAACTTTTCCAAGGGCTGAACATTATAAATTCTACAGTTACCAGCAGAAACCAGGTCAGTCATTACAATCTTATTTGGCTGAGATCAAACGCTTAGCTCTCACATGTGAGGGGAGCAGGGAGCATCTTGAATCTAATTTAGCTGATAAGTTTGTTATGGGGTTGAATAATGAACATTGTATTAAGCAATTACTTTCTGTAAGTGTCAAAAAGTCTGCTGATGAACTTTTACAGATGGCACTAATGTATGAGGTTGCAGAAAATGAGGCACATGCGAAGATGAACACTAAAAATGAGGTACAAGTAACTGCAGTAAATCCCAAATTGAAACAGCTCAAACCTAAGTCTAAGCCACTGTTTTCAAAGAAAAATTCAACCACTCCACCCAAACTGCATGCCCAGTACAAATGTGCATCATGTGGGTCTTCTTAGCATAGCAGGGACCAGTGCAAATTTAGCAAAGTTCAGTGTCATGCCTGTAAACGTCAGGGTAATATTGCTAAAGTTTGCAGAAGCAGGAGAACTGCACTGATCAGTTCAGAGAGCACAGACAGTGCAGTGGTTCCTATTGCACCACAAATGCAGACTAAAGATGTTCCTCCTTTCTATGTGTTACTTGAATTGCTACAACTGAGGTGTCAGTTGCATTTAATGGTAGATTCTGCTTCCCCAGTTACTTTTATTAATCATCAAACATGGTCTGATCCGGATAAGCCACCATTGTCTCCTTGTAATTAGTTACTGCATGCATTTGAAGGGCAACCAATTCAGCCACTGGGCTCATTTCCTACTTTGGTACACAGAACTGATTCTCCTGATACACCTTTAACTTTTCTGGTTTCAAAATAAGAGTGTCAACATTTTGGGCAGAGAAGCTCAGGTTCTTCTAAACATTCATATTGATCCAGCAGATTTTAACCTACTTGCTGCTGTCCAGGTACCACAAAGCAGTAACCCGCCCAAGCTTGGGGGGGATTTTAGACATGTATCCAGAGCTGTGAAAAGGCCTGGGATGTTGCACAACAGCTAAAGCCAAGCTAGTTACAAAGCCTAATGCAGTCTCTAAGTTTTGTAAACCACGGAAACTTCCTTTTGCCTTAAAACCGGTGGTTGGGGCAGAATTAGATTGGAAAAAGCAGGTGTGCTGGAAAAGGTTTCAAGTTCAGATTGGGCTACTGCAATTGTTGTGGTATCTAAATCAGGTGGTAAGGTTTGACTATGTGTAGATTTTAAGGTGACACTTAGTCTAGTACTTAACACAGATGTATTTTCTTTACCCTTACCTGAGGAACTTTTTTCACAGACTGAATGGTGGTGTGGGGTTCTCTAAACTGGACCTCGCTGATGCATACCTTCAAGTGGAACTGGATACAGACTCAGAAATAGGTAGTGATTAATACACACCAAGGACTGTACAAGTACAAATCATTATGTTTTGGCCTTAGTTCTGCACCTGCTATTTTTCAAAAAGTGATTAAGCAAACGGTGGGTGATATACCAGGTGTTGCTTGTTATTTGGATAACTCATTGTCACGGGCAAGACAGAAGCAGATCATTTACTTAACTTACAAAAGACTTTAGAGAGATTGCAACACAGTGGATTCAGACTCAGGAGAGAAAAATGCTAATTTTGTCAACCAAGTGTCACGTACCTAGGTCACACTATTGACAAAGAAGGAATTTGTCTGAATGATGAAAAGGTGGAAGCCATTGTGCACATGCATGAACCACAGAATGTTTCAGAGTTGCCCTCATTCTTGGGTATGGTGCGCTACTATGATCATTTCGTACCTGGCTTAGCCACTAAATGTGCTATCCTAAATGCACTGTTACATAAAAGTACTTCATGGAAGTGGACCAAGGGCCAGAGTAAGGCAGTTCAAGCCATCAAGATCTCTCTGTCTAACTGATGTGAATAATTTGACTCATTATGACCCTAACTTACATATCACATTGGCCTGTGATGCTAGTCCTGTGGGTATAGAAGCTGTCCTTTTCCATATAGATCCAGAAGGAGTGGAGGAACCGATAGCCCATGCTTCACGCAAGCTCACTGCAGCTGAAAGGAATTATGCCCATATTCAGACAGAGACATTAGCAATTGTGTTTTGAGTCCAGAAATTTCACCAATACTTGCTAGGTCACAAGTTTCATCTGAAGATGGATCACATGCCAGAAGTGACAATTTTCAGTCCAGAAAAAGGAATTCAAGAGACAGCTGCTAGCTGATTTCAATTATGGGCATTAATTTTGTCTTCCTATAATTTCGAAGTCACATACCAACCAACTGACCCGCATGGAAATGCGGATGCCTTGTCGAGGTTACCAATATCCAGAGAAATGGAGTTCGATGTGGAACTTAAAGAGGAACCATTAGTATGCCAGTTGGGGTTAGATAGTTTTCTGTGCAATTCAAAGATATGGAGGACTCTACTGTTGTGTGTGCAATGGAGCTACAACAGTTAGATCACCTTCCAGTACTAGCCAAGAACATTGAAAACATGACTAGTCAAGATGCAGTTTTGAAACAAGTGTATCAGTATACGCTTGAGGGTTGGCCACAAGGCACTACTTGTTCAGCTGAACTACAACCCTACTATACAAAGAGACAGCAGTTGTCCGTTGCTGAGGGGGTCTTCTATGGGGATTGCATGTCATATTACCCTAATGTTATCACTCAAATGTGTTGACTCTATTTAAATTCCATGTTGTTACTCTTAAGTGATGCTTATAGTAAATGGCCAGATATTCATCAAATGTCTTCGACAACTACTGAGAGCACCATTAAAGTGTTGAAATCTATCTTTGCTACCCATGGTTTTCCGCAAGTGATTGTCTCAGATAACGGACCACTGTTCACATCTGTTGAATTCCAAGCATTTTGCCAGCAACGTGGTATCCACCATATTTTCTTACCTCCTTGCCATCCAAGTTCAAATGGCAAAGTGGAATGCCTGGTTCAGACTTTTAAAAAAAGAGTATGGACAAAGCTAATCCTACTACACTGACGGCAATACTAATAGCCCTTTTGGACTTTCTTGCGATGTATAGAGATGCAGCAAATTTAAATTCTGCCAGCGAAGTGCAGGTGAAGTGGGCACTTCGTGTTGTCACTCCGCTACATGAAGTGGCCAATGCAAAAGGCTCACTTTGCCTTGTAATTATTACTTTGCATTGTCATTCCATCTTAACACGAAGTAAGGTGAAGTGACAACATTACTGACAGCCCTTCATACACACAGTCACCAAAATTAATGTGCATCCCCAAAATGCTCATGTGTTATGTCCAGAAAACTCCCCAGTGCTGATGAAGTGTGATGAGAGCACAAGAAATGCAAAGTCTCCCAAAATTAATAGCCCACTCAAACGTCGTGCATGCAGTAGTCACACAGTCTCCAGAATTAATGTGCATCCCATAAAATGCTACTGTCTTGTGTCCAGAAAATTCCCCAGTGCTGACAAAGAGAAATGATAGTGTAACAAGAAATGCAAAGTCTCCCAGAATTAATGGTGCACTCAGTCATGTGCACAGTGGTCCCACACAGTCATCAGAATTAATGTGTATCCCCAAAATGCTACTATCTTGTGTCCAGAAAATTCCCCAGTGCTGACAAAGTGAAATGAGAATGTAACAAGAAATGCGAAGTCTCCCAGAATTAATGGTGCACTCCATCATGTGTGCAGTGGTCACATAAAGTCACCAGAATTAATGTGCATCCCCGCAATGCTACTGTCTTGTGTCCAGAAAATTCTCCAGTGCTGACAAAGTGAAATGAGAGCATAACAAGAAATGCAAAGTCTCCCAGAATTAATAGTGTACTTCAAATGCACAGACAGATTAAGATTGTGCTGCACACTCAAGAGATGCAGACGCAAAGGCACAACACCACCTAACCAGTGCACACAAGTCACAAATCCAAATCTGGAAAAAATACCTTTTGCCATTTTTTTTGGGGGGGGGATAGTGCACGGCAGTAACAGTCCACTACCAGTAAAGATACCACAAAGCAGTATAAAAAATTCATGCAGGTGTGGTGGATAGCAGGTTCACACTGCTGCAGTTACTCTGTGGCACAATAAAAGGTGTCTGATTTAATGCCACGCCATCGCGCACACACTCATACACGCTACAAGTAATGTGTAGCAAATTGAAAACCTTTAGTAATATAACCAAATGTTTTAAATAAACTGAAATTATACACTGCTGCACCACAACAATCAACAAAAAAAGTCAAGCATTACTGAAAATATTACTGTGCATACATTAGAACAGTTAGACAAGAAAAATATAACCAAAACAGAAAGACTGCCTTCTTCTCCCAGTTAATCAACCTACACCACAGATTTGCACCTCCCCAAAGAACACTTCACAATACACAGACTGACTGTTCTAAATTAACATTCAAAATCCACACACAAACAGTAAACACTCGATGATATGAGCACAGGAGGGTTTCCTATAATTGATGTACTAAATTGTGAGCAAAAGAAATTGCGCAAAAATATTTTTTTAACAGCTTTTAGAGGATTTGAATCGCAGAGCTCTGAGAGGAAACTGTCTCTATCTTCCACTACACACACACGACACAGAACTAAGGCTGTGCCGAACAATCTAGAGCCCACGTGACCTGAAATCCCATAAAGCACTGCAAAATTCACCTTTGGAGCTCAAAAATAAGATGAAGTGAAGCAAAGTACATTGATTTCAATGTACTTCGACTTAAAACTGGTGGAGAAGTGGTTTGAGGAAGGTGGAATAATGCAAAGTTATTGTTTCCAATGGACTTCGCATTCCCCATTATGTTGCAAAGTACTCCACTTCACGTTGCGGAGCACTTCGTGGATTCCACATTACTTCACGAATCACTTCGCGATGCGAATTTCGGCCACTTTGCCCACCACTAGCGATGTATCAAACAACACCACATTGTGTCATGGGAATATCCCCTGCAGAATTGTTTGGATGTCAGATTCAAACTCAATTGGACCTTCTTCACCCTCTAGGCTATAAGTCAGTAACTGAAATGCTTCCTAAGACCAGATCCTTCAAACCCAATGATCTTGTGTGGGTCAGGATGTATGCAGGTCCGAAGAGATTTCTAGAAGCCGTGGTAGAAAAAAGGTTCGGAAATGCTGTCTATAGTGTTCGACTGACTAACCGGAGGAGAGTGAAAAACATATGGACCAATTACATACTAGAATTGAGACGTAGCCAAAAAGGGATATCCAGAGTCAGAGTAGTTATCCAGCATTATTTGTTCCAGAACAAGGACAGGAACAGATAGTGGAATCACAGCATTTAAGAAAAGATGTGACTGATGCTAATCAGATTCCAGAGCAACAGCCTGCAGTCCTACTATGTCAGTCAGGACATGTAAGATGTCCACCAAAAAGGATGGACTTGTAGAGATATCGCCTAATGACAGAGACTACCTAAAGGGACATTGCAGTAATAACTTTAATAGCTTCATACTATTTTCTGAATTATTGACTCACATACTTTCTAGCTAAGTCAGGAGGGATAGTTATGTGTACTACAGCTGTAAGAAATGTTAGATAGTACAGCTTTAAGGAATGCATTTACTGTAACTCTTCCTGTGTGTGTTGAGATAAGTGTTCCCCTTGTATCTGAGCTGAATGGAAGTAAACAGAGAAGGCCTAGATTTCTGTGTGATGTGTTTTCCTTACTACCAAGACCCTGATGTGTTTAAGGTACTCATTTTCGGCCACCAAATACAATAGTCGCTATCATCTTTCATAAATAAAAACACATCAGAGAGAAATTTTCATTTAGTCACCGTGGAGAAACAGTATCCAATTCATGCATTCAAAATGCTTCCCTTTGTCTCAGTTGTTTACTCCTGTCTCCACCTCCTTAATAATTCTTCATCTTTCCAATACTTAAAAATTTTATATTTGCTACAGATCCATGGTTCACTTGTTTAGAATGTTTGAGCATACTGTTTACTACATTTCCTGTTTCTATTGCATTTTGTGATATATAATCATTGTTGCTAAGATCAGTTTGGTCTGTTCAATAAAAATTTGATGCCACATGCAAATCAGTATGTAACTACTCCCTTGATCAAGCAGTTTATGAAACCTCAAATCTGGTACCCCATTCCAGGAATGCTTGAATACTTCTGTAGCTTGTAAATTCAAGCAATTGGCACTGTCCCCACACCTGCAGTTATGTTTAAGGGGTGATGGTAACCACATTTCTTATTTCTTTGCTTGTGGTAACAATGAATACACTACAGAATCTTTCAGATGTTTTCCTCTCCTATAAGATACCTGTATTCAGGTGGTCTACTAGTTATTGCATGTGAATGTGGTTCTCCTTTTAAAATTTCCCAGTATTTATTACTTTTCCTATTTTTTTCACCCACCATGCATAAGCAATAACCCATGACTGGGGTGCATTTCCAGAGAATTAGTGCATGCCTCACTGCACTGGAGGGCATGAGGCCAACGGCCGAGTGCCTTTCAACACATCCGGGAAGTGCATTCATTCTCAAAAAATGAACATTTTGAAGTGGACTATTGCACTTATAAAATGGGGAAAAAATAAATGAAAAAGGTTTTCTTTCATTTTATGTCAGGTTGTTGCTAGGTAGATTATGGTAGGTTGGTGACAAACAATATATTCATTGATAATCAATGAATGATCAGGTGGTGTGTTTTGACCAATGAAGTTGTTAAGATTCTGGTGAACTCTGAATTTAAAATGTTACTAAGTAGATTAGTTTAGGCTGGTAATGCTTGGTCAGGTGATGATTTTTAATCACTGAAGTTTCTAGAATTTTTTCTGTGATTGAAAGCCATTTTATAAAATCACATATGAAGGTTATCCCTCCTTCCTGTGTCAGGGCTTTTTTATTCAACAGTTCTGTTCTCTCAGTATACTGTTTCATACTCTTTCTATATAGCAATATTTAAAAATCTAGAAACATCAAATTTGTCATCAGAAAAGGATCACCTAGGCCTCCCCAGTCTGCCCAGATGTTCCATGACTAATCTGTCTCCACAGACCCTAACTGGTCTCAGGTGACCTTCCCTCCTCCCTGCCTGTTTATTCATATAACCTTATGCCTATCTGAAGCACGCTTGAAGCCCCCCACTGTTTCCGTCTCCACCACTTCTGCTAGCAGTCTACTGTAGACAGCTACCACCCTTTCAGTGAAGTAGTATTTCTTCACATCCTTCTTACCCCCCATATCTCTGTCATAAAGATCATTTGAAATGCATCTAATTTTTTCTAATTTACTTTCAATTCACTTTTGAAAAGGCTCAATCTCTTCCAAACTATACAAATGTGCAATTTTGACATGCAATGTGCACATTTATGCTTCAGTAGTTTACATTCTTTCTTTATTTTCTTAATTATGAGAAGGACCAGCCAAATTCAAATTCAGTCAGGACTGTCCATCCTTCTGTTTTATTCGTTCAAATTTATACCATGTAACATCCACCCCTGCGCACTTCTAACATTTTGCTTGCTCTGTGCTAACGTTTTTAAGGGAAAGTGGTCCTAATGTAAAAATAATGAAGCCTAATCAGTTTTACAGTTCAATTAATTCATTTAGTAGGTATTAGACTGTAGTACTATTGTGGGCAAAGAATTGTAACATTCCCAGTATACTGTGATTCACTAACTACCATTGCAGTCAATTTTCCAAAAGTATTACAGCTTCAAAACATAGGCAGAGATACATGCTATCAGACACTGGCTTAGTAACTTTAACAAATCTTTCATAAATTCATTATCATTCAGACACCAGTCTAATGGTTTCTAATTCTGCAAATCATGATAGGGACTAATCTGGGTGACATAACAAAGATGGGAAAAGCCACTAAAGACAGCTGCCGACATCCAATGTTCTAGTGTCAACTGGCAGTCTACAGTAACCCCCATATTTTTCATACTATCAGTGGCTCTGAATAATGTATCATCTAAAGATAACTAACTTACAATTTCACTCTTCATGGCTGACCTGTGAGAACCTGAATCTACCAGCATCAACTCCATATTAGCCTCAACCAGCTGGTGACCATCCACTAATTGATCTAACCCAGGCAATTTCAAACTCATACCATATTCTGATTGTCAGGTAAAAATGACAAATATAGCTTAGTATCATCTGCATATCAGTACAACTTCAAGCCATACTGCCAAACATGGGGGATAATATCATGCCTTTGGGAACTCCACAGCTAGATGCAGCTGGGATTCACATGGCATCCTTTAAAGACACTTGCAATGCACTCAATGCACAGCTGGTGAGTCCCATATATTGCCATAGACAATCTATCAAATCTTATGGTCCATGGTGTCAAATGATGAAGACAGAACTCTAACAGAACAATAATTGATCACTCTCCTCTATCCCTTGTCAAGAGTAGGTCATTTAGGACCCTAACAAGAAACAGCTTCTGTACTGTGCTTGTGCCCAAATCCTGACTAGAAAGGACTCCAGGTGGTGTAACTCTCCAGATGAGCCTTAAGCTCTGCCACTACTACCTTCTTGATCACCCTACCCAAACAGGAAAGGTTAGAAACAAACCTGTAATTCATAAGGATTTCAGTGTCCAATGATGGCTTCATAAGAAGAGGCCTTGCCACAGCTATCTTTAAAGCTTTGGGTAATATCAGTACTTCTAAGGAACACTAGATGGTCCCAACTAAAACCAGGTAATGAACCTCCTGACAGTCCACTAAAACTCAGGTGGTACTCAGATCCAACAAACAGAATGTGGGGGTGCAGATCAGAGACCACACAGAAAAAATACCTTCCTCGACACTACAGGGACACCATCAGAATGTACACATTTTACAGATATCATTGTCTAAATGGGCATTCCTTTTTCTGGAAAATAACAGTGCTTTGAAACAGACAAATTTATACATTTTATGTCTTTATTTTCATTTACTTGTCCACTTGATTGAATCAGATTCTTCTGCTTTTTTGACAATCAGTTACTGTTCACTTTAAGAGATGTTCTGTAGATCATGGCCCCTGCCCTTGTCTCCCCTGTGAACTGTCACATATTTCCTATACAGCAGGCTGGACACAATTAATATTGAGGGTAAAGCCTCCTAGGGTTTGGTAAATGCCAAAACCTCCCCACACTTTTGATCCAATGCTGTGGTCAGTATCTGGCTGTGATGACAACAGACACCCCACGTTAGATGTTGAGTGCTGTAATGCTATGGAGTTATGATGCCAACATATCTAACTCCTTGGCCACAGTGGACACCCAAATACTGTACCACAAATATCCTTGATGATGCTAAGACAGAAGATGTTTCCTTCTTTAAGTTACCTTGGGGTCTGCCCTGATTGGCATCTTGATTTCTCAGTGCATATTAACATAGAATTTGAAACATAGAATTTGATGGCAGATAAGGACCGCTTGGCCCACCCAGTCTGCCCATTTCCCTACCTAATCGATAAGCTGCAGATCCTAGTTAACCAGCAGCCTACTTCTTTCTACCCCCAACCCCTAGAATTGCCTTATGGCTGTCCCATGCATGCTTGAATTCAATCACTGTTTTTGACTCCACAACCTCCTCCGGAAGGCCGTTCCATGCATCCACAACCCTCTCTGTGAAAAATCCTTCCTTACATTACCTCTGGGCCACCCCCTCTATCTTCAAATTGTGCCCCCTTGTTCTTGCACACCTCTCTTTTTGAAAGATGCTACCCTCTTGGACTTTGTTGATTCCTTGAGATACTTGAAAGTTTCTATCATGACCCCTCTCCCTCCTTTCCTCGAGGCTATACATATTAAGCTCCTTTAGTCTCTCTTCATATGTCTTCCGGTGCAGACCCTGCACCATTTTAGTTGCCCTCCTCTGGACAGCTTCCATCTTGTCTATGTCCTTGCGGAGATTGGGTCTCCAGAACTGCACACAGTACTCCAGATGGGGTCTCACCAGCTGTCTCTACAGAGGGATAACAACTTCCTGTTTTCTACTGGTGATGCCTCTCCTTATGCATCCCAGTATCCCCCCAGCCCTCCTTACTGCCCTCTCACATTGCTTGCCCACCTTTAAGTCATCCGATATGACTACCCCCAGGTCCCTTTCCATTTTTGTTGTTAGTATCTCACCCCCCATTGTGTACTCTTCCCCTGGATTTTTGTTTCCCAGGTGCATTACCTCGCACTTCTTAGCATTAAATCTAAGCTGCCATACATTTGACTATTCCTCTAACCTTGACAAGTCCCTTCTCATCCTTTCCACCCCACCTTGTGCATCAACTCTGTTGCAGATCTTTGTGTCATCTGCAAAGAGACATACTTTTCCTTCCAGTCCGTCTGCAATGTCGCTTACAAAGACATTGAAGAGGACCGGTCCTAATACTGAACCCTGTGGTACCCCACTAGTAACCCCCCTTTCTTCAGAGTGGACTCCATTTACTATTACCCTCTGTGTCCTATTCTCCAGCCAATTCTTTACCCAGGCTATCATCTTGGGACCCACTCCCAGGCTGGCTAACTTGTATATTAATCTTTTGTGTGGGACTGAGTCAAATGCCTTGCTAAAGTCTAGGTAGGCCATGTCCACAGCCCTCCCTGATCTACTACTTTGGTCACCCAGTCAAAGAAATCTATTAGATTTGTCTGGCATGACCTTCCCACTGTGAATCCATGCTGCCTTGGGTCCGTGCCCTCTGGCCTCTAGGTACTCGACAATTCTTTCCTTCAGAAGTGATTCCATCATTTTCCTATCACTGAGGTTAAACTAACTGGTCTGTAGTTTCCCGCTTCTGCCCTGCTCCCACTTTTGTGAAGGGGAATCACATTGGCCCTCCTCCAGTCCTCAGGTACCACCCCATCCTCCCATGATTTGTTAAAGAGGGTAGTCAGTGGTGTCACTAGTTCTACCCTTAGTTCTTTTAGAATTCTGGGATGAATCCCATCAGGCCCCATGGCTTTGTCCACCTTCAGTTTTAAGAGTTCTTTCAAGACCCTTTCTTCTGTAAATGGGCTGGCATCAACTTCTGTATCCAGAGTGTTTCTATTGTTTGTTTTAGGTACCTCCCCCTCTTCGTTTGTAAATACTGAGCAAAAATATTTGTTTAGTATCTCTGCCTTTTCACAGTCACCCTCTGCCCACCCCCCTTCCCTTTATTAAGCCTCACTATCCCTCCCTTAGTCTTCCTTCTCTCCCTGATGTACCTAAAAAAGGTTTTATCCCCCTTCTTAACTGAGTTGGCTATCTTTTCCTCAGTTTGGGCCTTTGCTGTTCTGACTGCCTTCCCAGCTTCCTTTTGCTTTAACTGATACACTTCTCTGTCCCGTTCCTTCTGTGATTCCTTGTACTTTTTGAATGCTTTCTTTTTCTCTTGAACCTTCACTGCCACCTCCTTTGAGAACCATAGTGGTTTCTTACATCATTTGTTTTGTTTATTTGCTTACACAAAGGCTTGTTACCTCTGTGATGGCAGTTTTATTATTCCCATTGTTCTTCCACCCCTCCTTCCTGCCCATTTGCTAGTGCATTCCTTAGGCACTCACCCATTTTGGCAAAGTCAGCCCTCCTGAAGTCCAGTAATTTTGCTTTTGTATGGCTTGACTCTATTGCTGTGTTTATTGTGAACCATACTGTTCGGTGGTCGCTAGTTCTCAGATGGCTACCCACTTCTATATCTGTGATCCTCTCTCCATCTCCATTTGAGAGGACCAGGTCTAAGATTGCTCCCTCTCGAGTGGGTTCCAATACTAGTTGTCTAAGGCATGCCCCCTGTAGGGCATCTAGAATAACCCCACTCTTAGAAGTGGCTGCTGCATCTGCACTCCAGTTAACATCTGGCATATTCAGATCACCCATCAGCAATATATCCCCTTTATCTGCCATTCTAAGTATACTTTCTGCCATTCTAAGTATACTTTCCATCATTTCCTTGTCCATTTCCTCCCCCTGGGAATTAATGCTTGGAGCATTGTACAGGAATAAAGTGAGTATTCCACTTCCTGCCCACCGAGAAATTGTAGTAAAAATGATTTTCCCTAGCTTTGACTATGGTAACTTAGTCTACAGTGATGCTATTCACCAAAAGCCACTGTACACCCTATGCTTGGAGCATTGTACAGGAACAAAGTGAGTATTCCACTTCCTGCCCACCGAGAAATTGTAGTAAAAATGATTTTCCCTAGCTTTGACTATGGTAACTTAGTCTACAGTGGTGCCCCTAAATCTTCCTTGGCCAGACTGAACCCCCTTTTCCATTCTTTCTGTCATTTTGCTTTAGATTCCCCCCTTCATACTCACTACTGCTCTCTTTACTCATCACTTTCTCTCCCCTTTCTTGATGCTAGGCTACTTTCCCATTCTGCATCTTTTATATCTAAATTCTGGTTCAGCTTCTGTCCCTCCTATCTTAAATCCCTTTTGTCCTCTCCTCCTCCTTCCTCTTACCTTCTCCACAACATTAATTCCCATTCTCTTTCTATTTCCTCTAGAAAATCTACTGTTGGACAAACTCCTGTTCCTTACTGATTTCCTGAACTTTGCTCCTCTCTTCCCCTTTCTATTTGTTCTGCCTCTTCTCCTTCCTCCTTAAAGTCTCTTCTTTATGACTGTTGTTCTCCTACCTGCAACTGTCTATGACCCTCTCCTCTTCTTATTCCCTTTCTCTGTGCATATAAGAATGTGTTTTATTTTCTACTTGCAGTCATTTATTAATTTGCCTCTAATTATTTATGTTTCTGCTTCATGGATTACTATATTACTGTAATTAACTTCTTATTTTCATCAGTTTATTGTTTAGCTATTTCACTCACCCCCTTCCCCTAGGATGCATCTGGAAATGAGCTGTTCTCAGCTCAGTATTTCTTTCCTGATTAAACATTTAAGTAAACAAATAAATGGAAAAGATGTACAGTGGTATCCAAACTCCTCATTTGAAATTCTTGGCAATAGGAAGGACAGGTTCCTTCCAGTGCTATCAAAGAACGGTACCTAAATGAGTAGAACAGGGCAGGGCTAGAAACTGGAACTGGAAAAGGATCCTGCCCAGAGTAGTCAAATAACAGAAGCAATGTTTTAAATGAGGAGTACCAACTCTACAAAGGAGCTGAAGATGTGGTCACTGAACAATGAGGTGACAGGTCACTACCACTAACTCAGGAAAGAGTGGCACAGGGCCACAAAACCTTGGCTTCCTTTTTACCTGAGGTACTCTGTTTTTCAAAAGTGTTCTATGAATAGTAGGTTAAAATAAACTTAAAATACTAAGCACTTCATAAATACCAAATGTTCATAAATGATGTAGGCCTGAGTCTTATAAGACACAACAAAGTTGATCACATTGACCTAATTAGGTACAGTGTGGGTTCTGGTTTGTGGCTGACTGCTATAATTTTGTCATATCTTGAGAACCACTTAACTGTTTTTCATCAAACTTGATATAGACATTTCATACTACGAGTCACTGAGGTTATAACAATGTCAGCATGTTGATCTGAATGATATTACATTCTTGGCTCTAGATTGAGAACTATTAATTGGTCTGTCATAAAACTTTAGGCATTTAGTACTATGAATTATAAAATGTGTAGGGAAAGGTCTAAATCCTGAAAATAAAGGCAGCGCTCACAGTTTACAGACCGGGTGCTGGCAAATAAAAATCAAAGACAATAAAAGAAAACCAGCACTCCATGCAGCAGTGATTAAAATGTTTTACTGTGCAATATATTTAAAGTGAATGATGACACAGTACCTCATATTAGAGATCCAAAATGTTATAACAGGTTCAACACCACAAAATCAGTGTCCCAGTCCAGTGCTTCAAGGTGCAATACCTCTTTGTCAAGGGTGTCTACATCCTTTCTATGGACATGTCCAGCAGTTCAGTGGTTTTGGCAGCAGGTGTTAGAGGACTGCTCTAAAATCATCGGCAGACCTCTATGAACTGCCCAACCTGCATTGGTGCTGGGGGATGTCTCTAGCCTGGGCCCACTGTCTACGTCCTCTGAGGCCTGGGTGTTGGTGGCAGTCATGGAAGCTAAGAGATCTATATTGATGAAATAGAGGCTGCCTACTCCTCTTACGATCACTTGCTGGTGGGCAGCAATGGCATGGCTGGCTACTTTTGAAAGACTTTCTGAAATTGGGAAAGGTCATCTCTCCAGATTTCATGAGAAATGGGACGCATACTTGCACTCACATATTTGTGTGGTCCTACTCCCCCAAAACCCACCAATATTGTAAAAGGTGACGTCTCTTCTCTTTTTCTAATATTCTTGCCTTCATATCTATCTTCTACTCAAGCAGTGGATTTCCAGTGTCTGTGTAGACTGTGTATCTACCCCACACTGTTCATACTACTGTCAACCTGTCCTTACTACCTACCTGGGTGTCATAGGGCTCAGATGACCATTCTGAAAAGACTTGAGTGGTCTGACTAATAAGAGATATGAATACTCTGACCCATGACACTTATGATTACTTTATTAGCAGATAGTTCCTGGAAACTCCCCTGATTGAAGGAGGTATTTATCTGAAAAATTGGCTGGTATATACAGATACGGATTAAAGTAGCACGAGTACAATGTAAGGTTTTATGATTTTTAAAAGGAATAGGAGGTAATGCACACAGCTCTTGGCAGTTGCAGTTATGGAATATTTCAAACATGCCTATGGTATTCCTGTTCATTTGTATGATGAATGCCTGGGTGCTTCTACCTTGGTTGGATGTACTTGGAAAAACTAATAACATTTTATATGATAAAAAAGGGTGTCTACATCCTGATTGGTTGAAAAAGATTCTGAAGCTATGCACTTACAGAATGACAACCAATGGTTTTGCACTTGATTTGGTAACCTGGACGCAGCACACCAATGCATTAATGTTTCCCACAACAATTATTTATTCATCCCTGGTTGCCATCACCAACATTGTTCCCCCTTTATCTTCAAGCAGTTCTTAAATAGTAGTAGTTCTCTAAAACTAAAAAATTATATTGCATGTTCTTCCCCCTCATAATCTCCTACACATGTGCACACACACACACACTAAAAAAAATGAAGTACTATTCAGGTTTCATTTCTGGTGTTACTTTTCTAACCATAAAACCAAACTTTTCTAACCTTAAAACCTCATAAAGCCTCACCACTTACTAGTCTTCCTTGTTTACTGGTAAACATGCTGCTGCTTATCCTTCCACAGATAAAACTGAGGCCCTAGCATTGTATGAGGCTTTCTGTTTTGTGTGCGGGGGGGGGGGTGACTATCCTGCCAGAGGCGTTCTGCAGAATTTTGAACTCTTGTATTCCATTGTAAACAAACATTCTGTCTATTGAATGTGTGAACAGAGAGGTGATTGACAGGTGAAAAAGGATTACATTTTCTATTGTACTTACTTTTAACAACAGAAAATACTGCACCTCTTTTTAATAAACAAACGTGTGCATTTTTTTAATCTACCTATTTTGTATGCATAATAAGACACTACAGGGTGTGAGTTGTTACATTTTTCTTCATGGTGTCACAATGCAGCATGGGGACAGTAATGCAGAGCACATGCAGTTTGTTGAGGAAGGTACTTGAAGCAGCTGTAGAGATCCCTGTATGCAGTGAAGAGAAAATGATCAAGGAATGACCACCTCTTGCTCAACAATTGCTAAGGCAATTCATTCTACAAAAAAGAGGAACTATAACTGCTGGAAATAGACAGATTGCCTTCAGGAAAAGCAGGACTACAAAGCAGCACTGCAGGACTGCAAAAATAGATTTAAGAAAGTCAAAGAGGATCTAGAAACTAGGATAGCAGTGGTAGCTGCATCCAACACCAAAGCCTTTTTTCTAGTGCATAAATTGAAAGAGAAAGGTAATTTAGCCAACCTAAAATCTCTTCTAGACCTCAGGCCCAATTCTCAAAGGGATGGTGCAAGTCACACCAAATGCAACTTATGCCAAATGCTGATGTGCCAGGGACCCTGTGCCCAATTCTCTATCAGGCAGGTCCACTTTCCATGCCCACCATTCCAGTGTATAACTTCCCTGAATACTCCCATAATTATCTTTTGCCAAGATTAACCCTGAAATAAGGGCCTTTAAATTGTGTTTACTGGGTCTTGTCTAAGTACATTCTTGATCCATTGCATCCTTAACATTCTTATGGGGTCCCTAGAAACCTGGTGCCCTCAAGACCATTTGTGCATGGCATGCTTCCAGGTATGCTGAGCACTATCCTTAGGGCAATTACATGCCTACACTTGACTCTCAGTGCTCACTTCAGACAACAATAAGGTTCCATGTGTCAGCATTATAACAGTACTACTAAATAAATCATAGTTAGTCCAGCCTTATCTGCCTTCTATCATATTTGCAGCATACTGATAGCCCTAATGGCGCAAAGAAACAGGCTCCCATGCCAATCCCCTCACAAGGGAACTTACCAACCCCAACTCTTGCCAGGCCCCTTCCTCCTTATGCCCATTCATTCAGCAACTGTCAGGGGGGTAAAATTCAGTTGTACCTAGACTTTTCCTGTTTTTCATGAGCATCTGAAATACAAGGTTTACTTACAACTGTGTCTTTTATGACTGTTGCTCCACTGAATGCTTGAGCTGTCTTTCAGTTGCTTCTGGTAGGAGTGGATCCAGAAGTATCCCCAGCGACCATTCTTGAGGGGCAGCCCTTTACTACCTTCTGTTTTGCCTTCTGGTTCTAACTGGGACCTCAAGGCCCTCCAATGAGTCATATCCTTCTGGCACCTTCTGCTGGAACTCCAGAGACCTCAACAAGGGACAAGTGCCACTCAGACCCAGAGACCCTGCCACCATCCCTGGGCCCACAGGCCCCCCTACGTCAGTCACAGCCAGAGGCTGGACTCCTTCTCCTGTTCCTTTCCTTTTGCTAGAACTCACTTCCTGCTGCTTGCCTCCCTTTCTTATAGACAATCATGGGAGGGCAGAACAATGAATATTTATGATAGAGTTTTCCTGCTGCTAGATGAGTCAGAACATCCTGTTATCCTATCTCCAAGCAAGAAAGGGGCCCCTCTTGAGGACAACTCTCAATGTCAAAATTAACCATTTAGGAGCCCTATAATAAGTGACCTAGAGAACAGACAGGCTGGCTACACTTCTATTCTAAGAGTTTATTATGTATCTCATACCATCAGTGGAACTTACCTGCACTGTTAAGCATGGATACCTTTTGTGCTATGGACATCTTGTGACCTCTGGGACTGTGGACTGTATCAGAGGGAGTTATGAGGGTGAATAAAGAGGAGTACAACTTATTTGGTGCCTCTTGCACCTGAACTGGTTGTTGTGTAGCAACATTAAATGGTTTTCACAGCCACCATTGCTGAGTGTAGCTGATGCTTGCCATGGGTGGGTTACTTCCCCCATATTGCAGCCTTACTGGCTGATCACTTGCCCATGCTGAAAATGGGATGGGAACAAAGTGTGTTGTAAAGAGCAAGGCTGTTAAATAAAAGATTTTGCAGATTATGAATTTGGTACTAATGGCCATTGCCATATTTTCCAGCTAATGACCCATGTCAGTTTTCCCATCACTGTCTGAAGACAGTAAATAACCAATCAAACAGTAGAGTCTGCTCCAGAACCATCAGAGGACTCATGGGCTACTGCATGACCCCATTAGTTCACCTGGTTTGAGGCAAAGCATCAACTGTCAAGAAGTTGACACACAGACACTTGCATGTGACTGGCACAAATCTTGGCCAGTTGGGGTGTTGTCTACTCGGGTTTTGCTATGCAAAACTTGCCCAGCTTACAGAGTGTGTCCCTGTCTGTAGGAGGAGATAGAACTATTACCTCTGAATGCAATCTAGCACTGTGCACACATTGGGAGAAGCAAAAGAATTATGCTTTTTCAGCCACTGAAGAGGAGCTGCTTAATGCTCAGGAGGTAGTACTAGTTTGTGACCTCGACTACTAAATTTCCCCTGGGTGAAGAAACTGTACAATTTCTTTCAACTTAACATCTTTGGGTAATGAATCCCCACTGGAGTTAACAACCCAGGCCACTTAACCTCATTTGAGCTGCTAAGGCAGAGGTAGCACATTGCCACCTATGGGGAGTTGGTTCACACGTTTACTTACAAGTTTGGGCCTGATGTTCATTTTGAGGAGCAACTCTATGACTTACAAGGGAAATGGAGGAGGGGTTATTTACAGTGAATACCAACAAGAAAAAAGCAATACAAATACATTACAAAATACAATATGAGGTGCAAACTGCTGAAAGCACAGTGGCAACAATGGCAGTATAAGAGGGGTTAGTTGTAGCTGGTGGACCAGAGAGGCACAGAAGCACTGTGGGGTGGGAAACTGATGAGGGAGGGAAATGGACAGGGTAAGGACAAATTACAGCAGCAAAGGTAAGAAATGAATGTACCCAGGTGAGCTTTGAGGTGAAATGGAAAGGAGGACAAATGAAGAGGGGGGAGGGTATTTGACAGGTGGAGGAAGCAGCATGGGAAAGCACCCAGCTCAGCTGAACAGAACTTTTTCTTACAGCATCCATACTGTGTGCTACATTGCAAACAGTAATGATGCTGCTGCTTCTTAAATCCACTTTCCCCAATGCAGCTACCTATATAGACTTATAGTCTATCTGTACATCTCAGTTAAGTCTTCAAAAACAGTATCACCATTTGCACTTGCATATATTACCACAGCAGAATGCTTGCTTTAAAATTATGTTTCGGATAGTATTGCTCAAATAGTATGTGTCGGTATAAAATACCAGTCCAGCTGTTATCATTGTTTTGACCAGATGTTGGATGCCATCAGATACTGATGGCATCTAACCGTGTATACAGCCTGTTCAAATCCCAAGTAGCTCTGTTCATGAAACAGATGATCCGCTGTATCTAATATTTCGACCATGGATCAGGTAGTCAGAACAAAACAATCTGAGGCTGGATCCTACAGTCCAATCAGGGATCCAGCATTTGGATCAAAACAGCCTGAGGGCCAGATCCAAGGATCCAATCCTCAGTTATGACATCCGACCCCATCCAGCATGGGATACAGCATATAATCCTGGTCAGATGGGGGGTAGATTATATGGTGGATAATGCAGCTATCTGTCTGAAGGCGTTTGGATCTGTCAGACCAGATTCTGAGCTCCACTAGTTTCTGACCATCCACAGGGAAAATGCCAAATTTGTAAACTAAGGATCTTGTATCCTTGTTTCTATAACTCTCAGTTTCTTGTCTCATAAATCAGGGAGGACAAGGCATAACATAATCAAGGCCAAGAACCAAAATCAGGGCCACACCTTAAAAAGTGGTGATATCCACTCAGGCATCTGGTAGAATAAGGGATTAATGTATAATGCATTTTTCAAAGAAGAAGACTGTAACCTTGATGTTTTACATTACAGTATGTTGTGCTTACAATCCACACTGTTCTGTCACAGAAATACATGTTTTAGCAGAGACAGAGGAAATTTTAAGACAAAATCAGGGACATCCCTGAAATCAGGGACAGTTGACATGTATGCTTGTTTCAATTATTATTATATGGAAGAATCTTTGACTAACACAACAAATTCAGGCTTGAAGTATAGCCTAGAGGTTAGATAAATGAGCTGTGAATGAGCTTGGTACATCCAGCAGCCCTGGGTTTGATTCCCACAACCTCCACTTGCATACTGTGTGACTCTAAGCAAGTCAGTTAACATCCCCAGTGCTCCCAGGTCACCTCTGAAGACAGACACTTGTACCTACTGAGCTTTACCCGGTTACCAAAGACTAAAATAACATAAAAAAATTAATTTAGTGAAATCAACATAGTATAAGCCCATACATGTAAATACTGTCTTATCTGTTATTGGTGTAAGGGTATATTGTTTATAAAAGACTTGCAGTTCTGACATATGGTCTAAAAAACAGGGCTCAGGAAAGGCATAGGTTGACAAACTATTCAAAATGAAACCAAGCAGACCAGACTGGTCAATAAAAAGCTGCTCTCTGCTTAATACGAGCAATTTATTAGTGCAGTTGGGAGAATGGAGCAGTTTTTAAGTTGGTCTGCAACATGTACCTATTTTCTCTGGAAAAGCAGGTGAACTCCAGTGACCTGTGCATGAATCTGCTGATGCCTCTATATGTTGTACCTCCATTACTGCTGCTATGGAGAGAAAGCAAGGACCATCACAAATGAGTTAGTAAGACGATCAGAATCAGACATAAACTATATTTGACAGAATATAACCATGAACAACCTCTGTTGTTGGAAAATACTGAAAATTCAGTTCTTTCTAACATCATGCAGTAGATAGGAAGTCATCCATCATGTATTATGGAAAGATTGCTCAGTGCTGCTACACAGCAGACATGGTTGCCTTTCTATCACTTTTCCCATTTTGTGAATAAGACCCCTCTATGTTTTACTAATCAATCCCACTAACAGGAATAGCAGTTTTCATCTTTCCCATTGCTTGCAATGGACACTTTGATAGAAAATGCTAACAAGAAATAGTTAATGTGAAATGGCAGCAAGTGGCAGAAGGTTCAAGAGAGACTGACTGCAGGGTTTCTAAAAGCCATGACTCTGGCACAAGCACAATTCCGTTTTAGACACAGCCTGCATAAGGCCATGAGTTAAAATGTTTGGATGTTATTTTCAAATGTTTTGGAACATTTGCAACAGTTCCCTCACTTTACAGCACAGACATGATGCATGTGTCATTTATTTGATGAATACATCAATTTCTACGCACACTTTGAGGCAAATACGCATGAGTGGTGAACCACCTTTTCGGTGATATAACTTTCAAGCACATTTCACAGGGCTGAGTCAGAATTATGGCAGGAGTCCTTTGAAATTCCTGCCCTGAGAGGATAACTGTGAGGTGTGGGTTTTAACAAGGAGGACGTCTTGTCACAGTAGAAGGTGCACCAATATCTTTATTACCAGAATATAAAATAAAATAAAGCCGAACTTCAGGCGAAACAGAAAAGGAAACAAAATCATATAATACAAAGCTGAACACATCATCTTAAAACACCAGAATCTACTAGTGTAATCCACACTGTGAGGTCAGGACAAGTCTGAACCTCACCAGACTATCTACTGAATTAAGAACAAGAGATTCTTTATATATCCTTACAACCATGTGACTCAAAAGCCCCTCCCTCTTTGTTTAACTTAAACATATTATTTTTAGAAAGGAACATTCTTTTTGTTACATAACAATATGCCATTTCTTATTTTTGAATTATAAGCTATACCACTGGTCCAAATTCCCAAAAATGATATTATCACAACAAAAATGAAATAGAGTGTCCCAAAAGAACTCCACCCCCTAGTATACACCTTTAAATAAGGCAAGGAACCAGCCGGCCAGCTCTAAAGGAAGGGCTATATTAGCAAACTCTGGGATCTGAAATGGAGGGTCTACATTTGAAAGAAATAAAAAGGTATATTTAAACTTGATGTCATTAGATGACAGAATGATAACAGGGGTGCTTAAATGTATTTATTAGACTTCATAGGGTTTTCCAGTATCTTGCATTGGGATAAAACATTGAATATTGCAGCAGTATCTGTCTCTAAGTATCAGAAACAAATAAAGAATAGTTGAAAGGTACTTAGTTAAAATACAGAAATACTATGCAAACATAGTTATGTTGTGCTAGCGTTCCGGAATAAGTGCTGCTTTTTTAAGGCAGCATTTCCAAAAGGCACCAGAATGCTAACGCACAGGGGAGAGGCGTTTTTGTTTACTAGAGAATGCCAGAAGTTAAATTTAACCTAAGCAAAAGAAATACACAGGGCTAGCAAACAGCCACGTTCTCGAGGGAGGTTTAAACTCTTACCTTCAAGTAAGCTGAAAATATTCTTCGTTATTCAACATAGTAAAACTACATACTCTGCAGCGTTTTTAAGTAGCTTAGAGAGCCGAGAGGGCAGGGAGCAACCGCTCGCATGATCGCACGGTGAAATACCTCACTTAAAGCACTAACATGAAAAATGCTTTTTACGCGGATGCGACTTTACAGGCATAGATTAACATAAAATAAATTCTTAAGGACTTTACAGAAATTAGAGGAATCATTAGCTACACTAGCGATTTTCTTTTGGTAACTATCATAATAATAATGGGTGGGTTACCAAACTTACAATGTATGGACTTTCTTTATTATTACTTCTTTTCTCCATTTCAAACGTTTGTTAAGGACTTGGTAGAAACTGGGAGCTTCACATACCAGAACAGCATAGGTATAGAGAAATTAAAAGATAGTTATATAGGTGGCCAGCCTATATAGATAGAGAATGAATAGAAAATAGGAAAGAGAGCTAGGAGTGCTGTTGCAACAGACTTAAAACAAACAAACAAAAAAATTCTGGTATATGGAACTTTTCCCTACAATAACCCTGCACATAAATGAGATTACATTTACATAAGATCATCAGGTTACCTGCCACTATTCATCCAATGGTCTTACTGTTGTGCATTTACAAATCAGCCATTAGATCATTCTTGAAAACAAAATATACTGTATGTATAGTATAAATGTATATAGTTATTGTTGTGCAGAATTTTCAAATTTTGGAGGAACAGAATTTTGTGGAATTTCATGAAAGCCCATGAAAATTCTGACACATTTCATCAAAAGAACAGTGGAATTCTGCAGTGAAATTATGTAGAAAGGGCTCTTAGCTCCATTACCATGGAATTAAATTTCACGGATCTTGGTATATTCCACAGAATGTTCAAGGAATCATCTTCTGTGGAAAATGTTGTTCCATAGAATATAATTTTTGCAGATCACAGCAGGCAGATTTCTAAAGAATGTACAGCAAAATTCCAAAGGATATTTCACCAGTGGAATGGACATTCCATGACCATCTCACCAGTGGAATTTCACATTCCACAGTTCGTACAGCACTAATACATATAGATCTAGGTCTAGATATATTCTTTGCAAAAAACTTTGTTAATGCACTGTTAGGGTTAGTTACAGAAACAAAAGTAGGAAAATGTGGGGTTAGGATTTCCAACCCTAACATCCCACCCCCATCTTGCAGCCAACAACAAGAGTGGGGTGTGCCTTGGGGTTCTCAGTCCTAACGCCACCCCATTCCATGAGTAAATAAGCTTAGAGGGGTACAGTACATGAGAATGGGGTGAGGGTTAAGGTTGAGAACCCCAAGGCACACCCCACCCCTATTACTGCCTGAAGGGTAGGAGTGGGGTATTAGGGTTGGGAACCCTAACATCTTTAACAGGTCCAGCTCAGTTGACCTCGGTTTCAACAAAAGTCCTTATTTAGGGAGTAGCCTAATTCCAATCAAGGCAAAAATCAGACAAGACAAATAAGATTGGAACAAAAATGGCCCATTCACCCATATATTATAAAAATAGTTATTTTTTTATTGTTATTATTAGTAGTTATAACACAGTGTATAATGTCAGATGTTATATCTAACTAGTATCTCCTACGTTTCAGATCTCTCCTTCATCAGGGATACACTGTATTTTACTACCAATCAGTTATTATTCATTTCCTTTCCCATTCCATTTGTATTATTTAATTCATACTGCGTCATCATATTTCATGTCTTGCTTTGTTTTTCTGCAAGTATCTCTGAGTTTACGTTCCATCTGTGTTCTTTTTTTAGGTAATTGTGTGGAGCATAGCATGGCCCCTGCTTTCTGTATCCTGGAGGTCTAATCCCACATTTCCCTACTTTTTTGCTGTAATCAACCCTAACTAGTGCATTAATGAAGTTTTTTTGCAAAGAATGTCCTTACTTTTTCAGATTGTATAATGCTATCCTTATTTTCTGTGGGCCCTGCACTCAAATCCCCACATAATTATATCCTTATTTGCATGTGGGAGTCCAGGGCCCTCAAGACTGGCCCTGCACTTCCATGCCTGCATAGCTGACTATGGGTAGGGGGTGGAGTTTGGAGAGGGGGCAACTGATTATGTGGGGAGGTGGGTTGGAGGAGGGGGCAACTACTGAAGCCTTGATACAATGTTATCCTATGAGAAAAAAGTAAACTTTCAAACATGTATAACTCCACCCCAAATTAGTAATTTTTTCACCAAACCAGTAAAAGGCACATCTGTGGGGCAAGCCACTTTTACCATGTGAATTTCAAAGCAAAATTGCAAACCATTTCTTCACAGCGGAGTGACAAATAAACGCCTGTGTACACATCGCATTATAATGTTATCCTATGGAAAACAAAGCAAAATTTAAACCTGCAGAACTCAAGAGCAAAGTAATATTTATGACACAGGATAACCCATTCATGGAAAAGGATTACCCATTTGTGACAAAGGATCCTTTTTTTTTTTTTTAATTTTCTTTATTCTCCTACACCCCCCCAGGCATCCTTCAGGAGTGCCCACTCGGAGCCCTACCCTACTCCCAACCTGAACCCCTGCAACTCCTCTGATCCCGTCTCCCTGTATGACCACAGGCAGGCTTGACCCCCAGTACCATCTCTGGGGCTGATTCTGCCTACCCTCAGCGGCTACCTCCTAAGTGCAAGGAGCCTACCTGCAAGTCATCGGGTCGGACCTGAGAGAGATCCTGGGTGCATCTGGGCCGGTATTTGGGATGTGGGAGGGTCCACTGGGGCCACAATCATCTCCCGGCTAGTATAGGAGGCTTTTCTTGTTTTTTTCCTGTTCACCCCCCCCCCGTGGAGCCCGGCCAGCAAGGCTACGTATTCCTGTGGCTCTGCCCCCAGGCACTGCGCCACATTGCTACACTGGTGATCCTCCAGCCAATGCCAGAGGTTGCTCCAAGAGCGAACACTACCCCATACCCACTCCCGGGAAGACAGAGCAGTCAGTGGATGCTTAAACTCTTCCCCCTCCTGCTGACCCCCGGCGGCCCCGGCTCATTCCCAAACCCAGGTTGCTGGTGTGGCGTGAGGTGTGGCATCCAGCGCCTCAACCCTCAGTGCTAGCGGGCCAGCTACAAGGATCCTTTTTTGAGCAGCACATCTAGAGTGAAATTCCCTTTGAAAATAATGAGAAACTTTAAAATGTAATAACTTTGGGAACAGACTAATATTTTTTCGCCAAATCTTCAAAAGGCTCATTTGTGACAAAAGCCCTTTGTAACTTAATAATTTCAGACCCAAATTCCAAATCATTTTTGAGCTACAACGTGACAAAGAAATGAAAAAAAAGGTAATTTTCACATTTTTTTCACACTCCATATCTCCACACCCATGCATATGATTGGAACAAAACTTGCCACATCAAGAGATCTTTGATCCCTGAAGGTCCATGTAAATTTCATACAAATCAGCTAAACAGTTGCAAAGCTATTAATGTGCAAAATTTTGAGTTTAACAAAGAGAAGTGGCCATTCAATCCTAACTATAGGGGAGTGACCACACCCCTATAATAGTATAGATAAAGATATATATATTTACACACATACATACTTTTAATCATTACTAGTCCCTTGTTACCCTACTCATGGGCAACAACATATGACATGGTGGGTGCTGACTGGGATATACATATATATATATATATATATATACAGTATATATTATAGTGGATACAGAAAGCAGGGGCCATACTATATGTTATAGTGGTGTGGTAGTGCCACTATGGTTAGGGTTGAGTAGGCAGTTTAATGTTAAACCCAAAATTTTGCACTTTAATAACTTGCAACTGTTCAATGGATTTGCATGAAAATTTTGAATGCGTGGTCCCGCGTGGGGTAGACCTCGTCATGTGCCAAGCTTTGTTTTGATCGAATGTGCATATTTTGTGCAGCACATAGTGAAAAAGGTGTAAAAGTAACTTTTTTCACCCATTTTTGCTGATTTTTCCTTTGTGCGCAGCAGTCACACTGTTTGGTCTGAAATTTTCTGGATAGAAAGAGCTGGCCCCAAAGAACAAGCCACCATTGGTTTGGTGAAAATATATTAATCCATTGAAAAGTTATTCAGTTTTGAAATTTTGGGTTCTGGGCACATTCAGTTCAGTCTTTTGGCTAGCTGTTCAGCTTTGAACACGGATTTGGGCTCACAAATAGGGCTTTTGACAGCTCATGAACAGGGAGTCATTAAATCCCTGTTTGTATGAAAAAAATCCCTGTTTATCAGCCATCACCTTGTTTTCAATTTTTCCAGAAAATGAAACGTTGTGACTTGCCCACAGATGTCTTTTGTGGAGACTGATGTATGGGTTTTGTTCAGGGTGATGCCCACTTCACTCCCATGGCTTTGGTTTCATTTAGTTTAGTCAAAAAACTGCCATTTTTTAATTTGAAAATCCTTGTTCGTGACTCACTTCCAATCCTTGTTCATGAGGTGTCAATATCCCTGTTTATATGGGGACAACCAGATGGCCCTATCTTGCGAACAGGGATTTCTCACAAACAGGGATTTTGACACCTCACAAACAGAGATTCTAAAAAGGGATCTCTGTTCTGGAGGTGTCAAAATCCCTGTTCATGAGCTGTCAAAATCCCTCTTCATGAGAAATCCTTGTGTATGAGGTGTCAAAATCCCTGTCTGTATGGGGATAACCAGATGGGCCTATCTCAAGAATAGAGATTTCTCATGAACAGGGATTTTGACACCTCACGAACAGGAATTTGGCTCATGAACAGGGATTTTGACACCTCATGAACAGGGATTCTAAAAAGGAATCCCTGTTCGTGAGGTGTCAACATCCCTGTTCATGAGCTTTCAAAACCCTTGTTCATGAGAAATCCTTATTCGTGAACTGTCAGAATCCCTGTTCATGAGGGGATGACCAGATGGCCCTAAAAATCTTGTTTGTGAGCTGTCAAAATCCTTCTTTGTGAGATGTCAAAATCTCTGTTTGTGAGCCAATCCCTGTTTATGAGCTGTCAAAATCCTTGTTCATGAGGGAATGACCAGACGGCCCTACCTCACAAACAGGGACTGGCTCATGAACAAGGATTTTGACACCTCAGGAACCGGGATTCGGCTCACGAAGAAGGATTTTGACAGCTCATGAACAGGGATTTTTAAAGGTTGCTGTTTCTTTACCACTTCACTACAAAGAAACAGTTAGGACTTTTGGCTTGAAATTTACAGAGTAGAAAGGGGGTGTCTGGGAAATGCGATTTATGCTGGTTTGGTAGTAAAATTTGTTCTGAAGTTGAAAAATTTCCCATAGGTTAAGTCTGTGGTGAATGCAGCGCATTTTGGCGCCTATATCTCGAAAATGGTTCAAGATACGGATTTTTCGCTAAAAGCAGCTTAGCACCTTTAGGTGTACTAAGCATATGTGCAGGTTCCCAGTCCATGATTGCAACTGTAGTGGAATTTTTTCTAAGGTTGCTGCAGTTACTGAGATATTGCGCCATTTGTAGCACAAGGGTTACTTGGAATGTGTCTAGGCCTGTGCTGTCTCTACAATTATAGGTAGGTGGAAGCACAGGGCCCGGAGGGCCCCTTGCTCCCACATATGGATAGGGTTATGCATTAATGGGACTGCTGGGCCATCCATTATGCAATATTGGGAGTGGCCCACAGGGAGATGACAGCTCATTACAATGTCTGTGCACTTATGGATAGATGGGAGCACAGGACACTGAGTCTGGCTCTGGCATGGCATCTGCCCAATAGTACTGTACCACTGCATGTTGCCTTTCTGGCCCAGCCATGTCATTCCACAGTACCTGAAAAAAAAATACTCTTGCAGTCACTGCCCAATTCCTTACAAAGTACCACCAGGCAACTGTCACTAAAACAGAAAACAAAACAAAACAAAAAAAAACAAACACTGAGATCCTCTGGGGTATGGCAGCATTTTTGCAGAACACACAATAAATCCACAGAAAGAATATTGAAATCAGTGTGGTAGAAAGATTAGTCATGCTCAGTCTACTCGAACTTTGGGAACCAGTGTTCTGGCTGATCATTTACATGTGAACACTGCATCCACTGAATACCCACACCTAATCTCAATCACCTGTCATGTCAAACATGTCAGCAGGAGGGGTAATCAGATTTAGGTATGGGATGTAACACGGTTCATTCAAGTAATCCAGCACCATGGCAGCAGCATGAACCAACTGATTCATCTCTGGTAGTGGCAATGATTTAAAAAGAGTCCAACTATCACCAGCCCCTGCAGGAGTTATGTGGATGCAGATAGCTATGTAGAGGCAAAGCAAATGAGGAATTGCCTTAATTAAAGAGCTAGTGTACTTCCTGGAATTAATAGTAACTTTCAGAAGTATAACTTCATGTATCAGAGCTATTTTTCTTTTTCTTTTTTTGTTAATTAAAAGATTTTGTACCTGACCGTACTAGGTGTGATGTGTGTAATAGCACTCTGTCTGGAGGCTGACATAGTCAGTTCAGTTGCTCCCTATACATCATTGGCATTCTGACTTCAATTAGATACATAGACACTGTCAGTAGATAAGGGCCTATGGCCCACCCAGTATGTCCAGTTGAGCTTGTAAGTTCACTTTATGTTTTTATAGAAGTCTGTTGCCCCCTTACCCCTGACCTCCAGAATTCCTTTATGTCTATCCCATGCATTCTTAAATCCCATGATTGTTTCAGCCCCCACCACTTCCTCTGGCAGGGTGTTCCACTTGTCCACCACCCTTTCTGTGAAGAAATTCTTCCTCACGTTTCCTCTGAATTGCCCTCCCTCCAACTTCATCCCGTGCCCTCTAGTCCTGGAACATCTTTTTCACTGGAAAATAGTGTATTCCTGCACCCTATTCCTCCCTGCAAGGTACCTGTATGTCTCTATCATATCTCCTCTCTCCCTCCTCTCCTCCAGGGAGTACATATTCAAGTCCTTCAGCCTATCCTCATAGGACTTGTGATGCAATCCCTGTACCATCTTTGTTGCCCTCCTCTGAACCTTCTCTACCCTGTCTATATGCTTATGTTGATAAAGTCTCCAGAACTGTACACTGTACTCCAGGTGGGTCCTCACTAGTGTCTTGTATAGTGGAATTATGACTTCCATTTTCCTGCTGGTGATGCCCCTTCCTATGCATCCCAGCATCTTAGTTGCTTTACCTGCTGCCTTGTCGTACTGTTTCCTTACCTTGAGGTAAGCAAAGATGATAACCCTAAGGTCCCTTTCCTGCTTGGTACATGCTATATCCTCACCCCTCAACTGATATGTTGTTCCTGGATTTTTGTGCCCGATATGCTTTATCTTGCACTTCTTTGCATTAAATTTCAACTGCCAAACCCTTGACCATTCTTCAAGCTTCTGCAGGTCCCTCCTCATTCTGTCTGCACCCTTTGGCATGTCCACTCTGTTAAAGAGCTTCATGACATCAGCGAACAGGGAAATTCCGTCTTCTAGGTCCTGTGCAATGTCACTGATGAAGACGTTGAATAGGACTGGCCCCAGCACTGATCCCTGTGGTATCCCTCTGGTCATTCTTCCCTCTGTGGAGTCACAGCCATTTACCATCACCCTCTGTGTCCTGTCACCCAACCAATTACCTACCCACTGCACTACTGTCCTGCCCACTTCCATGTTCCATAATTTGTTTAATAGCCTACTATGTGGCACAGTGTCAAAGGCATTGCTGAAGTCCAGAGAGGCCACATCCACTGCCCTTCCCTGATCCACCTCCCTTGTCACCCAGTTGAAAAATTCATTGAGGTTGATCTGGCATGACATCCCCCCGGTGAAACCATGCTGCCTTGGCTCCTGTAGTCCATTGACAACCAGATGTTCCACCAATCTCTCCTTCAGTAGTGCCTCCATGATCTTCCCCACTACTGAGGTCAGGCTGACTGGTCTGTAGTTCCCCGCTTCCTCTTTGTTTCCGCTTTTGTATAAGATGATTACATCTGCTGTCCTCCAGTTTTTGGATACCTTTCCAGTGATTGGCTAAACAGGATCGCCAGACGTTCAGTGACCACCTCTCTTAGTTTCTTTAGGACCCTGGGGTGCACCTCATCTGGTCCCATTGCTTTATTGACTCTTATTCCTTCCAGTTCCTTTAGGACCCTTTCTCATGTAAAGGGACTTGTGTCCATTTCTGCGCCATGCTCACCCCTTGTACTCCCATCAGGCCCATTACCCTTCTCTTCCTCAGTAAAGACTGAGCAGAAATATCTGTTCAGTATGTCAGATTCACTGTTGTCATCTTCCATGTGGCCCCCATCCTCCCCCTTCAGCCCCCCATCCCTCCTTTTGCCCTTCTTTTTTCTCTTATGTTCCTATAAAAGGTTTTGTCCCCTCTACCCACTGATTTTGCAATGTGCTCTTCTGTCTGAGCTTTGGCTTCCTTTATTGACCTCCCTGCCTCCATTTGCTTCTCCTGGTACTTCTCCCTATCCCCTTCTTCCTGTGTCTTTTTGTATTGTCTGAATGCAATCTCTTTGGCTTTCACTTTCTCAGCTATCTCCTTCGAAAACCATAATAACCTCCTCTTCCTTTTCCCATTGCTAACCTGTTTAGTGTATAATTCTATTGCTCTTGTAATCCCTGTTTTAAATATTACCCACTGTTCTCAACCCCTGACTCCCTTCCCATTCCCATTAATACCTCTTTCAAGCAACTCACCATTTTCCCAAAGTCTACCCCCTAAACTCCAGGATATGTGATTTTGTGTGATTTGGTTCTGCTCCTTCTGTGATTTCAAACCACAGTTACTGGTGGTCACTGTTCCCCAGGTGCTCCCCACTGTTACCCCTATCACACTGTCCCCATTTTTGAGCATGAGGTCCAGTATTGCCTTCTGATGAGTTGGTTCCATGACCAGTTACTTGAGGAAAGCACCTTGAAGGAAGCCCAGGATAAATCTGCTCCTGGTTGATGCTGCTGCTGGGAGGCTCCAGTCCATGTCTGGAATACTGAAATCTCCAACCAGCACCACTTCACCCTTGTCTGCCATCCTTTGGATGGCTAGTATCAGCTCCCTAGCTATTTCTTCCTCCTGGGCTGGAGGTCTGTAGACCACCCATGTGGATGGCTGACCTATTTTCCTTTCCAGCTTAATCCACAGTATCTCTCCCCCATTTTGTTCCTTCTGGATCTATGCCATCTTTCACATAAAATGCCACTCCTCCTCCCTTCCTGCCTGCCCTGTCTCTTCTGAATATGTTGTAGCCGGGTATGGCCATCTCCCAGTCATGGTCATCATTACACTAGGTCTCTGTGATGGCCACAATGTCCAGGTCTGACTGCACCATGGCAGCCTCCAGATCCTCCATCTTGTTGCTAAGGCTCCTGGCATTGGCACACATGGCTTTCTATGATGTAAACTCCCTGGACTGTTTTGCTGTTCTACTCCAGCACCCTCCCTGGTTGTCCTTTTTCCCTGGTTCTCCCTGCTGCCTGCCCTTCTGCTTAATTTTGCCCCGACTATCCACCCCTTGGGTGCTTATCTCCATTTTTTGCACACTTACTGTGACATCACTATTAATCAAGAAAATCCAAAATCCTGCTACTTGATTGGTAACTTGTGACAGATGTCAAAAAATTAGGCAGCAGGGCTTGCAATTTAACATTGAGTGAAGTTACATGTAGTTGTAGTAGAAGAAATGAACAGAACTAGATATGTCTTCTGCCAGGTAAAGCACATATTTTCATATCACAACCATTACTTTTAGGTAGTAGGTAGAAAATGATCTAATGAGCACATAGAAAAAGAAACACTTCACAAATAAAAGGTAATGAGGGACTATTTTTGTTTTAATTACTAAAATGTGATGCCTGTTAGTTTTTGGTATTACTAGCTCTTTAATATAGCTGTAATGGAGGGAAACACAGTGGAAAAAAATGTATTTGGTTCATCACAATCACTGCTTAACACCTTAGGTCTCTCAGTGTTGAGGTGGTGATGTGAGGGTCATCAGTGTGGTGTAGTTGAGTGATTTAGCTTTTGTTTGATGTCTACTGCTCCCTTCTGAATCCTGCCTCTGATCCACTCCCTGTCATCTTGAGAGTTCTAGGTCATGTGGGCAACTAAATAGCTTCTATGACTATTATAGTGATTCATCATAGTTTGTCTTTGGTAGTCACTGGCTGCTGCATTGTTAAAGTGCCATCTGTTGTGTCATGTGTAAAATATGAAGAAATATGTTTGGTCTCTCAGTGTCTTAGTGGTCTGGTGTAAGGGTCTTTGGTCTGTGCTATCAGTGGTGTCAGGACTAGTGAATTGGGACTGAACAGGTCTGATCAGGTGGAAATAAAATAAAAAAAAAAAATGAAAAGGAAAGGAAAGAAAAAAGAAACCATAAAAGTTAACTGGTTCTACTCTCACTACAAGTAGCCATTCCCAGGTTATCCAGTGCAGCTGATGCCAACACAACCTTGATCAATCCAAAAGCACACTGGTTTCCTCCTGCGTCTTAAATTATGCCAGTTCTAGTTCCACTTTCCCTACTTGAGATAGAAATTATCTATCCGTAAATATAAAGTCAATAAGCCACTTTCTATCTCATACTAACAACCCAACAATAGCTGCCATCAACAGCAATGTGATTCCCCTTTCTACTACTGTGCCTCAAAAATCAAAGTGAATCACCTTGTAACTGGCTTCTGAGCACACCAAGAGGAAGTCAAGCGGCAAGACCAAATTATGAATTCCTGGCTCATGTTTTCTTGGCATATATAAAATACTAATAAACATTATCATGGCATATTGTGGATATTGTGTACTTTTATTGGGGCACTGGTGGGAGCCATGTCCACTCACAGCACTTATTCATTCTCATTGGATGCACTGAGTACATCAAACAGAAACTGCTGCATACAGTTATGCAGTGTCAAAGCAAGAATGTGCACACACCCAGCCTCCTGGTTGTACTGCTTCTCCTCATTTGTCTTCTTGTAGCGCCACTGCCAGGTGTGGCATTGTCATCACTGACCAGCTTGATATTGTGTCACTCAAAAATATTCAACCATCCCACACTGAATGGGAAGGGAAGGATGATCATACATTTCATAGCTGTTCCTCCTGTACAACCCATGAGTTCTGCTTAATTAAACTAAATATCTATAATGAAGAATGTTTACAAAATGTTTAAAAAGTGAATCAATGGATGACAAAATATTATGATGGGCAGCGTAATGCCCTACATTTAATTTGTTTTCATTTGTTTTGTATGTTTTTCAATGCACTCCTTTATTGGGGGGATAGAATTACATCATTTGAAAATTTATGGGGTCTGAGGCAATATAGTATTTGGCACGTAGGCAAATCAGAGACCAATGTTGAGTATATGCCTTGACATCAGTAATGAATATTAGGTATTACTGTAGCTCACTACTGGGCCATGGTGGTCTTAATGGGTTTAAGACTCTGTCACTATCCCACAAATCCAGCAACCCAGAACAGTGGTGTGCTAACACCACCTGCCACAAGGAGGCTAGACAGTAATAGTTATTGCTGACGTCAAGTCTGTCATTATCACAGATTTGTAGTCTCCTTTACACCATGCCAACTACTGCACTGGGATTCAAAGTGGTTTTGCTGAATTCTTGAATCTACACCAAATTCATTGGGCCCAACTTAAAGCCGAACCGAATTTATCAGTTCCCACTTCTCTCCACCTTTTATCTCTGGTGTGTGCTGGGAGCAAAGCCTCAGGTCAAGTGCACCTCAACACACACCAGAGAAGTGCCTGCCTATACTCCCCCATCAAATGCTGTACCCAGGAGTGTGCGATTGCACTTTTAGACTGTCCTAGTATTATTAATTCTGCAATGAAAATGTAACACCCTGTACAGTATATGTGGATATGTACAAGCATGGTGGGTGACTTGGTTCCTCCAATCAGAGAGCAATATTTGTAGCAGCCATCTTGACTTTTTTTTTATAAAGACTGTTAACTTTCAGAGAGACAGCAGAGCATACAGCATCACACCTGTATCATTAGCATTTGGAATGCTGACCCAACATTTAGAACACTTAACATGAAAGTGCACTTCTGGTGCTAGCTAAACATGTTCCTACTTAAAAATCTCTTTAAATTTAGCACTTACTGTACGTTGAAGCAAAACAGTAGTATTTTTTTATAGAATAGGTTTATAGGCTGCTTTGCTTGCCCTTGATTAGCATTATACTTAAAACTGTCTTTTGTACAATCTAAATAGGTGAGGAACGCTCTAACCAGTGTCATAGTGTTGGTGGAAACAGTGCACTCAGAAAAAAATACACACACCACTGGTGATCTCACAATGAGGATAAATCAGGCTCATGTATAAAACTGTGTTAATTTTGTTTGGTAAATCTGTGAGTAACAGCATGCAAACAGGTACATCCAGGTGCAGCCAGTTGTGACACAATGTTTTGGGCATCTTGAGAAAGCAAACAGGTGCACAACTTTGAAGCATACCTGGCTGCACCCAAATGTACCTGTCTGCATGCTGTTACTCATGGATTCACTGAATAAAATTAAAACTGTTTTATACATGAGCCTGGTTTATCATCATTGTGAACTCACTAGTGGTGTGAGTTGGTGTGCACTTTGTTTTTCTGAAAACCGTCATTTGGTTGCATCTGATGCATACAATAGATGTATTTCAACCTGTACTCAGCATCCAGATGTGGAACACTGGACCTCAAAATAGGGAGCAGTCTCATCCCATCATGGATGCAGAAGTTTAGAAAGCTGTAAAAATCAGTGCTCTCATTGTCATAGGTTTTGCAGTTCACACTGAACATAAATGATGAATATGATTTCCTACTTGTAGCTGGCAGTGTAGAGAGACTTGTTCTGTGTGAGACAGAGGGTTTCTGTTGGATATTTTTTCTTTCTGTTTCACAGTTTACTGTATATACTAAGGACAGTCCATCTAGGAATTACTGTAACCTCTTATCTTTCTGTGGGGTTCAGGCTTCAGTTTCTACACAGTTGTCCAGCTAAGAAGAACTGATGCACAGACACAGGTCAGGTAACATGATCAAGACCACACTGAGATGGTGGCTGAGTTGGACTCTGACCCTGTAAACTCCTGTTTTACATTTCAATTAACCTCCAAATGAATCAGGAAGATCTCTGTCTTAGCAATGGAGTGGTATGCTGATGCATCTTAAAGCATAAAGAGTTAAACTTTTAAACAGTTTCAAGTACCACTTTTTTATAACCTGTATTGCTTTTGAGGGGTTATTATGGGTGGCAGAGGGTTGCTTTTGGTGCTTGTAATGTGTTGTGATGCTGTTCTGTGGTTTACAAACAGTACAACATTTATTTCCAGACAGATACTGGACTTTATCGGGCCTTAATAACTCATAGTGGCTCAGAATATGTTTTGGACTGGTGCTCATTCTATATATAGTGGATACACAATGATCTTACTCAAAATAAACAATCTTTCTTCATGTATGAGGGGACAAAACTGTAACTCACGAGTGGCAAAGTCATGAGTGAGTTTCAAGTCTTGTCCCTTCACAAGTGGAGATAAGTTTGTGTTTATTGAGTCGGGCCATTGCATATTCAATTTATTCATCAGTTTAATAGCTATAACTTTTTAAATCACCTTTTTTTGTAAAGTCATTTCTGTTTTTCTGTGATTTTAGCTGCTGGTTTCAGTGCTGCATGGTCTATGTCTTCTGTTCTCACACTTTTCAGATTGTTTGAGAGGCCCTTAGGCTCTGTACATTCCTGCTTATTTATTTATTTATTTATTAGATCATCGGTTTACAGACCTTTGAGTCATAGACTCATTTACAAAGGCACCTCATCAAGAGAACAATATATCACAGCAAACAAACAGTACAGTACATAACGCTTAGATTAAAAAAGCAACCAGTGTTACAGGCATTCACTGGTGGTACATGCTTGGTAATAGGTAGATCACAGTAGTCATAATATAGGTACATGAGTACCACATCAGGTAGCAACCAGAGATATGTTATTACATTAGTCAGCAGATGTTGCCTGAGACTCCAGGTATATATAGCAGAAGCAGACAGGGCAGACCCAGCTTAGGGGTGAAAGTAAGGGGCAGGTGAGGAATTATGTGCAGTTGCAGCAGCAAGTGCTTGGCAGATGGCTTCTGAGGGAGACCTTGAAGCGACCAAGCTTAGTGAAGTCAGCTATATTGGCTGGGAGGGAATTGAACCAGGAGGAAGCCCGATAGCAAAAGGATCTTTGGGCCATAGAGGTCTTTACCCTGGGGACAATAAGGGAGGCTTTGATAGTGCTGCTGGTAGAGATTGAGGGGGAGGCATGCTGCAGGGAGGTGGTGACCCCAGGGTCTCCCCCCCAGCAGGGTCTTTTTTTACAAGAAGGCAGATTTGGAAGCAGAGTTGGTGGTGGAGTACAGCAGGCATGCAGGGGTGTGCCTAGGGGCTCCCAGCATTAGCCTGCAGGCCTTGTTTATAGAGAGCTAGATTCTTGCAAGCGCAATGTTGTCAGCTACAGCATAGATGGGCAGCCCATAGTCGATTAGCAACAGGACAGAGGAGGTGATTGCCAATCTAAGGGCTTCTTGTGGTAGGCAGTCCCTATGGTGGTATAACAGTCCAATCCTGACATTGGTGGCAGCAGAAATTGAATTGATATGGAAATGGAAGGAGAGTGCCGAATCAAAGGTAATGCCCAGATACTTGTAGGAGGAAACCTGCTCAATGGGGTTTAGTGTGCTAGGCAGCATCATGAGAGGGACACCACTGGGTTTGCTTTGGTGGTGCGAGAAGAGCATAGCTCTGGTCTTTTTTAGGTTCAGGACTAGCCTTCGTGATAAGAACCAATGCTCAGCTCTATCAAAAGCTTGTTGGAGGGTGGCCTGGAGTGTGTTAGGGTTGGGGTCAGCGGCGAAGAGCACAGCATCACCCGTGTAGAGGAGGCTCTTACTTGGGCAGGAAAAGGGGAGAGAGTTCAGATAGAGACTGAGTAGAAGTAAAATGAGCCTAACTTTTCATTGTGCTTTGTATATATATCTTATGATACTTTGCATTATGTGGTTATGTGTGATTTTGAATTTTTTGGAAACCTGGCTTTGTTGCCAATGCCCTTTTTGGGTAACCCTTGCCTCAGAACTTTTGTGCTGAGGTTCTTTGTCTTTTTAGCTTACACACCTAAAGATGCATAGTGTTTTACTACACATGCTACAGCTTACTGTAGTTGTGACTGTAGCTTGTGTAATAAAAATAGAATAATAGACAGGGAACTGTGTATTACAGGAGTTCAGCATGTTTGTAGTTCATTTGCATCACCAGGTAAGGAAAAAGGTCCAGTTCCATATACGACACGCAGGGGAAACGCCTGACCTTGCCCATCAACTAATGCACCGAAATCTGGCCAATGGAAAATCATGTACACAAATGCCCCCAGTTTGGGAAACAAGATCCCAGACCTGCAGGCAACAATGACAGAGGCTGAACTGGACATAGTAGCCATTAGAGAGACATGGTTCACCAGTAACTATACTTGGGAGACTTCAGTACCCGGTTATCTACTGTTTAGAAGAGACCAAGGTACAAAAAAGGGGGTTGAGTAGCCTTTTATGTCAATGAAAATATTAATACTACAGAAATTCAGAATACACATAAGGAGCCAGAAGAACTATAGGTCAACCTGGAAACAGGAAATGGGACAGCCATATGAACTTGGGTTATCTACAGGCCTCCAGACCAGGGGGAGGACATAGACACATTACTGTTAGAAGATATACAAAACATGACAGCTAAATGGGAGGTTCTGATAATGGGAGACTTCAACATGCCAGACACAGAATGGTCAATACCAGCAGGAACATTCGCCAAAACTAGACACATAGTTTATTCCCTGCAGGGGGAGGGCCTCAAACAACTGGTACAACAACCCACAAGAGACAGGGTTATCCTAGATCTAGTACTGACTAATGGGGAAATGATCACAGATCTTCAAGTAGAAGGTCACCTAGGGGCCAGTGACAACCACATGGTATGGTTCAATTTGGCTACTAGAACTAAATCATCTCGTTCCAAGGCAAACATATGGGACTTCAGAGGAGCTGACTTTGATAAGATGGCCAACAGAATTAAGCTAGCCCTAGCAAGAAGAAATACAGGTGAGGAGGTAAAGGCAAAGTGGGCAAGCATTAAGGATGCAATACTTGAAGCAACATCCCATTGTGTTAGGGAGAAAAGCAAGAGCAAAAGAAGGAGGTAATTATTTTGTTCTCAGATGCAGTAGCAGAAATGATCAGAGCCAAAAGATTGGCCTTCAAGAAATATAAGGGAACACAGTGGGACGAAGATAGGGAGGCATACCAAACTTCCTTAAGGGAAGCAAGGATGGCAGTAAGGCAAGCAAAGGCACAAACTGAGGAAACACTAGCATGAACAGTAAAAGAAGGAGACAAGACTTTCAACAGATACATTAGTGAGAGAAGAAAGTCTAGAGGGGGTATTGATAAGATCAAAGGGGATAAGGGGGAGTGTGTGGAGGAGGACCAAGGAAAAACATCTATCCTAAATAGATACTTCTGCTCAGTATTTAGTGAGGAGAAAGTAGAGCAGGGCCCATAACTCAGCACCATGGACACAGGGGGGAGGGAGGTGTGTGTGCAAGTTCCTTCATAAAAGAAAGGCTCCTACAAGAACTCACTAAGCTCAGGACAGACAAGGCAATGGGACCAAATGGCATACATCCCAGGGTACTAAAGGAGCTAAGGGTGGAACTAGCAGAGACATTATCAGAATTGTTTAGTGAGTCTCTGAGCACAGGAGAGGTCCCAGAAGACTGGAAAAGGGCTCATGTAATCCCACTCCACAAGAGTGGTAGCAGGGAGGAGGCAGGGAACTATAGACCAGTCAGTCTTACCTCAGTAGTGGGCAAGATTCTGGAGACACTCCTTGAGGAAAGGATAGTGCAACACCTGGAATCCATAGAAGCACAGGATCCAAGACAGCATGGGTTTACAACAGGAAGGTCCTGTCAAATTAATCTCATAGATTTCTTTGACTGGGTAACCAGAGTGGTGGACCAAGGGGATGCAGTCGATGTTGCCTACCTTGACTTCAGCAAAGCTTTCAATACAGTTCCACATAGAAAATTGATTAATAAGCTTGGTAGGCTCAGGGTGGGTCTGAAGTTGGTCAACTGGGTGGCAAACTGATTGGTGGGCAGAACACAGAGAGTAGTGGTAAACGGCATACAGGCAGAAAAGATGCAAGTCACAAGTGGGGTACCTCAGGGATCAGTCCTGGGACCAGTCCTCTTCAATATCTTCATCAGTGACATTGCAGATGGACTGAAGAGTAAGGTTTGTCTGTTTGCAGATGACACCAAGATCTACAACAGAGTAGATAATCCAGATGGGATTGGCAGAATGTGAAGAGATCTGGATAAACTGGCAAAATGGTCAGAAGAGTGGCAACTGGGGGTTAAAGCAAAGAAGTGCAAGATCATGCACATAGGGAAGAGAAACCCTGAAGCCACCTATAGGTTGGGAGAGGAGTTGCTGGCAATCACAAGGGAAGAAAGAGACTTGGGCATCGACATCACAGATTACCTGAAATCATCCAAGCAGACCACTAAAGCAGTAGGTAAGGCTAGGGGGATGTTGGGGTGTATTAGTAGCGGTATCACAAGTCATAAGAGGGAGGTAATAATCCCTTTTTACAAGACACTGGTTAGGCCCCATCTGGAGTACTGCGTGCAGTACTGGAGGCCACACCTACACAAGGATATTAACAAAATGGATGCAGTCCTGAGAAGGGCAACCAAAATGGTGCAGGGACTGCATCAGAAAACATATAAGGACAAATTAATGGAGCTCAATATGTGTAACCTAGAATAAAGGAGGGAGAGGTGATATGATTAAAACATTCAAACATCTTAAGGGCATTAACAAGGTAAAAGAGTCTATCATGTTGCAATATAAGAAAAATAGCAGGACAAGAAGACACATCATGAGATTAGAGGGAGGTCAATTAAGGGATAATGTGAGAAAGTTCTTTTTCACAGAAAAGGTGGTGGATGCATGGAACAGCCTACCTCAGGAAGTGGTGGATATGAATACAGTGCAGGGCTTCAAACAGGCATGGGACAGGCATAAGTGAGCAATACAGATGAGTATGAATAGATAGAAAGACAGAGTAAAGGCCTATGGCACATTCATAAGGTAGAAAAAATGGGCAGACTGGATGGGCCTTGTGGTCCTTATCTGCCATCAACTTCTATGTTTCTGTTTCTATAATTCCACCAAGAGGTTCTGGGGACATGTGAACCTCAAGAGCGAAGCTCAATAGGGTCCTGAATGTCCCCAGAACCCTGAGATGGAATTATAGCTGAGTAATACACAATTTCCTATTTATTTTTTGTAATATATGGATCCGAGAGATTTTAAAATGTATTTAACACCATGGGCTATGAGTGTGGGCTGTAGAATAGGAATAGTAAAATTCTCCAGCAGAATTTAAAAAGAGAAATAGGAACTTTAGTAGAAAAAAATATATAAAGGAGTTTTTCACTTTTTCCTATTTTTTGTAGTTTAACTTCTGGTTTTGGCTGTTTTACAGGAGGAGGGGGCCTGTGATGTGCATCTGTTCAGACATGGCAGTGTCAGTGGCTCAGTAGGTAGCACACTCCCTCTGAGGCTGGGAGATCAGAAGGCTGTGGGTTCTAGCCCCACACCAGGCACTTGGGTTAATCACAGTACTGACAATGCAGTGCAGCTTGGGAGTGCTGCACTCCAGAGGTGCTGTCTTTTGGATGAGACGTTAAACTGAGGTCCCATCTGCCTGTTCTAGTGGTAGTTCAGGTGGATGTTAAAGATCCCATGGCACTTCTCGAGAAGAGTACGGGAATTTTTATTATAACTTCAACAAACAGTTACAAACAGTATTAATTCACACAAAATAATTTACAAATCATACTACAAGAAAATTAAAACTAAATCAAATAAATATTCCAGTCATGCATTGCTAGCAAATAGTGATTTGGTACCCTAAAGGGAAATTATAAAACTTGACAGACTGCATACTCCCACCCCCCACCCCCACCAAAAGGGTAGGGGAATTATTTATTCATAACTTAACAAACATACAAATAAATCAGTATTACTTCATATTAAATCATAAAAAAGGGTAAAACATAAACACAAACGAGTATTACATCATACCTTAAACTCAAAACATAACTAAACTAACTGTAAACATACCCCCCCATTAAAAAGTAGGGGAAAGTTTTATTCAAAAATGATAGGAAATTACATTCATGGTGGTATTACAGCATATTTGATATAAATGGAAAGGAGAAAAAGTAGAATCATAAAACATTATTATAGTCTACATATAACCACAGACATAACGAAATCTATAGTAACCTGGCCTGCCCCCCCCCCACTAAAGGGGCAGGGGAAGCACCACCATTTAAGTCACAGCTTCAAGCTATAAATCATAAAGGCGTAAACCCGTTAAATATTGTAGTCATACTTTGTCTAAAAGGTATTCAGAAAGTCATAAATCTTAAAGGTTAAATCTTTATGCCCCCTAAAAAAAGGGGGGTTGGATGAAATTAGTCATACTCTATCATCCATTCCATGAGTGTTCACCACTCATGAAACTAAGCTGTTGAGAGTTTTGGAATTCCAACTGCCTAATACTCGTGAGTGCGTTCTGGAACGTCCAAAACAACTGTTCGATTGAAACCTTTCTTTGATATAAAATTAAGTGGGTCCTGGTATGCCAAATATGATACTTGAGAACAAAAAAAAATAAGATGAACATTTCCAGGATCATAGTGAGCCCAAACTTGGGGTAGAAGGCCCAGTAACAAAATATCTTTATTTAATAATATAAAGGGGAACTTTGGCCATTTCAAGTAAAAATAAGACCAAAAGGAAAGGATAACAGGGCATTCAAAAAATAAATGCTCCATAGTTTCCAAAACCCCTTCACAGGTGTCCTCCCTAGGACACCCTCTCTCCATTAAACCCTTATATTTCAGGTTATTTCTCACATTTAATTTTTCATGCATGCATAGCCATAATACATCCCACATTTTTCCCTGTAGTCTAGGGTTCATCAACATCTTCCCTATTGTATCAGTTTCTGCTGGCATTTTTATCCAATACCTGGGGAGGTCCAAGAAAAAGTTCCCAACTATATATGAATACATTTCTTTCCTAGAGAAGGTCAAAATGTGTTATTTTTTTAATGGACCAAAGCTTCTGTTTCCCAAAAATATATTGCATAAAACAAGGGAGCACTTGAAGAGATTTCTGTTTTGGGATATGAGATTCATTATCCCAGGAGTCCAGCCAAGGTGCAACTTTTTCTAATACACATGGACTTCAAACTTTATTCATAGTCAATAGAATTGGTTTCAAGTCACCATACAAAAATACAGAAAAGAAGAAAACTATGGGATGTATCATTTTTAGTCTACTATCTTTAATGGGATGGTAGGTGACACCTCTTTTTATCAGGTTAAGCCTACTTCCCCATATACTGTACACTGAAAAATATGCCATAAAGCACTGTCTCTAGTTGTTTTGTGGGGGGAAACACCATACATAAATGCAAAAAGTTAGTTAATAAAAAGGTCTTCACCACATAAATCCTTTTGAGTTTAGACATCTGCCAAGAGTTCCAGTTTTTAATTTTCACTTTACCTTCCTCTATTAACCGATTCCAATTATTGGAACACATATCCCTTAAGCCAAAATAAACCCCCAGTATCTTCTGGGGTTGTGTATGGTATGGGATGTCTAAACAAAGTGAGGCTGTAGTGACTGAAATTCCAATAGGAAAACTTGTACTTTTAGAAAAATAGAAACATATTAATCTCTGTATTAGTAATAGATGAAAATAAGTTTAACACCTGAGCGGCCGCACCTCCTGATGCCTGATCCCCCAGCACCAGGCACACATCGTTTGCATAGCTAATGCTTTTAATCTCTGTATCTTCACCATTTACAGATAAACCCCTAATGTTATCATTCAACTGTAATTTAAATAAAAGTGGGTTCAGGGCCAAAGCATACAAAGACAGGCTCAGGGGGCAACCCTGTTTCACCCCCCTACGGACTGGGCACCCCTCTCCTATCCAGCCATTTACATATGGCTTTACCGAGGTTTTTGGATAATAAAGTCTAATCCAGTTTACAAAAAGTTTTGGAAAACCTTGGGCCAGTAACACAAACCATAAATATTCCTGATTAACTCTACCAAAAGCCTTTGTTTGATCCAGGCCTACCAGAAAACCACTTAACTCCCCCCCATTACCCTTTTCCATAATTTCTTGCACTAAAATTAAAGCATCCCCTTTTTTCCTACTTGGAGCAGCACAAAACTGTGTAGGGTGAATAACAACATCGAGAACCAGTGCAAGGTGATTATATAACAGTTTTGCCATAATCTTGCTATCTGTGTTTAAAAGGGTAATCGGTCTCCATTTATCTAAAGAGGCTCTGTCCTCCTTTTTATAACGAAAAAAGACAAGGCCATCATACATACTGATAGGTAGTCTATGATTATTTAAAAAGAAATTAAAGGCAGCAACCAACTCTGATTTAAGCAGGGGCAAATAATTTTATAAAATGCATTCGGGAGAACATCTGGACCCGGGGCTATTCCCTGTTTTAATCCTGAAATGACTGAACTTAGCTCACTCTCAGTGACCAGGGTCATAAGGGAAGATTTTAAGTGTTCTGGAATCTGTGGTAATCCACAAGAGGTTATCCAGTGCTTAACCCCCTCTTCCATTATCCCTGAAAAGGAAAATTTTGTTTCACATAAGATTCCACTGTTTCCATAATATTTTGTTTCCCATGTATTTCAGTACCACTTGTTGTAATTAAATAAGAAATAATTTTATTTCTCCTTTGAGTGGCACATGACTCAAAGGGATTTACCCTACCTTGCAGCCCTGTACGTCCCAGTCTGCTCAGTCTCTAAGGATTTCATCCTATTGTACTGCAAATCAATGAGCTGATTTTTAATCCGATTAATCTGTTCCTTATAGGAAACCATGGTAGCAGTTTGTAACTGATATAATAATAGTAGTTGTTTTTGCAAATTATTATAACCCTCTCTTTTCTGCTGACCATTCAATTTCCCCATAAGCTGAAAATATTTTTGAAAATATTCTTTACTCTCAGACCACCAATCATCTAAAGAGTCTTAAAGCAAGGCCACCGATTCCCTTGCCTGTAAAGGATGATTAAATCCTTCCTTAATCTCTGGGTTGTCTAGTTAGTAAACTTAAATTTAGCCTCCGGTACCCCTTTCCCCTAGTGGTAATAGCAAGGTCAGAGAGAGAAACACTAAGCACGCCATGGTCAGACGTCACCACTGGTGTAACCTTCTTGTTTCTAACAATTAAATTTGGAGATAGAAACCAGAAGTCTATTCTTGTGGATAAAGCCCCTTTAAAAATATGTGTTGGGGATCAACTATATTGGGAAAGGCAAACACATCAATTAGACCAGTTATCTGTAATATCTGGTTAAGATATGTCGCATCACAATACAATTTTGTTATATTGGAACCCCTATCAGTTAGAAACCTACTGGTATTAAAATCCCCACCAAACAGAACATTCTTAGAGTTATGAAAATATGGCAAAATCAGTTTTAAAAGATCAATTCTGGCTGCTTTACTCTGAGGTGCATATATATTGATTAACTGGAAATCAAGCCCTTGAATCTGAACATCTAACAAAAGTGCTTTGCCTGGCAAGATCTCCACATGATGGAGGATTTTAATATTATGTTCTTTAAAACAAATACCCACTCTGCTACAAGCTTCTATCCCTCCTGACCAAAAACTACAGCCCCATGCCCATGCATTACTGCCTGCCAAAATTTCTGCTGGGGAACTTAATCTAGTGTCCTGTAAAAAATCAACATCAAATGATTGGTCAGAAAATAAGGAAACGGTTGCTAAACGTTTCCTCTCAGTTAACACACTATTTGTGTTTAGAGAGACAGTGGGCAATTCATAATGTCCCATCAGGAAAAGGAAGTCTCAATTCAATCATCAAGGAACTTTCCTAGAGGAGGCCCTGACTCCTATTCACCTCCTCCTAGTTCTACTTGCCACTGTACCCTCCATTTCTTCTGCCTCTGATGGAGCTTCAGCCTGGGAGGAGGCCCAGGAGGCAGTATCCGAGTCCATGTCTTCCTCAGAAATCCCTTCTCCTAAAATAGTAAAGGGATTGTTTTGTGAAATTGTATGTAAATGTGCTCTATGCCTCACCTTGGCCTTTCTCCCCATCATCCCTTTCTTTACATTGACTTCCTGGTATCCATCTCCAACTGGGGGGAGGCGTGGAGGAGCCATCTCTTCCCTAGGTGCGGAAACAGTAACTTGAAGTTGGTTTGTCACCTGAACAGAGGAAGTGGCCTCTACCAGAACCCCTTTATCGGGCCTATTAGTGGTAGGGCCCTCTGGTTCAGGAGTTGCACATGGAAGAGGAGTAAAACCCCAATATCCTGAAGCTATTTTTGTTCTTTAGATATAAAAATCCTGAATAGTGTAGTCAGCATCATTCATGTTATGGGATGCCCAGGGGCAAGAAGGGAAGTAGTGGCCTTCTTCTTCACACAGATTACACTTCTGTGCATTTTGGCAATGAAAACTAGTGTGGCCCAATTCCCCACACAAGGTTCACTTAAGCACTTCACAGTTAGGACTGATGTGCCTGGCTGAGCCACATTTAAAACAGCAGCAAGGCTGACCTGGATAAAAAATAAAGCCCTTATCACTCCCAATATACAAGCAATTGGGTAGGTGCTTTAAATCTGTTCCTTCATACTGGAGTTTTACTTTGCTCCTCCAGCCCCCATTCCAAAACTCCTCCCCATCCAAAATGGGGTCAGGGATGCCTTGTACCTCACATTTTTTCTCCAACCAGTATAGGATATCTTGAATATTTAATCCTTCGTTTCTGAACAAAACTGTGACCACTCTGAAGGATTGTTTAATCAGTGGTATTACTTATAATGGAGTCCATATGGGGTTAGTCTTCAAAGACATACTGTAAATTTAGCCCAGAATTTTTCCAGCAAATCAGGGGAGTGAAAGCTAACATCAAAGATAGTCTCCCCTGTTGCATGAATGAGGGCATTAACATCAGCAGGGATATGTTGCAAGGATTCTTTCTCAACAAAGAATCTGTTGGGAGGTAACTCCATGCCCCCTAAATATCTGAAATGCACAGCATTTCTCCTCTTTGCTAATTCAACAGTTTTTTTTTTAAATAAGCTGGCAAAGGTCTGCCATGGGTTTGGCAAAACTCCCAAAGGCTTATCTGCAGAAACCCCATTTGATTCAATACCTGTCTGTCTCACAAGAGGTGAGAAGATCTCTAAAATAAAAGGCTCTTCATTTTGTCCTGTACATGCAGGCCTAGCAGTCTCAGAATTTGTAGTAACAGGGGAAAAGAAAATGGTACCTGAATCGTCCTCCATACGCTGTTCTCCCACTCTTGTGGAAATGATAGGGGAAGCCTGCGTATGTACAACCTCATCGGTTTGCTCAACAGCCACCTGACTCGGTGGTATTTCTGGTTCTGCGATCTAAACTCCTGCCTGGTTCCATTTCTAACCCACCCCTTCCAGGGCTCTGTCCAGAGACCATCCACCATCCACGTCTCCGACAGGTGATGTAATAAACTCGGGCAGAATAGGCTCTATGCTTTCATGTTCCAGTGGAGCACTGCCTCAAATAAAAATCTTAGTAGCACTGCTTTTTGTGGTGTCCAGAGGATCGTTGGACAACCGCTTCCATTTTTTATCTTCGTCACTCTTTGATTTCTCTGCTGCCAATTGAGACTGTATCAATTTTAATTCTTCCCTCAGAATCAATCTTTTTTTCTTCTAAGGAAAGATCTAACTCACTTTTCTATGCCAAAGCTGGTTATATTCCTAGAGGTATTATTTCCTCCTCTGTTCTTACTTCCTCTTCTTCCAACTGTATAGAATCATCCACCATTCCAAATCTGTCATTGCCAACAGCACCAGTCGATAAATCCATAATACATCCTCTCTCCTCTTCTGCTAGTACCAGAATGGAGACCTCTGCAACAGCGGTTCCCCCTACTTCCATCTCAGCCACATCAGTTCATCTTCCTCCTCCTCCTCCTCTGTCTGGCTCCAAACAGGGCTCTGCCATTCTGCTCCCAGGAAGTCAAGCTCCTTGCTGGCAGAGTAGTGGAATTTCCCCAGTGCCCTGGCCAAATTTTCCCCCATTCACTAAAATACCACCAACAGCTTAATCTGGCTAAAAGTCAGTTGGCATTCATCTGTATCCCCCTCCCCTGGGTCATGCCTGAAAATAGGCAGAATTTGTCTAGTGCACTTACCAGGTCAACAAAAAAAAAAGCCCCGCCCCCACTTATGTCAGCTACTAGGGTTCAGGAGGGAAGATCAAGGAGTAGGCTGCTCAGCAAGGTGAGGGAGAGGGGAAAGTGGACTGCCATGAGCAGCTGGACATGTGGCTGAAGGATCGCTCTCAAATGAAGACAGAGTGGGGAGTGAGCACTGGCAGGGCTTTTACCTGAGCCGCACTGCAGGTGTTGTAGAAGCTTGTGGCCGAGTTACAGAAAAGATAGATTATGGCCACCAGTGAAAGCCACTTTGTGGCTGTATTTTAATGCTGAATTGGGTTTAAAAATAAATAAAGAAGCCTGAGAGAGGCAGGTGGAGTGGGGGAAATTATGATGTATGGACTGTCAGATGCTTGTGGACTCATGGACTCGTGCACGTGCTATTGTGTTTGTCTGATAATACTATCATTCAGAGCTCTGAAGTATAGTATTATGGGCGAAAGAATAGTATTACAGGCTCTAAACAATAGTATTGCAGGACCGGAAGTAGAGATGCAGCGAAATTAAATTCTGATGGCGAAGTGAACGAGAAGTTGGCCACTTTGCATTGTCACTCCACTACACGGAGTGGCCAATAGGAAAGGGTCACTTTGCCTTGTAATTATTACTTTGCGTTGTCATGCGATCTTAACGTGAAGTAAGGCAGAGTGGCAATATTGGCAGCCCCCCAGTGCCCCCCCCTACAGTTACCAGAATTAATGTGCATCCCCAAAATGCTGCGGTCTTGTGTCCAGAAAACTCCACAGTGCTGACGAAATGAAATGAGAGCACAACAAGAAATACAAAGTCTCCCAGAATTAATGGCACACTCAGTCATGCATGCAGCGGACATGGTCACATCACACACAGACACCATAATTAATGTGCATACCCAAAATGCTACTGTCTTGTGTCCAGAAAATTCCCCAGTGCTGACAAAGTGAAATGAGAAGATTACAAGAAATGTGAAGTCTCTCAGAATTAATGACACACTCAGTCATGCGCTCAGTGGTCACAGTCACCAGAATTAATTTGCATCCCCAAAATGCTACTGTCATGTGTCCAGAAAATTCCCCAGTGCTGGCGAAGTGCAATGGGAGGGTAACAAAAAATGCAAAGTCTCCCAGAATTATTGGTTCACTCAGTCATGCGTGCAGTGGTCACACATAGTCACCAGAATTAATTTGCATCCCCAAAATGCTACTGTCTTGTGTCCAGAAAATTCCCCAGTGCTGATGAAGTGAAATGAGAATGTAACAAGAAATGCAAAGTCTCCCAGATTTAATGGTGCATTCTGTCATAATAACAGTGGCCACACACAGTCACCAGAATTAATGTGCATCCCCAAAATTCTACTGTCTTGTGTCCAGAAAATTCCCCAGTGCTGATGAAGTGAAATGAGAGCGTAACAAGAAATGCAAAGTCTACCAGAATTAATGGTGTACTGCAAATGCACAGACAGATTAAGACTGCGCTGTGCACTCAAGTGATGCAGAGTCAGATGCAGAGGCACAACAACACCTAACCAGTGCTCACAAGTCACAAATCCAAATCTGGAAAATAATATCTTTTGCTGGTGGGGGGGATAGTGCACTGCAGTAACAGCTCACTACCAGTAAAGATACCACAAAGCAGTATAAAAAATTCATGCAGGGGTGGTGGATATCAGGTTCACAGTGGTGCAATTACTCTGGCACAGTAAAAGTTGTCTGATTTAATGGTTTGTATCACACACACACTCACATACACTACAAGTATTGCGTAGCAAATTGAAAACCTTTAGCAATATAACCAAATATTTTTAACAAACTGAAATTATACACTGCTGCACCACTACAATCAACAAAAAAATGTCAAGAATTACTGAAAATATTACTGTGTGTACATTAAGACAGTTATACAAGAAAAATATAACCAAAACAGAAAGACTGTTTTTTTCTCCAAGTTAATCTACCTACACCACAGATACACCCCTACCCCAAAGCACACTTCACAGCACACAGACTGACTGTTCTAAATTAACATTCAAAATCCACACACAAACAATAAACACTCAATGATATGAGCACAGGAGGGTTTCCGACAATCGATACACTAAATTTTGAGCAAAGAAAATGGCTCAAAAAGGCTATTTTAACAGCTTTTAGAGGATTTGAATCACAGAGCTCTGAGAGGACACTGTCTCCATCTTCCACTACACACACACTACACAGAACTGAGGCTGTGCAGAACAATCTGCAGCCCATGTGACCTGCAATCCCATGAAGCACTGCCAATTCCCCTTGAAGCTCAATAACAAGGTGAAGTGATGAGAAGTGCATCGATTTCAATGTATTTCACCTTAAAATTGGTGGAGAAGTGGTTTTGGAAAGGCAGAATAATGCAAAGTCATTGGTTTCAATGTACTTCATGTTCCCAATTATGACAAAAAGTACTCTGCTTCGCGTTGTGGAGCGCTTCGCAGATTCCACGTTACTCCGCAAATCACTCCACGGAGTGAATTTCGTCAACTTTGCCCATCTCTAACCAGAAGTATAGTATTATCGGATTTTGGCACATGTATTATGAGACTTATTTTGGATGCTTTTTGATAGTATTATTTTTAAAAATCCATATATTACAACACTATGCATCTTCAAGTATATAAAAGGCTTCCTTTGCCTAGACTACTATTATACCCAAAGAAGGGACCTGCATGGCCCAGAAAGCTTGTATACTATAGTATCTATTTAGAATATCCTTGCTGGTCCCTGAAAGCTTGCATAGTATTATATATATTCACAGTATCCTTCTTAGTCCAATAAAAGGTATCACAGTACTCAACAAATCCCATTTTCCAAGGACTAACATTGATGAAAACATTTTTTCCTGCATTAGCAAATAGAAGCCTTAAAATAGCTCTCCATCACAAAACTTAATATAGGCCTCAAGTGCTGTGGTTATCTTGTTAATGGTGCCATCACTAGCAATTGTGCTACTTCTCTTGAAAAGGCCATGGTAGCTGCATCAAAGCCATTGATTAATGATGTCACCAAGTATATCACTCATATTACTGTTGGCTTTCCTTCAGCAGTCTCCAGTCAATTAGTTCTGCCCTAGCCAAATATAATATTTCAACAACCAGCTCTTTAATTCAATTTGCACTCATTTATTCTGTATACTCCTAACTACTTAATAAGGTTTCCTAGTTTAAGATGGGGTCCAATGGGCCAGAAAAAAAAATATTACATTTGAGAAAGCTCATTCAAAATAATTTTCTGCATTCTCTAGGCATCTGCATGTAGCTTAATGCTCAATATGAGGAAAGCACAGTTTTAAAATGCAGATACCTTCAATAAAGTTTAAAAGCAATTATGTTCACAATTATAGTCATCAGTTTTCTCATGGTTTTCAACATTATCCCATTATAGTTTTTGTGTTAGCATTCATATAAACTACTGCGTATTCATCTGTGTGTTGCAGTGTCTTTGTTGCAGTAACTTCTGATTGCAAAGTGGCCTCACAGTTATTGAGTTTGTAATATCATATTGTGTTGCAATGTACAATAAGGGATAGTGTTACAAGTTATCTATTGCAGCATTAGAAAAGCTTCATCAAGCCTTTCAGACAGATGTCATAGATACACTGACAAAAGGTATTATAAAATGGATAGGAGAATTCCTGTAAGCTGATTACCAAAAGCAGTCTTTTATCTATTTCAATATTTTAGTATATCATCACGAGTCAGTACTGATTACCAAGAACAGCCATACCCTAAACTTTTGGGGTAATTTTGTAATACGATCCTGGGTGTGGTACAAGAATATCATAGGACATTGTCACTTCTTGGGTAGTTAAAGGCACTCTGCAATGCTTAATGCCTTTCACAACACCCTAAGCAAGACAATATCTTAATTACAAAATGGCAAGAAAAAATCCTGAAACCTCAGTGGCTGATAGACATCACCTGACCATGTACTAAAAAATGAGTAATTCATGGTTGGGGGCTGTATCTCATTATCTTAAGGTAAAAAAAAAGCCCCATTACCTACAAAAGCAAGGATTATTTAATGTACATAATTTTATCATTTAAAATATATTTAAATAAATGATTTTATAAAACTATTTCCAATTACATATAACATGTAAGAATAAGCCCCTCCAGAGTATGTATTCAAGAATATGAATGCATTTCCCAGGAGAGTAAGGATACACAGCTTTTAGCCTTGTGTGTCACTCCTGTGTTGTATATTATTACGTAATAGTATACAGTGGGAAAGGCAACAAAGAATTTAAAAAATGTATTTTCTACTAAACTCTAACAGCTGAATAAATGGTACTCACAAACTTGTAAGCAAAGCTGACATTGTGACTCAGTCCAGGAAACCCAGGTTTGAGGATGACCTCCATGGCCTAATTTTTGAATGCAGTTGCAGTGTCTGTGGCATTCTTTGCTGCCTGTCTGTTGGCACTGTGGGAGACCATTTCTAAATGCTGCAGCTGCACCCAGTTTTCCATTATTGGCCAGACTTACAACACTTGGACCTGCTTTACAACTGCTTGCAGCTAAGATTGGCTACAAGCTGCTACATGAGGCATGCAGGGGGCCCCAACATTGCCACACACTAGCCCACAACACGTGACCAAGCAGGCACCAAAATGATGCAGGGATGGAAAATACTGTTTCTGTGCCACAAGTCATTTGCAACATATATCAGACAAACTCAGGACTTGAGCGAAAACTGGGCTTTGAAAATCAGCCCCCTGGACTCTTGCTCACCAGACTGGTAGAAGACAGATCTGACAGAAAGGAAATATACTAATTCCCACCCATGGGAGAGGGAGCTGCACATTGCTTTTATAGCCCCACCCTCAGCAGCAGAGGTACAAGCAGAAACTGGCAAAGAGCAGGAGGAGATAGATACTGTGACATTCTCTAAAAGTATTTAGGTGGGGAACAAGTGGTCCAGAGACAAAACAAGGAAAATGGGGCATCTGGCCCTAGAAGAAAATAAAAATACATATTAAAGTAGAGACATAAGCCAAGAATCTTAAAGATATGTGCAACGAAAACGTTTTGAAAGAAAATGACTGTCCAGTATATATGAGGCCATCACCAGAATTTATACTTACTACTGTAAATGTTGAATGTGTCTCTAAAAATTGTAGGTGGGTATTTTTCTACGGAATAAACATTTTAAAGTGTGGAGGAATAAACATCCAAACTGCACATGCAAACCGTTTTGAATACTGTGCCCACTCCCTACTCTTTAAACAATAAGCCACATTAAAGCAAGCTTTATGTAAGAAAAAGGATATCACAGAGTGGGTATTGCACTACGTAAAAGCACTTCCTGGTGGTTTGGCTATGAAGCACAGCAAAGGTCCTTCAGCCATTGGGGGGAGGGTTAATCTGGAGTTTATTATTCCACTTATAATTTTTTTTAATTATCAAGGAATCAAAGTGTTTTTAAAGGGCACTGTCAATCAGTGCAAGGTATACTACAGTACCTTTTATTGAATACTTTTGCAAGTATTCTGTAGCTGTTTGACAGACTGACCAATCACCCTGCCTAGTATCATGGATGAGACAGACTGCTCCATACACTCTTCCTCCTGGCTAGTACATTGCATGCTTATGCAGTCAGATGACAGTGTGCAATCTAAACAGGGAATGGCACACTGCAGGTTAGGGAGGAGAGGTGGCTGAGTAACTCTGGATTTATGATTACTATTCTCACCCATCCCAATTCTTGAATCAGGGGATCAGGAGGGGATCCCTATTTCATTAGTGATACTTTGGAGAATGGGAGGGTCAGGCTTGAGAGTTTTTTTTAAAAGGGTCCAGTTGTGGCACAGTGCCAGAAGCCAGGCATTTTCTTAACAAATGTGCAGATCAGGGAAGGGGTGGAGAGCAGATAATTACTAGGAATGGGGAAATGGTAGCCACAAGACTAGCCTGGCCACCTTGGTGGTACCAATTTTCAAATTGTTTTATTATATTCACCACTCTACTCCCAAAGCAGCTGATGAATGGAGAAAGGCCCTTCACAAATATCTACAACAGTACACAAGCAAATATGTGTAAAGCCTGCTTATATACAGTAGGTCACAAGGTAAACAGCAGAAGTCAAGTCAAAGTATGTAACATTGAAATATTGCAACATGGCTTCATTGGTGACAGACTTGAATGCCAACATGGACAACTTCGCACAGGGCCAGAAGACTAGCTTTTTTATTAGCAAATGTGTGTGGGAGATCAAGGAAGGGGGTGGAGGGTGGGAAATTACTGATCGATGAAGGGGTTGCTACAAGACTAGCCTGACCATCTGGGGCTGGAGGATAAAGGTTTTTGTTTTTTTGTAAATTTACCAATTCACTTTCAAAGCAGTCGGCAAAAAGGAGAAAAACACTTCTCAAAGATCCACTACAGCACACAAGCAAACATGTGTAAAGTTCTTTTTAATACAGTTTGACACACGCTAAACAGCAGAAGGCATCCTAGATTTATAACACTGAAATGCTGTGGTGTGGCTTCAGTGGCAATGGACTTGAATTCCAACATGGATCAACTTGGCATAGTATCAGGAGACAAGCCTTGTGTTTTAGGGAAGGGGAAGGAGAGTGGCAAATTACTGGTATTGGGGAAGGAAGTACAACTATTAGCCATGGCCACCTAGTGAGGATAAAGATTTTTTAAATTATTTACATTTAGTGTATTCATTACTCCACTCCCAAAGCAGTTGCCAAGTGAACAAGGTACTTCACAAAAATGTAGTCTGCACAAACTGAAAGGGATCTGCTAAGGAAGCAGTGGGGCTCATGGTAAACCACTTTGTAAACCAAAAACAAATAAAGTATCTAACAACTCAGTAACTATCTGAAGAAGTATACCTTCAACAGGTCTGAAGTTCACAAATACATTTTTATGGTTGCATAACAGAGCTATGCTGACATATTGCTATGACATAGAAGAGAGAGGGGACACTGGAAGCATGTGACCAGATAATTTGACTGTATCCTTCAACAGTGGAGTTGAAGTACATGTAGTCCTCTTTATTTACTATGGTACTGTTCCCCCTCCCCCATGCACTATTTTCCTGCTGCACACTCACTTCTGGTTCACTTCTTGGTCTGGAGTAAGCACTTGTTTTTCTCCCCTTATATACTGTAAGTAATAATGCTTATCTGATGTCTAGTGGCACCCCCACCCACTGATTGCCATTCCCACTGTCTAGTACAGTTTCCTGGTGTCCAGTGGCACCCCTCCCTCCAATTGCCATCCCCATATTGTCCCTATGTCACCTGTAAAAACAGAAAACTGACCCTCAATGATTTTTTTAACCTGTAAAAAAGAAAAGAGTTCCTTGCTGATCTAACCCTCCTACCCCAAACTCCCACTCAGCAGTAACCCCCACACAGCCTGACTCACCTGAATAGGTCCCAAATGAAGATCCACTCTCCAATCAAAGATGCGTCATGCTGCAGGAACCACCGGCTGCAATATGAGAAATTAAGGCAAATGCAGTTTAATGTATTTTGATGAGGGTTCGAACTTTGATGCATTACTTCATTTTTGCATATTTTGGCCCCAAATTTTCAGCATGGCCTTTTTGGGGCCCCACCTCGACTAATGGCAGTGAAATTATGTAAATCAGGCCCAAAAGATGGTTTCACTTTTGCATTGAAAAGTGACCTTTTGGGAAGGATTTGAAAGTTTTCACTGCTTGTGTTCATCAACTGGGATCATAAGAAGTCTATGTTGCAAATTTGGGGTTCAAATATGAAAAAATGACAAAGTTATGAGTGCACATTGAGATTATTCTACACTTGCTCATAACTTCAGTAATTCTCAATATTTTGACCCCAAATTTTCAACATAGTAATTTTTTCACACCACCTTAAGAATGTGGCAGCTGCTATTTTTTAAATCCTGGCAAGGATATGTTTTCCCACCTATGGCGCAGAATGATGTTTCAGTGGTAGAGAATCACATTTCATCTGGGATTTGAAAACTTTCACCTACGGGGTTCATGAGGTGGCGTGAAACAGCCTCTCACTTTATGCAGCCATATTGGCTCAGATCAGACTTGTTATTAAGGTGATGCAGCAGTGCTCAGAATGTGCAGGCTTTCTGGGATGACTCCCAATGTTTCACACCTAAACCAGTTGGCTTCCTCAGGAGATAAAAGCATATTCGTGAACCTTGAACCAGCTGAAGATGTATTTCTTTACGGAGCAAGTGAGCTGTGGCCCACTTTTTTTGTTTTCACTTCACAAAGATCCACAACAGTTGGTTACACTCCGACCAGCAGAAGACAGCAAAGATGTACAACACTGAAAAATTGCAGCATGGCATTAGGGGTTATAGACTTTATCTCTAACAGGTAGCAACTTAATTTAGTTCCTGATGCTGCTCATCTTGTGGCCTACTGAAACTAACTTCACACAAATCACCTCATGTTCTGTTGTGGCTCTTTCTGTCAGGTTCCTCTCACTACTTCTCAGCTGCTTTTTAAGCAAAAATGTGAATACTTGCTGTTGTGCAGTATCTCCCTTTGCAAGCACACCACTATAGCCCACTAGAGTCCCCACTATTGACGTTCATAAAGGTTCTAACCAATATTTGTTGTCAAATACCAACGAAAAGCCAATATCAGTGCTCAGCTCTGAGCACTGAATACCCTATTAATCATGGTATTCAGAGATCAATATTGGGGTCATGCCTAGCCTTAGTCTGTACATAGGTTTTGTTTAGTAGTGCTGTGGTCCCTTTATGAGTGTGCTCCAAGGTTGGTGTCATCGTTCTGCTTCCTGCTGGATATCCTGTAGCTTTATGTCATCCAAAGTCATAAGAGAAAGAGGTGCCTGTTCTGCTGGGTATTTTGTGGATTTGTAAGTACAGTTGGTGACAGTAATATGTGTGTGTGTGTGTGTGTGTGTTCATCTTTGTTCAAGTTCTATATTTGTGAGGGTTTGCAATGTCTGATTTTTATGGATACTTTTGGATTTATTTCTATTTCTGTGTTTGCCCAGGGAGCTTTCATTAATTTCATGTATTTATTAACAGAACATCTCATTTATAATTGCAACCATAAAGTAAAACAGTAAATGCTACAATAATAAATATACACAGCAATTATACCATAGAACTATTACTGAATGGCAAAAATTCAATACAATGGTGAATTTCATTTATAACACTCATATAGGGTATACAGATAAAGACAAATTAATGTTACAAATTTAAACACAGAAACCAATCAGTTTAAATCCAAGAGTATTTTATAGGCTCAGCTATGAATGAGCAAGGAAAAAAGCCAACAGATAAAGTGCCAGCCTTAGAATTATACTTTGGAATTATGAGAGGTAAAAAGAGACAAAGAACCTAAGCTGTAAGAACATGCAGCAAGTGGTACCAGTTCAGTTATGCACGATGAGGCCTATTGTACAGATGTTGATTAGAAAGACATAACCAATTCGGAGACTGATAAACAATGCTTTGTATTATGTGGAAGTATTCTGACAAAACAGATTGCATTGTGATTTAAAGGATCCAATGTAGATAGAAGGGATTGTGAAGCAGCAATGTAAACACAGTTCCCATAAACAATTGCTAAGAAAAAAAGAGACCACGACAGTTGTTTGTTCACAAAAATGTTACGTTAGATTTATTTTGATAAAAAGAAGCATAGCATGGATTTTAATGTGTCTGCCAGTTTAGAAATTAGATGACTTCCAGTTAAATGCCTGATGGAGTTGGTTGCCTCTCACCAAGCTCCTTGACCACCTGCATAATATTTTAAACAAAACTGCTGCTTGAGACCAATTTCAGCCTCATTTGATCACCGTACTAAGTAGTATAAGAACATTCTGTAATGAGTGGAAAAGAGTTAACTTGAGCCATGGAACAAAATGATTGCCAAAAATCTCACCTCTCAGCTGATTCCACTATCTGCCCACTCACATGCTTCTAAAAGACTAAAAGACGTAAGGCCAACTCATGTCTTTAAACGACTTCACTGCCTGAACTGATCACTGCTAAAGATGGCATATAGAATTTATTTGCAGAACTCATGTCCATAAAGATGCTCCTTAGTGATATGGTGGGAGACGTCAAACCCTTCAAAACTACCTTAGAGACTGTCACTGGAACAGTAGGGGATATGGAGGTGAGGGACAGCTCCCTCAAAGGCTGCTCAACAAAAGAAGAAAAACAGTTGATTTTTCTGTCGTGGACTGCAAAAAAATGGAAGAGAAGGTCGATGACCAAGAAAATAATGCCTATAAGAACAATTTAGTGATTGCTGGAATTATTCAAAGGACTAAAGGATTAGATGTTGTTTTCTTTATGTAGAAGGTCTTCTAACAGACTGCAGATCCCTCAGACCAGGGAGCCACCTACCAAACTGAGCATGCACACAGGGCACTGTGCTCAATGTCTGGCCCAGGAGAGAGACCTAGAGCTATAATATATAGGCTACTCAATTTTAGAGATAAGTGAAAGTACAACAGGAAAAACAAATGGGAGCTCTACACTCTCATCTTTTGGTTCCATGGTCTGCAAGAATGGAGGTATTAAGACTTTCTTATACCATACATATTCTGGTTCACAGGAGTTGAGAGGAAACCGAGAAGCACATACTTACCCAGTGTTTCTGGTTAGGTATATAGAAGGAAGTGGTAGATTTTTGTGCCTCCTGCCAGAGTGTCAGTTAATTGCCCTCTGAACTATAAAGCAGGCTCCATTGATCCCTATGCCAATAATATGTATTCCATTTGAAAGAAAGGGGGTTGATATGGTGGTACCCCCTGGTAAAGAGGTCAGCAGTGTATCAGTATTTTATGGTGATAATATATTATGCCACCCAATATCTTGAGGCTATTCCCATTTGCTCTGCTACAGCTTAGTCAGTAGCCAAAGAATTGCTAAAGGTAATTTTCCTGAGCTGGACTGCCAGAAGAGATCTTAACTTATCAGGGCACCAACTTTATGTCAAAGCTCATGAGGGAGATGCATGCTTTACAGAAAGATAAGTCCATCCAGACATCAGTGTACCACCCTCAGACTGATGGCTTGCTCGAAAGATTTAATTAATCCTTAAAAAGTATGCTGTCTAAATTTGCTTCAGCTGATACAAAAAAATGGGAATGAACTGTTACCATATTTAATGTTTGCAGTTCAGGTGCCACAATCGTCCTTGAGTTTCTCACCCTTTGAGTTGTTGTGCTGGCAATAACCATGAGGGATGCCGGATCTCATAAAAGAGATATGTGAAGAACAGGTACAGTACGTATTCCCCATAACATGCTCCAATATGTACAGTAATGCAAATGCGAGAAAGATTAGACATGATTGGCAGATTTGCCACAGAAAATACATTCAAAGCACAGCAGACATAGGCAAGATGCTATTTAAGGGGCCAGGCTATGAGAGTTCAAACCAAGTGATGAGAATTTCCTCTGCTCACTAGCTCTGCAAGTAAATTGGCTAAATCACAAGGACAATATGAGGTCCTGAAAAAAAGTAGGGTCGGATGATTATGATGCATTACAATCAGATTGGGAGTTCAAACCTGGTGACAGAAATCTTCTTCTGCACAATAACTCTGAAAGTAACCTGGCTAAATGACAAAGACTATTTGAGGTAAGAAAAGTGGGTTCAGATGATTTTGATATACTGCAATTTGACTAAAAAAAGAAAAAAAACAAATTTATCATGTTAATTTGTTGAAACCCTCTAAAGACAGTGAGATTTTGCTAGTTAACCCAGAGGAACCTATGCCAGATGACAGATGAAGACTTTGAAGAGGGAATCCTTGACCTAGGCCTTAACATTTTTAAATGAAAAGTCCCATCCTACTAGATGAATGGTTCACCCTGACCCAGAAAAATAAAATCCAGCAACTGGTAGGACATTTTGGGAATGCATTCTTGCCAACAGCCATATAGGCTCCTGGAAAAAAGTGTGAGAAATTATATGGAAGGAGATCTGCTCAATGCTGGAACTGCGAGTCATTGAGGAATCTCATAGAGAGTGGTCTAGCTCTATTGTATTAGTCCCCAAATCAGATGAGTCCACTTAACAGTGAATCGACTTCCAGAAAGTCAATACTATCTCCAAGTTTGATGCATATTCTATGCCTAGGGTGGATGAACTTCAGGACTGAATGGGTAAGGCCCACCATATTAGTACCCTAGACTGACCAACGGGTGTTAACAAATCCTGCTAACTCCTCAGTCCTGGGAGAAAATGACCTTTGTCACCCCAGTTGGTCTGTATCAGTTTACCATGCAGCACTTTGTATTGCATGGTGCCCTGGACACATTTCAGAGAATGAGGAACCGAATCTTCTGTCCCTATGAGTTCTATGCAGCAGCGTACTAGGACAATGTTGTCATATTTAGCTCAGACTGGGACACTCACTTGCAGGATGTGGCTGCAATATTTCAGTTGCTTAGGGAGGCAGGTATCAGGGCCAATGAAGCAAAAAGTGCCCTGGGACAACAGGAAACTAAATACCTGGGATACATGGTTAACAATGGCCATATACACCCAGCTGTTGATAAGGTAAGAGCGCTTACTGACTTCCCTTGGACCAACTACCAAAAAGCAAGTTAGGTCCTTCCTTGGCTTGGCAGAGTATTATTACTAGTATATTCTGAAATTTTCAATACTTGCTGCCCCACTGAGAGACCTGACTAAAATGGTTACCCCAAATAAGGTTCAGTGGTCCTCAAAGTGTCAGAAGGTCTGCCAAACTATCAAAAGTGTATTGTGTAAGGGACCTGTCATGTAAAGTCCTGATTTCAACCATCAATTCATTTTGTACATGGACAGCTCATAAGTAGGGCTGGGGAATGTCTTGTCACAAGATTTTAATTAGATTTACCTCATCCTCTATTTGTCTGGAAAATTGTTACCCAGAGAACAATGTTATGCCAAGCTAGAGAAAGAGTGTCAGTGAAGTGAGCAGTAATAGCCCTGCATTACTATTAACTGGGAAGGGGTTTCACCTTGGTCACTGATTATGCACTCTTCAAATGGTTACATGCCATGCAGAACACTAATTCTCAGGTCGACTGGTGAAGCCCCGGCTCTGCAGCCATTTTAATTCCAGCTGTGCCACGGGGTGGGTTCCCTGCATAATAATGCTGACTTTTTCTCCCTCCCTCCTGGGAGGGCAGCTCAATGGTAGCCAGTATCAAGTGTGCAACAGGCACAGCTCTGAGGGAGGAATGTATGTTAAGGGGTCAATACAACCTTCACTCAGGATCTCCTCACCACTGAGATACTAACAGGTGAAGTGGGAACTGAAACTCAGGTCAAAACCCAGCTCTGCTGATGTCTAGCCTGGCCCTTTAATAGCTGTCTGTTCTACTTGAATGCAAGCCTGAAATTCCCAGTGGGGTAGGGGCACAAATGAGTCTCACCTGTGAGCAATTAGGAAAAACCTAGAAAAAAACAAGGAGGGTTTGGGGTCTGGAGAGAGATAGGGGGAGGGCTGCTATGAACTGGAGAGCTGAATGAAGCTAAACAGCATTTTGTTTTGTATTTGCTCTGCTAAACCAAGCAGTCGTGACCCTCTGCTTGGTGCTGAAGTAAAGTAATTGCTTTGCTTCTTTGAGTTTTGCTTGCCTGGAGTTTTTCTGAGGCTCCCAGAAAAGTCTCAGTTTGCTACAACACTGTTACATGACTTCACGACCTTTCAGAATTATATTCTCAACACCTTAGTCATTTATCTTCATTCTCTGTCCTTGGAGTGTTTACTTTACCTCTAAACATTGTCATACACTCTAGCACATTACTTTTAAACTGTTTCTCTTTTCATTATTTTTTTTTTAGAGTTCTTATCATTTCTTACTGAAAACAGCCTCTGTTCAATTCCCTTGCACCTCTTCAGTTGTTATAATAGGTTCTTATTCAGTGTGGTAACATAATAATTCCTCTTTGTTGGCCGAGGATCACAGGTAGCTGACATAGATGACATTACCTTGGCTGATTTCTCTATGCATTATCTGCTTTAGTTTTTTGGAACACCTCTCTCTGTCTCTTCAGCTTCACAGGGTCACTCAGAAGCAAAACAGAGACTACGGTATTCTAATTTCTTAAAGAGCAACTCTGACATGACCACCAGGAAAGCCAAATTACAGGTTGCATCAGCAAAACTCAGTCACTTGATGGAACATTCAAAAAAGAAGAAATATCATCAGACTTCCCATAATTTATTTTTCTGTTCATTCTAAGTTTGCCACTGGTCATACTGCTGAGTAACACATGCTCACCAACTAGGGGCCAACTCACTGCAAAGCAGCGACATCATCACAGGACCCTGGCTTCTCCCCATTTTGAGGTAGTTGACTTTGAATCTTCAGTTCTAAATCTTTCAAGTCATATAGCAACAATACCACAGTTAAAATAAATTTCTTAAAAGATAAAAATAAATTACAGCCCTATCTTATAGATGTGTAACAGCACTGGACTCTTTGTAATTTTCTATGTCACAGTGAAAAAACACAAGTCAACTGGTCAGTGACAAGTGTAACTTTGTCAACTGTAACTTCTACAATGGTCACTCCCATCAATGAATTAATTGCAGAGAATCTCTGAATATATGAAGAATGCACTAAAGGAATGCGTGCCAGAATCAATAACTTCAAATAAAAACATAGAAACATAGAATCTGATGGCAGATAAGGACCGCTTGGCCCACTTAGTCTGCCCGTTTCCCTACCTAATGGATAAACTGCAGAGCCTAGTTAACCAACAGCCTACTTCCTCCTCCTACCCCCCAGTAGAATTGCCTTATGTCTGTCCCATGCATTCTTGAACTCCCTCAGTTTTTGACTCTACAACCTCCTCAGGAAGGTTGTTCCATGCATCCACAACCCTGTCTGTGAAGAAATACTTCCTCACATTACCTCTGAGACATGCCCCCTCTATCTTCCAATTGTGCTCCCTTGTTCTTGCACATCTCTTTTTCTGAAAGATGCTACCCTCTTGGACATTGTTGATTCCCTTGAGGTATTTGAAAGTTTCTATCATGTACCCTTTCTCCCTCCTTTCCTCAAGGCTATACATATTAAGCTCCTTTAGTCTTTCTTCATATGTCTTCTGGTGCCGACCCTGCAACATTTTGGTTGCCCTCCTCTGGACAGCCTCCACCCTGTCTATGTCTTTGCATAGATGGGGTCTCCAGAACTGTACACAGTACTCCAGATGTGGTCTTACTAACTGTCTGTACAGAGGGCCAACAACTTCCTGTTTTCTACTGGGATGCCTCTCCCTATGCATCCCAGTATCCCCCAGCCCTCCTTACTGCCTTCTCATATTGCTGGCCCAACTTTAGATCGTCTGATATGACTACCCCCAGGTCCCTCTCCATTTTTGTTGTTGTCAGCATCTCACCCCCCATTGTGTACTCTTCCTCTGGGTTTTTGTTTCCCAGGCACATTACTTTGCATTTGTTTGCATTGGATCTAAGCTGCCATACATTTGACCATTCCTCCAACCTTCCCAAGTCCCTTTTCATCCTTTCCACTACACCTTGTGTATCAACCCTGTTGCAGAGCTTTGTGTCATCTGCAAAGAGACATACTTTCCCTTCCAGTCCCTCTGCAATGTCACTTATAAAGACATTAAAAAGGACCGGCCCCAGTACTAAACCCTGTGGTACCCCACTAGTAACCCTCCTTTCTTTACTGTGGACTCCATTTATTATTACCCACTGTGTCCTGTTGTCCAGCCAGTGTTTTACCAAGGCTACCACCCTGGGACCCACTCCCTGGCTAGCTAATTTGTTTATTAATCTAGTGTGTGGGACTGTCAAATGCCTTACTAAAGTTTAGGTAGGCCATGTCCACAGCCCCTTCCTGGTCTACTACTTTGGTCATGCAGTCAAAGAAATCAATTAGATTTGTCTGACATGACCTTCCCACTGTGAATCCATGCTGCCTTGGGTCCTATGCCCCACTGGCCTCTAGCTGCTCAACAATTCTTTCCTTCAGAAGTGATTCCATCATTTTCCCTACCACTAAGGTCAAACTGACAGGTCTGTAGTTTCCTGCCTCTGTCTTGCTCCCACTTTTATGAAGGGGAATCACATCCACCCTTCTCTAGTCCTCAGGTACCACACCATCCTCCCATGATTTATTAAAAAGGGTAGTCCATGGTGTTACTAGTTCTTCTCTTAGTTCTTTTAGAATTATGGGGTGAATCCCATCAGGCCCCATTGCTTTATCCACCTTCAGTTTTAAGAGTTCTTTCAGAACCCTTTCTTCTGTGAAAGTACTAATATCAACCCCTCTATCCAGAGTGCTTCTATCGACTGGATTAGGTATCTCCCCATGCATTTCCACTGTGAATACTGAGCAGAAGTATTCATTCAGTATCTGCTTTTTCACCGTCAGTCTCTGCCCAACCACCTTCTTCTTTATTCAGCCTCAGTATCTCTGCCTTAGTCTTTCTTTACTCCCTAATGTACCTATAAAAAGTTTTATCCCCTTTCTTAACTGAGTTGGCTATCTTTTCCTCAGTTTGGGCCTTTGCTATTCTGACTGCCTCCCCTGCTTCCTTCTGCTTTAACTGGTATAGTTCTCTGTCCTGCTCCTTCTGTGTTTCCTTATACTTCCTGAATGTTATCTTTTTCTCACTTGCCTTCCCTGCCACTTCTTTTGAGAACCATAGTGTTTTTTTCTTTCATTTTGATTTGTTTATTTGCTTCACACAAAGGCTTCTTGCCTCTGTCATGGCAGTTTTGATGTTTCCCCATTGTTGCTCCACCCCACCTTCTTGCCTGTTTGCTAGTGTTTTTCTGAGGCACTCTCCCATTTTGTGAAGGAGAATACCCAATAGGTTGTAAATCAATTCAATCTAAACCTCTGTTGTAGAATATTCTCTATAGAGTAACATACTCTATGGTGGGTCCCATTGACAATGCTGGAATTAACAGAAAAATAAATTAATGTAAGTGTGATAACAGTTCTTCTTTCTGTGTCATTGCTCATTGTCACTGATAATTCATTTGCTGCTGGGATTTAATAAGCAATGTTCATCAAATGTATTTGGAAAGAGAGGACACTCTTTCAGTTTCAATTGTCTGTTACCTGGCAAAATACTCCATCAGCATTACTCTGAGTGTCCAGACTGTAATGCTTTGTGAAACTGTGCAAGGAAGACCAGAAACCTGCCTTGTGCCACTGAGTCCTCTGCTCTTTTTGCCTGGGAGAGGCTGCATTGGCTCTGTTCAACTGCTCTGATCAAAGCTGACAGCTTCAATTTTTCTATCACATACGCAGTTGCTGTAAGTGTTCTGACCCATCTAGCCAAGGTAGCTTTAGAAGCTTTCTTACCCATTTTAGCTGCACTGAACAGTCCAAAAAGACTATCAGGTTTCCAGATAGAGTGTGTGTGTGTATAAGATATGGTATGACTGAACCACTCTGGAACACATAGCTTGTACAACTGCTACTCCTTGTCATTCACTGTCTTCACACAAAAGAAGAAAGGCTTACCTCTTAGTTATCATGGAACTCTGTATGTACCATTTGTGGTCAGAATAATCTGTTCTGGAACAGCAAATGAAGAGCTCCTAAAAAAAATCTAGGGATTTTTCCACCACTCTAACAACTGGCACACTGACCTTGGGAGGCAGATCCACACCCAGTACTGTTCCAATGCAGGTGACCAATAAGATAAAAGGAAGACCTGGAGAGGTGTCCTGTATAGTCTTGCCCATTGTATCTGTCATTTGATCTCAAATCTGGAGGTATATGTGGAATGACATGACATTCTGACCACTGATCTGGTGACTATGCCTTAGGACATTTTCCACTCTGCTCTGTGAGAGAAATGCTGTTGCCAGGTCCATCTGAGAATTGATCTAACAGTAAGCCAACAATTATGAGTCTGCATGGATCAGGAGTTCATTCAGATAAGGGTAATCACAATGAGTATGATTTTCAAAGGGCTAAATTTGATGCAAGGTTCCTGCTCCAAAAGGAATTGAGGCAAGTTGCACCTTGAGCCAAATCTTGCAGCAATCCCATTTTTCTTGTTTTATATTTAAATTTTATTGATACACTGAAGTACATCAGATTCCAGTATATAACTCAGCATTCAAATCAAGCAAATTATCTAAACATGGTCTACAGTTCTCTGTTGCCCTTTACAGGTAAAAGGCAGATACTGTACATAAAGAAGAAAGGCTGACATCTCTAGCCAAGCGGAATAATGGTCACATAATTAGTAATTGGTGTGTGGTCCCCCCTCCTGACACAGGGTGAACCTAACATGAAAGCTGAGTATAAACTATAATTAAAAGGAATGTGCTGAAAGTATCGTTCTCACACAGGAATGAATGATCGGACCAGGTCTAAAGATTACGGTATCCAGTGTTCATCCACATTTGCATAATAAAGCACCCAGAGCTGCCATATTAATGTAAATTTCTCTAAAGTATGTTGGTGGGTAGCAGAAAGTTTTTCTGTGTGGTATATTTCTATCATAATGTGATGTCATGACCCCAGTGCTGGCAGGACCAGTTTCATCCAGAGTTGAGTTATTGTCTTCTTGGTAGCTCAAATATAAGTCCAAATAAGGGACTGGCAAGACAGTTGACAATTGGTCAGGGGGGATTGACATTAGGATAAATTCTGGGCTAACTGACAATGAGTTACCAGTGAGTATGTCAACCTAGGTAATTACTGCTGTCCAAAAAGAAGCTAATACCAGGCAAAAATAAAAAAAAACCTGCATGATCTGCTGGGTTATACCCATAGTTCTGCCAGCAGTTCACAAAATGTTGTGGTAAAAAGTGTACAAGCCTAGCCAGAGTGTGGAAATAATGAGATCTACACTTCCATGCAAACTCCTGCCATATCACGGAGGGCTACTGTTTAGTGCTGGGAATGCATATTTTACCCATGACTGGTAGTCAATGATAATTAAATGTTCCTTGTTCCATTTATCTAGAATCGAGCGTGTCAACTCCATATTCAGTTCCTGCAGTCTTTTATTGGCATTACATGTCTCCAAGGCTGATCGTTATGAATGTCCATAATCACTGCCATTAATTTTGCAATCAAGGTAGGAAGATTAGTATATTCCTTACATTTGCAAAGTAAATATGTTCTGATCTATAGGTACCAAAAATGTTCTCTATTAGTAAGGACGTAACTAGTTTAGGGAACTTGAAAGGGGAGAACACCATTGTAATCCAGAAAACTGATATATAGAAGTAAAACTATAATGTCTCCATCTCTATTGCTGTGGGGAGGAATTCATCATCTGTTGCCAGTTCCATGTCATAATAGCGATCGATATTATGGCAAGTGTACTTCGCTGGAAAAAAATTCTGACGATGCACACTGGCAGCACACTGAAAAATGGCACCTGAGACCTAGAAGTGACCCTCACACACCACTACTTATGGATTCTCAGCTCCGGGGGGGTGCATGTTGGGGGTGGGTACTTGAGGCACTACATGCTGCCAGGTGGCAAAAAAAAAAAACACCACGCCGGACCAGAACCCGGTACCCCATGCCTCCCAGATGACCACCTTCTCCATGACACCAGCGATCTAGCTCGGCAGCTGCTCACTGCAGCCCCTTCCAAATGCCATTCCTCCCCCACATCTTCCCCCCCCTCCATGGGCATGTGCACATGTATATGTGGGAGTTCCTGTCATGGTTTTCACCGACCGTAGTATAAGTTCACCCTCCTCACTAGGTAACCGTGATCACAGTCACCAAGATTGAGTCACCATTTCTCTAGGCCCTCAATCTTGGTCGCTATGGTCAAGGACTATCTCTGTTTCCAGGTCTCTACAAAATTAGGAGAGACATTCAAAACTAGGATATTAAGTGCATACTATACTTTTAGAGTTTGTGCAGTAAAATAGGTAAATAGGGTTAAGGAGGGTGCAGCATCATGAACAGAGAAAAGTACAGTATAGGATCCAAGTCAAATAAATCATTAATGGTCATTTCAATATTTTTCCAGGGTGGAGGGGAACTTGTAGCAGGATCTAATTGAAAATTATGCTTAAATGTGCTACCTGGGCATAGTTTAATAGATTCAGGAGGTTCAGGCCTCCTTTGTCCAGGAAGAGTTGTAAGAGTATTGAATTTGGGGGCATTGTCCTTCCCATATGAAACAGGATAGCCATTTATTCCACAAGGAAACATAGTATGGTTCTGGGAATATTGGGTATGTCTGTTAAAGATATAAGAAACCTAAGCTCCTCAGTCTTGGTGCCCCCTGGTTGGCACTTCTGGTGGCGCACATTTTCAATCTGTCCCTGGCAACTGGAGTTATCCCAGACATATGGAGGGTTGCCAGGATAGTCCCAATCCTTAAACAGGGGAACCCTAAGCTGATGGAGAACTATCGCCCCATATCCATCCTGTCAGTGGCTAGCAAACTTCTGGAGAAAGAGTACTTACAGGCGCATGACATAATGACTCCTGTACAGCATGGATTCAGGAAGGGGCATGGTACTTCATCAGCCCTAGTTACTGTTACATCATGGATTAGGGAGGCTATGGACCAGGGTAAACTCTCGGGGGCCCTCTTCATTGACCTCTTGAAGGCGTTTGACCTGGTCGACCATGCCATGCTGTCGACTCAGCTTAGAGCAATTGGTCTTTCCACTACTGCTCTTAGCTGGTTCAACAACTACCTATATAGTAGAATGCAGTGGGTCAAATTTTGCAAAGAACTTTCGGGTCCCATCCCAGTAACAATGGGGGTCCCCCAAGGCTCTGTCCTTGGACCAATGCTCTTCTCCATTTTTATCAATAATCTCACCAAAACCACTGCCCACTGTAAACCAGTTCTCTACGCAGACAATCTAGTTATCCTGTCTCACTCCCATGAGGTGGGGGTCATGAATCAACAACTGAGTGAAACCTTATAAACATTCAAGCATGGATCCTGAACCACAAGCTTGTCCTTAACCTAAACAAAAATCCAGGCCATGCTCTTTGGGTCCTGGGATAAGATTAAGGCTGCCCGTGTGCCATTCTGTGTATCCGGTAAAGGAGATGTCACGATCCCTATCATGGACAACTTCAAATACCTGGGAGTAACGCTGGACCCACAGCTTGATCTTGGCCTTCATATTCAGAGGATATGTAAAACAGTCAACTGTAAACTGGGTCTGGCCTACAGGGCAAAAAACAACCTCACATCAGCCGCGCATGTTGCCCTTGCGAGAGGGATGCTTCTCCCCTCTTTGTGTTATGGGCTCCTGCTGTTTGCTAGCACCACTAAGGCCCATCTCTCCAGGTGGTCGATGGCTTATAACAATATCTGCTGCTTTGCCCTTTCGGCCCCCTAGCTCACTCATCACTGTGATCTCTACAATAAGCTAAACTGGCTCTCGCCTACAAAGCACATTGACTTTGTCCTTGGCTGCTTCACTGGTAAGGTCCTCAACACGGGTACTCCTCCAGGGGTGGCAAGCTTGCTGGTCCAAACTGCCCCCCTTGTCATATCACCTTAGGTCTCAGGGGTCTGCCACACTCAAGGTATCTGTGACTAGGACCAAAATGGGTGAAAGGGACTTCACAGCATGTGCCCCTAAACTTTGGAACACCTTCCCAACCCAGGTCCATGCTGCCCCCTGGCAGACAGCCTATGCTCTTCCTTATGGAGCCATCTTAAAATTGCATCAGCCTGCTGGTGTCAAAACCCCCCGTGACATATGTCAGTACTTGCATCCATACAAAACTGCCGGCCCTTAAGATGTAGTATTTCTGTACTGCTCCAAAATTGATACAAAGCTTATCTCAAGATGTGTAATCTTACCTGTAGTCTCATGACATGTAACCTGTTCCTAATCATGTGATGTGTAATCTTACCTTGTAGTCTCATGATGTGTAACCTGTTCCTAATTATGTACCATGTTGTCCCAAGTGTGTAAGTATGTAATTTCCTGTAATCTCCCGGGTTGTACCTGAAAATAGGCAAATTGGCTTGTCTAGTGTACTTACCTGGTTAGCAAAAGCTAAATAAATAAATAAGAGGCAAACAGTTTTGATACAGCAATCCCACTTTTCAAATGCAGGCTATGTCTAAATCAGAAAGCCATGCACTGACTCAGCCTTGTGCCACCTCTGTGCCAGAAGTGCCAGACGTGGTGGTGTGCCAAGTTATAAGGGGCCTTGTACCACAGTGGAGTTGCAGCATCCCATAATTTGGGATTTTGAAAGGCCCCTATGTTTGCAAGTCATGGTAGTGGCCGAGAGATAATCTGTGAAACCATCAGATAGGAGATACAGTAAAATAGCATTTATACATGAAAAATGACAGTTCCTATGCTTTACTTTTAGTACCTAAGGAGTAGTTGCCTCATGCAGAGCACATAGTACATTTTAACAGCATTGTAACTGATCTTTAAGGTACTTAAAGTTCTCTGCTTCCTGTGGGTTGAACAACATCTTACCAGTTAAGAACCCTTTAAGCAAGTAATACTTGGTGGAGGCACTGACTGCAAACCAGTGTCTCAGACAAACCAACCTAAGGGCTACCACAATGGCAGCACAACCTCTTACTGACATACACAGTAGCTCCACTGTAGAATTGCCTAAAAAGGAGGCTGTCAAATGTAGTTGGGGAAGGAGATCCCTGACTGGAGAATCCTCAGGATCATCATTGGCTACTGATGTTAACTATCACACAGCACTCAGGTATTAAGGCCAAGGCCGACACAACATGCAAACCAAAACTTAAAACTGAATGCACACACCTGCAGGCTGATTCCTGATGCCTATCATTAGGGTATGAAAGAGTATCTGTGCTTTTTACCAAAATAAAAATTTGCTTAACAACAGAAGAGATGTTGCATCCATGACAGAAGAAACCTCCCAAGAAACAGGTAATGTTTCACCCATGACTTAGTAAACTGCTTTTTTATTCACATTATCCCTTTCTTCTATCTATGCAAAGTGTTTAAATTTAAGGAAGCATTTAGATGCCATCCCCATTGAACACAGAGTGGATTAACTTTCAGCATAGCAATAGACTGGGCCTCTATAGCTGCATGATTCTACAGGTCTCTTCAACCTCAATTCAAAGGAAATATGCTTTCAATGAAATAAAGATGGGATCAAGGAAGACCAAGGTTCTTCCACCCATTCACCTTCCTTTTCATTGTCTTCAGTATTCTGAGAGTCCTCTGGATTCTAAGGATCAGTACAATTATTTTACCTTGTGAGCCTTCTTGATCATCTAGTTGAGGGGGACAGGGTTCCCTTACCTGAACAGGTCTAGGGAAGAATTAGACAGTGACAACAGGAAAAGACCAAAGGTCCATCCAGTCTGCCTGGGTTCTCTATCTAACCTTGGGACCTACTGTCCATCCAGGGTCTTAGCCTTATTGAGATTTGGAAGTCTCCGTATCACCCATGTTCTATGAAGGGTGCCCCAGTATATCTGGTAGTGCCAGTTTCAACCCCCATAAGGAGGGGTCTGCTGCGACTCTAGTATAAGAGATTGCATGTACATTGAGTCACAGCCATTCAATATTCTTTGTAATAGCTCACTGAGCTAAGAAAGAAGGAATCTATATAACTCTCTATTGCTACTGTCAAACATAAACCAGATGTATGGTACTTTTACCTGGGCCACCAGCTGTCTGGGGACTAGGTGCCAAAATGTTTGCATTTGTCTTGCTGGTGCCCAGTTCTGGAGCCTGAACCTGAGGAAAAACATCAACCTCAGAGTTGATACAGCAAAGGGTCACCATCATTATCCAGGGTCCACATTGCAGATCCTATGAGGAACAGCTGGAGGCCTTAATGATGCAGTCACTGGAAGCCAGGTGGGAGCAGGGGAACATGACTGAAACATATACGTTTCTCAGGGATATTAATATTAATTCTTTGGTAACTGGGTAAGGCCTACTAGGCACAAGTGCCTGTTTTCAGGGTCGATCCAGGAGCACTGGGGTGGTTAAGTGACTTGCTTAGAGTCATACCGTATGCAAGTGGTGGCTGTGGAACTCAAAACCAGTTCTGCTCGATGTACTAAGCTCATTCACAGCTCATTACTCTAACCTCTAGGCTATACTGCCAGCCCATATAAACAAGGTAAACAGTGAGGACTTGTTTGTATAAAATAGGGATGTAGTCACTAGGGGGCTTGACTGGAGGTTGATGGGAGAAAATTCAGAAAAGATTTGAGAAGTTCTACTTCACCAAAATGATGGTGGAGCTATAGAACAGAATGCCAGTGGAAGTGGTGGGGGCAGTTAAAGGGTTTAAATATGGTTGGGCCAGGGCAAGGAGATCCACAGTCCCCAAGCAGGCAGCAAGGGTTTGAGGGTGAGGTAGTGCAGGGAGGGATACAGCTCACCAGGGCAGTGGATTGGTGGGGTGAGGTAGTATAGAATAGTAAGAGCCAACTCATTGACCTTCAGTCTCCTTCTGTAATCAGATTCGTTTTTTTCAATGTTCAGCACTGAATGGACAGACCATACCATATGAAGACTGTCTCGTGGTCTTAAAACATACTTTATATTTCATATTAACAGAAAAAATGCCTTTAAAATGACATGGTGCTTTTCTCTCTATAGTGCATATAAAAGACTTCAAACATGAGGGTGTACATCTGACGTTTCACTTATGTGTCTCAGTTTTGTGCACCTGCATCACTTATTGCACACCTGCACCAATCTTTTTGTATACCTGCATCAACTTTTGCACACTTGCATTAGTTTCAGTTCACTTGTGTCATGTTTCTGTGCATTTGTATCAATTTTGTGCACATTCATCAAAATATTTGTGTGCAACAAAAAATGATGTAGAAACTTTTGAAAATTATGCAATCATGAAATAAAATGGCATAACTTGTGTCAAAATGCAGTGACAATGATTGGGAGAAAGAAACATTGTAAAAATAAAAAAACAGAATTAAATGACAAAATGATCAAACCCCCTTCAGAGAGGCACTGTGCAGAAATTCTAAAGGTGAGAAAAACTGAGCACCCTGGGCAAGCCTACGCTATGAAAAAAAGTGCAGATGATGGAAACCAGAATGGGGAGACTGTCCTGAGAGAGAACATTTTTAAACAGAATTACCATGGCACAAAGCTAAATTCACACTATAGTAATGACATTTAATACATATGTGACAATCTTCGAGAAATTCAGGCAGAATGGTCAGAAATGTTATCAGTTAAAACAAATAGGATTCTATACTGGGAGTTATTAAAATGGGGAAAAAATAAAAGTTTCAAAGAATGTCTTCAACTGGGGGGATCCCTAGTCATGCTGCTTGCCCCTCTGACTACCATGCAAAGACTGAGGATTCAAAGTAAACTGTGTCAGAATGGGGAGGAACCATGGTTCTATGATGATGTTATTCCTTTGGCATGTGTTGGTACCAAGTTGTTCAGCATGTGTAATCCAGCATTAAATGATTCCCAAGTGGCAACCTGGAATGATAGAAAATTATATTTTGAAGCTACAGCATTACTATTGGTGGGACAGCTGCATAAAAACAGAATGTCTATCCTTGTCCTTTAATATGATCTTGATGTCTAGTGCTTCATTGAGGTAGTAGTCATTTGCTATAATGTCATCACCATTTCTGCAGCAACAGATTGTGATAATATGATACATGAGGTATGGTGCATAATGAGAATTTCAGACACACCCGAGGTGGTGGATGCTACATAAATGGTGATGAAAGGAGGGACGGGGGGACATGATAGAAACTTTTAAGTACCTCAAGGGAATCAACAAAGTCCAGGAGGGTAGCATCTTTCAGAAAAAGAGATGTGTAAGAACAAGGGGGCACAATTTAAAGTTAGAGGGGGGACGGCTCAGGGGTAATGTGAGGAAATTATTTTCACGGAGAGAGTGGTGGACGCATGGAACCGCCTTCCTGGAGAGGTTGTGGGGTCTAAAACAGTGGAGGAATTCAAACATGCATGGGACAGACATAAGGCAATTATAGTGGGGGGTTGCAGGAAATAGGCTGTTGGTTAACTAGAATCTGCAGCTTATCCAGTAGGTAGGGAAATGGGCAGACTGGGTGGGCCAAGTGGTCCTTATCTGCCGTCAAAGTCTATGTTTCTATGTTTCTATAAACCCTGAAAGTGAAGCTTATACAAGGCTCAAACACCGTGGGTATGTGTAAAAACTAAGTTTTACACACTAGCCCTGTCTTGTTTTATATAATTGCTGTGAAGTGTTTTTCCACCACAGGTATTATATAAATATATAACTGGTCTTTGTACTGAGAAAGAGCAAGGAAAGCTGTGTGTACATGGGTACTGTTATGGAGGCAGCGCGCACATGCATGGAGGAGGGAAACCTAGCATGTGTTTGCCATTATAATCCAATAGGTTATAACAGCAAATTATAACTGGATTTCACCATGGGAGAAAATGCTCCCCAGTTATTATATGGCATTTACTTCTCCCAATCATGCCCTGCTGGTCATATTCTAAAAAGTGTAATTGATAATAGCTCACTGTATAGTACCACTATCAAAGAGTAATACTCTCCTCTTTTGCTTAATAGCAGAAAAGCAATGTATTATATACAGAATAAAGGATGGGGGTGGTGTGTGTAAACTTCAAGTTTAAACACACTACCCCATATTTTATTTTATATAATTGCTGAGTTTGCCTTTTTCGCCACAGCAATTATATACTATAAAATGAATGGAGGTTCTTGTGAGCACTGCAGCCCACATAGATTTCAACGTGAAGTACATGGTACCATTTCTGTTTATTTAAAACTTTTTTTTTTTAGCCGGAAGTGGAAAGATAATTTTTTTCCCTCTTGTCATAGATTTTCTGTTTAAAATGTACTTACCACCAAGTCTGAATGGCAGTTAAGTCTCTAGAGAAATAAAAAAAAACATGCGGCCAGTGGTCTGAAGGGAAGAACTGCAGTGGGGCATGCGCAGAGCAAGGGAAACCATGTGCGTGTTTCCCGTTATAAATGCTTATTTATAATGACAAATTGCACCACGGTTTCCCTATGGTAAAAAGGGAAAGCCAGTTATTATTTATTTATTTATTTAGAATTTTTTTTATCAGGAAAAGCATACTAAGTTGTGATGGCTTGTTTCCAGATACATCTTGGGGGTCAGTTACATGGACTGTTTTATTGAGAAGGGAATGTTGGCCATCACACAAGGAATACTACTCTTCCTGCAAGAGGCACTGCATGTTTTGAGGAAAGAAGAGGGAAATGGCAGGCTCAGTGGAGGAGAAAGCTTTCCTTTCCACCCACTGTAATGAGCAAACACCTACCATGATTGCTGAACTTAATGTGGAGGAGCAGGTAGTGGTGATTATTATGAACAAACTCTAGCCAGATCCGACAGGGCTGTGAAGAGCTACCAAGGAATTATTCAATGCCCAGGTGTAACTTGGCCATTATTTGGAAGTGGTGCACCAGATTTTCAACATGGCCTTTTTGGGACCCATCCTCATGAAGCGTGCCAGTGTCATTTTGTTCACTTGTCCAGAAAAGTGATTTTACAGAGCGAACACACTATTCTGCACCACAGGTGTGAAAACATGTTTTGGGCAGGTTGTGGAAAATGACAGCTGTACTGTTTTGAAGGAGGTGTGCAAATAAGGCAATGTTGAAAATGTGGAGTGCAAACAAAAAATTAGCAAAGTTAGGAGCACGTTTAGAAACTGCGTAATGCATGCTCGAAACGCAGTCATTTTTTGGAACTTTTTCACCGAATTTACAACATGGGATTTTTGGGTCTCCACCTCATGAACAGTGGCACTGTCATTTTGTGAATCGGTCCCAAAAGGTGATTCCACACAATGACCGTGAAATCACCTTTTGCGACTGAGTAACAAAATGACAGTGACAGTTTTCATGAGGTGGGGTCCCAAGAATCCCATGTTGGAAAGGTGGGGCCAAAATTCCAAAAAAATTGCTTATTTATCAGCAGAAGTTGAAAACCCCATTGCATGGCATTATAGCAGATTTACCTTAGATTCTTCAGTTTACGGTTGGGCTTTGAAGAGTGCAGATGTATCCTGGTCCAGAGAAGAAGATGGTTCCAACCTCCAGAGGTAAGTTGGGATAAGGGGGGTGTGGGGAAGTGGGTGCTCAATGAGAGGGTGGGGATGGGGAGGGGTACTGCAGCAATGACGAGGGACCACTTTCTTTTTTACAGAAAACAGAAAATGAATACATTTGGGCACACTAGGGTGGGCTCCCAGTGTGCCACATAACTGGGGTTGTATAGATGCCGACACAGGATTGGGCACCCCAATGTTGGCAGGAGTGGGGGAGAAAAAAAATTAGGTACACTGGAGTGGGCTCCCAGTGTGCCACATGAGTGGGGGGGATACACATAATGCCAACACATGGAATGGGCACCCCGACCTTGCTGGATAAAAATAAACATCTTTGGGTACACTGGGGTGGGCTCCCATTGTGCCACATGAGTTGGTGGGGGGGCACAGAATGCCGTGGAGCTGGTGCTGGTGACACACATGCACAGTTGTGTCACCAGCTGGTGCTGGTGACACAACTGTGCATGTGTGGCACTTGCGCATGCGCAGTTGCAATGAATGGCATCTTGCCATTCACAACATGATGGCGCCAGCAGAACTGCACATGCGCATGAGTTGCACATGTGCAGTGCATGCACCAGAATGCAGAAGTAACAGCCAAAATAGTGTGGCTGTTATTCTGTAGCGGCTGATTGTGGCAGAGGGGTTCAAGCTCCGTTGGGCTTTTGGAAGATACTTCCAAAAGTCCATTGGAAGGTTCCATGATCGGCCATTTTTTAGAGCTACTGAGCTATTGCAATACTGCTGTAGGCTCCACCCACAGCCCTAAAAATGCTGCAGAAAATCCAGCTGCTATGCCAGTTATGAGTTAGCAGATTCTGTTGTACAGATGGTGAGCTCAGAAGTTTGCTATAGTGAAGTGCTGTCTACAAGTATCTCGAATGAAATGATGTATGCAGAGTATAAGGTCAATAGAGAATTATAGGAATAAAAGAAAGTCTTGTTTGTCTGCTAGCTGAGAAGGAGATAAAACAGATAGATAGCAAGAATTGCTTATATGCAGAAAAAGGAACAGCTAAGAGTGAAGTAACAGATCAAAGGGCTGCAGTGGTCAGTACATGTGGGAGAGAAACTGAAACTGTTAGTTTCAGGCATCAACTCCCTGCCAACTCTGACAGGCAACAAGCTTGCAGTGGTGTTGGCAGAGGGGGCCGAAGACACCAGAGCATCATTGCAAGGAGAAGAGAAGGTTCACAGATTTCCATTTGATCTGTGAATGATGCACTATTCAAATCTAGCTGGAAAAAAAATACTGACTGGGGCCAGGTGGATGTCAGACTAGCTCGGAGAAAATAGAAAGTGTGGTCCATTCACAGAGCCCATTATTGGAGAGGGCTCTGACCTGCACTGCATTGATTAACAAAAAGAAGGTACTATAAATCAAACTGCCCCTCTCAGCCCAGAGTTACTGTAGTCATACCTTACCACAACTGTGAGCTCCCAGCAACAACAGTCTCAGAATGCAGAGGACTCGCAGCAGCAGTAGTCAAGGGGCAGAACTACTGCATCTTTAAACTTGGAGGTAACATTCCTTTTCTGACTTCTCCCAGTTACCACAATTTTTTAAAAGAGGTTTATTTCTGCTGACCTGGTAGCACAGAGGGCTGAGGCACTGCAGAGCACCCCACCTCGCACCACACTACTGATCTGAGTTTGTAAACAAGTTCAGGCTGCTGGGTGCTGGCAGGGAGAAAGGCTGGGAGACATAGTGAGCAGCTAACAGGCAGCTCTCCTATCCCAGGCAGGGGTGTTTTGCCTCCCTGGCTGTTGACTGCCATGAGGTGGAGGCCTAGTGGTAGTGTTATTGCCCATAGAGCCAGATGTACATCTGTGTCGCTGGAAGGAGGCCACCATTCCAGAGCACAAGTGCACCTCCTACAGCATGCTCTTCTATACCATGCTGCAGTTCTAGACTACGTGGAGAAAAACTGGTGGAAAAAGGAGGGGACCGGGCTACGTGAAACCCTGCCCAAGGTGCCACAGCCTGCCCTGCCAGTCCAATTGGGGGAGGGGACTTCTGGATGAGAGTCACTGGGAGGGAGGACAGCCCTTCCCCTGTCCCCACCATAGGGGGAAATCCAAGGGGGACCACCCCTCAAGAGGAGAGAAGCAGAAGAATGGCTGATAGCACCTGGGGACAGGGCTGAACAGCTGCCTAGTCATCCCTGGATAGATATAAACCTTTATTTAAAAAAAAAAAAAAGAGGTTCATTTCCATCTGCAATTTGGCCTGTTTCTCAGTTGCAGATTGTGACAGATGAGAATGCTTCTCCTAAATCCTCACAGGTTGCTGAGCTAGTGTTAAACTATAGCTCTGACTGCCTACACCAATTGATGAATATCAGTACTAGTGTTATCCACAGTCCTCTTTCACAGTTTCACAGTGCATCTAATCATGCCCAAGGGAGCTATATAACTGAATCTAAGGGTGCTGCTGTACCGGGGGCTTTGTGACACACTATAGTTTTTCATCAGGAAGCTACAGTTATTCCAGAATCATCTGCTGGGTGTTTACGGACCCCAGTTAAACAGGCCACTGTCGGTAAAGGAGGGAGACTGTAATAGAAAGTGGGGAAAACGCTGACATGGAGGACTAACAAACTGAACTGACACCTAATGGGGATAGTGTGCAAAGGAAAGAATTTGCCCTGAGTATTGCAATTGAGCATGACTCTGGAGTATATAAACAGAGCTGAAGGTCAGGAAGGTGCCCCGCTTGAACGTATGTAGCAGGTTACATCAGAGGGACCTAGAGGCGGGGTCCTAGTAACAAAAGGTTCAAGACCTACTGTAGGAGACTGTCATCAAGGGGAGAAAATGTTTACCGATCCTTTCAGACACCCTACTGAACCACAAAGCAGAGGAACACTGTATGATTAAAATACAGAGGAGTCATGGAAGAAGCTCCAGACTGAGTCTCTGTGGCCAGTAAACATATGAACATACAAAATTGCGAGCAGATACAGGCCTTGTTGTCTATCTAGTCTGCTCGAGTGTGCAGCACATCAGTCCCTTAGACTGCAGCTGCCCCTCGCCCCCATTTGCCATCCTCCTCCCTCTATGTCCCTGCCCAGGTTGTACCCCCCCCTTGATTCTGTCCCATCCCCTCTTAAAGCTCCCCACTGTCTGCAATGATATGACTTCCTCTGACTGTGCATTCCACCCTCCACCACCCTTTCTGTGAAATAGCGTCTCCTCTTTTCCCTCCCGAATCTACCCCCCCTTCAGTTTCAGAGGCCCTCTGGTTTCCTACCACTCTTTAGAGTGAACACACCTCTTTTGTCCACTCTGTTCCCTTTCAGGTACTTGAAGGTCTCAATCATATCCCCTCTCTCCCTTCTGTCCTCCAGGGTATACATATTGAGCTCTCCTAGTCTTTCCTCATAAGGTCTGTCGCTCAATCCCAGGATCTTCTTTGTTGCTCTGTACTGCACCGCCTCCAGCAGCTTGATGTCCCTTTTTAAGTACAGGCACCTGAACACTTGAAGGATAGCATTAAATTCTTTGTTGTGGAGGTGATTAACCCCATTTCCCCAGAGCAGTGGCTCCTATCTTGTTCTAATTCATGTCCCATTACCTCCTCTATACAGTGGTGAGAATTCAGTTGGAAATGTCTTGTCTGCTTTTTTCTCACCTCTGTATAGCAGGTTCACTGCCATATGGCCCAGAATGCATCTTGTTGGAGACAGTGTGGGGGAGGAGTGTGCAGAACATAAGCATGTTTTTTGGGCCTGCGCTCATTTGTCGCCCTTCTGGCACTTGGTGGAGACTGCTCCCCAATGGTATCCTGTGACTTTGGCAACCACGATTGGGCACCTACCAAAAGGATGACTCAATCATGGCACCAATCATCGGGGTGACTGGGGAAGATGGGCAACCGGATGGGGGGGTGCACGAAATAGCGACATCCTGTCACTACATACATATGCGCTGGGGGGAGAGAGCACGCTGAGCATGGGGTGGGAGGAGATGGAGGGGTTATAGGGGGTGGCGCCATGGTGAGCTGCCGAGCTGCTTCTGTGGTGTGGTGGGTGGGTTCAGCGCTGCGATGGAAATGGTCCTGGGTTTGGGTCTGGGCACAGGTACTTTTTGTTGCCCCCGGCCTGAATTTTTATTTTTCACCCCCCCGACATGCACCCCCCTTGAGTTGAGAATCCTTGTAGGGGGGTGTGGGGCGCAAAGCCCCCCACATAAAGCAGAAAATCCCAACTCCCCGGTGCCATTTTGCTGTGTGTCAGGGAATATATCACCAAAATATTTTTTCAGTGATGTACCGTCACCCTAATGGCAATCGCTGTTATCACATAGATCCCTCTCCAACAGATCTCTGACCCTCATTTGCAGTTAGCTGAACATTTATACTTATTCATGATATTCCCAAAAGGGTTGAAAGATGCAACTGCCAGATACCTTTTAGGTATTCCTCTTTCAATTGTGAAGACATGCATAACCAAACATTGGCTTACAAAAACCATCCCTACTATAGAAGAATGGCTCACCTTGGTCAATTCAATGTACACAATAGAAATGCTGACTTACACCATTTGACAACAAGAAGATAAGGAGAGAAATAAAGGTCTTGATGACTTTTATTTATTATGGCTAGGGATCCTACTTTTGTCCCCTGATTCTTTTCCCATTTCTTTCTAATGCCTAAGCCTGCACACTGCTATTATTATTATTATTATTATTATTAGACCATATTATGTACCACCCAGCTAGATTTTAAATGTCCCTTTGTGATGTATTGCTTCCCCTCTAGACATGCACTGTACTGATATGTCTGTAACGCTTTTTGTTATAAAAGTTAATAAAATATGATTATAAAAAATTAAATTCTTTGTGACAGAGATTTACACTCTGATCCATACAGCTGACAACACAGTGTCTGAAGTCAGTTTCAAGACAGCAGTGGGTCTGGAGAGATTTTGGCAAATATACCATGAGTTAAGGACTAAGCCTGCTTTAAAAACTAGAACTTGATCAAGAATGAAGGAGTGAATGGTTTTGACATCACATACTGGCTGAAACATTGCTATAATTTTAGGTTCCCCTGATCATATAATATACTCTGAACAAATCTGGAACTGAGGATGGAAGATCCAGGTTTGGCTCTTACAGACAGTTGCAGGGGTGCAACACCTACTGAAGAGTTTCTTTCTGATGAAGTAGCGGGGGGCTGTCATTTTTTTTTTATCCTGGGCAGCTGAATGCCTGCTATTGTTCTGGTTTCAGGATGCAGCTCAATACAGCCTGAGATAAAGTTAAATGTAGCCTTTGTTGCAAAGTAGGCCATGTGAGTCTCCCACACCCCAAGTGAATTAAGATGTCATTTATGTGACAATAAAGGACGCTCATATAGAAAGTTCCCATGGTTCCTACCAGGCCAATGTCTATAATAATTTTGATACTATGTATGTACCGGCCTGGTCAGGCCACACTTTCAATGTAAAGTAGGTTGTGTCAATAAAGTAAATTGAATAAAAAAAAAGAAAGTGCCCATGGGCATCTCACAACAAAGTCAATCCCACAGAGCAGGTGGCACAGGAAATGTATGTTACACTAGCACAGAAGGCTGGCATCAGCACAGAATCTGTCCCTACACAACAGATTCCCATAGCCAGTATGTCAAAGGAAGATAACCTGCCTCCACCTCCCATAGATGTTGCACCTCAGCCATATAGAAATGACTCTCTCCCAGAGGATACCACAAGACAGGACCATTTCTCAGAAGTCCTGCTGGTCAGGGACATCAAGGGGAACAGAAGTGTACCACCAGAAAAAAACTCAGAACAAGCTCTGTTTCCCACTAAAGAAGATACAGAAGGATGTTGATGCCTCCTCCCTTGCCTCCACTTACAGAAAAACTTCAAAAGGTTACCAGAAAAAGGAGAACAAGTGATCAACCTAGATCAAAAGTGTTCAGGAAAGAGGAAATTAAATTACAAAATAAATTCAAAGTTCTGCAACAATGCCATGACTGAGGGACATAAAAGAGGAGTCTGATGCCTCATCAATCCTCTCGTCCCAACCTTAACCATCTTCGGAAACTAAAGACACAAGGATGGAATCACGGTCATCCAAAAAAAGGAAATCCAGGGCTTGGTATGGAAAACTGTGTGGGAAGTCTACTAATAAGAAATAATGATTGGCTAGACATTTTTTTTTTCTATTACTTTTATAGAGAACCCCTGAACAAGGGTTTGACATAAGTTTGGCATCCTGTAATGCAAATAGCATTAAATATACAAAAAGAAGATTGGTGACATTTGCTAAATTTCCAAATTCCCTGATATATATAGTATTCTTACACAACAGAATTCATACTAGGTATGATATAGCACAGGCACAATAAGGCTTGTATGGGGGTCCATCCTTTTAGTCATCTGGGGAGAACCTCGTCTAGGAGTGACTATTCTTTTCAGGAATCCAAAACTCACAGTCACAAAACTGGTTGACATATATCCTGGAAGGGCTCTATTATTAGGCATCTCATACATTGGAACAAAGCAAAGACTGATTAAAAGGGAAGAATTGTTTAGCGCTGTCCCGTCCTGTTTATATATCACTACAGTGGTCTAACTTAGGGAGTTAACTGTGGAGTGGAAACCATACCTCCCAACCTCCTGCCTCATAAATCAGGGACAAGACTTAAAAAAATCAGGGACAAAGCACCAAAATCAGGGACACATCTTCAAAATTGGTGATATCCTCTCAGGAAGCTGGTAGAATAAGGGGATTAGTTTAAAATGCATTTTCTAAGGAAGAACAAGTCTGTAACTTTAATGTTTGACATTATTTTGTGCTTACAACTCCCACTGATTGATCATGGAAATATAATTTTTAGAAGTGACAGAGTAAAATTTTGAGACAAAATCAGGGACAGTTGAGAGGTATGGTGGAAACCTCTGTTAGGGGTAAGACAAGTAAAATTTTCAGTGATATGACATTCTTGAAATAAAATGTATACTATGGCAGTGCTGCCAGATGCTGGTAGGCACTTTGGAGGAAAAGAAGAACACGCCTTTTCAAGGATAAACTCACAACCAAAATAGATTTCTGGTTTGTCTCTCCATTAGAGATGCAGTGAAATTAAATTTTGCAGGTGAAATTCCAGCAAAATCATGAATTTCGCCCCATGAAATATTTCACGAAATTCATGCATTCTGCAAAATATTTTGTGGGTGTGAAATGCAGAGTTTCACCCTCAAATGGCAGAATTTCACCCATGAGTGGGGAAATTTCACCATTCGCAGGCAAAATTTCACATTTCACTGGCAAAATTCCACATTATGCTGGTGTAATTTCACACCTGCAAAATATTTCACAAAATGTACAAATTTCGCAAAATATTTTCATGTAACAAAATTTGCAGATTCTGACCATCTCTACTCTCCATAGCTACCATTAAAAATACTAAAATTGTTAATTTGGAAACTCTGGATCATAAGGTAATAGAAATATACTTTGGGGATCTGTCTGTTCCTCAGTTTGGCCCATGGTTTGGGAAATTATACCACATACTACCTAAAGAGGTAAGGCTGAAAGCAGAATTATAAAATTTGGTAAATGCCTGAAAATCTGTAAATGCCTGAAAATCTGTAACGGATTTATATGATGATCTAGTGTCATTGATTAATTTAATTTTTGTTTACCGGGTAAGTGCACTGGACAGAAACTGCCTTTTTTCAGGTATGACCCAGGAGAAATACAACAACATCAGATAACATAGGACAGTGCAGTACACTAGGACAGTAGAACACAACATAACTTAAAAAAGAAGATACAACAGCATCAGGTTATAAGGAATAGTGCAGTATATACAGTCAGTAGGACACTACATAATTACCGTAAGACATTTCAGGGGTAAGCAGTGTTGTAGTAGGAAGCAGTTGATTAGGCAACCTTATAGCTAAAGCAAGCGACTAAGTGCTAAGGTTTAAGTGGATGAGTTGCCTAAAAGTATAAGGGAGATTCAGGGCATGGCACAGGAGCATTTGTCATTAACTTGTAGGAATGAGTGGAGCTCTTTCTTAAAAGTCAGGTGAGACTGTGAGCTCCTGATGTGATCCAGGAGGGCATTCCAGAGCCTTGGTGCAGCTGCAGCACAAGCCCGTTCCTCCATTTTCATTGTGCTTTGAGGGACACAAAAAAATACTTAAAACAATTTATCAAATGTAAATCAAGGAACCAGAATACTGATCAATATTTAGAATACTTACAATTCAGGAATAAGCTGCATAATTTCCTGTCTTTACAGCATTCAAGACCCTAGGATTATTCTACTCAAATCCAAATAGTGAAGATAAAAATGAAACAGCTATAATACAACTGCAAAAGTTATCTTTAGACAGAACAAAATATGGTACTCAAGAGATACAGCAGCAGGTGAACCCATATGAAAACTAAGGAGAGATGATTAAAATAATATTAAAAGCAGTCAAAAATACAAAGGGTGCAAGTGCAAAGGATCCTGAAACAGTAAAAAGAATCGTACGTGATTACATGACTCTTTCAGTTCAGAGTTCATGACTTCTGGGGACCTGACTGACTTCGTGGCAGAAGTATGTGCCTTCCCTTCTGGATGATTTGACGGAGAGTTAAGCACAGCCAATATTTCTAGAAGCAGTTCACTGCACAATTGGTATCTTGTCACCTAACACCTCACTGGGGTTGGGTGGTCTCCCAGGTGAACTGTATAAACAATTGTCCACTTTAATAGGTACAGAATTGGTTTGGGTTTCTAATTTTACACTAAAATAAGGTGAAAATGGGGAGATTTTGTCCAAGGGAATTTTAATATTTCTCATTAAAGGGGGGGATCCAGAATATCTGAGGACTTAAAAATTGATATCTTTGTTGCTTATGGATAATACAATTATACCTAAAATTCTGTGGAAAAGGTTACATCAGACAGCCCAGCATCTACTTTTCCAAACCTAAGCTTATGTTGTGCCAGAATGTGCTATCCATGACAACATGCTACTAAAGGGAGAAGTTGTAACTAGAGGGCAGAAGGCTTTATTAAATGACTTTTACCTGGTGTGGACCACAAGAAGGCATTTGACAATGTTTCTCATAACTTTTTGTTTGTAGTTCTACAAATGTATTTCAGTCTGCTTATGTTCATACAGTGGATATAGAATATGTTAGGTCTGCAAAAGTGGCCCCTTGGTAAATGGGTGGATTGGGGATTTCTGTGGAGTAAAATGAGATTTAAGACAATGCTGTCCTCTCAGCCCTGTTTTACACATATTTTATATAAACCCTGTTTGTGGAAGATAGAGCATGAGGATATAACTCATGCAATTCAATCTGCATCATGTCCAGTGTCCATTAAAGCCTGGCTTATGGGAATGATTTATCACTTTTTGTAAAAGACAAAGCATGAGGGATGAGAAAACTATCAATGTTGCATGAAAAGGTATTGGTATGGAACAAAAGCATGCCTCAGCTCCCTCAATTGTTGCACTTACGTTCAATATATTGAAATATTGCCTTTATTGTAACCTTGAATTTCATGTCTACTTTCTCTGTACCCTGTACTACCTAACTGTATTGTACTGTTTCTGTCTCCCGGGCCACCCCTGAAAAAGGGACCTTCAGGGCTCAATGGGCCTACCCGGTCATCAAAATTCAATAAATACACTATAATGGCCATGATGGCCTAATTTATTTATCTTCAGTAGAAGGTATCACAGTTTCATCAGAACCCAGAGAATTACTGGGGGGGTTCTCTGAGGCAGATAATTGGCAAAGAAAATTAAATAGTGTAAAGCCGAAGGTATCACAGCGGAAGAGTTGTCCCATGTCAAAAAAAAATTAAAAATTAATACAATCATTTTGTTACCATTATTTCTCTATGTAAGCTCAGTTTTTTCCTCAACAGCTTTGTATATTATCTAAATTATATGGTGTTTTCTTTAGTCTACTTTGGGGGATTAATCTCAATGATATTAAAAGAGAGCACATATACAGTGGCGTGAAAAAGTATTTGCCCCCTTCCTGATTTTCTCTATTATTGCATATTTGTCACACTGGATGTTTTCAGGTCTTTAGAGAAAATGTAATATTAGATAAAGGGAACCTGAGTGAACAAAAAACACTTGTTTTTTTTTTTATTTCACCTATTTAATGAAAAAAGTTAACCAACAACAACTGGCACTGTGTGAAAAAGTAATTGCCCCCTTACACTTAATAACTGGTTACGCCACATTTAGCTGCAATGACTGCAACCAAACACTTCCTATAATTCAATATCAGTCTTTCACATCGCTGTGGAGGAATTTTAACTCACTCTTCCTTGCAGAACTGCTTTAATTCAGTAACATTTGGTAGGTTTTCGAGCATGAACTGCTCGTTTCAGGTTCTGCCACAGCATCTCTATTGGATTTAAGTCTGGACTTTGACTAGGCCACTCCAAAACTTTAATTTTACTTCTTTTTAGCCATTCTGATGTGGACTTGCTTTTGTGTTTTGGATCATTGTCTTGCTGCATGACCCAACTACGCTCAGCTTCAGCTGACGGAAGGATGACTGGACATTCTCCTTAAGAATTTCTCTGGTACAGAGCAGAATTCATGGTTCCTTTAATTTTGTGCAAGTCATCCAGGTCCTTAGGAACAAAGCATCCCTACACCATCACACTACCACCACCATGTTTGACTGTTGGTATGGTGTTCTTACTGTGGAATGCTGTGTTTGCTTTAAGCGAGACATTATGGGATCCATGTCGTCCAAAAAGTTCCACTTTGGACTCATCTGTCCATAGAACATTTTCCCAAAAGGCTTGTGGATCATCCAGGTGCTTTTTGGCAAATGTGAGACAAGCATTTATGTTCTTGTTGGTTAGCAGTGGTTTCCGCCTTGCTACTCTCACATGAAGCTCATTTTTGCCCAGTCTCTTTCTGCTTGTGGAGTCATGAACACTGACCTTAGCTGAGGCAAGAGAAGCCTGCAGTTCTTTGGATGTTGTTTTAGGATCCTTTGAGACTTCCTGGATGATTTTACACTGCGCCCTTGGAGTAATTTTGCAGGCCGCCCACTCCTGGGAAGATTCACTACTGTTCCAAGTGTTCTCCATTTGAGATTATGGCTCTCACTGTGGTTCGATGGAGTCCCAGAGCCTTAGAAATAGCTTTGTAACCCTTTCCAGACTGATAGAGGGCAACACATTTTTTCTGATCTTTTCAGGAACTTCCTTTGATCATGGCATAATGTGCTGGTTGAATCTTTGTGCTGGCAACGTGACTCTGATGGTAAGGGTCAAAATAAGTGAGGTTTATATTGAGCAGGGCTGGCTGTAATCAAGCCTGGCTGTGTTCAATCAGCTGACTCTAATTATCCTTTTAATTGGGTTGATTTAACTAGAGGGCAATTACTTTTCACACAGTGCCAGTTGGTGTTGGTTAACTTTTTCATTAAATAAATGAAATAAGTAAAAAAAAAAGTGTTATTTGTTCACTCAGGTTCCTTTATCTAATATTATATTTTGTCTAAAGACCTGAAAACATCCAGTGTGACAAATATGCAATAATAGAGAAAATCAGGAAGAGGGGCAAATACTTTTTCACGCCACTGTATAGACCTATTAAAAAGGGGGTCTCTCAATGGTGAATACAATAGTTTTTTTCTACACTATGCTTTTTAGTACAAATCTGGTACCAATTTTTAAAGACCTGCCGGATTCTTGGGTCCCTTTCTTAGCATAGTACCGTTTTCTCTTTTTTGTGCAGGGGTAGAGAGAGGAATACGTAATACAAATTGTAGGACACTTACAAGGTTTCCTACATGTATACGGGATAGTTTTAGAAAAGTAAGTATGTGGACATTATCTCCATAAGACCATGCTTTCTAGAAACAGAAAACAATATCAAATCATTTTTACTTTGGTTCTGATATTCAAGAGTTCTCCCTAAATTGAAGAATCATGTATACTAAACTAGATTACCTCTGAAAGGATCCCAGAAAAAATGTGGGACATGTTATGGATGTGTTGCCATGAATGACTTAACGTAAAGGCAAATCAAAAACATAAAAGTACCGGAAAGATCCTGCTCAAGACCTACATGTACACTAGTGGAAAAAACAATTGAGCATTTGTTTTTTGATTGTTCAGTTATTTCTCATTTCTGCAATTTGGAAGCAAATAACTGAAAAGATCAACAGTTTGGTAAGATGAATTATGAGGTTCTGATTTTTGGGAAATTTAATTTTACTTGGAGGACATGTAACTCTGATACCTTAATGTATGTCCTCGTATGCTTTAAGTGGTTTATTTAGCAAACTAATGTGTACATTTGGTCTCCAGAAAAAGGATATCTTCCTAAGTGCATCACTAGATTAAGCTAAGATGAAATGTTAAGCTTTTTAGCAGAGAACAACTGCAACTACCTACTGAGCAATTAAAAATGCGGTTAGTTAGTTAGTTATGTAAAATTGGTAACCAGGAGAGACACACCGAGCCAAGGCTTATTTCCAGGTTCAACCCAGGGGAAGGGCAGAAGCACAATTACAAACAAAATTTAGTCAGTCAGGTGATGTTATTACAGTGAGTATAACGTAAAGAGCATAAGCTGAGCACAATGTGGACAGAATGGCAAAACACTGCATATGGAGGACAAAAGAATTAGAAAAGAAATCATCCATGCAAACTGGGCAAACTCAAAGTGTATAGTACTTTACCAGAGTGAAGGAAGGATGAGCTGATGCTAAAAGTAGGAGTCAAAACAGGTTGATAAATTTCAACAAGGTTGCCAGGACTATGAAGTTATTTGGGGTGGGGGGGTAAGGGTGGTCAAAAGGATTCTCCTTTTCCTTTCCTTTTTTTCTTTTCCTTTTGGAAAGGTTTTCCTGGCTACAAGGAACACAGCACAAGCTTGAGATGTTTGCATATGTTTTTTTATTATAAGTTTGAAATAAGCAGTCATTTGATGGTTTAAAATATGTTGTACAATACTGAGCTGGTTTGATTTAATAGGACAGATTTTCAGAGCCTTTGTATTCCTACAGCTGCAGGGAGAAACTGTCTCATGTGGGTCTCCACTTGTGGAGACACAGTTTTATCTATAGCTATGATATTTTCAAAAGTGAAGCCGGTTTGTGAATAATCCATAATTTATGACGGGTTGCAGCTATTTTTTTTTTTTTTGGTGCAGCTGTGTGAAAAATGTGTGCCTGGTTGGACCTGGCGTAACATCCCCCACAGCTGCGCTGATTCACAATATGAATCTCTACAAGTGCAGATATGTTGTCCCACAGCAAATTCTGCAGACTGGGACTTAGTCCCTGATGGGCTGAAAATCCAGCCCTATATATTTTTGTCGTTTTGACTTTTGTTTAGTTTTGTTACTGTTCGTGTATGTATTATTGTCTTCAATAAAATTCCCCTTCGCTTTATCCATTAGTGCCATGGAATATTTTACTTCCACCCAGACAGAGACCAGAGATGGGCAGAAGGGACTTCGGCTTAATATCGCATCCAAATGATGTCACCTCAGTTGTGCAGCACCCCTCTCATACTGCACTACAGTTATGGGTATTACCCCAGTTACTTGGTGTAGGGCTAAAGCCCATGACCATTTGATCTTCTGGTCTCAGAGGCACACATGCTACCTCATGAGCCACTGACACTGCTAGTAAAAGAGAAACTTGATGCAGATTTATGTCTAAGGTTATGGTAAAACTGCCTTCATTTCCAGCAGTTGAATGCTTATTTAACTAGTCAAATGTATTCTATTATGTCATTTACTGTAACTCAGTGGTGGAATTAATATAAAGATGAAATGGAGGGGAGCAAATCAGTAACTTCAGTAGTTCAGTTCAGTACTGAACTCTGAAGCTTTAGCTTGATCCCTTTTAGCTGTAATCAAGTGTGTCACTGTGGAAGAATGCTATAGAAACCCATGTAAAATTAAATGAATGACCCACTGTTCTCTGCTTGACCATACAGCAATTCACCTACAGTATGTAAACTAAAAATTATACTAATTAGTATGTAATTTAAAAAAGAACTGCAAAGCTATGTACATTTTTTCTTCTTAAATTGACAGCTTGAAGTAATTAGATGGAACTAATCATCAGCTCTTGCTGATGACATCACCTAGACAAAAAGATTGTAAGCATTATTTTCATTAACAGCTACATTTTGAGATAAGTAATTACCTTTGCTCAATTAAACTTTGATCTGCCCTATCATAACTAAAAATAGGTAGACTCCAGTTGGAACTATAAAATTACTGAATGCCTTTTTATTTTTTTGTATTAGAATTACTGACCCTGCAATTCACTGCTGATGAAAACTAATAATTTGCAGCAATTAGCAACTTGGTAAGCATGCGCATTATACAGAACCCTGTACTTTTTTTACTCAGAACTTGATGAACTCAACAGTGCTGCTAGGAAAGACTTTATTTTTACTGAGAACTTTTGACATTTATTAGAGTAGGACAGAATGATAACTAAATGCCTATGATGTATCACGCCCAAGCACAAACATGGCAGTGTAACAGGGCACACTGATACAACATAAGGAAAGCCATTTCTGTAAATATGAAAGCTGATCTGGACAAAGAGGAATGTGTAAGCAATAACACACAGCAGGGTGTGCATTAAAGCATTATAATTACTAGGGAGTATTTTTAATACATGAATAATGCATTGTTAAATTTGTGTTACAACTGTGTGGTTGTAATTTTCCCTTACAATCTGGTGATTGTAACCACTGCCTGCCAATCATGCAAAAGTATTACTAATAGAACAGCTGCTGTGCATGGATGAGTTTCCATGTAGTATCGCAGCACGGATGAATGACTTTATCAGTTTCCATGCAGTATCTGATAACTGTTGTTTTTGATAGTAGGCTCTGAGTTGTACAAAAGAAAGTCAGTTATAGAAATTAGTGGTCTAACGTGATTTCTTTATTTGAGAATGCCAGCCGTGACTCTGAGCAAGCACATCCGTGCCGTTGCCAAGGTACATGCTCAGAGTCACAGCTGTACTTTTCAAATGGAGAATTAAATAATGTAGATTGCTTATTTTTAAAACTTATTTTATTTTGTACAACTCACTGCCAACTATCAAAAATTACCTTTGTCCAATACTTGCATCAAAATGGATACACTCATCCATGTCGCACAGTGAACCCACTTCAGCATTGGGCAGCTGGGGTAAAAGTGGTTTGCATAAATTGCTATGACAAATTCTCCCTAGTAATTATTTAAAAAAAAAAACATGAGCGGGTGTGTCTAAACAAAAATTTTACAAATACCTTCAGTGTGGGATGCTTTTATAAACCCATTGAGCTTCTCTCTTTGAGGGTTTAGGTAGCATCCCACACCTTGGGTGTGTGTAAAATTCTGGTTCTATACACTCACACACACACACACACATGCACACATATTATTCTTTATTTAATTTAGGTAGCATCCCACACCTTGGGTGTGTGTAAAATTCTGGTTACACACACACACACACACACACACACACACACACACGTATTATTCTTTATTTAATGCATGGTTGTGTGACATGTTTCAGCTAAGCATGCTTGGGGCTTTTTCAATTACATATTATAAATAGAATTTAAATATGGCATTTAGTGTTGCCCAAAAAGATGAAATACTCTGTGATAAACAAGCCACACTTCCTGCATGACAAATTTGTGTAATTGCCTTTGGCTTACAATGTGTTCCTGCAATATTTGGCATGTATAGTGCCACCCACCAGGAAGAAGCAAGCTTAAAGTATCAACATTTCTGACAGTGATAACTTAGTCCCTGTTCACACTGCAGCACGGTAACTAAAAATGGTTTAAAAAACAGATTAATTACTGTGCTGTAGTGTCCATGCTGTAGCATCTGCACTAGTGCCAGTGTGCTGTAAACCATTCATAACGACAATTTACAGCAGCTGCACTACTGCTTCCAGCTTGATTTAACTCGGAACCAGTTCCCATGTATTCATATCAAGGAGAACCATGTCTTTGTGTCCAAACTGCAAGTAAGTCCAATTTAGTGGTTGTAACATTTATAAAACCATGTCTAAGCCTGGGTCTTATCGGGGTTTAAGCAAGGTTTTAAAAAACACATTACAATCCATGATAGGTGCGGATGCAAATTGTGCTACGGTGATCTAAAACAGTTTAAGGATCTTAAACTGTTTTAAATACTATAGTGTGAACAGGGTCTTAAAGGATACTACAGGATTATGTAATCCAATGGCAGTTACACCCACTTATCACATGGGAAAGTGTGATATCTTTATCACAGAGTGTGGCATTTGGATAGGTGACACTGTATATTAATTCTTTGTTCAGTACTGTATGGTTTAAAATTCTCTCAGGAGGAATGCTTATGATTATATTTTTATTTATTTATTGTACAACTTGTGTACCCAGTCTAGCCCAGTGGAGATGCAGCATTTTATTTCAGTTGGATCCTGCTTCTGTTCATTTCCACAGCTGAGTGGACTGGTGCACTTGGAGGTTAAATGACTTGTCTATGGTCACACAGTGTGTATTTGGCTTGGGTGGAGTTTGAGCATTTTCTATTGGTACCCACACTGCTGCTTTAAGCACTATACCACACTGTCTCCGAATTGTAATTAGGAATAATTATATGAAAGTCTTTTGGAAGCTAGATGGCACAACATTTGAGTTATAAATTTCCTTGGTATTGGGATATCAGTAGTTGGTTTCCAGAGTAAAATGGTAACACAGAATACAGTGTTGTGTGGTGTTGTTTGTAGGGAACTGTTTCTCCATCTTGATTAGAGGATGAAATATCCTAAAGAAGAAGCTTGCAACCATAAACACACATACCAGTTTTTCAGCAAAGGCCCTAAATATTCTGTAATTAGATCACCAAGTTTAAGTAATAATAAGTCCTTAGACCCAGTAGTTATTGTCAAGGCCCATACCCATCATCAATAGGCCATCCAATCACTTTACATGCAGAGGAGAGGGTTCTTAGAGTTTGTCTAAGAGAGATTTGATAGTTTGACACTAAGCTGGAACCCAGTGCCATGAGTAGAGTGTCTGTAATGTAAATAGCTATATAAATAATTGTTTATACCTTGACACGAAGCAGGAACCCTCTGCCATGAATAGCATGCCTATAACGTAAATAGAGACTAAATAATATATAAAATATATATAGTATATATTTTTTTCACAAGTAAGGAGCATAAGGCAAAAATGAATGAGCTGTAATATAAATCCAGAAATATAAAAAAAAAACATATATGCAAAGATCAAGCAAGCAAAATAAAACATAAAGTAGCAGTAGTGGTTCTTTATTGTTGGAAAGGATGCATTCCAGGATCAAAGAAGAACCAAAGGAACAATTAAAATGAACTTTGCTTATTTTTTTCTTTATGGATAATTTCTGAATAAGACCTTTGGTCGAAATGTCCATTATAACTACATTTTCTGTTTTCTGTGTGCATTTAATATTGCCCTTTAGTTTTATTTAAAGGAACAATTGGTGGACCACTTGCTGTAATCTTGCATGAGTCTGTTTTTACATGTGAGGTGCCAGAGGACTGTAAAGTGGCCAGTGTCTTAGACTCAGTGTAGCTAAATGCAAGGTGTTCCACTTAGAGAGGAACAACAGAAGAAGGACATACAGTATGCACTGTGCATGGCTGTTCTTGCTGCAGCGAAAGCAGAAAAAGACCTGGGTATCATAACAGACAAGGGACTACAGAATGGCAAATAATGCCTAGCTGCAGTCATGAAGGCAGGATGAATGCTGGGGGTACCAAACAGGGTAAGACTAGAAGAGCAGGGAAAGTAATCCTACCTTTTTACAAGGCTCTGATCAGACAAAACCTTGAGGGCTGCAGGCAGTTCTGTAATTTGAAATACAGTTAGGACACTGAGGCAGTCAAGAGGGTACAGTATAGGGACACCAAAATAATCAGGGGTATCAGCGCTTCTGCTCTGACCTGATTCTGTGACATGATCATCATTATAATCTTCATAGCACATGATCCCATTTTTTTTTATTATTATATAAGGAATAGAAGGGGGACTCCAGTATAGGATAATGATATATTTGTATATACCAACCCTAGTGCTCTCCCATGAGAAAGTTTGCAATCAATGTTAAATGCATCACTCTTAACTAGGGACCCAATTATCAATCATTTGTACAGTTGCAGAAGTAGATATGGTCAGATATTTGCATATATTTTGTGATATTTTGAAAGGTTTCTCCCTGGTCACTCAACAGGGGTACTGCAGACAGATGAGATGTTTCTCACAGAGATATCAAAGAAATTTCACAAACTATCTTAACTATGTCTTTTACTACAGTTGAAGATGTAAGTCCCCATCATGTCCAATGTCTGACACCACGGGGCTAACACCCAAATAGCTTTTGTTTCTTATGTGGCCCTTAAAGGAGTAGTATCCCCAGAATTTGTGAAAACATAATAATGTGCAGAATGTTTTGATTTCTCTGTGAAGTCCTAGTGTGTCCTTCCCTCTGTCAGTTATTAAGAGTTTTTCCTAAATTAGCCAGCTGCCTTTATGGTAGTTTCACCACCCCTGGGTATCTCCATCTCAACTAAGTTTATTGCTTTTCTTGTACCTACAATGCATTCTGCTTTATGTAACAATGATGTAGCTGAGTCCATAGTGTCAGCAACAAGCACTGCTTTACAATCAGTTCACAATAGCAGAGATGGCTATATTTTAAAAACTATACAGAGTTCAGTCTGGTGACTACCTCATAGTAAAGGTCTTTTTGTTGTGAACAATTTTGACACTGGTTGTGTATGTGTAACTTGTATGGTTTTCAAGATATTTACATTTGTTTGAAAGGTCTACTTGAGTGTTCACTCAGGAAGGGGGGAAACATCTGCTGTTTGTAAGCACATCTGCACACATGCCAAACAAATCTAAATATATTCAAGACTTTACAAGCTACACAAAAACACTCAAAAGCAAAGTTGTTCATGACAAAAATACCTTTACAATGAGGGTAGTCAGTAGTAATCTGAACTCTGTATAGTTTTTAAAATATAGTCATCTAATTAACCAAGTTTACATGTTTTTTTTATCAAATTTCCCACTTTGGATGGCAAATATTTTTAAAACTGTAAGGAGTTCAGCTTAGTGACTAGCCTCATTGTAACAATCTTTTTGCCCTGAAAAACTTTGGTATTTGTTGTTTTTGTGCAGCTTATATAGTTTTCAAGATATTTACATTTGTTTGGTATGTGTGCAGATACGCTTACAAACAGCAGATGCTTTTTTTTTATCTCCAAGTGAACACTCAAGTAGACATGCCAAACAAATGTAAATATTTTGAAAGCTATACAGGTTACACATACACAACCAGTGTCAAAATTGTTCACAACAAAAATACCTTTACAATGAGGGTAGTCACCAAACTGAACTCTGTATAGTTTTTAAAATATAGCCATATCTGCTGTTGTGAACTGATTGTAAAGCAGTGATTTTTGCTGAATCTATGGGCTCAGCTACATCATTGTCACATGAGACAGGATGCACTGTAGGTACAAGAAAATCAATAAACTTAGCTGAGATGGAGATCCCCATGGGTCATAAAACTACCATAAAGGCAGCTGGCTAATTTAGGAAAAACTCCTAATAGCAAACAGAGGGATGGACACACTAGGACTTCACACACAAATCAAAACACTCTGCACAACACATGTTTTTACAAATTCTGGATGTACTGCTACTCTAACAAGCCACCTGGCATGAGAATGTTTATAGTGTCACACTTTGATCATATTTTATATTAAGTTGAAATCCATTTTTATTACTTGTGCATGCCTTTCTCCTGCTGATGGTGTTGTGTTTCTAAAGAGGTGGAGATCATCAAACATTATTTACATTGCTGTCCTTTTTATGATAATATTAGACATGACTTCTTGAGGTCCCATTATTTCAAACCCTTATCTTGACTCCATCTCATTGGTAATGTTCCTACAAAAGGGTAATAATATTTAAATATGTTAAAAAGTGTCAATATTCACCTATAAGGCTAAAATCATAAGAAACATGTCTGACAAAGCTAAACACATTTTTTTAAAGCTTAAAGTCCCATTGAGCTTACAAGAGCAAAAAATCAATACTGCCAAGGGGATTTAGCTAGGGCAGGAGTAAGGTTGGGCAGGTAGAAAACAACTCATTTTATAGCCATTAAAGGCTTTAGAACTTCCTTCAGGATGCCAGCATGGTGGCACTGGAGGTTGAGGTGCTGGTCACTATACCTCATGCCATGTCGGTGACCAGGGTTTGGGAATGAGCCCGGGCCACCAGGGTTCAGCAGGGGTGAGAGAGGATTGAGTGTCTGGAGGACTGCTCTCCTCTCTCAGGGGAAGGAGGTTTGTCATCCCGCTTGCTGATTGCCCTCTGGCAGAGGCAGGAGGGCAGTACAGGTCAGGAAGGCACACATCAGTGTCCTTACATCGGTGGGGGTGATGGGAGAAAAAGGAAAAGGAGCCAGCAGGCTCCTTGATGGCCACACAAGCACCCCGGCCAGTCCCCTGACGTCTGGATTTCACTCTGGGGTGCAGGTAAAGCCGGCGCCTCTTCACCCCGGCCCTGCAGGGGGGGAAATCATGGGGGATTTAGGGGGGTGTTGGGTTGGTGAATGGTGTGACCAGAGACTGAGTCCCTCCTAGTGAGGGACTGGAGCTGCCTGCTGGGCTCAGGGAGCCAAAAAATCTACAGTATATGGATAAAAAAAAGGACTTCCTTCAGGAGAAGTGGCAACTGTGATTTCAGTAGCCACTGGGGGCAGGGGTGTACAAGCAACATGACTGGAACTGTATGATGGAGGTGTTTTTCTCCAGTTACCTATATGTCATTTTCATAGAATAATACATGTCTTCCATCATTTAAATATTGATTTTGGTAGGGATTAAGCTATAAACTAGGCCTGCATACCTAAGCCATGATATCACGCTGGACGTCAGCTGAGAGGGCACTTTTGACTTTCTGGCTTACTTTCTTATCTTTTTGCTCTTATATTGTGTGTGTTAATATACTGCTAAATGATTGGCTGCTTCACTTTTATAAGTTTGTATTGTATTTGGCCGACCCAATCAAATGAGAGATGATCATAATCAAAATATTTTAATAATTGATGGTGTATGCTATTAGTTGTAACATTTATTGATACATTAATGTAAATTCTATATATACTGCTGTTGATGGTATTTGCACATTATATACAGTATGTACTCTGTGTTTTATGTTGCTGAAGGCACAAGACAATGCATAGATAAACTGATTTATTGAATGACTGATTGATTAGTTGATTGATTGATTGATTGAGTCTGATTTGGAGGGATGGGTGCATCATATGAACTTTGGTTCCCATATGTTTCTGCCAATGACAGTTTTCCTCTCCATACTGCCAGAGTCCATAAACTTACAAGTAGCACATCTCATTAAGTAACAGCTGTAGGTATTGAAAAGGGATTAGGCAAGGTCGGAGGAATGGTCAAATGTATGGCAGCTTAGATTTCATGCAAAGAAGTGCAAAGTAATGCACCTGGGAAACAAAAACCCAGGGGACAGTACACAAAGGGGGGTGAGATACTGACAACAACAAAAAGGGAAAGGGACCTGGGGGTAGTCATATCAGATGACCTAATGGTGGACCAGCAATGTTAGAAGACAGTAAGAAGGGCTGGAGGGATATTGGGATGCATAGGGAGAGGCATCACCAGTAGGAAACAGGAAGTTGTTGGCACTCTGTACAAACAGTTGGTTAGACCACATCTGGAATACTGTTTACAGTTCTGGAGACCCCCTCTCCACAAAGACATAGACAGGGTGGAGGCTGTCCAGAGGAGGGCAACAAATATGGTATAGGGTCTGTAACAATAGACATATGAAGAAAGACTAAAGGAGCTTAAGATGTATAGCCTCACGGAAAGGAGGAAGGGGGGATATGATATAAACTTTTAAATACCTTAAGGGAAACAACAAAGTCCAAGAGGGTAGCATCTTTTAGAAAAAGAGATGTGCAAGAACCAGGAGTCCACAATTTGAAGATGGAGGAGGCACAGCTCAGAGGTAATGTGAGGAAGTATTTATTCACAGAGAGGGTTGTGGATGCATGAAACAGCCTTCCTGAGGAAGTCAAAGCGTCAAAAACAGTGGGGGAATTCAAGAATGCATGGGACAGGCATAAGGCAATTCTAGTGGGGGGGGTAGGAGGAAGTAGGCTGTTGGTTAACTAGGATCTGCAGCTTATCTGTTAGGTAGGGAAATAAGCAGACTAGGTGGGCCAAGCGGTCCTTATCTGCCATCAAATTCTATGTTTCTATGTACTGAATGCTGACACTGCCTAGTGGCAGGAGAAGAACACAATGGACCCATGTTTTTCCTAGCATTTCCTATGTTCCTAGGAAGCCTGAAAGGGCTGTCACACAGCATGTCCTCTATGATTAATGCATGACTACCCAGAGGGTCAGCCAAGTGACTGCCTTTGTATTACCCTTCTGGGTCCCAATCTCCATCCATCTTCAGAGCAGGTGCATCCAAAGTACAGTGAAGCCCACCAGGGTGAAGCGCAGTGTCACAGGTTTATTGCATGACAAAAGGGATTAACTCTCCTTGAAATTGCATTGTTTGTTGCAGTAACTTTACTCCAGAATTCTGCAGTGCTGCACTTCATCCTGGTGGGCTTCACCGTACTTAGACATTATTAGTCCATTTTGTCCATTGGACCAACCTATACCTGGTTGTCCTACTGCCACACATTCTGCAGCAGATGAATGTGCTTTGTGGCAACTTGCACCCACCACTGAATTCAAGTGGCTGTAAAAAAGTTGCATATTGCAAAATAAGAAAATTCCATTTCCCAACACTGTTTAGGGGCTTACTATAACACATACAGAAAATGACATGACCACTCATTTAAAAATATGGGGGTATGAGAGGGCACGGGGGGCATGAGAAGGCAAGACATGAGGCTGAAGGGAGGGAGATTCAGGAGTAATACAAGGAAGTTCTTCTTTACAGAGAGGATGGTGGACCCATGGAATAGCCTACCCAAGGAGGTAGTGGGGTCCAAAACAGTAAGCAAGATCAAGAACCCATAGGATAGACATAAAGGTAGCAAACGAAAAGGCAAAAAGGGGAGGGGGAATAGCACCAGGTAGGTTCTTCAGCAGACTAGATTAACCTTGCAGTCCCCTTCTGCCATCACTTTCTGTGTTTCTATGGTGGTTTGCCCTTTCGCTGTCATTTGTAAAATGTGCCAGTCTGTTATTGTTCCTATGCCCTATGAGCAAACCATCTTATAGCTCCAAAAAATTACAACACATTTATAGGGCAACTATGCCTCTAGGCAAATAAAAAAAAATCATAATATTTGGAAACAAATGTAACCTATAATTGAAGTACTGTCAATATCAGTCTTACATTTTTTATTATTAATGATATTGCCATGAATACTGCATTCTCAAACTTCATAGTTATTTTTGCTGTTTATTCTCAACTTGAAGTCATAGTCTTCTGTGACATCACAACCTACTGCCAAAGAAGCAACTTTGCTGATACAAGCAAATACTTAAGAATTCAGACAGAGAATAAGCAGCCACAGCAGATGAAATATATTCAATAAAAAGTCCTGTTCATAAGCAAATACCCTTGGTAAGAAAGAAAGATTTTTAAAAGCTACAATAGATGGTGTGGGTTCCTAAAGAGCAGCTTGCACCGCTGCAAAAACCTTTGAAAGCCTGGGGCCCAATTCTCAGCCACAATTTTACGTGCCACACTATGGGCACAAAGAGACACTCTGTTGTGTCAGCCCATAAAATTGCTGTGCTTAGAACAGAGGACCTACAATAGGTTGCAGAGACACACCACCCAGATCCTAATATTTAAATGAAAGCTTCCAAAGTTTACACCATCACAGATCCTAATATTTAAATGAAAGCTCCAAAATGTTACTGTGTACAAGCTTGGCTTGCCAACAGTAATGGTACTGAATTAAGCAATATTGCATGACAGGATGTGTGTTTTGCTGGGATAATGTGACACCTGGGGTGATTAGGCATGAGGCCGCAGGCCAAGTGCAGCTAATCACCCCAGAAGTGACGTTATCCCAGCACAACACACACCCTGGAGTGCATTATTGCTATTATACAATGGCTCATGTGTAGAACAAAGAAAAAAATGTTTAAAAACTACATTTAAAATATATTATTAACCAGTTTTTTGAATGGGTAGGGTTACTTTACAAAAAAATAGTGCTGATTTATTTTAGTCAGCAGGTGGAGCTGTGTTTTTCCTGTGCCTCTGCAGTCTGCATGGTAACCTTAACTCAGTGCTGTGCTGTCACTCGTTATTAGTATGTGCTTACATCTTGCGTTTATGTTCTGTTTTGGCATATTTTACAGTTTATGTTTCCTGCTGTGTTTTTCTTAGTAAGCATTTTTGCTGTTTCTGAATCGGACATTGCCAGAATATCACCTCCCACCCGTTCAACTCCATTACCTGGTGCGCTGCTGAGATGATGTGTAAAATGAAATGAAAAAGAGGTAGGAAGGATGTTTTGCCAGTGATTTTATATGCTGTAATTAAAAAGTAAAACAGATGAGTAAAGTGGTTTGAAGTGCGAATGAGTGTTACAGGCACGCAGTAACGGATGTGTTTGTTGATTCATTCATTTCCTGGACAGGCTCGCTGGCTCAGTCTCTGAACTAATAATGTGTTTTAGTTTTACATTTTTTTATTTTATGGACTAGAATCTTTGGGGATTTCAGGGAATGTCTGCAGGTTGTTGGCTTAATTTGTTTTTTTAATTGGAGACCCTGAATGTATGTAGCGAGCGGCAGTCACAAAAGCATGCTGTCAAGCAGGGATAGCTGTAGCAGGTTGCATAGAGTGATTCTAGGAATGGTTGATGTGGTCATCTGTGGCCTGGGACTAGAGCTGTGATGTTCTATTGGGATAACATCATTGCTCCACTCCCAGATGGACCAATCAGAGTCCAAGATTATTTTATGCCATTGTATAATGCTGCCTCAGACCTGTACATGGATGTTGTCGTGCCATACACATATATACATGCAGTGGTGCATAACCTAAATATGTCCCCTGCCCCTCTGTCTTCAGGGCTGCATGTTGCATGGAGACAAAATCCTAATAAGTGTCCCATGGCATCAGTCCTGGTAGTCTAGTGGACTATAATCCAGACAGCATACCCCAGTTGCCCCAGGTAGTCCAGTGGCTCTCCCCTCTCAAGCCCTGGTTATGCACATGGGTGATTAAATGACTCCTGGCCCTCGTGAATCTCAGTCCAATGATATGAGTGTGTGCCCAGTGCAGTATGCCACCCACCCCTTAACACAAGTTTTTCCTGATGGTAGTCAGGGACCACTACACACAAATGCTACACTGGGTGCACCAGCAGTAGTAGTTAATTGGAATGGAACTGCAGGCCATTTACATGCCACATCTGTTCGTTCTTCTTACCAGTGCATTTTGATGTGTGCTGGCATGGAAGGTGCACCAGAACCCCTTTGAGCATAGCTTGGGGGGGTCACAAGCAACAGACTGCCACAAATATCAGTTTTCACTGATTTAGAGACAGTTCCTTGTGACTATGAATTGGACCCATCATTTATTTATTTCACAAACATAGAAATATAAAATCTGATGGTCGTTAAGGACAGCCAACCCCATCCAGTCTGCCCTTTTCTTTCTCTACCTATAAAAAGATGCTTCAGATCCTAATTGATCTAAGTTTTCACCTCCTCTTTTGAACTGCCAGGGTTCCCACATGTCTGTCCCATGCCATCTTGAATTGCCCCATGACTTTTCCCCCACCACCTCCATTAGGAGGCTGTTCCATGCCTCCACTACCCTTTCTATGAAGAAATACTTTCTCATGTTGCCCCTTAGTCAACCCCCTTCAAGTCTCATGTCATGTCCCCGTATTCTAGAGCATCTTTTCATCTGAAATATGCTGCCCTCCTGAATCTTATTTATTCCTTTTAGGTACTTAAAGGTCTCAATCATATTTCCTCTCTCCTCTTCCTCTCTTCCATGGTATACATATTGAGTTCCTCCAATCTCTCCTTATACAACTTCTTGTGTAGGCCCTGCACCCTTTTATAGCCATTCTCTGATCAGCTTCCACCTTATCTATGTCCTTTCAGAGATGTGGCTTCAGAAATGGACACTGTACTCCATTAGGGCCTCACCAATGACCTATATAGTGGCATCACCGCCTCTTTTCTTCTGCATGTGATAATTCTCCCTATGCACTACAGCATCCCACTGGCTTTCCCCACAGCCTTGGCACATTGTTTGGCCCCCTTCAGGTCATCAGATATGATCACCCCTAAGTCTCTTTCCTGTTGTGTAGCTTCAAGCAACTCTCCCCCATCATGTAATACTCCCTTGCATTCTTGCACCACAAGTGCATGATTCTACACTTTTTTTGCATTGAATCTTAGCTGCCACACTCTAGACCATTCTTCCAGCTTAGCTAGGTCTCTTCTCATTTTCCCCACCCTTTCTGGACTATATACCCTATCACAGATATTGATGTCATCTGCAAAGAGGCATGCCTTCCCCTCCAGGCTCTCTGCAATGTCACTGATGAAGACATTAAATAGTACTGGTCCCAGAACCGATCCCTGTAGTACCCCACTAGTCATCCTCCCTACCTCAGATTTAACTCCATTTAACACCACCCTCTGGGATCTGTCCCTCAACCAGTTTTCAACCCAGTGCACCACCTTGTGACCTACTCCCATGTTACTCAGCTTGTTCACCTGCCTCCTGTGTGGAACACTGTCAAACGCCTTGCTGAAGTCAGGGTAGACCACATCCACCGCTCCCTCCTGATACATCTCCCTGGTCACCCAGTCAAAGAAATCTGTCAGATTCATTTGACATGACATTCCTATTGTGAATCCATGATGCCTCAGATCTTGTGCTCTGCTGGTTTCAAGGTGCTCCACTATCCTTTCTTTTAGTAGTGATTCCATCAGCTTCCCGAGGTCAGACTGACAGGCCTATAGTTACCAGCCTCTTCTCTGATCCCACTTTTGTGGATAGGGACCACATCAGCCCTCCTCCAGTCCTCTGGGACCTCTCCTGTGTCCAGTGATCTATTGAACAGGGATGTCAGTGGTGCAGGCAGTATCTCCTAATTCCTTTAATACCCTAGGGTGTATTCCATCTGGTCCCATTGCTTTGTCCACTTTTAGTTTAATGAGTTCCTTTAGAACTCTGTCTTTTGTAAATGGACTGCTGTCCACCTCTCTACTAGTTCAGAGTCTGAGCTGTGGTCCCTTCCCTTTCCCTTCTTCTTTGAAAACTGAATAGAAATATGTGTTCAAGATTAGTGCTTTTTCCTGGTCGTCTTCCACTCCCACTCCTTCCTCACCTTTTAGTCTAACAATAAACCCCACCGCAGTCTTCCTTCTTTTGCTAATGTACCGATAAAAAGACTTATCCCCATTTTTAACCTCCTTAGCTATTTTCTCCTCTGTCCTTTACTTAGCGCTCCTGACCACTTTCCTTGCCTCCCTTTGCTTTTCTAGATACACTGCCCTGTCCTCTTCTTCTATGACTCCTTATAGTTCCAGAACGCCAATGTTTTTGCCTTTACTATCCCTACCACTTCCTTTGAGAACCATAATGGTTCTTTCCTCTTGCTTTTGCCTATTTCTGAATGCAAAGTTTGTCACCACCACTATGGCTCCTTTTAGATGGGCCCGTACATCCTTTTCGCCTCCCTTTTCTCTCCCATAGCTAGGTTTACCTAGACATGCACCCATCATTGTGAAATCTGCCCTCTTGAAGTCCAGAACCCTTGCCTTTGTGTGGCATGACTCTGCTTCAGTACTCATACTGAATCATACTGTGAGATGGTCATTGGACCCCAAGTGACTACCCACTCTGACATCCCTAATTGTATCCACGTTTATTAGAACCAGGTCCAAAATTGCTCTCTCTCGGGTTGGCTCAAGCACTAGTTGCTTGAGACCTGCCCCTTGTAGAGAGTCTAGGATGTTCCTGCCCCTGGCTGTTGCAGCCGCTGGGATGCTCCATTCAATATCTGGCAAATTGAAGTCGCCTACCAGCAACACCTCTCCTTTTGCTACCATCTTATGGATGGTTTCTAGCAGCTCTTTGTCCATTTCCTCACTTTGTGTAGGGGGTCTGTAGATTATGCTTGTTCAAATGGCAGTGCTGTTTCCTGTTTCCAGGGTGACCCACAGTGTCTATGTCACCTCCCTGCAATACTTGTGCCTCAGTTGACTTTATGCACTCAATGCCATAGAGAGCTAACCCTCCCCCTTTTTACCCTCCCTGTCTCTCTTGAATAAAGTGTACCCTGGTATAACTATGTCCCAGTCATGGTTCACATTGTACCATATCTCAGTAATAGCTACCACGTCCAGATCAACATCAGCTATCAAGGCTGTCAGTTCAGGGATTTTGTTCTTCAGGCTGAGGGCATTCAAACACATGGCCCTCCATGTTCTACAATCTCTCCTCCTGTCCTCCCCCCATTTACTTTATTTCCCCATTTTCCCCCTTTTCTGCTTAGTGCAGTGCTTACTGGCACATTTGTGTAATTTGTGTCCACCTTGTTGATGACAATATCCTCTGGGGGTGGACAGTTTTATTTATTCTGCTTCCTTCCTTCCTTCCTCCACCCCCTTGGCTGGTTTAAATGCTTTCTAATGAATCATTTAAATTGTTCACTAAGGACATCGAGCCCCTTCCCAGAAAGATGCAGGCCATCGCCCTTGTACTAGTCTGTATCCCCCCAGGTGGGTTCTCATTCCCCAATGAAGCCAAAACCTTACTCTCTGCACCAGCTCCCCAGCCAAGCATTGAAGTCCCTGACGCAGAGATCCCTAGCCTCCCCCTTGCTGTGGATAGGCAGCACCTCCAAGAATGTTACAGAGTTTGCTGCTTGCCCCAGGCACTTCCCCAGATCCCTGAACTCTTCTTATACTCTTGCTATCTCTGCCTTGTCCCCAGCTAGGTCATTTGTCCCCAGATGGACAATGGCATCTAGCTTCCCCCTCTGTGCTGTCACCCTAGCAATCCTCTGGATCAGCTTTCCCTCCTCCAAGCTGTGCCTCCTGGTAGGCACTTAACCTCCTCTCCTCCTCCCCTCCTCTCTCCTAGCTCTACCCCCAAACAATGGAGTCCCCACCAGGAGTAGCTCCTTCTTCCTTTGGTGTCCTTACCACACCTCGGACTCCATTCTGGAGGTCCCTGTCATCTTCCCTGTGTGCAACCTTGGTGACCCTGTGGGCCTTCCCATTCCTTTAATACAGCATTGTAGGTCATTAGTTAGACCGGCTGGGTGATGTGCCTCTGGCGCGCCTCCCTTACCCTGCCTGAGCCCACCATAATCAAACCACTCCTTGCTGGGCAACCTTTGAGGTAATGGTTGCGTGACACGTGGCCTCTGGGTGGGGTAGAGGCCTCCTGAATCCATGCCAACTTGGCTCCAGAAACTGGCCACCTCTGTCCTCAGCCCAGAGGGGTGCCTGCAGATGAGGCAGCCCACAGTGTCCAAGAAGTTCTTCTTCTGAAGACTGCTGCCCAAGCCACTGCACTGTACCATTCCCATCATTGTTCACCTTCTTCTCAGCCTATTGCTCCACTCCTTGGCCCTACTTTGACCAGTAACCAGATTACCACCTGTGATGCTCTTCCCCTTTTTATTCCTTTGGTGTCCCTCTCTTTCCTTACTGTCTGTACACCTTCTTCACACTTGTGTCCCTCTCTTCCTCCCTATAAAGGGGTGTAGCATTGGTGGGTGGGTAATGGGAGGGGTCTTGCCTGTCCCTGTGATAAACAATCAGCTCTTCGTGAGAGCTATAAGAAAACACGGGTTAGTGATCCCCGCCTCCATTTGTGCTGTCCTGCAAATGAATTAAACTCAAACAGCCCTTCCCTTGCCTCCTGGCTCCCACAGCATCACACCTACCTGCAGAGAGGAAAGAGAAGGAACAAACAAAGCAGACTGTTTAAAATAAGTGAAAAAGGATTGGAGCCAGCGCAACCTCACCCCTCCAGCTGTGCAGCCGTCGATGCAGTTGGTGTTCCGATATGCTTCTTTTTAAACCCTTTCACCCTTTGTTTCTATTTGGTTTCATTTCTTAGCTTCCCTATAGGCCACCTACCTCTGTTGTCACCCCTGATGCAATCCCGTGTCCATTGATGGTCAGCTATCCAGTTACTCCTGCAATAAACAATCAGCTCTTCGGTGAGAGCTATAAGTGAAAAACACAGGTTAGTGATCCCCACTCCTCTGTTTGTACTGTCCTGCAAATGAATTAAATTCAAACAAGCCCTTCTCTTGCTGCCAAGCTCCTGCAGAGTTACCACAGTTACCTGTGGAGGGGGAAGAGAAGGAACAAGCAAGGCAGACTGTTCAAAATAAATGAAAAGAAGGATCAGAGCCCAGCTGCAACCTCACCCCTTCAGCTGTGCAACTCTAGATCAGATAAGTGCATTAGACATACTAGGCTTCCCCAGAAGAGTGTGAACTACATGATAAATACAGGATTGTAAAATATAAAAAGTACAGCACAAATGTACAATAAAGAGAATTACAGAAAGTTATCAAAGATACAGCAGTTATAAATCATAGCACTGTATAATCCTTGCAAAAAGTATAAATTATAAAATGATGTGCAAATACAGGCATTTTGTGTGTGGATATTTTCTGAGTTCACTCTGAAGAGCAAATGACAGGAGACATCACACAATCCCAGAGGAAGAAAGTTTCAATATATGGGAGCAAAGGAAGAAAATGTCTGTAACCCCACATTATTAGAGAATTTGGGAACAAATAACAATGAGTTATCATTGGATCCGAAAAGATAAGTACACAAGGTGGTCCAAACCAGATCAATGAAGGCAGCAGGCACTCGTGATCTTAGTAGTTTGTCAATAAAACAATCAAGGGTGAAAGATCATTTAGTAACAGGGGGTAGTCAATACAAACCACAGTATAAAAGACAGTGGTGAATGAGACAACTCGTAGCCAGGGCAAAGCCACAAATGTTATAGGTTATATTCCACTTGGTGAGGTTACTTGTAGAAGTATTAGAAAACGATAGTAGACAAGTTCAGGCTAGGCAAAAGTACTTTGTACAATTGACAAGTGAGCCATAGGGGAGATTAAAATTTGCAAGGCACAACTTGACATTAACAGATTTTTACAGAAGAAGTATGATGAGAGAAGTCTAACATGGATACGTGGATTCTAAAGTTATTCCTAAGTACCTAAAATGGCTGACAGTATTACATAGTGTAACCCCCAATGAGGAGGGCTTACTTTATGGGCTACAGCCCCTGTTGCCCTGCTATTGTTGTCCTCTGTCTCTGGTATCCCAGACTGCAAATCAGGACCAGGGAGCTTTACTCAGGAGCCCTGGCAGGATTCAGACCAGGGCTCCTCCTCAATCTTCACAGCATCTGCCACCAGATCTCCCTGTTCCTCGGCCTCTATAAGGAAATTGGGGCCAAGGTCCTTGTGCTGTTTGCACCTCTGGGCACTGGGAGGTATGTTCTTCCACTAGTTCAGAGGTTTTCTGGGGTGGCTGGTGCCATTATCAGTATGGCAGTGCATGCAGGTGTCTGAGCATGTGTGTAAAGTCTTAAAGGAGCTCTGGCTCCTGAAACCATTTTTGCCCACAGCCATAAAATAAAGATATTCCTGGCTCCAGGACAGGCAGCTGGGCTGGTGAACCTAGTGTTGAGTGCTTCGGGTGCAACAGTGTGGGGGTTTCTGGTCTCCAAATGACCAGTGGGGGGTCCTGGTCTTCAAATGACCAGTGTGACTGAGATCAAAGTAGGTTAGTGTGCAGCACACAGTTTGAAAGGGCACAAAAGGGTGCTTATCCTTTTGGGAGCCCTGACAGGCAAACAGGGTTCTTTTAATTAAATAGTTTTCCTGGCCCCAGCTCTGCAAGTGGGGCCAGGGCATTAAGTTAATAGCCCTGAATTGGACTTATAACAAAAGTTATAGGCTGTAAAAGCAATGCAGCATATTGTAATAAACATGGTGGCCCCAGTAAATCTTCCTGCCACCAAGGCCGCTTGGAAAGAGGTAAAGGAACCCTGTTTAGCCCTGGAAAAGACTGGCCAATTAGGTGGGGAGCTGGGGGTGGTGATCTAATGGGCTGTGCCCTGGGAGCAAGGAGGAGTTCCAGCCAAGAAGTGAGAGGTAGAGACTGTGTAGGGGGCTGCACCAGCCAGTAGGCTAGAGGTGGTGCATATAGGCCCTTCCGAGTCCAAAAAGTTTAGGCAGAGAGCCTGCTTGCCTGTTTTTCCAGCAGGGAAGTGATTTGAATTGTTACCTTGTTGTTCCCCAGTGGGGAATTTATTTGAACTGCTGTTTTCCAGCTGTCTAGCCTGTAAACTTATTTGAACGTGGGAATGATTCCCAGCTGGGAGGAAAACTTACTTGGGCTGGATTAAGACTGTTAAAAGCCGAGCTGTGCTTAAGTGTCAGTGGAACCTGTGTATCCAGTCGAGGACTAGGATGACCACAAGCCTGTCAGGTACCCTGGTTAGACTGAGAACCCTGGGGACAGTGGCTATACCTCACCTGCAGTCTGGATGTGGGTGTCTGATCTCTCCATCAGAGGTGTCTGGAGCACCATCACTAGGAGCAAAGATGACAAAAGACTTGATGGGTGAAGATGACAAAGGCCCATCACAGGTGAAGGATCCAGTACCTGCTTAAAATCTCCAGCCTGCAGCTGTTGTTCCTTGAGAGACTGCTTGCTGTATTCAGAGCAGTACCGCAAGCCTTATCTATTCTCAGCACCCCTGAAGTCTTAAAAAACTGTGAGTACCTTTGGACTGCGGCCCTGAGAAGTTCTTTTCAATGTTAGACAGTTTACCTAGATATAAGGTGAAGTCCTCTCAGGATTTTGTAATCAGCAGGAAAAGCCCAGGCAGAAGATTATAAAAGCATCCAGATACTCCATCTTGGAAGCCCATTGGGGCTCCCTTTTAGAGTTCTTCTAGTTCACTTGTGAACTGTGATTCTCTCTGCATCCCAAAGTCTAAGTGCACCAACCCTGCATCAACTGTTTGGCCACCAGCAAGCGGTGAAGCACCCACACGAACAGACAGTTACAATTATGGCCATAGGGGAGAATTAGGTACACCCACTGGGGTGGTACTGGGACTGTGTGGGACAACTGTTGAAAAAAATTGTTTGTTTCTATGTTCTTTTTCTTCCCTTTACCCTCCCCTATAATAAATAGGAGGTTAGTTCACTTTATTTATTCATTTCGCTTTTGTTAACAAGGTAGGTATACTAGGCAGAAGCTGCCTATTTTCAGGTATGACCTGGGAGAGTTACAACAAGGACGATGGAACACCAGACAGTCAGAACAAGGGTGATGCAGCACCAGACAGTTTACAGTATACAGCGATAAACAACATATTCACAGAAAAAGGTAAACAACAGATAGGATCCACATAATTAAAGACAAGGTAAGCAAGAGTGGTGTGCAGTGTATCACAACCACTAGGTAAGCGTCAAGTGCAATAGGGAGAGAGACAGCCACATGGCAACAAAACATCATTCTCTATACACACAGTATAAAACAGTGTTATCATCCATGGGCAGAACAGCAAAATACCAATACCTTAGTGGCAAGTAGAATCAAGAATGAGTGAGGCCCCCAATAACCAGTTCACCTCTCGGGGGAACAACTGCTTATGGATGTACCTAGAAGGTGTTTACATAAGCATTTTTTGAAATTCCTGCAGTGGCACAAGCTCAAATCTCAGCTGGGATGTTATTCCACAGTTTGGGAGCAAAGTACTGGAATGCTGCTGACCCAAAGTTAATTCTCAACTTAGGTACCACAAGCAGGCACAGTCTGAGGATCTAAGTAAATACGGACTGTGATGTGGCAGAAGCCACTCTGCAAGCTGTTGCAGTTGCTGTTTAGTTAACACATTGTAGACAATGCTTCCTAGTGTATAGTCTCTCAAGGCTTCAGGGGCAACCATTTTAATTTCTCATATAATAATAATAATAATTTATTTATATAGCACCTTTCAACATATCAAGGTGCTGAACAATTTGACAGTTCAAACACAACATACACAAACATATACATAAAATCGGCATACCACAAGATAAAATATAAAATAATAAAAACCAAAGCATTAATAGATAACTAATTATCTAAAAAGCCATGTTCCATAAGTAGGTTTTCAGCTCTTTTTAAAGAGTTCCATTGAGGTGCACTGCCGTGAGCTGACATGGTAGAGAGTTCCAAAGAGTGTGCATGATGTACAATGGTGGATAAATCTGCTGTTGGGAAGCACAAAGCAACATATTCTATTGTATGTGACATCCCACCTCCTCAACACAAGCTTAGACGCTGAGGGTGCATACACCACAACATTATACATGAGCTTTGTAAGCAGTATAACACATGCAACTGACAGGCAGGCATGGTGGTAAGGTTGTGCCTAATTCTGTAGGGCAGGCCCAATCTTGAGTTAACAACTTTCAGGTTTTTGATATGTGCAGGTTAAAATCAAGTGTGGGATCCAAGGTAACCCCAAGATAGTTGAAAGACTGCACTGCCTCCAGGAAAGTGTCATCTAAACAGACAATCTGGGGGCGGGCTTGTCACTTTTTAGGGAAAAGCCCAACAGCACGGCTTACGCCTTAGCCACATTTATGATCAGTCTATTCTGTTGCAGCTAAACTTGTATCACTGCGAGATCATGAGACAACATCATGTTTATGATGCTTGTATTTTGAAGATGACAGCACAAGGTCATCTGCATACTGTATAGTCATACAGTATTTCAGACGCCACGCAGCCTACTGATATGGATTGAGAACAAGAGGGCTCCCAACATAGAGCCTTGAGGGACTCAGATTCCAGGGACATAGGCTTGAAAAAGGTAGCTCCTATTTTCACTAGCTGCTGTCTATGGTAGATAATTGGCAAACCAGCTATGGGAAGGGTGCCAGATTGAGATCTATTAGCTTGTGGGTAAGCATAGTGGCCCACAAGGTCAAAGGCCTTGGTTAGGTCTATGAACACAGTGCCTTATATTCATCATTCTCATTCATGGTTATTGCTTTGTGTGACTTCATGCTGTGTGGGGAAAAGATAACAGTGTATGGGAGGGAAAGTAATATTTGTTCCTGGGGGGAGGTTAGGGCCACATTGGGTAGCCTTTATATACCACCACCCCAGGTGGGGGCACCAAAACCTGTTCCTGGTATTCTATTTGTGTATTGCACCTGAAAGAATCCAGGTCCACCCCAAGGTAGGTTGGTGAGTGAGGGGTGCCAGCTGTCCATGGCAGACCACCCCTTACTATAGGAGTCAGGAACACTGCATTACTAATGAGCAGACTCGATAGACCAATTTGGCCATCTTCTGCTGGCTCATTTGTTGGTTCTTGTTAATTCTTGAGACATTTAATTGACTAGTTAGTCAAAAGTTATAGCTAGTGCCAAACAGCATGCACTGGATCTTGTTTGTGCTTAAAACAAATTTCTTATCAGAAAGCCAGCCCTGGATCTTGAGGAAGTCAGAATTTAGGCAAGTATTTAAATCAGCAAAATAATGTGAATTACAATATACTGTAATACCAGGTCATCAGCATACATTAATGTGGAACAGGAGGAACTAACAAGAGGGACATTATTAATGAAAAGAGAGGAAAGCAAAGGACCCAAAACCAAGCCTTGTGAAACAGCAACATTACTGACAGTCAAATAACAATGACAGTTATCAGTTTTTAGAAGCTGCATCCATTTATAGAGGTAACTTTTAAACCATGATACTGCAATGGAGCAGATACATACGGCTAGCAGCTTGGAGCATTAAAAAGGAGTGATGTTCAAGGTGAAAGACCTTGGTCAAGTCTAAAGATAGAGCACTTAGCAGCAGACCCTTGCCCATTGCTTCACTAATAGCATTAGTTTAAAAAGTCCTGCAGATTTGCATGACACTTCCAGAAGTCATGCTGTGCAAGGAAAAGAAGGCTGTGCTTGAGAAAGTAGTCTGTGACTTAAGCAGAGATCAGCTGTTTTTGCTAAGTGTAGATAATAGTAATAGGGCAATAATGATAAGTTATCCTAGGGCCCCCCCTTTTATAAATGGGAACGATTCTAGCTATGTTCTAACATCAGGGGCTGTGTTTGAGGTAAGGGATAAGTTAAATATCTTAGTCATGGGGAGAGTCAAAATGTTGGCAGCCAGTTTAAGGAGGTTGGGCTCTGAACCATCTGAGCCTGAACTATTCAAAGGATAAACTGATAGCAGCTTGAGAACCTTCATGTGACTCCTAACCCATAAATTGAACTAAGGACGGTCAGGGCTTGCATGAGCATGATAAGAAGTGAGTAAAGAAAGCCCATCAGATAAAGTAGAAGAGGAACAAGAATAAGCAGGCAAATCAGAAAAATTATGATTAAAAGCATTAACAATGGTAGCCAGGTTGGTACCATTTACTTCATTCATGACCATATCTTTCCATAGGCTAATTACATTTGACAGCATAATATCTTCTATATAATCCCAGAATCAGTTGGGGTCACAAGCAGAAGCTGCAAGAAGTTCCTCACAATTAGCATTCTTCATTACCTAAATGGCTTTCTTACCAGTGCTCCTCATTTTCCCGTATTCCTCCAAGTCAGAGATGAGAAAGGAGGCCTTGAACCTAAACCAACACTTATCCCTAGTTTTAATTATGGACAACAATTCACTACCATCTGGTAGATGCTCCACTAATTTTCCTTTTACCAGTATGTGCATGCCAGTCCTGGATTTCATAAAATGTAGTTATAAAGAATGTCAAAGCAGAGGAAACATCCATAGTTTTAAAAAGTTGTGACCAGTAAATATGGGAGAGTTTAGCTGTACGATTATCCTGATTTACCTTAGAAAAATCACTTAGCAAATTACCTTTGGAGAATACTTGGGGACGCAAGCTCTCCAAGCATAAAAGACAAGAGAATGATCACCAATACAATCAGGGAAAATTCCAGCACAACTAATTATATAATTCCTGCTACATGAGACCCAATCAATCCAAGTATGATGGTCAGTATTAGCAAAGAGCCTAATGGGATCAGAGATATGCTAAGTTAAATTTAGTTCATTAATCAGAGATTCAAATGCTCTAGTTTTATACACAAGCCAGTTAGCATTCAAGTCTCTCACAGTTGTCAGTCTATGGCTCTTAACATGCAACCCAGCAAGATCAATTACATGGGACAGACCAGAGTAATCACTAGTGGAAAGGTTATATATGCAGATAAGCTGAGGTTTTTCATAATACCCAACAGAAGCATAGATTATTTAGACACTCCATTTATATTTTAAATATTTTCAGTTTTTCTCTGGCCTTGTTATTTCACTACTCAGACATCAGTATAAAATCCATAAAACAAAGCAAAGGTGTTAAACATTTCCTGGTTACTGAAAATGCCAGCTGGGAATCTTCAGAATTATATGTATTTTCTAACACGGGCCAAAGAGTGAGTCACAAGTCACAAAGGAGTATCTAGGCAGACTCTACTTCAGTCTAAGACAAATTAAGTTGCTGGAGATCAGTTTTAAAATCGGTCTCCCTGGTGGCTTCAATCTTTGCATCAATGTTCACAAGCTCAATAATTATAATGTAGAGCCTTTTCCTGTCAGTGCATGCAGTACTTTACAATTGCCAAGCACCCGAAGCTGATAATAGTAATTACATGGAAGAAAAGGTCACATCTTTCATGAGGTTATTTATTACATATGTTATTCTTGTTTAGTTTCTAATTCAAATGTAGCTATATAGTAGAGATTTCCTGCTCCCCCACACTCTCCCACTTCTCAGATCCATATTCCTCCCCTACAGTTTTTTCCAGTGTATTTCCTCTCATTGTATTTGCAGCTATAACCATTATATTTATGAATCATTAAACTGTTTATGTAAAATACAAATTGTGGAAATTATGTCCTCTAATTTTCAGTGGGATATGAACACATTGGTACAGTATGTATATAAACAAACAGTGACTCACCGACAGGAGAACATTCTTAAGTGGCACCACTCTGTCCAATCAACCAGCACTGCTATGCTGATCCAGTATCAAAAGAATGACCATCCACAGAAAGTGCAGAGCAATAATTCTTTTACTTATTGCTTGCTGGCATGAAATACATGGTACATGGCTGGCACAAAACAGAGACACTCCTATGAGAGTTCATAAGCCCATCCAGTACTACTACCACTACTACTACAATATTTTGGCACACTCTTGTGTCTTAACTATGTAGCATGATCAAGATGCACTGGGGCATCAGAATGTAGTGATATTGTGAATGACTGAGGCCCCAGCCTCCACTGGGAGTGTCTTTGTTATTTACACAGTCATAGTATTCATGCATTTCATGCCTGCAGGCTTATAGTAAAATAATTATTGCACTGCACTGCATTTTCTTTGGATGGTCATCTTTTGACACCGCAGCACACAGCAATGTTGGCTTACTGGAGGAAGAGATGCCACTGAAGACTACCTACCTGTCTGTGAATCACTTTGCATTTTCAGACCATCAAGTGGGTGCTACCCAGTTACTTGGAGCTATGTTTTCATTTTTGTTCATGCAATGATGCCAACCAGGATGCAATGCAGTAATGCAGCAGTATATCACAAAATGCTGCAGTATACTGCAGGGAACATTGGTAATTCAATGGCAATTAAGCCCTTTTGTCAAGCAGTATGTCATTTATTGCAAGTTACTGTGTCTCATTGTGGCCATCTCTGCTGTAGATATATATGTATTTTATGAAATGGAAAATAAGAACAATAGTTCATCAAACCCAACCGCCTTGTTGTGGTAGCATGTACCCTGTTATTCCTCTTAAGGAACCCATCCAATTTGATCTTAAAGCTCACATCTGAAATTGCAGAATTTTGATTTTATTGTCTTCTGGGATATTTTACTCTACAATTTTACCACCCACTGAGTGCTGTAATGCTAACATCTATTGTCATCTTGACTGCTCCTAGCTGCAGGATTTGCAATACCAGAGAAAGGAAGTGTGTCCAGGAACAGAGGTTCAACCATGTGAGCCTGTAGCCCAATGGAGCACTTGGATGGCATTCCGGGTGCCAAATTCCCAGTAGGTCACATTATTTCCTTCTCACTACAATTTGTGATTTAGTAATATCCTAACCCTTCCCTTCTTAGCTTTATCCCCTGCACCATTATTCTCTTTCCCTGACTTGCTGCACACAATTGAATCTACCTTCCCAAGACTTTTCACTATTTTACACACCTGAATCACATCTCCCCTCATATGCCTCTTCTTCAACGAGAAGAGATCCAACTGTTGTTGTCACTGTTCATACTCCAGCCCATCAAATGCCCCATCATCCTTGTTACTTTTATTGAAACCCTTTGCTTAAAATCACAATGCACTTTTTTGTAGTGCAGTGCCCAGAACTAGGCACAATACTTCAAATAAAGTATTACCAGTACCTTGTACAGTGGTAATACAGTTGCAATATCATGTTCCCTGATTTGTTTACTATTTCCCACTTTATGTATCCAAGTATTCCCATTAGTCTTCTTAATGGTTGCTGTGCATTGTAGTCCCTCCTTTAGAGTCTTGACTACAATGGCCTGTAAATCTCATTTCTGCTTTGTTGCCACAGTGTGTATCCCTTCATCATGTTTGTGCTAACCCTGTTTCATACCAAATCCTGTACTGAATCGTCTGTGCTTATTACCCAGTAACTATTGTACTCATTGCCTGGATCAATCGGCCATATTGTATCATGCCAATAGTTTTGGATTGTACTGTATGTGCTTTTTACTGTTCACTGCCCCTCATTTCTGGAACTCGCTCCCCTCTTCCCTGCTTGACAAACCCTCCCTCTCCTCGTTTAAGGCCGGTCTTAAAGTCTACCTCCTTGAACTGAGCCACTGCTGCTGCAACCGCTAGATAAAGCTCCCTACCTCTCCTTACCGAAATTTGGCTACCGACAAATCCTTTGCTCCCTGTGTACTAACTAACCTCTATTGATTATTACCTCTGTACAAACTGTGTTATGTTTTTTTGAAGACTCATGGACTTAATGTACCCCACTGACAATGCAATTTCTCTGAATCTGTTACTTGCTGCGTGCTCTCTGTCTCTGCTTGACTGTTACCCAACCTCCTGTACAAACTGTATATGTATTTTTGAAGCTGATGCTGCACCTAATGTAAAGTTGGTGGTGTACTCACCCGGGTTGCCCCTGAAAAAGGGACCTCTGGTCTCAGTGGGTTTACCTGGTTAACAAAATCTAAATAAATAAATAAACTATTGTGTGCCATATTGATGGAAAATGGAGTGGGTGGAGCTCAACCTCTTTTTCTAAAGTCCAAAGAACAGACTTAAAGTTAAATTTCTTACAAAACAGTTTATTGATGCCCCAACATTTTACCTCACAGCTTCCTCAGGGACTTATTGTTTAAAAAATTAAAACAGAACCTAGTTATAAAACATTTTAATCATGTATATTACATTAAAAATTATATTTTTAAGTGTTCTTCCATATATCCATAAAGCAACTTCTCATACTTGATAATATCCTCTGCATTACTCTTTCACTAAACATCTGCTAGTTTTATATCCATTCTGATTTATAATCCTGCGTTATAAGACAGGTATCTGGTCTAAGCCAATCAGATCACAGGAAAACTGTCAGTTATCCCACGAATTACTACTTTCAAATTTTAAACATGCCCATAGTAGGTTATCCAAATTCTGGAGATACCCACAATAGGTTATCCACATTCTGATGACACCCACATTAAGTTATCCGCATTTCAGACATGCCCACAGTAGGTTATCCATTTAGTCCACAGGGAAAAAGGGGGGAACTAAGCCATGCTCCTCTTCAGCAGTTTCCTGGTGCAGTGGTTAAGAGCTCTGAGCTGCAAACATGGAGAACTGTGTTTGAATCCCACAGCCACCACTTTCACATTGTGTGACTACTAACAAACCATTTAAAAACTTCTGCAACACTTTTAAAATCTTGGGTTCAAAATTTCTAGTCATAAATAGTAATTACATTCAGTTAGTATGAGTGTACTCAGAATAACTGGCTTCAGGGTGATGAAACAGCTCAGCCTTTGGTCTCGCATTTAATCATCCACTTCAACTGTTTATTCCTTCGATACTCCAGCTAACTGAATGCTGTCACTTAAATGAATGTACACAAGTTACCACTATTTATAAAAATAACTGCATTTAGTTATATTCACATTTCATCTTGCTCCATACTTGTGATCATATCCAAGGCATTATTAATAGTTTTTCTTTTTCAAAATACTGTTCCACCAACCAAAATTGTTCAGTGATTATAAAACACACACCAATATTTTGATAATTGTATCCTAGTATTGCTTGAATAATACTTATTGTAGATGCTGATAGTAGGTGGGAGATCATTAGGAGGGGGGTACAGGAGGTTACCAGGTCCTGTGCAAGAGTGAGGCACAAATTCGGTAAGGCCAGAAAACCCTGTTGGTGGACCCGGAAGGTTCAGGAGGCAGCGAGGGAAAAGAAGGCTGCCTATAGGTGCTTCAAGCACTCAAGGAGTGAAAGGGATCAGGGGAAGAAAGCACTGATGGCAGGAGGGTCACTAGGGTGGTGAGATTGGCCAAGGTGAGGAAAGAGCAGATCTTGGCCAGGGAAATCAGGAAGGGAACAAGGGTTCTTTAGATACACTGGGGAAAAAGAAAGTGAGGGGCAGATCAGCGGATTAGGACATGGAGGAAGGGCACAGGATGTGGGAGAGCAGGCCTAGGTACTAAACGAGTACTTTGCCTCAGTTTTTACCAGAGAGGATGGGGGGGTTACGTCTTTCCAGGGAAGAGGGGGTGAACTGGCAGAAGGGGTGGGACCCTTAGAGATTGGGAGCCCTGATGTGTCTAGGGAGGGGGAAGGGCCAGCACTGTCAGGTGGGGAGAAGGCAGTACAGGGAGCCAAGGGGGAGGATCTGGAGGTCAAAATCCCAGTAGAGAGAGTGAGGGAAGCCCTCAGGTCCCTTAGGATGGAGAAAGCACCAGGACTGGACGAAATACATCCCAGGGTGCTCAGGGAACTGGTGGATGTCCTGGCAGCCCCCCTGGCAGAGCTTTTTAACATCTCTCTGAAGACAGGATGGTTACCCCAAGACTGGAGGGTGGCCCATATCATGCCTATCCACAAAGGAGGATCAAGAAAGGAGGTTGGTAACTACAGTTTCGTTAGCCTGATGTCGGTGGTCAGCAAGGTGATGGAGGGTATTATCAAGGAAAGGCTAGGTGGGGTACTGGAGCAAATGGGGTACCTGGACGATAGACAGCATGGCTTCATCCCTAGAAGATCATGTCAGACAAACCTTGTGGAGTTCTACAATTGGGTGATGAGTTCCCTAGACCAGGGTAGGCCGGTGGATGTTCACTTTCTAGACTTCAGCAAGGCATTTGATTTGGTACCTCATGGTGGCCTACTAGTTAAACTGGGAGAAATGGGGTGGGGAAGCAGATGATCAGATGGATAGAGAACTGGCTCTCAGAGTGTACTCAGAGGGTGGTGGTTGGGGAGCTAGTCTCGTCACCAAGGAGGGTCATTAGTGGGGTCCACCAGGGATCAGTCCTAGGGCCCCTCCTGTTTAACACCTATGTCTCTGACATAAGGAAGGGTATCAGGAGTGAAATGAGTCTCTTTGCAGATGACTCAAAGCTATGAGCAGTGGTGGATGGGGAGGAGGGGAGAGTGGCCCTGTAGGAGGACCTGGAGGCTCTGGAGAGGTGGTTGAGGAAGTGGAAACTGAAGTTTAGTGCAGGGAAATGCTGGGTTCTGTACCTAGTGGCCAGAAACCTGGGCCAAGTGTATACCCTGGGGGGAGACACACTACAAGTCTCGAAAGGTGAGAGGGACCTGGGGGAGATGGTGGGTGTCAAAATGAACAACTCTGAAACTTGTAGGAGGGCAGCGGCCAGAGCCAATAGGATGCTGGGATGCATCGTTAAGGGGATCACCTCCAGAAGGAGGGAAGTGATCCTTCCTCTGTTTAACTTGCTTGGTTAGGCTGCACCTCGAGTACTTTGTGCAGTTTTGAAGACCGCACATAAAAAGGGACATTGCACTCCTAGAGAGGGTCCAGAGGAAGGCAACCAAAATGATATGGGGCTTGGGGGAAGGACCTACGAGGAAGGCTCGAGGAGCTCAACATGTACACCCTGGAGGAGAGGAGGGACGGGGGGACATGATAGAGGTCTTCAAGTACATAAAGGAGATTAATAAATTAGGTTCAGTCATAGTGTTCCAAATGAAAGAAGGGAGGGCAACTAGAGGACATGGGTGGAAGCTACAGGGGAGGAGACTCAAGGGGGAGAGAAGGAGGTGTTACTTCACTGAGAGGGTGGTGGAACAATGGAATGCACTGCCCAAGGGACTGGTGGAGGCAGAGACTGTAGAGGGGTTCAAGAGGGGCTGGTACAGGTATGGGGGAGAGTGAAGCTGAGGAAGTTCAATACAAGGGGAACAGCTTGGACCGAGGATAAAGAAACCCAAGGGGGTAGGGGGGACTGCAAAGTCGACGCCCTGTATGGGTGCTTTCCATCAAGCAGATACAAAAGACCATTAGGCCTCCTCTGCTGGCATTTTAGTATATTAGTATGTCACTCCCATTGTGTTCCAACCAGCTGCTGATCCTCCAGTCCAGGAGTACACCCCCTTTTACTCTGCTCAACTGGGGTGAGATCACATTGGTCCACTTGCACACCAAGTGATGACACCAGGAAAGGCAGGGCTGAAGGTGCCAAGCGCTGTCATGTGCAGACCATGACGGCTGGAAACACTTAGCCAATCAGTATGCAATCCAGATTCAGCATGTGGACAATTTCTTATTCAAATTACATTACCATAGCCCATTCGTCTCTAGCTTTGGTTACAAACAATGCACATAAGAGCAGAGACTGTATTCCATTTCACAACTGACTACATTATTTCAATACATTTATCATGGTAAGTTCAATTTATCGATACTGCTGTTCGTCATATGTCATATGTTAAAAGACATCCAGTTTGTTCACATAATCCGCCCATATGTGTCAGATATTGCTTTACAAGTTTCTTTGTTTCTAACGGTCATTATCCTTTTATATATATTACATCATTTTTCATGTTATTTGAAGTATTCTTGGAAAAAATATACCTGACAGCACTTTATTGCCTTTCCAATTGTTTCCCTTAGTATTGGAGTGGTTGCCAGTAGCCTTACAGCCCTACAAACAGACCATACTCTATAAGTGGAGTGAAATCACATTATAATGAAACGTTCCAAACTTACTCTGTTAATGGGTTGTTTTTTTTTCTCAAGGTGTGCTGTGCTGCTTGCACTTTGAACACTGACTTTTATATCTTCACTTCCTGGATTTAAGGCTTAGGGACATAACTACATTATTAATATTCATGAATTAGTCCCTTTACTATCCTATGCTACGTCCCTGGGCTCATACATATGGACGCATTCATTATATCCCGTTACTCTGATTCCAACAAACCCCTCTCTACTCTTTTCTAATGAAAAAGTTATTCGCTCAGAACCGACCAGCTCAGCTCTTTCAAACTGCAGACAGGCTGTGCAACTCAGCCTGTGTGCAGTTTCAAAAAGCCTTTTCACAACTGGTGTGTGGCGAGCTTGCTCGGTTCTTCACGAATAAGGTGGCTGACATCAGGGTGGAGATCCTCTTGACTCAGTCTATGGAGGACGCTATTGATCGACACTTGGTCACTGTCCCTTGTGTTTCCTGGAGTACCTTTGACCAGCCACAGTTTGTGGATTTTATGTGGATTGTCCAGGTATGTGCCTACATGCTGTAGTTTGGACCCGGGCCCAACTTCCCTGATTGTAGGTTGCTGTGATATTATCAGTCCGGTCCTGGCACAGATAGTCTGGTGCTCCTTGATTGGGTAAGTTCCCTAGCTCCCTGAAGGAGGCGGTGGTGACACCCCTCCTGAAGAAGGCTTCATTGGACCGACTCTCTGGCCAACTACAGACTAATCTCAAACCTCCCATTTATAGGAAGGTTATTGAGAAAGCAGTGGTGGTACAATTGGAGAATCACTTGCCTATCCATAACATCTACAAACTTCTCCAGTCTGGTTTTGAAAGAGGCACAGTACCGAGACTGTGCTGGTTCAGGTGCTCAATGATCTCCTGATGGCAAGAGATTGGAGAAGCCACTCCATCTTGGTGCTCCTTGATCTCTCTTCAACTTTTGACACCGTGGACCATGGGGTACTGCTTGAGTGCCAGAGGTTCATCTGTGGCCTGACTAGTACAGTCCTCGGGCGATTTACATCTTTCCTCACTGGCAGAACCCAGAGGTGGTGTCTGGGATATATTCCTCTGACCCTCTCTCTCTGTCGTATGGGGTCCCTCAGGGCTTGGTGCTGTCTCCCATGTTGTTCACGGTGTATATGCTGCTCCTCTGAGACATTGTAAGATGGTATGGGCTGAGGTTTCACTGCTATGCTGATGATTCCCAGCTCTACCTGTCTTTTGCACCTGACCAGGATAGTGCTCTCTAGATATTTAACAACTGCCTCACTGAAATCCAGGATTGGATGAATTCGAGCTGGCTAAAGTTGAATGCAGGAAAGACCGAGGTGATGGTCATGGATCCGGATCGCCGGATAGAGGGGTTGAGAGCTGATCAACCCTCTGGACTTTTTCAGGGGTGCTCCCAGATCCTTACCTCCAAATGGGTGCGGAACCTAGGGGAGGTGCTTGATGATGGGCTGACACTGCGATCTCAGATGTCGGCAGTCATCAAGTCTTCCTTTTATCATCTTAGGAACATCACCAGGATCAAGCACCTTGTTCTGCCGCAACCTTCCCACACTGATCCATGCCTTTGTGACCTTGCACCTTAATTATTGCAACTCCCTGTGCTTAGGGCTACCTGGGGTTGATATCTGCCACCTGCAACTAGTGCAGAATGCTGCAGCACGGTTGGTTGCTGATGGAGACTTCTCAGTCCTCCCATATTGCACCTGTGCTGCGCGATCTGCACTGGCTGTCGATTCGGTGGTGGATCACCTTTAAAGTCGATTGCTGACATATAAAGCCCTACACAGACTTAGCCCTGACTACTTGAAAGAGCTTCTGGTACCTGACAGCTCCGTTCAGCAGACCAGGGGTTGCTAGAGATTCTGAGGGTATCGCTAAAGTCTTCATGGGCCCATGCATTTATGTACACAGCCCCAGCCCTCTGGAATTCTCTACCCCATCAGCTTCAGGAGTGTATGGCTGTGGGAGGTTTTAAACAGGTGCTAAAAACATTTTTGTAGCATCAGGCTTATCCTAGCTTAATTGATTGAAAGGACCCTACAGACCGTTTTATTGTTTGTTTCACTGATTTTATTATTGTCTTTATCAATTTGAATGTATATTGCCTTGATATCTCGAAAGGTGCTTAATTTAAATAAATATATTATTATTATTATTATAATGTATTAAACATTACTGCCATCTCTATGGATACCACGGCAGTAAAAAATATGCCCAGATAAGGTCTTTACAAATGCTGCCAACTGCAGCTCCTAACAAAAAAACTATCGGCACCTCGAGGAGTGCAGTGCGCAGTAGGCAGTTTCCAAGCAAAACACAAAATGACACACATACTGCAAGCAGAGACACAAACCACAAAGACATACTTTTTCAAGCTGTCTGTGCATTCGGGGGTGGAGAACACATAGGAGAAAATATAGGGAGACAGTCATACACTAGCGACTATTGGCACCTACAACAGTGCCACCTACTGATGGAGACTCCCTACATTAGCCACTTCCTAGGTCCTGCAACAGTGCCACCTATTGACTACAACCCATATGGAATTATTCTTGGAAACCGTACTCCTACAGTACCACTTAGAAATAATTTTAAATATTAGATTTTTTTCTTTATACCAATTTTGTAATCCAGTTCAGAATAGCAATAATACACTGTAGGTTGTGGTATGTCATGGGATATCATCACTTCCCATGTGCATGAGACAATCAGCCCATTGCCTCATAATGCACCTGAAGTATGATAATATCCCACAAGATATCATACCCTAGAGTGTATAATTGCTAAATTACTATTAGTACCACATATGCACACACTAAACAGAAGCATATTATGATAAATTTCTCAATACATAATGAAAGTACCCAAGATATTAGAATACCCAATTAATCTGCTGTGTACCTTGCATAAGACAGTGAAGCTGTTAAAATTAACAAACAGAATAATAGATAGGTTACAGTGAATTACAAGGCTGTAATTCCATCGAGAGGTTCTGGGGACATAGATAACCTCGAGAGCAAAGCTCGAGAGGTTTCTATGTCCCCAGAACCTCGAGATGGAATTTCAGCTGAGTAATTTACTGTAACCTATTTTTTATTTTTTTGTAATATATGGATCCGATTCAGAAAATGTGCTGCTTTTTTAAATTCTGTGAACTGGGCTGGCCACCTGTTGCACTGAAGATGTGCTCGCTCTCAGCCGACCACCCACAGTATTGAAGTCGCGGCTGACCCAGGTTTGTGATGAAAGCTTTTATTTTAATTTGGTAGTCCTACCATTTACTTTCTTTCTTTGTTTGGCAGGTAATCCATTTTTCCTTTTGCTGAGGAAATAAAAGCGAAGAAACGAACTGGCCGTAACTCACGTTGGTCTCGCTAAGTGAGAGTAAACGTCCGCCATGTTTTTGCAGTTGGTTTGCCCGCCTGCTGAGAAAGTCTGCCAATGGCATTGCATGTTGTTACTTTGGGTGCACAGACTGGAACGTGGCACCATGGCAACCATGTTTGTGTGGCAGGGAGACTGGCACATGCACTGTGGAGTTTCAGTGATAATTCTATCGTTTGAAGCTGAAACGATAGTATTATCAGCAGTAAACAATACTATTATCACTTGAGGAAGGGTGTACTATGGGAAAGGGAGCAGTGTATTACAGAGATTTTTTTATGCTTTTTGGGGAATTGTTTTAACAATCCATATATTACAAATTAATAACACGGGTTATAATATAGAATATAATGTATGAGGCAACCATACACAACAAGGCACTATGTTTCCATTGAGGGTTTAAATGACAGCATGTGAACCCTAAGAGCAAAGCTCGAGAGGTCCATGCTGTCATCCAAACTCGAGATGGAAACACATGCCAAGTTGTGTATAGCTGCCTATATTTTATTTTTTATAATATATGTTTTTTTTATTCTAGAGTGATAGACCCCCACTGAAGTGAAAACAAAAATCTTGCCATTTCTTTGTTGTATTCACATATCAAAATCAAATTTCCAGACTTTTGAAAGGTAAAAGGTATGACTTTGGTCACTGGGTGGTTATTAAGTAACTATGTGTAGAATAAATGAGAAATTTAAAATTGTATGACCTTTGAACTGTGCATAACAACTGTTTGGAATGCGCATAACGGTTTAGAATGTGCTTAACAGGGATTTTGAGCAGGCTGATTTTATACATAGCAAAGGGTAGCCATATACTATAGTGAAATTATCATGTTTGGGAAATGAAATGGTTTATCCATAATGTTATTTTCTTAGATAGTGGTTTATGTGCCATGCAATTGGGAGAGGGCTTTAAAATCAAAAAGAGGAAAAGCAGAGAAAATAGGTAGAATAAAACAAGAAACTGAATATTCTGATGCTGTACTAGGAGAGGGAAAACATCCCCTACAGTCATATCACAGTTCAGATTGATATAACTTTATTCATATAGCAGACATTCATTTGCTCCTGGAGTACACGTGTTAAACCTTGTTTATATATGTTGTAATGACCAAAATGCTTTAATTTTAGTTTTCAAAACACAGGTAGGCAGAGTAACGTATCTCTTTACTTAAAGTGATCAATGAATATAGGAGAATGTTAGACCATCTGTTTTGCTTGCTTTTTAACCATATACGAGAATACATTAATTGCAGCACTGTGTCATGGGTATGCAATTGAAATGGGTTGTGCAACACCTCTGCCATTCCCTGAGAAACAAATTCTTAACAGTATCACACATGAAATTAGTAAACAGTAGCACAGGTGGAATGAAACGCAGAGGTAAGATTTCAAGCAGGAATTAGGAGTTGCACAAGAAAACTTTCTACTTTGTATTTTCAAACCTTGTAACTTGGCAAAGATTCAAAGGGACAAAGAAGAAACAGGCAGAAGGTTGGCAGCATAGGAAGGATTCAGTATTCAGTAACTGCCCTCACACATTTCAGACAACCACCAATTTATTTCTAGGTTTTACAAACAAACCTGTTTGCTTGCTTTCTGGAGTATATGCATTGGGCCTTGTTTATGTCATAATGACTAATGCCATAATTTTTAGTGTTCAAAACACAGGTAAACAGAGTAACACCATTCCTTGCCTAAAGTGATTGATAAGTGTGTTTTATTTGCTTTTGCCAAGTATGAAATTACAGTAATTCTATGAGTTGCAAGCACTGCTCCATGGGTATGCAAATAATATGAGTTGTGTATCATCTCTGTTATTTCCTGAGAAACAAACTTAAACAGCAGCACATATGAAAACAGCTAACAGCAGCATATGTGGAACAAAAAGCAAAGGTGAGATTTCAAGCAGGAAGTAGGAGTTGCACAAGAAAACTCTCTACCTTGCATTTTCCAGCCTTGTGATTGGGCAAGGACTTCAAAGGGAAAAGGAGTAGAAAGAGAGTGGGTGAAATTAGGGAGAAGATTTTGTATTCTGGAACTATGATAGGTGGAGGAGCGTTACGCCCTCAAAAGTCCTCTTACAGTTCAGACCGATACCAATATGTTTGCATGTTTTGCAAGTGCACTTAAAAAGGAACATATATTTATTAATTTTATTCTGTTTTTGTTGACCAGTAAATGAGGGCTAGGAAATTCTGTTGCTTTCCAGCCTCGTCTCATTTGGGAGGAGGGGAGGGATATACAGATAAGACCAAATGAAGCTGAATCAGATTAAGCTGTTAATGGTATTTTTAGTGAATGAGGGAAATTTGGTCAAGATATCCTGGGAAATTCCCCTAACCTTTTTGCTAAATGCCATAAGATTTTTAATGTCCAACTGAACAACCATCAGAACAGGTAGACGGAACCTCAGTTTAACATGTCATCTGAAAGATGACACATCAGGAGTGTGGCACCCCCTCATACTGCACTACAGTGTCAGTATTGCTATTTTACCCCAAGTTCCTCGTGTAGGGTTAGAACCCACAGCCTTCCAATCTTCCTGCCTCAGAAGCAAGCGTGCAACCTGCTGAGCCACTGACGTTGATTTTAAAATAGGTAGCCACCATTTTTCAAATACTTTCAAACTGCATAAATGTTTCATACTACACATGTACCCCAAGGCATTTTTTAGTTAGAGTTGAAAAAAAAAAGAAACACTGGACTAATGCCGGGCAAAATTTCTAGTACTCTTGCAAAACTGCATTAAATCACCAATTTTTCATGCATACAATTTTCATGAAACTGCATCAAAATATAGTATAATTTTGTTTTTCTTTTTTTCTTAAATTGCAGATTTTCTCCCTAAATTGTAATGCTTTAAAATAGCACTCTTTCCACATATTGCACATTTTAAAAAATTTAAGTTCTTAAAATGTTCAAATTCAGCAAATAGTACCATTTTCCCCCAAATTACAAATTTTTAAATGGGAATTTTAAAAATGTGCAACTTCAGCAAATAATGCAACAGTCTGAGCATAACATTCAAAAGTGTGCATTTTATAAACCTTAATCTGCAAAACACAGGACCCCTATTGGGAGTGGATAATCGTTGTTCACCCAAATTTATCTACAGCCCATGGTATGAAACTGGACAGCTGTCTCTCTGTTTTCTCTTTTTGTATTTCAAATCTTTTATTTCTAGTTCAATGGTTACCTTCTTTCTTTATCTAAAACAATCCCTGTAACTTACTATCAGGTTTAAGAACTTACTCAATTGTTTGCATAGCAGTTCCCTTCTCTCTTCTAATGTTTATAATCTCAAGATACTTCTCATTGTGAACCCCATGGGCAGATAAGACTCCCTTGCAGATTCATGGACCACTGAGGGTTAACTCTAGCCAGCCTGGAACCCCACCACCACCCCACCGCCTACGCTGGCAAGATTGACTTGGAGTTTTTGGGGGATGTGGCCAGCTCATGGTGACTGGTGAGTCATTGGGTAAGATTAGCTCAGTATGAGGAGAGGATTTGGAGAGAGCTGCACCAGGCAGCTACAGTAGCTGAGAGGCCTTGCTAGAAGTGGAACCTACCAAGCCTTGGCGCCATGGTGGTGGCCTCACCTAGGAACTCCCTGTAGGATGAATCTCCATAGTATGCAGATCCGAAAGGATGTTATTTCTTTACTCACAAAAGATAGGTGTGCAGCCTCTGAAGGAGAAATGTAATTGTTCTGGAATTCAAGAAGACATGTATAAGGTACTAGTGTATCTCTCTCCTGCTGGGTAGCAGGTTGAGGCCCTGTAATGGGATGGGCATACCATTTGGCTAGGGATCCTTTGTTCCATTGGAGTTGGAGGGATAGAAGGTGAGGTGGCAAGACTCCCAAAATCTGCAGTCCCCCAGAGAGAAGTGCCACTCTGAACCCTTCTAAATTGTGTGGTGAGCCACACAGGTCCTAGAGTTGCTGGGAGGGTGGATATTATGTAGGTTCAGGGCCCCTGGATTGACTGCTGTAATTCTACATGGTAGTGGACATGTAAGAACCTAATGGCTACCATAGACCTTTCCTCAGTGGGCAGTGGTAAGGTGGGTACTGGGTTTAGTGGAAGTTGCAAGGATGGAATCTCTGGGGAAGCTTCGAGTGAAATGCACCATACCTACATCCATCACTGCTGAGAATGCTTGATCCCAGCACAAATAGATTCTGTCTAAATCTACCTTTAACTGGCTCCTTTCTAATAGTGTGGGTCCAAACCAACTTTGCAACTCAGTAAATGTGCTCCACGTTGCATGCAGCCCTGTCATTGCTGGAACTTTTGAGCTGTGTGTTCCACAGCCCTGAAGAAAATACCACTGTGGAATATGGGCTTTGCTTTGGATTTTAGTTTCTTGGATCCACTGTACTGTGATTAGTACCTTACTCTGATAATATGCTTATGAGCATTCCCTTAATAAATAGATCACTTGGATTTTAATCAAGTTATGGTCATTCTGTTATTGTTGGGGAATGTGTGTTTACTAACCCTTCTTGTCTGCAGCCCTGCACCAGCCTGAAGAGCATCTGTTTTTGAGGGAGGTCACCTCAGATCAAGGAGGTCAAGTACATTTTTATAGTGAGTTCCCTCCTTGAAAACAAACTGATGCCATCTAAAACCCCTAGCCCAGGGAGAGGTTACATTGGAGGCTTATTTGCTGGGATTTGAGGTGCCTCTAGCAAATATATATATCAGTGCCCAATTGGCTCAGTTTGCAAAGAGGTGTGGCAAGGCTGGCTGTAGCAACTGCACTTCCTGCCTCCCATTACCATCTTGGATCCATGGCACTGGAAAGGTCTGTGGAAACTAGCCAGAAAGTTGAATAAACCTCCCACCTCTGTCATTCTCCACCCCTCCCAGCTGGAATGCACCCTGCCTAGAACTGAGAGGAGTGGTGGTGGTGTGAAAGGTGCTGGAAGAACCAGAGTGCTGGTAAATGAAGCTGCAACTGGAGAAGGAGCAGAGGAGTGCCAAAAGGACTAGAGGTTGCTGGCTGTGACTGTGCCATGCTAGCAGTGCATACAGATGAAAAGGTTTGAAAAGAAACCAGAGATCCTGTAGGTAAACCTGAGGTCCAAAAAAAAAACCCAGACAGCAGGAGCAGAGGTACAGCAGAGGGAGGGCTGGCAGTATTGTAAGCCATGAGTGGGGGCTCTGCTGCACATCATCAGTGAGGAGGATAAACAGCTGCTGCAGTTGTACTTATATGGACCTTAGCCTGAGTTTGAAGCCCCAACCCTTGTAGCAGGAATAATGTGAAATGGGGCAGTGCATGGCCATGATGGTTACGACCTGAGGTCTGGCGGCTGCTGGGTGGTAGCAGTCATTAGTGCTCCTCACCACCATCCCACAGAGACAAAGAGAAAAACAAGATTTGGCTGGTGCCAACAAGGCTAATCTTACTTTTTTAATGTTGTTATCTTGGCCTGTCTTACAATTCTCACTGTTACAGCATATTAAATAGCTGGTATAGCACAGCAAAGAGCTAACAATGCTAACCATTTTCAGAAATGTGCAGCAGTAAACTGCTAACCATTTTTTGAGTAAGTTCATGGCACAGGAGACTACACATGGAAAAAAATAATATTTTATCATTTTGCTAAGCATACTGTGCCAAGCGTTATGCATTTTCACACTTGATTAGCACTTTTACACATGAAACTGCTAATCAGTGTTTTCATCTTATTTAATACCCTGCTGTTATAATTGTAGTTACTTACTGTATATAAGACATCCATGCTAGTTTTACAGATTTTTGTATACAGTGTCCTTATGGAGGGCCTTGATACAGTGGCATTGTTTCTCACAAATGCTCCCTAAACTGTACACAGTGGTTCAATTCCACATAACACCAAACTATTAGTTTCATCCCCCAGCAGCAAACTCACTTATAGCCCCCTCTCCATATCACTAATTTTTTTTTTTTTTTTCTGACAGGCTGGGTAGGGGACAAACCTGTCAGGTAGTTGGGGGAGAGGCCTAGATATTTCTTTAATTCTTTGATGGGTCATGTTGGGCATCAAACCCATCAGGTAATTTGGGGAGAGAGAGTTTTTTTTAATTCCCTGCCAGGCTGAGGTGTGCTTTGGATTTGTCAGGTTGTTAAAGGGAAAGTGACAGATCTTTTTTATTCACTGATGTCTGTGTTAGGCCCTGACCCCATCAGGTAGCTGGGTGGAGGTGGAGGAATGGATTTTATTCTCTAACAGACTGTATTTTCACTGGACCCCTTAGGTAGCTGGGTATAGGGGACCAGATTTTTTCCTTGATGGGTCAGGTTGAGCACTGGACCCATCAGGTCTTTGATGGAGGGGACAGAGTTTTTGTTTCCTGACAGGTCAGGTTGGCACCGAACAGTTCTGCTGAACAGCATGCTGGGTTGAAGTGCATGGCAATGTGATCACTATGTGCATTTTGGAAGTGTTCAGAGCTGAGACTGAGCATTAAGAAAAGGAAAGAGGGAAGGAGAGAGGGAGGAAGAGTTGGACGGTGGAGCTGGGATCACTAGCACATGGGGTTACAGCCACTGATGTGTGCATTATTGGTCCCCCTGTGTCCATTCTCATAAGCTAGTGTGCTGTGGCTGGAGGAGGTGGAGATGCCTTAACAGGCTGGTAGCAGCTCTGTGGCAGCAGCCACAAGCCTTCTGTGCAGTGTTTGAGCCCATCACTGTATTCTGAGTGGATGGGCTTTGGAATAATGTTTTAGTGCCCTGTCTATTCCACCTCCCCCTCACTGCTTTGATGCTGCTGCTGCTCCTCCATATCTCAGTTTGGCTTAGTACACAGGCTGAGCTAGGTGTGGAACCATCAGGTAGTTGGAGGGAAGAGGGCAGGCTCCTTTTTATTCCCAGATGAGTCAGGTTTGGCACCAGACTGGTAAGATAAGATTGTAATGGGAGAAGATGGACAGATTTTTATTATTCCCTGACAGGTGGGGCTGGGTGCCAGACCTGTTCAGTTGCTGGGGAGGGTCTGATGTTTTTTCAATTCTCTGATGGGCTGGGTTGAACACTGGCCCTGTCACGTTGTTAGGGTAGGGATAGTTTTTATTTTATTCCTGGACATTTCAGGTTAGGCACTGGACCTTTCATGTTGTTGGGGGAGTTTTTAATTCTCTGATGGGCCAGGTTGGGCACTGGACCTGTCAGGCAGATTGGCACAGATTTTTTTTGTTCTATGACAGGCTGCATTGAGCACTGGATCCATCTTGTAGTTGATAGGATGGGGACTTTTTACACACACCCCGACTGGCTGGGTTGCATACTGAACCCATCAGGTAAGTTGGGAAACAGATGCACATTTTTTTATTCCTGATGAGCAGGACTAGGTATCAGACCAGTCAGGTAGTTGGAGGGAGGAGGAGAGTCCATAGTTTTTTTTTATTCCCTGATGGATCAGGATGAGCACTGAAACTGTCTGGTTGTTGAGGGAGGGGGACAGATTTGTTTTATTCCCTGATGGGTTGGGTTGGGGGTTAGGCACTGGACCCAGCAGGTAGTTCGATGAGGGGGGGGGAAGAATGTTGTTTATTCCCTGACAGGTTGGACTGGTCACTGAACCTATCAGGTAGTTGGGAGAGGGGCCAGAATTTGTTCTTATTCCCTGTTGGGCCAGGTTGAGGGTTAGGGGGCACCAGCCATTTTATTCTATTATATTCTACATTCCCTGCTCTAAAATATGGAACTGCTGTGCCATGTAAAACACTTTGGGATCCAATGTGTATGAAAGTCATTATATAAAACCAATTCAATTGTATTGTACAGTCCCTGCACTATCAGAATCTAAATCTTGTGCTTTGTAAAGAACCCAACCCTTCATAGTCAGGGGAAGAGGGACAGATTTGTTTTCTCTGTCAGGCTGGGTTAGGCACCAAATCCATAAGGTAGTTGGGGAGGGGCAGATATTTTTTAATTCCTTCGAGGTAAGGATGGCAAATTGATGATGCTCATAACCACTGTTTTTTCCATAAGACTTTGCTTCTCATGGGCACGTTAGTCAATGGAAGCTGCCCAGGGGCAGGTGCTCCACTGCTCAGCATGTTGAATTGGAACTTGCACGGCAGTACAAACCCTGCATGTGTGTTAGGCAGAGTGCAGAGGTGAGATTGAGTACGGAGAGAGAAAAAAGACAGTGAGAGGAGAGAGAGAGAGAGAGAGGAAGAGTCAAAAAGTAGAGCCAGGATTTTGTGCACTTAGGATTACAGCCTCAGAAGTGCATGCTGTCAGTCTCCTATGCTAGTGCGCTGCAGGCTGGAGGTGACCTAGCAGCCCAAACTCATTGGTAATGGAATGACAGTAAATGGGGACATATTGTTTTCTGTTCCATGACACAGTGGATTGGTACCAGACCCATCAAGTAGTTCAGGGAAAGGGACAAATTATTTCTTTACCCACTGACTGGTTGGGCACTGGATCCATCAAGTTGGTGGAGGGGACAGATTTTTATTTCTTAGAAAGTCGAGCTGGGCCCTGACCCATCAGTTAACTATGTACTGCTCTTTCTTTCCAGTAAGAAACAAATGACTCTAGCTGAGGCCAGTTCATAACTTCTTGCACTGGCAGTTTTCAATGTAACAGCAGAGTGAACATCCATGGCATCTAAAAATACTATCTCCTTGTAAGTAAGTATGATGAACAGATTTAAACTGTTTTTATGCCGGCTAAATGTTGTTTAGCAAATTGCCTCCCCTAGGCCCCTTCTTGCTCTAGCAACTGATCTTCCCCCTCCTTCGTTTTCCCAATCCCTGGCCAGACTACTCAGAATGACTGTTTTTTTCATTATACCAAGAGACTGGGAATGATAATTCCTATTTCTTTCAGGTATCAAATGGTTGTGCATACTGACAGTTTATCAGAACTTCCTCTGTGAGCTCATTCAGTGTCATTCTTTTCTTCACAGTGGAGAGGGGTGGGCAAGGCTAACCAACCTGAGGGCTTCTTCAGCGCATCACCTAGGTCATCTGCATGTTCACAAGAGTCTGGACACTTGTTCAACATGTTCTCATGTGCTGTCCTCTGGCAGACACTATAAAGTTAGTAAAGTACTACAGAGAACTGCAAGGAGCAATACCAAAGCCACCACTCATTCGCTCACTGGACATGCATTCTGTGCTTGGCCTGACTTATAAACCAAAGAAGTTCCTACTGAGACAGACCTGCTCTTTCAAGCTCTGATGGAAAATAAATCCTTCCGCTAGTCTTTTGGCATATTTCTTCAACTTTGGAACACAATTTTAAACAGAAGTGCATGATAGCATTGAAAATTTTGACCTATGTATTTTTATTCCATTTTAGATTACAACTTATTTCCAGACTTGTATGACACCCTGCTTTACTTATTTGAATTGGTTTTAGCACTTTTGTCACATTTGAAATAATAAAAGAGTATTCCTTTAATATGGCTCAAGCCAGATTTTCATCCATATTCTCAGCTGTTGTACTCTTGTTGCCTCATAAGGTCAGGGAGCTGTGTCTGCTGAATGCTAGTTCCTTATTATCACAGGAAAAATAATCTTAAACACTGGGAGTTCAAAAGCAGCAGTGAATACTGATGAAAACTTGCTCCAAACCATGTTAAAAGTAACTCTTCTTATATTATTTTAACTGTAAAAAAAGGTGGTAAAGCAGATTCAAAATGTCAAATGTGTCAGGAGATAGGTGTCAATCTAAAATAAAATAGAAAGGTATTGGTCAGCAGCCCGGTAGCGCAGAGGGCTGAGGTACTAGTGCCTTACCTCATGCTATGCCAGTGACCCAGGTTTGGGAACAACCTCGGGTCGCTGGGGTGCTGGCTCGGGGCTGGAGCAGGATTGAGCCATGGCTCTCCCCTCCAAAAGGGTGGATGCCCGCCCGTCTGTAATCCCGCTCCCACTGGGTAGAAGTCCGGTGGGTGCGTATGTGGTACAGGCAGTGCAAAATTCAGGGGAGACGTGGAAGGGGCCACCGGATCCTGGGGTGTGTGTGCTCCTCCACGCACGTACACACATGTGTACACCATGGTCCCAGGAGGGTAGGGAAAAAAATAGAAACTAAAAATATATATAAAAAAAAAAAAGGTATTGGTCCAAAAAAGTCACTGCTATCAGAAATTAGTACTCCCAAAAGCTCAGCATTTGAAATTGTATCCAATCCTCTATTACTCATTCAAAACTGTACTTGCTCCACTTCTTTACCTAAGAACACAAATTTATTATTGATCCTCATCATATTTCTGGAAGCCCACATCTCCTTATAATCTAAATCTTGATGAAGATTACTTATTTCATCTCTGTTATGGTTATTACACAACCTGTTGTCATCCACATTAATAATGTGTTGCCCAGCTGTCTTCAAATCATTAATTGGAAGGCTATAGCCTGAAGTTCAAATGGGGGGGAATAGCTCCTCCCACTTCCCCTACTTAAACTTCAGGCATACGCTCGCTCTGCTTCGAGCATTTCAAAATCAGGGCTTCCTTGTTGGCATCTCTGTGCTGTGCGGCTGCTGTGGTTGGGTTTTCTTCCTCCATTTCCCCCTCCTGTTCTCCTTGTTTGCTTCCCTTTCTTTCATTGTCTCTCTGTGTTTTGTTTGCCTCCCCTCTGCTTCTGCCCTCTGCCATTTGTTGCTTCCCCCATTGTCTCCATTTTTCTGTTTTCCCCTTGTGTCCTCCCATTTGTCCCCCCATTCCATTCTCTCCTTGTTACCTGGTTGTCCTGTATGTTTCTTTGCTTTCTCCTCTCCATTCATTTCTTTAGGCCCTCCTTATAGCCGCTGCCTGCATTCCATTCCTTGCCACATTTTATTTATTCACCCAGACCGTGTGTACTTGGAGCTGCCTTCCCTCTTCCCTCAGCGGTATTGCTCACTACCTGCTGCTTTGCCTTCCCCTCCATTGTTTGTCTGGGGCCACTGAACAAATGCAGACCATCCTCCCTCATCACAGAATCTACCTTGATGACGATGACCACCTTCTCCTCTGCAGCGCTCCCTTTGCAGCTCCACTGCAGCTCCACCAGCTTGCCACCCACCGATCTGGACCACCACCACTCTCTAACATCACAGGAACTACATTTTCCAGGTGGGACTATTTTCCAATACACTCCAGAGATCAGTCTGCGAATCCACAGGAGGTCCATTGCTTTTGCCTTGCTTCAGTGTTGTTCATTTATGTGGGTGCTTTTGCTTCCTTGCTGGCACCGCTCCATTTCCCTGCTGGAATTTCCAGGTGTCACCACAAGGCTCTGCTTCCACAGAGGACTGTACACCGAACTTAAACTGAATCAGATACTTTTACTACTGTTGGCATTTTTTTTTCCAACACCATCTGTCCTTATACCTGCAGCCTTTTGTGCCCCTGGTATGTATAGCAGTTTAGTGCTACTGCTATATCTCCCATGACTGCTTCTGCTGCTGCCTCTTCTTTGGGCCACTGTGAACTGGGACTGGCTATGGGCTATATCAGTGCTACCCCTGCCTTATTCTGCCACTCTGGCACTGTCTTGAGGATGCCAAACCTATCTTCGTCACTCCTTCCTTTCTCTAGTGGGTTCCTGAACCTTCGTGCCCTGGATGTCTCTGTGGACCTGTTGTTGCTATTTGCTGGGTATCTACCTATCAAATACTTGTTTGTTTGTCTTGCACTCCTACTGACCTTCCCAATGATGCACACTGCATACCCTAGCTTTCAGTATTCCTAATGGCTCTGGCCTTCACTTCATGGCCAGGGGCCGACCTGGATGACACTTCATGTTTGGCCTACTTTATTAGTCTACATGCCCTGATATTGCACAAACCATTTGGATACATCTCTACACTTCTGTGGACCAGAATCATCACACATGACATACTAGAAATACATGCCTCAATCTCACCGTGGTGACCCACGGGGGTCTCCCATCCTAACTCAGTCAGTGGACTATGCACTACACTGTGATGGGCTCCACTATCCTTAAATCAAACAGTGCATACCATGGCAATGGTGGACCATGTGGAGTCCCACCATCCCAAACATACTCTACTCTGTACCATGGTGATGTTGGACCATGTGGGGTCTCGCCATCCCAAACTTACTCTACTCCATACCTTGGCGATGGCAGACCATGTGGGGACCCGCAATCCCAATCATGTACTACTCAGCAAAATGGTGATGGTGGACCATGTGGGGTCACACCATCCTAATTAAGCATTACTCAATGGACCAACGATGGTGATCCACATGGGGTCCCACCATCCCAACCAATCATGTCTACCAGAGGGCATCTACTCATTGCTAAACTCATTCCATTTACTGTAGGTGGACTCTATTGAGGTCTTGTCCTCCTTACTTGGAACTATATGCTTATACTGTTACACTGGAACACAGGGGGTCCCATCACCCTACTTCACACAGTGCAATTCTATGGCCATGGGGTCCTCCATCCCAAACTTAATTGCCCCATGACCGGGCCCTACTTATAGCTCTATCGCTTTCCGTTTACTACTGGCAGACTCATGTGGGTCCTGCCCTCCCTGACTTGGATTATTCCTTACTATGGCGATGGCAGACCACTTGGGGTTCCATCATTCCAATCATGCATACCCTAGGAAGGAGCCATACTGCGGATCATACCATACTGTGGTGATGGTGAACCCAAGTGGGGGTCTCACCATCCCGAATCTGTCATGCCCCATGAGGGAGCATTTCTCATTACTCAAATGTATTTTCATCTTTACTATGGCAGAACCTCGTGGGGTCTCTCCCTCATCAGTATGACCACCTGAGACCTACTCTATCGCTCAAGCATTCGAACATTGCATACACTAGGCCTACATGTGGGTCCCATGCTCCAGTTAGCCCTTGTTCAGCCTACTTAACTCCATCATTTCAGTCCCTTCTTCTACTGCAGTTCCAGACTAATTCCTACAACTGACATCTCCGAGAAAACATACCTCAATTCCTTGGATGTCCTAGGACAAAAAGGTATTTGGTCATACTCTAACATTTCATTGAATGTACAACAGCCTTGCAATCCTCCCTAACTGGCATAGACTCATGCCTTATCACAGTCTCAGCTGGGCTACACTCTTACCTTATCTTCGTTTCCGGCCACGCAACGCTTCCATTCCACTTCTACATCTACGATCTACGTCCTTCGAATTTGCACCTCTGGCATGCCTTTCCCCAGCCATGCTGACTGGATGTGTACACTTTCTATTGCTTCACCAACAGCTACCTGGGACATGGATTAACCATTGTCTGTCATCTGGACATCACTCTAATTGGACCTCTTTCATCATTTGGAACCTTCATCTTCAGCATTGACCTTCCTGCTCATTGTCGATCAGAAACTGGATATTTTAACCAGCAAGATTTAGAATTAATTCCTGGACATAACCACAACTAAAACCTCAGCCCACATTTAGGATTCTTCTCCTCTTAGTATACCCAGAGGATGGGCAGGTCAGTAGCCATTGGTCTTTGGAAATTTCCCTTAAAGGGAGTTTTTCCTCTCCTGTGTGCTACTGGCCACACTCTCCAGAGTTGGAGGAGGTAATCATATGCTAATTCTCTTTTTGGGCCTTAAATCTTACATATACCCAATATCCAACAGAGGGTGGAATATAGAGAAATGCCAAAGTTATAAACATCAAGCATATACCAGTCAGTTCATAAGTTTACACAAGTATGGAGCTATGTACCACACACTGAATTGGAAGGCTTTAGCCTGAAGTTCAAAGGGGGGGGATGGCTCCTCCCACTTCCCCTACTTAAACTTCAGGCATACACTTGCTCTGCTTTGAGTGTTTCAAAAGCACCCTCCTTCCTCTCCTGCCTCCTCCTCTTTCTCCAACACTCTTCTTTCACCCTCTCTGCTGGGCCTTAAATCTTAAACATACCCGGTATCCTACAGAGGGTGGGATATAGGGAAACGCCAACGCTAAAGTTATAAACATCAGGCATATACCAGTCAGTTCATAAGTTTACACAAGCACTAAGTTATGTACTACACATTCAGTTGTAACTAAAATCACTAACAGACCCAACTTAGTGCACTGTGGAACCTCTTCCTTCACGTGTAGCTGTTCAGATCTTTTTCCTTCAAACCTAACCCACTGTTTCCTATTCTGCATGCTCACTTAATCAGGGCTGAATGAACAGTTAAATGTCTTACTGAAACTGATCAGAGCCACTTCAAATATTTGACCACTCTCTGCTGCTATGTGCAAAATGTGAAGGACTCTAACAACTACATGCACAGTTGAACAATTGTTTATGTTACTGTATTGCTTAGGATTTATCACTCCCTGAAGACACTAAAGGTAAATCAGTAGGAAGTTGTGGGGTCCTGCTTGCGTTTTACCAGTCTCATGTTGTACATGGTTTGAGGATGACACACTGCTGGTCTGAATTAAAGTGATATCTATTTCACTTATACTGGTGTTGTGTGGCATTTGTGACGGTGGGTTTGTGCTGGAGTGGCTTCTTTGACATTAGGATTGATCTTCCCTTGAAAATCTTCCCAGATCTAATCAAGCACATACTGTTCGGCTAGCTTAGCCACAAGAGAGATGAGTGTTATAGCTCTCAGATCAGTTTCTATATTTTTCACATTACTGTTTTTGGGCAGGGATACTAGCTCCACCTGTTTCTACTCTTCAGGTATCTCCCTTTCCTGCACTGCCACTTTTAACACTGTTGCAATTGCTGGGGCCAGCTCTTCAGGCCCACCTCTTATTAATCAACTTGGGATTCTGTCTAGTCCCTTTGCCTTATTTACATTTATGATTCCAAGCTTGTGGTACACATACTCCTACAAGTGAAGGGACTGGCAGTGTCTCAGTGGATGCAGTTACACCACAGAAACACTCATTCATTTTGATACACATCCTTTATATCATCATTGTCAGTAGCATCTTTAATTCCACAATTTTCACACTGTTATTCCTTTCTGCTCCAAAAACAAATTTTTAACCCCACTCCATCATTTTCTACTATGTCACCAGCAACCTCGGCACTTTTTCCACAGTCTCTTAAGTCACCACCCAACTACAACCAAGACATGCATCCAGTAAACACTGATTTTAAGAAACAACTAAGCCCTTACAAGGGTGTTAAAAAATGTTTTACTTTTACCCAAGACTGATCAGACAGCCACTGTTCACACACTGTTGCTGCCTCTTACAAGGGACCATGTGCCTTTAGACATCAAGGACTCAAACTACCATGCCCCATGCCAATTTTCTTCACATGCACAGTTGCCCCCTCATTTTACAACTGGGATACTTATGGCTATCATATAGGCTCCTCTTGCCACTCTCTCTTACCTTGGCTAGGAAAGTAGTAAGCCAAGCTCGGTGGCACATCACATGAGGCTGGACTGCCAGTGCAATGGACAGCATGTTGCATGTGTCCACATGCACCTGACCTCAGGAGTTGCAGTACTTCCTGACTGACTGCAGCAGCCCTGCAGATTTCCTGGATAGGGACATCCTGGAAAACAGCCACCGATGCAGAGGTATGGTGGGTAGAATGAGTCTTATCCCTTTGGGAGGCTCCATGCCCGCCAACCTGTAGCAGAGATCTATGCAGGAGGTGACCCACCAGCCTATCATCTGCTTGGCTGCAGGTCTGCCAGGTATGGCTTCAGCGTAGGTGACAAACAGCTAGTGAACCTCTCCCCAAACTTCAGCCTTTCACTCCTTATAATAAGAGAGCCCTCTTCTAGGGTCCAAAGTACGGAGCCTATAATCGACCTCCGAGGTGTGATTGGGGTAGAACACCGACAGAGTCAACACCTGGTTAAGGTGAAACTCCATCACCACCTTCAGAAGGAACTTCGGGTGAGGGCGCAGGACAAACTTGTCCCTGTGGAAGACCAGATAAGGAGACTCGATGGAAAGCGCCTAGAGCTCTCCCATCCTTCTGGCTGATGTGATAGCCACCAAGAAGGCGGTCTTCCATGACAGGTGAGAGATGTCACACCTGTGCATCATTTTGAATGGCTTGCCCATGAGCTTAGCCAGTACCAGCAGTAGATCCCACAGAGGTGGAGGTTCTCACACCGGAGGGGATATGTGATCAAGGTCTTTGAAAAAGCACCCGAACACCTTCTCCTGTGCCACCGACTGCTTTCTGGCCCACGCCTGGTAAGCAGAGATAGCTTCCAGGTGCACCTTTAGGGTTGTTGACCTAAGTCCTAGCTGAGAAAGGGACCACAGGTAGACCAGGATGCTGGCCAAGGAGCAGGAGGAAGGGTCCAACCCCTTACCCTGACACCAAATGGAGAATCTCTTCCATTTGAAGGTGTAGCATTTCCTGGTTGACTCCTTACGGGATGCCTCAACAACATTGAGGACCTTGTCAGAAAGACCCAAGGCCTGGAACTCTAGCCATTCAGGAACCAGGCCATCATGCACAGGGATTGAAGGTCCGGGTCGAGAACCTTCCCCTGGTTGACTGAGATTACATCTGGGCAGGCTGGGAGCCACCTCAGGAGCCTGGAGCTGAGGCTGAGGAGATCTGGATACCAGAACTGGTGGGGCCAGTCTGGGGCTACCAGAATCACCTGCACCTTGTCCCTCCTCACCTTGAGAAGCACCTTGTGGATTAGGGGAAATGGGAGAAAGGTGTAGAAGATGCCCGGGGTCCACGGCCTTGAGAAGGCATCCCCTTTCAGCGAGCCCTGCTGAGGGGGGTGGGCATGAAACAGCCTCAGCTTTGCATTCTCCCTGGAGGCAAACAGGTCCACCTGAGGTGTGCCCCAGTAGGAGAACAGATCGTGTACCACCTCCGGCAGGAGTGACCACTTGTGAGACGTAGCCCCTATCCGGCTTAGGGCATTGGCCAGAGTGTTGGAGGCTCCTGCCACATGGATGGCTAGGAGATCCACCTCCAGGGTGCACATGAGGGACCAAATGCAGAGAGCTTCCTTGCACAGGGGTATGGAGCGCATCCCACCCTGGTGGTTTAGGTAGTACATGGTCGTGGTATTGTCCGTCTGGACCTGGACCACTTGACCCTGTACAAACGGAGTGAAGGCGGTGAGGGCTAGATGGACTGCTTGAAGCTCCAGCAGGTTGATGTGGCATCGGGACTCCCAAGGGGACCAGAGGCCATGTGCTCTGTGCTCCCCCAGATGGGCACCCCAACCCCTCAGAGGCGTCGGTCGACAGAGAGTGACTGCCGGCTCAGGGCGGACAAACGGGATGCCCTCCTGCAGATGAGCTGGAATGATCCACCACTGGAGAGCATTCCACATCTCCTGGGTCACTGCCACTGGCTGGTCCAAAGGACCGGACAGCTGTGACCATTGGCTGGCCAGTCCCCATTGTAGGGGACGCATGTGCCAATGGGCCCAATGTACCACGCTGGTGCAGGCCGCCATGAGGCCCAGGAGGTGCAGGAAGTCCCGGGTAGGGCACAATTGCCCAACCTGAAATGATTAGGCAAAGGAGGAAAGAACCTCGTCCCTGTCCTCTGGGAGCCGTGCTCTGGCTCGAAGACAGTCGAGCTCTGCCCCAATGAACTGAATAACCTGCTTTGGCACAACTTCCAATTTGGCCTCGTTGATGAGGAGGCCAACCTGAGAGCAAACCTGGAGGGCCAGATCCCTAGACCGCTCCACCTCCGGTCTGGAGGAGGCTGCAATCAGCCAGTCATCCAGGTAAGGGTACACCTAGACCCTTCAGCACCGCAGGAATGCTGTCACCACTGGCATGCATTTGGTGCTGGAGAGAGGCTGAAAGGCATGGCCAGGAACTCGTAAATGGACCCCTTTGCTCTAAAGTGGAGGAATCACTGGTGGGATGGACGGATTGGGATGTGAAAGAACGCATCCTGGAGGTCCAGAGAACAGAACCATGTGCCTGCTCCAAGGATGGAATGATCTGAGTCAAAGTGACTATCCTGAAGGTTTGAGACCTTAGGAACCTGTTCAGGTAGTGCAGGTCTAGAATGGGGTGCCAGCACCCCGTCTGTTTCGGGACCAGAAAATACCTGGACACAAAGCCTGGGTCTGGTGGAGGATCCCCCACCTCCCTGATCACCTCCTTCTGGAGAAGCAGGGCAATGTTGGCTCGATGGGCTGACAGAGAGGCCGCGAATCCCGTAGCCCCCTGTGTGGCAATGGCTCGGAAGGGCGGGGCCTGCTTGAATTCCAAAGGCAGACCCTTTTCTACCACTTCCAACACCCAATGGTCTGTGGTGATATTGGACCAGGCGGAAAGAAAGTGGTGGAGCCATCCCCCAACGGGGGGAACCCAGGGGGGAGTGATGAGGCTGGGGGCAACACCTCTCAACCCGTCACTGGGCAGGCTTGGAGGAGAAACTGGCCAAGGGACCTCCTGGGCCTTTCCCTCCTGGCTTCCTGCTGGAGGAAGCTGCAGGCTTGGCTTTGGGGTGCCAAGTGTGAGCCTGCTGGCCCTGATGCTGGTGTTGCTGGGCGGACGTGCTGCAGGAGCAGAAGGCCAAAAGGGCTTACACTGCTTCTGGCAGCCTTTGTCCTTCTGGGCAGATGTGACTGAGTCCGAGGTGGCATTGGACTTCTCCTCTGCAAATGGCCCTCCACCCGGGACGAACAAGTCGGTACCCAGGAAGGGACGCCTGCCAGCTTGTGCTGGGTATCTGCCATGGAGGTGGAGATCTGCAGCCAAGCTCTCATGCAAGATAATACTCGCGGCCGCTACTGACCGGGCACAAGACTCTTCAATGTCAAGAGCAGTTTGGACTGCTGCTTCACCACCGCCCTTCCCTGATCCCGCACCTGCTTGACCATAGTCTGGAGGTCAGCCGGGAGATGAGGAATCACCTCATCCAGGGAGCCCATAAGAGCGTGGGAAAAGTGTGCCATCAGTACGGCCGAACTGGCCTGATGAAGGCCTAGGGAGGGTGCAGCATACACTTTACGCCCAGCGTAGTCCAGCTTCTTGGACTCTTTGTTGGGAGGCTTGTCCACATCCCTGGTGTTCCTGGAACGGAAAACACTATCGGTCACATGCCCCTCCGCAGAGGGGTGCTCAAAACCAGATAGAGAACCAGTGGGGATCACAGATTTCCTGGCCATCCTGGCCAAAGGAGCAGGACAAGAAGCCGCCACTGCCATATCTCCAAAGCTGGGCCAACAATGGCTTCAGCCACTGGTAAGGCCTCCATGGGAGAATCCTCTCAGTCCAGGATTTGGAGGGGATACTTAGCCCACTCAGACATGGGTTCGAGCTTCATCCAAGTAGATTCTGAGGTGAGCCAAAGCAAACCCAAGAACGAGGATGGGCTCTCGTCCACCGACTGTGCCCCAGTGGACTCCAGGTCAAGGAGCCTGGAGAACAGGGAAGAGTCATCATCCGACTCCAAGGAGTCTGCGAACAGCTGCCTAGGGCCTGAGCCACCCTCCACTTGTTGAGGATGATCGGGAGTGAGGGTGACCGACAACTGATGGGGCAACCCCTGACCCAACCGAGAATCCTTGGTCGGAGCCCCAGATTTAGGTTGTGGAAGCGGGGGTTCCACCACAATGGGTGGTGCAGCTGGTTTCGGCCGAACAACTGGTGCCGGTTTGGGCTCCTCGATAACCATGAGGGGTTGTTTTGGCCATTCCGGTGACAGCCACTTAATGGCCGGGGAAGGTGACGGGGTCAGCTTGTTCCCAGTCAGAAGAAGCTGCTGCCACATTAAGTCCTCGTAGCATCAACGCAATTTGCTCTGAAGCCTTTCCTCTGACGAGGAAGAAGACGAGGACAAGCAGAGTCACCGCTTTCCTCGGTGCCGAGACTGAGACCGCCAGTGTCGGCGGGATCGGCTGGACTGAGACGAGGTCCGTGACCGAGACCAAAACATCGGTATTTCTGAAGGTGGGTCTGGGAGGGAGTGGAGGAAACCCATTCCTCCCTCGGCTCGGGAACCTTAACTGGGGACTCTGGCACAGGAGGCGTAGGCAAGTCCTCGGTTTCCACCGGGGGAACCGGTGAAGAAGGGTTGTCAGCTTCTCCAGTCGACAGCCTGTCTGATGGGTTGAGAAAAATCTCGACTGTGTCGATGGGTGTCTCGGCCAGCTGACCTGACAAGGACACTGTGAAGCCAGCAGCCTTAGCCGCAACCTCGACCGAAGTCGAGTGTCGACTGTCCAGGGAAGGGGACCTATCCTGCTCCCACGAAAGTCGATGGTGGGACTTACCTTTAGAGTCCTTCTTCTTGGACAGAGAGGAATGTCCTGATGGACCCACAACTTTTGTAGAGAGGGATTGACAAAGCTCCATAAAAGAAGCCATGTAGGAGGAGCCCAAGGAGAGTGGGATAAATGCGTGACCGAGGAGGGACGAAGATGCGGCCTGGGCTGCCTCCTCTTAGAAGGTGATCATCTGCTCAAGTTGCTCAGCCAAGCCCGCGCCGCAGACACCGTAGCGGGCCTCCTTTGACTTCCACTGGAGGAATACGCCTCGCCGCACTGTTGGAGTCTGCAGCACGGCTTCGAGGACATTGGCCGAGAAGAATTTGCATAATCTGCAGGGCCTGTGGATCATGATCAAGCCCAAGGCAATAAACGCACGTGGAGTGCGGATCGGTCCGAGACATCTTCTGCCCGCATGGGCACCGCCAAACCAGGTGGAGCTATTACCATCTCAGCCATGAAGGAAGAAACAGACTGAAGTCTAGAAAATTTAAGAATAAGTTTTGGTTTAACCAATGAGTTTGGATCCAGGCCTAAACTGCAGAGCGCTAAGGAGGGAATCTGAGCTTCCAAGCGGTAAGGAAGATCTGGTGTCATGGGGCGGAGCCAAGAGTTTTACCACCCGGGTGGGTGGGAGGAGCCAGCTTGAAGACCTTCCGGCAAGATTTAAAGTGGCAAGGAACCTGCCATGAAGTGTGGATTGAACAACATAACCATGTCCCTAGAACTGTATGCTTTACACAGCATGAATACCATGGTGCACTTGGTTAAACGTCAATAATATTAAAAAATGTGTTCAGTTCATTTTGAAGTATAAAAAGAGTTTGACACAATTATCTGTATTTATTTATGTTAGAAGTTGGTGATTTATGCAAAGTATGTGCTGTGTCTAAGAAAGATTTAGAGATACAGACAAGGTCAGTGTCTAGTTATGGGCATGATGTGAGTTATTTGACACGGATATATTTCTAGTAAATGTCAAAGTTGTTATTCAGTAATGAGAAATTATACCTGTAAGGGATAACCAATGCTTTTCAAATAATGAGAATATGATAGCATAATGTGAAAACATTTAAGCTATATGCAATTAATAGCAAGTAAAATTTGAAATGATATCAAAATTAATTACAGTGCTTGCTATGTAAGAATATGTCATAATATTTGGGAATACATTTAATTATTGCTGCTGTAATTGTGATTTAGGCTGCCCGGAGGAAGCGACCAGTTATCATGAAATGTTGCCACATCAGCTTGATGCAGCACAATAAAAATGCTAAAACTATGTCTCTGGTGAGTGGATCCATTTGTTCCTTCCTGGTTTGGTATTGTGATTGCCTAGGAGACATATACATTTCAGAGTCTTTGTTTCCTTATAGGTGTAGAGAGCTATCCAACTTTTTTTCTGATGATCCTGCCTGTCCCAGTCCAGGATCATGGCATTATTTATGTTGCTATTAGCAGTTACCCTGCACTCTTTGCTTTTTCCTCTGGCTGTTCTCTAACCATGCTTTCCGTAAACAAACATACCTGGAACCAGCTGCTATGATCATTGAACACCACAGCTGGGTAGTTGAGGAGTAGTCTGTCGCACAGTATTTGATGAAATCTGCCACAAAAAGCACTGTACTACATGTCTGGCTAGTTTTGGGGGTTGAATGGGCATGACTCATGGTCATTAGCACTGCTAATGCATTAGCATGATTAGGGATATAGAATAATGAGTTGCTTAGTTGTAATTTACTCATTGTATTTTGTGTTAAAACTTCCACATTTATTGGACAACAAGGAAAAATGTTTATGGGGCATGTATTCTACTACCATCCAGGAACTACTTGAAATTGGGGGGGGGGGTTGCAAGCATTTGGTATGCAATGACATATATTACTGTGCAATCTATAGCATTGCATTACAGCTCTGCTGTGGTCAGCACCCCGCTGGCTTTTTCCCTCAGTAGGAAAAAACTGCAAAGTTCACCTTTTCCAGTTTTAGCCATGCCCAGCAGAACACTAACAAGATGTCTGCTTTCAGTGTTAGAAATGGAAAGGATTCACTGGGGGAAACCATTGCCTGCGATCTAGTAGCAAACATACCTGACAGGAATCTGAGGACATGTTTCCACTTACTCACTGTTTTCCCTAGCAAGCTGCAATAACTAAATGTAAAGGCAAGGTTGGAGGTATTAGGAATTAGTATGGTATTTTGCAGCAGGTTAAACTGGAGTTTTCTCTGCTTCTATTAAGAAGCAGGTGCTGAAAAGCACTTTCCCAACAAAACTGTTGCACTCACCTTTTTATCCTTTCTTCATCACTCCCCCACTGCCACTGATTTCTGCAGAGGATATTGTGCATAACAATGTGAATCTAGTTTGTTTTATTCTGATGGAGAAATGTGTCACATGTGTTATTCCAGTCTAAGATGTAGAAGAATATATATGTTGCAGATGATACCTTTAATTAGACAAATTAGTTTTTGAAACTAGCTTTCAAGAGTTTAAAGTTCCCAAAAAAGGGCCACCCTCCTGTAACTTTCTATGTGTTTTTTATCTACTGTGTTCTCATGCAATAGTTACTTGTATATGGTCTTGAACTGGTACAGTTCTTTGGTGATCAGATAGAAGCACAGGAACAGTTAAACCAGAGCTCAGATTTCGTTTACATTTGTCACTCTCTGCATACCCTATGTAAATTGAGTCATTTAACTGTACTGCTGTTACTGCCTTTAAGTTAGAGGAGGCAGTCATTCAGAGTTTCACCATTTTCAACAAGTTTTAGTCGTCATCCTACCAAGAATGCATGTGTTGTTTACCCTTAATACTATGTAAAGCTGTTACTGCCATTTTATGTTAGTGCTTGAACGCTTACAGTCACTACATCTAGTGGTCTTAGACGACACTCTCATTCTAAGGTACACTCATGTCTGCAATTCTTATACCTGTAAAGCAGTGCTATTGCTGCCTTGTACTGTGAAGCCCACCAGGATGAACTGCAGTGTCACAGGTTTCCTGCATGACAAAAGCGATTAACTCCCATTGAAATTGCATTGTTTGCTGCAGTAACTCTACTGCAAAATTCTGCTGAGTTAGGTTTCATCCTGGTCGGCTTCAGTGTATGTTAGTATAGTCTGATAGTTAGAGCTTAGCCAGTTCACAGGTAATTGCTTTACACCCTGTCTATGGTAGGCAAGCTTGTGCAATTAAAAAAAACTATTTTTATGATCCAGTCACACTAGGGTAGTCAGAAATTTAGAAAGTCACCAATTGTACTGGACTTGCAAATCACTTTATCTAGGGTAGGCCTCTTTTTGCATTTCTAATACCTGTGTTTCTGTTACTATCTGTTGTATATGTACAACCAGTGAAGTAGGAACTGCTAGTTGCACATATCTTAGCCAGACACCCTATTCTTGGGTAGGCCTTTTGCTCTATTAATCCTCCGTCTGTTGCTACTGCAGTATTGTGCTAATACAACCAGAGAGATACTACTCACCAGTGCCACTTGCCATTTTGAGTTCATCTTATATTGTCTCTCCCATTGATTGTTGACATTATTGCCCATTTACTACAGAGCCTGCTAATAACTTGCATTATATAACTAGGGTTATTTTTACCTGTTTTTTTCTTTGCTGTATCTGAAGCATGTTGCATAGTGTCTCGTCTGCAACAACAATATCTCAGGTCCCCACTGTCACAAACACAACTGTAGGTCAGCCCTCTGCTCCCACAGTGCCAACCTCAGTGCACAATATTAGAAGAGGTAACAGACAGGGTAACCCTCCTGTCTGCTTGTGGGTCCGAATCACCTTTAGTCTTAAGTTCTGGGTGGATTCAAACTATGAACCTTATGCTAGCGTACCCAATGTACAGGCTCAGATACTTACTCTCTTCGGGATTTGTGGTACATTCTTTCACCAGGGGCACCATGCAAAGGTTCCAAAATGAACTCTTAAAACTCTATAAAAGACCTTAGGTATATTCTTACCTTTTCCCAGTTTGGTAACACCATCAAGCTCTTCAGAACAGCTGTCAAACTTAACCACATATATATCACATGCAAAAAAAGAACTTGGAAGACACACCCGGGCAGTATCTTTCAAATAAAGATTTTACTAAAATGTGTGTGTCTTTCTAGAGTCCAAAGATGGAATATCCCCAAACAGTTCAGACACGGTATAATTTAAACAGTGTCTCTCCACACCCCTTCTGTGAGCCATCTAGCTCCTCCTTTTAGAATACAAAAAAATTACAAACAGGATGTCCTATCAGGCGGTATATTAAATAAGGTGACATTAGCAAAAACTCATTTCCCAAATTATGGGTCTTTTGATCCACCAGTTCCCTTGAAGTATTACAACCTTCCAGCCCCTCACCTAAATGTGAGATAGCTGGCAGGAATCAGCTTAATGATGTCCTGTTTCTGAAGTCATAAAACGTATATTTTAGTTTTCCAGCTTCAGAGCAGCAATAGGTCACAAAAAGGCCATAACATGCAATGTCTGAAGGAAGTTAATTACATTACAGAGATCTCCTTGTTAATTATATATCCTGTTATTTCACTGAAACCTGGGGTGAAGGGGCACCCATGGAGCACAGGCTGTCTTATGTGGGAGAATCACATACTATATTTTTATATTACAAATAGCATAAAATAATCTTAACCAGCTGGCCAAGCATCACACCCACTGCCCTCCTCATGCACTTTTTTATTGTTGCCCCTATACCAGTAGTGCTGACTTCAACCCATCAGCAGTGCCTGCATTCATTATGTGCTCCCTCCTTCGGGGTCTCACATTTCTATGTGACTCCTGTGCTGTGCCTGCAATCTGGCCAGAGACCTAGCAGCTCAAAATAGCTGCTTCTCCTCAGCCCTGTTGAGTTACCCCCCCCCCCGCTCCTTATTCCCTACTATCTCACCCCTTATCTCCTCTTGCTTGCCTAGGGAAGAGACAATGTTGACTTCTGGGAGCCTACGGTTTCTACCTGGGCCTCACATAATGGTTGCTTTCTGTGTCTCTCAACAATAATTCTTTGACTCTCCTACTACTACTTTTACTAGGTTAAGATATCAAAATCAACTCTGGTCCTACTTATACCCCACTAAATCATACAAATTCCCACTTGGCAAAATAGCCAATCGGTTAAGGACTACCCATTTAAATGTCTGTAGTCTTCTGTCCAAAATGCATGAATTAGAAGCATGGACAGCCCACTACAATTCTAATGTTCTATGTATAACCGAGACTTGCCTAAAGCCCTCCATCCCAGACTCACACTGCCAAAGCAAGGGCTATATCCTATTCAGGCCTGACAGACTTGGGATGAAAAAAGGATGTGGGGTGCAGCATTTTTTCAAAGAACACTTAACCATCTCTGTTATCTCAACCAGTACCTGTGTTGATTCCTCTCCAGAATGGATTATAGCTGAACTGACCACCAGGGCCCCTAAGAAGCTATGTATGGGGTGTGTATACAATCCTCCCAAGGGGGGTATAAGTGGTCTTGCTTAAATTACAAATGGTATTGGCTGCCTGTCTCCTTCACAGGACCTTATAATGGTTGGTGATTTTAACCACAACTGGCTTAATGATCAACAATTCGAGTATGTTGAGCTGCTCAAGCAACTGAATCTCACCTACATTATATCTTCCCCCACATGGCTCAACCATAAGTCCTCAAATCACTCCCTCCTCAACTGGATCCTAACAAACTGAGAGGACAGGGTCCCATCAGCTGGGGTGCTATTCAGTTCCATCAGTGACCACTCTCACATGTTCTGTACCTCATCTTGTCATAGTCCTTGTTCCCCTCCCAAACTTATATCCTTCAGGAACGTCTCCAAATGTAACATGGACAAACTATGCTCTGATATTATTGTGGTTAACTGGTCCACTCTCCACTCCCTAACAGATGAAGATTCAGCCCTAGGGTTCCTCACTGCCACCTTGTCATCTATACAAGACAAGCACTTTCCAATTGCTACACGTTGAGTCAGGAAAGGAATGCAAGATGGCTCACCAAAGAGCTTCTGACCAAAATGAAACAGCAGAACACCTTATGGGTAACTTTCAAATCCTCTCCATCCTCAGCAAACTGGAATAATTACCGTAGACTCTGGAACCTGCGTAAGCAGGAGTCTAAGCTTTTCAAAACCCCCTTCATTAAAAGCCAGCAGACCCAGAGGCTTGGTGACCCTCGTAGGTTCTGGACTTTGGTTAACTCCCTTACCAAACCTGGCCCCAAGCAGTGCAGCATCAACCTGCTCACAGGCGCTGGACTCCTATCCAAGCCTTGAAAAGTTGCCGAAGCCTTGAACCACAAGTTTTCTAATCTAGATGCTTACTTTGCTAAACTCACACCCAAGGTTGCTTCCCCTGTCTCTGTGAATGAGAGAGCTCAGGCAACTGGCTGTCCCCCTTTCCACTTTAAAGTTACTTCCCCCACAGAAATCCAACATCTCCTCAGGGCCCTCCCAACTCTGGCAGTGGTGGGAGTGACAGTCTCTGCCCTTAGTTCTTAAAATTGTCCACTGACCTTATTGCTAAGCCCCTTGCTATATTATTTAACCTGTCCCTTTCAACATAATCCATCCCCCTGCTTTGGAAACTGGCCAGAGAAGTTTCCCTATTTCAATCAAGTGACCCAAAACTCATGGATAATTACAGGCCTGTATCCATTCTCTTCCACCTGAGCAAAATCCTTTAAAAAACTGTATTTTTGCAAATGTCTGACCGCATCTCAAAATACAGCTTGTTATCTCCTAACCAACATGGTTTTCGTAAGGGCTTTAGCACTACCACTGCACTGGCTTGCTTTACAGACCACGTCCTAAGGAGAGCAGATGAAGGTAAGCTCACAAAGGCAATCTTCATCAACCTCTCTAAGGCTTTCAAACTAGTAGATCATGATAGCCTTCTTTGCAAATTCATTTCTTATGGCTTCTCAATAGATACCACAGATTGCTATAGTAATTACTTATCTAAAAGATTCCAAGGGGTCTGCATCAGGGGATGGGGGTCGTATTCAGCCCTCTTGAGATGCATAGTGGAGTCCCACAAGGGTATATACAAGGTCCCATTCTTTTCTCCCTGTTTGTTAACCACTTACTTGGAGAAAGTTCAGGCTGCATAAACTTATGTCCATGGATGAACCTTATTATATACAGGAGTGATAAAATCCCACTTTATCTTATCCCTGTCCTTGCCCAAGGATTTCAAATCCATTCACGACTGGTTCACTTCAAACAGACTGCTTGTCAATGCTAAGAAAAACAAGACCATGCTAATTGGGTCCAAGTCTAGGCTTGTTAAATGCTCTGCTGGGCAAACCAACTCCCTCAGCATCCTGGCCCCAGATGGATCCCCCCTTGAACATGTCACCACCTTCAAATACTAAGGAGTCACCCTTGACCCCTCCCTTACTTTTGAAGATCATATTGGGCTGGCAGTGAAATGTGTTAACCAACAGTTGGGTGTCTGTTACCACCTGAGGCATCTGTTGACCCCTGATGTGTATCAGGCTATTAGGCAGGAATGCTCCAAACATGTATAACTCCACCACTGCACCCTTATTTAATGCTCCAGTGGCTCACCCCCAGGCCCAATGGGACTTTCTTATGTGGAATCTTATCTATAAAACCTTGCATGCCAGTGTCTATTCCCCCTTAACCAGACTTCTCAACATCAAACACAGCCCACTGAAACTGAGGTCCTCCTTTCAATGCCTGATTGAATATCCCCAGACCGCTACTGATATGGGATAGACAGCCTTCTCCATAGCTGTCCCCCATGCTCTGGAACAGCCTACCAACCTCGCTTCACTCATCAGGCACCACTCATGCATTCAAAGTACAACTGAAAAAATGCCCTTCTATCTGTCTTGGCCTACAAGTGAACTTCCTGATCTTAGCCAGCGTGGACTTCTTTTTGTTGGACTCTCACCCCACTAGACCAGGGGTTCTCAAATGGTGAGGCCAGCCTCCCTGGGGAGGCCCCAACCTGTTCCAGGGGAGGCTCGAACAAGTCTTGAAAAAGTATTATATCACTTTTGAACTTTATAGATTTTGTGAAAGGATAAGGCAACTGAAAGAGGATAATAGTAGGTGAATTTATGTATTTATTCACAAGTCTGTGACCAGGGAAGGTACTTGTACACTGAGCCATGGCTTATATCAGGTGTAACCAGAGAAGGTAGTAGAGAGAATACATTTCAGAATTTAACTGCAAAACACTCAAACAATACAAAATGAATAAAAGTGCAAACAAATTAACAATAAACTAACAATGTAAGGAACAATTGATCAATTAGACTGGCAGCAGAACTGTCCAAATACAAGAGTTAACCATGCAGGTATTAGGAATAAGAGCAGGAGGGAGCAAAATGATCCCAGAGAAGTTGCTTAAGAGCAGGGGAGAGGCAGAGGTCATCAGGAAGGTTATTCCAGTTAGAGGGCAAATGGAAAGCAATCTGATCCATGAAGGTATGGCAGTAAGGGGTAACAATAGTTCGAGAGCCAAAATATTGGAGCAAGTAGGTTGTCCTGTTGGGAGGGGGGTTACAATAAGCTTAACATGAGAGCCAGCTATGCAAAGAGGTTTCAATTTATTCCTGATGTATCTTTGAAAAGTAGGCTATTTTTCTATGGGGAGGCCCAAAAATATTTCAGTATTTTGGGGGAGGCTCAAGATCTTTTCCATGGCTTAGGGGAGGCTCACTATGACAAAGTTTGAGAACTGTTGCACTAGACTAATGAGTGCCATTCTTCCTGCCACTCACTGATTTTATTCCTCAGCTGTTGGTTACGCTGTATCCACCATTTTTGCTCACAAAAGTTTGTTGCACTTACTTATATGTGTTATTACCTGCTTTTACCATTAGTGTCCACAGTTTAAATGATATCTTGCCTGTGTATTGTATTGCTGAACCTAGTGTATTATACTCACTTGCACTGTATGTTGTATTGCTCAAGTATTCTTTCTTTTTCCTTGCATTATATGTGCAATCTATATGGCCCCAGTTGCACCTGAAAATGATCCCTGGGACAAGTGTACTTACCCGGTTACCATATAAATAAATCAAAATTAAAAAAATGAAAGACTGCCTGTCACATTCTCTCCACTTTTTGTCTGTTCTCTCAGTACAGTACACACTATTGATGTAAAAAAAGTTTAGCTGTAAGCCAGATCTACATTAGTTGATAATAGAATTGTTCTTCAGTTACTGACACTTGTCCCTGCTATGTTAAATATGGTGTATACTCAGATGCATTCTATCAGCTGTAAAGTTGGCAAACAAAAAAAGTGCCACAACAATATATTTATGGATAAAGTAGATCGGGGTGGATGCAGGGGAGGGGAATGGGGTAAAACACAGACATTGAATAGCAGAAATTTCAAGCGTACCAATGAGGTGATTAAACTCCACTGTGGAAGGAGAAGGTAATATACTGTATATCAGTCCCTGTTTCTTTCTGCCGTGTTCCCTCACCTCTTGTTAGCAATATGTTACATAGCTGTCACTGTGCAACCATAAGAAAAGAAAACTTCAAAAACAAAACTCTTTTCATAGAACTCCAGTGTCTCTTTAAATCTAAGTGTTAAGAACAGAAAAGCCACAGACTGGGTCTTATAATAAGCAGCTCAAAATAAAGCAAGCTAACTCCAGATTTGCAGTTTCTTTTCCCTGTCAGGTACAGTATCTGCCTTTATTAGTCCACACTGAGCTTTAGGGAGCAGCTTGTTAAATAGGAGGAGATTGTGATGTTTGGCCAGCTGGTTATGATTATTGCATGATATTTGTAATATAAAAATTGTCTCACATAAGATAGCCTGTGCTTCCATTGGTCCCCTGCACAAGGTTTCTGTGAAGCTACAGGATATGTAAACTGACCAGGAACCATTTAATTAACTGAATTCCTTTAGAATGGCATTTTATTACTTTTTAAGATATGCTTAGGCTTTTTGAAGTGCAAACCAAATGTGACTTTATGACTTCAGAAACAAGACGTCATTAGGCTGATTCCTGTTAGCTTTGTAACACATAGGTGTCAGCGTGGGATTGCTAAGTTCAAAGGAAATGTGTAATTAAGGAGTTATATATAGGAAATGTGTTTTTTCTTCTGATGGCACCTTATTTAAAATACCTCCTGATAGGAAATCATTTTTTGTAATTTCATATTCTAAAAGAAAGAGCTAGATGACTCACAGAAGGGGTGTGGAGACACAGAGTGTAAACTGATACCTGTGTCTGAAATGTAGGTCATATCATCTTGGGACTCTAGAGAGACAAAGCTCTCTGATCTAACTTTAAAACGCACTTCCAGAGGTAATACCTTAGATAGCAAAAATCTAAATGTATTGTGGTAGGAGATTTGCTTGTAATTTTCTCTTGTTCTTTTATGTGATTGTGAGCTCTTTGATATATTGTTCTGTGTTTACATTTTTCATATTTTTTTATCATCTTTTAGTAAAGAATCTTTTCTTTGAAAGACTGCCTGGGTGTCTGTCAGTTCTTTTGCATGTGACGTATAGGTGATTAAGTCTGACAAAACTGTCCAACAGCTTGATGGTGTTACTAAGCTTGGAAAAAGGTAAGAATATACCTAAGGTCTCTTCTAGAGTTAAAAGTGTTCATTTTGGATGCCTGGTTGGGTGCCCCTGGTGAAAGATTCTACCGCAATCCCCAAAGAGGGTACGCATCTGAGCCTGTTCATTTGGGTATGTTAGCATAAGGTTCATAGTTTGAATCCTCTCAGAACTTGAGACTAAAGGTGATTCGGACCCAAAAGCAGACAAGAGGGTTAGCCTGTCTGTTACCTCTTCACACTATTGCGCTCTGAAGTTGGCACTGTGGGAGTAGAGGGCCTGACCTGCTGAGTGCGTTTGTGACAGACAGCTCAGGTGTGGACCAGCTCATTCAATTTCCAGCTGTTTCATAGAATCTGCAAGGGTTCAACCTTCCCACACAATGGGAATTTGCTAATTTAAGTCCCTCCTGCAACCTCTGTTTCAACTCTGCCAAGTGAAATACTTATGGTACCTTGTGGGATTGATATTGCTATGACAGATGTACACCCCATCACAGAGGGAAGGATTGTTTGAGCTAAATGAGCCCTCTCTGCTGCACATTTTGACAACAATAGCTGACAACATAGCCATAACAGATTCCTGTGCATTTTGAAAAATAGAATCATAGAAATATTTTTTCTTCTCCATTTACTGCCTAGTAACATTTTGCTAAGTAATACCAGGAAGTAAAGGGTTAGTAAACTTTTACATTTTAATAGCTAGCAAACTTAAAATCATAATGATCTGCTTAATGTCAAATCATTCCAAATTATGTTGCCCATAGAAATCTCATCAGCTAATCATAAAATGAAAAGTGAATGATTATTTAAATGGTAGTGACTTCGTATGAGGGAACTTAGTGTATTCATTTACAAATGATGACACTAGTATGTGTGCTCCACACAAGCTAAAAAGGAACACATCTGGGCTACCACAAACTCCAGAATTGAGATGTTTATGCTGAAACATAGAAACACAGAACTTGACAGCAGATAAGGACCGCAAGGCCCATCCAGTCTGCCCCTTTTTTCTACCTTATGAATGTGCCATAGGCCTTTACTCTGTCAATGGCCTATCTATTCATACTCATCTGTATTGCTCCCTTATGCCTATCCCATACCTGGTTGAAGCCCTACACTGTATTCATACCCACCACTTCATGAAGTAGGCCATTCCATACATCCACTATCCTTTCTGCGAAAAAGAACTTCTTCACATTACCCCTTAATTCGCCTCCCTCTAATCTCATGTTGTGTCCTCTTGTCCTGCTATTTTTCTTATATTGAAACATGTTAGACTCTTTCACCTTAATTCCCTTAAGATGTTTGAATGTTTCAATCATATCACCTCTCTCCCTCCTTTGCTCTATGGTATACATGTTGAGCTCCCTTAATCTATCCTCATATGTTTTCTGATGCAGTCCCTGAACCATTTTGGTTGCCCTTCTCTGGACTGCCTCCATTTTGTTAATGTCCTTGTGCAGATGCAGCCTCCAGTACTGCAAGCAGTACTCCAGATGGGGCCTAACCAGTGTCTTGTAAAAAGGGATTATTACTTTCCTCTTATGACTTGTGATATCTCTACTAATATACCCCAACATCCCTTTAGCCTTATTACTGCTTTAGTGGTCTGCTTGGATGATTTCAGGTCACCTGTGATGATGATGCTCAAGTCTCTTTCTTCCCAGATGTTGCACTACCCTTTTCTTAAGGAATGCCTCCATAATCTTGCCCACTACTGAGGTAAGACCGACTGGTCTGTAGTTCCCTGCCTCCTCCCTGCTACCACTCTTGTGGAGCGGGATCACATGAGCCCTCCTCCAGTCTTCTGGGACCTCTCCAGTGCTCAGAGACTAGCTAAACAATTCTGCTAATGGCTCTGCCAGTTCCACCCTTAGCTCCTTGGGATGTATGCCACCAGGTTCCATTGCCTTGTCCACCCTGAGCTTAGTTAGTTCTTGTAGGACCCTTTCTTTTGTGAAGGGACTTGGAGATTGGGCCCGGATTACCTGAAAGAGCTGCTGGTGCCTTACTGACCAACACGACCACTCCGCTCAACCAATGAGGGGTTGCTAGAGATCCCGAGGGTCATTTTAAAATCTTCTGGCGCCCGAGCTTTTATGTTCGCGGCGCCAACCCTCTGGAATTCTCTACCACGCTGGATTCAAGAGTGCATGACGGTGGAGGATTTTAAAAAGGGCCTAAAGTCTTTTTTATGGAACAAGGCATTTTTAGATAATGTTGATGCCTATTAATTGCCCTGCTGTTAATTCATTTATATGATGTTTTGTATGGTTTTAGTATGTTTTTATCCTGTATTTTATTGTAATGCGCCTTGGTTTTAAGAAAGGCGTAGATAAATAAAGTTTATTATTATTATTTATTATTGTGCACACCTCCCTCCTCCCTGTGTACTTGGTGCTGAGCTGTGGGCCCTATCCTACCTTCTCCTCAGTAAATATTGAGCAGAAGTATCTATTTAGGATAGATGCATTTCCTTGGACCTCCTCCACACACTCCCCCTTATCCCCTTTGACCTTAGCAATACCCCCTCTGGACTTTCTCCTTTAACTAATGCATCTATAGAAAGTCTTGTCCCCTTCTTTTACTGTTCATGCTAGTGTTTCCTCATTTTGGGCATGTGCCTGCCTTACTGCCTTCCCTGCTTCCCTTAGGGAAGTTTTGTATGCCTCCCTATCTTCATCCAGCTGCGTTCCCTTATATTTCCTGAAGGCTAACCTTTAGGCTCTGATCTTTTTTGTTACTGTTTTTGAGAACCAAAGTGGTTTCCTCCTTCTTTTGCTCTTGTTTTTCTCCCTAACACAATGGGTTGTTGCTTCAAGTATTGCATCCTTAATGCTTGCCCACTTTCACACCTACACAACAGACTGTGTCCTGTTGTGCAGGCATGAACATGTGTGTTCCTGTTCTGTTTCAATATTTTTACTGTTGCCTGTTATAACTGCCTTAAATAAAAGTAGTATTCAGGAGCAAGCTAGAACACAAGTCTATAAAATGCCATCTTAACAGGATAAGCACCCATTATACAATCTTGAGACTATGTATTTTACTTAATGGGTACTAGGTGATACTGATCACCTAACTATTTCCCAAATGTTGCTGATTTTCCCTGGAGTATGAACACCCCACTGCCTTGAGTGACAGAGAAGAATGCTGTCTCCCTTTAGTACTAATCCAAAGGATGTCTCTTGAAATCACTGGTGCAGGAATGCATTTATATACAAAATAAAAAATATTTTACTGAGACTAGACCAAAAAAAAAATTCTATAAAGTTGTGCTGCCCTATTTTGTCAACCTTGTTTTGCTCCTTCCATATATAGTGTACTCTATACTTCCTCATTCCCAAAAGGCAGCCTGTCAGTCAGCAAATGGACAGTTCTTGTCTTATTGCACTATGTTCAACAAGCCAGACACACAGTTCTCATAAGAAATGAAAGCCAGTGCTGGCTTAGAAAGATACATACGTGAAAAAAAATTAAATACGTATTATTTGCCACACACAGATATTTAATAGTCTATCTTAGCCTTTGCTCTAAAGAGTTGTTAAAATCTGTTATTAAAAACGAATCCTATTGCTAAAGAAAGTACTGTTTTAAACTGAAACTGAAAAATAATTATCAGTGAAGGATGGTCCATTTATAGTATTATTTAATAATAATTTTTCTGAATATAGGATTATAACTAATGCAGAAGCTTCCCATTCCCAATTAGTATGCTATTTATGTATATTAGGTGGCAAAAAGTAACTTACAGTGCCTCTTGCAGTCATAAGTTTTCATTTGCAAAGATTTTAAAGATTATTGATATATTCAGTGTGTGTGTCAGTTGCAGTGAGATCTGAGAAGCAGCATGGTAAGCAGAATGTTCTACCAGCTGAGACATTTTCAGTGTAGCTTATCACCCTCTGACACATAAGCATCCTCAAACATACACAAATCTGCATACACATAATAAATTGTGCAAGGTATGAGGCTTTTGATTGTATGTGTATTTATAGAAACCACACAAACTGAAAATTATCTGCCTTTTTATAGCATTTATGAAAACATTTCTCACCTTAGTAACTGTGTTTCTTCTAATGGAGTATTGCTGTATTCTGACAATTTGCAGTTAGCTCCAGCTCTTGAACTGCCCCGGAGAGTGAAGGGTTAAATTCTATGGCAGGCATAGAATGTTGGGCTTGAGCTCAGTTGAAAACTCTGTCTGTGTCCTTTTAAAACCAAACTGTTAGATTCTTACAAGCTGAAACTCACTGACTGAAAAATGTAGAAGTTGTAAAAACTCCTATTAGCCAACTGGCAACAAAGACTTTGGATTCCCCAAAAGACTCAAGTCAGGAAACCCAAAGAACCAAAACCAGGTAATAAGAACTAAAAACTCTTAATTAAACAAATACAAAGCACCCAGCACAACAGGAGTGGGGTAAAGACACCCCTGGGGTGCAACATTGCACCTGCCCACCCACTTCCCAAAAACAGGTTCTGAGAGGGGAGGCAGGGAGAATCAGAATACAGCAAGACTCCATTAGAAGAAACATAATTACTAAGGTGAGTAATTATTTCTTCAAACAACATGAAGTCTTGCTGTATTCTGACAATTTGCAGACTATTGCCAGTACTCCATGAGGAGGGACAGAACCTAATTTGGGAATAGGCTCTGAAGTACTGCTGTGCCAAACCTAGCATCACTCCTAGCCTGGATAACCAGACAGCAATGCTTGGTGAAGGTATGAACTGTTTTCCAGGTGGCTGCTTGACAGATTTCGAACAAGGGGATATCCCTAGCTGCAACCAGAGATGCAGCTATACCTCTAGTGGAATGAACCCTGAGGGTGCAGTTTTTCCCAGTTTTTCATAGCAGAACTGAATACAGGACACAATCCACCTGGCAATGGTTCTCTTGGTGGCAGGTTTTCCCTTACCTACTTCCCCATAAGTGAGGAACAACTGGAGGGAGTCAAACATGTGCTCCTTTGTATGTTCTATGTAGTAACTAAGGGCCCTTTTAACATCTAAAGTGTGTAGCATTCCATTCCCCTGAGGAGGTTTGATCAGTGAAGAACACAGGAAGAGACAGATTGGTTTACATGGAAATCAAAAACTACTTTAGGTAGGAACCTTCTATTGGTTCTAAGGACCACCTTATCTCTATGGAAAGAGATGAAGTCAGGCTCCACTGACAGGGTTTACAATTCACTGATACATCTGGCAGAAGTAACAGCAACCAAAAACACAGTTTTCCAAGTCAAGTACTTGAGCTCTGCTGAGGACATAGGCTCAAAAGGGGAGTTGTATCAGCTGAGCAATACAAATATTCAAATCCCAGGCAGGAGCAGGATCCCTATAAGGGGGATTAGTATGAAGCAATCCTTTGAAAAATTTACAGAATACAGGGTGAGATGACAGACAGGAAGATTTCCCCACTGACAGGAAAGCAGAAATAGTTGACAAATGAACTTTGAGAGTAGCTGGTTTGAGGCCAAGGCCATTAAGGTAAACCATGTAATCTAGAACTGTAGACAAGTCAGCAGCATCTGGGGAAATGTGCTTCTTGGAACACCAAATACTGAACCTTTTCCATTTGGAGTTGTAGGTTTTTCTTGTGGCAGGCTTTCGAGAAGCCTTGAGGATCTCCAGAACCTCTTGGGACAGATGTAAATCTGCATACTCTAAGTCTTCAAGAGTCATGCCTTGAGATTGAGTGACTGGAGATTGGGGTACCAAATCCTCCCCTGAGAGGAGGTTAGAAGATTGTAATTCCTGGGAAGAGACAGGGAAGACAACAACAGGGGGTACCAAGGCTGCCTGGCCCAGTCTGGAGCAATCAGAATCACTTTGCATGGTTGTGACCTTAACTTGACTAGAACCTTGAACAATAGAGGAAAAGGAGGGAAGGCATAAAGAAACTTCCCTTCCCAGTTCAAAATCAGAGCATCCACAGGGACTGAACCCAAGACTGGGGGTCTGCAACAAAACAGAGAAAGTTGGTGATTGGGGGCTGCAAAGAGATCTATCTCCGGAGTGCCCCACCTTGAGAAGATCACCTTCAATACCAAAGGATCCAGGGCCCACTCATGATGGCCCTGGGAAATCCTGCTCAATGCATGCATTATCACATTGTCCTTCCCTAGGAGGTGGACCGCTACTAGAGAGGTCTGCAGAGAATAAGCCACGGACCATACTTTCATAGCCTCCGTGCACAAGGCTGTGGACTGAGTGCCTCCCTGATTGTTGATATACCACATAGTGGTAGTGTTGTCCATCCTGACCTGAACCACCTTGTTCTGTATTGACTGAGAGAAAGCTTGTAGGGCAAGAAGTACTGCCCTGAGCTCCAGAAGGTTGATATGAAGAAGGGATTCCTGAGGGGACCACAGTCCCTGGGCCGTGAGAGCCCCCAGAGGGGCTCCCCACCCCAAAAGGGAAGCACCTGTGGCAAGAACCACAGAGTGAGTCTGAGAGACAAATGGAACACCTTGCCACAGATTGTCCAAGTCCTGCCACCACTGAAGGGCCTGAATTAAGGTCTGAGTAACAGGAACTAGCTTGGTAACTGGATCTTTCCTTAGGGTCGAAAAGGTTTTCAGATGGAACTGAATGTCCCTCATCTGAAACCTGGCCCCTTGGACCACTGCTGTGGAAGCTGCCATGTGGCCCAGAAGCTGTAGAAAATGCCTTGCTGGTTGAGAAACCAGAGGGAGAAAAGAAGAGGCCCAGCTGAGAGATGGCTTTTGCCCTTTCCAAAGGAAGGAAGGCTCTTGCCTTGAGGGTGTCCAGCTCTGCTCCTATAAAAGTGAGGAGCTGTACTGGTTCGAGAACTGACTTGGGAAGATTGAGAAGGAATCCAAGGGAAGTGAGAACTTTCTGGGTAACCTGCATATCTGATTTGACTTGGTCTGAAGACTGGCCACAGGAAGCCAATCGTCCAGATATGGAAAAATAGAGATCCTCTTCCTTCTTAGAAAGGCCACCACTACTGCTAGGCACTTTGTAAACACCCTTGGAGCTGAGGTTAGACCGAAGGACATTGCTCTGAACTGATAATGGCCTGAGGGCAATTCGAACCTGAGGTACTTTCTGTGGGAGCACCTGATGGGAATGTGAAAATAGGCATCCTTGAGGTCCAGGGAGGCTAGCCAGTCTCCTCATCTCAGAGAGGGAAGAATTGTTCCCAGAGTCACCATTCTAAATTTTGGCTTTACTAGGTGCTTGTTTAGGTATCTTAGATCTAGGATGGGTCTCCACTCCCCTGTCTTTTTCGGGGTAAGGAAGTACCTGGAGTACAGACCTTTGCCCCTGTATGGAGTAGGAACTCTCTCTGTGGCCTTTGAAGCCAGTAGAGACAAAACCTCTTCCTCTAGACTAAGGGTTTCTGAAGTATTTGCAGGTGGAAAAGATCTGGGTCTCAGTTTCAGAAAACTTTTGAAACTGAGAACCAGCCCCTGGCTTACAACCTCCAGGACCCACTTGTCTGAGGTAACAGACATCCAGTCCTGGACAAAGTAAGCCAGCCTGCCTCCTACTGGAATGGGGACGTCAACCCGGGCTGACACATCAGGGTGTCTACTTGGCAGGAGCCTTAGGCTGAGGGGTGGATGCAGCCCTGCTCATCCCCCTTCTGCCTCTCCCTCTGAAGAACCCCCTCTGAGAAAAGGAAGAGGAGGCCTGCGCCTGGTAGAAAGGCCTGTGAAAAGGCCTGCCCCTGCCCCTAGCTTGCTGTCTTTGAGGAGCTGCCTGCCTCTCCTTGGCCTGGGCACTCCTATACGTGGTCCTGTACTCATCCATTTTCTTCATGTAATTCTCTGTCTGCTCCCCAAACAGAGAATTACCCACTACAGGGAAATCCATGGCCTTAGCCTGGGTGTCCTGTGAAAGCTAGTACATCTGAGCCAGGCCATTCTCCGAAGAGTCACAGATGTAGCCATGACTCTTGATGACACATCATTGGAGTCCACAGCAGCATGAAATTGCACCTTTGATTCCTCAATCCCATCAGCAGCCACCCCCTCCAGCTCCTTGGCTAGCTGGGGGGAGGCCTGTTTAGCCAGTGCCAGTACAGTGTCCCACCTGGATATCTGTTACCTGGCTGTACAGGCCATATAATTAGCCTGTCTGAGTCCCAAAGATGATGCCAAGTACTGTTTCTTTGCCATGGCATCTATCTTCCTGGAATCTTTGTCTGGGGGGGGGTGTGAAGCCAATGGGATGTTTGCCTTGTCAAAGGCAGCAGCCTGCACTACCCCAACATGGCTGCATTGTTGGTAAAGAAATTCCATATCTGAGCCTGACAAGGTGTACCTCATGTCCATTCTGTTGTCAACAGGAGGTACAGAGTTGGGAGACCTAAGAATTTTTTGTGTCTGTTTCCCAAATGACCTATGAAGGGGAATAGACAGTCTCTTAGACTCTGGGTTGTCCATCATCTCTATGAAGTCAGGCTCCATTTGATCCTCTACAGCCTCCTCAATAGGAAGCTGTAGGGACTGAGCCACTTTTCTGTAGAACAGAAAGTGGGGAGGGGACTCAGAAAGCCTAGAGGGAAACACCAGAAGGTCTGTCTGGGGAGATGTCCGGTTCCACAGGCACATCCAGACTTCCACCATCGTAATCATCCTCTTCAAAATCCCCCTCCTCATCAAACTCTGGTTCATAAAAATCTTCAGGGGAATAATCCTGAACCGGGGGAACCGACCGAACTGAACCTCTGCCAGAAGGCATCGGATCGGTCAGAACCGGACGAAGCAATTCCACAATCTGAATCGCTGTGGCTATTTCTTCGGCAGTCGGAACATGCAGCTCTGGATCCGAACCGGATGATTTATCCTTTTGTTTTCTTTTTGTACGAACTGATCCCTCAGGATCGGCTCTCCTGTTGCCCGAAGAAGTATCGCCCTGGTCAGAGGGCACTCCTTCTGGTTCAGTAGGAACCGAACCGGGCTGGCTTTCCGGGTCAGCGGATTTCTTGGCCTCCTTATCCCTAAGTCTACCTAACCTTTTCTCCAGGGTAGACTTAGGGAAATTCTTACAAATTTGGCAGTCTGAATTGAGGTGGTCAAACCCCAGACAGTAAACACAGGTGGTGTGGGGATCGGCCTTAGTAAAGACCTCCCCACACACACTGCAGTATTGAAACCCAGTGGGCCCGGTTTTTTTCTTGGGTTTCTCAGACATGGTGAACCTAACCAACTTACCCTTTATATGGCAACCGCCAGGCAAGACTCCCCTATCAGTTTCACACCATGTCACGGGTGATGGAAAAAACGCTATAATTACGTTTTTTTTTAAAACCGATCTGGACCGGTAACCACACACTAACTTTTTCTTTTTCAAGATCTTACTACAAGATCAGTTCAGCTGAACCTATCAGAAAAATTTCACAATTTCCACACAACAGCTACTAATCTAAGTACTTACGGTACCACAGACAGAGTCTCGAACTGAAAAACGGAACGAAAATCGGACTAAAACTGAAACTTTAACCGTGATAGAACCGAGAAGAAGGAGAAATCTCCGGAGCGACTGTTCAGTGAGGCTGAGTAAAGAATCTGATGGTTTGGTTTCAAAAGGACACAGACAGAGTTTTCAACCGAGCTTGAGCCCAGCGTTCTATGCCTGGCATAGAATTTAACCCTTCACTCTCCAGGGCACTTCAAGAGCTGGAGCTAACTGCAAACTGTCAGGATACAGCAAGACTTCATGTTGTTTGAAGCATACTGTGCTGCATTGGTCTTCTTTCTTATCAGCATTTAAGTTATGTCACTTCTTTCCACTCCCTGTACCAATAAAGAGTTCAGATGTATCTGCTTTTAACAAATTCACATGTATCTGCATCTATGGTCCCAATGAGTTGAAGCAGGCACCTGCAGCTGGTGCAGAATGCTGCTTTGTCTCCTCACTCCAGAACTCTGCATCTTATTCTTGTGCATTTTATTAGGGAAAAAGTTGAGACATTTCCTAATTACTTTACCACCACCACCACACACACACACACACACACACACACACACACACACACACACAAATGGATATGCATGCTAGTGGGGCCTTGTGCTGGGTGAGAGGCTTTTGAATATACAGTATCTGTGTGTATGTACACCATGGAAAGGAAGAGGGATGGGGAGACATGACAGAGACTTATAAGTACCTCATGGAGCTGAATAAGCTACAACACAGGAGTATTTTCAGAAGAAAATGTGCTCAGAAACTAGGGGGCTTGCAGTGATGCTGAAAAGGAGAATTTAGGAGGGATGTGAGGAAGTCCTTCCTCACTGAAAGAATGCAGGATGCCTAGAATAGTCTTCCAGCAGAGGTGGTGGGGACCAAAACTGTGGTGGGCTTCAAGCAAGCATGGGATAGGCACCAAGGGATCTTAGCAGGAAAGCAGGGACAGAGGGACAGAGCTGATTATCAGGTAGGGTCTGTGGTGATGGTATAGGCAGGGACAAATGGCAGACTAGTTAGACCAGGTGGTCCTTATCTGCCAACAAATTCCATGTTTCTATGTTTGTAGAAGCCACACAGATTGGAAAGTATCCACCTTCTTGTCTCATTTATGTATCCTACACATTGTTCTTCTAGCTTCTTATTTCAGATAGTTTACATCTTTTTTGAACACTACAGGCATCATAAGTGTTTTGTGTCTTGCTCTATGTGCCCAATGAGCTAAAGGAATAAAGCTACCCATTAGGCAAAGGATTCAGCTTGTGTTAGAAAGGGCTTGCATCTGGGAGTACGTATTTCTTGATAAGAGTCCAATCTTTGAATCCCATGCCTTTGCTATGTATCTGTTGATGAAAGTCCAATCTTTGAATCCCAGGCCTTGGCTTTTATTAGTCATTGCTGTTTACAAAAATCAGATTGCATCCTATTCTTAAATATTAAGCTTGTGCAGGCTTTTGTTGTTCTCATGATGAGGTGCCTTTGTAAATGAATCCTTGACTCAAAGGTCTGTAAAACCGATACTCTAACAAATAAAAAAAAAAAAAAAACAGTAGTGACCTCTACAAGGGCCTGCCCTATGGCCATATTTGACCATTGTAGTTCTCAATAAAAAGCTGTGCCTGACACTTACCTGTCTGCATATTTGATAAAGCCCTCTGTATTCATCACAACTAAGCTCCCCCTTTGTCAGCTTGTTTTATTATTATGTTATGGTTGTTTTTTCAGAGTTTGTATTGCCCTGCTCAACAGTGGTGGGATATTATACAACAGATTCTGTTGTTTGCCTAGGATCTGGGAATTTACTCCTTAACAAACAGTCAATGTATGCATCTAATCTGGGGTTGCCTCCACTCAGTCCATTTTAATCCAGTGCACAAAGTGCACAAATTGATGATTTGAAGAGGAAATAAAGCAACCACTGCAAACCAGGATGACCCTTTACAAGTAAGCAATATTAAACCAGATTATCAGCACAGCAGTAGGATAACACTTTCCCAAACCAGACTACTCTCTCTCTTTTGGACCTGTCTGTCCTAAAAGTGAGATGCAACTTCAAAAACACACAGGAGAGAAGAACATAAGAAATGAAGTATATCAACTAAGACTTTAAAGTGGACAGGAGCCCACAGGAACTCAGTTCCACTACCCTTTACAAAATTGTATTATGTCTGCGCCTCTGACATCTTTCTCCATTGATATAGAAGGGGTCAGACACTTACAAATGATTGTTCTTCCACATAAAAAAATCTAGTTGTGAGTTCCTCACCTAAACATTTCCAATTTAACCACTGATATCAATTTAATTCTAAACACAATGGGCTTAATCAGGACATTGGATTTGTGACAAACTATGGAAAACTTTACCACCTGCATTACTAAATGGTTCTTTATACAGTTACACTGATTGCTTATGCACTCATCTAATTTCCAGTATATATTCTTTCTGTTCCACCTCCCTTTACTGTATGTATTTCAGTTTATTGTCATCCCCTCTTTCTGAATTCCTGTCATAAAACCTTTCACATTCTCTTTCATTAACACTTCAATGCACCTGTTCTGCCTCTCTCATATGAATAGTTTAGCATTGCCTTCAAAGGCGTTCATTGAATACAGAAGACATCTTTCCTCCCTACTGTCTTCCCTATTAACACATTTATGTATACACGTATGTATGTATGTATGTATGTATTGATTGATCAATTGATAGGATTTTGATAACCAGGCAGGCTCACTGAAACAGAATGTCTCTTTTTTAAGAAGCAACATGGAATTACAGACAATAAGTATACAATAACAGAAACAGAACAATGAATGATGAAGGGACTTGTGTGGCTCTAAAAGCTTGTGCGCTATGCCATCTTTGTATGAGACATAAGTTGGTCCAGTAAAAGGTATCAAACTAACCAGCATCTCCTGACAGTTACTCTAGTGGCATAATTCATATAATTCACATACAACAAAATTACTATACTGTTCAATACCATAGGTAAAGCTGATTAACATAGCAACATAGCAATGTAAGGTCAGAAGGGACACTAATTCCATCATACCTGAGCCCCCCTACACACACACACACACACACACACTTTACAAACATAAGCATGGTTATAGATACATATGCTTGCAGCAATTACTTGAACATAGTGTGGATCTCCATGCATTGGATGTACAGTTACAGTACATTTTAAAGTTATATTTCCAAATTAAAAAGTGAAATAGTTATCATAAGTTAGCTATGTTGATGAATGAGATCTTTTGGTGAAGTATATTGTAAAAAAACTTTAGAATTTAAGTCTAAAGTTCATGATAACCAAATGGAACACAAATAAATATTTACATACATGCATATGAACATATGAATGATAGGATGGAAGGAGGCTTGTTGTCTGTCAAGATTGTGCTTCTTTCTCAGAGGTAGTATCTGTATTTAGTTGTCCCATAAGAGAGGTGAACTTGTTTTTATAGTACTAGGAATTTCAAACCAACTCATGACTTATGGTGAACTCAAACTCCTAACATATTTTCATTTTCTGAATTCACAAAGGATGCCTGCACCTCTGAAATTCTATTTTCAAGTGCAGCACCTTCTCAAAAAAAAAACCACACAACCTGAATTTACAACACTCACTGATTTTACTTTCTGTGGTAGATTTTGCTGTCAGATTATCTGACCTACAAATACATGGACGTTATGGGATAATGTTGTTGCAAGTCTAGTTTAAAAAAATGCATATTAAAGTACGATTTTCCATGAACACAAACAAGGAAGAGCATCACTCTTATAAGCGTTGCTGACAGTTTGTGAAACCTACACTTTGTGGGAATGCTAAAGGGAAGATCCTTTCAGTTGCCTATTCATAACCTAAGAGATTAAGGAAACAGGTTTTGACAGCCTGTCTGTGCCCCTCACTCTTTCCCCATGCACAGCCATACAATATAGTATGTGAATTTTTTTTTCTCTTTATGAGCTCTAAGCCTTTAGGCCTGCTCCTCTGACAGAAGCACCCAAGACCAAATGTTTACTTTGTGAGAGCTGATGAGACAGAGAACAAAGGCATCAGGCACACATAAAAGGAAATGTCTTTCAGGTATTTCCCAGAATGCTTTCCATGACAAGACTGAACAGTTTTTTGTTTTTTTGTTAAACTACTACACAATATTTTCAGTTCACTGCACCTCCGGGGTGATAAATCGGTGCATTATATGAGTCTAGACTATAATTTGATGATGAAAGTTTAAAAAAAGTAATGTTGTGGTAAAGCATGATATAAAGCCATTGAATCTATGTGTAGCCTAAGGCCTGGAACTGTCAACTAACAGGCTTCAAACATGAACCACCTAGTTTAGTCAGCTTTTATCCATGTTGTCATTTGTCATCAATTCTTGCTGTACAGTTTCACATTCAATCACTATCTTAAATTTATAATACATGCTTTACAGTTTTTCTAAGTGTTTTAGTGGAGCATTAACAGTACATTGCTTTTCAGATGAAGCCCAATGCCATATAAGGCTGACGAAAAAATTACATTGACATGCAAATTATCACAACACCAGAGAAACAAAAGATACATCTTAAATATTTTTTTTCATATTGGTGTTATTGTTACAAAACTGTACTTGGGCACTTTTTACGAATGAACACTGAGTATAACCGTAGACCTAATTTGCATGCCACAAAGCGTTTGTTTTTAAAAACACATAAATATGCGATCAAAACCACCTTTAAGCAAAGAGCAATAGCAAAAAAAACTGACATACATCTGACCTAAATTTCTAATTGTTTTCAAGAAAGTGCAAGGTGCAAAGTTACTTTTGCTTTTCATGTTTTTAGAGCAACTAGACAAACTGACCAGAAATGTGCCACTGTATATTTGATGCAAAATCCAGTACATCTATTATGGCATAAGCTACTAAATTATGTGCACATTTCTCTTCATGCACAGTATGTGGTTTATTTGGCTATATTCAGGAATGAATACCACTGGTATTTCCAATGGTATTCATCCTACTGCTTGTGGCTAAACCTCACTGGATGCAGGAGAGGGGTGCCCCATAATAGTCCAGGACTGAGCCTTGCCTACCATAATTATGACTTCAGTAGCAGCAAGGGCACTGTCCTAGGCCATGGGGTTCATTTGCATGTACTTCACATAAGAGCACAGCATACAGGATAGGGATAGCTGGCAGACATATGTAAGAAAGAAAGACTTCCTTCTTAGATGTCCACCCTCCCCAGAACTGCAGGGATATCACCCACAAACCTCTGCAGAACCATGCCAGTGTACCCAGACATAGCAATGCTTGTAGTAAATGACCAATATCCACAGGCATCAGGCACGTATCAGGAATACATGTACCTGTGCACTAAGGGCCTGCCAGCCAGACCACTACAATGGGGGCTTATTGGATGGCTCAAAACCCAGTACCTGGTATCTGCTGCTGTTGCCATCCACCATCACTGAGGTACACACACTGTTGAGGATAGGCTTATGAACATACATGAGCTGCTCACCCACCCAGTGCACAACCTACTTACTTTTGCAAGCTATTGTTGGGGTCCTGAATCCTGCCTACCACATTAGGTGTGGAGGGCTAAAATATGCAATGCAGATGTTCTTGCATCAAGTCCACTGTCTCTGTGTGCTGGAGACCAATATGTTTTTTTTTTTTCTTAAAGCTTGTTTCCCCCCAGACACTGTCTGGGTGGGCCATCAACCCTGTCCCTGCCTCCCTCTACTGGCACTCACCTCTATGGAGCCTCCAGAGTAGTCCTCTGCGGACTGCCCTCCACAGTGTGGCCAGGGGAAGGGCCAACCCAGCACTTGAGCATGACAAATCCAGATTACCAGAGGTGGGGTGGCAATGTGGGCCAAGGGAAGGCAGGGCAGGGCTTCATTAGCTTACAGAGTCCCCCTTTTCCATTTTTCTGTTTGCCTCACCCCCTTGCTGTTTACAGGCAATGGTTCATACCATGTGGAGGCACACACATACACCATACCAAACCTGCAGCAGCCTCCACTTATGTGCCACCCCAGCCTGCACTGCCACCAAGCCTCCATCTGGTTGCAGTTGACAGTGGGGCAGACAGAGCCTCTTCTCCACCAGAGAATGAGAGCAGTCAATTGGTCGCTCAGTCCTCTCCTCCCCAGCTGACCACCAGTAACCCAAGTCCATTCCTGAACTTGGGTCACTAGCATGCTGAGCGGTAGTGCTACTGCAGAAGAACTGGGCTGACTATGTTTTGAATTTCTGAATTATGACACAAAGTAGAAATAATAAATTGGGAAACCTCAATCTATTCTCTTTAGAAATCAAAAACATGCTAAAAGTGTCCTATAGCATATGACTAGGGTATACTGTATATGAAATTCAGGTCCTCTCAGATGTTGTCCTACTACTGTTGTGATATGGTCCAGATATTATATAGTTGGGATGCATGTGCACTAAGCTGAGTGACTTGAGGTGGCCATTCATCTGCAAAGCTGAAGAATAAGGACACATACTCGCATTGCACACGTCCTTCAGCCTGAACTGAGGTGCAGTTCCTATGCCTCAATATGTACATTCTTATTCCTTTTGTAAAATCAGACCCTTCAAAATATGGTAATTGATAATAGTAAGGATCATAGCTGAGCTGACTTTATGAAGTATAAAGAGTGGGACCATATAGAACTCCCAAAATGAAGTAGCCCACAAAAGACTGAGCTGTCCAGCAGACTACTAATTTTTGGTTTTCTAAAGAATACACAAGTGCTGACCCTTATAAAAAAGGACTCATTCTGGATAAATTATTTGTTTTTACAAAAAAAATGTGACTTACATGCCCCGTGTGCAAATAATGAACTACATTTCCATTCCTTATTCTTCAGTCAGAGAGCTGTGAATCAAATTTATCAGGTAAAATGTGACACAAAACTGTGGCTTTGCACACTTGAAGACTATGGTAATTAAAGCAATAATGGGGTGTGGGAAAGGACAAGAACACCCTTGCTATGCTAAAGAAATACATCCCAAGACCTCCTGTCATCCAAAAATCTTTCTGCCCCAGTACTTACATCCTGTTTCCCATCTCATCTGCTAAAACTCCTTCCAATATGAATATTCCCAGTCCCCCGTCCATTTGTTGATCAATGCCTGCACCAGTATGTACATCCCCAATTCCCATCTCCTAACTCCTTCCTAGACTACTGTATATACACATTCATAATCACTCTCCAGTTTGCTGACTCCCTACTTGCAGCAGTATACACATGCCAAATCCTCTTCCTATCAACTAAGTCCTCCCTGCACCAGTATGACCATCCACAATTCCCCCCCCCACCTGTTGATAACTTTACTACCCAAAGAATATTTCCAATTCCCATCCCATGTGCTGAGACTTATCCTGCACCGGTGTATGCCCCAGCAGCACCAATTAAAATAAACACAGCTGAGATGGAATCACTGTCTCAACCATCTCTGTCTTTGTCTCAGTAGCACTCCCCACGTGCAAACAAATGAGCACAAAATATCTCCCTCCATCATATGGCAACTAACGCAATCTGGATGGAATACCAGTATTGGATAACAGTGTATCATAGAACTTTGCCAGTCACCTGCTCCAAGACTGTTGCTTTCATCCAGTCATGTGATCACCTATGACACGATGAGTAGCTTGGCACCATGGCAGGATCAGTCACAGTGACAGCACACATAGGAATCAGGAAGCTGACTCCCAGCAAGATAAACCTCATTGATCTACACATAATCAGCAGTGTGGCACACTCATCCATATTCACAAACTCAGAACTGAAAACCAAAAAAAACTACCTAGACACATATCAGAACAGGTATTTCTTATCAGAATAGTCACAACATGCTATGGCCAGACTAACACCCCTATGTATTGCCTCACAAAGAGGATGACTGTCATGGCTGACTTCTGATTTGTCCAAGTCTTTCATGAAATTTGATTACTGGCATAGGCACACTGCACCAACGCTCATTTGCTTTTGTTAACCAGGGAGGGAAGCAAGGGTGAGGATACAAAATCCATCAAATGGAATACAAAGTAATACACAGTGTGGTAATACAATTAAGAATATGAAGCAAGAGCAAAATTGATGCAGAGAAAAAAAATACTAGCACCAAGGATGTGCAAAAAGTTACAAAACATAACCAAAGTAAAATTGCAATACTTATATCCAAAGTAACAATTTTTTTTTCTGTAGGTAGTTTTGCATATTTTTTGGCTTTTTAGTTCTCCAACCCCTTGCATCCCAACGTCACATGTGTATGGAGGTACATGCATGCCACACCCTATGGGACACCCAACCCTACCTGTCGTGCTAGTATTACCTGCACCTGTCACCAAACCTCCATCCGGTGGTGGCGGAGCTATGGGCAGGTGACCCCCCTCCCAGGAAAGGAGAACCAGTGCTCAGTCCTGCTCTCACCCCTCCCCGTGTTGGCACCCTGATGACCTGAGGTAGTCCCTGAACCTGGGTCAGTGGCATAGCATGAGGTAAGGCATCCAATGCCTCAACCCTCAGCACCACCAGGCCAGCCCAAAGTAAAATTTAACCACATGTAGCAGTGCCACACTGATGTACCTGGGAGGCCAATTAATGGCAATGTAAACAAAAGCATTGCAAGGATACATAACTTCCACCTGAACTCCTAGTTGAAATGGTCCAAAAGGTAACCTCAGTGTAACATATCATCTTAAATGGTACAGCATGGTCATCGTAAACATAATTTAAAGTCTAACAATACTATTTTAATTAATGAGTCAAACACATCACAAAATGTCTAGAAAATCTAGAGTGAACCCAATAATTACACTAAAATTATATTGTTAAATACAGCATGACATTAAAAATGAACATCTCGGCACAAAAAGCTATACAGTAATTTAAAATATTGTACTACACTGACAACTCTTGATTAATAAATTAGCTCATTGAGGCCCTTTGCCCTGAACTTCTCTCTATGGAGCAAATTTACTAAACAAATTCTAGTGGTAGTAAATATCTTATGATTACAATCGGTGTTTTCATAAAGCTTACGAGCAAAATAAAATAAACTTTTAACCAAATCAGTATAAATTATAATCTATACTTTTAGACATAGCAACTGGCTTTTTCAAATTGATTAGCTTAAGTTTTGCCAAGGAGACAACACTGAGCACAAAGACAATTTCCATTCATTTCAATGCTGAATTTCTGTAATATTTCCCAATATATCCTAACATATTGTTCATCCTGTTAATGGCTACCACTGTACTAAGAATAATCTTTCTCTTGAGTAGGTCCAGTCATTTAAAACCTGGAAAGTAGTTGGATGCACACTCTCCTATCAGAAACATGCAGGGCATAGCACTGCTTCATGGGTAACTTCTTAGTGTCTGAACACCCTTACAATATGATGGGCAACACATAAGGAAATACTAGTGCTAGTCATATTGTGTTGTTCACTTCAAAATTTACTGAATGCCACACTTTAGCAAAATAATCTGATCTCACGTACAATTATGAATTCCAAACCTAGAGCTGACCTTGTTGAAAATCACGTTAGAAAGCGTGGCAGCAACTTTTTTTTTAAATAATTGTTGTATTGATTTGGTGACATGAAGGGGAACTGGAGGGCTTTATTCAGTTATGAGTCAGTGGCTACCTTCAATAACCCCAACTATAAAGGTATAGTAACGTCCTAGGAATTTAATTGCTACAGCATGCCTCAAGGTGACAAGTGATATTAATGGACCTGTGGAGATAAGTTACATCACTGGAGCTATCTATATTGATTTGATCAAAGCTTTTGACTTGGTCAATCACCAGCTCCCGCTGAGAAAAAGTGAGAAGTTTGTGAATAGGTCTTCTTATGATAGCAAGGCTCATCAATTACTTGAAGGGGCACACAGAAAAGGTTGTCCTTGGCAGTAGGAAAGCAAAATAAGAAAATAGCACACACACCAAAAAAGCTGGTGACATAACATTTTATTTAAAGTGCCAGCAGATACACCAAGTTCTTTTGTTGCCTTTTTCCCCAGCAGAACCACTGGTGGCAAGGTAGTGTGCTTTTCCTTTTGTATTCCTGTTGCATGCAGTGATCATTCCATACTTGTGCCCTCAATACAGGGCAATCCTCAGGGTTCTCCAGCCCCCTGCTTTTCTCAGTGTTTGTTAATAACCAACTCAAACAATGTACCAAACCAAAATACACATGTATACTGATGACATGATTCTCTACTGCAGTGGCCCAACAATGGCACGTGTGGCAAATCAACTCCAGACTGACTTTGACATAGAAGAAACTTGACTAAATGAGAACAGCATAATTTGCAATGGCAGGAAGACCAAGGGCATGATTTAGAGTTCTGAGAATGCCATTGCCTGGTGCACCAATCGCTTGGTGCATGGGGCTTGTGTCATTCTCCTGGCCAACGATCACGATTTCCAATCCCAAGGGCCAAATGCCACAAGCTGCCAGAAAGTGTGAAAACTGTTACAACTATGCCTAATGTACTAAAATCAGGTGCAGCTGCATCAAAGGAGTTTGGCTCAGCTGTGCCAAAGAACAGGATTAATGCAAAGCTTGACGCAAGCTCTGTGTCACCCTTTGAATATCAAACCCCAAGTCTATATATCATTTTAAATTGTAGTCTTCAGCACCCACCCACCCACAAACCCAAAACTGTGATACCTCCCTCTCCATTCATTGACTGATAGACAATGACATGATGCAAAATATCCAATTGTATCATGATATATCACAGGAATTTCCCATTCATTTCAATTGGACTTCTGTAAGAAGTTCCAGCATATCCTGTCATATTGTGCATTGTGTCACTGGCTACCACTGTTCGAAAAAAAACCTTTCTCTTGAGTAGGTTCAATCATTTGAAACCTGGAAAGTGGTTGGGACCCAACTTTCCTACCAGAAGCGATCAGAACGTGTCACTGCCTCGGTGGGTTCCAGGCTGGAAGCCCTCTGTAGGGGTAGGAAATTCCTAAACTCTCACATCAGAATATACTGTAGGTAATGAGACAATTCCTACTCCCTCTGTAGGACTGTAGTGATATGTTATACTGCTCAGCCTTGAAATTCACACTGCAGGGGTTGGGCATTCTGTGCAATAGATTATAAAGGTTCCACCACTGGAAGTTTATACAGTTGACTTGGATGAGTTTTACTGCCCACAGGAACTACCATTCGTAAACACTCATTTATAATTTTATACATATCCTAGCCTCAAGGTATAAGCACCTCACATCCCTAACTGCCCTTATTCCTATACCTTACTTGGGCAGCAAGCTGAATAGTACCTACATTCTAAATGTATTACATACGATTGGCATCCTCCTTCTCAGGTCTTCAGAATGGAAACTCCCTTTGACTTATCCTGAAACTTTTCACTTTACAGTGGCTGTTGCATGATAATTTTATATGTTCATACCTACTCGCTCTCTCACCAGAATCCCCTTCTTATCCATCACCCTAATATTTATAGTTTGTATAGAATACTAGCACTTGCTTTTGTTTTATCTCTGTGTCGTGCCTGTGTGTAAACAGAAGCAACTCTTAAACCATGTGGCTATATGCCACATAACTGCTCGAAGATGAACAGCCTCCATTGTTACCATGGACATGGCCTGTATGGTATTTTGCACATGTGAATCCATTAATGAACTAGCACTTGAGTATCCTATTGTAGTGTATTAAACTATGTACTTTTATCCCTTGCTGTACTAAGGAACCCTCACTAGAAATATTGTATTGCATAGCGACTCCCTGTCATGTATGAGGCTTGTTTTAATAAACAGTGTCAGGATAATACTCAGTATGGAGGCAGCCCTATTAGCAGTGGAGCTTGTCAGGATGCAACTCAGTCTCACACATTCCTGCATGACAAAAGGGATCTAGTGCCATTGAAATTGCCTTGTTTCCTGCAGTAACTCTGCTGCAGAAATGACTTGCATCCTGGTGGGCGCCACTGTAGTTCTAGGTACTATGAAAACAGCTGGTGCACTCATAGAAGCAGCCTGATTGAAGCCACATACAGGTACAGCAAACTACCCAAACAAAAAGTTGTTAGAGGGGTCCCACTTGCAAAGAGCTAACAGAGCTCAAATTGTTGGGACATCTGGTCGGTGAAGTTTGTTGTTGTTTTGTAGTCTATGAGTTTGCACTTATGCCAGTAAACTTGCTCTTTGTACTTTTGCATTAACTTTTTTTTGATATTGTTATATGTGACTTCAACTGGGCTGTCTCTGCAAGTGTGCTGGCTTCTTCTGTAGTACCTATTATTTGAGTGGCTCAGCCTACCATTGTACCAAGCTCCTTTCTTTGAGTGCATAAACTTCTTGTTTGTCTATATTTAGGTTTTTTTTTAGTTAATCTTTTTTATTGAGTATCTGAGGTAAGTAGTACAACTTTTGTCAGTTCAATCAGTACATTAGAGAGTAGTATTAGAGTACAGTTAATTTCTGTGAGTACACTGGCAGGTTAAAGCGTATCTTAAATGCGAGTGCAGTTCTAATATAGCAGTAAACAATAATATATTATTACAGAATCGGCATTGAGCACTCATATATCTAACAGTGTTGACTATTCAGTCAGCTACCAGCAGGACAGTCTTTATGGTTACCTGTGGGTGCCTGCAGCACCCTCAGGTTCCTTGACAGAGTCAGATGGAGGGAGTGATATTAGATTGGGTCAGATTTCTCTGATGGCTCGAATTCAGGGGGGGATTGAGAAGGTCATTTTCGAGTTTACAGCCAGACCTTCTGTTGCCTGGTACCATTCTTCTGAGGTGGGGATTTTGTTTGTTCTCCACCTCACCAACAGCAGCCTTTTGACTTTAACCAAGACCTGTATTAGCCATATCAATTGTGGTTTATTTAAAAGTACCACAGCTATGGGGAGGCCTAGAAGGATCAGAGAAGTAGACAGGGGCACCTCTATTTGCAGGATATCTGAGCAGGCTCCCTCCACTTGACTCCAGAAGTTCTGGATAGAAGGGCATTCCAATAATATATGTAGCAGGTGTGTACCTTTGGAGCTGCACATCCAGAACTGATCAGTGGGCATTAACCTCATTTTGTATAGAGTTGCGGGGGCTGTGATACCACAGATGTGGGATTTCTTTCTAAATAAGAAGACTTTTCTGATTCCTACAGGCACTGTTAGCTAGCCTCCAGCATCTAATCCATTCATCTTCCCCAATTTTTACATCTAGCAATCTCATCTAGTGGTCTCTAGCATTCAGGGAAGGGTTAGGGCACTCAGGATCAGGTCCTTGAGCATATCATGCACTAGCAGACCCTCTTGACCCAGGTAAGGTACATGCTTCTGGCCTGGAGATAACCCCAGAACTGATTCTTTGGGATACCATATTGAGATTGCATTTCCTGAAAGGAGAGCATGGTACAGCCATCTTGGCTTAGTAATCTTTTACCATTATTACCTTCCTTGTTTTCCATGACTCCCAGTCTATTGGCTTCTTATCTATCAGAAGTATGGGGGGGTTCCATAACACAGTATAAATTCCAGGATGCAGGCACACATGTGCAAGTTTCCCCAACTTCTGTAGAGCTGTATTTGCAGCCTTTATGGGGAGTCATGGAAGAGCATACTTTGGGAGGGAGGAAGTAAGATACAGTATGTTGCAGGATGACTTGTGAGGGGCCATTGCTGAAACCACCTGTTTTAGCTTCTGTTCTGAAAAAGGAGGGGCATCCGGCCCTTTCCTTTGGGCATCCGATAGTCTGGGCACCGGGAGATTTGCCATGAAATCTAGGAAGGCTTGCTTGTCCCATTTCATATGTGAAGCATAGAGGCCTTTATAAAAGGCTGCCATAATCCTATTTATGTCTAAGGGCTTCGTAAATTTCTTGCCTTCATTATCCAACAGGTGGTCTACATGTCTATCCTCCTGCTGCTTCCTGATTTGGAAGGCTAGAAGCTTACTATTTTTTTCTCTGCAGGCCCAGTACTTAAACTTAGTTATTTGCAGATGCAACTCTGCTTTCCTGGTAGCTAAGGTATTTAGTTTAATTCTCAAGGCCATGATATCATGGATTAGTGTGGGGGAGTATGGTTGCCTGGCATCTTTTTTATACATATCCTCCTTTTGCTTTAGGGCCCTTGTTAGGCTTTCCACTTCCTTCTCTTTGTGCTTTCCATGGTGGAAGGCATAACTAATAATTTTCCCTCTGACAGTCACTTTGTATCCCTCCCATATCCCTGCTGGGGATGCCGTTCCTGGTGGGTTGTCCTTGAAGTAATTTTGGGATTCCACCTGCAACCATTTGATACAATCTTTGTCTTGAAGCAGCAGGTGGTCTAGTCACCACTGTGGGGATTTAGGTTGTGGGGGGTCCACTGGGAAACTAAAAATTATAGGAGCATGATCCGATATAGTATGTAGATCAGAGCAATAGAGGTCTGACAAACTGTTGCAGTTATTCCCGGGAAGGTAAACCAGAAATCGATTCTACTTGCCATTGCCTTAGCCACTGAGAAATAGATATAGCTCTGCTGTCTGGATGGTCTGCCCTCCCAATGTCTGTGAACCGCTGCAATGACATTAGATTTTTCAGGGCAGTTAAAGCTCACACATGTGGTTCCGGCCTTGAGTTGAACCTATCTAAAAAGTGGTCTAGGGTGAGATTAAAATCTCCCCCTAGTATAACTTCTGGGTTATCAAATGCCATATCTAATATACTGTACATTGGGAGACCTAATGCATGAAATTTGATCTGTCTTCATTAGGAGCAAAAACATTTGCTAGAATGAGGGGGGTATTTGGAGTTGCTAAATTAACCATTACCCACTCACCTTGGTCATCTGCCTTTGAGTCCAGTATTGCCAGATTTCAGATTCTTATGTCCTGAAATGGACACCTCTCTTTTGGCCGACTTCGAGCCACTGTGTACTTTTCATCCCACCCACTCCCTTCTCAATTTGCAGGCTTCTTTTTCTATCAATTTGGTCTCTTGTAAGAAGGCAACCTGCGTTTCTAGGTTTTTCAGGTTGGACAACACCTTCTTCCTTTGTATAGGGGAGTTCAGGCCCCTCACATTCCATGAGGTGGCATTAGTGAGTGAGATGCTAGCCATGATCATTTAATTCATACAGATGTATAGGATTTATTAATGGTGTCCCACCTTTGAAGTCTCTGTTTGTATAACATCTTATGCCCCTCACATCACGCTTTGCTGTGTTAGCCTCCTTTGCATATTTTTGCTCTATTAAACAAACTTATAACCTTCATGCTCTGTACTCTATTGTAACAACTCTCGATCTGCAATATTCTTTTAAGACCTGGGGTGGCCTTCTTATCTATCTTTGTGACCTCATATATACTCACCACCTTCTCCGATCCACTAATGGAGGAGAGGTTGGCATTTAACAACAACTGGTTTGCTATTCCCATGGCAAGAAACATCAGCCATATAACCATACATGTAAACAGATTTTCATCAGCAGTATTCTCTTTTCTAACACATAATCATAGAACCCTGGAGTCTCCAGCAGTAGTCCGACTACCCCTAAGTAGGTTGTCATTGACCCAGGAGACCCCTGGGGGGGATGTTCTCTTATTCACATCCAAAAGGTGTATATTGTGACTACCTTTTTGTCTCTCAGCCAGATACAGTTTGCTAGGTATTGGGGGTTGAGGGAACCCTGGGATCTATTTTGTCTTACGGCTTGACCAGGACGTTATACCCAGCTATGACCACTGGTCTGCAGTGGCTGGTTGTGCCTGTTAGTGCACAAGAGTTGGAGGGAGGGGGACAGAAGGATCCCTGTCTCTTCCTTTGGGAGGGGCAAGGGGTGTAACACCCCCTGTTCTACTCAGGTGGCCCCATTACTACTTCCCAGGGTGCATTCCTGGAGTCTGTCGAGAGATCTAAAACCAAAGTAGTAGTGGTGCATGCTCCTTCCTGCTGGTCCATCAGTTCCAAGTTACAAGCTATAAAGCAATCTTCCACCACAAAAGGGGGAGGTATCGTCGAGGGGGAGGGTAGGTGGTGCGGACCTTTGGGGCTGTGTTCCACAACATTTGTATCCTTCAAGCCCATGTTTCTTGTCCCATCCTGCCCTCACTGTTTGCTGTAGTCTGGCTGTTAACCCCAATGCACTGTAGGTAGTGAGCATCATACTCTTTTTCTCTTACCCAGTGTATTATGCTCATTTGACATTTTACTCATCTGGGATACTCTCGCCCAGCTCACCATTCGGTAGTCCCCCTGAGGATCCACCATTCCCCTACTAAAGAGTGGAATCGCAGCCTATTTGCCACTGCCAGCCTCTTTGTAGTCTCTTTTAATTATTTACAACCTCTGTGAGATGGGGGAATGCAGAAGACATCCTATTACTACAAAACTTTTAACAGGAATTACTTTAAACAGGTAGCCTCCCCCTTCACCCTCTCCCTCCCCAATGCTGCGATTGCTATACAGACATTATTTGCAATACTTTAGACAGTTATCCCACATTGGATGTTCTCATAGTGTCATTTGGGCTATGTCCATATTTTTGTCTGTCCTTTGCCATACCATGGGAGCAGCCACATTTAGTCACGGCCCCCCACCAGGTCAAAATAGGAGGCTGTATTCCTTGGGCACTTCTGACTGGGCTAAGACCATGCCCTCTTGTTTAGATAGTGCCTTGCAATGCTGGGGGTACAAACAAAAAACAAGTTAGACAGCTCACAAAATGTGGCTGCACCCCATTGGCAAATACTAAGTGCATGCAAGTGCTCCTTGTGGTGATGCTCTGTGCCTCCTCAGGCGGCCTAGAGCAACTACGCAGACCTCACCACAGCAATGTCAATTTCTGTAACTGACAAAGTGCTGACAATTCTGCACTACCACCAACGAAGGATTAGTTAGATTACCATACCCTGTGAAAGGATCAGCGGGGATCTGTGCAAAGGATGGAAGCTTCACTCATTTTTCCGCCCTCCTCGGTACAATCTGCCCATGCACTTTGGATCGGGGCCCACTCCTCAGCAGCCTAAATTGGCAACCGGGTTGGTAAGGCTTCCACTTTCCCCACTTTCCCCATGTCCAGCGCCACCGGTGTCAGTGCTCTTAGTGGGGTATAATGGTTGGATGTTTTGATTGGGGTTATGGAGGGTGAGGCGATACTATTGCCTGTTAAAAAGGACCTTCCCTGATGGTCCAAAAAGTTACAGCTTGTAGTCATTATGTGCAGTACTAGACCTGAAAGAGGTGGCTGTGAAAGTCAGGAAGAAAAAGATAGCATTCCGGAAGTATAAGGAAACACAGAAGGAGCAGAACAGACAGCTGTACCAGTTAAGGCAGAAGGAAGCAGGGAGGGAAGTCAGAATAGCAAAGGCCAAACTGATGAAAAGATAGCCAACTCAGTTAAGAAGGGGGATAAAACCTTTTATAGGTACATCAGCGAGTGTAGAAAGACAAAGGGAGGGATAGTGAGGCTGAATAGAATGAACGGTGGGTGGGCAGAGGGGGACAGTGAAAAAGCAGGAATACTAAACAAATATTTCTGCTCAGTATTCACAAAAGAGGAGGGGGAAGTGCCTAATCCAATTAACAGAAGCACTCTTGATAGGGGGTCGATCCCAGTCCTTTCACAGAAGAAAGGGTTCTGCAAGAACTCCTAAAACTGAAGGTGGACAAAGCAATGGGTCCTGATGGAATTCACCCCAGAATTCTAAAAGAATTAAGGGAGGAACTAGTGAAACCACTGGCTACTCTTTTTAATAAATCATGGGAGGATGGTGTGGTACCCGAGGACTGGAGGAAGGTGGATGTGATTCCCCTTCACAAAAGTGGGACCAAGACAGAGGCAGGAAACTACAGACCTGTCAGTCTGACCTCTGTGGTAGGGAAAGTGATGGAGTCACTTCTGAAGGAAAGAATAGTTGAGTACCTAGAGGCCAGTGGAGCACAGGACCCAAGGCAGCATGGGTTCACAGCGGGAAGGTCATGTCAGACGAATCTAATAGATTTCTTTGACTGGGTGACCAAAGTAGTAGACCAGGGAGGGGCTGTGGACATGGCCTACCTAGACTTTAGCAAGGCATTTGACACAGTCCCACACAAAGATTAATAGTCAAATTAACCAGCCTGGGAGTGGGACCCAGGGTGGTAGCCTGGGTAAAACATTGGCTGGACAACAGGACACAGAAGGTAATTGTAAATGGAGTCCACTCTGAAGAAAGGGGGTTACTAGTGGGTACCGCAGGGTTCAGTATAGTCCAGTCCTTTTAATGTCTTCATCAGTGACATTGCAGAGGGACTGGAAGGAAAAGATGCCTTTTGCAGATGACACAAAGATCTGCAACCGGGTTGATACAAGGAGGCGTGGAAAGGATGAAAAGGACTTGGCAAGGTTGGAGGAATGGTCAGAAGTATGGCAGCTAGATTCAATGCAAAGAAGTAAAATAATGCACCTGGGAAACAAGAACCCAGGGAAGAATACACAATGGGTGGGGAGGTAGTAACAATAACAAAAAGGAAAGGGACCTGGGGTAATCATATCAGATGACCTTAAGGTTAGCAAGCAATGTGAGAAGGCAGTAGGGAGGGCCAGGGGTATACTGGGATGTATAGGAGAGGCATCAGCAGCAGAAAACAGGAAGTTGTTATCCCTCTGTACAGACAGTTGGTGAGACCCCATCTGGAGTACTGTGTCCAGTTCTGGAGACCCCATCTCCGCAAAGACATAGACAGGATAGAGGCAGTCCAGAGGAGGGCAACTAAAATGGTGCAGGGTCTGCAAGAGAAGCCGTATGAGGAGAGACTAAAGGAGCTTAATATGTATACCCTTGAGGAAAGAAGGAGAGGGGACATGATAGAAACTTTTAAGTACCTCAGTGGAATCAACAAAGTCCAAGAGGGTAGCATCTTTCAGAAAAAGAGACTTGCAAGAACAAGGGGACACAATTTAAAGATAGAAGGAGGGCGGTTCAGGGGCAATGTGAGGAAGTATTATTTCACAGAGACGGTAGTGGATTCATGGAACAGCCTTCCTGAGGAGGTTGTGGGGTCTAAAACTGTGGGAGAATTCAAGAAAGCATGGGACAGACATAAGGCAATTCTTGTTGGGGGTAGGAAGAAATAGGCTGTTGGTTAACTAGGATCTGCGGCCTATCCTGTAGGTAGGGAAATGGGCAGACTAGATGGGCCTAGCGGTCCTTATCTGCCGTCAAAGTCTATGTTTCTATGTTTCTGTGTTTCTATGAAAAGGTATATGCATTTGTTATATTTGGCCAAGGTTTACTCTGCCTTCCATAATTTGGATTTGTTTTTGAACCATGCTGCACTTGCCTTTGCTGTTCAGCTGCTGGGCTGATAGCTCCTTATGACATCACTGTCGGATAGAGGAGTGACTCACACTGTGCAGTACCATGCGATTGCAACAATGTTGCCAGGGAAACCTACCAGTACTCAGTGTACATGCTGTGTTCCCCCTTCCCCAAGACACCCTGTTAGCAATGCATTATGTCAAAATCTAAATGCCTTGTCAGTATGTTTTTTTTTTTTTTGTGAAATTGACTGCCCTACAATGATGTCACCAGTATAACCCTGGGCCCACAGCAACACCAGGCTTGCTATAGAAGCTCTGGTACAACCCACAGTTTTTAGCAGCTCAGAATGCAAAAACTAACTGCAGCAGACAGTAATGAAATACAATTCTAGAATCAATGCAAGAAGGGGTAATTAATCCATGAAAGTCAAAATGACTGGGAATGGTCCTCTTTAAGTAGAGGTGGCTCTGGTGGCTTCTGGAACACCTCTGGGCACTCCTTCCCTCTTGCTGCTGGTTCCTTTTTTCCTTCTACTCTGGCAGCCATGCTGGGCTTGCTACCATGCCTCCTCCGAAATCAGGTCTACCATTACAGCAGGTTCACTGGGCTGTTGGAGCCCATCTTTGTTGGAGTCGGGACCTTCGATGTTGCTGCTCTTTGTGGTAGCAGGGGAATTTGTCTCTGGCCTAGTTCAGGTCTGTTGTCCACCAGAAACTGCTTGACTTGGGACAGGTTATAAAACAATAAATATTCCCCTCTAGATTGGACTGTCAGCGATAAAGGTTACCGGAGGGGGCAGGGATTTCCATGTGATATAATTCCTGCTTTACTCCCGAGTAGGCTCTTCTTTTTCTGGACAATTCCTGGGAATAATCTTGAAATAGTTGTATTCTGTTACCTTCCCAGGTTAGAGTATCCCTTTCCTAAGCTGTTTGTAAATACTGTACATGTCTTTGACAGGATATTTCAGGAATCAGCATAATATAGGGTAAAGTCTCTCTCCGTCCCTGGGTTTAGGTGCTAAGGACCTGTGAGCCCATTCCAGCTCTAGTTGGGGTGAATTATTCAATTTCAGCAGTTCAGGTAGAAAGCAGTGGAAAAGAAGTGCCATGTTTTTGCCCTCAGCTCCTTCAGGGACCCCGACAATTCTGAGGTTGTTACAATAGGCCCTGTTCTCCATATCATCAACTTTTTTCATCAGGTGTTGTATTTGTGAGTTGTGCTCTCTTAATTGTCCCTGATGCACCTGCAGTGTTGCACCTGCAGTGTTTTCTTCTGAGTTTGTGTCATTTTTCTGTCCCTGCCACTCATGCAGTAAGGCTTGTATTTCTGTGACAGTTCATGCAGGGGTATCTTTGAGCTGGGCAGTGTCATTAAGTATTTATTTTAGTCTGTCAGATATGCTAGCCAGCTCCATGATGATTCTTTTCCTCTTCTCCAGACATTGTGATCCGTGCCTTTTCTTCCATGACAGCAGTGAGCCAATGAGGAGGACAAGTGGATCTTCACAAGTTGTGGCCCAGTGGCAGTGCGTCTTCAAGGAAGGTAAGTCTCAAGCTGCTTTTACAATGCAATTTGCTTGCCCTTGTCCTGTGCTGGTAATATAGGTATCATTTAGAAGCTCTCTTTCTGATCTATGCAATCATCCATTCTCTTTGCAGCTGTAGTGGTGGTAGGCCTAGGATGCTTTAGATAATGGATCGGAATTTCCCCTCAGAATTATGCTGCCACCATCTTCCTTGGCTGACTCCACCCTCCCCCATTTATATTTAGTTTTATTGTTTCTTCATTATTTCATCAGCATCACAACCTCACTGACTGTAACATCACAACTGGCCAGGAAGAGAGCCTCTCACCTGCTAAATTGGTTATTTGTGTGAAGTCATGAGGAAGAATATATTCTAAATGTCAAAATTAAGAAGAAAATATGATTCAGAAATGAAAATTAGCCACTGGCCACCTAAACAAAATACTATTTTCTGTCTGCTGTTTTTTTTTTTTTTCCATTCCTCAGCCATTTGCCTAATACATATTGTCCAGATACAAAAAAAAATCCTTGTCCTGGGATGAGTGAAAAGTCAATATACAGCATGAAATGATCTGAATATGAGTCCACTTAATCTGAACTGAACCTGAACGTTACACTACCACAGCACTGTACTGAAGTTAGGGGTCTCAAGTGAAATGATTTCATTGGAAACCATGAAATGTCATATGCAATGACATCATTCTGTACTGAAACCTTGGAACTGGAGACAGATGTTCTGGCTTGCACATGTTTGAATGAAATATAACTTGAGTGTTGCAGTGGTAATATGCAGACCTGAACATCTTAGAGATCTACCACCCACAGTCTTAGCCCAACAAAAATAATTTAATTATATGAAATTACTCCAACTAAGATAACCCCATGAGATGTAGCATCTCTAGTTTTCATTAGGGTACCAGGAGCGACAACAGCATCAGCAGGTATATCTTAATTCCAGAAGAAATAAAATTAGTAAGTTTCAATTAGTACATTGCAAGAAAAATACACAATTTGCATCTACATAGTAGCAAGACCAGGAGTATACAATAGTGCACAGTATGCCCAAATCATACACAAATAGAAAAACAAACAAGCCCAGATAGGAGGGCCTATGGTTGTAGGCAGCTGCAAGGGTCTGTCAAACAGAGGGCAAGGCCTAGCTTGAAAGCATGCAGCCAGGAGCACTGTTGAGTTAAGCAGTTAGTTTCTTCCATGAATCAGGTATAGAATAAGCCAATGCTTTTCTTCCAAGCACTCTTGTCTTTACCCTTGGAGTTTTTACAGTTGAGAAAGGAGGATAAAAAAAGAATATACAGAAGGTACTGTCTAGCTGTGTAAAGTGGGAGTGGTGGTATTCAGGGGCCATCCTTGGTGCACAAACAGAATAGACAGCCAGTTGTAGTCACATCTACAGTAAGTGATGGGTAGGGCAGACAGATTAATTGCTGATCCTTCTATAATTCTGAAGCTTGTTGTGATTTTCATAGAATTCCACAAAATTACATGCATGCCAAACTCACAGAATCCTGTTATTTTGCCTCAGAAATGACAGAATTATATAGCTGCTAATTCTATTATTTATGCAAGAAAAAATATTACCATAGCTGTAGTTTACATTAGGTTTTAGCAAGAATTTTGCAACTTGCTTTGATGTCTGTTCCATATGCAACAAGAAAATATTGGGAAAAATCTGCAGTTTAAATTTCCTTTTGTAATATTTTGTACATTAAGACATTGACAATTATTTATTGGTAGTATTTCATGGAATTGTTCAAATAATTCTGTAGAAAATTTTGGAAACTAAATTGTAATTCTGCAGCAGTGCCAATGATGGAATTTATAATTTCACATGGCACTAGTGATGGGCTCAGCCAACTGAGCTGCTCTTGAAGTATGCAATGGTAAGTGAAGAAACCACTAAAGAGATCAAATCTGCAGGAGAGCTAGGTATAACAGCATAGTTGTGCAAGCTAAGTGGTAGATAAGATAAGGTCACTGTTGTCTCTTGTAGCTAAAAGGAAGTATAAAACTACCTCCCTCCTTGCTTGTGCACTTACAGGTAGATAAATATAGACATAGACAGGAAACTGAGTTTGGGCCCCCTTCACTGGCAAGGATGTGGCCAATATGACAAGTTCACCCCCCTCACCAAGAGTATGTCCAAAGGTAACCATACCCCCTGGTTTTTGGACCACCTCCTGGGCCTACTACGACAGCGTGATGCCCTATAGCATCTAGCTAATGAGACCCAATGGTCTATTGACAGGCAATGGCATAGGGAGGCCCATAACAAGTGCACATCGGCCATACGCACCGCCAAAGCAGATTATTACAAAGCTTCCGTAACCTCCACATGGGGCACCGGGGTGAAAAATTTTGGAATAATATTAAGGAACTATGTGGCAAAGCCCCAAATCTGCCCCAGATCAAATGTTAATAGATGGTAACATCTCCTCAGATCCCCTCAGTATAGCCTCAGCCCTAAACTCTGCCTTCACTGATCTCAGCCATGTCCTCCCCCCTAATTTTTTTGACCCCAGCCTGCCCAGATCCACCCCCCTCCACCCCTTGCTCCACCCTTTTATCTACTCGTGTCCTATCCCGGAGGCAGCCAAACCCTACCTTGCCAATGCCCTTAGCCATAGTAACGATTCCCTTGACCTGAGACTTCTCCACCCTCACCCTCCTGGAAGTCCTAGCCCCACTCACCCATATTCTCAACCACTCCCTCTGTCATGGGAAATTCCCCTCCTGTTGTAAATCAGCTTCCATCACACCCATCCATATGAGTGGGGACCGCACATCCACTAACAATTACCACCCCATCTCCATTCTACCCCCCATCTAAAGCACTAGAGCGCATAGTCGCCAATCAACTCACTGACCACCTTACTAAATATAACCTTCTATGCAACCAGCAACACGGCTTCCGAAAGGGACATAGTACCACCACCGCCTTCCTTATATTTACCTCCCATGTCCTTCTGCCTGGACCATGGCACATCACAGGTGCCATCTTCATGGACCTCTCTAAGGTATTTGATACCATCAGCCATGCCCTCTTACTGAACACACTCACCTACAGTGGATTTTCCAATGATGCCATAAGCTGGTTCACCAGCTATCTCTCTGATAGAAGACAGCTGGTCAAGGTAGGCACCGTCCAGTCCCCCAGCCTCCCAGTCCACTCTAGTGTCCCACAGGGCTTCATTCTTGGCCCTTTGCTATTCAGTCTATACCTAAACTCCCTCCCGTCGGCCTGCCCCGACAGCCTGCTCCTATACGCGGACGATGCCATCCTGTTCATCTCTGATCCTGACCCCTAAACTCCACCAAACTCTCCAATACTCCTTCCATGAAACCAAACAATGGCTCACCACCCATCTAATAATTAACTACAATAAGACAAAAGTCATGATCTTCTCCCATCCCCAGAACCCACTTAAAGGAAAACAATGGAAAAGACACAGCTTTCCTCAGACACTACAGAAACTCTCAATTAGTGCTTTCAGACAGTAACAACTTTTTAAAATTATTTAGAACTGCTACCAACAACTTCTACTTTCTATTACTGGCAGCAGCCATTTCACGAGCAGCAGTGAGCCTCCTGAACTCACTGTATGCTAATATGCCTCTTTGACCTCTGCTGTTGGTTGGCAGGTCATATTAGCATAAGGTGAGCTCAGGAAGCTCTCTGCTACTCATGAAATGGTGGCTGCCAGCAATAGAAAGTGAAATCTGAAGGCCACTGTTTAAATCACTAAAAAAGCAATTAGAGAAATAAAAAAAAACATTTACTGTTTGAAAGCACTAATCAGGAATGTTTGTAGTGCCTAGGTAGAGCTGCTCATTTTCTAGTGTTTCCCTTTAAAAGCCTCTGCCCCCAAATTCTTACTGTTAATCAAACCCCCTTGAACAAGTAAACACCTTTAAATATCTAGGGATCACACTAGACCCGGCCCTCAACTTTAATCAACATATCCTGCACTTATTAACTGCCCTTAACTCTAGATTAAGTGTACTGTATCGGTATAAACACCGCCTCACCCCTGAGGCTCTACGACTTTCCATAAACTCCTCTCTGCTAGACTATGGTATTCTCCTCTATAGTGCCGCACCCACCTCAGCCCTCAATAGACTCTGGCTCATGCTAAACAAGGCCTGCCGTCTCATCCTTGGATGTGATTGCTTCATACACACCTGCTCCCTCTACAGTACCACAAACTGGCTAAACTTAGAAAACAGAATCAGGTACCACACCTGCCTAATGACCAGAAAGATAATTCTAGGCCTCACCCCCCTGCCCTTGACAAAATTATTCTCTCAGCATCTCCTGGCAGAACCCCTCATAACTCTAACAAACCACTGTTATGGACACCCCATTGCCGGACTTCCCAATTCCAAGGATCCTTCAGCTACAGAGCCCCTTCCTGGACAAACTAGCTCCCAAGCCTAATAACTAAAGAAACAAGGCTTGGCCCTTTTAAATCCAGGCTAATGAAACACATCCAGGCCTCCAACCTATGTGACTGCAACTGACACTCCCCTCCGATGACCTAGAACAACCTTTTGCGTTCTCCATATCTAATTTCTCCAATCTAATTATTTGACAAACAGCCTTCTTCAGAACCTCTCTGCTACCTTATGGCTGTGCTAATCATTGTAATTCAAGTTATCTTGGAATGGTAGTCACCACTGAACAAATGTGTATCCAATACCTGTTATGTAATGTAATGTACTGCAATCTGTAACAAATGTTGTCCCTGTACCTTCTATGTATGACGTGGAACCTTTGTAAATGAGTCTTTGACTCAAAGGCCTTTCTGAATATCTCAATAAAAATAAATAAATATGCTTTCAGCAATAAATGAGAGGCAAGTCACATCCAGGTACTAAAGATACTCTAAAGTAAAAAAAAAAAACAAAGAGATATGTTTTCTAGTCTGCCCAATTGTGTCCATATATTCTGTCTGTGCCAGTAGTGGTGTTTGATTTCTGACTTCTTCTACAAATGCATAACTTCATACTTCCGTGTGTGGCTCTTTTTTTTCTTGCTGTTTCTACAGCTTTGCCCTGATGCTGTTGTCCAAGATGCACAAAATCTCATGGGATTGTGACATAGGCTTATCCCAGCCATACAGTGTATCATATCATAAGCAGTAAATTCTATCTCTTTTTCACCTAGTCCTATGCTTTGCCAGTATGCCCACTAATAGTTCATGGATGTTTGGCCATTTCATAAAATTCTATTTGACATGATTGGAGTGGGATTTTCTTATGCATGGTTACTTTGCTGAGCCTGTCTCATTGTACTGCTTGTAGGGCCACTGTTGTCACAATCTTGGCACAAATACAGTGAAAACAATTACTAGAACATATCCTGCTCTACCACTGTTAAGCAGGTTTTGACACTAACTGAGGTAACCAGGGTATTTCACACTTTAAATTCAACTTGCTTTGTTCTTCTAAACAACAGTAGCAGATGTGCTATGAACTCTAAGAGACAAAGTGACATCATCATTTCATATGCTAATGCAGCTCTCAAGAACAAAGGAGATTTCACCTATCAGTAAATGGAGGTACGCTGAATAGCTATAGGGTACTATTGTTGACAGGAAAAACAAACCACTTAAACTCTGAAACTTCCTAACAGCTACAGAAATTGTGCTGACTGGTAAAAAATAAACATAGAACATTTAGAGCAGCTGTGAGTTTAGGTCTCCTTCAATTTAGGATTACATTTAGAATAAATAATGGGTAAGGGTGGTATAAAAGGACATGTACCTATCAAGGGGGCTAATTAGGGGCTATGGGGCCACAAGTCAAAGGTGGCTTTATTTATAATTAGCCCCAAGATGAAATGTATTCTGAGTGTTCTACCCTTACTCACTGTTTGTTGAATATAATACTTAGGATGGTTATTGTTGTGGAGATTGCATTTGCAATCATGTTATGGCACCTGAAGGTCTCTTGCAGCAAGAAGGAATGGTGTGTGGTGAGTGCAGGTATGAGTCTGGGGGATTTATGGGTTTGGGAGGGCTGTGTGTGTCTTTCGCCAGGTTCTTTTACAGCTTGTTAATTGGTTTGGCTAGCTTCCTAATGATGTGTTACTTGTTTTATTAGTATTGTCCCATAGAGTTGAATGCAGTGTGTAGATATATACTTTTCACTGGCGTAAGTACAGTATATGTGTTTGATTGTTTCATAGCTGTACATAGTTGAAATTAATGTGGGTATATAGCCATAATTCCTTTTGTAAACCTTTTTACATTAAAAAATCTGGCAATTTACTTATTGGTAGAAGTTCATGAAATTATTCAAAGAATTCTATAGAAAGTTTTGGAAGTTAAATTGTAATTTAGCAGCAGTGCCAATGGTGGAATTCATAATTTCGTACAGCACTAGTGATGGGATCAGCTAACTGAGCTGCTTTTGAAGCATGCAAGGGTGACTGAAGAAGCCACTTAAAGAGACCAAACCTGTAGGAAGTCTAGGTATACCACTGTAGCTGTACAAGCTACCTGGCAGATAAGGTCACCATTGTTTCTTGTAAGTACTGTAACAGGAAGTGTAATACTACCTGCCTCTTTGCTTGTGCACTTAGATAAAATGTAGACACAGAAAGGAAACTGAGCTTGGGCCCTACACTGGCAAGTATGTGGTCAATATGTTTGCAGCAAAACATGAGGAGTCAAGTTATGCACCTAGGAACTAAAACCCTAAAATTTCATTCTTACAAATCTCTTAATCTTACTCCCCCTCCTTCATGATTTGGCACACACTAACTGGGATCCAATTACCTCATTTAGCACTATTAATGAAGCTTACAACTATTTTCAGGATAACTTCTTGAAAATTTAGAGCAAACATGCCCCAATGCATCGTTCCAGGGTTAGGGGTATCCATCTACTTTGGATCACCCCCTAACTCTTGGTGTGCCTTAGAACCCAGGATCAAGCTTAGGCTAATCATAAAGCCTCTAAGCTCCCTCAAGACTATACCATCTATCTCTCTCTTCGAAATAAGTACACCAAAGCAACTCATTTAGCCAATGCTGAATATTTCTGGCCTACCTTCCAGTCCAACATTAACAAGTCATCTAAATTCTGAAAGGTAGTTCATTCCCTTTTCTCCCCTCCCTCTGCCCCTTTTACCCCTCTCCTTAAAATAAACAACTCTCTTGTTACTGAGCACCTTAGAGTTGCTACTGAGTTAAACTCATATTTCACCTCCTGTGCCTCTGCTCTCCTGTCCTCTTTACCATCTTCCATACCTGCTGACCTCCCTCCCTCTCCCACCCGCCTGTCTGCGTGTTACTACTTCTCTAATATTACTCCCTCTGACACCTTAAATGCACTTTCTGTGCCTAACCCCTATAAAGGCAGCTCGCCTGATGGACTGGACCCCAAGCTGTTACATCTATCTGCTCCAGCCATCTCCATTCCTTTAACTGACCTTTTCAACCTTTCCTTCTCTATGGCTACTATCCCATCTGTATGGAAGCATGCCACTGTTCTCCCCTTGCCTAAGCGGGTAGCACATGAGGAAGATAACTGAATATGGGTGACCATCCTAATGGCGACCCGTATAATGGCACTTTTTACGTTGGCGACTGTAGGGGGATGGCGACTGCCTACATGGTGACTGTAGGATAAGCGATGGGAAGGGATGGTGGGTGACAGGATGTGGTGGGATGGGAGACAGGGATGTGAAACATGGGGAACCTGCTTCTGCTGAGCCAGCCATGTGGTGTGGTAGGTAGGGTGCATGGCTCTGACAGAGCAGGTCCTGGGTACAGGACTGGGGGCAGGTGTGTAAATTTTGCGATTCCTGCAGTTGGAGGACTTAGAATTTTTTTGCAGACAGGATTGGCCCCCTCCCTGACATGCACCCCCCTGGAGTTGAGAATCTTTATTTAGGGTGGTGCGAGGGGCCAAAGACCCCCCTGTGTGCACAATTCCTTGTAGCCTTATTGTGCATATCGCTGAAATTGTTTTCGGTGATATTGCAGATCGGGATAATAGTGATCGCCTTTGTGCGGTCGCTACTATCACATAGAACCCTAAGGGTGGTGATGCTTCCACTTCTTCCAACTATCATCCTATTTCTCCTTCCAACCTTGCTTAGCTCCAATAACATCTGGTCCTCACACAACTCTCTTCCTATCTCTCTGACTATAACTTTTCACTCCTTATCAATCCGGTTTCCAGAAGAACCACTCCACTACTACCTCTCTGATCAGGTTTACTGACTCCATCCTCTCTGGGATGGATGTAGCCATATCACATCAGCCATTTTGTTGACCTATCTAAGGCCTTCGACACAGTCTCCCCTCCCTCCTATTAAAATCTCTCTCCTCAGCTGGCCTATCTGAATTTGCCACATGCTGGTTCAGTGCTTATCTGGCAGGCAGGACCAGTCGGTCAGAATAGCTGACTCACTTCTCCTCCCTACCCATCAACACCAGCGTACCTCAGGCATCTGTTTTGGGCCTATTTTATTCTCCTTATTCCTAATGACCTCCCTCTGCCTGCCCTTCCACCTCAATTCATCAGTATGCTGATGACACTGTCTTCTTCACATCAGGACAATCCCCAGTTGAGGTACAAACCAGACTTCAGCATGACTTCAGTAAAGTACAACCCTGGTATAGTCTTCATCAACTCTCCCTTAATGCCAAAAAGACAGTCTCCATGACCGTTGGCACTAGGCAGAGACTCTCACGGTTCCCCTTCCTGCCAATCTTCCATACCCTAGACTGGACAGTCCTTGAGGTCACTACATCCTTTAGGTACTTGGGGGTTTGGCTTGACCAACACCTCAGCTTCTCTGGTCATGTGGATGCCATCCTGAAGAAACTGCTTCCCAAGCTTGGTACATTATATAGGAAACGTAGCTGCCTCCTGCTACCGGCTAGGCGTGAACTTGTCCAGAAGATGACCATACCTTTTATTGACTATCATGACGTAGTCTACAGTGCCACTCCCAAGTCTTCCCTAACCAGACTGAACACCCTTTTTAACTCCTTCTGTCACTTCATTCTTGACTCTTCCCCTCGCACACACCATTGTAATCTATACCACTCCCTGGATCTTCCCTCTTTAGAACATCGTCACCAACTCCACTGCACCAAATTCATTTCGAAATTATGGTTTGGTATGCTTCCCTTTTACCTTACTTCCTCTATTTCCAGCCTCCCCCCTCCATACCTTCCCTTAGGTCTTATGACTCTTGCCTATTGCTAATTCCTCATCATTCTACCATAGTAGACCAAATAGCCTTCTCACATTGTTTCCCTAAACTATGGAACTCACTTCCTCCTCATTCGCCTCTCTTCCTCCCCCCACTCCATATCTCTAGCTCTTCATAACTTCCTCTCAGTTAATTGTACCTGTGGTTAATCTCCCCTTTCCTTGCCCCTGCTGTTTCACCTGCTTAGCGAGACAACATTAGCATTCCCCCTCGGTTATGCTGTATAAGTTTGCAGCACTTACTATTAACCATCATTATTTATTAGTTCCATCTGTATTTTCAGTACTGCTTGCATTGTTCATTTTACCAATGTATTATTTTATAAATTGTACTATTCACCTTGTTGAATATATGTATATATGTACTCCTGCTCCTGTCCCCCCAGGACACACTGTGAGACAAGCAACTTGTTGTTCAGTGTGCCCTTCCTGGTGAAACATTTTCAATAAATAAATAAATACAAAGAGCTAGTGTACTGCTTGGAATTAATAGTAATTTTCAGATGCAGTCAGCTGTCACTTCCAGTATCCGAAGTATTTTTTATTTTCTGTTTGCTAATTAGAAGATTTTCCACCTGACAGAAATGGGGTGATGGGTGAAGCAACACTCTGTCTGGAGGAAAAAAAATCAGTTCTGTTCCTCCCACTTCATCATCAGAACTGAGACCAAACACCTTGAGGCACCACAATCATTGCAGCCTGAGCAGTGACTGTCACAAGCTACCAATCTAAATGCAGGAAATTGTGACATCACTAGTAACCAGGGAAAGCCAGTCCCTGCTGCTACATGTGAAAGTGAAACCTGGCAGTGAGAAATGTTTCTCATTGGTTGCTAGTGATGTCATAGTCAGTGTGGTTTCAGTGTTGATGTAGTGGGAGGAACAGAACCGATTTTTTTCCCCTCCAGACAGAGTGATGCTCCACACATCACCCCAGTACTGTCAGGTGGAAAAGCTTCTAATTAGCAAACAGAAAAGAATAAATACTTGGGATATAAGAAGTAATAGCTGACTACATCTGAAAGTTACGATTAATTGCAGGCAGTACACTAGCTCTTTAAAGCAGCAGTGCAATAAAACTGGGGAAAAAATGTAACTCTACTTTTTTTCACTACAAAATATTCCAGGTATCTTTCAGTTTTATTTGGCGGTACAGTGTAGGCCACTTATAACGGGTGCATCTGTGTAAGTAGATTTTACCCATTATAGGTTGTGGGCACTGTAACCAAAGGCAATATTTTTTAATTAAAATGCTACGCTAGAGGACATAGAGCTTCTACATTTATTTATGTACAGTACTGTACTTCATTTCCTCCCTGTTCCTGCCCTAAACCTCCCTGATTCCTTCCTTCCCTCATTGCACCAGCATACTTGTGCAGGAGCAGGAGGACTAATGTATAAAAGAACCGATACAGTACTGGATCAGAGGACTCTTCTGAGCCTGCACTCACCCAAGACAATGCTCCAACTCATCACAGTCGACCCCCCACAAAAGGATGAATTACACATCAGTGACTCCTACCTGACCAAGCAAGACTCTGATCTGCCACGTGATTGTTCTGCTCAATGCGGGACCATATTTCCCTTCATCTTCAAGCTCCAAGCATTCTTCCTAAGCTATCTCCCACTATCTCCAATTCTGACACATGACAACTGAGCCACAACCCGGTCTCCATGGCCGTAACACTGTAGCAGGTTATTGCATTCTATTGTATGCCCCTTCTATTTTGGGCAGGTTAGCTGCTAATTAGTGTCAGGTTACACTTTGGCAAGCTCTGCAAACTGCATGCCAAAGTATGAACTAACACTAACTTGCAGTTAATCTTCCCAAAATAGAAGGTGGGCATGGAATGCTATAACCAGCATTTTTAAAATCACAGCCTATGGAGTTGGCAAATGATAAATGAAATTTGCCCAGAAAAAACAATTGCTCATTTAAACCATGGGTGCTATAAGTGAAGGATACTGTACCATGTTCTAATTCCATCAAAATGTGAATATATTTTTTTTGCAGCCACAACATGTGGCTTACAAATTGCATAGCAGACCTGCAAGGTTTAGAATCAATAAAATAAAATAAAAACTTAAGGTGAGCAGAGTAGGAGGTAACTAGAAAAGCAAATTTAACAGGTATGATAATATTTTCATTAATTGCAGCTGAAACTAGATTTTTGTAAAAACATGTGTCATTGCACTGCTGCTTTAAAGGAGCCTAAAGTCAAAAACTCCAAAAAACATATGCTTTCTAGTTTGCACATTTGAGTCTATCTATGCTGTCTCTGCCAGTAGTAGTGTTTTGTTTCCTGACTTTTTTACGAATGCATACCTCCATTGTCAGTGTGGAGATATCCGTTTCCTGATTGTTTCAGCAGCTTTTCTCTGATTCTGTTGCCCAAGATGCATCAAATATTATTGTATCATAACATAGGTTTGCCCTGCTTAAAAGGCTGTGCAATGTTTTTATTTATTTATTACATATAAGATCCTTTAGGAGGGCCTATTTCAAAAGATCTAGAGTCAAAATACATAACAGTACAGGAACAAATATAACAGTACAGGAACAATAGGGAGATACAGTTTACATATAATAGAGGTCAGGAATAAACAGGTCATAGGCAATTGTGTGCGGAAGAGACAGGATATTGTAATTATGCATATTTACAGGGTATGATACATAAATAAAACAGCAATTGATCCAGAGGTGGGGAAAAGAAGTAGGAGACTGTGAGAAGGGATGTAGCAGAACAAAGTGGGAAAAGGGTGGAGAAAGGGTGTAAGGGACTGCAGGGAGTAAAATAGACAAGCTAGTTATAGCAGCCGTAATGATTAGAGGGGGAGAGGGATGATAGAAGATGGGTTCTGAAGTGTATAAGTGAGTCAGTGACCTTGAGTGAGGGGGCGAGGGAGTCCATACCTTAGAGACGTTGAAGGGGAAGCAGTCCTGACCTAAGGAGGTTTTACGACGTGGGAGCAACAGGGAGTTATGTAAAAAATCTCTTATTTGGTGTGAGGAGGTGGCAGGAGTCAGCATGGAGAGGCCACCTGGGATAATCTCCCAAGCAGAGCTTTGTTACCAGTTACCAATGTGATATAACACATCCGAGGTCCAAGTTCAGCCAGCCAAGGCTGCTAGAGGGTGCATTTGTGGGAGTCCCATCTGAGATTGAGGGCAAGCGGCAAGCTCTGTTCATCAGTCCCCTGACTCTGTTGAGTACTCTGTTGCATGCAGCCCCATAGATAGCAAGACCATTGTCAACGAGGCTGAGGATGTAGCTATCAGTAAGAAGCTGCTTACCTCTCTTAGGAGTGAGGTTCTGTGCCTGTAAAGTAGGTCGAGTCTGGAGTTCGAGATTTTGATCAAATTATCTACATGTGCAGCATGATGTACATTAGTCCTGTGTCAAGGGTTATCCCCAGGTACCTGAAAGTGGTGACCTGCTCTGTGGGGGCACCAGTGGTGGTGGTGATGCCTAGGGCAGTGGGGGGGGATCTGTTTCTGGAGAAGAAGAGCATAGGTTTGGTATTTTTAGAGTTAAGAACAAGGAGATTGTTCAAGAACCAATCACAGAAAGAGGCAAAATCAGTTTGGAGGTTGTTTTGGATAGTGTCGGGGGTTGCTATGTGTAGCAGTGACAACTGCATCATCAGCATACAGAGAGAGATGTGCAGTTGCAAGCTTTAGGAAGTTTATGGACAAAAGACTGAACAGTAGAGGACCAAGGATGGAACTTTTGGGGACCCCCGATTGTCACAGGCTTGTATTTCGATGGGGAAGACCAACATTTTACCACCTGGGTTCTTTCAGTGAGATAGTTATTTGTCCTGTTGGTAGTTTCTAATGAGAGACCTACAGTAGGTTAGGTAATTTACAGCAGAGCAGTGCATGGCTGACTAGGTCAGACACTGGTGAGGTCTATGAAAATAGAGCCTGCTAGTTCTCCCCTATCCAATGCACAGTGGAGGCGGTCCATGTATTCTATCAGCACTGTAAGGGTGCTATGATTCTTGTGGAATCCATGTTGCTCAGCTGTTAGAAGATTAAACTTGCTCAGGTATTCAGTGAATTGGTTGCAAGAGTGGCAGCAGGAAGGAGGCAGGAACTACAGACCAATCAGTCTTACCTCAGTAGTGGGCAAGATTATGAGGCACTCTTAAGGAAAGGACCGTGCAACACCTGGAATCCATAGAGCACAGGATCCAAGACAGCATGGGTTTACAAAAGGAAGGTCCTGTTAAACCAGTGTCATAGATTTCTTTGACTGGGTAACCAGAGTGGTGGACCAAGGGAGAGCAGTTGATGTCACCTACCTTGACTTTAGCAAAGCTTTAATACTGTTCCACATAGAACATTGATTAATAAGCTGGGTAGGCTCATGATTGGGTCAGAAGTTGGTCAACTGGGTGGCAAACTGGTTGATGGGCAGAAAACAGAGAGTGGTGGTAAATGGTATACGGTCAGAGATGCAAGTCACAAGTGGGTACCTCAGGGATCAGTCAGGGCCAGTCCTCTTCAATATCTTCATCACTGACATTGCAGATGGACTGGAGGGTAAGGTTGTCTGTTTGCAGATGACACCAAGATCTGCAACAGAGTAGATGATCTAGATGGGTGGGCAGGATGAGAAGAGATCTAGATAAACTAGCAAAATGGTCAGAAGAGTGGCAACTGGGATTTAATGCAAAGAAGTGCAAGATCATGCACATAGGGAAGAGAAACCCTGAAGCCACCTATAGGCTGGGAGGGGAGTTGCTAGCAGTCACAAGGGAAGAAAGAGACTTGGACATCATCATCACCGATAACCTGAAGTCATCTAAGCAGACCACTAAAGCAGTAGGTAAGGCTAGGGGGATGTTGAGGTGTATTAGAAGGGGTATCACAAGTCAGAAGAGGGAGGTAATGATCTCTCTTTACAAGACGCTGGTTCGGCCCCATCTGGAGTACTGCGTGTAGTACTGGAGGCCACACCTTCACAGGGATATTATTCAAACTGAGGCAATCCAGAGAAGGGCAACCAAAATGGTGCAGGGACTGCATCAGAAAACATATGAGGACAGATTAACGGAGCTCAGTATGTATACCCTAGAACAAAGGAGGGAGAGAGGTGATATAATCGAAACATTCAAACACCTTAAAGGCATTAAGAAAGAGTCTAACATGTTTCAATACAAGAAAAATAGCAGGACAAGAGGACACAGCATGATATTAGAGGAAGGCTGATTATGGGGTAATGTAAGGAAGTTCTTTTTCACAGAAAGGGTGATGGATGCATGGAACAGCCTACCTCAGAAAGTGGTGGGCATGAATACAGTGCAGGGCTTCAAACAGGCATGGGATAGGCATAAGGGAGCAATACAGATGAGTATGAATAGATAGGCCATTGACACAGCAAAGGCCGATGGCACATTTATAACTTAGAAAAAAAACTAGGCAGACTGGATGGGCCTTGCAGTCCTTATCTGCCATCAACTTCTATGTGTCTATGTTTCTAACTATTCTCTCAAGAATTTTTGAGAGTGAGGACAGGATAGAAATGGGGCAGTAGTTACCAGTGGGGTCTTGGGGCCCCCCTTACAGATGGGGGTAACATGAGCAATCTTCCAAATAGCTGGCATCAGCCCAGTGGAAAGTAACAGGTTGATTATTAGTTGTAAGGGATGAGTGACCTTATGCAAAACAACTTTCAGAAATTTCATGTCTATTCCATCAGACCCTACATTTGCAAATTTTTGCACAGGCTAAATATTTGTAGTGATCCAACCAGATAATGTATTTAAAGTAAAATTTTGTAACTGAAGTATTTAAGGGTGGGATTTTGGCCTCCCCCTAGTAATTATGGGGAGCAGTGGTGCAGGCAGAGAGGTCACTGAACATGTTATTGAAGAAGCTGGCTACGTTTACATTTCCCTCAATTAAAGACTCACTGATCCAGATGGAGTGTGGGAGGGGCTTGCAAGATTGGCCTAATAAATCATGAATTCCACTCCACAGAGACTTAGGCAAGTTGAGGAAGGCTATCTGCTTGGATTTGTGGTAGTTAGCTTTTGTTTCTTTGACCTGAGTTTTAATCCTGTTTCTGAGTCCCTTGTACCTCAGAAGGAGAGAGCTGTGATCAGACTCACAGTGCTGGGCCCAGACCCTGTCCCATTCTCTAATAAGAGCCATGAGGTTAAGGGACAGCCATAGTTGGATGAGCCTTTTACGAGCATTTTAAAGGGGGCAACTAAGTTGCAAATCCTACTAAAGTGCTACAAGAAGTAGGTTAGAGCTGCATCAACATGAAGAGTCTACTTCAGGAAGGACCAATCAACCTTCTGAAGCATGGTCTTAAACTGGGGATATTGTTCAAGAAGAAACTCGGGTCCCACAAAAGGGGCAGCAGGGATGCTTTTGCCGACCACAGGCAGACTACAAGGGAGTGGTTGCTAAGGAAGTCAGGTGGGTTTCCAGAGAGGATCCTGTCAGGATGGCTGACCAACCCCACTCAATAAGTGTTGCAGTTCTGGTTTTATAGTTGGTCCTTGTGGGTGATTTGATCACCTGTGTGAGGTGCAAGTTGGCAACTTTGTCTCTGAGGTATTTACTGCTACTTGAGAACCAATTACAATTGAAGTCCCCAAAAATAATTTTTTCATGATGGTGGTTAAGGGATGATAGTGTAGTCAGCAAACTGCCAAGTCCCTGGGAGACCTTATCAGAAGGAATATGAGCTGCTATGAGGTTGAGATTCTTTTCAGCATTGGCACATAAGGCAATGTTAATGGCAATAAGCTCCAAGACGGGGGGTGCAGGAGAGGTTGGGAGCAGGGAGGCCTTTAGATGAGACTTAGCAAACAGTAGGCAGCCACCACCTCTTTTGTGGTCTCTGTCATGCCTAAAAATTGTGAAGAAGTCTATGAGAACTTCATTGTAAGAGATCTTGGGGGTAAGCCAGGATTCAGTGACAGCAACAATGTCATAGCTAGAGTTGGATACCCACAGCCTAAGCTCATCAAGCTTTGGCAGGAGGCCTCCAATGTTAATGTGAGCCACTTCCAGGCAACCTCTGCCTGAGTCTGCAGGGTTGGTAGGGCCCGGGTTAGAGTGAATATTGCCAGCCAAAATTAGTAAGAGCAGTATGAGCTGTTGCAGCCACAGGTGTTTGTACAAGGTCTTGAATTTGGGTGCCCCTGGGTTACCCTTTTTGTACCTGCCTATGTCCCCAAAATTCACCATGAGATGTGACACGGATAGGTATGGGGGCAAGGAATAAGCAGAATGGTAGAAGACAGAGTAGTAGTTAGTCTGCCAGTAGGATTGGGGATGGAGAGAGAGAGATGATTGCAAGGTGGGGTTTAGTACAATGGTTAATTAAGTTATTCAGCAGGTCACATTGACAGCACACTACTGTTGGTATGCCTAGTCAGCCCACAGAGTGAAAGGAGATAGAGGAGTGAATGAATGAATGAATGAATAAATGTATTTTATACAGGTAAAATGAATTGTTAGGTAAAACCATACTTATAACAATTTCTATACAAAACCAAACTGAAATAACATGTACAAACATTAAGCAAAAATTTCAGTTTCATACAACTTATTATCACATTAGCCATTAATCTTTAAAACAAGCACAGGTATGGTGCAGATACTTCTTCAATGCATTTCAAAATTTACAATAAGAAGTTATGCATTTCAGTTCCTTAGGCAACCCGTTCCAAGATCTGGACATAGAAGTCTGTAGCATGGCATCTCCGAATCTACTATATGTTCTAGTTGTTGGAATATTTAAGTTATTAAATCTCAGATTATATCCCTTGTCCACCTTATAAGTATTATTTGTGATGTAACTCAACTGCATGTTTTTCTGAGGGTAAATTAATTTATGACACCAATTTAACCAGATGTAACTTATTTTTTTATCTGGATATAATCAATTTATGTGATCATACAAATTATAGAGATGTGTCCCATGCTTACTCTTAGTTATACATCTTGCCAATTTATAGTAAAGTTGGTTAAGATTGTTTAGTTCAGTTTTATTGGAACTTCTGCATATTACCAAACCATACTCTATTACAGGAATTATAATATGGTTTACAATTTTCATTCTAGTCTCTGTTGTTAAACAGTTGACCACTCTCGTAAGGGCCCCCAGTGTTTGATTAGTTTTTTAACAGTTATTTTTATGTGTTCTTTAAAGTCTAATTTATTATCCACCATTACCCCCAAGTATTTATAATTTATAACATTTTCCATCCTGAGTCCATTGCTAAATCTCACATCTAATATGTTATCTTGGGATTTTTTAAAGCCAGATTGAAAGCATCAGCATTGTGTTTTTTTTTTTTCTTATTTAATAATAGGCCAGATGTTTCAAACCATACCTTCATGCTACTCAGATCTTCCTGGAGTTTTTGTTCCTGCAGGGAGCAACTGTATGTGGATACCACCAGTATGGTGTCATCCGTGTACAACAACACCCAACTATTTTAATTTTCTTTCCAGGCCATTTACATAAACATTAAAAAGCAGGGGACCCAGGATGGATCCCTGTGGTACCCTCCAATTACCTTTTTCATCTGAGTAACACAGGTACCATTGACAACACATTGGTTCAAATCATACTTATCCAATAGGAAACAATGTAGAGGTTCCTGGTGGACACCCTATCTCCAGACAATCTTTCCAAAATTGTCTGGTGATCAACAAGTCTACAGCTTTACTGAGGTCCATGAATACCACCCTTGTTTCACTCCCTAATTCATGGATATAGTAATTAAGTTATTAACGTCAGCAGTAGGAACCAGTGGACCTCCCAGCCCTAAAACCGTGTTGAGCAGCAGAAAATAAACAATGTTCCTCCAGATGTTGATAAATCTGCCTGCGTACCAGCCTTTCCAAAATCTTGGACATGGTGGACAGCAAAACTATGGGTCTATAATTAGATGGGTCAGTTTCTTCTCCCCTTTATATACGGGAACCACTTTCCCTATTTTCCAAGTGTTTGGAAAAATTCCACTACACAAGCTTCATTTGTACAGATTAGGTCAGTGGGGTTGCTAGTGGCATTAATGTGCCAGTTGTGGACATGATCACAGTAGTAGGGTATGTAGCATATGTCATTTGGGGCTATATACCTAACAATGCCTAGGTTAAGGTGGCAGGGGATGAGACACAGGGACTAATGAGAAAGAAAACCATCTGCCCCGCGTCTTTTTTTTTATCTGTAAAAAAGAAAATGGTCCACCATCATCTCCTCAGTCCCCTCCCACTGAGCTCCCACCTCCCCGCACCCCACTCACCCATACTTACCCACTGGAGGTCAGGAGCAGTGATATTCTCTGGACCGGGACATGCCTGCACTCTTCAAAGCCAAACTGCGAACCGAGGAATTGGGTAAGCACTGTATAATGGGAGTCAATGGGGGGGGGGTTCAACTTAGGGTGATATCTCAGCCATTTTTAGGAATTGTGGCCCCAAATGTTCAACATAGGGTTCTTGAGGACTCCACCTCATGAACATGTCACTGTCATTTTGTTACTGGTCATGAAAGGTGATTTTGCAGTCATTATGGAATCACCCTTTGGGACCGAATAACAAAATGAGCACAACTGTTCATGAGGTGGGGTCCCAAAACCCATGTTGCAAATTTGGTGAAAAATTCCAAGAAATGACTGTGATATGAGCATGCAATGCGCAGATTCTACACATGCTTGTAATTTCACCAATTTTTTATATTTTTACTCCAGATTTTCAACATTGCCATTTTTTCACACCTCCTTATGAACAGTACTGTTGTCATTTTTCACATCCTGCCCAAAACATGTTGTCACACCTGTGGTGCTGAATGGCATGGTCGCTGTGGGAAATCGACTTTTGGGACAGATTAACAAAATCACAGTGCCACTGTTCATGAAGAGAGGTCCCAAAATGCCCATGTTGAAAATTTAATGAAAAAATTCCCAAAAATGATTGTTATGGGCATGTGTTACGCACACTTGTAACTTCACCAATTTTTTATATTTTCACTCCAGATTTTCAGCATTGCCATTTTTTCACACCTCCTCATGAACAGAATAGCTGTCATTTTTCACATCCAGCCTGAAATGTGTTTTCTCACCTGTGGCACAGAACGGCATAGTCACTTTGCGAAATCATCTTTCAGGATCGAGTAATGAAATAGTAGTGCCACTGCTCATGAGGTGGGGTCCCAAAAAGCCCATGTTGAAATTTGGAGTGAAAATACCAACAAACGCCTGGGACGTTAGGGTTTCCAACCATAATACCCCACTCTGTAGAGACTAACAGGCATCGGGGGTGTGACTTGGGGTCATCGGCCGTAATGTTCATGCCTTTCCACCCCCACCCCCACCCTTCAGCCAGTGACAGGCATCGAGGTGTGCCTTGGGGTATTTGACCCTAACGTTCACCCCATTCTTCTATACTGCACCCATCTCAGCTTATTTCCTCATGGAATGGGGTGAGTGTAATGACTGAAGCCCCAAGGCACACTGTGACACCTGTCGGTTTCTGCAAGGTGGAGTGAGGTGGAATGGCATGAGTGTTCTGGTTGATGACACAAAGGCACACCCACAATGCCTGTCAGTCTCTGTAGAGTGGGGGGGGGTTGGCATTAGTTCAATACTTCACTGCCTTTCCTATTATGCATCTCTCTAACTCCTGCACTACAAATACCAATACCAGCAAGCAAACATTTGGCATTGACAAATGCTTGTTTTCTCTTGAGATCACTATAACAAAAACATCAGAAAGAATCAAAGGAAGCAGCTTTGTTGCACATGGTTACCCATACATTATTCTCTATAAGTACAGTCACAGCCAAAGACATGGTCAGAAATTTCCTGAAATTTCTGTGATATTTCTAGAGAAATCGCCTGCTTTCTGCAGTTCCACAGTAAAGGCTGCAGAGAGAATCTCTTTATACAGTACAATTCACAATAAACTGTTAAGCCAATGAGTTGGTTTAGCATTGTTTTTCAAAGTTTGAAATGCACTGGCAACTTACATTGTGTTATTTTTTGGGAGGGCTAAAGCCTGAGGTTCAATGTGGGGGAATAGCTCCTCCCAGATCCCAAATAAAGACCAACTTCCCACATCAGTTCCCCTTACTATGTTACAAACAGCCAAGCTTTACGGTGCTCTGGATTCCCTGTGTGGCTTGTGGGCTGAGCCTTCCTGGTTCTCCATCTATTTCTTCTCTCCTTCAGCTCCATTTCTCCCTTGTCCATTCCCTCCAGTTGTTTTACTCACTTGTGCCCCACACTTTGTGCCTTTCCTTGTCCTGCCTCCCACTCCTGCCTCATCCCATCATTCTCCTTACCCTGCGCTCTCTGTTGCTGTATTCTCCTCTTCCTTGCCTCGCTTGCTTGTTTCTACTCCTGCATCCGCTTCTCCTAGTTGTGTTCCTTCCTCCTGCTGGCGCTTCCAGTGCCTGACATCTTCCACTGGTGCTCAGCTTCCCAGTGGTGGCTCCAGACCTTCTACTCCTCTGCCAGCTGATACAATTCCTGCTGCACCTGCACTTTCTTAGTTCCTGCACTTATTTATCCACTATTTCCCTGAATTTCTTTCCCAGGAGCACCCTGCCTTCCTTTCACTGCTCTCTGGTGAGTCCTGGCCATTCCAAGGCTTTGCTTTTGTGCCCCTTCCTTTCATTCTGCAACTTTGTTGCAGCATTACTTTCCGGCCTCCTGCATGGACCATGGTCGCAGTCTCCATAGACACTTCTCAGCCCTCAGATTCCATTCTAGCAGTGTTCTCACCATTTTCTTGATCCTTGTCCCAATGGGCCCCTGTTTGCTGCCAGATCCTGCCCCCCATTGATTCTCCATCTGCTCTTCTATGCCGCAGTCCTCCTTTTCCACTTGCTTATGTCCTTTCAACACAGATTTCTGGTTATGTACTGAATTTGTTTTGGCCTGGCCTCTACCTTCCTATATCACTCTCCAGGACTTGTTTCTTCCTGCATTGTGTACCCTAGTAAGGCTGCTCAGCTCACTGCAAAAAATAAACAAAAAAAACCCAATACATTTCAAATTGTTCCTTCCCTCCCTCCCTCTGTCCCATGGCTCCTTGCCTGCCCCTGCTCTCTCTATTCCTGAGCTACTCCTCCCTTCCCTAATGCTTTGTTTTCCAATCAATCCACCCTCCGTCCCCTCATTCCTGCCCTGATCACACCCCCTGTGTTTTCTTTTGGGCATCTTGCTCCCTGCGTGCCGGCACTCTATCTCCATGCCCCTTCTACTGTCCAGTCCTGTGCCACCTCTGGCACTTGTCTTGCCCTTACTGTTCCTCAGTATTTATTCCACTCAGCCAATCATTGCAATCAGCTTTCCCTAACTGTTTATGCCTGCCACCTATGCTGCTTATACTGTACCTTACTATTTATTAGTACCAGCATTTATGTAGCCTGCTCAGCTTGTTATTTCTGTGTTACCTTGTTCTACCCTTGGTACTTCCTAACCTTCCAGCTCGCCAGTCACCCACAATGCTCATGCATGCTCCCACACCCCTTGTGGAGTTCATCTTGTTACCTTGTTCTACCCCTGGTACTTCCTACCCTTCCAGCTCGCCAATCACCCACAATGCTCATGCATGCTTCCACACCCCTTGTGGAGTTCATCCAGTCCTGCATCATTGCCACTCCTCCTGTATTTCGTATTGTTTGGCATTATCCATTATGTGTAACCACTGTATTTGTTTGCTTCTTGTTCCCCAATATGCCTACGGCTTGCCTTCTCCAGGACCTTGCCAGTTTTCTGGTTCCTACCCTCATCGATATTCTAGCTGCTGTTGATCTCATGATGCTCAGCTCATGGCTCCCCATTATTCCCATGGCGGGGACTGGGTGTCACGGTGAAGCATCATGGCTCCAATTAGCAGGGGCATGCCTTACATAAGTTAAATAAATTTGCTCTGCCTTCTTGCCTACATGGCTTCAGCTACCCTTGCATAACTCATTGCCCTAACAGCCTATATGGCCTTCAGATGTTCATTGCATTCCATTACTGCAGTGCATGCTCCTCACTGGATTACCTTGACTCTGCCTCTATGGCATTAAGGGTAATATTCCTTCTCCTGTTCTCTGATTTTTTTACTACCTTCCCCTGCATCCTGCTCCTTTTGTTTACCTACCTCTTGCTATGCAGCTGTCAGCTTCCATTTCCTTGTTCAGCCCATACCTGCAGTCCAACAGCCTCTTTCCTAACTCTGCCTACTGAGGCACAGCAGTGAAGATAGGGTCCTCTGTATACTGGGGTTGGGAGCCTGTTTCCACATCCAGCCTCAACCAGTTGAATGCCCAGCCAACTTCTGACAGTCTCCATCCCTAGCACTTCCTGGTATGGCACTGAGTGAAGGTTAGCTCGCCCAGACTACCAGAGATGGGAGCCTGTGTCTTCAATCTACTGTTTCAACCAAATGCATTCTATACCTAATATCTGGTTGCCACTTTCCCTTCAGGAATGGGACCTCTGTGCCCCATTTGCCTCCAATGTCCTAACTCACCCAACTATGCCCTATACCTCCATGGAATCAATGTATGTTTTCCCTTCTCTGGCTTCCTCACATTCTGAATTGGACCCCGCCAACTTGTTCGGTCTCAGTCTCCACTTGGTCCATCAGAATCCTGGACTTCCTTGCTGCTTGCCTTCCACCTCCTCCCATGCTCCTGTGCATTGTTGTTGTAGCTTGCTTTCAGGCTCAACCTCCGGCAATCTCCTGACCTTCAGCTCCATGCTGTCACCTCCTTCCTCAGTGCTACTCCAGATAATTTTGTTTTCCTATTGCCTTCCACTCAGACTTGCCTGCTCACATCTCTCCTTGTTTCCTGCTTGATATGTGACATTTGCTTATCTTGAAGGATATGTGCCTGAGGCCCTCCACAGTTTTCCCCTTATGCTGCCCTTGTCTCCATCCAGAATTCAACCATCAGTGGTTCAAATGCACTTTTCCTATCTGCAGTTCTAGTTCCCCATCTCCTTCAGAGGCAGGAATCTTTTCCCCCATCACCATACCACTTTTACTATTTTCATTTCAAGTTCGCCATCTCCTTCAGAGGTGGGACACCATTCCATCACTGTGGCTCCTTTTGCCACCAGCAATTCCAGTTTTCCATCTCCTTGGAGGTGGGTACCTCTACCATTACCACTGCCCTCTTCCTGTCAGTAATTCATGTTCGCCATCTCCTTTATAGTGGGAACTCATTTCCTCATCACTGCTGCACCTTTTCTATCTGCAATTTATGTCTGCCATCTCCTCGGAGGTGGGAACCTCATACCTCAACTTTGCAGGACCTTGTATCTGGATTCGCTTCTCAGTTTTACATGACTCTACCACCCAAGGCCTGTTTCAGCTTTAATGCATTCTGTTCCGATGCTGTGATGACTGCCATCAGCCCTGTACCTTACCTGCACCTGCCGATGTCAGTACTGTTCGGCCTCTGCTGACTTCCTATCAAGGTCCTTACTTCAGCCAGTGGACTTCCACTTCAAACTTTTCCCTCAGTCCTTGGACTGTTGTATTCCTCCTCGCCACCCAGGTAGCTCAGGGCTCCTGCATGTTTGCTGCGACTCTTTTTGGGCGTTCTTACAACTACCGATGTACAGTATCCCTGCCTATTCAATTACTCATATTCATCTGCCTCATACTCCTACCTCAGCCAACATTACAGCTCCCATGCAACGCTTAAAGGAGTACCTGTTCTTCTCACCTAATAAAACCCTCTTTCAGCGACATCCCTTGAACAGCAAGCCACATAGACTCTAAGTCACAATACAAAATATCAGTAATTCCTGATACTCTCCCCCAGGAAGCATTTCTTGAATCCATTTGACTGGACTATACAAGATCTTATCTCTCAACCAACTCTGCAGGATCCTTCTTTATATATTCAGTTTAATTCAGACAGTATGGACGTTACTTCCTCCCGAATTCTACATAAGATCCAAGATTTAGTGGAGTCTCTTTCCTGTCTATCATCCTGGAAATGTGAACCTAATTTCCTACTGAGACATACCAATTCCATAATAACTCCATAATAACCATAACCCTTGAGCATAACAGGAACCGCAGGATACCGCATAGCAGTACTGGCATCATCCATTATACCTTCTCCTTATAGTCTTCTCCCCAAAGTGCTGACCCAGTCTGACCATGTTTTCTGACTTGTATTCCCCTGAATAGCCATTGGATGTTCCTAAGACTCTTTTCCAGCTACTATCCCAGAAAATGTATTGTTGGATCTGTTATGCATAACTGCCTTGCTAGATTTACACTATCCAAGCCACTGTTCCCTGGCTCCTGGACATCACCACACTTCACAAAGCTATCTACATCTCTTCATCACATTACTCTAATCATGCCAGATACCTATCCAGAGGTTCTTTCTAACTCATCTGTTGGAATTTATCCCCCATACTCCCTCCAGCAAATACTTTTACCAATAGCAGGCCTCCATTTGATTCTTCATTCTGTGCATCCGCAACTGACCTGGCTGTCTCCCTATCACAATCATGCTCCACAACAGTTTTACATCAGACTAAGTATGCAATGCACCCATTGTGTTCTATGCTTGCTATCAACTCTCTTTGCCATCAGTCAGTAGAGTCATTCAAAGACATGTTCAGGCCCCACAGAATACAGGCATTGGATCCACCAGCAAGGCAAAGCCCCATGGCCACGTAAGCTCCCGCCATAGGCTATCAGCTATAGCAATACCCATGTCCACCATCTCGCATTAGCAGTCCTTCCTGAATATGAGCCCATGCAAACCTCATTATAGCAACAATAACTTGCTTCAAACCTCAAACTTATTGTACTGAACTTTCCATTATTCCTATCAGTATCCAATTACCATCTTTACAGCATGTCGTCGTCCTTCATTTGTCTGAAATCTTTTAATTACCCTTCCTACCCAGAACATTAAGCTTCTCTCTGAATCCTTGATCATCTCTATAGATGCCTACCTAGTAAAACATTGCGAATGGCTGAACTCTAAGCCATGAGACCCTAATTTGGATGTCAAGCCTCTACTACCCCATTGTCTAGCCTTTTCATAATCAGTACTGCAATCAAGCTGTTCTGAGAACCTTGCAAATATCTGAGCCACTTGCCACTCTACAAAGGAACTAAACACTATATCTCACCCTTACCTTCTACAAAGCCAGAATATTAGATGTCATACTATACTAGGTTATCTAGACAGGAGAAGGCAATGTGCCCATAAAACCTGTCTCTTGCCAGAGTGGGGCTTAAATTTCTTTTATCTAATAAGTATGTATTGAGTCTCTTTATAAATATATTCAGTGTTGTAACCTCTACTACTTCTTCTGGTAACAAATTTCAAAATTCCAGAACAGAATTACTGTAAGGATTTCATAACCCATCATACTTCCCACAGTTATGAGTCTGGCAGCACATTTTACCAGCTCATGCTCACATTGATTCTGTACCCCTATCGAACATCAACCAATATCACATTTGAATCCTAGACTATGCTCAACCCTTTCTCCAGCTGGAGTTAATCCATATCTGGATTTGGACATTTCTTTGATTGATCTGCCTCTTTAACCTCAAGAATCGACTCCTGAATGCATCATTCAACAGACTCAGAAGATGGAACTTCATCACAACAGACATTTACACCTTACTCAAAAGAACATGGTTCTAAGAATCTAGGATCATTTCCTCTTCGTTTGCATTGAGGACAGGTGGATCAGTAGCTCATGGGTCCTCAGAGATTTCCTCCACCTGGGTTTTTCTCCTCATGCTTGCTGCTGGTCATACTCTCAGTGAGTGGGAGGAGGTTATCTTTTGGCCTCTATTCCCACTCACTACCTGGCTTACCTACCAAAGGTGGGACTAGAGAAAGGCCAAAGTTTAAAACTTTGGGCACACAGGGATCACGTGATGAGCTAGGTATAGCAAGACGTCTCTGTGTTGCTCGGAGGCCCATAGCTTCTTTAGAAAACTTAAAATCTCCGGGAACAACAGGGCTGCACTAAAAAGCTATTTGGTCTGGTGAGTGTCGGGGCCAGATCTGTGAAGTAGTGAGCGACGAGTTGGTGTCTTAGCGGGCCAGTCTCTGTGTATGCAGTAAGCGCTTAGGGAGTAATACTAGGCCGTCTAATAAAGTGGAATGGAATCCGAGGTGGTGGGAGCCTTGCAGGGAGATCGCCCACTCAATGGTTAATAAAGCCTCTACTCCCACCCCAATGAACAGGAGGAGGTAGCAGGAAAAGAGGGGGAGTTAATTCAATAATGATGATATCCAGGAAATAAAGCAGCTTTTGGTCTGGTAGTGGACTTTGCAGCTGTTAAACCAGTGCTGCAATCGCTTGCTCAGAGAAGGGGATGCAGAAGTTCGCATTGCATCTCAGGAAAGGAAAATGTCGGCAATGGAACAGGAGCTGGTGGTGGTTAGAAGGCAAGTCAAGAAGCTGGAAGAGAGATTAGAAGATCAAGAATCAAGAAGCAGAAGGAATAACCTGATTCTGGCAGGGTTGCCTGAGAGGGCTGAAGGGACAGACTGTGTTTTCTATATACAAGACGTGTTGCTCAAATTGTTTGGCCCCACTCCATATGGCAAAACTTACAACTTACAGAGAGCGCATAGGGCGCTGAGAGAGATGCCACCACCGGGAACAAGACCTCAAGTGATCATTATGCGTTTTCTTAACTACAAGGAAAAAGTTCATGTCCTGTCTGCAGCATGGCATAAGAAGTCAATGCAGTGGAATGGCACCACCATGTGGTTATTTCAGGATCTTACACCTGCAGTGAGAGGAAAACAGAAAGAATACCTGGAAATTAAAAAGAAGCTATACTTGGCTGGAATTAAGTTTCGATTACAGTATCCTGCCACACTAGTGGTGTGACTTCAAGCAGGGGAGAAGCATTTTCTTACTGTTAAGGACGCATTAGAGGGACTTCGAGTGGTGCTTCCCGATTTGTTCAGAGCACAGAGCTGAGCTGTTGCAGAGGCAACGGAAAGTTATGGGAAGGACTGGACTGGAATAATTGGGACTCTAAAGTTTGTTATATTTGATTTGCTGAACCTAATCTTTTCTTAGAAGGTCTAACTGATGGATGTCAAAGTGGGGGAGGAAGAGCTTCCTCGATATACATGGGGCTAAAAGAGTTCTTCATGGGGGAAGAAGATCTGACAGAGCCTAATATAGGGTTAGGGGAGGAGGAAAAGATAAAAGAAGAGCAAAAATAGTGGGGGAGGGAAAATACCGGAATAAGATGGAGATCGGGGTTTCTACCAGATACTAGAAATGAGATGTGGGAGCCCATTCAGTGGATAGAGCGAGAGGGAGGTATAGATAAAAAGAGAGGGCTCAGAAGTGAAATATGCAGAGGGGGGCAAAGAAAGAGGGTTACTGGAAAAGCCAAGAGTCTAAAGGGGCTATGTGCACAGGGGGCCTGATGAAAACCTAGCTAGGTGGTGGTGAGTGGTTATGGATGGTATACCTGAAGGGGAGCTTAGAAAGGTAGCGCCCTTCCCAATTTTGGAATCCCAGGAGGGAGTGTTCAAGGGAATATTCCTTATATTTGGTTCTCCTGACCGGGGTTCCCCGAAATTGCCTGGACCCTTACTACCCAGATGGCTTAGGAGAAAAGGAAAGAGAGTTGGTGAGGGTGCTGGATAATATATAAACAATGGAGCCTGGCTAACAATATTGAGGAAGGAGCTATAGCCTCGGATGAGGGATTGTGAGCATATTAGGAAATGGGTTAATATTGAGATCAGTGTACTAAATGGGTATTTAAGGTCATAGAAACGATACAGGGGAGAGGCGGGACTTGAGGTGCCGGATGGGACAGGAGAGACTATAGAATGGGAGTCTTTGATTGGGAAGGGGCTAACCCCTGCTGTTATATACTAAAGGAATTTAGAGTAGTATTAACTAATTTCTTTGGCCATGACTAGGAGACTTCCTCTGAATAGTATAATGAGGTTCAGAGTAGGGATATAGTGGAAAGCTAGATAGATTGAAAGGATGGGGCGAGGAGTGGGAGAGAAATATTGTAATCATTAGGGTAAGATCCTCTGTGGGTTAAGAATATATGCAGAGTTGGTTAAGATTATGGGGGCAGGGAGCAGCACAAGAGGGAGTTCATTGAGGATCCGAGATATGAAGGGGGCAATCTAGGATCGGGCAGGGGAGGGGTGGGTTCTAGAGAGAGAGAGAGAGTCCACTATGATAGGAGCAAAGATGACAGGCTAGGACAAAGTTTTAATGGTTGGCAGTCCCAGAATAAGTCTTTTGGCATGGTTTATGACGGATCTTAGAGTAATTTCATAGAATGTTAAAGGACTCAGGGGTAGACGTAAGAAAATGATAATTATGAGACAGTTGGACCAAATGGGGGTCCACATTGTGGCTCTGCAAGAGACACACCTTTTGACGTAGGAGCTGAATAGCCTTCAGCGACTTTGGGTGGGGCAGGTCTATGGGATTGGCAAGGAAAGGGCCTCAGGAGGAGTAGCGATTTTAATTAGGAAAACATGCTTGTTCAGCGTGGAGCAGGTGACTACAAGATTAGATGGTAGAGGGATCTATGTTTCGGGTTTACTGTATGGTAGGGCTACTTCGGTGGCTTCCATATGTGGTCCGACGCCCTCTAACCCGGAATTCTTTGCCTCAATAGAGAGGGATATAGCAGGGTTTTCCTGGGCATTCTCTTATTTTAGCGGGAGATTGGAACGTATACGCAGATAATGTAACAGATAGGATCTCGCCTTCCAGAGGACCACTAACGAAGACTCAAATTGCTTTAAACTAACTGCTAGGGGTTACAGCCCTGGTGAATCCGACTTGGACCCATGCTATGGGGGGAAATATTATGACTTTCTACTCAGCGGCGCATAAGACCCAATCCCGAATTGATTTCTTTCTAGTGAATAGGGAGGTTCTAATAGGAACTAGGGGATTGATAATGGAGGGCAGAACTTTTTCTGATCACTCTCTGATTATATTAGTCTGGGAACCGAAGCCAGGCCCACCTAGACCACCCCGATGGAGACTGAATGATTCTGTATTGACGGAAACAGCAACCAAGGGTAAGCTTGATGGAGCTCTTTTAGAAATTATACAGCACCAATTACCTACGTTGCTTGACAGGAGGTTGGCATGGCCAACTTGCAAAGCACTTTTTGTGGGAGTCGCTCAGGAGCTGGTAGCTCAGAAAAATAAACTGAGGAGGGCGAAGGAGGAATTTATCTTAGGAGCCATCAACTCGTTGGCCCCACTGGAGGGGTCTTCAGAGGAAATAGATGGGGAACTTAAAAGTCTGAGATGGGAACTAGAGGGTATTGTCTATGGTAAGGTGGATTTCTGGCTAGAAAAGATTAAAGCTAAATATCTTTTGATGGGAGATGTCCCTGGACGGTTGTTGGCAGCTAGAGTTAGGGAATGGGAGGCAAGCAGAACGGTGACATCTATTTGGCATGAAGGGAAGCTTATAATGGACCCCCAGGAGCTAGCAGACGCTTTTGCACTATATTGCAAAGACTTATATCAGATTGGGAATGTGGTGGGGGAGAAAGAAATCAAAGCTTTTCTGGATAGAGTATCTTTACCTATCCTTGACCCCACTCAAGTTAACGATCTAGTGGCTCTTATTGGCGCTGGCGTGGAGGTAGTCAGGTCTTTACCGGTGGGCAAAACGCCGGGGCGGATGGTCTTCTGACAAAGTTTTATCAGACTTATATCACATTCTTCTGCCTATGCTTCAGGAATTCTTTAATATTATAATGCAGGAGGGAGTGGCACATCCCCCCCTATATCAGGCGTACATTACATTAATCCCCAAACCAGATAAGCCTAGGGATTTGCCAGGTAATTACAGGCCTATAGCATTATTGAATCAGGACATCAAGATTCTAACTAAAATTTTGGCCAATAGAATTTGGCGGATAACACTAGTGGTCATAAGCCAGGAGCAAGTGGGATTTATGCCAGGAAGGGGGGCACAGGATGCTCTGAGGAAGTTACACCATATTTTGAACTATGCAAATGACTCTCAACTACCCTTAGCCTTGATATCATTAGATGCTGAGAAGGCCCTGACAGGGTCTCCATTCTTTCTTTTTGCCACAATGGAGACGATGGCTTCCCTGAAAGCCTGATTAGAGGCATTAAAAACCTGTACGCTGCTCCGATGGCTAGAGTCCTATGTAATGGCTATATTTCACAGGAAATACAGCTAGAAAATGGGACCCGGCAAGGATGTCCTCTTTCCCCGATACTATTCAATATCTACCTAGAGCCTCTGTTGAGAGCAATTAATAGCGATGGAACCATAAGGGGGGTTGAGGTAATGGGACGAGAGCTAAAATTGTCGGTTTTTGCAGATGATGTGCTTTTGCATTTGCGGGACCCAGTGGTTGGGTTTGAGAGAACTAGAGAACCGATTGGGTGTTTTGCTAAAGTCTCGAATTATAAACTGAATTTGACCAAAACCCATATTCTCCCCTTGACACCCCATGTATATAAGGCAGATTTTGCTCAGTTGCGGATCCAATGGGTGACTGATAAGATCAAATATCTGGGCATCTGGATCACAAGGAATTTTGAGAGTGGGGCAGAAACAAATATGGAAGGGACCCTGTCAGCTATTAGGGGTGATCTAATAAGATGGAATAAGCTACCCTTGAATTTTATGGCTAGACTTGGGCTTATTAAGATGAATCTGCTGCCGAGGTTGTTATACCCAGTGTATTTAGCCCCATATAGTATCCCCAAAAATTGGTTCGGTAGGATTAAAAAATTACTGTCATATTTCTTATGGAATGGGAAACATCCTAGGAAAAATATAATGATCTACATACTGCCTTTCCCCTTTGGAGGGGTTAAGCTGCCAGATCTCCATTTTATGTATTATGTTGCAGGGGCAGTTGGCCTTATGCTCGATGGGGTAGAAATAAGGAGGGATATGCCTATATCCCGGAATGGTTGCACCTGGAGACCCAAATGATGAAGGAGGTAGGCCTCTCCCTGGAGGTGCCCCTGTATGCCAATATAGCTAAATGGTTCAAACAAGGGCTGGGAAAACCGGTTGTGAAGGCGGCGGAAGCGTGGTGGTCGTTTTGACTGGGGCTCAGAGGAAGGACCAAATGAAGGCTCGAGAACAACCACTGTTGGGTAACCCTAACTTAGCTATAGGGAATCAGATACTTAAAGGGAAGTGGTCTAGGTGGGTCTCAGGCTTGAAGTTAGAGGATGTTATCCAGGATAATAAGGTGGTCCTCCCAGACAGTGCAATGGAATGCCCTTGTTCCATAGGATACAGCTTATGTGCATGCTGAAGGGGGAGTTGAGGAGGTTAGGAGGCTTGTCAGACTGTTCAATTAAATGGGATGAGCTGCGGGAGATAGACCCCGAAATCTAGGGCCTTATCACAAGTACATAAAGTTCTTCTTGATTTTTTTGGCCCGAGCTCTCCTATAGAAGTGCCATACTGGGACAAAATGTTGGCGCCGGGAAATATTGATTGGGCTAATGTGTGGAAAAGTAGCAAATATATTGTAATACCTAAATTTAGGAGCTTACACCTTTTTATTGTCTCAAATCTTTACTATACACCAGTGAAATTATGTGAAAGAGGCCTAAGACAGACAGACCTGTGTTTTAGGTGTGGTTTGGCGAGAGGAGACCTATTACATGTGCTGTGGAACTGTAGCAAAATCTCGCCCTTATGGGATGAAATTAAGAGATGAATGGACCCAATGCTGGACTACTCGGAATTTATAAAACCGGAGATATGTGTGCTAGGGGACCTATCGCAAATTGTTGGGGCTATACCTAAGTACCACATATCCTTGATGGCAGCAGTAATTAAGTCATATGTGGTCCAGCATTGGAAGGATAGTCAGCCGTATGGGTATAAACATTGGGTGAGAGATCTCATCCGGGCTTTAGACAGACTTAAGAGGCATTTACATTCAGAGGGGAGGAAAGGATTATATGCTAAAAGATGGGCGTCACTAGAGGTGTTATACTCCCAGCAAGAGGTAGACGCCCGGATGCAGGTCTGTCTGTTGGGCTTCGATTAGCTTGAGGAATCTCGGATAGAACTTTCAAAGAATACTAGAAATACTAGTAAAGGTTGGAGAATTTGATGGAGGATGGTTTGGGAAGTGGCTGGGACTTAGAATGTAAATAATAGTCAGGGGCCTGCTAGATAAACTGGGGGGATGGGTACTCTCTCTCTCTCTTTCCAGGGGACATAGGGGGGCGCCACCTTTAACTAGGGGGGAACTTAGTGTGAAAGAAGACTGGAAGCACTCATCGGGCTGCAGATAACTTTTCAGGGAGTAAGGGGAAAGAGGTTGTATTATAAGCAGCCTGGGGATTTTAATTTAAGGTGTTGAGGCAGAAAGCCTAGAGTAGGTTGGGAGGGGTGATGTTTCCTCTGTGTATGTAAATAGTTAAGTTCTACATAGTTTACACAGTCAGTTTTGGACTGTGTACCCCGGGGTAACCGGGTCTATGTTTGTCTGTCTGTATGTTTGTCTGGTTGTTAATTGGAAAATGAATAAAGATGTGTTAAAAAAAAAAAACTTTGTAAGTATACACAAGCACTACTCTATTCACCAAAACATTGACTGGGAGGGCTAAAGTCTGAGGTTCAATATGGAGGAATAGCTCCTCCCACATTCTGAAGAAAGGCCAGCTTCCCATGGCAGTTCCCCACTTAGCATGTTGTGAAACACCCACCATCCTCCCCTGCCTCCTCCTACTCCTCCAGAACTCTGCTCATCCTTGGTGCTGGGTCTTCTATTCCCTACTCACCACCTATCTTACCTACCAAGGGTGGGAATAGAGAAAGGCAAAATTTTAAAACCTTGTAAGAATACACAAGCACCACTCTATTCACCAAAAGATTGAACAACTTACAACCAGCTCAACAGCAACTTTATGAAATGTTTTTGCAACTCAACTAGAATGCATCTGCACATTAGCTACAATGTGATGCAAAACTGAACTTTAACTCTTAGGCAACATATTTTGTAAGGCTTTGGGCTAGATCCTGTAACATGTGTGACGCTCATTGAGAAATGCAAAAGAAACACACACAGTATCAGTGTTTCTCAAAAAAGCCCACCAGCACAATTTTGTGTGGCTCAGGGGTATCTGAAGTCCAATTAAACTATCATCTAACAACTGTTAATGTCATACCTTAATAAACAGTGGAGATACATTTCAAGAGGGAAATCATCAGGTATTTGATGACTTATAGATGTTATGAAAAGACACTTTTGTACTGCATTATTATATTCAGAATCAAGGAGTTTATGATGAAGAAACAAAAACTGAGCATCAGTACCAAGTGGTTGCAGATACAGGTTAGTACAATTTGAAACTCAAACACCACTACTTGTGACCACTGCAGTATGGGGACTTCAGCATTTAACTAAAAATATGGGGCTCAGCAAAGCTATTAAATAAAGAAGGGATGAAACAATTACGCTTTGTGGTAATGAGCCCTTTGATTTCAATGGGATGTATTTTAATAAAGTTTCACCAGGAAAAACATACTAGCTGATAACAGCTTATTTCTAGAAGTGTCCTGGCAGAAGGGGCAATGGATGGCAATGAGGAACAGAAGAACAATAACAAAATAACTGGTGAATAAATATAATAAATAACAATTGTGCAATGACAAGGATTGTGAGGAGTAAAATAGGTAGCAATACAATAAGTACAGAAGGATGACTGCATTTGGAATCACAATATACGTTGTTGTTTGTTTAGGTTAAAGCCATAGAGCAATCTTATTTACAGTGGTGACATTAGCATAGCAATGTACAAGTTACAAAACACATAAAACATATTTAATACAATACATACAAATATAATCTGAGAGAAAACATCAGCGTAAAAAATAATCTAAAACAACTACAAGATTCAGGGATTGAGAGAAGCTGAGAGAAGAGAGAGAAGTGCTGAAGGATAGCATTTACAATGTGCAGAAAATACTGAGTTCAGGTTGGGAGCAAGATTGTCTAGTTGGAAGAGTAGAAGTGGGGACTGCACTAGTGTAGGTGCAGGTGGAGAAAACGAAGCAAGAGGGTGATGGGCAGCAGCAGGGATCAACTCAGGGAGCAACTGCAGGAGGGAGGTAAAAAGTCATGGAGGAGAGAGAGGCAGGAGAGTGGTGGAAGATGCAGAGTGGATGGTGAGGAGGGAAACCCCATGGTTTGAGGAAACAGAAGAAAGGACAAGCTTGACCAGCAGTGGATTTCATTGTAGAGGATGTGAAACAGCAATAGCCAGAGTTGTGTTAAGGGGTAGAAAATAGTAAGGGGACAAGATAGGAGGGATGCAAGGTAGGACAGGAGGAAGTCAAACCATTATTTGGAGATTAGATGAAGAAAACACCATACTTGAGGCATATGGCCCCAATGGAGGGGAAGGAGAGGGAAAAGTACAGGGAACAGTGGTGGGTGATAGGGTGACAGTCCAGAGCAAAGCCAAAAAAGGAGTTAAAGACGGTGTCCAGTCTGGCCAAGGTAGACTTGGGAGCAGCACTGTATACTATGTAACTATAGTCAAAGATGGGATTATCATTTTCAAGAATGATCTCTTGGCATGCAGGAAGAGGTATACACCTCTGTTTCTGTAAAGCACACTATGTTTGGTATGCAGCTTCAAGTGGCTGCCATCCATATGCACTGTGAAATTGAGATCTTGATCAAGCTCTTACCTCAAGGTACTTAAATGAGGGAATGTCCTCAATTGCAGCACCATACAAGCTATGGAAAAGGGAGAGAGGAGCCCAGAGCCTCTGCCTAGTGCCAAAAGTCACAGAGACTGTTTCCTTGGTGTTGAGGTATAGCTGATTTTCCAGGTACCAGTACTGGATGTTAAAAAAGTCCAGTTGAAGCGTGGCCATGAGGTCAGAAGTAGAGGAAAAGAGTGCCTTGTCATCTTCATTCACATGGATGGCAACAGTGGAGCATGCAGTGGGGAGGTCATTCAGTAAAGATGGCAAAAAGTATTGGACCGAAGATGGAACCTTGGTAGATGCCTGAGCTAATAGGGAGTGGGAGCAGGACATGGATTCTTCGATCTGGACCTGCTCTCAAGGTAGGAATGGAACCAACTGACTGAGCAGCCAGAGAACTCTACTGCCTTGAGCTTGTCCAGGAGAAAGGAGTGGGCAACAGTGTTGAAGGCTTTGGCCAAGTTGATGAATAGCAGAGGGATCAAGCCCGATCCATGTTTATTAGATTGGAATTAGTAAACTGAGAATGGGGGAGACATATGACTGGATTAGGTGATCTGAATAAACATACACAATATCAGGAAGACCTTTGTTATGAGCATAAAAAGACATGTCCCTCCACACAAACTGGGCATGCCTAGCTGGTTGGCCAAGTTTTCAATGTTGGGACAGTGGCATTACTATGCAATCAATGAATGTGTGAAACAGCCAACATATACTGTACCAGAGGCTAGGAAACCTCTTTCTGTGCATGAAACAAAGAAACACACTTTAAAAGTTAGAAAAGGAACTGACCAACCAACATGCAAATTGTATTGAGACCCTCACAAAAAACACCTGAATCTTAGATTGCCAGTGAAATGGAAACATACTAACTGAACACATTATTACAGTCAATGGAGTGTTTATTGTATTTAGATAAATATGAATTTGTCACTTTTGGGAAAACTTGTACAAACATAATATTTAGACTAGACATAGTATAGCTTATAGTGTACAGTTTATATTGTGTCTGTATGTATCTTTTTGTTCCCCATCACTATGTTCTTTTGTATGGAAACAGGACCCTTGTGCCCTACATGTCATCTGCTTCCAGAAATCCATTGCTGAAGTCATAATCCCTGTTTGTGACATCACTATGTGTTGCAGTTAAAATTATTATAACTCTGAAACAGGGAGTGTGATTTCTGCAAATAATCAAGCAAAGGTATAGGGCAACTGCAAAGAGCACAAATCCATTTTCCTTGAAAATGAACTCATAATGAAGAATAATAGGAACAGAAATACAGAAGTCTGTAACATATTAGATGAATTGTGTATAAATTATTTTAAAGTTTTCCTAAAAGTGGCGAACACATAGTAAGGGACCATCCTAAGAAAACGACTAACACAGCAAATTAAATATGAATCCAGCACACAAATATTTTAAATCCCTATCACCCTAATTCCAAAATTAGCTGACAAGGGATGTGATGTCCTATAATTATAATAATCTGTGGTGGCATGTAATCTGCATCTCCTAGCTTTATTAAAAATGCACATTACAGGCATCAGTGGCTACAGATAAGCTCAATATCAGAAAGGGACATTTAAGTTACAAAACACAACTATATCTATTATGACCTGACAAAGCCTTTGTATTATGATAACAATTAGAAATAAGAAAGTTTGTAATATTATGATTTTATTCACCTAGCAAAATGACCAGGCAAACAGAGATTTCATGCCACCAAGTTATATTTGTTATAGCTGCGGAGGTATAAAACAATGTAAAATGTGTGAATTGAAAAAGCACAACTATTGATCAACACTAGGCAATGATCTTGCAATGGATGCTGAATCTAGAAAATAGATTAGACACACAATAAAAGTCATATTAAAACAGCAGCCCTGTATCTCATAAAGCTTTGACGGACATACAAACTGAAATAAGCGTTATTTATACAGTATATCACCAATCAAGATATTGGTATTTAAGACACCTTCAGCCCCGATATTTAAAAAGTTTTCACAGGCACTTATCAGGCCTTTGTCCATGCAAATCGGGGTTTACACTGCAGCCCCATATTCAGAAGAGCATTTGCATGGACAAAGACATTTAACACCATACAAAACATAATGTATGCAAGAGGGGCAAGGGCAGGGGGCATGGCCATGAATATGCACGCTTACCCCATATTCAGCAATTTGGTGCTGTGGAAAATGGCTTAGCATGGTCTTTTTGCACAGTGCAAATACTGCTGTACAAAACCTTGACTTACTCTGGGCAACCCTAGCGACTGCTGAAGGTAATGCAGCCACTTAGCCAGTTGACTGCTGGGGGAGCAAACCCTGCCCCATGTAGTCTAGGTCACCACCCTGCTGATTGCTGGCCCATTCTTTAATATATAGTATCCCTGGTGCTAGTGGTACCCCTTCCATCCAATCCCAGCCCCTGCTTAAACACGTTTATCCCTGGTGCTAGTGGTAACCCCCCTCCCTCCAGTCTCAGACCCTGTTTAAATACATTCATGAATTCACAATATATTCGTGCTAAGGCAACATCCAAGGTGAAATAACAACCCAGATGTTTGGTTGTCTGATTTCAAATCCATGTTTATTACAAAATAAGTAAAATGAGATGGTGCATACAACGGCAGAAAGGAAATGTTTCTTCTGTGGTTGAATGCACCATGCTATTAATCTTTAATTTTGTAATAAATGTGGATTTTGGAATCAGACAACTAAATATCTGGGTTGTGATTTCACCTTTGGGATGTTGCCTTAGTATGAACATTTTGTGGATTTGGGACTGTTTTACATTCAGAGCTTGGCTTTTGTCTGGATGTTGCCTCCACTTCTTTTGATTTAAATACATTCATCCTTGGCGCTAGTGGTACCCTCCACCCCTCAATCCCAGCCCTGATGTACAAAACTCCTCCCTGGTATCCAGTGGCTCCCCCAACCCTGGGCCCCTTCCACTCACCATATCCACAGCAGTGGTGCCACGTGGGTATACAGCAACTGGCACAGCCCTCCTCATACCTCCTTGGCCAGCTGCCTTATGTACAGTCAGCAGAGCATGCCTCTTATTTATAGGATAGGGCATGTCACCCTGTCCTATAAATAAGAGGCACGCCTCTGACTGTACATATGGTGGCTGACTGAGGGGTGTGACAAAAGCTGTGTCAGTTGCCATGATGCACCGCAGCACCACCACCGTGATAAAGTGGGGGTGCCTGCCGAGGGGAGATCACCGGATGCCAGGGAGTGAAGCCAGTGCACATCGGGGCTAGAATTGGGGGCTACCACGCACCAGGGATGAATGTATTTAAGCAGAGGCTGACATCGGAAGGAGGGGAGTTACCACTGGCACCAGGGATAAATGTATTTCAGCAGGGGCTGGGATTAGAGGGAGGAGGGTCACCACTAGCACCAGGGATAAATGTGTTTAAGCAGGAGCTGAGATTTGAGGAAGGGGTACCACTATCACCAGGGGTCCTATATATTAAAGAATAGGCTGGTGATCAGTGGAGGGTAGGAGGAATCACTAGCACCAGGGATACTATATATTAAAGTGCAGGTCAGTGATCGTCGGCAGGGAATTCCACTAGTAGCAGGGATAGGTATACATGGCTGGGACAGGACAACTTTAGAGGGTGGCACCACACTAGCCTGCCTCACTAGCCATGCAAATGAGCCCATAACGGGCATGTAAATAGCCCCTTCGTGCATTGCATGCACAATGGGCTCATTTACATGGGTCTCTTTGAATACTGAAAATTGTGCTGCAGCGCTATCCATTCAGGCAGCATACTTCCAGAGCCCTGCTGTGGCAGCCCTAAGTGGCTTAACACTGGGTTGACATGGCCCTGTATTTGTTTGAACAGTGTTGGTGTGCTCTTCCACTGATTATAGCATCTTCGGGCACCCTGGCAAGTGCAAGGCGCAGTGCAAATTTCTTTTACTAAGTTTTGTGCATATTTGAATATTGGACCCCTGATGTTCTATGAACCCAAACGTGCAAGTTTTGAGACATAGCACATGCAAGTTCAATGGCAAAAAAGCCAACCTAAATTAATTCGTGATGTTTTACATGTATCACCCATCGTGTTTTAGGAGGTATGTAGTTTTGTGTTTCTTTAGCACTTTACTGTCAGTGTATGCTTTCATAACCCTTGCTTCAGTGCATTCACACTGAGCATCTTGTCTTTTAAATTATTTTCCTGCATTATCTTCACAATGACCCAAACAACCACCAATATTTGGTTGACGTACCTCTTGTCCTGGGCATAGACACTAAGGGCGGGATATTCAAATGGGTTGTGCATGGTGCAACAGAGTTGCACCACACAGAACCCACTGATGCGCCCTGGCATGATATTCAATGGGGGAAATATGAGCAGCATAAATCCTGATGCACTGGGGTGCATCGGCAATATATGCGGCGCAGGTAAGGGGGGCGTGCCCATGCATATTCTGCACATCTTGATATTCAGCCTGGGATGTGCTGAGAATATGCAGGTGCAACTCCTACATGCGCCGCACACAGTTAAGCCAGAAAATAAAGGAGCAACAGCTGGCCATCCACAGCTGAGCTGCTGTAAAGCAGGGCACAATATGGCAGCTGCCAGCTGTGGGTGGCCACCCAGGCTCTGGCGGCACCATCCGGTGGTGTAACACCCCCCCCATGCCTGATCTCAGGCTGTTTTAAATAATAGGTCCACTGGACCACCAGGGATTCTATCACCTCATCCGATCCGCGCCTGTAAGTATAAATAAACACCCTGGTGGTAGAGTGAACCTATCTCCTTGCCCGATCACGGGCTGTAATAACAATAACACCCTGGTGATCCAGTGGACCTATCTCCTTGCCCGATCGCGGGCTGTAATAAGAAATAAACTCCCTGGTGGTCCAGTGGACCTATCTCCCCTCGATGGTGGGCATGGAGTACTTTAAATATCCCTGGTGGTCTAAGCGGTACCGTACCCCTCCCAACCCACCCACTCATTCCGCCTCCCGTTTCCCCTCTCCGGGTCAGCAGGTAGCAGCACCCCACCTACAAGCCACCCGCAACCCACTCGACTGACAGCGTACAGTACAGCTGTACGCCCATTGGTCCACAGCATGGACCATGGATCCATTCACATATCAGGACTGTGTAGTACAGTATGGTCTACATGTCCATTGGCCCACGCTGTGGACCAATGGGTGTACAACCGTACTGCACGCTGTCAGTCGGCTGGCAGCCGGGCGGCTTGCGGGTGGGGTACTGCTGCCTGCCACTGACTGGAGGGGAGTGGGGTGGCAGGAATGAGTGGGCAGGTTAGGAGCAGTGCATGAGTACTGCTGCACCACCAGAGATATTTAAAGTACTGCATGCCCATGATCGGGCAGGGAGATAAGTCCACTGGACCACCACGGAGTTTATTACATATTACAGCCTGCGATTGGTCATTGGAGTGCGTTGCTGGTGAGGGCCGGGGGCATCGGTCCCTGACAGCTGCTGCCTGGCAGGGGTGCCAGGTACATGTCACTGGGGATTGGCGCACCTGCATGCAAATGAAAGAGACGATGACATGCAAATGGCCCCATTTGCACCTTGCATACGTTATGGCCCCATTTGCATGTCCACTGCTGAATATCGCAGTTGATGCACCTAGCGCAATGGCACTTGTGCTAGCGCATCCCCCTGCTCCTCTCTGACCACTTGCGCTGGTGCAGTGCTACTGCGCCATGCACTATGCATGTGGCCACGGAGCGATATTCAACGGTGCTGAGCCATGGCGCAGCACCATTGAATATCACTCTGTCAGCACCCTGGCACATCCCAGTTGCGCTGCGCCCAGGCTTGCGCCACAGCCTGGTGCAGTCTGAATATCCCACCCTGAGTATATAACATTGATGAGTCCAAACAAAGATGAAACACATGTCTGTGGATTGCTGTTTTCATTCATTGCAGGTTGTGTGTCCTTTGGCACCTAATAGTCCTGTTGTGCATAGCCAGCCTATAGTCCTTCATGGTCAGTTCCTTATATTACCCTCAGTGCTTTGCATTATGAGAGTACACTGTATGTAATCTGATGTTTCTTTAGCACTTCATTTTACTGCCAATTCCTTTTTTTGTGTAAGAAAACAGAAATTGTTAGCACTTCACCATAGCAGAAAACTTTGTAATAGTTTATATTATTTTTTCGTATTTATTTATTTAGTTTTTGTTGACCAGGTAAGTGCACTACACAAATTCTGCCTATTTTCAGGCATGACCCGGGGGAAAGGGATACAGATGAATGCCAACTGACATTGAACCAGATTAAGCTGTTGGTGGTATTTTTAGTGAATGGGGGGAAATTTGGCCAGGGCACCAGGGAAATTCCCCTACTCTTTTTGATAAGTGCCATGGGATCTTTAACATCCACCTACTCGCCTCCAGGGGAATCCTTGTCATCCTGGTCTCTGACCAAGATGGCTGCTTCACAGGAGGTGGAGGATCTAATAGATGTTGCGGAGACAGGGGAGCAGGCCTCCTCCCCTGTCCCTTCTAGCCTTGAGGCTGTTGAGAGAGCTAGGTTAAAGCAAAAATTTATGGATATGGATGTTGAGCAAGGTTCTGGTGAAGTTCCGGTAGAATTGCACATTGTGTTGGATCTTGATAAACCTGTATCGGCTCATGAAAATGTTATCCCTGAGAATCAGTCGGTCCCACAACCTTCTTTGGAATTAAAAGAGGATACAAAGCATGGTAACTTGCAGAGCTTTCCGTGTGCCACACAGCGATCCACAGTTGGCAGAAAGTCTACTTCAAAGGCGAGCCTTGACAATCAGCTGGAAGATGTGTCAGGAGCCCCAGCTGTACAAATGGTGACTCACGCATTAGCTATGCGAGAGTCTGTGCTTCAGAATGAGGAAGGGAGTTCGCTGAGGCAGCTGGAAGTAAAATTGACATACCAGTCGAGTGCCCAGAGCCGCGTGGTCTCCCACAAAGGACTCCTCCAGTGGCAACAGTACGACGCAGATTGGGGATGAAATTACTACCGAGCAAACAGACAGTGGGAGAGAAAGTTTCAGATGGTGCGCAGCAGCATACTGAGGTACCTCTTTCTGTTCCTTCTACAAAACCGGTTGCAAATATTGAAACTGAGACCAGTTTTTCCTTTACCGACCGGAGAAAAATGATAAATCCACTGAATTTCCTCACCCAATTGGTCCCAAAATGCGCACTTGCTGGAGCAGGTTGGATACCACACCCAATCGACACTGGGTTCCTGATGCTGCAGATCCGGCTGTACAAAAATATACAGACTTGACTCCAAAAACTAGTAAAATTGCAGAAAAAGACTCTGTTACTGAACCTTCTGCTACAAACCTAAGACCTTATGCAACAGACTGTTCTGGTACCAGATCAAGCTCTACAAGACCCTCACTCCATTGATGCACCTCTAAGTCTGGGCCCAGCAGAAAAAGTCTTGAACAATTCTGAGAAAAGTGTTTGGCTTTCCCCGATGTTTAAATTAGCTGATTTATTTCAAAACAAGGGGGAACCAGAACCCAGAAGAAACACAGTTTACCTTATTTATAAAGGTGGATAAGAGGAGCCGCCTGATAGACTTTACATTGCAGAAATGTTGTTAAAAGGGTCCTTATGTTTTTTTCATCAGAAATATTTGCTTTAATTCATGATGGGAGCGCTAATTTTGATATTAGTTTTAAGAATGTTTCAAACCTTGATAGATTTTGGGCACAATATCACACGTTAAAAAATACCCCTTTATGGCTCCCCTTTCTGGCTAGCCTCCTCACCAAACCAACTGTAAAGGTCATTACTGTAGTTTTTAAAAATAAAGGTGTCAATATTGAAGACATTCTATTCTGGCTTAGGCAATGCTGTGAGGTACTAGACAGACCCACCTCATTCTAGGTAGCAAACACATCTGGAATGGGGGTTGGAAAATTAAGGTCAAATTGTTTTCCTCCAATAATGGGCCTATACATCTGCCTAACTTTTTCTTTTTAGGAAAAGATAGAGGTTTTCTTTTCTATGTAGGGCAATCCAAAACCTGTTTAAGCTTGGGGCACGTACTCACTTAAGTTCAACCTGCGATACTATCAGATGTAATCATTGTTTTGAGCATGGGCATGTACCAGTAAACTGTTTAAACCTTTTTCGTTGTAACCTATGTGAGAAAACTGGGCATGCCTATGGTAGGTGTCCATGGGCCTCCCATAATAGGGAGGATTGTCCCTCGCATGAAGGCCTCATAAACCAAGCCCAGCAATCACAGTCCAAGAAGATAGCTGGGCAAGAGAGTGAACGAACTAACCCCCCTGTGGTGTCCACACCTCCTGCACAGGATTTGAACCCTTCTGTCATGAAAGTTCAAGAGCAGCCTTCACAGCCTTCACAGCCTAAGCACACTTTCCTTGACAAGGGAGATGCTTCCCAGGTTATTAGTACACAGAGAGTTTCTATTATGGCCTCCCCTTCTTCTAAGGTTTCTCCTTCTTCTCCTAGCAAAGTATTGAAAGAGGACATGCCCACTACCCAGCTATGGATATGGCCTTTAAACTGGTCTCATCTAAGAAGAGATCTAGATCAGGGGGCATCTCAAAAGTTGGACCAACTCAGGGTAAACAAGGTAAAAGAGCTAAAGGGAAAACTTCTCCACTTTTGAAAACTGAAAATCGTTTTTCCTCTTTACCAGTAGAAAAACAATGGGGAGATTCTGAGGAAGAAGAATAGGACACCCCATTTGTTACCTCCACTGCAACGGATGATACGGAAGGGGGGGGATGAAGATTCTATTGCTAAACGCACTCGGCAGAGGAGGTTCTCTAAAAACCCTGATTGATTGTGTACCTCATTAGATTCATGAGATGACTTTCACAATTACTCTCCCATGCACTCCCTCTCCATTTCTTCTCTAAATGTTAACAGCATAAAAAATAATAATAAGAGGTGTTTTTTTTTTTTTTTTTATCTTTGTCCCAGTTTTCTACTCATATTTGGTGTTTACAAGATACTAGGCTCAAATCCCACCAGGACCTCAGACAAGCTTCGAACACTTGGAGTGCTGGGCCTTCTTTTTGGTCAGTAGAGGAGGAGAATTGTGATGGGGTGCGTATTCTTTTTTCTAAACCTGGGATTACTGTTTCCTGGTTGTTGAACATTTTTCCTGGCAGAGCTCTTATGCTAGATATTAATTATTGTTAGGCGAGATAAAAATTAATTACTGTCTACGCTCCCCAAACCAGAGCTCAGAGGGTTTCCCTTTTTAGATCCATCCAGCCTTATCTTCACTCATCCAGGTTGATAGTATGGGTAGGTGATTTTAATTGTAGTTTAGAGCTAGCAGATAGAGGGCTTAAGACAACTAAAGTTTTTTGTGACACTCAAGCACTGCAAAACATACTGTCATTGTCTGGTCTCGACAAAGTTTTTACCTCTGCTTGGAAATTTTCCAACCACAAATCTGTTACGGTGTATCTTAGTTGGGGGGGGGGCTCCCCTAGATGCAAGAAAAACAGTTGGAGACTGAGTGACTCTTCAATAGACGACCCAGATATTAAAAAAGCCTGGATAAAGGACTGGGGTACACGGTTATTGGTCTCAGCCTGCTATGAAGACCTTAATTGTTGGTGGGAGGCTACTAAGCAATCTTGGAGACACCTTTTTCAAACTACAGCCTAAGTTAAATCTAATAAGGAATATATGGGGTACTTACAGTTATGGGGACAATTGCAGGCCTTGATATCTTTATCAGAGGAGCATACTAGGGATCTCAGTGCACAAATCTCGGAAATTAAGGAACAGATGAAGTCCTGCCAATATAATAGGGCTAGATCATTAGATCAGGAACTAAGATTCAGTACGCAGGTAAAAAAGATCTTTAGACCCTTTTAAAGAATGTAGTGATCGGGTTGAGCATGGGGTTTGACTGGCTTAAAAGATGCTGCAGGCCAGGTTTGTACCTCACCTACTGAAATGTTAAAGCTGGTAGAGCAGCATATTGAATCCCTGTATGGAACCTGTATAGTGGAGGATATGCCTAGTAATTTCATTTCACTCTTAAACTTACCCCAGGTCACAGGTGCTGATAGAATATCCAAAATAAAGCCTATCACATTAGAGGAAATTAAATGTGTCATTGGCAATTTAAGGAAGGATGCAGCACTGGGATCAGATGGGTTTGGGGCAGTATCTATAAAACCTTTATAGAATTTTGTGGCTCCTGTTTTACTTATTTTATTTAACTGTACGCTAACTCAGGGTAAACTAGCCTTCTCTCTGTCAGAAGCCATTTTAATTTTATCATAAAAAGTGAGACAAGGAGTTGCTGCAAATTGAAGATCACTTAGTCTGTTGAATACAGATATTAAAATAATTAGTAAAATTATTTTGGTAAGATTCACTACAGTGGCCAAGGACTTAATTCATCCTGCCCAAACGTGTGCAATCCCTGATAGACATCAACAAGATAATTTAATATTACTAAGGGAACTGTTTTTTGGGTGTAAAAGGTAATACTTCTGGGTATGCTTAAAGCCTTGATCAAGAGAAGGTCTTTGATAGGATTGCTCATTCTTTCCTTTTTTCAGCACTTCAGACATATGAGATCCCTGCCCAATTTTTATCCTGGCTAAAAACTTTGTATCAGAATGCAGTTCTAGTTCCCAATATAAATGGATGGAAGGGATGGAAAATCAGGCTCAAGAGGGGAGTAAGTCAGGGGTGTCCTCTCAGTCCATTATTATATGCATTTGGGATTGACATTCTGATCCCTTATGTCACAATACATATTAGTATAAAAGGATTGCAAATAATTCCAGATAGAGAAGAAACCAAGATCTTGGCTTATGCTGATGATTTGGTTTTGTGGTTACATCCAGACTCATCTGAAAATCATTATGTGAGGTATTTCCAAATATATGGCTATATCAGGAGCACAGATTAATTATGGTAAACGAGGGGGATAATTTTAGATCACATCCCTTTACCTGGTATTGATTTTTTGCAGGTTTTTCTATCTCTCAACAGCCCATTAAGATATTGGGGTGATGTTTGGAGACAGGATTTAGCTAAACAGAATTGGGATATTTGCATTGGTAGAGCTAATAGGTTGGTGACTGGATGGAAAGGGCAGCAGCTTTCAAAAAAGAAAAGAGTTACCCTAATTAACACACTGTTGATTCCAGTGTTCCTGTATATTAGTTATATTCCCCCTTCCAGGCAGTGGTGACCCCCCCATAAGCATATTATTTCCAGGCTTTTGGGAAGTAGGTCAATTCCTATCAAAGAGGTTTACCTACAGACCCATAGCTAAAGGAGGTGTTAACATGGTAAACCCTGTAGCCTTTTATTCGAGCATTTTCTTAGCTATAATTTTGGATCTGCCTTAAGACCAGGAAACAAAATATGGAAGCCTCTAGTTCTAGAATGGTTGACACCAAGTATTCCTCTATGGACACAAATTAAGGCAAAATTGCTTCATACCACTGACTCCATACCCCCTATTGGCATAGATCTCATTAATAGCTTGATTAAATGGAACATTTTGCCAGTGTTCCTACAAACTGCAGATAGGAAAAAAATATACAAGTCTATAGTATTGGCTGAGCAGAAGGAAATAGTTGTTTTCCTAAATGTCCTGAGAATAAATTCTACGGAGCATTAAAACTTTTGGAGAATAAAAGGTTACCAATGTTTAGATGGGATTCTGTCTGGCTTAGTAATTATGGGAGGCTGGGAGTCAACGGTAATAATAAGCATAAATCCCTTGATGAAAGGTATTGTTTATAAGAATCATGTGTTCAGATGCTGGAAACTCAGGAACACTTATTCATGGAATGTGAATATGCAAAAAAAATGTTGGGTCACTTTCGCCACCGAATGGAGTGAGCCGCTTTTTCTGTCATTGCGATATAAAGAGCTCATGTTTGGGACCTGTATGCATGGGTGGGGTAAATACCATGAGGAAACATTGTATATAATTTTTTCAGTTATTAGATATTTTTTTATGGCAGTTCAGATGTGTTTGGGTAACCCAGCAGAGGATAGTTTCATAAGAGGAAATGCGGTATAATATCCAAACTACTGTACAAAAGATCAAAAGTAAAGATGTTTGTATGTTTTCTAAAGAGAGATATGGGATGTTATGGGTTAATTGGGAAAGATGGGATCCAGGCTAATTGGTTACATCTATTGTTATTTCTACTTTCATTATGTGGTTATTAATTTTCTTAAGTTCTTTTAATTAGATTATGTATTATGTTTGTACTTGCACATTTTTGTATAATTTTGTTATGTAGTCCTCCTTTTCAAATAAAAATTTCCCTACTCTTTTTGAGAAGTGCCATGGGATTTCTAACATCCGCCTGAACTACCACCAGAACAGGCAGATGGGATCTCAGTTTAAAGTCTCATCCGAAAGACAGGTCGGCCGGCTAGAAGCCATTACAAAAAATGAACATACAGCAGTATCACAATATTGCATTATATCATAGAATCATAGAACCCTGCAGGCTGAAAAGGACCATTTGGCCCATCATGTCTACCTGAAAGAGATGGCTCCCCACCACCCTTTCTCTCCTACCCCCCTGCCCTCTCCTCCCTTCCTAGTCCCATGTAGTTATCCCATACTGTTTTGAATTCTCCACCATATCCAGCTCAACAACCCAATCCAGCAACCTGTTCCATGGATCTACAACCCTTTCCGAGAAGTAACACCCCCTCATGTCCCCCCTAAATCTGCCCCGCTCCAGCTTAAATGCATGACCTCTGGTGGTTTTGTTTTCACTCAGTCTGAAGATGCTATCTCTCTTGACCTTATTTGTTCCCTTAATGTATTTGAAGGTTTCCAACATATCCCCCTTTCCCTTCTCCTCTCTAACATATATAGACCAAGCTCCTCCAGCATATCTCCATATGGTCTCCCTTGCATCCTCTGGATCACCTTGGCCGCCCTTCTCTGTAACCTCTTCAGCCTATCCTTGTCACCCTGCAAATGCGACCTCCAGATTTGAACTCGGTATCTAGCTGTGGCATGACCAATGTTTTGTAAAGTGGTATGATTACCTCACTCCTCCTACTTGTGGAGCCCCTCCCAATGCATGCCAACACTCTTGTTGCTTTTCCATCTGCTTGTTTGCACTGGCTTCTAACCTTTAAAGTGTTCATGATCCAAATCTCCAGGTCCTTTTCTTGTGCTGTGACCTGCAGTGTTTCTCCCCCAAGGCAGTAAGTGGCCCTTGGGTTATTCCATCCTATGTGCATTATTTTGCACTTTCTCACATTGAATTGCAATTGCCACTTTTCCTGGCTAGATCCTGCCTCATCTTCCCCACCCCACCCAGAGCGTCCACTCTGTTACATATCTTTGTGTCCTACGCGAATAAACATGCCTTTCCATTCAGACCCTCTGCTAAGTCCTTCACGTACATATCGAACAATATGTCAATATGGTCCCCAATACTGACCCCTGTGGTACCCCACTCATCACCCCTAGTTCCCTGGACTGCTTCCCATTAACCACTATTCTTTGGGTTCTCCAACTCAGCCAATCCTCCACCCACTTTGTAAGCCTTGCTCCCACACCCAGACTGTTCAACTTGCTTATCAACCTTCTATGGGGGATGGAGTCAAACACCTTCCTGAAATCCAGATAGGTCGCATCCACCACTCCCCCAATCAGAACCTCTGTAACCCCTCAAAGAATTAACTGTTGGTCTGACAAGATCTACCACCTGTGAACCCATGTTGGTTGTCATCAATTAGTCCCTCTTCCTCTAGGTACCTTAGCAGTCTCTCCTTTATGAGAGCTTCCATCAGCTTGCCCACTACAGAGGTGAGACTGACTCGGCAGTAGTTGCCAGGCTCATCCTCCCCCCCTTGTGTAACGGTACCTCATCTGCCTTCTTCCATTCTCCTGGGACCTTCCCCAGTTTGAGGAATAGATTAAACAGCTTGGTCAGAGGTCCTGCCAGTTCCTCCCTTAGCTCCCAAAGCACCCTTTGATGTCCCTGATCAGGTCCCATAGACTTGTCCATTTTCATTTTTCCCAGCTCTTCCAACACTCTCGCCACTGTGAAGGGCCCTGTGTCTGCATCCTTGCCCTCCTCACCCTTTCTACTCAATAACCAGGCCCTTTACCTTCTTTCTCAGCCATGAAAACAGATGTGAAGTATTCATTGAGCAGGGTTGCCTACTTCTCGTCTCCTTCAGCTATTATACCCCTCACCCCTTTAAGTCTTGGAATCCCTTGCCTGTTTTTTCTCCTATCACTCACATACCTATAGAATCTTTTGTCTCCCCTTTTCACCTCCCTAGCTATTTTCTCCTCCGTGCATACTTTTGCTTTCCTAATTGTTCTTCCCACTTCCCTGAGCTTATCCTTATAGACCTGCCTTTCCTCTCACCCCATGACCTTTATAGGCTTTAAACATCTTTTTTCTTCTCCTTAACAGCCTCCCTAAACCTCGCCGTGGACCACAGGGTTTTCTTCCCCTTTTGCATTTGCTAATTCTCCAGATGCATTGCTCCATGGCCTTCAGAATTATGGCTTTTATTGCTCCCCACAGCTGCTCTACCTCCTCTGGTTTTTGAATCCCTGCAAGTTCCCTCAAGGTGCCCTTTATCTTCGCAAAATTTGCCCTCCTGAAGTCAAGCACCCTGGTAGTTGACCTGCCCGATTCTGCCCCTACCTAGATGGAGAACCTGACCATCCGGTGATCACTGTCCCCCAAGTTTTCCCCTACCTTGACCTCCCCACCCTGTCCCCGTTAGTTAAAAAATGACATCCAGTGTAGCTTCCTCCTAGTAGGTTATTTTAGTAGCTGGCTTAGGAATGCAACCTGTATTGATTCTAACAAGGCCCTGCTCCTTTCAGCTGTGGCGATGGATTGCCAGTCTTCATCTGGTAGGTTCAGGTCCCGCACCATTAGACATGCCCCTTTCTGGCCTTTTCTTATATGTTCTAGCCAATTCCCTATCCTTGGCACTTGGCAAGGTTGGAGGAATGGTCAGACATATGGCAACTTAGATTCAATGCAAAGAAGTGCAAAGTAATGCACCTGGGAAATAAAAATCCAGAAGAAGAGTACACAATAGCAGGAAAGGTACCAACAACAATAATGGAAAGGATCTGGTGTAGTCATGTCAGATGACCTAAAGGTGGGTATGCAATGTGAGAAGTCAGTAGGGAAAGCCAGGGGATACTGGGATGCATAGGGAGGGCATCACAAATAGAAAAGGGAGTGGTTATCCCTCTATACAGACAGTTGGTGAGACCCCATCTGGAATACTGCGTGCAGTTTGAGACCTCATCTCATGAAGGACATAGACAGGATGGAAGCAGTCCAGAGGAGGCCAATAAATGGTGCAGGGTCTACATCAGAAACCATATGAAGAGAGACTGAGAGAGCTTAATATGTATACCCTTGATGAAAGGAGGGACGGGGGACATGATAAAAACTTTCAAGTACCTCAAGGGAATCAACAAAGTCCAGGAGGGTAGCATCTTTCAGAAAAAGAGATGTGTAAGGACAAGGGGGCACAATTTAAAGTTAGAGGGGGGACGGCTCAGGGGTAATGTGAGGAAATTCTTTTTCATGGAGAGAGTGGTGGACGCATGGAACTGCCTTCCTGGAGAGGTTGTGGGGTCTAAAACAGTGGAGGAATTCAAACATGCATGGAACAGACATAAGGCAATTATAGTGGGGTGTTGCAGGAAATAGGCTGTTGGTTAACTAGAATCTGCAGCTTATCCAGTAGGTAGGGAAATGGGCAGACTGGGTGGGCCAAGTGGTCCTTATCTGCCATCAAAGTCTATGTTTCTATGTTTCTATGTTATCCACTTCTTCACCCTGATGTGGAGGTCTGTAGACCACCCCTATCCTTATTGCCCTCCCCTCTTTACTACCCAAGGTAACCCGAAGGTTCTCAGCTGATCCCTTCCCCACTTTACCTTCCACCGCTATTATCCCCTCCCGCACATACAGTGCTACACCCCCACCTTTTTTCTCTGTCTATCCCTCCTAAAAAGATTGTGCCCTTGTAACTCCACTTCTCAGCTGTGACCATGCGTCGACCATGTGTTTCAGTTATTGCAATTAGGTCCAGGTCATCCACCTACCACTGCCTCTAAGTCTGCCATTTTATTCCCTAGGCTCCTGGTATTGGCCAGTACTCCCATCCATCCTATTTACCATAATGAATAGGTAAATGTGTTACCAAAAGGAATTCATAGGTGCAAAATACTGCAATATGAAATGTTAGACACATTTTCTCCTTAGATTGACAATTGCATTTAAAAATGTTTCACATTTCATTGTTAAAACTGGGTCATCCCCAGATAATAGTCTAGTAGTTCAATTGGAAAATCCATTGAACTTGAGAAAAAAGAACTCAACCATTTTTTCCATAAATTGGAGTATCTCGGACTATGAATTACTACATGAACTGTATCTTCTAAAATGCTCAGCCTTCACCCACAATTGAGCGTTTCTTGACTATTAAATGTACCTTCAAAACAAGCCTTCAAGACATTTGACTCAAAGGTTTGTAGTTTAATCTTAGTAAATACTTTCCTCCAATGTGGAATTTTAATTGAGTACAAGTAAGATTCATATCTATAAAATTTTTTATTGCCAATATACCAGGGGCTGAACTTATATGTCACCAGGGCTTTGATGTCATGTTGCTGGTCCCTTTTTCCAGAAAACTTGGTAATAAGTTGTCCACATGATTGTTTGTATCCTTTATATATATATATATATTTGCATCTTAATTAACTGTGCCCTCTAATACTATGAGCTGCAATGGGTAAATGACCTCCTTGCATCCCTTATTGATTGTGATAAAATCGGCCCTTTCAAACATGGCCTTCACCACCTCCTAGACCAATCTGCACGATGTGAATGCCAATCCTAAAAGTGTTTTATGTTCCAATTTCCCCGCCCCCACTTTTCTAATCACCCCCACTTCTCTCAACTCGGACAAAGTCTACTCTGGCTGCTACCTCCCCTCTCTACCCATCCTGACAAAGTCTATCCAGGCTGCCACCTACCTATGACTTGCACTTATTAACCCAAGTGTATTATGAGTGCAAAGTCTGTGTAATCTCAACAAGATTATTTTGTGTATTTTTAAATACAAATGCTGTTTGTAAACTCTTTGCACTTCAGAAACCTAAAAATATATTTTATGTATACCTGTGTACCACATTACACTGCATTGTGCTTTGTGACTTGTACCAAATGTTCTTGTACTACGTGTCTAATTTTTGACTTGGAACCTTTGTAAAAGAGCCTCTTGGCTCAACAGTATTAATCTGAACCTGAAATAAATAAATAAAAACTGTTTTGGTATCTACTGGTATACTGCATGTAAAGCAACTGCACAGCTTTCATTATTGATTACCCACAAGTGTTTATTTTTAACCTTTATTACATACAGTAATTTCTGATCTGGTCTAAAACTGATTTACACTGTTGTTTCAAACAGTTTTTACTAATTGTTGATAGAATAACTTAAATTTTTAGATGGATTTTATTACCTATTTAAGTTATTTTTCCCAGTTAGTTTAATTTTGTGGTTTCTTTTGTATTTTATTACACTGTTCATGTCTATTATGTTTTAATTTATTATGTATTTTTATTGTACAACACCCAGAACCTTCAGGAATGGGCTGTTTATAAATAAAAGCGTATTTATTAAATCATACACTGATTCAGATTTTCAGATTTCTATTTCAAATTTATTGATCGATAGATTCTGTCATTACAAAAGTCTTATTAAAACAAGATAATAATAAAATCAAGATAAATACATCAGGTTACAGTACAGTATGTCTTATATCTTATTTATTGAAATGTTTTACTAGGAAGGCACAGTAAGCAACAAGTCGCTCATCTCCCAGTGCGACCTGGGGACATATGGTAATATATTACATACATTAATATGATAAAATCATATCCCTTTTATAAATCCTCTGGTAGGCACTAGATATACTTTCATGTGGTATTTCCCATGTTCTTTATATCTGATGATATTTGTAACTTCATTGTATAATATAACATCGAAAGAACATTTCTGTCATGTACATTAACTTTTCCTCAGTGTCTTGACTAATACTGTATGCAATCTCTTTCTGTCGATAACTTTGCACATAGATATTACTATTTCTAAATCATATACCATATTTGATTTCAACAGACATGATGTTAGATGTTTTGGTTCTAAATCTAATGAGGCTAGTGTTTCCCCAAAAAATAATTTCCCTGCTTCATTATACAATGGGCACAAAATCAGCAAGTGGGTTATGTTGTCTTCCCTTCTGGCATTTACAAGTTTTATCTGATGTTTTATGCTTATAATAATCTTTAATGCATTGACTTTCATAATATTCAAAGCAGAATTTTGTGAAAATATTCCTTCTTTTTGATCTTTAATAAGGCTTAGGTAGTTTTTCAAAACTGTAACTTTAACACTATTGTATTTAATGCTTCTACTGATTGGGGCAGACAACCTTGGCAAAGCACAGAATTATCACCAAATTTGGGGCATTTGTTCCTAGGGGTTGCACATTTATGCAGTGCCTGCCATTATCAACTAAAATAATTGTTGGTATTATATTTTGCCTGTCGATGACTTTGTTGATGAGATGCTTGTGCCCAGTTCTCTTTTAAAGTAACATTGTGTTTTACAGTGAGCACTGTCATTCTTTGTGTGTCTCAGTTTGCCTAAAACTGGGCTTGATGGCTTTATTTTTCAGCTGATACACAATGAAGGACAGTATTTCTGTTATAAAACTTTCACCTCTACCTAATTAACCCCAGTCACTACAAAGTTCAGGGTAAAAACATGTCTTGGAATTTTCCAGGCTCCCTTTCCACAGTGGTTGCTAGTCTGCTCAGTCATGGCGCCTATCCTGTATATCTGGCATAGTAGAAGAGTAGCAGAAACTCCAGCAGCTTCTTCCTCCATCTCTTGGGGGGAGTAGAGGCATGTTCCAGCCAGAGACCACTAGGAAACTTTAGTAAGAAAAAGAGAGAAAGAACCAGAGAATGAGATCTGAAAAAAAAAAAGATGAGAGTATGAGAGCAGCAGAGAATGGGGAGTCCAGGGGGCCCATGGTCTCCAGCAGCATGAGCTAGTGTACTGTATGTGGGGACTTGTCTCACAGCAGGATGAGCTAGTGTATGTGGGGAAGTGGGTGTCTCCCCCCTTTAGTGAGTCACCTAGAGGTTTATGAGAACCCACTTGAGGTTTCTTGGTGGCAGAGGAAGGCTGCCTAGGGCATATGTGTAGGGCTGTTGGGGAGTACTCCACCCATCCTGTTGATGCCATATGCTCCAGGAGGAGAGTACACATTTGTGATTCACTGGGCCTGCCAAGTATGTGCTTGTGCCCCATAAGACTCAAGAAGGTTTACCATACAGTATGTTGGAGTTGAGCACAGGTTACAGGAGACCCTGAGGAAATGTGCCCAGTTAAAATCAGGCCATCCAGGGGAGAGCTGAAACAGCAGACTCCCAGTGCACCAGTGGGTGGGTTACCATATTAATATGGCCAAATGCCCAGCTCTGAGTGAGAAGCAATTAGGTTACGTAGAACTGCTTATAAATATTTGTAGAGTACTATACTAGCTGTGCAGAGTGCTCCCAGAAAATATGGGACCCAATGGAAAAGCCTTATCTAAGTGTCAATGCTGTATATATTTTGGTAGAGGATTGTAGGATTTTTGCTATGACTCTCTCTTACTCAGCAATTCTGTGAGCTAACTCTATGTGTGTCTAGGAACTGTAAATATGAGTACCCACTATTGAGGGATAAAGTTACATGTTTTGTGTCCAATAAGTGCTTGATGTATTGACTCTGCTGCCCACAAGTGGGCAATGACAACACTAATGATAATACTGAATTGATTGTTCAAACCCCAAGGAAAAGTACACCACAGATTTCAGATTTATTAAGCTTTGTTGGATCTCTTACTTTTATCCTAATTTTGGATTTCACTACTTTTTAGGCTTTGTATTTCCACACTAACTGATGCATTGCTGTATTTTTTTTAATTAAGCTTTTCCTCCCCTTATGACTGACCACCGCCCATCGAGGTTACTCAGTTCATCTCTCCCTGTCACTCTGCCATCCCCAGAACTGGCCTTCTTCTCCAGTGTCCTCAATGAATGAACACTCATGGTGGGGCTCAGGGGGATAAGACCTCCCTTGGGGAACAAGTCATATTGGGAGGAGGTACCTGGTCTGCAGGTGCAAGGTATGCGTTGGACTGAGCCTCACCCTGCTCAGTCAGGGTTTTTCCTCTGGTGTTTTTCATCCCACCCACCTCCCTTATTTCTGGCACAGCCCACAGCTAGCCTCATTATCCATTTGGTGTTCCCTGAGAAGGAGAGGGCTGCTCAGCCTACCACAGGGATTGCCAAAGCAGCAGAACCTGATGTCCTCCTGCACTGAGATGGGAGCACTGTCACACAGCAGTGCTTCCTCAAGCCCATGGCTGCCAACCGCTCTGAGTTTAATCCTGAACCTATGTCTTCAGCATGGGGTACAGCATGCTATCTATTGTAACATGAGGCAGACACAATTAACATTGTTTTTTGAAATAAATGTTATTATTATCCCCAGCTTTCATCAGGTAGCAGCAATTAGTTGCCACCACAAATATCACGTTTTTAGATTTCAAGTTCAGAATAGTAGATTATTGATATTTTAGATTAAATGGATCATATTCTATGACCTTTTGCCTAAACAAAATCTTGTAGCATTCACACACTGAAATATGTTATTTATGATAAATATAACAAAATATAAGTAATGTTATTATACAGAAACATCAACTCTTCATGCATTAAAAGTCCACTTAGTCTAATAGGATATAAGAATGAATCCTACCTATTTTGCCATTCATGTGGCATGGTCTGAACAAGCATATAGGTATTAATAATGCGATGTTAGAAAAAGACACACGAATACCCAGACCATCTCTCTACATGTACTGAGTTTACTTGAAGTCTCCAGTGAGTTCTGTTGCTCCTAGTGATTACCTGAAATTTATATTGTCCATGCTAATCATTCTCCCTCTGTGCAGAATTTCCATAGTCCCATTTGACCAACAGCAAGCAAGATGTAATGAACTGACAAGCTAGTACAGGAGAAAACAAAGGAGGTGTAGGCGGGATGTCTTCAGATTAGTAAGTATGGGTTTTAAACTCCATCTGGGGCTTCGTTAGCCCTGACCTGAATTGAAATTAGTACAGCAATAATGCTGAGAAAATCTATGTTTGAGGCTAGCTACTTCCTGAGACAATAAGGGAAGCTCATACTGCTCCAGGATTGGCTAAAGATCTTAAGGTCAATTACATATTGATGTGTCCAAGAGAAATATAGCTCAATATTGTAGCCACTGCTGATATCACAATAGTCAACAAAGTTCATACAACTTGAGTACAATTTATATCTAAAGAAAAAAAAGATATATGCAAAAAGTCTCCAGCTAGAAAAAGGATCAGCTGTATTAATATGTGTTCAACATAAAAATGTCATGTTTCAAAAAGAGATCATTGAGAGTGAAACACTGATGTGATACAAAAATAGGCAGCTGAAAAAGTAACAACTATGGCTAACTTGGTCCCTCCCGCTTGCCCATGCATAAATCCAAACTTGTTAGCTTGGATAAATCATAAAGGTACTAATTAAAATATCAGTTTACCCACACTGGGAATCAGAATTTTCTATTCTATAAAGTTAATTGCCACCAATTCCAGAGTCTCCATGTATGGGAACTGTGGAGCGATGCAGCTGACATGGCTCTCTTCCCTGGCTCACCTTTAAAAAAAATAATCAGGCATGGAAAAATCCTAGCTTTCTAAGAGATAGTGTTACAAAGTCTTCTGGGATGGACCCAAAAACAAACTTATGCTCATTGTACTTTTCCCAGCCAAACATTTTAAAATAAAAATAAAAAATAACAAAAGAAAATAAAAAGTTCAGCTGTTCTACCCCATTAGTTCTACAAAGTCCAGCTGTTCAATCCCAAGTGAGGACAAAGTAGAACTCTCTTACTCTGCAAGTGCATTCGCTGCAGATGCTACTTTTTTAATGCCCCCCCATACTATCTCCCTCTCTATGTGCTACCTCAACAATATAACAGTGACTGACACTACAGTGACAACAGCGCCAGGTCACTGAAGTGTTGGCACAGGACCCCACTACTGCTCTCTGGGGGAATTACACCCCCTCCCCAAAACAACTCTGACTCGGAATTGGATAGTTTAATAGGGGGTGCAGGTGCACAGCCCCCACATGGGGGGGGTTGAGGGGTCAAAGCCCCTCCGAAGAAAACAATCTCTGCTCTGACTCCCTCATGCTGACCGCAAAATGCCTTTGACATAAGGGTGTTGCTGTTACTTCGGTCGACAAAAAATTTGTCGACTGATCATCATGAATCCACTTGTATAAGTGCTGATCTTTTGTTTGCTGATCCTGCTGTCCTTCTAGGCTACATATAGTCCCACACGACTGCACTTAATCCTTGGAGAAAAGCAGACCTCAAAAACATCTGATCGGAGATTATGAAAGCTCTAACATACATTGCAGGCTTTTAAATCTCCCACTGCTGCCTACTGCTCTGATGTCAGCTACAGGGGATTCTTGGATTTGTAGCAACAGAAGATGTCAGCCTAGAATTAAGCAAAATTAGTCTGATACAATCTACTAGGCTACAGTAAGTGGTAAGTAAACCAAATGTTTTTGCATACACAGTCCACATTGGGACCAACCCCCCAGTTGAGTGTGGGGCCCTTTGTGCTCACTGCTACCCTTTAAGCTACAGAAGCAGATGATGTCGTGCAGTGAAACATGACTGCAGTACAATGGTGGAACAGGTGGTTTGGGTTTAGCATTTCTTTTGTCTGTTTCATCATCATAAAACTATTCATTTAACTGTGTACAAGGGTATTGCAGATATTTATCTGAATGGACACTGTAACCCCACCCTGAGACCCCATTGATTCTTATGCTTTGAAAATATTACTATATTCTCCTGTGGATTATGTTTAAGATATTGCATATAAAGCAGTTTTCTGCATTCCATACTGAATTTCTGAAACAGTGTTTTTAAGTAAAACAAAAATTACGTCCAGCTATTTTTGTGGTGCTTTTTCAAGCAGACCCTGAAGGCAATTCTATTGAATCAATAACCTGCATTGTATTACACACACCAAGGAATCATCTCACTGAAAAAGCACTTTCTTGCAGTTGAAAGTTGACTTGCCCTTGTCTTAGTTGATATAAATTATAGAGCCCTCACATTACAGCAAGATGTAAGTGCTGTCACATACTTTTTGACATGCAGAAAAAACAGGGCTGCAGAATTGGTACTGTGGTGCTAAGCATGGCAGCAGAAAAGAACAAATGTCTCAAGTAATGCTATACCTGGAAAATAGCTGGATGACTTCAAATAGTTTATATTCATGGTGTGTCAAGTTTTGATAATAGTTTGCATCTCAGTGCTGGGTGGCATAAATGTTTCAGTGACAAGTAGCAATACAACTTGCGCACCACTGTTACCAATTGCTGTAATAAACCAGTCTAGAGTGATGAACGGGTGCAGACATACCCAATTATGTCAGTTATTGGCAGCATTCAGTGTAACACATTCTTATCTCCAGTTCTATAAAATCCTGAGTAGTGCTGCTTATTTGTTTCCCACCAAGTAATGTCCAAAGTCTAAAATGACAAACAAAAATTAGGAAGTTTCTACTTAGACCAAGTAGAGATGGGGACTAGATTTTCAATGCACTGTATCTGTCTTGTACCCAGACATATTTTCAATGGGGCTGCAATGGCCCCAGTGGGTCTAGGCACTGTTTTCAACAGGCATGTGCAGGGTTTCATAAATTAACCAGTCTGTTCATCAGTGGGTACAGTGGACCAGGAAAAGTCAACTTTGAGAGGGCCTAGCTGGCTCAGTTCTCATTCAGCAGATGCACTTAAATCAGGATGTATGTTGCCGTAATCCACATGTCATTGCTAATTAGACACAGTTTTGTAAATTGCATCTACTATGCCCAGACTAGCATCAGATGAACTGGATACAGCCAGATACAAGTACATCCTAGAGATGTGTCTGCCTCCTGGCAGTAAAAAACTGGGCAACAGGGCACTTCAGTACATTGAGGTTGTTTTTTTTTAGGTTCAGGGTTCCGCTGTACTGTTCAAGAAAACAACTGCCATTTATCTGTCACAGGGACATTACTCCAAGGGAAAGAGCAGAGTAGAGTATAGTTCAGAATAGCAATATTTTTAATAAAATACCACCACAGTTTAAAATACTTAGTCGAATAAGCAAATTGCAAAACTCACTTTTGAAGTCTTTGTATACAGTATGTGGCAAACTTTAAATGTGTAAATATTTAGCCCCTGCAGTGAAAAGTCCATCTAAAGAACCTCTTTGTGGATTAAAGCTACACAGTATGGATAAATACAACTGGCCCAGCATTTGAGAGAGTTGGATGCAGACACAAATGCATGCTGTGCTTGTATCTGCACTGGCTCAATTGCATTCAAGCAGGTCTGCAGCTAAAAGATTAATCCATCTGTAACATAGACTCACAATTTGCAGTTCATTTTGTGTCACAATCATTTATTTTTTTGGAAGTGAATTTCAGATGCAGTTAAAGCATATAACGGATGGTGGAACAGTTTAGACTGATTTACTATTCTGAAAATAGCAACAGGCAGGTCTAGAGCAGATCCTTTTGAAAATCATGCCCACAGTCTTTAAAAGCAGCACATGCATTGATTTAGTGTTTATCTCCCTTTGTTTCAATTAGATGCTACTAAACAGACATGTGTTATAATCACTAAGATACTTGATATTCTATGGGATAATGTTACTTTATAATTTAATTGAAACTCTACCACCACTTGGAGTATATGTTATTGAGATGATGAAGTGTATATTGCTGTGTTGTTTTTCTTGCATGGATTAATTCAGCATCAGCGTTACATGATGTGTGTGTATTTGGATGGATGGATAGTTAGACAGATTAGATAGACAGATAGACAGACAGACAGACAGATAGATATATAGAGTCAATTTCAATTGAATTTCAGTTTTATTTGGGGATTTATTCATTCAGACAACCTCATCTACAATGGAAAAAATGTCAGGGTTTTGAGTCTGCGGATTCTTGGTGAATCAGTGGTGGGGTCTTTCTTGGGGTTGTCAGCATTAATGCTCACCCCATTCCCTAACGAAACAGCTCACATGATCTCCTTCCTTCATGCAGGGCCCAAGAAAGCTACAACAAATTGTGTTGGCAACATGTGGCGAGACATTCTACTCTACCTTTGAAGAGTGTATTACTATGAGACACTGGCATGGAGCTGTGCCTTGTGCTTCAGACTGGAGGCTATGGGCTTGGGGGTGAGCATTAGAATTGACAATCCCAAGGAAGACTCCACCACTGATTTGCCAAGACTCTGGAAACCCAAAACCCTAATATTTTTCCTTTGCTGCTTGGGGTGGGGTGGGAGCTGGGCTGAAAACCCTAATGACACATTTCCCTACTTCTGTGGTATTCAGTTATGCTAACTGGTGCATTAACAATGTTTTTTGCAGATAATTTTATATATGTCCATAGATCCTGATGAAGCAGTGGGTGCACTAAAACACTGATCAGTTTTAGTGGACTAAATTTATTTATTATATTTAGTCCGCAAAACAATCAGCATCTCAAAGTACATATACTATAACAAATATTACTATGGCTCATTCTAATATACAGTATTTAGAATAAATATCTAAAGTTATATGCCGGGGAGTAGGTCATTTGTCTCCACTTTTTGGTTAGTTTGTAATGAGGTCTTTTGGAGCCTGATCCCTCCTGGTAGTGTTGTCTCTATTTCAGGTGTCAGCTGGGCCACACTACCTCAGTGTGTTGATAGTAATCGAAATTAGGCCATTGCTTATCCCCTATGTTTAATCAACAAGGAATGACAGGGTGTGCATTGTGTTAGGATAGCAGCATGCTTTGTGTGGGATGAAGCACAATGCCAATGGTGAAGTGCTTCCACCACCCAAGAAGTGCTGTTATCTCAGCACAATGCACACCCTGGAGTGCCTTACTGTGATTATGAAATGGGTCAAAAAAGTGGTACTGGGTAAGTGGTGGGAAAAGTCCTAGATCAGGTAGGAGATTGGGTTGGGAGATGCCATCAGAAGGGAGGCAGTGGGGCAGTAAGGAGTACAAAATGTAAATGGAAAAAAAGAAACAAACAGATGTTATACAGTATAAATGTTCCAGCCACTGGAGGAATTCAATTGGTAAATGAATTACTAAGTTTGTTTAATAGCAGCCTATCAAAGGATGAATACGCCTTGTACTAGCATTTTGATATAATTGGAAACAAGGCCATATGTATAGCCTTCTTAATCTCCCTAGTATACTTTTTCTTTTGTTAAGTCCTTTTAGAGGCCCTTGTTGATGCTGCATTTTTCATATTCATTTGACATTTCATTTTCAGAATTACTGATCACATATGGAACTTGGGGGCATCAGTTCAGTGGAAACTCATAATACATGTATCAGTACATGGCCTCCACTCAACAGTTGTCACTAGTTTGTGGGATATCCTAGTAATTTCACAAATATCAGCTGGGAAAAGTGCTGCACCACCAAGGAGACCCTATGAAGGAAAAAAGATAACTTCAAAGAGAACAGATAGGAAAGCACAGTAAGGAGATTAAAAGGCTCACATATGTCCAGTTATCAATTCTATTAAAAAGTAAAAGAACAGTTTACAGTAGGTTCCCTAGTAAGAAACCTGTACAAAATGAATGGCCATGGTATCCTCGTTCATAACAAATGATACTCCATCCTAAATACACTTTCCAGTGTACATGCCATCCCTGGTACATAATTAATTCAATAAAAAGTTAGTGGTTATCTGTTTTCATATGTTGGCTCTAAAAAAAAATCATTGTGACAATTACTGAACCACAGCTCATCAAAACTGCATAGTGATATGATGCAGCATTGCATACTCTGCATAGTATGACCACAACATTTTATTACATATAATAAGATGTCATTATCATACTTTACAGAATTATTCATCATTACGACTCCAGTGCTTGACTGCTATCTATGGCCCTCACAAATCACACTGAAAAATGTACATTAAACACATGAAAATGAGGAAGGGGATTTGAGAAGGGGAAGTAGATGTTAGTATATTGCCTTCACACTCAATGCCAAACAGTAGCATAGTTTTCTTACAACTGATAGTTATAACATGTTTTAGTTACCTTTTTGCAGTAGAATTAAGGGGCCAAACTGACAGACAGCACTGGAATCTGAAGTCCTCTGTTTGACAGGTACAGTGCAGCAGCTGTAATGCAAGATTCCATACACTACCCTACCAATGTGCATCGACCATGTGTAGGGACCACCACTTAGGTGAGAGGGTAGTTCATATTCACTGCCTATTCAAGCCCTTGATTGGCTCCTGTGAAAGGGTCAACAAGTGTGCCACATAATGGCAATTGTGATGGCATTTATGTGTTATGTAGAAACAAGAGCATCAAAAACTGAACTGAGATCAGGGTATGCGTCCTACATGCTGTAGTTTGGATCCGGGCCCAACTTCCCTGATAAAGGGTTGTTGTGATGTTATTGGCCTGGTCCTTGCATGGATAATCTGGTGCTCCTTGGAGACAGGTGAGTTTCCTAGCTCCCAGAAGGAGGCAGTAGTAATACCCACTCCTCATGAAGAAAGCTTCTTTGAACCCAGACTGCTATGCTAACTACAGACCGATCTCTGATCTTCCCTTTCTGGGAAAGTTGATCGAGAAAGTAGTGGCCATACAACTGGAGAACCATTTGACCATCCATGACATCTGTGAATCATTCCAGTCTGGTTTTCATAAGAGGCACAGTACCGAGACTGCACTGCTTCAGGTGCTCAATGATCTCTTGATGGCAAAAGATAGAAAGAGCCATTCCATCTTGGTTCTTCTTGATCTCTCCACAGCGTTTGATGCTGTGGACCATGGGATACTTCTTGAATGCTTGAGGTTTATCTGTGGACTATCTAGTACAGTCCACGGGTGGTTTAAATCATTCCTCACTGGCAGAACTCAGAGGGTGGTGTCAGGGATAAATTCCTCTGACCCAGTCTCACTGTCATGTGGGGTGCCTCAGGGGTCAGTGTTGTCTCCCATGTTGTTCTCAGTGTATATGCTGCCCCTCGGAGACATTGTAAGAAGGTATGGGCTGAGGTTTGACTGCTATGTTGATGATACCCAGCTCTACCTATCTTTTGCACCCGACCAGGATAGAACTATCTAGGTATTTAATAACTGCCTCACTGAAATCCAAGACTGGACGAATTCGAGCTGGCTGAGATTGAACTCAGAGAAGACGGAGGTAATGGTTGTGGACCCAGGTCATGGGATAGAGAGGGTAGGAGCTGGTTTGCCACCAGGATTATTTCTGGGTGGCTCCCAGCTTCTGACCTCTGAACAGGTACGGATCCTGAAGGTGATTTTTGACAATGGGCTGACATTAAGATCACAGGTGTCAGCAGTTATCACATTAGCCTTTTACCATCTGAGGAACATCTCTAGGATCAAGCACCTAGTTCCATTACAGTGACTTGCCTACATTGGTCCATGCCTTTGTGATCTTCACGCCTTGACTATTGCAACTCATAGAAACATAGAAGTTGACGGTAGATAAGGCACCCAAGGCCCATCCAGTTGCCCATTTCTTTTTCTACCTTATAAATGTGCCATCGGCCTTGCTCTGTCAGTGGCCTATCTATTCATAGTCATTTGTATTGCTCTCTTATGCCTATCCCATGCCTGTTTGAAGCCCTGCACTGTATTCATAGCCACCACTTCTTGTGGTAAGCCATTCCATGCATCCACCACCCTTTCTGTGAAAAATTTCCTCACTTCCCCTTAATCGCCCACCTCTAATCTCATGCTGTGTCCTCTTTGTCCTGCTATTTTTCTTATATTTAAACATGTTAGTCTCTTTCACCTTGTTAATGCCCTTAAGGTGTTTGAATGCCTCGATCATATCACCTCTCTCCCTCCTTTGCTCAAGGGTATACATATTGAGCTCTGTTAATCTGTCCTCATATGTCTTCTGATGCAGTCCCTGCACCATTTTGTTGCCCTTCTCTGGACTGCCTCAATTTGGTTAATGTCCTTGTGAAGGTGTGGCCTCCAATACTGCGCAGTACTCCAGATGGGGAGCCTAACCAGTGTGCTGTAAATAGGGTTATTACCTCCCTCTTCGACTCCCTTTATCTAGGGCTACCAGGGGTTGATATCTGCCACTTGCAGCTAGTGCAGAATGCTGCGGCCTGGCTTTTGACTGGTACTTCTCGTACTTGTCATATTTCTCCAGTGCTGCGCAAACTGCACTGGCTGCCAATACAGTGGTGGATCACCTTTAAAGTCAGTCTTCTGACTTATAAAGCCCTCCATGGACTGGGCTGGTCTACTTGAAATAGCTGTTAGTGCCCTACTGCCGTAAGTGATCGTTCCACTCGGTGGAAGAGGGGTTGCTAGAGATTCAGAGGATTTCTTTGAAATCTTCTGGGGCCGATCTTTTCATGTACATGGCTCCTACCCTCTGGAATTCTCTACATTGTCCACTTCGGGAGTGCACATCTGTGGAGAAATTTAAGCATGCCTTAAAACCCATTTGTGGTCATCAGCATTTTGTTGATTGAGGTTTTAATGATGATGTTTTAAAATGTTATGTATTATATTATGTATTTGTGTTTATCTGTTGTTTTGACTAAGTATATTGTTAATGCGCTTGGTTTTAGAAAGGCGTAATATAAATAAACTATTATTATTATTATCACTACAACTCATTTCATATACCATGTAGTCCACTTAACATCCATAGATGATAATGGCTTGCAGCCATTACCAGTCTGGGTGTTTTATTCATGTATTTGTAATTTGTGAATTGGAAAGATATACTTTGTCGTGATAGCTTTTCAGGTGTATCCTGGGGTGGATTACATGGACCTGATATTTATTGACAGGGGAATGTTGGCCATGATATCAGGAGAAATCCCCTACTCTTCCTGAGGGGTCTGTGCCTGCTTCCTGTGGGAAGAGGGATAAGCCTGGTGGAGACAGAGAGATGGTAACCCAGGTGGTGGAGACAGCTTCTCTCCCCACCTGAAGTATTGAGGAAGCCCCTTCTAAGGTTTTGTTTGATGTTACCCAGGGTGTGCAAGTTGCAGAAAGCACAAGTGATACTTACAGTAAGGCTTCAGTTCCTCCATGTGCAGCACAGGGTGACATCAGCCTTTTATCTGAGGGAAGTGAAGATGTCCACTTGTTGCTTGATGCTGGTCTGGTGGTACTTTACCTCAGTGTCTCTGTTTCAGAAACTTGTCCCTTGAGTACAGTAAGTCCAGTGACGGTATAGGATCCAGCCAAGGTCCACAGAATTCCTGATGAAGCTGATACTGTTGCAGTTGAGCTCCATGAGATTTCGCTCCACATAACAACATTTAGTACAGGAGTTATAGAGTAAAAAACAGCCCTACTGTAGCTAATTACCAAGGAAGAAGAATACTGCAATTTGGAAAAACAGAGACTCTGACTAATAAAAAAAATTGACTACTTATCAGCTTTCCTTCTCCTGCCCTTCAGCCAGCAAGACTTTTTGCATCTTCAGCTACTGATTTGGGTCCCAACACTATTGTGCCCAAGCCCTGCCTGGCTCCAGAGTTACAACCTGTGATTGTGGATCTGACAGTCCCAGTTGTGGTGCCAAATTGCACAACTGAGCCACAGATCTAAGGATCCATGCCATCTTCTGTAATGGCTGCATGCTCCAACATTGACAGCAAGTGGCTGCCAGATGATTTCTGTTTAACACAATGGACCTTATTTTCCTTGGGCTCCCATTCTCTTGAGTAGAATCAAACATGGAAACCTGCTGCTATGCACAAACCCCGGAGTTGCAGTAGGCTAAAAATGCTGCCCAAAAAACAAAATACATCTTAATGGCACAACAAATAGCACAAAAGTTACAGCAAGCAGGCTGGAAGGAAAATGATGATGGGTCAGGTTGGAGCCCCAGTAATTCCACATTATGGTGTGGCCCTATGTGACTTTTTCTGCCTCTGCTTATGAACTCAGATTGCTCCATCTCACATGTATGTCTCAGGTTGCTTGTTCTGAGCAGGACAAGCAAGTGCCATGTAGCCTGTTCCCTTCTCCCCTACCTCACTCCAAATCTGTGTTGAATACTCACTTACAGCAGTCTGTCCCCAAGTAACCTGAGGTACCCACTATGCAGCCTCAGTTTTCTCTGGAGGTCCCACTCTGATTCCTTTAATTTTGCTCAGGAGCTGGTTTTGTTTAAACAGGGGCTAAATGGCTCAATAACTGTCATTGAAGTACCTTCACTTTTCAATGACTGTACTAAGAACATTAAAGATCATGTGCAACGGTTTTTGCATATTTTTAATAAAAGCTTTAAAAGCTGAAATTCAAGTCCTTGTGTCATGATTCGTGTTCCCTGAAAATTGCATGCTGTTTGGTTTTGTGGATTTCTTTAAATCAGCATTTGTTAACTTGCTCTACAGTGGCTGAAAACAGTGGAGTTATTTCTGTCCTCTCAATCAAACTTAGAGTGCGATGACATCATTTTGGAGTAGCTTGCTGTTTCAGATTCCCAATCAGAGCAGCACTCTGTAGAGTTTATGGTTTGCTGAGCTGTCCAGGTTCCTTACAAACTCAGTCTCAGGTTTGTGTTTAGATATATCTGCTTAAAATACATCATTCTCTTCCTTTACAAAGCTGATCATTTCAGTACCAATGCTGAACTGAAGTAGTGGAAATATGTTCTGTGAGAAATCAGCTTGTCTGTATTATAGCTCTGTTCTTTCTAATCAAACCTCAATTTTTTTTCCCAACTATATAACACAGGGCTGTTTAATGAATATAAAATAAATCTAAATTTTGTTCATTCACAGAAACAGTTTGTCTTTGATGTAGCCTTCATAAATGCAAACATGTAAGAACTTTTTTTTCATGTCAGATTGACAAACGTGCTTGTTACACTCTGCTACAGTATTAAGCACATGTACTGTCAGAACTCACACATTTAAGCTCTTTGGCTGTTTCTGTGTGAAAATACATCATGTACGTGTACAACTAGAACCACTATGTGGCATCCTGATGCACTGTGTCTCTGCCCCACAGTTGAGGAAGCTACAGTCTACCGCCACCGAGTCCCCTGCCCCACAAGCCCCCTGCCTTCTGCTCCACATTCGAGGCTGCTGTACCCTGCTGCCCACTGTCTTCTCCCACACAGTCATGGATTGTGTACCCTGCTGCCCCCATCCCCTGCCTAAAGAATCAGGACTACTGCACCCTGCTGCTCTCTGCCCAAACAATTGGGGTTGCTGCACCCTGCTGCCCTATCTCCACAGCCCTCACAGTTAGGGAAGCTGCACCTGTTGCCCCCTGTTCCTGTCTCCACAGTCAAGGTTGCTGTGCTGCGCTAGGCCCTAAAGTGCAATATTCCCTGCCTCCATGCGCAGGGCTGCTGCACCACGTGTACCCTATCTCACAATCAGGGCTGCTGTACCCTGATGCCCCATGTGTCCTACCTCACAGCTGAGGCTTCTGCACCATGCTGTTTCTATCACCTATCACCACAGACAGGCTGCTGCACCTGCTCCTTTCTACACAGTTGGGTTGCTGTGGCCTGCTGTACCCTAGAGACCCATGCCTCTACAGTTAGGCTGCTGCACTGTGCTGCCACTTGCCACAAGATTCAGGGCATTTGCTGCACCCTGTTGCATGCCTCCACAGTTGAGGCAGTTGCACCTCCTGCTGTCCCCCTGCCACCAGAGTCAGATCCTTTGCTACACTCTGCTGAGACAAGAACAGGGGCAACATGTACAGTGTCCCTGACTGTGAGGTGTGTGAGAGAGAGAGAGAGAGAGAGAAGCAGGGTGCAGCAACCCCAACTGTTTGGGGAGGGTGCAGCACAAGATTAAGGGCATTTTTGTACCCTGTCCCCTGTCTGTGGAGGCAAGGGCTGTGTGTGCAACAGGACACAACGGTGACAGGGGACAAAGGACAGCATGGTGCAGAAGCTCTGACTGTGGGGCAGGACACAGGTGGGCATCAGGATATAGCAGCTCTGACAGTGGTACAGTGAGTACATTGTATAGCAGCCCAGCCCATTTGGGACAATGGAAATGTGTAGCAGGCTCAGCAGCCCCAAATGTGGATGCAGGCATGAAACTCTAGGGTGTAGCACAGCACAGCAGCCCTAACTGTGGAGATAGGGACAGGGGCAACAGGGTGCCAGCCCTGACTGTGAGCATGGGGACAGAGGGCAGCAGGGTGTAGCAGCCCTGAATGTTCACACAGGAAATAGGGGTGGCATCAGGATACAGCAGCCCAAACTGTGGGACAGGGTGCAACAGCCATACCTGTCTGGGACAAGGGATGTGGGCAGCAGGGTACAGCAAAGGATCTGACTCTGGTGACAGAGGAAAGCAGGGTGCAACTGCCTCAACTGTGGAGGCATGCAATAGGGCACAGCAAATGCCCTGCATCTTGTGGCAAGTGGCAGCATGATGCAGCAGCCCAAACTGCAGTGGCATGGGGAACTAGAGCACAGCAGGCCATGGCAACTCCAACTGTGTAGAAAGGAGCAGGGTGCAGTAGCCCTGTCTCTAGTGACAAGGGATAAAGGACAGCATGATGCAGAAGTCTTGACTGTGGTGCAGAACACAGGAGGCATCAGGTGCACAGCAGTCCTGACTACGAGATGGGGTACAGATGGGGCAGTAGCCCTGCCCATCTGGGGCAATGGAAGTGGGTAGCAGGGTATAGCAAAAGCCCCACCTCTGGTGGCTACAGAAGCATGGTACAGCAGCCCCAGCTGTGGAGGCAGGGGACCTGGCACACTAGGGCTTAGCATGGCACAGCAGCCCTGATGGTGGAGACAGGAACAGGGGTCAACAGGTGCAGCTTCCCTAACTGTGAGGGTGAGGGAGAGAGGGCAGCAGGGTGCGCCATCCCCACCTGTCTGGGCAGGGGGTGGCAGGGTGCAGCAGCCCTGATTCTTTAGGCAGGGGATGGAGACAGCAGGGTGCACAACCCCTGACTGTATGGGAGAAGACAGTGGGCAGCAGGATGCAGCAGTCTGACATGTGGAGCAGAAGGTAGGGGGCTTGTGGGGCAGGGACAGATGACAGTAGGCTGCAGTTGCCTCAACTGTGGGGAACAGACATGATGCATCGGGATGCCACATAGTGTTTCGAGTTGTACACGTACATGATATCTTTTCACACAGAAACCACCAAAGATCTGAAATGCGTGAGTTCAGACAGGTGCCTGTCACACTCTGCTACAGTATTTCAAGCACATGTACTGTTTGTCAATCTGACATAAAAAAAATGTTCTTACATGAACATATTTATGAAGGCTACATCAAAGACAGACTGTTTATGTGAATGAACAAAATTTTGAATTATTTTATATTCATTAAACAGCCCTTTGCTATGTAGCTAGAAAAAAATCAGATTTTTGATTAGAAAGAACCGAAAACTTTGATACAGACAAGCTGATTTCTCACAGAGGAAGATTTCCACTACTTCAATTCAGCGTTGAAACTGAAATGATCAGTATTTTATCAGAAGATAATGATATGTTTTAAGTTGATCTATCTAATCACAAACCAGAGCCTGGGTTTGTAAGAAACTTGGAAAGCTCAGCAAACCATTAACTCTACAAAGTGCTGCTCTAATTGGGAATGTGAAACAGTAAGCTACTCCAAAATGATGTCATCGCACTCTAAGTTTGACTGAGAGGACAAAAATAACTTTACTGTTTTCAGCCACTGTAGAGCAAGTAAACACATGCTGATTTAAAGAAAACCACAAAATCAAACAGCATGACATTTTCAGGAAACACTAATCATGACACAGGAACTTGAATGTCAGCTTTTCAAGCTTTTATGAAAAATATGTAAAACCCACATGATCTTTAAGGTTTCAGAATACATCCCAGATGTGACCACTATTACAGAACAAGGCAATGTCCATGATCCAGATGTAGGGAACAATCAGTCTGTTTTGAAGGTCAGCTTCCTGAGCCTTCTCAAGTCCACAACCCAGGATTAGAGCCTCCTCCACAGTCTGTGATTATATCCCAGCAGAAACTACATACTCTGCTACATAATACATTCTCTGCTAATGACCCTCTGACCGATGCACCTTCTTTCCCTAGGCCAGGCACATCAGCTAATCAGTTTCCAGTTCATCCCAGGAGCAAATGAAATATTCAGATTTTTTTTCTACCTCCTCCATAACATGCTAAGATAGAAAATGCAGTCAGGCTGCATTACAGATGGGGTACAGAGGAGATGCCTGATTGTGTTTTTGTTGCCAGAATATTGCTTAAATCAAAGATGGATTTTTTGCATCAGAAACTTTCACTCTAATCCATTATGTAGGCAAATCTTTGTTCAGGTATCCAGTAAGGATGGTGACTGAATATGAATGACTGTCAAAACTGTCACTCATATTCAACGCTTTCCTCCTGGGCTACCATAGAAGGATAGCGATACTATGCAACTGCGAGTGTACTGCAGGGCAACAGGTGGGGGGGATAGTGAGGGAAAGGGGAAGGACAGGGAAGGGGTTTTGGGGACTACTATACCTGGTGCCACTGAGCTAGCAGTGGTGTGGTGGTGTGGGTGGCTAGCTCAGGTGTGGCAGGTACAGGGTTCGAGGCCTGCGGCACTTAATTTTATCCTGATGCAGGATATTGCCCCTTTGCTCTGACATGCAACCCCCTGAGTTGAGAATCCTTTTACAGGGGATGGAGATGTCATGTCGCCCGAGTGTGTATCGACGATTTGCTTTCAAGGACGCTATTATGACATGGAACCCTTTCTTCAATGTTAGCTTTAAGTCACCTTCTGGGTTAGACCATTTTGGAAACAGTATGTCAGCCTGAAGAACATAATAGTTTGGACTCTATCTTGTAGTCCCCTAACTAAACCAGTGTTGAAAATATCAAAATATTATTCAAAAATGATAGGAACAGTGCTGTCAATATCCTTTATTGGTTTCATCAGAGATACATAGCTATTTGAAATCCAGACCATATAATAGACTCTGAACAGGTGGCTGGAAGATCAAGGTTCATCTCCTTCGTTCAGAGTTCAAGATACACATCCTCCCAACTTTTTTTTTCTGGGTTGTGATCAGGGGGTGCTTTTCTACCAAGGGCAGCCTAAAGCTTGTTATAAATGCAGTTCTATGTTGCATCTTAGCAATGCCTGTGATAAAATCAAATGCAGTCTTTGTGCAGAGCTAGGCTGTTTGAAATCTAAATGCCATAATACCATGAAATGTAACTTATGTGATGAATCAGGGCTTTCTTATAGAGCTTCCCCTTGAACTGCACACAATAAGGGTGACCCAATGGATGGGGTAGAACAAGATTTTTATATTAACCATGACCAGAGAGAGAGGCCCAAGAAAGCAACTACCCAACCAGCAAAGCCACCTGCAAGGCTGCCTAGACAGGAACCACTTCTAATGGATGTTGAGGAAGAAGATTCTGTCCCATGTCCAGAGGATGACCGACAGGGCAAGGTGAGAATGATGAATCCTACCCCTCCTTCCTCAGTGGTATCTGTACTGGAAATTCAATTGAACTCAGAACATGCCTCCCAGCAAAGACTCATATCCACACAGATACTGGTTAGCACTGTACTTGCTCTATCTTTTGGCTGCCCTGACCCCTATAGACACTAATGTGGTACCTGACGTGGCTGCTTTCCCAAATGCTCCTCTTCCTGAGAATGGTGTATCAGTCATTGCCATGGAATCAACAGGAGAAAATATTGTGGAACCTACAGGAGAAGGGGTGTCTGTTTCTACACCTCCCCCTGATACTAATACCCTTCAAAGAGTGACATGCCATAGATGACTTAGGGATTAGCCACAGTTCAAGGTGATGAAGATGGAGAAAATTCCTTTGAGGAACAAGTATGCCACCACTGGCTAAAACAAGTCCCTGCCAACGAGGGCAACTCACAGAATTTATAAGACACCTGTTTCCTAGTTTCAGTCACAAACATGGCTGCAGCCTTTACTCAAATATAAAAAAAAGCTTTGACCAGACCCTAAAAATAAAAGTCCATTTAATGAAATAAAGTAAATAAATAATATAATGTTATTTACACTCATGAGCCCTCCAACACATACACAAATTAAAAAAATTAAATACTATTCAGAGTTCCATTGATGACCATGAAAAATCCCCCTCCTGTCCCTACCACTTTGTCAGAGAATTCCCTTCTCCTTACCTGGCAACAGATAAAATTGATGTTCTGGCTCCACTTCAGGCCTATGTGTGTGTCTTTGTTTGTATGCCAGTTGAGCTCTGAAGAATGTGAATTCATGTATTCCAAGTTACCATTCTGTGTGTGTGTGGGGGGCACTCTACTGCTGGAATAATGCAGAGCTTTGAATTCTTCTATTCCATAGTAAACAATCACACAATGCATTGAGTGTAAAGAAAGACAGGTGAAAAACATACATGGAAGGACTATTTTACATTATTTAGTATATTTTTTGTGACTTTAAAAACTTCCAGAATGTTCTTTTTTCAGAGATGCCTATGAGTCCATTTTATATAAGCAATAAGACATGATTAGGTGTTGGTAGTACTGAAATACCTGGACACCCAGAGGCTAAAGGCACTTGACCTGCTGTCTCATGCCTAACTACGCTTCTAGGTGTGCAGGTATCTTAGTACACCAACACCCAGCCATGACTTATTGCTTACTCAATTCAAATGAGTTTTAGAATACATTAAAATTCATGAATACAAAGTGTTTTGTAAATTATGTTTGTTGTTTGTTTTAACATTTAAATTAATCAAGATTAAGAGAGAATCTGATCTGGGTGTGCATTACAATCTAAACTAAGTTTATTTTAAGTTCAGTTACTCTCTCATTAATACAGTTATTTTTAGGATGGGGTTCAGAGGGGAGGTGTTCAGTTGTGGGGATTGTGGGGCACTCTTCTCCAGGTATGTGCTCTGGAGGAGGGGGCAGTACCCCATCTGTAGGACCATAGCAGAGCTCTGTGATCAGCTGGTAGCAGCGAGGGTAGAAATATCTCAGCTGTGTTCTCAGCTCAGCAGGAGCTCACCCCCACACCTGGAATCTCCCAGAGATTCAATGGTACAGAGGAATGGAGAGTGGTGGGACATGGGAGAAGGGGGAGGGGTAGCTATAAGGAGGTTGTCCAGCCCAGTACCTTCCAGATGACTAATCGATTTGCACCCCTAGAGGAGGTTCAGGCACCTGACTTTGCCAGGGGGGACTCAGGGTCAGTTGGAGGGAAAGGGCAAGACAATCTGATGGCAAGGGTGTAGCCAGGAATTACAAATTTGTACTTGAGAGCTGATGAAACTGTTGCTCCCTTCATAAACACAAACCAAATGATGGTAGCTGCCCACCACAGAAACATTGCCCACCTATTATAGTCATCAATATGTAGAGCCAATTAACCTAATAAATTCACAACATTTTATTGTATCTAACACATACACACTGCCAATAAGACAGAAGCAGGCTGGTTTTTAGTTACATTGTTTAGGGTACACTGTGATAGGCCTCTGTACCAATCAAGGTAGCCAGCCTTACAGATGTCCATTCACACTAACACTCAAGCAAACGTACTTGATCAGGTCACTCATACAGTCATGACCTCTAAGTTTAGTACCCACACATCTTCCAAAGATCATTCACAGACTCACAATACAACATCCAAAGAGGGGGAAAAATAGTTCTTCTGGTACATTAGGCTCTGTTTGTTTTTGTTGCCCAGACCTAAGGCTCATATTGCTGCTAGACTTTTCAGATTTTACTGTACTCAGCAAAGTACACTGAGTATGCCAGCCGACACCCATGCCTGATGGCACCCATAGGGGCATGGCTGCTTGGAATTGCTTTGTGAACAGGGACTCAATGATTAAGGGGTAGAAAAGGTGATAGAGGAGGGGTCAGCTGGGAGAGGGATGGTCTGATGCCTGCTTGGAGTGTCAGCCATCTGGGATTTAGACAGAATAGGGAGGGTGGTGGAGAGGGAGTGGGGGAAGCTGGGGATGCTGGTACACCTGGGTACCAACGATCTAGCAAACCAGTTGGTGGAGACAGACAAATGAAACTTCTGTAGATTGGGGGACAGATTGCTGGTACCTTCAGCCTCCCTGACCTTTTCTGAAGCCCTTCCTGTGTGGGACAGGGTAGGAAGGCAGGATAGGACAAGGAGTACTGAAATAGAGGAGTTCAATAGCTGGCTTAAGGGTTGGTGACATGACATGGGGTACCATTTTGTAGGGGACTGGGGGGACTTCTGGAACAGAAGACTCTTCTAGGGTGATAGTCTTCACCTGATGAGAGAGAGGACCAGCACAAATTAACAGGAGGTAGGTTGGGGCAGATGTCTGATGTCTATATCAGACAGTTAAACTGACTGCAGAGGAGTGTGGGTCTAGGGTAACCATGGTGGATGGTAAGCAGAAGGGGATACTAGGTAGTATTACCCCACATCAAGGGGACTGTACCAGCAAAAGGGTACAAAGATAGCAGTAGTGTTTACAGGACCAAGGGAATGGGCAGTAGTGATGGATAAAACAAGGGCAAAAGCCCCAACAAGGGTGGGAGAAACATGGAAAACAGAAGTACAGTAGCAAAGTAAGAGCAAGAGTCCGATGGAAGGGGATATGTCTTAATGCCAGGAGTCTAGGTAACAAACTCGGTGAGTTCCAGGCTCTGACAGCAGACACTGAGGTGGACCTTTTGGTCATCACTGAAACATGGGCCACAAAAAATAATGACTGGGAGATGAAGGTCCCTGGGTATTCACTGTTCAGGAGGGATAGAGGAACTGGTAGAGGGGGATGAGTTGCCCTTTTTGTCAAGGAAGGCATTGAAGTGGTAGAAGATGGGTGCATTAGGGGTAGCAGTGGTGAGGTTGAGTCAGTATGGGTGCAACTCATGACAGCCTTAGGTAGGAAAGTACGCTTGGAGTGTTATATAGGCTTCCAGGGCAAGGAGGAAAGGGACAGAGAACTCATAGAGGAACTTGAAATGGGGGTAGCAAAAGGGGGAGTAGTGGTGTTAGGAGACCTGAACCTGCCAAACATTGATTGGGAAGTCCCAATGGCCAAAAGCACCAGACATCAGGCCTTGCTGGATGCCTACCAAAACTTTCTACTGGTGCAGCTAGTTATGGAACCCACCAGGATGACCACAGTCCTTAATGTGGTGCTCACAAACTCAGAGATGGCAGGAGCAGTGGGAGTAGGGGAGCCACTGGTGAACAGCAACCATAACTCTGTTTGGTTTGAATTGGCCCTCAGGGCGGGCAAGTCTCAATCGAGAACTGAAGTCCTTGACTTTAGAAGGGCTGACTTCAATAGGATGAGGGAACTGGTCAGAAATAAGTTAGTACAGTAGGAGTGGAGGACATAGGTGGGGTGGAGGCAAGATGGGGGAAATTAAAGGGGCCATCCTCGAGGCATCTAAAGTATGCATAAGAACAGTAACAAAGAAAAACAGACTTAAGAGACCACTATGGTTCTCAGCAAGGGTCAGGGAAGTGGTAAGGGCCAAAAAGAAGGCTGTCTATAAATACAAAGAAAAAAGCAGGGGGAGGTAGAATGGGAGGATTATTTACAGAAAAATAGGGAGATAAAGAGGTCCATAGGAGGCCAAAGCAGACACAGAGTTGTGTACCGAGGAGGGGGTCAGGAACAGAAAAAAACAATTTTTCAAATATATTAGTGAAATAAGGAAAAAGGGTGGGGGAATCGTAAGGCTAGTAGGGTGATAGAGGAGGATGGGCAAAAGACCACCATCCTAAATAACTACTTTTGCTCAGTTTTCACTAAAGAGGATAGCAAGTCCATGCCAGAGAGTGGCATCAAAGCAGTTACTAAGGGAATCCCGGAAATGAGACAGCTATTGTTTACTAGTGAAAAGGTTCTGAAAGGGCTGGCTGCCCTTAAGATAGATAAGGCCCCAGAACCAGATGGGTTGCATCTGAGGATACTCAGGGAATTAGCAGCTGAGCTGGCTGAACCACTGGTACGTCTGTTCAACAGCTCACTTAGGTCTGGGAAAGTTCCTAGGGATTGGAAGGTGGCAGATGCTGTACCACTTCATAAAGGAGGGGCTAAGGAGCAACCAGAGAACTACAGGGATTTCAGTCTAACCTCATAGTAGGGAAGATGATGGAGTCACTGATCAAAGAGGACCTCATAGACTACATGGACAGCAACAAGCTTCAGGATAGTAAACAGCATGGTTTCATGACAGAAAAGATCTTGTCAGATTAACCTGATAGTTTTTCTTTGACTGGTGACAAGTAATTATACAAAGCCATGCCTTGGATCCTGCTCTACTTTGACTTCAGCAAAGCTTTTGACTTGGTACCTCACAAACAATTGCTCAAGAAGACGAAAGACCTGGGTGCAGCTAAACTCATAGGAAACTGGGTAGGTAACTGGCTAGAGAGGAAACAACAGAGAGTGATGGTCAATGGAGTTAAATCAGAGGCAAGGGAGGTTATGAGTGGGGTTCCACAGGGATCGGTCCTGAGTCCAGTCCTCTTCAACTTGTTCATTAGTGACATTGGAGAAGGAATCCAGGGCAGGTTGTGTCTCTTCGCAGATTATACAAAATTATGTGGGAGGGTGGATAGTGATGAGGGAATAAGGGAAATGCAGAGAGACCTACAAAAGCTAGAGGGATGGTCAAAGGTCTGGCAGTTAAAATTCAGTGCTAGAAAGTTCAAGCTAATGCACCTAAGGAAAAAGAACCCCAAGACCGAGTACTGGATGGGAGGAGAGAGACTTGGCCATACAGCTGTGGAACAGGATCTGGGAATTATCATTAGCAATTCACTTAAACAATTGAGTCAGTGAAACAAGGCCTATAGCAAGGCTAACAGGATGCTGGGATATATCGGAAGGTGTATTGATAGCAGCAGAAAAGAGGTAATACTTCCCCGCTACCGACCCCTGGTGAGGCCTCACCTAGAGCACTGCACCCAGTTCTGGAGTCCTCACCTCAGAAAGAATAAGGATAGGCTGGAGACAGTGCAGCGCAGAGTAACAAAAATGATTCAGGGCCAGCAGGGCAGATCCTATTAAGAGGGCCTCAAGGCACTAAATATGTGCTCACCAGAGACCCAAAGGGAGAGGGGAGATATGATAGAGACTTTCAAGTTTGTTAAAGGAATAAACAAAGTGTACTGCAGGGAACTAGAGTATTTAGCTGAATACCAATTCACAGTCACATGGGCATGAATGGAAATTAACAGGAGGTAGGTTCAGGAGAGATGTGAGGAAGTGTTACTTTACTGAAAGGGTGGTGGGACCTTGGAACAGTCTGTTGGCTGAAGTAATGGGTGTGAAAGAAGTCAGGGGATTCAAGCAGGGCTGGGGCATAATGAAGGTAATAGTGGTTACAGGGGGGCGACAGGACCAAGAAGGAGAATAGAAAGAGGACGGGGAGGGTTAGTAACCTGGAGGAACAGTAGGTTCCAGGGATTGTAGGGAACTTGGGCATACTGGATGGATTTCTGGTCTTTTTTGCTATTATTGTCTATGTTTCTATGTTAAAAGCAAAAAGAATGTACCTGTTTAAGTTAATCCAGCCTATTTATATACTAATAAAGGTATGATTTCTTTTTTTGGGGGTGATTTCAATTGTGGACTAACCCCTGCAGATAGAGGAGTGATAATGGCTAAATGTTTCTGTGGCACTAACTGTCTGACAGATGTCATTTCAAAAGTAGGCTTAAGAGGCACAGCCTGTACAGCTGGAGGTAGGGGCACATACCTTTTATCAAGGGTAAACTGTCCCATGAATTGATTTTTTTTTTTTTAACCAAGTAAACTTCCTATTAACAAAGTTTAAGAATAAAACAGCTCCAACATTAACAGTAACCAATACAGTAAGCCTAGCTGTGCACAACAAGCATATGCATGACTAGGTTACCTTGATGACTAAAAAGCTAGAAAAGCCAGGTTGAACGTGACAGTAGTAAATATCTTTACAGCATGTAAAGCTAACAACACCACATTCCACGAACAATGTGTATGGAATAAGAAGTTAGTTAGGTCTTAAATATATGAAATGCAATATTAACCTTTGGAAGGTAAACCTAAACCAAGTATTAATGCTCAATAAATAATGAACAAGGAACAAGAAACACATTAACAATATGAAAACTAAACAAAAACCAACCTTAGCCAGAAGAACTAGAGAAACAAAGAGACAGAAGGGGAAATAGAAGAGGAGAAAAGGAAAGCAATAAGCATACCATAAGGACATTATATATGCGAGACCCAAATAATAGTACCATAACAGAAGCCTTAATTAAGTTGGGAGGGGCAACCAATTTTCTTTTTTGTTTCTCATGTCTAGGGTTCTCTCTACATCAGACTTTGCCAGAAGCAACATCTGAGCATCCATCTATGCATGCCCATTTTGGCGATTCTAGCCATAATATGTTTGGGTCCGGTCACTGGAGGCTAAACACATCCTTGTTGAAGGACGAGAACATTAAACAGAAATCATTGTTCTTGATCCGAGCAAAAAAAGTCTGCTTTAATTTTATATGATTCTCCATTGAATGGTGGGATGATGTAAAATTAGAAATAAAATCCTTTTTTCGGTCCCACAGCAAGAAAATAGCAAACTGAAAATACTTGCACTATTTAGGTCTCCATCAGCAATTTCACAGATTGCTGACTACAAGGGAAACCACAGGTCACGACTTGTCAGACCAGCTCTCCAATAAAGAAAGAAATGTTCACAAAACTCCTCACAAAGTTCAGTGCCATCTGTCAGTGTAAACCCTGGGCAGGATTTCTGAAATACTGGACAGTGACAGTGACCATGGATGCAGCCATGGACTTCAGTGCAGCTGGTTCACCTTGACTGTTTGTCACTCCTGCACTGTATTTTTAAACACTGTCAATTTTACAGCACATGGATATTCTTTATGGCAGCTTGCATCAAAGTATATGCAAGAAGCCTGAAATGTAATGCACAGTAGACCAAAGAACGTTGGTCTAGTGGAATGTCTATGATGGAAAATCCCTATTATATGACACAAGTCCCATGCATCAAAAGTTTGTTGCAATGTGAATGTGCGTCACATAAAATGCTTTGAAAATCTTACCCCTTGTCTCACTGCTGCTGCAGAAGATATAGTTAAAAATTATTTTCCTTGTATTTGACTTGATGACATTGTCTGTTGTACAGCACTGAAGTCTGTACTACTCACGCTGAATCACCTGTTCCATGATATCTATCACTTTACTCTAAACTGCCCCTTCAGTACTTGCCACTGTTAGCTTTACTCTAAGCTGAAGAGAACGCTCTTGATGGGCAGTTGCACGTGTATTGTACCCTGCTGCTCTTCAGCTTCCAGTCTGAACCAATAGCTTCTCCATTGACCTTTCCACTTTGCTTATGCCTTCCCCATCCCCTATATGTATCCTTTATCATTCCAGTCTCTGTTCCTTCCTTACTCAATGTTTTCTGTCAACAGGACAAGCTGTGTTCTCCTGCAGACTTCCCTCCACTTATTTGTATGCTCTTTATTCATGGGTTTTTAAATATGCTTACAGATACCATCTGTTTGGATTGGTGGTAGTTCAGGTGGATGTTAAAGATCCCATGGCACTTATCAAAAAGAGTAGGGGAATTTCCCTGGTGTCCTGGCCAAATTCCCCTCATTCACTAAAAATACCACCAACAGCTTAATCTGGTTCAAGGTCAGTTGGCATTCATCTGTATCCACCTCCCTCGGGTCGTGCCTGAAAATAGGCAGGATTTGTCTAGTACACTTACCCGTTCAACAAAAACTAAATAAATAAAAATAAATAAATATATAAATTTATGTATGCATTCCTATAAAATACAACCATATCCCATACTGTATGATTAAATCAAGTACTAAGCAAGAAGAAAGAAAAATTTGGTAATTGTATTATACAGATCTCTAAACATGCAGATAACATTGAGTCCATTTCATTGGGGGGACATCATAGAAACAAATAATGCAAAATACAGGATTAATTTCATACAATCATACAGAGGCAATTTCCTTTATACAATCCATTCTTTCACTAAAAAGTAGCCCCCCCCCCCACTATACAGAACCAAGATCTAAAGCTTAAATTTGTTTGTACATTTATTTGTCCACATAGGATATTTATTACAAAAAGATAAAAAAGACTGTTCATTGAAATTAATTACAAATCCATCTTGTCCAGATTTTCCAAAAAATGAATGTCTAAACTAAGGGTAGACCTGCTATTTCTTGAGCTGTATAGTAGTTTCTAAGGTAAGTAACCAGCTGGTGCACCTCAGACAAGATTTCCCTCTGTCATTTGCTGAGGGCAACAGTGAGAACTGAGCCCCTATCTCCAGGACCTCTTGGCATTACTGCCCTCCATTTAGAATGCCCTTCTCTTCTTCAGTCTTGCCCTTCTAAGCAGTCCCTTAAGAGAAAGCCTCAGGATCTTATAGTCTTGTCTGTAGCTGCACCTCTGCAACAGTTGGCAACTGACCTGAGGCCTGATCTGGAATCACAGTGTGCTAACGGACTAAGTTTCATTTCAAGTGCTTAATTTACCTATACACCTGTTTAGGCATTACAGGTTCTCTACCTGGCTCTTTTATAATAATGCAAGCAAAAAGACCCTTCTGTTTTTAACTATGCATTTATTCTTTGAACATAAAAAATATTTTATTAATTTTTTTACAGGTAATAGCAAGTTAACTGTACTACTAATACTGTCATTATAAATTGTATTTTCATACTTTTCACCTTACTGTTAGTGTGCACTATTGTTATAAATTGTATTTCACCATCCTCTCCCTCATGTAGCCTCCTTCCCCAGGGCACACCTAGAAATGGAGTTTGGCTCACTCAGCTTTTCCTGGGAGGAGGGAGGGAGGAGGAAGGAAGGAAGGAAGGTAACTGCTTTAGATTATTGTCTGTAGCATCGATATTATTCAGACAAGTTACACTCCATAACACTGTCACTTTAAGACACAGTATAAGAGTATGGAGCACTGGAGTAGCTCCACTCCTGAGGAAGCCATAGGGCATGGCAATACATTGTGGTGTTTATCTCTCTGAACAGTGAGGGACTGGAATTTACAGCTTAATGTTTGCCTGTTTGTGCCAAGATTTTCTGTATTGATTTTGTATTGGACAGCTATTTTTCCATACCATGCAAATTTAATATATGACTGATGGTATCTGGCCAGTTTGTGTGGGCCATGATTTTGTAACTTCATAATCCTATGTGCAGTATCTTTCTTCAGGACACACAAGGAAATGAGTCGCTTGCAGCTCTGAGTTTTCATTTCCATACTTGTTGAAATGTTCAAATTAACAAATAACCCACTTAGATAAAGTCTTGTTTACAGTGGGTCCCCGGCAAGAGTCAGAGGATGACACATATTACAATAACTTATCCAAATACAATTAAGCTGAGTATATATCACACAGTAAGGCAAAGATCCCCAATGGAACTAAAAACTGCATACTGCAGTTTGCAAACATATTATTTCTAGAACCCTGAGGTTGAAAACAAGGAAATATAATGCAGTTGAAGCCATACTATAGTTTCAGTACAAATGGCAATTGAAAATATTAATTTAAATGCTCAATGTGAACCCAAATATTAATTTCTAAAACAAGTCCAGAGGCTTGTTCAGTTAATAACGATGTAAGGTGTTCAGCTGAGTTCAAATGTAATCCTTGATTCCAGAGTTTGGGGCTGATATGACAAACGTTCTGAAACTTGTCTTGGTCCTGTTTTTTAGTATTACGGATATAGCCGGATCTAAACTCCAAAGAGCATAAGATGATGGCTGAGGAACAAAAAGACCATTTGGGAACTATTATACAACATGCAGAAGGCATGAAATTGGCATCTGTAAGTTAGGAAAATCCTATTCTTTTTTTTTAGAAAAAAGCATCTGAAGGTCATAGCTGGAGCATCGATTGCAAAGCAAGCAGCTCTATAATAAAGTCCATCTTGCAACTTTAGATTGGAAGGAGAACTGATGCTTATATTGAATTTGCATAATCAAAAAATGGTAATGGCTGTCAAGATAATAATGGTTTTTTTGAAGAGTAATGGTTAGCATTTCAAGCTCTTCAGGGCACTCTCAGGCAGGAGCTGAATTTCCTGGATTCAATATATGGATTAAACATTAACTTTGTATCAAAATAACTCTCAAATATTTAAAGGATAACACCATATACTTATAAGTAATGCTGCCATTGGCCCTTACTGCTGTTACACATACAGTAATAACAAAAATGTCCTCCCAGTACCTGAACATTTTTATTTTATAAAATTGTACCATTTTGACTCCTGAATGCCATACTGGGATATAAACTCAACATATGATATGCCAGTGTAGCAGAATGCATGACTAAAAGTGTCAGTGGATCAGCAGGTAGCACACTCGCTTCTGAGACCAGGAGATCATAAGGCTGTGGGTTCTATTCCCAGACCAGGCACTTGGGTTAAATCCCAATACTGCTACTGTTGTAGCATGAGGGGGGTACAGCACTCCTGAGGTGCTGTCTTTTGGATGAGACGTTAAACTGAGGTCCTATCTGCCTGTTCTAGTGGATGTTAAAGATCCCATGGTACTGCTTGAAAAGAGTAGGGGAATTTTTTTATTATAAATCACATAGGTACTTAGGTACATAGGTACATAGTGCATACATACTGTAGGTACGTAGGTAAGTTTGTCAGGCTCAGTTGACTAATGCAGCCAAATCTAGAACCTGCCACCTAGGTGATCAGTTTTCCATTTTTTGGGGCCCACGTGTATGTCTAATAGTTCCTTGAAGCTATCCATACTGCCTGCATTTACCACCTCTGAGGGAAAGAATTATATACTCTCACTATTTTTTTGGTTAAACCACCTTGCTCTCCTGGCGGTGTTGTGCCTTTCCCCCACAAGCTGCTTAGTATGAGATCTAGTTTTGTGTGCAACTTGGGTTTTCTTTATTAATGATGATGTCTCCCATATGACTTCATCCTTGAAGGCCTTGTAAACAAAGCACAAGTCACCCCTCAGCCTATGGTAGGTCATAGAATAAAGATTAAGCTTTAGCAACCTGTCTTTGCATCTAAGATGTTTGATGTTTCTTTTTTTTTTTTTTTTTTTGTAAAATTCCTTTGTACCTTCTCTACCCTACTTTTAGCAGCTACTGAGTGTGGTGTGGATAATGGCACGCCGTATTCTAATTAGGTCTGACTAATATTGAGTACAGAGGTACCAGAACTTTTTATGTTCCTTAATATATTCCATTTGACCCTATTACTTTTGTTTGCCACCTCTATATTGTGTTTATCAAAACTAAGGGTGTTTGATATACACACCCCTAAATCTATTTCGCTGTCTGTGTCTTATATAATTTTGCCATTTAAGGTATATTTATGCATCTTGCACATCAATACAAATAATAACAAATCATAAAATTGCATACATATAATTCAAGAAACAGCACAAAATAGAGTGTGGGGGAAAAGGAAACAAAAAGGAAACAGTTAATTATATACATATTGAATTCTATATGTGTCATATGGCATTAACTTTTATTGCAGAGTCCACTGACATCTTGCCTGCCACAGATAATACTTCAAACAGCAGAAAAAGACCATCAAAGTCCCATAATCATATTTACAGAGAAGGTGTGGACAGTTTCCTAAAATCAGTATTTCATAAGTCAGCTTTTTTATCCACTCCAACTTCCATTTGTTTGCCAAAAAGGATCATAGAGGTTTTGCATGTGAACAGGAGAAGAGAAAATGTTCCATGGATTCTTCCATGTTTAAACAAGTGTTGTATGGACAGTTTCTTTCTTCTTGAGCTTTATGTTTTGCAGTCCTTCTGAGGTTTAATCTGTTGTATGCTGATAGCCACAGGATCTTCCACATATTAAGCTGTTTCAGAACCCCTCCCCTCAAGGTGGGAGGACAATTTTTAAAATCTGGTTCTGCTGGGTATATCTTGGACATAATCATGTTATACAAATGGGGTCAGAAAATGTACATATTTGGGTTTTAGTCAATATACATTTCTGGATTTTTAACAATGCAGTTCTAATAAATACCGGTATCTGCAGTTTGGGGGATATTTTTGGAGGATTATCTGCATTCCACAATGACAGATAACCTGACAGATTATTAAACCATAAAAATTGAAAACTTTGGGAGGGCACCAACCCCACCTTAAAATTCTGAGAAATGAAGAGGGACAAGAAAAAGGAGATGGGGTCTACCATCTCAAGGCCCCTTGGTGCTTTGGGCAAGTAAGTGCAACACCATTTTATTGGGTTCAACTCTACTGCCCCAAATCATCTGGAAGAAAACTTGCATATAATCTTGTTTCCAATGTATTTGGAGGAAGGAAAATCATTGCCACATATAGCAAACAGGGATGATAAGTCTTTTTATAAGATGGGCCTCTAATTTTGGATAATTTCCAGCCTTTCCATCAGTTGACTTTAGTCTCAACTCCTTGCAATACTGTTTCCCAATTTTCTGGGGGTAGATTCCATGATTCAAAGAGGATGCCTAAAATTTTCTGTGGTTCTGAAGGAATATGAATCCTATTTATGATAACTGAGTCTTGTCTTGGGGAACCAATAAATAAGCCTTTACACTAGTTCTCTGTGTTAAACTTTGAGCTTGCCAATTTAGAATATTCCTGTAGTAGTCTTACTAAAGCTGGGATTTGATCATGATTTGCCATAAACAGACAGATGCCATCTGCATAAACCTAAATTTTTATATAATCCTATCTAGAGTTCCCTTGCAAGCCTTCCCATGAATGGGAGTTACTCAATTTCCTGACTAATGGGTCAAGGGAGAAGATATACAGAATGGGGCTAAGGGGACACCCCTACTTGACCCCAGTTCTGATAGTGATCCCCCCAGTCACTTTTCCCTTAATGATGGGGTGTACCATAGTACATGAGTATAGTAATTTGATTTTGTTAATAAACTCCATAGGAATATCATAATGTTGTAATGTTAGAAATAGAAAGGGGTGATAGACCCTATTGAATGCTTTGCTCTGGTCTAGGGTTAAGATACAGCCTTGTTTCTCTTTTGCTTCATGGTAAGCTATTATGTCCCTAATTAATATTAAGGCATGTTGAATTTTCCTCTCAGGGAGACCACAAAACTGGGCTGGATGAATTAGTTTGGATGCAGTTTTCCTTAATATGTTACTTAAAACCTGTGATAATATTTTGAAATCTGAGTTCAGCAGAGAAATTGGTCTCAGTTGAAAATATCAAGTCTGTTCCTGACTTGAACAGAAAACACCAAGTGCCTTGAAGTAAGGTGTGGGAACTAAGCCTTTCTTGAAGAAAGAAAAAAAACTTCTAAAGACATCTGGCCATTATGTTTGAAAAGGTTTTATAAAATCATAGGGCAAGCCATCCAGTCAGGGAGTTCAAGTTTCAGGTTTTAATCGCACATTCAATTTCTTCTACTGTCAAGGGGAGTTCAGGTCAGACAACCCCTCCTCTGGGATTGTTTCTAAGCCTTGCAAATAATTATTGATTTTTTTCTGCTGGGGAGTCATATTGTGAGAACAAATTAGTTTCTTCACTATTTTATGTAATTCTTCTTCGTTATCTATTATCGCTCCCTTCTCATGTAGGAGATGCTGGAAAGGACATGGTATCCTTCCTAGTCTTGCAGGCTTCAAAAGGATCTCCTATTGGGGATTTTTGAGTCCCATACTGTAATTCCACATTCAGTGTTTTTGTCCTATCATATTGATAGGCTTTCATGTCAGATTTGTCGTTCTATTTGCGGGCTGAAGTCCTGCCTGGATGTGGAGTCTAGGGTTTGCAGATGTTGGAGCTGGCTTTGTAATTTCAAATATGAAAAAATTTGCTCCTTTCTGTGTTTTTCCCATGTTTCTGGAACCATATGGTTATATCATGTTTTGTATCCATCCACCATTTAGCCTAGGTCCTCATAGAAATCACTAACCAAGGTTCTGGCCTAGACAAGGGATACAATCCCATCCTGTACCTGAGTTTCTGATAGGGTGGAGGTGTTCAGTCTCCATCTTTTCTTTTTTTCTGTGGGGGGAGAGTCTGAATGGGAATCTGAAGTAATAAATGATCAGAAAATTCCAAGAGTGGGTTTGAAAACTTGGGGTGGATAGGTTTTTAGAGATAAAAATATGATCGATGGATGAGGTTAGTCTACCTCTTGTATGTAAATGTCTGTCCTTGGGACAAGTACTGGGTGCAGTCCACCAGGTCTGCTAGATTAATACACTTTTTAATGCATTGCAGTCACAGTAAGCTTTCTTTCCTCTAGAGATTTGCCCTGTTGGAGGTTGCAGTTAAAATCTACTCACAGAGCTATGTGCGATGTGGTGTGAAGGAAGGGCTGAAGATGGGAAATTAAGAACACTCTATCTGCTTTAGACTGGGGTCCATAGACATTTACAAAATGGTATGGTACTTGTTTCCAGTAACCATTAATAACTATTAAGCGTCTTGGAATCAAGTCTATGAGTTTTGTAAATGAGAAGGAGAAAGAACTGAAAACTATCCCTAGCTGATCAACTCTGTCTGCTCCAAATGACCAGAAGAGTGCCCCCCCCCCAATCGCCATTCTGCCTGGAATGTTCTAAGTTGGTCCAAGGTGAACATCCAGATTTCCTGTAGGAAACAGATGTCTAGTTTGGTATCCACTAGTGTTGAAAAATGCTTGTCTTGTAATACCATTTAAAAGACCATGACAGTTACAAGACCCAAGGTTTAGTTTATTCATCACAAGGATTTGATTTTAAGGACCCTTTTTCCTTTTCTTTTTCTTCTTCTTTTTATTCCACCAGGTCAGGGTTACCCCAGGTTTCTGGGAGTCCAGGTCTACAAATTCATATTTGAATCCTCCCCTGTAGGGGCTATAACTGAAAAGGGGTTAACTGCTTCCACCACTGGGGGCTCGGAGTGGTTTTGAGTTCCTAGTTACTCTTCTTCATGGAAGTGGAGCAAGTTCCTGCAAGGAAGTGGTCTTTTCCTTCTATTTCTTCCCTAATTGGGCTAGCTGCATAACAAACCAGTGCAAACTCTTCCCAGCCTTGCTGGGGGGGGTCTGGCTCCTTCTTACCCTCCAGTTCTGGCTGTCTGCCCGGAGAGTCCTCCCTCACTTGCCCTTGGGGGTAGAGTTGTGAGGATGGGGGTGTGCTACTTTCCTTGGGTTCTACCGCTAATGGTTCAGGTGGGTTAGAGGCTGTCTCCTGAGCTTTTTGTATAAGGAGTTCTGGGCTGATGACTGAGGCTTCATTTTTTGCTGCCCATGGGCACTCTGGAAATATATGGCCAGTTTCTTTGCACAAATCACACCTTGTTAAGCTGGTACACTGCAGGCTGATATGACCCACCTCTCAGTAATTATCACACATTGGCCTGTAACAGATGCTAGAGAGGTGGGTGCGAGCCCCACACTTGTGACATGCCCAGGGCTGCCCCAAGTAAAAACACACATCCCTGTCCTTACCCAGTAAAAAGTAATTGGGAATATGCTCTATTTCATTCTCATTCTGCTTCAGCTTCACCTTATACTTCCACCCCCCCAGTCCAAAACAATTCTGAATCTAATAATGCTTCTGGTGTGCTTGAAACCTCACATTTTTGTGACAGCCAGTAAGTTATATCATTAACATGGACTCTCTCGTTCTGAAACATAACTGTGATGAATTTGATCAATGGTTTTGTGAGGGGTATCACCAGGAAGGGGGACCACAGGGGAGAACATTTAACTTGATTGTAGCATTGCCAAAACATTTCCATAGCATATGATGACTTAAAGCTCATGTCAAAGTTATCTTCCTCTGATATATTTATAAAGGCAAACTCCTCCTTCGGTGAAAAGTCTAAAGAGTCCTTGAGGAGTTTCCTCCCAACGTACTGTCTGTCAGGCCATGTGTTCCATCCACCTTTATACCTCATTCTAATGGCGTTCCTCTGAGAGGTGGCCTCTTCTTTTGATCTAGCAAAAAGTTCAGACAGTAAGGGTCTCTGTGGAAGTGGGGGATCTTCAGTCCATTTGGCATCTGTTTCCTCACAAGGAGCATTAGAAAGGGTTCCATGTCATAACAGTGATTGCAGAAAGGCAATCGCCATTAGGGCGAGTGCACATAATCAAAAATCAATTTCAGCGATGTACACTAACGGCACATAGCAAAAGGGTGCTGGAGACTTAGATTTTTTTATTCATGCAGGGGACTACACCGCGACCCACCTACTAAAAGAATTCTCAACTCCAGGGAATGCATGTCGGGGGTGCAAAGCAAACAAAAAAATTAAATCCCTGGACCAGCGCAAAAAAAAAGGGGGCCCAGAATCAAACCCGGCACCCTCCCAACCCTAGCCTGCCACCAACCCACCATGCCACATGGCCAGCTCGGCAATCCACTGCCGTGCTACACCCCACAAATCTTCCCTCCCCTTCAAACCAATCACACAGCGTGGTCCCCCGCATGTGTACATTTAGTGACATCCTGTTGCTATATTTGCTGAGCCCCCATCTGGTCGCCCTCCCTGCCTAGTAGCCCTGTGCACAGGCACTATGATTGAGTCATCTTTTTGAAAGCGCTTATTCACGGTCGCCATTATCACAGGCTACCTTATAAAGCTGTTGTTTAGTAGCAGTGCCAGGGCAAGGGGGCCTATGGAAGGAGGGGCTGGTCCGGAGGAGCCATGTTTGCTATTTATTTTTTGGAGTCATAGGCTGAGTGGTCTTCAGCCACTTCTTCTAGACATGCTAGGTTGTTTTCTCCCAAAGGTATTGTAGGACTCATTTCCTTTGCAGGTACCTGAGGCTGTAATGGTGGCGCCATTCCAGGATACTTTGGGAAAAGAGTGTCCTGGGGTCCAATCCAGGTCAGGTAGCCATTGGCCACTTGGCATTTTCTTTCACCCTGCCTCCAGGGGGCTTGCTCTGGGGACCATGTTGCAAAAGGATCTGTATTAATGGGTTGCAATGCAAATGCTCTCTGGATTGCATCAGTAGTAGATAAAGACTGTTACAACCAGTCCAACCATGACACAGTATTATCAGTTTGTTCATTAGATAGTGTGGAAGAAGCTAATACAAGATTTCTATTGGCTAAAGTGAGAAGCAGCTCTTTTGTTTTTATCATCTTTGAGCCATATTTTTTGCGCTTGATTTCTTGCAGTGAAAGAGAAGACAGTGGCTTCATCCTGAGATGCCATCTTAGTTTGGAATACAACGTTTGCTTCCTTAGACTGATTTGTCCCTCTCACAGGAGCTGTATAGACCTTTGTTTGCAAAGGCTGATTTTTTTTGTCTATCTCTAAGGCACTTGTTTTTGCATTTGCACTGCAACTTGTGGTAGCACTTTTGTTTATTCTAGTTCTATCTTGTGTTATCTCACTCATCTTAGTTTCTACATTCTGGTTTGTTTGGTTTCTGCCGCTGACCTGTTCACTCAATAAATGTCCTGAAACAAACCCCTGTGGCTCTAGGCACATGCTAGCTGCATTTCTGCTGCCAGCCACGACCTCTGAAGACATTATAGGAGACAAAGAAGGAGTTGTTTTTACCTGTGGGATCAGTAGCATTTGTAAGGCAGCACACTCTTTTGATGCTACTGCATCATCACTCATTCTGTCAGTTGGGCCGCACCCAGTGTCAAGCTGGGACATCTCCAGGACTTTTGCTAGTTCGGCTTTTAGTCGTGCAGTGTATAATGAATGTCTGTGTTCTTCTTCTTCAAGTTCTTTAAGCAATTTTAACCTTCATTTATCATCTGGTAAGGCAACACTAGAGCTTTCTAAATTGTTTAAATCCATTTCCACACTTGTACTTAGATCTTTGGTCGAGACCAAAATCTCATCTCCCATTTCCTTTTCTGTAGTTTCTCTCAATAAAGTAGACTTTCTGGCAGCCTCCTGCAGTAAGAGGTCAGGGGAAGAGGCTCATTCCCCTGCCTTAGAGACATCCATCCTCTAGGTTCCATGTCATAATAGCAATTGCAAAACAGCGATCGCTATTATGGCACATGTATATCCAGGGTTCGACCTTAACATTGTTTTACTAGCCCTGAACCTAGTGCAAATTGGCCAGGGCTAGTGCAACTAACCTTCTACTTGTCCGTCTTGACTAGTGCAGGTTTTCCATGGCTGTTAATGAAGTTAAAAAAGTCCCTGCTTTAACAGGCTATAGTCCTTTGCTAATCTCCTCAGTGTTCCAGGTGGCTCTGTGATTAGCAGCTCATTAAGAGCTGCAATTATCTGGCAGTTCAAGAGGGGATCCAACAAAAGACTTGATGTGAGTCATTATCACTCAGTTGTTAGGACATTCAGCTAGTGTGCATGCTGTGATCAAATGTAGAGTGGTTAAGTCACTAGCTTCCAGTTTGCTGAACTTGTCTTTGATTTGTCCCACAATATTAAGACCAGTGTGCCTCATCTCCCAACCTTTTGAGTGTCTGTATCCAGCACTGCAATGACAGAATGCTATGATGTATACACAGTCTGCCCAGCCAGGTGGTCTGTCCACTCTATACTTTCTCTGAACACCACTGCAGACTAGGTAGATTCTGAAGTGGCCATCCATAGACCCATACAGTAGCTGCCATTACTGACTGGTGTAGGGGTCCACAGCTCCTCTTAATGGATCACACCAGTCAATGCAATCCATGCAGTCCCACCCATATACCACCCAGCATGTCATTTCACCCTAAATACAGTGCTTTGGAGCATGTATGGTACAAAGCAACACCTTAGTAAAATACATAATTTGAAAGGTTAAAAAGGTATTCCTGGTGTGCATAGATCATCCTATATGGAAAGAGAGGTAGTACAGCATCATGCCTGTATACTGCTTCCCCTTTGACTGATGAAAGGACATCGTTATGAAAAATCTGTTGTTAGGGCAGAGCATTTTAAATCGATACTTTTGTGCCTCACTTTGCAGTGTAAGAAAACTTCCAGAAGTGCAGGCCTGGTTAATCACAAGGTGTGGGCGAGAGAGTGTATGTCTCTGCCTGACTCTGTACATTGCCCTGCAGATCAGGTTAGGACTGTGGTGAGATGCATGATGATCTTGACTATTGTGTGTACAGGGCTAGAACTGCTTGATTGAACATTTGCTATTATGGTATTCTCTGGTTTGGTGGGGAGGGGGTGAAGGAAGAGGAAGCAAGAGGCACATGGTAAAAACAGTGGGGTACACACTGCATGTGATTGTTTTGGTATCTTTTCGCTGTGGCAGGAAGCAATGTGGGAGCAGGATAAATATGCAGTAATTAGAGTATTTCTTGGTATGCATCTTTCCTGTATAACCAATCAAAATTTACCATTATTGTGGGCTAGTGTAACCATCTGCGGGCTAGTGCAATTTTAATCAACTTGTCCGGCTGACTAGATACAAAAGTTAAGGTTGACCCTGGTATATGCTGAAAAGCATTTCAGCAATGTACAATTCTTGGCAACCCCACTTCTGGTACCACCTAGAGTTTTTGTGGGGTGCAGTGCCCCTCCCCATGACCCGCTCCCCCTGCTATTAGATTGTCAACTCAGGGGGTGCATGTCTAGGAGGGGGCAAACTCGAAGTGGGAATAAAAGGCAGCCAAAAGCAGCGGCCAAATACTTACCCCCAGTCCATCCTGGAACCCAGTGCCTACTGCACTGTAGCCAGCCACCTCCCACCACACCACATGGCTGGCTCCGGCTGCAGCAGGCTCTCCTTCCCATCTAAACCCTCCTTCCTATCCCTCCCCTCCACCTCCATATCACCCCCCTTCCAGTTGCTTTCCTCGCTATTCCACCGCTACTTTTACAGGGTAGCTGATGATGATAGTTCTAAAAATGAGTTGCTGTTTTTACAGTCACTCATTTATTATCGCTATCATCACTGGATACCCATCCTCTATACCATCTCACAGCAAGTGGCCATCTTGGAAGATGGCCAAGGGTTCCCCCTACAGCATAGTAGGGGAATTTTTTTATTGAGAAAGCAAAACAAATAGTACAAAATCTGCCATTATCTTAAACACAAACATAACAAAAATAACTAGGTGAAACACACAATATTTCCTTAGATACTTCCATCAGTAATCTAACTACTATTATTTACATTTGAGAAAATGTATAAAAAAGACAAAAGAAAAGTACACCTAGTAGTTTAACAAGAAAACATATACATAAAAAACAAAATATCAAAAATAATGTTGTAATAGAACAAAATTCTTGCACCATTATGTATACCTTTCATCCTATTTTGTCTTTTAGGAAGGGTACAGTATTACATCTGATCTCACAGACTGAACATGAAAAATGTGAGGCAGTATAGCGTAGTGGTCTAAGGCTCTGAGCTGCAAATCTGGTGACATCCAACAGACCAGATCTGGGTTTGAATCCCACTGCTTCCACTTGCATACTGTGTGACCCTGAGCAAGTCACTAACCCTCCTTGTGCTCCCAGGTCACTCCTGTAAAAAAACTTTCAGCTTAGTGTGCTATACCTGGTTAAACAACTAAATAATAAAAAAAATGTAATTTATCAAATAAACATTGTGCAATCAATTTTTCCACCATTTGTATAATCTGGCAGGTGCAATAGTTAACTGATGAAATAGCAGTTTACATCTGGTTTGCTATAAAAAATTTAATACAGGTAAAGATAAGTCTAACTGTACCACTATCTAATTCTTTAAATTGTAAAGTAAAACCTCCCATCAGTTCAATGTATGCAGTATATTGCCATCTAGTGTCTTTCCAAGTTTGTGACAAAAGTTCCAAAATTCTGTTACAAAAGGACAAGTAATGTTACTATATACCTCAGCAGAGGACAAAAGCTGTAGATGTAAAGCACTGCTGTTAGCATAAATGAAACATATGTGTGTGCATTTTTAGTGTGTTATACTTGTACGAACCTTCCTAACACGTGAGCCCTACTCCGTTCCAGCGGAAGTAGGAAGAGAGGTCGGTAGTTTTCTTAGCGCCCTGTGTGAACTACCAACCTAATCTGGGGATGTTATTTTAAACTGATTGCACTCTGCGTGCATTTTCACTACTCTCAATGACTGCTGTGGCAGATTTAATTTAGTTTTTATTCTTTCTGGCAGCACTCTGTTTTTGCAAGGGAGCTGTGACCTCCCATAGCAGTTCCGGGTCACATCAGGCTTCATAACCAAGCCCTGCGGTGAGCAGGTGAGTTACTGTATACCTCAGCAGAGGACGGAGGCTGTAGATGTAAAAGCAGTGATGTTAGCATAAATGAAACGTGTGTGCGCATTTGTGTTGTGTTATACTTGTACAAACCTTCCTAACACTTGAGCCCTACTCTGTTCCAGCGGACGTAGGAAGAAAGGTCAGTAGTTTTCTTAGCGCCTCGCAAGTACTATCAACCTAATCTGGGGACGTTATTTAAAACTGGTTGCACTTTTGTGCATTTTTACTGCTAGCCATGACTGCTGTGGCAGGTTTAATTTAGTTTTACTCTTTCTGGCAGCACTCTGTTTCTGCAAGGGAGCCATGACCTCCCATAGCAGCTCTGGGTCACATCAGGCTTCATAATGAAGCCCTGCGGTGAGTGGGCAAGTTTCTGTATACCTCAGCAGAGGACAGAGGCTATAGATGTAAAAGCAGTGCTGTTAGCATAAATGAAACATAAGTGTGTGCATTTTTAGTGTGTTATACTTGTATGAACCTTCCTAACATGTGAGCCCTACTCCGTTCCAGCAGAAGTAGGAAGAGAGGTCGGTAGTTTTCTTAGCGCCCTGCGCGAACTGCCAACCTAATCTGGGGACATTATTTTAAAGTGATTGCACTCTGCGTGCATTTTTACTACTAGCCACAACTGCTGTGGCAGGTTTAATTTAGTTTTTATTCTTTCTGGCAGCACTCTGTTTCTGTGAGGGAGCCGTGATCTCCCATAGCAGTTCTGGGTCACATCAGGCTTTATAACCAAGCCCTGCAACAAGCAGGGTGAGTGTGCACAGGGCATGCATACTCACTCGTGAAGACACATGCCGAGACATGTGCATCTGCATGTGTTATGCGTGTTGTACGAGGGTGGAGGGTAAATAAGCAGGACTGAAGTTTTATGGTGCATTCACCAGACCCATTGAAAACAGTTAAATCGAATAGCACTGTTGAGTTGTATGCAGTATGGAGCTAGCACAGTTATTAAAGGACAGAATGGGGACATTATGTATAGCCTGTGATATGTATCTATTATACAATGGCAAGAAAACATCCTGCACTCTGACTGGTCAGTCTTGGGCTGGACCCATGATATTATCCCAGTACAACATCATGGATCCAGTCTCAGCCTCACTGTGAACTAATGCAGATGATGATATGGCCATGGAGGTTGCTCCTTTTTTGCATCTCCTTTAAGAAATAAAAATATTTTCCACACTAAAAACATTCTTTAAAATTATTTTTTATTATTTATATAACAATGAGCCATTGTATAATAGCAATAATGACCTCCAGGGTGTGTGTCATTTGGGATAACGTTATGCTCAGTTGCTGGACGACCTCGCCTGCAGCCTCGTGCCCAACCACCTGAGGCGTGACATTATCCCAGCACCACACACACCCTGTCAGGCATTATTGCTTAAATATCAGATCTACCAGTACTTGAAACTCCTTTCACTTGCTTAAAGTGCAAACAAAATGCTGAGATGCAAATAGAGATCTCATTGTTCAATACTAGACTAAAGGCACTTGAGAACAGCCAACAGAAATTATTACAGAAAATGGTCACAGAAAACCTAGTTATAGACAATACTATGGTAGCTACAAGTCCAGCCTTGGACGGGCAATAAGGCCCTGCTTTGGATCCAAATCAAAAACTGCCACCCCCTCCTCACTACACATCCAGTTCAGGAACCAGAACCAATCCCAAATGATGTTATGAATTCAACCATAAACCACAAGAGGATAAGAGGGGATGAAGCTCAAGATAACCCTAATGATGATTGGTTCGATATAGAAACATAGAAACATAGAAACATAAAATTTGACGGCAGATAAGGACCGCTTGGCCCACCCAGTCTGCCCATTTCCCTACCTACTGGATAAGCTGCAGATCCTAGTTAACCAGCAGCCTACTTCTTCCTACCTCCACCCCCCAGAATTTCCTTATGACTATCCCATGCATGCTTGAATTCCCACTGATTTTGACTCCACAACCTCCTCCGGAAGGCCGTTCCATGCATCCACAACCCTCTCTGTGAAAAAATACTTCCTTAAATTACCTCTGAGCCGCCCCCCCCCTCTATCTTCAAATTGTGCCCTCTTGTTCTTGCACACCTCTTTTTTTGAAAGATGCTACCCTCTTGGACTTTGTTGATTCCCTTGAGGTACTTGAAAGTTTCTATCATGTCCCCCCTCTCCCTCCTTTCCTCGAGGCTATACAGATTAAAAAGCCATTTAAGGAAAAAAGGGAGAAAAGTGGAGGCTTTTATGCTAGCCCTCCACAACAGCTTTGACCCACTGACAAAATTGAATGAGGATGAAAGTATGACTCCCTCTGACCCCACTACCCTTTCACTACGTATACCCATTACCGATTTCAATAATACCAATGTGGTACAGGAAACCCTCCCTGAGTTCCTTGTCCTAAATGAAATGGAGACCGAGCAGTTAGCTACACATCCAGTTACCACAGATACTTCACCCCAAATGGATACATTACCAGAACAAATTTTCATACTGGGAAAGTCAATTACAAGGTTTATGGATAGATACACCACCAGGAAAACAAGGAAAATGTAACAAGCTGTAGCTATAAGCAGAGGCTACTATAAAAGACCTGACTGCATTATTCCTGGGCATGCTATAGAATGTCCTGCATCCCAAAACCATTGTACTCCTTGTAGGAACAAATAATTTTGCAAGCAGGAAGTGGGGGGAAATAATCCAGGACATGGAGCTTGCCATCAAACCCTACAAGAACTTAAGGCAACTCAATAATTTCAGAAGTCCTACCAGTACCTAGGGCTAGCTTCTAGGACAAAAATATTAAGAGCTTCAATAGTTGGTTACGGAGATAGTGCCTCACAAACAACATTAAAAGTATTAAAACATGGGGAAGATATGACAATAATAACATACTATATGGATATGATGGGCTTCATTTGAGTAAACAAGGATCTCGGCTTTTGGGGAGTTTATTCTATAATGCATTTAATCAACAGCAAATAAAAAACTAGGTAAAGGGGGACAAGGGGAACTTCAAATGTCCAAGAAAGATAAACCAGCCAAAATTGATAATAAGAAAACAACTAATGACAAACAAATCATTCATAACAAAAAAATGGTCTGTCCTTTCTCTTAACAAACATAAGAAGCCTACGTGGAACAAAAATGGATGAACTACAAATCATACTACATAAAGATAACATAGATATAGCCACAGCAACAGAAAACTGGTGGGATGATTCCTCAAATTGGTCTACAAATATACCAGGGTATAATACCTATTTTAAGAATAGGAAAAAAAGGAGGAGGGTAGCCCTAGTTATAAAAAACAATATTAAATTTAAACCAATTAAGGATAACATGGAAAATACATCTAGTGAAATAATTTGGGTAGAATTAATAGGGGATAAACAACCCAAGTTACTCATTGGCCTCTGTTATAGACCACCAGACACAAATGTATTAGCACATCAGGACATTATAAAAAGCATCAACACCAAATCAAATTATAGTGAAACCACATTATTGGGAGACTTCAATCTCCCCAGCCTAAACTGGATTGATGTTGAGGGTAGTAAGAATCTGGAGAATTCCTTCTTGGATGTATGTCTTACAAATGAACTTTACCAACTAATTAATAAACCAACTAGGAAAAATAATATTTTGGATATACTCTTAACTGATATTCCAGATAAAATTAGTAATATCCAAATAAAAGAGTCACTTCTAAATAGTGATCATGGGACCATTACATTTGATACTAATATACACATAAAACCTGAGCAATGAAAACGGTCTTTAAAACTCAATAAAGCAAATTTTGATCAATTAAAACAAGATCTCTGTGATTGGTGCTGGATAATGGGCCCACCTCCACAACTGAGCTTTGGACAAGAGTCAAAAATAAAATCTTAGAACTAGAAACAAAATATGTCACAAACAAGGCAACCCATAATAAAAGGTAAAATCCACTGTGGGTAGCATAAAGATAATAAATTATTAAAACAAAAAGAGGGCATATAAAGCTATGAAAAATACAATAGTGATTATAATAATGGAGATATAGGTCTATACTAAAAACTGTAAAATAAATCAAATTGGAAAAGAAACATTTTGAGTTTAGATTAGCCTACAGAAATGACGCGTAAAAGTTTCTATTCATATATAAATAAAAACAAACAGCAAAGACTATTGGCCTCTGACTGTAAATTCTGTGGAAATAACAGCACCCCAGGCTATCACAGAATTCAACAGATATTTTAGCTCTGTCTTTAATCCAAATAACAACACAAAACGTACCCCAGAAACAAGATTGAAGAGCATCTGTACTTTTGAAAGTTGAGATTTTAAGTAAACTCAACAATATCAATAAAATAAATCTCCAGGCCCTGATAGATTGCATCCAAGATTACTTAGGGAGATCAGAGACTGGCTAGTGGAACCACTGTATAAAATCTTCAACATGTCCCTAATGTCACATGAGATTCCAAGCAATTGGAAGACTGCTTCCTTTACCCCTATTTATAAAAAGGGAAATCTAGGAGACATCTCAAACTATAGACCCATCAGTTTGACCAGTGTTTTGGGTAAGATCTTTGAGTCCCTGTTGAAAATTAAACTGGAAGAGGATCTAAAAACAAGGGATTAGAGGACCAAACTCAACACAGTTTTAAAAACAACAGGTCCTGTATGTCTGGAAACCTTGGGCTAGATTCACAAAGCTTCAGAAGGTGAAAAACCTTCCTAAGTCTCAAAACTGCCACAGCTACAGGGAAAAGGGAAGATTGCTCTAAGTGCTATTCACAAAACCTCTGCAGCTGTGAAAAACCACTATGGACTGGGGAAAAAGTGCAGCTGCGGAAGTCCCTGAGTGAAAAAGGTGTGAGATAAGTAAAGCACAGCTCCTGCAAGGCTATTCTCAGCCAGTTTTTTTCTGCAGTTATGGAAAAATGTCAACACAGTGGAATGATGTAACTCTCCTCAGCAAACTGCAGTAGTGCCCAAACAACTGGAATCAATTAAGGTGGAGGCAATCCACAGGTAATAGCATCTCAGACAGTATAGCAGTGGCTGCTGTTACAGCAACAAAAGCACACATTGCCATGATACAGTATGGCAACAGGCAACAACCACCAGACCCAGTGCAGCTCATGACGGAGCCCCACAGGCAGTACAGCCTGACCAGCCTGAAGTGAGTGTCACCCCCACAGGCAACGGGATCACCCCAGGGAGGGACAACCAGCAGTGACTGTTGGCCACTGTGGTGCTATGGTATTGCTGGTACCAGTGGTGCTGCAGTGGTCCCAGTTGAGGGACTGGTTGCAGGTATCCTTGTGGGTGCTGTCAGCCTCATACAATGGCAGCAATGTTAATGTCTGCTGCTTCAGCTACATGGATTTACTATTGCTGTGCCTCCTCAGCTATTTCCACAGTTGCAGATCTGCAGCTGCAGACTCACAGCACTTGCAGGATTCCCGCAGCTGCTGGAATTCCGCAGCTGTGGGACTTTTTGCGGATTTCCCTCAGCTGCCGGATTTTCTTTAAGAATATTGCGCAACTGCATTTCCACAGTGCTGCAAGCCTTTTTCCTGCAGCTGTGGGATTTTTGCTGTTCTTTGAGAATCCTGCCCCTGGTCTTTTACAAATACATTAGTAAAACTCTGGAGAGTAACATACCAGTAGATGTTGGCTATCTGGATTTCTGTAAAGCTTTTGACAAAGTGACCCATGATACTTTAATAATTAAAATAAGAATACTGGGAATAAACAATATAATAACAAACTGGGTTGAGGAATGGTTGAATCATCACACCCAGAGGGTATGTATCTGGGGATATATGTCTGACTAATGCCTGGTCAGTAGTGGAGTACCTCAGGGATCAGTATTAGGCCCAACATTGTTCTCCATTTTCATATCTGATCTTACTATTAATACAAATAGTCTTGCCATTAAGTTTGCAGATGACGCTAAACTTGCAGCTCAGGCCAAAACTGAGGAAAATATCTTAAACCTCACAAATGGTTTAAAAAACTGGAGGATTGGGCACATCTAAATCACATGACCTTCAATAGTAATAAATGTACTATCATGCATTTAGGAACTGCTAATAAACATAACCAGTATATATTCAATGGTCATGTACTAACCCCGTAGTTCAGCAAACTGACCTTGGAATAATAATAATCTCTGACTTATCCTTTCACAGTCACTGCAACCACATTATTAACAGGGCCAATAGACTAATAGGCAGCATCAAAAGAAGTTTTATATCAAGAGATCGGGGATGTATTTTGTCACTGTACAAGGCCTAGGTAAGGCCGCATCTGGACTACTGCTCTCCTCTGTGGAGTCCATACCTCTGGAGAGACATAAACAGACTGGAGGGGGTGCAAAGGAGAGTCACAGAACTTATCACTAACATGTATGAAAAAGGGAATGATGTAAGATTAAACAAATTAAACCTGTATTCTCTAGAGCAATGAAGAATAAAAGGGGATCTCCTATTAATGTATAAAATGTTCTCTGACAAAGAACTAATGTCAGAGATGGGTATGTCCCTGAATATAAGAGATTGTGATCTTAGAAGCCACAAACACCAGCTGTCCCTTACATATGATAGAACCAACAAAAGGCATTCCTATTATACCCAAAGAATTATTCCCATCTGGAATTCACTTCCCATTTCAATAATAGAATCCCCAAATTTCACCAAATTCAAACAAAATCTGGACTGCCTTTCACTATAAATTTTTGGGATCTTGTACAAGCCTGGCTGGAGATATACAAATATGGGCCACAGCCTTCTGTATGTCTACCTTTCCTAGCATGACTACTAGTAATGTAATAATGTTCCATGGATTCTTTCACTGAATCACATGTATTTCTGGGACAGATTCTTTCTGAAATGCTCTTATGCTTCACATTTCCCTTAATATTAAGCTGGCCATGACAGCTTAACCATACAACATCCCACATTCTAGGAGGGGTCTTTAAATTTGTTCGTGTTTGTACTATCTTCTGATAATGTGTCTCTGGTATATCACCGTAGGTTGGTGTACTTGAAAAATGTAGTTCTTGAATAGTTTGGTAAACCTGTTTACATGGTATACTTACTACCTGCTGAGGAGTTAATTTCCATTTTCTTAATTTTTTAATCACTGGCTTAAAGAAAATGGGGCTTTTGAAAAGTTTTTGGAAGGACTGAATGTGTCATCCAACAATTATAGAAAGGGCCATACCAATTAACACATACAATGTCCATAGTGCAGACAGAAAATCTAAGTTCCAAATGTTGTGATGAAAAAATACTGTAAAATGTCCTATAGGGTTTAGGAGATCTGATCCTCCTTTTGTATTGGTAGATGTAAAATATCCTTTTAATGGGATTCAGGCAACTTCCCATATCATTTGAAATACTAAACTCAATAATGTGACCTCTAGAGTATTCGGAATTGGATATATCATACAGAGGTACAAAAAATATGGGGGGAAAATGTTTTTAATAATGCCACCATTTTCTTTTTAGTTTGCTGCCAGGTTTTCCAAAGCCCAACATTTCTTTTTTCTACATCCAGTTTCTCAGTCCAGTTTAGTAAAGAATTGTCTCCTCTACCAAATGTAAGCCCTAATATAGTAAAATAGTCACTAGAGACCAGAATTCCCTGCATATCATGTAGTATTACTGTAGAAGGACTAAGTATATATCCTCTACTGTTCCCCTTATTAATGGAACCTTCAGCTGTTACTGAGTATGCTTGTATTGTATTTAGGGCATGGTCTCCTGACATTTTGTCTGTCACAAAAGGCAGGCGTCATCCACATATGTTGCCACCTTAATTTCGAAAGAACCAGTTACCGTCTGAATTCCCTTAATAAGAACAGATTGCTGCAAACATTTCAATAATGGGTCCAGATAGTAAACATAAAGTAGGGGACTCATTTGGGCACCCCTCTCTAACCTCCCTTTGAATAGTAACATTAGAGCCTACATACCCATTTACTAAAGGGATAGTCCTGGCTGCACCATATAAGGTAACTATCCGGGAACAAAACTGTTGTGGAATCCCATAATATTCCAATACTCTAAATAGAAATGTATGTAAAACTTTATCAAATGCCTTTTCTTGATCAAGGGAGATGAGATATCCATGTAATAAATCCTCTTTCCCTTATTCCACTAACTCTCTAATAATTAATAGATTCTCAGAGATGTTACATCCAGGCACTGAACAAGTTTGTGCAGTAGAAATTATATAAGGGGTTACCTTGGCCAACCATAATATTAGTATTTTCATAAGAATTTTCTTTTCTGTATTAAGAAGACTGAGGGGTCTCCAGTTATTAATACTGGTCTTATCACCCATTTTATATAAAAATATTTGTATGACTATGCAAAAGTAGAACTCTATAGTAGATGAGTTTAGAATCCAATTAAAACTACTGAAAGTATCTTTACCATCTCATCTCTGAATTTTTTATAAAATTCAGTGGTGATCCTGCTAAGCCTGGTGCAGTATTATTCTTTAATGATTTAATAATTGTATGTATTTCTAGTCGAGACACTGAATTCACTAAAGTGTCCATTTTTCCATAGGATAGACTAGGGTGGAATGGAGACTAAATCATTCATTATATCAGTGTCTGAAGGACTGAAATGTATATATGGCAGATAAATGACCTGTACTACTTTCAAGATCTCCAAGGTTCTTCTAATTAATGTCCCATTGGATGAGGTCAAGGCTGTCATTGTCTTATTTTCTGATCTGTTCCTGCAACTAGCAAATACATCCCCACAGGTGTTTTCCCTAGGTGTGCATATTCTATGTTCAAACAATAAGGAGGAAGCTCTAGTATACTGTAAAGACTCCATCTCTTTCTTTACAACTACCATCTGTGAAGAACTCAGTGGTCTGCTTTCATTTATATGAGAATACAAAGTGGTTAAATGATTTTGAAGTGTTAGATGACCGTGGTATTGATTGATATGTTTAATGGAAGCTTGTTTCTACAACAGCGATTGCAGATTTGCTTTAGTTTCTACCCACCAAAGGCTTAAGTCTTCCATTAAACATGCCATAGACATTCCAGCTCTAAGTAGTTTCCTGACCTCATCACATTAGGTGGATGAATCAAGTAAGGTATTATTTAATTTCCAGTACCCTTTTCCTATTGGTACAGGTTCCTCTAACTCTGTTTCAGTAGTTACTATAACATGCTCTGATGTTTCTAAAGGTATGAGTTCAGCTTTATGAATTTTTATATACTGTGAAGTAAAAACAAAATCAATTCTAGTTGAAAGGTTTCCTTATGAAAGGAAACCCCCCATACTACTCTATATGCATCAACAAGACCTGTAGTATGGAGAACAGATTTAAGACAGTTTGCATCACAAAAATCCTTTTGTATTGTGGCTCTTCTATCCTGTTTGGATAAATCACAATTAAAATATCCTGCCCAGATTATATGTTTAGTTGTAAATTTATACAGTTGAATTGAAGTAAAGAGTTGAACCCTGTCCTTTTTTTTGTTTGAGGGGCATAGATCACAATAAGCCTCCATGCTGTATGGTTTAATGAAACATCCAAAAGTAAAGCTCTACCAGGAACAATATCTGTAACTCTAGATATACAAAATCTGTCACCCCTGAATAAAATCCCACATCATCACAAACATCTGTGCCATATGAAAAGTAGGAAGGACCCCAACACCACAATCTACATGCTGCATTTGTTAGAGAGATAGTATTAAGTCTTGTACCCTGCAAAAAAACATATCAAATTCCAGTTCATGAAGTGTGGATAAAGTGACAAGTCTCCTTCTGGCATTTCTAATGCTATTCACATTTATTGTAGCAATCCTTAAAGGTGAAAAGGCCAGAATTTAAGTAAAAAGGAAAAAGAAGAATATCCCATATCATTTTAATTTCCCACATCTAGCTCTTCCTGGTCACCACTCCTCAAGTGATTCTGTGATCCTTAGTAGGGGGATCATTTTTACCTTCAGAATCGGAACAAAAAATTTGCTGGGAAGAGACAGTGGAAGAAGATTCAGACTCATCTCCTAAGTCAGATTCTGTCTGAAGAGTAGTGAGAGGGCCATACTTATTTGATATAGGGATCCCTTTAGGGGATAAGGCAGATTTTGCAATTTTAGGTTCGGGTATGGTCTGTTTCAAAGCCCTTTTTCTGGGAGCTGTTACCAGTTTGGGGGGGCATGATTACCATGGTGTCCACTGGGGGAGGAAGAGGCCCAGGGTCTACTACTAAAGGGACCTGGTCTGAAGGGACAGGGACAGAATCATTTGTACAGGCCTGTCTTCTAATACTGGTATTAAAGGATCAGCTGAAGTCTCACAGGAGGAGGCTCCACTAAAGGAAGTGAAGCTAGTTCATCAGGGGTGACTACATGTTCAGTGTTTGAAGGAACTTCAGACCTTTCCTCTGGAAGGGAAGTCTTTTGGGCTTTCTGAGCTGCCATACTCTTCTTTTGTGCTTATATAATAATATTATCCTGATTTGTTTGGTCAGACCTATTATGAGAAGCCCAAGGCCAAGATTTATATGTATGACCACTTTCTTCACATAAATTGCACATCATCTCATTGTTACAGGTAGCACTCGTATGACTATATCTAAGGCACAGATTACATTTGAGATTGTCACATGTAGAGCTTAAATGTAGTAAGAGCCCACATTTAAAACAAGTTTTGGGTTGGCCAGGGTAGAAACAGTGACCTCCTTCATGACCCAAAAACAGGCCACTGGGGAGATGTAGGGGTCCCGATGTAGAACTTCTGAGCTTTACCATATACCGCCACCCCCCCCCGTCCAAATATGCTCCTCATCCATTATAGGCTGTGGGGGCCTAAAAGATCACACCGTTGCTCCATCCAATGTGCAATATCATGCACTGCTATGCTTTTATTTCAAAAAAGAACTGTCACTGTTTTTATAGCTGGTTTTGTAAGGGGTATGGCCCTGAAAGGCAACTAAAGGGCAAAATATTTTACCTTTTCATACTTGGTCCAAAATCTAACCCCTGAGGAGTTTTAAACCTTATGTCAAACAATGTATCCCCTGATGCATGAATTAAGGCATACACTCATTTGAAAAAAAAAAATGATTCTTTTATTAACTTTCTCCCTACATAGAGTGTATCAGGAGTATCATCCAAACCCCCTAGATATTGCAGTCATTCTGCATTTCGACGTTGGGCAGGAAGAGGTTGCTGAAAAAACTGGTCCATCTTACGAAAAGCTGCCCACGTCATTTTTGCAATCTCTTCTGCTGGAGTGGTGGAGGGGGCCATTTGATCTCCCCAAGTCTGAAGGCAATTGCTAGCCCATCGCCCTCTGAGTCAGGAAAAGAATCTGTGCAGGCGCACTAACTGAAGTATTTACTGGTGGATAATGTCTTCTGCATGCAGATGAAGGTCTGAGTCTGTTATGAAGGTAGTTAAATCTGGTGCAGTGTCAAAATCAGTCTTTGTTGTTGGTGTTGCGCTTCCTATCTGGGGACCCAGGTATTGGGCTGTGTGTAGGGTCTGGCAATCACTGACCTTGCACTGTTTTACACCAATCTGCATGTTTCAGGGAAGACTCAAGCACCTTCAGTAATTTAGTGACAGTTGTTTTCTGTGGTTGCGAACCCACCCTCGATGCAAACCCAGCTGTTTTCCTGCATCAAGAACATAAGTTGCCTTAAGAGTACTAAAATTTAGCAGGCATTTGGGGATCAGGTATTGTTTTAGGCTGTTCATCATTTTGTGGTTGCAAGAACATTCAGGCGTTGTCGGTGTCAAGCTGGCTCAGGAATGCCGTCCGCTGCATTGCCACATCACCAGCAGCTGTATTAGGGTTGACAGGGCCTCCTTCAGTGTCAGAGTGAACAGAAGGCATTTCTGTATTGCTGACAGTTACAGGCTGCACACAATCATCCAGTGGTCTCGAAATAAGCCCTTTATCTTGAACTGGTGCCAATGCAGAATTAACAAAATCTTTCTGCTGAATTTTACAGGTATTACCAGAAGCCTATTCTTCTTGCTGTAGTAAAGACAGTATAAATTGGTGTTTTTCAGTACATAGTTTTCTCAGTCATTCTTATTCTGTGTTATCCATAGTTTGTGGAGATATAGTGTCCTTATCTGGATCCAAAATCACAGGTAGAATCTTTCCAGTAGGCATAACACTATCCACAAGTAGAGCATTTTCAGTTAAATTGATCTCCAGAGCTGGACCTGCAGGGAGGGAGATCTGCTCACCTGTAGGTACACCAGCCGACTGACCACTGACAGGAACAGAGGCCATGGGTGCAGCAGCTCCCCCTACAGCAAGAGTACGTGAATTTCCCTGTTGCCCTGGCCAAATTCTCCCTATTCACTAAAAATTCCACCAACAGCTTAATCTGGTTCAAAGTCAGTTGGCATTCATCTGTATCCCCCTCCCCTGGGTCGTTCCTGAAAATAGGCAGAATTTGTCTAGTGCACTTACCCGGTCAACAAAAACTAAATAAAATAAATAAAAAGCTGTCATGTCTGTAAAAATGTTTGGAAACATATTTAGCCACAACTCAGTTTATATTTCAAATATATTCTGTCTCTTTTTCTTTCTTACTAAAGATATTTACATGTATATAGGACATGCCTCATCTGTTAAGCTGCCTATTTTCAAACTGATGTCATAATCCTTTGCTTATAACATCACAGTCATGTCTTTGGCAGCAGAGAGGAGAGGATTAAGATAGTATTTTAAAATGGGTAGGGAAAATCCTGCATCTTGACTGGTAATTAGCTATGCATTAGAATTGTCTAATACATGGTTAAAAACAAATGCTGACCAGCTGGATGCAAGACATAAAGGAACTTTGTGCCACTCCTTAGAATGTTACAAAAGACAACGGCAGTCATTTTTCTCTCCACTTAGCGAGAGTTTGTATACATTTGATAATTTCTTTGTTAGTGTCCCATTGTTATTCCTTCTGTAGTGAGACTTAAGCTGCATTTTCTCTTCTGTCATTGATTTATTAACAGTCTTGGTTCTCCCTTTAACTACTTGGTATAAACTGAAAATCAATACCAGTGACTGCACCACTGATGAACCTATACAAGGTTTGAAGCACTGAGGTACTGTTGCCTAATTCCCTTCAAGTTGCACAATAAACCCACTTGCATCTACTTTTGTTTTGGAGTGTTTTTTCTTGTATACCATTCCTCTGCTTGTTGTGCCATGCTTTGTCTTGGTGGTGCAACCCTACCAGAGCACCCTGTGTTTTTGTTCTTGGTTAGCGAGAGTTTGCCACAGCCTGTCTTCTATACTATAGTTGCCTATTTCGCTGTCTGGCTAAAGACACTATAAAAAAATTAAATAAATACAAACCATTTCATAAACTTTATTTTCTGTCTCTTTTCAGTTGTCTTTGTTTGTATCTGTCTTGATCTATTTTCATGCCCCTGCCTGCCACTCAATCAATCAATCAATCAATCAAAATCTTTATTTATTCAGGCGAACATCATTGAGCAAAGCTCATTTACAAGATGGACCTGAGTGGTCATACAAATGAGGATACAAGTATTATTACATAGACAAGAATAGAATAAATAGCAATACAATGGCATGAAATGATTATATACAACAATTTATATATATACAAGTAACAATAGAACCATTTAGCCTGTAGGAAAAAAGAGGACAAAGGGTATAGCAGTCCTAAAATATAAGTTATATGGTCTAAACTAGTTTTTAAGTGAATATAATAGGTGATTCGGAAGAAAGAAATTGAGTTAATATAATGGATAGAAAAAGGGAGGTTTAGTTGGGTCAGATTGGTGGGGGATTATGCTTATAAAAGCAATTGCAGAGCTCTGGAAAAAGGGCGGAGAACAATCTTTGAAGGATGCCAGAGGTAGTAGCTATCTAGCTTCATGGATTTTTGAGAGAGTTCCATGCAGCTGCTAAGGAATAGTTGAAAGCAGCCTCCCATACCGGTGCAGGCATTGGGGACCTTTAATGTGATGAGTTTACTGATCCTTAAGGTGTATGGCCTGGTTGTAATTTGGGTAAAGCAATCAGTGATATAGGTCGGTAGTTTGCCTGTTAACGCTTTGAGTATCCAGATAACAGCATTCCTATTTCTTCTGTGTTGCAATGATGTCCAGTTGACTGCCATATAAAGGGAGCAATGATGGGTGTTGGAGGGAAGGTCAGTAATAAATCTTATGGACCTGTGATACAGGGTGTCCAGCTTATGTAAGAGATGACTTGAACAATGGCAGTAGAGAAAATCAGCATAATCAATGAGCCTGTGCACTCACTCCCACCCTCTGCACTAGGAGGGCTAAACACTCCTTTTCTGCCTTAAATTGCATGTTCTGCTTCCTCCCACCCTTACACTCATTCCATCATTTAAAAAAATATATTTTAAGACAGTCTTTTAAAAGTAGGGCCTCTTACCAGTCCATAGATCGTGGTAATGTGCTTGTACATTTCCTCTTTGCTGCCTGCTTGCTACCCTACCCGCTCAGCATATTTTGATCATTACACAGCTAAACAAATTAATAAGTATTTGTGTCTTTTTAAACCTTTTTTTTACTTCTTTTGTAGTCTGAGATTCTATCAGAGTGTGTGCAGGGAGAACAACATGCATCTTTAATGTCTGAAGTTATGTCCACTTTTACACACCTCGGCAGCCAATAGCCACCACAGATCATTCACTTACTTACACAGATCTGCTCCTACTCACTCACACTCCTTATTCTCAATCCTCCACATTGCACAAATGATGTCTTATTTGGCCAGAAGTAAAAGTAAAAAACAGGTGCAAACTCATCTTATATTGTAACTTTCCTTGTAATGTATTCTTGTGCTGATTTTTCACTCTTGAACTCTCAGTGCCAGTTCCTGTCTGCACCACAATTCTGATGTGCCAATATATCCCAACATAAAGTAGCAGTAAAAGGAAAAAAAAGAAAAGAAATTCAACAAGCAAAACCTCCAGTTGTCTCTCTTTTATTTTGCTACACACTATCTGTGTTGGTCTCTCTTCCTATGCTGAAGTGGCAGCATTCAATGAAAACTAAACACAAAAAAATGGAAGTCTTTTGTGAACAAAATGCCTAAAGCACAAAAATGTCATCAGTTGGAAGAAAATCTTTAGGCCAAATTTACTCAAAGATTTGGCTTATTTACTACGTATCCATCCTCAATTAAATGTTTCCAAAGATGTTAAATGTGAAGACCCATTTTATAAGCACAACAAAACATTTCAGGGATGTACATTAGAAGTTCTAATGCACAGCCAAGAGCTGAAGGTGCTCAGACTGCAGACTTGTGCCTTACTATGTCTCTGGCTGTGCATTAGAACTGTCTAATGCACACTCCATCATGTCTTATTGGTTATTTATTACTCAAGTGGGGACTGAAACAGCAGGAGTAAATGAACCCTAAGCTGAAGGGTCCTGTTTTTCTGCAAATATTCTTAAGAATATAGAACAAAGGGCCACCAATTGGCCCAGGAAGTAGCACGCATGCTGCTGCACCAATGACCTGAGTTCAGGTGAGATCTTGGTTTCTCAGTAAGATAGCCAAGGGGATTGGGTAGTGCTGCAGCACGGCAATGCTCCCAAGATGGGAAGGAGGGTGCTGTAGCTCCACAACCATAACAACCACTGCAGAGAGCTGGGGAGCTTACCTCCTCTGACAGGGCATCCTCGTGTGTCTATAAGGATCTTAGGGAATGTGAGGAAACCCAGAAAAAAGATATGCCTCTGAGCAACCTGTATGATGGCTACTGACACTCTCAAGCCCCACACCATATGTATCCCCATTGGCTACAACAAGGGGGAAGTGGAAGATGGGGTTTGGAGGTCTCTGGCACAATGACCAGTTGAATAGTGGAGGTAGTGATATGGGAGCAAAACACTCTCTTAAAAATACAGACCAAGGGGACAATTAATGTGAAAACTATTTAAATTTCAAGGCACCATTTTTCTATGTCTTATGATGCTTGTCAAAGTTTTTTCCAGGGGCATATTTTTTTCTTAAGGTTAAAGCACATCTAGGAGATAAACCAAAAAAGCCTGAGAGATTTTCTACAACTTAAAGACATAGTTCACATCTTATTAGCAAACCAGGATAAAGTTTGCTTCTAACGTGTGTGTGTGTGTGTATGGGGTCAGTAATGCTTTTGTATGCTGAGGCTGAGGCCCTGGATGCCTTACCTCATGTCACGCTGGTAACCTGGGTTTGGGAATGACCTCGGTCATTGGGGAGCTGGCACGGGCTGGAAGGGAGGGAGGGAGATTGAACAACTGCAAGGCAGCTCTACTATCCTGGGTGGATGCCTGCACCTTCCATAGTTCCACTCCTACCATATGGAAGTCCAGAGGAAGCTTAGACATGAAGGGTGCAGGACAACAGCCAGGGATGGGGTGGAAGGGGCCTAGCTGGTACCCGGCGTGCGCCCATGCACGCACTTATGTGTCTGCCGGAGTCCTGGATCATGGAGAAAAGAGGAGAAAACCTACAAATTACAAATATATATATATACATATTTTCATTCTGCACACTGGGAGAAAAAACTATTTTTACTACTGCTATTTGAGAGTGAGGTAGAGACCCATAGCAGTGCTACTTATCAATAGTGTGAACTGCAGCGCTGGGGTTTAAAATTGAAGCAAGCTGCTGCCTTGTGCAACCACCCAATTGTGCTATACAGAAACAAGCTACTTAGTTGCAGTGGGAGGAATAACCTCCCAACTGTGACTAAGTTCTAGTGCTAATTACAGTATGTCATCCAGCTTAGCCAGTGCAACCTTGGTTTGTACTGCAGTAACATGCTGGAGTAGTACTCCTATCTGAAAGTCACAGTATGGCATAGTGAGAGCTGTATGGTGTTATGCCATGCTGTAAGTCCATGACTGCCGATGGTGCCGCCTGGATATTTCCACTCCTCCCTTACTTTAGTGTCTGCTTCCTGCTATGCTGAATTTTGAATTTTCTTGGTAAACTGAGCCACGCTCTACCAGTGCAGTGCCCCTCACCCACACAGCATAAAGACTGGTGGAGGGGTTCAGTCAAACCAAGGTGATTTTAGAGTCTGCACTGGGAGGGGATAGGTTGGGCACTGCTTCTGAGGAAAGAGATGAAGAAGTCATCAAAGTGACTCCTTAAACAATCAAGCCAATGTAACCAGGCCTACATTAATGCAAACATGTTTTTGGAGTGTATAGGAGGGTACTGATGGAAGAAGAAAGGCGTACTGCTCTTATTTCTACTTTTCTATAGATCACTAATGAGGCATACCAAAGTACTATGCTTAGTTCTGGAGTCTTCACCCAAGGAAAGATAAAGACAGGCTAGAGAAGGAGCAACATAGGCTAACCAAAATGATTTGGGGCCAGCAAGACAGATCTTCTAAAGATCAGCATAGAGCACTGAATATGTTCTCACTGGAGGTCAGAGAGGAGAGGGGAGATATGATTGAGACCTTCAAGTTCCTGAAAGGAATCAGCAAGGTGAATTGTGACAAACTATTCATCAAGAATAGCAAACTGGGGTCACATGATGCAGCTGAGCTGAGTGCAGCAGGGCTCGTGTAGCTCTATCCCATGACTATTTTTCTTATTTTTTACCCCTTCTGTGGTGACCTGGTGTTTTGGACGTTTATATTTGAGTGCAGTAATGGCAGGGAAACAGGAGAGTGTTAAAATAGGTCTTTTAGCAATGAAGAAATATAAGCTTTCTGCCTCTCCCCCACTTTCAGAGGATATGCCTGGTCCAGTAGCACCCATTTAGAGTGCTGATTATTGAGCACTGCACTTTTGAGCAACTCAATAATAGCGCTCTACAAGACAGCGAGTGGTGCAATAGATCGCTATATCCTGTATAGCGAGTATAGCAAGGAGCTGTACTCACTACTACAGGATATAGGATCCTATGTTGTCAACTCCTGCTGAGCTGCTCACATAGCATAGCAATGTATACCACCGCTTGCGATGTGAGCAGACCCGGGTTCGGGTCCAGCTATGTCCGAAATAATTTTTTTTTTAATCCAGTATTTGCCCCATGATCCACGCCCCCCTTGGAGTTTGTTATTTAAGTTTGGGGGGAGGGGTTCGTGTGCTTTTTTAAACTATTGTACCAACCGTTGCTATTTGTGATGGTCGTACAATATCCATCACCCTTTCGACTATGGGCTCATATTTGTTCCCTTTATGTGATAGGCAGTCTTTCAGACTTGCCTTTCTTACATAAAACTGCCTGTCCAGGCCCAGACACACAGATCAAACAGGAGACTGATGCAAGCCTGGTAGCCCAGGAGTTGAGCAAGATTAAAGCTTTTATGAGTAGAATTAGAGCTGTCTTAAATAATATAATGGTCACCCTGATGGCTATGATAGTATTGGTAGAAGCTCTGGGTCACCGTGTTGAACAAGCAGAATCGAGGCTTAGTCATCTGGAAGACTGGGCTCATCCTGCTAAGAGAAACTTGGGCCTGGCCGAACAGGAGATTTGTTCGCTGTGGGATAAGCTGGATGACCATGAAACAAGGGATCGGCAGAGTAATGTGTGACTGTTTGGTCTCCCAAAAAGATCAGAGTGGGGAGATATGATTCAATTTTTACAGACCCAGCTGCCCCATTGGCTTCAATGGAAATTGGGGGCTGTAGTAGAAATAGAGCTAGCCCACAGAGTACCAACTGGTGCCCCTGTGGTGGACTCATCTGCACACCCTCAACCAGTAGTATTTAAGTTGCTCTGGTACATGGATGGAGAAAATATCCTGAAGGGGGCCAGGGCAATGAAAGAAATTCAGTGGCAGGGTGCCCATCAGTATTTTCGACTGGATTACCCCAAACGGGTGTTAGGATGTCATAAAGCTTTTGATTGCATTAGAGATCTGGCTGAGAGAAAGGAATTAGATGCTTCCTCATACCCCAGTCATCTTAAGAGTATTTCTGCAGGACCAGGTAGAATCTTTAATACTCCAGAGGAGGATCACCAGTTCCTTTTGACCTACCCCATTTGATATCAGAGGTATCATCCATGGGATCCAGGACAGTTCAGGCCCTAAGCTGCAGAGAACATCACTGGGAAAGAATTTCATTGAAGACTGGACAAGCAGCGGCTCAGTGTACTCCAGCTTGTCCACCCCACAGGACAAGAACACAATGGACTAAAGTTTCATTCACTTTTGGTGGTATGGGTAATTTCTTCTTCTTAACTATGGAACAGCTAATTTGCTCCTAATTTGCTCCCAATTATTCCTAGGTAGCAGTTATGAGCACTGGTTTGCCTCAGGATGTCGGGGTTAGGACGGAATGCTACCTTTGTGACATGGGTAGCCAGAGGAAGACTGTTTATCTCTAATGTTGGATATAGATCATGAGTTCTAGATGATAATTTTGAGGGATGATGGAGCAATTTATTCTGGGTGCTTTACCTGGTGCCCTGGACTTCTGGGTGGGCAGGGGGAGTTTATTAGTATTTTGTGGGATTTAAGCTTCCTAGGCCCCAAGTTACTTCCACCATTGGGTAGCAGTGATCATAATGCAATCCAGCTAGACATCCTGTTAACAGTTAATAAACCCATAACAGGTATTACTAAATTTAGGGACTTCTTCAAGGCAGACTACCATAGCATTAAAATATTCTTAGGAAAATGGAACTGGGTTGAGGAACTAAAAAAACCTTGAAGTAGAACAGATTTGGAAAAATTATTTAATAAACTAAATACATGTATTGAGACATGGATCCCAGAGAGAGAGAGAGTAAAATACACAAAAATCATAGGGTACCCATCTGGTGGACCAGGAAAAATAAAAGGGCTATCAAGAAAAGAAGAAATTATACAAAAGACAAAATAAATTTTCAACTAACATTAACATTATAGCCTCTAAAGAAATTACAAAGGAGGTAAAGCTAAGAATAAAAATGCCAAAAAGATGCTCAAAGAAGATTAGCTACAACAGTTGAAGATAATAAGAAGAAATTCTATAATTATATAGGTTCCCTAAAAAAAACAATAGGATGACAGGACCTATATTATCAGAAAAGGGTCTAATAAATTTGGAAAGTGAAATGGCCACAATGTTTAATCAATATTTTCTTAGTGTTCACAAAGAGAAAGAGGAGATATCTGTAGAACTACCTCCAATGCAAGCTGACTTTAAGCCTTCTGATATTGTTGGTTGAAACAATAAAACTTATTAAAAACAATACCTCAGCAGGACCAGACAGTATACCGTCTAAATTTTTGAAGGAACTGAATTATCAACTTGCAGGCCCATTATCTATGCTATTTAATGCATCACTAAAATCCAGAGAAACCATCAAAATATGGAATAAGGCCCAGGTAACCACAGTACATAAAGGACGGAGAAAACAGTATGTGAAAAATTACAGGCCAATAAGCCTAACATCTGTCCTAGGTAAAACTCTTGAACGGTTGCTGCAGAAACATATTCTGGATCACCTAAAAAACATTCCGCACTACGATCTAACACAACATGGTTTTGTGTCTGGTAGATCTTGTTTGACCAATCTTATGAGCTTTTTTGAGCCTATGTATACCCTTGAGGAAAGAAGGGGGGGACATGATAGAAACTTTCAAGTATCTCAAGGGAATCAACAAAGTCCAAGAGGGTAGTATCTTTCAGAAAAAGAGATGTGCAAGAACAAGTGGGCACAATTTGAAGATAGTGGGGGGATGGCTCAGAGGTAATGTGAGGAAGTATTTTTTCATGGAGAGGGTTGTGGATGCATGGAACAGCCTTCCTGAGGAGGTTGTGGAGTCATGAACAGTGGGAGAATTCAAGAATGCATGGGACAGACATAAGGCAGTCCTAGAAGGGGGTAGGAGGAAGTAGGCTGTTGGTTAACTAGGATCTGAAGCTTATCCATCAGGTAGGAAAATGGGCAGACTAGGTGGGCCAAGCAGTCCTTATCTGCCATCAAATTCTATGTTTCTATAAGTGCCATTTTAGATAAAGGAATGCCTGTTAATGCGTTTTTTCTTAATTTTTCTAAAGCGTTTGATTCAGTTTCACATAAAATCTTAATCCAGGAGTTAGTTAAACTTCAGTTCCACACAAATATAATCAGTTGGATCAGCACTTGACTAAATAACAGAACCCAATGTGTGGCCATGAGGGGTTAATAGTCTACTTGGGGAGACGTGACAAGTGGGGTACCGCAGGGCTCAGTTTTGGGCCCAACCTTGTTTAATATCTTATTATCATCCATGCAAACTCTTCCAGGAGCTTAGTCATGCAAATATGCAGACAATTGTAAAATTGGTAGAATTTTTCATAATACAAAATCAGCAAAATCCTTTCAAGATAATCATGATCACCTGGCAAACTGGGCAATGAGCATACATTAATATTCAATGAGCAAAAGTGCAGTTATGCACTTTGGATCAAATAATTTCAGATTCCAGTATAAATTAAATAATATTCCACTAAAGGAATCCATAAATGAAAAAGACCTAGATGTTTGGATTTCAAACAACTCACAATTTGATCATCATACTAGCATGACCATAATGATATGCAACCAAATAATTAAATGCATACTGAGATTGATAGAAGGCAGGGATCCTGATGTTATTCTTCCATTATACTCAGCACTAGTTCATCCCCATATTGAATATTGCTTTCCATTCTGTGCTCCATACTCAATCCAAGGGAAAAATAAGTTGGAAAAAGTCCAAAGAAGAGTAACGAAACATGTTAGGCCTGTTAAACATCTGAGCTATCCTAACAGGTTAAAACACCTAAACCTATACTCTGTGGAGTACAGAAAATTGAGAGGTGAGTTATGTCTGGCTTTTAGAGCAAATAAGGATGATGCTTTTTTAGAACTAATTGATTTAACAAAAAATCCTGTGCAGTATAATAACACTAGGTCACACAATCAGAAACTACTTGGGGAAACTGACAGAACACAGAAAAGAAGTCAATGGTATACACAGAGAGTTTTGAGTGTCTGGAATGTGCTCCCCAGTGAAGTAGTTGACAATGACAATATAACTAGCTTCAAAAATAGGTTACACAGTTTCATGGGGGATAGGAGATTCTCAATTTCCACCATGACAGCTTGACATGGTGGCAAGTTCTGTTATGGACATCAGTACTTTGAACTTGTTTCCCATCTGTGGAATCTATGAAATTTAAGTTGGCTTATTCCTCTGGCATCCCAGTGTGGGGTATGTTTTATACTTCCATTTTTTCTGATATTATGCTGCTGGTGCTTGAATCTGTGGTTTTGTTCATCAAGGGGGGCTGTTGGGGATTAAGATTTTAACAAAGTTGTTTTATATTTATAAATGTGCTTGTTACTTGGTAACTAGTTCATTATCCTGTCTCTGAATAATAGGGGAGACACAGATTTGGGAGATTTGTTTTTTCTTTCTTTCTTTTGCTGGGAGTCTTCTATATGTGGGGGCCATCTTGAGATCCAGAAGAAATGTATCTTTGTCACCATGAGGGGACGGTATCTTGTTTGGGTACCAGGGGTGGAAGCAGTGATCCCATGCATATCCACTGAGACTGCAGCTAGAGTGTGAAAAGTGTTTTACTATCATTTTCTCTGTATATAGGTTTTGGGTATACTGCATTATCTTTCAAGATTTTGGTTGTATTATGGGAATGCTGGGTCTGGAGAATCATTTTGCTTGCTATGCTACTTGGGGAAGATTGGGGTATGGCTGTCCCCTGTTTGGTTGGAAATATAAACCATGCCACCATATGAAGTAGTTTTCTGAAATGTGCAGGGAATAAATGGCCCCATTAAGCACTGACAGGTATCACCTCATGTAAAAAAATTGGGGGGGGGGCAAATAGTGTTATTGCAAGAAACTCATTTGCTGCAGAAAGAAGTGGATAGGTTTAAGGCTAGTTGGAAGGGACACATTTTTGTGGCATGGTCCACATTGAAACAGAGAGGGGTTATGATATTATTGACTAAGGAGGTGAACTGAGATACCACATCAGTCACACAGGACCCTCAAGGGTGTTGGGTGTTGGTCACTGGTAATTTAGATGGCAACCAATATACTCGGGTGTCTGTGTATGGCCCAAATATTGATGATGCACCCTTTTTTATCAGCACTAGCAAGTTCTTCAGGATAAGGGAGAGGGGGAGCTTATTTTGGGGGGCCATGAATAAGGTAATTGATCCTGTTTGTGGCTATAGTGGTAACCCTAGTAGATTGGTAACTCTGGGTTCTAGCACCCTCACCAAACTCTGTGATCGTCATGGGCTCTGGAATGTATGGCAGGTTAGTTATCTACCATAGATAAGTGACAAATTGAGAAAGCTTATCTCCCATAAAAATTATTTGTGGATGAAAGCCAACAAAAACTTAATCCAAACCACATGGAATCAGTTTAAAAAGATCCGAAACAAAGTAACTCAAGAAGTTAGGAAAGTGAAAGCATGTTATTTCAGACATAAGGTTAAAGAAACTAAAGATTCTAAAAATTATTGGGCGTTATTAAAGTCTCACACTAATTCATCTAAACAATTAAAGGATATAAAAGTATTGGATAATGGAGTAATATATGACTCTGACAAAGCAGCGTATATTTTAAATAGGTACTTTATTGAGCTCCCAGATCTAAATATTCAAGATGTGAGTAGTATAGAAAAGGAGATTTCCTCAGAACAAAACATATGCCTGGAAGACCAAATAGATGCCAAATTTTAGATTTAAAATAATATCTAAAATTCAGGTTAAAAGAGATTAGAAAATTACAAACAAACAAGGCAAGTGGATTTGATGATGATGCCTGTTTCCTGAAAGATTCTATGTATAAGGTTGCTCAACCATAGACAGATTTTTTTAATAGAAGTTTAATGGATAGTTCCTTTCCAAATTCATGGAAGTTAGCTAAAATTGTACCTATCCACAAAAGGGGATCGGATGTTAGGCCTATAAATTTTAGACCAATTGCACTTTTGTCTATTGTTTCTAAATTGTTAGAAACGATTGTCCATAGTCAGTTTATTAGTTATTTGGAAAACTATAATAGATTAAACTACCAGTAAGGCTTTAGGAGAGGTTATTCAAAGAACACCGCACTCACGGAATTTTTAGACTTGATTTCATCCCCTTTAGGAGAGTCAAGGCCCGTGGGTGTGGTGTTCGTTGACCTCTCCAAAGCCTCTGACTTGGTCGATCATTCCATTATGTTAAATCGGCTGAAGTGGGTTGGTGTGGCAGATGAACCACTGAAATGGTTTCATTCTTATTTAAATAATAGGTCCCAGAAGGTGGCAGTGGAGGGGAAGTGTTCCACAAAACTCCCAGTGTCCCGAGATGTCCCACAGGGGTCCATTCTTGGACCCCTGTTTTTTCATGATATATTTAAATGAACTTCCTGGTTTAATGAATACTACTTCAATTAGACTTTATGCGGATGATACAGTCCCGGTTTCTGAAAGAACAAGTGTTGAGGAGGCTGGAGCCAGACTACAGTCAGACTTTGACATTTTGCAAAAATGTTTTTTGTCTTCAAACTTGATTATAAATTCTAAAAAGACTCAGACAGTATTATTTAGTTCAGTCCCTTTTGGGAAAAAGCTAAATGAAAATGTTTTGCAGATAACAGTATAAAGTGGTAGTAAGTTAACACAAGTTCCAGCGCATAAATATTTAGGGGTCATAATAGATCAAAACTTATCTTTTGAACAACACATAAATGGATTAATTAGTAAAGTTAACTCTAGAATTGGAGCTCTAAGGAGAGTTACAAATTGTATTAGTAAAAGAGACCGACTAACCATAGCCAATCAACTGATTCTTCCATTGATTAACTATGAAAGTCATATCTATTTACATGCAAATCAAAATTCACTTCATAAATTGGACATCTGTTACAACAGGTTAGCTAGATTTGTTTTATGATACAAATATGACACTCGTCCATTGTCTGATGATAAAGCATTAGCATGGACATCTTTGGATTTATGTAGACAAGAAAGTTGGGCACATTTTGTCTTCAAAATCTGTAGATCTGGTCTTCTGATTTCATTAGTTGGAAAGTTAACTCGATCTCTACTTCAATTTAAACTAAGAAAAGCAAGGACCAGGGAATCTGAAGTTCCTAAAGTAAAAAATAAATTTGGGATGATGTCATTTAAGTATAAAGCATCTAAAACGTGGAATAATTTTTTGATAACTATTAAAACTCAAAATGTGACAGAGGGGGAGTTTAAAACAGAAATGGAGCAGGAATATGTTTTTCATTGTAACTGTAACTGATGAAATATGGTAATCTTTGGATTATTTATAGTAATTAATTGTATATGTTATTCGCCTTTTGTCTTGATTGTATTGTAACCTTTTATGAAACATTGTTGTATAATGTCATCAAACAGGAGCGCCTTGAAAAGAGGGCCTTATAGGTCCTAATGGTGTCTGTCATGAAAAAAAAATGTAAAAACTTTTCACTTCTTTCCTGTATAAATAAAGTATTTTACTACTACTAGATATCCTGATGTTTGGAATTAAATGTATTACTTAACTATACATCAGACTTATAATAGGAATTATTTATTTTTGGTTTCTCATACTTTGCTTCAAAATACTTTATCAGTATCAATTGAGCCCATGGTTATCTTTGATCATTACCCGGTTACTTTTTTTTCATTGGACAAGGGAGAATTCTGGGAGGCCCGATGGTGCTGCAATGTCAGTTTCCTGACAGACCCCCAGTTTAAGGAGTGGAATACAAAGGGGGTTCATGATTATCTTTTGGACAATCATACCAGAGACACTGTTGCTAAGTGGGTTTGGGAGGGCTTAAAGTGTCCCTTCGAGGTTGTCTCTTTGCCTATTCTTCGGTGCACAAGAAGGAACAACAGACTAAGCTTCAGACTATGGCGGCACAACTACCTGTCGGTCTCCTTGAGAAGCAGCTTAAAACAGGGTCTGGGGACCCTTCTTGGATATGGCGTATTCAAAACCTTCAGTTTCAGAATAATATGTGAAATACGCAGAAGCAGAATTTGTTTTTTTAGGACCCATCAGGCCTATTGGGAGGAGGGAGAAAAAGCTGACCAATTGTTGGCTTATCGGCTCAAACAGATGGAAGCATCCAGTAAAATTCCCAGGATAAAAAAGGGTGTACACATTATTTTCAATCAATCAGTCATTCAAACTTTATTTAACCAGGCGTAGACACCATTGAGCAAGCTCATTTTCAAGGTGGTCCTGGACATCAAACAGGTTACAGGCATGGGTAGACAAAGCACAAAAGTACATTGGAAAATCAGTTGAGTCGTAATATACCAGATGACAATATTACAAGCAGTTAGAAGAGACAAAAAAATACATTATCATGTGTGTAATAAATCGGGCCAAGATAGAAAAGGAAAGAGAGAGAGAGAGAGAGATAGTGAGGAAGAGAGGGATGAGGAGGGACAGAGAAGATGGCTACACAAAGCCATTGTACAAGTGCAGGAATTATCCAAACAGAAAATTCTGGAACTACATAGATAAATGGAGGTCAGCACTAAAAAGGAAGCAGAGTAGGTAAACAAGAGTAACTCCTTGGCACTTACTGGCTTGTGAGGGCTATGTGTGAGGCTGGTGTATATCCAGTTGTAGCACTTGTGGGGTAGAGAGAGAGAGAGAGAGAGAGAAAGAGAAGGAAGGAACAAGAGCTGGGTGCCCCCTAACTTGGGAGCTAAGCGTAACTAAGTGCCAGATTAATCGCAAAAAGTGTCGGCGGTTAAGGGAGCTAGGTCACCTAAAGCAGTTGCAGGTTACTTTCATGTATTCAAATAACATTGATTTGAAGGTGAATGGACCAGGGAGGGTGTAGAGTTTTAGAGAGCTTTGCATGGTATTCCATAGGGTAGGGAAGGGAAGGAGAAATTAATTGCAGCCGAGCCATGGGATGTTTTTACTCTAGGTATTTGAAAGCAAAGTATGGAGAAGCATCTCAAACTGTAAGAACCCTTGGCACACTCAAAGAGGCTTGAGATGTATGCTGAAACTTATCAGGCAGTGCTCTAAAACCAGAGAACAGCATTTATTTTCCTCCTTATTGAAGGAGGACCATCCCAGCTCACAGTATAGCAGGCAATGGTGGGTGCGAGAAGGTAAGTTAAGGATGAACCTCAAGGCCCTGTGATAGAGGGTGTCAAGCTTACTAAGCACTGAGGAAGGACAGTTATTGTAAAGGCAGTCGGCATAATCCAGAAGTGGCATGAATGTGGATTGCACAAGCCTCTTTCTGGCTTCTTTGGGGAGGAGGTGTTTGATGTGGTAGAATATGCCTAAGCGTTGTCTTAGTTTTTTGATGACCTCATTCAGGTGGCATAGAAACTTAAGTTTGTTGTCCAGCCAGAACCCTAGGTATTTAAAGTTATCCACAGTTTTGAGGGGTTCGCCCAGTAGAGTAAGGATCTTGTGGTTGCAGAAAGGACCAGGGGCTGCCTTTGGTGAGCTAATCATAGCTTTGGTCTTTTTGGCATTGAGTAGGAGCTTATGTTTAATTAGATTATGCTGGAGAGAGATAAAGCCTTGCTGTAAGTCCTCATATGCCAAGTCCAGAGTGGAGTTAACGGTGAAGAGAACAGTATCATCCGCAAATGGGTGTACATTAGCTGTGCGCATTTGTGAGTCAAGATTGTTGATATAGATTGCAAATAGGATCTGGAGGGGATAAATTCAACCTTTAGGGATTATTATAGTCAGCATTATACTTCCAGATGGGTGCAGAGTTGGTTGACAAGGGACATTCAGGAATTCCTGGGTTCTCTTACCCTGCCTAACCTTACCGAGGAGCAGCGCCAGGAGTTGGAAAGACCGATCTCACTATAGTAAGTTCAGGTAGTGGTGCAGCAGCTTAGAGAGGGGCAAACATCTAGAAACAGATGGGTTCCAGTTGAGTTTTATAAAGTAGCTGGGGACCTGGCTGGTCCGCTGTTGGTTGATGTGCTAGAAGAGGCTTGGAGGAATGGGAAGCTTCCCTCAACTATGTATGACACCATGATTACAGTCTTACCTAATCAAAGAAAAGATCTGTATCAATGTGCTAGTTACTGCTCCATCTCACTCCTTAATGTGAATTATAAGGTCTTAGCAAAAATGTTGACTAATCAGTTGGCTTGGATTTTGCTGAGCTTATTACACTCTGACCAGACTGTTTTTGTGTGGGGGGGAGATGGGGCGAATAGCATTCGTAGATTGCTAGATCTTTTCTGGGTCTCTGGGTTGGCTAGTGGGGGGTCCGCAATGATTGCCTTAGATACGGAAAAGGTGTTCATTTCTGTTGAATGGGCATATCTATACATGGTCCTCCACGTGTTTGGTTTTGGCCCTAATTTCCTCCCCTGGGAACAGGTTTTTTACTCCCCACGGGGGTGGCTGTTCTTACTAATGGAAAGGTATCCCTTGCTTTTCTGTTGGGAAGAGGTACTCAGCAGGGATGCCCTTTATCTCCAGCCCTATTTTTGTTGGGGATAGAGCCCTTAGCTCAGAAATTTTGAGAATCCCTGGATAGCACAGGTTTCCAGGTAGGCTAGTATGTATATAAGACTATGCTTTTCGCTGATGATATTATTTTGACTTTAATGGATTTCGCATCATGCCTACCCAAACTTATTGATTTGTTGAATTATTTCTCCACCCTGTCAGGCTTGAAAAATAATTGGGGTAAGATGGAATTGATACCTATGAATGTTTCTTCCGCAGGCTTATCATTGTCTGTCCTGGAGTTACATTGGTTTACTCATCCCATTCGGTATCTGGGCCTTCTCATTTCTCTCTGACTGGTCAATTGGCCTTCTTTGACTCTCCAGCCACTGCTCACTAAATTAAAGGCTGATGTTGCTCGATTGAAACACCTATGTCTTTCTCTTTGGGGAAAATTTTTATTTATTTAGCATTCTTTAGGAATTACAACCTTTGAGTTGGGGACTCATTTACAAAGGCTCCATGTCAGAGTACAGAAACAGACATGCAAAATACACAGTAACAGCATAAAGGAGTTACTAGGTTACAGATGACAAATTGCAGTTTCTACAGAAATACAGTATTATTGCAGTATATATAATTAAAACAGGTTCAGTAGTTACATTAAGACATTTAGCACTGGCTAGCTTGGAAGGTCACCACTTTCAAAATACAGTGAGGTGGAGAACTAGTGAGGTAACATGTGCAAGCAGCCTACAGAGGCATTGTCAAAGGTTTTTATAGAGTTAGTGGGCATGGTAGAATCTAACTAGGTAGTACACTGACAGCACCATGAGGCAATTATATGTTCTTTGAGTGTTACCTTGAAGGGATCTAAGTTAGAGATGGAGGAGATATCAGAGGGGAGAGCATTATACCAGGCTGGTGCCCTGTAAGGGAAGGACCTTAGGGTTAACGAGTTCCTGACCCTCAGTATCGACCACACCTGTTTGCTGGTGGTGCAGGTGTTCATCGAGGTGTGGGAGGATTGGAGTGAGGCAGATACCCCTAGGGGGGAAAGCCCCAGGTGTATTTATTTTAATTAGGAGACATGTTTGATAACATATTCTCTCAACCAGTGTTAGAAGGTTTGTCAGGAAATACAGGGTGCAGGTATGGGTGTGCTTATCTGCCCCAGATAAAAGCCTGCATGCTTTGTTAATGGCCAGATTAATTTGATTAGGTGCTGTGTGATCGGTGGCTGAGTAGACAGTAAGCCTGTAATCAACAAGAGAGAGGACTGAGGCAGTGACGACCAGGTTAAGGGCTTCTGGGGTGAGCAATTTTGTGCTCTATACAGTAGCCCTATGTGGGCATTTTTGATTGAGTACAGGTTATTAATGTGTGAGTGGAAAGAGAGGCATGAGTCAAATGTTAAGCCCAGGTATTTGTAAGTGTGTACCTGCTTTAGTGGAAGGAGAGAGTGGGAGAGAATTGAAAGCTGCATATCCTTGGTCTTTCTCTGATGGTGGGCAGAGAGCATGGCCTGTGTCTTTTTCACGTTAACTATGAGTTTTTGGTCTATGAACCAGCTCTCAATCTGGTTAAATGTGTGCTGGAGAGAGAATTGCAGAGAGCTGGGATCTTGGTGCAAGGCATAGAGAACTGTGTCATCTGCATACAGTAGTAGATTACCAGAGCAGAAATTAGGCAGGGCATTCAGGTAGATGCTGAATAGTAGAGGGCCAAGTATGGAGCCCTGGGGGACCCTGGAGTGGACTGGCAAGGGTGTGGACAGGATGGTGTTTATTTTGATGCATTGTGACCATGCTGTGAAGTAGCTGGTGAACCAGGAGATGGGTCCTTTGGATAGGCCTATGTGGTGGAGTGTGCTTAGGAGTAAGGGGTGGGAGACTGTCACAAAGACCTTTGACAGATCGATGAAGATAGCTCCCGCAAGGTGTTTTCTATCCATGACAGAATGAATGTAATTAGAGAACTCAGTAAGGGCAGTAGTAGTACTGTGCCCAGATCTGAAGTCATGTTGTTCCTGCACAGTAGGTTGTTAGCAAGTAGACAGTCTGTGAGTTGTGTGGCTATAATTTTTCAAGGGCTTTTGAGAGTAGGGGAGGATGGAGATGGGCTTGTAATTATTGGGGATGTATTGTCACCATTCTTTAGTATAGGGTGATTATGGCCATCTTCCAGGTTGACGGAACTGTCCCAGACAAAGGGAGCGTTTATGAGTTCAGTCAATGGGGAGAGAACAATGTCAAGTACTAGCCAAAGGATTCTCATATCAAACGATATGGATGATGTTTCTTCCAAAGCTGTTATATGTTATCTGATAGCTGCATCTCAAAATCATGGATACTTGGTGGAAGCAATTTGCAGATGTTTCTTCGCAGTTTGATTGGGAGGGTAGAAAATCCCATCTTTCGGCCTTGTGCCTAATAGCCCCATATACCAAAGGGGGTTTCTGATCTCTGTGGCCTAAAGGCCATTATATTGGTTAGCCTCAAATTTGGATGTGGTTGCACTCAGAAAAACTTAATTCTTCTGTGCGCTGGCTGGAGTTAGAGTGGGAGTTGGTAGGCCGGGTTTCTCCTGAGTGTATCCTTTGGGACTCCAGTAGTGTAGTCCAGCCTCTTCCCACCCAGGAGCATGTTACCTATGTCTAGAAGGGTGCCAAGTCATATTTAGGTGCAGGACAAGAGGTTTATATGTGCCTTTGGCCTATATGGTCCAATTCAAGGGTAACAGTTGGTGGCACCATAATCAATTGGCCGCTGTGGTCTGCAGGGAGGGATCCAGAGGTAGGAGATCTGTTTTCAGTGGATTCTGGATGTCTTATGTCTTTGGGGAATTACGCAGTTCTCATTACCTGCTTCATATCACTGAAGATACCTCCAGCTGTGACATTTGTTACAGTCAAATGTGGGGGGTCCCTTACCATACCCTCTGAGTCCTGGTGGGTGGAGGTTTTCAGTAAATTGGGAGGTTCTCAGGGGAGTTTTACCATTCCTAAGTTGGGCAAGATATATAATACATTATTGGAGGAATTTACTCTGGATTTGTGTCACGTGTATCAGCGGTGGGAGTGATTGTTAGGTTATCCCTTCTCTGAAAATGAATGGGACCAAATTTGGGAGAATGCCTATGGTGCATGCAGGGATACTGCTGGGCATCTGATGCAGCTGAAAACTTTATTGCTGTGGTATCAGACTCCTCAACGTTAGTGCCATGGGATTGGCAGAGCACCTTAGATGCTGGCATTGTGATGCCATGAGAGGTACCATACTTCATTTACTTTGGGAATGTCCTTGCATTGCTACCTGGTGGACCACAGTATTGTCTACCATGGAGGCTGTATTGAGGTTTAAGATTCCAAGGTTCAGGGCTAATGGTTCCCTCCTCCATGTTGCTGCCTCCTTCAAGTACCTGGGGGTAACCCTCAACCCACAACTCGACCTCTCTCTGCATATTCACAATATATGCAAGACAGCAAATAGCAAGCTGGGCCTGGCTTACAGAGCCAAAAGCTGTCTTTCCTCGGCTGCACTACTTGCCCTAGGAAGAGGGTTCTCCTCCCCACGCCCTGTTATGGACTGGTTTCCTTTGCCCATGTCCCAAAAACCTGCCTCTCTAAGTGGGATACTGCTTACAACAATGTATGCTGCTTTGTTCTCTCTGCCCCCCGCCTCATGCATCACTGTGAGCTGTACAGCAGGCTTCAAGTGGCTCTCCCCTGACAATTACTTTACCTTTGTCATTGGCAACTTCATTGACAAACTTGTCAGATCTGCTACCCCCTGAACTCATAAAATCTCTCAAGTCACCTTCCCCTCCCCATATCACCTAAGATACTTAAGATCCAGTGACTCTCAGGTCCTCCTGGTTCCCAAGACTCATACCCAAATGGGTGATCGGGCTTTTGCCATCTATGCTCCCAGACTGTGGAACTCCATCCTGCCCTTATTCGGCTCCTCTTCCTCCCATCCTTGCTTCAGATCCTCTCTATGGGGTTTCTTAAACTGCCTCTCCTCCTGTATCTATACTTAGGATCCTCCTCCTGAACCCTTCAGCCTGGACTCAACTGACTGATAGGGCACTGACCCCTCTGAGACTGATTGAGGCCATGAGTCTCCTGATATTGTATGTCAAATGGTCTAGGCTATCTTGTCATTATTAATTGAACTACCTGTATTAGTTGAGGTTCCTCTCCCCCTTTATCATGTAATGTGTATTTGTACTATCTATTTCGGTTTCCTTTGTCCTCACTGCCAAATAATACTTATTTGTTTAGCCTATTATCCTTACCAAGCTGTTGATATGGCTGTTCCTAGTCTTGTATCCTGTATATGATTACTGTTTCTGCCCACACTTTGTAATGTGTATGACTGTTGACTCTGCCTGTACTTTGTAATCTCCCGGGTCACACCTGAAAATAAGCACTCTGCTGTCTAGTGTGCTTACCTGGTTAACAAAAGCAAATAAATAAATAAATAAATAAATAAGGGAGGTTTTGCTTTTGGTATTGGGCAATATTTTTTGAAGCTCCCCTTCATCGCAACAACACAAAAAGCGCAGTTCATGGCTGCAGATATGTAGGCTAAGCACCTCCTTCTCCATAGATGGCATTCTGTTATGATGCTTGGATACCTATGCATGATGAGCGGGTGAGGGAAATGCTTTGCCTTGCAGGATATGAGAGATTATCATACATTGCTGCTGGAAAGTATGGTCAGTTTATATGAATTTGGCAAGAGTTTTTGCTCTGCTGTGGTATCCCTTTTGCTCAGGTTCAGTTACTGATCCCTCCCTGCACATAAACATGAACTGAGACATGTGAGGCTAGAGCCATTTGGTGGGCTCTGGTCTAGGCTTGGATGGGCAAGGAGGTTATTCTTGGGTGCAGCAGATGCCCCCCCCCCCATTTCCATCTCTCTTTATTTTCTTATGGGATTCAGGCTGTAGTTTTGTTTATATGCCAATGGCGGCACTACATTTTAGTATATCCCAGTTTATTTCAGCTTATTTTAGGGTATATTTATTAATCGTAACATATTCTGGGATGTATTTGGGCATATTAGTGTTCTCTCTTGTATATTAGTGTTTTCAGTATTCCCTAGATACAGTACTGAGTTTGTAGTAGCAGAGTTTTATTTGTTCCCATGTATTTGTAAGTTGTGGTGTTCCTTTAAGATTGTATATTCATGGACTGGCTTCACTCCAATCAGGTTGCTTGTTTGTGTTGATTGTTGAAATTGTTATATATTTGTTATTCTTGGTAAAATGTTAATAAAATATTGATTATTAAAAAAAAGAATAGCAAATCAAGAACATGGGGACATGAATGAAAACTAACAGTGGGAGGTTTTGAAGGGACGTAAGAAAGTTTTATTTTACAGAGAGGGTGGTGGACCTGTGGAATACTGCCAGCTGATGGGGTGGATGCCCAAACCATTAATGGTTTCAAGCACAGCTGAGATAGAGTGAAGGGCTCAGTAGTTACTCAGGCCAGTAGTAGTAGTAAAACAAGAAGCATTGGGTGGGTAGTATGGGCTAAGCCCCCCTCTATAGACAGAAGATCTTGGGGTATGATATACTGTAATGGGCAGACTGAATAGACTAATAATCTTTATTTGCCATCATTGTCTACGTTTCTGTGTTTCTAACATAGACCACATCCCAATAATCAAATGTCAGGGTGATCATGTTCAGCAATAAAAGAGCTTTAAGAATCCCAGATAGAAGCTAATGGACAAAGGGATGAACAGTAAGGATTTGCCAACAATAGCATATTTAACTAACTTGTTTACCTTTTATGAGAAGGTCAGCCAACTCCTGGGCATGGATCCCCTAGTGGATTTACTGTTCCTGGATTACAGCAAGGCATTGTAGTACTACATCAGCCACTGACTGAGAATTGTAAATAGCTCACTATTGATAGCACACCAGTCAACTGGATTAGGCACTGGTCATCTGGTAGATTTCAAAAAGTGAGAAGTATTGGCTCCTTCTCACAAAAGAAATATGTGACAAGTGGAGTACTGCAGGGATCAGTGTTGGGCTCAAGCCTTTCCTTGATGTATATTAGTGACATGAAAGAGATGTATCTAATTATTTTAATAAATTCACAGAAGACACCAAAATGAGGGTGTCTGTAAGTATTAAATAGGCCAGTCTCTCGATTAAGAAGGATCTAAGCCGGCCCAGTGGCGCTGAGGGTTGAGGCGCTGGACGCCACACCTCGCGCCATGCTGGCAACTCAGATTCGGGAACGAGACGGGAGTCACTGGGGGTCAGTGGGGGGGGAGAGATTGAGCGTCCAGAGGACTGCTCTCTCTTCCCGGGGGTGGGAGTGGGGAATGCTCGCTCACGGAGTGACCTCTGGCGGTGGCTGGGGGTTTGCCGACTGAGCAGCATGGTACATGGCAGGGGGAGGGCGGAGCTACGGTGCTACGTTGCCGAGCTAAGCTGAGCTCTGCGGGGGTGGGAAAAAGCAGGGAAAAAGCCTCCTACTCACCAGTGAGATGACAGTGGCCCCTGCGGACCCTCCCACATCCCAAATACCGGCCCAGACGCGCCCAAGAACCCGACGAACTCACGGGTAAGACCCTTCACACTCAGGAGTAGCCGAGGGGAGAGCGGAATCAGCCCCGGAGATGGTACTGGGGGTCGGGTCTGCCGGTGGTTGCTCGGGGAAGGGAGTTAGGGAGATGCAAGGGGTTCAGGTTGGGATTAGGGTGGCGATCTGAGTGGGCATCTGAAGGATGTCCAGAGTGAAGGAGAAAAAAAAAGAAGGATCTAGACCTCACAATTAACTCAGCATTGAAAATGGTATGACATTTATTTATGAGAAGTCTATAGTTTTGCACCTTGGAACCAAAGCAACAGTCTATCTAAATGGACATGAGATAGTCAAAGTATCCTTCAAAAGAGGAGGGTTGTGATTATTCACAAGGACTTTAAACCCCATTTCCAATGTGGTAGCATAGCTATAAAAACAATTAGATTTAGGATGGTTTCATTAATACAATTGCAGCCATCAAGTTGTCTGGTTATTTTCAGATATTTCACATTATTTCTAAAGAGATTATCTCTGGTGAACCTACAATGGAACTGCAGACAGGCATGCATTTCTTAAGGTACTGTGGACATTTTTTGAAATGTCATTGGCTACAACTGTAAATTGAGTAGGGTATTGATTCAGTTACAGTATGTAAGCTCTGTGTTTGCCCACATCTTGATTACTGCACTCAGTTCTTGAACTTCTACCACCAGAAAGACATCATGATGAGCTAGACTGAATTCAGAAAAGGCCAGCAGGATTTATTTTTGGCAATAGAAACTATATGTACAGTATGGGGAGAGTGACCACATTACATTTTTATCCTGCAAAGGTGATAATTAAGGCATGAAATCCTTATGATGCATAAGATAATTAATGACCAGCCACTTTTTAATGATTAAAATCTTGTGTTTAGAAACAGATCTCATAAATAACACCATGGGTCATCAATACCAGCTACAGAACAGAACTTTTAAAACAGAGATCAGGAGAATTTTCTACACATAAAGGGTAATCAGATTCCTGAATAACCTTCCTAATGGGGTAGTCAAGCCAGGTTATTTCAATCAGTTTAAAGGGAAAAGTCCATTTGTGAATACCCAACACCTCAGGAGTGGTGGAATGATCAACTAGATAAAATATAAACTACTAAGAAACAAGTAAGTAAAAAACATTAAAACTGCTTGCAAAAATGTTAGTCAGGAATGCCCCACCCTGAGATGTGGGGCATTTATGAATGGATGTTTCCCTTTAAACAACACCTCAATATTGCCCCCACTAGTCTGTGCCCACAGCGTGAGTCTGTTCAGCACTTCCAACTCCTGACCCGCCAAGTTAAGCATTTGCCCAAGCACTTGCCTCCCGCCCCCTTTTGCCCTAGCACTTGCCTCCCATCCCCTACCCCTTGGCTCTTTTTGTTCCCTCTGCCCTTCCTATCCCAGCTCCCACTGCCCCTCCCTACCTCACCCTAACAGTCTGCCTCTGCCTCTCTCTCTTCTGCCAGACACTAGCATACCATGTACTATGCCTTAGCACAATTTGTGTAACTGTCATTGCAACCCATGTACTGTTGAATTTTTGTGTACTCTGTATGTATAATTTACTGTAATTATAATGTGTCTTCTTGTGTTAATGTATCTGACATGGAACCTTTCAACGAGCATCCGCTCTGGGTGTTATCCAAGATTTCAATAAATTAAAAAAAATTATTCACAAGGATGTTAGCTATTTAATGATTACCACTGATTAGTGGAGCAATGGTCCTGATGGCTAGCTTTCTTCTTCCATCTTTGTACATCTAGTAGTATAGTATTTTGACATGATGGACCTAGTGCCCCATCCAACATTAAATTACTATGTTACTGTGTGTTTTACTCTCCTCAGCTACCCTCCTCACTCCTGTCTCCCTCTCTCCCCGCTACCTACATGCCCATGAGCTATAGCTCTCTTTCAAAACTCCCATTTTCAAAACCACATCCTTTTCATGCTGATTCTACCATCTTTTGAATACACTATTTCCTCTCTTTGCTCTGGTTATTCTCCTCTCTCATTAAAAGCCTCACTCCATGAGTTTACAGTTCATTTCTGCACCTAGTTCCCAGTCTCCATCCCAAAGGATCATATGTCTGGTGTCCCTCCTCCTGCTAATTTCCTGGGCACTATAACATAAATCCTCTCTATGTCTGCTGCTATCTTCAGTACTCCATTCCTTCCTTTCTTTGCAAATGGCTTCCAAGCCCCTGGTTTATCCACTACCACTGTTTTGCATATTGCACCATTGTATCTTTCTGTACTTCCTTATGTGCCTAAATTGTCTGTATTTTTGTGCAGGTATATTATTGAATTTGTATCACTCTCACTACCTGCCTTGTATCACTATTTTTTCCTAATTTTTATTGTGTTAATCACCTAATTTATAGTTCTAGCTGACTTATTTATAGTTCTGCTAATGTTATACCATGGTCTCTTTCCCCTAGGTTATACCTGGAAATGAGTTCTGGGTCAGTGTAATTCTCCTGGTCAGTATTTCTAAACAACTAAAAATACAGTAGTAGGATTAGCTTTGTTGGTGAATGCACTATGTAGCCAAGACAAGTGAGAAATAATGTGACTGCACATTACAAACATGGAATGAGGCAGGATTAGATCTAAGGCAGGAGGGCACTGTGTGAGTTCTACACTCCGGTGCAGACAGAAGGCTGTACTTGGGCAAGATTAATGGGTTATGTTGTTTTAGAGGCTGCAAGCAGTTTGTCACCATAGGACTGAACACTGTGTGAAAAAAATGAAAGATGTTATATGTCATGTTTCTATCTCTACCTTGAGGGGGACATAGTATTGAAGAAGTGTTGAAATTCTAAAGTTTGCCTTAAGTCTTCTTCGAACAGATTTTGCATAGCAGGGTTATAACTGCAGTAAAATCATTTAATACACAGCCTTTGCACACAGTATTTCTGTACATTTAAAGGTCAGGATTTTGTAATTCATTTTAACAGGAAAGATAAATGCAAATGGTTTTCTAGTTTTGGCAAGTCATCTTTTACACATGTAAAACAATATGTAGATGTCACTGTGCAAATGACTGTGTCATTACAGAACTGGATGTACTAAGTGTAAAATACAACAGACTGGGCATTTAACTATCATGTGCGGCTAAGAATAATTTCTAATAAACCAAATGCCAGTGGCGTGATACATTTAATAACTGCAAGGCTGGATCAAAAGGTCTCATCATCAATTTTATTTGCAAAATATGTTATTATTCCTAAGCAAAACATCCTGAGGAATTATATACGGAATGTAATACTGTATGATGAGACTTGTGGGTACATCAGGAAACAGGAAAAGCATCCCATTGGAAAGACACTTTTACACTCATTATCATGTTTTGAATTTTTGGAAATAATTCTCCTAAAATGTATTGGGTAGTAATGGTCCTGAGGAATCTGGATTCAAAGATCCAGAAGAAAGTCAGCACTCCTCAGCAGCTTGCCACAGTGAAATATTTTAATACATAACATTACCACATTTGTTGTGCAAGAGTCCAGCAGCAGTATTTGTGAATGGTTCTCAGGTGTAAATCCATTGCTAAGAGTCCATTAGCAGTTTAAAACACTGTTAAATTACCCACGGACTTGCAACACACCGAGACCTAAACGACATCACCAAATTCGTTTACGTTTCAGAGCCACAACTAGCTCCTTCCTCAGAACATAGATACATAGATACATAGACAGTGTCGGCAGATAAGGGCCTATGGCCCACCCAGTCTGCCCATTTGAGCTTGTAAGTTCAGTTTGTTTTCCTAGAAGTCTGTTGCCCCTTACCCCTGACCTCCAGAATTCCTTTATGTCTATCCCATGCATTCTTAAATCCCGTGATTGTTTCAGCCTCACCACTTCCTCTGGCAGGGTGTTCCACTTGTCTACCACCCGTTCTGTGAAGAAATTCTTTCTCATGTTTCCTCTGAATCGTCCTCCCTCAACTTCATCCCATGCCCTCTAGTCCTGGAACATCTTTTTCGCTTAAAATAGTGTTTTCCTGCACCCTGTTCCTCCCTGTAAGATACTTGTATGTCTCTATCATATCCCCTCTCCTCCTCTCCTCCAGGGAGTACATGTTCAGTTCCTTCAACCTGTCTTTATAGGACTTGTGATGCAATCCATGCACCATCTTTGTTGCCTCCTCTGAACCTTCTACCCTGTCTATGTCCTTACGTAGGTATGGTCTCCAGAACTGTACACTGTACTCCAGGTGGGGCCTCACTAGTGTCTTGTATAGTGGAATTATGACCTCCTTTTCCTGCTGGTGATGCCCTGCCTATACATCCCAGCATCCTATTTGTTTTACCTGCTGCCTTGTCACACTGTTTCTACCTGAGGTCATCAGAGATGACAACCCCAAGATTCCCTTTCCTGCTTGGTGCATGCTATATCCTCACCCTCAACTGATATATTGTGCCAGGGTTTTGTGCCCATATGCATTATCTTGCACTTCTTTGCATTGAATTTCAACTGCCAAACCCCTGACCATTCTTCAAGTTTCTGCAGGTCGCTTCTCATTCTGTCTACACCCCTCTGGTGTGTCTACTCTGTTACAGAGCTTTGTGTCATCAGCGAACAGTGAAATTCTGCCTTCTAGGTCCTGCGCAATGTCACTGATGAAGATGTTGAATAGGACCGGTCCCAGCACTGAACCCTGTGGTACCCCACTGGTCACTCTTCCCTCTGTGGAGTGACAGCCATTTACCACCACATGCGATTACTGACGTGCAAGTACAATATAAAGTGCTCCAATTAAAAAGAATTGCACCTTCCACATTCAAAACAATTAATTAATACACCAGACTGCTATTAAATAATTAAATAATTAACCCTTATACATAGCTCTCTATCTTAAAACATTATAAATATAACTACGTAATACATAATACATACACCCATAAATACAACTATCTAAAACATAACATTATAGCTATAGAAGAAGTAGCATTAGTACTACAGAAATGCATAACATGAATATGGGGGGGGAGCAAAGGAATATAGAGAGAATCAGTGGATACTATGCAGAGACACAAAGTCATTAAGTCCATTAGGTTTAACAGTATCCAGCGTAACAATCCAAAAGGCTTCACAACATAGTAATTTATCCTTCAAGCATCCTCCCCTTTGATCTAATTTAACTTTTTCTATGCCAAAAAACTGTAGAACTGCAAAAACCATCTTCATTTGGACTAGATGACAAAGAATTTATGCAAGACTGGGAAAAAGTAGTTCATAAAGAAGCATATGACTTGATTTTACTTATTACTAAAAAAATCAAAAAAAGAAGGTGAAAATCTACTGAAAGAAATTTTAGAAATTGAAATGAGAATGGCTACCAATTTAGCAAAAGAGAAATTTACAGAGTTGAAATCTAAAATTGACTCACAGCTAGAAAAGTTTAACGCAGAATTGAGATTCTATAAACAACAGAAGCATGAGAGAGACAATGGAGACTATGCAAGTGGCATTATCTATAAATTAACAGTGTTTTAAACCACTATTGAATTCTTAGCAATGGATTTACGCCTGAGAACCACTCGCAAATACTGCTGCTGCTGGACTCTTGCACAACAAATGTGGTAACGTTATGTATTAAAATATTTCACTGTGGCAAGCTACTGAGGAGTGCTGGCTTTCCTTTTGTATCTTTGAATCCTGGTGTGCTATGAACTTTTAAGTCCGAGTAAAGTGCACCCTCCTTATTACTGGTGGAAAAAAAGCATGTGCTTAAAAAAGTTTTTTTTCTGCGAAGAGCAGTGCCTTTTGTGTGTTTTTTGAATCTGGATCAATCTCAGTAAATGAGAGGCTCTGGCATTCACTATAGATAGAATTTATGCGCCATGACTGTGTGGGTAAAGTCCTTAGAACTGATGGCAGTGCAGATGTTGGGGAAAATGTTCCAGTAAGACCCAAAAGTCCAGGATAAATGAGTGCTATGTTAGCAGACCCTACATCAATGTATGGAATCACGTATAGGAAAGGCTGCTTAAAAAGTGGATGCTGCTCACTGGAAGTCCATGAGTGAGTGAGTGAGTGAGTCACCTTTCTAGTATTTCATGCCCGCCTATACTTGGAACCTTACCCTGTCAAGCGGTGAACATATAAGTGGGGGGAGGCTTCCCTATAATTCTGTTTTAGTGGGAAGTCTTAGATGTACTTGCTGGAGACCATAAGGGAAAAGGGAGACATGATGGAGACCATCAAGTTCCTAAAAGGATTTAACAAAGTGAATGGCAGGGCACTGTTTAGGTTGAATACTAGCTCGCAAGCACATGGACATGAGTGGAAACTAACAGAGGGAGGTTCAGGAGGGACATGAAGAAGTATTATTTTACAGAAAGAGTAGTGGAGTCATGGAATGGTCTACCAGCCAAAGTGGTAGGTGCAGAAACCATTGGTGGTTTCAAGCATGGTTGGGACAGAATGAAGTGTGTGGTGATTACTGGGGGCAGCAGAAACTGGGAGGTGAATGGGGGGGATGTGGAGGGCTAGGACCCTGGAGGGACAATAAGTCTTAGGGCTAAATAAGGAACTCAGGCAGGCTGTATGGATTGTGTGCCTTTTTCTGCAATCATTGTCTATGTTTTTATAATAATAAATGCATTGTTTGCATATCATTTGTAACTAGATATAGTTCAGGTAGCTGGAAAGGATCCCTAGCAAAAAAAAAAAAAAATGTATCGGCAATGTGTTTACACTTTGCTAGCTGCTCTGTATGCATGTCAGTGGAGGTTACACAGGTATGTGGTGTTCCAACATGGTGTAAGCCTCAGGATGCTATTTTCAGCTGTGTTTTATTTGCACAGTTTGTAAGAGTTGTATGCCAGCAGTTTTATGAGTTTACGTATTTATAGGATTTTGGGAAAATATACATGTACAGTGCCTTGAGTTCTGAAGAGGCACTTAAAAGCAGCAGTATTTGGTAGTCAGCAAAAAATTCATTATATTTTTATTTTTGGCAAAAATGTATTTCTGACATCCTTAGATTAGTTATAAGTGTACTTTTAATTTGTTCAATGGCTGCCACTCACAATTTTAAAACATCTCTTTCACTGAGGTTACCTGTTAAATACACATACTAGAATCATACTATGGATATATCCAGATTATGCTACCACATATTTCTCTTTTTCCCTCAAGTATTTCATCCTTCTTGTTGTGGGATAGCTGTTCAGCCCTGTCCATACACAGCCTCAAGATAGTGACTGTCTCCCCCAAGACTCACCTGCTCTTGGGTTCCACCGTTGCAGGGCCAGAAGAGGAAGGGCTGTCCCTACAGTGCAAAGATCCAGAGCAGACCAGGGTCCCAGGCAATGGCACAGACATGGGAACAGGTGGGCAGGGCTTTATGGACCCTTGACACCAGTTTTTTTCTGCTTTGCTTCCTCGCCCTGCCACAGGACATCAATGTGTGTGTATGGAGCCACACACACATGACACACCCACAACCCCTTCCTTCTTGCTGCCTGATGCTGCACTGCCACCAGGCCTCCACCTGGTGGCAACATAAGACCGAGCTGACAACCCTCCCCTCCCCGAGAGAGGAGAGTAGTCCATCAGATGCTTGATCCTCTCTTGCCTTAGCCAATGCCCCAGTAACCTGAGTCCATTCTGAAATGTGGGTCACCAGTGTGGCAGGAGGTAAGGTGCCCAGCACCTCAGCCCTCCATGCCACTGGGCCGGCTACTACCACATGTTTCTGATGGTGAACAGCACATCATTCAACCAGGATATTAAAGTTTTTCATGGTGGGCATGGCACAGGAGTGGGAATATACAAAAACTTTAAAATCCTGTATTTTTGTTCAGGAATGAAAGAAAACAAAAAGGAAAATTGATATATTGATATGTTTGCCAGAAGAATAAAATTTTGTAAAAAAAAAACTATGTGGTGACTTACACATACTGCTTCTTTAAAGAAGAATTTATCTGTCTGTTAATCTATCTATCTATCTGTCTGTCTATCTTATGAAACTTTATTTTATATATAGCAGTCACACAAGAGGCAAGAGTATCACAACATAGTTGTCAGATGTCGATGTGGAAAGTGCAAAACATAAAATATGGAAGTCACGGTCATTAGCTATAGAGTTAACAGATGTATTTTAATAGGCTAAGGGGAGGAGGTAGGTTTTCAGTTTAGATTTGAAAAGTGGGCAGAAATTACATAAACATTTATGTAGAACGGCTGTTCCAGATAATAGCAAAGGAAAACAATTCACAGTCAATAGTGGAAAGTGTCAGAGCAGAAACATGAAAGTAAGAAATAACCCATTCAAAGCACCTGTGAAAAAAAAAAACATGGGGAGGATTTCTTTCCTAACAAGCCATCATACAGTATGTAGAAAGAGGTTAGGAAAAATGACCCACTGAGTGGATAACTTCTCCTCAGCTGTTTCTAGAAACATGAAAGATAAGTGTTAGAAGAACACTGATAATAAGTTAGAGAGCATGGATGGCTAAGTTCAGCAAAGTAAACTGATACACTACCATGAAGAATTAAAAAAAAAATTAGTGCAATTTTTAAGTTCATTTGAAAATGGACTGGAAATCAGTGCAGGTCATTGAGACTCAGCCTGATGTGATCAGATTTCCTAGTTTGTGTGACTGCAGTATGGAGAAGCTGAAGTTAAGAAAGTTGAGCTTTAGGGAGATCAAAGAAAACTAAATTACAGTAATCGAGGCTAGATGAGATAAAGGCATGAATAAGTGTTACTGTAGAAGGAAGACGTGACAGATTCTGGGGAATGTTCCATATATGATTAAGGATGTTTTGTAAATATTATTTATGAGATGAGAAGGTAAGTTCAGAATCATGAATGATGTCATGATTTTTTTTTTATATTTTTCAGTCGGGAAAATATAAACATTATAGCCATGGATCCCCCAGCCACCACATTTCTTGCATTAGTATCACTTCATGCATTAGCCATGATAGTCAGTATCTGCTAAGTTTGTGGAGAGTACCCCCAACATTCCACAAAAGAATATTCAGAATTTCTATCCACTGTTGTATTGGGGAGGGGGTGCAAAGATCGCAATGTCTTAACCTGTCATTGCAAATGTAAATGCCTATGCAGTGCAGCTAAACAATTATCTCTTATTTCTTAAATAAGAAGCTAAAGGTGCAACACCTTCAGAAGGTGCAGGATTGAGGTGACACTGTCCTGGGTAACAATTCACAAACTTAATTTGCTCTTCCAAATAAAGCAAAGGCATCCATAAGGATCTAACAGTGGACTCTTGTCCAATAATTATGCTGCTAGGTCCCAATATATAACAATTAGACTGAGTTGTGGGGCCAAGCTCAGTGATGGATGAATGTCAGTCCACTTTATACCATCTTGACCAGATGTATTCCTAATGTTTTATGTTCTAAAACCTATTATCTTCTTTAGTGGTTCACAGAAATTAATTATACAGGACCTACCTCCTTAAGGGAGACAAAAGGAATTAATTTCCCACATACTGTATTATTCATATGTGTGTGTGTGTATGTGTGTGTATATATATATATATATATATATATATATATATATATATATATACTAACATACAAACATACGAAGTGCCAGCAGAAACAGACCACCTGGTCTATCTAAGTCTCACTCTGAGTGTGCAGCCAACATCCCTAGTTTGCAGCTGCCCCAATTCCTCCCTTTTGTCATCCCACTGCCACCCCCACCCTCACTCTCTCCTGTTTCCTGTCCCATGCCCTTCTGAAGCTGTTCACAGATTTACATGATACCATCCATTCTGGTAGGACGCTCCATTTGCTACCACCTTCTCTGTGAAATAGTGTTTCCTCATTTCCTTCCTAAATCCTCCCCTCCATTCTTAGCCCATGCCCCGGTGACCCTCCCCTCCTTAACTTAAAGACCCCATCTGCCCCATCCTTAATGCTTCCTCAGATACTTGAAAGTCTCTATCAGGTCCCCATCCCTTCTATCCTCCAGGGTGTACATATTGAGGTCTCCCAGCCTGCTGTCATAGTATCTCCCCTCCATTCCACATATCATCTTTGTTGCCCTCCTCTGTATCCCCTCCAGCAGCCTGATATCACACTTTAGGTATGGCCTCCAAAACTGCACACAATACTCTAAGTGCGGCCTTACCAGCGATCTGTAGAGGGGCAAGATCACCTCAATTCGCCTAGATGAAAACCCCCTCGCTATGCATCCCAGCATTTTGTTCACTTTTGCAGCCGCTGTCCTGCACTGAGCAGTGTCATTCATGGTTCCCGTTGTCATTACCCCAAGGTCCTTCTCCTCCTCCTCCTCTCTAATCCCCCAGCTTAACACCCCCCAGCCAGTATTCTCTCCTTGGGTTCTTCACCCCAAACTGTATAACCTTACACTTCTTTCCATTGAACCCCAGCTGCCACCTCTCTGACCACTCCTCTAGCTTGCTTGGGTCCCCCTGCAGCTGCTTCCACCCCTCCTCTCCAACCACCACTGCTCCGATTTTGGTATCATCAGCAAACAGATTTACCTTGCTCACCACCCCATGTCCAATGTCTGATTTGAAGAGCCCAAACAATACTGGCCCCAACACAGAGCCCTGTGGCACCCCACTTGTCACCGGCCTTGGAGTTGAGAGCTCCCCTCTCACCATCACCCGTTGCAACCTCCCACTCAGCCAGTTTGTAATCCAGTTTATAATTTCTGCCCCTACTCCTACACCAGTTAGCTTCCCCAAGCCACCCATGAGGTACCAAACCAAGGCCTGGCTGAAGTCCAAGTAAAGAATATCCACCCATCACCCTTATCCAGTTCACCTGTCACCCAGTCATAATATTGTATCAGGTTGGTTTGACAAGACTTCCTGAAACAAACCCATGTTGTCACATCCTGGAGGCCACTGTCCTCCAGATATGACACCACTCTTTCATTTAGTATAATTTCCATGAGTTTGCACACTATGGATGTGGGACTTACTGGACGATAATTAGCTGGTTCATCCCTTGTGTAATGGCACTACATGTGCCATCCTCCAGTCCAGTGGCAAACATCCTGACTCCAGGGAGGTGCTGTACAGATCTGCCAGTGGCTCCGCCAACACCTCTGCCATCACCCTCAGCACCCTGGGGTGGATACCATCCAGCCCTGGTGCCTTGTCTACCTTCAGTGCCCTCAGTCCCTCTAGGACTCTACTTGCCTCACTTCTTCCATCTGTCACTTCCACTCCTCCTGTCCCCACCCTCCCAGCCCATGCTGATAGCGGTCCCCCTTTTCTTCCGTGAACACGAACAAAGTATTCAGTCAGTGCTTCTGCCTGCTCCTCCCCTTCTCGTCCATCCTCACCCCTTTTATCCTCACTATTGTCTCCTTGCACTTTCTTTTCTCCCTGATGTATCTGAAGAAGTCTTTCCACCCCCCATTAATTCCATGTGCTCATCTTAGCTCCCTCTGGGCCTTGGCTTCTCACTTTTCTGGTCACCCCTGACCATCTTGCATATTCCTCCCGTCCACTTCCTTCCCTGTCCTCCTAAACCTCTGGTGAGCCACCCGTTTGCCCTCACCACCTCCACAACTTCACTGTTCAACCGCATGGTTTTCTTGTTCTGCTCCTCTTACTCTGTGCCTTGGTGCAGGCTTCTGTTGCCTCTGTAACCCCATTTAATAATATTCCATTTCAGCTCCACATCCATCCCATGCCTTATGCCCTCCAATTCCTTTCAGTACTTCCTGCATCTTCCCAGAGTCCATCCCTGAAGTTTACCACCCGAGTAACCGATTTCTCTGGCTCCCCACACATCGTGATATTAAACCACACCATTTGGTGATCGCCTGGATAGTGGGTCCTCTACCTTTATTTTCCTCACTGCCTCCCCATTAGACCAGATTACCAGATCTAAAATGTTCTTAGCCTCTAGTAGGTACAGTAACCAACTGTGTCAGGACACCCTCCTGGATCGCATCCAGAAGCACTTGCTTCAAGCACTGGAGGTGACCGGAATGCTCCAGTCCACCCCGGCAAGTTGAAATCCCCCACTATGACCACCTTTCCTTTTCTACATACTGTACCTTTTTGATTTGTCCCGCTAGCTCCCTGTCAAGTTCCTCAGACTGGGATGGTGGCCTGTATACCACCCCAAACCTTAGTTTCCTACCCCTTGAGTCTAGGAGCTACAGCCAGATTGCCTCTGTTCTCCTTTCTTCTCCCTCATCCCTTGTGCATTTGATCCTGTCCCTCACATAGAATGCCACCCCACCCTCCCCTTCTTATGGTCCTTTCTGTATAATTTGTATCCTGGGATTGCCAGATCCCAGTCCTGGTGCTCAGTTACCCATGTTTCTGTGACAGCTGCAACATCCACCCTCCACACTGCTAAGAGTGCCTGTAGCACAGAGGATTTGTTTCTAGACTTCTGTATTCAATGAGACCACCCTCCATAATGCCCCCTCCCTTAACTAGCCTCCATCTTGTCCCTTCTACTCCTCCTTTTGGCCTCCTGAGTCCTTCCTGCTAGCCTGGGGGGTAGGCTATGACGCTACTCTATTGGATCCCTGCCTACCTGCTGTCCATTTGCCACCCCCCTTATCTAGTTTAAATCCACCCTTGTCGCAATATACCTCTTCAGTCTTTGCTTTAATACCTCCTTCCCCTCCCTACTCAAGTGCAGCCTATTCCTTGCAAACAGATTGTTATTATCCCAGGTGCTACCCCAGCTGCCCACAACCCCATTCCCCTTAGTTTGACACCATTCTACCAACCATGTGTTTAACTCTCTAATCCTCTCTTTTCTCACTGTGCTTGCACAGGGTACTGGGAGCACTTCGGAGAAGGTCACAGACTCCCCAGTCTCCTCACACAACCTTCCCACTTCCTCAATCCTATTCCTTGTTACCTCCACCATTTCCCCCACTGGGTCATTTGTCCCCACATGTACCACAATGTGTGGTTTCCTTCTACCCCTCTTTACACACCTTAGGATCGCCTGTCCTGCCATGTCTGCCTTTAATCCTGGTATGGACTCCACCCATATCCGACTGTGCCTCTCCCCCTTGCCACCTCATCTGATCCCCTTGAGTATGGAGTCCCCCAACACCAGTACACCCTCTTTCCTTGTGCCCATCGCCCCCAGGTTTTCATTTTGAGCCACTCAAGACTGTGTTTTCACCATGTGCCCCAGTGTCTTCCTTCCATCCCTCTCAATTAAGACCCTTCCCTCTCCACCTGTTTGACTGCCAACCTCACTCTCCCTTCTCACCTCTCTGAGTATTATCCTTCCCCCTGTCACACCATGCTCAATCTCTCCACTAGTAATGCCCCTCACACCCTCTTCTTTGTGAGTGCTATCCCTTGTGCAATCACCTCCTGCATCCTCTTTTCCATGTGTTTCTAGCAAAGTAAAATGTTCCCTATCCCCTTTGCCTTACTATGTGCTTTCTCCTACCGCCTGCCACTGCTGCTCCTCTTTTTCTAGGTTCTACTAGAGTCCACCTTTCATCAGCTGGCTTCCTATATAGTTTGCCCCTTCCTCCTCCCTTGACCCACTGTTCCTTCTCTGTGGTGCCCCCACAACACTCTCAGACATCAGCCCTCCTACCGATGAAATCTTCCTCTCATCTCTCAACCTCCCCAGCTCCCTGCCTAGCCACTGAACCTCTTCTTCAAGCCTCCATAGCCTGTAGCATATTGGGCACCCTCCCAGCCTCCACAATATATTCATCTGCATTGCTGCCCCATAACCATTGCACCCAACAATCCTATCCATGGTCCACACTACCTATACAGCCTCTGCACACTAACTATCCCTATAGCAAGTAGAATTTAGTAATCCTAGCATAGCCTCTAACAGAAATACCTGATATTTTCCAGTGGAAGGCCCCCCACAATATCCACCTATCACACTATCAGCAACTCACTGTGGATGCTGTACTCCTTCTTTTCCCTGCCCTGTGGCTGCATTTTTGGATAGATGTAAATGAGCTGCATCTGAAGCCCCTTCCCCTAATTACAGGGCAGGTGTTCCCCTATAAATGAGTTGTGATCTGGGAGGGAAGGGTGATTAGGCCCACATCTCACTCTCACGAGACTGTATCAGCCCTGTGTCTGCCCCTCACTGCACCTACAAGCACTGCAACCTCCTCTGGAGGAAGGTCCCACACAAACACTGTATTAAACAAGTCGCACTACTGAGCTAAAGTTCACAGACTGAAAGAGAATGTAATGAAACCAGAAAACGGATACACCCTGGCACCGGACAGGCGATGGTGGGCTCAGAGGACTGCCCCATGTCCACGGCCAGATCCATTCTGGCTGGTTGCTGTCTATCCTCTGCTCCTCAGCTGCCCTTCTAGATTATAGATAGAGTGCCGGAGGAGTATGGCAGTCCCACACCGGGGGGCTCAGAGCCGAGGGGCTGGTAGTCAGAGGAGTCAGAGGGGAGAGCTGGGTGAGGTAGTCAGATGAGTTGGAGGGGAGAGCTGGGCAGCAACAGATCAGCACCAGGGGGATCTCATGCTGGGTGGGACAGGCAAGCTCTGAGCGAACACACTGGAGAGCGGTCTAAGGGGCCAGTGCAGGAGAATAAAGAAAGTTTGAAGGAAAAAAAAAAACAAGATCTTCATCTATCTCTTAGAGATGGTCTGCCTCTATTGCTTGTTCCCTACTTGAAATTATAATGCTCTGTTTTGACCTTAGTCTTGTTGCCATGGGAACCATACCTCTCAACTGCACCACGTTACGAGGACCGTTCCTCATTTTACTTCAGAAAAGGTCCCTGTTCCACATTATGAGGACTTGTTCCACATTCAAAGTCAACATCTTAAAGCAAAAATCCATAGTAAATGATGGAAAAAATAACTTATTTAATTAATAACAGACATTCTGAACATAAATGCAACATTTTAACAGTGTTTTGAGCTTCTTAGGTAAAGATTTGATTGTGTTCCACATTTTGCCCATTTGTTCCACATTTTTACAGGCAATGTTCCACATTTGGGGGACAAAAGGTTGAGAGGCATGATGGGAACAAATGTGATGTCACAATCAGAGTATTATGCCATTGGGCTGTGAAGAAGCAATAGGAGCTGATGAACCCTCAAGGAACAATTATCCTGTTTTCATGCATATGACCTCAGTAATACATAATGTGAATAAGCAATACAGAGATAAGGAGAAATATAAGCTGCTTTGTTTCCAAAATTACGTTTTACAAAGTTTTTCTCGAAGCATCAGTGGCTCCTTAAATTGCATCTCTTACACATTTGGTGGCTCAGGAGTAAAAGAGAGATGTATGATTAGAACACGAAGCAAAAAGTCATCCCAGAAGGGGCCTACCTTTTAATACTTTTCTTCCTCATTTAATTCAGAACTGCCTACTGCTATGACTTAAAATGTTTCTCCTTCATATTCTTCATCTCGGGAGTAAAAGGGAGTGATGTGTGATTAGAGCCCAGAACAAAATGTCATCCCAGAAGAAGCCTATCTTTTAGCGACTTTATTCCTCATTTAATTCTGAACTGCCTACCGTTCTGAGTTAAAATGCTTCTCTTACACATTCTGTGGCTTGGGAGTAAGAGAGAGAGAGAGAGAGAGAGATATGTGATTAGAGCCCAAAGCAAAGTCATCCCAGAAGAAGTCTATCTTTTAGCGTTTTCCTTCCTCCTTTACTTCTGAACTGCCTACTGCTCAGACTTAAATTGCTGCTCCTTCAGATTCTGCAGCTCAGGAGTAGCAGGGAAAGATGTGTGATTCGAGTCCAGAGAAACAACCCATCCCAGAGGGAGCCTCTGTAATAATGACTTTCTTCATTTAATTTAGAACTGCCTACTGTTCAGAGTTACAATGCCTCTTTTACAGATTATGTGGCTCAGGAGTAAAAGAGAGATTTGTGATTAGAGCCTGAAGCAAAAAGTCATCCCAGAAGGGAACTTTTAGCGCTTTTCTTCCTCATTTAATCCTCAGCTACTTACTGTTCTAAGTAAAAACACCTCTCTTACACATTCTCTGGCTCAAGAGTAAGAGAGAGAGTTTTATGATTCGAGCCCAGAGCAAAAAGTCATCGGGAAAGGAGCCTGTCTTTTAGCACTTTTCATTTAATTCTGAACTGCATACTGCTCTGACTTAAAACGTTGCTCCTATACATTCTGTGGCTAAGGAGTAACAGGGAGAGATGTGTGATTAGAGCCTAGAACAAAAACTCATCCCAGAAGGAGCCTCTCTTTTAGCAACTTTCTTGTTCATTTAACTCTGAACTGCCTATTGCTCTGAGTTCAAGAGCTGCTTACGCCTTTGGAAAATATAATATTTAAGACACAATTCAGTTTTTCATATATTTTCTACAGATTTCTCTACATTATTTATTACTGAAGAAATTCCCACTAAAGCAAGATCTTTATCTCTTATTATAATTATAGCAATGGGATCCTGATTGGCAGCATTTCATTGGCTGACACAATGAAATCAGCCCTACGTTAATCTTTGATTAACATATCTCTGCAGCCTCACTACAAAAGCAGTGATACACACAGTGGAATCCCATATTTTAAAACATTCTACTAAATAATTCTAAAACAGTTTAGCTGTCCGCCATTGTTTTAGCGACCGATCTGTAGTAGCACCGACAGCCTCACTCAAACAATACACACCGCCGGGCAATCATAAAAAAAAAAAATCACATAAAGAAAATAACCATTTGAAACTCGCAGTGACTGAATAATGATTTGTAAAAGAAATTCATCTGTCTGGCATACATAAAAAAATGGATCTCTCATTCGAGTTAATGGACACAGACATGGAGTTCTTTCTAAATAGCCTAAATGAAAATGACAGTCGCGACTCATCTGGGTTTGACAATTGGACAGCAGATGGCGCGGCTGTCATCAGTGAAGTGGAAGCAGTATCACAGTCACAGTCGCCGGTACTAAGCGATGTAGAAATAGAAACAGAGCCACCAGAACGTACAGTACTTGATTCAATCAATGCAACCTCGCCATAACAACATCTAACCCAGTAGCGTCCACAGATGAAATACCTGTATTTCAGCCGTCATCAAATGTGACATCTCCAGTACAAAATGAGTCGACACCTAAAACAGCACAGCAGCCCACAACCCCAGTATCGGAGTCCACACCTGGCACACCAGTTGAAAATGTGTACATTGTGCAAGTGTCTCAAACTCCAGTATTGTCACAACATCACGTATATTCAAACTTTGAGCTCTACTGGATGACGCTTCCACAATCTCAGATATTAAAACAGCCTGCAAAAGGAAAATATGCTACTCTTAAAGCTAACTGTCCCACCGTGTTAAAATTACGCTGCTGCTTTCTGTACCTTACAACACTGCATGACAATGATAGAAATTGTAGCGATTAGTGACGCTACCTCCTACGATGCCATCCCCTAGGTAACACACTCGCTGCGGACCTTAACACTGCGGAAGGACTATTTTGCAAAGAAAACATTAACAGTACACAAAACAGCTAATTAAACATAAAATTACACAAAAATTTTAGCTTCTGCCAATACCATAATAGCAATAAAATTATTTCTTAGGGTTATGTTAATGTCCTGTTAATACACCCTGGGCATGTGGCGCCGGCTGCGCCTGGTGACACTTACACCCCAGGGTGTGATTAACAGGATAATAACATAACCCAAGAAATACCTTATTGCTTAAAAGGGTCTCAGAAATGTTGCATCTGATCGGCTGTTAGGATTCCAACAGCCTTACGTTAATCCATGTTATACTGTCATGTACAGCCTGATCACCATGGCACATGAATTCTTTCTGTCAGCATTCCATCCTCTAGCCCTGCTGAATGTGTGGAATGATGCATTCTGATTTTGAACCAGCATTCTTAAACTGTTGGTTGAAGAACTATTTTATTAAAAATCTCCCTCTAAATGAAGAAAACATTGAAAAAGTATACTTTAAACTCTTTTCTTTTGGTGTGTTTTTTATAATAGCAATAAGGCACTTCCAGGAGTTAGATTAACAGTCTTTTAATCACCTCCTAGGGACAATATGGCACTCGGCTGCGTCTCATGTCATATTACACCCCTAGTGCGTGATTAACAGACTGTTACTCTAACCCCTGGTCATGCCTTATTGCTTAAGAGATCGTCCGCCTCTATTGCTTGTTCCCCACTTGAAATTCTAATACTCTGTTGTGACAGTCTTGTTGCCATGGGAACAACTGTGATGTCACAATAAGGGTATTATGACATCAGGTTGGGAAGAAGCAATAGGAGCTGATGAACACTCAAGGAACAATTATCCCGTTTTACTGCATATGACCTCAGTAATACATGAAGTGAATATGCAATGCAGAGCTAATGAGAAATAGAAGCAGCTTCATTTCCAAATATTATGTTTTACAGAGTTCTTCTCTAGACAACGGTGGCTCTTTAAAATGCCTCTCTTACACATCCTGTGGTTTGGGAATGAGAGCGAGAGATTCAGGATTAGAGCCCAAAGTAAAAAGTCATCCCAGAAGGAACCTATCTGTTAGCACTTTTCTTCCTCATTTAATTCTGAACTGCTTACTGTTCTGAGTAAAAATGCCTCTCTTACACATTCTGTGGCTCAGGCGTGAGAGCAAGAGATTCGGGATTAGAGCCCAAATCAAAAAGTCATCCCAGAAGGAGCTTATCTTTTAACACTTTTCTTCCTCATTTAATTCTGAAAGTACAGTTATGTAAGAACTTACTGTAACAGTAGATCTTCAAGAGGAGCTCTTGCAGCAGGCTATTACCATTAGGACTGTGCTGCCAGAAAACTAGGATCCCACGGCAAACTTCTAGCTAGCAGTCTCCAGCGGGGAACAGCCCCCCAATGCTGGCTCCACCCTGACGTCAGCCGATGGTATATCAAGGGACGGTCCCCAGTCCCACCTCAGTTTGCCCACCAGTGACCCAGTGAAAGGACCAGCATGCGGACCGGGAGGGAGCATGCCACAGAAAAAAACATGCAGGACTCACCAGGGAGAAGCAGGAGGGGAGTTGCAACTGTTGCAAGAGTTCCTCTCAAAGATCTGCTGTTGCAGTAAACTCTTACATAATTGTACTATCTTACTTTGAGTGGAAGCTCTTGTAGCAGGCTATTACCATTACGACTGAATCCCAAGCAGTCCCGAAAAAGGGAGAAAGGTAAGTCCAGGAGGAGGCTTGAAGTGCTGCAGCCCTAAGGAGGCACTTAAGACAGAAAGCCTTGGAGGACCACAAGGCCAAAACCTGCCCTTTTCCTAGAGGCAATGTCCAGGCTGTAGTGCTTAATGAAAGTATGCACTGAGCACCAGGTAGCCACTGCACAGATGTCTCCGATGGAGAAGTTATGTAATGAGGCAAATGAAATAGCCACTCCCCTAGCAGAATGATCCCTAACCGGGCCCAGTAGGGGTTTGTTGTACTTGCTATAACAAAAAATGATAGTTTACCAGCCACTTTGAAAGTGTCTGCTTAGACAAAGAGGTGCGCTTACAATGCAGTGCAAAGGCCACAAACAACTGCTCTGTGCAGAGCGGAAGTAGCATAACACCCTGTGGTGATACATGATATGCAAGATTGCTTCCCCTCTGTTTGAGTGGTCTGGATAGTATACAAGAAGGTTGATGTCCTGGTTTAACTTAAGCTTGGACACCACCTTTGGCAAAAACTTAGGATTCATCCTCAAGAACACCCTGTCCTTACCAAAAATTAAATAAGGCTTCTTACACATCAGGGCCTGAAGCTAGGAAACTCCAGGCTGAAGTAACTGCAACTAAAAACAACGCTTTCCAAGAAAGGAAAGGAAGCGAAGCTCGCATTCCACAGCAGGCTCAAACATGGGAAGAGTCAACTTCTCGAGCATAGAAAGGAGATCCCAGGGTGGAACTGGATCTCTAATGGGAGGCTTGATATGCAGTGTGCCCCGCAAAAATATACAGGACGCATCCAGTTGCGTGAGGGTTTTCCCTTCCACAGGTATGTGATAAGCAGAGATTGCAGAAAGATGTACCTTTATGAAGAGTAGCTCAGGCCTTAATTCAACAAGGAGAGGAGGTACTCTAAAATCAAAATGACTGCCGGCCCAGTGCCTCTGAGGGCTGAGGTGATGGACACCTTACCTTGGGCAACGCTGGCGACCCGTGTTCGGGAACGAGCATGGGCCACCGGGGTTGGCGGGGCGGAGAAGGATTGAGCATCCAACGGACTACTCTCCTTCTCCGGGGGGGGGTTCCAGCTGTCAGCACCTGGCTGCCCTCTAGCAGAGATTGGGGGAACATGGCAGCCATGCTGAAGACAGGGTAGGAGTCTGGGCAGAGCTTGCGAATGTGTTTGCGCTCCCCTCTGCAGGGCATCATTGCACACTTAGTCTCCTAGGGGAGTAACACAGAAAACCACTTGCTGCAGCAGAATGGTGGAGAACACTTCGCAGGCTTCGTTCCCAGCCAGCCACGGCACTGGCCCCTTGAATCTGGTCTCTGATGGGGTTCGGGAACCCCTCCGGCCCCACTAGGGGGGTAAGCCCTGGGGCTGGGTCAGTGCTGGATTGTGAACATTGGGGGCGGGGCTGGGAGGCACCCTCGGACGTAAGCCGGCAAGAAAGAAAAGTAATAGCTGTGAAAAAAATAAAGTAAATAAATAAAATTGAGTTCATTGGACAGGTAAGTGGGTTCAGGTGATGGGGTGAACTCCATAAGCAAAACCGTTTCCACTTCATGACATAAATGGGATCTAGCTGAGGGCTTTCTCACTGCCACGAGAATGTCCGCCACTTCCTGGGAGATCCCATACCCAGTTCTGGCTACGTCTGCAGGAGCCACACATGAAGATGCAGGGATTTGAGGTCCAGGTGGACCAGCATCCCCTGATCCTGAGACAGCAAGTGCGAGTTCAGTGGCAGCTGTATCAGAGGCTCCATTGCCTGCTGCTGAAATAGTAGGAACCAAATCTGCTGAGGTCACAAAGGAGCAATGAGGATCATCTGCTCCTTCTGTCTGAAGCTTCAGCAGGACCCTCTGAAGATTGGGAAAGGGAAGGAAGACGTATAGAAACCTTCCTGTCCAACAGAGGGACAAAGCATCTCACCAGAAAACACCAGGCATGGGCTCTAGCGAGCAGAAACTGGGCAGTTTGGTGTTGAGTGGAGACACAAAGAGGTCCAACTCTGGGCAGCCACACCTGTTGAACAGCTGATCTGCTACCAACTGGAGGAGCTCCTACTCATGAGCCTTGGTCCGAGACCAGCTTAGGCTGTCAGCCAAGATGTTTTGGACACCTGGAATGTGAACAGCGGTAAGGTCTAAGCAATGTTCCAGTGCCCAATATCAGACCCTCATCGACTCCCTGCAAAGGGGGTATGAGTGTGTGTGCCCCCTTGCATGTTGATGTAAAACACCACTGATGTGTTGTCCATCTGGATAAGAGGGCCTGGTGACAGGTCCATATGAAACACCCTCAAGGCATTCAGGACTATTCACATCTCTGGAGTATTGATATGGAATAGTTGCTCATCTGGAGGCCATATCCCCAGGGTCTGTTTGTCTCCCAGATGAGCACCCCAACCGAGACCAGAGGCATCCATAGTGAGAATCCATCTCAGTGGCTCCTGCTGGAAAGGGACCTCTCATACCAGGTTAGAGGGGTCTAGGCACTAGGAAAGGGTCCTTCTGACTGGGTTGGAGACCCTGACTGGTTGGTCTAGGTCATCTGACCTTTGGCCCCCCTGCACCCCGAGCATCCAATGTGGGACTCTCATATGTAGGTGGGCAAGAGGAACTGTGGGAATGGCCACTGCCATGTAACTAGAAGTCTGAGGAAGGTCCTGGCTTGGAGCTGAGGAACCAGGTCTACCGCTCTGGCTATGTTCCTCAGATGATACCCACTTTCCTGTGGGGAAGGCCATGCCATGAATGGTATCCAGGACCGCTCCAGTAAAGATGAACTGCTGGCTGGGCTCTGGGAATGACTTTGAGAAATTCAGGGTGATCACCAGCTCTTAGGAGAGAGTAAAGGTGTCTCCAAGAGTGCGAAGAAGTTCAGCTCTGGATGGAGCTGCTAGGAGCTAGTCATCTAGGTAGGAAAAGACATAATGGCTCTGTCATCTGAGAGCCACAGCCACAACTGTTAGATAGTTGGTGAAGACTTGAGGAGCAGCAGAGAAGCTGATTGGTAAGGCTCAAAACTGGAAATGTCTCCCTGGAAGTGGAACCTCAGGAACTTCTGATCGGGTGGAAAGATCCTTATGTCCAGATAAGCATCCTGTATATCCAGGGAGCAGAGCCAGTCCCCTTGATGAACGAGGGTAATGAGGCCTGGCAGGGTAACTATCCTGAACCTTTTGTACTCTATAAAGAGATTTAGTGAGCCAAGGTCCAGAATGGGCTGAAGGTTTTCTGTCTTTTTTGGGACCAGAAAAAAGTGAGAATAGAAGACTCACCCCTGTTGTACTGGGGGGACTGGCTCTATCACCCACTTCTGCAATAGGGCTTGAATTTCTCCTTCGATCAAGGGAATGTGTGAAGGAGGATAATGGGAGGACCCAGGTAGCATGGCGGAGGGATCGGAGTGAATTAGAGTATGTCCTCTCCTTATGAAGTCCAAGACCCAGTTGTCTGATCTGATGCTGCTCCAACCCCTCGCATAATGGGAGAAGTGACCACCTACTGCTTCCCCCATCGCCTCTGCTAGAGGAAGGCGGCTGGTAGGGAGTCATTGGGTAGACTTGGGGTGAGCAGAGAGGGCTGGGAGGACTTAGTGTCTCTAAAGGTGGAGTTCCAAGAGGTCTAGGCTGGTGCCTGTCTCTTGAAGCCACCCCTCTGCTGAAACTAGCCACAGGTATTTTTCCCTGAGGTCTTATGAAATGGTCATCTGCGAAAGGGCTTCTGATCCTCATTATACATCTTTCGGACGGACTAGATTGACTTCCCAGAGTCTTGGAGATGTGAGATGAGTCCATCTTCTCCCCAAAGAGAACAGAAGCCTGAAATGGAAGGTCCAGGATCCCAGACTGCAGATCCTGGGAGAATCCTGAGACTCTAAGCCAGGCGTGGTGCCTAAAACAAAAGCCAGATGCCACTGCCCTAGAGGCCATATCTGCAGCGTCGTACGAGGCCCTCAGAATACAAGTGCCTACATTTGAACCTGACTTTAAGATGTCCAGGAGCTTGGTCTTTTGCACAGAGTCTGGCAAGGCCTGAGCGACCTCTAATCCCTTCTCCCATAATGCATTCTGGTACTGCACCATATGCGTAAGGAAATTCAGGGACCGAACTGAGGAGGTGGAGGCAGAATAGACTTTCCTGCCCACCTGATCTAAATATCTGGACTCCACATCAGGAGACTGAGAAATAGCAGTTACGTAAGAACTTACCATAACAGTAGATCTTTGAGAGAGGTTCCTGCAGTAGGTCTTCACATATAGGACTGTACTCCCTGACGTCAGGTTCCAATGGCAAACTTGTAGCTAGCAATCTTCAGTGGGGACTGCCCCCCTGGCATCAGGTGACACATTAGCCCGACCATAAAAGGGGGCTGTCTCATGCCAGCCCTCCAGTTCTTTTCCACTGGAGACCTAGAGAAAGGACAGTAGAAAGAAAGGAGTAACAACTCCTGAGACCCTGTGGCCTGGTTAGAACTGAGGGCTAGGCATCATAAAAAAGGAATATATCCAGGAGCTGGGGGAAGGTGGGTGGGAAACTAGACCTACTTCAAGAACCTCTCTTGAAGATCTACAGTTACAGTAAGTTCTTACGTAACTGCTATATCTTACCTCGAGAGGGTTCTTGCAGTAGGTCTTCACATATAGGACTGAATTCCAAGCAGTCTAAGAAAAGAGGGGTCAGAGACGAGATTCTGGGAGGAGGGAAAATGGCTGCCAACTAGGGGTCTGCCTTAAGACAGAAGACCTTGCAAGACTGCAAGGCTGAAACCAGCTCTATGCCTAGAGGCAATGTCCAGACTGTAATGCTTAGTGATGGTGTGGATGGAAGACCAAATGGCCACTGTGCAGATCTCAGCAGTGGACACATTCCTGAAAAAAGTGGTAGAAGTGGCCACGCTTCAGGTGGAGTGGCCTTTAACCACCCCTGGAAGGGTTTCCCCGTACTTCTGGTAGATGTAATGAATACAGTTAGCCAGCCACCTAGAAATGGTCTGTTTAGAGATGGCCTTACCCTGGCACTGGGAGGCAAAGACCACAAACAGTGGGTCGACTTTCGAATCTCTTTAGTCCGGGAGGTATAGTACCTCAAAATCTGATGCACATTCAAGGTGTGCAAAAGATATTCCCCCCGTTGGAATGCTGAGGATAACAGACCGGCAGTTCAACGCTCTGGTTAAGAGTCATCTCCGAAACCACTTTCAGAAGAAAGGACAGATTAGTCCTTAGGACCACCCTGTCCTTGTGGAAAATCAAATAAGGTTCTCTGCAAACAAAGGCCTAAAGCTCCGAAACCCTTCGAGCTGAAGTAACTGCGACCAAAAACAAAGTCTTCCAGGAAAGGAAGCACATATCACAACTTGCTGCAGGTTCAAAAGGGGGCAAAGTAAGTTTTTCCAACATAAAATTAAGATCCCAGGGAGGACACGGGTTCCGGACTGGAGGTTTAATGTGAAGGATACCCTTCAAGAAAGTTATAGAAACCTTTAGCTGTGCTATGGTTTTGCCCTCCACCGGAAGGTGGTAGGCCAACACCGCAGAAAGATGGACCTTAATGGAAGAGTAACTAAGGCCCAACTCAGAAAAATGTATGAAGTACTCTAACACCTGGGAAGCTGAGCAAGAAAAAGGGTCCAAGCATTTGGCTATGGCCCAGATAGAAAATCTCTTCCACTACATGGCGTAGGTGGATCTGGTGGAGGGTTTTCTGGCTTCCACCAGGACCTTAGCAACCTGAGACTGAGAGGAGACTTCATAGCGAGCAACCGCTATGTCCACAGGTGCCACACATGAAAATGGAGAGACTGAAGGCTCGAATGTATCAGAGTGCCCTGCTCCTGAGACAGAAGACTGTGAGACAGTGGCAGAAGGACCAGCGGTTCTAGCGCTAGTTGTTGTAACAGTGGGAACCAAATCTGCTGGGGCCACAGAGAGGTAATCAAAATCAAGTAGGCCCCTTCTGCATGGAGTTTCAACAGAACCTTCTGTACGAGAGGAAAGGGAGGAAATGAATATAGAAACCTCCCTGTCCAAGAGAGAGACAGTGCGTCTCGCCAAAAAGCACCATGCCCAGGAACAAGTGGGCAAAAGTTGGGTAGTTTTGTGTTGAATGGGGAGGCGAACAGATCTAGGTCTGGTTGACCCCACTGAAGAAACAGGTCTTTGACTACCTCCTGCTTTAGTTCCCATTCGTGAGCCCTGGCCACTGATCATCTGAGACTGTCCACCAGGGTGTTGTGTACACCTGGAACGTGGACTGCTGTCAGAAACAGGCTGTGCTGAAGAGTCCAATACCATATTCTCATTGCATCCCTGCAAAGAGGGTACGACTGGGTACTTCCCTGTTGTTGAGGTACCAGACAGTCGCCATGTTGTCTGTCTGGACCAAAAGTGTTCCCGGGAAGAGTAACGACTGGAAGGCCTGGAGGGCATAGAGGACTGCTCTGGTCTCCAGGATGTTGATGTGTAGGTGTTGCTCCTGAGGAGACCATGAACCTTGAGTTCTGTGATTCCCCAAATGGGCTCCCCAACCCATATTGGAGGCATCCAATGTAAGGGTCTGGGAGGGAGCCTGAGAGTGGAAGGGAGCTCCCACCAAGAAGTTGGTGAGGTCCTGCCACCAGAGGAGGTCTTTCTGAAGGCTGTTGGAGATCATGACCAGTTGGTTCATGTGGTCCACTCTTTGATCCCATTGGACTCGAAGAGACCACTGGGTAACCCTCATGTGCAGTCTGGCCAGGGGGATGGTAGAAATGGTCACTGCCATAAGACCCAGAAGATGGAGCACCAAGTGCGCTGGGGTCCATCGAGCTTTGGTCACCAAAGTGGCCTGAGAAGCCACGGTCTTGGCTTGATCCAGTGGCAAGAAGGCCTTGCTCTGGGCTATATCCAGTACCACTCCAATAAATTGGAGGCGCTGAGAAGGTATTAGCTGGGACTTGGGGAGCTTGACCGATATGCCCAGCTGGGCAAACAGATCCAGAGAGAAAGAGAGAGACTCCTTCAGGCTGGCTGGAGATGGGGATGAAAAGAGCCAGTCGTCCAGGTATGGGAACACATATATGCCCCTGCGGTGAAGAAACATCGCTACCACCATAAGACACTTAGTGAAAACCTGGGGCACTGAGGACAGGCCAAAGGGAAGTGCCTTGAATTGAAAATGGTTCCCCTGGAAGGAGAATTGAAGGAAGTGGTGGTGGGCCGGAAGGATGGGGATATGAAGATAAGTATCTTGCATATCCAGGGAGCACAGCCATGTGTTGGACTGGAGCAGGGGAAGGAGTACCTGAAGAGTCAGCATGCGGAACTTCTGGTATGCCACATAGAGGTTGAGCATGCTGAGATCCAGGATAGGTGGCAGATCCCCTGTCTTTTTTGGAACTAGGAATAAATGGGAGTAGAATCCCCTTCCTAGTTGATTTTGAGGGACAGGTTCTATGGCTGCTTTTTGTAGCAGTGCCTGAATCTTCTGGTGGATGATGGGAATCTGACCCGATGGGTAAAATGACCTTCCCAGAGGGTTTGGTGGTAGGATCTCCAGGAACTCGATGGAGTGACCTCTTTGTATGAGTTGAAGCACCCATATGTCTGTGGTGACGGACTTCCATCCCCCCAGGTGGAGGCCAAACCTCCCTCCTACCAGTTCCTCTGAGGGGAACAGAGGGAGTGGGAGAATGGGGAGTGAGTCAGGATGCTGAGGGGAGTGGAGCTATAGATTCTGAGGCTGCTTTGGCGAACTTAGCCTGAGGGGCTTGGACTCCAGAACCGGTGGTGCGTCTCTTACCTTGACGCTTGTTCTGGTTCTTGTTCCATCTCCTCTGGTGATGAAAGGGCTGTTTCTTTTGACCCATCTGGTATGTAAAGCACACGTCTCTGAGGGATTTACCGCTCTTCTGCAGCCCTGTAATGATGTCTTTTGCATTGCCGCCAAAGAGGACAGAACCCCTGAAGGGTGCATTCAAGAAGGATGACTGAACATCCTGTGCCAAGACTGCAAGGCACAGCCATGCTAGGCGCTGAAGGCAGACTCCCGAGGCCGCAGCCCGGGCCATGGAGTCCACAGGATCATAAGTGGCCCGGAGGGCATGACGACAGGAAGATCTGTTCATGCGAACCTTGTCTAACAGTTTCGCCCTGAGATTTTCATCAGGGATATCCTGAAGGTCCCTCTCCAGATCTGAGAGAGAGGACTTCTGAAATGCCACCATATGGGATACATAATTCAACGACAGGATGGCGCAGGAAGTGGACGAATAGATCTTCCTACCGAATTGGTCAAGCTGTCTTGAGTCCTTGTCTGGTGGAACTCAAGCGCTTAGGTTGAGCCAAGCAGTCATGTCCAGCTGTGATGACCATAGAGTTGGCTTTATGGTGGGTGGTGAAGTGAAAGACTCCTTCTGGGGGGGGAGTAAGTTCTGTAAGCCTTCTTGGAAGCAGCTGGTTTGGAAGAGAGCTGATGCCAGACTGTCCTGACAAGATCCTCATGCAGACCCATCCAAGGGTGGATGGGTAGAGGGTCTGTGGTGGACAAGTCCAAGCCCCCCGCTGTTTGAATGGTTCTCAGTAGGGGGGGGATTTGGGGGATTCTTTGGGATGAATTTCGACTGGTGAACGAAGTTCAGAGTGGTCAATTTTAGAATCCGAGGGCTCTGAGCCACTGGAAATGGATGGGTCCATCCCGGTGTCGCCCACTGGCAGAGAACTTGCAGCATGCCCCACAGGAACTGGAGGGGGAGGTGGTGCTCTAGGTAGAGGAATTCCTCCGATCGGCTGGGACTGTCTAAGTTCAGTTAGGAGTTGAGTCCTAGTGTCCTGCCACCATGCCGGGATAGATTCATGATCAGGTGGTGGTGGTGGAGCAGGCTGGTACCCAGGATACCCAGCCAAGGGCTGGTAAGCAGGACACTGCCAGAAGGGGTATTGGTATCCTGGCAAGCCCGAGGAATATCCAGGGGTCAAATATCCAGGTGAAGAATATCCAGGTGTCAGGTATCCCAGTGTTGGGTGTCCTGGTGTCGGATGCACTTGACCCAGCCTCGGATAAGAATGGTTCGGTGGAGGGCAACCCAATGGCGAAGCATGGGGGTCAGGCTCTGGAAAACCACCAGAGGGTCCCACGGGGGAGTGGAAGGCCCTGCCTGGGGAGGTGCTGAAGGGCTGCTGGGCAGCAGCAAGGGATCAGGCATCTTGCCGGAGGGTCCCTAAGGAGGGGGCTCCATGCCTAAAAGATCCCAGTCCAGTGACAGATCCCTGGGAGGGTGGGAATCCATAGGCAGAAAAGAACCAGGTGAAGGGAGGAGTTCTGGAAGAGACCCCTGTGACAGAAATGGGAAGGAAAGAGTTAATGGTTTGGATTCTGTAGGCACCTTATTTTTTTAGCAGTTTGAAAAAAAAAATACACTCCTGAAATCCTCTGTCCAACAGCATCCAGCTTGTGGAATTCCTAGCTGCTAGATAAGAGCTGGGTCATAAATCTCAAGTGGACATCTCCAGACACACACAAACCTGCAGACATGGACACAGGGCAGTTTGAATGGATTGGATCATTCAAATATAAACTTAAGGTGAAAAGGAAATATAATTGGTCACTGATAGCAGCACTGAGGCAGCAGACCCCCCAAACCAGCTTGAGGCACTCCGACTGCAGCTGGTGCTGCAAGAAAGGGCATTGGAGGCAAAAAGACTGGATGCTGAAGCAGAAACAAGAAGGTTGGATGCAGAAACAAAAAGACTGGAAGCTGAAACAAAAAGATGGGAAGCAGAGACCAGAAGACAGGAAGCAGAGGAAAAACTTGAAGAAGAGAGACTGGCAGACAGAGAGAAAACGCCAAGAAAGAGAGAAGGAACGACAGCATGAGAAGGAGATGATTACCCTGCGCAGCCAGCAAACCATGAGTAATGGTGGAGTGAGTTTGCCTCATGAAGCCAAAATTAATTCTAAATTGTTCCCTCAGCTTAGAGAGGGAGATGACCTTGATTTATTTTTAAGGTCATTTGAGAGAGTATGCGACCAATTAAAATTGACTAAGGCTTCCTGGTCAACTTATCTCACACCCTTACTAACGTGGAGAGTGTTGCATGCATTTGCTAAAATGAGTAATGAAGACTATGCTGATTATGATAAAGTGAAACAGTGTTGTTGAAACATGTTGAATTAACTCCTGAGGCTTATAGAAGGACATTTAGGGAGTTAAAGAAAAGCCCAGAAGACAGTTATGCAGAACTGCAGGTTAAACTGTGTACTTACCTTGATAGGTGGATGGAGGGGGTGTCAGCTGCTCCAATAGGGTAAGGTTGTCCACAGAGGATGCAACCCTGGCCTCCCCAAGTAGGTCCACCAGTGGATCTACCTCAGTTTCCTCCTCTGGGGCACTGCATACAGCGAGGACCATTTCCTCCCTGTCATGGTAGGGCTTCAGCATGTTAACATGATGCACCTTTCATTTGCAAGTCCTGTCCGGTAGCTCTATCATGTAATTGACATCACTAATCTTTTGGACAATGGAGAATGGCCCCTCCCATGCTGCCTGTAATTTATTCTGTCAGACAGGAATGAGTGCCATCACTCACTGTCCCACCTCATATTCTCTGGCTCGGGCCCCATGGTCATACCAGACTTTCTGTCGCTGTTGTGCAGTGGCCAGGTGCTCCTGAGCAAACCCCATGAGCTCCCTAAGGTGGGTCCTAAAGTTCAGGACATAAGCCACAACTGACTCCCCTTGGGAGGCATGGTCACCCTCCTATTCATCCCGAATCAAATCTAGGGGCCCCCACACCCTATGACCAAACAGAAGCTCGAAAGGTGAGAACCCTGTGGACTCCTGTGGGACTTCCCTGTATGCAAATAGGAGATGAGTCAAATATTTGTCCCAGTCCCTCTTATGCTGGTCAGCAAAAGTCCTTAGCATGGTCTTAAGGGTTGAATTAAATTGCTCCACCAGACCATTAGCTTGGGGATGGTATGAGGTTTAAGCTGCTTACCCTGCCCTCCCACAAACCACTGCTAACCCTGACATAAACTGGCAACCCGGTCTGACAGTATCTCCTGGGGAAAGCCCACCCAGCTAAATATTCCCAACAGTGCATCTGCCACTGGTTCTGCCTCAGAGGATGTTAGGGCCACTGCCTCTGGGTATCTGGTGGCATAGTCTACAACTACCAGGATATACCACTTGCCAGTGTGACTTGGGGTGCTCAATGGCCCCACTATGTCCACCACTACCCTCTTGAAGGGTTCATCAATAATGGGCAGGGACACCAAAGCTGCCTTGGCCTTGTCCTCCATTTTCACCACCCGCTGGCACTGTGGACAAGTCCTGCAATAATTTGTCACATCCTTGCCAATACCAGGCCAGAAGAAATTGTTGGTTAGATGCTTTTTTGTGCGCCTCACCCCCAAGTGCCCTGAAAAAGGGATATCATGGGCAAGGGCCAAAAGCTGCTGACGGTGAACCTTAGGGACTACCAGCTGCTGGAGTACCTCACCATCTAGCCCTTCCTCTGTTGTACATTCTCTGTACAACAGCCCATTCTCTCAGTAAATGGACTCTTTACCCCCCCACCCGAGGACGCTCAGCCCTATGAGCTTTTTCTCTCAGTTTTTCCAGGGTAGGGTCAGTTCACTGTGCAGCACTCAGCTGCCCTCATCTGACCCTTCCCAGTGCCCCTTCTGAAGGAAGTCCTGTGGGCTCTTCTATTTGTGACTGGGGTTCTGGACTGCTAATTCTAGCCAGCCCCTCCCCTGTGCTAGACACTTCCTCAGCTGCTGAGGGTGTGGCTGGACCACCCAGAGTCAACCCCTCTTCACCTTCAGAAGCTTGCCCTTGTGCCTGACTATGAGTTACAACACACACCAGTTTTTTTACTGGGGTCCAAATCCTTCCCCCCAATCATACTTACAGGTAGGTCCTCTACAACTCCCATCTCCTTTTCTCCATGGCCCCCTTCCCAGCTCAGGAAGACTCTAGCCATTGGTAATGGGACTGGTGGCCCTGTGAATGCCCGGACCTTGGAGTATTTCCCAGGCACCATCTGCTCTGCCTGAATGAGATCCTACCTTGGGCACCGGGTGGGTAGTGGACACATCCATCCAGAGCCTGCCAAGGTTGATGCCATCCTGGCCTGGCCTACTCTTACCACAAAGAAACAGGTCAGAGCATTTCTAGGGACAGCAGGGTACTACCGAAGGTTTGTTCCCTGCTATAGTGATCTGGCTAAGCCCCTGACAGACTTAACCAAGAAGGGAAAGCCAGATACAGTGAAGTGGTCAGAAGGTTGTGAGGTTGCTTTTCAGGAGCTAAAAGGGCCTTAAGCGGCCCAGCTGTATTGGCTAGCCCTAATAGTTTGAAGTTTATGATCCATGTGGATGCCTCAGATCATGGGCTGGGGGCTGTGCTGAGCCAAGTTACCCAGCAGGGGGAGTAGCACCCAGTTGTGTACCTCAGCCGGAGGCTTTTGCCCAGAGAGGAGGCATACATCACAATTGAGAAGGAATGCTTGAGAATAGTGTGGGCCCTTCAGAAGCTGCAGCCTTACCTATATGGGAGAAAATTTACTGTGGTCACAGATCATAATCCCCTGATTTGGCTTCATAGGTCCAGTGGGCAAAATGGTAAACTACTACGTTGGAGTTTGGTACTGCAGGCATACAACATGACCATCCAGCATCGCAGTGGCAAACAAAATGCAAATGCGGATGGGCTATCTAGACAGGGCTAATGGCCTGGCTGGATACTCTTGGGCACTTTCCAATAATTGCATGAATGGCTGTGTCACTTGGGGTGGCCCAAGGGACACACGCCTTCATTATCTGGGGGGAGGGGAGATGTGACAGAAATGGGAAGGAAAGAGTTAATGGTTTGGATTCTGTAGGTGCCTTAATTTTTTAGCAGTTTGAAAAAAAAAATACACTCCTGAAATCCTCTGTCCAGCAGCATCCAGCTTGTGGAATTCCTAGCTGCTAGATAAGAGCTGGGTCATAAATCTCAAGTGGACATCTCCAGACACAAACAGACCTGCAGACACGGACACAGGGCAGTTTGAATGGATTGGATCATTCAAATATAAACTTAATGTGAAAAGGGAATATAACTGGTCACTGATAAGTGTTCACTCTGATTGGGACAATTAAATACATACGTTAGTTGGTTGGTGCATTTAAAGGGAGAATAGGAATGACTTATTCTCCACAGAGTATATAACCTTCTGAAAGACAGAGAAGGCTCTCTTGTGCTTTGGAAACTGGGAGGGGAAACATAAGTTTGGAGCCTACCTTGTAGCTATGTCCGTGGGAGCTGGCAGTTAGAACAGGGTCCAGTGTCTCTTGTAAGGACATAGAAGGGTAAGTTTAGTGATAGCATATTCAGTAATAGCCTTCTTCTTTTGCCATCTGCTATTTAAAAACATTTGTTTACTTTTCCTGTATGAGTGTTATTCTCTTGTGTTGTAAATATATATCCTGTAAATGCTCAGTGCACTTTCTGTTAAGTAAAAGCTATTTATTTGCTCAACAGTTGTGACTGGGATGACATTTTTCTAAGATAATATTTGGTTGCCACTGGCTGAGGTAAACTCTGTGTAGCATCCGTCACCCGAGAGAGACACACTACCAGACTTTAACTTTTGCAATTGTACGTTTGATTATTCAAGTTTGTACACTTGAAAGAGGTGCCGGAAGGAAAGTCTGGCTGGTGGCAGCGAATACCCGAGGACAGACACCTCTCTAAAAGCTGTTTCAGCCCAGAGGGAGAGGTGGGTTGTCACAACGCCAACAACAGGTCTGGTAATGATCCCTCCAGAATTGAAAGTTGGGAACAGGTGGCGAATCCCTGGGGATAGATATCAGCAGAGATGAATTGTCCCCCATGAGCACACTCATCCCAGCGTTAGGGTCCTTGAGGGAGCCCAACAGAAGTGTAGAGGTGTCTGTGCAGTCAGGGGATCTGTGGTCCGGCTTATCAGATGTGACTGGGCTGACTGCAGAGGGATCGCGGCTAGGCTTATCGGTCTGGGCCAGGCCCCTGGTGGCAGGGCAACTTATTGGCACTGCTAAGAGTGGGAGAACTAATAGAAACCTCGAGAGAGGCAACCCCTATCTGCCCACATATCTCGGCAGCAGGGGGAGAAGGCATCCAGCCCGCAGAAGTGGACGGAGTGCTGGTACTCGCGGTTTTAGAAGTGGAAGGTCTCCCTTGTGGTGACGAGCTTCTCTCTCAGCGCTTCTCCTTGTCCTTCTTTTTCTTTCATTTTTCTGGGGCTGGAAATGATGAGCACTCCCTAAGCTCCTGGAGCTCCTTTTCCATAGAAGCTAGCCTCTGGGTGAGAAGGTGGGCCTTGAGGGTCCGCTTGCATTGGGTCCACGTGGCCTGGTTGAACCCCTGGCAAATGGCACACTCAACTCGAGTTGTGCTTAGAGCCCCAGGCAGAGGAGGCAGCATGGAATGGTCGCCCTGTGCGTATTTGGGCCCATACTTGCGTACATTTTTGAGACTAGGAGACATACACTCGATTGAAAAATCGTGAAAAATAAGCAAAATAAGATGAAAAAACATTGAATACTAAGTGGCCAACTGATTGCTGTTCTACCACGTCTGTCAAACGAAATGAGCGACGGCGGGAAAAAACTGAAGGGCGGGTGTGGGACCGTCCCCTTTTATGGTCGAGCTGATGTTGTGTCACCTGACGCCGGGGGGGCGGTGGTGAATCCTAGTCAGGCCGGTAAAGCTGCTGCATGCCAAGCAGGCCTTGGTGTCATGGTCAGGCCCCAGGCAGAAGATGCAGGCCTCGTGTTTATCCTTCACCAGTATCTGGTGGCCACAGGCATGCTTTGTCTTCTTCTTGGTGGAAGAAACTGACAATGGTGAAGACGACATACAGCAATTGAAGGAAGAGACGAAAAGCGGACTTTTCGACCAAAGAAATGGGCAAAAAACTATAAGAGATACCACAAGTTCTAAATGTCTACTGAAGAGCTGAGGCAATGGGTCTGCAGCGGGAAAAGAACTTAGGTGGGACTGGGGACCGCCCCCTGATATACCATCAGCCGGCATCGGGAGGCGGTCCCCGCTGGAGACTGCTAGCTAGAAGTTTGCTGTGGGGGCCTAGTGCCTGGTGGCATAGTCCTAATGGTAACAGCCTGCTGCAAGAGCTCCCACTCGAAGTAAGATCTGCTTTCTGTTCTGAGCAAAAATGCCTCTCTTACACATTCTCTGGCACAGGAGTAAAAGAGATTTGTAATTAAAGCCCAGAGCAAAAACTCATCTGGGAAGCAGCCCGTCTTTTAGAGCTTTTCTTCATTTAATTCTGAACTGCGTATTGCTCCAACTTAAAACGCTGCTCCTATACATGCAGCGGCTTGGGAGTAGCTGGGAGAGATGTGTGGTTAGCGCCCAGAAAAAAAAGTCTCCCCAGAAGGAAGCTCTCTTTTAGCAACTTTCTTCTTCATTTAATTCAGAACTGCATACTGTTCTGAGTTAAAATGCCTCTCCTACACATTCTGTGGCTCGGAAGTGAGAGAGTTTTGTGATTAGAGCCTGATGCAAAAAGCCATCCCAGAAGGGGACTAATCTTCTAGCATCTTTTAGTGCTTTTCTACTTACTGTTCTGAGTAAAAACGCCTCTTACACATTCTCTGGCTCAGGAGTAAGAGCAAGATTTGTGATTCGAGCCCCGAGCAAAAAGTCATCTGGGAAGGAGCTCATCTTTTAGTGCATTTTCTTTACTTCTGAACTGTGCACTGCTCTGACTTAAAACGCTGCTCCTATATAAATTCTGCAGGGAATGATGAGTGAAAAGAGCCAAGAGCAAAAACTCATTCCAGAAGGAGCCACTCTTTTAGTAACTTCTGCTGATACCTTTGGAAGAACTTTGAATAATGTAATTGTAACCCCTAGATGGCGCTATCCCAGGGGCTACTACCCCTGCCTGATTTGCCACTAACAGGTTGAGGGGCCTGGATCCGATGGCGGGTGCCTCCACCCAGAGGTCAGAGTTTGCAATAGTTAAACTAACTTGGTCACAGCCCTCTGGGACACTGCAACCCCCCTTTCTTCCCACTAGTGGCCCACACAGTATATCAGAATTACCTTTACAGTATACACTTACCCCAGGACTGGTTCAGGCACTGGGACCCCCTGTAAAATAAGAAGATACAGTGCAACAATCACAGTACAATACTTTAACATAGACAGATACCTCAGGCAGTATAACTTTGCTGAAACAAGCAGCTCTGATTTATTTAGGGGGATATAACAAGGACAGGGGGAAATCAGGTTAATTAGCTTATCACTTTACTCATCTACCTATGGCTCTGTGCACAGGCCTGTCCCTACCACAAATCTGGACTGTCATGTACGGTATGGGCTGCACGCCCATTGGCTGTAGCTCTGCACCAATGGGCGTGCAGCCCTACCGACAGTCAGTCGGCGGCGGCGTGGGGCGGCAGGTGGGTGGGATGCTGTCGCCCGCCCGGCTGCGAGGGGCGAGGTGGAGGGGCTTCGTGGGTGGGTGGGGGACACTGAACACCAGGAGATGTTTGGGGGTTGTGCTGTGACATTCTGCCCTGATCGGGCTTTACGAGTCCACTGGACCACCAGGGAGTTATTCGGGTTGGGGGAGGTTACATTCTGCCCTGGATCGGGCACTGGGGATTCATACAGGTTCTGCCTGCGATCGGGCTGTGGGAGATATGTGTGTGGGGGACATGTCGTGTTCTGCCCGTGGCGGGCTGTGGGGAGGCTGTGTGGGGCGGGGGACATGTCGTGTACTGCCCGTGGTCGGCTGTGGGAGATATGTGTGGGAGATATGTGTGGGGTTCATGCGTGTACTGCCCGCGATCGGGCTGTGGGAGATGTGTGTGGGGGGTGTCGTAGCAACTGTGATGCCCGCGATCGGGCTGCATTGTGCGTCGGTCCCCGGCTGCTGCCTGGCAGGTGGCCAGGAGCAAGTCCTCGGGATCGTACGCACCTACACTAAATGGCATGCAAATGGGGCCATAAATAGATGCAAATGGCCCCCCTCACCTTGCATAAATTATGGCCCCATTTGCATGTCACCTTTTGAATATCGGAAAATTGAGCATGGGGCGCAATGGTACTTAGCCACCGCCAAGACTAATACTCCAACTCTGGCAACTTGCAGTAGCGCAGGTTCCACTACTGCTCATCTTGCCAAGTGCTGTATGTTGGGGTGATATTCAAAGGAGTTGCTCAACAGCGCAACTCCTTTGAATATCACCGCCACACCCCTGCGCAACTATTTTGAGCAGCGCAGGGGCTTGCGCCTCAGACTGGCGCAGTTTGAATATCTGGGCCAATGTGAATAAGGAATACAGAGCTAAAGAGAAATATAAGCTGCTTTGTTTCCAAATATTATGTTTTACAAAGATCTTCTCAGTGCATTGGTGGCTCTTTAAAATGCTGCTCCTTCACATTCTGCAGCTCGGGATTAGTAGGGAAAGATGTGCAATCAGAGTGCAGAGGAAAAACTCATCCCAGTAGGAGCCTCTCTTTTACCAGCTTTCTTTCTCAGTTAATTCAGAACTGCCTATTGTTCCGAGTTAAAATGCCTTTCTTACACATTATACAAGAGAGATTTGTGATTAGAGCCCAGAGTAAAAAGTCATCCCAGAAGGAGCCTATCTTTTAGTGCTTTTCTTCATTTAATTCTAAACTGCCTTCTGTTCAGTGTTAAAATGCTTCTCATACACATTCCGTGGCTTGGGAGTTAAGAGTGTGTGAGATCTGTGATTAGAGCCCGAAGCAAAGTCATCCCAGAAGGGGCCTATCTTTTAGCGCCTTTCTTCCTCCTCTAATTCTTCACTGTGTACTGCTCTTAGAACACTGCTCCTATACATTCTGCAGCTAAGGAGTAGCAGAGAGAGAGAGATGTGTGATTAGAGCCCAGCGCAAAAACTCATCCCAGTAGGATCCTCTTTTTTAGCAAATTTCTTCTTAATTCTAAACTGTCTACTGCCCTGACTTAAAATGCTGCTCCTTCACATTCTGCAGCTCGGGAGTAGCAGGGAGAGATGTGCGATTATAGCACAGAGCAAAATCTCATCCCAGAAGGAGCCTCCCTGTTGCCAACTTTCTTCCTCATTTAATGCAGAACTGCCTACTGTTCTGAGTTAAAATACCTATCTTACACATTATGTGGTTTAGGAGTAAAAAAAGAGACATTTGTGATCAGAGACTGAAGCAAAAAGTCATCCCAGAAGGGGCCTATCTTTTAATACTTTTCTTCCTCATTTAATTCAGAACTGCTTACTGTTCTGAATAGAAATGCCTTTCTTACACATTCTCTGACTCAGGAGTATGAGAGAGATTTGAGATTAGAGCCCAGAGCAAAAAGTCATCTGGGAAGGAGCCTACCTTTTAACGTTTTTCATTTAGTTCTGAACCGCATACTGCTTTGACTTAAAACGCTTCTCCTATACATTCTGCGGCTAAGGGGTACAACAGAGAGAGATGTGTGATTACAGCTTAGAACAAAAACTCATCCAAGGAGCCTCTCTTTTACCAACTTTCTTCCTCATTTAAGAACTGCCTACTGTTCCAAGTTAAAGAGCTGCTGACGCCTTTGGAAGAACTTTGAAAAATATCATATTTAGACAATTCAGCTTGTATTTCGTATATTTTCTACAGATTTCTCCTCTTCATTATTACTGAAGAAATTCCCACTGAAACAAGATCTTTATCTATCTTTATCTTTTAAGAGATTGTCTGCCTCTATTGCTTGTTCCCTACTTGAAATTATAATACTCTGCTGTGACATTAGTCTTGTTGCCATGGCAAAGTACAGTTACATAAGAACTTACCGTAACAGTAGATCTTCGTGAGAGGCTCTTGCAGTAGGTACTAACATATAGGACTAAGCCAGTAGGTGCTAGGACTACACAGAACACTTTTAGGTAGCAGCGCCTGGCGGGGGACCCTTCCACCTGTCACGTGGCCGATGTCAGCGTGGCATTATACAGTGAGTGATCCCCACACCCGCCTTCCAGTTCTCCCGCTGGAGACCTAGAAAAGTGTGACAAGAGGTAGGAGTGGGTTTCTGGAGCTACAAAGCTAAGAAAGGAGAAGCAGTAGAAGAAACCCAGGGGGAAGGTGGGAGGGAAAGCAGTACCTACTGCAAGAGCCTCTCTCGAAGATCTACTGTTACGGTAAGTTCTTACGTAACTGTACTATCTTACTTCAAGAGGGCTCTTGCAGTAAGTTATAACATATAGGACTGAGTCCCAAGCAGTCAAATCAGACAAGTCTGAGACATGGGAGGTAGGAACAAGTCTGCAGGAAACAGGGATCTCAGGACAAGAGTCCCTGAAGAACAGCTAGGTCAAAACCTGCTCTGTGCCTAGAAGCAATGTCAAAACTGTACTGCTTAGTGAAGGTATGGCCAGAACTCCAAGTTGCAGCCACACAAATATCTGCGGCAGAGACATTCCTGAAACAAGCAATAGAAGTAGCCATGCCCCTGGTTGAGTGCCCTTCGACTTCCTCTGGAAGTGGTTTGTTATACTTTTGATAACAAAAGGTAATGCAGTTTGCCAACCATTTGGACAAACACTGTTTTGAAACCGCAGCACCCTCTCTTTTGGGCGCAAAGGAAACAAATAACTGATCAGTTTTATGGACTAGCTTTGTCCTGTTAGTGTAGTAGTAACAAAGAATTATACGTACAGTAAGAGTATGTAGAATTGCTTCACCCCGATTGGAATGCTCAGGGTAGCACACTGGCAACTGAATGGTCTGACTTAAGGTGGATTCTGAAACCACCTTAGGCAAGAACTTCGGATTGGTTCACAGAGCCACCCAGTCTCTGTGAAAAATCAAATAGCGCTCCTTACACATCAGGGCCTGAAGCTCGGAAATTCTTCGAGCCGAGGTAATGGCAGCTAAAAAGAACGCTTTTCACGACAGGTAGTGCATGTCAAGACTTGCAGCTGGTTCAAATGGGGACAGTGTGAGGTTTCCAAAATGAAGTTAAGGTCCCAGGGAGGAGCAGGGCATCTGACTGGGGTTTTTAAATGCAGAATCCTTTTTAGGAATGTCTTAGATACTTTGAACTGAGCCAGGGTTTTGCCATCCACTGGGATGTGGTAGGCAGAAATGGCAGAGTAAAGGAGGGTCGAGTAAAGGAGTCCAAGGTCAGAGAGGTGCACCAGATAATCTAAGACCTGTGGAACGGGGCAAGAGAAGGGGTCCCACTTCTTGGACATGGCCTATAAGGAAAATTTCTTCCATTTCATAGTGCAAGTGGATCTAGTGGAAGGCTTTCTGGCCTCCACTAGAACCTGTGCCACTCTAGAGGACACTCCAAAGCGAGCAGCAGCTATGTCAGTAGGTGCCATGCATGCCGGTGAAGGGACTGGAGGCCTGGATGGACCAGGGAGCCCTCTTCCTGAGTCAGAAGGTCTTGATAGATGTGCAGGGGAACCGGGGGTTTCACTGACAGTTGCTGAAGCAGAGAGAACCAAATCTGATGTAGCCAGTAGGGAGCAATCAGAATCATGTGTGCTCTCTGCCTGTAGTTCAGTAATACCCTCTGTAGTAATGGAAAGGGAGGGAAGGCGTACATGAATCTCCCTGTCCAGCATAGAGACAGCGCATTTCATCAGAAAACACCATGCCCTGGTGAGCAACCAGAAAGTTTGTAGTTTTGCATTGGATGGGGACACGAAGAGATCGAGGTGTGGCCGACCCCAACTGGTGAATATTTTGCCTACCACCGCTTGTCTCAGCTCCCATTCATTGGCTCCGGCTTGAGTGCAGCTGAGTGTATCCAGCAGGATGTTTTGAATGCTGGGGATGTGCACTGCCATGAGGTAGAGATTATGTTACACTGCCCAGTACCATATTCACATCGCTTCATGACAAAGTGGGTATGAGTGAGTGCCCCTCTGTTTATGTACCAGATGATGCACATGTCTCTCTGGACCGTGAGTGATCCCAGCTGGAGGAGGTGCTGGAATGCCTGTAGGGCATACACAGAGGTTGAAATTTAGTTTTGCAGCCGCTAGCCAGCAGGGCTAGTGACTGGGAAAATCAAGAAGCCCCACAGACTTTTCCACAGGCCCAGCTGGTGTACTTACTGAAATGCTACCTTTTCAAGCACAAGCCCACAGGGCTAGTTAAAGGAAAATCTTACTAGCCCAATACAAAATCTACCAGCATTTGGCTAGCAGGCCAGTGCCAATTTCAATCCCTGCATACAGCACTGCTCTCATGTCCAATATATTGATATATAGTGAAAGTTCGCTCTGAATCTTAGAACCTTGGGTCCTGTGGGATCCTAAATAGGCTCCCCATCCTAGTTCCAAGGCATCCGTCATCAGGGTCTGGGAGGGAGAAGGGGGCTGAAAGGAGACACCTTTTCGAAGGTTGTCCGGGTTCTGCCACAAAAGGTCCCCAGCCATTGAGTTGGAGACAAGGATCGTGTGATCCAGGTAGTCTGCTCTCTGATCCCACCGTACTTTGAGAGTCCATTGCGTAATCCACATATGGAGGCTGGCCAGACGTACAGTCAGAATGGCAGCTGCCATAAGACCCAGTAGGTGAAGGATCAACCTTGCAGAGGTCCGCCTCTGGGAAACCACCAGATGCGCTGGTCGATAGAGAGTCTCTGCTCTGCCTGGCAGGAGGAAGGCTCTCCCCTGGACTGTATCCAACACTGCCCCAGTAAATTGGGGGTGTTGTGAAGGGAAAAGGTGGGATTTGGAACAACTGACCGAAATGCCCACCTGCTGGAAAAGGTTCAGGATACTAGACAGAGACTTGACTAGGCTGTCCACCGAAAGGGTTGAAAGAAGCCAGTCATTGAGGCAGGGTAACACATGAATGCCCTGTCTGTGTAAAGCCACAGCAACCACCGCTAAGCACTTTGTGAACACTCTGGGTGCTGATGACAGGCCAGAGGGGAGAGCTTTGAATTGAACATGTTCTCCCTGAAAAGAGAATCTGAGATATTTATTTAGCTTTTGGTTACTGGGTAAGTACACTAGACAAGTAATATGCCTATTTTCAGGAATGACCCGGGAGAGTACAACATGGTGATTACATAGTAGTACAGGATTATACAGGAAACATCATAGCAGGAAGTCAACTAGAAAGGAACAGTTAACAAGGTGACATTAACAAGGTATCAACAGTGGTAAAGCATTTAAATTACATCCAATTTCAAACAGTGGTGAGGTACAACAGAGTCACTGATGAATGTGCGAAATGGACAAATTATAACTCAGACAAGTGCCAGGCATGGATGAGTAGTTTCACAATCAGGTGCCAAGAGAGGATTGATTTGTTAGGGGCAGGCCGTGTGCATGTTGTGAAGCACAAGGGCCTTGCTGAGAGAGAACATTGCTCTATGAGGGTTTGGGACAGACACACGTAAAGGCCAGCTTTAGGAAACCCCACAGGTGTCTACGGAAACTATGGTAGGAGGGGGCCGATCAAACCTGCTCAGGAAAGGAGTTCCAGAGTCTATGTGCGCTTGCAGCAAAGTCCCTGTCCCCCATAAGGGTGCGAGTGGGAGGAACTCTTAGCAACCCAGGGACCTGTGATCTGAGTGAGTAGGAGGAGTAGTCCACAGGCAGGAGTAGCTGTGCCAGCCCTGGTGGAGTGCCAGTTCTAATCACTTTGCCCACGAGACATCCAAGCCCAAAATCCAGGTAGCTAGATGGAGAGAGCCAGCAGAGATTTTCGTAGAGCTTACAATGGTGGGTAAGCCGGGGGGAAGCCAGGGCAAAATGGCAGATGTTATTATAAGTCGTAAACCACCGGGTAAGGTGGGATTTGGCGGAACTGGCAAATAGGTGCAGGCCATAGGAAAGGGAGGGGAGCAGGATACCTCTCGGGAGAGCCAGATGAGCCGCAGGTGTGAGGTTGTATTTGGCTCTATAGGCCATGCCCAATTTGCAGTTCACCATTCTGCAGACATTTAGTATGTGACTCCCCATGTCGAGTTGGGGGTCGAGCGTTACTCCAAGGTATCTGACGGAATTCACAGTTGGGAGGAGGGTACCGTCCTGGCATGTAATGCCCAGAGGAGCTGGCATGGCTTTGATTTTGGGTGCTGAGCCAAATAGCATAGCCTGTGTTTTTTTCAGATTGAGAACCAGTTTATTTTTGGTTACCCAAGCCCGGATATTGTTGAAGTCCTCAGATAGCTGCTGATTTAGAGACTTGGTGTCCCTGGAGTAGGCCAGGATGACCAGGTCATCAGCATCGAGAGTGGCACTGCAGTTGGTAACTGCTGCCGGTAAATGACTGACAGAGGAAGAAGAGTAGAGGCCCCAGAACCAGCCCCTGGAGGATGCCTGAGGTCACCGGTATGGGATCAGAGAGGACTTCATTAAATCTGGTCATCTGCGTTCAGCCATGTAGATAGCCAGTGAACCAGTTAATTGCAGAGGAGGACAGACCCAGGGACCACAGCTGGATGCAGAGCAACTCATGATCAACAAGGTCAAAGGCTTTGGACAGGTCAATAAATATGGCTCCAGAGGGTTTTCCCTGGTCTATGGCTCCTCTGATACTGGAAGAGACTGAGACCAGGGCTGTGGTCGGGCTATGCCCCTTCCGAAAGCTGTGCTGGGCTGGGGATAGCAGATCTTGAGCCATTATGTGAGCAGTGAGTTGTTCAGCCACAACTTTTTCCAGGAGCTTACTAGGGGAAGATAGAATGGAGATCGGATGATAATTGTCCGGTACCTTAGAATTACCCTGCTTCAGTACAGTACTATTCTGGCCACCTTCCAAATGACAGGAATAACCCCCATTGCAAGTGATAGGTTAAAGATGTGGGCTACTGGGGAGGCAATGTGATGGGCGACAAGCTTTAGAAGTTTGGGCTCCAGATTGTCAGGCCCAAAGCTTGAGTACTGGGAGAGGCCAGAGAGAAGGTTAAGCGTGTCAGTGACTGAAACTGCCCTGAGACAGAAGAGCGGTCAGGGGGAGGAGGAAGCCTCCAGCCCTGGTGTGGAAGGGGGATCAGTGGAGTTCCCTGCAGGCGGGAAGAGTGCGGCATAAGCTGACAGGTCAGTGAAGTGAGAATTTAAGGTGTTGGCAATCGTGTGTGGATTATTGCAGGAGACCCCACCGATAACCATGTCAGATACCCCTGCACTGGTGGGGCCACTGACAAGCGTTTTGATGTTTCTCCAAAACCGTCTGGGATCATTGGCTGAGCTGAGTAGGACAGACTTACAGAAGTCACTTTTTGTGGCCCTAATGGACTTTTTGCATTTATTTCTAAGATTTCTGTATCGTTGAAGAATTGTCTGATCAAGGGAGCTTTTGTAGAGGGCTCAACACTTGTCTCTGGCCCTCATGAGGGCTAGGAGACTCCCATGCAACCATAGAGTGACAGACCCCCTGATCCTCCTTCTGACCATGGGACCATGCTTGTCCTGTAAGGCCACAAAGGTAGAGAGAAAGCGGGTGGCAGCTGTAGAGGGATCAGATGTTCCCAGCACCTCTGACCAGTCAGTGGCCTTAGGTCCTCCCTGAACACTTCAGGTTCAAACCTGGCATAGTTCCTTATGTGGATGATTTTATGAGAGACTTTTGGGGAAGGTATTCTCCACACACCGTAGACTGGGGAATGGTCAGAGATAGAGTCTGGAAGGATCCCTATGGAGGAGATCCTTTCAGGTTGGTTAGACAGGATCCAGTCCAGGAGGGAGCTGGAAGATCCATTAACCAATCGTCTGGTTGGCTCCTGGAGAAGTTGAGTAAGGGAGTGATTAGCAAGTAGGGACACATACTGCTTCACATTACCACCAACCCAGTTTAGAGTGACGTCACCAAAGATAACTAGTTCATTGTCTCCAGTACTAGGACCTACTGTGTCCAGGAGGTGGGTCAGGCCTGGAAGCCCTCCTTTAGGGGGGTTGTTGGCACAAGCCACATGCAGTTTTTTGTTATCCCGAGTAAGAGCAGGACATGAAGTAGCTCGCAGGGGGATGGGGTGGATAGCTGGTGAGCCACCTCAGAAACCTTCAGGTGGTTCTTATAATAGATCAAGATGCCACCTCCCCGTTTGTTCCCAGGTCTATCCTGTCTTATGATTTCATAACCAGGGAGCGCACATGCCGAGTCTGGAATGGAGGATTTCAGCCAGGTCTCAGTCATTCCAAGAATATCAGGCTTGTAGAGTGAGACCCAGGTGGCTAACTCATTAAGGTTAGATAGCAGACTTCGAATATTGAGGTGAGCAACTTTTAGTCCCTTACCCAGTCTCCATTCAGGGGGGGTAATGGGGGCCAGGAAGCTAGGGCCAGGGTTAGCTTTGATGTCACCCACCAGAGCTAATATTATGGGGAAGATCCATAGGGGGTGCAGCCAGCTGGCCTCCACTCCTGTCACGGGCTTGCGTGCTAGGAGACGCTTGACACGGGTGGAGGACAGTGGACCCCTGAGGTCAAGGCAGCTAGTAAGACAGCACAGTGTCTTGGAGTAGGCCAGTAGGTTAGAGAAGAAGTAGTCTGGCACCTCAGCCAAGGGAGGCTTATTCCAGCAGTCACAGATTGCCATCAGGGGGCTGGAGGCCACTTGGAGGAGTGCAAGCCCCGTTATGAGCCCAACTAGGATGGCAGTGCTCAGAAAGGGTGGCAGCACACCACCCTTTCCCACCTTGGGGGGCTCTCACAGTTCAGTGGGGAGCACCCTAGGAAGCACCATTTTCACAGTGGAGAACAGCAGATTCCTGAGCCACCTTTTGACCTTCGGGATGGACAGCTGTAGCAGGGCAAACCTCGCGGCAGGTCTCACGGTGCCCCCAGTGAGGGATAAGAGCAGTTGCAGTCAGAAATAGGGAGTACAACTCAGGCACTAAATAGGGGGCCGGGGGGGGAGGTGTAGTCATAATAAAGGTACGCTAGTCACAAGATAACATCATTTGTCAGGAGAGGAAGGAACACTAGTCTCAGAATAACATCATATATCGTTAAGGAAGCAAAAGTCAAATTGGAAATGACAGTGAGTTGCAATGAGCTATAACAGCTATGGGCACCTGGCAGGGGTTCAGGACAGGGGCTATCTCCAGGTTTGGTGAGGTAGAGTGAGCCTCAGAACATCAGGGCAGGGTTTCCCCAGTTCTATAGTATTGATTGGTTCCCTCACTGGTAATGGGAATGGAGGACGCTTGTTGCACTGTTATCAGGACCTCCCCAGACCCTAATTGGTCGAGTCAGGCTCTGGAGGTGGAGCTAGTGCGCATTTAATGGGAGGAGGGAGCGGGTGGGGTGGGAGGGCCGAAAATTCACAGTAATGTGCAGTCACCTGCAATGGCAGGTGTAGAAAAAGCTTGTTTCACGCCAAGGAGGCCCGCCGGTACTAGAATAGCTACTGGCACCTCTGACTCGAGGCAGTAGCATGCGGCTCGGGGGGGGACCTACCAGGTACAGGTCACCCTCGCCTCCCCTCCTCCATCGCAACGAGGCAGAATTAAGTTGTTAAGCAAGAAAACAGGGGACCGCTTGCCTTTAAGAGAGGAGAGTAGCCAACGTCACTAACAAGGGGTCCAATAGGCACAGGAGCGCAATGGCACCAAGTTTGAAAAGTCTGGAGCGGGCATGGAAGCGTGGCAGGGTCCGTCAGCCAGTAGGGACAAAGGAATCCAGCAATCCAATCGCAGGTAAGGGTGCTGGCAGTCTGTGGTTACACTCTCTCGATTAAATGTTCCCCCTCATGGTTCGAAGTTCTGTCCCAGTAATGTGCAGTCGCCTGCAACGGCAGTGGTAGAAAATGTTTGTTTCACGTGAGGAGGCCCACCGGTACTAGGATAGCTACCGGCACCTCTGACTCGGGGCAGTAGCATGCGGCTCGGGGGGGCCTACCAGGTACAGGTCGCCCTCACCTCCCCTCCTCCGTTGTAACGAGGCAGAATTAAGTTGGTAAGCAAGAAAACAGGGGACCGCTCGCCTTTAAGAGAGGCGAGTAGCCAACGTCACCAACAAGGGATCCAATAGGCACAGGAGCGCAATGGCGCCAAGTTTGAAAAGTCTGGAGCGGGCGTGGAAGCGTGGCAGGATCCGTCAGCCAGTAGGGACAAAGGAATCCAGCAATCCGATCACAGGTAAGGGTGCTTGTGGTCTGCGGTTACACCCTCTCGATTAAATGTTCCCCCTCACGGTTTGAAGTTCTGTCCCAGTGATGTGCAGTCGCCTGCAATGGCAGGGGTAGAAAAAACTTGTTTCACACCGAGGAGGCCCGCCGGTACTAGGATAGCTATCAGCACCTCTGACTCGGGGCAGTAGCAGGCGGCTCGGGGGGGGGCCTACCAGGTACAGGTCACCCTTGCCTCCCCTCCTCCGTCGCAATGACGCAGAATTAAGTTGGGATGGGAAAATGGGGATATGCAGGCATGCATGCTGCATGTCCTGAGCACAGAGCCAATGTCCCTGATATAAAAAGGGAAGGAGACCTGGCAGTGATAGCATTCTGAACCTCTTGTACTCTACAAAGAGGTTCAGATTGCTGAGCTCTAGTATTGGTCTGAGGTTGGTTGTCTTCTTGGGGACTAGGAAGAAGTGTGAGTAATATCCCCTGCCCATCTGACTCTGGGGAACGGGTTCTATTGCTGCTTTTTGCAGCAGAGAGTTGATTTCCTCTTTGACCAAATGGATGTGACTCAGAGGTCTCTCCAGAAACTCTATTGCATGTCCCTTGGCTACAAGCTGAAGTACCCACGAGTCTGCTGTGATTGCCTCCCAGTCCGGTAGGTGGTTTGCAAACCTGCCTCCTACTGGTTCCCCTAAAACTAGGTCTGGGGTGGGAGGGATCAGAGTGAGTCAGGAGGTGGTGGGGAGGGTGGAGGGCATGGTTCCTGAGGCTCTGTGTGCTTTAGCCAGGGGAGCCGTGCCCACTGAGGGTGCCCGATGTTTGTTCTGATGTCAGTTTTGCTGTTGCCTTTGCTGTTGTCGCTGCTGGACAAAAGGGCTGCTTTGGCAATTGAGGAGGCTTGCACATAAACTGGACAGAGCACAAGGCTTTGCCCTTGTCCTGTAGGTTTGTAATAATATCTTTAACATCCCCTCCAAAAAGTACAGGGCCCTAGAATGGGGCATCTTGGATGGCTGACTGGACCTCAGTAGGGTTACCACCTGTCCTGATTTTCGCAGGACAGTCCTGATTTGGACAGCTCTGTCCTGCAATAAAATATGAAAAATACTGCATGTCCTGACTTTATAGAAGAAAAAATATTTTCTAGTTTTCCACTAAATGTTGCAGAAAACTGTAATACCTTAACTAAATTACCTTAAAATGATAAGATACAGTTGAAGCAACTAAGAAACTACAATACTTAGCCTTAATTCTCATTATATAGTGAAAACAAGTCTATTGCATTGGTCGAGGTTAGGTACTGTCCTGTGAAAAACCATGTTTCAGTAAGAAATGTCCCACTTTGGGCTTCTCGAAAGGTGGTAACCCTAGACCTCAGGTGCCAGGCCGGAGATCCTCAGCCATGAGTGTCTATGTAAGCTGACGGCCATAGCCATCCCCCTTGTGGAGGCATCCACCACGTCATAAGTGGCACTCAGCGTATGTTGGCTAGCGAATCTAGCTGACCTCACCATACTGGCCATTTTTTCCTTGAGCTCTGAGTCACAAAGTTTTTCCAGCTTTGATTCTAACTGACCCAGAATAGATTTCTGGTAGTCCACCATGTGAGCAAAACAAATTTAGTGCTGTAATGGCCAGGGTGGATGAAGAGTAAAACTTTTTTCTGAAATGATCCAGTACCTTTGACTCCTTGTCAGGGGTAGAAGTATTGAGGTGTTTTGGTTTGGACAAGCAGTCGTCGGCAGCACTAATGACCACTGAATCGACCTTCCGATGAACACTAAGGTGGTCCTTCCCTTCTGGCGTCTGGTACATCCTATCTGTCTTTCTTGCCACTGGTGCCAGGGAAGCAGGTTGTTTCCATATCATGGAGGCCAAATCTTCACGATGGCCCATCCACAGTGGGATGAGGGTTGGAAATTGATCTGATAGTTCCAGATGCTCCATGAGCCTTTGGCGTTGGGGATCTTGTTTCTCCATGCGCCAGTCATAGGCTGTCTGGATCTTCCTGAGGAGTTCCATGAATGAAGAATCCTCAGGGGGCAACTTTGGTGATTCCTTTGGCTTCGGGTCATCTGGGGAAGGGGACTCATAGTCCGAGCCTGAATGGGCCAAGTCAGGCTTAGATGATGACGTCAGGTTGCCGTCGGGAGTACAAAGTCTAGGTAGAGGGATGTCCACTGGTCTCAAGAGGTCCATGGGTCTCAAGAATTCTGTGTGCCACTCTGGTTGAGGTAAAGGCCTGGTAGATCTACCTGACATCGATGACCTGGAGTCCGTCGATGAAGGTTGTCTGTGTGCCAGTCCCCGGTGACAGACGGGGTAACTGGGTGCTGATGCTTCTCAAGCTCCAACGTGTGCTGAGATTTTGCTTTGTCCCACCACAAATTAAGCATTGCTTCTAGGTCCACCTAAGGCAGGGGGTGGAGGCTGATGCCCGTACCCTGGCATCGCATAGCCCAGCATTTTATAATAAGGTGATAGATATCCCATCAGGGGATAACCCGGTGATGGGTAGGGCTGAAAACCTGGCGTTCGATACCCGGAGGGTACTGTGGTGTTGGGTAGCTTGGAGGTGCACTGGAGGGGCCCAGCGTCAGCCCTGATAGATGGGCCATTGGGCCTGGTGAAGGATCCAGAGGAGCCGAGGGTCCCAGTGGGAGGACCAATGGTGGGTCTGTAGGGCCTGAAGGGACCGCAGGAGGAGCTGGCATCAGGCCTGATGGTGGTCCCAGAGAAACCTGAAGGACCCTGTGGGACTGGTATTACAGTCATCGGGTCCAGCGGTGAGCCAGGCATCGGGCGCTTTGGTGTCGGCAGTGGGTAGTGCCTGACTGTGGTCACTCTCCCTCTTCCGGATCCCAAAGTAGTAGGGAAACTGGAGGAACCACCTTGAGAGGTGGAGGGGGAGAATCCCAAGGGAGAGGACCCTCCGGGATCAGCTGTGGCTCAGGTGGCAGCTGGTCCAATTCCTTGACATCAGGCCTGTTGTTGTGGCCTGCCGGAGGAACTGGGGCTGGGAGCACATCGGAGGAGCCGATGTGCAGCTTATCAGCTGGGGCTGTGCAGTCGGAGGAGCCAAAGTTCGACTTATCTGCTATACTACACACAGTAGACACCATAATTTTGAGAGGTCTAAGGGTAGTGAGTGTCTCCTTTACCCCAGGGACTCCCATCAGAACCAAAATCTGTCCCAGTGGGGGGGGGGTGCAACGGCTGCTCTGCCACGGCAAAGGTAGCATTGGCTGGGGGGACACTCCCCCATGTTCACAGCTCCAGGAGGGGAACACGGACGTGATGGAGACCAGTCCCTCTCCTTGTCACGCTTCTTCTTGTGATGACCCTCTGGGGAAGAGGATGAGCTCCGGAGTTTCTTCAGCTCCTTCTCCATGGATGCCATTTTCAGTTTTAGTAAATGGGCTTCCAGGGTCTGCTGATGGCATTTCCGTGTGGCCTGGTTAGAACCCTGGTAGGCACCACAGTTCTCGGTCTTGTGCTCTGGCCCCAGGCAGAAGAGGCAGAGGGAATGGCTGTCATTGTGAGGGAGCTGAGTCCCAAAGGAGTCAGACTTACTGTATTTTTATGTGAATCGGGAGGCATCGGAGACGACATGCATGATGCGAAACACACTAACACTTTATGAGAAAAGGATAAGTAAAGTAATAAACAAGTTAGAATACTTATCCAAAATGGCACAGACAGAAGTAATGTTCTCTGCAAGGTCCAACGTGCAGGTACATGGCGGGAAAGAACTGGAGGGTGGGTGTGGGGACCGCTCACTATATAGCGCCATGCTGATGGTCACGTGATGTTGGGTGGGCAGTCTCCCATAGAAACATAGAATTTGACGGGAGATAAGGACCGCTTGGCCCATCTAGTCTGCCCATTTCCCAACCTGATGGATAAGCTGCAGATTCTAGTTAATGAACAGCTTACTTCATCCTACTCCCCATTAGAATTGCCTCATGTCTGTCCCATGCATTCTTGAATTCTCCCACTGTTCCTGACTCCACAGCCTCCTCAGGAAGGCTGCTCCATGCATCCACACCCCTCTCTGTGAAAAAATACCTTTTAACATTACCTCTGAGCTGTCCCCCATCTTAAAATTGTGCCCCCTTGTTCTTGCACATCTCTTCTTCTGAAAGATGCTATCCTCTTGTACTTTGTTAATTCCCTTGAGATACTTGAAAGTTTCTATCATGTCCCCCTCTCTCTCCTTTCCTCAAGGGTATACATATTAAGCTGCTTTAGTTTCTCCTCGTATGTCTTCTGGTGCAGACCCTGCATCATTTTGGCTGCCCTCCTCTGAACAGCCTCCACTCTGTCTATGTCTTTGTGGGGATGGGGTCTCCAGAACTGCACACAGTACTCCAGATGGGGTCTCACAAACTATCTGTACAGCAGGATAACAACTTCTTGTTTTCTACTGTTGATGCCTCTCCCTATGCATCCCAATATCCCCCAGCCCTCCTTACTGTCTTCTCACATTGCTTGCCCACCTTTAGGTCATCTGACATAATTACTCCTAGGTCTCGTTCGATTTTTGTTGTTGTTATTAACTCACCCCCCACTGTGTACTCTTTCCCTGGGTTTTAATTTCCCAGATGCATTACTTTGCACTTCTTTGCACTGAATCTGAGCTGCCACATATTTGACCATTCCTCCAACCTTGCCAAGTCCCTTTTCATCCTTTCCACCCCACCTTGTGTAACAACCCTGTTGCAGATATTTGTGACATCTGCAAAGAGACATACCTTTCCTTCCAGGTGCTCTCCAATGTCACTTATAAAGACATTAAAGAGGACCAGTCCCAGTACCGAACCCTGCGGTACCCCGCTAGTTACCCTCATTTCTTCACTGTGGACTCTGTTTACTATTACCCTTAGCATCCTGTTGTCCAGCCAGTTTTTTATCCAGGCTACCACCTTGGGACCCACTCCAAGGCTGGCTAACTTGTATATTAACCTTTTGTGTGAGACTGTCAAATGCCTTGCTAAAATCTAGGTAGGCCATATCCACAGCCCCTCCCTGGTCTACTACTTTGGTCACCCAGTCAAAGAAATCTATTAGTTCTTCTGACATGACCTTCCTGCTGTGAAACCATGCTGCCTTGTGTCCTGTGCCCCACTGGCCTCTAGGTACTCAACAGTTATTTTCTTCAGAAGTGATTCCATCATTTTCCCTACCACTGAAGTCAAACTAACTGGTCTGTAGTTTCCTGCCTCTGCCCTGCTCCCACTTTTGTGAAGTGGAATCACATTTGCCCTCCTCCAGTCCTCAGATACCACTCCATCCTCCCATGATTTGTTAAAGAGAGTAGTCAGTGGTGTTACTAGTTCTACCCTTAGTTCTTTTAGAATTCTTGGGTGAATCCCATCAGGTCCCATTGCTTTTTCAGTTTCAAGAGTTATTTCAAAACTCTTTCTTCTGTGAATGGACTGGTATCGACCCCCCTATTCAGAGTTTCTCTCTTGTTTGGTTTAGGTACCTTCCCCTCCTCTTCCATTGTGAATACTGAGCAGTATCCCTGCTTTTTCATTGTCACCCTCTGCTCACATTCCCTCCCCTTTATTAAGTCTCTGTATCCCTCCCTTGGTCTCTCTTTGCTCCCTAATGTACCTATAAAAGGTTTTATTCCCCTTCTCAACAGAGTTGGCTATCTTTCCTTCAGTTTGTATTTTGCTATTCTGACTGCCTTCCCTGCCTCCTTCTGCTTTAACTGATAAAGTTCTCTGTCCTGCTCCTTCTGTGTTTCCTTATATTTCCTGAATGCTATCCTTTCCTCCTTAACCATCCCTGCCACCTCTTTTGAGAACCATAGTGTTTTTTCCTTCAATTTGTTTTGTTGATTTGCTTCACACAAAGGCTTGTTGCCTCTGCAATGGCTGTTTTGATTATTCCCCATTGTTCCTCCACCCCTCCTTCTTGCCCATTTGCTAGTGCTTTTCTGAGGCACTCTCTCATTTTCCCAAAGTCAGCCTTCCCAAAGTCCAATACTCTTGTTTTTGTATGGCTTGACTCTATAGCTGTGTTTATTGTGAACTACACTGCTTGGTGGTTACTTGTTCCCAGATGGCTACCCACTTCTAAATCTGAGATCCTGTTTCCTTGCCCATTTGAGAGTACCAGGTCTAAGACTGCTCCCTCCCAAGTGGGTTCCAGCACTAGCTGTCTGAGGCATGTCCCCTGTAGGGCATCAAGAAGGACCCCGCTGTTGGATGTGCCTGCAGCAAAGGTACTTCAGTTAACATCTGGCATATTCAGGACCCCCATCAACAATATCTCCCCTTTTTCTGCCATTTTAAGGATGCCTTCTATCATTTCCTTGTCCATTTCCTCCCTGAGATGGGGTCTGTACAACCCCCATGCGGTATTGGTGCCATTTCCTGTCTCCAGGGTGACCCATAGTGACTCATCAACTTCCTGTTTACTCTTTAGTTTTGTTGCTTTAATCCCTTCCCTTATATAGAGAGCTACTTCTCCTCCTCCTCTTTTACCCACCCTGTCCCTCCTGTAGACTGTGAATCCTGGTATGCTGACATCTCAGTCATGGTTTTCTGTGTACCAAGTTTCAGTGACTGCCACAATATCCAGGCATCCCTCTTCCATCAAGGCCACTAGTTATGGGAGCTTGTTGAACAGACTGCGGGCATTGGTACTCATCACCTTCCATTTATTTTGTATGGCCTTACCCCTTTTAGGCCCATCCCTGTCCTTACTGCCTTTTTCTGCATTTAACCCTGTCTTGCTCCCTACTGACTTCTCTACCTTGGTGTTTACCTCTCTAACTACTGTGTTTTGTGGGGGAAGGCTGGGATTTCCCTGCTCCTTTTCAGTGCCTCCCCCCCTTGGATAGTTTAAATGCTCGCCAATGAAGCTTTTAAACCTGTCACCTAGGATCGTGGTTCCCCCCTAGACAGATGCAGACCATCATGCCAGTATGAGCCTGCATCCCTCCAGGTGGCTACCCAGTCCCCAGTGAAGTCAAAACCCTGAGCTCCACACCAGTTTTTCAACCATTCATTGAACCCCATGGTGCGGAATACCATAGCATCATCCTTGCCATAGACAGGCAGCACCTCCAAAGAGGTTACAGTACATGCTACTTGTTTAAGGCCCCTCCCTAACTAGACAAACTCCTCTTGCACCACTCTGATCCCATTCACAGCCAGGTCATTTGTCCCTAGTTGGACAATGACATCCAGCTCCCTCCCTTGTGCAGCTGCTCCTGCGATCCTGAGGATTCACTTCCTGTCCCTCCGAGCCATGGCACCAGGCAGGCACCTGACCTCCTTATCCCCTTCCTCCCCCATTTCTACCCCCAATGATCGAGTCCCTCACCAGGAGTTGTTTCCTTCCCCTGTGGGGTCTCGTGCCACCCTCCTGTGGGTCTTCTTTGTGGAGGTTCCCAGCATCCTCCTTGGTCTCCACGCAGGTGCCTCCATAGAGGAACCACTCTTTGCCAGAACAGCATATGAATTGTGGAGAGGCACAACTGGAGGGATACACCTCTGTTCCACCACCCTCTTGCTCCCTGAGCCCACCTTGGTCCAACCGCTCCTCTTTCTTGGCAACCTCTGAGGTAACAGTGGTGGCCCTGGTGGTCCCTGGGTGGGGGAAGAGGTTTCACGAATCCTAGCCAGGTCAGCTTGGAGATGGGCAACCTCCTTCCTCAGACCAGAGAAGTGCCTGCAAACAGGGCAGTATCGCAGCCTCCAGAACACTGCTGCCCCATAGTCATTGCATTGCACCACTCCCATCTTGACTTATTTTGTGTCTCCTCTCTTGTTGCTTTGTATGCTTACTGTCTACTCTCTCTATGTATTTTGATACTTACTTTCCTACTGCCTATGTGCCCTTACAACTGTCTCCCTTCCTGTTCTGGGACAGGAACTTCCTGTAGTCTTCAGTAGTCTCCTTCTTCTGTGCTTGGACACTGCTAACTAAAAGTTTTCTATGTGATCCTAGTGTCTGGCAGCTTAGTCCTATATGTTAGCGCATAATGCAAGAGCCCTCTCAAAGTAAGATCAACTGTGATGTCACAATCAGGGTACTATGACATCAGGTTAGGAAGAAGCAATAGGAGCTGATGAACCCTCAAGGAACAATTATTCTGTTTTTATGCATATGACCACAGTAATACATAAAGTGAATAAGGAATACAGAGATAATGAGAAATATAAGCTGCTTTGTTTCCAAATATTATGTTTTACAAAGTTCTTCTCGAGGCATTGGTGGCTCTTGCATATCTTACACATTTTGTGGCTCAGGAGTAAAAGAGAGACTTGTGATTAGAGCCGGAAGCAAAAAGTCATCCCAGAAGGGGACTATACTTTAACACTTTTCTTCCTCATTTAATCCTGAACTACTTACTGTTCTGAGTAAAAACACCTTTCTTACACATTCTCTGGCTCGGTAGTAAGAGAGATTTGTGATTCAAGCCCAGAGCAAAAAGTCATCGAGAAGGAACCTATTTTTTAGCGCTTTCATTTAATTTTGAAAAAGCATACTGCTCTGACTTAAGACGCTGCTCCTGTACATTCTGCAGCTAAGGAGTAGCACAGAGAGATGTGTTATTAGACCCCAGAGCAAAAACGAATCCCAGAAAGAGCCTCTCTTTTAGTGACTTTCTTCTTCTTTTAATTCTGAACTGCTCTGAGTTAAAGAGCTGCTGACGCCTTTGGAAGAACTTTGGAAAATATAATATTTAAGACACAATTCAGCTTGCTTTTCATAGATTTTCTACAGATTTCTCTGCTTCATTATTTATTACTGAAGAAATTCCCACTAAAACAACATCTGTATCTATCTTTCTCTCTTAGAAATCGTCTGCCTCAATTGCCTGTTCCCTACTTGAAATTATAATGCTCTGTTGTGACCTTAGTCTTGTTGCCATGGGAACAACTGTGATGTCACAATCAGGGTATTATGACATCAGGTTGGGAAGAAGCAATAGGAGCTGAGGAACACTCAAAGAACAATTATCTCATTTTACTGCATAAGACCGCAGTAGTACATAAAGTGAATAAGCAATACAGAGCTAATGAGAAATATAAGCTGCTTCGTTTCCAAATATTACGTTTTACAAAGTTCTTCTCGAGGCATTAGTGGCTCTTTCAAATGCCTCTCCTACACATTCTGTGGTTCAGGAGTAAAAGAGAGATTTCTGATTAGAGACCAAAGCTAAAAGTTATTATAGAAAGAGACCATCTTTTAGCACATTTCTTCCTAATTTAATTCTGAACTGCCTACCATTCTGAGTTAAAATGCCTCTCTTGCACATTCTGTGGCTTGGGAGTAAAAAGACAGAGATTTGTGATTACAGCCTTAAGCAAAGAGTCATCCCAGAAGGGGACTATTTTTTAATGCTTTTCTTCCTCATTTAATTCTAAGCTGCCTCCTGTTGTGACATAAAATGTTCCTTCACATTCTGCAGCTCAGAAGTAGCAGGGAGAGATGTGTAGTTAGAGCTCAGAGCAAAAACTCATCCCAGAAGGAGCCTCTCTTTTAATAACTTTCTTCCCCATTTTATGTATGTCTCAGAATTACAATACCTTTGAGTCAGAGACTCCTTTGTAAAGGCTCCACATCATAGAGTGCTCAGATTACAAACGTTGCAATGAAATTGTAACAAACAAATGCAAGGTTACAACAGTGCAGATACAGTGACAAAAAAACTGGAAAATTCACTACTCAGTACAGACAGAGAGCAAAACACAGTGCAAATACATCAGATTGTACATCAGTGGGAGTAAACAAAATAAGGAGAGCAAAAGAAGTACATAGGGTTGATGAAATGCAATGCATAACAATTCATAATAAGGAAGCAGTTAAGATAAGCCAATGGTATAGATAATGAAAGTGTGTACGCTATGTGAAATAATCAGCTAAGACAGAAAGTTGCTTAAGGAGTTGGTTGATGAAGTCATCCAAAGTAGATCTTGTTAACAGTGACTTGAGAGATTCCACCGGACTCAAGAGGGGTGAAATAAAACAATGGACATAAAACAGGGAGTAGGAACATTGAGTGAAGTACAGGCAGGTAACAGTTGCAGTAGAATTAGTCATCAGAATACATGAGAGGGAAACCAGGAAGGGGGGGGGGTGCTAAGTGCAATCACAGGTGCTGATTGCAAGGAAGTGCTGCTGAAGTTTAGCTTCAAAAAGTCCTCAGCCAGGACAGAAGCAGGTAGGCCATTAAGCCCATCATCTTCAAGTTGTGTAAGAGAAGCCCATCTTCCTCAAGTTGTGAAATGGGGTGCTTTGAAACAACTGAGAAGCTGCATGGGATATACTCTACTTGACTAGAAATCTGCAACAAATCTCTCTTGCTTACATCTGAGGGAAGTTTTCCTTACTTTACAGTCTTACATTGATACTGCTTTGTGTTTAATTATTTAAGTTTTTAAATCAGGAAGGGGGTCTTCAAAACTGCTTATCTTGTGAGCAACTTCAGAAGGGTTGAAATAACTGCATATTTGATTTTACTCTGGACTGTCTACTAATATTCTTTGACAGTTTGCATCAATATATTTTGGAATAATTTACGGGTGGTGGCTGTGTACTTCTAATAGCAAAGGCTGCAGTTTGTAATTTGATGCCAGACAGAACCTCAGGTAGTGTAAATTGTCTTCACTAGTCAGGGAGACCTGCATCATAGCCAATTGTTCTCCTTGGAACATTCCAGCATTGATCAATTACTATAAACTACTGGTGTGATCCTGTTTCAGACAGAAGCCCATCTTCAAGTTGTGTAACGGGGTGCTTTGAATCAACTGAGAAGCTGCAAGGGATATACTATACTAGACTAGAAATCTGCAACAAATCTCTCTTGCTTACATCTGATGGAAGTTTTCCTTACTTTACAGTCTTACATTGGTATTGCTTTGTGTTTAATTATTTTAGTTTTTAAATCAGGAAGGGTTTTTTCAAAACTGCTTATCTTGTGAGCAACTTCAGAAGGGTTGAAATAACTGCATATTTGATTTTACTTTGTGCCTAACTGGACTGTCTACTACTATTCTGTGACAGTTTCCATCAATATATTTTGGAATAATTTACTGGTGGTGGCTATGTACTTCTAATAGCAAAGGCTGCAGTTTGTAATTTGATGCCAGACAGAGCCTCAGGTGGTGGAAATTGTCTTCACTAGTCAGGGAGACCTGCATCATAGCCAATTGTTCTCCTTGGAACATTCCAGCATTGATCAATTACTATAAACTACTGGTGTGATTCAAACAACATGAAGTCTTGCTATATTATGACAATTGCAGTTTGTCCCACCATTAGAACTGCTCCGGAGGTGAAAGAGTTAACTCCCATTCTAAGAATGGAACTTGGAGCGCAAGCTCAGTTAGAGAAGCTCTGTCTGGGTTATTTCAAACCTAAACTGTCAGATTCTTTACTCCGCCTCACTGAACAGTCGCTCCGGAGATTTCTCCTACTGCTCAGTTCATTTCTCGGTTTAAACAGTTTTTCTCAGTTCAAATCAACCGAGAATATTATTATTTTAACCGCAAAACCATTCGGTTCAAGCTCTGTCTGTGGTATCGTAAGTAATTTCAGTTTATTTTCTGTGTGGAACTTGTAAATATTATCGGTTCGGTTTTGAACCAATCAGCTTGTTTTAAAACTTGAATTGAAGGTTTTAGAGTGCGGTTCCTGGTTCTTATCGGTTCTAAAAGAAACGGTTTCATTCGTTTTTCCAAGACCGTAACGGTTAGGAACCGATAAGGGTGTCTTGCCTGGCACTGCCGTTTCAAAGGAGCAAGTTTTGGTTAGACTGGCATTATGTCTGAAAAACCCAAAAGAAAACCGGCCCACTGGTTTCAACACTGTGATGCCTGTGGGGAAGTCTTTGCCAAGGCTGACCCACACACCACATGTGTATATTGTCTGGGGTTTGACCACCTCAATTCAGACTGCCAGATTTGTAAACATTTCCCTGCAGCCACCCTGGATAAGAGAGTTGGCAGGCTCAGGGAACGAGAGGCCAAAAAGTCCGCTGACCCAGATGGCCAGCCCGGTTCGTTGCCAACTGAACCGGAGGGAGTGCCCTCTGACCAGGGCGAGACTTCCTTGGGCAAACGTAAAGCTGGCTCGGAGGAGCCAGTTCCAGTAAAGAAAACAAGAAAATCAGCAGGTGTGGAGCCCAAAATTCCTTTTCCAACTGCTGCAGAGATAGCAAGAGCTATTCAGATTGTCCAGTCACTTTCTCCGGTTCCGTCCAAACCGCCACTGTCTGGTAAAAGGTCGGTTCAATCGGTTTCACTGGTTCAGGAATATGTTGTTGAAGAGTTTTATGAACCAGAGGAGGGGGAGGATGATTATGAACAGTATGAATGTGACTTTGAGGGTCTGGGTGTGCCCATTGAACCGGACATCTCCCCAGACAGACCTTTAGAATCTCCCCCTTTGCTTTCGTCCCCTCTCACTTTATGTTTTACAAAAAGTTGCTGAAACCCTCCAGCTTCCATTTGAGGAAGCTGTGGATGAACTAAGAGGAACCTGATTTTGTAGAAATTATGGATATTCAGAGTCTAGGGTTGTCTATTCCTTGCATAAATCATTTAGAAACAGACAATAAAAATTTTAAAAACTCCTAATTCTGTGCTTCCTGTGGACAAAAGATGGACAGGAGGTACACTCTGTCAGGTCCTGATACAGAATTCCTTTCACAGCAATGCAGTCACGTTGGTGTGGTTCAGGCTGCAGCCTGTGATAAACTAATATTCCTTTGGCTTCACATCCTCCTGACAAGGATTCCAGGAAGATTGATGCCATGGCTAAAACAATACATGGCAGCATCCTTGGGACTCAGGCAAGCAAATTACATGAGCTTATGTAGCAGGTATCAAAAATCTAGATGGGACACTGTCATGGCCTTGGCAAACAGGCCTCTGGCCAGCTTGCTAATGAGCTGGAACAGGTGGCTGCTGATGGCATTGAGGCATCTAAGATGCAGTTTCATGCTGCTGTGGATTTTAATGATGTATCCTCTAGAGTCATGGCTCGTCTGTAGCTTTCCATGGGTTGGCCTGGCTCAGGTGTACTAGCTTGTCACGGATACCCAGACTAAGGCTATGGATTTTATGTGGTTGGAAATTCTCTGTTTGGGAGCAGATGGAGAATTATATGAAGAAAATGGATGAATATAGGACTACCTATAAGAGTGCTCAGGCTAAGGAGCAGCAAGCCACTCCTCAGAGGCAGGCCCCCAGGGAGTAGAGTAGGCCCTTTTCACAGGCCTTTTACCAAACCCAGGCCTCCTCTACTTATGCTCAGAGGGGGGTTGTTCAGAGGAGAGAGCAGGCAGGGTGTGTGGGCAGGCCTGCTCCCACCCCTCAGCCTAAAAGCTCCTGCCAAACAGACACCCTGATGGGGTGCCCAGGGCCGATTCTCCTTTACCTGTAGGGGGCAGGTTGGCTTACTTCGTTCAGAACTGGGTGTCTGTAACTTCAGACAAGTGGGTCCTGGAAGTAGTAAGCCAGGGTCTGGTTCTCAGCTTCAAAAAGTTCCTAAAGATGAGAATCAGATCTTTCCCACCTGCAAACCCTTTAGAGACCTTTACTTTAGAAACAGAAGTCTCAACCCTCCTGGCTCTCAGAGCTGTAGAAAGGGTTTCTCCCCTACACCAGGGCAAGGGTCTGTACTCCAGATATTTCCTTACCCCAAAGAAGACAGGAGAATGGCGGCCCATTTTAGACCTGAGATATCTGAACAAACACCTTTTGAAACAAAGTTCAGAATGGTAACTCTGGCAATGATTTTACCCTCTCTAAGGCCAGGGGACTGGCTAGACTCCCTGGACCTCAAGGATGCCTATTTTCACGTCTAATCAGAAGCTCCCGACCAGTACCTCAGATTCGAACTGCCTCAGGTCACTACCAGTTCAGAGCAATGCCCTTGGCCTCACCTCTGCCCCAAGGGTATTCACAAAATGTCTGGCAGTAGCAGTGGCTCATTTAAAGACAAAGGATTACTGTCTTTCCCTATCTGGATGACTGGCTCATTGTAGGCCAGTCCCCAGAACAGAGTAAGATCTCACCTGCAAGTTATCCCATGCTCACCTCCCTGGGCTTCTTGCTCAATCTTCCAAAATCAGTTCTGGAACCAGTTCAGGTGCTCACCTTCATAGGTGCAGGGGTGGACACAAAAGCAAGCCAGAGCCTTCCCTACCCTTAGAGAGAGTAAAGAACTTGGTGGCTCTGGCCTCCTCCTTCACTCTGCAGGTCTCTCGACCAGCAAGACACTTTTGCAGCTCCTGGGGCACATGGCTGCTTCCACAGCTGTAGTGCAAGGAGCAAGATTTCAGATGAGACATTCAGTTTCACTTGAGAGCCTTTTGGTCTCAGAGAAGAGACCCCTTTCAAGTTGGTCCCAGTGACCGAACCCTGATCCAGGCCCTCCAGTGGTGGCAGGATCAGAGCAATTTAAGACTGAGGGTTTCCTTCATTCCTCTGTCTCACTCCTTGACCCTCCCTCACGGATGCTTCCCTCCTGGGGTGGGGAGCCCACATGGGCGACCTCTCACTCAGGAGTGTGGTCCCCTCAGGAATCTCTGCTCCATATCAATTTGCTGGAACTCAGAGCTGTCTTTTTAGCACTTCAAGTGTTTTCTGCGTCTGTTCAGAACAAAGTGGTACAAGTCAGAACAGACAACACCACAACAATGTGGTACATCAACAAGCAGGGGGCACTCGGTCTTTGGCCTTGTGCACCGAGGCAATGAAGTTGTGGTCTCTGGCCTATTCCTGAACACTTCCCTCATAGCAGTTCACCTTCCAGGAAAGGACAATGTCATAGCAGATGCTCTCAGCAGGTTTCCAGAGGCCATCACGAGATGGTCTCTGGATCCTCAAATACTGAGGATAGTTTTTGCCAGATGGGGCACCCCTCAGATAGATCTTTTTCAGCCCAGACAATCACCAACTTCCACTGTTCTGTTGCAGGCCCCAGTGTTGGGCTCAATCCCCTGGAAGTCTTTCTCCTAGATTGGGAAGGAAGTTTCTTTATGCCTTTCCCCTTCCTCTCCTATTCAAGGTGCTAGTCAAAATCAGATCCCAGCCCTGCAGTGAAGTTCTGATTGCCCCAGATTGGGCCAGGCAGCCCTGGTACCCTCCTTCTGTCACTAGCAGTCCATCTTCCCCTGTGTCTCCCCAGGAATCACAACCTGTTAACCTGTGCACAGGGAGAGTTTGTATCTGAACCTCAAATCCCTCAACCTCAAGGCCTGGATCTTGAGGGTTAGAAATTGCTGACCTACACCTTTCTCAGGGTGTTCTTGAAATCCTAAAGGCTTCTGGGAAGCCTTCCACTAAGAACTACCCACAATTCTAAGTGGAAAGGTTTTCCATTTGGTGTTCTGAAACATATTTCCCGGAATCTGCTGATTTGCCCATTGTTTTGGACTATATGGTCCATCTTAATTCCTTGGGACTGAGACCAGCTACCCTGAAAGTACATTTGGCAGCTGTCTCTGCTTTTGTTCAACAGAAACCCTCCTCTCTTTCAGCTCAACCTGTATTTTCCAAGTTTTTAAAGGATTACTTCATTCTAATCCACCTTTTAGGGATCCGGCCCTGCCTGGGCCATAATGTTTGCATTGTCGATTAATGCAACCTCCTTTTGAACCTCTGTCTTCTGCAGAGCTTAAGTACTAACTTGGAAAACTGTTTTCCTAGTGGCTATCACTTCTGCCAGGCGCATAAGTGAGTTGCAAGCCCTGTCAGTGAAACTGAGCTTTATTTCTTTCCACAGGGATAAGGTAGTCCTCAGGACTAACAGGAGTTTTTGCCTAAGGTGGTTTCAGATTTCCATCTTAATCAATCTATCTCCCTTCCAGTGTTTTCACTGAACATTCCTCCTCTGGCGAGAGGAGATTGCACAGTTTAGATGTTAAGAGGCCCTAAGTTACTATATAGAAGCGTACCAAGGGTCACAGGTTCGAATCCTCCAACTTTTTCTCACTTATGGTGAGGTTGGAAAAGGAGACCTGCCACTAAGAGATCAATTGCCAGGTGTATTGTCTCTTGTATCCAATTTTGTTATCAGAAACTGGGGAAAGTTCCCCTTCTGGCCTGAAGGCTCATTCTGCCAGGGTACAGCCACGTCTCTAGCTGCTGCCAGAGACATCCCAATCTTAGAGATATGTCAAGCAGCTACCGGAAGCGGTACACACTACAAGCATTACTCCCTGGCTGTCAGGCCAGGAGAGATGCTCAGTTTAGCACAGCTGTGCTTCAGAGCCTATTCCTAAGTAGGTTCTGTCCCTCCTCCATGGAGGTACTGCTGTGTAGTCTGCAATTGTCATAATATAGCAAGACTTAATGTTGTTTGAAGAAAAATTACTCACCTTAGTAATGTTGTTTCTTCTAATGGAGTCTTACTATATTAAGACCTCCCCAACCTGCCCCTCTCAGAACTTCTACTTGGGTATGGGGTGGGCAGCCTAGTGTGGCGCTAGTTATGCCCATTATATGTTTTCCACCCCTTCTTGGGGTTTTGGGGTGTGATGTTTTTATTTTATCTCATATTATTGCTTATGTTATATTACTACTTCTGGTTCCCTGACTTGGGTCTTTGTGTTGGGACCAGGAATATGTGTTAATAGTCAGGTAGCCAGTTGGCTAGTGTAGGTTACAGCTTCCACACAGACCTTAGTGAGTTTTGCTCATAAAGATCGGACAGTTTAGGTTTGAAATAACCCAGACAGAGCTTCTCTAACTGAGCTTGTGCTCCAAGTTCCATTCTTAGAATGGGAGTTAACTCTTTCACCTCCGGAGCAGTTCTAATGGTGGGACAAACTGCAATTGTCATAATATAGCAAGAATCCATTAGAAGAAACAACATTACTAAGGTGAGTAATTTTTTCTTCTGTTTCAGACAGAAGCCCATCTTCTTCAAGTTGTGTAACAGGGAGTGCTTTGAAACAACTGAGAAGCTGCATGGATATACTATACTGGACTAGAAAGCTGCAACAAATCTCTCTTGGTTACATCTGAAGGAAATTTTCCTTACTTTACAGTCTTACATTGCTATTGCTTTGTGTTTAATTATTTTAGTTTTTAAATCAGAAAGGGGGGTTTCAAAACTGCTTATCTTGTGAGCAGCTTCAGAAGGGTTAAAATAACTGCATATTTGATTTTACTTTGTGGGTAACTGGACTGTCTACTAGTATTCTGTGATAGTTTGCATCAATATATTTTGAATAATTTATGGGTGATGGCTGTGTACTTCTAATAGCAAGGCTGCAGTTTGTAATTTGATGCCAGACAGAGCCTCAGGTGGTGTAAATTGTCTTCATTAGTCAGGAGACCTGCATCGTAGAATTGTTCTCCTTGGAACATTCCAGCATTGATCAATTACTATAAACTACTGGTGTGATCCTGTTTCAGGCAGAAGCCCATCTTCTTCAAATTGTGTAACAGGGGGTGCTTTGAAACAACTGAGAAGCTGCAAGGATATACTATACTGGACTAGAAATCTGCAACAACTCTCTCTTGCTTACATCTGAGAGAAGATTTCCTTACTTACAGTCTTACATTGGTATTGCTTTGTGTTTAATTATTTTAGCTTTTAAATCAGGAAGGGGTTTCAAAACTGCTTATCTTGTGAGCAACTTCAGAAGGGTTGAAATAACTGCATATTTGATTTTACTTTGTGAGTAACTGGACTGTCTACTAGTATTCTTTGACAGTTTGCATCAAATTACTTGTAAATAGTTTACAAATCAGTTACTGGAGGTTAGTTGAATTACTATAAAGGTAGTACTAGCCAGGGTGGTGGAGCGGTGGTGTATTTGATTGTTTCTAACAGTCACCAGTGGTTGTGGACTGCCCACCCAGCCTTCCCACACCCACACCCCAGGCATGACGTTTCCTTTATAGCCAAAGTTCTGACATCACTTTCTCAACAAGTCTTGGGGCAGAACTGTCATATTCTTAATAACCCAGCACAGTGCATAAAGGGTAAGTACACACCACAAAAGAAAAAAACACACATATATATATATATATATATATATATATATATATATATACATATTGTATATTATAAAGGAGAGGACATGTGGGGTGGTGCAATGCACTGGCTGTGGGGCAGCAGTTTTCTGGAGACATTCTGGAAACTGCATTGCTGTCTATTTGCAGGCAACTGTCAGCTCTGAGGAGGAGGTTGCCCACCTCCAGGCTGAACTGGCAAGGACTAAGGAGGCCTCCCCACCCAAGAGCACCACTGCCACAACCACTGCCTCAGAGGCTGCCATGTATGAAGAGCAGTTGGACCACAGTGTGTCTGGGAGGGTGCAGGTGGTGGAACAGAGGTGAAGCCCCCTAGTTGTACCTCTACACAAACCATATGCCAGTCTGGCAGAGCAAGGTTCCTCTATGATGTCACCCTCAGTGGAGACCAAGAAGAATGCTGAGGACATCCACAAGGGAGACCCACAGAAGGGTGGCAAGGAACACCACAGGGGAAAGAAACAACTTCTGATAGGGGACTCAGTTGCTAGATGGGTAGACCTGTGGAAGGGAAAGGAGAAGGAAGTAAGGTGACTGCCTGGTGCCATGGCTTGGAGGAACAAGAAGTGAATCTTCAGGATTGCAGAAGCAGCATCACAGGAGAGGGAACTAGATACAGTTGTCCACCTTGGGACAAATGACCTAGCTAAGCATGGGATCAGTGCAGTGCAGGATGAAATTGTGGAGTTGGGGAGGGGCCTCAGACAGGTAGTAAGCATGGTTACCTTCTCAGAGGTGCTGCCAGTCCATGGCAGGAGTGAGGCTAGGGTACTACACACCATGAAGTTTAATGAATGGTTGCAAAACTAGTGCAGAACACAAGGCTTTGGCTTCATTAGGGACTGGGGGTACACCTGGAGATGAAGGTCTATACTGGCATGATGGTCTGCATCTGTCCATGAAGGAACCAAGATCCTAAGTGACAGATTTAAATGCTTCCTTGGCAAGCTTTCAAACTAGCCATGGGGGTGCTAATAAGAGGCAGAAAATTTCAAACCTCCCCACAAAACATGCCAGGTAGTAAGGTAAACACTGAGGTACTGTGCTCAACAGAGGGCAGGACAGGGGTAAATGGAAAAACAGACAAGGGCAAAAAGAGCAGGCATGGGGAAAAAGGATAAAGCCAACATTAAATGGAGGGCAATGAGTACCAATGCCCGTAGTCTGGGAAACAAGCTTCCTGAGCTAGTAGCCTTGATGGAAGATGAACAATTGGATATTGTAGCAGTCACAGAAACATGGTACATGGAGAACCATGACTGGGATGTCAACATACCGGGGTACACAGTCTACAGAAGGGACAGGGAGGGGAAAAGAGAAGGTGGAGTAGCTCTATACATAAGGGAAGGGATCAAAGCTACAGAACTAAAAAGCAAAGGGGGAGGACAAGAGGCACTCTGGGTCACCTTGGAGACAGGAAATGGCATCACAATCCACACAGGGGTTGTATACAGACCCCCATCTCAAGGGAAGGAAATGGACAAGAAAATGATAGAGGACATTTTCAAAATGGCTGAAAAAGGGGAGATACTGTTGATGGGGGCTCTGAATATGCTAGATGTTAACTGGATGACATGTACTGCAGCCACATCCAACAGCAGGGTCATTCTCAATACCCTGCAGGGGGCAGGCCTTAGACAGCTAGTGTTGGAACCCACTCGGGAAGGAGCAATACTAGACCTGGTACTCTCAAATGGAGAGATGATCACAAATGTAGAAGTCAGTAGACATCTGGTAACAAGCGACCACTGCACAGTGTGCTTCACAATAAGCACAACCATAGAGACAAGCCATACAAAAACAAGCATACTGGACTTTAGAAAGGTTGACTTTGGCAAAATTGGTGAATACCTGAGGAATACACTAGCAAATGGCCAAAAAGGAGGGGTGGAAGAACAATGGAGAAAAATCAAAACTGCCATCATAGAGGCAACAAGCCTTTGTGTGAAACAGATAAAGAAAACCACTATGGTTCTCAAAAGAGGTAGCAGGGAAGGTTGAGGAGAAAGAGGCTGCATTCAAAAAGTATAAGGAATCACAGAAGGAGCACAACAGGGAACTGTATAATTTAAAGCAGAACGACGTGGGGAAGGCAGTCAGAATAGCAAAAGCCCAAACTGAGGAAAAAAAGCCAATTCAGTTAAGAAGGGGGGGACATAAAACCTTTTATAGGTACATTAGGGAGCACAGAAAGGTTAAGGGAGGAATAGTGAAGATTAATAAGGGGAAGGGGAGGTGAGCAGAGGGAGACAGTGAAAAGGCAGAGATACTGAATGAATACTTTTGCTCAGTATTCACAAAAGAAGATAAGGAAAAGTTACCTAAACCAGACAACAGAAGCACTCTGGGTAGGGCGGTTGACACCAGTCCATTTAAAGAAGAAAGAATCCTGAAAGAACTCCTAAAACTCAAGATGGACAAAGCAATGGGGCCTGACGGGATTCACCCCAGAATCCTAAAAGAACTAAGGGAGGACCTAGTGACACCACTGACCACACTTTTTAACAAATTATGGGAGGATAGGGGGGTACCTGAGGACTGGAGGAGGGCAGATGTGATTCTCCTTCACAAAAGTGGAGCAAGGCAGAAGCAGGAAACTACAGACCTGTAAGTTTGACCTCAGTGGTAGGGAAAATGATGGAATCACTTCTGAAAGAAAGAATGGTTGAGTACCTAGAGGCCAGACAGAGTGTGTTGGATTTTGACTCGCTGAATTCTCCCAGATAGGTAGTTTGAGAACCAGAAGGTGGTTTCATGTGAGAGACCAAGGGCCAGGAGAGTGGCAACTAGGAGGGTGTGACTGACCATGTCAAATGCTTTTATAAGGTCTTTGTAGACAGATCCTACAAGGTTACCTCGGCCAAGGGCTTTATGTGTAATATCTGTGAATTCAAGGAGGGCTGTGATGGTACTATGTCCCTTCCTGACGCCATGCTGCTAGTGGTATTTTATGTAGTATTTGGTGAGTAGCTGATCTGATACAATCCTTTTGGAAGGCTTTAGACAGAGGGAGGAGGATTGATATCAGGCAATGTGAATTATGGAGGCCCTGTCTCCACTCTTGTGGATAGGGGTTACCACGCTGCCTTCCATAGCTGGGGAATTGGCTGAGGCAGGTGACAGGTTAAATAACTTGGTGGAGGAGAAAACTGCATCTAGAACCAGGTTGAGAAGCTTCAGATCCGTGGAGTCATTGCTAAGTCTGGATTTATGCAGAACATGCAGCAGGTAAGTTCTGGCTTCCGTGGGGAGACTATCCTGAAGCAGAATGGTGAGGTTTTAACAGGGCTCTGTGAAGGTAGGGCATCAAAAGACATGGGGGGTTAGAGAAAAGTAAGGGGAGAAAACCACTAAAGTCTGAAAAGGTGGAGTTAAAGGTGCCAGCAATGAGCTGGGATCTTGAGTAGTAGCAGTGTTAATAATTAACATGGAGAGGGCAGTGTTAGGCTTACCAGTGAGGTCATTTATGTTGTCCCAAAACTTTCTCCCACTGCCCCCCCAGGAAGAGGAGAGGCTTTCGTAAAAAGTGGGCAGCTTTTGCAAGGCGAGTTTCATGGGTACAAGCATTCCTGGCAGACTTATACCTCTGCCAGTCAACTGGGTTACCAGTGGCATAGGCTTTATGCCAGAGGTTGTCCCTAGTGGCCATAAGTTTGAGTAGGGCAGGGGTGATAAATGGACAGTTTTTGCCTTTGACAATCCGTTTGGACTAGGAGGCGAAGATATTACAAGCCTTGTTAAAGGTAGAGATAAAGTGATTTAAGGCATGATCAATATTGGTGGCAGTGTCAATTAATGGCCATTCACTATTGCAAAGGTATGCCTGGAACTGCTTTAGCATTACTTTTTTGATGATACAATGATGGGACGGTTTTGGAGGGTGTTTAGGGGAAGGGTTTGACCAACAGCAGAGGACTGTGGAGTGATCACTTAGAGAGTCAGGTAAGACCTCAGTGTTAGAAAAACAAAATTTAAATACCTGTAAATTTTCTTTCTCCGATGGCTGGTCTCCGGACTTCCATACTGATGGGCTGTACCGCCTGATAAACCAAAACTCTGCAGCCTGAATATCCTCCCCTCCACTTCCTGTGCACACCAGTTCTTCCTAAAGCAGTCCAAATCTGGTAGTACTATATAAACTTGGAAACCAAAAAAATGAGAAATATTATCCAAACATTCGGCCAAGTGGCCACATTTGTACATTCTGGGAGGGAAGGAGCCCGGAGACCAGCCATCGGAGAAAGAAAATTTACAGGTATTTAAATTTAGTTTTCTCTCTCTTAAGCTGGTCTCCGGGTTTCCATACTGATGGTATATACTAAAGCAGTACATCCCTAACATCCCAGGTGGGAAGAATGTAATTGCCCTTAAGGGTCCACCACCGCCTAGAGAACTCGTCGGCCAAAGACACTTCAGCTGAGGCCATCACATTCAGTTTGTAAAACTTGGTGTATGTGTGAATATTATTTTATTTATTTATTTATTTATTTAGTTGTTTAACCAGGTATAGCACACTAAGCTGAAAGCTTTTTACAGGAGCGACCTGGGAGCACAAGGAGGTTAAGTGACTTGCTCAGGGTCACACAGTATGCAAGTGGAAGCTGGGGATTCAAACCCAGGTCTGGTCTGATAAATGACCAGGTAGCCGCCCTGCATAAGTCTGCTGGAGAAGCTTCTCTGAAATCCACCCACGAGGTGGCCACAGCCTGGGCTGAGTGGGCTTTCACTGGCCTAGGCAAAGGCATTACAGTCTGATTGTAACAAGTGATGGTTGAACGGATCCATCTGGCTATAGTCTTTAGAAGCTTTTTTGCCCATATTCTGACCCACAGTGAGAATGAACAAACAAGAAGGTTTGCGCATTGACTTCAATCTTTCAGTATAAAGCTTTACCACTCATCTGGTGTCAAGAGAGTGAAATTCCCTCTCCTTGTCATTTTTTTGAGTGAGGACAGAAGGAAGGCAGAATCAACTCCTGGCTGCAATGAAATTGAGACAGTACCTTAGGCAAAACCTGGATCTGTTCAAGGACTACAGAGTCCTGATGAAACCCAAGTGAAAGGTTCTTTGGTCGACAGAGCTCCCAGCTTGCTGATTCTTCTGGCTGAAATAATGTCTATGAAAAGGCAACTTTCCTCATGAGATGTATTAGGGATGCCTCCTTGAGAGGTTCAAAGGGAGCCTTGGTCAATGCTTTGAGGACCAAATTGAGTCTCCAAGGGGGTACCTTTGGTTTAATTGGTGGATGTTTTAGAGTTGCTGTCCGCAGGGACCTTCTAACATGGGGATGAGAACCCAGAGACTCCCTTGAATCTATTAACATGACTACCCCCAGTGCGGAAACCTGAAATTGCAAGGTGACTGTCTGTAGCCCTTTGATGAAGCCTTCTTGGAGGAGTTGGAGCAGAATAGGTAACTGATATTGGCTGGTTTGGTGTTTGTCAGATTGAAGCCCGACAGGAATCTCCACCAAATCCATAGTACACTATGGAGGAAGATGTTGATATGAATAAACCATCATCTCAATTACGGAGCTGTATATCCTAGCTCTTTGAGAGTTTCCTGCTTAATCTTCAAGCCAAGAGGAACTGGTTGCACAGACTGGAATGTAGCACTGGACCTTGATGAAGGTTCGGGCTGATTTGAAAATTTATAGGTGGTTGCCTTGACACATGAATCAGAAGGGAACCATGGATGATGGGGCCAGTGTGGGCAGACTAGTATCAGCTCTGCCCGATCAAGCGCTACTTTGTGGAGAACTGTGGATAGGAGTGGTATTGGGGGAAGGCATCCAGGAGGCCGTAGTGACCCCAGTTTAGGAAAAGGCATCCTGAGCCACCGCTAGTTTGGCCTTGGCTAGGGAGCAGAATGCCTGACCTTGGGTTTGCCAGCAGGCAAAAGATCTGCCGAGGACAGCCCCAACGTTCTGTGAGGACTTGGAAGATGCTGTCCTTCAGCTCCCATTTCCCCAGTAGGATGTCCTTGTGACTGAGCCAGTTTGTCGTGATGTTCTCCTGACCTGGAATGTACACACCGCCCTCAGGCACTTGCGGTGACATTCGGCCCACTGAAACAGCAGAAGAGATTCCCTGAGCATCCACAAGCTTCTTGAGCCACCCTGATGATTGATGTACGTCACTGATTCTCATTTGGTGTGGAAGCCCCAATTAGCAACCTCTCATGATATTGGTCCTCAGTCTTCCAATGATTGGAGGTCCTCATCTAATGAGAAATTGGGATCTTTTGATCCTGGCTGTGTCTGGACTGGGACCACAGTCTTAGAGGTTTGCCTGGATGGGTGGCATGTGAATTAGTGCCCAGGGGATTGTATCAGCCAGAGAAACCAGTGTCCCCATGAGGTTGCATGGAGTCATGAGCCGGCAGCTGGTGGGCCATCTGAAATCTCCTGATGAGCTTCTGCAGGTCCTTGAATTTTGTTTCCGTGGGACACACCCTGTTCACTTGTGTCTTGAAATCTGCCCCAGATGGTTCAAGGTCAGCATTGGAATTAAGTAGCTCTTCTTCTGGTTGTGACCAACTCGCATGCTGAAAGGCACCGCACAACCCTGGCCACTGCTTGTATCGCTTACCAAAATGCGGTACTCTAATGAAAACACTGTGCAGATAAGGGAAAAGCTGTAATCCTTGGCTCCAAAGTTGAGTTATGACTGTCACTAGGACCTTGGAGAAGACTTTTGTGGCAGATGACCATCCGAATGGAAGAGCCTTGAATGGGAAGAGCTGTTCCTCCCACTTTGAATCTGAGAGACTGCCTGTGTGCCTCTTGGATGGGAATGTGTAAATTGGCGTCCTATAACCTGATAGATGCCAACAGTCAACTTGACGGAGCTCCCTGATGATGATTGGCAGGATCTCCATTTGAAGGATCTGTTGCGCACAAAGTGGTTTAGAAATCTCAGGTCCCAAACTAGTCTGAATCCCCCTGTGCATTAGGGAACAATGAAGAAAAGCGAGAAGAGGCCCCAGCTGAATTCTGCGGTGGTGAACCTGCTTGATAGCCCCTGGTGATAGAGGGTTTGTAATTGCCTGGAACGGTGTACATTTTATGTGGATGGTACCACATGAGGTAATGGTGAACTCAATTATGTATCCCTTGTGCATGATGTCTAAACCCATCTGTCTATTGTGGTATGGACCCATTCCTTGTGAAAATTGGAAAGCCTGCCCCTGTAGCATGAATGGGGCCAGGCTGTGTAGTATGCAAGGCGGAGCTTGGAGTCTGTCCATGATGAGCCCTACATAAGGATGGGTTTGAAGTGTTTTACTGATGTTGTGGCCCCCCCCCCCGGGCCTGTTGGGTGACACTTCCTCCTCTTCCGAAGCTACGCTGGTTCCGAGAGGAAAACCCCATATATGTTTGCCCAAGAAGTTCTGTTTTGCCCTTTGATGTAATTTCAACATGAAATATTCTGCCGGTGACCTGCTAACCTGGATGTTTCTCTGGTCTTAGACTGCGGCAGCACACCATAGTGGTTTCTCCTCCGATTCTTTCACCGCTTCTTTGAAGGCGGAGCCAGACAAAAGATAATCTTAATGCCACCGGGGACCTGCTGACCAGGACCTATCTCTGGTCTTTGTCTGCAGCCTGCACTCCAGAGTGGCTTTCCCCAATTATACACCACTTCTTTGAGAGTGGAGCCGACTAGTAGATAACCTTCGTAGGCAACACTGACAAAGGGAATCTTGGGAGAAGCATCTGCTTGCCAAGTATGAAGCCAGAAATTGTGCCGCACTAAAGTTTGACAGATCATGGTTCTAGCAGCGCATCTGGCTGCTGCCTTCAACACATCTGCTGAATAAACAGAGGTAACCCAAAGAGCTGGAGCTGCTGCAGTGCCACCTTGTTTTTCTCAATCTTACGCCAGCTGGAAGCTAGGACCTTGGCCCATGAAAGAGGGGCTCTGGCTAAGAAAGGATTAGCTGTTGCTGCCTTGAGCTAAGTTACTGAAGCTTTGAAGCCCTTAGGATGCACCCACTTTCCTGACCACCGGTCTCAGAGTGGCCTCTTCCTCTGCCGGACAAATGGTTTTCTTTGTCTTGGCAAGCTGCACAGAGATGTGCTCCTCCTCCTCATTAGAGGACAGAAACTTGGTTGTCTTTTGAGTTGCCATCCTGTGGACCCTCCGCTCCGAGGACTTGGAGGCTGCAATTCGGAGCATGGGGGGCCCAGGGCAAATGCTCTAAGTGAGTCTATTAGATCTGGGGCCAATGAGGTGTGGCCAGTTTTTTGCCCTCCTCTGCGAACGCGTGTACCTCAGTCTACGTGGCCTGCCGCTGATCTGAATGAGCAAATGAGGAGGGGGGCCTCTACCAGGTCCTCCACCCTGGAGGTCACTCCCTTCTTGCACCACAAAACAGAGGTAGCCTGCAAAGGTGGCCAGAAAGGAGGGATTTGCAGTTTCTTGGTATCTCCTACCCTTGGAAGGCTTGTCTACCAACACAGTGTGGCCTAATCTCAATATCCCTGAGGAATGGGGTCCCGTCCCCCGTGAGCCTTGGAGAGCGATCCCCAGTGTGGAAAGCCTGTAAAGGTGGCTAAAGGAGGAATTTTTCAGGTTGATTCCAATGCCCTTGAGGATCATCACACTCCTAAGAACTGGGGCTTCTACAAGTAGTTATGCCCCAGCACTGCTGTCAAGAGTTCGATGCCTTCTGAGTTATCCTTTGGGGACCCCCTCCCCAAGAGGCTTCAAGAGTTTATTGCTGTACTTGGAAGAAATGCTGCTTGCTAGCCCCTTAAATGCTGCTCACAACTGATCCTGTGAAATGTCATAGCTATGCAAGCCTTAGAATAAAAGCGGATTGCTAGCTCCTCAATTGCAGCTGGGGGGGGGGTGGCACTGTCGATAAGGAGCGCCATCAACTACTCCAGAAGCGCTAAGGGTCTGTTAGCATCAACAAGTGTCTGTATGAATGCTTCCAGCCATCGACAAGAAGACAGTCAGTTACTGGGGCTGTTAACGTCGATGAGCAGGTGTATGAATGCTTCCAGCCATCGACAAGATCACCAGTTTCTGGGGCTGTTGGCATCGATGAGCAACTGTATGAACACTTCCAGCAACTGACGAGAACACCAGTTATCACCGTCAACTAGTAGTAGTCTCCTTAACCCAATATATGCATATCTCTCTCTCTCTCTCTCTCTATATATATATATATATATATATATATATATATATATAATTTCTCTCTCTCTCTCTCTCTCTATATATATATATATATATATATATATATATATATACAATATATACATATATGTGTAATAGATAAACCACTTAGAGGTGTCTTGGTCACACTCTGATATCATGCGCCTTGGTGTGTGTTGTTACGGACGAGCGTGTCAACCACCAAGGCGTGCTATATCAGACATGACCCGCACACCTCAAGATATTTATCTATCTTATAAAATGTCAAAATTGTTTTGGAGGGGATAAAAGTGCAGGTGTGTGGTCGCACTCTGATATTTGCACGGTCATATGATGCGTTTTATACAATCAGAACATTGGATTTAGACTATATATATGTATTTCTCTCTCTCTCTCTCTCTCTCTCTATATATATATATATATATATATAAATATTTTATATCCCTGTTTCTGAGGCCGGGATGTCAATCAATGGCTTTTTAGAGATGAGGGGAATTTCAAGGCGGGCTTTGCAGCAGCATGGCTGAGCCCCAAATCGTGGGAAAAACTCCACTAGAGATGTGGGCCAGTCTGTACAGCATGCAAGGCTGAGACTGGAACCAAACAGAAAAAAAGCTTTTGTAATGCTGCTCTGTCCAACATTGAGGATATCCGAAGAGAAAAATAAAAATGAGACTTACAGTCTGATGTCTTCAGCCCTGAGAGCTTTTGTAACTCTGCTTGTCCAACTGAGAATATTCAAAGAGAAAATAAAAATGAGACTTACAGTCTTATTTATTTATGAGTTTTACCAGGAAGGCACACTGAGCAGGGTACCACTCGATTTCAGATCTGCCCCCCTGCCATGAGAAGACGGAGCTCTTCTACAGAGTACTTGCCTTTTGGAAGGCAGGAAGAAACTGGTGTGCACAGGAAGTGGAGGGGAGGATATCCAGGCTGCAAAGTTTTGGTTCCTGCCTGCATGATAGCATCAGGAGGTACAGCCCATCAGTATGGAACAAGGCTGGAGACTAGTTTCTGAGACAGAAATATCTCCAGATGGTTCGTGAGTATAAGATCTATCAGGGTACTGTTTCCAGTCCTCTAGTTGATTCTTGCTGGGGAAGATGCTAACTGTGAGAGGTCTAAGGCAGTAGTAGCATCCCTGAAGGGCAGCCTCAGAGGGCAAACAATTAATATTAAAGTCTCCCAGTAGTACTACCTCAGGTCTAGTTGGTAGGTTGGAGAAGTTATCAAGGATAGTACTGAAATTTGCGAAGTATTTTGGGGAGGGATATAGACTGAGAGGGGGCTATGAGTGATTTACCCTTATTCCCAATCACATTCTTGACAGCCAGTGCCTGTGCATTATTCCCAGTGATTAATTGTGGAAGGACCTGCCCCTGTAGAGAGTCGGTGAGGTAGACAGCACCCCCCCTTTTCCCCAATCTGCCTTCTGTCAGTAGCATGTAACTATCAAGGGCAACAGTCTCTACTACTCCAAGGACATCAGATCTGTGTTGCATGCCCCAGGCTTGAAGGTGGGCTAGTTTAGGCACCAGGCTGCAAATACTGACAAAGGCAATCTTAAGGCCCGGAGTAGGTGGTAGAAGGTATGTGATGCGAACCAAGTCCTGGGTTAGGGTGGACATTCCCAGAGAGCAGGAGCAGAATTAGGCTATGTCGAAGCAATATGTATCTAAGAAGCTTGAGACTGGTCAAGTGTTCTCCGGAGCACAGGTTTGTAGCTGGTGGTGAGGGGTGCCAGGCAGGGGATGCGAGTTGCTAGAAACAGTAAAAGGTGGTTAAGTAGGTAGCCATTACAGATTGGCAGCCCCAGAAAAGTGGTCCGGTGGTGTGAGGTTGTACTTGCAGTACCAGTGGGCAGCATCAGTGCATCATTACAAGGTAGGTAGTGACTTAAGGCTAGGTAAAGTGGGGTAGGCAAGCATTAGCAATAACAGAGGCAGGACACTGCTAGCTGTAGGTCCCATTATAAGAGATACTGGTGTAACAGGTAGAGCTGGGCATACCTCTCAACTGTCACACATTATGAGGTATGTCACTCATTTTACCTTTCAGAAACCCTTTGTCCATCATGGGAAGGTGATATTCCACATTCTCCACTGAGACTTTAAAGCAGAAATTCATAATAATCTATTATGCTTAGTTATACAAAACATTATGAACATTAGTGCACTGATAGCTATAGTATTCTGAGCTTCCACTGCCATGTTAGATGAAGTGTCACACATTTCGCTCATTTGTCACACATCATGTCACAATTTGGTGGCGGGTTGAGAGGTATGGAGCTGGGGGTAAAGGTAGTCTGAGGCAGTATGTAAGGTCCGTGAGAGTGGGGGTGGGGCAGATATTAGTGACCGGGGGGGGGAGTAGGTGAGCTGGAGCGAGAAGTATAAGGGTGATAAGATACCAGGCAGAAATTAGCCAGATACATTAGCGTAGTGGTAGGGTGCCAAACTATGGTGCAAGAGGTCGAGGGCTCAAATCCAGGGAGGAAAAGGGTGAGGGCTAGTAGAAATTGACAGTGGTTAGAGGGAGAGAGAGAAGTGGGAGACCAGGGGAAAAGGTTAGAAGAGAATGAGGGTGAGCCGTGGAAGGAGGGAGGGGGTGCTCAAGACTGACCCCTACTGGTGACAGGATAAAATCAGGTAATGGAAAAACATTTCACTTAATTCTAACTAAAACTATAGATCATTTAATTCTGAACTGCCTACTGCTCGGATTTAAAATGCTGCTCCTTCACATTCTGCAGCTCGGGAGTAGCAGGGAGAGATGTGTGATTAGAGCCCCGAGCAAAACCTCATCCCAGAAGGAGGCTCTCTTTTACCAACTTTATTCCTCATTTAATTCAGAACTGCCTACTGTTCTGAGTTAAAGAGCTGCTGACGCCTTTGGAAGAACTGACTGCAGCAATACATAATGTGAATAAACAATACAGAGCTAATGAGAAATACAAGCTGCTTCGTTTCAAAATATTACGTTTACAAAGTTCTTCTCAAGACATCAGTGGCTCTTAAAATGCCTCTCTTACATTCTGTGGGTCAGGAGTAAAACAGAGATTTGTGATTAGAGCCGAAGCAAAAAGTAATTATAGAAGGAGCCTACCTTTTAGTGGTTTTCTTCTCATTTAATTCTGAACTGCTTACTGTTCTGAGTTAAGCCATCTCTTACACATTCTCTAGCAGGGAGTAAAAGAAATTAGTGATTAGAGCCCAGAGCAAAAAGTCATCCGGGAAGGAGCCCATCTTTTAGAGCCTTTCTTCATCTAATTCTGAACTGCATACTGCTCCAAGTTAAAATGTCTCTCTTAAACATTCTGTGGCTTGGGAATAAAAGAGAGAGTTTTGTGATTAGAGCCTGAAGCATAAAGTCATCCCAGAAGGGGAATATTTTTTAGAGCTTTTCTTCCTCATTTAATTCTGAACTACCTTACTGTTCTGAGTAAAAAAACCCTCTCTTACAAATTCTCTGCCATGGAATTAAGAGTGAGATTTGGGATTCAAACTCAGAGCACAAAGTCATCCAGGAAGGAGCCTATCTTTTATTACTTTTCATTTAATTCTGAACTGTTTACTGCTCGAACTTAAATGCTGCTCCTATTCATTCTGCGGGGAGAGATGTGTGACTAGAGCCCAGAGCAAAAACTCATTAAAGAGGGCACCTCTCTTTTACTGACTTTTTTCCTCATTTAATTCTGAACTGTCTACTACTCTTGAGTTGAAGAGCTGCTGATGCCGCTGGAGGAACTTTGGAAAATGTAATACTTAGTTCAGCTTGCTTTTTATATATTTTCTTCAGCTACAGATTTCTCCTCTCCACTATTTATTGCTGAAGAAATTCCTACTAAAACAAGATCTTTATCGCTTAGAGATATATTGCTTGTTCCCTATTTGAACTTAAAATGCTCTGTTGTGACATTAGTCTTGTTGCCATGGGAACAACTGTGATGTCACAATAAGGGTATTGCAACATCAGGTTGGGAACATGCAACCGGAGCGGATGAACCCTCAAGGAACGATTATCCTGTTTTCATGCAAATGACTACAGTAATACATAATGTGAATAAGCAATACAGAGATAAGGAGAAATATAAGCTGCTTCGTTTCCAAATATTACGTTTTACAAAGTTCTTCTCGAGGCATTGATGGCTCTTTAAAATGCTGCTCCTTCACATCCTGCAGCTCGGGAGTAGCAGGAAAAGATGTGTGATTAGAGCCCCGAGCAAAAACCCATCTCAGGAGGAACCTCTCTTGTACCAGCTTTCTTCCTCATTTAATTCAGAACTGCCTACTGTTCTGTTCTGGAAGAACTAGGGATGCACAGATACCATTTTCTCTCCGGATCCAGATATCTTTTAACTCATACCCAATCGAATCGGATATCTGCTGGATCGGGTATTAAATGTATAAAGGACGCAAAGCAAACTTGATCATCTTGATAAAATCGCACATATTTATTACATGCCACAGTACAAATTATTAAAATAATAGTTGATTAGTTTAATACTTCAAGTTTAAAAGCCACTGAATAAACAGAGGTGCTTTGAGCTTACTTCATGCTTGCTTGCTTGGGGGGGACAACAAAGTCACTGAATAAAACATAGGCTGCTGCTAAACCTACTGTCTAAAATTCAATTTGCTGTGATATATTATATTTTAAAAATAGCAGCATGTTTGCACTATGCGGTGACAATCTGGAGCGCCGGTCAGTTATGATGTCACAAGCCATACTGAATACTCGCTCGCTTGGAACACTGGTAGGAGATCCTGACAGGTAATGTTTTGCGATCTTTGCCAGTGTAGGGAGTTTGTGCTCCTGAAACTGCCAGTATTGCAGAGGATCTGTGTGTCGCCTTTTGGGCATGATGTGATTGGCAGTGCGTGTCTAATTCAGTATTTCTGGGGCAGTTAGCATCAATTCACCAGCCAAAAAAAAAGAAAGAATCCCATTAGAAAAATACAATTGCCCAGATATTCAAATTGTGCCAGAAAGTAGCACAATAGCAGGAGCAGGCACACGTCCACTACGCCCATGTGCAATACGCACGATATTCAAACACTGTGCAGGTCAAGATGTGCCTGTGGCACACGACTGAATATCGTGCCAACTGCGCCATAGCACAACCAGGGATGTGCAGTGGCACAGGTCAGATGCACAATAGCACAACCAGGGATGCTCAGTGGAGCAGGGCAGCAGTGCAACCAGCCCATGGACACCAGCAACAATCCCACAGCCAGGGCATGGTGCCCCAGCACACCCCCTGGCAAGTTGTAACCGGCACACAAGGATGTCCAGCCACCCCATGCCACACCATCCCACCAATGCAGAGCACATTCTGCACCGCGATCCCCAGACACCCTGCCCAGGAGTAGCGCCCAACAGTTGCAGGACACCCCATGCATGCCACCACCCACACTGTGACAATGCAACCCTGTGCTGTGGAGCCATGCAAGGCAGCCCCACTGTGAGCACCCTGCAGTAGACACTAGCAGACACCATTGCCAACAACTGCATACATAGTGCCGCCAGCCGCCCCAGTACAGCGGGAGAGACCGACCATGCGTCGCACACGAGGTACCCACATGCGACAGGGCCTGACCGGACCCCACCACCAGCGGTACAGCACCCTGCACACCCTCCCAAGGACACACCCCATCCCAGCACTGGCCACAACAGCCAGCATAGAGACCCACAGCGGTGCATGGAAGCATGTGCCACACAGGATGCAACACAGTGCATGGACAAACACCCACCCATACCCAAGGGCACACCAACACAGGGACACAGTAGCGGGTCAACAAAGCCACTGGCATGTGGCCATGGCAGCCGTGTACACACGACCAGCACCCCTCCATGGCACAGGTGTACCAGCCTCCCTGCGCATGCACCATGAAACCATACGCCACCAGCATGCGGTCAGAGCACAAATGACAGACAGTGGAGCACATCCCCTGCAACAGACACAAGTGACAGCATGGAGGGGGGACACCAACAGTGGAGGCCACAGTGCCACCCGAGGCAGACATGCACCATACTGGTGATGGGAGACAACCTGGCATTGTGCCGGGTACAGTGATTGTCCAGCATGGACAGCCACCACTGACATGCCAGCACACTGTGCATATCACAGACATGCAAGGGTGTCAGCTGCACAGGCCATGGACAGTCTGACAGGGGCACCATGGACACAGTGCATGCACCGTGGACCACTGCACACAGGCATCCAGTGCACAGGGAACAACACACAAACCACAGACAGTGACTGATTCCCACGCCCACACCATAGGCAGTTCCCTTTCGCACACACACACACACACACACACACACACACGCCCATGCCTGCACCACCCCTGACGTCATGCACACCACTGCAGCTGAGCACCATTAGCCCGCTGCAAATCAGAGACCACCACAGCAGGCATAACAAAACAAAAGTATTATTGAAAGGTAAACCAAACAATTTACAATTATGTACATAATGGGGGGAAGGGCCACATACCAGGTGGGGGTGGGTAAGGGGCAGGGGTGAACAAATGGGAGAGGGAAGAAGGGGTGTGAAGGTGGGTCCAGGGGTGTAGGGTGAATCTGGGGGCATAGAGGGCCTAGCGTCAGCCCCGCTCTCCACCCCTGTGGTGCCTCCTCGACCTCCGCCTCCATACTCCATGCTGCTCCATGCACTGGAGAATCTCCAAGGATGCCCGTGCGATTTGCAGGAGCTCCTGCATTGCCCTCTCAAGCTGCATCATTCGCTGTCCACCTAGGACAAGGGAGCAGAGTCAATAGTGTGAATGTCCATCTCCCTGCAGCCCACCCATTGTGCATGGCATAGCCGTGGGCCATGCCCCTGTGATGGTGGCGACCACCCACAGTGATCATGTCCACAAGACCTGCCTACCCAAGTGCATACAGCCATGTGGAGTGCTGCACACACACACACCACCCAAGTCCCGCACAGCACCACCATTGCTGTACAGTGACATGACTATGCGGTGCAAAGACAGTGGCACAGCCATGTACACGGTGCATGCATGGACCATCCGTGATGCAAACCCACACATGCAGTGCCACAGGACAGTGCTGAGTGTACCGTGTGGCGTGCACGTCAGTGGTGTCAATGGATGGTGGCCATGCCCCTCCACCTACCCTGCAACACAGCATGCACAGAATATCCTGGAAGAAAGGCACTCACCTGCAGCGGCTGGATCCGGGTGCTGATGCTGGATGGGCCCGGCAGCCCGTGCATGTCGCCCTGCATCCACTGCCTCTTGGCGTTCCTGTGCCTCTCTTGCTCGTCTCTGCTCCTCAGGGCCTAGGGTGCAAACATGGAGAGGGGAGCATCAGTACAAACCAGCAGCAAAGGCCCACCCCCAGGTGTGTGCAATCCTGCACAGTCCAGCCATGCCGCAACCCCACCACCACTGCCCACACTGGAAGGCCCCCCCATGTGGTGGACACATGCCCACCATGATACCAATACAGACACTACCAGTGTATGGATGGAGCACCTACCTGGAGCGTGGCACTGCGCCTCACCTGGCGCATGTCCGTGAGATGGGCAAGCCTGTCTGGGTCCCTCCCCAGAGGTCCCGTAGCGGTGGCGAGACTACTCGGCTGTCTGGCTGATCCTGTGGCCTCCTCAAGTGCCACTGCCACCTCCTCCCAAACTGCACTCCTTGCCCTGTCCAGGGGGTCATCCCCAAACAGGGCCCCAGCATGGGGCTCCACAATGGCCACCAAATTGGCCAGCTCCAGTGGGCTCCATAAAGCAGCTCTCCTCCTTGCCATCACTGGTTCAGGTAGAATCACAAAATGGCACTCTGTAGCGCACGTCCGCCACATGCAGATGCTGCACGATACAGTGCTGCCATTCCCCATCGCACTGTCATCGAACAGCGCGATAGGGGTGCACCCATGCATGCGGATGCATGGCGCCTAGGGGGCAAAAGTCAACCACAGGGTCACGGGTCTGTGGCGCATGGACCGCCACAGTGCGATTGGGACTCCCTGCGTGTAGCGCAGTTGGGTGCCTGTGTGAGATGCCCTGCAGTGGCGTACTGCACTGTGGCACCATGGCGCCATGGCGCTCCAGGGCACGAGTGCCATACATTGAACAGCACACTAAGCGCCACTGGCACAGTGGTGGCTGAGCCCTGCACTGCCTCCCATACCAGCACATCAGCAGCGAGGCAGGCGTTGGCGTCAGCACCCCGGGCATGCGCCGTGCAGTGCCTACTGCGCACATCACCGAGCTGCGCCATTGTCTGAGCAAGCTCAACACAATTGCACAAGGCACAACAGCATGATATTCAGCCAGCATATGCAAATCAGCTCATCAACAATTCCATGGTGCAGCTACTGCATTAGCATCCTCTTAAAGTTGCGCCTTGCCTCATTTGCATCGTTGCACTATATAAATGCGACATGGGGGCAGCAGGCTATAGTCTGGTATTGCAGTCTATTGTGGTGGGTTGCATGCTGTTTGCCAGTGTGGACTGTGTGTGTGGGAGATGAATGGGACTGCACATACAGAGGTAACACCTGTCATTCCCACAGTATCAATAATGACTGAACGTGAGGAGGAGGTGGAGGAACAGAGACGTTGGAGACGGAGGAGGCCCAACTTCACCCGGGCAGAATCAGATGCCCTGTTTGCAGCCTACCTTGACCAGGAACCGCTGCTCAGCAGACAGCGGGGAACACCACAGGCCCGTGCTGCGGCATGGGATGAGTTGGTGCATGCCGTCAACCAGCATGGCAGCCACCAGCAGTCCATGCAGGAGTGCAAGAAGATGGTGGGCACAGACAGGAGGAGGATAAAAGATAAGGTGGCTGCCATCAGGACAGCATGTGCTGTGACTGGTGGTGGACAGCCTGACGTGTCACGCCTGACGCCACAGGGAGAGCAGGTGGCTGGCAGCGTGGCGTTGTGCCCTAGAGGCATTCAGGTAGTGGCTTCAGGCGGTGGCAGCCTTCACTGCATGGTAGGTCCTGATCTGTCACTGTGTTGGGGGTGGACGTAATGCCACAGAGTAGGGCAGAGACATTACTGCTACTGTCTTCCCTTACAGCTCCTGAGCGTCTACATGGGTCAGTGGTGGTGGGTTCGTCCACTGCGGGCGATACCTTAGACACAGGGGAGCGCCCATCCACCTCCACAGGTGTCCGAGGGTCAGGACAACAGTGTACCCACCTGTCTGTCCGGACTGAAGTAGTTGGTGCTGGTACAGAGGATGTCCTGCCCGTGTCCCAGCATAACAGCGTCCATGGATTCCAGCATGCTGAGACTTGGACTGGTGCTGGATCCGTCACCAATGAAGATGGAACTAACTTCATGGACAGTGATACGTGTGGGCCGCAGGATGGCCCCAGGCAGGTAACGCACGGGTATGCCTGGGTGGTGCCACCATTGAGGCCTGCATGACATCACGGTCCCAGCCTGTGCCAGTCTGCGCCAGTGGGCAGCACTTGTGTGCGTCCAGGCCGGTGGGGCTATTGCGGCCGCTGCAACGGTACCGTTTAGCCCTGGGGAGCGGTGGCCGGAGGGGCAGTGTCAGCAGTCGGCCAGCGGCGACGAGGGGACAGTGTCAGGGGTGGTGTCAGTGCACCACGTGTGGCCATTCCCCGGCATGGCTCTGGTGTGCAGCACCCATCATCAAGGGGTGATGCCCAGCAGGGCCAGGAACACCATGAGGGATGTCATGCTGCTCCGGCGAATGACCTCTTTGGTGATCACAGTCGACTGCTCCAGGCTTCCGTGGATCAGCAGTCGCAGCTTGTTAGGGTGGTGGACGCACTCAGTGCGGATCTGCGCCAGGCAGAGGAGCGGCGCAGCAGAGACCACACTCTGCTCCTGGCAGAGATGGCCCATCAATGGGAGGATGTGACCGCTGCCATTAGCAGGCACACACGTACATTCACAGCTGTCATGGCCACATTGGGAACACTGTTTGTTGCCGATGCGCCGCAGACACCGTGCAGTGTCATGTCCACCCCCGTTCCTGGCATCGTGCGACACCATCCATGTCGACACCGGGTTCAGCTGTGGGCATCCTGAGCACGCCTGGCTCAGGCATGTTCGGTGAGCTGCAGACCCCTGCTCTAACATGGGCGCGTTCCCGCAGCATCACCCCTGGGGGTCCGTCGGTGCCACCCCATGAGGCCAATGGTCAGCCTGTCACAGCTGGCAGGTCTCGGCGGGGCCGCCCAAGCATATGTGGCAGCCGTGGCACTGTGCCGTGTGACTGACCTGTCTCCCACCATGGCTACTGTCTGACGCTGCCCCGTGTGCAGTGTGTTGTTCAACATGCGATACACGGGTGGGGTACCTGGCCCTGCACACACACACATGGTCCATGTGCACACCCTCCCGGCTGCTGGCCGCTGTGGCATGTGCATGATGATGCCTGTGTTGCACTGTCCGCCACTGTGCAATGGTGCCCAGCATCTGAGACACGCATGATGGGCACTGGGCGTGGTCATCTGTGGACCTGTGAGTGTCTAGAGGTAGCGGTCGGGGTCAGCGTGCCTCCTACTCCTTGTGCATGTCTTGTGGGGGGTGTGTGTGTGTGTGTGCGTGACCGCGTGTTGTGTTAGGCCTTGCTGATCCCTGACGGCGTGTGCGGTTCCACGCTCAGTCTAGTCCCTTGCCGCCATGCACCCCTGGGGTTCATCCACGAGTTTGTGCGTTGTGCCCTTTCCATTGGTGGTTGCATATGGCCCCATGCCTTACCTGGTTTGGTTGAAGTGCTCCACTGTGATGGTGTCCCGGTGCAGCGCGACATCCAGGTCAGGTGGGGGTCCCTTCGCCCAAGGGTGGCTTGCCATCACTCGTCTGCACTGGCGTCCTCATCATCCCCATCGCTGTCCCCTCTTTGACCTCTACAGCTATCCCACAGTCATTGGCCATGTTGTGCAGGATGCAACAGGCCAGGAATAGTCCACAGGCCTTCGAGGGGCTATACTGTAGGGCACCGCCAGACATGTCCAGGCAACGGAAATGTGCCTAAAGCATCCTGAACACCCGCTCTATGACACTGCGTGTGGTGGCATGTGCCTCATTGTACCTTTGCTGCGATGGGGTCATGGGCCGCCAGTATGGTGTGAGCAGCCAGGGATGGAGCGGATAGCCACTGTCACCTGTGTGTAGAGGGTGGACATTAGTATGGTGGTCAGCGTTGCTCTGCCATGAGCTGTCAAGGCCAGTACCCATGGCACCTCTGACTATGCCCCTGGGAATCCATGTCATCCTGCGTGTTTGCATACTCACCCACTAGGTGGCCAGTGGGGATGTCCCCACTCTCGAACCTGTGGCACAGTGCAGACTGGTGCCAGATGAAGGCATCATGTGCTCCCCCAGGGTGCATAGTACAGACATTGGTTATGCGCCCCCTAGCATTGCACACCACCTGGCAGTTGATGCTGGCATAGCCCTTTCGGTTGATGTGAGCGGCACCTTTCAGGCTAGGTTGCGTGCGGATGGCCACATGGGTGCAGTCAATGGCCCTGAGCATGCCAGGCATTTGTACTACCCATGTGGACCTCTTGTATGTGTGCTGTGCACTCCGCCCGTGTGCTGGGGAAATGGATGTACCCTGCAGCATGTGGCAGCAGGGCGAAGGTGTGTGAGTAGGCGTGATGCAGCCAACTGGGTTATGCCTGTCGTGTCCCCTGTTGGTCTCTGGAAGGTGCCCTGGCAGCAGGCACATGACAGCTGTCACCTTGTCTCCACTGACAGAGCATGGCTCCCGTCATGTGGTGCCATCTCATCACTGCACAGCTCACAGAGCCACCTCAGGATCGCCCAATTCAGGCGGTACCACCCACAATCTCTGTGTCACTGTAATTGCTCGGGCTGGTGTGGGATCGATACACGCTGTTGGGGGCATACCGCCGCAGGCCCTTCCACGTCCACGCCCCCCTGCTGCCTGCTTTCTCACACCCCTCATTACCGCCTCCATCTGGAAGGTGGCACTGGCCATGTCCCTGGCTGGTGTTTCCCCCCCAGCAGCTGTTATCCCATTCCCCCCACTGTCCTTTGTGATGCTCCCCCTGCACCAGGTACATCTCCAGCCTTTGGCTGTCCTGCCTACTGCCAATGCCCTCAGTCCACTGTGGCACTTCCCTGTCTCTCCTGCACAGTGGCACAGGCTCCCCACTCCTGTTCTGTTACTGTTTGTTCCCAGGTGTGCCCTGTCCTGCTCCTTTCCAGTCCCACTCACTGCTTCCCTCTCTACTGTAGCTATTACCTTGCTCCCACCTCTGGCTTCCCTATAGCCTTCTTGCACCTCTCTTGTTCCTTTTATTTTAGATCATTTCCACTATTGTGCAACTTCACTTGCTCCCCTGTTGTGCATGGCGCATGCTGTTGAATATCGCCTCGCCATTTATTCATGGTTCCTCCCTACAGTTCGCATGCATTCATTACCATTGCACTCTTGCGCATTGCAATTTGAAGTCGGCTGCTTTCCACTGAATATCACAGAATGGCGCATTTTGGACTTGCGCTGGTGCATCTCTGTTGTGCATGCGCAACCCTTTTGAATATCTGGGCCAGTGAGTATCAGAGTACCAGAATGTTATACCTACATGAATGGGGCAATTGCTTCATCTAAATGTCTCCCAGGGATTGTCAGTATCACTTTCTGCATCTGCTGCCACACTCGGTTGCTGGCTGACAATAGATGTAGTCGGCTGCTCCTCAAGTTCCTCCACCAGCTGCTTCACAACTGCTTTTGCAAACATTTTGCCGTTTGCTGTTTGTAAGAAGTGGAGTTTATACCTGCAATCTAGCAATGTGGCTGCTACCACGTCCTTGCAGGACTCATTATGTTCCAGCCGTGAGTCCATTGCTGCCAGAAGAGCTTTCCTCATGCCAATCAAGCCAGGTATTTTATATATTCAACAGCATGGTACAACACTGTGGCCATTGGAATTATATTGGAGACACAGGCATCTTCTGAGCGAGTCTTCGTATCTCTGTTTCAAATGGTTTAAGCACAGTATATACATTCTCAGCCAGAGTCCACTGAGCTGAAGTAAATGTCAGATTATCGGTCTCTGATGCATACCCAGTTGGCGCTCGCGCTGTTCAATTAAGCACTCAAGCATGTAATAGAGCTGTTCCACCGTGTGGAAACATCTTGAATTAATCTGTGCCTGGGACTTGAAGGGTGGTTGCAGGTAAGTCAGTTTCTCAGTGGCACTCGATAAATGTTTAAAATGACCCACTTTAACACGTCCTGTTGCCTGATCTTCAACAGCCTTTTGCTTCACAATTGCCTCATTAACAACTAATTGTAATGTGTGAGCTAGACAACCCTCCTCCAGCATGACACACAGCTTGATAGCTTTCACAATATTGGCTCCATTGTCCCTCATAACGAGGTGTTGGAGTGCTCCTTATGCCCCAATTATCCAGCACCTGAAGAAACTCCCTGGATAAGTTTTCTCCTGTATGGCACTCTTTTATGTGTGTTTCATAGCTCAGTGCTTATGTAACATAGTTAAATGATGAATATGGTTGTTGGATACAGAGGCCAGCATTAAGAGGAGAATGTTCATTAGGCAGTAGTATAGAATGTTTGTACTTAGGTACTTGGATGTTTGAAATGAGTCGTTTGATAATATTTGATGGTTTTGGCCTTTCTCTGTATCCCACCTGTAGAAAGAGCTTCGTTTAGAAGTATGAAGCCCCAAAAGAATAAAAATTAATGATTGTTCTGTAACTGAATGCTGAAGAATCGTGCACTAACAACAATGAAAGGAATAGGCGATCACCTCCTCCAACTCGGAGAGTGTGACCAGTAGCACTCAGAGAGGAAAACTCCTTGGGGAACCTCTGAGGACCCATGGCTACTGACCTGCCCGTCCTTCTGGGCATACTAAAGAGAGAGATCCTAATTAAACTAAATTAATCAGCTAAATCTGAATTCTAATTTGTAGAATTTGATGCAGATAAGCAGACTTAGAAAGAACTGAATTGTAAATGTCCATTGAAGTAATTTCCTCTTAAAAACTCAGAGTCCAAGAATCCATGTACAATTCTTAATGATGAAGGGTGGATATGAAGAGCCTTCTTCCGGACTTCAGATGATTGACAAATTCAGTACAGGAGACCAGGCGTAGATAGTTGCATCCAAACTTGACGTCAACAAGGCATGATGAATAGAAGTGATATGTCTTCCTGATTTCCAATAGAGGGCTTGTATAGTAAGTGTAATGAAAGAAGGCTTGTAGCCAGGCTACCAACTGATGAATCCAGTTCTGATAAGTGAAATATAGTCTTAGGAATTGATATGAAGGCAACGGCTGTAGAGCTAAGCTGGAATACTGGCAAGCTGTAGAGGATAATCGGAGACTGGTGCGAGGTATGAAGCATCCAAGTAGTAGACTATGGTGAGCCCAAAAAGCAAGAAAACAGTTGGACTGCTAATCCAAAGTGAGAGGTAGTAAGAGCAGGGATTGTACCTACGAAAGCAGATGAGAAGGAACAGGATGTGACAAACAGCCCCTGAAGAAGTGCAGCTGAACTGATAGCTGGTGAGGTAGGAGAGAGGCGGCAAGCAGGTGATTCTAGTGCAGAGTAGGAACAATGCCCTCCGGTCCATGAGGCACAATGCTGACTAGAAGCGATGGCGAACCTCCGGCCCATGGGCAAGGCAGGTGTATAGCAGAGGTAGAGAAGCAATGGAATGTGGACGGCATGCAGTGCAGAAGGTCACGTCTTGGAATGTCGAGATTGCAGTAGACATTGAAACCCAGAGTAGATGGATGCCAGTAGATGAGGAGAACCTTAGATTAGGACGGCAGGTTAATCGTAAGGCAGCATCAACATCGGTCGATAGAGCAGTCCCAAGTAATGAATGCCAAGAATCGACAGGAGTATATGCGAAGCCATCATGTACTCTCATGAGGTTGCCATAACTGTACAACGAGGGAGCGAACGTCCATAATCTGTGGTAAATGTAGATAAGGGAAGTACCAGGCCATTCCTAAGCCAACAGCAGGAGGCAGAGCGAGCAATAGCGGAGAAAGTAGTGAGGATTGTGGCAAGCTTAGGGAGAAGCAAGCCATACAGTCCAAATGAAGAACGATATACAGTACGAGAACTCAGCCTAGATGGGAGAATCCATAGGTAAGCATGCCAGCTTAAAGCAACAGGTAGTCCAGGCAGAATTCGAAGGGCAATAAACAGTAGAAAAAGGTGGGCTGGCTTGTAAAACAGCAGATGGGTGAGTAACCTCTCAACCCCACAAGATGAAATTCCGAGCACTGGCCTTCAAATCATAGCAAAGGCTAGAATAAGTAGCATAACCACATTGTAAACAAGGCATGTGTACAGGCAGCAAGTGTAAATATCATGGCATTCGTATTGCTTGTAAGCGGGCTGCACAGAAGCTAAGCACTAGCAACTTGCAGTAGGGAAAGAATCCAATCCAGGAATACAAGAGGAGTCTGAGAACTAAGTCAGGGCATAGTGCCTAGGATAGCCATCATAGCCGTAGAAACTGGAGTTGGATAAGGCGGCATGCTGAGATGAGCAGCTACGAGCCATCATACATGAAGGAGGCAATGTCTGAAATCACTTCCAGTGGACTACAAGAAAGGGATCTGCGAACACAACTTAGACACATCGGTAGTATGCAACATGAGGAGATCTCCGAGTACTCGGCTGTTACATGGCGTACCGGGATCCCGAGTCGAGCAGTGCAGCAAAATAAGAAATTTGAACTGACCCGGCAAGGAATGCCCAACAGCATGATGAAGTAGTGAGGTACTGTAGGGAGAAAGTGACTTGACAGAGTGTCAGTGGAATTCAGCCAATCGGAGGCAGCTTAGCGGCAAGAATGCCTGTTCCCGAATGCAGCATCCAGAACCCATATGTTGAGAGGCTATCATTGAGGAAGTGAGAAGCAGGAGCAACATGGTTCCAAACAATGTACCTGTCAGGTGTGCACGAAGATCCCCAGTAGTACTAGTCCAAGGTTGCGGGACAAGCAGAGGTCGGAAGCACAACTGCAACTGAAAAGGCAATGCAGGTGACCGCAGTGAAGAAGAGAACCCAAACTCCGCTCCAGATGGCAGTCAGCTGCAGTAGGGTGGAAACTGGAGCAAGGAGTGGAGGTCAGAAGCCCTCAGGTAAGGGCAGCAATGCAAACATAGGACTCGAGTGCTGCGTGGCAGCAGCTGCTCTGAAAGAAGCAAAGGCAGGAAACAGCGGGAAATGCAAGGGCTGAGACAAACAAAAGAGGCAGGAAGGAAATGGGAGAGCAAGTGAGAGGATAAGTCCCCCAAAAGAAAAAACAAAGGAATGGAGGAGGAGAACAAACAACGGGGTGGGGTGTCAAACAAACAAACAGCAAAACGGACTAAGGAGGAATGGTGCAAAGGGAGCAGGTCAATAGAAGCACAGGAGAGCAGCCGCGCACCAGCAGCGCCACTAGAGTGCAACTTGCTCTAAGCAGAGCGGAAGTCAGCTGGATGCCTTAAATAGGCTGTGGGGAGGAGCTCTCCCCACATAACACCAGGCAAGCCTTTCCATTATACATGTTATAAGGCACAAACAATGGCAGGCAAGTGAGAAGTAAATAACAAACAGGCGTAGATAAATAAAAGGGTACAAATAATGCAAAGGAGATGCATAAGTCGCTAAAATTAGTTAATAGTGTTTGGGCATAGACTTAAGCAGGATGAGGCACTCTCGGATAGAAGGGGTGCAGTTGGTAGCTGAGTAGGAGGGCATAATAGCCATGACAGAGAGGAATGGAGAGACGGAGAGAACAGGAAGAGGTGGAGGACTGGGGTAGTTAGAAGGTCAACTGATGTGGTGGGGGATGGAAGGGAGCGGAGAGGAGGGGATGAGGGAGGCGTGAGGGCTAGACCTCTGACAGTTGCAAATGACTGTGAGAAGCCTTGTAGCAGTGATTTGAAGATACTAATATTGACCAGGCCAGTGAGTCTGAGAACTGCTTGAATACAGTTCCAGGCCACAGGAGGGAGGAGAGGAGTACAAATGGCTCCTCTACCAAAGGAGGTTCTGAGTTCTTGAGGACATCCAGGAGGAAATAGTCTGATTTCCTGAGGGAATAAGTGCAATGTGAAATGTTGAGTAGAGATGATATGTGAGCTGAGAGTTTGTTGTGTAGCGCTTTGAGAGTCTAGGTGCCAAGGTGGAGCAGTCTTCTGGTAGCAAGGGATGTCATTCCGGTGAGAGAGTATAAGTCGCAGTGGTGAGTCCTTGGTGGAGCATTTGTAATAAAGTGAAGGGCACAATGGAAGAGGACATCAAGCCTGCACAGGTTGATCACCAATATGGTGTTATATATGATGTCCCCATAGTCAAGGAGCGGGAGGAAAATTGTCTGGATGAGTCCAAGTCTGACCTCTGTAGGAAAGAGTGCCTTGTGTCTAAAAAAGAAACCTAACCTGGCTTTTAGTTTGGCAGAAGAGGCAGTCAATGTGTGCATTGAAGGAAAGTTTGCTGTCGATCCAAACTCCTAAGTATTTGAATTTGTCGACAGCTTCTAGAGGTTTACCTAGAGACATTGTGATCCTAGTAGAGCCGGTGTTGATTCTGCCTGTGGGGTGACTGTTGTTGTGGCAGAAGAATATTGTCTTGTTTTTTTTAGCATCTAGTAGGAGGTTTGGAACTGATGAGGTTACGTTCCAGTTGCAGGAAGTCGGATTGGAGTTCCTTGCAGACTTCAGTGAGGGTAGGTTTGAATGAGTAAAGTACTGTGTCATCTGCAAAGAAGTGGAGTTTGGAGTTATTAATATTAGCATTGAGGTTATTGATGTAGACAGAGAAGAGGATAGGGCCAAGGATGGACCCTTGGGGGACACCTCTAGTTATGGAAAGAGGGTTGGATAGCAGACCGTCTGCTTTAACTTGTTGTACACGCCTGGTAAGGTAGCTGGAGAACCATTGGAGGTGGCAGCACCAAGATTGGAGGAGGCTAAGTAAGGATAGGATGGTCAACCATATCGAATGCTTTGCTTAGGTCAAGGAAAACCACACTAGTAACTTGCTTAGAATCCCAAGCAGAGAACCAATCATTGGTGACATTACCAAAGGCAGATATAGTGCTGTGGTTGCATCTAAATCCCGATTGAGCAGGATTGAGAGAGAGTGTGCTTCAATGTGGTCTTTCAGCTGGTGAAAAACAAGTTTTGAGAATTTTGGACACAAGGAGGATGGAAATAGGTCTATAGTTGTTGAGATCCGAGGGGTTGCTGGATTTAAAGAGTGGCAGAATGTGGTCTGATTTCCAGCAGGATGGACAGTGGCTGTCAAGATAGATAAGTTAAAGATGTGGAGGATGGGTGCAGTAAGATAGTAGTGGCCAATTTTAAGAAAGAAGGGATTGATCCCATCAGAACCAGAGCCCTTCTTGGTGTTGAGACTGAGGAGGAGGTCTTTGACTTGTTTGTATGTGATGGGAAGTAGCTGGAAGGGGTGTGGTGGGGAGGGGTGCAGAAGAGCGGGTGGTGTGCAGCAGAGGGTGGGGATGTGCTGCATAGGGGGAGGAGTTGAAGGCAAGCCTGGCAGTGGCAAAATGGGAGTTTATTCTCTCCAGAATGGTGTAACAATCTTTGAGCAACTCCATTGTCCATGATCTTGGGAGGCACAGAGGGCTGCTTTCCTCCCTTCTATGGTTTTAAGGTGCTGGCAGCTTTTACTGAATTCTCCTTGACCTATTTGAGAGAGTTGATGTAATAATTGGATTTGGTAGTTCGGGGTAAGTTTGATGCAAGCATTTCTTGCAGCTCTGAAAGCCTGCCAGTCAGACTGGGATTTAGTCCACCTGGCTTGTGCCCACAGTTTATCACGGGCCATGAGTGCAGCCCTCAGGGCAGGGGTGAATCAGGGGTGGGAGTATTTGTGAGCTCTGATTCTGATAAGGGGGGCATGCTTGTCAGCAAGGCATAGGAGATGGGAATTGAGTGTCAATACGGCCTTGTCCACAGATTTGGCGAGGTAAAGGCGACCCCAATTGATCATCTTGAAGTCATTTAGGAAGTAGCAAGCCTCAAACTTATGGAAGCTGTGCTTGGTTTTGTATTTGGTGGGGGAGGGGCATCTCACAAGGGCTGTGGTGCAGACAACTATGCCATGGTCACTCGGGTCATTATGTGACACAGCAGTATGCTGGCTTTTGTGCTGATGATTAGAGAGGATGATATCAAGGATGGAGCTGTTGTAGTTTTCAAGATTTTTCCTGGTGGGTTCCGAGATAAGTTGGGAAAAGCCAAGTTCATCACATAGTTCCTTTAAGGAGTTGGATTTAGGTGTTAACCAGTCGAGGTTAAATTGCCAAGTACGATGGTCTCAGTCTCCCCAGGGTGAGCAGAGATTTGAGAGTGCTGATGACAGTATTGCCCCTGGAGGGGGGCCTGTAGCATCTGATAATATGTAGGGTTTCAGAGGAAGGGAGATGGAATTTTAACGACACATGTTCACATTTGTTAGGGACAGAGAAGGTCTAAACATCAGTTACTGTGAATTTGTCTTTGTAATAGATGACCACACCACCCCCTCTTGAGGGCCTGTCTGTGCGGTGCAAGTTGTAGCCAGGGATGGCTATTGCTAGGTCTGCGATGGAGTGCTTAAGCCAAGATTCTGTCATGATGATGAGGTCAGGGTTGGTGTGAGCTGCCCATACTTGCAGTTGGTCAATTTTGTTGATCAGGCTGTGGGCGTTTATAAGCATTAACTTAAGGCCGGGGCAGAGGCAAAGTCTAGGGGGGAAGAGAGAGAGCTAGGTGGTCCAGGGTTTACTTCCACATTCCCCAAGCATATGAGGGTCAGAAGAATGAGTTTCATGAGGTGATGTCTAGCCATAATGAGCATGAATGTAAGACTTCACTACTAGGGAGTGACTGAGTACTGGTTACTGTATAACAGTAAATGCTTCTTCACCAGACAAGTTCAAGAGGTCAGTATTCTGTGATGATCACGTTAGACTGGATAATAACAAACATTAGACCAATTACATAGAACAAATAAAAGAGCTTTCTTAGAACAGAGTGCTCTTGCCATTACTCCTTTAACACACTTGAGAAATGTAGTCTGGCTCATGGAATGAAGCGATATGACAGGCTTGTATATGACTTACATAGTGGGATATACTGCTTCAACAATGAATATAATTAAAAGGAACATGTGACAAATGTTATTTAATAGATAATGCAGTCTCCTCCTGTCCCCATTGTAATTAACAAAATGAATTTCACAGTTTAGATGCTCTTTATCAGTAGCCAGAAATTGCTGGTCACCAGAGTTTACCTTAAAAAACTTCTTTTATTTTTTAACTCTTTTCTGCTCTGCTTTTGACACAGGAGAACTCTCTCGGGCATCCACTTTGCCCCCAGCTCTACCTCCGGGTCTGAGACTCTCGTTCTCCTGGCACCATCTCGTATCCCCTGGCTCTGAGCCCCCGAGGAAGGGCCGCCTTTCCGCCCAGGGTGCTCTATCTAGAATTCGCCGCATGAGCTCGCCCAGAAGTCAAGTGAGTCTGGCCATTGGAGTGTGGCTGAGAGGGTGGTGCCGCCGCCATCTCCAGGAGCTGGGTTATTTCTTGGTTTGTGCCCTCAGTCCCCCTGCCCCTCCCTCGAGAGCTTGGACGTGCAATGGTGTAAGGTCGCCTACCGCAGTTCTCGTCCCGCTATGTAATGCCCCCTAGCATGTGCAGTACCACCGGTCTCCACCGGGGGCCACTGCAATGCCAGGCATGCCTGAATCCTACCCCAGAAAGAGGATAGCTGTCCTCCGGATGCTCGATTCTCTCTCTCTCCCCTGCAGACCCCTGGCAGCCCAGGCTCATTCCCAAACCCGGGTCGACAGCACGGCGCGAGGTGTGGCGTCCAGCGCCTCAAACCTCAGTGCCACCAGGCCGGGCTTACCTGGAAACACTTGATCTTCTGTCTGCTAGGGATTTCCATTCAATTCTATGTTTACAGTAGCAACAGAAATAAATAAACCCTCATTTCAAAGCCATGATCTTGTTACACGAAAATATGTTTTTCTTCTAACACCTCTGGAGCACTCTGAAGAACTTGGACCCACATTTTCAGAGGAGATGTGCGGTGCAAAGTGGAGATGAGCTGTGCATCCCAGAAAATTAGCAGAACTGTGATATTCAAAAGGGAGAGATGCAGCATGCATCTCCGGATGTGACAGAGCACATCTATAATGTATGCAGCACATGTAGAGTGGGCATTCCCATGAATATGCCACACATCCCTATATTCAGCCAAAAAGTGTGGCGCATCTGCTGGCTGCTGTGCATCTTAGAGATGAGCCACCCAAAGTTAGGCATGGAAAAAGCATGTCTAAATGGCCAGCTACCCACAGGCAAGCCGCAGAACTGCAGGCAAGCCATCCAAAGACAGCCCTTGCAGGTGCACCAGCACATGCTCCAGGCACCCACACACAGCAGTCATGCCAGGATGGATGGATGAACCCTGAGCCATAGGTGCTGTGTTACCACCGGCACCATCCAGGGAGCAACACCCCACACCAACCCTGGATGTAGACACCCAGCAGCCACATGCCAGTGCTGTCATGTGACCCCCAGGTGCACCAGCGGGGTGGACAGCTGCACTGCAGCACATATACCAGAGGCCATGGTCAGCACCCATGTGGACTGCAGGGTACCATCCAGTGGTGGCATGCACCCAGGGTGGCATCTGTGGCAATGGTGCCCATGTTGTCCAGTGGTACTAGTGGCCGCATGGCATGGGCCAGGGATCATCCAGTGGCACACACCCACAGTGGTACTCCATGGGTGCACACAGGTGGGACCCACCCACCTGGGTACCCAGTCACTGTCTGCACACTGCCATCCCTTGCAGTGCCCACCAGGTACCTCCCATACTGGGAAGTGTGGGGCACTGCAGGTGATTGTATGCAGCATATGGAGCTGGTGTATCACATGCATGTGGTAGCCGGAGCAGCCTGTGTCACCCTGTGCCCACCCCTGTTGTATGTCCGGGTGACCCCTGTGGCCACTATCCAGGTGGTCCCCCAGCACCCTTGTCCAACCCTGCACGTGGCTATGGGGTGTAGGCACTGTACCCAGGCTAATGCTATCCACCTTCCTACACAGAAACATTCCATCACACCTGCCTGCTAGGCTGTAGTTCCTCCTGTTCACCTTTGGAGTGGTGGGGCAGACCTGCAAAACTGGAACTGAGCATGCCCATGGTATGCAAATGGCCTGAATATACTCCAGTAATAAGATGTAAATGTGGGAGATGGGCTTGGAATGTACAATGAGGTCATTTGCATATCCCAGCTGAATATTGCAACTTTGTCACTCGCAAGTGGCTTTGCATCATGCATTTCCCTATGCTCCGCATAGGGCTCAGAGTCACCTGCTGTACCATGCAGCTCTCACTGCATGATCACGCATCTTTGGGATATTCAGTTGGACATGCATGGCGTATCTCATGGTGCATCTTCTGAATATCTCATTTGTTTGTAGTGCGATTTTGCAGGGACTTTTGAATATTTTATTTTTATTTATAAAGTCTAGGATTACAAATATCTTTGAGCCAAGGCTCTTTTAGAAAGGTTCCATGTCAGTTGAGAACATAGTACAGATGATACAGTAGTGAAAACAACATATCAATTGAAGTAACAACAGTGCAGGTGATAAAGGACAAATTTGGAAATGGTAAGGTTCAGTGGAAAAAGAAAATTGTGGGTAGTTACAGGATAATTGGATCAGCTATTATTGAAAAAAAAAAAAGAAACACATGTAGAGGGCAAGTGACCACAGAAAGGCTTGAGTCCAACACAAGAAGATGGCACAGAGACAGGGAGGAGGGTAGGACAGTTTACCTATAGCGCTTTGACAGTGCTAGCGCCGACATCCCCTACAGCGACAGCTACAATGCTTACCATCTGCATTGTAGCTACAGGATGTCAGCGCTCACAATCAGGGGGGGCTGTGCCTCCTGAACACCCCCTTGTGGGGGGCTCTGTCCCCCGCACCCCCCGGTCTCTATGATTCTAACTCCGAGTTGGAGTTGGACCGGGGGGGGAGCAATCACGCAGTGAGGCAGTCCCAATTGGCACACTGACCACCACAGCGACGGGTGGATTTTGCCCGATTCCTGATGCTGTGGTGGTGTTCGCCATCGGTGTTTCACTGTGGTGCTGGTACATCAGGAGGACATAGATGCAGGTGACGGCATTTGTCAGACAATGATGGGAAGGAGTGTAGGAAGGGGAGTGGGGGCAGGGTGAGGGGGTAAAGGAGAGATGAGATGAGAAAGGGGGTAGAAGAAATCAGGGTGGAGAGAAGGTAGGAGACAGGGCAGATAGGAAGTGGAGCAGATAGGAGATAGGAAATAGAGGGGATAAGTGCTTCAAGGATGCAGAGAGAGGCTGTAGCGGTGGTATGTATGCCTGAGATAAGGAGCGGCAAACACAGGAGCTGAGGGTGATGTGATGGAGCCTGGTATTATGGGCCATGATATTTAGAAACACCTTATTTTATAGTTCATGTGCCTACTGAAGATCTATAATCCAAAATTTTTCTTTCTGAGTACATTTGCATGATAATTAGATGGATGATCCTTACATGCCATCCACTCTGCTGCTTATTGACCACTTGGTCATGATCCTATGCTGTGATATCACAACCTGTTGCCATCATAATGAATGTGATGGGGAATAAACTACAGAAGCAGATAAATACTTAAGGAATACAGATCCTGTTGTCATGAAAATGTCCTCAGTGATAAAGAGTAAGGGGAGCATAATGCAGAACTAATGTTAAATATAAGCTAAATTGTGTCTTAAACATTATTGTTACATTATATGGCTAAGGCTGATAAATCACATTGAGGAAGTACCTTCCACACCTGATAACTCAGAGTTTGATTGTCAAGTTGTGATAATCCATGGCTAGCCATGGATTAACACAATTATAATAACTGGTTTCCTTTTTTCCCATAGGGAAATCATGGCATAATTTGCTGTAATAAAGGAGTGTTTATTACGGCAAACACGCACATGATTTCCCTTGCTCTGTGCATGCGCCCGCCGAAGTTCCTCATCTCTCACTCTCACTCTCATGATCACTCTCCTTCTCGCGGAACCACAAACGGAGTGAACTGCCATTCGGAGTCAGTGGTAAGTAATTAAAAACAAAAAATGTGCCACAAGGACTATCATTCACTTTTGGCTACCCCAAAAAATAAAACTTTAAAGAAATAAAGAATGCCGTCGTGCGCTATAACTTAATGGATCGCAGCCACACAGCAACTTTCTATTTTATATAATTACTGAGGTGAAAAAAGGGAAACCCAGCAATTATATAAAATAAAATATGGGTTGGTGTGTGTAAACTTGAAGTTTACACACACCCTTGGGGTTAGATGCTATGCATAAACCTCTCAAACTTCACTCTCGGGGGTTTATGTAGCATCTAACCCCTCGGGTGTGTGTAAACTTCTCGTTACAGACACCGACCCATACTTTATTCTATATTTTATTGACAGGTTGTGACAATCCACAGCTAGCCATGGATTATCACCATCTGTCAATCATATTCCATGAATTATCACAAGATGTGAATCAAATATTTGTAAATTGTTTTTTCAAGCACTACACTGCCCATTTTCCTTGTGTGTTATGTTTTATTACCTAACCTACTGCCCCAATTATTTCTTCTGACTAAGTCACATAACCAGCATTGCAATTTTTGTTCATTACTGCACTGTTGGATAATCCCCATAATATAACCACTAAAATATTGAACAACTGTGAGTTACAGGTGACAATTCAATCTTGGGGTTTATAGAACAACACAATCCATGAGGCCTTTGGCCTCATAGATTATTTTGCTCCATAACCCCTTGATTGAAGTATCACTTTGTAACTCACACTTGCCCATTGTTTAAGCTTTATATATCTACAGTATACACACACACACACACACACAAAAATATATATACACAGTAGTGTTGGGTAAAATTTACAAGATAAAAAATATATCTTGCTAGTGACATCAGTAACAGCGACATATCAAAAATATGTTGTTGTTAAGGTTGTCATGATGATTAATATTTTTAAAGTCACTCTCATCACAGTGGAATACTGAACTAATCAGAGAGCAGCTTTCACAATGCTGATGACATCACAATGCCTAGTGCTGCACTGAAGTCAGCAGTTAAAATCAAAGAAAAACAGCAACACCTTCAAACAAAGCTAAAACTTGTAAATTACTGTTGTATATACTGAATATACAAAAGACTGACTCAAAATAGGTAATTTACCGTCACTTGTAAGTGGGCAGGACTTCCATAACTCACTCGTGGCTATGCACTCGCAAGTTATGGTCTTTCTGCTTCACACTTCAAAATAAATTGCATGTTTTGAGTCAACCCATTGCATATCCCATACTTTCACAGTTCTCCAGAGGGTCTCAGCTGCTTTTTAATCCATCCAGTCCCAGGAATGAGTTTTAGGGTCAAGTGAACCCTTGGGCTTTGCTGCAAGTCTTGTATCAATACAGTAACAAGTCAATCAAGCTGAAACAACACTATTATGATTATCTTAGATCAGAGGACAGCAAACACATGACAAAGTATTGTACAAACATTTAATAAAAGGTCTTTCTTTCTCAGGACTGAGAATAACAGATATGTAAAAACTCATTAATTTGGTACTATTTTATGCCTTGTTTTTTAAATACCATCATAGTTTTAGTGACATTTTCAATTATGAAGACTCAAAGAAGCAATACTGATGACTTTTTTTTTTTGTTGGGTTAGTACCAGGGTTAATTCAGTGGCCTTATTCTACCATATATGGAAATTTCAGTCAGAACAGAGAATGCAAGATAAATTGATCTCTTCAGTAAAGCTTGTCTAAAAAATGGAAGCAAGTCATTTCTTGATCTAGAAGTCAGTCTCACAGAAGCTGTTTATAAAGATAAACTGAATTACTTAAAGTATATAATCAATATTTCAACCTGGAAGGCAGTAGGTACAGCATAATAAAATAGTTATGGTTATAAAACATTTATGTTTTAATGATCCAACTATCATTTCTTGTGCACGTTGATATTTATAAGTTGTCTCATTACACTTGAATAGCCGTGTTTGAAAACCAAAGAAAATGAGGACACGTAGCAGGGTGTTCTTCAGTTACCAGGGAGGGAGTGCAAAAGCAGTTATCACTGTTACTGAGCTAGGCCACAAACTACTGATTTTTTACATACATTTTCCTGAAGTAGAAATTATTACTGGTTAGTAACTGATCCATTTCCTGTTTTTTTTTTATTTTGCTTGAAATGCATATTTCATAACAGTATTAAATCTACAGATTGTGCAACACAATGAAAAACTGCAGAAGTATGTGAAGTTCTGTCAGTCCATTGCAGTGGTAAAAACTATTAAACAGCAATAAACCAGTGGCTCTGCACATGACATCAATTGAACATGAGGCAGTTTGAAATTCAAGTAAAGTAAGACAAAAAAAATACTGTATAACATTCTCACATATGTAATGCTTTTCAAAATAAATTATTACAAATTCATATAAACTGGAGGACAAAAAAAGAGTCTGTTAAAAAAAAGATGTGTTTTAGATCTTCTTACAATAATCCCTGGGGCAGGTTTTCCAAACCAAGTAACAGCACAAAGTATACTTTGTGACAGCATTTTCTTCTGTATATCTGGCTGTTTTCACTATGTTCAATGCTTTTTAGAGCTCATTTGATTTGTGATTTTTCACTCATATTTTGCAGCACTGTTGACCCATTTATAGTGCCAAGCCTAAGCTGCTACAGGAAACAAAGCTTTGAAGTCATATATAATAGATATGGTGAAATCATTTTAGATATAACATTTTGTTCCACTCTGATCCTTTTTCCCCAATTTACCATCTTTTAATACATTTTCCACACAAACACAATTTTATCTTAAAAAAAGTAAAAGTGACTACATCAGAAATTATTGCTGCTCTAAAATGGAAGAGTAAAAAGCTAAACTGATTTAAATCCAATTGGCCCCTATACACTAATGGGGAGGGAGTACACGGAATCCACACATACCCCACCTGCGTAGCTGCACACCCGCAGACAGGCACGCACCGGTGGTATTCACGACTGCTAGACATCTGTCCATGGCCCCACCCCTCTGATGCACAGGAGCATGGAAGGCAGATACTCGGACCGGGTGGGCCTCCAATAGGATGTCCAACCTGGTCCACAGGTGGATCGTTTGAGCCCGTGGGTGCAGAGATATGGCTGCTGATGTGCAGCACACAGAAACAAGGAAACAGGCTGGTGCCCGGTCGGCCATCCCCAGGCCACCATTTGCTGTCCATGGTCTGGAGCGGCATGATGTTGGGGGGACAGCAGTCCCCACCTGTCATTCTGAGAGTCGGGATCTGACATCCCAGGGGGCATGCAGGCATTATGGCAGGGTTCCCCCTGTGTACTGTGCATGCCCAGTGCTCTGCGACTCTGTTAATGTCACAGAGTACGAGCATGCCCCTGGCATGTCCCTTGATCGTTTTGCCCTCCGCAGTCTGGCAGTGGGGCTGCATGCCCAGTAGCTGAATCCCACAGCTGGCTGCGCGGGGGGCTCAGTGGGTGCGGAGTGGTTGGTGCCCCAGACATGCGCGTGTAGCCACTCCACCCCATTAGTGCATAGGGACCAACATGCTGAAGTATTTTGTCTAATAAGACAAGCCAATAAGTTTTGAACACCTGTACCCTTGTGTGCATCTCGCTGATGCTAATAATGGATCCAGGTGAAAGTCAGTTCTTTACCATTAGGTCATACCCCCTCTTCCCACATTGCCCCCAGAAATTACTCTTAATAGTGTAGTCACATTGGACATGTTAGTATGCTAGCATTTTGAAACTCACTGGTTAGTAAATTTAAATTGTCATCCAACAGGTCCCAGCAAGGCATAAGATCAACACAATAGCACACTGAAGTGTTGAGCTAAAACTCAAGAACAGTACGTGACTATTTCTATGTTAGTATTAGACTTACTATTATCAACGTACAAAGACCTAAAATAAGTCATTAACCACACCAGATATGATTATGAGATAGCTTCAGTTTTACTTTTCTTAGGTATTTGAATACTCATTTAAAATGTTATATATGTATATATATATATATATATATATATATATATATATATATATATATATATATATATTTCAGAAACAAAAATATTTTCTTCTGAAGCAAAGATTTACAAAAACAGCTCTCACAAAAGTTCAGTAAGGGCATGCAAACAATACTTCGATACATTCTTTTTTCAGAACCATTTCTTTTTAGTCTTGGCCTACAGGGTTATCATATGAGAGACTAGATTATCATCTCAAGCCTGGAGCTTCCAGCTTGGGCCAGTACTTATTTGGTGGTGCAGCAGCACAACGTGGCTATCAGGGAGCACTGCAGGTAAGATACAGAACAGGTGGTGCCATTAAAAGGGAACTGTCAGCAATAAGAGCCTCACACCTAAGTGTAAGGCTGATCCTAATTAGCCCTTTGTGTGCAGCAGCACTTGTATTTGCTTACTGATTACTGCAGTGTAATAAATAAATCAGGCTAATTCATTGACTTGTAAGATGCCATTTCATGTAACCAGATATCCCAGAATCCCCTGCTGCTGACATCAGAGGAGAACTGCAGAGCTGGGAGATTCAATTGCCTTCAATAGCCTACAGTGAATATCAAAGTTTTTTGTAAGCTGTAATCTTCAGTTTGCTGGACTGCTGTTCTCCTTGGGCTAGGTAGAGTCACTGAGGACTGTACTAAGCCCTGTGAGTACAGCAGGACCAGCAAATATCTGAATTTAGCTTACAAAATATTTAACATGTATACTGCAGGCTATTGAATCTCCTAGCTCTGCAGTTCTCCTCTGATGTCACTGTTCCACAGCAACTGCTGCAATTCGAGCAAACAGGCTGGTGCTGTGTGAAGGGCTGTAAACCCCACAACTGAAAAAAAAATCCACACACACGGCACTCACAGCACTCTGCAGACAATAAAGTAGTAACAAGACAAAGCAGCAGCAAAATGCGATTTATTACACAGCCTAGGCTCTCTACCCAAACACCAGCTCTTCAACAAAAGCACTTTATATATAATGGATTTTCAAATCTCATTTCTGGCTAGCAAAGGATACATATGAACATATAAAGAAGCCAGCAGAAGAAGGCCATTTGGTCTAGCAAGTATGCTTGTATTGCAGGGTCCACAGCTTGAGCTACTGTCCCTGCCTTCCCTCCCCACTCCTCCCATCCTCCCTACTCATGATCCTTACCTTCCCCCTATGCCTATCCCAACCTTTCTTAAAGCTGCCCACTGTCTTCAATGAGATGACCTCTTTTGGCAGTGCATTCAAAGTGTCCTCTGTGAAGAAGTGCTTCGTGACCTCCCTCCTAAACCTCCCACCCTCCAGCTTAAGACTGTGCCCCTTCATGTTATGGTTCATACTAAGGATCATACTACGAATGAGAAAGAGCAAGAAGGCTGATATAGTCCATAAGTGCTCTTGTAAGTCTCAGGAAGAGTAATATGCCAGATTATGACATGTAAACAGAAATTGGTCAAGTGGGTATTTAAATTCTTTTTTGTTTTACTGATAATAATATGTAGTTTATTCCAAGGATTTATGATTCTTAATGTAAAAAAGGATTTTCTGGTGAGATTGTTAAACTTTTTCCCATACAACTGGAGTGGATGGCTTCTGGTATTATGTATAGTGTTTTTTGAATTCTAGGCCAAGTTCCACCATCAGATATGGATCCTGGATGATATCAAAGAGAAAAAGCAGATCCCCTTAACCTCCTAGTCTCTAGTGTCATCAGATTCAAAATATTCAGTCTGTTGTCATACGATTCATTTTGTAAGCCAGCAATACGTTTTGTGTATTTCTGTTGGACCTTTTCTAGAGCAGTGCATTCTGTTTTTTTGAAGGGACACCACAGCTGAGAGGCATCCTCGAGGTGTGGCATAACGTATGCTCTGAATAAGGGCATTAGTACCTTACTAACTTTAGATTTAATATTGCGCTTGATTGACCAAAGTACTCTATTAGCTTTTTAGCAGATTCCTGTATTTGTTTTGAGTTACCCAAGTCATTTGAAATGATCATCCCTAAATATTTTTCATCAGTAGTATAATTAATTGTAGAGTCTCCTAAAGTGTAATGAGTAATCAAGTTGGTGGGACACAGTTGCATTAATTTACATTTAGAGGTGTTTAGTTTCATGCCCATTGTGTTCACCCAGGCAACAACTTTATTTAAGTCATCTTGTATAGTTGCAGACTGACTAAAATTATCACAAGGGCCGCTGATTTTGATGTCGTCTACGTAAGTTCAAACCTGTGAATTTAGCTATTAGTCCCCCATGAGGTAAGACATCAAAAGCTTTACTGAAGTTGAGATAGATGACATCACAAGGTGTCTTATTATCCAGATGATAGCTAATTGTTTCATAAAAACATATGAGATTTGTCTGACATCCCTATCCCTTTTTAAAGCCATGCTGTTCAGGATCCTGAGCATCTAAGATAGGTGTAATTATGTCTTTGATTAGACTTTCTAAGACTTTACAAATTGGGGAAGTAAGGCTGATGGGTCTATAGTTGTCACAGTTTGATTTGGGACCTTTTTTATGAGTGTGGGTAATATATGCCCTTTTCCAATCTTCAGGGACAAAATTTGACAAAAGGCAACCTTCAAAGAGTAATTTTAAGGGATGGACAAGGGAATCCGTTAATAGGTACAGGAAATACCTGGCTATATTATCCAGTCCTGGACAATTTTGGTTTTTCTGTGACAGTTATTTTGAGGTCATAAGATCTACTGATAGTGTTATGTGTGGAGTGTCGCATAGACTAGGGGTGGTGAGCAGTACTTGTGTAGGACCAAAAGTCTCACAAAATTTATTATTAAATATGTTGGCCATGCTTTTGACCATGCTTTTGAGATCCAATATTATATTATTATTTAATACTAAAGGGCCCACCTGACATATAGATTTTCTAAGGGAGTTAATATCAGAGTAAAAGTATTTACCATTTGATTTGTTGGCAGAATTCGTCAAACGATATTCCCAACTACGTTTTGCTTTACGTATAAGGGATGTGTATTTTTTTGAATGATGAAACATTTTCAGAAGTTCTGTTTTTTAGGACTGAAGTACATAGTCTATTTTTCTTTTTAAGAAGTTTTTCAATGTATTTATTCATCCATTTGGAGAATGCTTAGTATTGCTCTATTTGTTTATTGATGGTATATAGTTATCTCTTAAATTGATCAGCACTCAGCTTAAAGAGGATTTTCAGGCCTCAGATGTGTAGGCCGTGTCCCCATAGTAGAGATGGGCAAAAATCCACAAATTTCATTATGCAAAATGTTTCACGAGATTAGCGTATTTCGTGAAATATTTTGCAGGTACGAAATGCAAAATTCCACCAGTGAAATGCAGAATTTGACCCTTGAATGGTGGAATTTTGCCACTCATGGGCAAAATTCCATCATTCGTGGGTGACATTCTGCTTTTAGTTGGCAAAATGCCACATTTTGAGGGCAAAATTCCACATTTTGCATCTGCAAAATATTTTGCAAAATGCATGAATTTCACAAAATATTTCACGAGGTGAAATCTGCGATTTTACAGTGGTGAAATTAAATGTTGCTGCATCTCTACCCCATAGTATACTTTTAGCAAGAGTGAAACAAAACACAGGCAAAAGATGATGTTTTTTAAAAGCTACAGTATTACCAGAGTATAAAGATTTTGCTTTCCGGTATCCTTCCTGAACCAAATCTGAAAACATTTACCAGGTAGAATTTTATACCTTATAAAATACAGTACATAGCATTTCCGTTATAAATATGCAATTTTAGCAAATCAGTGCACAGAGTTAATGTAACGCTTATCCAACATACAGGGGGCTCTTGAACGGGAACATCAGAAGTGGAACATTTCTGCATCACACCTAGGAGAAGTGTAGCTTCATTTAACTTTTCAAATAGAAACCAAAAACTCAAAACTTATTTAGAGGAGAACTGCCTTCCACCTGCAAGCCTGTGCTTTCTGTAGAAGTTGTACTTCAAATGCAGGTTCACATTCTGCTATTGTTCCATCTTTACTGGCATTTCTGTACATTCAGCAAGTGTTTCTGACTTGCACTTTAATGGTCATTATCATTTCAGAACCACATGATGTGGTTTATGTCTTGACTAAAAACGTACTGTACATTAACAAAAGAACACCAGTGCAACTCTCAGAATGCTGCCTTTTCACTGGAACAAAATGACAAGCAGTTGCATTATTCTTGTTGGTAAGTGCATAAATAATAACTGGTTAGTGATGATTATGAACTGTGGGCAGAAGTTGTCAAACTTCATTATACATGGCCATGTAATCATCTGTGTATAATGGAGTTTGATTATACACATATGTGTATAATCACCCATGTATGATGGAGTGTGAGTAAACACCTTTTGCAAAAATTCTAAAATCACTCTCATGCTAGTGCTAGTGCTACTGGCTCCTCGTACTGTCAACTTGCACTGTCAACTAACCTAACTGAAACCACTGATGAGGAATCTAACTTATGTGTGGCTGAAGAAAGACACATTTCTCACCGAAACGAAAAATAACCAGCGGTCTGCTAACGTCTGTATATCCACCTACAAAATGGCACATTCATCACCATTTTAGCAACCTAGTGACCTAGAAAGATAAATATTCATTGAGCAGCAAGAAAAAAGAAACACTCTAAGAAACACCAAGACTGACATTAAGCTGTTCAACAAGTACCTGTGTGACAAAAAAAATCAAAGGAGCCAGTTATTATAATCCTCATTACACACACTTCCCCATGCATTATTCTCTATTTTATTTTCAACAAGATGAACAGGGTGTACAAAGCAAACACTTAATGTTCACCCACCGTCACTCATGAAAAATCCATCAGTGGGAGGGTGAAATGTTGAGTGTTTGCTTTGTACACCCTGTTCGTCTACCTGAAAAGAAGTTTTGCGCTTACCAACAAGAATAACACAACTGCCTGGAGTTTTGCCATAGTGCAAAGGCAACATATTGTGAGTTGAACTGATTTTGTTTATTTAAACCTGTTGCTTGCTGTGGTACACGACATTCGAGGTAAGTGGCCCTGTTTGTCTTTCACTCTAATAATTTACATTGTTGTCACAATGCATCTATGTGCTGTTATTGAACTCTGTGGTTTGAGGGGACTTAAATTCCATCATAGATATAAAATGGTACTTCCCACCAGTATGCTGTTCAGAAATACACACTAAGGCCCAGATATTCAAAAGGGTTGGCATGGCACAACAGTGTTGCGCCATGCCTTACTAATCATCGCCTGATGCGATATTCAAAGGAACAGTGCACACGCTGGAATCCCACGTCTTGGCAGACACATCAGTAATGTATGCTGAGCACAGGTGGGAGTGTGCCCATGCATAACCTGCACAGCCCGATATTCAGCCCGAATGTGCAGAGTCATGCATGCACAACCCCTACCTGCGCCTGCACAAAGTTAAACCAAAAAAAGGAACACGTGATGGCCACCACGGGTGAGCTGCCACATTGCAGGGCATGACACGGCAGCTGCCGCATGTGGTGGCCACAAATCCTGCAGCACCTGGCGGCACCCCATGCCCCATCGTGGACATCCCTGGGCCAAAATCCCCATCCAATATCCCTGGTGGTCCAGTGGACCTCTCTGTGTGTCGCGGGCATCGGTATAGTCCACCCCCAGGTCCGACATCACGTGGGCCAGTGGACCGATCACGCCCGATCAGCGGGAATCTGTAACACATACCAGACCCCTACCACCGGTGGTCTAGTGTACCCTCCTCCCCACCTGCCCACTAGGCCCCACCGCCCGCTCCCCGTCAGCTGGTGGGTGGCAACACCACCCGCCTGCCACCCGCCACCCGCGCCTGACAGCTCAGTAGGGCTGCATGCCGATGGTTCTGGCGTGAGCCAACAGGCTACACTCACCGTACTACTCGGTCAGATATGAATCATTCACATATCTGGGTAAATAATCTAGATATATACTGCCCATTGGCTCCGCTGTGAACCAATGGTGCTACCCAAACTGCCAGTCTGTGGGCGGTGGGGTGGCAGCAGCGAGTAGAATGCTGCCGCTCTCCATTTGGCCGGGGAGTGATGGGGTGGGTAGGCTCAGTGGGCGCAGGTGGGGAGGGGTACACTAGAACCACCAGGGTTGAGGGTCTGGTATGTTACAGATGCCCTTGATCGGTGGCGTCGTCCACTGGACCACCAGGGATGGGCGGGGGACTATACCGATGCCCGCGATCGGGCACAAAGAGGTCCACTGGACCACCAGGGATATTGGATGTTTTTTTTTTTTTATTTTACACGAATGTCCACGATCGGGCTGCAGGGGGCGTTGGTCCCCGATGGCTGCTGCCTGGCAGGGCGCCAGGCACAAGCCGTCGGGGATCGGCGCACCTGCATGTTAATGGCATGCAAATGGGGCCGTAATGAGATGCAAATGGACCCCTGTGCACCTTGCATAAATTATGGCCCCATTTGTATGTCCCCTTTTGAATATCGCAGGTGCTGTGCATGGCGCAATGGCACTAGCGCTAGCGCATCTCCATGCTCCACTCCGGCCACATGCGCTGGTGCAGTGCCACTGCGCCATGCACAGTGGGGCTGGCCAGGGTGTGATAGTCAAAGCTGCTGTGCCATAGCGCAGCTCCGTTGAATATCACCCAGGCCACACCCCTGCGCAACAAAGTTGAGCTGCGCCCAGGCATGCACCACAGCCTGGCGCAGTTTGAATATCCGGGCCTAAGTCTATTAAAGGCCAGTATGGACTGAACAACAGGATGGAAACCAATACACGACAAAAACAGCATCTTCAAATAAAAACTACATACAGGACCAACACAGTTCTTTAAATTACTTTAGCTAACTTCAGTGATTTATACAACATTAATAAGGCCCCTGCAGAGTATCTGTTATGATACAAAAGACTCTTGTTATGAGAGCTGGACAGCCAGAATCATTCAGATTCATTGTCTTTTCACCAACACCTAATGCTCAGTTTCATACCCCGTTTCCCATTTTTATGTTGCTTGCACGCATGTGCAAGAAGCATAGTGCCAACATCGGAGATTTCGGAGGTGTGTCACCTCCTCCTCCAATTCAGTCAGTGAGCTGGCAGGCGCGGCCCCTGTAAGCCAATGCATTTTGGGCTGTCTGATGTAGCGCTCCAAAATGCAGTAGCACTCTGATTGAAGGGGAGCTACGCTTCAGTGAGCAGAGATAAAGCCCACTGAGCGTAGCTCCCCCACATGCAGATGTCGTGCCCCGCACCTACTGCGTAGCTAACAGGTGCCCAATCCCGTCGCTGAGCTGCGTCTCTCCCCCAGTTGTAGGTGCCACGCTGAACCCACCCCAGCGTGGCAATGAGTCCTTTGGCCGGCGGGGTGTCCAATCTCCCGTCGGCTGAGCAGCCCCAACGTCCTTGTGCCATGCTGGGAGCCCACCCCAGTGTGGCAAGCAGTCCCAAAGTCTTTTTTTTAACCTGAAAACGAAAACAGTCCAGCAGGGCCTCTCCGACCCCACAACCGCACCCACCCTGCGCACCCAGCCTCCCCACCCCCACCCCATACTTACCTCCGGACTCCGCGCGACGATCTTAGGTGGACCGGGAACACGTCTGCACTCTTCAAAGCCGACCGCGAACTGAGGAAATGTTGGTAAGCTGTATAATGGGCTAGATAGGGGGGTTTCAACTTTGTTGCATATCTCAGGCATTTTGGGAATTTTTGCACCAAATTTTCAAGATGGGGTTTTTGGGACCCCTTCTCATGAATGATGTCACTGTCATGGCGTTATTTGGGCCCGAAGGGTGATTTTGCGCAGTGACTGTGCAGTGACTGCGAAATCACCGTTCGGGCCTGAATACCATCATGACAGTGAATCATTCATGAGAAAGGGTCCCAAAAACCCTATGTTGAAAATTTGGTGCAGAAATTCCAAAAAATGACTGTTTCTGGCGTCGTTGTACGGATTCCTCGCCGGGCTCGTAAGTTCGCGAAATTTCAATATTTTCACTCCAGATTTTCAACATTGCCATTTTACCACACCTTCTTATGAGTAGTATAGCTGTCATTTTTCATATCTCACCCAAAATGTGTTTCCGCCCATGTAAGCGCCAGAATGGGCGGTCGGTGTCTTGAAATCAATGTATGGGACAAATTAAAAATCACAGTGACACTGTTCCTGAGCAGAGGTCTTAAAATGGCTATGTTGAAATTTGGTGAAAAAATTTAAAATGACTGTTTCATTTAGCGTATGCTATAAGTAGCGTTCCTACGCATGCTCATAAGTTCTAAATTTTCAATATTTCCCCCAGATTTTCAAAATTGCCATTTTACCACACCTCCTTATGAGCAGTATAGCTGTCATTTTTCACATCCTGCCCAAAACGTGTTTCCACCCATGTAGCGCACAATGCGCAGTTGGTGTGCAAACTCAATGTATGGGACACATTAACAAAATCACAGGGACACTGTTCATGAGCAGAGGTCTTAAAATGGCTATGTTGAAAATTTGGTGAAAAAATTCCTAAAAATGACTGTTTTACGAGCGTGCATTGCGCAGTTCCTACGCACGATAGTAAGTTCACAAATTTTCAATATTTGCACTCCAATGACTTCCAAATACCTAAACAGCACATAGAAGCAAGCAACATTCGGCATTGACAAATGCTTGTTTACATATCCTAACCTCTATACTCTTCCTCTCCCCCATCTCAACTCCATCCCTCTTCCATCCAACCCCTCCCTCCAATCCTCTCACTTTATATCACCTTCCCTTTCTCACTCCCCTCTACTTACCTCCACCTTATTCCCACACCTCCTGCTTCTGGTCCTATGTTCCTATGTTCAGTTTCCTGACATACAGCCTGGGAATGCCTGGTATCTCACACTCCTGATTTAATCAATCTGTATTGTTATTAATTATGCCTATACTATACTGTGTATTACTGTACATTATTGTGCCTTATTGTATTATCATATTACTGTGCTTTCTACTTGTTATGTACTTAGCCCTTCCCCCTTCCCACAGAACAATCTGAAAAAGAGCTTTATAGCTCAGTATGTATTTCCTGGTAAATCTCTTTTTAATAAATAAAATAAATAAATAAATACCATAATAGACACCCCACAGAGACCCTATTAACATATCTAGTGTCTCCATTTTCTATTGTACCATTTGTATTAATAGAAACGCTTCATGAGACTAAATGAAAAGCTAATGTCATTTCTCATTCTTTCCTCCACTTTGACTTGGCACATCAGATTACCAATTAATTCATTTTAACTACTACACCAAACTATAAGTAGGCTGTTTTATAGGTTAGATATTAGCTATTTATGTAAGTCATCCTGCTGTATAGTTCTAGAGTGGGGGAAACATATGCCTATGCTGCATATTATGAACCTCTCAGATACTCATTTTGAATTTAACATTAACTTTTTATAGGGCAACTTCACTAGTTTATGACATAAAACCATCATAGTATGAAGACATATAGAAACAAAGGCAATGACAGCAGAAAAAGACCAATGGTCCATCCAGTCTGTGCATGTTCCCTATAAGCCTTGAGACCTACTATCTCTTCAGGGTCTTAGCCCTTCCCATTCTTCACCCCATTCCTCTCCCAGCTTCTGCCACCCCGAACAACCTCTATACCCTTCAATCTATCCCAACTATGCTTGAACCCACCAACACTTTTAGCATCCAGCACTTTGTCAGGCAAACTATTCTATGGCTTCACCTCCTTTTCTGTATAATACTTCCTTATGTCCCCTTCTGCGCCTCCCTCCTATTAGTTTCCACTCAACCCCACATGACACTGAGCTAGTATTCAAGCTAAATATTTTCCTGCAGTTTTCCTTATTAATTCCCTGTAGGAACTTGAAGGTCTCTGTCATATACCCCCTCTCCCTTCTGGTCTCCAGCGAGCACATGTTCAAGTGTCTTGAGGAACTTCTCATAGGAACTGCCCCGTTGGCCCTGAATCATTTTTGTTACCCTACACTGCAACATCTCCAGTCTATCTTTATCCTTCCTGAGGTGAGAACTTCAGAACTGGGTGCAGTACTCAAGGTGTGGGTTCACTAAAGATCTATATAGGGGAAGTATTACCTCTTCCCCTTCTGCTATCAATACCCCTCTTGATACATCCCAGGATCCTTCTTGCATTGCTATATGCCTTGTTGCACTGACCTGATTGTTTGAGGGAGTCACTGATGATAATTCCAAAGTCCTGCTCCTCAGCCATAGTGCTAAGTCTCACTCCACCCATCCAGTACTCTGTCCTGGGATTCTTGTTCCCTAGGTGCATTACCTAGCATTTTTTGGAATTGAATTTCAACTGCCAAACCTTACACCGCCTCTCTAGCTTTTGTACATCTCTCTGCATTTCCCTGATTGCCTCATCACTATCCACCCTCCCACAGAGCTTAGTGTTATCTGTGAAGAGATACAGCCTGCCTCAGATGCCATCACCAATGTCGTTAACAAACATATTGAAGATGACCGGTCCCAGAACAGATCCTTGTGGTACCGTACTTGTGACATCTCTCTCTGCTGATCTGACCCTGTTGACTACAACCCTCTGCTGCCTCCCCATTAGCCAGTCACCTATCCAGTTAACTATAACCTTAGCTGCACCTAGATCCTCCATCTTCTTCAGCAAGCATCTGTGAGGCACCAAGTTAAAAGCCTCACTGAAGGCAAAGTAGAGCAAATCCACAACAATGCCCCTATCCAATTCCCTTGGTACCCAGGCAAACAAAACTATCAGGTTATTCTAACAAGATCTCCCTGCTGCAAATCCATGCTGTTTACTATCCTGGAGTCCATTGCAATCCAAGTAGTCTACAAGGTCCTCTTTGACCAGTGACTCCATGAGCTTCCCTACAGTAGAGATAAGACTAACAAGTCTGTAGTGCCCCACATGTTCCTTGTCCCTCCCCTTGTGGAGGGGAACTACATCCACCACCCTCCAGTCCTTTAGAACTTCTCCCATCTTTAGAGAGCTGTTGAATAGACCTATCAGAGGTTCAGCCAGTTCTGCTGCCGGTTCCCTACGTAACCTCAAACATAATCCATCTGGTCACAGGGCCTTATCTATTTTTAGGGCTGCCAGCCCTTTCTGGATCCTGTTGCTTGTTCATATTTGCTGCCTCATCTCCAGGATCCCCTTAGTGGTCACTTTGATGCTACTCTCTGGCATGTAACAGGTTATAATAGTGCTTCCCGAATAGTGCGTTATAAACCACGCTGCAAGAACTACGCATGTTGGAATATCGAAAGGTGTCGAATAGCATTGAGCAACTCGCACTACCCCGTCTCTATTCACCCACCCACAAGAGGAGGTGAAGAAGGAGGAAAGTGCTGTCACTGGCCGAGCTGCCTCCATGGCAGAGTGGGTTAAGGCAGCAGCTCAATCAGGAAAGACTGGGAGACCAGGGTTCTAATCCTGGCTTCCCTGCTACATTTTACAGCTGGAACACTTAGGTTTTTTTACAAGGGGCCATGGAAACAGTAACTGCACAGCCCCACAAATGTAGCTTTTCCCATGATCCACTCCCCCTTAGAGTTAGGATCTTTAATTATGGGGGGCAGGGGGAGTGGAGCCCCCCCACATCAGGGGTGTGGGGGCAGGGGGCAGATCCCCCCCCCACAAGAAATGGGAGATTTTTTGTCATTTCTTGTAGAATGGTAGTGGTCATCCGACTGCTACCATTCATGCTTTTCTGCCTGGTGGCATTTAGAACTGCTACTGTATTGGAGAGCGCTGTCAATACAACGCTGTTATAGACGGCCCGTTAATGACAGTGCTCTTTGGACCTAATGCACTCTGGCACATGTCCACTGCTCTCTTTATGAAAACTGAACTAAGTAATCATTAAGGATGGCTGTCTTTTGCCCGTCCTTCTCTATCACCCTACCCCCCCTCAGCTAGCCTTACAATTCCCCCTCCTTTCTTCTTTCTTCCCTACTATATCTGATTAATTGTTTTTCTCCATTCCTGACCTCCTCGCAATACACAGCACTGTGTCTGCTTTTGCCTCCCTAACCGCCCTCTTTGCCTCCCTATTTTTTATGTGTTCTTCCCATTCTTCCTCCCCCTGCTCTTCTTTATACTTGTAGAAGGTATAAAACACATACTAAATAAGATTAGAAAGGCCAGTATAGCATTTCAGTAGCATTAAACTCTCATAGACTTAAAATAAGGTATTAACAAAAATGTGCATTGGAATTGGAAAGGGCCTACTTAGTTATAGGGTGAATAATTCTCAGATACTCTGTGGAGCCTGACTAGTGGTTCAGAATGAGATTCTTGTTCTTTTTCATCCTGTGGGCATGTTCAGCTATTGGGCTATTAGTAGTAGTAGTAATTGTGGTAGTACTGTGGGAGGTTAGGGGTGACAAGGGGTTGTAGCAAGAGGGGATTGGGATGGCAAGGGGTGTTAGGGGGCTTCTCCCCCAAAAATTAACTGAACCACAAGCAGCATCCTCTTGCATGTGTTTAGAATCACTGTATAATGCACTGAGAGCCAGCAACATAGCAGGTGAGATTTTGTGGGCAGATTTACCACAAAATATCATCTGCCATTAACATGAGTCAGAATCCACAGTCATAGTCATTCCACAGTCTTCTTGTGGCTAAGTCACAACACAAATGTGATTGTCAGATATTATTGGGGGTAGACAGGTTTTGTACCCACTAATGTGCTGGTATGCGACAACCCAGTGTTGTATCATGGCATTGCACCAGTTGCATGGTGCCATGTCATGGAATCTTCACTGTCTCTGAATTTTCCCCTTCCCCCACCCACTCCTCTATACCTTTAAATCTTCATTGGGGTTGCTGTTGGCAATCCCTGGTAGTCCAGTGGCCCACACCTGTTGTATAGTCCCTATTTGGTGTCAGCATGACTCAGTTGGTAACACATCCACCTAAAGTTGTGGGTTCAAGACCCACACTGGCACTGGGTTCATACCATATATGCTGGTACCCAAGTGCAGTGCTAAGGGGATGATGTGCTGTGGCGGAGTATCATCCTACAGATGAGATGTTAAATCGAGGTCCCTTCTGCCCATCTCTGGTGCTGTCCTGGTTGATGTCTAGGTGGGAGTAAAAGAACCAAAGGCATATTTTGCAAGAGAAGAGTAATATTATTGATTAAAAACAAATAAAAAAAAATAGGAATCAAAAAAGAAACTTAACAAATGAAATCTAAGAATACATTACAAGTACAATCAGAAAATTATTATATATAAACAAAAAAGACAATGCAAGTTGTAGGTCTATAGGACATAAAGTAAATCCACCTTTCCCATTTCTGTCAATCCCACCAAATATGAGTTAACCCTTTTTATTAGGCATCAAAAGGTTTGCTCTCTAAGATTCTGTATTCATACAAAAAGATTTGCTGAAGTTCATGCATTATGCTATAATACAAAGCATCCAGACACTTGTCTTTATGTTGTAATGAAAACTGGCATCTATTCATCCATATACACCATTTAAAACAAGTAAATATAACACACAAAGTGCTGGGATGCCACTTTTTCCATCCTCCAGTGAAAGGACTGGAGGAGGGCTGATTTGGTCCATCTGCACAAAAGCAGCAGTAAGGAGGATGCTAACAATTACAGTCCAGTCACTCTCACATCAGTGGTGGGAAAGTTAAGGAGACACAACTGAAGCAGAGGCTTGTGGAGCACCTGGAAGCAAAAAGGGTTGCAGAACCACCAGCAGCATAGTTTCACAATGTGGAGGTCATGTCAAACCAATCTCATAGACTTCTTTGACTGGGTTACCAGGGAGGTGGATCATGGGAGAGCAGTGGATGTGGCTACCTGGACTTCAGTAAGGCTTTCAACACTGTACCGCACAGGAGGCTAGTTAAGAAACTAAGCAGCTTGGGGTTGGGGGAGAAAGTGACAAGCATGGTATCAAACTGGTTAAGGGATAGGAAGCAAAGGGTGGTGGTAAATGGTTGCCGATCAGGTGATAGGAGAATGACTAGTGGGCTGCCAAAGAGTTTGGTGCTGGGACCAGTCCTCTTACATGTCTTCATAAGTGACACTGCGGAGGAACTTGAAGGGAAAGTGTGTTTCTTTGCGGATGATACAAAAATCTGCATCACAGTTGACACTCAGGAAGGGGTGGAGAGAATGCAAAGGGATCTGGGGGAACTAGAGAAATAATCTAGGGGTGGAAGCTGGGTTTTAATGCCAAAAAGTGCAAGGTTATGCACATAGGGCTGCAGAACTTAGGGGCTGTATATAAGATGGAGGGAGGGAGTGGAGTTTATAGTCACCAAGCAAGAAAGAGACCTGGGGATCATTGGTGGGCTGTGATACTGGCGTCTGAAGTATGGCGCCATCTGAAATGGCGACACATTGTGGGCAAAAGCCCAAAAGGCGATGGGTGTAGGGTGACCAGATGTGGTGGGGTGGGCGACTACAGTGACAGGATGTCGCTATATGTACACATGCGGGGGGAGTGAGCATGGCAAGCGTAGACTGAGAGGGGGCGGAGGCGATGTAGGGGGTGGCGTTGCGGTCGGCTGCTGAGCTGCGCCATGGTATTGGGGATTGGCCTCAGGTTGCGGTGTGGGGAATATTGGGTTTGGGTCTGAGTCTGGGAGCTGGTGCAATTTTGTTGCACCTGGCCTGAAACTTTCTTTTTTTTTGCTTTTGCCCCCCCCAACATGCACCCCCCTGGAGTTGAGAATCCTTTAGTAGGGGGATGCGGGGGGCAAAGACCCCTGCGTGGGGTGGTGCAGCCCCCCTCAGAAAGCAAAAATGGTAAGTCCCTGGTGCCGTTCTTCCGTGTATGAGGATGTCAGAGTGGAAAAAATGTTTTCACCCCTCTGACGTTGTGATAATGCGGCTCATCGTTTGGCAGTCGCCGTTATCACATAGAACTGGGATCATCATATCTAACAACCTTAATGTGGCTGGACAGTGTGACAAAGCAGTGGGAAAGGCTAGCAGAAAGCTGTGGTGCATTAGGAGAGGGATTTCTAGCAGGAGGAGGGAGATGGTGCTGCCACTGTATTACTCACTGATGAAGCCTCACCCAGAGTACAGTGTCTTTGAAGAGGGGGAAGCGGTACAGAGAAGTGCAACCAAAATGGTGAGGGGGTTGCATAATAAGCCATATAAAGAAAGGCTGCAGAAACTCAACATGTACTCTCTGGAAGAGAGGAGAGTGAAATGGGACATGATTGAAACCTACAAGTACCTCACAGGTGTGAACAAGGTGCAAGTGGAAGAGCTATTTCAAAGAAAGGATGGCACTAGAACAAGGGGTCTTGAAATGAAGCTCAAGGGGGGAAGTTTAGAAGAGATACGTGGAAATAATTTACAGAAAGGGTGGTGGATGACTGAAGGAGCCTGGCAGAGGAGGTAGTGGGGACAAAGACTGTGGGGAGCTTCAAGTATGTATGGAATAGTCTTAGGGATATATTAGATAGAGGAATGAACGGAGGGAGTAACACCTATGACAACTAGGGTCAGCGATGATGAAACAGGCAGGGACAAGGTGTAGACTGGATGGACCTAAAGGTAATTTTCTGCTGACAAAATCTGTGTTTCTATATTTCTAGTTGCCCTTTAACTGGCATTTAACATAGAAACATAGATAATGACGGCAGATAAGGACTGCTTGGCACACCTAGTCTGTCCATTTTTTTCTACAAACTATAACACCACAAACATTACTTGATCTCCGACTGTACCTCCCCAACCCTTCCCTACCTCTAAGGTAGCCTTATGCCTATTCCATGCATTCTTGAAACCCTTTACCACTTTTGTCCCCACCACCTCCATTGGGAGGCTGTTCCAGACATCCACCACTCTTTCTGTGAAGAAATACTTCTTCATATCCCCCGAGTCCCTCCCAGAACCCTTGTTCTTGAGCATCTTTCTTCCTGAAGAATACTTCCCTCTTGAACTTTATTTATACCCATGAGATATTTGAATGTTTCTATCATATACCCTCTTTTCATTTTCTCCAGGGTGTACATAATAAGGTCCTTCAGTCACTCCTCATAGTGCTTGTGATGCAGACCCTGCACCATTTTGGTTGCCCTCCTTTGGACTGTCTACCCTATGTCCGTCCGGAAATGTGATCTCCAGAACCGGACACAGTACTCTAAGTGACGTCTCACCAGTGATCTATACAGCAGTAACACCACCTCTCTCTTTCTGCTGATGATACTCCTCCCTATGTACCCTAGCATCCCACAGACTCTCCCCACTGCCTTGTCACACTGTCTGGCAACCCTTAGGTCATCACACATGATTACTCCCGGGTCCCTTTCCTGTTTGTTGGTGGTTAATACTATCCTCCCCCATTTTGTACTCCTCCCCTAAGTTTGTGTGCCGTATGTGCATCATTTTGCACTTCTTGGTGTTGAAATCTAGCTGCCACACCCTTCACCATAGAAACATAGAAACATAGAATTTGACGGCAGATAAGGACCGCTTGGCCCACCTAGTCTGCCCATTTTCCTACCTAACAGATAAGCTGCAGATCCTAGTTAACCAACAGCTTACTTCCTCCTACCCCCCACTAGGACTGCCTTATGTTTGTCCCATGCATTCTTGAATTCCCCCACTGTTCTTGACTCCACGACCTCCTCAGGGAGGCTGTTCCATGCATCCACAACCCTCTCCATGAAAAAATACTTCCTCACATTACCTCTGAGCCGTCCCTCTATCACCAAATTGTACCCCCTTGTTCTTGCACATCTCTTTTTCTGAAAGATGCTACCCTCTTGGACTTTGTTGATTCCCTTGAGGTACTTAAAGTTTCTATCATGTCCCCTCTCTCCCTCCTTTCCTCAAGGGTATACATATTAAGCTCCTTTAGACTTTCTTCGTATGTCTTCTGGTGCAGACCTTGCACCATTTTGGTTGCCCTCCTCTGGACAGCCTCCACTCTGTCTATGTCTTTACGGAGATGGGGTCTCCAGAACTGCACACAGTACTCCAGATGGGGTTTCACCAACTGCCTGTACAGAGGGATAACAACTTCCTATTTTCTACTATTGGTGCCTCTTCCTATGCATCCCAGTATCCCCCCAGCCTTCTTTACTGCCTTCTCACATTGCTTGCCCGCCTTTAGGTCATCTGATATAATTACCCCCAGGTCCCTTTCCATTTTTACTGTTGTCAGTATTCCACTCCTCTAACTTACCTAGATCACTATTCATTTTTCCATCCCCCTGGAGTGTCTACCCTATTACAGGCTTTAGTGTCATCTGCAAAGAGGCATGCCTTTCCTTATAGCCCCTCTGCAATGTCACTAATAAAGACATTAAAGAGGACCAATAGCAGTACTAATCCCTGTGGCACCCTGCTTGTCACCCTCCCTTCTTCGAAGTGAACTCTGTTTACCACCACCCTCTGTCTCCTGCTGCCCAACCAATTTATCACCCAGTTTGTCACATTAGGACCCCTTCCTAGGCTTCCCAGCTTATTTACGAGTCTCCTATGTGGAACGGTGTCGACTGCCTTACTGAAATCTAGGTAGGCTGCATCTACCATCTTCCCAATTCCCTGGTGACCCAGTCAAAGAAATCTATCAGATTTGTTTGACATGATCTCTACCCAGTGAATCCATGCTGCCTTGGATCCTGAAGGTCACTGGATTCCAGATAATCCACAATCCACTCCTTCAGTAGTGATTTCATTACTTTCCCCACCACTGAAGTCAGGCTGACTGGCCTGTAGCTGCCCGCCTCCTCTTTGCTTCCACTTTTGTGTAGTGGGACTACATCCACTCTCCTCCAGTTCTCCAGAACCACTCCCGTCTCCAGTGAGTAGTTGAACAGGGCTGTCAGAGGTCCAGCCAGCACCTCCCTGAGCTCCATCAATATCTGAGGATGCACCCCTTCTGGCCCCATTGGCTTGTCCACTTTCAGATTTGTGAGTTGCCTCAGAACCCTCTCCTCTGTAAATGGACTAGTGTCTACCTCCCCTCCTTCTATGCTCCTGACCCTTCTCTGTGGTCCCTCTCCATCCCCTTCCTCTGTAAACACTGAACAAAAGTTCTTGTTCAAGATGTCTGCTTTTTCTGGTCCCCTTCCACACACTCCTCTCCTTTCTTTCTAAGCCTTACTATCCCTCTCTTGGTTGTTCTCTTTTCGCTTACATACCTGAAAACTACCTTGTCCCTTTTCTGCACTGCCTGGGCTATTTTCTCCTCCATCTGCGCCTTTGCATTCCTAATTGCTGTCCCTGCCTCTGTTTCTCCTGATACACCCCTCTGTATGCCTTTCCCTGTCTCTCCTTATACCTCCTGAAAGCTGACATTTTAGCCCTTACCTTCCCGGCCACCTCTTTTGAGAACTATAGCAGTCTCTTTTTCCTCTTGCTTTTGCTTACTTTTCTGACACAGAGGTTTGTTGCCTTCTCTCTCCCTCCTTTTATATATGCCCACTGTTTCTCCACTCCCCCCAAGTCCTCCCGCCTGCCACGGGCCATGGGGTCATAATGTCACAGACAAAACCACGCATACACACAAGGGCGCAGACACAACAGCATATACTCTAACAGTGTCGGGACAAGATCTTGAATGACACAGCATGAGCACACGCCGTTGAAACAAGAATAACTGTCTTTCTTTTTGCAGGGCCTTTGCCCCCCCCCCCGCACCCCCAATGTGGGGGGCTTCTTCCTCCACACACCTCGGACTTATTATAATCAACTCTGGAGGGTCATGCACTTTGAGGAATGAAGATAACTCGGAGCGGGAAAATATTTATTTTTTTAAAAGCATTACTGTGGGACCTAGCGAGAACCAAACCGCAGCCCCAGGTCTCTGATGCCACCAGAGGCAGGTGCTCTAGCCATTCCATCACAGGAGTGGCTCAGCCAAGCACTACCCAGCAGTGTCCTCCACATTTCCTCATAGCAGCCTACAGTGACAGGGGTAGCAGTTCTTACTGCATGCTGAAAGAACCCCTATCACTGTAGAGTCATTCATGCTTTCTACAGTGCAGTATTGCATGTGCAGTTTTGTCCATGCTATATTCACCCGGTACCCTGCCAGGGCATCCCTGAGGCATTCCCCATCCTCTAAAAATTGGCTCTTCTGAAGTCCAGGACCCTCGACTTTGTGTGGTTCAATCCTGCCACAGTACTTACACTGAACTACACTATACGGTGATCACTGGTCCCCAGGTGGCCAGCAACACTGATGTCTGTGTAACCCCCCTGCAAATGGGGGTTCCCAAAAGACTTCCAGGAGCTTGCTTGAATGCTCCAAGCCTGAATGGTGTTTGGCGTTTAAGCCATTTATCAGTGAGTGTTTTTAGAACCTCTGGTACTGTCTCTTTAAGAGCTGTCTGCTTGCAGACATAATTAGTTTGTATGGGGGACTGTGTGTTTCTTTGATTGAGTACCACTCAAGCTGCTGCTAATTCACTCCATTTTTGCAGTCACTAGGAGTGCAAAGGAACCTATCTGAAAGATGTAACTGTTTGCCAGAAACCATTTAGGGTGATAATGAAATTACAGTTTGTCTAACCTGCTTTCTTTTGCAGTCAGAACAGTGTCTGCCTAGTTCCCCATTCTGGTTTTGAACTGCTGAACTGGACCAATCAGTGTGGGGTAAGCTAGCTCTAAATGGTGCCTTGGACGAATCAGAACTTGGACTCATAATCTGAGCCAGCCACAAGAGGATTGTATGGGCAGTGACTCTGGGAGATGTAGTTTAGACTTCAGTGCCTTTTTGGACCAACAGCAGCAGTCTATTGTGAGTGACAGCCAATCCAGTCAAGAACTGGGAGGAACTCAAAGGAAGTGCCGGTTTTGTCAGTTGGAGTTTCAGTTGAGCTTTGGCAGTGAAGAAGGAAGGAGCCCTGTGCTTTTTCAGTGTGCAGTTTTAGTCAAAAAGCGTGTGTAGGGCCCAGAGTTCCGGTCTGCAGCTTGTGTAACTGCTTGTTAGACTGGAACTCGTCCTGTGAAAAGAATCAAAGGATCTCTGAAGAGTAGAAACCAGGCTCACCCTGTAGAAGACTGGAGAAATTATTGAATTGCACTGGTCTGTCAGGAACTGAATCTGCTGTGTGTTCTCCGGTATTGTGCAGTAATTGCGATCGGGATAGAGAGCAGCCTGCCTGGTATAGTACTCTCTTTTTACCATGTAAATGTGTGAAGAGTCTCTTGGAGCTCAAGAGTAGCCCTGCTGATATTGAAGGACCCTATCTTATTTGGAGGTGTGAGTACTAATTCAGGTTCGCTCCCGTTGAATTGCCACATTAAATCCAAATGGAATTACTGTACTGCTGACTGTTTAATTTTCCTTTTCTCTGTGTGAAAGGGCCCCTACCAGCTGCCACGGTTTGGACTAGCCACTAGGGCTTGGGTACCCAGGGACAGTAACTGATAGGGATAGGCCTGTGCACAGAGCCATAGGTAGATTATTAGAGTGATAAGCTAATTAACCTGATTTCCCCTGTCCTTGCTATATGCCCTAAATAAATCAGAGCTGCTTGTTTCAGCAAAGTTATACTGCCTGAGGTGTTTGTCTATGTTAAAGTACTGTACTGTGATTGTTGCACTGTATCTCATTTCACAGGAGGTCCCAGTGCGGAACCAGTCCTGGGGTAAGTGTATACTGTGAAGGTAATTCTGATATATTGTGTGGGCCACTAGTGGGAAAGAAAGGGGGTTGCAGTGTCCAGAGGGCTGTGACCAGAATTAGTTTAACTATTGCAAACCCTGACCTCTGGGTGGAGGCACCCGCCATTGGATCCAGGCCCTCAACCTGTTAGTGGCAAATCAGGCAGGGTAGTAGCCCCTGGGATAGCGCCATCTAGGGTTACATCTTGGAGGCTCACCGCTGGGATTGTGTGTCCTCTAGTGGCCATATTTACGAACCACTGTTAAGAAAAAATGGGTACCCGACAGAAGTGGCTGTGCACGGCTGGTGGAGTGGTGGCCCTGGGGAGAGATCGACCCCAAAATGCTATGCTTATCCTGGACATCCCCTGGGTCATCAATGGACACTGTGCAGGGAGTACTTTCCAAGGTGGAAGGTTTACAAAACCCTGTGGTGGTGGTCGGCATGCTAATCTGCTCACCCACACTTTCCTGGCCCTAGTAGAGTTTAAGGATCCCATAGATGGCTCCAAAGTGCCACAGACCATTACCCCAGAGGGAGCCCTCACTGCTTGGAGAGTGATAACTAAGGACAGTAAAGACCTGGGGAATCAGCCCCACCACTATCTGAAACTTTTGAGGAGAAATTTGCTAAATGGTTGCTGGGAGAAGGGAAACTGTGGAGGACTTGAAGAAACTATTCTTGCCACCTGGGGTGTTCCTCCCCAACACCCTCTCCTGCTCCAGTGCCCGTGATGGTGGCTGAACCAATGCAGACTCTATTTCTGCACCTGCCATTAGTCACGACTCTTACCGAAGGTTGAGGATCTTCTCTGGCACCTCCCCACCCCCCAAGGGAGGATGACTGGGAGACCTGGATAGACTATGTTGCCCCCAAGTGCTAGAATGGCAATGCTCGGAAGGCGGCGAAGAGGGTTAGTGAGAGCCTCCAGGTCCTGCCCTGGCTACCATCCCGTGCTAAACGGGCCAGTAACCCTGAAGCGACTGCAGAGGCCTATCTTGAGGCCTTGGAGAATGTGTATGGGAGCCCAGATTCTGATGAGGACCTATGGTGGAGAGTAAGAAATGCACAACAGTACCAAGGGAGTTGTTGTCTGTGTATGTCTCTCGGCTGGAAAAATTGTTGCAAGAATGCCCTCAGAAAGGGTAGTTTGCCAGCGATTGAACTGGACCGAACCAGACTGGACAGAATCCTTAAGTCTGCCCCCTTCTCAGAACTGCTGTTGCTTCAGTTACGCCTGGCAAATCGACTGGAATCCCCACCCTCCTATGATGAGTTAATGAGAGAAATTCGAGGAGTTGAGAAAAGGCGACCTCGGGAGGGACCTGCACCAACAGCTGTGGCTACGACCCGAGTGACTGAGGGTGACCCATCAAGTGAAGTTCAGGGGCAGAGGTTGACAGTCAATGAGTGCTCTGACAAGGAAAAAGATATGCCACAATGGGGGCGAACTGTTGAGAGAGATCCGGGAATTCAAAAACAGTCCCTTTATGAAGGCCACGCCTGCAAGTACGGGCCCTGACCTATATCCGACTGCATCTGCTATGGGGTTGGGGGTACCCACCCAGGTATCTCCTGCTGATAACAGCTCCAAACTCAATTCCTTGACCATGGAAGTGGAGAAACTGACAAGATGTCTCCAAATGCTTATCACGCCGCAGACAGATGGCACCATCTCCCTCACATTGTAGTGGGCAAACTAGATGATCTGCCAGTGTACAAAGTAAGGCCTGAGAATAATTCAAAAGATGTAAAAACAATGCATAGAAATCATTTACTGCCCATTGGACAAATCTTAATTGAGCCTGAGCCCCTAGAAGATGCCCCCTCTGAACCAGTGACTAGAGCTGCTGCTAAGAAAAGATCAAGAAAGTCTGCACCTACAGAAGCCAAGTTAAAGTGTTCCCCTCCACAAGTCCCAGTTGAGCATGACTGTCAGTCCATATCGGAAGAAAGTGAGAGTGACTTTGAATACTATCCTTCTTACGAACTGAGTCAATTGTTTCGGGCAATCCCTAGTCAATACTGGAGATGAAGCTGGGCCTTCTGGACTGTCCAAGCCCCCAGCTTTGTCCCTGGAGCCATGCTCCCAGAAAGTGAAGTGCAAAGCATCAGATCAGATGAAATGGAATCATTGTGCATGGTTGAACTGTTTGAGCTTTCAGGGAGGAAAATGATGGATTGGGTCAGACTGGTGATACACCAGAACAAGAAGAGTATTTTGAGTGCCCTGACAGTCCACTGCCAGTGTCCAGCTCTCCCTGCGAGCCAAATGTTGTGGACTCAGAAACTGTAACTCCTGGAGCTGAAAGTGCCCCAAGTTCTAGCCTCTCTACCCCCATGGAGACTCCTGACAAGTGAGGACAATGCTGAAAATGAGGCTCAGAGTGCAGAGACTATAACAGTTCCCTAGAAAGACTGGTCGAGCTGTAAAGCCTGTGGTGCACCTCAGTTATGATTCCCTTGGGAGGCCTGTGGATTTGTCTCAATGTTGTCCATAAAGGAGTGTATGTGTCCCCAGCTCATTGCCCAAACTGAGGCGTCAGTGCTAACTCAAGTTACTTGTGTTGCCCTCTAAGTATGGTGCCCTTGTCCCATCCAGCCCCAAGGTAACTGATAGGAAGGCCCCTCTTCAGGTTTCATGTACAAGAGGTAATAACTTGAGTTATGGTACAATGTGTGTAATACTGTAAAGAGTGACGTACTGCAATGTTTCAGAAATGTGTTCTTGGTAAAATGATATATTGACTGATGATTACATGTGTGACTAATGCAAATGTATATGGTTGCAGTTAAAACTTATGGGGTACTTGCTTGACGCGGACGCCAAGCTTTCCCAGGCAGGAAGGGTGTAACCCCTGCAAATGGGGTTCCCAAAAGACTTCAGGAGCTTGCTTGAATGCTCCAAGCCTGAATGGTGTTTGGCGTTTAAGCCATTTATCAGTGAGTGTTTTTAGAACCTCTGGTACTGTCTCTTTAAGAGCTGTCTGCTTGCAGACATAATTAGTTTGTATGGGGACTGTGTGTTTCTTTGATTGAGTACCACTCAAGCTGCTGCCAATTCACTCCATTTTTGCAGTCACTAGGAGTGCAAAGGGAACCTATCTGAAAGATGTAACTGTTTGCCAGAAACCATTTAGAGTGATAATGAAATTACAGTTTGTCTAACCTGCTTTCTTTTGCAGTCAGAACAGTGTCTGCCTAGTTCCCCATTCTGGTTTTGAACTGCTGAACTGGACCAATCAGTGTGGGGTAAGCTAGCTCTAAAATGGTGCCTTGGACGAATCAGAACTTGGACTCATAATCTGAGCCAGCCACAAGAGGATTGTATGGGCAGTGACTCTGGGAGATGTAGTTTAGACTTCAGTGCCTTTTTGGACCAACAGCAGCAGTCTATTGTGGTGACAGCAAATCCAGTCAAGAACTGGGAGAACTCAAAGGAAGTGCCCGGTTTTGTCGGTTGGAGTTTCAGTTGAGCTTTGGCAGTGAAGAAGGAAGGAGCCCTGTGCTTTTCAGTGTGCAGTTTTAGTCAAAAGCGTGTGTAAGGCCCAGAGTTCCGGTCTGCAGCTTGTGTAACTGCTTGTTGGACTGAATCTGTCCTGTGAAAAGAATCAAAGGATCTCTGAAGAGTAGAAACCAGGCTCACCCTGTAGAAGACTGGAGAAATTATTGAATTGCACTCGGTCTGTCAGAACTGAATCTGCTGTGTGTTCTCCCGGTATTGTGCAGTAATTGCGATCGGATAGAGAAGCAGCCTGCCTGGTATAGTACTCTTTTTTTACCATATAAATGTGTGAAGAGTCTTTGAGCTCAAGAGTAGCCCTGCTGATATTGAAGGACCCTATCTTATTTGGAGGTCGTGAGTACTAATTCAGGGTCGCTCCCTGTTGAATTGCCACATTAAATCCAAATGGAATTACTGTACTGCTGACTGTTTAATTTCCTTTTCTCTGTGTGAAAGGGCCCTACCAGCTGCCATGGTTTGGACTAGCCACTAGGGCTTGGGTACCCAGGGACAGTAACTGATAGGGATAGGCCTGCACAGAGCCATAGGTAGATTATTAGAGTGATAAGCTAATTAACCTGATTTCCCCCTGTCCTTGTTATATCCCCCTAAATAAATCAGAGCTGCTTGTTTCAGCAAAGTTATACTGCCTGAGGTGTTTGTCTATGTTAAAGTACTGTACTGTGATTGTTGCACTGTATCTCATTTCACAGGAGGTCCCAGTGCCGGAACCAGTCCTGGGGGTAAGTGTATACTGTGAAGGTAATTCTGATATATTGTGTGGGCCACTAGTGGGAAGAAAGGGGGGTTGCAGTGTCCCAGAGGGCTGTGACCAAGTTAGTTTAACTATTGCAAACCCTGACCTCTGGGTGGAGGCACCCGCCATTGGATCCAGGCCCCTCAACCTGTTAGTGGCAAATCAGGCAGGGGTAGTAGCCCCTGGGATAGCTCCATCTAGGGGTTACATCTGTAACACTGTCCCCTTTGGTGTGTACAAGGTCCAGTACTGCCCCCTCATGAGTGGGCTCTTTTACTAGTTGCATGAGGAATGCCCCCTGCAGGGAGTCCAGGAAGTCCCTGCTCCTAACTAAAACTGCAGCTGGGATGCCCTAATCTACATGCGGCAGATTGAAGTCCCCCACCAGCAGCACCTCTCCCTTGTTTGCCATCTTTCAAATGGCTTCCACTAGAACCTTATCCAGCTCCAGTCCCCCCCCCCATGTTGGAGGTCTATAGATCATGTCAGTGCAAATAGCAGCTCCCTTCCCTGTTTCTAGGGTGACCCACATTGCCTGCACCCCTTCCTGATCTCCCTGTATCTTGGTAGCCTTTATGCTATCCCTCATATAAAGAGCAACTCACCCCACTTCTTTCCCACTGTCCTGTCTGAACAGAGTGTGGTGTGGTATGGATATATCCCAGTCATGGTTCTCATTACACCATGACTCGGCAATGGCGGCAATGTGCAGGTCAGCCTCTGCCATGATGGCCTCTAGATCCAAGATTTTGTATCCCAGACTTCGAGCATTTGCACACATGGCCTTCCAGAATGCGCTACCAACCTGTTTGTCATCATCCCTGTCCCCTTTTGCCATCCTTCCTTATACCGTCTGCTCTCAGTCTCATCTTTCTTCATTTCTACTACTTTGTTTCGTTTTTTGTTGGGTACCATTGGGGATTTCTTTCCCTTTGGTCTCTCCCTACTGCCTGCTTCAGTGTGAGGAAAGTTCTGACTCCTCATTTTCTTCTGCAACCCCCCTGGGCTAGTTTAAATGCCCATCAAAGTAAACTTTTAACTGTTCATTGAGGACTGTGGTTCTCCTCCCAGATAGACACAGGCCATCCCCCTGTATAGGTCTCTATCCCTCCAGGTGTGACCCCAATCCTCAATGTAGCCAAACCCCCTCTTTTCTGTACCCTTCCCTCAACTATGTATTGAAGCTCCTGGTATGAAGTACCCCATACTTCCCCCTGTCATAGACAGGTAGCCACTCAGAAAAGGCTACTGAGTGTGCTACCTGCCTAAGACCCTTCCCCAACTTCCTGAACTCTTTCTGTACTATCCTAGCCTCATCCCTAGCCAGATCATTGGTCCTGAGGTGGACCATGACATCCAGCTCTCCCTCCTGTCATGGCAGAGGCTGACCTGAGTGTCAACTGTGATGCAGATTTTTGTATCATCCGCAAAGAAACACACTTTCCCTTCAAGTTCCTCCGCAGTGTCACTTATGAAGACATGTAAGAGGACTGGTCCCAGCACCAAACTCTTTGGCACCCCACTAGTCATTCTCCTATCACCTGATCGACAACCATTTACCACCACCCTTTGCTTCCTATCCCTTAACCAGTTTGATACCAAGCTTGTCACTTTCTCCCCCACCCCCAAGCTGCTTAGTTTCTTAACTAGCCTCCTGTGCGGTAGTGTCGAAAGCCTTACTGAAGTCCAGGTAGGCCACATACACTGCTCTCCCATGATCCACCTCCCTGGTAACCCAGTCAAAGAAATCTATGAGATTAGTTTGACATGATTAGTGACCCTCCGAATCCACTCCCCATCCTTCTGAGCCATGGCAGCAGGTAGGTACCTAACCTCCCTCTCCTCCTACCTTCCTATTCCCAGATCTATCCCCTTAAAAACTGTCCCCCACCAGGAGTTGCTTCCTCCTCCTCTTGGGTTCTCTATCACTCACCTTGGGGTCTCCACTATGGAGGACTGTGGGTGCCTCCATGAGACAGTCCTGCCCTGCAAGAGTGGCATAGGAATTTTGTAGTGGTACCATGTGGAGGATGTGCCTCTGACTCACCATCTTAACCCTTCCCAGGCCCACCATAGTCCAGTTGCTCCTTGTCCATGGCATCCTTTGAGGTCACAGGGGCAGACTTGGTCATCCCCCAGTGAGGACGGAGGCACCTCGAATTCTAGCCAACTTGGTCTGGAGTCTAGCAACCTCCCTCCCCAGCCCAGAAAGGTGCACGCAGATGGGGCAGCACTGCAGTCTCCAGAAAGTCCTTCTGAAGACTGCCGCCCCCACAGCCACTGCACTGCACCACTCCCAGCATAACTACTATATTTCTTTTCTATTTTGCCTCACTTAGACCCTTTTAACCCCTTACCCATCTATTGGTTGACCCTAACTCACCTCTACCCTGCCTGTTTTTGCTTTGCTTTCTTTAAAGCCTTCTTTAGTCCTACCCTAGATAGGGTGTTTCACCTATACCCAACTATTGCTAGACCCTTAACTCACCACTGTCCCCCTTTTCTTTTATCTGTTTTGTTACTATTCCCCTATAACAAATGCAGTTTCAACTCACAACATCAGGATACTATTCCCTTGTAACAAGGGTAGTTTCAAAGTCACATATGCAGTTTTAAAGTTACAGCCTCAGGATACTATCCCCTTGTAACAAATGCAGATTCAAAGTTACAACCTCAGGATACTTTCCCTTTGTAACAAATGCAGATTCAAAGTCACAACCTCAGGATACTATCCCCTTGTGATGAATGCAGATTCAAAGTCACAACCTCAGGATACTATCCCCCTGGGAATTAGGTTATACAGAGCTGTACTTATCTGAATGAACTGTCTCCAGAGCTCCAGTCCCCTTTCCCATATCACTCGCTGTGGATCTTATCTTGGTGTCCTTGGATGGCATCTAGTGTAGGTGGCAGCTAGAGATGAAAGCAGCTGGGCGGCCAGCAACATGGCAGACTACTGGTTTACTCGAGACGGACAAATGTTCATAGCAGGTACGGTCCTTTGCACGGATGGGTCTTTGCATGGGTAGGCCACTTGATGATAGTTACAATAAGAGCGGAGTTCTAAGCCCTGATTGGCTGACCCAAGGAAGGCAGGCTTTTGCTCCCTCTTTGTTCTGTACCCTTTTGGCAGTCCCTGTCAGCAACTGGTGGGGGGAGGGTGGGATTGGTCACAGAAACCCTCCCTCGCATCCCCTCAGATGGTGGAGGTAAGTGGTTTGGTGCAGAGAAAACAGCCCTTTTCAAAGTGGGATAGTAGCCTTTATCAGGAATCTGATGCAGAGATCTGATTGGAGCAGTAGAAGGGGAAGAGCTGCCCGATTGGCTGTGGACTCCCGGGAAGGTGAGCTTTTGCTCCCTCTTTGTTCTGGACCCTATCAGTGGTCCTTGTTGGCAATCAGCAGGGGGAAGGTGGGATTGGTCACAGAAACCCTCCCTCATGACCCCTCAGACGGCAGAAGAAATTTCACATAGGATAGTGTGGAAGATTTGTTCTTCCCAGCATACTGCCACTATATCCCAAAATCTGATGATATAAGTGCATGAGAAAGGTAAATGCTCCATTGTCGCGGGTTGCTGACCACAGGTTTCCCATAAGCAATACCTGTCTTTTCCACTGATTTATGTGAGCATTTCTGACATTTAACGTATCGTGGCTATAAAGCCATAATTTCTCCTACATAATTCAAGGGACCCTTTTGTTGGTAAGTTGCTTATTAATATTTTGCTCATTGTTCCCAGGAGATGTGACAAATACTGGGGAAACCGAAAAGTGGCTACCCAGCACATATGCATAACAACTTTTTCTTTGAAACTATTTCAGCAGCTGCAGTTCCAGCTGTGACTTCTTAACTTTTGACAGATATACTGTTAAGCATGAAGGCATATTCAAGCAACCCACCTTTGTAGGTTTAATGATCCCTTTTACAATTTTGTATAAATCCACCCAACCACAAAAGGAAGAGATGGATTCATATTTGTTGCTTAAGGATAGACAATACTGGGAAAAAATTGCTAGAGAAAAAAGTACAAAAGAAGACAACTGAGTTGATCATCCCCAGTCCCCCAGTTTTACCACCAAACATGTAATACCTCTTTTGATGGGAGGGTTGATACAGAAGGTGTATAGCAATGGGCTGAGAAGTTCAAGGAAGGGGGGGGGGCTGAGGCAATGTGGGTCACGCTTGAGCCAAGTAATGGCACAGCGATATGCACAGGTGTGATCTACAAACCTCCGGTACAGAGGGAGGAGGTAGACAGGGAACTAGTGGAGGACATACATAACATGGCAGCTAAAGGTGAAATCCTACTACTAGGAGATTTCAATATGCCATACATGGACTGGACCACCCAGGTGGCTGTTTCAGGCAGAAGTACAGCCATCCTGGAATCCCTATGGGGGTTGGTCTCAGGCAGCTGGTGCATGAGTCAACCAGGGACAAGTCAATTATGGACCTGGTATGGACCAATGGGAATAGAGTAAAAGGAGTACAGCTGGAAGGGCAGCTGGGGTCCAGCAACCACCACACTGTGTGGTTCAGCATGGCGACAGGGACTCAAGTGAGCCACACAAGGGCAAAAGTATTAGATTTTAAGAGGACAGATTTCAAGGAAATGGCTAGATGTATAAGAACAGTCTGGGGGAAGGGTGAGGTAATGGGGGGTGGAGGAACAATAGGGGAAACTGAAGGAAGCCATAGTGGAGGTAACAAACCAATGTGTTAGGATAGTGGCCAAAGGAAAAAGAAGAAGGAAACCACTATGGTTTTCTAAAGAAGTTGGAGACAAAGTAAGGGCTAAAAAAACTGAGTTTTGGAAAATCTAACGGAACCCAAATACAGGAGGACTGGGAGGTGTACCTTGACTATCTAAGGGAAGCAGGGAAAGCTGTAAGGAGAGCTAATGCACAAACAGAAGAGGGCTTAGCATGGATGGTGAAAAAAGTGGATAAGACGTTCTACAGGTATATCAGCAACAGAAGAAAAACTGGGCAGGGGGGATAGTGAGGCTCAAAGGGGAGGAGGGAGAGTATAAGGAGGGGGATCTAGACAAGGCCGAAATACTGAATAAATACTTTTGCTCAGTATTCACTAAGGAGGGGGATGGTCAAGGACCACAGCTGGGAGGCGGAGGCAATGGAGGGGGAGACCAGTCCACTCACAGTGGAGAGAGTTCTAGAAGAACTCACAAAGCTGAAGGTTGATAAAGCTATGGGACCTGATGGAGTACACCCAAGGATATTAAGGGAGCTGCGAAGAGAACTTGCAGCATCTCTGGCGGACCTGTACACAGAGTCACTCAACACAGGGGTGGTTCCAGAGGACTGGAAAAGGGTGCATATAGTACCACTGCACAAAAGTAGTAATAGGGAGGCGGCGGGGAACTACAGGCTGGTCAGCCTCACCTCAGTGGTGGGGAAGATCATGGAGGCACTGCTGAAAGAAAGGATAGTGGCACACTTGGAATCCAAGGGAGCCCAGGGACTGAGGCAACACAGATTCACAACAGGGAGGTCACGTCAAACAAATCTGATAGATTTTTTTAATCGGGTGACTTGGGAAGTTAATCAGGGAGGGGCGGTGGACATTGCCTACCTAGATTTTAGCAAAGCCTTAGACACCATCTCACATAGAAGACTTGTTAACAAGATGGGAGGTCTGGGCATGGGACAAAAGATGATACTGTACACTGGGTTAAAAACTGTCTGACAGACAGGAGGCAGAGGTTAGCAGTGAATGGGATCCAATCCAGGGACAGCGGGGTGACCAGCAGAGTACCACAGGGATCAGTACTGGGACCAGTCCTGTTCAATGTCTTCATTAGTGATATTGCAGAGGGGCTGGAAGGAAAGGTCTACCTATTTGCAGATACACCAAGGGTGGATACTCCAGAAGGGATTTAAAAAATGAAGAGGGACCTGAAGAAACTTGAAAGATGGTCAGAGATGTGGCAAATGAGGTTCAATGCTAAGAAGTGCAAAATAATGCACCTGGGTACAGGGAACCCTGGGGAGAGCTACAGGATGTGGGGAGGAGCTGACTGTCACTAAAGAGGAAAGGGATCTAGGGGTTATTATCTCTGATGACCTCAGGGTATCAAAGCAATGTGCAAAGGCTGTGGGAAGGGCCAGTGGCATGCTGGGGTGCATAGGCAAGGGTATCACTAGCAGGAGGAGAGAGGTGGTGATGCCATTGTATAAAACATTGGTAAGGCCTCACCTGGAGTACTGCATGCAGTTCTTAAGGCCAAACCTGTGCAAGGACATAAACAAGGAGGAGGCTATCCAGAGAAGGGCGACAAAGATGGCACAGGGTTTGCAACACAAAATATATAGAAATATAGAAACGTAGAATTTGACAGCAGATAAGGATGGCTTGGCCCACCTAGTCTGCTCATTTCCCTACCTAATGGATAAGCTGCAGATCCTAGTTAACCAACAGCCTACTTCCTCCTACCCCCCCAGAATTGACTTATGTCTGTCCCATGCATTCTTGAATTCACCCACTGTTTTTGACTCCACAATCTCCTCAGAAAGGCCGTTCCATTCATCTACCACCCTCTCCATGAAAAAATACTTCCTCACATTACCTCTGAGCTGTCCCCCCTCTATCTTCAAATTGTGCCCCCTTGTTCTTGCACATCTCTTTTTCTGAAGGATGCTACCCTCTTGGACTTTGTTGATTCCCTTGAGGTACTTGAAAGTTTCTATCATGTCCCCTGTCTCCCTCCTTCCCTCCAGGGTATACATATTAAGCTCCTATAGTCTCTCTTCATATGGCTTCCGGTGCAGACTCTGCACCATTTTAGTTGCCCTCCTCTGGACTGCCTCCATCCTGTCTATGTCCTTGAGGAGATGGGGTCTCCAGAATTGCACACAGTACTCCAGATGGTGTCTCACCAACTGTCTGTACAGAGGGATAACAACTTCTTGTTTTCTACTGGTGATGCCTCTCCCTATGCACCCCAGAATCCCCCAGCCCTCCTTACTGCCTTCTCACATTGCTTGTCCACCTTTAGGTCATCTGATATGACTACCCTCAGGTCCGTTTCCATTTTTTTTTTGTTAGTATCTCACCCCCCCCATTGTATACTCTTCCCTTGGGGTTTTAGTTTCCCAGGCACGTTACTTTGCACTCCTTTGTATTGAACCTGAGACTAGGGGACCTCAATATGTACTCACTGGAAGAGAAGAGAGAGTGGGGTGACATGGTAGAAACTTTCAAATACCTCAAGGGCATAAACAAAGTGCAGGTGGGGGACATTTTCCAATGGCAAAAAAGTACTAGAACAAGGGGGCACGATATGAAATTGGAGGGGGGTAGATTAAGGGGTAATCTGAGGAAGTTTTTCTACACAGAGAGGGTAGTTAACACTTGGAATAGCCTGCCACAGGAGGTAGTGGGGGCAAGCACAGTGGAGGGGTTTAAGCATGCCTGGGACAGGCACAGGGGAACCTTGAGAGGAGAGGGAGTGATAAAAAGCCATCGATTTGCATAGGGTCAGTGGTCACATACACTGTATACAGTAGGGCCTATGGGTAGACTGGATGGGCCTAGCGATGCTTATCTCCTGGCAATTTTTATGTTTCTATCTGTCTGCTGCCCCCACAGAGTGTCAAAAATGTGCCAAGTACAACAACTTCCAAGGTGACAGGTAGAGGGCGAACATAAATAATATATACAAAAAAGGAACTAAATATATTTTAATCATAAAAATTCTGTTGGTTCTACTCATGTTCTGTCCTTTCCATTTAGATACAAACTGTAATGCTTGGTCAATCTTTAGTTTCCAATTATACCAAGCTGTATTTCCAGAACCAAAAAAGACACTTAAAACTTTAATATACTCAACAGTGCTAAGTATACCCCCATATTCAACATTTTTTGCATTTCCAGAGGAGCCTAATTTAATCCCTGTACTTTTTACAATATTGAAGGCCAAGCCTGAAATAACAGAGAAATCTTGTATAGATGTAATGGCTTCCAATCCAGAAGCAGTACATTTTACTATCAAAGTGATAGCATTGGCATAGGCTAATGTGGCCAAACAATTCTGCATGCCAATGATATTGGAGCATTGAATACATGAAGTATCATTGAGACAGGGTAGAAAAGTGTTAATACAGGAGGTGTATTGTAATGGGCTGAGCAGATACATCTGTCTGACTCCCTGTTGTTGAAAAAATGAGTCAACCACCCATCCATTAACTTAGGACTTAATTTTAGCTGAAGTATGTGACATCTTTACCCACAAAGCAGATATGTATGGCAGACCATAATGGTGGAGAACTTGTAGGAGACCATGTGCCTCCTGGTCAAAGGCCTTTTCTTAGTCAAGGCTGAGTAACCATCCAGACACGGCCCCAGCATTACCATAGTCAACTATTTCTCTGATATAAAATAAACAATCTTGGATTTTCCTCCCTGGGATCAAACAGAAGTGGGATGGAGAGATTAAATGCTCTGCAGCCCAGGTTAAGTGAGGACACAAAATTTCAGTGAACATTTTTATATCCATGGTGAAGAAACTCAAAGGTCTCCAGTTTTCAAGTTAGACTTGTTCCCTTTTTATGTTTGCTTGCACGCATGTGCAAGAAACATAGTGCCATCATCTGAGTTTTCGGAGGTGTGTCACCCCCTCTTCCAATTCAGTCAGTGTGTTGTCAGGCGCGGCCCCTGTAAGCCAATGCATGCTGGAGCTGTCTATGATAAGCTCCAAAATGCAGTGGCATACAGTTGAAAGGGGAGCTACGCTTCAGTGAGCAGCGATAAGATATTGCCTGCTCTTACGCAGCTCACCCTACACACACACACACCATACGCATACTGCATGCTCCCCACGCACACACTCTATACCGACGGGGTGCCCAATCCCGTCGGCTGTGCGCTCCCCCAAAGCCTTCCAAATGCCACGCTGGGTGCCCACCCCAATGTGGCAACTCCAATGGTATAGCTGATGGGGTGCCCAATCCCCGTTGGCTTCACTGTCTTCTCCTCCCCAGTACTGGGTGCCACGCTGAGGAGCCCACCCCAGCATAACGGCAATCCTATGGCTCTGACAGGGGGTGCCCAACTCTGCCGGCTCCACGATCCCCCCAGCCATCCTTGTGCCATGCTGGGAGCCCACCCAGCGTGGCAAACGCCCCGCATCGCCTTTTTTACCTTCAAAATAAAACGTCCCACGGCGCTTCTCTCAGCCCCCTCCCACAACCCACACCCACCCACTGCGCACTCATCCTCCCAACACCCCTCACCCCATACTTACCTCCGGAGCTTGGCGCGATGATCTTCGCTGGACCGGGAACACGTCTGCACTCTTCAAAGCTGACCGCGAACTGAGGAAATGCCGGTAAGCTGTATAATGGGCTAGATAGGGTTTTTTCAACTTTGTTGCATATCTCAGGCATTGTTTGGAATTTTTGCACCAAATTTTCAACATGGGGTTTTTGGGACCCCTCCTCATGAATTCTTGCACTGTCATGGAGTTACTCGGGCCCGAAGGGTGATTTCGCAGCCACTGCGTGAAATCACCTTTCTGGAGTGATTAACGAAATAACACTGCCAGTGTTTATAAGGTGGGCTCTCAAAAAGACTATTTTGAAAATTTGGTGGAAAAATTCCTAAAATGACTAGTTTTATTTGATGCTATGCAGTTCCTAATGCGATCGTAGTTAGCAATCTTTCAATATTTTCACTCCAGATTTTCAACATTGCCATTTTACCACACCTTCTTATGAACAGTACAGCTGTCATTTTCACATCTCACCCAAAATGTGTTTCCACCCCGTAGCGCTACAATGGCGCAGTTGGTGTGCAAAATCAATGTATGGACTACATTAGAAAATCACACTGACACTGTTCATGAGCAGAGGTCTTAAAATGGCTATGTTGAAAATTTGGTGAAAAAATTCCTAAAACTGTTTTTCGAGCGTGCGTTGCGCAGTTCCTACGCAGGCTCGTAAGTTTCCGAAATTTCAATATTTTCACTCCAGATTTTCAACATTGCCATTTTACCACACCTTCTTATGAGCAGTTTAGCTGTCATTTTTCACATCTCACCCAAAATGTGTTTCCACCCATGTAGCGCACAATGGCACAGTCAGTGTGCAAAATCAATGTACAGGACAAATTAAGAAAATCACAGTGACACTATTCATGAGCAGAGGTCTTAAAATGGCTATGTTGAAAATTTGGTGAAAAAATTCCAAAACAATGACTGTTTTACGAGCGTGCGTTGTGCAGTTCCTACGCACACACGTAAGTTTGCAAATTTTCAATATTTTCATTCCAGATTTTCAACATTGCCATTTTACCACACCTTCTTATGAGCAGTACAGCTGTCATTTTTCACATCTTGGCCAAAATGTGTTTCCGCCCATGTAGCACACAATGGCGCAGTCGATGTCTTGAAATCAATGTATGGGACACATTAAGAAAATCACAGAGACACTGTTCATAAGCAGAGGTCTTAAAATGGCTATGTTGAAAATTTGTTGAAAAAATTCCTAAAAATGACTGTTTTACGAGCGAGCGTTGCGCAGTTCCTATACATGCTCGTAAGTTTGTGAATTTAATATTTTCACTCCAGATTTTCAACATTGCCATTTTACCACACCTTCTTATGAGTAGTACAACTGTCATTTTTCACATCTCACCCAAAACATGTTTCTGCCCATGTAGCGCACAATGGCACAGTCAGTGTGCAAAATCAATGTACGGGACAAATTAAGAAAATCACAGTGATACTGTTCATGAGCAGAGGTCTTAAAATGGCTATGTTGAAAATTTGGTGAAAAAATTCCTAAAAATGACTGTTTTACGAGCGCTGCGCAGTTCCTACGCATGCTCGTAAGTTTGCAAATTTTCAATATTTTCACTCCAGATTTTCCCACATTGCCATTTTATTACACTTCCTTATGAGCAGTACAGCTGTCATTTTCACATCTTGCCCAAAACCGTGTTTCCGCCTATGAGCACACAATGGCACAGTCGGTGTGCTAAATCAATGTATGGGACATATTAAGAAAATCACGTGACACTGTTTATGAGCAGAGGTCTTAAAATGGCTATGTTGAAAATTTGGTGAAAAAATTCCTAAAAATGACTGTTTTATGAGCGTGCGTTGCGCAATTCCTACACACGCTCATAAGTTTGCAAATTTTCTATATTTTCACTCCAGATTTTCCACATTGCCATTTTATTACACTTCCTTATGAACAGTACAGCTGCCATTTTTCACATGTTGCCCCAAATGTGTTTCCGCACATGTAGTGCACAATGGTGCAGTCGGTGTGCGAAAGCAATGTTTGGGACAGATTAAGAAAATCGCAGTTACACTGTTCATGAGCAGAGGTCTTAAAATGGCTATGTTGAAAATTTGGTGACAAAAGTCCATAAAATGACTGTGTTATGAGTGAGCATTGTGCAGTTTCCACGCACCCTCATAAGTTCATGACTTTGTGACATTTTCTGTCCAGATTTTCACCAGTGGCATTTTTCCACACTTCCTTATGAACAGTACAGCTGTCATTTTTCACAACATGGCCGAAAAGTGTTTCCACACTTTCAGCGCAGAGATGCGTGGTCGCTGTAGGAAATCATTGTTTGGGACAGATAAAGAAAATCACAGTGACACTGTTCATGATCGGAGGTCCCAAAATGCCTGTGCTGACAATCTGCTGTAAAAAAAACCCAAACTAATTACATTACGGGTGTGAGTTGCACAGTTTCTATGCACACTCATGACTTCACCAGTTTTTTTAATATTTTTACTGTAGATTTGCAACATTGCCATTTTTTACACCTCCCCATGAACAGTACAGCTGTCATTTTTCACATCCTGTTCAGAATGTGTTTTTGCACCTGTGGTGCTAAATGCCGTAGTCGCTGTGCATAAGCAGCTTTCAGCTAACAAACTGTATTGCCACTGTTCATGAGGTGGGGGTCACAAAAAAACCATGTTGAAAATTTGGAGTGAAAATACCAACGAATGCCTGAGGTGTTAGGGTTTCCAACCATAATGCCCCACCCTGTAGAGAATGACAGGCATCAGGGATGTGACTTGGGATTCTTGCCTGTAATGCTCATACCATTCCACACCCTGCAGCCAGTGAGAGGCATCGAGGTATGCCTTGGACTCTTCGCCCCAAAGTTCACCCTATTCTCCTATACCACACCCATCTCACCATATTTCCTGATGGAATGGGGTGCGCATAAGGGCCAAAGACCCCAAGGCACACCATGACACTTGTCAGTGTCTGCAGGGTAGGGTGTGGTGAAATGGCATGGCCGTTATGCCTGACGACCCAAAGGCACACCCCAATGCCTGTCACTCTCTGCAGGGTGGTGGTGGGGTTGGCTTCAGTTCAATACTTCACTGCCATTTCTATTATGCAGCTCTGTAACTTCTACACTACCAATGCCAATGCCAGCAAGCAAACATTCGGTATTGACAAATGCTTGTTTATTTGAGAAACAACTTTTTCTCTACCATACTTAGCTTTGCAAACAGATGTTGGCTGAAAACTTTCAGCCATCAGCTCCCATTTCATTTTCAGCCCTGTTTTGTTTGACAGCAAAGGTAGCTTCTTTGCTGTACCTGATACATGCAAAATTTCTTTATATGGGCATCATAGGGCTTTATATGCTTAAACTCCCTTCATTTCTTTCTAAGGGAGTGTTTTTCTGTGTTTCCCCAACTGAGTTAGCTCAGTCTGCACACTCGCTGCAAGACACAGGAGCATGAAACAACAGGGGCAAATTTTGTACATTCTTTGGAACTCTGCATCAATTTTTCCACTTCAAAGCTATGTCCTCTTTATAAGAAACCACTCCTGGTGGTTAAACAATGATTTCCTTATTCTCCCAGTTTTTTCTTCATGATCGTGCGCATGATTGCCAGCACGAATGTGCGATCGTGCAAATGTGCGCACATTGCAATCGCACAGCTGGGACCAAATTCAACATACTGCTTGCAGCAGCAGGGGACTACTGCTCTTTCTTTAAGGCACCAGTTATATTTTTCAGGAGCTGCTTTTAAATAGGAACACAGGCATTTTAACAAATAGGGGATAGAAAAGAAAAGAAAATAGATATTAGGTTGGCCACCCTGATAGGGAAAAGAAAGGATAGTCAGGAAAAAAAAAGGAGAAAGGACAGAGTGAAATAGAACACCTAAGGGGATTGCCTGTTTTAAATCCTCATTCTGGCACAGAGGGTCATTAGTGGGGTTCCTCAGGGATTGGTCCTTGGGCCCCTCCTGTTCAACACCTACATCTCTGACATAAGGAAGGGTATCAGGAGTGAGATGAGTCTCTTTGCAGATGACTCAAAGCTGGGGGCAGTGGTGGATGGGGAGAAGGGAAGGGTGGCCCTAAAGGGGGACCTGGGGGCTCTGGAAAGGTGGTCTAGAAAGTGGAAACTGAGGTTCAATGCAGGGAAATGCAAGGTACTGCACCTGGGAGCCAGAATCCCGGGCCAGGTGTACACCCGGGGGGGGGGGAATGTTACAAGTCTCGATGGCTGACAGGGACCTGGGGGTGGTGGTGGATGTCAAGGAGAACAACTCGGAGACTTGTAGGATGGCAGCAGCCAAGGCCAACAGGATGTTGGGCTGCATCGCTAGGGGGATCACCTCCAGAAGGAGGGAAGTGATACTCCCTCTGTATAACTGCTTGGTGAGGCTGCACCTCGAGTACTGTGTGCAGTTTTGGAGGCCACACTTAAAGAGTGATATTGAACTCCTGGAGAGGGTCCACAGGAGGGCAACCAAAATGATCTGGGGTTTGGGGATAGGACCTATGGGGAGAGGCTCGAAGAGCTAAATATGTACACATTGGAAGTGAGAAGGGACCGGGGACATGATAGAGGTCTTCAGGTACATGAAGGGGTAAATAGGGGAGGCGCAGTCAGGGTTCTCCGAGAAAGAAGGGGGCAACTAGAAGGCATGGGTGGAAGCTGGAGGGGGGAGATTCAGGGAGAAAGGAGGAGGTGCTACTTCACTGAGAGGGTAGTGGAGCCATGGAATGCACTGCCTGGGGGGCTGGTGGAGGCAGAGACGGTGGAGGGGTTCAAGAGAGGGTGGGACAGGTACAGGGGAAGGGTTCTGGAAGCAAAGTCCAGTGCAGCGAGAATATCTGGGACTGGGAAGGGAGAAGCCCGAGAGGGTGAGAAGGGCAGCAAAGTAAGCTCCCAGGGTGGGGGCTGACCAAACGAGCAGACGCGAAAGACTGATAGGCCTATTCTGCTGGCATTTTAGTATGTTAGTAGTATCTAATAAATTGGTAATAACACTTTTTGTACTCTTTCTTTTCAGCTGTCAAAGCGATTGAAGTGGGCAGCCTTACCCTCAGTTCCAAATTTCGGTGCCTTATACAAGGAAGCCATTCTGTTATACTGGAAATTTTGTAATTCAGTTTTAGGGTTCTGGATTTGTGCCACAAAGACATCACTTGTCTACTTAAAGAGACATACCAACCTTTACAATTGTGCCCTGAGTTTCAAACTGTGTAGGTATATTTCAGTCATTATTTTTCTCCCTTGTGATTTAAAGACAAGCTGAAGATCTTTTGATGTCTTCCCACTAATCTAAGGAATTGATGTATTTCAAATACTGTTTTCCTGGCTGTAACCGGGGCATTTAATTCAAGAAGTACAGATTGTTCCTGTAATAGAGAAGCGTTTAAGTGCCAAACCCCTAGGCCCATTTTATGGACATTACTATCTTTGAAGTGTAACCCCTCCCATTGGGAGTGTGCAGTATTTGTGCACTTTAGGTTCATTTTGGGCCAGTAATCAAACGGTAAATTTCCCTCTCCCACATCACCGGTAGCTTCTCCGGGCCGGAGGTCACCATTGGTGTGCAATGGTATAAATTTAGATTTTGGCACATTCAAGGGGAGAGCCCACATAGTGAGAAGGGAGTCAGGTAGGAGGCTGCATGAGAGCGGGGCCAATTACCTGCTCTCAACGAAGGAGAGCCTTTCTTTAGTGGTTGGGCAACTGGTGAGTTTGGCGGGTAGATGTGTCAGTGGCCATCAATAGGTCCTCCAAAATGCTCCTGGTAGAGTGAAGACAAATCCATTGGCAGGGAGAAGGAGATCAGACAGCAGAGTTTTGAGGTTGCTGCTTGAATAGCTCAGTGTGAGTGTCCAGCTTTAAAAGAGAGAGAAAGAGAGAGAGAGAGAGAGAGAGAGAGAGACTGGAAGGGAGTTGCCAGATGGATCTGTGAGCTACAGCTGTGACCAAGAATCTGAGGGCAAGATCTTGGAGTCTGAGAGGTGGAGGGGTCCAGGGAAAGATGGTATTTGTGGCACAGCCCCATAGCCCAATACACCCAACCAGTTTGTGCCAACCGAGGTGGGGATGTTTGCCTGTATGTCCAGGGTGGAGTCACTTGCTAAGGCCCAAGTAATGAGAATGGAACTAAGGAGAGGGGGAGAGCAGTGAGTTTCTTCCCAAAATGCCAACCTGGATGTGGCAGCCGAGGTAGGGACATTCACCTGTAAGCACTTGGGGAGTCAACCACTAAAGCTATGTGTGTAGACATTTGTGGGAGAGAAAGTGGTAGCGCTGACTTGAAATAGCTTGCTGCTTGAGTCTTTAGGTTTTTGGAGCCACAATAGAGAAAGAAGCCAAGTAGAGGGAGAGAGTAATGGGTTCTGCTGCTGCCTGAATTTTGAGAGGCCATATTGGCCCTGAGTAAAGCTGCCTGTATTTGAGGTGGCTGTATCATCCCCAAGCAAAAGCTACCCATAGTTAGTGGGCCATACCAGCCAAGGAGACACTAGCAACTGTTTGTGACCCCAGCGGTCCAGATTGCATATCAATTTGTTTGGACTCTGTCAGCTCCATGGAGTGTTGCATATATCTATCAAATGGGATCCCCCAATTTTACTTCTGTGTAGACTTTAATTATTTTATGAACTGTCTGTGGCTACTAACCCCAAGTTTGTTGCAGCCCAGCACCAGAAGACACCTGCACCCCCTGCACACATGAACTTCATCAACGTCAACCATCCCGATAAGTTATTTAGAGGTTTCCACATTTGAGTACCCTTCCCCACAGACATTTCCTCCTGGCATACCCCTAGACACCAGGGAGGGAGGCCTACAATGCGGGGGCTCATCCCGGATGTGTTTTGGGTGCAGGGATGTTTCTATGGGCTGCCAAAGAGGTGCTGGGAGAAGTGGACACTATGGACTTAACTACTGGCCTGGTTTGGACTGGTAAATTGTGGCGCAGCAATGAAAAATGTCATGCTCTTGAGAGAGGAACTCATGTCACCAGTGGGGCTGGAGTTTGGGGCACAGACAAGACCATGTGAAAGCTATGCTAATGCCCTGGGCCCATTTGTTTTACTGGACTAGAGACCCTCAAGGGGATGAGGTGTAACCATTTCTGGGCAACTTTGCAGAGTGTCGAAGAGAGAGATTGAGAAGTCCTTGAGAAAGAAGCAGTTTATGAGATTGTGACTGCATAATGAGAGCAAAAGACTGTCAGCAATGGTGAAAGCCCCAGAGACTTCAGAGGTGACAGTCCCCTCCACTATGTTCAGGTGGATGTGGGAGGTGGTACAGAAGTCTACAGTCACTAAGTATGCCCTGTGCCAGTTTGAGGGGCCAGGCATGTCTGTGCTACCAGTCTGTACCGTGTACCAGCGAAAAGCCCCAGCAGAGATTGGACACTGTTGTTTCCCAAGGCCAAGTGAGTCCGTTGCATCTGCACAGTCAGCCCTCAAGAGTTGGGAGGAGATGAGTACCCAGCTAAATGTGACATCATCATCAAAGACTGTGAAGGCCAGCCCCCAGGAATCTCCAGTTCTCTTCAGAACAGTGCTGCCAGAAGTACTAGTAACTCGACGATGAGAACGAGGTTGTGGAGTGCAAACAAAGTTGTTGACCCTCAGAGATTTTCAGGTACCGGAGAAGCCAGCCATGAGTGCACCAAAGGAGTCAGTGTGCACAGCTGTTCCTGAACCTCCTGTTTCCCAAGCATCCTATGCCAGGTGGGCACTCCCAAGGACAGCCAGGGAGTGATTTGAAAGGAACCAGAGCTACTGACCTGGCCACGGGGGAAGCGGCTGAGATTATTGACAATGATCTGGAGAGGAATATCCCATCCTGCTATGAATCTGTCTATCTGACCTTGTGGAAGGATCACCTGGCCTGCCTGCAAAGAGTCAGAGAAGAAGGGAAATGTACGAAAGTGTTCAAGATGGTGATCCACAGGAACGGAGATACTGAAAGGGTGTTTATCTCCCAGATGAACAAGCACTAAGATCCTCTGTCCATACCTTGCCTGAGTGGTCTCAGGCTAAAAAGATCATGAGACAAAAGATCTGGAAGGAGAATCCACAGTATGTGTACCCAAAGCTGCCAGAGAGACTTCAGGACATCATCAAGGAGGACAGGCAGCCTAGCACCAGACTCAATAGTTGCACCATTGTGCATGAGGAGTGGGGTGAATTTTATGTCCACAAATCTTAATTATAAGTGGTTTACTATTTTCCTTTCTAGTATTTTATATTTATAATACAGTTTCTGTGGGCTAAAGCTTAAAGCGCTGTTTCAAGCAGATTTTGGAAAAAAATGAATATATTGCTGTACTGTTTTAGCACATATTGTACACTTTTATGGGAGTAAGGCATTGGTAGCTTGACAAAATTTAGGTGGTATGGCAGCATCTCCGAGCATAGTTAGTTATAGTTAGGACTGGGTCACCAATCCTGTTTAACTAGGCAATCTGTCTGTGGTTGGATCACCACGATAAAAGTTTTCCTGTTGGTGTAGTTGGGATTGAGAGTAAATCCACCATTGCAGAGGTGTGCCAGCCTAGCCTGACTGTGCTGAGAGGGGTAGAGAGTGAGCATACTCTCCATTTTGGTGTGGTGGGTAGCTGGTGTTAAATACTCACCGTGAATGGTGAGTGTTTAAAGCAGGGGAGGAATGTAACCCCTCCCTTTGTGAGTGTACAGTATTTGTGCACCTTAGATTCTTTTTGAACCAGTAGTCAAATAGTTAATCTCTCTCTCTGCCACATCGGTGGGAGCTTCTGCAGGTTGAAGGTCACCATTGGTGCACAGGGGTATACATTTTGGGTTTGGCACATTCAAGAGAAGAGCCAGCACAGTAAGAAGAGAGTCGGGTGGGAGGCTGTGTGAGAGCAGGGCTGATTACTCACTCTCAGGGAAGGAGAGCATTTCTTCAGTGGTTGGGCATCTGTGAGTTCAGCAGGTGGATGTGGTGGTGGCCATCAGTCTGGTCTGCAGAGTGGGTCCTCCAAAATGTCCCCCCAGTGGAGTGAAGACAACGCTGTGGCCAGGGAGAAGGAGATCAGAGAGCAGAGTTTTGGGGTTGCTGCTTGAATGGCTCAGTGGGAGTGCCCAGCTTTGAGACAGAGAGAGAGAGAGAGAGAGAGAGATAGAGAGTCTGGAAGGAAGTCACCAGATGGATATTCAGGATATAGCCATTCCTGAGTGTCCATGGGGAAGATCTTGGAGTCCGAGAGGTGGAGGGGTCTGGAGGAAGATGGGGTTCACACAACAGCCCTGTAGCCCAATACACCCAACCAGTACGTGCCAACTGAGGTGGGGATGTTTGCCTGTATGTCCAGAGTACAGTCACCTGCTTAAGCCCAAGTAAATGATAATGGAGCCAAGGAAAGGGGGAGAACAGTGAGTTTCTGCCCAAAATGCCAACCTAAGTGTGGCAGCCGAGGTGGGGACGTTCACCCGTAAGCACTCGATGAGTCACCCACTTAAGCGATATGTGCAGAAGTATGTGGGAGAGAAAGTGGTAGCCCCAACTTAAAATGGCTTGCTACTCGAGTCTCTAGGTTTTTGGAGCCACAAAAGAGAAAGAAGCCGAGTAGAGGGAGAGAGTAATGGGTTATGCTGCTGCCTGAATTTTGAGAGGCCACATCGACCCTGAGTAAAGCTGCCTGCATTCGAAGTGGCTATATCAGCCCCAAGCAAAAGTCATCAATAGTTAGTGGGCCATGTGACGTGGACAGCCAGTTCTGAGTGCTGTATCATTTTTTTTATATAAAAGGTATTACTGACTGTCTCCACTGAAAATCTGATACTCTAGGAGTGACCTCACTCATCCCCACCAGGTTTCAACTGAAAGATGAAAGCCATGAGAAAATGTTGAAAACAGCATGTGAGATCACACACACAGTTTTAGATACCAGGTGTTACATGGAAGGCCTGAAGCTAATTATAGGGTGGAGGAAGCTTGAGTTGATCATATCCATTTTATGACATTTGAGGGAAAAACCCAGGTTATTACACAGGAGTGCGAAAATCATAAAGATGATTTCATGTCTTGGAAGGGGGAAGCTTATTATGAGATCAAAGAAAATATCATTTGAAGGTCATGGGTCATGCTGAAGATTGCAGATTTAATACTTTGAAAAGACATTCTGTTTTTGTATAAGATATATATTTTTTACATATAATCTGAGAGAGGAGGAGCTAGATGACCTCACACAAAAGGGGTTGGCCAATGCAGTATGCTTAAGGAATATTCTGTTTTACTTAGATACTTTCATCTAGACTCTGACAAGGACACATCTATGAGCACTTTTAAAACAGGTGTTTAGAAAGAGAGTCAAATCTAAGTACTGTAAGTAGGAATTTGCACTGTTTAAACCTTGTTCTTTTAAAAGATTTGTATGTCTTGTGATATAACAGTTCTGTATTTTGTGTTTGACATATTTTTATCTATTTTTAGTAAAAACTCTTTTTAGAGCTTACTTGGTCTGTCTTTGTTTTTCTTTCACTTGTAAGAAGAGTATACATGGTTATAGCAGACATGAAACAATAGCTTGAATGGTGGTACCAAACTGGAAAGAGAAGCATTTTAAATCTGAGGTCTTTATTAAAGTTTTTAAGGGTTCATCTCTGTATACCTGGTTAGGTGCCCGTAGGCAAGGATATCTGGCCCCCCGAAGACAGATATATCTGAGCCTCTGCATTGGGTATGTTAGCAAGAGGTTCACAGTTTGAATCCCTCCAAGACTTGAGACCAAAGGTTGATCCAAACTCATAAAACAGACAAAAGGGTTACCTTGTTCTGTTACACTGTTCACAAGACTGGGCTTGGAGGTTTGAACTTTGGGAGTAGAGGGCCTGACCTGCTGAGTGGGTTTGTGACAGATTGGTTGGCAGCAGATGCATAATTTTGGTATCACAAGCTTTTATTGTTCTGTGTCAGCTGAGACTGTAAGCTCTCTTGCACAGAAAGAAAAAGACAGAGTTTTATTTTGAAAAGAAAGCAGAACTATATATCGCTTGGCTTACAGTCGAGTTCCTACCCATTTTTTTTTCTAAAGTGCAGTCAGAGTAGCAGTAGTCAGGAAAGATGACTTCCAACTACAGCAGGCACACTGTAGATTACTTAAGGCAGTTGTGCAGGGACAGAGGAGTCCCATTCGAAGTGAAAGCCAGCAAACAGAGCCTCATAGATGCCCTGATGGTAGCAGATACCCAGAGCAGCGAGTCACCAACAGTGACTGGAAACTACTAAACCTCAAGTGTGGAAGGGCTAGCAGCCAGTGAAGGGTCACTGAGGAGGACAGCAGAACCACTGTCAATGAAGGGCCACAGCAGCAGCAGTGGAGGGCCACCAGTATCCTGAATCCAGAGGCACTCAGGCTGCAAATTGAGTTGTGCAGGATGGAACTGGAGGCAGAGCGAGAACAGAGGGAGGCAGACCATGAGGAGCGAGAGTGCCAATGAGCTGCAGAGGAGAAGAGGGAGTGAGAATGCAGAGATGCAGACCATGAGGAGAAGGAGCTTCAGAGACAACATGAGCTGGAGAAGATACGACTCCAACCAACGGCACAAGAGCAGGTAAGTGGCTTGGGTTTAACTGGGATTGCAGGACTGGGTTACAAACCGAACTCCAAATTAATAGCCAGATTTAAGGAGGGGGAGGACATGGATCCCTTTTTAAATTCTTTGGAAAAAGTTTGTATTCAGGCTAAAATTTCTAGAGAGTCCTGGAGCTTCCAGCTATCCCCACTACTTACCAGGAAAGCTCGGGATGCATTGGGTCAAATGGACAATGAGGACAGCAATGATTACAGTAAGCTAAAAGCTGCACTGTTAAAAAAAGTTTGAATTAACTGCTGAATACATACAGAGCTAAATTCCGTAAATTCAGGAGAAGCCCTGATATGAGCTATGAGGAGCTAGCCATGAAGCAATGTCAGTTTTTAAAACATTGGTGGGAAGGAATTGAGGCAAACTCTGTTGATAAAATTGAAAATGTAATTTTATTAGAACAGTTTTATTGAGCTTGCCCAGCTGAGCTAAAAACCTGGCTAGAGGACCGAGATCCAAAAACAGTGCAAGAGGCTGCTGAATTCTCGGACCGCTACGCCAAGAGCAGACCTGCTCTGAGAATGAATGGGGTGGGCGTGGCAGCACAGAAAGAGAAAAGCATGCCTTCAGGGCAGCTAAAACCCTCACTGCCTCCACCAAAACCAGTTAGCCCCAGGTTTCAGAGAAAAGATTTCTCTGAAGTAAGAAATGCATGTTGGCTGTGTAAAGAAACTGGGCATATTGCCAGACAGTGTCCCAAAAAGGCGAGCCATAATACACTACAGGGTGTTAGAAAAGAAGTGGGTTGTTTGTGTGTCCCCCTGGAAGTATGCCAGTGAACATGAGGGAACACATGCACTCAGTCATAGTAAATGGTGTGCAGACACAGAGGTTAAGGGACACAGGGGCATCCCTGACATTGGTAAAGGGGGATCCAGTAGAGCCTGGTCAGCTTATACCCAATAAATAAGTCACGGTACAGGACTTTACTGGTGAGGCAAAAACATTGCCCCTCACTAGTGTTCTCCTAGATTGGGGTGAGACAGGGGGAGCTGTGCAACAGGTGACTGTAGCCAAAACATTAGCAGTGGATGTGATCCTGAGTAACAATCTCCAGCAGGGGATAGTATGTGCAGTTACCCGTAGCCAAGTGGCAAGGGAAAATTGTAGCTCCCTGAACCCCACAGAAACCAGTGCGGAAACCACAGAGAGGCTGGTTCCCCAGCCTGTGTCTCCAGATGGGGAGACTGATAAAAAGGGGGTAGAAATTTTCCCAGTAGCAAGTGACCACACAGCTAAGGAAGGTTACTCCGAAGAGGGAGGGGTGACCTATTGTCAGAGGTTTGGGATTGACAGTGATCCTGAGGGCCCTGATGCTAGAGCTAGGGACCCTAGTTTAGCGACTGAAGGGGACCTGTCCCATGCCTTGGGACTGTGTGAGGGGTTTGCAGCTGCTCAGAGGAGTGACCCTAGTTTAGAGAAGCTGAGGGCTTGGGCAGATTCTGATGAAACACAGGGAGGTGATAGCAGATATAAGGTTTATTGGGAAAATGAACTTATGTATACTCAGGTAGTACAGACAGAGGGAGGGATGCTAGGCAGGCAGCTTGTCATTCCCCAGGGGTATCGTGAGCAGTTGCTCAACATTGCACATGATATTCCCTTGTCTGGTCATCTGGGAATCGCATGCACAACGCAGCTGTTGGCCCAGAATTTCTACTGGCCTAACTTCACCCAGCAGGTGAAAGAGTATTGCAGGTCTTGTCACCAGTGCCAAGACATAGGGAAGGCAGGCAAGAAAACCCAAGCCGCCCTGATACCATGCCCATAGTGGAGGAGCCATTCCAAAGGGTGGGAATGGATATTGTGGAGCCTTTAAATACCCCCAGCTCCTCAGGGAAGAGATTCATCCTGACTGTGGTGGATTATGCCACCCGATACCCAGAGGCAGTCGTCCTATCCTCACTGAGGACAGACAAAATGGCAGATGCATTACTTGGGATTTTCGCCCATGTTGGGTTTCTGCAGGAGGTTATCACTGATTGAGGCAGTTCCTTCATGTCAGACCTGATGAAATGTTTATGGGAGAAGTGTGGGGTGGTGCAGAGATGCATAACACTGTATCGCCCACAAGCCAATGGGCTTGTGGAATGATTCAATGGTACCCTAAAGTCAATGCTCTGAGCATTTGCTGAACAGCATGGGAGGGACTGGGAAAAATACCTTCCCCACCTGTTGTTTGCATACAGGGAGGTGCCACAAGAGTGGACAGGATTTTCCCCCTTTGAACTCTTATATGGACGCCAGGTATGTGGGCCCCTAGACTTGATCTGGGAGGACTGGGAAGGCAAGCACGCCACCCAGGGAACTCCCATTGTGGATTATGTCCTTAGGTTTAGGAAAAAGCTGAAGGAACTTATGAGGGCAGCCCAGAGCAACCTAGCAGCTGCCCAACAGAAACAAAAGGTGTGGTACAACCGCAGAGCCAGATCTCGCTCGTATATGATGGGTCAGGAAGTCATGGTCCTTTTTCCAGTCTGGAAAGACAAGCTGCAAGCTGAGTGGGTTAGATCGTACCAAAGTGGTTAGGAAGGTAAATGACGTGAACTACATTGTTGAGTTACCTGACCGAAGACAGACTGAAAGGATGTATCATGTCAACATGATGAAGCCATATGCCAATAGGGCTGACATGGTGTTTGCAGTGTGTAGTCTTGGGGAGGGGAAGGATGAAGGAGACCCCCTTCTGGACTTGCTGGAGGAAAGTAAGCGGGAGTCTTCTGTGGGGGCAGTAAAATTGTCTCCTCAGCTGGCCCTGGACCAGATTCAGAAAGTAAGGGGAGGTTTTAATAGACTTTGCCCCATTGTTTAGTGCCAAGCCTGGACTAACTCCCTTAGCGACACACGATGTGGAGACAGGGACACAGACACCCATACAGCGGACAGCATATCAGGTGTCAGAGGCTGTCCAAAAGGACATTAGGAGGGAAGTGGAGGAGATGCTGGATTTAGGGGTAATCCAGAGATCCCACATCCCCTGGGCCTCATCTGTAGTCCTTGTACCTAAGCCAAATGGATCAACTCATTTCTGTGTGGACTATCGTGGACTGAATGCAGTCACAAAGTCCGACGCCCACCCGATACCCCAGACGGATGAACTTCTGGACAAGGTGGGGGGGGGCAACCTACCTTACGACCATTGACCTGACAAAGGGGTATTGGCAGGTAGAATTGACAGACAGAGCTAGGAGAGGTCGACCTTCATCACTCCGATAGGCTCATTTGAGTTTAAAGTAATGCCTTTCAGAATGAAGAACACCCCAGTCACTTTCCAAAGGTTGGTGAACCAGGTGTTAAATGGTGCTGAGGAGTACGCTGTGGCGTACTGGATGACATTGCCATCTTTAGTACCAGCTGGGAGGAACACCTATCCCACCTTAGGGAAGTGCTGGGCAGGATACAGAGGACCAGGCTCACTGTCAAAGTCGAGATGTGCCAGGTGGCCATGGGAGAACTGGCATATCTCGGGCATGTGGCAGGCCAGGGACAGCTCCATCCTAACCAAATAAAGATAGAGGTGATCCAGGCATGGCCCAGAACAGAAACCTAAAAGCAGGTCAGGAGCTTTCTAGGGACAGCAGGGTACTACAGGAAATTTGTACCCAATTACAGTGCCCTGGCTGCTCCCCTATCTGACCTGACAAAGAAAAAGATGCCAAAGAAAATTACCTGGGGCCCAGCCTGTGAGAAAGCCTTTACCAGACTAAAGGAGGCACTGTGCAGTGCTCCTGTTTTGACAAGTCCTGACTATAGCAAAACCTTTATAGCTCAGACGGACGCCTCAGACGTGGGTATTGGAGCAGTACTGAGTCAGACATCCAGCCAAGGGACAGATCACCCAGCAGTGTACCTGAGTAGGAAGTTGCTTCCCAGGGAGCAAGCGAACTCCACGGTGGAAAAGGAGTGTCTTGTCATAGTGTGGGCCCTAAAGAAATTAGAGCCATACTTGTATGGGCAGCATTTTGTGGTGCAGACTGACCACAACCCCCTGGTTTGGCTGACACAGATGGGGAAAAACAATGGTAGACTGCCAAGATGGAGTCTTGCTTAGCAAGGTTATTATTTGACAATCGTACATAAGGCTGGAGCGAAGAACCAGAACTCAGATGGGCTGTCTAGGGTCTATGAGAAGTGAACTGATTTGGGAAGCTCATCCCATGCAGGGGATTGAACCCCCAAATTCAGTCTAGGTGGGGAGAAATTGTGACGTGGACAGCCAGTTCTGAGTGCTGTATCTTTTTTATATAAAAGGTATTACTGACTGTCTCTGCTGAAAATCTGATACTCTAGGAATGACCTCACTCACCCCCCCCCAGGTTTCAGCTGAAAGATGAAAGCCATGAGAAAATGCTGAAAACAGCATGTGAGATCACACACAGAGTTTTAGATACCAGGTGTTACATGGAAGGCCTGAAGCTAATTACAGGGTGGAGGAAGCTTGAGTTGATCCTATCCATTTTATGACGTTGGAGGTAAAAACCCAGGTTATTACACAGGAGTGCGAAAATCATAAAGATGCTTTCATGTCCTGGAAGGGGAAGCTTATTATGAGATCAAAGAAAATGTCATTTGAAGGACATGAGTCATGCTGAAGATTGCAGAATTAATAATTTGAAAAGACATCCTGTTTTTGTATAAGATATATATTTTTTATATATAATCTGAGAGAGGAGGAGCTAGATGACCTCACACAAAAGGGGTTGGCCAATACAGTATGCTTAAGGAATATTCTGTTTTACTTAGATACTTTCATCTAGACTCTGACAAGGACACATCTATGAGCACTTTTAAAACAGGTATTTAGAAAGAGAGTCAAATCTAAGTACTGTAAGTAGGAATTTGCACTGTTTAAACCTTGTTCTTTTAAAAGATTTGTATGTCTTGTGATATAACAGTTCTGTATTTGTGTTTGACATATTTTTATCTATTTTTAGTAAAAACTCTTTTTAGAGCTTACTTGGTCTGTCTTTGTTTTTCTTTCACTTGTAAGAAGAGTATACATGGCTATAGCAGACATGAAACAATAGCTTGAATGGTGGTACCAAACTGGAAAGCGAAGCGTTTTAAATCTGAGGTCTTTATTAAAGTTTTTAAGGGTTCATCTCTGTATACTTGGTTGGTGCCCATAGGCAAGGATATCTGCCCCCCCAAAGACAGATATATCTGAGCCTGTGCATTGGGTACGCTAGCAAGGCGTTCACAGTTTGAATCCCTCCAAGACTTGAGACCAAAGGTTGATCCGAACTCATAAACCAGACAAGGGAGTTACCTTGTTCTGTTAACCTGTTCACAAGACTGCACTCAGAGGTTGGCACTTTGGAAGTAGAGGGCCTGACCTGCTGAGTGGGTTTGTAACTGGCCATACCAACCAAAGAGACACTAAGTTGCTAGTGTCTCTTTGGCTGGTATGGCCCACTAGACCTAGACCCTAGCAGTCAGGATTGCATATAGTTTGTTAGGACTCTGTCAGTTCCATGGAGTATTGCATTTCTCTATTAAGTGGGATCCCCCTAGTTAATTTTATTTCTATGTGGACTTCCAATATCTTATGAACTGGCTGTGGCTAACCCCAAGTTTTTTGCAGCCCAGCACCAGGAGACGCTTGCACCTCCTGCACAAATGAATTCAATCAATTACAGCCATCCCAGTAAGTTATTTTGAGGTTTCTGCTGTGAGTGCCATTTCCACCTGGCATTCCCCTAGACACCGACGAGGAGGGCTTACAGAAGAAAATATCAGTGAATATATGATCAGACACTTCAGTTTCCAAACTTTAGCAGGATGAAGAGGGAGGGGAGTGAGGGAAGGGGAAACAAACCAATAATTGGAAGGCTGAGCCTGTAGTTCAATGGACAAGCAGCCAGCCACTCCCACTTCCTGACCTATATAAGAAGTTCCTCTCAGCCTCCTTCTGAAGCAATTTTTCTTTGTGGCTGGAAGCTCTGTCGGTCTGCCCTGTGCTGCTGGCTGGGGCCTGTCCCCTCCCCCTGTATTTGGCTTCTGCTTGTTTCTGCTGGACTTTTGTTGTCTGTTTTCCTGCATTTGGTTTGTATTTTGCCTCCTGCTGTGTGATTCTTTGTGTTGTTTGTTTCATATTTCTCTGTGTTTGTCCATCTTTCATTTTGCCTTTTTGGGGGGAGGTTTCTGTTTCTAAAACACTTTGGCCCGGATATTCAGACTGTGCCTGGCAGTGGTGCAAGCATGGGTGCAGCACAACTGGGATGCGCCAGGGCCAGGACCAGGTGATATTAAACAGTGATGTGCCAAGGTGCAGCACCATTGAATATGGCATGGACAGTGCACATATTGCGCATGGCACAGTGGCACTGCGCTGGTACAAGCCACAGATAGGGAGCACAGGGATGCGCCAGTGCAAACGCAGTTGTGCTGGGCACATCACCCATGATATTCAGCAGAGGGCATGCAAATGAAGCCATAATATATGCAAGGTGGAAATGGGGCCATTTGCATGTCATTATGGCCCCAATTGCATGCCTTGTGCAGGGCAGCCCGGCTAATTGCACCTGGCACCCTGCACAGCATGACGTGTGCACAGTGGGGGTCCAGGGACATGCCCTGCCCTGTAGCCATGATCGCAGTAAATCTCTGTAACATAATTCCCTGGTAGGCTAGTGGTACCCCCCTCCCTCCCGATTCTCAGATCATGGTAACTGTATAATAATTCAGTCCCTGGTAGTCTAGTGGTATCCCTCACCCATTGCCATGATCACAGTAATCTCCATACGATCTTCAGGATTAGTATTTCACCTCTCCCACCCAGACGGTGGGGAGAGGTGGGGGGTGCCACTGGATCACCAGGGACGTATTGTATAGAGATTTACTGCAATCGTGGCAATGGGTAGGGAAATACCACTAGACTACCAGGGGCTGAATTACTTCATTCACATATTTGGGACTGTCTAGTACAGCATGCCCTGCAAGCCCATTGGTCCACACTGAGGACCAATGGGCTTGCAGCCCATACTGTACCTGTCATTTGGTGAGCGGCCAGGTGGTATGCGGACGGGTTGCAGCCACCTGCCAATGACGGGGGGAGTGGGGTGGGTAAGGGGGTCTGTATGAGTGGGGGGGTGGGGGTGCCACTGGATCACCAGGTACATATTGTACAGAGATTTATCATGATCACAGCAAAGTGTGGGGGGTACCACTAGACTACCAGGGACTGAATTATTATACAGTTACTGCAATCAGGGAATCAGGAGGGGGCACCACTAGACTACCAGGGGGGCCATGGGTGCTTGTGGATGGTGTTTTGGGTGGGCGTGTGGCCTGTCACAGCTGGCGGCTGCTGTGTTGTGCCCTGCAATACAGCAGCCCACCTGTGGGTGGCCAGGATTTGTTCCAACTTTTCAGGGGCTCAACTTTGAGCCCCCCATGTGGTGCAATGCAGGGTTGCACCAGCATATGTGCCTCACATCCCAGGCTGAATATCGGGATGTGTCACATATGCATGGGCACGCCCCCTGCATCTGTGCTACATACAATTACATTGTGCCCCGGTGCATCGGGATTTGCATTGTGCCTGGCAGCCTTTACAATATTCCTCCAGGGCATAATGTGGGGTTGCGCCAGTGCAACTCTGTTGTGCCATGCACAATCCCTTTGAATATCCAGGCCTTTGTATGTTGCTAATTGAGAGCTCATGCTATTTGCTCTCATGTACTCACAATGCAGCTGCAATCATTATCTGTGTGTTTCAACTCAAACCACAGAGCTGCTCTCCATGTTCTGTACCTTAATTATTTTCACCTGTTTCAGGCTCACACTGAACCCTAGCTAGGCAGCTTAATCCTGCTTCCTCAACTCCTACCACATACCTCATTGCTGCAGTTTCACTGCAATGCCTGATGTTAGCTGCTTTCAACATTGCCTTTCTTCAATCTATGTTCATCGAATTCTACAACTCAGTTACTCCATATAGATGCTGCTGTCTGTGTTTGTACACTGCTATTATACTCTTGAGGTCAGCTAAGCTACCACTGATGCTGTAAACTAGCTTTATATCTGCATGTGAGTCTCGGCTGCTTCCATCTCTTTCTTGTTTTTCCTATGGTGGGGGACTTGGAGGTGTTGGGGGAGTCATGGCCCTATGTGGCACACTTGCTTTATATTCTAGTTCTGCCTCCACCACCTAAAATCTTCAGAGTATTTGTCACTTCTATTGGCTTCCCTAAATGCCTGGCTGGCTTGCCCCACTATTCATATTTGCTGCTCCTCTGACCTCCGTGCAGATCCAACCATTGCTACTTTGTTTTACAGACCTACGTGCAGGTCCAACTATTACTATTCTGCTTACTGACCTACGTGCAGGTCCGTCTATTGCTACTCTGCTTAATGACTTACGTGCAGGTCCACTCATTGCTTATGCAATCATTCCTCAGTGCTCACTACTACCATCTGATCTCCGTTAGGTTCCAGCAATCACTGCTCATTCAGCTCCTCTTTAGTTTCTGGGGCATGCCAGCCATACTATTCCTGGTACAGAGCCTCCCTGCAGCTGACGGTCTCGCTCTGCACCCAGAGTCTGCAACTTGAGCATGCGAAGCTTGGGGTGGGGTCCTTCTCACCTGGCCCATAGTTGGGAATGTCCTCACTCTGGGTGGACCTCCAGTTGCCAACCATACTGACAGCACCTCAAGTTGTAGAATTTATGACTCAGCGGCAAAGGGGTAAGGTTCTTACAGAGCCCCTTTAGCTGCCTGAGTGGGTTTGGAGGCACCCGTCAAAGCTATTCTCCCCATGACTGCCTTTGGTTCACCTGGTTTCTTTTTAGGGTGAGTAGGTCAGGTAAGTGCCTCAGTAGTCATTGCTCTCCTCCTCCCACCTTGGTTGCCCCCAATGTTGCAGAGCACTCTCACTACCTTCCACAGTGTTCCCATTAGAGGGATCGCATGAGACTTTTCCTCTAATTTGGAATATTTTTCCACCCCCCCCCTTTTTATTGGGTTTCTAAATTGCAGCAGCAGAACCGTCACAAAATAAACATCCCAAGCCTGGAGGGAAGGCAACCTAGGCCTTGGATCCCCAGAGATTTCCTCCTCAAAGGGAGTTTTTTCTCGCCTCTGTGCCTCAGGTCATAACCGTTAGTTAGCCATAGTTAGTGTTCCCTAGTTCCTTTAGGTAGGTTCCACTGTTGGATGGAGGTGGATGGTGTCCCTACTTGCCATTCCCTCTCTCCTTAGGAGATCCCCTCAATCTGTAGTGCAACCCATCAAATTCATGCCATTGCTAACCTGTGCATCTCATTACGTTATCATGCTGCCTGATGCCTTATCTACTACTATGCCTCAGAAGCTGCTGATTGTTAACATGTTTTGTACTACTACAATTCTTTTTGGGTTCCCTTCCTAAGTACCTTTAGCCAAGGGAATTGTCCCACAGCACCTCTAGGGGTAGAACCCTCTTCGAGGGTTCCTTGCCTTTGGTACCCCTACAGGGTGGTAATTCCTCTGGAATAGAGAGTGCGAACGGCCAAAACCAAAGTAACACAGCTGCACAAGCATAACACTATGCTGGCTACGTAGGCCATTGCATTGGAAAGCTAGGCCTTTAGTTCAATGGACAATTAGGCAGCCACTCCCACTTCCTGAACTATATAAGCAGTTCCTCTCAGCCTCCTTCTGAAGCATTTTTTCTTTGCCCCACCATCCTCCCCTCCTCCTCCTCCAGTGGTAGCACCTCTCTCCTTGGGATCCTTCCTAAGGTACCTTTAGCTAAGGGAATCATCCCACGGCACCTCTAGGGGTGGAACCCTCTTTGAGAGTTCCTTGCCTTTGGTACCCCTACAGGGTGGTGATTCCTCTGGAATAGAGAGTGCAAATGGCCAAAACCAAAGTAACACAGTTGCACAAGCATGACACTATGCTGGCTCTATAGGCCATTGAATCTATGCATGTGAATAAGTTCCATCTAAACTGTGTGTTTTCCTTAACCATGTAGATGGATGTGTACATAACCCAGAGATTTAACATTTCCTCAAAAAAATAAGAATCATAAAATATTTTCTTTGCCTTGCCTCCATGGTGAGAAAGTGACAATCCACAATTGAAATCACCTCCTAAAAGTGCAGACTTGAAGATATATGGATATGGTTGCACTAACTTCATGAGATTTGTCCATTCTAATTGTGTTTGTGGTGCATAATTATTGAGTAATTAAAATGTATGCCCTGCAAATCTAACATCGAGTATTAAAGCTCTGCCAGGGCTGATATCTATTCATTTAATAACATCAATTTTTTTTGCTCTTTAAACTATGGCCCGGATATTCAAACTGCGCCAGGCTGTGGCGCAAGCCTAGGCGCAGCTCTCAACTTTGTTAGCAGGGGTGTGGCCTGGGTGATATTCAGCGTAGCTGTGCTATGGTGCAGCAGCTTTTGAATATCGCACTTGGCTACTTCCCTTACTGTGTGCATGGCGTGAGTGGCACTGCGCCAGCAGAAGTGGCCAGAGTGGAGCATGGAGATGCGCTTGGCGCAAGTGTCATTGTGCCATGCACAGCACCTGCGATATTCAAAAGGGGACATGCAAATGGGGCCATAATTTATACAAAGGCGCACAGGGCCATTTGCATCTCATTATGGCCCATTTGCATGCCATTAACATGCAGGTGCGCCGATTCTGGCGACACTCTGAACCTGCGAGCAGCAGCTATCGAGGACCGACGCCCCCTGCGGCCCGATCGTAGGCATCGTGTAAAAGAACCCCCCATCCAATATCCCTGGTGGTCCAGTGGACGCTATGTGCCCGATCGCGGGCATTTGTGAGAATAAGCCCCTCAATATCCCTGGTGGTCCAGTGGACCTCTATGTGCCCGACTGCGAGACATTTGTGTGAGAATAAGCCCCCCCTCCTATATCCTTGGTGGTCCAGTGGACCTCTATGTGCCCGATCAAGGGCATTGGTATAGTACCCCCCCATGTCCAATATCCCTGGTGGTCCAGTGGACTGATCGCCGCACGATCGCGGGCATCTGTAACACATAAAAATACCCTACTACCCTGGTGGTCTAGTGTACCCCCTCCCCACCCGCTCACTGGGCCCCGCCCCCTCCCCTGTCAGCCGGGCGGCAGCACCACCTGCCTGCCGCCCGCGCCCGCCAACTGACAACTCGGTGAGGCTGCCGCCCATTGGTTCTGGCGTGAGCCAATGGGTGTGCAGCCCATACCGCATTACTCAGTCCAGATATGTGAATGAATCATGTGGGATCAGTCCAGATATGTGAATGAATCATTCACATATCTGACTGAGTAGTACGGATGGGTTGCACACCCATTGGCTCACGCTGGAACCATCGGTGTGCAGCCCTACCGAGCTGTCAGTCGGCGGGCGGTGGGGCAGGCAGGTGGGTGCTGCTGCCTCTCTGGCTGATGGGGGAGGAAGCGTGGGGCTCAGTGGGCGGTGGGGAGGGGGGTACACTAGACCACCATGGTAGTAGGGGTATTTTATGTGTTACAGATGCCCGCGATCAGGCGGCGATCAGTCCACTGGACCACCAGGGATATTGGACTAGGGGGTACTATACCACCGCCCACGCTTAAGCATAGAGGTCCACTGGACCACCAAGGATATAGGAGGGGGCTTATTCTCACACAAATGCCTGCGATCACATATATAGAGGTCCACTGACCACCAGGGATATAAGAGGGGGATTACTACAGGGATGCCCGCGCATGGGCATGGGGGGCGCCGGGCCAGGGTGCGGCAGGAATTGAGCCACCCACATGGTGGCAGCTGCCGTGTTGCGCCCTGTAATGCGGCAGCTCACCTGTGGGTGGCCATCACTTGTTCCTTTTTTTTGGCTTAACTTTGTACAGGCGCAGGGGGTTGGCATGCATGACTCTGCACATCCCGGCTGGAATATCGGGCTATGCAGGTTATGCACGGCACGCCCCACCTGTGCCTGCATACATTACTGATGCGCCCGCCGCATCGGATTTACAGCGGCGCACTTTTCCCTTTTTGAATATCGGCTACCGATGATTAGTAGTTGAGACATGGCAACACTGTTGCACCACGCGATCCCTTTGAATATCTGGGCCTATATGCCTAAACCAGCACATGTTTCAGTGGTTGATGACCATTAGAAAATGGCAAGTAAAAACAGTAGCACCTGATTGGCTGTCTTCCCTTGATAACAGTGAGGTCATCTGTGGACAGCCTCACTGGATCAAGAACTGACAGCCATATGACCTCATCACATCTGCATAAATAAATTCCTACGCACCACAGACAGCTTCTGTCATGAGCTTCCCCACAGCAAACTTTACAGAGCAGCTCGTTGACAAAATGTTCAGCCCTCAGGAAGAAACACCTTCAACTTCTTCCAATCCAGTAAGTGTGAAATCTAAAGAAAAAACGGCACTTAAACCTTACAGAACAGCACTTACATAAATTAGAAATTGAGCGGAATGAAGTCAGCACCAGGAAATTAACTAACTGGACTATACGAGTTCTGTCAGACTGACTGACAGAAAAAAATTAGCAGTTAGAGTTTCAAACAGTGTCAGCTACAGAATTAAATAAAACACTATCAGAATTGTATGGCAGTCAGAAACAGTGACGGAAATCTTTACAGTTTATCAAACTTTGTCAGTCTAAGAGCAGGGCTGAACAGATATTTAAATGAGCTGCCACTAAACTGCTCTTTTAATTTAATGCAGGACACTGACTTTCAAAGTTCAAACAATGTCTTTCTTGGACACCTAAAAAATCTAAGGAGACAGGCAGGACAAGACAAAGCATCACCCAGCCATAACACCAGCCCACCTCCAAAGTGTGTGGCAAAGTGAAGCCCTGAGCCCCAACACAGCCCCCAGACTTGTCAGATGAGTTTGGCTGGAATTACAACTTCATTTTGCCCATAGAGGCTATGAGAGGCAGCGCCCCCTAAAGTCCGACTCCTTTGACATAATCACAGATGAAAAAGGCCTAAAATATGTGACCATGTCCTACAACAAAAAGACTAAAAATCTCCCCAGTCACAATGAGAGAGAAAGATGCCAGGTACAAGGAATGATGTTTGAAATATCGAGTCATCCGCTGTGTGCCGTCCACTGTTTTCAAAAGTAGCTCTCCAAACTGCCACCGGCAGCTCCAGCACTGTTCATTCACCCCTGAAAGAAACCCCAGGAACAACTCGACAAAGAAGCAGCTTGGTACACAGCTGAATCTATGGGGGTGAATTTTCTAGAGAGCATGCTGCCAAAAATTTGCAAACTAGCCAACTTGCCACAAATATACACAAATCACAGCCTCTGAGCTACAGCAGTTCAAATGCTGTCGGATGCCAGTTTGCAGTCGCACCAAATAATGGCTGTAACTGGCACCACAGCGAATCCCTCCTGAAAAGTTACTGAGGAGCTAGACTGGCCTGCTGGTGCTGAGGGTTAAGGTGCTAGATGCCTCACCTCGCGCCACGCCAGTGACCCGGGTTGGGAATGAGCCCGGGCTGTCGGGGATCGGCAGGGTCGGGAAGGGATTGAGCATCCAGCGGATGGCTCTCCCTTCCCTGGGAGGCTGTAGGGCATCACATAGCTCCTGAGCGACCTCTGGAGGCAGTCAGGGGTAGCCAGGCATAGGCGACTTTGCCGTATGGCACTGGGGGGTGGAGCTCGGTGGACGCTGGCCATCATTGCATGTCCGAGCTCCGCAGGTGGGAGGCAGTAGGGACAGAAAAGTGGAAAACCCTGGCTCCTGATAGGTGAAGGCAGGACCAGTTGCCAGTCCCCATGCCTAATGTCGGGTCTCCCAGCTCCATCTCAGGCACTCCCTCCACTCCCTGGTCACTCAGTTAGATTATAGATAGAGCCCCAGAGGAGTCGGCAGTCCCACCCCAGGGTGCTCAGAGCCGGGGGGTCGGGCAGCCAGGTGGTGCGGTGGGGAGATGGGCCTATGCTTGGGAGAGGAGTCTGGGGGTTTCAGGCAGGCAGGAACAGACTATACCGAGGGTCCTCGCCAGAGAAAGGTTAGGTAAGCGGGCGATAAGGGGGCATAAGGAAAGTTTAAAAAAAAAGTTACTGAGGAGCCAAACTCACAGAAAGAAAACAATGGAGCTCCATCCTATCCTCCTTGAATGAAATGCAACAGCACACGGAACCAAGCATGACGCTCTGATGAACTGGAACCACTGAAGATCCCGTGGAAAACTGAGAATGAACCTGTTGCTTCCACCTCAGAACATGAGCAACCAGCACCAACTTCAAGCCACCACAGCAACAGAACAAGCTACACCATGGAAAAGTCTGATAAATCCAGGTTATCCAAGGCAACTCATGTGTCTTTAATTTTACAGCAAATAAAATCAAGCAAAGACACAGTTGCCTTGCCAATAGTTGAAACACTTAAAGAGACAGAGCATTTACAGTTTAAAAGCTTTCAAAGTTGAATACCTTTTAAAATTTCAAAAATGTTTTGATTGAACAGTTTTAAAAGATTAATTAAAAGTTGACTTAACTGTTATGTATTACAAAAAAACACACAAACAAATGCATTTCAACTCAGTTTTAACCATTTTAAATTATCGTTAAAGGGACTATTTTATGTATTTAAGAGAAAAATGTACTTGTTCTGACCATTTTATAGCAGTAAAAATGTTTTCTTAAGCACAATTTGACTCTGTCTCATTATTTCACAGAAAGACCCATTGTATGATAGCAATATTGCACTCCAGGGCGTGGGTTGTGCTGGGGTAACCTCACTTGTGGGGATTTATGTGATAACGGCAAAAGCCTAAAGGCGATCATCGTTATCGCGAAGCCAGAGTGCCGAAAATCAATTTGGGCACTCTGACTCCCCGGCGCACAGCAAAATGGCAGCGGGGACTTGTGTTTTACATGTTTTATGTGGTTGGGTTGTGTTCCCCACACCCCACTTAAGGATTCTCAACTCCAGGGGGTGCATGTCAGGGGTGCAAAACATGTAAACAAAATTGGAGTTAGGCGCATCAAAAACACACCAACACCCGGATCCAAACCCAGCCCCCTGCCCACCAAAGCCACCAACCCACCCACCACACCACGGGGCAAACTCGGCAACCCACTGTGGCACCACCCCTCACAATCCCTCCCCCCCCACTGTGCATGCTTGCTCCCCTCCAGCGTGTGTACGTATAGCGACATCCCATCACCATATTCGGCAACCCCCCCAATCTGGCAACCCTACCCCATCGGTAGCCCTGATGACATGCACCAGGGATTAGGTCACCGTTATTGCAGGTGCCCAATCGCCGATGCCCATGTCACAGGCTACCACTTCTGGGGTGTTGGATGCACTCAGCCTGCGGCCTCATACCCAACCACCCCAGGTGTGAGGTTATCACAGCACAATCCACACCTTGTTGTGTATTATTGCTTAAATAAGAGGGCACAGAGTTCCAGGCTTTCCTGGTCATGGATATTTCAATATTAGACCACAGCCTAGTGTCTTGCAACAAAAAAAAGGCTGCACATGGAAGGGTTTGCAAGACAACATGTGTTGTGTTATCCATTTAGTATATTTCAGACTACTATATAAACACTGAGTGAGGAAAAACCTAAGGGAAAGGAATGAGCCCTTACTGTAAAAATTAAAAGGAAAAGTAAACAATACATCTGTAGCATATGATATTATCTAGTACTTTTTCTTACAGCATTTCTCCACGTGCTTATTGCCACTTTTCATTTTTTTTCTTGGTTGCAGACTTAGGGGTCTCCTCTGTTTCTGAGGATATGTCCTTTTTGAAGGAACAAATAGAGGAGGCATTAGATTCATCTTCCGGGGTCAGTATCTCCCCACTGACTATCAGGCTATAAAGCCTGAAATCTGTTGCCTAGGGGAATGGAGGGTCTGCATAGCATTTTTGACAATGGTTGGCCCTTAAAACAACTTTTTCTTGTAATCATGTGTGGGCCATCTTAATCAGGAGCAAGGAGGCATGATTCCTGATTGCTCCAATGTAGGTACTAAAGCATCTAAACCTTGTGCTTCTGGTGGAACTACTGTACTAAGGGAGCTGGTTTGCCACAGGTGTCACCACAGGAGGGACCTCCTCTATATCTTCTAAGGGCATAGATGCTATGTCTGTTGGGGGAGCAGAGGTAGTGGTGTTTCCTAGTGGGTTTGCAGGAGTTGCAGGAGTAGGTGGGAGCTGCAGGAGCTGAAGGTGTATGTCTGCTACTAGAGGGTACCATGCTCAATCTAGTAGATTTAGCCTGTCTAATGGAGTAGAGTTGTGGGCAATGTCTAGAGCAAGCCTTCTCTGCCTGATTATTATTAAAATATAGCTCAAGTTGATCTAGTTGCTCATCTATGTTATGTGAGGCCCAGGGACAGGATCAAAAAGAATGACCCTGTTTCTCACATAAATTACATTTCAATAAATTCTGACAAGTAGAGCTAGAATGGCCCAATTCAGAACACAGGGTACAGCAAATTGTATCATAGAAATGACTTAAAGGGACACTGTCAGCCCTTTTTGTATCATATAATTTCTAGTTTAAAACCCACATTTTATAATTGCTGACCTTCTCTAAAAGTAATTGATGTTGCTGGCTGTTTTATCTGCTTCTTTTCTTAGTAGAACAAAAATGCATGGTAATGACGTAATTATACCCTACCTTGTTTTGCTTCAAATCCTTGATAAACTCTTACTGCATACTTCTTGAACATATGAATACCCCAAACAGTGTGGCCACTCATGATGCAATAGTTTCCTCTCCTCACATTGCATCACCAGTGGTTAGACTGTGTTGGGTGTGTTTCCAAGTCAAGAATAGGCAGTGGGAATTGATCAAGAAATGTAATCAGACACAGTTTTGTGTGGTAACACCAGTATGGTTGGCAGTCTATTTTTCACTTTTAAAATTCAAAAAAGGAATCAAAATAAATGAGCTCTGGCCAGAGTCAACCCAGCTAGAGTCACGCTCACTGAGCTCACAGCGAAACAGTCCACTGTGCCCAAGATGGCTGCAGTGCAGTCACGCATGCACAACTACTCGCGCATGCCCACTAAACATCGATGACCAACTTGAGCACTGCGGGTGACCGGCAACCAAAATACTGCACCCACAGGGGTAGAGTGGGGAGTGAGTGGACTGTTTTGGAGTTGTGAACATATGAACATATGATAATGCCAGCAGATATAGACCATATGGTCTATCTAGTCTGCTCGAGTGTGCAGCTAGCAGTTTATTCTACTGCATCTGCCCCCCCCGCCCCGTCATTATGTCTTGTTTGGTGCCCTTGCCTGCTGACTCTCACTCCCCCTTATCTTCTTTGTTCTAACCTTTCCCTGACTTTGTCACACCCCCTCTTAAAACTGCCTACTGACTTGGATGGTACCACCTCATCTGGCAGTGCATTCCACCCTGTCACCACCCCTTCCATGAAATAGTGTCTCCTCATTTCCCTCCTGAACCTACCTACCTCCAAGAACAGTCCTGTTGTTCGATGTTCATCTGGTGAGTCATTTTTAGATCTAGAGCAAGATGGCTGCAGGCTTCACTCACAGCAGCCGTAAAAAGCAGCTACATCTGCTATTTCTACAGAATGTAAGCAATCATAAAATCTGTTTTTAAACTAGTGACAATTTCAGGCCAAAGGGGGTTAACAGTGTCCCTTTAAGGGATAAATTGATCCGCACCTATAGCATGCTTTAGGCTGGCCTTGACAAAAGATAAATGCCTCTACGCCTCCCCAGATAGAAGCTGCTTAGGAGGTGCTGGATGCCTGTCTCCTGACGATGGAGTTTCATCTTTTGTCTCCAACCCCCTGACCATATCTATTCAGAATCAAGAACAGGTTCTGGTTTATTCTTGAATATTAATGTTTTATACCATATCGTTTGGCTCTCTATGTTTGTCTTCATTTTCTTCTCTTACTCTTCCTGATGCATTGAGATGAATATGTATTAAATTGCATATCTTCACTGCCCCTTAGTATCTCATATACATTAGCCTACATATGTATCCCAAGATTCTTGTATGAATATTGCTGTATGTAGATTGGTTAGAGTTTATATTTTGCTGATTTCTTTAACTTGTACATATACTGTTTTCTTGTAGGTATCATTTGTTTATTTGTTTGGAAAAATCTTTAATAAAGATGTTAATTTAAAAAAAAGAATAGGTTCTGGTTCCCCCATAATGTCACATTATTGCTTGATCCAATGAATGATGCCCACAGTATTTATACCTTCATTCCTGAAGAGAATAGTTATTGTCTTGTATGATGGTTTTGTCAAAGTGATGGCGGTAAAAGACATCCATTATGAGGTGTTCCCAAGGGCATGGTATTTCTGCAAAAAATGCTCCAGGGTGCTGGCTGTTATAAAGCTAATGCCAAAAAGTGGCTCTCCAGAGGTATGGATGAATATATACTGTATTTTTTTAGAAGCAAGAAATATTCACAGACCCTTTAAGCAATTCCTTCTCCACATAAATATGATCAGGAAGCTCTGTTAAACCATCTCAATAGCGAAGCCGTATGGCATTTCTCCTTTTGACGGGGAGAAAGGGTAGTCTCAAAAGGTCAGCAAAACATTTTTATGGTCCTGGTGTAGCTTGACTTTAGTCTTTCTCCTTCTATTACTGTTTTAATGGTGCCCCTCTCCCTGTGCAAGGCCCCTGCCCAGCTGAAGAGGTGGAAGGCCTTTTCTTCTAAGGCATAGTTTGTGGGGGGATATATCTGAGTCTGTGCAACTAGGATGTGAAGACTGGATAACAGCTCTCCCTTGAGTATCCTAGGGTATGGGAGTAGACATAAAGGGTGTACTAGCAGATGGGTTATTATTGACCATAGCAGGGTAAATTAAATAGACTCCCTAGTCAATGCCAAGAAGACAAAAGTGATACTGTTTGGGTCCAAGCCCAGGCTCAACAAATGGCCTGAAGACATTGGCCCCTCCAACCCCTTGAATATCCTGTCACTGGATAGAATCCCCCTGGAACAAGTAACTACCTTTACATACCTAGTGGTCACACTTGACCCCTCCCTGACCTTCTCACATCACATAGGGCTCACAATAAGGCAAGTGAATCAGTAACTGCGTGTCTGTTTCTAGCTAAATGACCTTATGACCCCTGAACTTTGGTTGGCCGTAACCCAGGGTATGCTACTCCTGCATTTGGACTACTGCTCCCCTGTTTACACCCAAACCTCATCTTCCAATCTGCCCAGACTTAACATATGTTGCAACAACAATCTGTAGGTTTGCTTCACTTCCCCTTACAACACTCATCACTGTTCCCTCTACCAGATACTTGTCTGGTTCTCCCCAGAAGCCCCCATGAATATCTACTAGGCAGCCTTGTTGACAAACTTCTTCAAGAGAAAGAGTTCTCCCCACTGTCAGTCCTACTCAAGCCCAAGCTTGGTCTCCATAGCCTCAGGTCCTCCTCACACCTTTTCCTAGAACATTCCCAGGCTTCCACTTGTATGGGTCAAAAATCCCTCTTCATTGCCACCCTCAGGCTTTGGAACACCTCACCAATGTCCCTTCTTCCTCCTAACTCAAACACTCTTTTCAAATCACACTATAAAATTGCCCTACAGCTACCTCAGTCTGCAAGTGCACCCCTGATGTGGAAAATGAAGTGTTCTCAGTCCGTTCTGTTTGTCCACTTTTTGTATTTTCTGTTTACTATGTACAGTTCATGGTTTTTAGTAATTGCTACAGCCACTCTCCTAGCCTTGCCGTGTTAATCATACTTTGTTTCGGTACTTCTGTAATTATTGGTTTGGGACTAGAATGCACTTCTGACTTGGTAATCAACTTTTTTGTGCTGTTTCATCTTTTGCCAAGTATGTGTTTTTACTGTTCACTAGTATGTGCCAGCTGGATGGTCTACGTCATGCCTGAAAAGGGTCTCTGGGGCCAGTGTACCCACCCAGTTAAGAAATAAAGAAATAAATAAAAATAAATAAATACAATTACCATGTCAGTTCCAGAGGGAGTTTTAGGATGAGGAATTTTCCCAGTCTACTTGGAGCAGTAGGGGTAGGGATATGGTCTAGCAAAGTTACAGCAATTGCAGACTGATCAGCCAGAATATCTGTAGAAGCATGAAGTCCAGAAATTAGCTGCTGAGCAGTCATGGGTTGTGAACCCTGGTCAGCCATTATATGGAGTTCTTGTTGTGTAGGACATGACACAGTAGTGGGCCCAAAAATTAAATTACAACTGGGCTTTTTCAGATGCCAGCTGGTTGTAACCCCATGGCTTTCAAACAGAACAAGAGCTTGGGAGAAGCAAAACTCACAAGGTACCTCCGATGAGTTATCATCTTCATTCACATCAACTGTAGCTCCATCAGATTCATCTGGCAACAAGGGGTCGAGTCAGAAAACAAGGAGGACATTTGGGTCAGAGACCCATTCTTTCATGTAACAAGTCCACCAGTTTTCACCAGTGCCTCATTCATGCTGAGCTGGGATAACACTGGATCCAGCTATCAGTCACCAGCTCAGCCACAGCCACTGCTCCTCTCCCACCGATCAATCACTTCTGGTAGGGTTTGACAGCTGATTCTAGGACCCCACTGTTAGTGGCACATCCAAGTCAGTAGTACTAGAGACTGGGGGTGAGTGGCAGCCCACTCTCAGCTGCAGATTCCTTTGCAGGCCTATGGCCTCTTCAGCCACAGTTTGCACAAGAAGGTTCTCCTTCTTTATGCACAGGCCACTTCCAACCAGAGTTGTTGTGGGTCCGCAACCAGTTCTGTACCCACAGAACTGTGGATTCCATAATGAACATATTGGATCCTACAACATCAGTGTGGATTACTGGGACTTCAGGCTTGGTGACTCCTGTCATCTCTGGAACAGCCTTTAGATTCGCAAGCAAGTCAAAAACCTTCTCCATATTTCCATCAGCATCTACCACCATTGAAACAGTGCCCAAAGGCATAGGAGCCTCCTTGAAAGGCTGGGTGGGGAAAGAAGCAGGCTCCTTTATTCAGTATATGCCATCACACTCCTCTCCAGGGTCCTCCATCTCCCCACAAGTAGAAGACATCACCACCCTGCAGGAAGAGAAGAGGAATTTCCCTGCTGTCCTTGCCAACATCTCCCTTCCCATAAAACAGGTTCATGCAATTTTCCAAGGTTGTGTGTAGATATTTATGTGTCAAATTGTCACTACTGCACATTTTCAGTCACTTCACTACCACTCTGTCATTGCTTGTAAAGTGCTTTGGGATACAGTGTGCAGAAAAAGCACAATATAAATGCTAATCTTTGTTCTTCACAATTTCTCCATGGTGTCCAGTGAAACACCCCCTCTAGCCCTATCGCCATGTTGTTGGCAGCACCCGTTGTGTTGGCCGCATGATGATCTCTATCCCCTGCCTGCACTTCCACTGCCAACCCTCATTATAAAAAGGGTCTCAGAAATGTAGCTGTCTGATTAGTTGTCCATATTCCCCTTACATTAATCTCTGTTACACTGTCATGTACAGCCTAATCTCCATTGATGTATTTATTTATTTCAGTTTTGTCCATGAAATGTAAATTCTTCCTGTCAGCAGTCCCTGCTGTAGCACCGCTGAATGAGTGGAATGATGCATTTTGATTTTAACCATCATTCTTAATCAGTTGGTGGATGAAATATTTCATAAAAAAATCTCCCTCTCGATGAAAACTTTCAAAAGGTGCATTTTTAACACTTTACTTTTAGAATAATTCTTTGCAATAGCAATAATGCTTCCCATGCATTAGACTAACAGTCAGTTAATCACCCCAGGGACAATATGGTACTCAGCTGCGCCTTGTGCCACAGTATGCCCCTAGTGGGGGATTAACAGCCTATTAATCTAATCCCTGGCTGTGCCTTATGCTTAAGTGACTGCAACAAACCCAATATATTGTTTAAAAAAAAGATTTTCCTTTTAAACCATTTATGGAAAACAGCAGTTCACCTTTTTCCTTGGCACTCAGAATTAAAACTGAAAAATCTGCCTATATTGGGTTGAAGCCAAACCAAAGAAAAAATGTTAAAAGGGAGCTAGAAGGCTTCTGTTCCTGATACAACAGCATTTGAAAATAGCTCTTACCTTGCAGCCCAATTCACACTTCAAAATATATTACTTCACTTGTACAGGTCAAAGCTTGGCCTACATATACTGCGCATAGAGTAGTCTAAAATAATCAGCCCTCAAAAAAAATGTAATCTGCCAACAAAAATTAAAGTTAGCACTGAAGCACATTACCATAGCAACAGTGAAAGAATGACAATGCTAATGACTATCTGAGACGCTTCTGTCCCTGTTTGTAAACTTTGAAATAACTTGCTTTCAGCATCAGTTCACAGTCACATGGATCCCAGAAGCATTCCTCTCAACACAATGGTTTCTTTCTACTCCTTTTCTTTGCCAATTGACAGATAAAAACCCTCCCATTCAGGCAGAAAGAAATCAGGATGTAATGAAGTGGAAAAATCTTTGTAAAAGTTTGAAGGATAACAAAATGTTACTCTTAGGGCCTGATTCTGAAGGAATTGAAACACCAGGTTAATAGAATGTAAGTTTTCAAAACATTTGTCTGTGTGGGAGTGGGGTGCAAATTCCTCTCTATTCAGAAACTAATCCATTGCCGATCTTTGGTAAGACTGCATAGCAGGCTATGTGGGTGTTGTTACATAACTTATCAGTATATATATATATATATATATATATGTATATATATATATGTATATATATGTGTGTGTAGATAGATAGACAGACAGGTACTGGATTCACCTCTTTTTTACTATATAAGGTCTCTGATGCATGGTCCAATAAGGGAAGTTATTCACCATGGTATTTTTCAAGGTACACAGGCCCAGATATTCAAACTGTGCCCAAAAAGTGTGCAACAGCAGGAGCAAGCGAAAGTCCACTGCGCCCATGTGCAAGAAGCATGATATTCAAAAACTGCGCAGGCCAAGATGCACCTACGGCCAACGACTGAATATTGCACCACCTGTGCCATAACGCAACTAGGGATATGAAGCTGAGCATATCTGATGCGCCATAGTGCAACAAGGGATGCTCAGTGGAGCAGTCCAGATGCGCAATAGCGCAACCAGGGATGCCCCCTGCAGCAGGGAAGCAATGCAACAGCACAACCAGGGATGCAGGGGCCCACCACCCATGCCGCAGAGGAGCACACAGCAGAACAGACATCGTCCCCCACACCCCATACACTGCACAACCGGGGGAGAGCTGGAATAACCACCGGCCATGGATACCAGCAACCGACCCACAGCCGGGCCATGGTGCCCCAGCACACATCCTGGCAATCTGTGACCGGCACACAAGGAGGGCCGACCACCCCGTGGCACCCCATCCCACCAATGCAGAGCACGCCCTGCACCACAATCACCATACACCCTTTCCAGGAGTAGCGCCCAACAATGCAGGACACCCTATGCATGCCACCACCCCCACTGTGACAATGCAACCCTGTGCACCACAGAGCCATGCAAGGCATCCCCACCATGTGCACCCTGCTGTGGGTGGAAGCAGACAGCAGTGCAACAACATCATACACAGTGCCACCCTGCACGTCCCCCCTGAGGTACAGCTGAGAGACCGACCATGCGTTGCCACACGAGGTGCCCCACATGCGACAGGGCATGCCCCGGACCCCACCTCCAGCAGTACAGCACCCTGCACACCCTCCCAAGGACACATCCCATCCCAGCACTGGCCACAACAGCCAGCACAGGCACGCACAGTGTAGCATGGAAGCATGCACCACTCAGGATGCAACACTGTGCATGGACAAACACCCATCCATACCCAAGGGCACACCAACACAGGGACACAGTAGCAGGTCAACCAAGCTACTGGTGTGTGGCCACTGCTGCTGACATGTACACACGGCCAGCACCCCTACATTGCACAGGTGTGCCAGCCACCCTGCGCAGGCACCATGAAGCTGTATGCTACCAGCATGCCGCCGGAGCACAGGTGACAGACACTGGAGCACATCCCCTGCAACAGACATAAGCGACAGCATGGAGGGGGGGACAACAACAGCGGAGGCCACAGTTCCACTGGAGGCAGAAGTGCACCATACTGGTGATAGAAGGCAACCTGGCATTGTGCCGGGTACAGTTGTTATCCAGCTTGGACAGCCACCACTGACACGCCAGCAGACCATGCATATCACAGACATGCAAGGGTGTCAGCTGCACAGGCCATGGATGGTCTGACAGGGGTGCCATGCACACAGTGCAGGCCCCATGAACCACTGCACACAGGCATCCAGTGCACAGAGTACAACACACAAACCACAGACAGTGACTGATCCCCCTGCCCACACCATAGGCGGTTCACCTCTGCACACACACACACACACACACATGCGTGAACCACCCCTGATGCCATGCACACCACTGCAGCTGAGCACCTGTAGCCCGCTGCAAATCAGAGACCACCACAGTTGTCATAACAAAATGCTTATATTTAAAAGAAGTAACAAAACATATATACAACTATATACAAGGGGGGGGAAGGGCCACATAACAGGTGGGGACGGGTAAGGGGCAGGGGTGAAAATATGGGAGAGGGAAGAAGGGGTGTGAGGGTGGGTCAAAGGGGGGAAGGTGGTAGTAGGGGCATAGGGACATTAACGTGCGCCCCAGTCCTCCTCATTATGGCACCAATATCTGCTGCTCCTCCTCCTCACCCCGTGGCGGTGGATCCTGTGAAGGAGCTCCAAAGTCTCTGTTGCCACCTGGAGCAGCTCACGAATACCCCTCTGAATTTCCTAGAGTTGCCTTCCACCTAGGACGAGGGAGCAGAGTCAATAAGTGTGACTGTGCAGCCCCCTGCAGCCCACCCATTGTGCATGGCATACAGCCATGTGCCACACCCCTGTGATGGTGTGGGACCACCCACAGTAACCATGTCCACAAGACCTGCCCACCCAGGCAGCCACAGCCATGTGGACCACTGCACACACCCACCACCCATGTCCTGCACAGCACCACTATGGCCGTACAGTGACTTGGCTATGCGGTGTGAAGGCAGTGCCACAGCCATGTGCCCGGTGCACGCATGGACCACCATTGACGCACTCCCAGACATGCAGTGCCACTGGACAGTGCTGACTGTAACAAGTTGTGTGCATGGCAGTGGTGTCAATGGATGGTGGCCATGCCCCGCTGCCCGCCCAGTTATACAGCATGCAGTAGTAATCATGGATGTAAGGCATTCACCATCATCAGGCTGGTCTACGTGCTGCTGACCACCATTATCCCTCCTGGCCTGCTGCTCCTCCAGGCAGTGCCTCCGGTCTCGGTTCTGCCGGTGTTCTTCGGGCCCTAAGATGCAAACATGGAGAGAGGAACATCAGTACTATCCAGTAGCAAAGTCCCCCCACCCCCATGTGTGTGCAATCCCACACAGCCATACCCATCCACCCCACACCCTGATACCACCACCACGACCAACACCGGACGGCACCCCCCATGTGCCAGACACATGCAACCGTGATACCCGTATGGACGATAATAGTGTATGGATGTTGCACCTACCTGGCCGTGGCACCATGCCCCTCCTGGCACGTGCCCACAAATGGGCAAGCAGGTCTGGGTCCCTGCGCCTCAGGTACCCGTAACGATGGTGGCACTGTTCCGCCTTGTGCCCCATACTGGTGGCCTCCTCCAGGGCGTCGGCCACCTCCTGCCACACCGCACTCCTGGCCCTGTCCAGGGGTGCCTCTCCATACAAAGCCCCAGCATCTGGCTCAACTATTGCCACCAGGTTGGCTAGCTCAACATGGCTCCAAATGACTGCACGCCTCCGCACCATCTCTTCTGTGTGGTTGAATCAGAATGGCACTCGGCAGCACAGTCCTGCCATGTGCAGATGCTGCACGGTACAGCGCTGCCATTCTCTATCACACTGTCACCAAACAGTGCGATAATGGTGCACCCATGCCTGACGCATGGTGCCTAGGGTGCAAAGGTCAGGCACAGGGTCAAGGGTCTCTGGCGCACGGACAGCCACAGTGCAATTGGAACCTAATGCATGTAGCGCGATTGGGTGCCTGTGTGCTACCTCCTGTAGCGGCCTACAGCGCTGTTGCCCCAGTGTGCCTACGACGCCCCAGTGCCACAGCGCCATATATGTGAACAGCGTTGTAGCACCACTGGCACAATGGTGGCCATGCCCTGCATTGCCTCCCGCGCACAGCACGTCAGCAGCATAGCAGGCACCTGCGTCGTCAACCCGGGCATGTGCAGTTAGGTGTGTACTGCGCATGTCACAGAACTGCGCCCTTGGCTCAGCACATTCAACACAATTGCGCAAAGCGCAACAAAGCGATATTCAGCCAGCATATGCAAATCATCTAATCAGCCATTCAATGGTGCAGTCACTGCATTTGCATCCACTTAAAGATGCGCCTCGCCTCATTTGCATGGGTTGCTCTATAAAAATGCGACATTGGGCTTCACTGGCCATAGTCGGTTACTGCAGTCTATTGCGGTGAGTTGCATGCTGTTTGGGAGTGTGGACTGTGGTGTTTGAGACATGCATGGGACTGCACAGTCACATGTAACACCTGTCATTCTCACAGGACGAATCATGACCGATCGTGTGATGGAGGAAGAGGAACAGAGTCGTGGGAGGAAGAGGAGGCCAAACTTCACAAAGGCAGAGACAGATGCCCTGTTTGAGGCCTACCTCGACCAGGAGCCGCTTCTCAGCAGATGCCGGGGAACACCACAGGCCTGTGATGCTGCATGGGAGGAGGTGGCGCATGCTGTCAACCTGCATGGCAGCCACCAGCGCTCTGTGCAGGAATGCAAAAAGAAGATGGGCACGGACAGCCGGAGAATTAAAGGGAAGGTGGCTGCCATCAGGGCAGCATGGTCTGCGACCGGTGGGGGACAGCTGGAGGTGCAATGCCTGACCCCACAGGAAGAGCAGGTTGCTGGCAGCATGCAGCTGCTAGCCATTGAGGGTGTTCCGGTGGTGGATTCCAGATGGGTGGTAGCCCGTCACTGCATGGTAGGTCATGGTCTGTCTACTGGGGGGGGGACAGGGTAGGTCACATGCAGTAATGCTACTTTTTTTCCCTTACAGCTCCTGAGCATCTACATGGGTTAGCGGTGGTGGGCTTCTCCACTGAGGCCAGTATCATGGAGATGGAGGAGGGCCCATCCACCTCCACAGGAATACGGGGGTCAGGGCGACAGTGGGTCTGCCTGGACATCCGGGCTGATGTTGGTGGAGCAGGTGTGGAGGAGGCCCTGCCCATGTCCCAGTGTGCCAGAGTCCATGGATGCCAGCATGCTGAGACTCGGGCTGGTGCCGGATCCATCACGGATGATGATGGAGCTAACGTCATGGGCAGTGACACGTGTGGGCCACAGGATGGCCACACAGCAGGTGACATCGCGGTCATGGCTGAGGGTGGTGCCACCATGGAGGCCTGCGTGTCATCACAGTCCCAGCCTGTGCCTGTCTGCACCAGTGGGGCAGCACTGGTGTGTGTCCAGGACAGTGGGACTTTGCGGCCACTGTGGTGGCACCATTGAGCCCTGGAGAGTGGCAGCCGGAGGGGCAGTATCAGCAGTCGGTCAATGGCCATGGGAGTACAGTGTCAGGGGGCGGCATCAGTGCACCACCTGTGGACATGTCCAGGCTTGGCCCTGGTGTGCAGCACCCACCCTCAAGGGGTGATGAGCACCAGGGCTGCGAACACCCTGAGGGACAGCATGCCGATCAGGCAGATGACCTCTTAGATGAGCACACCCGCATACTGCAAGCATCAGTCAATCAGCAGATGCAGCTTGTGACGGCGGTGGATGCACTGAGTGCGGCTCTGCATCAGGCAGTGGAGCGGCGCAGCAGAGACACCACTCTGCTCCTGGCAGGGATGGACCGGTTGCGGGAGGATGTGACCACTGCCATTGACAGGCAGACACAGGCATTCACAGCATTCAGGGCCACAATGGGCACACAGTTATTTGCCCATGCATTGCAGACACCGCGCAGTGCAATGTCCACCCCCCGTTCCCAGCGTCATACGACACCATCCTTGTCAACACTGGGTTCAGCTGTGGGCATCCTGAGCACGCCTGGCGCAGGCATGTTCAGTGTGCTGCAGACCCCTGCGTGAGCATGGTCGCGTTCATGCAGTGGAACCCTTGGGGGACCGTCGGTGCCACCCCACTAGGCCAGTGGTCAGCCTGTCACTGCTGGTGGGTCTCAGCGGGGCCGCCCACACATTTGTGGCAGCCGTAGCACTGTGGCGTGTGACTGACCTGTCTCCCAGCACGGCTACTGTCTGATGCTGCCCTGCGTGCATTGTGTCATTCAGCGGGCAATGCACGGGTGGGGTACCCGGCCCTGCACACACACACACGTTCCATCTGCACACCCTCCTGACTGCTGTCCGTTGTGGCGTGTGCATGATGACACCTGCGTTGCACTGTACACCACTGTGCAATGGTGCCCAGCGTCTGACACACGCATAATGACAGGCAGTGGGCGTGGTGGTCTGTGGACGTGTGTGTGGCTAGGGGTGGCGGTCGGATCATGCGTCTCCTACCCTTTCTGCATGTCTTGGTGTGTGTGTGTGTGTGTGTGTGTGTGTGTGTGTGTGTGGTGTGCCATGTTAGACCTCGCCCATCTCTGGCATTGTGGCGGTTCCATGCCGCCACTTCCCTTGACAGCATGCACCCCTGGTGTGTGTCCATGCGTGTTTGTGGGTTGTGCCTTTGCCACTAGTAGTTGCACATGGCCCCATGACTTACCTGGGTTGGTTGAAGTGCTCCTCTGTGATGGTGTCCCGGTGCAGCTGTGGCAGCCAGAGCAGTCGGGGGTCCTGTCGCCCAAGGGGGGACTGCCCATCACCATCTTCACCAGCATCCTCATTGTCCCCATCGCTGTCCCCCTCTTCGACCTGTACAGCTATTCCACAGTCATTGGCCATGTTGTGCAGAATGCAACAGGCCAGGAATAGCCCGAAGGCCTTTGAGGGGCTGTACTGTAGGGCATCACTGGAGGTGTCCAGGCAACAGAAATGTGCCTTCAGCATCCCGAACACCCACTCGATGACATTGCATGTGGTGGCATGTGCCTCATTGTAGCATTGCTGCGATGGGGTCATGGGCCACCGGTATGGTGTGAGCAGCCAGGGACGTAGTGGGTATCCACTGTCACCTGTGTGTAGAGGGTGGAGGTTAGTATGGTGATCAGCATCGCCCTGCCTTGGGCCATATAGGCCACTACCCATGTCACCTCTGACCATGCCCCTCCCAAGCTCTATGTTTTTCCGCGTAGTTTGCATACTCACCCACTAAGTGGCCAGTGGGGATGTCCCCATTCTTGAATCTGTGGCACAGTGCTGACTGGTGTCAGATGAAGGCATCATGTGCTCCCCCAGGGTGCATGGCACAGATAATGATTAGTCGCCTGGCATCGCACACCACCTGGCAGTTGATGCTTGCATAGCCTTCTGATTGATATGCCCTTGAGCTACTGCAGTGAGCGGGATGGCCACATGGGTGCAGTCTATTGCCCCTAGCACACCAGGCATACATGCTACCCTGTGGAACTCCTGTATGTTTGCTGTGCGCTCTGCCGGTGTGCTGGGGAAATGATTGTGCTCCGCAGCATGTGGCAGCAGTGAGCTGAGGAATTGGGTGAGGTGGCATGATGCGGCTGACTGGGTTATGCCTGTGGTGTCCCCTGTTGGTCTCTGGAAAGTACCCGTGGCGAGCAGGCACATGCAAGCTGTCACTTTAGTCTCCACTGACAGAGCATGGCTCTGTTGTGTGGGTGCCTGCATCACATCACTGCACAGCTCACAGAGTCACCTCAGATTTGCCCGATTCAGGCAGTACTGGCCCATGATCTTGGTATCGCTGTACAGCTCAAAGCTGGTGCGGGCTCGGTACTGCCTGTTGGGGGCATACCACCAATGGGACCTTCCATGGCCGCGCCCCCCTGCTGCCTGCCTTCTCACCCCCCTCATTACTGCCTCCATCTGGATGGTGGCACTGGCCATGTCCCTGGCTTGTGTTCCCCCCCGGGAGCTGTTTCTGTGTTCCCCCCGCTGTCCTGGCTGCTACTTCCCCTGCACCAGAAACACCTTCCTGTGGTGGCCTCAGTGCTGTGTGGCACTTCCCCCTTCTGCACTGTGTTTGGCTGTGGCTCCCCACACCTTCCCTGTGCCTATGGGTTCAGGGTGCCCTTTACCTGTCCTGCCCTGTGTGTCTGTCCTACCCTGTGTGTCTGTCCTACCCTGTGTGTCTGCCTAGAGGTCAGCCACATGTGCCTTCCCTGTAGCGTTCTTGCACCTCTCCCTTGTTCTTTTTTATTTTGGCTTATTTCCGCTATCACGCAACTTCCGCTTGCTCCCTATTGCGCGTTGTTGAATATCACACTGCGCCATTTATGCATGGTTCCTCCCCCTTCAGTTGCGCATGCATTCATTACCATTGCGCTCTTGCTCAGTGTGATTTGGGGGGGCGCATCTGCCTCCCGCTGAATATCTCAGAATGGCGCATTTTCGGACTTGCGCTGGAGCAACCCTATTGCGCATGGCAGAACCCTTTTGAATAGCTGAGCCACAGAGTGCTCTGTTTTGTGGTGTCACGTTCATCATCACTGTGGGCAGAAACGCAGAAACAAATGCTGCCATCTGCCACTGTTTAGGGAGATCGCTAAGAACATGCCTCTATTTGAAGAACTCCATGCAAAGTCTGATGATAGTTTGTTTAACAAGCATTTGTCAATGCCGAATGTTTGCTTGCTGGCATTGGCATTGGTAGTGTAGGAGTTACAGAGCTGCATAATAGGAATGGCAGTGAAGTACTGAACTGAAGCCAACCCCACCACCACCCTGCAGATACTGACAGGCATTGAGGTGTGCCTTTGGGTCATCAGGCATAATAGCCACGCCATTTCACCACACCCTACCCTGCAGACACCGACAAGTGTCACGGTGTGCCTTGGGGTCTTTGACCCTTATGTTCACCCCATTCCATCAGGAAATACAGTGAGATGGGTGCTGTATAGGAGAATGGGGTGAACTTTGGGGCTGAAGAGATCAAGGCACACCTTGATGCCTCTCACTGGCTGCAGAGTGTAGGTGGGGGTGAAATGGTATGAGCATTACAGGCGACAATCCCAAGTCACACCCCTGATGCCTGTCAGTCTCTACAGGGTGGAGCATTATGGTCAGAAACCCTAATGCCTCAGGCGTTCATTGGTATTTTCACTCCAAATTTTCAACATGTTTTTTTGTGACCCCCACCTCATGAACAGTGGCAATATCAGTTTGTTAGCCGAAAGCTGATTTTGCACAATGACTATGCCATTTGGCACCATAGGTGCGAAAACGCATATCGAACAGGATGTGAAAAATGACAGCTGTACTATTCATGGGGAGGTGTAAAAAATGGCAATGTTGAAAATCTGCAGTGAAAATTATAAAAAAAACTGGTGAAGTCACAAGCGTGCATAGAAACTGTGCAACACACACCCGTAATGTAATTAGTTTGGGGATTTTTTACAGCAGATTGTCAACACAAGCATTTTGGAACCTCCGCTCATGAACAGTGTCACTGTGATTTTCTGAATCTGTCCCGAACAGTGATTTCCCACAGTGACCACACATTTCTGCACTGGAAGTGCGAAAACACATTTCGGCCATGGTGTGAAAAATGACAGCTGTACTGTTCATAAGGAAGTGTGGAAAAATGCCAGTGGTGAAAATCTGGACTGAAAATATCACAAATTCATGAACTTACGAGGGTGCATGGAAACTGAGCAATGCTCGCTCATAACACAGTCATTTTATGGACTTTTGTCACCAAATTTTTAACATAGCCATTTCAACACCTCTGCTCATGAACAGTGTCACTGTAATTTTCTTAATCTGTCCCGAACATTGATTTCGCACACCAACTGCGCATTGTGCACTACATGCGTGGAAACACATTTTGGGTGAGATGTGAAAAATGACAGCTGTACTGCTCATAAGGAGGTGTGGTAAAATGGCAATGTCGAGAATCTGGAGTGAAAATATTAAAATTTGTGAACTTACGAGTGTGCATAGGAACTGAGCAACGCACGCTCGTAAATTAGTCATTTTTGGGAATTTTTTCACCAAATTTTCAACACAGGGTTTTGGAGGGCCTGCCTCATGAACTGTGACACTGTTGTTTCATAAATCTGTCCTGAAAGGTGGTTCCACGGAGTGAATGCGAAATCACCTTTCAGGGCTGATTAACACCATGACAGTGCCAGAATTCATGAGGAGGGATCCCAAAAACCCCATGTTGAAAATTTGGTGCCAAAATTCCAAAAAATGCCTGAAATATGCATCAAAGTTGAAAAAACACTGTTTATTCTATTATACAGCTTACCGGCATTTCCTCAATTCGCGGTCGGCTTTGAAGAGTGCAGACGTGTTCCCAGTCCACCAAAGATCATCGTGCTGGACTCTGGAGGTAAGTATGGGGTGAGGTGGGAGTGTGGGGAGGCAGGGTGCACAGAAGGTGGGCGCGGGTCGGGGAAGGGGGGCAAGACAAGCAACGAGAGACCGTTTTTTGTTTTTAGGTCATTTTTTCTTTTAGGAAGACGATGAGGGACTTTTGCCATGCTGGGGTGGTCTCCCAGCTAGCATCTGGAAATAATTGGGGGCAGCAGATGGATGTTTACCATGGCAGATGGATATTTGTCATGCTGGGTGGGCTCCAGCTGTGGCACCTGGAAGTGTGTCGGGGGGGAGTGCTGAGCCAACAGTGGATTCGGCACCCTCGTCGGCCGTAGTTCACTTCAAACTGAATTTATGTTCCAGGAAGAGAAAGCAGAGACGTATAAAAGCAGGATTGCCAGCAATATGTTAATCAACACTATCTTATTGCTGCTCACTTAAGCAGTCTCTCCCTTTCAACTGTATGCCACTGCATTTTCAACTGCTGTCATAGGCAGCTGCAGCATTCATTGGTGAACTGTGACCACGCCTGCAAACACACTAAATGAATTGGAAGACAGGGTGACACACCTACAAAAACTCGGATGATGACACTATGTTTCTTGCACATGCGTGCAAGCAAACATAATAAGTGATGCTGCAACTCCAAGATAGCATCTCAGAGACAGTCTATGTCATGTGTGCATTGCAGTGGCTTCTTTGTTTATAACTGTTTTGGGTGAGCAATATTTAGAATGGCTCGATAAGGTGATGGTAAGTCTGGTCTTGGGACTAGAGTGTCGTTTTTTTTTTTTTTGAGCTCCAAGGAATAGATTGCTAACAAGATAATTGCATGGTATTCAGACTAGCTGAGAAGGTCCACTTCCAGTATTACTCCAAGGAATAGACTGATAATAAGATAATGGCTTGGCATCCAAACTAGCTGAGAAGGTTCACTTCCAGTATCTGAGTGGTCATCTTAACACTAACTGATCTGTGTATGCTGCCAAGGAGTGCTGCACGTACTGTACCTTTGTTGGTCTGTTCATTAATTGACTAGGGACTTCATAGTGGGAACAACTTAGTACATAGAGAATTCTGGACATGCCCTGTAATGCATATATAAAAATATTTTACATGAAGGAAAGAAAACTATTAGTCCATCAGGTTCCTGCCTCCCACTACCTCAGTGGAAACACCCTGTATCCTTTTTTGTTTCCTACGTACTTGTCAGGTGTGCGTTTGAAGATTGTTTCAATATCAGCTAATACCATTTACTGTGGAAGTCTGTTCCAAGCACCCACCACTCCTCGGGTGAAATGCAGGTTGTTCTTTCTGAAGGTTCCCCTTTCTGTCCTGTACACACTAGGCTTCTTAAACCGTTTTAAGCAAGTTAAAATGGTTTAAAAAGCATTAACACGTGTTGCGGACACATTACAGCACGATTTAAACCATTTTTAAAAGCTGTACTAAAACCTTGCTAGGTGTCTAAACTTTAGCTGGGTTTTTAAGATGGTTTAAGCTAAACACGGTTGCACTTACCAGTGTGTACAGGCTACCATGTTACCTCTGGACTGTATTACCATGCACCCATGGGCAGGGATAGGAATGCTGGGATACACTGCCCATGGATGCACAGCATGGTTGAAGGCTGAACTGATGAATGTGGCTAGGGAGCATGTTATAACCTGGTTTCAAAACTGTGCTTAAACAGGGTTATGCTGTAATGTGACCACGGCAGCATGGTGAGTATTAACCTGGTTTAAAAACTGGTTTTGAGAATGACCGTGTAGTGTGTACAGGGCCTCAGTCTCCCTTTTATCAGTGACAGTGTATTCCCTTGTCATTTCACCCTTGTGTATTTTGAAGAGGAAGGAAGGAGGGAGGGAGGGAGGGAAGGAAGGAAGGAAGGAAGGAAGGAAGGAAGGAAGGAAGGAAATTTAGTTTTATATAACACATTTCATGCAAACTGTAAACCCAAAATGCTTTACAACTCATGAAAAGCTGTCAGCAACCATTAGACACACACAGAAAGAGTAAAGAAAGGTCAAGTAGCTAGGCACAGAAAAAGAACGGTTAAGTGACTTTCACAGGGTCATACAGTAAATAAGTCATGGTTGTGGAATTCAAATCTGGGTCCCGAGGTTCCCTGCTGAATTCTCAAACCACTCAGCTACACTGCTTCCCTAGAGTTGTGTTTGTTCTTATGATTCTACCCCTTTCAGATATTTGAAGTCTGTGATTCCATCCCTGCTAATTAAATTTCCCATGAAAAATCTCCAGTCATGTCAGCTTGTCCTAATACTGTAGTCCATGTCTTCCACCCCCTTGGTCATTCATCAATGCACTTTCACAGTCACGTTAATATCTTTCCACAGATACTGTGTGGGGATCTAAACTGACCATTGTGTTCAAGGAATAGCTCCCTGACCAAGGATCTGTACTGGGCCATTATTACATCTCTAAACCTATTTATGATAATTCTCTTGGTGCATTTTATGATTTTGTTTGCCTTGTTAGCTGCTGCCTCACAGTGTTGCTCCAACTTCAAATGCCCTCAGCCAGCCAGCCAGGATCTAGTGTGCTGTAGCTCTAAGATCCAAAAAAGAAAAATGCTGGGTGGTGTCTGCTGCAAGGGACCAAAAATAATGTTATCACATCAAACACTAGGCAGTTACCCAGCCACCAAATAATGCAATGCAAAGGAATGTATTTGTTTAACATTGCTAGTAACCATCCATCTGAATACCATCTGAAATTTCATGGATAAACCCATTCATCAGGCTAGTTGGGAAATACTATTTAACAAGTTAAAGAAATTCTTTAGAACTCATGCATGTCTTAAAATGAAAAATACTGTAAGTGCTGCAGGCAGAGTTAGCATTCCTTTCATATGAAACTGTTTCTTTTACAAAAGAATGTTATAGCTGTATAAACCTTGTAGCGTTAATTCTTTAAAAAATAATCAACGGTAGTTCTTTTGCAAGCTAACCAGGATGAAAGGGAAAGGGTTGTGAAGTGATGCAGAGGTGCTTTGGCTTGGAGGGATGGATAGTCAGTTCAGAGGATTGCTAGGGTGGCAAGACATTGCAGGGAGATTGATGTGATTGTCCAACTGGGGACAAATGACCTGGCAAGGGATAGGGTAGGGGTAGTGCAGGGTAATTTCAGGGAGCTGAGGATGGCCTTAAGCAGGTAGCATGCACGGTGGCATTTGCTGAGGTGTTACCTGGGTATGGCTGGGGAGAAGGAATGGCACTCCGTACCAGGGCTTTTAACAAGTGGTTGAAGGCATTGTGCAAGGAGATGGGCTTTGGGGAGACTGGGGTCCAACCTGAGAGGATATGGGCCTCTATAGGGGAGACAGCCTGCATCTTTCCAGGTGTGGGGCACAATCCTTAGTAGGAGGTTTAAATGCTACTTGGATGATCTTTAACCTAGCTGTTGGGGGAGGGGACTGTAATATCAAAGGAGGCAAAAATTTGCCCCCACCCCACTGATGAAGCAACAAGCAGGGAGGGACCTATGGGAGGAAGATCCACCAGGGCAGGTGCACAAGAATACAAGGAAAACGACAAAAGAGGAGTAAAGGAGACAGGTAATGGAAAGGGTAACAAGGGAAGAGGGGGATCAGGGAGACCTTCAGGGAACAATGCAGGCAGAAGAGGGGAGAAAGCAGGGAGGCAGGCAGTGAAGGTGTAAGGCACAGACAGCCATGTACATCAGTGCAAGCAGTCTGGTTAATAATATTCCAGACCTGGAAGCCATCATGGAGGAAGCTAGCCTGAATGTGCTAGTCATAACAAAGTCATATTGTACTGACAGCTGTGACTAGGATTATAATCCTACCAGGCTATGCTCTGTGCAAGAGGTACAGGTAAGAGAAAAAAGAGGAGGGGTTACACTATACAGTATGTGAGGTAGGGAATCAAGGCTATAGAAGTACAGGGGCACACTGTTGAAAAGGAAGGACTGGAGATGCTGTAGGTCTTCCTGGAGACAGGAGCTGGGGCTGCTATCCACACAGGGGTGGTATACACACCTCCAACACAGGGAGAGGAGTTGGATAAGGCACTCGTGGTAGACATCATCAGGCTAGCAAATAAGGGGGCTGTGTTGCTAGCTGGTGACTTCAGCCTGCCAGATGTGGATTGGAGCCTTCCAGCTGCAGCTTCTACAAGGAGCAGGACCATTCTTGGCTCCCTACAAGGGGCTTTTCTCAGACTGCTAGTCAATGAACCCACAAGGGACAGGACATTGCTGGACCTTGTTAGGCTTGGTCCCCTCACCCATACTGGCTATCCACTGTACACCACTGACTCTCTCTCTCTCTCTCTCTCTCTCTATATATATATATTATAGTGGTATGGTAGTGCCATTGTAGTTAAGGTTGAGGAGCCATTTACATGTTAAACCCAAAATTTTGCACCTTAATAACTTTGCAACCGTTTGACGGATTTGCCTGAAATTTGGAATACATGATCAGACTCATTCGCCTTAGGACTTGCCAAGTTTAGTACCGATGGCATATACAGCTGTGGGTTATTAAGCATGATCCTGCGCACACGTTTATCTTTTCTGGAATTTTACTGTCGATATTGTACAGGGTCGCGCGGTTTTGCGTGACCGGTCCGAAATCTTCAGAGAACGTGCAGCTGGGGTCCCTGATGTGCCTTTTGAAGATTTTGTGAAAAATACTAAATGGTTCAAAAATTATTCAAAAAACAAGTTCCCATTGTAAGTCAATGGGAAAAGTTAACAAAAAATTCGACAGTGTCGTAAATGCAGTTTTTACTTTCGCAAATGGCCCTTTTACTGTCGCAAATCCGCCATTTTGTTTTCAGTTAGCGATCAGAAAAATGCTTGCCATTTAAAATTAGGACCCTCTAGCAACCTAATTCTTTTTGTATTCACCTAGTCAGACCCTGAGGATGCTAGCCATGTCTTTATTTTGGGGTAAAACACCCCAGAAATATGTTTTTCAAATTTCTAGAAAAAGTACTGTTGCACTTGTGACACTGTTGAATAAATTTGCGAAAGCTTTCGCAAACTGCGACAGTGCTTTTCTAGGCTGTGGGAAAATGACAGCAATTTTTTGGCACCCTGCTGCAAAAGAACGGTTTGGTGTTTTGGCCTGAAATTTGGTGGGAACACAGCCGACATTTCACAGATGTGCCTTTCAGTATTTTGTTGAAAAAATATTACATGGCAGAAAAGTTACAGCACTCCAAAGTTGATGCTTTTTCCCATAGGATAACATTACAGCGTCTGACTCATTACAGGAATTCTTTGGCTCCCTTCTGCAAATTAACGGTTTGGTCATTTGGGCTGAAATTTGGAGAAAACATAGCCAACATCCCACGGATGTGCCTTTTTGTGGTTTGGTGAAAAAATATTACAGGGAGCCAAAGTTATGGCACTCTGAACTTCTCTTTTTTTCCCATAGGATAACATTACGGCATTCGCTGCGCCTTTCAGGGCCCGTATCTCGGCAATGGTGCGAGATACGGACTTTTCGTCGAATCACAAAACTAGCCAGGAAAGTCAGAAATCATATGACTTTTACATTTGTTTTCTACGTCGTACGGTTCCTGAGATATAATCAATTTAGTATTCCAACTCCTCATTTTCTGCTCCGAGAACCATTATCATGCATACATTCTTTGTACTCACTGTCTTTCTTTATGCAGCTTTTGGGGAAAACCAGCCTGTGTGCTTATATTACTGTTACCGTTACCATTTTCGCCTGTGGTTCCGTTCCCATTTCACTTACGTTCCGTCTACGCCACCATGTGCGTTATCCTTTTGTGCTTTCATTTGCGCGTGCTTTTGCGTTGTTTTAACATTTCTGTCTACACTACTGTTTCTCTTTCTGTTTTGCTTTGCATCACCATGCGCATTACTATTTGCGTTTGTGGGCGCAATGTTACTATGTGACAAGACATCATGTGGCGGGAGCGTGGGGCCCCCACCGCTGCTTTACATTCACTATTTCTCGTTATCATTCTCAAAAAGAAGGAAAATTAGAGGCAAAAAACTCCATTTAATGCATTAGTTAGGGTTGTTCCACACCAACAAAAGAGAGGAAATTCGGTGTCAGGGTTGAAAGCACCCCTTGGACCCCCTGCCCACACCACCAACTGGCATTGGAGTGCGCATTTTGGGTTGTCGGTTCTAACTCTCCCCATTCTCCACCTCTGCTTCTTTACACTTGTGATGGGGTGAGAAGTTATGGCCGACAACCCTAATGCGCCCCACTGATGCCGGTTGGGGTGGGCAGGGGGTCCATGGTGCGCTTTCAACCCTGACACCTAATTTCCTCCCTTTCATCAGTGTGAAACAACCCTAACTAATGCATTAAACAGAGTTTTTTGCCTCTAATATATATATATATATATATCTATATATATATATACACACACACACACACATGTGTTATGTTAATCAGCACTAATATTTAGGGCACTGGTACTTACCGTATAAGTGTAAGTAACCAGGGATATTACTGTTATAATATTTATTGCTTGTAATGCAAGTAGAAGCCAAGAGTATATGTTGTATTATTTGTATTCTTCTGAGAAGTCATTGTATAGCCTGCACTGCCATCATGTGGATTCATGTAACACTGCACTTATACCTATATTTTGTATGCCTTCTTTGTTCTTGTTTTTAGCTGATTTTACATTTTTGTATATCTTTAGATAACACTGGGAGCCTCCTAACGTTTAGCCAATAGGGCTTGTTTTATGTATCTAGTTAGCTTGAAAATTTAAGAGTTGTCATGGTGATTATCACCGTATATAAGTTACTGCATTATGTATTCCCTGTGAGACCACTGCATACCTTGGGGTATTTTGGGAAACTCTTGACTCCCAGTGTCTATATAGGTATGATTCTGATTTAGGGCAAATGCTTATTTTCTGTAATAAACAAGTTTTTCACTGCACTTGGGGCTTGTCTGTGTTTATTCTGCTAGTTTACTACCAACAAGTACCTGCTAAATGTGGATGTATTTTGCCCACACCTTACATTTTGGCGACCATGCTCAGGTGGTCTAAACTAGCAGAGATTCACTATTTGCTGGCATTTTCTCTTGCAGGTAGTAAATAGGTGTACACATCTGTACCACCTTACCCGTGTTTTTCACTCTGTAGCATCTTGTATGGTCTGGCTGCTTATTGAGCACAGTTGATGCCGTCTCACCCTGTTCAACATCAGTTTTGACTTGCAAGATTGCAAGAGTGCAGACGACCGACCATCTGTTGGTTCAACCACTGTGGATCGATACACAGCAGGGTAACCACTCATGGGTCCATTTGGGTTTCCAAAATCCTTTTTCTATCATGTCCAATACCTGCACAGATCTGAGACTCAATGTCTCTAACTTTCTTGCTTCCCATGGAGGCTGGAGCGGCTTTGCGCTGGATGCAAGCCATACTGATAACTCCGTACAGGGCATCTCAAACCAGTACTCTGAGGTAAGAAAAACAGCCAAAAAGTGTGATGACAAAGGGCTGTTAGTTGCAGCTCTTTATGCTGCTCTGGAAGCCTCCGAGGCGAGGTTTTATTCCTTCGAACTGCAAATCTCAACTCTTAAGAAAGAGATGGACTTGCAGGCATCTGAATGTCTTAGGAAAGAACAGAAACTGGAGGAGGAACTTCAGTCACTGCGTAGTAAGAATGAGACTCTTTTGCACTGTTCTGTACAGAGTAATGATCGAGAGTTATGCATGTTGAGAAAGGAATGCGATAGATTGAAGCAGGACAAGAAGCAGGTGTTGCAGACGAATGATGTGTTGAGTGATATGAATGAATCTTTGCAAAATAAGAATGAGGAGCTGCAGGAGGACATGAAATGGATAAGTCTTGAGTTGGATAGGGAACTTAGGGACAACTGCAAATTGAGTGCAGCATATAGAGTGTTACAGAAAGAGGATGCAAAAGGTGTGGGTCAGAACAATGCAAAAGTTAGTCACATCCAGTGTAGAGCTAAGATGGCGAAGCTGCATCATCAGCGTGAGGTACTGGCTAGTCACGTCAGTGCGATGGGTGGTTTCCATTACATGCCCATCAATCTCACACCATCCAGCGATGACGATTCTGGCAATGACAGCAGCCAATATGGCACCCAGCCATGCCTCCACTGTGACGTTTCCCAACCCCGCCATTCCCAAGATGGTGCTTCCCTACACTTTTCCGGCCTAACCCTATGTTATCAGCACGATGAGAGTTATCATGTGCGATGCCAAGATGGTGACCCCCATGATGGGGGGGTCAAGGCCAAGGAGCCCCTCCGGTTGCCACCCTGCATAAAGGGGACAAGCAGAAGATCAATCAAATGATCGAGGCCACCCTCGCTTGGACAGAGATGACTGAGTAACAAAGGCAGGTCTTCAAGGAGCACTTAGATGCCATGCTAAGGGAAGCTGCTGCTCAGCCATCATTTGTCCACTCTGTGGCCGATGACGCAGCAGAGACCAGCCCTTCGCGGCACACACACTGCTTCCCTGATATGCGTCCATGATTCAGAATAATCCCCTTCAGCTGGCCCACTCGATACAGCAGATCACTGACAGCATAGGCCACATGAACCCGAATGACAATCTCAGCTGTCATCTGGAAAAGGTTCATGCCAAATGTGAGATGCTCAGTTTACCGACAGGCTACCAGGTACAGATCCTTCAGTAGACTGTTGACCCCAGCCTCTGGTTGAAACTCTCAGAGGAGGTCCTTCAAGCCGCGGATGCGACCTTTGATGATATCGCAGTGGCACTCATCTCCACACACAGCCCAGGCGTGGTTGGTGTTATGTTGGCCTACCCCATAAAACAAACTGCCAAGGATAGTCCAGCGTCATACCACTAAAGGCTATGGCTGGCCTACTGTACTGACAAAGTGCTTTCATAGGAGAAAGCGGATGCTGACCAAATTGAGTACAAAACCTTGTTTATTTGGAACATGATTCCATCTGTCTGTGACAAGGTTGAGCCTGCAGTTTTCCCTAAAATGGACAAATTTACAGATATTCTAAGGAAGACAGAGTGTGTCTATCAGCTCTACCTCCGAGATCTAAATTCTGGCTCAAAAGCCAAGGTGGCCGCAGTACAATCTACAAGCAAGCCCACAACCCACTACACGGTGGAGGGCAAGACCCAGGACACTAAGGCTATGCCCTCTGACAAGAAGCAGAACTACAAGATGGGGAATCGCAACAGAAATAGGAATAGACAGAGAAATTTAATAACACTAATTCTAATCAAAATGACAATCGGGCCAATTGAAATTATCAACAAGGCCCCTCCTACCGAAATATAGTGGCGGCCACACTCCTGGGCAAGGTCCAATCAGTGGCTGAGTCCAACCTGAAGCAGGCCATTGCAGCTTTAGCTCTGGTAACCCAGTCCCTGCTAGGCCAAGGAGATACTGGAATCTCCTCAGACCAGGTTGCACCAGGCCCAATCCTGAGGCCTCATCCATCACAGTGACCACCACTACCCAGACCTCCTTATATCCTATGCAGGACCTGGAAGAGGCCATATAAGACCCCGCTGGCCTACATTTTCAGGGACCCCTTGGAGAAGACAGCAGCAGTTCAGATTGACAATTACAGGACACAGTCCATATTGTAACTATTTTTATTGACACAAATGGAAGGCCTTGTATCAAGGCCACGGTTGGGGGCTGCCAAATTGTTCTATTGCTTGACACAGGCATGGCTGTGTCTGTATTACATGATGAGGATCCAGCTAATTCCTCTTGGTCTACTGGCTGGTGAACTAATACACAGGGTGTGGATGGCACGAGATTGCCTACCTACCATTCTATTGACTTTCTGTGTTGTTGGGCACTCTTGACTCTGTATGTGTATGTGCCTCAGGGCCTCCTTGTGAATGAGCTTGCTCAACAGAGTCTTTCCTGAAATAAACTTGAACTTGAACTTGAAATCATACTTTTGACCTCATGGTATTGTGTCATCACCCTAGTATCCTGGGAATAGACTTTCTAGCAGTACACGGCTGTGTAGTAGACCTAGCCAACGGACTTCTGATCCAAATCAGAGGACAGAACCATACAGTCATGATTCCTGATTCTCACATGGTTGTTGCCATTGCTGTCAGTGACGAGGAATATGACATCACAGTTCTATTCCAGACACACAAGTTTCTCAAAGAACTCTTGCCCATCCTGCAGAAGCATCTTGATGTCTTTGCAACAAACAAACATGACTGTGGAAGAATGCACACTATTATTGAAATACTTAGCCCTGATCATGATAGGCAAAGGCAATATCTTTTTCCTGCAGAGGCCTTTCCGTCACTCAGGGAAACTCTCCAGTCACTCCTTCAGCAAGGTGTGATCAGGCCTTGTGTCTTGACCACCAGCTCCCCTATTTGGCCTGTGAAAAAGCCGGATAATTGTTGGAGGCTCACTATTGATTACAGGAGACCTAATCAAGTTACTCCTAGCTGCTCACCTACAGTAGCATCAGCACCAGATGTGCTCAAATTGCTAACCCCAAACCAGAAGTGGTTTAGCACCCTTGACATCTCCAACAGATTTTGGTCTTTGCCACTGGCCCAGGAAAGACACTACAAGTTTGCTTTCACCTTTAAAGGTCATCTGTACACATGGACCTGCCTCCCACAGGGCTTTTACAACAGCTCATCCCTCTTCCATCTACACATGATGGATGCCTTGCAGGGTTTTCTCTGCTCCACAATCCCTTCTGCAGTATGTGGATGACTTAGTCTTGGCAATCACTACCATGGAACAACACTTTGACCTACTTGATGAACTATTGACCTTCTTACAGAGGGCAGGCCTCAAATGCAACCCTGCAAGAGCACAGTTGTGCCAGAAAGAGGTTATCTTCCTTGGTCTGCAAATCACAGAACAAGGCAGGAGCCCTGCCTTGAAGAAGATCCAGGGTCTACATGATTTGCCACATCCTACCAGTGTGGCAACACTCAGACATTTCCTGCGGATGGTCAACTACACCAGGGATTTTATTTGTAACTTTGCACAGAAGGCCACCCCTCTGTATAAGCTCCAGAAAAAGGGACATTCCCTGCACTTGGGGTCCCATTCACACTAATGATGTGACCCTGCTGAAACAGGCCATGGCTTCTGCTCCAGCATTGGTTAACCCCAATCCAGCCTTACCCTTCTATCTGGAAACAGTCACTTCAGACATAGCCATGTCTGCAGTGCTTGCTCAGAAAGCCAATGGCATTCAAAGGCCTGGTGCGTATGCTTCCCAGATGTTGTCCCCAGTGGAACAGAAGTACAGTCATTGTTGAAAGACACCTTTTGGCTACCTACTGGGCTGTGAAGCATTTTCTGTACATTATTGGGTATTCACCCATCATTCTGCACACCAACCAGCCCCTACAAATTTTCTGTTGTCAGATGGAGTGAAGGATGGCTCAGTGTCTAATACCAGACTGACTCACTGGTCTCTTCTCCTCCAAGACTGTGACATACAGGTCCACACTGCCAAGATGTCCTCAGTTCTGGCTCATGGCCTCCTGTACCAAGGAGAGACCCATGATTGTTCACTCCAACTTCCTGAGTTGCCTGAAGCAGGACCCTTTCTTCCCACTACCCCAAAACTCCTTGCTGACACCTCTTTGTGTCATGTCTTTACTGATGGCTCTGTCTCGTATCATCAAGGAGAAAAGGTAGCTGGATTTGGAGCACTCCTCATCTATCCTAATGGTAACACTGTGCATGCCTCCAAGTGCTGCAGTGTTACATCTTCTCAGTATGCAGAACTGACTGCTGTGGCCTGTGCTCTTGAATTAATACACCATGGTAACACAAATACCATCATCTTCACAGACTCCAATTGGGTCTGTTGTTCACTAACAGAATTCCTACCATTCTGGGAGAAGAACTCCTTCACATCTTCTGATGGCACACCTGTCAATAATAGGTCACTCTTTGTGTACATTCATACTCTGACTCAGCAATTTAAACACAAATTGTTCATACACAAAGTGAAGGCCCATTCCAATTCTGATCCATACCACTGTTTCAATGATCGAGCAGACACTCTTGCCAAAGAGAGTGCTCGGGGGGGGGCACATGAGATATGGCTCACCCTGTAGCTTTAGCAACTGCGTGAATAGCTGCTGTGAAGAAGAAACCTGAACCTTTTGTGCCTTGGACCTGTCCACAGCACAAAAATCTGATTCTCAGCTGAAAGAAGTTTTCAGATTCCTGGACAAAGGAACTGAACAAGAACTGGCAACCAACAGCCTCTACAAGAAACATGCTAACAAATTGCACATATCAAGTGACAACAAGTTGATATGCTACCAACCAAATGACCTGAACTACAAATTATGGGTAGTTCCTGAGTCACTGTAATCGGAGTTCATCCATCAGGTCTATGACACCCCAACTGGTGGACACCAGGGGATGGAAAATACAGTCCAGAGACATTACATTGACAACTGCCTGATCTGTGCACAAAACAATCTGGCTCCAGCTAAAAGAAATGCAAAATTACTTCTGCAGAAGCAGTCAGGCCCTTGGCATGCCATCTAGATTGATTTTATTGGCCCTCTGACCACAACTAGTAGGAACAACAAGTATGCCTTTGTGGTCACCGACCTATTCTCTAAGTGGGTTGAGGCCTTCCCCACTCAAAATTGCACAGCTAAGACAACTGCAAAAGTCCTGGTGGAACAATTGTTCTCCAGGTGGGGCCTACCTCTCAAGGTAGACTCTGATCAAGGATGCAGATTGATGGTGAGTTGATGCGAGAAACACTTGAGCTTCTTGGTGTACACCAGAAGTTCCACATTCCTTATCACCCTCAATCCTCAGGTCAAATAGAAAGAGCCAACAGACGGATAAACAAATGTTATCCAAGTTTATTGAGGATAATCCCAAGGATTGGAATTCCCTTTTTCCTTTACCCCATATGGTAATTAGGGACACTTCTTCAGCCACCACCTTTGAGGTGATGACTGGTAGAATTGTGAGATTACCTGAGCACTGGTTGATTGATCTGAACATACCCACTGCAGACTGTCTGTGGATACATATGTCACAAAACTCAGAGATGATATCATCAAGACCCATTTGTACGCTACACATCATATGAGCAAGGCCCAGCAGCAATCCAAAATTCACTTTGACAGGCATGCACAAGAGGTGGATTGGCAAGTTGGAGATCAGGTAATGGTACTCAGATTTGCACACCTTGTTCACCCCTTCTCCAATAAATGGGAAGGACCCTACCCAATCAACAAACTCAGTCCAGCAGTCTGCCAAGTCAGACTCCTCCAACAGAAGATGCTTACTGACAAGTGGTTGCATGCAAACCAGTTGAAACTACATAAAAGAGAAAAATTACTTATCCTATCCACACTGGTCAGAATAGTACCTACTGGCCTTTCTCTTTCTTCTTTACAGGTACCCATGCAAGATGGCTATCTTGCACTTGATCCTCCTACTAGGTGTACTCCCCTCTGTCCATGGCAAGGATATGAGAACTATATCCAACTACAACAAACATCTATGGTAACTCCTTCCACTTCTCTATCATCCTGAGGGAAGACACATGACGCCACAATACCAATCCACCACTATCCTTAAAGGAGTAAGCATACATGTTCCCAATAAATTAATCACTGTTCAGGAAGGCACAGATGTCTACCTGATTGCCATGATGGTGGCACCTTAAATCATCATTCCAAACTGAATAGCAAACTGCCAGTCATGGAGAGACCCTTCCTGTTGCCTGCCTCTACAAAGGAACTTTCCAAGGCTGGCAGAATACCAGGATCACCCCAAATGGTACGCTGTCCATCCGCCAAGCTAATTATAGACATTCTGGTTTAAACAACCGTACTGCTTTGATAGATCCCACCTTCGGTGAGAAATATCCAGAAGGTGCTGCAAAAGATTTCTGTATTCGCAATTATATGGCTACATACGAACATACGAAATTGCTAGCAGATACAGGCCATTCGGTCTATCTAGTCTGCTCTAGTGTGCAGTACTTCAGTCCATTAGACTGCAGCTGCCCTCCCTCATATGCCCTTCCCCCCATCTCGTGCCCCCTCCCGGTTTGTACGCTCCCCTGAATCTGTCCCACCCCCTCTTGAAGCCTCCAACACTCTGCAGCGATACGACTTCCTCTGGTAGAGCGTTCCACCCTGCCACCACCCTTTCTGTGAAATAGTGCCTCTTCCATTCCCTCTTGAACCTGCCCCCTTCCAACTTCATAGAGTGTCTTCTGGTTTCCCTTCCACCCTTCAGACTGAACATACACCTGGTGTCTACTCTGTTCAAACCCTTTGAGTACTTGAAGGTCTCAATCATATCCCTCTCACCCTTCTTTCCTCCAGGGTATACATATTGAGCTCTCTCTGTCTCTCCTCATATGGTCTGTCGCCAACCTCAGGATCATTTTTGTTGCCTGTACTGCACCCCCCCCAGTAGTTTGTCCCTTTTCAAGTAGGGGTGCCAGAATTACAAGCAGTACTCCAGGTGCAGTCTCACCAGGGACCTGTACTGTGGCAAGATGACCTCCCCACTCCTGGAAGTAACCCTCCTTGCTATGCAACATAGCATCCTGTTAGCCTTCACTGCTGCCTTCCTGTACTGAGCAGAGTGGTTCATCTCCCTGGTTACCAGCACTCCCAGATCCTTCTCCTCCTTGGATTTTGTTAATGGGACACCCTCCAACCAGTAATTGTGTCCTGGGTTCTTGCCTCCTAAATGCATCACTTTGCACTTCTTGACATTGAAATCAAACTGCCAAGCGTGAGACCATTCCTCCAGTTTTGCCAAATCCTCCTGCAGTACTTTTGCTCCCTCACCCCATCTACCTTGACACAGATCTTTGTGTCACCTGCGAAGAAACTGATCTTGCTCTTAATCCCTACTGCAATGTCAGCTATGAAAATGTTAAACAGAACTGGTACCAGCACCGAACCCTGTGATACACCACTTGTTACTGCCCTGGGTTCAGATGCCTCCCCCCTCACTACTACTTTCTGCTGTCTACCCTGCAGCCAGTCCTTGACCCATCTGACCAGTTTCTTCCCTGCTCCCAGACTCTTCAAATTGCTGGTCAGCCTACCGTGTGGCACTGAGTCAAAGGCCTTGCTGAAATCCAGGGAGAGGACATCCACCGCATGTCCCCAGTCCAGTGACCTCATAACTCAGTAGTAAAAATCAACCAAGTTCATCTGACAGGATCTGCCTGAGACAATCCTGTGCTGCCTGCTGTCCTGGAGGTTGTTATCCTCAAGAAATTGCACCAGTCTTTCCTTAAGGATTGTCTCCATCAGTTTTCCCACAATTGCAGTAAGGCTCACCGATCTGTAGTTCCCCAGTTTGTCCTTGGGCCCACTCTTATGGAGAGGTACCACATATGCTTCCCTCCAGTCCCTGGGCATGCACCCCAAATTCAAAGAGGTCTTGAACAGGTCTGCCAGTGGCCCTGCCAGTACCTCTGCCAACTCTGTCAGCACCTTAGGGTGGGTATAGAAGCTATGTTTTTATCTATAGTACTTCCTACTGAAGCAGAACATACTGAATGTCCCCCACAAGAACCTGGCCCACCTAGTGGTTTAATTGCTACCTCACTCCCAGGTACACTTGTCAATAACGTGCAGTTTATGCACACCGCTGTTATTTTTAATCTCACCCATTGGAATATGGCTGAACTTGGTATATGTTCTAAAACTAACTTTTCTAAGTTCTTTAGCACTATGTTACTAGATAGTCTTGTAGCATAACAGATCACCCACAGGATCCTGTGGCTGGTTTACTTACAATTGAACACTTAGTTTTATCAAGCCAGACCTGACACCAAAAGCAAGATATATTCTGCATCACACATGAGGCATGTCACTGCTGATGTCACTGGTGCATCAAGCACCATATCCAGACTCTTAGGATCCAGCATGTCCATCTGGAACAGGGCAGACATTGCTGCCATTAAAAGCCAAACAGTTAAATTCTAGACTGGCATTAAAAATGATGTTTTACCACCCCTATTGAATGGTGTAGATGGGCTTAGTCAAGAAGAGTGCTATACTGTTTATAATATGCACAATATTGCTAAGAATTTTAATGACACTAAGAATAAAATAAATGAACTTATTTTCCAGAATAACAAGGAGGCAGACAATTAATATATTGCCTGGGAACTTTCATGCTCTGCTTATGGCTCTTATGTCATAACCACTATCAATAATCTCTTCCAGGATCTGGAATCAGTACGCATTTGTGATATCATTCATGACAGATGCCTAGCTAAATGGTATTGTCCACATTGTAGGTCTACTGTTTGTATTACAATGTGCATGTCTAGGTCTGTGAATTTTGCATGAGAAATCTAGGGTATGTTACACATCATCCAAATGGGGGACCATGATACAATGCCAGTTGCTGCTCCACTCATGACACTATGTTCATGACTTTCACCGTTTCCTTGCCACGCTATGATCCAGAGCCAGCAATTTTTTACAGATTGACCTCCATTCCCTCCACTGGGCATCTCAACGAGGACATCTACTAAGAGAGGATCGACCTCCCACCTCTTCTGGTCTTCCACCCCTCCCTGGATGCTTGGGTGGCACCTCATACAGACTGTTGTGTCAAAAAGAGATACCACTACTTATGTTACTGTGATGTGTTCGACATCATCAAGCTGGTGTGCGGCTATTCCCGGGACAGCACTGACTGGTCTTTTACCTTGGACTCCGATCTTGCATCTAATGAAACTGGTACCCCAGGGCTACAGCATCATCATCTACGTCATCTCCATTGGGCAACACTGGACGTCTTTTTTTTCCCTGGCCCAGGGCTCTGGTCCCCTGCCCTGCCCACTTCTCCCCCCATTTCCAGGCTTCCCCCCCAGATGAGGCTGCTGGGCAGGTGACCTGTCCATGGAAACATGGATCATGAAGCCCTGGCTTGCCCACAGGATGGGGTCCCAGGAGCGAGACCCCCCCCCGGCAGACTCTGGTCTGAGTGGAGAGTGACAGAGGCGGGGTCATTAGCAACCGCAACATTTTTGAACTTTTTCCGTGGGGAGATGCATGGTAGCGATCCACCTCGCCCCCATTGCATGTGGTACTGGCTGAGCGGGACCTCCAGCCTCCTCCTGGGGTCCTCATTGCACCAGATGCTCTTCCCCCTCCCCCAGGAGAAGGATAGCAGTCCATTGGATGCTCAGTCCATCTCCCTCCAGCCAGCCCTCTGACTCCTGGGTGCATTCTTGAACCCTGGATGTTGGCACCGGTGGGCCGGCAACATTGGACATCTTTACTGAGATTATGCAGAAGAACTGCATTGCTTCATTACCAGACTTACGAATCAATCTTTCACCTGCCCAATTCATCTGCAGAAATGGAGGATTCCTATAGTAAGAGTATCATATAATTCTGATGGGCAGTACTTTGTAGTAACCAGTCATAAATCCTTTACATATGATTCTAAGTTCTGTGAAATACAGTAACCTAATGTCTGTTTTATACTTCATTAAACTACCGTTATTGGTCATATGGTGATTACTCCAGTTCCCATCCAAGAACCTAATATTATTGATACCGACCTTGAATATTTGCTTGCTCTGTCTCAATATTTGGCTATCTTTAACGTCCATGTAGATCCCCTGACTTTGTCTCTCAAGACATTTTTAGATAGAAAAGATATCCATCTCATCTACATCAGCAATAATATCTCCAAAGCTGGAGAATGCCTTAATAACCTTATCCATGATGGTGATTTAAGTACTGCTCTTTCTAATACGTGGTTGGAGTTAACATTTAAAGGTTTTGTTATCGTTCAACTGTTTTTGATTATCTTTTTGATACTCACACTTTGCTGTCTATGGCACAAGATAAAACAACATCGTGAACAACTCAAGTTCCTTTGCAAGGCTCATGCATTGGGTCTGTAAACAATGGAGATTGTTCCCACTGCTTTCCCATAGTGTTGTTGCCTTTTCAGTAAGGCAACAACAGGGGGAATGTGAGCCTTGGTCGCCTCACCCATATTGGCTACTCACTGTGCACCACTGACTATACAGTATATATATATATATATATATACACACACACACACACACACACACACACACATACGTTATGATAATCAGCATTAATATTTAGGGCATTGGTACTTACCATATAAGCATAAGTAACCAGGGATAATACTGTTTGTAATGCAAGTAGCAAGCCAAGAGTACATGTTGTATTCTTTGTATTCTTCTTAGAAGTCATTGTACAGCCTGCACTTCCATCATGCAGCTTTATGTAACACTGCACTTATACCTATATTTTGTATGCCTCCTTTGTTCTCATATTTAGCTGATTTTACATTTTTGTATATCTTTAGACAACACTGTGAAGCACCTAACCTTTAGCCAATAGGGCTTGTTTTATGTATCTAGTTAGCTTGCAAATGTAAGAGTTGTCACGGTGATTATCACCATATATAAGTTACCACATTATGTATTCTCTCTGAGACCACTGTATATCCTGGGGTATTTTGGGAAACTCTCAGCTTCCAGTGTCTATATTGGTAAGACTCTGACATAGGGTGAATGCTTATTTTCTGTAATGAGCAAGTTTATTACTGCACTTGCCACTTGTCTGTGTTTCTTCTGCTAGTTTACTACCAACAAGTATCTGCTAAGTGTGGATGTATTTTGCCCACACCTTACAACCTAGTGCTTACAAACAGGGGCAGCATTGCAGATGTCACAGTGGGCAGTACCCTAGGTACCAGTGATCACCGTCCGTGTAGATGAACATTAAGACAGAAGCAGATGAAAACCACACAAGAATGAGGGTCTTGGACTTTAGGAGGGTGGGTTTTAGAGAAATGGGAGATTGCCTAAGAAGCTGCCTAGTAAGAAAGGATTGCAGGGAGGGGTAGAGGAACACTGGGGAAAAATAAGGGAGTGCATAATTAAGGCAATCAGCTTTAAAGGGAAGCAAAAGGATAAAGAGACTATTATTACTGTAGGGAAGGAAACACAGAGGAAGGAAAAGAGGGAGATGTAGCAGGTAAAATAGAGGGAAGTAGGTAAGGCAATGAGGGGGGCAAAGATGCAGACAGAGGAAGGGATAACCAAAGTGGGAGCAAATGGAGATACAACTTTTTCAGGTACATACAGTAAGTGAGAAGAGGAAAGCAAGAGGATGGATAGTAAGGAGGAAGAGACCAGTAGAGGGAGACTGGGAAGAAGGGGACCAAAAAAAGCAAACATTGCACTAGTCTACCACACGAGGGAACAGTGTGAGCTGTTGTAGAGGCAGTGGGTTCTCTGTATTATGAGACATAGACCCAATTTTGTCCCTTAGTAGGGGCATAGCAGATTAGCAATGGGTGGTATAGAGTAAGGTGTGGGGGATGAGGCATGGGGTCTTGTTGGCAAATAACTAGACCAAATTTTCATAAATGTTCCAGTTTAAACCTTATAGTTTCTAGTTTCTTCTTTCTTTCTTTCTCACCTCTCCATGAAATCCTCTCCTTCTGTTGTGAATTGATTGACAATGCTGTTATCTATTAATCTATTTAATGGATAACTTTAGCACCCTAATTATTTACTTATTTATTTCTTAATCCACATATTTCTTTTTCCTTTTTTATTCACTATGGAATTTCATTTCTGCATGGCTTTGTCTGACATTTTGCATTTTATTTGTTATGTTTTTGAATGTTGGTTGTTTGTTATGTATTTAAAAATGACTTAATAAATAAAACATTTTAAAAAAAAGCAAACATCCTGAACAGGTACTTTTGCTCAATCTGCATAGTGGAGGGAGGACGTGACAGACCACCATAGAGCAGCAGCAAGATAAGAAGGAGAGAAGTGGACACAAGTCCATTTTAAGAGGAAACCATTCCGAAGGGACTGGTAGCTCTGAAAATGGACAAAGCTATTGGGCTCAGTGAGATAGACCCAATGATACTAAAAGAACTAAGGGAGATGCTGGCTGTCCAACTAATGGCCTTATTCAATAGCTCACTGGAATAAGGCATGGTCCAGGAAGACTGGAGGAGAGTAGATATGGTCTCTCTACCTAAGAGCAGGACCAGGGAAGCGTCTAGCAACTATAGGCCATTAAACATCACCTCAGTGATGGGGAAATTAATGGAAACACTGACAAAGGAAAGGTTTGTAGAGTATCTTGAATCCAATGAGCTGTAAGACCAAAGGCAGCATGGATTCATGAGGAGGCGGGTCATGCCAGATGAATCTGATTGATTTCTTTCACTGGGTGACTGGCGAAAAAGATTGGAGGGGGGCAGTGGACATGGCCTATCTGGACTTTCAACATGGTACCACATAGGAAACTGGTTAAGAAATTGAGCAGCCTAGAGGTGGGATCCAAAATGTTGAAATGTGTTAGAAACTGGTTACCAGATAGGCGACAGAGAGTGGTGGTTAACGGCACTCACTGTAATGATGAAAGACTGACTAGTGGGATGCTGTGGGCTCACCACTGGGGCTGGTTCTCCTCAACGTCTTCATATTTGACATTGATGATGAAGTGGAAGGGAAGATATGCTTTTTTTGCAGATGATAACAGAATGTGTAATGGAGTGGACAGTTGGGGGGCTGGAAAAATACTTAAGGATCTTGGAAAACTCGACATGGTCAAGAACATGGCAGTTGGGGTTCAATGCCAAAACGTGCAAAATCATGCACCTAGGGCATAGAAATGCAGGAACTGAGTATAGGATGTGGGAGGTACTGTCAGTCACTAAGCAGGAAAGGGACCTTGGGGTTATCATATCTGATGACCTCAAAGTGTCAGGACAGTGTGACAAGCAGTGGATAGGGACCATGCAATGCTGAGATGCACTGAGAACATTATCTCCAGCAGGAGGAGAGAGGTGGTATTACCACTGTGTCGCTCACTGCTGAGACCCAACTTGAAGTATTGTGACCATTTCTGGAGGCAGCATCTCAGAAATGATATAGACAGAGTGGAGGCAGTCCAAAGAGGGGCAACTAAAGTTTTGCAGGGCTTTGACCAAAAGCCCTATAAGGACAGACTTCAAGATCTCAACATGTACACCTTGCAGGAGAAGACAGCAAGAAGGGTCATGATAGAGATCTACAACTACCTCAACAGGGTGAAGTAGGGGAGTCTCTTTTGAATGAGGAAAACCACCAGGACCAGAGGGCATGCAATGAAGTTGGCAGGGAGTTTAAGAGGGATGTAAATAAGTACTACTTCACTGATAGAGTGGTAGATGCCTGTAATAGACTGCCAGCAGAAGTGGTGAAAGCGAAAACAGTAGGGGGCTTCAAGCATGTGTGGGATAGACATACAGAAATGTCAGTAAGTAGTCAGGAAGGAGAAGGGATCACCAGAAACCAGTAAGGGCCTGTGGAGACTGACTAGGCAGGGTCCATCTGGGCAGTCTGGGTGGACCAAGTGGTCCTTTTTTGCTGACAAATTCTATGCTCTGTGTTCTCTGTTCTGTGTTCTAATGCATATGCATAATTAATTCAGGAGTTACCAAACAATATAATACAAATTAGTAGACTACTGAACTATAACTTGTGTAAAACTCAAGTGTAAATAATGTTATTGCATTTGGCATGACTATATCATCAAATAACTTTAAAAGTAATCTGTTGATTGGAGAGGTGCTGTGAAACTCAAGCTAGGAAATCACATACAGTAACACTTTGTCTCCAACCACCAGAACTATAACAAATTGCAAAAACTACTGAAACTCTATCAAACTCAACAAAACTGAAAGATATACATGTTGGAAGAAATTTACGCTGCAGAATGATCAAGTCATACCAAAATCTGGCCCCAAATGACAGATGAAAAGAAACATCGTCCTCAGGCAGACCTAGCACCAGATCAGTGCATCATGGAGGAGCTGATGGGGAAGGTCAGGAGGAAATGGTATAGATGAGGCTGTGTCCTACCTCAATAACTGTAATCAGCTCCACGTTCAACAGTTTAACAACTAGGATGACAACAGCATGACCAGGACTCACAGCTCTTTCAAGCCCAGTTGGAGAATCTGGAGAACCAGATTCACAGTAATCATATTCACAACACTGGGCTTCAAGAATGGATCAAGGAACCTTATGCAGCATTATTTTTAAGGGACTGGCTGGCTGAACAACTGAGCTTAAATGAAGAATCACTGGAAATACCAGTAATTAAAGCTTACTACATCTAACCAAGAATGAGACAAAAGGAAAAGAAACGGAGTTCTCATGGCAGTTTTTGACAGCTTGTGGATGACAGATAGACTGCTTGGTCTCAGCTAGAGACATGGTCCCCTTTTATCCAATGGGAGGATGGTGTTGCTGTTCCTGGACATTTGCTACGCTATATCACAAAAGAGGAAGACAGTTGAGAGAGTGCATGTTTTTGAGAGAATTGCAAATTCATTACCCCTTTATTACGACTGCATGGGCGGAGCCCTGCAGACATTTTACATGTAGAAAAGGGCTGACGTCATGTTTTCCGTCCATGGAACTGTTTTTCCTCTGCCTGATCCTCCCCCAAGAAGCAATCCACCGATGTTGTCCCTATGGACTGCAGCACTGCTCTATATCATAGTGGGCATTTTTTTTTAATGGGCATTTTTTTTTGGTACATTTCTGCATCCCTGCCATTTCTGTCCTCTCCCCTTAACAGCAAGGGCATAGCTACCTATACAAATTTGACCACAAAACTTGGCTATGATGGCTATTCAACATTCGAGCTGAATGTTGGTTGTTATTTCTAATACCACAGCAGCGCTGCTGGGTCAGAGGGATAGTCAGCGTTTGCTTCAGCAGCAGTTTCAGGGACAAAGTAGGGCGAAGTTTTGCTGCGCCGCGGCCAGCTTCACTGCTGCTGGCAGGCCGGGTGAGATATTAACCCAAAGGAAAGAGCAAAGGGGCAGTTCCCAGAACCATCAAACCCCTTCCACTTTCTCAGTGCGAGCCAGAGACCACCAGCAAAATGGATCTAAGCAGGGCTGCAGCTCTTACCCTTTGGTTTTCCCTCTGCTTTGGGGAGTTTTTGGAGGTGGCTGTTGTGGGATCACTGTGGCAGGATTCCCCAAGTGCTGCTGAGAGGCAAGCCTCCCTGCCATCCCAGATGGATGCTGCTGCTGGCACATCGTATAGTTGGGAGCTGTCGGCTCAGGGTGCACCGCGGAATGGCACAGTGGTAATACCTCACGAATACATGGTATCCCTGTATCACACCTTCTCAGCCATGGAGAGATGAGGAGGGCTCAACTGCAGCATGTCCCGGGCCAGGAACCATGCCAACACTGCCACAAGCTTCATGGACCAAGGGAAAGGTGACAGCAATGAACAGCAACCGCCGGGTCCCATGCAGCTCAGAGCTCGGGCGGCACCTGTTGTTTGTAGACCATGGGTGCACACTGCACAGCAACTCCCAGTGCCATTCTTACTAATCAGCCCTTTCAGAGCTGCGGGGAATGTGTAGAGAAAGGAAATAGTAGAAGTACATTGGATGAGCGGAACCATTCAGAAAGACCTAGAGCCAGTGAGGTACAGTGATGAGTTCTGCAACAAAGAGATGTGCCAGTGTAAAACTACAGTATGGGCAGTATAGATGGGCTATAACTATGGTGAACATTTTTGGGGCAATAAAGAATATCACGAGGAGATACAGTCCCCTCCTGGAATTAATAATAGTTCCCAAAAGTCAGTCTCAATTATTACTCTTTCTGATTTTGTTTTCAGCGCCTTCTAGTTACCTTGCCTTTCTGTATGTCCGGATCCTTTCTGGCAAGATCACCTTTTCATATTTGAATTTAGATCCAGCAGTGTATACAGCTCAGCATTGTTAGTTCGTTAAGTATTGTGGACCCCATATATAGAGCGAGAGCGTGACCAGGTTTAGTAGTGCCTCCAGCTAAGTCCTTCAAAATTGCATTTATCTTTTGTTTGGTTGGTAGATATGTAGTTAGAGGATGAATTATATGCCAGGTCAGTCTCTCCTCTGTGGTTATGTGGGGCAAAAATGAAAAGCGGTGTCTCTGAGAAGGTAAACCTTCTGCTACAATCCTATATCAGAGTGCATCTGGAAGTTATATCTTTAAAATGTACAGGGTTTGACGTAAAATATGAAATTTGTAGGTACATCCATGAGGGTCAGGGAAGTACATGTATTTAAAAGGTTTAAGTCTTCATTTGACAAAATATGCAGGTAGGAACCAGCGTGTTGATAAGAAGCAAGTTCCTAAAAGTAGGAAGGCTCCTAAGCAGCAATATCCCTCAAGCAGGCAGATATATTACACCAGCGATATGATAAGTATTACACCCGGAGCTCCATACTGAGGAAGGCTGCTCTGTGAAGCTCACAGGCTGCAGGATTGCTGCCTGCTGCTCAATGAGTCTCTGTCTCTTTCTCTGTTTCTTTGCCATCTGGATTTTATTAATCTCCACTGAAGTCATTATGGCAGACAGCTCTAGGAAAATCAACTAATTTCTGACAGAAACTCCATCGATTTCAACTCCTAGTATCTTTGAAGTAAAGGCCCTGAACAGTTGTTGGTCAGGAGGATATGCAGGGGCATGGGAGGCAGCAGTTCAACGCTGCACATTGGTACGAACACAGTTTCAGTTGTCGGGGCTTAAATTCTAAACATTTGATAAAAGGTAAACATCTTACTTGCTCATGGTTTAAGAGTCAAATGAAACGAGTATGTTTATTTTGTAAAATAATAATTGTTAAACGGGGGTGTTTTTTGTTTGTACAGTTTAGGAAATTAAATATAAAGTGACCCAGTGAACTGGTATCAACACGCAAGTTATGTGCAGACAGTTAATGTTTTGTTTGCTTTTGCTCTAGAACAAAAACTCTGAAAATGTTATATGATAGAAGAGGTAATGCTCTATGACACCTCTACCCGTGGAGCTCATAGGATGACAGAGCTCCCTCCAGCCAGTGAAGCACAGCAGGTACAGTGACTGGATGCAGTCTGACTACAGTCCTTTCCTCAGTATGTCAGTTGGCAATGCAGTGGAGATTGTTTTTTTGTATGTCATGACTTGTGCTGCATTGCCTGCTCTTAGAGTGGGTACTTTAAGAGCATGTTTTTGTATTTGCTGTTGTAGTTATAACCTAGCATGTTACTTTAAGTTCTCTAGATATTTTAATCTGTACTGTGCTTATTGTGATGGTGAGCTCAGTCTCTATGCTGATTTTGTGAAGATAGCCAGGAATTATTAGTATTTCTCTTACCTGGGACATTTTTCACTGTGTATTCCTATGCCTGGCTGCCCCCATGCACGGAGCTCATTGGAAAACAGAGCTTTCTCCAGCCAGTTAAGTACAGCAGGTCACTCCTACCAGATGCCCCCCCCCCCACCTGTGGAGCTCATCGGACAACTGAGCTTCTTCCAGCCAGCCAAGCACAGTAGGTACAGTGCCTGGCTGCAGAAAACAGATTATTTGAATCCTTTGCCGACTATTTCTGTTGGTGATACAGTGGAGATTGTTTTATTGTATGCCATGAGTTGTGCTTTATTGCCTGCTCTTTGAGTGGATACTTTAAGAGCCCATTTTTACGGATGCATGGGCGGAGCCCTGCAGACATTTTGCATGTAGAAAATGGCTGACATCGTGTTTTCCATCTGTGGAACTGTTTTTCCTCTGCCTGACCCTCCACCAAGAAGCAATCCGCCCATGTTGTCCCTATGGACTGCAGCACTGCACTGTATCACACTGAGTGTTTTTTTTTTTTTTTTATGGGCATTTCTTTTTCTGTACATTTCTGCATCCCTGCCATTTCTGTCCCTTCCCCTGAACAGCAAGAGCTTAGCTACCGATATGTCTGGCACACCATGCAAACAAACAGCTTTGTAAACAGAGCCGAATAGAGTGATGCTGTCTTTTTATGTTTGTAACTGTTGGTGACTTGTTGACATATATGTAGAGTTTTTAATGTTGTCTAGTTTTTTTCCCTCTTGGTAAACTAAAAATGATGTTTGTACCTGTTGGAGACTTGGCCCAGGTGTGATTAACGGCTCCTTAACATCTTGCACCTAGCAGTACAATGTTAGGGCTCACAGTGGACTAAATATGAGTCTTTAGCACACCATTATTTATCCCCAGCTAATCTACTGGCTTTCAGCAGGTGATGTTAAGTGCCCCTGTTTTGTAACAATATATTTAATTACATCTAGTCTTGGTGCAATTTAAACAGAATTTACCATCAGAATTGTCAATATGACACAGAAAAGATAGCTTTTGGTGTACTAACATTCCATGTTTTCCACAGCAACTGACAACATCACCCTCATAAACATACAATTTGACCCTAGGTAAGGACCACAGGGGCCATCCTAGTCTGCCCATTTTCTTCACAAACTTCATTATGCAGCCGTGGTGGAATTGACAAGATTTTGTTTTTCTAGTGTGATTACAGGTCATATACAACAGTCTTGTGTTTGTTTACAATGATCACGAAGGCACAGCAAAGGGGACTGCAGCTGATAGTAGAGAAATAATGTGCCTGGAGCACCAGATTCAAATCATGTACAGGATGGCACAGCACGAAAATCAGTGGTAGCCTCCCTTTCTCCTGAACTTTTCCCCATCAAATGTTGATTCTGAGTGTTTATAGACTAAAATAAACTGTAGTATTTCCATTTCTATTCAATTTCTTTAAGTGTTACTATAATTTGGATAATAGGGGGGTAACTAGGTATTCTTGGTGCAAACTTGGCTATTCAAGACACTTGCTTTCAGTACTGTGACTTTAAATCATTAATTTTTTGGGGGGGGGTTAATTCAGAATTACTGTTTGTTGCCACCTACTCTGCTACACTTGGTGTACTTTATTAATAGTTCATTCAGTGTAATGGTAATTTGTCTAAGGCTTAAATGTGCCTTGCTGTACTTCTGCTAGGTTACAATATTCGGGGGAGGTCAAAGTGATTATATCCTGACTAATATAAACATTTCTTAAATGAGCTTTAGCTACGATGCATGGCACCAGTTGCCCTCTTTTGAGCAGAGGATGTGAGATAAATAACACAATGGTTTTAGAAATAATTGGGTTAGGGTACCATGTGCTCCTGGGTGACAGTTTTATAACTTTACCTAATGAATGTAACTCCTGAATTTTCACTGTAATGATTGCCCTCATAATGTAATTTCTGGCTGATAGTGTATCTATACTTATTAACATTGGATGACAAATATTTAAATTTCAAATATCTTCTGGACAGTGTTTTCTAGAATGATAAATTTGTATTTCTCTTTTCATTGCAAAGTGAATAAATATAAATTAACCCTTGCTGTGCCGCAGACTGATATAGCAGTCCAGAATTCCTATACGTTCTAATTCTGTCGGCAGCCTAAGGGTTAAAAGAAAGTAATATGACTTTGAGACAAGCTTATTCTCTGTAAGTCAGAACAAAGCTTCATTAAGAAAGTCAGTGTAGTCACTAGCATATTACATTGTTTTAACAATCTCAATACTACATAGCCAGTGATAGTTTTCATTCAAAGAATCACGACTGCAGAAAAGATTACAAAAACCTCACTTAACATAGACCAAAATGGCCTTCTGAAATAATCTGAAACACATTAAAATGTCTCTGTTTGTAGCTAATGGCAGCCTGAGTCAGTTTATTGGAAGTGACACTGTGAGTGTCATGGCATCACTACATCTTAGAACCATGGCATGGGTGTTGCCTGATTTGCTGGGAGTTGCATTAAGATGGTCATCAGAACTGCACATTAGAAGGACTCTTAGACATCACTAATGTAGTGCCCCAAAGTAAGGGGGTAAAGGAATGGGGCACAACAGTACAAAAATAAGAGAGGATTTAGACTTCCCCGAGGTCCCTGTAGGTTGTGGGGCAGATGGGGTGTTGTGTTTTGGGGCCCATTTATAGTGTCCCCCCCCCAAGAGAATCGTTAGGCAGAGCATGTTGTTAAAAAAAAAGGTTTTTCTTTTCCTGTTTCTCTGCTGCCTGCTTGCTCCATTCCACCCCACTCCCGCCCTCAGAGCAGTCAGCATGAAAGTGGCACCAAAGCGCTGGGACCGCTGTCCCTGGCCAGCGCGTGATGCTTGTTTACCATTTGAATTCCAGGCCACTTGTGTGGGCACGGGCTTGGGGTTCTGAACCTAGAACCCAGAGCACCTTTTCAAGTGAGAGAACCATTTCTCTTGTTACATTGAACTGGGCTGTGGAGTGGAGAGGACTGTTGGAGTTCGGCAAAAACCTGCAGGCTCATCTGGTGTGTAGTAGCCAGTTCTGTCAACTCCTAGGCAGCCCCTCTTCCAGCCAGTGAAGAAGACTCCTGACGTCCGCTGCTGCTGATCCATTTTGCAGTCGAGTCCAGTGGCCGAAAAAGAGAATCCTGTCTCAGGCGATCTGGTGTGGGCTCTGTATAGCACCATTTTTTTATTTTCCTTGCACTTGGTCTTAAAAAGTTAAAATCCCAGTCCCTCATTGGTGACAGAGAAGAGCCACATCCTTAGAGAGAGTCACTGGGTGTCCTGATGACCCACAAGGCTACCTTCTGCCCATCACTCACCTGCTTCCTCCTGCTTCAGTTCCCTCCCTCTGCCAGAAGACCTCCCTCCTCCCTGAAGCAACTCCTTCACCACGGGCCGGGTCGGTGAGTCAGGCAACAGCACAGTGGAGAGTGCTGACCATTTAACTAAATTAAAAAAGAAAGGTTTAAATTGTTCGGGTGCTCAGAGCACCAGTGGAGGACCAAGAGGGCCTGCTAAAATTTAAATATTCTGGGCATGGCGACACCCGCGGGGAGGGACCAGCCATTATGGCCCAATGGGGAGTTAATTAAATATTTACTAAAGAGGCAGTTTGAGGGCGGGTCAGCCCGATCACTGACAAGGAGACCTTGAGTAGGCCTAATAATTAAAAGGGTCAATGTTAGGCCCACTGTTTAAAAGGGGCACGTTAGGCCCCGTGTTCAAAAGGGGCAGCAGCAAAGGCCCCTAGCTCAAAAAGAGGGCAGCATAGGCCCACAGCAGTTATAGGGGAAGCAAAGAGCCCCAGTAGTTGATAGGGCAGTAAGGCCCATCTTGTTTACAAAGGGGGAAAGCAAGGGATTAAAAAGGTCAGCAGCAAGGCCCACTGGCATTGAAGAAGGGCAATGTGAGGCCCAGAGGTGGAAAGGGGGCAGTCAGAGTCCAGGCATTCTAAAGAAGGTTCTGCCAGTAGGCCCACTACAGTTAAGAGGGACCCAGCAGTTACGAGGGCAAGAGAGGCCCAGAGTGGAAAGAGCATTCACCCAAAAGTTCTCAAAGGGGTAGCCAGACCCTGGTACAAAAAGGGACCCGCAAGAACAGTAATTCTGGGAAGGGTCAGCAAAGGAAAAGGAAACGTGCTTAGCACACAACTGTTAGTTAGTGACTGTCAAGTACTGTACATGTGTATCTGAATTGTTGTGCTATTGCAAAGTACCAAGACTGTGTTGTTATTGGAATTGTGGTTATTGGCCCCTGCAACGAACAACTGCCCTGAAATTGTGGTTATTTTCCCCTGCAATGAACAATTGCCCTGAAATTTTGGTTATTTGCCCCTGCAGCAAACAATTGCCCCAGTTTCTGATAATTTGCCCCTGTTCCTGGCAAATTGCCCCTGTAATGAACAATTGCCCTGGATTCTGGTTATTTGCCCCTGTTCCTAGCAAATTGCCCCGCAACGAACAAGTGCCCTGGATTCTGGTAACTTACCCCTGTTCCTAACAAATTACCCCAGCAACGAACTGTTCTGTTGGTGCAGTATGAACGTGAACTTGCCAACTCTAGTGTTGTCAACATATATGTATAGACTCAGTCTTCTGCCACAATACTGCTCTTTGGTGTTGTTTGCCATCCAACTCATATGGAATCAGTCTCTTCCCAGAAGAAGATGTCCTTCAACATCTCTCTTCTCCAGAAGGTATCCGCCAGATGATCACAGATCACTTCCCTGTTGTCCACTGAAGTTGAGTTCATTGAAATCAAGTATGTCGAAACCCGTGCAAGTCGCACCCACCGTTTCTTGTTTTCTCAGTTCGAAGCCGAGTACGCCAAAGTCTGAGTGCATCGCTTCTGCCATTCCAGTATCAACTCTTGGTTCCTGATTTGGATGTCCTGAAGTTGGCCACCCTCAGAAGAGTGTGCTTGTCCTGGAAGAACCTTGTCTGCGTCCCCTGGTCATTCGCCGCAAATTGAGTATGTCGAAGCCCAGTGCGGGATGTGTCTGCCGTTTTATTGTTTTGTTCCAGTTTCCTGTGTTGGCACTTCAGAATCATCCATCTTCACCTCAGATTCTTCTGGTTTCCGGTTGCATCAGATATCCATCTTCACCTCAGAGTCTTCTGGTTCCTGGTTGTATCAGAATTGCCATAGCGCTTATGCTGATGATCTGTTGCTGCATTTAGAAGATCCAGAGAATGGTATACCAATAATTTTACATGAAATCGCGAAGTTCTCCAAAGTTTCAAATTATAAACTTAATATCTCCAAGACCAAGCTTTTCCCTTTAAATAACAAATGCTACCCTAGCTTAGCAAATGAATATGGGTTAAGCTGGGAGCCAAAGATGCTGACGTATCTTGGCATCAAGTTACTAGGGAGATAAGTTCGATGATAAGAGAAAACCTTAATAATCTCATTAAAATAATTAGGCAAGATTTGGTCAGATGGAGTTCACTTCCCTTGTCACTTTGGACAAGAATAGAAATAGTTAAAATGAATGTATTACCAAGGATTTTTTATCCCCTAAATATGCTGGGGTGCTACCTGCCCAAAAGTTGGTTCGGGAACCTGCAAAAGATACTTAATGTATTTTTATGGACAGGGAAAGCTGTTAGGAGAGCCTACCAGAAACTTACAGGACCAAAGAAAGCTGGAGGCCTAGCACTTCCGTCCTTTTTCAAATATTATGTTGCCTCCCATATTAGTAAAATAGTATCATGGAAACAAGTGATTGATGCATCGGCCCAAACTTGTATGTGCCTCCCTGGGTTACTATTGAGAAGGACCTAGTGTTTAAATTTTCATTAAATCTAGGATCAATTGCCTATACCACTCTAAAATTCCTCCCTAAGTCACTTAAAAATATGCCTATAGGGTGGACTTTAAAAGCTCTACATCAGGTTCAGAAGCTCCTAAAGGTGAATTGGCAGATTTCGCCAGAACAATTACTGGTACATAACATTCACTTTTTAATACAGCGAGTCCCCATCCCTTCTACATTTTGGAGGCCGATAAATGGGCTACAACTGGGAGATTTAGCACCTCAAGGAAAGTTACTATCGTATGAGCGAGAATGTACTCAGTTCCCAAACCTAAAAGGGTATTATTTTAAGTTCCGGCAGGTCTGTGACTCAATCAAAGCCCATCTACGCAGGGTTACAATATGGGAGAAAAACAGAATTGACAGACTGATAAAGGTTGCAGACCAACCCCATTCTGTCTCGAGAACCTATAGTGAATTACAGAGGATAGACAATGGCCTACCCGCTAATGTTAGTTCATACTGGAAGCAAAGGCTACGGACGGTAGTAGATAGCGGGGATTGGGAACAGATATGGGTCAATAACCATAAATACATTAGGCAGGACAGATACAAGCTACAGCAATTTAATATTATACATAACCTATATTATACCCCTGTCAGACTGCATAAGATGGGTAAATTGTCATCACCTATTTGTAGCAGGTGTGCAATTAAAGAGGGGGACCTGTACCATTTATTGTGGGATTGTGACATGATCCAGCCCTTCTGGAGGGCGATTTGCACCTCATTACCATCAATATTGGGTCTGGAGCTCCTTTTTACACCAGAAATGTGTCTGTTAAATAGTTTCCCTAGAGGTGAGATTAGACAAAGGAAACTATACATGGCTATCATATCAGCTATGGCCAAAGCTGTCATCCTTAGACACTGGAAGGATGCTTCCATTCCACCAATCCTAGAATGGTATAAGGAAATCATAATGGCATTACAGTTAGAATATCATATAGCCAGAATGAATAACAGGATCCAATCCTATGGCTCCAACTGGGGCCTGTTGGATGCAGTCCTAATCAGTTGGCAAGCTTAATCTTCTTGACCGTGGATGAAATTCTGTGGCTTGGCATACTCTCAGTGTACTTGCTTCTTTATTATAATGAGTGTTTGTATAATGTCTTAATTTGATTGTAAATGCTGCTGGGAAGGGGGATGGTGGGGAGGGGTGTGTTGGTGGGTAAAATTAATTAGGATATTTGACTAAGTGTCATCTCAATTTTCTGTAGTTCTCGTCTTGACGAGACAGTTTATATTACTATGTACTCTTGACAATGTCTTGTTTGACTTGTAACTGTCTGACTGAATAGATTGACACTTTTCATGTAATGTTAATGTGCTAATAAAGTAAATTGAATAAAAAAAAAAAGAATTGCCATAGCATCATCCAGTCCTTGGTAATCCACCAGTGGATTGATCACCAAGTATCTTCCTAGTTTGCTTCCATCCTTGGTGGCCCCAAAGTGGATTTTGGCCAGGAAGTTTTTTTCTGCATCTAGTCTTATTCTGATAGCCCTCCAATGGGCTTATCCCAGGAACCTGTTCCTCTTGTTCCTTATTGTCGGCAGCCTCGAAGAGAGTGGGTTTTATGCCAAGAAACATATGGTCTGTCTAAAAAAACTCCTACCACCCCAGTGGCCTTAGCTAGGTCTGTGCTGGGAGCAATATCTGAGTGTCATAAGAAATTCCTTATCCCTATTTCTGTAGCTGCCAACTCTACTCAACGGTGTGCACGAAGACTTCAAAGATGATTGGACTCTGTATTGTCTTTGTATGGGCATTGTTGTAATTGACCTGAATCATGATTGTAAGGCCTTTCAAAGGGTAGCCATTGTATTCTGATACTGTAGGCAGTACTAAAGGTGACATAGAGTATTGTACTACTATACTGTAATTGATTCTAAGAAGTAACTTAGAGTATAGTGGCACTAGGCCAAGGTGCACCTCAGAACATTTCTTTTCTTTAGCATACAATTTAGGTACTTGATTCTAAAACTTGCATTCTCAGAGAGTCAGTACTGGTTTGGTTGTTTAGTAGTGTGGTATAAGTAGTGACTGTTCATGTTCCCTAATGTTCTGTTTACCCCTCCTGTGACCGTGTCTTCCTCCCCTGTTGTTAAATAAAGCCCAGCGGGCATCAACCTCATTGGATAACTCCTGCCTGTCCTTGTTGGATAAATTTCATCTATCCTAACTCATTCAGACCTAGGTGCTCATCACCATCGCTGAAGCAGAGCAGAGTACCACAAAAAAAATTTAGTGTAGTTGGCAGGATTTGATAATTATTTGTCCAAGGAGTCCAAAGCTATAGTTTCCTAGAGAGAGATGCCAGTGGAGCTGGGGTATAGTAGTGGGTTGTCCAGAAGAGATGGTGAGGTGATTGGAAGGGAAACAGATGAACACCAAGGGAATATGCCTCCATTGTCAATAACTATGCTGTATTACTTTGGGGCACCATGACTTCCACAATTCTCAGGGGAAAGAGATGGAAGTGGAACCATCAACTTAGAAGGGTTTTGCTCAAAGATGCAGGCAATGTTTAAACTGTACCAGATACCAGAGTGGCAACAAGTGGAAATTCTGATTGGACAACTGAAAGAGCAGCCCATCGAGAAGTAAAATCCTGGCCAGGTGGAGCAAAGATTACCACCAAGCAGATTTTGCAGAGGCTGCAGCAGATATTCGATACACGTACGGCATCACACCTCAAGATGAAGTTTTTCTCCCACACTGAGAAGCCCCAAGAAACCCTTCGAGAGTTTGTCCTAAGCTTGCAGGAGTTGTTGAGGGCCATTGAGCAAGCAGATGCTGAAGAAGTCCTAGATGCGGACTGTGTGCTGGTTGAGAAATTTGTGGAAGGGGTGCATAGCAAGGTTTTGAGAAGAGAACTCAAGATGTTGCACTTACAAGATCCCGAGGTTGATTTCTTGGATTTCAAGGAGCAGGTGATTAAGATCCTAGGCTCAGGACACCCAAGAGAGGAGGTCATTACCTATCCGCAAATGGCAACGCCACTTGGAGCTACATGGCAAGGGTACCCTATGGAAAGGTGGACCAGAGAGGATTCATGGAAAAGAGGGCCTCAGCCTGAGGAATTGTCCCTGCAAAGGTCAGAATATGAAAGAGAATCAATGGGTTACCTGAGCTATCATCCTGATCATGATTAAATGTATGGTCAAATGGCACAAGCACCAACATGTTCTGTCCAGTCCAACCCATGCCCAAATTCTGAATTGGGCCAAACAAATTGCCACCTTGACCCATAAGATGACAGAAGTATGTCAGGAGGTGCAGGGCCTGAATGAAGGCTGGAGGAGAGAGTTGCTCCATAATCAGACTGAAAGGGAGAAAAGAGCCAGCGATTATTCAGACCATCCAAGGACAGGCAAGGGAAGATGCCCAATGGATCGCTTTGATAACTAAGGGAGACCGATCTGTCATCGGTGTGGCATCAATGGTCACGTACAGCGATGATGCAATCAGCCTGTTGATATCACCTTGGCGTTAAACAGGAATTCTTCGGGGATGAGGACCGATTCCCAAAGAACAGACGACCAGGTCCAATTGCCTCAATAGACCAATCTTGATTCATTGGCAGGAGCCCAACAGTGCCAGTGAAAGTTGACGGATTGGAAGTGATGGCATTATTGGATACAGGATTACAGGTTACCACCATGCAGGGGTAATATTTCCAGAAGTATTGGATGCCTGAAGACCTCAAACCACCTCCGAGGTCATGGATAAAATTGATATTATGTAATGGAGCTGAAGTACCTTATTTGGGCTACCTTGAAGCAAAAATCCAGTTGGGGAAGAATACCCAAGACCAACAGGGTATTATCATCAGTGACATGGAAAGTGATAACCTGCCACCACTAATTCTGGGCATGAATTTCCTGCAGAACTGTTTTGAAGACCTGGTCCAGATTCTCCAACAGAACGTCAAGCAATCACCTCCAGTTGATAAGCACGCCCTACAGCAAACCATTAACCTTCTGCAATGCCACCAGTGATTTGCCAGTGCTGATGGTGAGATCGGTAAGGTCCGTGTGACAGATGCCAAGCCAGTGACATTGAAGCCAGAAATGGAGACCACCTTTGGTGTAAGGCAAAGGTGGGCCCAAGTGGTCAAGACTACAATGCTTTGGTGGAGCCGTATCCTAGTGGGAAAGAGAAACCCATAATAGTTGCTCAGAGTGTGGCTACCATGACCAAGGGGTGAATTTCTGTCAGAGTGTTAAACTACAGAAACCATGAAGTGCAACTCTATTGTAGCCAGCCAGTCACTCAACTGCATACGGTATGCCTAAAGGATATTGTTGAGGCTGAAGAGGAGGCTGGACCGACCGAAGAGCCAGAGGCTATATAAGAAAGGAAGGTAAGAGATGCTGGTATGCCAGAGTGGGCCAAAGAGATCAATGTGGGTAACCATGAAACCACTGAAGAGCAAAAGGCAAATGTACTTAAGGTACTCCTCAAACATGAAGAAGCTTTCAGCAAGCATCTGCTAGACTTTGGACTAGCTTGTAATGTACAGCATCACATTTGCACAAATCAACATCGTCCTATCAGAGAGCACTTCAGGCCGATTCCACCCACAATGTATCAGCTGTTAAAGAAATGAAGGTGACCAAAGTGATTAGAGAGAGTCACAGTTCGTGGGCAGCCCCTCTTGTGTCAGTCTAGAAGAAGGATGGCAAAATGTGATTTTGTGTTGATTATCAGAAACTAAATACCATCACCCACAAAGACACTTACCCCTTGCCCAGAATTGAGGATTCCTTCACCATTATTCAATCTGCCACTGTGTTTTCTACCCTAGACCGAACCAGTGGATATTGGCTAGTCCCTGTGGCACCTAAGGATCAGGAGAAGACAGCTTTCATTACTCAGGTGGGTCTTTTTGAATTCACTAGAATGCCTTTTGGACTCTGTAATGCTCCCAGAACCTTCCAGAGATTGGTTGAGCATTGCCTAGGGAGCTGAAATTTTGACATCCTGTTACTATATCTAGATTATGTCACTGTCTACACTAAAACCCACAAGGAACATTTGTTGCACTTGGGTGAGATATTCTGACGAATAATCCAATATGGTCTCAAAGTAAAGCCATCCAAATGTCATCTGTTATAGTCAGAAGTAAATTACTTGGGACATATAGTTTCTTCAGAAGGAGTATCACCAGACCCAGAAAAGATAAAAGAGGTACGGGATTGGCCTGTTCCCCTCACTGTCAGAGATGTCAGAAAGTTCCTGGGCTTTGTGGGGTACTATAGACAATTCATCAAGGACTTTTCAAAGATCGCTGTGCCTTTACATGAACTGTTGAGAGGATCGACAGAAGGTCAGGTCCCTAAGAACCATCCTGTCAGATGGACAACTAAGCAGCAGGAAGCATTTGACAAGTTGAGGAAGATATTGACTGAAGCTCCCATCCTGGCTTATCCTGACTACACAAAACCCTTTCTTCTGTATAGAGATGCCAGCAACAAGGGACTGGGTGCGGTACTGGTGCAAGAGCAAGATGGTGTTGAATGGGTCATAGCCTATGCAAGCCATGGACTGAGAGGCTCAGAGCAGAATGATGCCCACTACATCTCTTTTAAGCTTTAATTCTTGGCATTGGTATGGGCCTTCACCGACAAGTTCCATCACTATTTGGTTGCCACCCCTTTTACAGTTTTCACCTACAATAATCCTTTAGCACATTTAAATGCAGCGAGACTAGAGGCACTGGAACAGAGATGAGCCTCCAGGCTAACAAACTATCAATTCTGCCTCAAGCACTGCTCCAGCAAAGCAAATGTAAATGCAGATGCATTATCCCAAGTGCCTGAACAATTGGAAACAGAGACCGATAACACTTCCTTAGAAAATATAGAGATGCCACCTTTCCTCCAGGTACCAGCAGAAATTGTTCAAGCCTACTGTCAAATCTCACCAGAACCAAGCACTGAAAGCCAACCTGAATCAACTAACACAATCGCAGACAAGAAAAGTTTGTGGGTTCAGCTACAGGATCAGGATCCCACTGTTAAACAAGTCAAACTCCTTGTTTTAAAGCAAAAGAGTCTTACCCCACAAGAATGAAAGAAACTTGACCATGAAGTGATGAAACTATGGAGGCATAGAACCCATCTGACTGTAGAGGACTTTTGCCTTATTAAACGAAGTTGAGACCCCACTACTCACTGCGAATCAACTTAAATCATAGTTCCCAAAGCTAGTGCACCCATGGTACTTGAAGCATACCATGACCATTTGGAACATTTTGGGCATAAGAAAACAGAGGCTGTCATTAGGAGAAGGTTCTATTGGGTCATAATGAGGAATGATATTGCAAAATGGTGCGAGAAATGCCCAGCTTGTAGCCTTAAACGTAAAGAGAAAAGTGACCAGAGAGCTCCTCTTCATCCCATAATCAGCAGTGCACCATTAGAGCTAGTTGCCTTGAATCATCTGAAGCTAGAACCAAGAACCAGTGGCTACATGTATGTCCTCACGATGGTTGATCACTTCTCAAAATTTGTGGTTGCCCGTGCAGTCAAGGATCTCTCCAATCGGACTACAGCAGAAACTTTCCTAAAATGTTTTGTGCAACCATTTGGCTATCTGAGGAAAATTCTTACAGATCAAGGAACCTCTTTCAAGTCTAAGCTCTTCCATGAACTGTGTGCTCTTTATGAAAGTCACACACTGAAAACCATGGCCTACCACCCTCAAAGTAATGGACTATGTGAAAGAACCAACCAGACTCTGCTTGAAATGTTATGAGCCTTACCCAAGTACTGGCCAGCTCTTCTCCCTGAACTTGCTTATTTATATAACACTGTTCATTTTTCTACTGGGTATACACCTCATTATTTAATGTTTGGATGCCACAGAAGACTCCCAATGGATTTAGTACTAGAGGTACAACCTGATGAAGCCATAGCCAAACAGCCAGCTATGAACTGGGTACAAGAGCATAACCAATGACTGCAAGAGGCTAGACAAATTGTAGGTAAGCATATGGAACAGGTGTGCCAGAAACAGAAAGCAAACTATGAAGCTAAGGCTAATGCTACACCCCTACAAATAGGAGAGAGAATAATGTTAAAAAGAACTCAAAAATGCAGCAAATTGGCTACCAAATGGGAACCTGATCCTTACCACATTATTGAAGTCCCTTATCCAAAGTTACCATTATACAAGATTCATAAAGAAACAGGAAATGCTACCAAGATTGTACACTGGAATCTTCTGAAAGCCTGTACTTTTAGACATCGTACCAGCCAAAGACAAGAACAGTTCTACGCCAAAGGAGAGACAGGAGTCTAAAAAAGATGGAATGTTGGGACTGGAATTGCCAACCAGTTGGTGCAGAGAGCCTTGGATTCGCACTGCCAATGTAAATTCCTTTCACCGTGCAATCGTTGTACCTGAAGTAAATCCTGAACTTCCAGATTTCTTTGAACCAGAACATTTTTCCCCAGAACCTGTAGGTTTCCAACCCCGTAGATCCAAAAGATCTAATGCTGGTATCCCTTCTAGAACATACATAAAGGAAGCCTCTCAGCTTGTATCATCCTTTCATAGATAAGCCTCTTGAGAGTAATCGTAAGACACGGTCACTTAGTTTAGCAAATTAGAAGGTTTTTACTGAAGTTATAGATGGTTTCTGAATGTTTTCAGTAACATAAGATTCCATAGAGATGTAAGTGAAATGTTAACATGTTGAAATGCTACAAACACCGATAGAAGTAATAAGAAGTTAAACAGTTAAGTTGTTTTTATGTAGAGTGTTGGAAGGGAATACATGGGGACTTGTATTTTTAGGCGGGCTGAATCTGTAGTGCCCCAAAGTAAGAGGGTAAAGCAATGGGGCACCACAGTACAAATATAAGAGGGGATTTAGACTGCCCTGAGGTCCCTGTAGGTTGTGGGGCAGATGGGTTGTTGTGTTTTGGGGCTTCTTTATAGTGTCCCCCCCCCCCAGAGAATCGTTAGGCAGGGCACTTTATTGAAAAAAAAGAAGTTTTTCTTTTCCTGTCCCTCTGTTTCCTGTTTGCTCCATTCCACCCTCCCGCCCAAGCAGGCAGCACGAGAGTAGGCATCCACACGCTGGGACCACTGTCCCTGGCCAGTGCATGATGCCCATTTGAATTAATGACCATTTGTGTGGGCATGGAATTGGGGTTCTGGAACTAGAACCCCGAGCACCTTTTCAAGTGAGAGAACCGTTTCTCTCATTAGATCAAGTTGGGCTGTGGAGTAGAGAGGACCATTGGAGTGTGACGGGAACCTGAAGGCTCGCCTGGTGTGTAGTAGCCAGTTCTGTCAACTACTAGGTGGACCCTCCTCTGGCCAGTGAAGAAGACTCCCAACGTCTGCTGCTGCTGATCCATTTTGTGATCGACTCCAGTGGCCGAAAAAGAGAATCCTGTCTCTGGCGATCTGGTGTGGGCTCTGTATAGCCCCATTTTTTATTTTCCTTGCACCCAGTCTTAAAAAGTTTAAATCCCAGTCCCTTGTCAGTGGCAGAGAAGAGCGGCATCCTTAGAGAGAGTCATCGGGTGTGCTGAAGACGCCCTTCTGTCCATCGCTCTGCTGCTTCCTCCTGCTTTGGTTCCCTCCCTCTGCCAGAAGACCTCCTTCCTCCCTGAAGCAGCTTCTTCATCCCAGGTCAGGGTGGTGAGTCAGGCGGCAACACAGTGGAGAGTGCTGACAACCTAATTAAATAAAAAAAGAAAGGTTTAAATTGTTTGGGCACTCGGAGCACCAGCGGAGGACCGGGAGGGTGGGCCTACTAAAATTTAAATATTCTGGGTGTGCCGACACCCACGGGGAGGGACCGGCCATTGCGGCCCAAAAGGGAGCCAATTAAATGTTTAATAAAGAGGAGGATTGAGGGCGAGCCAGCCGATCGCTGACAGGGAGACCTTGAGCAGGCCTAATAATTAAAAGGGGTAATGTTAGGCTGACTGTTTAAAAGGGGCACGTTAGGCCCAGTGTCCAAAAGGGGCAGCAGCAAAGGCCCCAAGCTCAAAAAAAGGGAAGCATAGGCCCACAGTGGTTATAGGGAAGCAAAGAGCCCCAGTACTTGATACGGAAGTAAGGCCCATCGTGTTTACAAATAGGAAAAGCAAGGGATTAAAAGGGGCAGCAACAATGATCACTGGCTTTGAAGAAGGGCAACGTGAAGGGCAAATAGACTGTTGGTTAACTAGGATCTGCAGCTTATCCTGTAGGTAGGGAAATGGGCAAACCAGGTGGGCCAAGCGGTCCTTATCTGCCGTCAAAGTCTATGTTTCTATGTTTCTACATGAGGCCCAGAGGTGGAAAGGGGGCAATGCAGAGCCCAGGCATTCTAAAGGGGTTTCTGCCAGTAGGCTCACTGCAGTTAAGAGGGGCCCAGCAGTTACGAGGACAAGAGAGGCCCAGAGTGGAAAGGGTGTTCACCCAAAAGTTCCTAAAGGGGTAGCCAGATCCTGGTACAAAAGGGGACCAGCCAGAACAGTAATTCTAGGAAGGGTCAGCAAAGGAAACGGAAAGGTGCATACCACACAATTGTTATTTAGTGACTGTCAAGTACTGTACATGTGTATCTGAACTGTTGTGCTATTGCAAAGTACCAAGACTGTGTTGTTACTGGGATTGTGGTTATTTGCCCCTGCAATGAACAATTGCCCTGAAATTGTGGTTATTTGCCCCTGCAATGAACAAATGCCCTGCATTCTGGTAATTTGCCCCTGTTCTAGGCATATTGCCCCTGCAATGAACAATTGCCTCGGATTCTGATAATTTGCCCCTGTTCCTGGCAAACTGACCCTGCAACAAACAATTGGCCTGGATTCTGGTAATTTGCCCATGTTCCAGGCAAATTGCCTCTGCAATGAACAATTGAATCAGATTCTGATAACTTATCCCTGTTCCTAGCAAATTACCCCAGCAACGAACAGTTCTCTTGGTGCAGTGTGAATGTGTACTTGCCAGCTCTAGTGTTGTCAACATATGTGTATAGACTCAGTCTTCTGCCACAATACTGCTGTTTGGTGTTGTTTGCCATCTTACTCATATGGAATCAGTCTCTACCCAGAAGAAGATGTCCTTCAACATCTCTCTTCTCCAGAAGGTATCCACCAGAAGATCATCCATCACATCCCTGTCATCCGCCGAAGTCGAGTTCGTCGAAGTCAAGTACATTGAAACCCGTGCTAGTCGCACCCGCCGTTTCTTGTTTTCTCAGTTTGAAACTGAGTACACCGAAGTCTGAGTGCATCACTTCTGGCATTCCAGTATCATCTCTTGGTTCCTGATCCAGATGTCCCAAAGCTGGCTGCCCTCCAAAGAGTGTGCTTGTCCTGGAAGAACCTTGTCTGTGTCCCCTGGTCATTCACCACAAGTCGAGTCTGTTGAAGTCCAGTGCAGGACGTGTCCACCGTTTTATTGTTTTGTTACAGTTTCCTGTGCTGACACTTCAGAATCATCCATCTTCACCTCGGATTCTTCCTGTTCCTGGTTGAATCAGAATTGCCACAGCATCTTCCAATCCTTGGTAATCCTCCAGTGGATTCTTCACCAAGTATCTTCCTTGTTCTCTTCCATCCTTGGCAGCCCTAAAGTGGGTTTTAGCCAGGAAGTTTTCTGCATCTAGTCTGATTCTGATAGCCCTCCAGTGGGCTTATCCCAGGAACCTGTTCTTCTTGTTCCTTATTGTCGACAGCCTCGGAGAGAGTGAGTTTTATGCCGAGAAACACATGGTCTGTCTAAAAAACCTCTCACCACCCTAGTGGCCTTAGCTAGGTCTGTGCTAGAACCAATGTCTGAGTGTCATAGGAAATTCCTTATCTCTGTTTCTGTAGCTATCAACTGTACTCGACGGTGTGCACAAAGACTTCAATGATGATTGGACTCTGTATTGTCTTTATATAGACATTGCTGTAATTGACCTGAGACATGATTGTAAGGCCCTTCAAGGGGTAGCCATTATATTGTGATACCATAGGCAGTACTAAAGGTGACATAGAGTATTGTACTACTATACTGTAATTGAGTCTAAGAAGTAAAGTAGAGTATAGTGGCTCTAGGCCGAGGTGCACCTCAAAACATTTCTTTTCTTTAGCATACAATTTAGGTACTTGACTCTAAAACTTGCATTCTCAGAGAGTCAGTACCGGTTTAGTTATTTAGTAGTGTGGTATAAGTAATGACTGTTCATGTACCCTAGTGTTCTGCTTACCCCTCCTGTGACCGTGTCATTCTCTCCTGTCGTGAAATAAAGCCCAGTGGGCATCAAACTCATTGGATGACTCCTACCTCTCCTTGTTCGATAAATTTCATCTATCCTAACTCATTCGGACCTACAAATAGATGCTCATCACCATCACCGAAGCAGAGCACAGCACCATACTAAGTACCTACCAGTAACTGAGCATCAGGCCACTAAGGTGAAGGACAACACAGTAGGTTGCTAAGCAACCAGGTATCAATCTTGCTGTGGACACCGTGGCCATTGAAACTTGTTGGCAGGATAAATTAAATAAGGAATAACATCTGGTGAGGTGTCCAGCCATACTCTGATATACAGATGCCCTGGGTATTTTGTAAGGCACGAGGCACACACCAACTGCCTTCAGCCACCTGAGAAGCCTGCATATCATCACACCCAGGCACCTCAATGGGTGGTATTTCTCATATAAAATATGTCCTAAATTGATTTTTGAAGTGCAAACAATCATTTAATTCTGAACTGTCTGGGCATGCTCTGATAACAGGGCAACCAGGTGATGCTTTTATCCAATGAGATCATTAGGGTTTAGTTGCCTGTTTTATAAATAAAATTATATATACAATGGCAAGAAAGAATGGTGACCTCTGACTGGTCAGTCTGGGGCTGGACCCATAATGTTATCCCGGCATAACATCAAGGATCTAGTCCCAGCAAACTCTTGACCACATTAAATGTTAAAAAAAAAAAAAATCAGTCCACAGCAGTCCCTGCAATCCGCTTCAGTGCTACCCGCTCTGCTCGGCATCAGTGCTCCCTGCCCACCCTAAGCACACTGAGCGCGTGTGTTAAATGTCACAGTAATTTTCAGTTAGCAGTTTTTTTGTTGCTGTTCTTTACTTTTTATTTCCTGATGCAAAACACACAACAACTGTACCGGGAGAACCACAAGCAGAATAGTGCTGTAAACAACAAGCGGGCTGAGGTGGGCAGCTGGCTGTATGACTTCATAACAGAAAAAGGCAAAGTTACTGAAACAAGTGGGGTGGGCAGCTGGCTGTGCAACTTTCCAACATAAATCCAAAGGCAAAGTTACTCACCAGTACTTTTATTGGTATTACATTTCTTTTTCCTGTCCTGCTACAAAACACAGATGAACTTAATCAGGAGAATGACAGCCACAATACTGCAATGACACCCTCAACAAAAGGGCGGGGGAAGATGTGGCTTACCACAAACCAAAAACAGTCGGGGAGAAAAAGATAGAAAACAAGCATTTGTCAATGCTTAATGTTTGCTTGCTGGCATTGGCATTGGTAGTGTAGAATTTACAGAGCTGCATAATAGGAATGGCAGTGAAGTATTGAACTGAAGCCAACCCCACCACCACCCTGCAGAGAGTGACAGGCATTGGGGTGTGCCTTTGGGTCGTCAGGCATAACGGCCACGCCATTTCACCACACCCTACCCTGCAGACACTGACAAGTGTCACAGTGTGCCTTAGGGTCTTTGGCCCTTATGTGCACCCCATTCCATCAGGAAATATGGTGAGATGGGTGCGGTATAGGAGAATGGGGTGAACTTTGGGGCTGAAGAGTCCAAGGCATACCTCGATGCCTTTCACTGGCTGCAGGGTTTGGAATGGTATGAGCATTACAGGCAAGAATCCCAAGACACACCCCTGATGCCTGTCATTCTCTACAGGGTGGGGCGTTACGGTTGGAAACCCTAACACCTCAGGCATTCGTTGGTATTTTCACTCCAAATTTTCAACATGGTTTTTTTGTGACCCCCACCTCATGAACAGTAGCAATATCAGTTTGTTAGCTGAAAGTTGCTTATGCACAGTGACTATGGCATTTAGCACCACAGGTGCAAAAACTCATTCCAAACAGGATGTGAAAAATGACATCTGTACTGTTCATTGGGAGGTGTAAAAAATGGCAATGTTGCAAATCTGCAGTAAAAATATTAAAAAAACTGGTGAAGTCACAAGCGTGCATAGAAACTGTGCAACGCACACCGTAATGTAATTAGTTTGGGGATTTTACAGCAGATTGTCAACACAGGCATTTTGGGACCTCCGATCACGAACAGTGTCACTGTGATTTTCTTTATCTGTCCCGAACAATGATTTCCCACAGCGACCACGCATCTCTGCGCTGAAAGTGTGAAAACACATTTTGGCCATGTTGTGAAAAATGACAGCTGTACTGTTCATAAGGAAGTGTGGAAAAATGGCACTGGTGAAAATCTGGACTGAAAATATTACAAAGTCATGAACTTACGACGGGTGCGTGGAAACTGCGCAATGCTCACTCGTAACACAGTCATTTTATGGACTTTTGTCACCAAATTTTCAACACAGCCATTTTAAGACCTCTGCTCATGAACAGTGTAACTGTGATTTTCTTAATCTGTGCCAAACATTGCTTTCGCACACCGACTGCACCATTGTGCGCTACATGTGCAGAAACACATTTTGGGTGACATGTGAAAAATGGCAGCTGTACTGCTCATAAGGAAGTGTAATAAAATGGCAATGTTGAAAATCTGGAGTGAAAATATTGAAAATTCGCAAACTTACGAGCGTGCGTAGGAACTGCGCAACGCGCGCTCGTAAAACAGTCATTTTTAGGAATTTTTTCACCAAATTTTCAACATAGCCATTTTAAGACCTCTGCTCATGAACAGTGTCACTGTGATTTTCTTAATGTGTCCCATACATTGATTTTGCACACCGACTGTGCCATTGTGAGCTACATGGGCGGAAACAAGTCTTGGGCAAGATGTGAAAAATGACAGCTCTACTGCTCATAAGGAAGTGTAATAAAATGGCAATGTGGAAAATCTGGAATGAAAATATTGAAAATTCGCAAACTTACGAGCATGCGTAGGAACTGCGCAATGCACGCTCGTAAAACAGTCATTTTTAGGAATTTTTTCACCAAATTTTCAACATAGCCATTTTAAGACCTCTGCTCATGAACAGTGTCACTGTGATTTTCTTAATGTGTCCCATACATTGATTTTGCACACCGACTGCGCCATTGTTCGCTACATGGGCAGAAACACATTTTGGGCAAGATGTGAAAAATGACAGCTGTACTGCTCATAAGGAGATGTGGTAAAATGGCAATGTTGAAAATCTGGAGTGAAAATATTGACAATTCGCGAACTTATGAGTGTGCATAGGAACTGCGCAAAGCACAATCGTACAACAGTCATTTTTAGGAATTTTTCCACCAAATTTTCAACATGGGCTTTTTGAGAGCCCACCTTATGAACAGTGGCAGTGTCACTTCATTACTCAGTCCTGAAAGGTGATTTTGTGCAGTGACTGCGAAATCACCCTTCGAGCCCGATTAATGTCATGACAGTGAGAGCATTCATGAGAAGGGGTCTCAAAAACCCCATGTTGAAAATTTGGTGCAAAAATTTCTAAAAATGCCTGAGATATGCAGCAAAGTTGAAAAAACACTGTCTATCCCATTACACAGCTTACCGGCATTTCCTCAGTTCACGGTCGGCTTTGAAGAGTGCAGACGTGTTCCCGGTCCACCGAAGATTGTCGCGCGAGTCAGGAGGTAAGTATGGGGTGAGGGGTGTGGGAGGCAGGGTGTGCAGTGGGTGGGCGCGGGTGGGGGCAGAGACAGCCCGAGGACCGTTTTGTGTTTCAGGGTTTTTAAAAAGGGCGACAGCGTGGGACATTTGCCACACTGGGGTGGGCTTCTGGTGTGGCACAAGGACGGCCGTTTGAAGGCGTGGAGCTGATGGGGATTGGGCACCCCGTCGGCGATAGCATTTGTTGCCTGCGCTGGGGGTGGGCTCCCAGTGTGGCACCTGTACTCTCTGGGGGTGGAACAGTGGAGCTGATGGGGATTGGGCACCCTCGTCGGCTATAGATGTGTATAGCCATGCTGGGGTGGGCACCAGCGCGTGGTATGTGGAACTCTGTTTGAGGGGGCTAGCACAGCCAGCGAGGGGATTGAGCACCCGTCGGCTATACAGTGCGTCGCGTGGGGGATGAGCAAGCAGCATGGTGTGTGTGTGTGTGTGTGTGTGTGTGTGTGTGTGTAGGGAAAGTGTGCAGGCAGGCGATATCTTGTGCTGCTCACTGAAGCGTAGCTCCCTTTCAACTGTACTCCACTGCATTTTCGACTGCTGTCATAGACAGCTCTAGCAGCCATTGGAGAACTGCAGCCATGCCTACAAACACACTGACTGAATTGGAAGAGGGCTGCCACACCACCGAAAACTCGGATTATGGCATTATGTTTTTTGCACATGCGTGCAAGCAAACATAAAAAAGAGAGAGAAAGCCACTTCTACAGGCCAAGAGCATAACAATCAAGGAAAGCAAAACAGAAAGAGAGAGAGGAAGGCAAAACAGAGAGAAAGAGAGAGAGAGGGTCGTAGTGTGGGACAGTAGAGACCCACAGTGACAGCAGCTCCAGCTCCACCTACTGGGCAAAACTGTCAATCAGCACTAGTTTTTTTAAAGTATACCTTCTCATTGAAAGAAACAGCTAAAAACACACTTGTAAATGTAGTTTCTCATTTTTTTTCTTACTCAGGAGCCATTGTGCAATAGGAATTATGCATGACAGTGTGTGTGTCATGTTAGGATAATGTCACTTCCAGAGTGTTGGACGCACTTGACCTGCAGTCTTATACCCAGCCATCCAAGGTGGGACATTATCCAAGCATGACTCACACATCACACATTATTCCTTTATTATACTATAGGGTTAAATGTCATAATCGGTGGTAATTCCTCTGGAGCAAAAGTTGTTATGCTATTGTTTTGATATCATCATGCTGTTATGCAATTGTTCTGACATCACATCATCACATCAGTGATACAACAGCATTCTGGGAAAAAAAATATTGACTCAGAAATTGTTATTTATTTCCTTCTTTTTTCCTGAGCACCAGAGAATGATGTCAAGTTTTAAGGGAGTTTTGTTTTTGAGGGGCGGCATTTGTGTAAATCAAGGTTTGGGGACAATATACAAACAAAGCAACACACAAAAAAAAATAAGATGGGAAACTCCATGCAAAACAAGCCTGACTTCCCATCTTGGGATTTAGTTGCCATCTTAGAAACACTTGAGCTTTACTCTTGTGGTTCTGATGGCATTGGACTCCTTCAAAAGGAACACAGGCTTGTCATGCATGGTTTCCAATTTCTTAAGTGTAAGCCCCGATCTTGTGTACTGCCACAGCTGTGAGATATGCTGTGATTGCATGTGAGAGGGATGGTGCTAGTAAAAGCACTGTCACATCCCTGTTGCCGCGGCCCTGCATAGAAGAACTGCCCCCAACCTTCTCACTGCAAAGCAAATACAGTAACACAGATAGCTGTGGCTTTGTGTCTTCTAAAAGACACAAGGTAATCGACTGGTGCACATACCAGTGTAATGTTGAGTCAATTTCAAGCTCACAAACCACCATAACGGAAAAGGTCAGCACTCTGTGTTCCTGGCTTCACACACTTTTAATATGTGCATAATTTCTTTAATTTTTTTATTTACCAAACACAGAATCAGTAGTGCTCCACAGATTCAGCTCAGGATCAACAATACAGAGTCCAATATGCTGGCGCAGTCCACATTGCCGCATTAACTTAATATTATAGCTTCTGTGGAGCTCAGTTCATGGAGTGCTGACCTTTTCTGCTATGGTGGTTTGTGTGTTTGACAGCAAATACAGTGCCCATGCTGCAATAGCTATGGAGGGCGAGCAAAACTTTTAAATGTGTGAACAGTGCCAGATTCACCTGACTACAGTTGACATGCCCTGCTGTCAAGACTTGGAAGGAACTGTACATCCCTGAAAAAAATAAATAAATAATGCGGTTCCTAAGTCAGTGAGACAGACAAGGATTTGACATTTCAGAGAAGTAAAGGAGACGAACCACTGTTGGCAAGTTGGATTTTTGTTGTTGTTCAGGCTTACATTTGATCAGACTGTCAGTACTTTCAATGGCAGCTCTGAATTCTGTTAATAGAACTCTTAAAATGTAGGACCAGCTAAACCACTACACCAATAATCAGGCTCTACAAGCATATGAATTAAAAGATTAATGAAGGGCTGATAGAATGTCATCAGCCAATCATATTTCTCCATTTGAAATGCCTTTATAATAGTATTCATAAATGAATAGCTGTAGCATCAAAAGAAGCATAAACATAATAAAGGAATGTAAAATCCAGGACATACAGTAGGCAGTACAGGAAGAAACTCAGAGAAAAAATGGAAGTGACACTAACAGAACATAATGATGTACTTATGTAAAAAACACAAAAACAAATGGGATTGGGAAAAAAAGGAATGACATTTGTGTTATAAAGAAGTAGAAATTTGGGATAAAAATAGATGGCGTACAAGCTGGAAGTGAGAAAGAATGGTAATGCAAAACACAAACAGATATATAGTCTGTCATTAAAACATTAATGGTGTTTCCCTGATAACAATCCTACAAACAGGAAACAAAAGTCCATGGGCACCCAACATTCAAAATCAGTATTTGTAGCTCCTTCTGATGATGTAGGACATACTTTCTGGAATATCTAGGTTAATTGTAGTTGGTGGTTACCCTAAGTGATTTATTTTGCTCTTGATGCTTAGACTATAGTGTTGTAAGCCTTTTAAGTCAGTGCCACTGTGCATACATTTGTATTGCATTCCTCTATTCTTTTCATCAGTGAATCTTAGTCAAATAGCACACGATACCCTTCAGTTTCAGCTGAGACCATTTTCTGTAGAGCTATACAACATGCATACTGTATTTACCATGTTCTGTTGTTTGTAATTGTTACCTTACTGTATCCCACCTGGAAATGAGCCTCGGCTCAGTGTGCTTTTCCCGGTTACCAATTTTAAAATAAATAAAATACCTCTCAAACATCCCTGATTATGATGGACATCCCTCATTTTAGCCCTCAAAATTGTTCTGTCCCTCATCCATCCCTCATGAAAAAGATGCTGCCCACATAGAGAATGTGTTGTAAATTTCGACTTTAAATCAGAAACTCATAACATTCTAAGATGCTAAACCAACAATAAATGTATACACAGAAACATAATTGTTCCCACAGTGTTCTGAGCTTGTGTCGCCATACTTGAGGATGTGTCTCTCATTATGAAGGTCTATGTCCCTCATTGTCCCACATTTTGAGTGTCCGTGTCCCTCATTTCAGTGACAAATGGTTGAGAGGTATGACAACATGTAGCTGAGAACTTCAACATATTAAGGGGACACTGTCAATCATGACAGGGTATGTTTTGTGCTGGGATAATGGCATGCAATGTGCGTTGAAGCACTTTTACAAAAGCCAATTGGTTCAGCTACCCAAGACTTGCCATTATCCCAGCACAAAGCACATACTGGAATGCCATATTGCAATTATGAAATGGGTCTATTACAATTAATAAAGAAATAATTTTAAAAACATTTATAATTTAAATAAGTAAAAATTACAAGTATTTGTCAATGACAAATGTTTCCTTGCATGGTGTATGTGTCAGGGGTGTATTGTATTGTATTATTTGAAATAAGGGAAGAGAAGAAGTGGCAAAAATGGTAAAAGTCAGGATGTGTGCCAGAAGCTGACACCAACACCATGATTGTGTTTTAAAGGGTCTCCCGAAATATGAGTCACCTCCTCGTCATGCCCTCATGTTAACTGCATATTATTCTGGCACTCACCAGTTGGGGGGGCTAACAACATTAAAACCCACTGCACTATATCATATTATAAGCTAAATTTAAGCCGTGCTTGTCTTAGCTTTCAAATGTCAGACTGGAGCATGAGTTCAGTTGTATTATACATGTCAATCATGTGCGGGGTGTGGGAGGAGCCTCATTAGTGATGACAGGCAGCATGAGCCAGCCTAGCATCTCTAATGATTCTCCTCCTGCCCTGCCCCCTCCCTTGTGATTGACATGTGTACTACAACTGAACTCATGCTCCTTTCAGACATTTGAAACCTAAGATAAGTATGGCTTAAATATAGCTTACAATACAATGCAGTAGGGTGTCCAACTGGCTAGCTGGTTTTAGTTTTGTTAGTCCCCCAAGGGGTGAGTGGAAGAATAAAATGTAGTTAGTTAACACTAGTGTTTAGGCATGTGGGAAGGGGACTGATATTTTGTGGGAATGGGAGCTTTTTAAAATGCAGTTTTGGTGTCAGCACCTGGCAGTGTGCCAGGAGCTGGTGGCAATATAATATGCCATTGAAAATATGGCTGTTTGGGATGTGAGATAAGGGGAAGATGGATAGGAGACCTTAGAAACACTCAACCTCAGGGGTGGGCATGGGCAACTATAGGCTGAAATGTTTCTTGACAACCAACCACAGAGTAGCACCTGCCTCATTTGTGAAAACAACTGTTCACCTACTTAAACCTGCCAAGCGCAGTAAAAGTGATGCCATGTCACATCACGAGTAATGAGAGGTGGGAAGAGAATCAGAAAAACAAAAAAGTCAAGCTCAGAAACAGCTTACCTGCACAAAAAGACCTGAGTTTGGCGGCAAGATTACTTGCATATTTTTACTGTAGTGCTATCCATAGCAACAGTCCACCACCCCATGCCAGTGCTGCTACAATAGATAGCACTGCAGTAAAACTATCCAAGTGATCATGTGATCAAACTTAGGGGTGTATGTCTCGGTGAGCTGTTTTTGAGCTTGACTCTTTTGTGTAATTGGTCCTCTTATGTTGTGGTGCTTCTACAGGAATACACCTTGCTGTCTGAACATCAAGAGAACACCCACCTATAAGCAGGATGCAGTGAAAAACTTAAAGTGAGCAATACAAGCCAGCCTATGCCAGGACATGCACCATCCCGACTTCTGTAGTTTATGTCAGCCTCCCGAGAACAGTGTCCCCAAGTATGGTACTTAATCCTGGGTCACAGCCATAATACTAACACAAGGGTGCCATAATACTGTCTCCACACTCAAAAATGAAAGTGATAAGACTGTATATACACCACTGAAACTGACAGAACAAAATAAATGCACTTTAAAACTGGAATGGGGTTGATACCATAGCCTTGGTCTTTGGAGATCTATATAGACAGGACACTTATACTAACTGCTCAGTTCCCTTCCCAAACACAAAATAGTGTCCATTATACAGTAACAAGAGCACACAGCACCTGCTGAAATACCACACACCACATTGCTATGAAAGTCCCACGTATAATGGAACCAATAAAACACGTGTCCAGGTCCCTGTAAAAGAAGAGCAAAAAAGGAAAGTTAACACAGTAAAAATCAAGCAATCTCAGAAGTCCATACTCACTCCAGATTCAAATGACCACTCACAGATAAAGACACAGAAAGACCAAAACTCAATTGTAACAGAGATAGCAAGACTGTATCATGTCAGGTATGGAGGATGAACAATGCAGTTTTCCCATATCTTTCACACATTATTCTGACTTGCACTTCCTGAGCTTCATGATGCCATGACTGGTGAAATAAAAATTAAAATGTTATTTTTTCTTGTGATGTGCAGTAACTGAGACAACAGGAACACACCCCCTTAGCTGGGAATCATGTCCACTGAACACCATTGAACCATTCAAGAATGGATAGGAAACTCAACAGAAATTGGTTTAAATGAAGGCTCCTAGCATGAAGTGCTTCACAACAGGAAGGTATTTGAGGAGTATTCATACCTACTCTTGGTGAGCACTTGCGGAATCCAAACTGTCTGATAGCACATCTACAAGCTGAGTTCTTCATGCTGTCAGATATAGTTTTTTTTTTCTTTTGAGGAGAGGGGTTTGTATTCTTTATATACATTTTTATCATCTGTTGTCCTGTTTGTGTTTCTTGCTTTCAATAGCACTCACAGAGCCAACTCACGATCGTCATTTGTAAATATTAGTGCTGAGAGTATCGCATTTAAATCTCTCACACATATCTGATTACTCATGCAAGAATATGGTATTACTGTAGCATGATGGACTATGTGTGATATATTAGCAGCTATCAGCTGTGGAACAATGATCTTGCAAAATATATCTAGGCATGATATGCCCAGAGATGGATTTTGCATGTAGGTGCAGGGTTACACGGCTCCGTTTCCAAATTAAACATCTATTTATTGTATTTTTAATGTCTATTTGCACTGCATCAGGTCTAAGTACTATACCCCAGTCCAGCTATCTGGCATGAGTACTCCTGTCATTTAGTCCACTGCCCTCTGATGTGAAGTTGGACATCTGCCTATCTTTTGCTCTAAGCATGCAAGCCGGGGGGGGGGGCATGGGTGGCATGGAGTGTTACTCGTAGCTGAGGTTTTAACATGAATGTTCTGGATCACTCGATTTTGGCAGGAGTAAGGGACGCTGTTGTGAAATAAAAAAAATGCATGACTTAATTGGTTTATGGATTCTGAGTCAGATGTGTCATTAAAATTAAATTGTTGTATTTTCCTGACAGGATGTAAAAGGGAGCCAAAACCCAGGTGACAAAAAGTGTCTCTGCTTCGGAATGAGCAAAAAAGTGCATAGTTAATTGGAATTATCATATTTTTTCTTTTTTGTTTTTCAATACAGAAACCTATTTTGTCACCAGCATTTTGATTCCCATTTATGTCTCATCAGGAAATTTGGGCATAGTTAGCTACAGTATTAATAATTTTATTACATTTCGGGTAGATCTATTCCACACTTCACTTACAGATTGTGCTGATGGGAATGTGCCAAGAAGGCTTATTTTGTTCTGTGTCAGCACTGCTGAGGGCTGCTTGGTGTGTGACTTTGTATTAGCAGTTCTTGCTCTGTAATTTCTATAATATGGAAATGGTGGTGATGACAGTGCATTAGGGAGGAGAAAATTGGAATTTCTAGCCCATTGAGCTTTTCTCTGCTTTTTTCTAACTCTTGTTTGGGCACAACGTCAGAAGTGTTGAGTAAGTTACTTTGAAAAAGTAATCAGTTACAATTGCTAGTTACTGTCAAATAAATGTAATCAGTTACAGTTATGTATTACTTTTGTATAAAAAGTAATTAGTAAGTGTAACTGTAACACATATTACTTTTTCTATTACTTTCTTTTTTTAATTTATTTTTATTTATTGAGACACAACAGTAGATGAAATTTCATACATTTCAATTAGGTCAGAAGGGGATTAGCTATTTGCTACCCCCTCACAATAGTTACATACAGAACTCATGAAATGATGGATGCCATGCAACACATTTAGGCTATGGGAAGTAGGGTCACAAAAAAGAAGGAAAAAAGGGGGATAGACATATAAAAGAAGGGGCAGTGAAAGTAAGCTGATCAAGAGAGAAGAAGACACTGGGTGCATACCATAATACAATCACCTCAGTGCTCCTCCAGATGGGTGATGCAGCTTTTTACATTAACTTCAGCTCTGCCAGAGTCTCAAACCTCTATATTCACCCTGACCCCACATATCTCTCCCTGGGCTGCCAAAACCAGGGCCATCATTATACTATTATGAAAAAACCTGAAGTATCATACCTTACATCAGGAGACAAACTCAGGGTAATGTGCTAATTGGTAAATAACCCATTTTCTCCACCGGAGTTCAAAGGCTTCTTTTTTATCCAAAAGGCTGGCCAAAAGACATTCTAGGGAATAGGTTTCCTCGACAATTACCACCCAGGACAATTTGGTAGGGATCCTTGGAGTCATCCACAGTTGGGTGATGACTTTGTGGACAGCTGCCACCAGCAAGGTAGTCTGCTTACGAGTAACAGGGTCCACCTTCAGCCCTTTTGGCACAGAGAATGTCAAAAGAAACATAGTCTCATCTAGGGCTGCTAGCTCATATACCTCCTTAAGTTCCCTGATCACTTCCCTCCAATAATCATGCAGGAGGGGACATGACCACAGGACATGGGTTTGTCCCACATGAGGAGTCCCACACCCCCTCCAACAATTGCCCATGGGATCTCCCCCATATTTGGAGGTCACCAGAGGGGTCCTAAAATAACGGGTTCTAAGTTTCCGTATGTATTCCGTCCAATATGGGGATTGAACTACTCTGGTGGCTGGACCTGCCGACCCCTCACAAGCCTAAACTGGGATATCTAGTTGCAACTTCTTAGCCCAGGTCGATCACAGGTTTTCTGTAGAATCATCTAGCCTTTCACTGAAAGCTTTGTAAAAGGCACTAATTTCATGGGAAGATGGTATCCCCATGGTGTAATGTATCATTAATTGTACCATTGTAGGGTTTTTTTCAGCTAGGTTTGCCAATTGGTTCTCAAGCCGCAAGAGGTAGGATCTCAGTTGCATATACCCATGAAATTCAGTACTCAAGAGGTCATATGAACCCTGCAGGATTGTAAACAGAATCAACCCTGTGGGTCCCACTACTTGATGCACATACCTTAGGCCTTTAGCCCACCAGACCTGTGCCCTACCACCTGACATATTAGGTTGGAAGGACTTGTCCGAGGCTATTGCTCTCATGTAGAGTAATTCCTGCTGGGTAAAACAGTGGGTCAGAATCCAGAGCCAATTTCTATTTCTTTCTATAACTTTTGACAACTTGATTCAGGAAGATCGGTGCTTGTCAGTGAATTAATTTATTCAAAATAAAAATGTTCTCCCTTGGCCTACATGCACTGACTGGTCATTCCAACTACATAAACATCCATTAGTGACCCATGCAGGTCCATAACCCACTGCTCCTGTGAATGCACATTCACATGTCTGCTGGCAGCACTGATACACTAACACTTTTATGTAATGTATTAGTTCACATTCATATGTGAAACCCACCTCCTTTAGACTAATGCACTGAGGAGTCAGTCTGTAGAAGAAAGAGAGTGAAGGCTTGAGCCTTCCTATAGAGTAGGATACAAACCCAGTCTATGATGAGCCCCTCCTCACCTTTCTTCTAGAAAGCTGAGCCTTCAGCTCCTGTGTCTCAGCTCTGACATGCCCTTGGTGTACTTTGTAAAAAATACATTTAGAAAGCACTAAGGGGTGGGGGAAAAAAGAAAAAATGACTCACCACAGTAATGTTGTTTCTTCTAATGAAGTCTTGCTGTATTCTGACAATATGCAGTTAGCCCCGACACTTGAACTTCCCCAAAGAGGAAAGAGTTAACTCTATGCAGAAGCATAGAACGTTGAGCTCGAGCTCGGTTTTCAAACCTCTGTCTCTGGTACTTACCAGTGTAACCGTCAGATTCTTACGAGCAAAAACTAACTAACTAAGTACTAAACTATGGAAATTGTTATTAAATAGCCAAAAGGCAACAATTTGGATCCCAAAAGACTCAAGTCAAGAACCCAAGGAAAAAGGTAGTGACAATATATATATATATATATATATATATATATATATATATATATATATATATATTAAACATAACCAAAGTAACAATAAAACAACTACCCCACCCTTAAGAGGGATGGTACAAGGTACACCCCTGAGGTGCAACACTGTACTTGCCAGCCCACTTCCCAAAAACTAGGTTCAGAGAGGGGAGGAAGGGAGAGAGGTCAGACTTCAGCAAGACTCCTTAAGAAGAAACAACATTACTATGGTGAGTAATTTTTTCTTCAAACAACATGAAGTCTTGCTGTATTCTGACAATATGCACACTACCAAGCTGTTCCCCCAGGAGGAGGGAATGCAGAACCTACTTTGGGAACAGACTCTGCAGTACTGCCATGCCAAACCTAGCATCACTCCTAGCCTGGATGTCCAGAGAGTAATGCTTGGTGAATGTATGGATTGTTTTCCAGGTGGCTGCTTTACAGATTTCTAGCAAGGGTATATCACTGGCCACAGCTAGAGTGGCAGCTGTACCCCTAGTCGAGTGAGCCCTCAGGCCTGGAGGAGTATTTGCCCAATTTGACATAGCAGAATTGTATACAAGAGACAATCCACCTGGCAATGGTTCTTTTAGTAGCAGGCTTACCTTTCCCTACTTCACCATAAGTGAGAAACAATTGAAGACCGTCATGCCTGTGTACCTTAATATGCTCTATGTAGTAGCTAAGAGCCCTTTTAACATCCAAACTGTGTAATCTTCTTTCCCCGAAGAAGAATGGTCAGTGAAAAACACAGGAGGAGACACAGACTGGTTCAGATGAAAATCTGATACCACTTTGGGTAAGAACCTCCTATTGGTTCTTAGGACCACCGTATCCCTATGGAAGGAGATGAAGTCAGGTTCGACTGACAGGGCCTTAATTCACTAATCCCCCTGGCAGAAGTAATAGCTACCAGGAACACAGTTTTCCAGGTGAAGTATATAAGCTCGGCTGAAGCCAGAGGTTGAAAGGGTGGCTGCATAAGCTGGGCAGTGCAGACATTAAGATCCCAAGCCGGAGTAAACTCTCAGAAGGGAGGGAGGGTTAATATAAACCAGACCTTTGAAAAACTTACTGAAAACAGAATAAGATGCAAGGGAAGAGCCCTTCCTTGCTGAAAGGAATGCAGAGACTGCTGCTAGGTGAACCTTCAGAGTTGCAAGCCTAAGGCCTAGACCATTAAGATGAACCAGCTAATCTAAGGCTGTGCCAATGTCTGCAGAATCAGGCACAATGCTGTTCTGAGAACACCAAATATTGAATCTTTTCCATTTGGAATTATAAGTATTTCTAGTGGAAGGTTTCCTGAAACCTTCAAAATATCCAGAACTCCCTGAGAAAGATGCAGTCCTGCATATTTTAAGTCTTCAAGAGCCAGACCTTGAGGTTGAGAGACTGGAGATTGAGGTACCAAATCCGCCACTAAGAGGAGGTTAGGATATTGTACCTCTTAGGAAGAGACAGTGGATGTGACACTGCCAGAGAGAGCAGTAGAGGATACTGAGGCTGTATGGCCCAATCTGGAGCCACCAGTATCACTGTGCAGGGTTGAGATCTGATTTTGATCAGGACTCTGAACAACAGAGGGAAGGCATAGAGAAACCTGCCCTTCCAATCCAGAATGAGAACATCCAGAGGAACAGTCCCCAGAATGGGAGGTCTGCAACAAAACAGAGGAGGTTGGTGATTGTCTGGGGCTGCAAAGAAACCTATCTCTGGAGTGCGCCATCTGGTGAAGATGACCTGAAGGATGAGAAGGTCCAGGGACCATTCGTGATGTCCCTGGGAGGCCCTGCTCAGAGCATCTGCCAGTACATTGTTCTTTCCTGGAAGATGAGCTGCTATCATGGAAGTCTGAAGGGAATAGGCTAGAGACCACATTTTCATAGCCTCTGTGCACAAGGCCGTGGACTGAGTGCCTCCCTGCTTGTTGATGTACCTCATTGTGGTGGTGTTATCTGTCTTGACTTGCACCACCTTGCCCCTGACTGACTCTGAGAAGACCTGAAGGGCCAGAAAAACTGCCCTGAGTTCCAGGAGATTGATATGAAGGAAAGACTCTTGTGGAGACCAAACCTCTTGAGGTGTAAGGGCTCCTAAAAGGGCTCCCCAGCCTAGGAGAGAAGTGTCTGTAGTTAGGACTACTGAGGGAACTTGAGAGAGAAATGGGACACCCTGTATGAGGTTGTCCTGGTCGAGCCACCACTGGAGAGCTTGGACCAGATTCTGAATTACTGGAATCAATTTGGTGAGAGAGTCTCTTCTCTAACCAAAAGGACCTTAGGTGGGACTGAATGTCTCTCATCTGAAAAATGGCTCCTTCCACCACTGCAGGGGAAGCTGCCATGTGGCCCAAGAGTTGAAGAAACTGCTTTGCTGGATGAGAGACCAGAGGTCGAAAGGAGGAAGCAAAATCTGTTAGGGCCTTTACCCTTGCCAGAGGGAAGAAGGCCTTTGCTTGGGTAGTGTCCAGTTTTATTCCTATGAAAGTAAAAAGTTGTACTGGTTCCAGAACAGACTTTGGGAGGTTGAGAAGAAACCCCAGAGAACTGAGCAAGTCTTGAGTGATTTGAAGAGCTGACTTGACCTGGTCAGAGGACTGACCTACAAGTAGCCAGCCATCCAGATATGAGAAGATGGAAATACCCTGCCTTCTGGGAAAGGCAACTACTACTTCAGGGCACTTTGTGAACACCCTTGGAGCTGATTTTAGGCCGAAGGGCATGGTTCTGAACTGATAGTGGCCTGAAGGCAACTCGAGCCTGAGGTACTTTCTGTGGAAGCACCTGAAAGGAATATGGAAATAGGCATCCTTGAGGTCCAGGGATGCTAGCCAATCCCCCTGGCCTTAGAGAGAGAAGAATCATTTCCAAAGTCACCATTTAGAATTTTGGTTTTGTGATGTGTTTGTTCAAATACCTTAGGTCTAGGATGGGTCGCCACTCCCCTGTCTTTTTGTGGGTAAGGAAATACCTGGAGTCCAGGCCTTTGCCCCTGTGCTGAGTATGAACTTTCTCTATGGCTCTGAGAGCCAAAAGAGATGAAACCTCTGCCTCTAGGGCAAGAGTCTCTGAGATGGATGCAGGTGGAAAAGACCTGGCCCTCAGTTTTGGGAATCTTTTGAATCTGAGGGCCAGTCCCTGGCTTACTACCTCCAGGACCCATATGTCTGAGGTAACAGACTTCCAGGCCTGGAAGTAGTAAGCCAGCCTGCCTCCTACTGGAATGGGGAGTTGACCTGGGTTGACACATCAGGGTATCTGCTTGGCAGGAGCCTTGGACTGGGAAGAGGATCCAGCCCTGCTCATCCCCCTCCTGCCCCTCTCTCAAAAGATCCTCCTCTGTGGGAAGGAAGAGGAAGCCTGGGCTTGATAGAAAGCCTGTGGAAAGGCCTGCCCCTGCCCCTAGACTGCTGCTTCTGAGGAGTGGTTTGCCTCTCTTTGTCCTGTGCACTCCTGTAGGTGGTCCTGTACTCTTCCATTTTCTTTATGTAAGCCTCTGTCTGCTCCCCAAACAGAGAGTTACCCACTACAGGGAAATCCATAGCATTGGTCTGGGTATCCTGTGAAAGGCTAGTACATCTGAGCCAAGCATGCCTCCTGAGAGACACAGATGTAGCCATGACTCTTGATGCCACATCATGGGAGTCCACAGCAGCATGAAATTGCACTTTGGATGCCTTAATTCCATCAGCAGCCACCTCCTCCAGCTCTTTGGCTAGCTGGGAGGAGGCCTGTTTAGCCAGTTCCAGAACTGTATCCCACCTGGACTTCTGGTACCTGGCTGTGTAGGCCATATAGTTAGCCTGCCTAAGTCCCAAAGAAGATGCCAAATACTGTTTTTTGGCCATGGCATTGACCTTCCTGGAGTCTTTGTCTGGGGGATGTGAAGCCAAAGGAATGTTAGCCCTGTCACAGGCTGCAGCCTGCACTACTCTGACATGGCTGCAATGACTGTATAAAGACTCCATGCCTGAGCCTGACAGCATATACCTCCTGTTCATCCACAGGAGGTAAGGAGTTAGGTGTCTATAAAATTTTTTTTGTCTGTTTCCCCAATGAAGTGTAAAGAGGGATAGAAAATCTTTTGGACTCTGGCATGTCCATCATCTTGACAAAATCAGGCTCTTCCTCCTCCTCAGCAGTTTCAACCATTGGGAGCTGGAGGGTTTCAGCCACCTTCTTGTAAAATAAGAAGTGTGAAGGGGACTCAGAAAGCCTGGGAGGGGAGACATTGGAGGGTCTGTCTGGGGAGATGTCAGGTTCAATGGGCACATCCAGACCTTCAAAGTCATCTTCATCTTCATCCTCAGGATACTCTTCTTCTCCCTCCCACTCCTCATAAAAAGCATCTGAATTGTAACCCAATGGAGTCGGATCCAACTGAACCAACCACCTAACCGGCAGTACCGGTTTAGACAGAACCGGGTAAAGCAATTGAACTACGCTAATTGCTTTGGCTATCTTGTCAGTGGTTGGAGTATGCAGTGCTGGATCCAAACCAGCTGACTTACTTTTCCTTTTCGACAGAACCAACCCCACAGAGTTCGACCTCCTTTTGCCCAAGGAGGTATCCCCTAAGTCAGTAGGCATCTCCTCAGGTTCAGCTGCCACCAAACCGGGCTGGCCATCTGGATCTACGGACTTCTTGGCCTCCCTTTCTTTCAGCCTACTCAACCTTTTTTCCAGAGTGGTTTTAGGAAAATTCTTGCAAATCTGGCAGTCTGTTTTGAGGTGGTCAAACCTCAGACAGTAAACACATGTAACCCCTTTGTTACCCGGGGTTACTAGAATCCCAGTAAGACCTAGTGGTAGGCAGGGAAGGCAGCTAGTGAAACTCCAGTTATATGGGTTTCACACTGTCTCACTCTGTCCTAAGTCACAGCTGAGACTTGAGAGATGACATCACTATAGAACTGTCGCAGCTGCATGAGCCACATTGGAATCTATAGCTCAGGGAGTGAGTTTAGAACTTTGGGAAATTCAAAGGGATTTCTTCTTCAGTTTGTCCTAAAGCAAACAGGAAAGAAGTCAGTCAGTCTTCAGTTTGTTTCAAAGAAGAAGGAAGTGTTCCTGTGTTTACCTTTTTTTTTTTAAAAAGTGGTGGAGACACTCCTCCGGTCTCAATGCCCCTTCCTCTCTGGGGAGGAAAAAGTTCTCTATGGGTTCCAGGGGCAATCCCTCTCCCACCATGGAAGGAAGCTGCCTGGTTTTATTTAGTCTGTTCTTGTATAACAGCAAAGAAAGTAGTACTTCGCCTGTGGGGCACCTGCAACGAATGGGTGAGTGTTTGGCTCCATTTGAAGGGGCAAATAAATTGTTTTCTTCAGTTGGGAAATGAATGTGGACTGCTATTTGGGAGGACTATGTTTACTAGGACAAACAAATGGAGCAGTCACACAGTCTAAAGTTTTAAATGGATTTCAAGTAATGGGGACTGCTATTTGGGAGGACTATGTTACTAGGACGAACAAATGGAGCAGTCAAACAGTCTAAGGTTTCATTGCATTTCAAGTAATGCTGTAGAGGGTGCTTCAGGTCATCCACCGTTGAATCTACATTTAAAGTTCTAAAGTTTTCTGTGTGTATCCAGAGAAATGGCGGGTATGGGCTGTGGGAGCTGGAGTGGCAAAACCCCCATCTTTAGTAACCAGGTCCACCTCTATGGATTTCTTCTGTGTTTTCTACTTGCCTCATACACTTGGCCAGTGATGGGGTGGGTACCCAGACGTGGGTCTCAACTTGAAAATCTCTCTAGGAGTCGCAGACTCTAAGTGGTGTGGGGAGCCACAGGATGGGAAAATTACTTCTTGTTGGATGGGAGTCTCCTTGTTTGATGGGAGTTTCGATTGGAAGTAAGAAAACAAATCTCTCTAGGAGTCACAGACTCTAAGTGGTGTGGGGAGCCACAGTTTGGGAGTCTCCTTGTTTCATGGGATGTCTTTCCAAGTAAAGTTTGGGTTCATTCTTCAAGTGGACCGTCAGTCAAGTGGCCAGCAGGGGAGCCGGGCCATTCGGGCTATGTATCCAAAGCACATGCAAAGTCCAGTCTGAGTGCCTGGTGGGTCCAAAGCCCGACAACTGTAGTAATGTGTTCAGTCCTCAAATGGACCACTTGGTTAACCTCTAATCTGCATATACAGTAACGTAGCCCTTTGGGAGACCATGCAATGCTTTGTTTATGTTCAGTTAGTTAATAAATAAAGCCACACTGAAAAATCTCAATTCTGGTTCTGGACATTACAGTTATTGCTTCCTGTAGTTGGATTTACTTGGGAGCCCCTGTGCAGAGTAGCCAAACCTAGGTCCCTTGTGCCAGGTAACCTCATCCTCCCCAAACCCAGGTCCCCCACCAGGTATTGCTGCCAGCGCCAACAGCATGCCACCTGTCATTTTAGCAAAAAAGGCAGGGGTGGGGTCCCTTACAAAAATGGAGGCACCACTTTGGATTTGTTCGGGAAGGAAGGTGCTTGGGCTAGTGGGCTAGTGTTTTGGCTATCTGGCAGTCTGTAGCCCAAAAAAGTTGAAGCAATTTCCCTAGTGTGTTGCTGTGTGCTGTGAATCTTGTGCTGTTGTTTAAAAAAAGCCAACTGTTTACCAAGGAGCTGTAAAGCCAAAGAGTGTGTCCTTGTCCTGCATCAAAATTGTTTACAGCGTTTTTGTCAGTTTTAAAATGAATTTCTGTGAAGGAAAGTGTGGAAAACTAGGAGTAGCAACAGAGAAATTATGCCCTGGACGTTTGAAATGCTTTTAAAATGAATTTCTGTGAAGGAAAGTGTGGAAAACTAGGGGTAGCAACAGAGAAAATATGCCCTGGATGTTGGAAATGCTTTCTGTGCAATGCTAGAGACTGCAGAGTTAATGGCAATGTTACATGGTTGAAATGGGCTCCCGCCATGGAGTCAGTTGAAGAAAAAATAAAAGTGCATTTTTCAGTTTAAATTTGCCTGCTCTACTATCACCGTTAGGAGTGGAGCCCTCGTGAGGAAGAAGAGGCTCATTTGCATGGCGTCGTGTGGTTGGTCAGTTAGCCATTAGTCCGGCCCCTCAGTCAGCTCTTCAGAGTCTGCTTCAGCATTTGAGAGGGAGACAGAGAGTGGTGCGTGTACTGGCAGTGGAGGAGCGTTCGCGAAGTAATCAAAGCGCTGTAAACAGTAAGAAAAGTGACTTTCTAGTTACAAATCGGGCTCAACCCACATATCGATCGTGGGATCAGTAAATTGTGTGGTTAAAACGACGATCGCGGAGACTGCCCGCCCGTTTGCATTCTGAGGCCTTCAAAATCTGGCTGCAGGCCATTTTACCCCATCACAGCAATCTGCTACAATAACAGTGAGTAAATAATTAAAACTGCTCAGATCAGTGATTTTCAGTAATGCCATATAAAATGTGTGTGCAGCTGTATAGTCGCTTTGCAAGTAGCGATTGTGTGATGTCCTGCTGGCAAGTGCAAGTCTGTAAAGCCATTAAATGTGTGCATAGCAATGAAAGTAGTCTCAGTTTAAAGTTTGCAGCCAGAGAGAGACTGTGGGTTGTAAAAAGTGCAACACTAGTAGAAGCAGGCAATCCTGTGCTGAAACCTGAAGTTTTAAAATGACTGTAATTAAATGAATGTTGCCAGCATGTGAAAAGTCCAAGGAAAATCCTGTAAATGTGTGAACAGCCAGAACAGAGCAAGTTGTGCAGTTTGAGCAAAAGTTATTAGTAGCTGATGTAAATCGAAGTGCAGTGGCTTGACCAGAGTCTGATTGTTGATGCACAGGAGTGCTGCCACACGCCATTACAGGTGGGTGGTAAAAGTAAACACAGCAGCAGAGGAGCCATTTTAAAGCTACAAGTGTGTTCATTAAAGTGGGACTTTCAGTTACAGTGAATTTTGTTTGTTTTCTGCAGTTATGGCCTCAGGACCAGCTCGTTACCAGGATCATGCCTGAGTTGCAGTAACAGCAGCAGAAAGATTGAGAGATATTGAAAAGTGGTGCTATAGAGGGCGACTCCCTCCTGATGTGGCAGTTCCTAATTATCCAGTGTGTGTACGCCAGATGTGTTTGAGTGCTGGAAGGGATGTCTTCATGATTCCTCACTGTGCTGGATGCCTTCAAAAATATGGCTTGTATAAAGCGCCTCCAATTTGTTTGGCTCCCACATGGACAACAATTCAAGAATCTGCAGTTGGCAGCACACAGCATCAGGCGGAGCCTGTGGAGGAAGGTCCCTCGGGGGAGTGTGGTACAAAGTTAGAGAGTGCAGAATTAGAGACTGAATCTGAAATTGAAGCATTGGATGCTGGATCTCAGAAGGCAAGTTCAGATAAAGCATCAATAGACCCCTGGGTGGGGGGGGCCTAGCCCAAGTCTGAAGGTGATGAGATATGGGAGGCCTTTGAATGGAGGTGTCGACCTCCACTCCCAGTGATGAATGGATAGTCTCGGGGTGAGAACTACTGCTCACTCCTGGGCTCAGATCCTCAGTGAAGAGGAAGATGAGGGGGAACCTATGTGGCCTTGTGAGAAAGGAACGGGTACACAGCCTCAAGATCTTGCCTCGGAGGAATGTGTTCAAGAAGGTGGTGATGCCACTGCCCTGGCTTCACCAGAAGAAGAAGTCAGGGATCCTTTTTTAATTTCATTGAGGATGTGAAGCTGGCAGAACCAGGACTGGCCACCCCCAAGACGGTCTCAGATTGACCAAAGCAAGTATAGAGGAGAGACTGGTTCGTAGGAAGGCCAATGAAATCTATGGTATGGCCTTTCCTACCTTTCCTCGGAGAGTCTGGGAGGAGATTGAGAACTGCAGGAAATCCTGGATCTGGGATGAAGCAATGAAACATGTGCATCCTGGGGCTAACCAGCATGTAAAGAATAGACTGTTCCACGAAAAGTATACACAGTGGAAGAGAGGCAGGACACTGTTTATGGACAGAGTGAGAATAGTGGACAGAGAGGGACATGAAGTCTCCCACTGTGTGAATTATGTGCATCCAGACGAAATAATAATTCAAGCCCCTGACCCCCTCTACTATTGGCCTCAGTGCAAGGACCTCCCAGTAATTAAGCCCGTGCCTACAGAATGGAGAGCCGAGCAGTGGTAGTCAATACTGCCACACTAGACTGTGAAGTGCCCTTATTGATCTGCCAATATGAATAACCAAGGATCAGGTGCCCCACCTTCATCAGTCCACAGTGTACTGTCTTGATCAGCAACTATCTACTAGCCCACCAGATAACTTCAGATCCAGAGAGGACACCAGTCCAGCTGTTTTCCTGTTCATCGCCTGGTAATCGGATGACGTCGGACCAGCTGTTTTCTTTTTGTTCCTGTTCTAAGGTTCCTTCTCCAGAGATGACATCAGCCCAGCTGTTTCCAGATGTGTCCTCCTGTGTTCCCGGAAGATGTCCACCCAGCTGTATCAGAAGAAATGCTGCCAGGGAGAGTCTTCGGCTGTGGTGCAGGTTGGTGCCTAGTCTTATACTTCAAGAGGCTGGTAAGTCCACAAAAAAACCTTTTTTCTATCTTTATGACTTTGCAGTACACACCCTACACTACAGACTTCAAAATTGTGTGAACTGTCCGCAAAGACTCTCCCCTTCGGGATTATGGCCTTAAAGAACTATGTTTCACGGGGCTCCGGCCCAGGAGAGACTCTTTAATGGACTAGCCTTCGGGCCTTGTGGTCACTAGTTGGGACTTTTAGGGCACTCCATCCCCCCCAAAGGTGTATTGTAACCAATGTCATTACTGTACTTTAATGTAAATACTGTGTTTTTCTACCTTTTCTAAAAAAGTTTTCTTTTTTGGGGATTGTTCAGTGTTTTTTCTGTATGGTAAGGGTTGTTTGCTGTCGTTGTTGTTGTTTAGATAGACTGTGCATGCAGATTAGGATTTTTTTTTTGTTTTTGTCTTTTCTTACAGGTGTTCCTGGAAGACAGAAGAGAAGACAAGAAGAGGAGGAGGGGCTCATCAGAGTTCCTCGTCAGTGCTTATGGTGTAGAATTTAAATGTACTGTGTAATTATTGCTACTGGTTGTAGTTGCAGGCTGCCCAAGGTCGGGGAGGTCCTCAGGTTTTGTTTTGTTTGGGAATATTATGTTAGAGGCAGATAGGTTTTCCCTAGAGGGTTGGGGGGGATAGACAGGCTGTGGTCCTGAACGGCCGTAGGGATTGCAGTGCTGATCTATCAGGGCTATGCTCTGGACGGTTCTACCAGAGCCACTAGGTGTCCATAGTAAGTGGATAGAGTAGAGGCTGACATGTCAGCTATAGGCCTCTAGGCCCTTAGTGTTGCCTACCTGTGCTTGCACATGGTAGGAGGGGGCCTGATCATCCCCCTCCGCAGGTAGCACATAGGGTGGGATGGCCTAAGGCCGGGTGCATAATGACTGGGGACAGTCATTTTCCTGGTCAAGGGTGAGTGTAACCCCTTTGTTACCCGGGGTTACTAGAATCCCAGTAAGACCTAGTATTAGGCAGGGAAGGCAGCTTGTGAAACTCCAGTTAAATGGGTTTCACACTGTCTCACTCTGTCCTCAGTCACAGCTGAGACTTGAGAGATGACATCACTATAGAACTGTCGCAGCTGCATGAGCCACATTGGAATCTATAGCTCAGGGAGTGAGTTTAGAACTTTGGGAAATTCAAAGGGATTTCTTCTTCAGTTTGTCCTAAAGCAAACAGGAAGGAAGACAGTCAGTCTTCAGTTTGTTTCAAAGAAGAAGGAAGTGTTCCTGTGTTTACCTTTTTTTTTTTAAAAAGTGGTGGAGACCGCTCCTCTGGTCTCAGTGCCCCCCTCCCTCCGGGGGGGGAAGGAAAAGTTCTCTGTGGGTTCCAGGGGCAATCCCCTTCTCCCACCATGGAAGGAAGCTGCCTGGTTTTATTTAGTCTGTTCTTGTATAACAGCAAAGAAAGTAGTACTTCGCCTGTGGGGCACCTGCAATGAATGGGTGAGTGTTTGGCTCCATTTGAAGGGGCAAACAAATTGTTTTCTTCAGTTGGGAAATGAATGTGGACTGCTATTTGGGAGGACTATGTTTACTAGGACAAACAAATGGAGCAGTCACACAGTCTAAAGTTTTAAATGGATGTCAAGTAATGGGGACTGCTATTTGGGAAGACTATGTTACTAGGACGAACAAATGGAGCAGTCAAACAGTCTAAAGTTTCATTGGATTTCAAGTAATGCTGTAGAGAGGGTGCTTCAGTTCATCCACCGTTGAATCTACATTTTAAAGTTCTAAAGTTTTCTGTGTGTATCCAGAGAAATGGCCGGGTATGGGCTGTGGGAACTGGAGGTGGGAAAACCCCCCATCCTTAGTAACCAGGTCCACCTCTACGGATTTCTTCTGTGTTTTGCTACTTGCCTCATGCACTTGGCCAGTGGTAGGGTGGGTACCCAGATGTGGGTCGCAACTTGAAAATCTCTCTAGGAGTCGCAGACTCTAAGTGGTGTGGGGAGCCACAAGATGGGAAAATTACTCCTTGTTGGATGGGAGTCTCCTTGTTTGATGGGAGTTTCGATTGGAAGTAAGAAAACAAATCTCTCTAGGAGTCACAGACTCTAAGTGGTGTGGGGAGCCACAGTTTGGGAGTCTCCTTGTTTCATGGGATGTCTTTCCAAGTAAAGTTTGGGTTCATTCTTCAAGTGGACCGTCAGTCAAGTGGCCGGCAGGGGAGCTGGGCCAGTTGGGCTATGTATCCAAAGCGCATGCAAAGTCCGGGCTGACTGCCTGGTGGGTCCAAAGCCAGACAACTGTAGTAATGTGTTCATTCCTCAAATGGACCACTTGGTTAACCTCTAATCTGCATATACAGTAACGTAGCCCTTTGGGGACCATGCAATGCTTTGTTTATGTTCAGTTAGTTAATAAATAAAGCCACACTGAAAATCTCAATTCTGGTTCTGGACATTACAGTTATTGCTTCCTGTAGTTGGATTTACTTGGGTGCCCCTGTGCAGAGTAGCCAAACCTAGGTCCCTTGTGCCAGGTAACCTCACCTTCCCCGAACCCAGGTCCCCCACCAGGTATTGCTGCCAGCGCCAACAGCATGCCACCTGTTGTTTTAGTAAAAAAGGCAGGGGTGGGGTCCCTTACACACAGATGAGGTGGAGGTCAGCCTTGGCAAAGGCCTCCCCACACTCAGTACAGTGTTGAAACCCAGTGGGACCATTTTTTTTCTTGGGCTTCTCAGACATGACCAAACCTAAACAAATACCCTTAAAAGTTTTCAAGCCAGGTAATAATTCACTGATCGGTTACAAACCGTGTTACAGGTTCTGTAAAAGAACCAGAAAAAAGTCTGGTTCTTTTGAAACCGATCGGCACCGGAACACCACACTAAATCCCAGAAAAATTTAAACAAACAGAAACAAGCAAAAAGGTCGGTTCCTAATCAGACCGACCAATGAGAACAAAAACAATTTCCACAGAATTTAAATAAAACAGAAGTCACCACCTATCTACCACACTACCTGTACCATAGACAGAGGCTGGAAATCTGAAAAAATTATAAATCAGTTAGAAAAACTGAACGCTGATTCAAACTCTACCAAACCGAGCAGAGAGAAATCTCCAGAGCGACTTCACTGTTAGGTGGAGTAAAGAATCTGACGGTTACACTGGTAAGTTCCAGAGACAGAGGTCTGAAAACCGAGCTCAAGCTCAACGTTCTATGCCTCTGCATAAAGTTAACTCTTTCCTCTCCAGGGCAGTTCAAGTGCTGGGGCCAACTGCATATTGTCAGAATACAGCAAGACTTCATGTTGTTTGAAGCAGTGGTTTTAAGACCACGCAAACACAGAAATATACTTTAAAAAATATTGAGTTATCAATAATACAGACATATGCTTGATTCAGATGAAGCACATACCATTTGTGAGTACCATTGCCAGTGAGGGTACCACCACTCTTAATACATGCGAGTATAAGAAATCGTACAACATCAATTAGATACATCTTTGGGAGGTATCTCCTAGAGGCTGTACTAGTCAGTAAACCAAGTTTAATGATTAAACTGGTGTGTTATTAAGCCCATGAGTAGCATAAATTTATAAACAGAAAAAAACTAATTGACCCAGCTTGGGTATATACCTCAGCCTCATCTTCTTACCAGAAGAATTGAGAGTCCATGCATTTTCCAGTAATTAGTACCCTTAAACATACAAAACTAAGTGAGATTTATTTTGCCTCTGCACCCTTAATTGCCTATTCAGGCCATTCTTATTATAATTCACTTTTGAAGCACACCTTAACTATCTTTACCATTTTTGTTTCTCCCATTCTTTATTGTTAATGCCCCAGGTCTTTCCGTTCGATATCACCTGAGAAAATAGAATACAGAAGGCCTCCCCAATATAGAAATATAACAACCTTTTCATCCCCAATGTGTTTACACAGAAAGGCAGCCAACATATCTGCCTTTTAAAAAGTGAAACAACGAATGGCAGTCTCAACTAATGTAATGTGCAGAATGGTGGAGGATATGAAGCTTTAGGCAAACCTGAACAACCGTCCTACTCAGGTAGCGCCAGCTTCCCCCTTGTCCTCATCGGATTGTGACCATTGTTCCCGACGTCTTCATGATGGGGCATGTCTTTGGGCCCATTTTAAAGTCTCTTGGGGGTCAGTGAAAATATAAAGTTTCCCCTGAAAAACTATGCACAAACATGCTGGGAAGAACATTCCATGGGGCACTTCAGCTTCTTGCAATATAGCTCTTACCCGTCAAAACATTTTTTCTTCTGTCTGGTGGCATAGCTCAAATCAAGGTAGAGCTTAATTTCTTGTACCTTGTGCAGCAAAGTTATTTTTTGCCTAACTAAGGCCAAAATGAAGTCTCATCCCCACACCATCTAGAACCAGCACAATAGCCCTGGGAGCTTCGGAGTTCTCCATACGACCCCTTGTTGCCACTCTATATGCCTTTTGTATCTGGATGCTATGACCAATCAATGGTTTTCCTAGCTGTTGTTGAAGCCACTCCATTTGGAACAATCCCAGATGGTCCCCCTCGCTCATCTCTGGCATTCCAACGACATGCAGATTGCGAAGAAATATACTTCATGTACACAGACGTGCCTGCTGTCAGGTTCTCCCATTGCTTTTGTGCTTTACTTTTTTCTATTATTGATGGCTTTTCTCATTTTGATCAGACTCGACCTGCTCTCACCCACCATCAGAACAAAGTACTTTATGCTGCTGATCCACGAGCACAAATAATGGGGTATTCTGTACTCAGGGGCAAATACAAACCGATTTTCATTATTTGAGGTATTTGACATTGGGAATGAAAAATGTTCAAAAGTGAAAAGAAAGAACATCTCTAGCCCTCCCCAGATGGCTAGGGCTATAGTCCCATACCACCCCCTCCTCCACTCCCAGACATCTTCCAACCAGAGAAATGTTTTAATATTTTTAAAACGTTGCTTGACCTCCTGGGAACTGTCTTTTGATACTATCCCCTCTCACTAGACAGACCCTGCCTAGGGCTTCAAAGGGATATTTATAACAAGCAGGATCCCCTCCAAACTCCTGATGACTGTTTGGGGGGACAACAGTGGTCATAATCCAGCTAGTACAGTCAGTCCTCTTCCTTATTCGCAGCTTAGCAACTGCAATGTGATGGTAACAGCATGCACCTAGGAGGGAGGGTGAAAGAGTAGTGAATGTCATTGATGAAGCTTGATAGACAAACCAGTCAGTCTGCCCAGCATCATCAATGATTCAGATTATTACACACACACACACACACACACACACACACACACACACAGTCTGCAAAGTTTCAATCATAAGCAGGTTCAAGAATTTAAAGAACTAAGCACACACACAGAAGCAACAAGCAATCGAACTGGGAGTGGATGGAGAGAGCTGCTAAGGGCCTCTCTGGAACCCCACCACCCCCACACACAGAAGCAACAAGCAATTGAACTGGGAGCAGACGGAGAGAGCTGCTAAGGTAAACAACTCTCCTTCTTCCTCTGCTGGACTCTGTAAGGGGTGTTTAAAATACAAAATGGCCTAGAGTTTTTACTTTTACTCCCAACCTGCTACCTCTCTGGAAACGGACTTCATTTTCTGTCTGCATACTTGTACAGATTGGTTTTGTCAACTGGAGTTTCTACTGATTTTGTGGGGAAATGCTCTTGTGGGATTGGGTACTTTAAGTGCAGGGACTATTATTTTCTGGGGGTATTTCAGAGCATTACTGGCTGTGTTAGGTCTGATTGCAGGGATTGTGCTGTGTAATTAGTGTTTAACTACCTTCAGGTGTTAATCTGGCTGTTCATAGTGGGGATTATTGCATTAGATTGCCTGTGCTGTTTAAGGCCTACCTGAGACCACATGGTCTGATGTTCTCTCTGCTTCAATCAGACTTGATCCACCATCTTGGAACAGGTTTCCTGTCCTCCCTGCTGATCCCAGGCAGTCTTTGTCTCTAAGTGCCTGCCTCTGCTTACCTCACCTAATCCTTCTTTTGTTCTTTCCCCCTTATATAGGGCCTCTCTGGAACCCCACCCACCCCCACACACAGAAGCAACAAGTGATCGAAATGGGAGCTGATGGAGAGAGCTGCTAAGGTAGACCACCATCCTTCTTCCTCTGCTGGACTCTGTAAGGGGTGTTTATCCGACGCTTTGCGTTGACTCCCTACCTCCTCCATCCACCCCCCCCACCCAAGGCTGGTTCTCTTTTTGAAAGAACTAGAAGGGGACAGGATCAGATCTGTTACATTACAGTAGCTTCTTCTTGTTGTTTTTGCATTGTTTCTTGTGGATTCTACTTGGTAGAAGGTTATTTATTTTCTTTCTTACTACTTCTAAGGGGCTAGCAGGGTACTGTTTGGGGCTGTTGAAATTTTGAAACCTGTTTTGGTAGCTATAAGTGGGCTCATTTGTTTGATATTTCACTATGTAGCAGGCTGCATTTGTAGAGGCCTATTTCTTCTGATTTAAAACCTATTTGGTGTGATTTAACTGAGGCTGTTTCTTTGAATTTTAGACCTATATATTCTAATTTCAAGCCTATTTTGATGTGTTGTTGGTGAACCTGTTTGAATTGCAGTCATGTTTCTTTTGGTAGCAAACCTATTTTGGGGGCTTTGAGTAGAATTGCAATTCATTTTTGCTGGCTTGACTAGCTGCAAAGTTTAATGCATAGTGGGGGGAGGGTGCTAATGGTCTGGCCAGGCCTCTCTCAGCTAGGAAGGTGGAGCTGAATCAGGTGTGATGTCGGTTGCTTTGGCTTATCAGAAGGAACTAGAAGGTGACAGGATCAGATCTGTTACAGTACAGTAGCTTCTTCTTGTTTTTACATTGTTTCTTGTGGATTCTATTTGGTAGAAGGCTATTTCTTTTATTTCTTACTTCTTCTAAGGGGCTAGCAGGGTATTGTTTGGGGCTGTTGGAATTTTGAAACCTGTTTTGGTAGCTATAAGTGGGCTCATTTGTTGATGTTTCACTGTGTAGCAGGCTGCACTTGTAGAGGCCTATTTCTTCTGATTTAAAACCTATTTGGTGTGATTTAACTGGGGCTGTTTCTTTGAATTTAAGACTTATATCTTCTAATTTCATGCCTATTTTGATGTGTTGTTGGTGAAGCTGTTTGAATTGGAGTCCTGTTTCTTTTGGTAGCAAACCTATTTTGGGGGTTTTGAGTAGAACTGTGATTCATTTTTGATGACTTCACTAGCTGCAAAGTTTAGTGCATAGTGGGGGAAGGGTGCTAATGGTCTGACCGGGGCCTCAGCTACCTCATTGTTCCTGGAAGACTTGGGATGGTCCCACCCTCCCAACCCCTCACCCCACCTGCCCCTGGTCCATGATTTCCTTTATACCAGAGGTTCTGACAATACTTCCTCAAATGGGCAAAGGATATGCACCTGTCATAGCAGAAGCAGACATCCAGGAAAGGAATAGCAGCAAGTTTAGTTTAGTTTAGTTTATTGTTCTAGGAATTACTACCTTTGAGCCAGAGGCTCTTTTACAAAGGTTCCACGTCAATTAGGTACAGTACAAAAAAGGTTACATAGATAACACAACAATTTGTGCTGTGTCAAGAGCGAGAAAACATATACAAATACATATCAAATCATTTGTGCAAAAGGACATGAGATATCAATAATCACATTATTATTACAAGAAAGAGGTCATGCCAGATTAGGAGAAACAAATAGGAAAAAGTCCAGAACAGAGAGGGTAAGTGAAAGATGTGGGGAGCAGACAATAGCAGGAGAAAAGGTTTCCCAAACATGTCTTTGTCAAATAACGGAACAGGGTGGGTAGTGAGAAAATAGGAGGTTTAATCAGGGCAGTCACAGGAGCTGGAGGTGGCAGGTGAGAGAACAGCCTTGATTTGAAAATACCTAGAGAGGTGGAAGCAGTGATATGAGTGCTGAGGGCATTTAGCCAGCTGGGGCATGATAGGCAAATGATCTTTGTCCCTGAGAAGTACGGCATCGGGGGACTTGGAGAGGCTGGTGTTCTGATCTTCTGGTAAAACGGGTGCTAGCGCTTGGGCATAACAGGTCTTGGATACAAGGTGGAGTGAGGCCCAGAGTGGATTTTTTCGCCATCAGGCAGGTAAGGTACTTTATCCGGTTTGAGAGTTGCAGCCAACCTGAGTCAACATAGAGTTCACATGTGTGGGTACGTCAATGTGCACCAGTGAGCAGCCGACAGGCCTTATTTAGGGATGTTGTAATGCGACTAAGTGCTGTAGTAGTGGAAGATCCGTATATAACTAAGCCATAGTCAACGACTGAGATGATAGAGGATTGGATGGCAATCCTCAGTGCAGAATGGGTAAGAAGCTGTCGGTTCCGATACAGAATCCCAATTCGCTGATTAATAGTTTTTGCTGTACTATCAATGTGAGTTGCAAAGGTTAGGCCTTGATCAAAGTTGATTCCAAGATATTTGAAAATTGGCACTTGTTCAAGGGTTTTTCCCAGGTATGTATTAATGGTGAGTGGAACTTGCCGTTTCTTGTTTTGCGGGTTAGAGAAGAGCATGGATTTAGTTTTTTTGTGGTTTAGAACCAGCTTATGTTCAAGGAACCACATCTCAACTTTGGAAAAAGCATGCTGAAGGTTGAGGCATAAGAGGTTCGGATCTTTATGAGTGGCAAGAATCACGGCATCGTCGGCATAGAGGATTATTTGTTCAGGGCAGGATTTGGGGAGGGAGTTTAGAAAAGGCTGAAAGGAGGGGCCCAGGATGGATCCCTGGGGAACTTCTGAGCGAACGGTTTTGAGTCTGAGAAACTCCAGCTACTTTTACAGATTGAGCGCTGAGCAAGGACATTTTACCAGTCACCAGGACCTACGAGAGCCCTAGGGATAGTAGTTGTTTGATAAGTAGGCCATGGTGTACTGTATCAAATGCCTTGGTTAAGTCAATGAAGACTGCTCCAGTTAGGTTTCCTTTGTCCATGGCATTGTGGATTGCTCCTGAGAATTCAAGTAGGGCAGTCGATGTACTGTGCCCTTTCCTAAATCCATGCTGCTGAGTGCATAGGATGTTGTGCTTTTCCAGGTAGTCTGAAAGTTGGTCCGCCACCAAGCGTTCAAGGGCCTTAGAGAGAGGTGGTAGTATTGATATTGGGCGATAGTTATCAGGCAGTGACTTATCACCACTTTTGTGCACCGAGTGACAACTGCAGCCTTCCATTTCCTAGGGAATTGGCTGTAGCAGAGGAGAGATTGAAAATTTTTGTGAGGGAGCAGTACTGCCTCCAGAGTGAGGACAAAGTTTAAGGTCAATAGTGTCGCTGCTCTCGGGACTTAGAAATGGCCTTCTTTACATATTTATAGACTTCATGTGCCTTTACTAGTTTGAAATGGAAGGGTGGTTTGGTTGGAGAAGCAGTAGTAGAAGTAGAAATTGAGGGTCAGCATCAGTGAAGAAATCAGATGAGAGGACACCACTAAGGTCCGTGAAGGTATCATTTAGGGTGTTTGCAATGATCTCTGGGTCTAATGTAGTGGTTCCATCCACATTCATTATTGTAGGAGAGGATTTGGACTCCACTTCACCGATAGTACTTGCCATTTGTCCCTTGTCACTGTTATGGGGGGGTAAGCTCATATGGTTTCCCAACCTTTGGTCTCTGCATGTCTCTTGCCCAAGTGCCGCCCCCCCCCCGGCTCCTAGTTTAAATTCCCAACTTCACTATAAGTGAAGAGGTGACTGCTATCTCAGTGGAAGGGAAGTAACTGCAAATCTAGGAGCTTTCATTGTTACTTCTTTGCATTGCTATTGCATTGGGGAAAGGTGGAGTAGGAGTTTGAAGAAGGTTGTACAATAGCTACCTAAAGTCTCTTTTTGAGTGTGGATAGGAATAAAAAAGCAGTCGCTCAATCTATCTAAATGTGTACAACAAAGGGGGTAAGGGAAATTAAGAAAAGAATGTTTTGCATTGATAGAGGGGGGAGAGGGGAGACTTGGGGGAGTGTTTGGTATCCTGCATCTGGAAGGGTGGGGGATCGCTGGTGGGCAACGATAGCAGTGGGTAGGATGGTAGGCTGCAACAACCGCCGTGCACTAATCTTTCTAAAAATTGCCTGGAGTGTGGGAGGATGTTTAGTGTGCAACCACATATAGAGAAACTTAGAAAGGAGATCGAGGGTCTGCAGGAGGAACTAAGACAGGCAAGGCAGATTGGGGGTGGGTTTAGCCCAATACTGGAGGGAGGAAGAAGGGGAGATGAGGGAGGGCGATTTAAGCCAACAGTGGTGAGGATAGGGTCAGAAGAAGGGAACCAGAGTCAAAGGGGCCCAGGCCAGGAAGAAAGATTGCTGGGGAAACCACGTCAGGAGACAAAAGACAAATGGAAGGAGGAGATAGGGATTTGTGAAGGGAGGCGAAGAAGTGGCAAAAGTCATGGAGTGGAAAGGAGAGAACAGGTTACTATGAAGAGAGAGGGAGTGAGCATTTGTGAAGGGTCTTCAGAAAATGGTTTTGCACTGCAAGAGAGGAAGAAGGTGGAGGAGGGAAATGATGAAATTAGAGGGTTAATTGATAAATGCCTGGACAAAACTGGAGCGGGGGTAAGTTCTGCAGGGAGAATTGCAATGGGGCAAAAGTGGGAAATAATGTGCAGGAGGAAGAAGAGGAGCTGGAAATGAGAGAGAGAGATGAATGGAAGCAAGCAGGGAGTAAGAGTGGTGGAATCTTAGTGCTGGGGGACTCAATATTAAGAGGAGTCAGGTGGGGTAGCAAGGGGGAGAGGCATAGTCACATTTGGGTGGAGGCCATGCCAGGAATGACAGCGGAAAAGGTGGGACAATCTGTTCTGAAATATGCTAGAAGGGGTAGGGACAAGCCTCATTTAATTATACATCTTGGGACAAATGACCTGGCTGACAAGACAGTAAATATAGTCCAGAGGAGGTTTGAGGAACTAGGATAATTATGTGAGGGCGAAGGAAGATCAATGACTTTTTCAGAGATACTTCCAGTGCCCAAGGCAAGCACAAGAAAGCTGAGAATACAGGAATTTAACGGATGGCTAAGAACATGGTGTTGTGCTAAAGGGTATGGGCTGTTGGGGGGTGGGGAGGGACCTGGGAGGACAGTAGTCTCTATGCCAAGGACAGATTACACTTGAGTGAGGAGGGTAAGAAAATGTTGAAACAGAGGATGGAGGAGTACATAGAGGAAGTTGGGAATTTAAACTAGGAGCCGGGGGGCGGCAATTGGGCAAGAGACATGCAGAGACCACAGGTTGGGAAACCATATGAGCTTACCCCCCATAACAGTGACAAGGGACAAATGGCAAGTACTATTGGTGATTGCTAGTAAAGGAGGGCAGGATGGGAGGAGGGGAAAGGGTGGAAGGTGGTTACCCTTAATGCTAGGAGCCTTGGGAGGAAAACTGCAGAGTTACAGGTGCTCATGGCAGAGGGAGAGGTGGACATTGCAGCCATCACAGAAACAAGGGCCACCCAATACAATCATTGGGACCTGTCTGTACCAGGGTACAAGTTATTTCGTAGGGACAGGGTGATTGGGAAAGGAGGGGATGTGGCACTATATGTGAAGGAAGGACTGAAGTGTGTAAGGGAGGAAGGGGAGATGGGTAGTACGGAGTCACTTTGGATGCAAATCCAGGATTCCAAGAATAGGATTCTTAGAATGAGAGTGGTGTACAGGCTGCCATCTCAGACAGAGGAGTTAGACAGGGAACTAGCGGGACAGATCAGGAGGACCTGCGAGAAGGGTAGTGCGGTGATTGTGGGGGACTTCAACATGCCAGGAGTGGACTGGAGTACCCCAACAACCAGGAACAGAAGGAAGCAGGTACTGCCGGATGATTTCCGGGACAGCTTCCTGCTGCAAATGGTCAGTGAACCAACCAGGTTAGGGAATACCCTTGACCTTGTTCTGGCAAATGGGGACTTTGTGAGAGAACTTACAGTGGAGGAACTGCTGTCAGGGAGTGACCACCACTCAGTATGGCTCACACTGGATATGGGCAAGGAAGGAGTGGAACCTGGCACAAAAGTGCTGAACTTCTGGAGGCCAGACTTTGGGAGGATGGGGAAGTGGTAAAAGGGTACCTGGCCAGAATTCAATCTAGTATGGACACTAACCAGAGGTGGGAGCTCATAAAGCTGGGGATAGTGGAGGCAACCAAAAACTGTTGCAAGGCCCAGAGCAAGAAGGCTAGGGCTAAGAAACTGAGCTGGTTAAGCAAGGAGGTCATGGAAAAGGTAAGGAGGAAAAGAGCTGCCTTTAGGAATTACAAGAAAACAGGAAGGGGGAGGACAGGGAGGAGTACTTGACGGAATCGAAGGAGGTGACAAGGGCAGTAAGGGGAGACAAGGCATCTACGGAACTCAGGCTGGCACAAGGCATTAAGAAGGGGAAGAAGGACTTCTTTAGGTACATCAGGGAGAAAAGGAGCTGTAAGGTCCACATAGTAAGGATTAGGAAGGAGGGGGGTTGGGTGGAAGCAGGGTGTGATATGGCAGAAGCGATAAATGAGTACTTCTGCCCAGTATTTACTAAAGAGAGGAGGGGGGTGACACCCAAGGAGGGAGAAATGGCAGAAACGGGGGGGGGGAGGGTGACAGATGGGGAAATCATGGAGGGCAGAGTTCGGGAGGGTTTGAAGGCACTGAGGGTGGACAAGGCGCCAAGCCCAGATGGCATACACCCCAGGGTACTGAAGGAGCTGGCAGAGGTCCTTGTAGGACCTTTGGCAGACATATTTAATGCCTCACTACATTCAGGGTGTGTACCTCAGGACTGGAGGATGGCTCATGTGGTGCCCCTCCACAAGAGTGGCCCCAAGAATGAACCGGGAAACTACAGACCAGTAAGCCTCACATCCATCATGGGTAAGCTAATGGAGACTATCCTGAAGGAGAGGCTGGTGGACCTCCTAGAGGCCAAAGGACTACAGAACAGAAGACAGCATGGCTTCATATGGGGCAGATCCTGCCAAACCAACCTGGTGGAGTTCTATGACTGGGTAACTAGGCAACTGGATGGGCCATGCAGTGGATGTCCTGTATATGGACTTTGGTAAGGATTCGACTCGGTGCCGCATGGAAGGCTGGGAAGTAAGTTAGTAGGCACAGGGGTGGGTGCAAAGCTGGTGAGATGGGTAGGAAACTGGTTTCAGGGAAGGCAACAGAGGGTGGTGGTGGGTGGGGAGGTCTCACACCCAAGGGTAGTGATGAGTAGTGTTCCACAGGGCTCGGTGTTGGGACCAGTGTTGTTTGGGATATTCATTGCAGACATATCATTGGACATCAAGAGCAAGATCAGACTTTGCTGATGATACCAAGGTAGGAGCAGTGGTTGATGACCTGGGGGATGGCAGGGGTTGCAGGATGATCTGGCAAAGCTTGAAACCTGGTCAGACACCTGGCAACTGGGGTTTAATGCCAAAGACTGCAAGTTGCTGCATTTTGGGATGAAGAACCCAAGGAGGAGTTACCAGCTGGGGGGAGTGCAGCTAGCCCAGACAGAGGAGGAGAAGGATCTGGGTATGCTCATTACAGGGTCAATGAACAACTCGGCACAATGTAGGAAGGCAGCTGCAAAGGCCAACAAAATGCTGGGTTGTATTGCAAGGGGTATATCGTCGAGGAGGGAGGAGGTGATTCTGCCACTGTATAGGTCATTAGTTAGACTGCACCTGGAGTACTGCGTGCAGTACTGGTGCCCGTATCTGAAGAGGGACATTAAGTTACTGGAGGGGGTGCAGCGCAGGGTGACAAAGATGATCAAGGGGCTGGGGGACTTATCATATGACAGAAGGCTGAGGGAGTTGAACATGTACTCACTGGAGGAGAGAAGGGAAAGGGGGTACATGATTGAAACCTTTAAGTACATGAAAGAAATAAACAAGACAGGTACAGAGGGCTGTTCAAAGTAAGGAGGAGAGGGACACCAGGGGCCATGATATGAGACTGGAGGAGGAAGGAGGAGATGAGGAGACACTTTTTACAGAGGGTGGTGGCTGGGTGGAATGCATTACCTGCAGAAGTGGTATCCAGTAGAACAGTGGAGTGCTTCAAAAGGGAATGGGACAGGACAAGAGGGAGGGTTAATGAAGGGGAAGGGTGGAAGGGAGGGGCAGCTACAGAATAAGGGGTGCTAGCTGCACATTCGAGCAGACTTGCTAGACCTCTAGGCCTTTATCTGCTGGCAAATTTCGTATGATTGCATGTTTGGATGTTGCTGTCATTGGTCATGTGACATTTGCATTGACTCCCCAGCCACCCTGGCCACCCCAGCCACCCAAGGCCAGCCCTTTTTTTATTGCTGTCATCGGTCATGTGACATCTGTTCATTTGGTCACATGTCCAAATTCCCATTTACAAGTTATCACTTTTGACCACCAGGGGTCAGTACTGAGCAGTCTATTTCTGCCTATTCTAGTCTAATTTCTCCTCCCTCTCTATTACCCCAATGGCCTCTCTACCCTACTTTTCAGTCTCTCCTACTCTCAAGTCTGCCCAAATCCTCTGCATTCTAATATCTCTCCTGCCCTGGGTCTCTAACCCTGCACCCTCGGCTCCATAGTCAGCAATCCTATCACTGTGCTACTTGGCCAGACTCACTTCAGCACTGTCATTTGTTGTCCCTATTCCTGCCAGTCTGTATCTTGTCCCTCTCTCTGGTTCATGGTCCTCCTCTACCCCCCCCCCACTGTGGTACTCGGGCTCCCAGAGGGTCGTAGTTGGTGGGATAGTCTCTTCCCCAAGGAGGGTCATTAGTGGGGTCCCACAGGGATCAGTCCTTGGGCCCCTTCTGTTCAACGCCTACGTATCTGACATAAGGACAGGAATCAGGAGTGGGATGAGTCTCTTTGCAGATGACTCGAAACTGGGGGCAGTGGTGGATGGGGAGGAGAGGAGGGTGGCCCTGCAGGGGGACCTGGAGGCTCTGGAAAGATGGTCTAGAAAGTGGAAGCTGAGGTTTAATGCAGGGAAATGCAAGGTACTCCACCTGGGGGCCAGAAACCCAGGCCAAGTGTACACCCTGGGGAATACTACAAGTCTCAATGGCTGAGAGGGACCTGGGGGTGGTGGTGGATGTCAAGATGAACAACTCTGAGACTTGTAGGAGGGCAGCAGCCAAGGCCAACAGGATGCTGGGATGCATCGCTAGGAGGATCACCTCCAGAAGGAGGGAAGTGATACTCCCTCTGTATAACTGCTTGGTGAGGCCACACCTGGAGTACTGCGTGCAGTTTTGGAGGCCGCACTTAAAGAGGGACATTAACCTCCTGGAGAGGGTCCAGAGGAGGGCAACCAAAATGATTTGGGGCTTGGGGACAGGACCTATGAGAGAGGGGCTCAAGAGCTAAATATGTACACTTTGAAGAGAGAAGGGACGGTGGGACATGATAGAGGTCTTCAGGTACATGAACAGGGTAAATAGGGAGGAACAGTGAGGGTGCTTGAAGGAAGGAGGAGGGACCACTAGAGGGCATGGGTGGAAGCTGGAGGGGGGAAGATTCAGGGGAGAAAGGAGGAGGTGCTACTTCACTGAGAGGGTGGTAGAGCCATGGAATGCACTACCTAGGGGGCTGGTGGAGGCAGAGACAGTGGAGGGGTTCAAGAGGGGGTGGGGCAGGTACAGGGGAAGGGTTCAGGAAGCAAAATCCAATGCAGCAAGAATATCCGGAACTGGGAAGGGAGAAGCCAGAGAAGGCGAGGGGACAGCAAGGTCAGCACCCAGGGTGGGGGCTGACCAAACGAGCAGACACGAAAGACCATTAGGCCTATTCTGCTGGCATTTTAGTATGTTAGTATGTTATAATGGATCCCAGTCGGAAACTTCATTTCTCATTTTGTCTGCTATTCCTTCTTGCCCTCTCCCTCTACTCTAGACCTCCCCAGCAGCTGCTGGCCCCACTTGTCTCCACCCCTTCCCTTGACATAAGAGGTGCTACCACTTCCACCCTCCTACCTAATTTTACTCAACCCCAATGGCAACACATCCACCTGCTACCCTCCTGGCTACCCCTATCTGCTCTCCTAGCACACCATGCCCATTCTCTCCCGACTCCTGTAGTAGGCACTATTCATTTGTTTCATCCCTGCAACCATGCTTTGAAATCCAAGCTACTTAAAACTGCCCTTCTACGTTATGCCCTCCTGCTCTTACTCTTATCTGGAAATGTACACCCTAACCCTGGACCGTCCCCCCTCCCATCTTCCTCCAGGAGCAGGGAGGCCAGTCTCTTGATTGCCTTCATAAACATTTGCAGCCTGCTTAGAAAACATGACATTCTACAAGGCTGGATGGTTCAATATAACCCTGATCTATTAGCAGTGACTGAAACCTAGCTCCCCCATGACACCCCTGATTCAGCAGTAGCCATTAGTGGCTATGCAATATTTAGGGAAGATAGATTGGGCAAAAGGGGAGAAGGATGTGCCCTATATATTCGGGAATTTCTTCGAGCTCTAGTTGTTCCAACCCCCCCCAAATGGGGCCCAAGCTCTCACAATAAACATAGAAACATAGAATTTGATGGCAGATGAGGACCGCTTGGCCCACCTAGTCTGCCCATTTTCCTACCTAACAGATAAGCTGCAGATCCTAGTTAACCAACAGCTTACTTCCTCCTATCCCCCACTAGGACTGCCTTATGTCTGTCCCATGTATTCTTGAATTCCCCCACTGTTCTTGACTCCACAACCTCCTCAGGGAGGCTGTTCTATGCATCCACCACCCTCTCTGTGAAAAAATACTTCCTCACATTACCTCTGAGCCGTCCCCCCTCTATCTTCAAATTGTGCCCCCTTGTTCTTGCACATCTCTTTTTCTGAAAGATGCTACCCTCTTGGACTTTGTTGATTCCCTTGAGGTATTCGTAAGTTTCTATCATGTCCCCCCTCTCCTTCCTTTCCTTGATGCTATACATCTTAAGCTCCTTTGATCTTTCTTCATATGTCTTCTGGTGCAGACCCTGCACCATTTGGTTGCCCTCCTCTGGACAGCCTCCACTCTGTCTATGTCTTTGTGGAGATGGGGTCTCCAGAACTGCACACAGTACTCCAGATGGGGTCTCACCAACTGTCTGTACAGAGGGATAACAACTTCCTGTTTTCTACTATTGATGCCTCTTCCTAGTACCCCAGTGTCCCCAGCCTTCCTTACTGCCTTCTCACATTGCTTGCCCACCTTTAGGTCATCTGATATAATTACCCCAGGTCCCTTTCCATTTTACTGTTATCAGTATCTCACTCCCCATTGATACGCTTCCCTGGTTTTTGTTTCCCATGTGCATTACCTTGCACTTCTTTGCATTGAATCTGAGCTGCCATACATTTGACCATTCCTCCAACCTTGCCAAGTCCCTTCTCATCCTTTCCACTCCATCTTGTATATCAACCCTGTTGCAGATCTTTGTGTTGTCTGCAAAGAGACATACTTTTCCTTCCAGTTCCTCTGCAATGTCACTTATAAAGACATTAAAAAGGACTGGTCCCAGTACCGAACCCTGTGGTACCCCGCTAGTAACCCTCCTTTCTTCACTGTGGACTCCATTTACTACTACCCTTTGCGTCCTGTTGTCTAATCAATTTTTTATCCAGGCTACCACCTTGGGACCCACTCCAAGGCTGGCTAACTTGTATATTAATCTTTTGTGTGGGACTGTATCAAATGCCTTGCTAAAATCTAGGTAGGCCATGTCCACAGCCCCTCCCTGGTCTACTACTTTGGTCACCCAGTCAAAGAAATCTATTAGATTCGTCTGACATGACCTTCCCATCATGAATCCATGCTGCCTGGGGTCCTGTGCCCCACTGGCCTCTAGGTACTCAACAATTCTTTCCTTCAGAAGTGATTCCATCATTTCCCTACCACTGAGGTCAAACTAACTGGTCTGTAGTTTCCTGCCTCTGTCCTGCTCCCACTTTTGTGAAGAGAGTCACATCTGCCCTCCTCCAGTCCTTGGGTACCACCATCCTCCCATGATTTCTTAAAGAGAGTAGTCAGCAGTGTCACTAGTTCTACCCTTAGTTCTTTTAGAATTCTTGGGTGAATCCCATCAGGCCCCATTGCTTTGTCCACCTTCAATTTTATTAGTTCTTTCAGAAACCTTTCTTCTGTAAATGGACTGGTATCGACCCCCGTCTTCAGAGTGTTTCTCTTGTTTGGTTTAGGTACCTCCCGCTCCTCTTCCTTTGTGAATACTGAGCAGAAATATTTGTTCAGTATCACTGCTTTTTCACTGTCACCCTCTACCCACATTCCTTCCCCTTTATTAAGCCTCAGTATCCCTCCTTTGGTCTTTCTTAACTCCCTAATGTACCTATAAAAGGTCTTATCCCCCTTCTTAACAGAATTGGCTATCCTTTCCTCGGTTTGGCCCTTTGCTATTCTGACTGCCTTCCCAGCCTCTTTCTGCTTTAACTGATAAAGTTCTCTGTCCTGCTCCTTCTGTGTTTCCTTATATTTCCTGAATGCTATCCTTTTCTCCTTAACCTTCCCTGCCACCTCTTTTAAGAACCATAGCATTTTTTCCTTTGTTGTGTTTTATTGATTTGCTTTACACAAAGGCTTATTGCCTCTGTGATGGCTGTTTTGATTACGCCCCATTGTTCCTCCACCCCTCCTTCTTGCCTGTTTGCTAGTGCTTTTCTGATGCACTCTCTCATTTTCCCAAAGTCAGCCCTCCTAAAGTCCATCACTCTTGCCTTTGTATGGCTTGACTGTATGGCTGTGTTTATCATGAACCACACAATAAAACTGATGGTGGGCAACTCCAGCAAATCCCTCCATATTATGACAGTTTACATCCTGCCCCAAAATCAAAGATTGACCTTCAATGCAGTGGCCAAATGCATCACCCAATTTCCCCCAAAATGTGAAATTGTTGCTCTAGTGGACTTTAACATTAACTGGCTCTTGTCGGAGGCAAACCCTTTAAAAGATACCATTGCGGCAATGGACCTTACACAAGTCGTTCTCTCTCCCAATAGACTCAACCATAAAACTGGGTCAGCCACCTTGCTCGACCTAATCCTTACTAATCATCCCAACTGGCTCACTAATGTCACAGTGCTCCCTGATGCCTTAAGTGACCACTCTCCTCTACTCTGCTGGTGAACAAAGTTCCAAGTCCACTCCCCATAATTACCTACCAACAATGACTAAAAAAGGGTTCCCTGAACAACTTCAAAAATCACCTCCTGAACTGTGACTGGTACCCCATTGACTTAGACCCATCTATTCACAGTGCACTCTTTCATTTTATTACCACCTTCAATGCCACATATGACCTATTTGCCCCACTCTCAAAACAGGTTATCAAAGGCCACAACACTCCCTGGATCTCCGAGGCACTTCTTTACATCATGCGCCACTGGGACAACCTCTGGAATATAGCCCTTGCTTCTGGCCAACCTTTAGACAGACAACGCTATAGGGAAGCCAAAAATAAATGTACCTGGGAGCTTTGCAAAGCTAAATCAGCCCATTTCCAGGAGGCCCTCTCATCCACTTGGGGTTCAGGGTGCAAGTTATGGGAAAAATATTAAGGAAATCAATGGTAAAACAGTACCCCCCATCTCAACTCACCGTTAATGGAACACTCACTCAAGACCCCCTGCACGTAGCTAATACTCTTAATTCCACATTTTCTGACCTTATTAGTTTCCTTCCCCCAACTTCTTCAATCCTCCCCGGGAACCATCACCTACTCCCCAACTCCCCGCTAATATTCCATTCTTCTGTCTCAGGACAGTCTCCACCTGTGAGGCCAGATCCTACTTAACTAAATTTCTGGGCAAGTCTCATCATAGTGGTGACACCCTCGACCTAAAACTCCTACACCTCACCCTTGATACTGTCCTCGCCCCTCTTACCAAAATTCTAAACCTCTCCCTCTGTCTCAACCAGTTCCCAACCCTTTGGAAATGGGCAGTTGTCACTCCAGTACTAAAAAGTGGTGACCGCACCTCCCCGAATACTACCGCCCCATCTCCATTCTTCCCCCGATCTCCAAGGCTCTAGAAAAAATAGTATCCAACCAACTGACCAATTATCTGTCAAAATACATCCTGCTCTGCCAAGAACAACATGACTTCAGAAAGTGTCATAGTACCACCACTGCCCTTTTGGAATATACCACCACTATTCACAAAGCCCTAGACAGTGGACACTTAGTTGAGTCTGTTTACATAGACTAACTAAGGCATTTGATACTGTCAGTCATGCCCTCCTCCTCAAGACCCTGCCCTCCATGGGGCTCTCACTGGAAGCCACTTCCTGGTTTGAGCACTACTTAAGTGACAGATCTCAACAGGTCCAAATTAGCTCAACCCTATCCACCAGCCACCCTGTTCACTCAGGGGTTCCCCAGGGTTCCATCCTGGAGCCCCTCCTATTTTGTCTTTTCCTAAACTCACTCCCCAAGGCCTGCTCCAGTTGGATGCTATTGTATGCGGTTGACACTGTCATTTTCTGAAGTCACTCAATCCCTCGCCTCAACTTGCCCTCTAACATTTCTTCTCAGAAGCTGAAGCATGGTTCACTGCACATGAACTAGTGTTGAATTATGAAAAAACTAAAGCTATGGTCTTCTCCAATCGCCAAAGCAGTCACAGGGACATTCCACTACAAGTACTTAACTATCAGGGCACCCCATTGGAACAAAGTTAAATCCTTTAAGTACCTGGATGTTACGCTTGACTCTTCCATTACCTACCATGATCATATCCATCTAGTAAGCAAGGCCATCAATTCCAGAATTGGACTCTTATACAGGTACAGACATTGTAGGCCACCTGAAACTCTATGCCTTGTGGTGTCCTCTTCTATCCTCTCCCTTATTGACTACGGGAGAGTCTACTATGGTGTGGCCGACAGCACTGCTCTTTGCCGTGTCCAGACTTCCCTGAACAAAGCCTGCTGACTGGTAGCTGGATGTGACAGGTGGACCAATACTTGTGACTTCTACAGGCTTACAAACTGGCTTAATTTTGATGGCAGGCTTAAATACCACTCATGCCTGCTTGCCAGGAAAATTTCCAACAAACTCTTCCCACAAGGGCTTCATAACCTAACTCTGCCCACTCCTCAACCCAAGGCTACCAGAAGCTCCTCAAAAGCCTCCCTACTAGTTCCCCACTGAAGGACATCCCTTGGGTAACAAGTCTTCTTCTACAGGGCACCCTGTTGATGGAATGACCTGCCTGCTCCTATCTCTTCAGAATTGAAATTAGGCCCCTTCAGATCTAACCTAAGAGTTTCTGCCTCCTACCTGTGCTTGTGACTGTGTCTAACCCTCTGGCATTGTCCTCCATTCCATTGCACAAGGACAATTCTGACTGGACAAGCTAACAACAATTCCTGGTTTTACCAATATTGTTTTACTCTCAGTAATACATTGCATATTATTGCCATTGCATATCATTGTTTTATTCTCAGTACTACATTGTATATTATAACTCTGTATATCTGTGTTTTCCATGATAGATTCGGGGTACTTCCATTACCCTCAGACTTTGTTGTATCCAGTAGTGTTCACCCTGTTGTACATGATTTTCTACTCATTGTTTTTATTGTTATATTGACATGGAGCCTTTGCAAAGGAGTCTCTGACTCAAAGGTTTGTAATTCCAATTCTTCTATAAATAAATAAAATAAATAAATAAATCTCACCCCTCCCTCCTGAACACATGCTACTGCAGTCAGAAGACAGTAGCTAATAATATGGAAAGGTGTGGTGCAAGTTAAGGAGCGGGGAGCTAACTGGGCTATTGGCTAGCCAGATTGTGACCACTATCTTTATACCAATAATACCGAGTAGAAAAAGTACTTTGTTTTCAGCTTCGAGTACACAGTTATTTAAGGAATTTAATATTTATGACTTACTCAGCCCCAGTTTCCAGCATAGGCTTTTATTCTCCTTAAAGAGCAGATATTCACTTTAATGGGTCTGTTAATTTCATACCATTAATGTGGTCATTGATTTAATAAATATAGGCTATAGGCAGGATGTGTGTTGTCTAATTTCTTGCTATGTACTCACCTTCTACTCAGAATCGTAGATAGTGCCACATGCTGGAAGACTGGATCTGCAGGTACAGAGACAATCTCTTTGCTGAGACGTCCTGCCAGCCCAAGTCTGTGTGATGTCAGATCACAGAGAAAACAGACTCAGACTGCACCTGAGGCATCTTACTGCTGCTGCACAGTTTTCAGAATAGTGTCCAGTACACACGTGTTCCCATTTCTGAATGAATGACAAACAGGCTGTCATGTCACTCAACACACACAGCAGTGCTGGCACTAAGCATGAATCAGACCTGTAAACCTGACCTCAGTGGTGGGGAGGCTGATGGAGTCCCTGCATAAGGAAAGGGTAGTGAATTTCCTGGAGTCAAGTGGTGCAAAATACCCAAAGCAGTATGGATTCACTGAGGGTAGGTCCTATCAGACTAATCTTATTGATTTATTTGACTGGGTGACCAGGTTGGTGGATCAGGGAGGGGCAGTAGATGTGGCATACCTGGATTTCAGTAAGGCCTTTGACACCGTTCCTCATAGAAGGTTGCGTAACAAATTGGGGGATCTGGGAGTGGGCTCTAAAGTGGTAAAATGGGTTGGTAACTGGCTAAAAGGCAGGACCCAGAGGGTGGTAGTAAATCACATGAAATCAGAAGAGGGGGACGTGACCAGCTGGGATCAGTGCTGGGTCCAGTTCTATTCAATGTCTTCATAAGCGACATTACAGAGGGACATGAGGGGAAGTATGCTTGTTTGCAGATGACACTAAGATCTGTAACAGAGTCGACACACAGGAGGGTCTAGATAAAATGAGAAAAGATCTAAGACTACTTGAGGAATAGTCAAGGATTTGGTAGTTGGGTTTCAATGCTAACAAGTGCAAGATAATACATCTGGGACACAGAAACCCAGGAGAGGAATACAGGATGGGGAGGCAGGTTCTAGCTACCACAAGTCAGGAGAGAGACCTGGGGGTTATCATATCTGATGACCTGAAGTCAGCCAAACAATGCAAAAAAGCAGTGGGGAAGGCAAACGGAATGCTGGGGTGCATAGGAAGGGGCATAATCAGTAGGAGGAGTGAAGTGATGATGCAACTGTATAGATTACTGGTGAGGCCCCATCTAGAATACTGTATCCAGTTCTGGAGACCACATCTCAGGAAGGACATAGACAGAATGGAAGCAGTCCAGAGAAGAGCAACAAAAATGATACACGAACTGCACCACAAACCTTATGAGGAAAGATTCAAGGAACTAAACGGTTATTCACTGGAAGAGAGAAGGGAGAGAGGGGATATGATAGAGACTTTCAAATACCTTAGAGGAATAAACAGGGTACTGGAGGGGAGCATATTTCAGAGACAAAAGTGCACAAGGACAAGGGGACATAACATGAGGTTGGAGGGAGGGAGACTTAGGGGGAATGCTAGGAAGTATTTTTTCACAGAGAGTGTGGTGGATCCATGGAATTGCCTACCAGCAGAGGTGGTGGAAGCAAGAACAGTACAGGGATTCAAAAGTGAATGGGATAAGCATAAAGGTACCCTGCTGTACAGCGTAGCGGGGAAAAGGCAGTCCAGATAAGAGTAGGGATTGCTGAACCAAGTAGGGAAATGGGCAGACTAGGTGGGCTGTATGGTTCTTATCTGCCAACAGAGTCTATGTTTCTACAGTATGTTTCTATGTTCATCCTGACTGAGTGTTCAGTGAAATGGCAATCATTCGCTGACATTTTATGTGGGTTAAAAAAAGAGGATCACAGGGTACAATAACATGACAGATTGGTATGGCTGAACTATCTATCAGTCTACCAATAAAAACAAGCATTTGTCAATGTCAAATGTTGATTGCGTTGGTCCGTTGAGCTCGCTCACTGCCCCTCTGTCACTCACTCATTTTGTTTATCCCAGCACTGCAGCCTGCTGTTTTGTACTGGGCTCCTGCCTGCATTGGCACCCTTTTCTGTCCACAAAGAAATCTGCAGCTGTCCCGACAGAGCTCCGTTGAGGTGGCTCACTCCCCCTCTCTCACTCGCTCATTCTGTTTCTTCTGCCGCTGCAGGTTGCTCTTTTGTACTGGGCCCCTGGATGCATTGCTGCCTTTTTCTGCCCAACAAAGAAATCCGCAGCAGTCCCAACAGAGCTCTGTTGAGTTCACTCAATCTCCCTCCCTCCCTCACTCACTCGTTCTGTGTCTTCCGCTGCTGCAGGCTGCCCTTTTGTGCTGGGCTCCTGCCTGCATTGCCATCTTTTTCTGCCCACAAAGAAATCTGCAGCAGTCATGATAGAGCTCTGTTGAGCTCGCTCACTCCCCCTCTCTCACTCGCTCGCTGTATTTCTCCCGGCGCTGCAGGCTGCGCTTTTGTACTGGGCTCCTGCCTGCGTTAGCACCTTTTTCTGCCCACAAAGAAATCTGCAGCTGTCTCGACAGAGCTCCATTGAGGTCTCTCACTCCCCCGTCTCACTCACTCATTCTGTTTCTCCTGGCGCTGCAGGCTGCCCTTTTGTACTGGTCTCCTGCCTCTGTTGGCACCTTTTTCTGCCCACAAAGAAATCTGCAGCAGTCCCAACAGAGTTCCGTTGAGCTCACTCCCCCTCTCTCACTTGCTCATTCTGTTTCTGCCAGTGCTGCAGGCTGGCCTTTTGTACAGGGCTACTGCCTGCGTTGCTGCCTTCTTCTGCCCACAAAGAAATCTGCAGCAGTCACGATAGAGCTCCGTTGAGCTCGCTCACTCCCCTTCTCTCACTCGCTTGTTCTGTTTCTCCTGCTGCTACAGGCTGCTGTTTGGTACTGGGCCCCTGCATGCATTGCTCCCTTTTTCTGCCCTCAAAGAAATCTGCAGCAGTCCCAACAGAGCTCCGTTGAGCTGACTCACTCCCTTCGCTCACTCGCTCATTCTGTGTCTCCTGCTGCTGCAGACTGCCCTTTTGTACTGGGTTTCTGCCTGCATTGGCAGCTTTTTCTGCCCACAAAGAAATCTACAGCAGTCCCAGCACAGCTCCATTGAGCTCACTCACTCCCCCTCTCCCACTCGCTCATTCTGTTTCTGCCAGCGCTGCAGGCTGGCCTTTTGTACTGGGCTTCTGCCTGCACTGCCGCCTTTTTCTGCCTACAAAGAAATCCACAGCAGTCACAATAGAGCTCCATTGTGGTCACTCACTCCCCCTGTCTCACTTGTTCATTCTGTTTCTCCTAGTGCTGCAGGCTGCCCTTTTGTACTGGGCTCCTTCCTCTGTTGGTACCTTTTTCTGCCCACAAAGAAATCTGCCTCAGTCATGATAGAGCTCCATTGAACTCGCTCACTCTCCCTCTCTCACTCGCTCATTGTGTTTCTCCCGGCACTGCAGGCTGCCCTTCTGTACTGGGCTCCTGCCTGCATTGGCACCTTTTTCTGCCCACAAAGAAATCCGAAGCTGTCCCAATAGAGCTCCGTTGAGGTCGCTCACTCCCCTGTCTCACTCGCTCATTCTGTTTCTCCTGGCACTGCAGGCTGTCCTTTTACACTGGGCTCCTGCTTTTGTTGGCACCTTTTTCTGCCCACAAAGAAATCTGCAGCAGTCCCAACAGAGCTCCATTGACCTCACTCACTCCCCCTTCTCACTCGCTTGTTCCGTTGCTGCCAGCGCTGCAGGCTGTCCTTTTGTACTGGGCTCCCGCCTGCGCTGCCGCCCTTTTCTGCCCACAAAGAAATCCACAGCAGTCACGATATTGCTCCGTTGAGCCCGTTCACTCCCCCCTCTCAGTCGCTCATTCTGTTTCTCCCACCGCTGCAGGCTACCCTTTTGTACTGGGCCCCTGCGTGCATTGCTGCCTTTTTCAGCCCACAAAGAAATCTGCAGCAGTCCCAACAGAGCTCCTTTGAGCTCACTCACTCCCTCTCCCTCACTCACTCGTTCTGTGTCTCCCGGCGCTGCAGGCTGCCCTTTTGTACTGTGCTTCTGCCTGCTTTGGTGCCTTTTCCTGCCCACAGAGAAATCCGCAGCAGTCCTGACAGAGCTCAGTTGAACTCAGTCACTCCCCCCCCCACTCCTCGATCCTAAGCTGTCCCAAACACTGATTTCTGACAGCGACTGCGGTATTCTGCACCAGAAGCGCAAAAACACATTTTGGCCAGGATGTGAAAAATGACAGCTGTACTGTTCATAAGGAGGTGTGGAAAAATTACAGTGTTGAAAATGTGGCGTGAAAATATTACTAATTTGCGAAGTTGCAAAGGTGCGTGGAAACTGCAGAACGCACGCTCGTAACACAGTCATTTTATTGAGTTTCATCACAAAATTTTCAACATACGCATTTTAGGACCTCTGCTCATGAACAGTGTCAGTGTAATTTTCTTAATGTGTCCCGAACACTGATTTACCACAGCAACCACGCAATTGTGCACTGGAAGAGCGAAAACACATTTCGGCCAGGGTGTGAAAATTGACAGCTGCACTGTTCATAAGAAGGTGTGGAAAAATGACAATGTCGAAAATCTAGAGTGAAAATATTGCAAAGTTGCGAAGGTATGAGCGTGCGTGGAAACTGCGCAACGCACGCTCATAGAACATTCATTTTATGGACTTTAGTCACCAAATTTCCAACATAGGCATTTTAGGACCTCTGCTAATGAACAGTGACAGTGTCATTTTCATAATGTGTCCTGAACATGGATTTCCCACAGCGACTGCGCTATTCTGCACCAGAATTACGAAAACACATTTTGGCCAGGATGTGAAAAATGACAGCTGTACTGTTCATAAGGAGGTATAGAACAATGGCAATGTTAAAAATCTGTAGTGAAAATATTATAAATTTGTGAACTTACGAGCGTGCATCCTAACTGCGCAATGCATGCTCGTAAAAGAGTAATTTTTTGGATTTTTTTCACCAAATTTGCAACATAGGCTTTCTGAGAGCCCACTTCATGAACACTGGCACTGTCATTTTGTTAATCAGTCCCAAAAGGTGATTCCGCGCAGTGACCGCGAAACCACCTTTCGGGCCGATTAATGCCATGACAGTGCCAGAATTCATGAAGAGGGTCCAAAACCCCATGTTGAAATTTGGTGCCAAAATTCAAAAAATGCCTGAGATATGCATCAAAGTTGAAAAAAACTATTTATTCCATTATCGGCTTACGGCATTTCCTCAGTTAGTGGTCGGCTTTGAAGAGTGCAGATGTGTTCCTGGTCCACTGAAGATCATCACGCCAGACTCCAGAGGTAGGTATGGGGTGAGGGGGGTGTGGGGTGGCAGGGTGCGTAGTGGGTGGGTGTGGGTTGTGCGAGGGGGGCAGGGGGACCGTGAGGGACCGTTTTCTTTTTTAACAGGGTGAAAAAAAAAAAACACTGTGGGACCATTTTTTTTTAACAGGGGCATGTGGCATGCTGGGGTGGGCTCCCAGCATGCCAACAGACTGTATTTTGGGGGAGGGCAGCTGTAGCTGATGGGGGATTGGGCACCCCTGTCAGCACACAACAAAAGGGGAGGTTACATCATGCCAACGGGGATTGGGCACCTCCGTCAGCAAACAACAAAAGTGAGGAGGGTGACATTATGTCGACGGGGATTGGGAACCCCCGTCAGCACACAACAAAAGTGGGGGGGGGTTACATAATGCTGACGGGGAGTGGGCTCCCCCATCGGCAACATCACTTGGGCACTGAAGTTGACGGGGATTGGGACCCCAGTCGGCAAACAAACACGTTGGGGGGCACATGCTGCAGAGGGGGATTGGGCACCCCCTCAGCTGGGGCGGCTTAATATTGTTTGTGAACATGATGGCAAGCCACCACCATGTTCACAAACAATATCACTGTTGCAAGGTTCAGCCCAGCAATGACGGGTCACTCCCTTATTGCAGTGGAATGGCTTACGCTGCAATGACGAGACAGCCCCTGGTTGCAGCGGCTGAAACTTTACAAAGTTGTGGCACACTGGCTGAACTAGTGTCAGCAGCAGCGTGCCATGGCATTGGGAAAAGCGGGCCAAGCCTTTAAAGGCTGTGGGGGCATTGGCCACAATAGTGCCGTGCCTCCACAACCTGCCCTCTGGCAACCTGCACTTAATATATTTCTTGCGCATGCATGCAATCAACATAAAAATGAAAACACAAATGCAGCCTTTGTCACTTTGGTGTCTACTTGTCTACACTTTTTTGTTATTTTTTTTCTAGCAAGAACAGGAAGGAAAGGAGTGACAGTCAGGACAATTTTGGGAAAGACGGTCTTGACAATCAACTGGGGCTAGATTTGCTTTAAAATAAATGTGAGAAATATGGACACACAAATCAGTGCAGAGAGAGTGTATGTTGGCATTACATTAAGGATTCAAAAGGAAAAGGACATTTTACACATAAAAAGGATGTCATTATAATATTAATGTTTATTTCTCATAGTTTTTTAAATCAGATCTAGTCTAGTTGATAGTCAAGACCGTCATTGCCAAAATAGTCTTGACTCTCTCCTTTCCTTCCCGTTCTTGCTACAATGTGGAAAATTAGAAAGTGTAGATGAGTAGAAACCAAAGTGACAAAGACTGCATTCGTGTTTTAGTATTATTTTTTTATTATTAGTAGACTGCTAGATACTGGCATTATACTCACCTGTCATTCATATACCATACGACCCTGTCAAGAGATGCAGTGACAGCTCTCAATTATATGCTGTACTTCACAGCAAAGCCCTGAGGTGAATACCAAGGGACCCCCCACTCCTTTTGAAATCAAAATAGTAAGTTGCCAGTCCAGGCTGAAACATTTTGTATTGATACATTTACCCTGGGGAGGGGGGTTAGGGTGTGCTCTGACTTGTTGTTTTTGTTGATGTGTGCCATATACAGTAGCATCCCTCATTTGGAATCCCATTTATAATTTGTGAATGAGCAAGGGTGAGCATTTAATATTGGACAAAGTTTGCAAATGGAGAAGTAAGGCTTTCTCATTTAGCTGGCTCCCCACCAGTTACCTGCACATTGGTTGGGGTCCACACCTTAATTAAGCCAATTTTAGGCTGATTCACCCTATAAAGATATGCCATTTGAGGTAGATGCAGTTTAGAGTAGGGACCCAGCTGATAAGTGGTCTACCTCAATGTTGGTAGCTGGGTGACTTCACAGCAGGGCCCTGAGGTAACTACCAAGAGACTTCCACTCCTTTTGAAATCAAAATAGTAAGTTGCCAATCCAGACTGAACAAATGTTTATTGTTACATTTACCCGGGGGGGGGGGTGGTCAGGGTATGCTCTGACACTTCACTTACAGATTGCGTTGATGGGTATGTGCCATGAAGGTTTCTTTTGTACTGTAATATGGAAACGGCGGTGATGACAGTGCATTAGACAGGACAGAATTGCATTTCCTCACCCATTTAGCTTTTCTCTGCTTTTTTCTAACTCTTGTTTGGGTATGCCATCAGTAATTTTAAAGGAGAAGACTCCTGTATGTGTATGATTTGAATATGTCTGATGTATTTATTATACATTACATCAAGTACTGTACATATGTCTATAAGAGATCAGCCATTTCTTCTGTTGCAACACACATCTAGAGTTTGAGGCTCTGACACAAGGTAGTAAAATGTCAAGCAAGCCTCCATTTACATGCAAATGAGTCACTTGTAATGCAGCCCCTTCCATTCCTTGATGTCACTGCAGCAACAGTGCAGACGTACACATAAGGGTATCAATGCTGTCTAGCCTGATTTTAGTTGGTTTGCAATGGCTTAAGGCAGTTCTGTCATGTAACTCACACAGGGAATAGTACTTGTAGCCTTAATACTGTATGTGTAGAGCAAATAATATATCTAACAGTATTTCATTCACTGGAAACAAAAGCTGTTTCTCTGTACCGCTCATTTCTCTGTGAGACGGCCGTAACATGTGGAAAGCAGTAGACTGAATCAGTCAATCAACCAACCAATTAATCAATTGAGCAGTCAATCAGTCACTCTGTATTGAACCAGGTGAACACCCTTGAGAAGATTCATTACAAGGTGGGCCTTGGCAGTTTACCAAAGGATCACACAAGACTGAATTATACACATCCCCTTTCAGCAGCCTGAAAGTGGAGAGCTAGATAATTTACTTTATAAAGTGTATTGTTTTACATTTCAAATGCTCCTTAAATCTGAGTTTCTGACTGGAAATACCAAGACACAATGCATATGACATGGGAGGAGTGAGCTAAGCAAATACAGAGCACTACAAACACTGAGACTGATTCGTTTACTTACCCACAACAGCTGAGGTGTAGCATCTGATTTGTGAGGGACATCCTACTTCAAATGCTGGCATTACAAAGCGGGGGGGAGCTGCCACAGCGTATCCTTAGTACCTTGAAAGTGAAGTGCTGTAGTTCTCACATCACTGCTAATGATTTATAATGGGAATTGGGGCACTTTTAAAGTCATGGACCTGAGGGGCCATCACAGTTTCCAAGGAGGTAAGGGGAACTTCTTAAGGATTAGAGAGTAAGGGACTCTAGTAGGATTTGAACCAGAGTACCCCAGTGCCTGTGCTTTAACCACTAGATTATTCTTCTTCCATATGCTGCAGCTGATGCTTTCCTCATAGCTGAATTCTTTATTGCCTTACAGCAGCCATCCAATTACTGACTGCCTAGTTACAAAGGGAAAGGAGCCTATTTGCAAGACTGTTTCTCACTGCTGGTGTCAAAACAGAGAATGTTAACACACACACACACACCATAATACAACAGCTGCATAATACCACTTAAAACTCTTGTTGTACCCAGAGTCATTTATTGGTAAACTGTTTTTGCTAACAGAAACAGTAACACAACATATACAGGCACTTCCTTATATGAATACTGTATATACCTCAAATCAGTGCTACATCACACTCACATGGTTCTAGTCCCTATTAGACCTGCACTTCAGGATGTGCACAACATTTGGGTTCCTCCATTACTCAAGTGGGGAACCAAACACTGTGGGTTTGGTCTACTGGTGGAACTGCATTTAGTGCAGCACCATTATCTGTTGCTCTGATGACATCATCCTCCAGCAACATTGATGGTAAAATGGAGGACAAACACATTGATAACTTTTGGGGGCTGTATATTTTTATTTATAATCTAGATTTGGACAGCAATATGACTGCTGGCATCTGGAGGAGGCACACAACAGCTACACACAAGGGGCCAGATATTCAAACTGCGCCATTCTGTGGCGCAAGCCCTAGTGCTGCTCAAAGAAGTTGTGCAGGGGTGTGGCCAGGGCGATATTCAATGGAGTTGCGCTATTGAGCAACTTCTTTGAATATCACCCCCTGACCACAGCCACTGTGCATGGCGCAGAAGAACTGCACCACCGCAAGTGGTCAGAGTGGAGCATTCAGATGCGGTGGCACAAGTTCCATTGCACCATGCGCAAACCTGCGATATTCAAAAGGTGACATGCAAATGGGGCCATAATTTATGCAAGGCATATGGGGGGCCATTTGCATCTAATTACGGACCCATTTGCATGCCATTAGCATACAGGTGCGCTGATCCCCAACGACTTGTGCCTGGTGCCCTGTAGGCAGCAGCCATCAGGGAACGGCGCCCCCTGCAGCCCGATCACAGGCATGATGGTATTCCCCGTGCCTGATCACGGGCATAATATCATTCCCCATTAGCCCGATCATGGGTGAGGCGGTATGTCCCCGAGCAGCCCGATCGCGGGCATAAAGTCAACCCTCCCCAAGTCCAATATCCCTGGTGGTCCAGTGGACCCGAGAAGCCCGATCGCGGGCATAAGTCAATCCCCCTCCCCTCAAGTCCAATATTCCTGGTGATCTGGTGGCCCCACCCACGGAGCCCCACCACCCTGTTCCCCCAGTCAGCGGCGGGCGGCAGCCCCATGCCTGCCGGCTCCACTGACTGACAGCTCGAAGGGCTGCCGCCCGTTGGTTCAGAGCAAGAGCCAATGGGTGTGCAGCTCATACCGTAAAGACAGTTCAGATATGTGAATGATTCATTCATTCACATATCTAGACTACCTTTACAGTGTGGGCTGCAGCCCATTGGCTCTTGCTCTGAACCAATGGGCGGCCCTACTAAGCTGTCAGTCAGTGGGCGGCGGGCAGGCGGTGGTGCTGCCGCCCGCCAGCTGACTGGGGAACGGGGTGGTGGGGGCCCGTGGGTGGAGGGGTGGGGGCCACTAGATCACCAGGATATTGGACTTTGGGGAGGGGTTTGACTTATGCCCGTGATCAGGCTTCTTGCAGTCCACTGGACCACCAGGGATATTGGACTTGGGGGAGGGTTGACTTTATGCCCGCGATCGGGCTGCTCGAGTGGGGACATACCGTTCTGCCCGTGATCAGGCTAATGGGAATAACATTCTGCCCACGATCAGGCTAATGGGGGAATAACGTTCTGCCCGCAATCGGGCTAATGGGGGAGGACATTTCAGTCTGCTATCGGGGCATGGGGTGCGCCGCCGGAAACGAGTGGAGGGCCACCCACAGGTGGCAGCTGCTGTGTTGCACCCTGCAATGCGGCAGCTCACCTGTGGGTGGCCCTTGACTTGATCCTTTTTTTGGGGGGGGCATAAAGTTGTGCAAGCGCAGGTAGGGGGTTGCACCTGCATAACTCTGCACGGCCCAGCTGAATATCGGGCTGTGCAGTTTATGCATGGTTCCTCTCCCTTCGGTTGCGCATACCTTCATTATCATTGTGCTGATGCTCAGCATGATTTGGGGGGCGCAACTGCCTCCTGCTGAATATCGCAGAATGGCGCATTTCGGACTTGCGCAGGTGCAACCCTATTGCGCATGGCTTAACTCTTTTGAATATCTGGGCCAAGGAGTTGGGAAAATATTGGTGTGGAACTATGGGAGACTTCCCCTTTAAGATTTTTTAGATGCTAATTATAACAATGGCTCTCCCATGGCTAGTTGAAAAAATACCGATGTTTTTCGGTCTTCCGTTGTTTATTTGGTCCTATACCCTTAACAAAATGGGGGGAGAGGGGATTTTTTTTTTTTTTTTTTGTTTTTTGCAAATATCGACTTTTGTGTGCCTGTGTGTCTGTTTGTTTTAAAAGGTCAAGTGAAAAAAGTGTGGTACATGCAGTGAGTGGCTGGAAAGGTATCTTAGTGATCAGATCTGAAATTGAAGCAGTGCTGTGAGGAGAACAGGGAACAGAGCCCCATATAAATATATATTAGCAGCTATCAGTTGTGTAAAGGCGATCGTGTAATATATATCAAGGCATAATACTTCCAGTGGCAGATTTTGCATGTGGGTGCTAGGCTACATGGCCCTCTGTTTCTAAAGTAAACATCTATTTATCATATTTTTCATTTACCCCCCTTGCAGCGACATTTTGCCAGCGAGGTCCCCCACAGCGACTACAGTGCCTAGCCACGGTGGGAGACCCGCTGGAACCCGGCGCTGCTTGTGGAGTCCTGCACCCCAATTAGATCAACTGGGTTGAGAATCTTTAAGTGGGGAAGTGCGGGCAGCCCAGCGTGTGTTGTTCAGGGTATAAAGCCCCCCATAGAAAACAAAGAATTCAAAAGTGAATAGGCAGCCGACTGCAGAATGCAGTCGACCTGCCGGTGTCGCTGACAGGGCGTTTGACAGAATTTCTGTCGGACTCCTGTCGTGGATCCGTATTTTTAATGTCTATTTGCATTGCATCAGATAAAAATAGTTTACCCAGTCAAACTATCTGGCATTAGAACTCCAATGATTTAATCCACTGCCACTCCGAAGTGTAATTGAACATCTGCCTATCTTTTGCTCTAAGCATGTGAGTCCAAGAGAGGAGGGGAGTGAGAGATAGAGAGAGAGCATGGGTGGCATGGAGTGTTACTCGTAGCTGAAGTTGTACAACAAATATTCTGGATCACTTGATTTTGGCAGGAGTAAGGGACACTGTTGTGAAATAAAAAATAAATAAATAAATAAATAAATTGCTTAATTGGTTTATGGATTCTTAATCAGGTGTATCCTGACAAGATGTAGAATGGAGTCAAAACCCAGGTAACTAAAAGTGTATCTGTATCGTAATGAAGAAAAAGTGCATATTTAACTGGAAGTATATTTTTTTTTTTATTCCAATACAAAGACCTATTTTCTCACTGGCATTTTGATTCCCGTTTATGTCTCATCAGGAAATCTGGCATAGTTTGATACAGTATTAATAATTTTACTGGGAAGCACTATAGCGCAGTGTGTTAAGGCTCTGAGCTGCAGATTTGGAGACCTGGGTTTGAATCCCACAGCTGCCTAGGTGCATATTGTGTGATCCTGAGCAAGTCACTTAACTTCCTTGTGCTCTCAGGTCACATCTGGAAACAAGCTTAGGCTTAGTGTGCTACTTCTGGTTAAACAATGTTCCCTTTCCCCTATTATATTTCAGGTAGATCTATTCCACACTTCACTTACAGATTGTGCCGACGGGTATACGCCATGAAGGTTTCTTTTTGTTCTGTGTCAGCACTGCTGAGGGTTGCTTGGTGTGTGGCTTTCTAGTGTTGACAGTTCTCGCTCTCTGAAACCCACCCAAATGTGCAACTCCTCCTTTGTGAGGATGGGGCAGTCCACATTAGGGCACTGTAGCTGACTGCATTCCTAAAGTTGCTCAACTGATTGCCAGCTAGCTTTATGGAAGGAAAGGACTGAAGCACTCTCTCACTTTCAAGTACACAAAGTTTCAGCCCATCAGACTGTGACTTGCATCATAATGGACTTGCCTGGTCATTGGTCTGCCCTGCCGAGCCCACTCCACCTCAGACTGCAATTGGCTCAGCAGTGACACACTTCTGAAATGTTGTTAATCCTGACAAGATGTTTCTTGTGCCTGCTCAAAGAAACAACATTTTAAAAAGAAAATTGAGTCCTATTGACCCAATGTAATTTGCTGTTTGGTCAGTAGATTGCATATACTACATTAAAAAAAATTGAAATTAAAAAATCCAAGTTAATTGAGGTGTATTGATACAGCTGTGCCTGCTGGTCAATGAAGCATCAGATCTTTTTTTTCAGTGCTGTTGTGCTCAGATATCAGCACAACATTCTGAGCTCCTCGGCCACTCGGGTCCTTTTCATGTTGCTTATGTAACCCCTAGATGGCGCTATCCCAGGGGCTACTACCCCTGCCTGATTTGCCACTAACAGGTTGAGGGGCCTGGATCCAATGGCGGGTGCCTCCACCCAGAGGTCAGGGTTTGCAATAGTTAAACTAACTTGGTCACAGCCCTCTGGGACACTGCAACCCCCTTTCTTCCCAGTAGTGGCCCACACAATATATCAGAATTACCTTCACAGTATACACTTACCCCAGGTCTAGTTCCGGCACTGGGACCTCCTGTGAAATGAGATACAGTGCAACAGTCACAGTACAGTACTTTAACATAGACAAATACCTCAGGCAGTATAACTGCTGAAACAAGCAACTCTGATTTATTTGGGGATATAACAAGGACAGGGAAATCAGGTTAATTAGCTTATCACTCTAATAATCTACCTATGGCTCTGTGCACAGGCCTATCCCTATCAGTTACTGTCCCTGGGTACCCAAGCCTAGTGGCTAGTCAAACCGTGGCAGCTGGTAGGGGCCTTTCACAGAGAAAGGAGGAATTAAACAGTCAGCAGTACAGTAATTCCATTTGGATTTAATGTGGCAATTCAACAGGAGCGACCCTGAATTAGTACTCACGACCTCCAAATAAGATAGGGTCCTTCAATGTCAGCAGGGCTCACTGAGGTACACAAACCTCTTCACACATCCATATAAAAGCACTATACCAGGCAGGCTGCATCTGTCCCGATCGCAATTACTGCACAATACCGGGAGAACACACAGCAGATTCAGTTCCTGACAGACCAGTGGAATTTTCAGCAATTTCTCCAGTCTTCTACAGGGTGAGCCTGGTTTCTACTCTTCAGAGATCCTTTGATTCTTTTCACAGGGACGGATTCAGTCCTAACAAGCTGCAGACCGAACTCTGGGCCTTACACACTTTTTTGACTAAAACTGCACACTGAAAAGCACAGGGCTCCTTCCTTCTTCACTGCCAAAGCTCAACTGAACTCCAACCGACAAAACGGGCACTTCCTTTGAGTTCCTCCCAGTTCTTGACTGGATTGGCTGTCACTCACAATAGACTGCTGCTCTTGGTCAAAAAGGCACTGAAGTCTAAACTACATCTCCCAGAGTCACTGCCCATACAATCCTCTTGTGGCTGGCTCAGATTATGAGTCCAAGTTCTGATTCGTCCAAGGCACCATTTTAGAGCTAGCTTACCCCACACTGATTGGTCCAGTTCAGCAGTTCAAAACTAGAATGGGGAACTAGCAGACACAGTTCTGACTGCAAAGAAAGCAGGTTAGACAAACTGTAATTTCATTATTACTCTAAATAATTTCTGGCAAACAGTTACATCTTTCACATAGGTTCCCTTTGCGCTCCTAGTGACTGCAAAAATGAAGTGAATTGGCAGCAGCTCGAGTGGTACTCAGAGAAGAAACACACAGTCCCCCATACAAACTAATTATGTCTGCAAGCAGACAGCTCTTAAAGAGACAGTACCAGAGGTTCTAAAAAACACTCACTGATAAATGGCTTAAACGCCAAACACCATTCAGGCTTGGAGCATTCAAGCAAGCTCCTGGAAGTCTTTTGGGAACCCCCATTTGCAGGGGGGGGGTTACACTTATACCAAAGTACATTTAATTTACAAAGACTAAAGTCAGAATACTGGAATTAAAGACTATAAAACAAAATTACATTCTGGTTCAAATGCCCATTTACTAGTGCTAGACTATGGTGATGTTGTCTAAAGAAAGAGCTCTAAAAACTTACTGGTGAAATGAGATATGCAGTGAAGAGACCCCGGTCAAGTAATTAGTCGGATTTTGTTATGTTCTAACCTGATTCTCTAGTTCCCAGAAACCGGAGAAGGCCATAACATAGTGCAGTTCTCACCATTAGGAAAGTGCATCAAAATTTGGTTTATCCTACTATTCTCTGTGCAAGGAACATAGAATCATATAATTTGTTGGCAGATAAAGACCGCTTGGCCCAATTAGTCTGCCCCTCTTTTCCCTGTCTATTCTGCCACTACAGACCCTATCTGGTCTCTGGCTACCTCCTCCCCTCCAAGGCTTTTTTCCCCATATTTTCCTTTATTCTCCCCTGGTAGGCCAGGCGGCGTGGCTGTATCAGCCCATCATGTTCCAGTCCCGTGGCCATCCCAAGTCACACCACCTCTGATCTGGGGTGGATCATTGGCACTAGCTGGGAGGGCTTCATCAAGCCCAACCCCCCCCAGTTTTACCACCCACTTTATCCCGAAGACCCAGACAAGGTTGAACATGCATGTGGAGGTGCGCACAAATGCCTTGACCTGAGTGACTCTGCTCCTCCCACCCCTGGCCTGGCACCTGGCTCCCTTCTATCATCTGGACCACCACCATGCCTCCACATGATGGCGATCAAAGGCCAGGAGAGCCAACCTTCCCTATCTGGGAGAGATCTGCCAAGTGGTTGCTCAGTCCTTCCCAGACCTCCCCCCCCCCGCCAACCCCAAAAAACTCATGCTCATCACTGAACACGGGTCGCTGGTGTGGTTGGAGACAAGGTGCTAACATCTCAGCCCTCCACACCTGACGCCACTGGATCAGCATCCCCTCCCAGGCTTTGATACTAGTTTTCTTTTATAGCTATCCAATGCATGCATGAAGCACACCACTGTTTTTGCTCCCATCACCCCTGCTAGAAGATTGTTCCAGGCATCTACCACCCTTTTAGTGAAAAAATACTTCCTCACATCCCCTCCTAAACTCCCCCCAGTCTCATTGCAGGCCCCCTTGTTCTTATGCACCTTCTTTTCTGAAAAAGGCTCCCTTCCTGTACCTTATTCATCCCCATGAGACATTTAGAGGTCTCTATCATGTCCCCCCTCTCTCTCCTCTCTTCCAAGGTGTACATGTTTAAATCACTCAGCCTCTCCCCATAGGACATTCAGTGTAGCCCCTCCACCATTTTTGTTGCCCTTCTTAGGATGTCCTCTTTTGAGATGTGGGGCTGGATTCACAAAGTGATGCTTAGATAGGTGCAAGCTGCGGCAAACAGCAGCTTGTGATGATCACTGGTGTATCAGGAACCCTGCAGCTGATTCACAAACAAGAGGGGTGCCAGCACCAAAGTCCTGCAGTGTGTGGCAATTGATGCTGTGCATCAAAGAAACTGCACATGGGAAGGAAATGCCTCAAGCTGCGGGAGGGTCATGCACAACAATGGCCTGCACACCTATATATGACACCATGGTGTGGTGCAACAAATGGGCATGTCAGACACACCATCTGTGCCAAACACAATGCAGCCCATGAGAATGGCAACTGCAGTGACAGTGGGTGTGCTGGTATGGAGAATGAGAAGTGCTGCCATGTGCCTGGCAGATGCCACCAATCCATGTGATGGGCTGTCTGTGGGCAGACTAAATATAGCAGCTGGCTGGCATAGTCATGTTCTGTGCTCCACTGTTGGCACTGTAAGGTGGACACTCCCAGTAGTAGATGGTGACTACATTAACCTCTGCTGTACCAGTGGATTGACGGCCACTGTAATATACTGCAATGTATGTGCAGGGGTAGATGAGTCCTTTCAAGTACCAAAAAGACCTGCACTCTGAAGCAAGGAATGGTACAGACAACAATGTCAGATTTAAAGGTGAATTGCCATTTATTTCACCTGTTCTTTGTCGTAGATGAACCCTTTCCAGTCATGTGGGTTGGCATATGTTAGTAGATCAGTAGTGTCATTGCTGCTTGTCATGTGTGGACTGCCCAGAACTACAGTGGAGTATGGTGGGGTATTTTCTGCAGAACAGCAGGCACGTTCCTGTAGTCCTTATACCAGACTGTCAGCTGCACCCGGTGGCCTGGTGACATTGCTATCCACTGTATCATACCTACTCAATGCTGGCCCATATGTGTTCCCGGTGGTAGTGGTTTATTTCCCTGTTGCTTCCCTGCTCCCTGTACTATGGGTCATACTGTCAGTGAGATCCTGTAACTGATGCCTTTGATGCAATGACTGGACAGCAAAACACCTCCCACCCAGCATAGGCTCCAGAGGTGGTGCACGGGTTATTAGACCAGCTCTGGATAGGTGTAAGCACTGGCATGTTATGTGCCCTTTGTGGCACTTTGGGAATCCCATATAATGGGATGTGGCAGCACCGCCGTAGTGTAAGCACTGGTGCGCAAGGGCGGAGTTGTACATCCACCACATCAGTGGCATAAGCCATTTTGAGCAGGCCTCATTTCTGAATCAGGAATGGCCCACTGCATGGCACAACTTGTCCCATGCACACTTCCCGATTGGCACATGCACTGTGCGCCAGCCCCAGCCATTAATGAATCAGGCCTGTGGTTTCCAGAACTGGACACAGTACTCCAGGTGTGGTCTTACCAATGCCCAGTACAGTGATAACTCCATTTCCCTCTTTCTGCTGAAGATACTCCTTCCTAGGCACCTCAGCATCACACTGGCTTTCCCTACTGCTTTGTTGCATTCTCTTGCCACCTTAAGGTAACCTGTTATGATTGCCCATAGATCCCTTTCCTGTTTAGTGACCACCAATATACCCTCATCCCCATTCTATACTCTGCCTGTAGGTTTCTGTTCCCAAGGTGCATGATTTTGCACTTTTTGCATTGAAACCTAGATGTCATACCTTTCACCATTCCTCAACCTTTTTCAAGTCTCCATTCTGTCTACCTCCTCCGGAGTGTCCGCCCTATTGCAGATCTAAGTGTTATCTGCAAAGAGCCAAACCTTCTCTTCCAATTCTTCTGCAGTGTCCCTTATAAAGTCATTAAAGAGGACTGGACCTAGTACTGAGCCCTGAAGAACCCCGCTGGTCAATCTCCCATCCCTTAAGTGACTGCCATTAACCATCACCCTCTGTCACCTATTCAGCAGACAATTACATATCCAGTGTACCAACTTGGTTCCCACCCACAACCTTCCTAGTTTTTTTTTTTTTTTTTTTTATGAGCCTCCTACAGTATATGGCATGATGTCAAAGGCCTTGCTAAAAATCCAAGTAGGCCACATCCACTGCTCCTGATCTATTTCTCTGGTCATGCAGTCAAAAAAGATCTATCAGGTTTGTCTGACATGATCTCCCTCATGTGAATCCATACTGCTTGAGTTCTGTAACCTGCCGGATGCAAAGTAATCTACCAGTCTTTCTTTTAGAAATGACTCCATTAGTTTCCCCATTACTGATGTCAGACTGACTGGCCAGTAGTTGCCAGCCTCCTCCCTGCTGCCACTCCTATGGAGTGGGACACCTGCCCTTCTCCAGTCCTCTGGGACCATCCTTGGATCTAGTGAGTTATTGAATAGGGCTGTTGGAGGTGCAGCCAGTACATCCCTGAGCTCCTTCAATACCCTTGGATGTGCCCCAGAAAGCTCCATAGCCTTGTCCACTCTTATATTTGCAAGTCCCTCTAGGACTCTTTCCTCTTCAAATGGACTTGTGTCAACTTCCCTCCCTCCAGTGGTTCTGTAACCTATATGTGGCCCATCCCCTTCCCCTTCCATTGTGAAGACAGAAGTTTATGTTCAAGATATCTGCTTTTTTCTGATCATTCTCCGCACCCCTCAGCCTCACAATTCCTTCCCTTGTCTTTCTTTTTTCACTTATATACTTCTTCACTTGTACACAAAAAAAAAAAAAAAAAAAAAAGGTCTTGTCCCCCTTTGTTAACCCCTGCCTATTCTTTCCTCAGTTTGTCCCTTAGTGCTGCTCACAACCTTTCCTGCTTCCCTCTGTTTTTGCTGGCACTCCTCTATATCCTCTTCCCTCTGTGTCTCCTTGTATCTCCTGAATGCTGCCCTTTTTGCTCTTACCCTTGCCACCTCCCTTGAGAACCATATTGGTCTCTTTCTTCCTGCTTTTGCTCACCTCTTTTGCACATAGGTGTATTGCCTTCACTACTCCATTCCTTAATTTGTCCCACTGTCCCTTCACCCCACCCCGGGAACCCCCCACCACCACCACCAAAGCATCTCTGAGGCACTCACCCATTTTTTAAAATGTCTGTCCTGCAGGACCTTGTCCTTCTGTGGTCTGCTGCACAGCCATACTAATGTTAAACAACATTGTCCAGTGATCAGTGAGGTAGCATCCCTCCAGATGTCCACAACATTGTCCCTGTTTGTAAATACCAGGTCCAGTATTGCCCCATCACAAGTGAGTTCCTTGACTAGCTGCCTTTAGAAACACCCCTGCAGGGAGTCTAGAATGACCCTGCTTCTAGCCAAGGCTGTTGCCGAATGCTTCAATCAAAATCTGGTAGACTGAAGTCCCCCATAAGCAGTGCCTCCCCTTTATCTACTATCTTGCTAATGACATTCCTCATTTCCTTGTCTAGATCCTCCCCCTGTGCAGGAGGTCTGTAAATCACCCCAATGAGAATGGATGATCCGGTTATTATCTATAGGGTGACCCACAGTACCTCAAGGCCTCTCCTTACCCTTTTGCATTTCTTTGTCTTGATCCATGACATATAACACCCCCACACACACACCCCAATCATCCTTTCTGAACTGCTTGTATCCTGGTATAGCCATATCCCAGTTGTGGTTTCCGGTGCCAGTGCACCATAACTCTGTGATGGACACTGTGTGCAGGTCTGCCTCCACCGTGATAGCCTCAAGATCTGGAATTTTATTTCCAAGATTTCTTGCATTTGCACACATGGCTTTCCACATCTTTCTCCTGCCCTGTTTTCAACCTCCTTTCCTTCCTTTGGCCCTGCCTCATTTTGCCCTCTCATATTACTGTTTCTGAAGTACAGGAAGAGGATATGATGATCATATAAAAAAACAGAAATGTGCACCATGGTACAAACATAATAAGATTGGACATTTCCTAGAGGAATATCTGACCCTTCCAATTTCTAGGGAACAGAGGAAAAACATAACATGGGCAAGATTCGAACTGATAGCAGCCAAGCATATTTAGTTTAACAGAAGTACTGTGCCTGGTATACAAATACAGGATAAATATGCTTGCCCTGTAATAGGGGAGCTCAAGAAGATTTAAGGCATATCATTAATAATTGTCCATTCTATACAAAACCAAGAAATCTATATCTTGCTCAAATACTCAAGATCTGTGCAAATGTATTGTATGATGTGGTTTTTATAATATTATACCCTAGAACCTATGAAGAAACAGAGGCAACGGCCAACTTTTTCATATTGGTACTAAAATATAAGAAAATGACTTATAGAAATCATATTAGACTACTGAACCAATCAGCCTAAAAGAGTTGAATTTAAAACAAGTGCTATATTTATTATTAGGTTTTAAGGTACTATGGACGTTATGTATGTCTATTTGTCTTTTATAAGATTGGATTGTTTTTCTTTTTAACTAGATTGTACGTATAATGTATTCATGTTCAATTTGTAATGACCATGATATTTAATTGTCAGGACTGACCTAAAAACTGATTAAACAGACATATTACTATGTGTGTTCCTTGCTGTTTGTCTCCAGTTCCCCTTCTTTTGCCTTGAACCTGTTCTCTGGGTGAGTTTTCTCCTCTCAGGTTCTCCTTCCTGCTTAATTTTGTGTGGGGCAGTATATTCCTCCCTCGGTTCTTCTGTCACCCCCCCCCCAAACTAGTTTAAATGCTCATAAAAGTAACATTTGAACCATCCACTGAAGGCTGCTGTTCCTCTCCTATGGGGATTCGAGCCATCATCTTTGTACAGGCCCACATCCTCCCAGGTTTCTCCTGAGTTCCCAAGGTAGACAAATCCCTCCTTTCTGCACCATTCCTTCAACCATGAGATGAAGTTCCTGATGTGGAGTTCTTTGTCTTCCCCTTGGCCGTATACAGGTAGCACCTTGGTGAAGGCCACTGTGCATGCTGCCTGTTTTAGGCCCCTTCCCAGATCCCTGTACTCCCCCTGAACAATCCCAACTGTATCCCTAGCTAGGTCATTGGTTCCCAGGTGGAGAGTGGCATCCACCCCCCACCCTGTTGCCTTAGTGATCTTTGGAATCTGCTGACCATCCCTCTGAGCCGTGGCACCAGATAGGCACCCTACCTCCCTCTCATTTCCCTTCCTGTTCTCAAATCTGTTCTCCTAATGAATGAGTCCCCCAACAGAAGCTGCTGCTTCTTCTTCTGCAGGGGTACTCTGCCACCCACATTGGGTTCCCCCCTTTGATGGAGCCACACGTCCTCCCTTGCCACTACTATGGGTGCCACCTCCTGGCTGTCCTGCCAAAATGGCAAAGTAGTTGCGTAGTGACATTGGTGGAGGAATGGGCCCCTGCTCTGCCACCCCCACACTCCCGGAACCCATCACGGTCCAGGTGGCCCTTCTTCCCTTAGGCATCTTCTGGGCCAGTGGTGGTGGACTTGGTGGCCCCTGAGTGAGGGATGAGGCAATCTGGATCTTGGTCAGCTTGGCCTGGAGACTAGTGACCTCCCCACTCAACCCAGGGAGGTGCATGCATATGGGACAGCACCTCAGTCTCCAAAATGTCTCCTTGAAGTATTCTGCTGCACAGCCACTGCACTCTACCACTCCCATTTCTGGCTATATGTTCTTCCTCTGGCTCCTTACAGCACCCTGTCCCTACATTTGGTTCTACCCCTTTGAACCTCCTAGCATTATTTCCTATGTCACCCTACCCCAGAGAGGGTGTCTCCTGACTTTCCCTTTTACCTTTGCTTTCCTGTTCACTAACTTCTTTAAATTCCTCCCTGCTGACCTCTGCCTCTTAACTACTTTTATATCTTTTCCCATGTGACAGAAACCAAATTTTGATTTAGCTTGTTAGCAGTTTCTGTACTAGGCTGATCGCAGCTTCCTCTCTGCGGCAATAAAACTGTCTCTTTACTCTGTTAATCATAAAAGTAAAACCACTGGTAAACCTCAATCTTTTTAGAGGTTTTTAAAACTAATTTTAATGGTTCCTATTCAGAGAAACTGGAAAGTAAACAATTTTCCTCTCAAAACTACATTTATTTCTTCAGTTTCTGTCAGGTGTTTTCTCTCTTTTAGGGTACAGAGTGAGTTTTTCACAAAGGTCTTCAGAAATGGGCATGTCTGATAGACCAAAGAAAACGAAAACAGGACCAACAGGCTTTAAGAACTGCAAACACTGTTTCCAGCTCCTGGTAAAGGCAGATTGTCATGAGCTTTGTTTAACTGCCAGGGTCCAGATCACGATTTTACCAGTTGTGAGCTTTGTATAAAGTTTGCCCTAAAACCCCAAAGAAAAGGGGCTAAAAAAAAAAAAGGGAAGAGTGTATGGCTTCTCAGTCTGCCTCTTAGTCACCAAAACTTAATACAGTAGCTACTAATGATGGTGGAAAGCACACATCAGAGGGTTTGTCTTCTAAATACAGCAGCAGTCTCTGTCAAAGGGGACAGATACAAGGGTAAAGCTGCTCGGTTATCAGATAAGCACGGTAAAGATGATAAAGATACCAGGGTGTCCAAAAAAGGGGAATCCTGAGTCCACTGATGGCAAAAATACAAATAAGAGAACCTCAGAGTAGGCACTGGAAACAGTGACTGTCAAGAAAAAACAAAACAAAAAGAAAAGAATGTCCTTACCGCTCCACTTGAAAATGGAAAGGAGCAGGCTCTGGAACCTAGACAAAACTGCCCTCAACAGAGAACATGACAAAAATGTGACAATTTCTCCAGGCCTTCCAGGTCATCGGACATTTTATGAATATGCCAGTCCCCCCTCCCCAGGCCTAAGCTCCAGTCTACTTGCCTGTGGAGGAGGAGGAGGAAATGCATTATGAAGAGAAAGAGAACTGGTGTGATCTACAGACAACCAGCACAAGGGAAAGAGCTGGACAGGATGATAGTGGAAGCCATCCACAAAATGACAGCTAAATTGGGAGTACTACTGGTGAGGGACTTCAATCTGCCGGATGTTGATTGAAGCACCCATACTACAACTACAGCAAGGAGCAGAGACCTCCTGGATATCCTACGGGGGGGGTGTGCCTCAGACAGCTAGTGGTGGAGCCCACCCGTGAGGGAGCAATTTTAGACCTGGTACTCACCAACAGGGACAGAGTTACAGATGTAAGGGTAGGTAGCTACCTGGGGTCCAGTGATCACTGTACGATGTGGTTCAGTGTGAGAACAATGGGGGAGTCAAATCACACAGCAATAAGGGTCCTAAATTTCAGATGTGCTGATTTTGCACAGATGGAAAAATGCCTCAAAAAAACTCTGCCAGCTGGACAGGATGACAGTGGAAGCCATCCACAAAATGACAGCTAAATCGGGAGGGAGAGGTGTAGAGGAACAGTGGGAGAATCTTAAGGGAGCCATAGCAGAGGCAACAAACCTTTGCATTATAGGCAATCAAGAAAATCAGAATGAAAGAAAAGACCACTATAGTTCACAAAGGAAGTGGTCGGGAAAGTAAAGTCAAAAAGGTTGGCATTCAAGAGGAACAAGGAAACTCAGAAGGAGGAAGAAAGGGGACTATATATGGAAAAATAGAGGGAGGCAATGAAAGCAATCAGGAGCACAAAGGTGCAAACGGAGGTGAAAATAGCCCAGGCAATAAGAAAGGGGGACAAAATCTTCTTCAGGTACATTAGTGAAAGAAAAAAAGATCAGAGGAGGGGTTGTGAGGATACAAAGGGAAGAAGGGTGTATGCAAAGGTGACCTATGGAGAGCAGAAATCCTTAATTATTTTTGTTCAGTATTCACAGAAGAAGAGCAAGGGGAGGGACATCAGCTAAGTGATACAAGCACCGATGGAAGGGGGTGGACACCAGTGCTTTTACAGAAGAGAGTCCTGAAGGAACTTACATATGGCTAGACGGGGTACTTCCCAGAATATTAAAGGAACTTAGGAAGATGCTGGCAGCACCACTGGCAGCCCCATTCAACAAATCACTAGAGACAGGTGTGGTTCTGGAAGACTGAAGAAGGGTGCATGTAGTTCCTCTAAACAAAAGTGAGAGCAGGGAGGAAGCTTGAAATTACAGGCCAGCCGGCCTGACCTCGGTGGTGGAAAAATGAATGGAGTCACTGCTAAAGGAAGGGATTGTGATATATCTTGAATCCAGTGGAGTGCAGGATCCAAGGCAGCATGGATTCACAGCAGGAAGGTCATGCCAAACAAATCTAATATATTTCTTTGACTGGGTGACCAGGGAGGTAGATCGGGGAGGGGAGGTGGATGTGCCCTATCTGGATTTTAGCAAGGTCTTCGACACTGTCCCACATAGGAGGTTCATAAATATGTTGGGCAGCCTGGGAGTTGGTCCCAGGGTGGTAAATTAGGTCAGAAATTGGTGAAGTGGTAGGATACAGAGGGTGGTGGTAAACAGAGTTCATTCCAGAGAGGGGGGGTGACCAGTGGGATGCCACAGGGATCAGTGCTGGAGCGAATACTCTTTAATGTCTTCATATGTAACATTGAAGAGGGCCTGGAATGAAAGGTATGACTCTTTGCAGACAACACTAAGATCTACAACATGGTTGACAGTCCAGGGGGCATGGAGAAAGTGAGAAGGGACCTACTTATCTTGAGGGATGGTCAAGAGTGTGGCAGCTGAGATTCACTGCAAAGAAGTGCAAGATAGAAACATAGAAGTTGACGGCAGATAAGGACCGCAAGGCCCATCCAGTCTGCCCATTTCTTTTTCTACCTTATAAATGTGCCATCGGTCTTTGCTCTGTCAGTGGCCTATCTATTCATAGTCATTTGTATTGCTCCCTTATGCCTATCCCATGCCTGTTTGAAGCCCTGCACTGTATTCATAGCCACCACTTCTTGTGGTAAGCCATTCCATGCATCCACCACCCTTTCTGTGAAAAGAATTTCCTTACATTCCCCTTAATCGGCCTCCTCTAATCTCATGCTGTGTCCTCTTGTCCTGCTATTTTTCTTATATTTAAACATGTTAGACTCTTTCACCTTGTTTATGCCCTTAAGGTGTTTGAATGCCTCGATCATATCACCTCTCTCCTCCTTTGCTCAAGGGTATACATATTGAGCTCCGTTAATCTGTCCTCATGTGTCTTCTGATGCAGTCCCTGCACCATTTTGGTTGCCCTTCTCTGGACTGCCTCAATTTGGTTAATGTCCTTGTGAAGGTGTGGCCTCCAATACTGCACGCAGTACTCCAGATGGGGCCTAACCAGTGTCTTGTACAGAGGGATTAATACCTCCCTCTTATGATTTGTGATACCCCTACTAATACACCCTAACACCCCCCTCGCCTTACCTACTGCTTTAGAGGTCTGCTTGGATGATTTTAGGTCATCAGTGATGATGATGCCCAAGTCTCTTTCTTCCTTTGTGACTGCTAGCAACTCCCCTCCCAGCCTATAGGTGGCTTCAGGGTTTCTCTTCCCTATGTGCATGATTTTGCACTTCTTTGCATTAAATCCCAGTTGCCACTCTTCTGACCATTCTGCTAGTTTATCCAGATCTCTTCTCATTCTGCCCACCCCATCTGGATCATCTACTCTGTTGCAGATCTTGGTGTCATCTGCAAACAGACAAGCCTTACCCTCTAGTCCATCTGCAAGGTCACTAATGAAGATGTTGAAGAGGACTGACCCCAGGACTGATCCTGAGGTACCCCACTTGTGACTTGCATCTCTTCTGACTGTATACCATTTACCACCACTCTCTGTTTTCTGCCCGTCAACCAGTTTGCCACCCAGCTGACCAACTTCTGACCACCCGAGCCTACCCAGCTTATTTATCAATCTTTTATGTGGAACAGTGTCAAAGCTTTGCTGAAGTCAAGGTAGGCGACATCAGCACTCTCCTTGGTCCCACCACTCTGGTTACCCAGTCAAAGAAATCTATGAGATTAGTTTGACAGGACCTTCCTTTTGTAAACCCATGCTGTCTTGGATCCTGTGCCCATATGGATTCCAGGTGTGCACTATCCTTTCCTTAAGGAGTGCCTCCATAATCTTGCCCACTACTGAGGTAAGACTGACGGTCTGTAGTTCCCGCCTCCTCCCTGCTACCACTCTTGTGGAGCAGGATCCATAAGCCCTTCTCCAGTCTTCTGGGATTTCTCCTGTGCTCAGAGACTCACTAAACAATTCTGCTAATGGCTCTGCTAGTTCCTCCTTTAGCTCCTTAAGTACCCTGGGATGTATGCCATCAGGTCCCATTGCCTTATCCACCCTGAGCTTAGCAAGCTCTTGTAGGACCCTTTCTTTTGTGAAGGGTAGTGCTCACTCCCCCGTGTCCATGATGCTGAGCTGTGGGCCCTGCCCTACCTTCTCTTCAGTAAATACTGAGCAAAAGTATCTATTTAGGATAGATGCCCTTACAGGGTCCTCCTCCTCCACATGCTCCCTTTTCTCCATTAAGCTTAGCAATACCCCTCTGGACTTTCTCCTTTCACTAACAGTATCTATAGAAAGTCTTGTCACCTTCTTTACTGTTCGTGCTAGTGTTTCCTCAGTTTGGGACTTTGCCTGCCTTACTGCCTTACCTGCTTCCCTTAGGGCAGTTTGGTATGCCTCCTATCTTCATCCCGCTGTGTTCCCTTATATTTCCTGAAGGCCAGCCTTTTGGCTCTGACCTTTTCTGCTACTGTGTTGAGAACCAAAGTGGTTTCCTTCTTCTTTTGCACTTCCTTTTCTGTCTAACACAATGGGATGTTGCTTCAAGTATTGCATCCTTAATGCTTGCCCACTTTGCCTGTACCCCCTCACCTGTGTTTCTTTTTGCCAGGGCTAGCTTAACTCTGTTGGCCATCTTATCAAAGTCAGCTCCTCTAAAGTCCCATATTTTTGGAAGATCATGCACATGGGGCACAGAAATCGAGGGGTTTATTACATGATGGTGGAGGGGTACGGGCAACCACCAAACAGGAAAGGAGCCTGGGGATAATCACATCTGATGACCTAAAGGTGACCAAGTGTAGCAGGCCAGAAGGTTCCCTAGCAATTTTAGGACAGCCCAGACAAATCTGGAAGAAGAGGCAGGAAGCTGCCTCAGTGACCGAGATGCAAGAGATTTAATTCCAAGGGACAATAAAAACAAGATAACAGTTTTCTGCAATGCTACAAGAGAACAGAATAAACAACAAAACAATATGAACAGCTTCTTCCTTGTAACCCCAGGTAATTCTTGTATTTGTATCTTTTTTCTTTTTCTCACTTCTCTGTCTATAACCATGATGCACTGCTTAGATTTCCACTTGTCTATATATATTTTATGTACCAGGCCCTTGTTGGGCCAGGCTAAGGCCTATCTTTAATGGATGTACTTGTACTGTATGAACTGATGCATGTTGTTGTGTCTCTATGAATAAAGCCTGGGAGTTGGTCATGTATCCAAGACCCAGGCATGCACTCTTGTATTTGTTATGAAAACCTGTGTGTTAGATTTGATGTGTAATGTTTCATTGCTGTTGATTTCATGTTACTCAGTGTATATTGCTCCTTCTGTAATGTAACCTGTGCCTATTGCTTCAACCTTATATTGTCTGCCACTGTATGACCTGGGTCACAACTGAAAAGGGTCCTTTGGATCAGCTTGCCTACCCGGTCACCAAAAACATAAATAAATGAATATATAAAGAATAAATAAAAAAAAAAATGAACAGGACCAACAATTGGTCAAACCAGGAACAGGGGGTTAACACACTTTTAGTTCAAATCCTGTGTGCACTTGGCCGAGATGATAAAACAACTGAAGAACAAGCTTGTGCTTTCCTATGCATCGGCTGATCAGCAGATGGGCATTGACCCCACAAAGTGCTTTTGTAGACAGGCCACAATGGGGCATCCCCCAGATGAATAGAACACAAGGAGGAATACTACTAGCTGGAAAATGAAGAACCTGTTGATCCTCTGCCGCTCCAGGCAAGAAGCTGAAGACTTCTGGTTAGCAGATGGATCTCTGGATGATCTGCAGCAATGACCACCGGCAGGTCCCCGGCACCTAGATGACCTCCCACCAAAAAACTGCCGGAGGCAGGATCTTCAGGCGGCCACTCGGCGTGACATGTGTACGTGCACACTTATGGATGGCCGGCTAAATAAGAAGAAAAGGGCATGCATGACATTAACTGTGGTCCCTCATGCTCCAGCCAAGGCAGCCCCTAAGCTGACTTACTGCTGGATACCTGACTATCGGCTCTCTACACTTACCATCGCAGGGTTGATGCTGGAACACTGTGGTGAAACTTCGACACAGGCTGACATCACTGGAGGTGGTTCTGCTGCGGATGGTGGATGGGCCAGGGACCTTCCTGGGTCAGGGCTAGCCTCTAAAGAAACTGGTCTGGGTAACAAAAGTGAAGCTGGATGTCTGGTACACTAGGGTGCAATTCGATAACACAGTTCAGTACCAAGCAAACAGTTCAGATTTTTAAACTGACAGTTCAGTTTTCACAGGAAATACAGTTTCTAGGGGGTGCTAGACAGGCGACAGTACGGCTCTGTGTGGATGGTGCTCAAGCAACCTTCACAGATCACAGTGGGCAACTCAGGGCCTTTAGACCACTCTCCCTTCCCCGAGGGTGCTGTACCGCTAAGGATCTCGTCCCACTCCTAGTGGCTCCGCAGTGCCAACCTATTCCATTAACATTAGTGACCACCCCTGTACCTGGGCCTGAGGATTTCCTGACCCTGTCCCAGTCACAGAATGGCACCAATGCAGAAAAAGGGTTCCCCAGCCCACCCTTTTTATGTCCTATCTTGTTCCTCTCTTAGGGCCTTCTGCCCTCCCTGGAAGCCTACTATGACCTTGGCTTAATTGGAGCCCTGGCCCTTTAAATCCCTGGGAGATCCTTCTCTGTCCTGCGACCTTGTGGGAGGGGTTTACCTAGGCCATGCTCCCACTTTTTGCCTATGTATATGGGGTAGCAGCTGAGCTATGCAGTGAGCATGGGCTTAGCTTTGCCCCTACCCTCCCTAGGTAATTGCTGCAGTGCAAACTCTCCCCTCTTACTCACTCTGCCTGTCTCTTTCCCTGCCCCTTCTCATAGAAACATAAACTTTGATGGCAGATAAGGACCACTTGGCCCACCCAGTCTGCCCCTTTCCCAACTACTGTATAAGCTGCAGATTCTAGTTAACCAACAGCCTACTCCCTGCCACCCCCCACTACAATTGCCTTGTGTCTGTCCCATGCATGTTTGAATTCCCCCACTGTTTTAGCCCCAACAACCTCCCCAGGAAGGCAGTTCCACACATCCACCACTCTCTCCGTGAAAAAAAGATTTCCTCACATTACCCCTGAGCCGTCCCCCCTCTATCTTTAAATTGTGTCCGCTTGTTCTTACACATCTCTTTTTCTGAAAGATGCTACCCTCCTGGACTTTAATTCCCTTGAGGTACTTGAACGTCTCTATCATGTCCCCCCTGTCCCTCCTTTCATCAAGGGTATACATATTAAGCTCTCACAGTCTCTCTTCATATGATTTCTGATGCAGACCCTGCACCATTTTAGTTGCCCTCCTCAGGACTGCTTCCATCCTGTCTATGTCCTTGCATAGATGAGGTCTCCAAACCTGCACACAGTACTCCAGATGGAGTCTCACCAACTGTCTGTACACAGGGATAACCACTTCCCTTTTTCTACTTGTGATGCCCCTTCCTATGCATCCCAGTATCCCCCTGGCTCTCCTTACTGACTTCTCACATTGCTTACCAACCTTTAGATCATCTGATATGACTACCCCCAAGTCCCGTTCCATTTTTGTTGTTGTTAGTACCTCCCCTGCTATTGTGTACTTTTCTCCTGGGTGTTTGTTTCCCAGGTGCATACCTTTGTAGTGATGGCCCTCTAGCCCCTCTACCCCAAGGACATTGATCCAGTGTGCAGACTAGCTTCCCTGGGGCTCATGCCACACGGTGCCCCATTTTGCCTTGTAGGTACTCTGCCCACTGGTGTCCTCTTTCTGTCTCCTCTTTCCCCTCTAAGGTGCCTCCGGTGCTAAATAAAATAATCTTTGGGCTTGCAGCCCACTTTCCACATTGGTCCAGGGATGATCACTGCTGCTGGGGTTTTGGGGAGGTGGCCAGGGGGCTGCGCTTCCACCTGGAGGCTTTCTTATGCTACTGCAGCGGCCAGGAGGAACTAATTGGTCTGAGGCACATTTTCTGCCCGGACCAATTTTTGGCTGCACATTTTGGTCCACCCTGAAGACTGTTCCCACCACTACTCAGGGCTTGAGGAAGACGGTAGATTGCAACAGAGAGCCATGCTCACACCCAACTGGAAGCAGCTTGTAAGGATCTGCAACGGGAATTTAATCTTCTACAACTATAACTACTGCACTAGAAACTGTTCCTGAATGCCAAAAAAAACAAAAAACAAAGGTAATGCTTCTTTTCCCTTTCCATACATTAATAACCCCACAACTCAAGGTAATATTCACCAGATCCACACTCTTCTTAGCGAATTGCTGGAATATGTAACTAAATTAAAATACCTGGGGGTGCAGACAGATCAAAAGCTTTCCTTTTGCGATCACACTGAGGATCTCTTAAAGAAGCTTAGACAAAGGCTTGGCCTCTTCTATAGGATCAAAGTTTTTCTAACACTGGATGCCAGGAAGAGACTGGTCCAAACCACATTCCTTACCTTATTGGACTATGCAGATTTCATTTACAGTCAAGGCCCTGTGTTTGCCCTGGCTAAATTAGACACACTACCATCAGGTCTTGAAGTTCATAACTAGTCTGCCATTCTCCACACATCGCTGCTCTCTTTACATGTCAGTAGGTTGGTCATCCCTTAACTACAGAAAACAAAGGAATGCAGCTCTCTGGACATTTAGGGCCGTCACGAAGATGTTGCCTCGGTACATCTCGGATTGTCTTCCTCTAGGTGTGATAAGTAAATGTGCCTTAAGGAGTTCCTCCACTATCTCTCTTGCAGTACTGAAATTCAAGTCGTGCTTCGGCAGGTCTTCCGTATCTCACACTTTACCCTCTCTCTGGAACAACTTGCAAAAAACCCTGAAGTTGGCCTACCCAATCAAACTATCAGCCTTCAAAGCACTTTATTCTCGTTCTATCAAGGAATCTTGTAACTTCTTCCCCTGATGTCACCTTCCCCTAGCTTCAGCTTCATCTGCTCCAGTGCATCCCTTTACTGGTACTTCTTTCCCACCCCTCTTGGGCAATGTTATAGCCTATAAGAACTTACCTGACTGCTCCTTCTATCCCGACCCCTTGTTTTTTCCTTTCTGTTAGTTCCTTTTCCATGTCCCCCTGGCTCCGACCTACACTCCTTGCTTACCCCCTTGACACCATCATAGTGTTTTGCTTTCCACTCCCTAACTGTTGCCACCCTCCCCCCTGCAATCACTACATGCCTTGCGGGCACTCCATGTACCATGTTCATCTCTACTCACCCTCTTGCATCCCCTCCCACCCTCCCATGCCTACCAAGCTTCTTCAATCAATAATTGTGTTCAAGGATGCTTCAAATACACACTGTAATTACAGTTGCATAGGTTTAACCTGTGTATACTGTACTACAGTTGCTATACTTTTTAGCTGCATACTCTTCATGGTCTTAGCTTAATGACACTTTTTAATACTCTGTTTGGTGTGTATTATAAACCTCCTGTATATAATTACTGCTCTATGTAAATACTATGTAAGTATGAATTCATTTTGTATATGTTTGTAACCCCTAGGTGGTGCTATCCGAAGGGCTACTACCCCTTCCTGCGCAGCTAGTTGCAGGTTAAGGGGCCTGTGTACTGAAACGTGTGCCTCCACCCAGAGGACAGGGTTGTTAGTAACAAGACTAACCTGGGTACAGCCCTCCGGGACACTGTAACCCCCCGCTTTTCCCTCTAGTGGCCTAGACAATATGCAACAAACACTTTCACAGTAGCCCCTATTCAGCATACAATTCCCCACACTGTTTGCACTTACCACCAGGGTTGGTTCCACCAGTTCGACCCTGAAGATCCCCCTGTAAAACAAGGTTAGGCACAGCAAATAACAACAGTACAGTGCTTTTGGTACAAACTGGAACCACAGTCAGATTAAATGCAAAAAGAGTTAGATCTGATTTATTTAGGGGAATTGAACAAGGGAGGTGCGTAATCAGGTTGATTTGATTCGAAAACTGATTTAGTCAGGCAATTATGCAGGCACTTTTAGTCCCTACACAGTCACATGCTCTAAGCACCCAGTTTGAAGTAAGTTGGGCTGGCTTGGAACGTTGCCCGGGGTAGGCCGGCATCACAGCTGGTTGGGGCCCTGTGATGAAAAGAAAAGGCATGCACAGCCACACACAATTTGTAATCCAAAGCCTGAAGGATCAGTTTGTGAAAGGAAAAACAACAATGCAATCAGATGACAACACTTGAGATTTAGCTGCTGTTGCAGGGAGCTACCCCTAATTGCTACTCATGCTACCCAATACGAGACATGGGCTAGACAAAATGAAGACTGCAGGTTGATGATTGGTTTGCCAGGAGAAGCAAGGCCCACACGAATCACCGAGGTGTCACTCCTGCTCGAGATGGTTGAGCAGGGGACTGATCCCTTGGCGAGTCTCTTATCGATGATGGTTTCTGTGCCTGAAGTAGCTGGTTGGGCCAGATGGCAAGGCCCAGGGCAGGTGGAACAGTTCGGATTTTGAGTCCAGTGATGCTGGAAGCAGCTTCCAGCAAGCGTGGCACATTTACACAGTGGGGAACCAAATCGCGACCCACTAACATCACACAGCACATTTATAGTAGAGCAATCACCATACCACAATGTGGAAGGCAGTCCAGCTGCAATATCAGTGTCTCTGAGCAAAACTGGGAATTCTGTGGTAAATGGATGTCCTAACAGGCCGATCGCGTACAGCAAATCTTCAGTCTTCTTCAGGTTCAAATCCGGTCACTCTTCAGTGGCTTTGTCACACTCTAATTTGGATATAGTCTGATTGCTAAGCCTTTCAAAGGATTCCCTCTTGAGGGACTGCAGGCAGATGGGCCAAAAAGCAGCTGCTTGCATCACTCAAGCTGCTTACTCTTCAAACTCTAACCCAAGACTGACTGACTGCAGCAACCAATCAATCAATCAAAATCTTTATTTAACCAGGCAGGCACCGTTGAGCAAGCTCATTTTCTAGGTGGACCAGGGACAAGCAATAGGTAATACAATATAGGTGAAATCAACACACGATTTCAAGTATGTGAACATCAAATTACAATTTAGGTGAGATCAACACACGATGTCAATTATGGGTACAACAATTAGGCAGTATAAATGCATGTAAATGGTACAAAAGATTGTAAAAACATTAATTAGAGATAATTTGTGCATTGTATACAAGGTGCAGAACATGGGGAGGGAAGAGTAGGTGCAGCGTATGTTCAGTTAGAAACAGATGAACAGACAAAAACGGGTTAAAACGTCATGGGTAAGTGGATATAAAGTGTAGATGTGGGCAGAGGAGTGAAGAAGGAAGGCAAGGGTATGGCAATGAGTGGAGACAACCACTGAAGAGACCTAAAGTGATGAGGAGGCAGGGGCAAGGTCGAGAATAGAGTAGTAGGCTCTGAAGGAAAAGGGACCTAAGTCAGGAGGAACAGACACAGGGTTCCTTGAAATGGAATTTATATAAGGTTTTGAAAGCTGCCAGGCTAATGGAGTAATTGATTTTTAGATTCTTTTGTATCTTGTTCCACAAAAGAGGCCATGCACGGCTAATAGATGCCCCGCCAAACCGAGATTTGGCCTTGGACGCTATCAGCGAAATATAAGAGGCACTTCTCAGGGCATACTTACTTAATGAGCAGAGAGGTAAGCAGTCCGAGATGTAATCAGGCAGTTTATTTAGGATGCTTTTGTAGATCCAGATCGCAGCATTTCTCTGGCATCTAAAGCTAAGAGATGACCAACCCACCGCCGAGTACAGGGAGCAGTGATGGGTGGAATAGGGAAGGCCCGTTATAAACCTTAGAGCTCTATGGTAGAGTGTATCAAGTTTGGAAAGAGCGCCTGCAGGACCCTGGCTGTAGAGGAAATCAGCATAGTCTAATAAAGAGAGGAAGGTAGTTTGAACTAGCCTCAATTTTGCATCCCTGGTGAGGAGATTTTTCATCCTATAGAAAAGGCCAAGTCTCATTCTAAGTTTCTTTATCAGCTCTTCTATGCGAACAATGACGGAGAGTCTAGAGTCCAGCCAAACCCCCAAATATTTAAATTTTGATACGTGCTCCAGCTCTTCACCCAGTATTTTAGTAATTGGGGGGAGTAGCCCCGCTGCGGCTGGGTTTGCTAGGTTAGGAAAGGGTGACAAGAACATCACTTTCTTCTTCTTGGCATTTAGAAGCAGTTTCTGCTTTAAGAGCTGAGTCTGTAGTCGATTGAAATCATCCTGTAGTTCAGAGCATGCCATCTGGGGGGAAGATCCGCTAGAATAAAGTACTGTATCATCTGCAAATAAGTGAATGTGGACCCTTTTGATGGTAGCATCGATTTTGTTGATGTAAAGTGCAAAGAGCAGGGGACCCAAAATGGAGCCTTGGGGAACACCTCTCCGAAGGGCTTTTAAAGGAGACTTCACCATCCGCTTTTACTTGCTGTGAATGGTCAGCAAGGTAATTGGTGAACCATTTGAGAGAAAGGGCATCCAATCCAATGGTTTGAAGGGATGTGAGGAGCAGACTATGATCAACGGTATCGAACACCTTACTTGGGTCCAGGAAAACTGCACAGACGAAGTTCTTCTTATCCGACTCACTCTGCCAATCATTAGTGACTTTGGCCAAAGCGGAAGTAGTGCTGTGTTGTGCTCTGAACCCTGATTGTAATGGGTTGAGAAATTTTGTCGATTCCAGATGGTTCCTGAGCTGGGTGTTCATGATTTTTTTCCAATAACTTAGACAGGATAGGGAGAAGGGAAATAGGCCTATAGTTATTTAGGTCACAGGGGTCACCTGACTTAAACAAAGGGATGACGTGCCGTTTTCTGGATAGGAGGAAGGTCGCCTTGCAACAGAGACAGGTTAAACAGATGTGTAATAGGTGCAGCTAGGACAATATAGCCAATCTTCAGAAAAAATAAGTCGATGTGATCAGCACCTGCACTTTTTCTACCGTCCAATTTTAACAGGAGATCTTCCACCTCTTTCAGAGATGTGGGTTGAAGCGAAAAGGTCTGACTGGAGGAGGAGGTGCCTTGTTTATCAACCCCAAGTTGCGCTCGAAGATTACTGGCAGGGGAAGAATTGAAGTTGAGACCTGCTGTAGCAAAATGATTGAAGGCATCAAGGATTGATGGTTTATCCATGAGTGTAGTAGTACCCATCGAGATTTTGGTAGGCAAGGAAGTCCCGGCTGAATGGCCTTATACCCTTAATTACCCTCCAGAATTTGAAGGGGCAGTTGGTCGAGAGATCAAGTTGTGAGCAAAAGAAGTTAGCCTTTGCTTCTCTAACCATCTTAGTGCAAAGATTTCTTGCTCTCCTGAAGGAAATCCAATCGTTTGTTAGTTTAATTTTTCGGGCAGTTTTCCAAAGCCTGTCCCTATTCTTCATTGCGTCCTTCAATTCCTCAGTAAACCACTGACAAGATTTGCATAGATACATAGACAGTGTCAGCAGATAAGGGCCTATGGCCCACCCAGTCTGCCCATTTGAGCTTGTGAGTGCAGTTTGTTTTCCTAGAAGTCTGTTGCCCCTTACCCCTGACCTCCAGAATTCCTTTATGTCTATCCCATGTATTCTTAAATCCCGTGATTGTTTCAGCCCCCACCACTTCCTCTGGCAGGGTGTTCCACTTGTCCACCACCTGTTTTGTGAAGAAATTCTTCCTCACGTTTCCTCTGAATCATCCTCCCTCCAACTTCATCCCATGCCCTCTAGTCCTGGAACATCTTTTCACTTAAAAATAGTGTATTCCTGCACCCTGTTCCTCCCTGTAAGATACTTGTATGTCTCTATCATATCCCCTCTCTCCCTCCTCTCCTCCAGGGAGGACATGTTCAGTTCCTTCAACCTGTCCTCATAGGACTTGTGATGCAATCCATGTACCATCTGTGTTTCCCTCCTCTGAACCTTCTCTACCCTGTCTATGTCCTTACGTAGGTAAGGTCTCCAGAACTGTACACTGTACTCCAGGTGGGGCCTCACTAGTGTCTTGTATAATGGAATTATGACCTCCCTTTTCCTGCTGGTGATGCCCCTGCCTATGCAACCCAGCATCCCATTTGCTTTACCTGCTGCCTTGTCACACTGTTTCCCTACCTTGAGGTCATCAGAGATAATAATCCCAAGATCCCTTTCCTACTTGGTGCATGCTATGTCCTCACCCCCCAACTGATATATTGTGCCAGGTTTTTTTTGTACCCCATATGCATTATCTTGCACTTCTTTGCATTGAATTTCAACTGCCAAACCCCTGACCATTCTTCAAGTTTCTGCAGGTCCCTTCTCATTCTGTCTACACCCTCTGGTGTGTCTACTCTGTTACAGAGCTTTGTGTCATCAGCGAACAGTGAAATTCTGCCTTCTAGGTCCTGCGCAATGTCACTGATGAAGATGTTGAATAGGACCGGTCCAAGCACTGATCCCTGTGGCACCCCACTGGTCACTCTTCCCTCTGTGGAGTGACAGCCATTTACCACCAACCTCTGTGTCCTGCCACCCAGCCAGTTACCCACCCACCACACTACTGTCCTGCCCACACCCATATTCCCCAGTTTGTGTAATAGTCTTCTATGTGGCACAGTGTCAAAGGCCTTGCTGAAGTCCAGATAGGCCATGTCCACTGCCCTCCCCGATCCACCTCCCTAGTCATCAGTCAAAAAATTCAACCAGGTTGGTCTGACATGACCTCCCCCTGGTGAAACCATGCTGCCTTGGGTCCTGTAGTCCATTGACAACCAGATGTTCCACCAATCTCTCCTTCAGTAGTGCTTCCATGATCTTCTCCACTACCGAGGTGAGGCTGACTGGTCTGTAGTTCCCCACTTCCTCTTTGTTCCCACTTTTGTATAAGGGGACTACATCTGCTGTCCTCCAGTCTTTGGGTACCTCCCCTGTTTCCAGTGATTGGCTAAACAGGATCGCCAGAGGGTCAGCCATCACCTCTCTTAGTTCTTTAAGGACCCTGGGGTGCACCCCATCTGGCCCCATTGCTTTATCAACTCTTATTACTTCCAGTTCCTTCAGGACCCTTTCTCGTGTAAAGGGACTTGTTTCCATTTCTGCACCATTCTCACCCCTTGTACTCCCTTCAGACCCATTACCCTCCTCTTCCTCAGTAAAGACTGAGCAGAAATACCTGTTCAATATGTCAGCTTTACTGTTGTCATCCTCCATGCGGCCCCCATCCTCCCCCTTCAGTCTCACTATCCCTCCCTTTACTTTCCTTTTTTCACTTATGTACCTGTAAAAGGCTTTGTCCCCTCTACACACTGATTTTGCAATGTGTTGTTCTGTCTGAGCTTTGGCTTCCCTTACTGACCTCCCTGCCTCCCTTTGCTTCACCTGGTACTTCTCCCTATCCCCTTCTGACTGTCTTTTTGTATTGCTTGAATGCAATGTTTTTGGCTTTCGCTTTCTTTTCTACCTCTTTGGAAAACCATAATGGTCTCCTCCTCCTTTTCCTCTTGCTAACCTGCTTAAGGCATAATTCTGTTGCTCTTGTAATCCCCATTTTAAATACTGCCCACTGTTCCTCAACCCCTGATTCCTGCCCCATTCCCCTTAATGCCTCTTTCAATTATCTCCCCATTTTTCCAAAGTCTGCCCCCTAAAATCCAGGATACGTGTTTTTGTGTGGTTTGGTTCTGCTCTTTCTGTGATTTCAAACCACAATGATTGGTGGTCACCGTTCCCCAGGTGCTCCCCACTGTTACCCCATCACACTGTCCCTGTTTGTGAGCACAAGGTCCGTATTGCCTTCTGCGAGTTGGTTCCATGACCAGTTGCTTGAGGAAGGCACCTGAAGGAGTCCAGGATAAATCTGCTCCTAGTTGATGCTGCTGGGATGCTCCATTTCCGTCCTGGAATATTGAAGTCTCCAACCAGTACTACCTCACCTTGTCTGCCATCCTTTGGATGGCTAGTATCAGCTTCCTATCTGTTTCTTCCTCCTGGGCTGGTGGTCTATAGACCACACCTGTGCGGATGGCTGGCCCCATTTTCCTTTCCAGCTTAACCCACAGTATCTCTCCCCCATTTTGTTCCTCCTGGATCTCTGTGGCCCTTATGTCATTTTTCACATACAGTGCCACTCCTCCTCCCTTCCTACCTGCCCTGTCTCTTCAGAATATGTTGTAGCCAGGTATGGCCATCTCCCAGTTGTGGTTATCATTACACCAGGTTTCAGTGTTGGCCACAATATCCAGGTCTGACTGCACCATGACAGCCTCCAGATCTTCCATCTTGTTGCTAAGGCTCCTGGCATTGGCACTCATGGCTTTCCATGATTTGACCTCCCTAGACTGTTTTACTATTCTACTCCAGCCCCTTCCTTGGTTGTCCTTTATCCCTGGTTCTCCTTGCTGTCTGCCCTTCTGCTGAATTTTGCCCCTTTTCTGCCTATCCACCTCTTGGGCACTAATCTCCATCTTTTGCACATTGCTTTGTAGAGATAGCCACTCCTCCGGTTCACTGGTTCCACTGCTAGCTGTGGGGTGAGCAAGTAGGTACCCTCCTTGCTGGCCTGCCACCCCCTTTGCTAGTTTAAATGCTTGTCAATGTAGCATTTGAACTTATCATTGAGTGCTTGGATTCCCCTCCAGGATGGATGCAGGCTGTCAGGCTTGAACAAACCTCCATCCCTCTAGGTGGGTCCCCAGTCACCAATGAATCCAAACCCTTCCTCACAGCAGCAGTTCTTCAACCATGAGTTAAAGTTCCTGGTGCATGCACCCCAATGCTCTCCCTTGTCTCTCGCAGGTAGTACTTCTGAGAAAATGACAGAAGTAGCTACTTGCTTGAGACCCCTCCCCAATTTCCTAAACTCTTCCTGAACTTCCTTTGGCTCTCCATTTGCCAGGTCATTAGTACCTAGGCGGATAATGACAACCAGCTCACCCTCCCGTCTTGCCTCCCCAGTGATCCCCAGGATCTTCCTTCCATCCCTCCATGCCGTGGCACCTGGTAGGCACCTCACCTCCCTGTCCTCCCCCTCCTGTGTTCCTATCTGGATCCCTCTTATGATGGAGTCCCCCACCAGGATTCACTTCCTCCTCCTCTGGGGTCCACTTCTTTCCCTGCTAAGGTCACCTACTTGGCTAACCTCCACATCCTTTCCTTCCACTTCTCTGGGTACCTCTATTTGGTTGTCCCCGTTTGCCAGTGTGGCATATGAGTTGTTGAGTGGAATAGGATCTGGGATGTGCCTCTGCCTGACCGCTCTAACCCTCCCTGAGCCCACTGTCATCCAAGTGCTCCTCATTCTCAGCATCCTTTGAGGCAGTTGCATTGGACAGGGTGGTCTCTGGATAGGGGTGATGGTACTCCTGACCCAGTTTACTTCCGCTCTGAGTCTGACTACCTCATCCCACAGTCCAGAGAGATGCATGCAGATAGGGCAGCACCTCAGTGTCCAGAAAGTCTGCCTGAATATGGCTGCCCCACAGCCACTGCATTGCACCACTCCCCACATTATACTGCTATTCCATTACTTGTCTGCTACTGAAGCTCTCCTAGTTCCCTTTTTATTAATTTACTGTCCTAAAAATCCTGCCACTGATCCTCAGATACTTTTTCTTTTTTAAAAAAGAAAATAAACTAATAAATAAATAAATGAGTCAAAACACTTGTGCTGAGGGTTGGCTTCTTCCCCCTTATGCCCCTCCTACTCCACACCCCTTACTATCCCCTTTGTTTAGCTCCTGTCAATCAGATTTAACAGGTCATATAATTAAGAGTTGGGGGAAGGGGGGGCAAAAATTTGCAGCAATTAAAGACAGCAAAGAAATATACCACCACTACGTTTTAAATTTTCAACAGCCTAAAAACAATTCTAAGTAAAGACAACAAAGAAAGTACAGTGTCACTAAAAGCCCACAATCTTAGTTTAAAAGAAAAATAGCAATTACCAGTTGTAGTAAAGCACTGAATTAAATATGTTTCCTTCCCTTTCTGGCTTCTTCTGAGAAGACCTTCACTAGTGGTGCTTGCCTATTAAGTACTCCTAACACAATTTCTTGAAAAATATCATATGCTGAGGTGATAGATTTAGCTAGGTAAAAGTCCTGCCAGCACATGGAGCTGCTCAGCTCCGAAATATACTCCCTGCGGTCAAAGTTGCGTCGACATCTTTTGGTAGAAAATTTAGAAGCAGGTGGCGGAGCATGATTGGACCTGACACAAGCAAAGAAGGAGTGGTCACTGATGTCAGAGAAGAATACTCCAGCATGGGTAAACAAATACGGTTTATTAACTAAGATAATATCCAGCAGGGTGCTGTTGGTAGGATTTAACTTGTTTGGGCGGGTAGTTTCATTGATAAGCTGGGTCCATCCAAGTGAGTCGCAAAATGTTTTTAGAGGAGCTGAGGCACTAGACAACCAGTATAGGTTGATATCATCTAGCAGCACAGACTCTGAGGATCTATGGCCCAAGATCTTACTTAAGTGATCCAGAAGCTGTAATCCTGCAGAGGGGGGTCTGTAGCAGCCTGACACACAAAGTGAGATGCCAGGAGAGATTCCGACCTGAAGGGTAAGGCTTTCAAACTCTTTTTGGACAGATGTAGAGTCAATAATGGAGACACAGAATTTTTCCTTAATATAGATGGCAACCCCACCACCCCGGAGTGTCTATCGGTTCGGAACATTGAGTAAGCAGGGAGGTTTACTTCAAAGTTGGTTGTAGCCGGGTGGAGCCACGTTTCAGTGACAACCAAAATGTCAGGGTTAGTGTGGCATATCAAGGCCTGGATGGAGCTGATTTTTTTTCTACAGGCTGCACACATTAACATGCATAAAGCTTAGGCCTTTAAGACTAGGTAGGTCGTCAGGTGATCCGATGGGAGATAGGGGTCCAGGATTAAGTTCAACATTCCCTGAGCATAACAGAAGGAGCAGTAGCTTCCTGGATAACCCTAAGAGGAGTTTCAAGGGTCTGATTCGCTCGCATCTGTTGGGGGCATGATACTGACATGGAGAAAGTTTAAGGCTGATGCCTAGCAGGTTTAGAGTTATATGCAGTAAGACTTTACCAGTGATGAATAATGGAGAGTATGCAGGGTGACAGGACAGTTGTAGGTCCACTGAGGCGTATCCTGATAGGGTACCAGTATGCCAAGTTGGATGTGTGTCCAAACACGGAAGGAGGGAGTGGATGGCACAGCTAAGGTATTCAATAGGGCTTAGAATATCTACACATTGTAAATCCCTGGGTGTATTCTTTGATGGTGGGTTTAAATAGAGGGTGCAAGATGAAAGCAGAGACATACACAGAAGCAACCATTGGGCAGTGCCTGTGCCCATCTTATGTTAAGGGCCAGGAAGGGATGTAGGCTGGGTGTCTAGGTTTCAACTCTGGATAGAGACAATAAGTCCAGGAGTATTATTGGGGCACAGTATATTATATGTATACAAGAATAACTCTTGGAGGAAGTAAAAAAGGTCCAAGATTCTAGTGGAGTATAGTATGCCAAGGATATACTGAGAACAGTATGCTGGAATTTTTGGTGGAAAGTGGGTAAGGTTTAGAATATGCGATATCAGTAGATCAAAAATTCAAAGCCTGGGGCCGAGTAAGTGTATTAACTGATGGTGGAGAACTATATAAGGAGGGTATGCAAGAATGGGATTCTCAAGTTTTATTTGAGGAAAGGGATATATCTTGTGGTACGCCCGCACGGATTGCTATAAGAGAACCAAGGGGACAATTATAGTTGTAAGTGGTATATCTTGTAGGAGGATGGTGGGAGGAAAAAAAGAAAAAAAGGGGTTCAAGAACTCAACGGTGACCAATTAGCTTAGAGGGAAGGGGCTAGGACTGTGTTCAATAGAGGCCGGTGTCGGGGCAGGTGGTGTGGAAAGAAATACTTGCACAATTAATTTCACTGGGAAAGCCGTAAAAGCCGGCAGGAAAGCACAGAGAGAGAGAGAGAGAGAGAGAGAGAGAGGAAGCTTGAAGGAACCAATCATTGATGACGCAGGAAGGCTGCAGCCAATGAGGTGCAGGCCATGAAGCGGGTTAGTCAATCGGTGTTCAGTGAGGTTCCCTGGTCAGGGAGGCAGGCTTACCCAGGTTCTGGTGCTCGTAAGGTGGACAGGCGATGGATGATGGCCGGCAGCTCAGTCAGCTGCTGCTGCCGTGAAAGCGAATGGCCGCCTGGTCAAGGGCACCTGGAAACAGGAAGAAAAGGGGTCAGGGTTAAAACAGATAAGCTAACCTGACACAAAGAAAGACAGCCAAGGGCTAAATCGGTGGGCGGGGGTTACAGAAAAGGGGCAGTGCAGAGACAGGAGCTGATGATGTGGAGCAGGGAATTAGCAGACAGAAGGATTGCAGGCAGGTGCTGCTGGCTGTGTTTTGTTATGCAGAAGCAAAACAGCTACAGAGGCATCGTTGGGAAACTTACAGGGCCTGGGAGAGTAAAAGAATGAGAAGCAGCAGGAGGTAGAGAGCGAGGGGGGGAGAGCCCAGATGGAGCAAAAACAAGGTGACAAGAAGGCAGAATCCACAATAGTTAAATATACTAATAGTATTACAGTTTGAACAGCTGCAAATATACTTCTTACTACTGGTTAATTTGAGATACTTGCACAATTAATTTCACTGGAAAGCCGTAAAAGCCGGCAGGAAAGCACAGAGAGAGAGAGAAAGCTTGAAGGAACCAATCACTGATGAAGCCGGAAGGCTGCAGCCAATGAGGTGCAGGCCATGAAGTGGGGTAGCCAATCTGTGTCCAGTGAGGTTCCCCGGTCAGGGAGGCAGGCTTATCCGGGTTCTGGTGCTCGTAGGACGGGCAGGCGATGGATGACGGCCGGCAGCTCAGTCAACTGCTGCCGCCGTGAAAGCGAATGGTCGCCCACTCAAGGGCACCCAGGTTCTGGTGCTCGTAGGGTAGGCAGGCAATGGATGATGGCCGACAGCTCAGTCAACTGCTGCCGCCGTGAAAGCGAATGGTCGCCCACTCAAGGGCACCCAGGTTCTGGTGCTCGTAGGGTAGGCAGACAATGGATGATGGCCGACAGCTCAGTCAGCTGCTGCCGCCGTGAAAGCGAATGACCACCCAGTCAAGGGCACCAGCTTGGGAATTTTCCTTTGGTCCAAAAGGTTCTGGTTGGTTGATCCATCAGTCTGTTAAAGCAAGTGCTCCTCTTCCAGGTCTGTTTTGGCGCCAAAATGCAGAAAATAGAATTCCTACAGAAATTTGCTCCCACAAGACCCCTGGGGACAGGCTTCATTTTAGAATTCCCAAAGGTACCGATTGGTGCTGACTGGCAGTCCAAAACCAAAATGGTGGTGCAATACAGAAAACCATGCTGCAAAAGAAAGCAGTTTAAAACTACAATATCACTACTACAGAAAATACTCAAACAGTCATAGCTCTCAATAGGGCTCCCTCTGCGCAATTAGCAATGGCAGAATGGAGCAAAGGCACTGCAGCCCAGGCGGGACTCGAGTCTAGACGCTCCCGACTGCCACCCACAATAATTATACACTGCAAAATAAGCAGCTCTTAAAGAGACAGGCGCAGAGGTGATTAAGCACTCTCATGCAATTTCTTTTTAAACAGCTAAAAGACAGGACACCAGCCTGACAGAGGGCATTTAGGCACACCCAAGGAAGGTTTTCAGGAACCCCCATTTGTAGGGGGGTTACATATTGTTTGCCCAGTTATGATGTAAGTGAGTATTCTTTTGTATGTATTGTTAACCTCTCCTTTCCAGGTCCATCTCGAAAATGAGCTTGCTCAACAATGTTTGCCTGGTTAAATAAAGATATTGATTGATTGACTGATTGCTGCCTGACTTGTGCTAGAAGAGAGCAATGCCAGAGGAGCCACAGACCGACCCCCAGGTAACTTTTATTGTCTGTGCTTCTTTACCCACCACATTCAGCGACCAACTCCCAGCTCCAGCCACTTCCCAGCCCTTTTGTAGGGTGAAGGAGGTCCTGGCTTCTAGCCAGGGGTTTGGGCATGACAAGCCTTGCAGGAGGGTCTCCTGCCCACAACCCCCCCTCTTAGCTCCGAATGGCCCAAAATCAAACAAAGGGCCTGGGTGGGGCATTTGGGACTGGAAGAAAAAGGGAGTATGGAACTAAGGAGAGTGGTGGGGGGTCAGGAGGAAAAGGGGGAAAAAATCTCCATGTTGGGGAAAGGGTCCCCGTTGTTTTGTTGTGCCTTTGACTTTGGGGTACTACAATTGGCCCCCCCTTAACATACATGTCCCCATGTATGGGGGTCAATTACTTAGAACACAAACAACATTTTAGTACTCTTAACTATTTACCCAGCATACTGTAACAGTTTTAACATATTAAACCAAAATGAACCAAGAAGAAGGGTGGATGGCCTCAAGGTGCCTTCGGGGAGTGGTTCCTACCTCTCCTTGTCGATCCGTCCATCCAGCTTGATGGAACCCTGGCAGGACTGTAGCTGAATTTGGTGTATTAACATTCGGGTTCCATCCGAAGCTTGGACCTGATAGGCATGCCATCCTGGCTATGGGTTGTTGTCCATGATGACATATGGATCGGGCTCCCATGTCCCACCATGCCACTCTGACATTACCAGCACTTGGTCTCCTATGAGCAAGGGTGTTTTCTTATTGTAGGCGTCAGTGGACACTTTCCTGTTGTCTTTGTTGGTACACACTTTTTGGCTGGCCGGTGACTTAGGTTCTGGTGGAGGAGGGGTCCCTTTTTCTTCTTTGTGGTGAGATTCAACTGCCAGGGTGACATCTAGATGGGGAGTGCAACTGGCATGGTCTGCCAACTGATATGGGTCACTGTGGTTCCAACTGGATCTGGTTCAGCCTTGGGTGCCAGGTGAAATCCTGGAGCCTTAGGATGCAAAGGCTGGCCGGTTGGCTCATTTAACACTACTGGGCCATCAGGCCCCGGGCATTTGGACAGTTCCTAGGCATGTACAGAGTTCAGCTGGGTGCACTCCTTCTTTTGCAAGGGGCCCTGTAGCTTCACTAAGCATTTGTTGGGTTCTTTCTTGTTTTGTGTTTCAGCGAGTGGCTTACAGGTTTGGATCTGCTGCGGTCATACTATGGTACTCTCGGATATTTCTTGTGTACTAGACTCGCTCCTTTTCATAGTAGCGTGCTTGCTCTGATTGCTCCTGAATTTTCTGAGTTTGCTGTTGAAGTCTCCTCTGTAGAGTTTTACATTTATTCTGCAGCTCAGTCTTTTGCTTTGAGTATTCTACAACTTGCTGTACAAGCTCCTGATACCGGGCCTTTCTTTAGGCATCCCAACCCAGAACCTGCTGGCTCACATCATGGGCGACGGCACTTGCCATGTAGGCAGGCTCCTCCACTTGAGCATCTGGAACTGGACTGGATGGACTTTCTGAAGGTGCCACACCAGCCTGATTGCTCTGCTTAATTCTGTCCACCTCTCTTTTGATGTCCTCATACAGAAGGCACCAAGCTCTCTTGACTTCACTGCTTCCAACATCACTCCCCTCACACGGCTGCTGCACGGACCCAATGGTTTCTTTGCTTGGGCATATGGACCTGCCCTGCCCCGCCTGCTGATCCATGTGTCTTTGACCTCAGTTTCTTTTTCTCCTTGGCTGGGGTGGACACTGCACAACTGGGTACAGGACCTCTCACTTTATTTCTGTCACAAGTGCTGCCAGTTACCGAACCTGACATGTCAAACATGCCCATTCATCTTCCTCTTTCCAGTGAAGGTCCCCTTCCCCTTGGGGATGATCAGTACCCTGACTGCACCCAGGGACTTTTATGTAGAGGCTAGTCTGATCCTTGCCTCTTTCCAGCATGCTCAGCTGCCATGCTGGACCACTACTCCCAAGTCGCCAACGCTCAAGTATCCTGATGGCCTTTTCCTTTAAATATAGAAACACTACCTCAGGTTGTTGCTCCTATAACATACGGAGTCTGCTTTGGATGGTTTCACTTTTAACCCATTTGATGAATTTGTCTGGCAGGATTCCATCCGGGTTTGGGAACACCTCAGGATCAATCCACTGAATGGCATGGAGGCCTTCCTACAGGCTGAGGGTATAGTCACAGAGGGTCTCTTCCTCTCCCTGTACCCAGGAGAAGAATCGGACCATTGGTGCTGACAGACTCTTGGGGCCAAATATGCGGTTCAACTTTTCAAAAATCCGTTCTGCAGTTGCCTTCTCTTCATCTGGCCAAGAAGCTGCCACTTGCTGGGCTGTACCTCGGAGCTATGCGATCAGGACTTTGACTCTTTTGAGCTTCAGGCAGGTCATACAGTTGGAAGAAGGCCTTCATCTTTTTGGTGAACTCATGCAGCTTGTCAGTGTCCAGGTCTGCTTCCTCCCTGGTAAAGCATGGGAGCCATGGTGCCCCATAATAGTAGAGAATTTCCATTTTCAGGGCAGTTATCTCCTCTCACGGGAATCTTGCTATGGGTAGCTTCAAGCTTTGGACTCCTTAATGTTTCTTACCCTGCTTGCTGCACCAAGTTGTAGAGGGCTGGGAGGTTCCCTACCAATTTTAGGACAGGTCAGATGAATCTGGAAGGAGAGGCAGGAAGCTTACTTAGTGACCTAGATGCAAGAGGTTTATTTCCAAGTGACAATAAAAACAAGAAAACAGTTTTAAGCAATGCTACAAGAGAACAGAATAAACAACAAAACAACATGAACAGGACCAACAATTGGTCGAACCAGGAACAGGGGGTTAACAACCTTTTAGTTCAAGTCCTGCGTGCACTTGGCCAAGACTCACTGCTGGATACCTGACTAGTGGCTCTCTACACTTACCATCACAAGGCTGGTACTGGAACACTGTGGTGGAACTTTGACACAGGCTGGCATCACTGGAGGCGGTACTGCTGCAGATGGCGGATGCGCCGGGGACCTCCCCGGGTCAGGATTGAGCTCTAAAGAAGCTGGTTTGGGCAACAAAGGTGAAGCTGGACGTCTGATACACCAGGGTGCAATTTGATAACACAGCTCAGTAGCAAGCAAACAGTTCAGATTTTTTTTTTGCAAATAACTATACTTTATTTCAATAATAACAAACATTACACATCATCACCCAACCCAATACATCTCTTACATTGGTACATAAAGTGGGATACAATACAAAAGAATATAAGAGAAATAAAAAAAGAAGATCCACCCAGCCCCCGAACCCCCCCACCCGCTAGATCTGGCAGCCCAACAAATAAAGGGATATTAGGATAGAATCGGCATTCCATAGGGATCACTATAAAAAGATAAGAAAGAGTGTATCCCAAAGTGATGAACCCTTTAGACCCGCCCTAGATATAAAATGGAGACGGGATAGTAATTTAGGAAAAGGTTAGTAGGGCGGGTTGGAGATATATGGTAGTAAAGAAGGGGTAAAACAGATAAAAAGAGAATAAAGATAGACTAAACTACGTGGGAGAAGGGAATAATCGTTCCCTAGGCCCCTTCAATTCCTTAACAGCTAATAATATAAGGCAAAAAGTTAAATCACCTATTTTAGAATATCGGTGTTAAGCTATGTGGTAGTTGTACTACTAACCATATTGACCTTTAGACGTCGATATATGTTGCCCCAACATTTATCAAATTTCTCTGAGTTAAAGACAGAAGCCACAACCTTTTGCATTCAGAGCTTCCAGAAAGGCGTCCCACCATTCTTTGCATGAGGGTATACCCTCTCTACACCAGTAGCAGAAGTAACAGCTTGGCCACTAAGGTTATTAATGCTAACTGGTATTTATGAGCTATGGACGAAATATGAGTGAATTTACCAAGAATGCAGGTCTCGAGGTTGAAATATGCCACTACATCGCAGAAAGGGGCCATCCATAAACGGATTAAATCCCAGAATTTGGTTACCTTGGGGCACTCCCAAAGTTTGTGTAAGGTAGTAGCCCAGGGATTGCCACAATCCTGGCATTTAGGAGATCTATTTTTGTATATCTTGTCGAAAGTTTGGGAGAAAAGGTACAAGTTGTGTAAAATATTAAATTGTAGGCCTCTTAGTCTATCTTGCTTAATACAATTATATAGATCCTGCCAGACTCTTATTCGGGTCTCTTCTGGCCAATTTAAGAGCAAGTTCACTTTCCAGTAATGCGGGGCAGGAGAGGCCTTGGACTCTCTTGAAGAGAGGATAAATTTGTAAATTTTGGATATCGCTTTGTTAGATAAAGCGAGAGCTTTTATCTTCGCTATCAAGCTTCCTGCCTGCTCCTGCCCTTGTCCACCTTTCAGAAATGAACAAATGCAGTTTCGGATTTGATATAGCCGAAATCTATCCTTAGAATCTACTGTAAACTTCCCCATCAGTTCTGAAAAGGAACCGGTATCCACCCACTACAAAGTCGGCAATTCTAAGTTTATTAGAGGAATTACCTACTCTACTTCTTATTGGTTGATTGCCAATTAGTAGGTTCAGGTTATTAACAAGAAGTTGCGACAAATCTTTTTAAAGGAGATATTTAAAACGAATAGAGTTGGTGAAGGGCTTTAATATCCCAGCCAAGTGGGGTATCTTTAAGTTTAAAGGGATTCTAGGCCAGGGAGAAGAGGAGGGCCTCTGGATCCAAATTAGCAGTTTGGGCCATCAACTCATCTAAGGCGCCGCTTGCTGAAGATGCCAAGATTCAGATGCCCATTGGGCCGACCTTGCCATATGGCTTGCTAAATAAGTATAAAAAATCAGGCAACTGCAGGCCTCCTTCTTCCCTCAGGCGGGTGAGTCTTCCGGTAGGCCGTGGGAGGTTTACCGTTCCAAATAAAGTCAGTACAATATTTATGACAAAGGTTAAAAAAAGACTTTGGGAGGTGCACATTGAGGTTAAAGAGGTAATAGGAGATTTTTGGCAAGATCATCATTTTAATTGTGTTGACTGTCCCCCAAAAGGAAAGTGGAAGTTTGGTCCACCTGCCGAGGTCATCTCTAATCGATTTAAGGAGGGGTTTGAAATTCAAATCATATAATTGTGTTAAAACAGTTCAGATTTTTAAATTGACAGTTTGGTTTTCACAGGAAATACAGTTTCTAGGGGGTGCTAGGCAGGCAACAGCACGGCTCAGTTTGGGTGGTGCTCGATCAACCTTCACAGATCACCATGGGCAACCCATGACCACTAGACAGCTCCCTTTCCCCCCCCCGAGGGTGCTGTACCATTAATTATCTCACCCACCCCTGGTGGCTCCGTAGAGCCAACCTATTCCATTAACATTAGTGACCACCCCAGTACCTGGGCCTAAGGATTTCCTGGCCTTTCCCCTGTCACAGAATGGCACCAATGCAGACAAAGGGTTTCCCAGCCCACCCTTTTTATGTCCTATCTTTCCCTCTCTTAAGGCTGTCCCTAGGAGCCTACTATGGCCTGGATTAATTGGGGCTCTGGCCCTTTAAATCCCTGAGGGATCCTTCCCTGTCCTGCAGCGTTGTGTGTGTGGGGGGGTTACCTAGGCCCTGCTCCCACCTTTTGCCTACGTATACAGGGTGGCAGCTGAGCTATGCAGTAGGCACGGGCTTAGCTTTGCCCCTACCCTCCCTAGATAATTGCTGCAGTGCAAACTCTCCCCTCTTACCCACTCTGCCTGTCTCTTTTCCCTGCCCCTTCTCCCTTTGTAGTGATAGTGCTCTAGCCCCTCTACCCCAGGGCACTGATCCAGCACCCAGACTAGCACCCCTAGAGCTTATGCCACGTGCTGCCCCATTTTGCCTTGTGGGTACTCTGCCCACTGGTGTCCTCTTTCCCTATGTAACCCCCTTGCAAATGGGGGTTCTTAATGTGCCCTATGCCTGGTTGGTAGTCGGCATAAAGCCACCAGAAGGGGGGTCCGTTTGAGTGCTTTTTAAGGCCACCGTATACTGTCCCTGTAAGGGCTGCCTGTTGCAGTTGGGATTAGTTAAAATGGGAGGGGGTTGAGTGTTGTCATGCTCGGCTCCTTCCCGGGCTGCTGAGTCGCGCTCCCTTCTGCCATCGCTAATAGTGCAGGGGGAGCTCTGATAAAGGATGTAGGTGGTTGCTTAAAATAAGCTGTGAAAATAATGATAATGTACATGTTCTAACCTGCCTTGCTTTGCAGCACAGAGAGTTTCGATTGTTTTCCTCCATTTTGGTCCCGAACTGTGAAATTGGACCAATCAGTACCTTGGAATCCCACAGAGTTGACTGACCAATAGAAGAGCTGTTTGTTTTTGGGAAAGGTATTAAGGGCTATGGCGCCTTTCTGCCCCACTGAACACTGGAGAAAGTGACTGGCAGGCTCAACCAGCCAATCGGATCGGGTCACGCCCGAACTGAGAGGAGTGCCCCAAGCTGTAGGGGGCCAGAGTGAAAGTGGCTGAGGAAGGGAGAGGATCTGTGTGCTCCTGCGCTAGACAGTGTTCGCGCGGGAAGCTCGTGAAGGCCTAAATCGGCCGTTGAATCTCCTTCTCGCATGCTCCAGCGGGCTAAATCCATCGGCGGGTGGTCAGCGGAGGCTGATTACTGTAATGCTACCCACCAGGCTTAACCTGTTGAAGGACTAGAGGATCTGTTTAAACCGCACTCGGTTCACGGGAAAAGTGAAGAAGCTGTTGTTTGCTGAGTTTAGGAGACTGTGGAACTTGGAGAGCCTAGGAGCTGTTGCCTGGTGAGGTATCCCTCTGCTTTGCCTTGTTTGAGATAACCATATGAATGTGCGAGAAGGCTTGTGAGCTCAAGTTAATCCTGCTGCCAGTGAAGGACTTTACCTTGTTGGAGATAACCATATAAATGTGCAAGGAGGCTTTTGGAGCTCAAGTAGTCCTGCTACTAGTAAATGACTTTGCCTTGTTTTTGAGATAACCATATAAATGTGCAAGGAGGCTTGTGGAGCTCAAGTTAATCCTGCTGTCATTAAAGGACTTTGCCTGTTCAGAGATTACCATATAAATGTGTGAAGAGGTCTGGGAAGTTCAGGAGCAGCCCTGCTGACGTGGGAGGACCCTATCTTGTCTGGAGGTTGTGAGTACTAATACAGGGTAGCTCCCTGCTGAATTACAACAGTGGATTCAAATGGAAGTACTGTATTGCTGACTGTAAAAATCAATTCTTCTTTCTTCTCTGTGTGAAAGGGACCCTACCAGCTGCCACGTTTGGACTAGCCATTAGGGCTTGGGTACCCAGGGACAGTAACTTGTAGGGTTAGGCCTGTGCACAGAGCCATAGGTACATAGTCATAGTGTAAGCCAATTAACCTGATCCCCGCCCCCATTATCTACCCTTCTAATAAATCAGATTGCTGTGTTATAACTATACCCTGGCTGGTTTGTACACTTTGGATGAGTTACTGCATGGGGACTGGGATATAACTGTAACTTACTTTACAGGGTTCTCTGGAGTGAGCTGAACTACATTGGCTGTGGGGTAAGTGTATTAGTGAAGAGAATTGTTGGCACGAAGTGTGAGTCACTAGTGGGACAAAAGGGGGGTTGCAGTAGCCCAGTGGGCTGTAACCGAGGTAGTCTCACTTGGGCTAACCCCGACCTCTGGGTGGAGGCACCCGTCCACAGATCTGGGCCCCTTACCCTGCCTCAGAGGGGGCAGACGGGGGTAGTAGCCCTAAGGGTAGCGCCCCCTAGGGGTTACACCTATCTCCTCTTTCCCCTCTAAGATGCGTCCAGCGCTAAATAAAATAATCTTTGGGATTGCAGCCCACTTACCACTACAACCCAGGGATTATCACTGCTGCCGGGGTTTCGGGGATGTGGCCAAGGGGCTGTGCTCCCACCCAGCTTCTTTCTTATGCTGCTGCAGCAGCCAGGAGGAACTAATCAGTCTGGGGCATGTTTTTCGCCCAGACCAATTTTTGGCTGCACATTTTGGTCCACCCCAAAGACTGTTCCCACCACTAATCGGTACTCTGGGAAGATGGTAGATTGCGTTGGGGAGCCAAGCTCACACTCAACCATCTGTGCTGCTGCTACTGCTACCCGACTTGTGCTGGAGGAGAGTGATGCCAGAGAAGCCATGGACTGACTCCCAGGTAACTTATTGTCCGTAAGGATATGTTCGCCACTGCCCCTGCTATCACCACGGCCACTACTGCTGCCAGTATGTCTTTGAGGGCTTTGCATCTCCATGTGAATAACGAATGTTGATGCAAAGCAAATCTTCCTCAGCTGCTTCCTTCCTCAACTGCTTCTGTTTCCACTCCTTTAGAACCCTGTCCATCTTCCATTCTCAGTTTCTCCACTACAGGTGTGGTTGTTTCATTATGCCCCATTATTTTTTTGTTAGCACCACCATCCTTCCTAGAACTCTTTTTTGCTCTTTTTCTAGCCCTGTAGTCCTCATCAGCATCCCACTCCCCAGAACTGCTGCTACTTGACAAACTGACTGCTACTTTATCTATTACAAACTCAGGATCTGTTTCGCTGATTTCCCCCTTAGTTTCATCTGTCTTCTCTTTGTCCTCATCATCCATTATTCTGCTTACTAAGACTGGCTGACGCACTATGATGGCCCTTGTGCTCATCCTTTAAGTACCATGATGGGTTACTCCTGCAATGTTCTGAATTTTATGTACTATTGTCACAATTCCCTGTTTTTGTTTATCACCTGTGGTTTTGGGTACAGGTTCTGACAGACATGCTTTCTGTCTTTTTTCATATTTAATTTTTAAACTATTCAAAATTAAATGCGTTTAAGTAGCAAATGGTGCACACAGGGATAATTCTTTCCCTAATAGGTCAGTACAGCACTGCAGGCTGCTTCGAGTCAAGTTCTTTAAGTAGAAAGTAACATATAGGGATATTTCTTTCCCTAATAGGTTAGTACAGCACTGATGGCTGCATCAAGTCAAATACTTTTAAGTAGTAGTAACACACAGGGATATTTCTTTCTCTAATTGGTCAGTACAGCACTGATGGCTGTACCGAGTAGCTGTGCCAAAAACTGGAAAATTTACTCCCAAACACTCCAGACAGGTGACTACAGCACTGCTGACTGTGTCGAGTCAAATACTTTTAAGTAGTAGTAACACACACAGGGATAATTGTTTCCCTAATAGGTCAGTACAGCACTGATGGCTATGTCGAGTCAAGTACTTTAAGTAGTAGTAGTACTAGTAAACACACAGGGATATTTCTTCCCCTATAATAGGTCAGTACAGCACAGATTACTGCATCAAGTAGCTGCACCAAAAACAGGGATATTTAATCCCAAACAGGTGACTACAGCACTGCTGGCTGCGTCAAGTCAAATATTTTAAGTAGTAGTAGTAAACACTAAACACTCAGGGCTATTTCTTTCCCTAATAGGGCAGTATGGCACTGATGACTGCATCGAATAGCTAAGAAGATTAGAAGAATACAGCAAAAGTATCTGAAAAATACAAAATAGGTCAGTAAAGCATTAGTAGGTGCTGTAATGTATGTACTATGTATTACTTGGGATTGTGAACACAGGCAAAATATTTTTTATAGCAGCAAAGATAGAATCACATCTTTAATTTAAACTGTTACTAATAAGTAAGTATACTTATTTATTAAAGATTGTTAATGTAAGTTAAAAAGTCAGACTGTCAGTCAGACAGAAAACAGTGGCCCAGATATTCAAACTGCGCCCAAAAAGTGCGCAACAGCAGGAGCAAGCGCAAGTCCATTGCACCCATGCGCAAGAGGCACGATATTCAAAAACTGCGCTGGCCAAGATGCGCCTACAGCCGACGACTGAATAGCGCACCACCTGCGCCATAGCGCAACTAGGGAGGGGAAGCTGAGCATATCTGATGCGCCATAGCGCAACAAGGGATGTTCAGCTGAGCAGTCCAGAAGTGCCATAGTGCAACCAGGGATGCGCCCCAGCAGCAGGGCAGCAATGCAACAGCACAACCAGGGATGCAGGGGCCCACCACCCATGCCACAGATGGGCAGAGGAACACATAGCAGAACAGACAGCGTCCCCCCACACCCCATGCACTGCACAACTGGGGAAGGGATGGAATAACCACTGGCCCATGGAGACAAGCAAACAACCCACAGCTGGGCCATGGTGCCCCATCACACCCCCTGGCAAGCTGTGATCGGCACACAAGGAGGGCCAACCACCCCATTCCACATGATCCCACCAATGCAGAGCACACCCTGCACCGTGACCCCCAGACACCCTGCCCAGGAGCAGCGTCCACCAGTGCAGGATACCCCATGCATGCCACCACCCCCACTGTGACAATGCAACCCCGTGCACCACAGAACCATGCAAGGCAGCCCCACCACGAGCACCCATCAGCGGGTGGCAGCACACAGCGATGCAACGACTGCATACACAGTGCCACCACGCACAGCCCCCGAGGTACAGCTGAGAGACCGACCATGCGTTGGCACACGAGGTACCCCACACATGACAGGGCATGCCCCGGACCCCACCACCAGTGGTACAGCACCTTGCACACCCTCCCAAGGACACACCCTGACCCAGCACTGGCCACAACAGCCAGCGCAGACACCCACAGTGGTGCGTGGAACCATGCACCACACCAGATACAACACAGTGCATGGACAAACACCCACCCATACCCAGGGGTACACCAACACAGGGATGCAGTAGCGGGGCAACCAAGCCCCCAGCGTGGGCCCATGGAAACTGCGTACACACGGCCAGCAGTCCTCCATGGCACAGGAGTGCCAGCCACCCTGCGCAGGCACTGTGGACCTGTACGCCACCATCATTTGCCCGGAGCACAAGTCACAGACAGTGGTGCACATCTCCTGTAACACACACACGCCACAGCATGGAGGTGGGACAACAACAGCGGGGGCCACAGTGTCACCCAAGGCAGACAGGCACCACACCAGTGACAGGAGGCAACCCGGCATTGTGATGGGTACAGTGGCTGCCCTGCATGGACAGCCACCACTGACATGCCAGATGACCGTGCAGGTCACAGACATGCAAGGGTGTCAGCTGCACAGGCCATGGACGGGCTGACAGGTGCGCCATGGACACAGAGCATGCACCATGGACCACTGCACACAGTCATCCAGTGCACAGGGAACAACACACACACCACAGGCAGTGACTGATAGCTACTTCCACACCATAGTCACTTCCCCACAGACACACACACATACCCATGACTGCACCACCCCTGACGCCATGCACACCACTGCAGCTGAGCACCTATAGCCCACTGCAAATCAGAGACCACCACAGTATTCATATCAAAAGATTTGTAATCAAAAACATCCAACAAAACTATTTACAATTATGTACAAAGTGTGGGGGGAGGGCCACAAACAAGGTGGGGGTGGGTAAGGGGCAGGGGTGAACAAATGGTACAGGAAAGGAGGGGTGTGAGGGTGGGTCCAGGGGGGTAGGGAAAAGTGGGGGCATTTTTATGGTCAGTGGGAGCCCCGCTCCCCGCTCCAGCTGCTCTGCCTTCCATGCCTCCGCCTGACCCGAAGCCGCTCAATCCTCTGCAGGATGTCCAGCAATGCCCTGGCCATGGTGAGAACTTCCTGCAGCACCTCCCTGATCATGCACAGCTGGCGGACACCTAGGAAAAGGGAGCACAGTCAATAGGTGTGAATGCACAGCCCCATACAGCCCACCCACTGTGCATGGCATATGGCCGTGGGACATGCCTCTGTGATGGTGTGTGACTACCCACAGTGATTGTGTCCACAAGACCTGCGCACACAGCCATGCGGACCACTGCACACACCCACCGGCCAAGTCCTGCACAGCACCACCATGGCTGTTTAGTGACTTGGCTATGTGGTGCGAAGGCAGTGGCACAGCCATGTATCCAGTGCACACATGAACCACCACTGACGCACTCCCAGACATGCAGTGCCACTGGACAGTGCTGACTGTAACAAGTTGTGTGCATGGCAGTGGTGTCAATGGATGGTGGCCATGCCCCGCTGCCCGCCCTGTTACACAGCATGCAATAGTAATCATGGAGGTAAGGCACTCACCATCATCAGGCTGGTCCCTCTGGCGCTGTGGACCTTCGCCCCTCCTATTGTTCCGGTCCTCCAGCTGGCGCCTCCGCTCTCTTGCCAGCCATCTCTCTTCTGGCCCTAAGGTGCAAACATGGAGAGAGGAACATCAGTACAATCCTGTAGCAAAGTCCCCCTGCCCCCATGTGTGTGCAATCCCACCCAGCCAGACCCACCCACCCCACATCCTGATAACACCACCACAGCCAACACTGGACGTCCCCCCCCCCATGTTACGGACACATGCAACCGTGATACCCATATGGAAGATAAAAGTGTATGGACGTTACACCTACCTGGCCGTTGCACTGTGCCCCTCCTGGCACGTGCCCGCAGGCAGGCAAGCAGGTTCGGGTCCCTCCGCCTCAGGTCCCCATACCTGTGGCGGCACTGCTCCGCCGTCCGCCTCATTCCTGTGGCCTCCTCCAGGGTGTCGGCCACCTCCTGCCACACCTGGCTCCTGGACCTGTCCAGGGGTGCCTCCCCAAACAGTGGGCCAAAAAGTGGCTCAACAATGGCAACTAGGTTTGCCATTTCGATCTGGCTCCACTGGGCAGCTCTCCTCTGCAACATCTCTCTTGCTCAGTAGGTTCAAAATGGTGCTCTGCAGCGCGGTTCCACCATGTGCAGATGCTGCGCGGTACAGCGCTGCCATTCCCTATCGCGCTGTCACCGAACAGCGCGATAGTGGTGCACCCATGTCTGACGCATGGCGCCTAGGGGGCAAAGGTTGGGCACAGGGTCAAGGGTCTCTGGCGCACGGACAGGCACAGCGCAATTGGAACCCAATGCGTGTAGCGCGATTGGGTGCCTGTGTGCTACCTCCAGTAGCGGACTACCGCGCTGTTGCCCCAGTGCGCCTACGATGCCCCAGTGCCACAACGCCATATAGGTGAACATCGCTGTAGTGCCACTGGCACAATGGTGGCCGTGCCCTGCATTGCCTCCCACGCACAGCACGTCAGCAGCGCAGCAGGTGCCTGTGTCATCAACCCGGGCATGCGCAGTTAGGTGTGTACTGCATATGTCACAGAACTGCGCCCTTGGCTCAGCACATTCAACACAATTGCGCAAAGCACAAAAGCGCGATATTCAGCTGTCATATGCAAATCAGCCATTCAATGACGCAGCACTGCAATTTGCATCCACTTAAAGTTGCGCCTCATGTCATTTGCATGGGTTGCGCTATAAAAGTGTGACATTGGGCTGCACTGGCCATAGTCAGTTACTGCAGTCTATTAGTGAGTTGCCTGCTGTTTGGGAGTGTGGACTGTGGATTTTGGGACATGCATGGGACTGCACAGTCACAGGTAACAACTTTCATTCTCACAGGCTGAATCATGACCTAGCGAGTCGTGGGAGAGGAGGAACAGAGTGGTGGGAGGAGGAGGAGGAGGAGGCCTAATTTCACCAAGGCCGAGACGGATGCCCTGTTTGAGGCCTACCTGGACCAGGAGCCGCTTCTCAGCGGACGGCAGGGAACACCACAGGCCCATGCTGCTGCATGGGAGGAAGTGGCGCGTACAGTGAACCTGCATGGCAGCCACCAGCGTTCCGTGCAGGAGTGCAAGAGTGCAAGAAGAAGATGGGCACAGATGGGAGGAGGATAAAGGAGAAGGTGGCTGCAATCAGGGCAGCACGAGCTGTGACAGGTGGGGGACAGCTGGAGGTGCTACGCGTGACCCCACAGGAGGAGAGGGTGGCTGGCAGCATGCAGCGTTGTGCCATTGAGGGTGTTCCGGGTGGTGGCTTCCAGATGGGTGGTAGTCACTGCATGGTAGGTCATGGTCTGTCTATTTGGGGGGGGCAGGGTAGGTCACATGCAGTAACGCGACTTTGTTTTCCCTTACAGATCCTGAGCATCTGCATGGGTCGGCGGTGGTGGGCCTGTCCACTGAGGCCAGTCAGATGGAGATGGAGGAGGGCCCATCCACCTCCACCAGTACACGTGGCTCAGTGCAACAGTGGGCCCGCCTGGCTGTCCAGACTGATGTTGTTGAAACAGGTGCGGAGGAGGCCCTGCCCGTGTTCCAGCGTGCCAGCGTCCATGGATGCCAGCATGCTGTGACTCGGCCTGGTGCTGGGTCCGTCACCGATGATGATGTCGCTAACGTCATGGGCAGTGACACGTGTGTGCCACAGGATGGCCACACAGCAGGTAACATCGTGGCCATGGCTGTGGGTGGTGCCGCCGTGGAGGCCTGCGTGTCATCACAGTCTCAGCCTGTGCCTGTCAGCACCAGTGGGGCAGTACTGGTGTGTGTACAGGACAGTGGGACTGTTGCTTCCACTCCGGCAGCAGCAGTCAGCCCTGGGGAGCAGCAGCCGGAGGGGCAGCATCAGCAGTCGGCCAGTGGGCTTGGGGGTACAGTGTCAGGGGTCGGCATCAGTGCACCGCCTGTGGACATGTCCAGACCTGGTCCTGGTGTGCAGCACCCACCCTCAAGGGGTGCTGAGCATCAGGGCCGTACACACCCTGAGGGACAGGATGCTGAGCAGGCAGATGACCTCTTGTATGAGCACACCCGCATACTGCAGGCATCAGTCAACCAGCAGATGTGGCTTGCGACATCGGTGGATGCACTGCATGTGGCTCTGTAGCAGGCAGAGGAGCGTCGCAGCAGAGACACCGCTCTGATCCTGGCAGGGATGGACCGGTTGCGGGAGGATGTGACCGCTGCCATTGACAGGCAGACACAGGCATTCTCTGTTGTCATGGCCACAAAGTTATTTGCCCATGCATCGCAGACACCACAAAGCGCACTGTCCACCCCCCGTTCCCGGTGTCGTGCGACACCATCCTTGTCGACACCGGGTTCAGCTGTGGGCATCCCGAGCATGCCTGGCACAGGCATGTTTGGTGTGCTGCAGACCCCTGTGTGAGCACGGTTGCGTTCATGCAGTGGAACCCTTGGGGGACCATCGGTGCCACCCCATGAGGCCAGTGGTCAGCCTGTCAGTGCTGGCGGGTCTCGGTGGGGCCGCCATGCATCCGTGGCGGCCAGGGCACTGTGGCGCGTGACTGACCTGTCTCCCAACGTGGCTACTGTCTGGTGCTGCCCTGTGTGCATTGTTTCATTCAGCGGGCAATGCACAGGTGGGTACCCGGCCCTGCACACGGACACACAGTCCATCTGCACACCCTCCCAGCTGCTGTCCTCAGTTGCGTGTGCATGGTGATGCCTGCATTGCGCTGTACACCAATGTGCAATGGTGCTCAGCATCTGACACATGCACAATGACAGGCAGTGGGCGTGGTGGTCTGTGGACATGTGTGTGGCTAGGGGTGGCTTTCTGGGTTGGTGTGCCTCCTACCCTTTGTGCATGTCTGGTGCGGGGTGTGTGTGTGTGTGTGTGTGTGTGTGTGTGTGTGTGTGTGTCCGCGTGCCATGTTAGACCCCACCCATCCCTGGTGGTGTGTGTGGTTCCATGCCCGGACAGTTCCTTTGATGGCATGCACCCCTGGTGTGTGTCCATGCGTGTTTGTGGGTTGTGCCTTAGCCACTGGTGGTTGTACATGGCCCCATGTCTTACCTGGGTTGGCTGAAGTGCTCCTCCGTGATAGTGTCCCGGTGCAGCTGTGCCAGCCGGAGCAGTTGGGGGTTCCGTCTCCCAAGGGAGGGCTGCCCATCACCATTGTCACCGGCATCCTCATCGTCCCCATCGCTGTCCCCCTCTTCGACCTGTACGGCTATCCCACATTCATTGGCTATGTTGTGCAGGATGCAACAGGCCAGGAATAGCCTGCAGGCCTTTGAGGGGCTGTACTGTAGGGCACTGTCGGAGGTGTCCAGGCAACGGAAATGTGCCTTCAGCATCCCGAACACCCACTCGATGACATTACGTGTGGTGGCGTGTGCCTCATTGTAGTGTTGCTGCGATGGGGTCGCGGGACGCTGGCATGGTGTGAGCAGCCAAGGACAGAGTGGGTATCCACTGTCACCTGTGTGTAGAGGGTGGAGGTTAGTTTGGTGATCAGCATCGCCCTGGCCCGGGCCATGTAGGTCACTACCCATGTCACCTCTGACCATGCCCCCCCAGGCCCTATGATTGTCCATATGGTTTGCATACTCACCCACTAGGTGGCCAGTTGGGATATCCCCACTCTCGAATCTGTGGCACAGTGCCGACTGGTGCCAGATGAAGGCATCATGTGCTCCCCAAGGGTGCGTGGCACAGACATTGATTATGCGCCCCCTGGCATCACACACCACCTGGCAGTTGATGCTAGCATAGCCCTTGCAATTTATATATGTGGCCCCCTTAGGGCCAGGTGGTGTGTGGATGGCCACATGGGTGCAGTCTATTGCCCCTAGCATGCCAGGCATATGTGCTACTCTGTGGAACTCCTGTATGTTTGCTGTGGGCTCTGCTGTGCTGGGGAAATGGATGTACCCCGCAGCATGTGGCAGCAGTGTGCTGAGGAATTGGGTGAGGTGGCATGACGCGGCCGACTGGGTTATGCCTGTGGTGTCCCCAGTTGGTCTCTGGAAGTTGTCCGTGGTGAGCAAGCACATGCAAGCTGTCACTTTCGTCTCCACTGACAGAGCATGGCTCTGTCATGTGGGTGCCTGCATCACATCACTGCACAGCTCACAGAGCCACCTCAGAATTGCCCGATTCAGGCGGTACTGGCCCACGATTTCCATATCACTATACAGCTCGAAGCTGGTGCGGGCTCGGTACTGCCTGTTAGGGGCATACAGCCGATGGACCCTTCCACGGCCGTGCCCCCCTGCTGCCCGCCTTCTCAACCCCTCATTACTGCCTCCATCTGGATGGTGGCACTGGCCATGTCCCTGGCTTGTGTTCACCCCCCCGGCAGCTGTTTCTGTGCTCCCCCCGCTGTCCTGGCTGCTACTTCCGCTGCACCGGGAACACCTGACTGTGCTGGCCTCACTGCTGTGTGGCAAGTACTTCTCCCTTCTGCACTGTGGCTCCCCACACCTTCCCCTGAGCCTGTGAGTTCCAGGTGCCCTTTCCCTGGCCTGCCCTGTGTGTCCCTCCTGCCCAGTTTCTCTGGCTTGGGTTCAGCCTCATGTGCCTTCCCTGTAGCGTTCTTGTGCCTCTCCCTTGCTCCTTTTTATTTTGGCCTATTTCCGCCACGCGCAATCTCCGCTTTTGTTTCTATTGCGCATGGCGATGTTGTTGAATATCGCACTGCGCCATTTATGCATGGTTCCTCCCCATCAGTTGAGCATACATTCATTATCATTGCGCTGTTGCTCAGCATGATTTAGGGCGCAACTGCCTCCCTGCTGAACAGTGCAGAATGCGCACTGACTTGCGCTGACAAGAACCCTATTGCGCATGGCGCAACTCTTTTGAATATCTGGGCCCCTGTCTACAATTTTTTTCTTAATTGATTTGTTTGACCCAAGAAAGAATAAGAGAAAAGAGATTATCTGATGCTGCCTGCCTAACTTTTTTTTTTTATTAATCTGTGGCAGTGGCAATTGGCATCTGTGCTGCAGTGGCAACGACAGACTTAACTGGAGAAGCTGCCTAAGACAGTGTCCCTCTTTGACTTTTGACTGTGTTTGCTCTGCTAGTTAAGCAAGCCTGGGGTTAACTTAAAGGGATTGTGTACCGAAGCACCTATTTTTGAGCAATGAATTCCTTGCTGGATGAAAGACTTACCGATTGGTGATTCTGGGAGTTCAGCATCCAGCAAAATAATGTCTTTTTAAATAAATCCCAATGTTGTGTAGCTGTCCATTTTACAGCTCCTTTCTCCAATCCAGCGTTGCACTAGGTGAACGTGATGACACGTGTGCCTCACCACAACACAGTGCTTGCAACAGAACAGTATATTTTGCCGCACATATTTGCAGTCTATGCACTGTGAGTGTTTTGAGACTGTCTTGTTTTTTAGGCATGTATTGTTCACTGCAAGGTATTATTTTTTATTAACTGAGCCCCTAATTTAAATGTATATGTGCATTTCATTTAGCACCGTTGTGTTTATTAGTGCCAAAAGTAAATGTCTTGCTTCTGCGTCCCTTGCTGGGTAATTTTGGCAGCGTGCGTCTTGGTCAGCAAGTCTGGGTTGGTGAGCACAATAAATAACTGTAGTGGCAGTATGACAGTGTGTGTTGGCCCTGATTACCCGTTAGTAGGTGATGGCTTTTATTTTTATATAAAGTGAACTCTTGGCTGAAGTCTCAAAATGTTTATCATCATATTAGTAATTCACCGTCGGCGCGTCTTGTTTTGTAATTGAAGTGCATGTCTGGAAATGAATAAACAACGTAATAAATACATGATAAATGAATAATAAGATCTTTATTTGGATTACAGTGATTCAGACATGAACTACAGCTGACAGTAGATTTGACATTAGACAGCACTTCATGAATGTAGGAACCGCATGCCATTGTGTCTGCTGCCGACTGCATGTTATGCGGCCCCTACAATCAGGAAGTGCTCTCTAATGTCAAATATAGTGTCAGCTACAGTTGGTGTCTGAATCCCATCTTAGATCTTATAATTCATTGAGAATTGTATTTACCATGCTGTATATTTTTTTTCCTGACATGCACTTCAATTACAAAACAAACGCCAACAGTGGATTGCTAATGCTTCCAGACTCCATCCAACAGTTCACTGTATATAAAAATTACAGCAATCAGCTATTATTGTGTAATCAGGACAAACACAGACCATCATACTGCCATTACAGTTATAATAGGCACTACAATTACCCCAGAAGACATTCATACATTGTATTTAGAGTGTGCTGCTAAACCTTTCCTGACTCCATCTGAGTATTCATTATTTGTTTAGCTTTCCGTCTGCAGAGATTGATGTCTATGGAGTATATTGCATACACCTCGACCGCATGTAAGTTTCAAGCAGTCCTGTAGTTGCACACAATGAAAGCATCGCTTTTCTGAGCTGTGAACATATGACATGCAGTGATGTCAGAATGGACTGTATTTTAGATAGGTCCACTGACATGCATTAGTGCAGTAACAGAGGTGACTACAAACAGTGTCAACACATGTTGCTTTTATTGTCACATGGGCACCAGTGCTGCTTATGTATGCATTGCTAGTCAGTCCCTTTACTAGGAAATGGTTGCAGGCTATTGTAATAGGTGCACTGGCAGCAGTGCTACTGATGGATACAGTACTAATTAGCTGCTACAACTATAATGTAATTGTTGTTATAACGTGCACTGTGAAGTTTCCCTCTCTGATAATAACAGATCCAGAAGCAAATAATTTGATACCTTTTATTGGACCAACATAGATGTTAAAACAAAAAAGAACAAAGTGCTCTAGCTTTTGGAACAACCAGGTCCTTCTTCAGAAGTTTTAAAAACCTTTTAACCTGGTTGGTCTGAAAGCTAGAGCACTTTGTTATTTTTTTGTGTAACATCTATGTTGGTCCAATAAAAGGTATCAAACCATTTGCTTCTAGATCTGTTCTTACAAGGACCAATACAATAACTACACTATTTGTCCTCTCTGGTAATGTAGTACTGTGTTTATGTAAAAAGACACCTCCTCCTTATACCTGAGTGTGCATTATGACCGATTGTGCTGCCTGACCTGCATGTACTCCTTCACGGGTTAGTGTCAATATCGCACAACAATATTAGCACTAGTCATTTAAGCACATACATATTAGCGCTTACAGAAAAACGCATGCTATCATTATAGCGTCAGGCAATACCGTAATTAAATAGATGGCACAGCTTGCAGCACTATTTCTACATGCATTTTAATTCTGCTGAAAGCCTAAGGCTGACCAGCTGCCACTTTGCCCTTATCATTGGTGGTCAGTGACTTCCTCCCACCCTCATATTAGATAAAATTGTCCCCATGCATGCAGATATATTCCTTACTCTATACATAGGCCCAGGTATTCAAACTGCGCCACAAAGTGGCGCAATAGCATGAGCAGGTGCAAGTGCAGTGCACCTATGCGCACCACGCACGGTATTCAAACACAGCGCAGGCCAAGATGCGCTTGTGCAACATAACTGAATATCGCGCCAACCGTGCCATGGCACAACCAGGGATGCGCAGTGGCACAGGGCTGATGCGCATTAGCACAACCAGGGACGCGCAGTGGAGCAGGGTAGCAGTGCAGTAGCACAACCAGGGATGCGCAGGAACAGGATGCAGGGGTGCACCACCTATGGAAGACATGGGTAGAGGAGCACGCAGCAGACCTGACAATGCCCACCACACCCCATGATCTGTACAACCCAAGGTGAGCTGGAAGAAGCACCAGTCCATGGACACCAGCAACAATTCTACAGCTGGGGCATGGTGCCCCGGCACACCCCCCTGGCAAGCTGTGACCAGAACACAAGGAGGTCCGGCCACCTTGTGCTACACCATCCCACCAATGCAGAGCACACCCTGCACAGCAATCCCCAGACACCCTGCCCAGGAGCAGCGCCCAACAGTGCATGTCTCCTCATGCCTGCCACCACCCCCACTGTGACAATGTAACCCGGTGCACCATGGAGCCATGCATGGCAGCCCCACCATGAGCACCCTACAGTGAGCAGCAGAAGCCACTGACGCAAGAACTGCAGACACAGTGCTGCCCTGCATGGCCCCCCTGAGGCACAGCCAAGAGAACGAACCTGCGTCGGCACCCGAGGTACCCCATATGCAACACTGCCTGCCCTGGACCATACCACCAGCAGGACAGCACCCGGCACACCCACTCAAACACACACCCTGTCCCAGCACTGGCCCCAACAGCCAGCACAGATGCCCACAATGGTGCATGGAAGCATACGCCACACAGGATGCGACACAGGGCATGGACAAACACCCACCCATACCCAAGGGCACCCCAACACAGGGACACAATAGCGGGGCAACAAACCCGCTGGTGTGCGGCCACAGCAGCCTTGTACCCATGGCCAACAGCCCTCCATTGCACAGGTGTACCAGCCACCCTGTGCATGCACCATGAATCCGTCCACCTCCAGCATGTGGCTGGAGCACAAGTGACAGACATCGGAGCACATTCCCTGCAACAGACACAAGTAACAGCATGGAGGGGGGACGACAACAGCGGAGGCCACAGTGCCACCCGAGGCAGACGTGCACCATACTGGTGACATGAGGCAATCCACCATTACGCTGGGTACAGGGGATGGCCAGCATGGACAGCCACCACTGACATACCAGCAGACCGTGCATAGCACAGACATGCAAGGGTGTCAGCAGCACAGGCCATGGACAGTCTGACAGGGGTGCCATGGACACAGTGCATGCACGGTGGACCACTGCACACAGGCATCCAGTGCACAGAGAACAACACACAAGCCACAGACAGTGACCAAGTCCCCCACCCACACCATAGACGGGTCCCTGCCAGACACACACACACACGCCCAGGTCTGCACCACCCCGACGCCATGCACATCACTGCAGCCAAGCACCTGTAGCCTGCTGCAAATCGAAGACCACCACAGCTGTCATAACAAAATATATGTATTAAACAAATTCAACCACAAAACATATTTACAAATATATACAAGGGTGGGGGGAAGGGCCACAAACCAGGTGGGGGCAGGCATGGGGTAGGGGTGAACAAATGGGAGAGGGAAGAAGGGGTGTGAGGGTGAGTCAAGGGGGGAACTCAACTAGGGGGCATAGAGGGCCTATTGCCTGCCCCGCTCTCCACTCCTGTGCCACCTCTGTCCACTGCGGTGCCGGACCCCATCCTGCTCCATCTTCTGCAGTATCTCGAGAGATGCCCTTGCAAGCTGCAGCAGCTCCTGCACTCTTCTCTCGATCACTGTCCAGCATTGTCCACCTAGGACAAGGGAGCAGAGTCAATATGCGTGACTGTCCAGCCCACCCATTGTGCTTGGCATACAGCTGTGGGCCATGCCCCTGCGATGGTATGTGACCACCCACAGTGACTGCGTCCACAAGACCTGCCTACCCAGGCACCCACAACCATGTGGACCGCTGCACATACCTGCCGCCCATGTCCCGCACAGCACCACCATGGCCGTACAGTGACATGGCTATATGGTGTGAAGGCAGTGGCACAGCCATGTACCTAGTGTACGCACGGACTCCAGCAACACCCAGCCACACATGCAGTGCCACAGGACAGTGCTGAGTGTACCATGTGGTGTGCACGGTGGTGGGGCCAAGTGCTGCTGGCTATGCCCTGCCGCCAACCCTGCAACACATCAAGGACAGATGTGAGGGGGAAAAAGGCACTCACCTGTATCGACACCAGCTGGACTCTGCTGTCCCATGGCCCCTCCGCCATGTCCCTGCTGTGGCGCACCAGCCCTCTCCTGCTCAGCTCGGGCTTCCCTTGCTCTACGCCGCTCCTCCAGGCCTAGGGTGCAAACACAGAGAGGGGAACATCAGTACAAACCAGTAGCAAGGCCCCCCCCGGTGTGTGCATTCCCGCACAGCCCAGCCATGCCGCAACCCCACCACCACCACCGCCCACACTGGACGGCCCCCACCTCCCTGCGGGGTGGACACTTACACACCGTGATAGCTGGACGGACGGATGCTACCAGTGTATGGATGGAGCACCTACCCGGCCGTGGCACGGCGCCTCGCTGGGCGCATGCCTGTAGATGCCCCAGTCTATCTGGGTCCCTCCGCCGGAGGTCCCCATACCGGTGGCGACACTGCTTGCAATTCCTGTGGCCTCCTCCATGCCCTCTGCTATCTCCTCCCACACGGTGCTGTGTGGCCTATTCAGTGGGTCCTGTCCAAACAGGGCCCCAGCATGGGGCTCAGCAATGGCCAAAAGGTTGGTCAGTTCAACCGCGCTCCACTGCTGGGCTCTCCTGTGTGACATCTCTCAGGCAGTCCAGATAACAATATGGAGCTTTGTAGCGCACGTCCCCCACGTGCAGATGCTGCGCGGTACAGCGCTGCCATTCCCCATCGTACTGTCACAGAACAGTGTGATGGGGTGCACCCATGCGGACACATGGTGCCTAGGGGGCAAAGGTCGACTGCAGGTTCAAGGGTCTGTCACGCACTGACCACCACAGAGCTACTGGGACTCTCTGCATGTAGCGTGGTAGGGTGCCTGTGTGGGACGCCCTGCAGTGGCCTACCGCAGTGTGTCACCATGGCACTTACAGCACACCGCGGCACGAGCGCCACACGCAAGAACAGCGCACTAGCACCACTGGCACAGTGGTGGCCATGCCCTGCACTGCCTCCCATGCACAGCAGGTCATCAGCGTGGCAGGCATTGGCATCAGCACCCGAATCATGCACCGTTTGGTGCCTACTGTGCATGTCACAGAGCTGCGCCATTGCCTGAGCACACTCAACAACATTGCGCAAGGTGCAACAGCGTGATATTCAGCCAGCATATGCAAATCAGCTCATCAGCAATTCCATGGCGCAACCACTGCATTAGCTTTAACTTAAAGTTGCATCTTGCCTCATTTGCATGCGTTGCACTATATAAATGTGACATGGGGCTGCAGAGGACATAGTTTAGTATTGCAGTCTATTGTGGTGGGTTGCATACTGTTTGGATGTATGGACTGTGGTGTGTGAGGGATGCATGGGACTGCACATTCAAAGGTAACACCTGTCATTCCCATGGGCTCTATCATGACCAAACCAGAGGATGAGGAGGAACAGGGACGGAGGAGAAGGAGGAGGAGGCCCAACTTCACCCGGGCTGAATCAGATGCCCTGTTCGAGGCCTATCTCGACAGGGAACCACCGCTCAGTGGACAGCATGGAACGCTGCAGCATGGGGTGAGGTTGCACGTGCTGTGAACCAGCATGGCAGCCACCAGCGGTCCGTGCAGGAGTGTAAAAATAAGGTTGGCATGGATAGGAAGAGGATAAAGGACAAGGTGGCTGCCATCAGGGCAGCACGTGCTGCCACCAGTGGTGGACAGCCAGATGTGCCACGCCTGATGCCACAGGAGGAGCGGGTGTCCGGCAACATGCAGCATTGTGCCATAGAGGGTGTTCCTGGTGGTGGCTTCCAGATGGGTGGCAGCCCATCACTGCATGGTAGGTCCTGTGCTGTCACTGTGTGGGTGGTGGGGGGAATGCCATAGGATAGGGTGGTGACAATAATGCTACTGTGTTCCCTTACAGCTCCTGAGCATCTACATGGGTCAGCGGTGGTGGATGTGTCCACCGAGGGTGATGCCCTAGGCACGGAGAAATGCCCATCCACCTCCACAGGTGTCTGAGGGACAGGACCACTGCATACCTGCCTGTCTGTCCAGACTGAAGATGGTGGTGCGGGTGCGGATGAGGCCCAGCTTGTGTCCCAGCGTAACAGCGCCCATGGACTCCAGCATGCTGGGACACAGACTGGTGCCGGATCCGGCATCAATGATGATGGATCACACATCCCAGACAGTGATATGTGTGGGATGCAGGATGATCTCACAGCAGGAAATGGCATGGGCGTAGCCATGGGTGGTGCTGCCATGGAGGCCTGCATGACATCACAGGCCAGCCTGTGCCTGTATGCCCCAGTGGGGCAGCACTGGTGTGTGTCCAGGCTGGTGGGACTGTTACGGCCACTGCGGCGGTGCCGGTGAGCCCTGGTGATCGGCAGCCAGAGGGACAGTGCCAGCAGTCAGCCAATGGCAATGGGGGGACAGTGTCGGGGGGTGGCGGCAGTGTACCACATGTGTACATGCCCCGGCATGGCTGTGTTGTGCAGCGACCATCAAGGGGTGCTGCCCAGTAGGGCCAGAAACACCATGAGGGACAGCATGCCGAACTGGCGGATGACCTCATTGATGAGCACAGCCACCTACTCCAGGCTTCAGTGGATCAGCAGTTGCGGCTTGTGACTGTGGTGGATGCACTCGGTGCAGTTCTGCGCCAGGCAGAGGAGCGGCGCAGCAGAGACCACGGTCTGCTCCTGGCAGAGATGACCCGGCAGCGGGAGGATGTGACTGCTGCCATTGACAGGCAGACACATACATTCATAGCTGTCATGGCCACATTGGGCACCCAGTTCAGTACCCATGCGTCGCAGACACCGCGAGGTGTCATGTCCACCCCCCGTTCCCGGCATTGTGCGACTCCTTCTATGTCGACACCGGGTTTGGCAGTGGGCATACCGAGCATGCCTGGTGCGGGCATGTTCGGTGAGCTGCAGACCCCTGCGCGAACACAGTCACGTTCCAGCAGCATCACCCTTGGGGGACCGTCGGTGCCACCCCATGAGGCCAATGGTCAGCCTGGCACAGCTGGCAGGTCTCGGCGGGGCCACTCATGCATCCGTGGCGGTCTTGGCACTGTGCCACGTGACTGACCTGTCTCCCACCATGGCCACTGTCTGCCGCTGCCCTGTGTGCAGTGTGGTGTGTATCGTGCGATGCACAGGTGGGGTACCTGGACCTGCACACGCACAGTCCCTGTGCACACCCTCCTGGATGCTGGCACTGTGGCGTGTGCATGATGATGCCTGCGTTGCGCTGTCTGCCAGTGTGCAGTGGTGTCCAGTGTCTCAGGCACGCACAGTGACAGCCACTGGAGTGGTCATGTGTGGACCTGTGTGGGGTTGGGGGTCGCATTCGGGGTTGGTGTGCCATCTACCCCTTGTGCATGTCTTGTGGTGTGTGTGTGTGTGTGTGTGTGTGTGTGTGTGTGTGCACGTGTCGTGTTTGGCCCTGCCCATCCCTGACGGCGTGTGTGGTTCCACGCTCAGACCCATTCCTTTGCCGCCATCCACCCCTGGGGTTCATCCATGCCTGTCTGTGGGCTGTGCCCTTGCCATTGGTGGTTGCACATGGTCCCGTGACCTACCTGTGTTGGCCAAAGTGCTCTTCTGTGATGTCCCAGTGCAGCTGTGACATCCGGATCAGGGCGGGGGTCCCTTCGCCCTGGGGGTGGCTGCCCATCACTGTCTGGACCAGCTTCCTCATCGTCCCCACCGCTGTCCCCCTCTTTGACCTCTACGGCTATCCCATAGTCATTGGCCATGTTGTGCAGGATGCAGCAGGCCAGGAATAGCCTACAGGCCTTCGAGGAGCTGTACTGTAGGGCACTGCCAGACGTGTCCAGGCACCGGAAACGTGCCTTCAGCATCCCGAACACCCACTTGATGACATTACATGTTGTGGCGTGTGCCTCATTGTACCGTAGCTGCGATGGGGTCGTGGGGCACCGTCATGGTGTAAGCAGCCAGGGATGGAGTGGGTAGCCACTGTCACCTGTGTGTAGAGGGTGGACATTAGTATGGTGGTCTGCGTCGCTTTGCCATGGGCCGTCAAGGCCAGGACCCATGGCACCTCTGACTATGCACCCCCCCCATGTCTGCTCATGTTGTCCTGTGTGATATGCATACTCACCCACTAGGTGGCCAGTGGGGATGTCCCCACTCTCAAACCTGTGGCACAGTGCAGACTGGTGCCAGATGAAGGCATCATGTGCTCCCCCAGGGTGCATGGCACAGACATTGGTTATGTACCCCCAGGCATCGCACACCACCTGGCAGTTGATGCTGACATACCCCTTCCGGTTTATGTAGGACACACCGTCCGGGCCAGGTGGCGTGTGGATGGCCACATGGGTGCAGTCAATGGCCCCAAGCATGCCAGGCATACATGCTACCCTGTGGAACTCTTGCATGTGTGCTGTGCGCTCCGCCTGTGTGCTGGGGAAATGGATGTACTCTGCAGCATGTGGCAGCAGTGCGCTGAGGAATTGTGTGAGTAGGTGTGACGCGGCTGACTGTGTTATGCCTGTTGTGTCCCCTGTTGGTCTCTGGAAGGTGCCCGTGGGATCAGGCACATGACAGCTGTCACCTTTTTCTCCACTGATAGAGCATGGCTCCGTCGTGTGGGTGCCTGCATCTCATCACTGCACAGCTCACAGAGCCGCCTCAGGATCACCCAGTTCAGGCAGTACCAGCCCACAATCTCTGTGTCAGAGTAGTGTTTGAAGGTGGTGCGGGCTCGGTACCACCTGTTCGGGGCGTACCGCCAACGGGCTCTTCCACGGCCACGCCCCCCTGCTGCCTGCCTTCTCACACCCCTCATTACCGCCTCCATCTGGAAGGTGGCACTGGCCATGTCTCTGGCTGATGTTCCCCCCCGCTGTCCGTTTATGATGATCCCGCTGCACTGGGTACACCTCCAGCCTTTTGCTGTAGCTGTCCTGCCTAGTGCCACTGCCCTCAGTCCACAGTGGCACAGGCTCCCCACTCCTTTCCTGTTCCTGATTAACTTGAGGTGTGCCCTGTCCTGCTCCTGCTCAGTCCTGCTCACTGCTACCCTCTGCCTTGTTCTTGTCACCTCGCTCCCACCTGTGGCTTCCCTGTAGCGTTCTTGCACCTCTTTCTTGTTCCTTTTTATTTTGGATCATTTCCGCTGTCATGCAACTTCCGCTAGTTCCCCTACTGCACATGGCGCATGCTGCTGAATATCACACTGCGCATGTTATTCTTGGTTCCTCCCCCTACGGCTGTGCATGCATTAATTATTATTGCACTCTTGTGCATTGCAACTTGCACAGCACAGCTGCCTCCCACTGAATATCGCACAATGGCGCATTTCCATACTTGCGCTGGCGCATCTCTGTTGCGCATGGCACATCCCTTTTGAATATCTGGCCCACAGTCTGTAAGGCTGATAACGGGTACAGATCACTGCATGTAGTTAGTCACTTCCTCCCTGAAGAGGACAACACAGTACAGTAGAGTGAAGGCTGCTTTCTGAGGAGGAAAGACTAGAGTGAAGTGAACATGAATTTAAAATACATCATTTTTACACTTTTAAAAAACGTAAAGGAGCATGGTTACAGATTCAACAGAATGGAGATCTAAAAATGCATTCCGTTCAGTCTGTTTTTTTTTTTCTCAGAGTTACTGTCAGAGCAAGGTAACAAAATTGATAAGAAGAGTTAGAAAAGGCTTTAATTTCGTGTTTGTCCTAGGCTACAGTTTGTCTGCTCACTGGATCCGGAACCGAGACAGGACTGGAGATGCGCTGACTAACGGAAAACCTGACAACCCAGCCTTAGAAGCTCCGACGGGACAGGTGGCTTTGCTCTTACAACACACATGCCACATTGTTAGTTAATGCACATGCAGTTCTGTCTGGTGAAGTGTCTTTCCCTATTGTTTGCATTCACTCAAATTCAGTGGCACTGTAATAAAATTATACTTTTCTTTGAAAATGTGTGTTCCCCCTTTGGAAACACAGGCCCGGTTATTATTATTATTATTATTGATGCCCCTTTCCATTCTGCAGAATTCAAAAGGTGAAGGTTTTGATACAATTAAATGGTCACACTCTCCTACCCTGCCCTGTGTCCAATCACTGCACAGCATCAAGCGCATCATGTCGTGCCTGCAAGTTGGATTGGTCCAGCACCCTCAAACCACCAGTTAGCCAGAGATTGACGGTCCTTTCAGCAGCTGATGTGGCGGGTAAAGGAATCAGCAAGTTGAGCTGGAGGGAGGGCAGGATTCCCAGGGGGAGCCCTCGCAACCAATGGCAGTGGTGGCATTTGTATTAATTTATTTTTTATTTATTTATGATCTAGGAAAGCAGCAGTGGCAACTATTGTTTTCACATGGCAGCGCTATTTCTACATAGCACTTATATGTAACACACTATAATTACAGCATGCTGTAATGTACGCGCTATTTTGGCTAACGCTATTACGGATGTGCTATTTTGACCATATACCACATCCTTGACATCCAGGGAAGCTAACAAATCCCCTGGCCTTAGAGAGGGAAAAATTATTCCCAGAGTCACCATTTTGAATTTTGGCTTGACTAGGTGCTTGTTTAAGTATCATAGATCTAGGATAGGCCGCCACTCCCTGTCTTTCTTGGGGTGATGAAGTATCTGGAATACAGACCTTTGCCCCTGTGTGTAGTAGGAATTCTCTCTCTGGCTCTGAGAGCCGGCAGAGAGGAAACCTCTGCCTCTAGGCCAGTGGTTTCGGAGATGTTTGCAGATGAAAAAGACCTGACCCTCAGCTTTGGACATTTTTTGAAGCGGAGAGCCAGTCCCTGGCTTACTACCTCCAGGACCCACTTGTCTGAGGTAACAGACTTCCAGGCCTGGAAGTAGTAAGCCAGCCTGCCTCCTACTGGAAAGGGGGAGTTGACCCGGGCTGACACATCAGGGTGTCTGCTTGGCAGGAGCCTTGGACTGAGAAGAGGATGCAGCCCTGCTCATCCCTCTTCTGCCTCTCCAGCCGAAGAACCCCCTCTGAGGAAAAGGAGAGTAAGCCTGTGCCTGGTAGAAAGGCCTGTGAAAAGGCCTGCCCCTGCCCCTAGATTGCTGCTTCTGAGGACTTTTCTGCCTTTCCTTGGCCTGTGCACTCCAGCAGGTGGTCCTATACTCGTCCATCTTTTTCATGTAATTCTCTGTCTGCTTCCCAAACAGAGAATTACCTACCCCACGGAAATTCATGGCCTTAAACAGGGTGTCCTGCAAGAGGCTAGTACATCTGAGCCAAGCAAATCTCCTAAGAGACACAGATGTAGCCATGACTCGTGATGAAACACCGTTAGAGTCCACAGCCGCATGAAATTGGACTTTGGATGCCTGAATCCCATCGGCAGCCACCTCCTCCAGCTCTTTGGCTAGCTGACGGGAAGCCTGTTTAGCCAGCTCCAGAACAGTATCCCACCTGGACTTCTGGTATCTGGCTGTATAGGCCATGTAGTTCACCTGCCTAAGTCCCAAGGAGGATGCCAAGTTCTGTTTCTTGGCCATAGCATCCACCTTCCTAGAGTCTTTATCTGGGGGGGGGGCGGGGTGAAGCCAAAGGTATATTAACCTTATCACAGGTTGCAGCCTGCATGACCCCAACATGGCTGCATTGTTGGAACAAGTACTCTGTACCTGAGCCTGACAGCATATACCTTCTATCCATTCTCTTGTCCAAAGGAGGTAATGAGTTTGGTGTCTCACATATTTTTTGTGTCCGTTTCCCAAAAGATTTATGGAGGGGAATAGACACCCTTTTGGACTCTGGGATGTCCATCTCTACATAGACAGGCCCTTCTTGTTTCTCAACAGCTTTGACCAGAGGGAGCTGGAGGGTCTTTGCCACTTTTTTGTAAAACAAATAGTGGGAAGGGGACTCAGGAAGCCTAGGAGGGGAAACATTGGAAGGCCTGTCTGGGGAGATGTCCGGTTCAATGGGCTCATCCAGGCCTTCCACATCATCATCATCAAAACCTTCTTCTCCCTCCAAATCTGGTTCAAAGTAATCATTCGGACAATATTCCGGAATCGGAGGAACCAAGCGCCTACCCAGTGGCGCCAGATTGGCCGGAGCCAAACAGAGCGATTCCACTATACTAATCGCCCTGACAATTTCTTCGGCAGTTGGTAGTGATGGTTCTGGGTCCGAACCAGGCGATTTCTTTTTCCTTTTTGACGGAACTGAACCCTCAGGATCAGCTCTCCTTTTGCCTGAGTGAGTATAACCCAGGTCAGTGGGCACTCCCTCAGGTTCGGTCGGAACCAAACCGGGCTAGCCATCCGGATCAGTGGACTTCTCGGCCTCTTTTTCCCTAAGCCTGCCCAATCTCTTGTCCAAGGTGGCCTCCGGGAAATTCTTACGAATCTGGCAGTCTAAATCGAGGTGGTCAAACCCCAGACAGTACACACAGGTGGTGTGAGGGTCTGCCTTGGCAAAGGCATCCCCACACTCACTACAGTGTTAAAACCCAGTTTTTCTTTTGGGTTTCTCAGATGTAGCCATCCTATCCACTTACCCTTTAGCAGCTTTAAAGCCAGGCAAGACCCCTTATCAGTTACCAACCTTGTTATGGGCTGTGGAAAAAAGTTTCAAATCATGTTTTTTTGAAACCGATAAGGACTGGTACCTCACACTACACAAATGACCAAAGAATTCACAACTAAAACTAAAAATCAATCAGTTCCAGCTGGACCAAAAGAAAAGTTTAACAATTCTGACACACAGAAAAATAAACTAATGTCCACTACCTACAACACTTACTGTACTGCAGACAGGGATCTGAACCAAAAAATAATAAACTTCACGGTTTTAAACCGACGTTTTACAGAGACCGAACCGACAAGCGAAGGAGATTTCTCCGGAGTGATTGTTCAGTTAGGCGGAGTAAAAAATCTGACGGTTACACTTCAAAGTGCAGCAGAGGTTTGAACCGAGCTCGAGCTCAATGTTCTATGCGCTGGCATAGAGTTAACTCTTTCCTCTCCAGAGCAGTTCAAGTGCTGGGGCTAACTGCATATTGTCAGAATACAGCAAGACTTTATGTTGTTTGAAACATCTTTTCCAAAGGGTTGAGGCTTCAGCTCACATATGCCACTGGGCACAGGCCCACTAGATATTCTTTTTTTTCTTCAACTTCTTTTTCCCTCCAATCGCTGCCTGCTCAAGTCCCATCAGCCAGCTCCACCCATTTCTCCTGTCCAGCTTGGTTCCTCTCTACCGGCTCCCTGTTCCTCCATCCCACCTGTGACTCAGCTGAGTGTGTCACTCCCTGATCTTCCCCAAGGGGTGGTGTCACCTTCAGTGCCATGGTGTTCAGTCTTCTCATCTAGGCCACCACGGGTGGAGGTGAAGGATGGAGGCAGTTGGGGTCTGGCGAGCAGGATCCAATGACGGACGTGGGTGGGTCTGAGTGGCATCTTCCTCCCAGCTGGCAGGGTTTTTCCTGTGTTCACCCCTCTCAAGACATGGACATGCAATGATGTCCAGCGCGGGTATGAGTGCGCTCCTACACTCCTTCCACGAATGTCCACCATTGCCTCCCCCGATACTTTGTGGCTGAAGCTGTTGCACAGCACGCCTCCGCATGGTGTCGCTGCTGCAAGGATCCATGACCCACGCCTCCCTGAGAGAGAAGAGCTGTCCTCTGGAAGCTCAATCTTCTCTCCCCAGGCCAAGCAACAGCAACCCAAGTTCTCTCCCGACCTCGAGTAGCCGACGCTATGTGAAGTAAGGCGCTCGACGCCTCAGCCCTCTGCACCACCGGGCAAGCTCCTCTGGATATTCTTGATACAATACTACCCCAGGCTAGTAAAACTTGCATATGTACTGTATGTAGGATATAGGGCTTCTGTGGGTCAGCAAGTGCATGAGTCAAGCAGTATACAATGTTCTCAAGAGCTCTATCACACTCCTCGGTCCACCAGGAGCCAAAAGGTTCAGATATATGAAAATTTTTCTGTTGTTCAGCTTGGTCTCCAGGAGGAGGGATCTTTTTGCTCTTATTTGAGGATACCCCTGTGGTAGGTTCAAAAGAGGCCTGACTACTTCGGTGTAGTCCCTCACAAATCTCAGTAATACCCACAAAAGCCAAGCAGCTGTTGCAGTTCTTTCCGGTTTCGGGTTTTGGCCAGGTGGTGAGGGCCTCCACTTTACTGGGGTTGGTCTGAATGCCCTTTGCAGAGACAATGTGACCAACATGTTTGGCCGAGGCCTGGAAGAATTGACACTTAACGCAGGCCAAATTCTTCCAGCCGGTCTAACACCTTGAGTAGCCGTGACTCATGCTCTTCTAGCATCTTTCCAAACATGATAATGTCTTCCAAGTAAACCAAACACTCCAGCAGGTTCATGTCCCCCACAGCCTGTTCCATAAGGGAATGAAACATCGCAGGGGTGTCCAAAATGCCCTAAGCCATTCTTAGAAATTCATAAAATCCTAGGGGGCATATAAAAGCCGTCTTCTCCCAATCTGGCGGGGCCATGGGAATTTGATAATACCTACTTCTTAAGTCCAAAACCAAAAACCACTGGCTGCCATTCAAGCAGTCTAAAGCATCTTGTATCCATGGCATCATATATTGATCAGGCACAGTGCGCTTGTTCAAGGTGTGGTAGTCCACGCACATCCTGATGGCCCCACTCTTTTTGCTTACCACCACTATAAGTGATGCATAGGGGCTCCAGGACTCCTGGATGATGCCTGCAGCCAGCATCTCTTGAAGGTGACTCCTTACATCATCTGTGTCAGCTGGGCAAGACGTCTGGATCTCTCCCTGAATGGGCACTCATCTGTGAGCCTTATGCAATGCCGTTCTCCCTTTATGCAGACAACATCCTACTCATGCAAGGAAAACAAGTTTGTCCTGGTAGCCAGCTTCTTCCACTCCTCTGGAATGGGGGAGTTACTCAAATCAAAAAAGGCAGGGTCAATACTACCATAATTACCTCTCTCTGGAGCAGCAGGCTGTACCGCTGTGACAGCACAGTAAACCCTGGCCAGCATCTGGCCCCTTCTGACAACCACTTCTTTGTCAGTGGGGTTCCTCACCTGCACTGTCACCCTTCAAACATAAGCATTCACCCATGCTGGTAAGACACTGGGTTTCACTAATAATGCAGATGGTAATCCGTGTTCCTCAGGGGTATCTAGCATTAAAAGTTTGTTCTTTACCTCCTTTTTTAACCGCTCTACTCTGTTGATACTATACTCCGCATTGGGTGGCAACACAACCTCCTCGGCGTCTCTCCTCCAAACTATGCCCACAGATTCATCTACATCTTCGGGGGGGGGGGTGTTCACCCTTGTCTCTTATAGGCCTCCTGGACCACCGGGTGAATGGGTAATTTCTTCCCTTGCTGTTCTGCTTCTCTGGCCTGGCAAAGTTGAGCAAGCTTCCCAAACATGTGAGCATTTGTGCCCACCAGCACAGGTATCCTGTCATACACACCAGTCTCAGGACACATAAAATCCAGCATCTCAACTACGTCTCCCACTCCAGCCATGTTAGTGGGAAAAGCCATCCATACTCTGACATATCCAAGGTAGGGATAAGACTTCTCACTAAGCCATTACACATGTAGTCCTTCCAAAGGCAGAAACTCCAGGTGGGATAAGTGTCTGTCATACCAGGTCTTGAAGATGATAGTGACCTGGAAGCCACTATCAAGGATGGCATGGGTGGTGACTTGCTCTATGGTGATGGTCCCACTAGCCTGTGCATATCAAGGGGTGCAATTCAATTGGCTTTCGCTGAAGAGACTGTTACATTAGCTATGGAGCTGGACCTTCATGGGGCCCAGGTACGCTCCTTTACTGGGTCCCACCGAAGTTTCCCGGCAGCTTTTCTTCCTTGCCCAACAGTCTGTTAGCCACTGAAATGGGATCTGCTTGTGACTGGCACCCTCTCCAGTAATACCCATTCATTCCACACCAGTATCAGATTATCTCTTCTCGCTTAGGTCGTCCGATGTAGTAGACCTAAGGAGGTGGTCAGGTGGTGGATAGCCTGAGGCCACTGGATACACTAAGGGAGTAGAAGGAACTGTGGCTGTTGCAAAAGGAACAGAAGGGGAAACTGGGGCTAGTGCTTGGGCCATAGCTACCACTTTGGGAGCCCCTGCCCTTACCACCCCCTGGGTCTTTAGTTCAGTAACAGCTTGACTCAGTTCCTGCAACCGGGCTTCAGTCTGAGGTGCTATAGTGTGCCAGACTCCTCATTTGGTATCTCTTTCTTCCACCTCTCTCACCATTCTAAGCAGAGGTGGATTACTCATTTTGTCTTTTAGGCCCAACTTTAGTAGCAACAACTCTGAGTACTGGATGCCCCTCAGTACTTGTTCTAACCTAGTCTTATTCAAGTCAGAAGCCTGGATCCCCCCTTTTCTATATACCTTCTGCAGGGCCTTCTCCAGCCTCTGCACATATTCAGGCAAGGGTTCCCCCTTTTGCTGGTAGGTTGCTTGGAACCACCACCATAAGTCTTGACATGTCTCCGTGCTACCAAAAGCACTATTCAAGGCAGCTATATAGTCTTCTACCCTGGCCTCAGGGTCAGTGGTCCGGAGAGATCAAATGACATTGAGGGCAGGGCTCCGCAAGCTGCCCATTAGCCTTTTCTGTTTTTCCTCTTCACTGCACTGCCAGTCTTGGAGCAGTGGTAACACATAATTTATCCATGAGTCATAATCCTCCTCCCCCATGGGAGTAGGCTTTACCTCAGAAAATATCAACTTCCTATACGATTCCATGGGAGCAGGTGCCAGCCCGGGCCTAAGCCTTGTATCTGGAGCAGGGCCCGTAAAGGGTCAGGCTCTCCTCCCCACGGGGAAACCACACCGAACATTGTCTCTATAGCCCAGCCCTCTGTCTCTATTGCCTCCAGCACCAAGGCAGCCTCTATAGCATTTAGACATTCCATCAACACAGTTAACGTCCCAGTACCTTAATCGAGCATCTGTCCCCTGCACTTTCACTTTACCCAGTTTTGTTATGGTGGACAAGTGCTTTTCTATTTGGCCCTCATCCATCTTGGGAGGGTACTCCTAACAACAGAAAGGACCTCTGGGGGTCCATCCTCATACCCCCACTCCATTCCACCAACCTCACTTTATCTTTTTCTTGGGGCCTACATTTTGGCCGGGTGGGGATAGACTTGGGTGCTGGGGACCGCACAGGGGTCTTTATAGTTGGGTTCTCCATGGTGGGCATGGCTGGGGAACAGGAGATCACAGCGGTGCCTCCAAAGACATAGCCCAGGCACTGTGTGCCAGTGGGCTACTACCCCTGCCTGTTGGCCCTCTAAAAGGCTAAGGGGCCTGGGTCCTGCTATGGTGGTATTCAGGGGTCCAGTCCCAAAGATTATAAAAATAGTGCAGTGCCTCCACCCAGACAACGGATCTGGCTTGTATCACTGAGACCTGGCTGGATGAAAATGCAGGTCCTATACTGACTTCTGCTGTTCCAGCCGGGTTCTTGGTGATACACTGCCCGAGGTTGGATTTTGGGGCCGGGGGCATAGCCATTATATTTAAGCTAGAGCTGGGCCTTGTTGATGTACCAGTGGGGGCCACTAGGTCCTTTGAGTGTATCCTGGGAGTGGGTGTGGGTTTCAGGATACTCTTCATCTACCATCCACCAGGTGATGGTGGAGAATTCCTGAAGGGGTTTGCGGACTTCATCATCGAAGTGGCTTTGGAGTCCCCTAGATAGTTAATTCTGGGGGACTTCAACGCCTGGGTCGACGATGAACTCTCGCATTTTGGACAAAATCTCCTCCATCTTATGTTGGTGCTGGGCCTCACACAGATTATTACCTCTGTTACCCATCTAGGGGGTCACTTATTGGACCTGGTGTTCCTCCTGGGGATGGAGATCACGGACTTGGGTGTGGAACCAGTTGGTTGGTCGGACTAGCACAACATAAGGTTCAATTTCATGGCTCCCCCTAAAGGGCCTGCCCCATGGAGATAGTCCAGTACCGCCCTTTAAGGGGGTTACCCCAGAAGGCCTAGTGGCAGTGCTGAATCTATCAGGTTTGTCGAGTGAATGCATGAGTCTGGGGGGATCTGGTACTGGCCTATAATAGGGCAGGGGGGATGCCCTGGAGAAGATTGCACCTCTTCGTGTTCTACCCCTTACTCTTCACCCAAGGAGTCCTTGGTTTGATGGTTCCCTGAAGGAGCTGAGGAGAAGGGGTTGAAGCCTGGAGAGAGCTTGGCAGAAGTCTGGCCTGGATGCTGACAAGCTTAGATTGATGGAACATTATGAGAACTATCAATCAGAAATCACCTGTAAGAAGGCAGAATTCCTGTCCAGGGAGATTTCTGCTGCACAGAATCGGCCGGCCCAGCTCTTCCGGACTGTAGACAATGTGCAATCCAATCTGTCTCCAATCTGGAGGAGCTTTTTCACAGATTAAGTGCGATGAGCTAGCTTGATTCTTTGCAGATAAGGTGGTCAGCATCCGGGCCAGCACCGGCTCTGCTCTCTGTATGAGGGATTGTGGTGATCGGCGGGAGGTGATGAACACTTGGTCTGCCTGGTCAGACTTCAGCAGGCCAGATCTCATGGATATTGTAAGAACCATCCACACTCTGTGCCCAATCAGCTGTAGTCTGGATCTGGGCCCTACACCCCTATTAGTGGGTTGTGTAGATGTCATCTGCCCGATCCCAGCTGAAATTTTTTGGGGTTCCTTGGAGACAGGGGTCTTTCCAGATCCCCTAAAGGAGGCGGTCATACAACCACTCCTTAAAAAACCCTCCTTGGATTCAAACTATCCAGCTAACTACAGGCTTATTTCTAACCTGCCTTTTGTAGGCAGTGTTATTGAAAAGGTGATTGCGTCGCAGCTGGAGGATTATCTTGGGACCCATGGTATCTATGAGGCTCTCCAGTCTGGATTTAGGAAGAGACATAGTACTGAGACTGCACTTGTTCGGGTATTGAATGACCTCCTAATAGCGAGAGATCGAAAGGCATGTACCATCTTGGTCCTTCTTGATCTCTCTGTGGCATTTGACACTGTGGACCATGGTGTGCTTTTGGATCACCTGCATTTCCTTTGTGGACTATCAGGTACAGTCCTCAAATGGTTTCAATCGTTCCTCACAGGCAGATCTCAGATGGTTGTTGCGGGGGGAGGGGTCTTCAATAATCAAGTGTTCCCCACACATTCCCAGGAAGCATAGTCAAAACATCAAATCTCATTTAAAAATGTTGAGCTTAAATGCTAGGAGTTTAAATAACAAATACAACGAACTTGTATCTGGAATTGCTATGACAAATGCTGACATAGTAGCAATCATGGAAACATGGTGGGACACCAAAATGGAGTGGGACCCTAGTATTCAGGGATTTGAAATTTTCTCCTTTAAACATGTTGGTAAAAGGGGAGGCGGGGTATCATTAATCCTAAACAGACATCTTAAGAGCACGGATATTTCCAAACAAATCAAAATGCATGATTTTACAACTGAGACCATCTGGGTCAAATTTAATAATTCAAATATGTCATTTATTGTTTTAGGTGTTTGCTATAGGCCCCCACCTCTTCCATAATCTACATGGATGCAGTTGTACATGAAATAGAGACTGCATGTGAAATTGGGAGTGTTATTTTACTGGGTGACCTAAACCTGCCTGATATTGTTTGGTGTGATAAAATAGTCACAACTTTAAGTAGTAAAAAAAACTTTTAGCAGCATGTGCTCAGATCCACTTACAGCAGAGTGTTCTCTATCCTACTAGAGGTAACAACCTCTTGGACATCATTCTCCATCAGGATAGTATTGAGATTTATGATATTTCTATGGAGGCACCCCTCAGTAATAGTGACCACAGTGTCATTTCTTTTAAGTTAAAATGTCCTGTTATAATTGAGTCTGGATCTATATGTATGATAAAGCAAATATACTTGAGATGGAATATGTGTTTTAATCAGATGGATTGGGAGCATGAACACGCCAACCTCCCTTTACAGGATTATTGGGAACTTCTATATTATACTCTACCATTCGTTAAGGATGAATATATACCCTGTAAATCTAAACACACTAGGGGTAAATCCCAGCATAAATGGATGACCAAATCCATTAAGAAACTGATGAAGCATAAGAATAGGAAATATATTAGTTATTTGAAAACAAAAACTAGTCATAATTGGACAATATATTTAAAGGCTCAAAAACAATGTAAATCAGTTATTAAAAGGACAAAATATAAATGGGAACACAATTTGGCAATAAATGCTACCAAATCAAATAGTAAATTATTCTTCTCTTATATAAATTCATTGAAAAAGCCATCGTGTAAAGTGGGCCTCTTGATGGTGGAGCGACAAAGTACACAAAATTCTAAGAATATGGATAACTTATTTAACAAGGAATTTTGTAAACAGTACACAATTTTGAATAGAAAGATACATACTATTGATAATAGGGGCTCAGAACTTGTTTATTTTAAACAAAGTGATATCGAAAAGAAAATTACAAAAAGGGAAAACCAGTATTGGACCAGATTATATTTCCGGTCACCTACTATTTCTATTATCTGGATGCCTATTGCTTCCTTTTAAATTGCTTTTTGAGTCCTGTTTGAAGGAAGGTTTTGTTCCTACTCAGTGGAAAACTGCATATGTCATCCCCATATATAAAAACGCTTTAAAATCTGACTGTTCTAATTATAGGCCAATAAGTCTCACATCACCTATCTATAAGATTTTTGAGAGTTTAGTTAGGGATGTAAAAACTCCTATACCGAATACTGCAGATTCTGAACAACATAGTTTTAGAAAGGGTAGAGGATGCTTGTCTAATTTGTTAAGCTTTTATGTGAACATAAGCTCAATGGTTGATGCCCGTATTCCTTGTGATGTCATCTTCTTGGACTTTAGTAAAGCATTCGATGCTATGCCACATTGGGCTTTAGAAGTCAAATTGCAGAAATTAAAAATAAATCCATATGTAATAATTTTGATCAAAAACGGGTTATCAAACCGCACTCAAAAAGTAAATATCATTGGAAGTTTATCAGATGTTGACAGTGTCACTAGTGGAGTCCCTCAGGGTTCAGTGCTTGGACCTTGCTTATTTCAAGCTTTTGTTTCTGATCTGACATCAAATTGTTCTTCGTTGACTACCAAATATGCAGATGATATTAAACTTGGTGGCCCATGTACCAGTGAATTGGATTCTGATATTATACAACAAGATCTCAATAGGATTTCTGAATGGGTTAATGAATGGGGTATGAGACTAAATAATTCTAAGTGTAAAGTTATGCACTTGGGTAACACCAACCCATCGACAACATATACATTGGGGCAATTTACTCTTAGTATAACTACTGATGAAAAAGATCTGGGCATCACGGTTTCAGATGATATGGATTTCTTTCACCATATTAATGAAACTGTTAGTAAAGCAAATAGGGTTGTCTGGTCTATAAAACGTAACATTACCTCTAGAGATCCCAAGGTTCTAATGCCCTTGTTCAATGCTTATGTTAGGCCTCATCTTGAATATGTATCACAACTCTGGTGTCCCTATAAGAAATCTAACATACAACAATTAGAAAAAGTCCAGCGTAGATTTACTAAACATCTTAAGGGTATGAATCATTTGTCTTATGAGACTAGTCTATGTAATCTCAATCTATTCTCTCTAGAAACTCGTAGGTTACGTGGTGATTTATTATACCTTTATGATATAGTTCAGGACCCTGCATTAATGGTAGACTTGGGAATAAACTTTAAGGATTCATCCTATAATATCAGAGGCCACCCACTCTAATTATCATGTAAATCTTTCAACTTCATTAAAAGGAAATATTTTTTTATACTGTAAGAGTGATCAAACCTTGGAATAAGTTGCCATTAAATGTTATAATAAGTAAGAATAAAGAAACTTTCAAAGCCAGATTGGATAATTATTTATTATCTGTTAAACATTTAACCTATTATTAAACTTGGTTAGTATGTGAGCCTTTATGAGCTACATAGCTTCCTTGTTCACTTATCACCTTAGTATGAACCTTAATGTTCCTCTGTCACACTCCTTCTGTCCTGTGGGGTGCCACAGGGCTCCATATTGTCGCCCATGTTGTTTGCAGTGTACATGCTACAATTAGGAGATATCATCAGACGATAAGGTTTGAGTTTTCACTGCTATGCAGATGATACTCAGCTGTATATGTCTTTTCTACCTAGACAGGAGGATGTAGTCTCTGTTTTTAACAACTGTCTCACCAAGATCAAGGACTGGATGAGTGCCAACTGGCTGAGGCTGAACCCGGATAAGAATAAGGTGTTGGTGGTGGACGCAGGTCAGCCAGGGGCAGGTATGGGGGCTGGGCAATCGTCGGGCTTATGGCTTGATGGCATCCAGCTCACCACCTCAGACCAGGTGAAGAACCTGGGCATTATTTTTGATGACGGCTTGACTCTGAGATCTCAGGTGTCAGCTGTGGTCAAATCCTTTTTTTCCCATCTAAGGAATATCACCCGGGTGAAACATCTGGTTCCACCGGATGACCTACCAACTTTGGTCCATGCCTTCATCACCACCAGCCTTGATTACTGCAATGCCCTCTACCTAGGGCTTGCAGGAGTTGATATCTGCTACCTGCAGCTGGTGCAGAATGCGGTGGCCAGGCTTTTGAGTGGCGCATCTAGGGCTAGTCATATTATGCCTGTGCTGCGCGAATTGCACTGGCTGCCTGTTCAGTGGTGGATCACCTTTAAGGCTGGCTTGCTGACCTTGGAAACCCTATACAATCAGGCACCCAGCTATCTGAAAGATCTCCCGACTCCCTGTTTCCCCCATCATCCTCTCCAATCTGCCGATGAGGGATTACTAGAGATTCCCAGGGTGTGTCTGAAAACTTCTGGTGCACAAGCTTTTTCCTTTGTGGCTCCCACTCTGTGTAATTCTTTACCTTGTCAGTTAAGAGAATGCCTAATTGTTGAAAGTTTTAAAGCTGATTTTAAAACCTGTCTTTTTTTAACCAAGCTTTTTTTGATGTTTTAATCTGGATGATTATATTAGTAATACATTTCTGAGTTATTTATATTACTGTTATTATTTATTTATATGGAATATTGTTATGTTTTGTTAAAGTGCCTTGGTTTTGGAAAAACGCTATATAAAAAAAAGTTTTACTTACAGGGAGAATTAGAAGTGGGTCAGGTCACTGGCTGGCGCAGCCCCCTGGGATGCTGCACCTCCCCACCTCACCTACCAACCACCCCACACACTGGATGCCCAACAATTGAGTACCACCATAAATCATGAACAGTAATGCTTTGACAGACTCAAAGAATTTTTGCATTCACACAACTTGAAATAGTAAACCACAGCTTTATTTGGGGGTAAGGACTAGTGAAAGGATACCGGGACAAAGGATGGCTGTGGATGGAAAACTGGTTAGTGAAATAGGCAACAACAATAAACATTGGGGCCTGCAGGCAAAACCTACCCCCACTGGTACCAGTGTTTCCTAGGATGTTCTCAGGGGTACCCACAGGGTGCAGGCCTGGTATGGTGACGTGGGTTGGCCGGCTGCTGGGGCCCTGAAAATATTTGAAAAGGACTTGGTTTAAGAAAACACAAATTATTTTTATTTATTTATTTATTGAAATGTTTCACCAGGAAGGCACACTGAACAACAAGTTGCTTACCTCCCGGTGTGACTTGGCGGGGGGGGGGGAAGTACAATTGGATGAAGAATTAGACCTACAGTTCACCATTTCACATATCCAAGAAGTTAAATATCCAGTTATTTTTTTAACTGTATGTCTTGTTACAAATGTATCATAAATAATCATTCAATCACATTTGTGACATAATATACAGTTAAATATGTCATACCTGTGGAATATACTTTTAATTACAAGTGGCATATCTGAGGAACATAGTACAGAAATTTTAATGTAGCCTTGGAGCCAACTCCTTGCAGGAATGGATCACAGTTAAGAGGCAGATCATTTAGTAATTATTGAATGAATGAGGTGCAGTGAGGGGCTACTGGTTTGTTCTTTAGGCATCTTGCCAAATAAACCTAGCATTTGCTGGATTACCATTTCAAACTACGAGTGCCAAGCCTTTTTTATATATATTATCTCATTGTTGAGCTGGCTGCTCTGCTTAGGCACCGCTGATTCCAGTGTGCACCTTTCTTTACATTCCTAGAAATTTAATGTAAGCTTTGAAGCCAACTCCTTGCAGGAATGGATCATAGTTAAGAGGCAGATCATTTAGCAATTATTGAATGAATGAGGTGCAGTGAGGGGACATCAAGGAGGGTAGAGGGGTAGACAGGGGAAACCAGCTGGGGGAAGGAGAGGATAACGATGGGGGGAACATTACTGGAGCAAAGTGAGCAAAAAAATCAGTTGCAAGGGGCAAGTTAACACAGGGCTAGTGCAATCTGGGAGCAATTCAGACTTAACAAAAAGTGCAAGTTATTAGCTTAAGTGAACTCATTCCTTTGTTTAAGTGCAGGGGGTAGAGGGGGAGTCTCAGGAGGGAGGTGGGGATAAAGGATAGGGTAGGGAAGGACAAATCATGCCTGGAACTGGCCCCTTCAGAGTGTGGAGATCGCTGCCAGAGGTGGAATGAGGTGAGGACTTAGAGTAAGGGGCATGAGTAGGCAAGGACAAGTTGGGTAGAGATAGTAGAGGGGATGGTAAAGGGAAGGAGGAGGAGGAGTGGGAGAAACTTGTCTAAGACTAGGCCTCTTCAGGATGCTGAGAGCCCTGCCAAAGTGCAGAGTCAGGCAAGGAGTTGGGTAGAAAGGATGGAGGGGAATGGGGAGGGAAGGAACAGTTATTTCCCAGTGCTGGACCCCTCCAGGATGCTGAGAACCCTCCCAGGGGGCAGAACTAGGTGAGGACACATTGGAAAGTGAGAAGGGAAAGGAGGGAAGGGGAGGGAAAGAAGAAGCTTGCCCCGGAAGCTTGCTTAAGACTAGGCCACTCCAGGATGCTGAGAACCCTGCCAGAGTACAGAATCAGGCAAGGACTAGTTTGGTAGAAAGGATGGGGGGGAAGGGGAGTGAAGGAAGAGTAATTACCCAGTGCTGGGCCCCTCCAGGATGCAGAGAACCCTGCCAGGGGATAGAATTAGATGAGGACAAGTTGGGCAGAGGGAAATAGGGGAGGATAGAAGAGGGAAGGAGGGAAGAAACTTTTCTGAGAGTAGACATCACCAGAGTGCTAAGAATCCCGACAGAGGGCAAGGACAAGTTGGGTAGAAAGGAGAAGGGGGGAGGGGGAAGAGGAGGTTTGCCCAGTACTAGACCCCTCCAGGATGCTGAGAACCCTGCCAGAAATCAAAACTAAGAAGGGGCAAGTTGGTAATGGAAGAAGGTTAGTGGTAGGAGTGAGGGAGTAAGCGGTGAAGGGAGAGGAGAGTGTGCTGAGAAACAGGGTCATAGGGGAGGAAGGTTTAATGGGGGATGTGAATCATGGAGAGGAGCAGAGATATAGGAGGACAGTTAAGGACAGTTAAAGCAAGAGCAGTTAGATGAGAGAAAGTTGTGTAAGGCAAGGGAGTAGTAGGAGAAGGATTGCCATATTTGATGGGGAGGGAGTTCCAGATTTGTGGGAAATGAAGGGTGAAGCCTGACTGACCGACTGGAGTGGTTCGACGGGGGACCAACAAAGTGCGAGTGTCAGAGGATCTGAGGGAGCAGGAGGGGGCAGGGGGGTAAGAGAGTGAACATGAGAGGTAGGAGGGAAGTTCTCCTAACCAAAATTTAGAAGTGAGTTTGGCACAATGAGTGAGGTGCCGGTTGCAAGCAGGGGAAGGGATAAGGCGAGGTAGACGTCACAGCGATGTGTGCATTGATGGAGCATCAAGGGCAAAATGGCAGAAGGAGTTAAAGAGAGTGTCCAATCTGGTTAGGCAGGATTTGGGAGCAGCACTGTAGACTACATCACAGTAGTCAAAAATGGGGAGGATCATCTTCTGGACTAGTTCACGCCATGCCGTAGGAGGGATGCAACTATGGTTCCTGAATGAGGCACCAAGTTTGGGGTGCAGTTTTTTCAGGATGGTGTCAATATGGCCAGAAAAGTTAAGGTGTTGGTCCAACCAAATCCCAAGATATCTAAGTGAGGAGGTGTCCTCTAGGAGTCTCCTATCAAGGGTATGGAAAGAAGGAAAAAGGTGGAGCCTAGAGAGTCTCTGCCTAGTGCCAAAGGTCATGGAGACAGTCGTTTTGGCATTTAGGAATAGTTGATGTGAGGCAAACCATAACTGAACCTAGTGGAAGTCATGCTGAAGGGTGGTTGCTACATCGGCAGGGCATTTTCCAGAGGCGAACAGGATGGTGTTGTCTTCATACATATGGATTGGGGGGGGACCCTACAGATGGCAAGTCATTTAGGAAGATGGAGAAGAGAATGGGTCCAAGCACCAAGCCCTGTGGGATTCCTGTGAAAATGGGGTGGGGGGGGTTGTATCCGGAATCTTGACTGATTGTGTTCTGCCTGAGAGGTAAGCTCTAAACCAGTTTGGGGCAGAAGTAGATAACCCAGCAGCCATAAGGGAGTCAAGAAGTAGGGAATGGGAGACTGTGTCAAAAGATGGCAGAGGTAATGAGGCCATTATCCATCCTAGTGAGAATGGAGTCAGTGAGCCTGAGTAGGGAGGTGGTAGTGGAGTGGTTCTTCTGAAAGCCAGATTGGAACGTGGTGAAAAAGGAAGAGTAATCAAGGAAGGAGGTTAGCTGAGAGAGGACCAGGTGTTCTTGGAGCTTAGGAAGGGCAGGGAGGAGGGAGGTTGGGAGAAAATTTGCAGGGGAGGAGGTGTCACCACCCTTTGGGAGAGGGAGGACCACTGCATGATTCCAGGATGAAGGGACAGATGAAGATGATAAGGAGAGATTTAGGATTAAGGAGAGAGGGTAAGCTATAGCAGAAGCTGAAAGGTAGAGGAGTTTAGGGTCAAGATCATCTGGTTATGAGCCTTTAGAAAGAGTAAGAGAGAGAAGGGCCATTAGTGTTTCCTCTGGGGAGACAGCAGAAAGGGAGAAGGAAGTGTGGGCGCAGTGGGGTTGAGTGTTGGGTGTGGGAGGATGAAGAGAGGGAAGGTTAGAGGGGAGGGACTTTAGAAGTTCTGTGGCACAGGAGGTATAATAGAAGTTAAACTCTTGAGCCACTGCGCAGAGTTCGGAAATAAACCCTGAAGAATGGAGCTCCTTGTTCAGTGCAGCACAGGGCAAGAAAAAGGCTGGCCTTGCTTGAGGATCTTGCAGCTGGTCAGCTTGATTATAGTTCTGGCCACTTGTCACCTTCAGCTGCTTCTGGCCTGTTGTCGAGCTCTGTGGCAGGACAGCACCAGCCCCAAAAGGCCCAGACCCTGGAGTAGCTCAACAGCCAAGCTCCCCCGATGGGTTGTAGGTGCCCTAGCACCCCAGCAAGCACCAGTGCCCTCCTGAGACAGTGAGTCCCACTTGAAAGGGGTTAATGGGTTCCCTCCCTGGCTCTGGGTGAGAACTCCCAAATAGTGGGGGTTCTCCTGCAGTCACTGCACTGAGCTATCAGCACGAAAAGTTCACAGGCAGTTTATTTTCCCAAATACAACCAGTGCCAATTGAAGTGGGAGCTAGCTTTAGATCCAAATAGCACAGATGCAATCAAATAGGGGAATTTCAAGAAGAACAGACCCCTGCACACCAGTCTGCACTTTCCAACTGAACAATGTCCACAACCTTTTCTTCGGCTGTATCTGGGACACAGCTCTTGGCCACTTTCACTAGTTCACTCAGGACATGTACCACCTAGCTAGCACCCTAGACCAGAGATGCTTTGCCTCTTCAAAATTATGATTGCAGTCCCACACAAGCAAAATAACTTTCAGTAGCAACTGTAGCCTTCAGATAATTCATACAATTCTCTCAGCCATTTCAGCCAGCTAGTGCAGGGCTTCTGCAACATCTAATTTCTCTCAGCAATATTCAAGCAACTTCTCAGTATCTGGGAAATCAGGATCACAAATCAGTCTATTTTCACTCTTTCCCCATCTCGATCCAGTTCTGCCAACAGCAATCTCCAAATAGGGCCTGGGTAAGTCCTGAAGTCCCAAATCTACTGTCACAGGATACTCCTGACTCATACAGAGCCTGGGACAGACTGAAGAAATCCCAGAAAGTCCACACAGTTTTAGCCAAAAATCCAGAGTCCTGATTGGCTGATGGAGCCTATCAATAATCTATAACCATAGAGATTAATATTTCCTGCTTGTTTATTGGGGCATGATCTAGGCACTGAATTACTCCCCTCCTTTTCCCAGGAGTCCCTTTGTCACAGTTTTAGGCACCTAGATCACTGAGTGGCTGCTGCATTGGGGTCAAAACTTTAACAACATGTCAGCCCCCATTCAATCGGCATGTGGTCCCACATTGTGTCACAGTTCTCAGAGTCCAGGCAGCCCAGTGAACCGATTTACATTTAACTCTCCTCTTTGATTCATAGCAGACTCTGTGCCCTTTTAAGCAAGCCCATTCTTAAATGTTTATCTCTCCCCCACAGCCTGTCGCTGCCGCCGCAATACCATGTCCTTAGCAGCAGGCAGCTCCCTCATTAATATTCATGAGGGCCCATTACTATGTATGATCCCTCACTATTATGCCCTGTTCAAACTCAGGTTTTAAATCTTACAACGGCTTCTCCACCGATTTGCCAAGGTCACCAGCCCACATTCTGGTTGGCAAGGGGCTCAGGGCCTTGAAAATGCCGCCTGATGGATTGCAGAAATGGCAGTTGGTGGATCAAAGGTGCTTCCATGCACATGTGTGAGTGCCAGCAGCTCAGTAGAGTGAACCACAGCACCGGCAACTCACGACCCAGCACTCAAGCCCAAACAGGGCTAAATAAACAGGGGGTTACTCAGGGGGGATCTCTTGGGCACTAGGGGACTCGTAGACACAGGCTAACCCCAGGAGGCATACTAGATGAATGGGAGGAAACAAGGGCAATTAAGATAAGCCCCCAAAGGGAGGTAACACCAAGGGGAGTGGTCAAAGGTCTGTCAGTTTAAATTTGATGCTAGAAAGTGCAAGGTAATGCACCTAGGGGGGAAAAAAACAAGACAGGGTACTGGGTGGGAAGAGAAAGAGAGACTTAGCACTACAGCTAAAAAATGGGATCTGGGAGTTATAATTAGCAACTCACTTAAGCAATCAAGTCAGTGCAATAAGGCCTATAGCAAGGCTAACAGAATGCTGGGATGTATCAGGAGGGGTATTGAAAGCAGAACAAAAGAGGTAATACTTCCCCCTATAGGATTCCTGGTGAGGCCTCACCTAGAGTACTGCACCCAGTTCTCGAGTCCCCACCTCAGAAGAGATAAGGATAGGTTGGAGACAGCACAAGTTGGCCACTTGTCTGAGGTTAAAGAAGCCCAATTTTGACTGAAGTAAGCCAGCCTGCCCCCCACTGGTACAGGAGAATCGGCCCTGGGCACCCCATCAGGGTGCCTGTTTCTCAGGAGCTTTAGGCTGGGGGGTAGAAGCAGGTCTGCCCACCCCTCGTCTGCCCCTGCCTCTGAAGAAGCCCCTCTGAGCATAGGCAGAGGAGGCCTGAGTCTGGTAGAAAGGCCTGTGAAAAGGCCTACCCCTACCCTTGGGGGCATGCCTTTGAGGAGTGGCTTGCCGCTCCTTAGCCTGGGCACTCTTGTAAGTAGTCCTATATTCATCCATCTTCTTCATGTAATTCTCTGTCTGCTCTCCAAACAGAGAATTTCCCACCACAGGAAAATCCATAGCCTTAGTCTGGGTATCCTGTGACAAACTAGTACACCTGAGCCAGGCCAACCTACGAAAAGCTACAGATGTGGCCATGACCCTAGAGGAAACATCAACATCCACAGCAGCATGAAACTGAACCTTAGAGGCTTCAATGCCATCAGCAGCCACCTATTCTAGTTCACTAGCCAGCTGGCCATGGGCCTGTTGGCCAATTGCATAACAGTATCCCATCTAGATTTCTGATACCTAGCTACATAAGCCATATAATTTGCTTGCCTGAGTCCCAGAGAGGCTGCCATATACTGTTTTTTGCCATGGCATCAATCTTCCTGGAATCCTTGTCAGGAGGATGTGAAGCTCAAGGGAATATTAGCTTTATCACAGGCAGCAGCCTGAACTACCCCAACATGACTGCATTGCTGAGAAAGGAATTCTGTATCAGGGCCTGACAATGTATACCTTCTGTCCATCTTTTATCTACTGGAGGCACAGAATTAGGAGCTTTTAAAATTTTAATTGTTTCCAAAGACTTATGTAAAGGAATAGACAATCTCCTAGACTCTGGAATATCCATCATTTCTACAAAATCAGGCTCCTCTTGTTCATCCACAGCCTCTTCTAAAGGAAGCTGGAGGGTTTCAGCAACTTTTATAAAACATAAAATGAGATGGGGACTCAGACAGCATAGGGGAGATTCTAAAGGTCTGTCTGGGAGATGTCCGTTCAATGGGCACACCAGACCTTCCCAGCCACATTCATACTGTTCATAATCCTCCCCCTCCTCTGGTTCATAAAATTCCTCAATATCATAATCCTGAACCACTGGGACCGGATGAACCGACCTTTTACCAGATAGTGGTGGTTCGGACGGACCCTGAGACAGTGACTGGACAATTTGTATGGCTTTTGCTATCTCTGCAGCAGTTGGAGAAGGAATTTTGGACTCCAGACCTGCTGATTTTCTTGTTTTCTTTACTGGAATTGGTTCCTCAGAACCAGCTTTTCTTTTGCCCAAGGAAGTCTGGCCGTGGTCAGAGGGCACTTCTCTGGTTCGGTTGGCACCGAACCGGGCTGGCCATCCGGGTCAGCGGACTTTTTGGCCTCTCGTTCCCTGAGCCTGCCCAATCATTTTTCCAGGGTGGCTGCAGGGAAATTCTTACATACCTGGCAGTCTGACTGGAGGTGGTCAAACCCCAGACAATAAACACATGTGGTGTGTGCGCCAGCCTTGGCAAGACTTCCCCACAAACATCACAGTGTTGAAACCCAGTGGGCCCGGTTTTCTTTTGGGTTTTCTCAGACATAATGCCAGCCTAACCAAAACTTGCCTTTTTAACGGCAGTGCCTAGGCAAGACACCCTTATCGGTTCCTAACGTGTCACGGGTATTGGAAAAACGTAATAAATCCGGTTTTTAGAACCGATAAGAACCGGGAACCGCACTCTAAAATAGTAACTTTAGTTTTAAATGAGTTTTAAATCCACTGATCGGTTCAAAACCGAACCGATAACTTACAAGTTCCACACAGACAAAACCTTCATTTACTTACGGTTACCACAGATAGAGCTTGAACCTAATAGTTTTGGCGGTTAAAATAAAACTATTCTCGTTAAATCCAACAGAGAAAACACTTTTTAAACCGAGAAATGAACCGAGCAGAAGGAGAAATCTCCAGAGCGACTGTTCACTGAGGCGGAGTAAAGAATCTGACAGTTCAAGTTTGAAATGACACAGATAGAGCTGCTCTCGTACCAAAATTCTATTTTGGAATGTTTTTAACCATTTCACTCCGGGGCAGTTCTAGAGCTGGAACAAACTGCTAATGTCTATAATATAGCAAGACTTCATGTTGTTTGAAGCAGAAAGAGAGGAAATGGAGAGAATGAGAGTGAATTGGATGAATGAAGAGAGGTATATAGCCACCCCACCTCCCCTGCTTGTAGTATCCTGCCTGGGAGGGAGATGACTGTATCTGATATCTTCAAGGAAAGCCATGGTTCTGAGATGATTAACATGTCTGGATTAAGGTTAATCATGAGAGGCCAGAGCATACCAATCTTGGGGAGGAGGCTCCTGATGTTGAGATGAGCCACATTTAATCCTTCGAGTAGGTTGGGGGGAGGAGTGATCAGGGCCAGGGTTTGGTTCTATATCACCTTCTGCTAGTACAGTCGAAGCCGCTTTAAGGGGACGGCTCCATGGCCAACTATTCATCCCCTTAAAGCGATCATCTCTTTTGAAGGAAGAAACATTAAACACAGAGCAGGACAACATCAAACACCGCAGTGACACTGACAAAACCGACAAAACCAACAAACAAAAAAGAAACATAAGTTACAATCAAAACACAAGAGACAAGCACGTTTAGTGACTACAGCTCTTTTTTGATTTAGTGCAGTTGTCTCCATGACTTTTAACTTTTTTGATTTATTGGACTCCAGCAAAGTCAACTTAAAAAAGACTTATCTGATATTCTGACAGTCAAGCACAGTCCTGCGCCGCTCAGACGAAGAAGTCAGTAATTTTCTTCTGTTTTGCCTCAACACTCATGCTTCTTAAGATCTCCCCATCCAACTCAAACAACTGCGTTCACTGCTGTATGTAGCCACACTGCAGACACCAGTCATGGAGCGGCCTGATCTGTCTGATAGCTTCACTGTTGGACACAGAAGTTGGTGGTACATTATCCACATCATTTGCATCTTCTTCATTTTCTTCTGCCAGATCCTCCAGGAAAACAGTGGCACAGATTGCCTCTCTGAAAAGTTCGCCATCTGTTTCTGCCTGCACATCGATATCCATGAAATGCTGAAACTTCTCTTCCGTGAATGTAGGAGGGTGTACAACGTCAGCCAGAGGGTCAATGATTTGTTGGGCAGCAGCACCCTCTTCAGGTTGTTTTGGCAGATTGCAGTATGTTAAAATCCTGCTTTCTGAAAGCAATTCACAATTGTGGTCTCCTTTACTGTTGTCCATGCTTTATGCAGCATGAAGATCACATCTAGGAGATTGACACGTCGTGCAATCTCCGATATGACACTTGTGGACCCACTGTTAATGATCCCTACAATGCACTCTGAAAATAGAGCACAGTAATGGCCCTTTAAATTCCTCATCACCGCCATGTCCAGGGGTTGAATTAGACTAGTGGTGCTAAGAGGCAGGAACTGAATCTTGATGTGGCTGTAAGCTCCAACAATGGTAGATGGCTGGGCTCTGCAGTTGTCCACCAAAAGCAGCACTTTCCATCTCCTGTGCCTTAACTGTTTATTCCAGTTATCCAGCCACTCATTGAAGATGTTGCCAGTCTCATCCGCATCCATGCACTCTCTTTGCTCCTTCATACACAAGATGTTATGGCGCTCCTTCCGCGTAGATAGCCACCCATCTTGAGCATGAGGGTTTTGAGGCTGCAGATGGGTGGCTATCTCATTAGCCTTCTTTTTCAGCACTGGTCCGGAAATGCGAGCCCCTCTGAAGACCCTGTTTGAAAACCAGAGATGGACGGCATCTTCAACTTGTGTGTCCTTATCCTCTCTTTTCCTCTTTCTGCATGGGTTGGTGTTGGTGAGCCAGTTGGACTGCAGTTGTGCCTTTTTCTTGCTGATGCATCCAGCTTGGCTCTTTGATATCCTAAACTGTGCTGCCACCTTAGCCACAGATGTGCCAGGCTGCTCAAGGGCATCAAGCACCTTGATTTTCTCACTAAGGGCCATATCAATATGTTTTATTATCCATGCTGCACAGGAGACCACAGCAAATGTGAAGTAGGACACTAAGGAGACTCGGGTGACAAAAAAATAGAACCTAACAGACCCCCTCAGTATGTGCCTATTTTTATCCTGTGTCTTACATCTTCTGGCTGTGGCAGAATGAGTTGTTAATACTTTAATGAGCTGCGAATGAGTACAGCAGCAGCTGAGAACAATAACTCACCACCTCATAATCATCCCCTTAAACAGAAGCAGCCATCCCCAATAAAAGAAGCTGCTCTTATTGAATAGTACAGCCACTTAATCGGTGCCCTGGGGGTAGTCCGCTATAAATGAATGTCCCCTTTAAGCACAATCCAATTAAGTGGCTTGTACTGTAGTAGCATAAATATGAGGAGCTTAGTATTGATAGATATGAGTCTGCAAGGCAGAGGTGGGATGTGTAGGTGGGGAGCGGTGCGTTGGCAGTGTGTAGATGGACAGCAGTGTGTGTGGGCAGTATGGAACAAAGAGATGCTAAATGGAGGTAGGGAAGGGGAAGATTTAGGATCTCGGGAGCTGGGGGAGTGAAGCAGAGGGTGGAGACAAGAGGAGGGCAATATGGGAGGGATGGAGAGGGAGGGTAGTAGGGAGGGAAAGGTAATAGGTATGAGGGACAGCAGAGTAAATGGGAGGGGAAGGGTTAAGATGGTGATGAGGAACAGTGGAGATAGAGAGCAAGGTAGTGGTACAGTAGAACTACGTCAAAAATAACAGTGGTGATTCAACGACAGAAGCACCAGTACAGGGATGGACTGAGGAAATAGATGTGGGAAAGGCAAAGGATAGATTTGACAGTAAGTAGCATAAATTCACCTAACAGAGGCAGCAACAGCAAAAATGCATATACACTGAGAAAACAGCATGGTAACACATCTGCAGATAAACAGCATTTGTGCAAGTGGCTAAACACTATTGCAGTATGTAAAGACCACAGTCACCAGAGCAGCAGGTTAGCATTACCACCAATATTAGAAGCAGTATTATGATACCTTCATTGAAAACAAACTTCAGTAAGAACTTGCTAAGTTAATTACTGCATACTAATAATTACTGTATGAATATTACAAACAGATATGACTATCAGAACACAACGCAGGAAGAAAACAGACTCACACCCTTATTTAAATGCCTCATCACTGGGAATCACTTTAATGCAGATGTCGGTTATGGTAAGGCTATTTAGTATTTGGGCAGGTGGGGGCAGGGAGGATGGGCAAAAAAACTGCTGCAGCACTATGGATCAGAGCAGTGTTGTCCCGGGGAGCAAGTCTCCCCCACTAAAAAGTAAAGTTCCTACTTTCAGCGAGACATGGTGCAGGGTGAGGGCAGCCAAAAGTAAGTGGTCCTGGGTCAGGGAGAGAGCAGCCAAAAGTCAGCAGTCCTGAATCAATCAGTTGCTGCCCTCCAACTCTTGTTCTCCAGCAGCAACTGAAGTGTGTTGCTAGGTGGGCTAGCTTAAAGAGTTTGAAAGTTGGCACTTTTTCAGGGATGGCGCCCGATTGGCTGATTGGCCGTGGTGCTTCCTTTGTGCTCTGAAAGCTGCTGTGGCACTATGGAGCAGAGTGGTGTCATCCCAGGGAGTGGGTCTCCCCCACTAAAAATTAAAGTTCCAACTTGGAGTGGGTCACAGTGCAAAGGGAGGGCAGCCAAAAGTCAGCAGATCTTTGATCTTGAGTGTTAGTTATTTTCGACAGTATTTTAATATTTTCTCATATATTTGTAAAACTTTTTTTGTTCACAATTTTTTTGTTCTGTGAATACTCATTTTATATATGCAATAAGACACTCCAGGAACATTCAGTATTTGTTTATTTGTACAGTTCTGGCATTTCTTATGATTGTAAGAGTGCCTTCTTAACTTCTTGGGAGACAGAACCGTTTAATGAAGCTGAGAAGTTCTGGTACACAAAGAATTTGAGAAGGCACTCATAACCATAAGAGATGGTGGAACTGTACATCTAAACATGGACTATAAATCATGCTGGATTCTTCTATTTTTTTTAATGAACATGGATTTAAAATCAGAAAGAAACACCTGTGTGGGAAATTGACTTTGACAACTAAGATTACAACTTCCAAATTTTAGAACTGAGAGAAGGAGAGAAGGATTAGTTAATTCTATTTGCTGTGGAAAGACTTAGTTTGGAAACAATTTTTGTAAGTTTTGCTATGAAATACTGAAATGGCACTGGGGGTTGGGTTTGAAGGCTGTGAGGGAGGAGCTTGGGGAGCCGCAAACTGACCTGAGTCCTCACGGCAGTTCAGGAAGGAGGAAACAAGGGACAGCCATATGAGCTAATTCTTATAAATATATATAACTTATGAGTAGGACTGTGGTGTACAGTTAGTACTGTAGACCTTATGAGTAGGATTGTGGTTTCCAGTTATTACTGTAGTTGGCTGTCTTAGGCTGTATGTGAGGGCATTTGGTATTACAATTTCAGTTAGAGGCTGGGCTAGGATTAGTTAATTCTACTTGCTGTGGAGAGAGAGTTAGTGTGGAGAGGAGTTTTGTAAGTTTTGCTATTTTTCTTTTTAATTTAGCTTACAGGTTTCTGTGGCTGTGTTTTTTTGAATCAAGCTTAAAGGTTTCTGTTTGCTGTGTCTTTTGAATTTAGCTTACAGGTTTCTGTGGCTGTGTTTTTATGTTGCTTGCACGCATGTGCAAGAAACATAGTGCCATCATCCGAGTTTTCGGAGGTGTGGCAGCCCTCTTCCAATTCAGTCCGTGTGTTTGCAGGCGCGGCCGCATTTCTCCAATCACTGCTGGAGCTGTCTATGACAGCAGTTGAAAATGCAATGGAGTACAGTTGAAAGGGGGAGCTACGCTTCAGTGAGCAGCGATAAGATATCGTCTGCTCATGCATGCTATCCACACACACACACACACACACACACACACACACACACACACACACTGCGTTCTCGCCCCTCCCACACACACTGTATTGCCGACGGGAGTGCCCAATCCCCCGTCGACTGTGCTGCGCCCCCCCCAAACAGATTTGCACATGCCACGCTGGGTGCCCACCCCAGCGTGGCAACACATCGAGCAGCTCACGGGGTGCCCAATCCCCCATTGGCTCCACTGTCTCCGAAAGCACACGGTGCCATGCTGGGAGCCCACCCAGTGTAACAACAGATGCTGTTGCCGACGGGGTGCCCAATCCCCGTCGGCTCCACAGCCCCCAAACAGCCCCATTGTGCCACGCTGGGAGCCCACCTCAGTGACAAACATCCCTGCATCATCCTCCTGTGTTTTTTTACAAAAAAAACCTGCCACACAACACATAAACGGTCCTCGCTGTCTGGCCCTCACCCGCGCCCACCCACTGTGCACTCCTGCCTCCTTCACACCCCTCTCACCCCCATCACCTCCGCATCTGCCGATGATCTTCAGTGGACCGGGAACACGCCTGCACTCTTCAAAGCCGACCGTGAACTGAGGAAATGCCGGAAGCTGTGTAATGTAATAAATAGGGTTTTTTCAGCTTTGCTGCATATCTCAAGCATTTTTGAATTTTTCACCAAATTTCAACATGGGTTTTTGGGACCCCTTCATGAATGCTCACTGTCATGGCGTTAATCAGGCCTGAAGGGTATCTGCAGGTCACTGCACAAAATCACTTTCGGCACTGATTAACGAAACAACACTGCCAGTGTTCATAAGGTGGGCTCAAAAGCCTATGTTGAAAATTTGCGGAAAATACCCCTAAAATGACTGTTTTACTCAGTGTGCATTATGCAGTTCCTACGCGCACTGTAAGTTCGCGAATTTTCAATATTTTCACCCAGATTTTCAACATTGCTATTTTACCACACCTCCTTATGAGCAGTACAGCTGTCATTTTTCACATCTCTCCACAACATGTTTCCGCCATCTAGCGACAATGGCTTAGTCTAAAAGTAAATCAATGTATGGGACACATTAAGAAAATCACAGTGACACTGTTCATGAGCAGAGGTCTTAAAATGGCTATGTTGAAAATTTGGTCACAAACTTCCTATAAATGACTGTTTCACGAGTGTGCGTTGCATAGTTCCTACGCACGCTCGTAAGTTTGCAAATTTTCAATATTTGCACTCCACTGACTTCCAAATACCTACACAGAACATACAAGCAAGCAACATTCGGCACTGACAAATGCTTGTTTAAATTAAGTTCAACAGGAAGCACCATGGCCCCACTTAAAGCCGGGGGGAGGGGCCTAAAGAGGACCTGGGGCAAACGTCTATTTTCTGGACTATATGTGTTTGTGAGACTTGGGAATGCTATTGGTGGGTTTGTAATTGTGTTCATAAACAACTGCAATCGGTATAGAGAGACTGTATTTCGCTGTCCTGTATAGGTAGTGTGAATCATGGGTAGGATTGTGGGGTGCAATGGTTGTGAGGCAGCAGTGTGGATGAACATACTGTGGAGGCTGGGAGGGTGCTCAATATGTCAGGTTAAGGAGGCTCGAGGAAGAGGTTCAGTGGCTTGGCAGGGAGCTGGGGAGGTTGACGGGTGAGGAGAGGGTTGCATTGGTAGAAGGGCTGACATCTGAGGGTATCGGGGGGGAGGCACCACAGAGAAGGAACAGTGGGTCAAGGGAGGCATCGGAGGAGGGGCAAACTAGACAGGAAGCTAGCTGATGAAGGGCGAACTCTTGTAGGGCCTAGCAAAAGAGGAGCAGCAGTAGGCAGGAGGAAGGAGAAAACACATAGTAATGCAAAGAGGGTAGGGAACATGTTTGCTGTACTAGCGACAAATGGGGAAGAGGACGCAGGAGGAGACTGCACAAGGGATAGTACTCACGAAGAGGGAGTGAGGGGCACTGCTAGTGGAGAGATTGAGCATGGCGAGGCAGGGAAGGATAATACTCTGACAGGTGAGGAGGGAGAGGGAGGTTGGCAGTCAAATAGGAGGAGGGAGGGTCTCAATTGAGAGGGCAGGGGAAGACACTGGGGCAAATGATAAAAGCATCACCTTGAGTGGCCTCGGGAATGAGAACCTGGGTGGGGGGTAGTGACGGGCACAAGGAAAGAGGAGGTGGGGGTGTTCTGGTGTTGGGGGACTCTGTACTCAAGGGGATCAGATGAGGCAGCAAGGGGGAGAGGCACAGTCAGATATGGATGAATTCCATACCGGGATTAAAGGCAGACAAGGAGGACAAGCAATCCTAAGGTGCGCAAGGAGGGGTAGGAGGAAACCGTACATTGTGGTACATGTGAGGACAAATGATCTAGAGGGGGAAATGGTGGAGGCAACAAAGGAAAGGTCTGAGGAAGTGGGAAGGTTGTGAGAGGAGACTGGGGAGTCTTTGGCCTTCTCAGAGGTGCTCCCAGTACCCTGCGCAAGCACAGTGAGAAAGGAGAGGACTGGAGAGTTGAAAGCATGATTGGTAGAATGGTGTTGAACTAATGGGTACGGGGTTGTGGGCAGCTGGGGCAGTACCTGGGATAACAACAATCTGTTTGCAAGCAATAGGCTGCACCAGAGCAGGGAGGGGAAGGAGATATTAAAGCAAAGGCTGGGGAGGTATATTGCGACAAAGGTCGATTTAAACCTGATGGGGGTGGCAAGTGGACAGCAGGTAGGCAGGGATCTTTATAAAGTGGAGTCAAAGTCAACCCCCCAGGCTAATAGGGAAGAACTCGGGGAGGCCAAAAAGGGAGGGAGTAGAAGGGAGGAGATAGAGGGGGATGAAGGGAAGGGGGCATGATGGAGGGTGGTCTCACTGAATGCAAGTAGCTTAGGCAACAAATCAGCTGAGATACAGACACTCTTGTCAGTCTGGAGGGTGGATATTGCAGCTGTCACAGAAATGTGGGCAACCGAGGACTGGGATCTGGCAATCCCAAGGTACAAATTATACAGTAAGGACAGTAAGGAGGGGAGGGAAGGGGGGTGGCAGTCTATGTGAGCGATGGGATCAAATGTATGATGGATGAGTGGGGAAAAAGGAGAACAGAGGCAATCTGGCTGCAGCTTCTAGACTCAAGGGGTAGGAAACTGAGATTTGACGTGGCATACAGGCCGCCGTCCCAGTCTGAGGAGTTTGACAGGGAATCAGCGGGACAAATCAGAAAGGTAGTGTATGTAGAAAAGTGAAGGTGGCCACCATGGAGGATTTCAACTTGCTGGGGGCTGACTGGAGCATTCCGGTCACCTTCAGTGCTAGGAAACAAGTGTTCCTGGATGCGATCCAGGAGGGTCTCCTGACACAGTTGGTCAGTGTACCTACTAGGCTAAAAAGCACTTAAGATCTGGTATTGTCAAATGGGCAGGTGGTAAGGGAAATAAGGGTGGAGGACCCACTAGCTGACAGCGATCACCAAACTGTGGTTTAATATCACGATGTATGGGGAGCCAGGGAAATCAGTAACCTGGGTGGTAAACTTCAGGGGGGTGGACTTTGGGAGGATGCAAGAAGTACTGAAAAGGAAACTGGAGGGCATAAGGCAGGAGATGGATGCAGTGCAGAAATGGGATATTATTAAATGGGGGATTACAGAGGCAATGGAAGCCTGCACCAAGACACAGAGTAAGAGGAGCAGAGCTGGGAAACCATGTTGGTTGAACAGCGAGGTAGTGGAGGTGATGAGGGCAAAATGAGAGGTGCATCAGATGTATAGGAGGACAGGGAAGGAAGGAGACAAGGAGGAGTATACAAGATGATCCAGGGAGGTGACCAAAAAAGTGAGAGAAGCCAAGGCCCAGAGGGAGCTGAGATTAGTGCTGGGAATTAATGTGGGGGAGAAAGACTTTTTCAGATACGTCAGGGAGAAAAGGAAGTGCCAGGAGACAATAGTGAGGATAAAGGGTGGGGAGTGGACAGAAAAGGGGAAGAAATAGGCAGAATCACTGAATGAATACTTTTGCTCAGTGTTCACAGAAGAAAAGGGGGGTACCGCTACCACTATGGGCTGGGAGGGTGGGAGGGGTGGAATGGAGGCGACATATGGAAGAACTGAGGGAGGTAGAGTCCTGGAGAGACTGAGAGCACTGAGGGTAAACAAGGCACCAGGGCCAGATAGTATCTACCCCAGGATGCTGAGGGAGATGGCGGAAGTTTTGGTGGAGCCACTGGCGGATCTGTACAGCACCCACTGGAGTCGGGATGTGTGCCACTGGACTGGAGGATGGCACATGTAGTGCCGTTACACAAGAGCAGACCAAGGGACAAACCAGACAATTATCATCCGGTAAGTCTCACCTCCATAGTGTGCAAAGTCATGGAAATGATACTGAAGGAAAGACTGGTGTACCTGGAGGACAATGGCCTCCAGGATGTGAGGCAGCATGGGTTAGTTTTGGGGAAGTCATGTCAAACCAACCTGATACAATATTATGAGTGGGTGACAGGTGAGCTGGATAAGGATCATGCAGTGAATGTTCTTTACTTGGACTTCAGCAAGGTCTTCAATTCAGTGTCTCATGGGCGGCTTGTGGGGAAGCTAACTTGTGTAGGGGTAGGGGCAAAACTGACAAACTGGATTACAAGCTGGCTGAGTGGGAGGCTGCAACAGGTGGTGGTGGGAGGGGAGCTCTCGACTCCGAAACCGGTGATGAGTGGGGTGCCACAGGGCTCTGTGCTGGGACCAGTATTGTTTGGGCTCTTCATATCAGACATTGTGCACGGGGTGGTGAGCAAGGTACAGTAAGTCTGTTCACAGATGACACCAAAATTGGAGCAGTGGTGGATGGAGGGAAGGGATGGAAGCAGCTGAAGGGGGACCTAAGCAAGCTACAGGCGTGGTCAGAGAGTTGGCAGCTGGGGTTCAATGCAAAGAAGTGTAAGATTATGCACTTTGGGGAAGGGGAGGGGACCCAAGGAGAGAATACTGGCTGGGGGGAGTTCAGCTGGGATCACTGAGCAGGAGAAGGACCTAGAGTAATGGTAACAGGGACCATGAACAACACTGTGCAGTGCAGGAGAGTGGCTTCAAAAGTGAACAAAATGCTGGGGTGCATAGTGAGGGGGTTTTCATCCAGGTGAAGCGAGGTGATCTTGCCCCTCTACAGGTCACTGGTAAGGCCACACTTGCAGTATTGTGTGCAGTTTTGGAGGCCATACCTGAAGCGTGATAACAGGCTACTGGAGGGAGTGCAGAGGAGGGCAACGAAGATGATATGTGGAATGGAGAGGAGAGACAATGAGATCAGGCTGGGAGACCTGAATATGTACACGCTGTAGGATAGAAGAGACAGGAGGGACATGATAGAGACATTCAAGTATCTGAGGGGAATCAATAAGGATTGGGCAGATGGGGTCTTTAAGCTAAGGAGGTGGAGTGACACCAGGGAGCACGGTCTAAGAATAGAGGGGGGAAGATTTAGGAGGGAAATGAGGAGACACTATTTCACGGAGAGGGTGGTAGCAAAATGGAATGCACTACCAGAATGGGTGATGATATGTAAATCTGTGAACAGCATTAAAAGGGCATGGGACAGGGAACAGGGGAGAGTGAGGGTGGGGGAGATGGGGATGACAAAGGGGAGGGGGTGGGGCAACTGCAAACTAGGGGTGCTAGCTGCACACTCGAGCAGATTTAGATAGACCATGTGGTCTGTTTCTATTGGCACATTCGTATGTTTTTAACTGCTTGCATGAAAGACCCTCTTCTGGCTATAAAAGTGGCTGGTCTGTTAAGAGATAAACAGTCCTGATTGTCTAAAAATTATGTCATGATTTATAATATCTGGTATGTCTCTTCTCAAATACATTTTAGATTATGTAAGTTATATAAAGGTTCTGTTACTTGAAAGTCCATGTCACCCATATTCATAAGGTTAGGATGGTGCTACAATGAATTGCACAGTCCTAACAAGCATAGTATGTCCAGACAGGGTGTGGGCCATATTCATATGGCCTTGTAGCATGGCGCACAGTTAATAGTGTGGCCATGCTGAATGCACCATTGCCTCCTTGCAAATGAGGGAGCCCTTCTGCATATACTGCATAGGGATTGCTACAGGTACACCACTACTGCATTTTCTTTTAGGGTATTGGACCATGTACCAGTCAGGGAGAGAGGAGATAACAGATTCAAATCACTTCTCATGAAAGAAATTGAATGGATTTCGAAACTCACTGTATCCAAATGGGCTAAACACTGAAACTGATTTTCGACCATTGTTATAAAACTTGTGTTATCTGGTAAATATGTTTAGAGAGGTATCTTGTGCCCAGATTTTCATTATTAAGGTTGTTATGAATTTTCCTACTTGGGGAACTGTCTGGTGATGTTTCATATCTGGATTACTATTGGAGATGGGGGATAGTTGAATTACAATAGTTATGGGTACATTACTGTATTTACTACTTCTGTTTCATTAGGTTATTTTTCAGTGTGTAGCACATATATTAAAGTTACAATAATTAAATTTTAGACATAGAGGGTGGGATATTCAAAAGGGTTGCGCCATGCGCAATAGGGTTGCGCATGCGCAAGTCCAAAATTGTGCCATTCTGCGATATTCAGCAGGAGGCAGTTGCGCCACTGAAAACAGGCTGAGCAACAGCGCAATGCAAATGAATGCATGCTCAACTGGAAGGGGAGGAACCATGCATAAACTGCACAGCCCGATATTCAGCCGGGCTGTGCAGAGTTGTGCAGGCGCAACCCCCAACCTGCGCCTGCAGGACTTTGAGCCAAAAAAAAAAAGGCTTAAGTCGAGGGCCACCCACAGGTGAGCTGCTGTATTGCAGGGCGCAACACAGCAGCTGCCACCTGTGGCTGGCCCCCAACCCAGTCCCTGTGCCCCCGCAGCCCGATCGCGGGCATAGTGTACTCCCCCCCACCAGCCCGATCGCGGGCAGCAATGTGGCTCTCCTCCCGTGACATATCCCTGGTGGTCCAGTGGACCGAAATGCCCGATCGCGGGCGTATGTGTAATAACCCCCCATACATATCCCTGGTGGTCCAGTGGACCGAAATGCCCAATCGCTGGCGGTGTGTAATAACCCCTCCCATACATATCCCTGTGGTCCAGGTGGATCAAATGCCCGATCAAGGGCGGTATGTGTAATAAAACCACCCCAACACAGCCCTGGTGGCTAGTGTCCCCCACCCCACCCACCCATGAAGCCCCACCACCCGCTCCCCCGCAGCCGGCGGCAACGTCCACCCGCTGTCGCCGCCGGACGACTCGCCCAGTATTAAACGCATTATTGCGTAGAGCAAGAGCTACGGGCGCAGAGCCCATATCGCGATGCATGACAGTCCAGATTTGTGAATGATGTTCATTCACAAATCTGGACTGTCATGTACGGCGGGCTGCACGCCCATTGGCTCTTGCTCTGCACCAATGGGCATGCAGCCCTACCGGCAGTCAGTCAGCGGGCTGCAGGCGGTGGGATGCTGCCACCGCCGGGGGTGGTGGGGCCTGGGTGGGTGGGTGGGGACACTAGCCACCAGGGCTATGTTCGGGGTGGTTTTATTACACATACCACCTGCGATCGGGCATTTCGTCCACTGACCACCAGGGTATGTATGGGAGGAGGGGAGCTACACTGCTGCCCGCGATCGGGCTGGTGGGGGGAGTAATACTGGCGCCCACGATCGGTTGCAGGGGCGCCGGTCCCCGACGGCTGTTGCCCGGCAGGGCGCCAGGTACAAGTCCTCAGATCGGGCGCACCTACATGCTAATGGCATGCAAATGGGGATATAATCACATGCAAATGGCCCCCTGCACCTTGCATGAATTATAGCCCCATTTGCATGTCACCTTTGAATATTGTGATTTCAGCATAGCGCCAATGGTACTTGCGCCACCGCAAGTTGAATGCTCCACTTTGTCAACTTACGGTGGCACAAGTTTCACTGCGCCATGCACAGTGGCTGTGGCTGGGGGGTGATATTCAAAGGAGTTGCTCAATAGCGCAACTCCTTTGAATATCGCCCTTGACACACCCCTGCGCAACTATTTTGCGGAGCTCAAGGGCTTGCGCCTATGAATGGCGCAGTTTGAATATCCCACCCAGAATATTTTTTGTGGTATATTTAAGTCTTTTTCACTGGAATATACAGAATACAAATGCTGTGTGGTTAAACTGTTCATGTATACATTGCTGCAACACTCTCAAGTGAAAAAATTATTACTTTTGTTAGTACTATTTTTATAGTAATAGAAACAGTATTAATATGCAGGTGGATAATAGCACAATAAGGCGATATCACATCAAGTCCACGCAGACTAAAGTAGTATAGTCAATAGTGCATGGTCAAAATACGGAAGCGCGCAGTATACAAAATAGCACTTGTGTGACACTGCATAGTGAGGAGGTGCCTTAACTGTGCCCTGTCAATCCTGAATCCATCATGAGTTCATGTGATATTCACACGGCCTCAGAAATGGAATTCAAGGCATAACATTGGTCAGCTCAGCCACATTTTATTTTCCCCACGTGTTGAAGCTTCTGAACTCTTGATGTTGTTACACACCCATTTATACAGAGAAGATGCTGCTTACCTATACCACCACAGCCAGACTTACAAGTAATCATTACCAAATGGCAATTCCATTGGCAAAACGGGGTAACAGCGCCATTAGCATTAAACAAAATAACATACTGTATAAAATGTTGTATACAAACTGCAATCTGCCTTAAAGTGCTAAGCGCAGTTGTGAAAACTGTGGAGTTCCTGTGGCAGCTTCATTTAAATACCAAATGAAAATGGCCCAGTGTAGCTAATGATTCCTAAATGCTTTTATTTTTCTTGCTGGGAACTCATTATGAAGTAAGTTTTAACAATTCTACTGCTAGGTATATTATGAACACAACCCGATGCTGCACCCAATATTTTGTCCCTTCTAGCTAGTGACCTGGGGGGATGAGGTAGCTGAATGGCGGTCATGCCAACCTTCCACTACTTGCGTTTAGCTTTTTGGAATAGCAAAAAAGTAATTAAGCCCTTCTTCAATGAGCAGTATGTCCTGACCATGATCTATGATTTTGAAGTCTACCATGTTTCACTTGGTTTCCCTTGGTTTCAAAGGACAAAAGAAGGCTACTGCCCATCAAGATTGTCCCCCACCACACCGGTGGGATAATTATACCCTGTAGTTATTAAACTCGAGCCAGCAATCCAGCCCCTTCTTGAAGGCTGTGTTTGAGTGACTATCTACTAGGTTTTGCGGGAGGAGATTCCACAATTTGGGGGCTCTTACAGTGAAGTAGTTTAACCTTTTTGTTGTTTTAGCTTTAGATACAAATATCTGGTTATTATGATACTGAGGTGATGTCCAACTGTTGGAGAAATTTAAGCCACAGTGGTGCATTAACTCTTCAGAATTCCGGATTTTATACAATAGAAGAAGGTCACCTCTGGTACATCTTGTGCGTAGTGAGTGTAACCCTGTAATTATAAATCTTTCCTCGTAGTTGAGTCTCGATAAATAAGGGACCATTTTTGTGGCCCTTCTCTGCACCCTCTCAACCCCATCAACGCTCCGCCCCAGATAGGGACTCCAGCAGGGGGATCCATAGTCCAAATGGGGTCGGACATAAGCCCTATACAAGGGGATCATGCATTCCTGTGTCCTAGACACAAACGAACGTTGAATACAAGTGAGCAATGCATTAGATTTCCTGGCTATCATCCTACAGTGATCACTAGATGATAGTTTGTCATTAATGATTACCCCGAGATCTCGTTCTAATGGTGATACATGAAGGGTAACACCGTTCAGGAAATAGGTCTGTCTAGGGTTATTTTTACCGAAGTGTACAACGTGACACTTGTCTGAGTTGAGTGCCATGTTCCACCAGGCTTCCAAACGGATTGTGATATGACCTCACTAGTACTTGCTCCACCACTCATGCCAATGTAAATATTAACCGCCAGGGCTATGGCTGCCCTAAATGTATACTGTGCTTGTCTATGTAAGGGATATGCATTGCAAGAAGATATCTTCTGAGCAAGCCCAAATCCACTGCTTAAATATTTCTTTTTATTACAAACCTCCTGCAAACCACAAATTAATAAGAAGCCTGAATCCCAAACTAAGCAGGATGAGCCAGCCAGGAGGTGAAGTACATGGCTGATTCACCCTGCCATGTGGCATCAAGCTTTCTATCACCCCCCTGCTCACTGGCCCAGCTCTGGATCTGAAGAGATCTGTCAGCAACTCTGCACAGACTGTTGGGAACTGTGAATACTGCTAGCAGCTTGGATTACCTTGTGAGCCAAGCAAAAATCTGGAAAGGGGTGGAGGGGGTCCCTGTTGCACTGCTCTGATGGCATATGGCGTGGCATTTCCCTGTGTCCCCCAACGATGCACATCTTCATAAAGCAGCTGTGTTAGTGAGGTGAGGTCTCTAGACTCAATGCAAGCACCAGACCATATGAAACAAACACAGCACATTAAGTGGCAAAAATGCCACCCAGACGGGGAATGTTACCAACAGTCAGAAGCAGTTCTTTATTTGTTGGTAGTTTGTTCACTGCTTCATTTGTACTAGACACTGCTCCATTTGTACTACATGTCTGCAGTAAAAACGTTATGCCCCTAATCTGCTTCATCCATAAAGTTTTTGCCTGAAGCTCTCTCTACACAGGGTTGCTCTCTCAGTTGTTCTGCTGGTCACATTGAAGATAATTATATTGCAAATGGTATGCATATGCTTTGATGTATGGCTTTCTTAATTTCTGTAGATTGTATATGGATACCTCAGTAGTAAAAGACAAGAGTTGCAGCAAATGGGCTTAAGGTTTGTTGTTGACCAGCGGGGATTTTTGCTCCCATGATAAGTTGTTGCTTAGTGTTGCTTCAAGAGGCAGTCTCTTTGGTCTCTGAGCAGATTACCTGCTCCAAATAAATTAACTGTTGTAGCTCATAATTCAGCTGTACCAAAGGAAAAATAAAAGATTTTACAGGTTCTCTGTTACTCATTTCTGAAGAGGTTGCTCTCTAGCTCCAGCATGAAGATTAGGCTCAAAAGAGGTGGTGTAGGTACCAATGGATGACATACAGCCTTTACTTTTTTCCTTTGGTTCTTCAGCACTTTGGATTTTGGACTTGTGTCAGTAGTATAAGATAATAGTCTCTTAGTGGTTTTTGGCCTAGTTATATCCTGAAGATTCTGCTCTGATATTGGGACAGTGAAACAAAAGGTGTGGGAGCTTGCTGCTGAATCTGGCAAGTGTAGTTACATTTTGTAGGCAGGAGGCTTGTCACGTGTATTGCTAGTAAGTCATGCACAAGGAAAAGTGAGATTTATAATGCCCGTTAGTTCTGAGAACACAATACATTTAGACATTTGGAATCCCTGTTTAAATATCCATTTAGATGATGCCTGTTGTATACATATTAAAATGCCAAAAACAGAAAAAAAGAAACCTGCACATAACATTAGTTCAGAAAGTACTGGAACTTGACTCTAGGAACTCCTTCCCGCAACTTCTATTTGCGCCACCATCTTTTACTTTCCTCCAGTGTGCCTGCATAATCCATATAATAAAGTTCAAATGTGATCATTAAATAGAATCAGGCCCATCATCAGTCCTTAGTACTTCCCAGTGTTTTTTTTAGAATGTTGCTTACTTTTAAAGGGACACTGTCAACCCCCTTAGGTCTCAAAGTGTCCCTAGTTTAAAAAACACATTTTATGATTGCCAACATTCTGTAAAGATTGTTGATGCAGCTGGTAGTTTGATTCTGACTCTTTTTTGTTTAAAAATGTGAAACAGACTGCCCAGAATACTGGTGTTACCACACAAACATAGGTTTGTTTACATTCCTTAAATCGGCTCCAACTGCATCTTTCCTGGACTTGGGAACACCCACAACACAGTCTAGTCCCTCATGATGCAGTGGTAGTTTAGGAGACTACTGCTTCATAAGTGACTGCACTGTTTGGGTGTGTTTATAATGTTCAAGAAGTATGCAGTAAGAACAGATCCAGAATTGTAAACAAGACAAGGTTGTTTATAAATATACATTGCCATGCATTTCATTTCTACTAAACAAGGAGACAGACAAAACAAACACCAACGTTGATGAATTTTAGAGAAGGTAAGCAATCATAAAATGTGGGGTTTCAGCTCGAAATAATATGATGAAACACAGGTTGACAGTCCCTTTGAAGTTTTTGTTGTTTGTAACACAAGTTAGTCGTGTAGTGTTCTCTTGCTGGGGTTTGGGTTGTAGCAGCTCATGCCTCATGACACCACATGCTTATGTGTAGGCTGTTGCTACTACCAGGGGATCATATTTCCTTTGCAGAAACCTTCAACCATATCTGTTACCTTTTGTTGAAAGTCCATTTCGTGGCTACAACTGCACCTTACTCATCATCTGACTGAAGAGAATATTATCCTTCAGGTGTATTGGATGGCTGCTAAAAAATTTCTCTTCACTTGTTTTTTGAAGGTACTGGGCTCTAGTTTAATGCTGTATATTTTATTGTTAAGGGCTCCACGGCAGACCCAACATTAGCCATGATCAGCCAGCTGGGTAGGTCTGTTGCATTCTTGTGAAGCTTAGGGAGCAAATGGATTGTAGGCTTTACTGGAAATGATGCTATGAGGAAATCTTTTTCTTTAATAGTCATCCATTTGTTTTCATGGGATGATGTTGTCTTGTTAATTGCTCTCTATAGTCTCTTTTGGGTCATTCTGCAGCTTTTCATAAAACATAGTGTTGTTTAGCTGTCTATTGATTTTTTTAAATATTTTTTCTTTCCCCCCACACCATGATCACTCTGCCCTTGTCTGCCTCTGTTTAAGAATAAATCATTTAACCTATCATCTCCTTGCTCCCTAAACTTCACAGAAATGCAACTGACTCACCAGCTGGCCAGTCATGGCTAGTATTGGCTCTAGCATGCAGCCCCTTCTCAAAATGTGTGGATAATTTCCTCTGACCACTGGAAGGGGAATTGCAGTTACACTTGCTAGATACTAAAGGTGTACTAAACTTCATTGAAAATATTAGCCTGGGAGGAGTGGCACCTAACAGCAAACTAGTCATGTTGGACATAACTTGTATAGCAATATACCACATGATGGGGGCATAACGTAGTGCAGTGTGGTTTAGGAAGCTGAGCTGCAAACCCGGTGTCCTGGGTTTGAATCCCACAGCCCCCACTTGCATACTGTGCGACCCTGAGCAAGTCACTTAACTTTTTGTGCTCCCAGGTCACACCTGGAAACAAGCTTCAGCTCAGTGTGCCTTTCCTGGTTAAACAAGTTCCCCTTTCCTATGACAGCAATGAAGTCCTATTTAAGAAACACGTACTGATTTGTTACTACTGAATAACTTAGTTGTGGATATAGTAGAAATTATACTAGACTCAACTATACTTTTTGTTTGAGAACAGGTTCTTCATTCAGGATAAAGGCACTATGACTGCCATACTGTTTGAAATTAATTCATTTATTAACTGTACTACAGGTGATGTCATATATATGTTGACCTGCCCTTGCAGGATGTCTTATTAGGGGCAAACTAAGAGGTGCTTCAAACAACGTATAGGGGAGCTCAAAACAGCTGTTAGGAATGGTAGCTTGGTTTATGCTATGGCAAACCACTTTAAAGAGGAAAACCATGGTTCACCAGCCCAACTAAAAGTTACAGGAATTGAAAAAGTTGAAAGAAATGCTAGGGGTAGTGAGTTTGCAAAAAAACTGATACATCATGAAGCATATTGGATCTATGCCCTGCAAGCACATATTCCAAAACGTTTCAATGATGATGTCCTTTTATATGAGTTTTTATGAAACGGTTGGAAACTGCTGCCATTGTGGACAGCTAATTGACAATATTACAGAGTAGTAATGAATTTTCTCTGTACATGACAATAAATGTGAATGGGGTTGGGGGGAAAACTTGGCATGTCAAAGAGATCTACACCATAAGACCGAGCATGCAAACAGTCATGCAAATCCGTTGAACAGTTGCAAAGTTATTACAGTGCAAAAAGTGGGGTTTAACATTAAACACCCGACTCAACTCTGTATTGGTGCTACCTCACCACTATTTAATATACATATATATTGAGTGCAGACTTCTATGTTAAAGGCAAATTTTTGAACCTTCCCTTACGAAAATATCCTCTGAAAACCGTAGCATTACCATTTGTCCACCATTTTCATACCATTGTAAATTCCACTGCAGTACCACTGTATCCCCTTGACTGGTAGCACATTGGATTTGTTTCAATTCCATTGTGAAACCATTGTTGCCATTGTGGTACCACATGGACAGTGGTATTGCAATGAGAATGTGTGCATGGATGGTACTACAATGGCTCAAACACACACCACTGTATTTCCACTGCTGTTTTGGTAACACAAAGGATTTGTATCAATTCCAGTGTATTGCCACTGCTGCCACTGTGGTACCATGTACCATGGTGGTAACACTGGGGTGATTTCCATGTAGAATGGTAACAAAATGAGCTGCCATTGCAAAACCATCGAAATTGGTCTCACAATGGATTTGTTTCTGCCATACCATTGGTGACACTGTGGTACCATCTGTGTGCAATGGTAGTGCCGTGGTTCTCTAACGGGATGCTGGTAGCTCAATGATGACATTGCACTACCACTGCTATTGGTAATCAGGGGGTAGCACATGTTAGTACAGTAGTTCTCATGTGGTATGACATCGACCACTCCAGGTCCTCCTGCTAGTCCCCCCATCAGACTTGACATCAGATCCTCCCCCAGTGACCCCCCTCCCTGCATGCCTCTCACACCCTCCACTTTGGCTCCTCATGCCTGTCTCCCCCGTCACCAGTTCTTATTGAACTTAGATCTGCAGCTGCACAATAAGGACCACACATGCAATGGTTTTGCTAGGTCATAATAATTTTTAATCAGTACTTTTGGTGATGCTAAATCATTATCTATCATTATCGATCAATACCCAAAGCTGCCATAAACCATGAGTTTGCTTTCACTGCTGATGGTGTTTTCTTTTATCATAGTTAATCAATACCTGATGCAGGTTATTGGCAGCTAATCAGCATCTGCTTCACAGATCATGCTTGGTCATAGGCATTCACTAAAACAAATACCACTAACAGCTTAATCTAGTTCAGTTTAAGTTGGTTACCATTTGTATCCCCCCCTCCTCCTGGTCACCCATGAAAAAGGAACATCTAGTCTCGATGGGCCTACGGGGTCAACAAAATGTAATCAAATCAAATAAATAAATAGGCTTGTAATATTTGGCCATGATTAAAGAGCAGCTCTCAACTAGCCCCTCACTGACATGTATATGGCAACTCACCTGGCCAGGAGTCTTTTCCACAAATGATTACTTTGTGGGCTATCACTGTAAAATGTTAATCCACTCGTAAATTTATTCCCTGACCCGATCAGTCATTGTCTTTTAAAATAAAGGTGTGACATTCTGTATTGGGCTTCACTGAGCCCATCCTGCAGTGATGATAGTCTGTCCATGCATAAATTATAAAATTTACTGCTGTCCTGAAAGGGAGGGGAGGGAAGGGATGGTAACTTTAAAAGCTGTCCAGCCAACCCCTTTCCACTGCCCGGTCTGCCTGCTCTGCCCCCACATTCTGACATTACATGTCTCCAGAGAGGGCACAGGGAACACCCCATACAAGTCTATGGGGCTCATTTTCAGAATGGTTTTATAGACATTTAAGCAACCTGTGATAGAAAATGAAAGCCACTGCTCAACTAATAGGGACCCTACTGAATGCTGATGTTTTTGCCTTAACCTTCCCCAACACCTCCTCTGAAAACCATAGTGGTCTTTTTTTTTCCTCTTGCTTCTGTTTACATGTCTAACACCTTTCACTATAATTCTTTTTAATTTCACCCACCGTTCCTGTATTTCTCCCTAGTCTCCCTCCTTTTCAGGGCATTCCTGAGGCAATCCCCCGTCTTTGGAAGTCTTTAACTGCATTTCCTGGTAAAAGGGAAAGTTAAGTTACTTGTTCTTGGTTATACAGTGTGTAAGTGGGCGGGGGCTGGGGATTCAAACCTGTGTCTCCATCCATGTTTGCCGCTCAGGGCTCTGCCTTCAAGCATACAGTGCCCAAGTGCCTCAAAAACAGCATATAATGTCCCCACCACATATACATACAGTATATACAGTACTTGTTGCAAAGCAAAAAACACTGTATTATGCAAAGTATACAAAACAAGAAAATGAAAAACAGGGTTTGAGCCTCACGAGTCTTGGCAAACTGGTTATGTGGTGTTCCTTGGAGTTGCCAACCTTAATGCCCATCCCCCACCCCAGCACATCCTTTCTAAAGCACAAGGTACAGCTCCAACCCAGTGCCTCATATAGCAGCCATTCATACCTCTAAAATAAGAACAGCAATGGGCTCACAAAGGATCTGCATCTCTTTATGAACTATGAAAAACAGTGTAGGGTAAACACAAAAATACTACTTGCTGATACGTATGGTCAGTGTCCTCCTATACCTGGTCAATGCCATGTTAGACCTGTAGATATAAAAGGGAAAATGGGTCAGTATGAAAAAGAAAAAAAGGCCTGCCCGTTGGCGCAGCGGTGGGGTTTCCGCTTGCGACGCCGGCGACTGGTCGGGAATGGACCCGGCTCGCTCGGAGGGCCGGCCGGGAAGAGGGATCGAGCGCCTTATGGACTGCCTCTCCGGGGAGGGTGGGGGCAGCATCCGGAGCGCTGAGGACTCCTGGCAGAGGCTGGGAGCCTTGCACTGCCGCTAGTACTAGGGGAGGAGGCAGGGCGGACACTGCGCCATTGCACGCCCCGCCTGGGAGAAATTAAGGTGGGGTTAAAAAATCCCGAGGCCTCGCTGCCTAATGGTGCTCTGCCCTGGATGCCCTGATTAGCCTCTGAGCCAATCCCTGACTAGATACAGTTCCGGCGGCCTGATACGGGGTCAGGACCGTGGCCCCGCCTCTCTGGGGTAAGCCAGGGATGACCGAGGGATGCGGTCATATCCAGAGGTGGGGGCTGTAGGGGTCCGTGACCAGAGCAGAGAATCAGACAGGGGGTAGTAGGGGCAAAAAGATGATGATAAAAAAAAAAAAAAAAGGAAAAAAATAATGGGTTGTGTTTTGGGGGGGGGGAATACCAGACCTACACCACACCATCAATCTTGCTTTTAGAATGGACTTGGTCACTCAGGAGATGTCATGGTTGGGGAAGGGAGGAAGATTCATTGCCCCTGTGCCCCTAGAACTGATCATTTTTTGGGGGGTAGGAGGCCATGTTGCTCCACACATCAACCAACACAGGGCAGGATAAAGACACCAAGGGACAAATATTCAAAAACTTTGACCAGGCAAAATATATGCTTCTCTGGTGGTGTAGTGGACCCCCTCCCTTTTCCTAACCTGCCTGTAGAATACATAGAAACACATGTATGTGACAGCAGAAAAGGCCACAGACCCATCTAGTCTGCCCAGTTTGCCTATATCCACGAGAGCTTTTCTGTAGTCCCACCCCCGTGACAACTGCCCTCTGTGCTTATCCCATGCCCTCTTGAAACCTCCAACCATCCTCGCCCCCACCACTTCCCTCAGCAGCCCATTCCAGTTGTCCACCACTCTCTCAGTAAAGAAGTACTTCCTAATGTTTCCTCTAAATTTCCCCCTTGATTTGGAATTTCCAACCACCATCCATTGCAGTATAGCAGAGCACAGCAGGCCAAATGTGACTATCTCTAGGCCACATCCCCAGCCACAACCAGTCCCATAACTCCCTGCAGCTCATACCAGGGCAACAGGCAACAATTGAAGCTCCAAAAGCCCGCAGTGCACATTCAAGCTTCCACAACCTCTGATCAGATGTTTTCCACTTCTGCTTTTCTCCAGGGGCTAAGTTCAGTCCTCAGTGACAGAACTTAGCCCAGGGGGTACAGTGGGGCCAGTAAACAAAAGATGAGAGCTTATATAAACTATTAACATGCACTGTGGGACACTATCTCCCACCGCTGCCCACCACACCAAAGCCAGCCACAGAAGACTCCAAGACCTGCTGCAAATGAAGCTGTCAGTGCAGAATCAAGCAAAACCAGTTCACCATAATCCACTACACTACAGCAAACAGCAGGCAAGCCAAAATGGCTCCACATGCAAAGTGCACATTGGGACCAGACCCACACTCGTGTGGGATTCCTGGCACAAGCCAGCCGGTTGGTGCAGTGGTAAGGTGGGCCAAAACCTTTTACATACAGGTACATCAGTGAGAAAAGGAAGGCAAGGGAAGGGATTGTGAGTCTGAAAGGGGAGTGAGGGTAAACGATGATGACCACCAAAAAGCAGAAATACTGAACAAATACTTCTGTTCGGCTTTTACAAAGACGGGAGCAGGAAATGGGCCAGTAATAAGGATAGGAAGATCATGGAAATGGACACAGATCCCTTTGCAAAATAAAGGATCCTCATGGAACTGGCAGCATTAAGGCTATGGGGCCAGATAGGGTACATCCCAGGATACTGAGGGAGTTAAGGGAGGTGTTAGCAGGGCCTCCGACTACCCTGTTCAACCTGTCATTGTAAACAGGTGATGTGCCCAGGGGTTGGAGGAGGGCTGATGTGATCCTCTCTATACAAAAATGTTAACAGGGAGGATGCAGGGAACTACATACTGGTCAGCCTGACCTCAACAGTGGGACAAGTCATGGAAATACTACTGGAGGAAAGAATAGTAGAGCACCTGGTTGTCAATGGTCTATAGGGGAAGGGGGGTAGGGAACACTGTTTAACCAGCAGTAGCACACAAAGCTGAAACTTGTTTTCAGATGCAACCTAGGAGCACAAGGAAGTTAAGTGACTCGCTCAGCATCACACAATATGCACCTAGGCAGCTGTGGGATTCAAACCCAAGTCTCCAGATCTGCAGCTCAGACCCTTAACCCACTGCGCTATACTGCCTCCAGGACCCAAGGCAGCTTGGTTTTATGGGAGGAAGGCTGTGCTAGATGAACCTAATTGAGTTTTTCGACTGGGTAACCAGGGAGGTGGATTTGGGGGCGGGGGGTATATGTGGCCTACCTGGATTTCAGCAAGGCTTTTGGAACCTTGCTGCACAGAAGGCTGGGAAATGAGCTGGAAGGCTTAGGGGTGGGACAGAAAATAAAGTGGGTGGAGAACTGGTTGAAGGACCGAAGCCAGAGGGTGGTGGTAAATGGGGTGCATTCCAGGGTGGAAGAGGTGACGAGTGGTGTGCCTCAGGGGTCAGTGCTGGGACCCATCCTTTTTTAATATCTATAGCAATGGTATAGTGGAGTGACTGCAGGGGAAGGTGTGCCTATTTGTAGGTGGTACAAAGATCTGCAATAGGATGGACACCTGGGGGGAGGGAGGCAATGAGGAAGGATCTATAGATTCTGGAGGGGTGGTCGGAAACTTGGCAGCTGAAATTCAATGCCAAAAAGTGTACAGTAATGCACATGGGGTGCAATAACCCACAAACCATTTACACATGGGGGGGATTAAGCAAAACTGAGCAGGAGAGAGAGATCTGGGGATTATCATTTCAAATAACTTTAAGGTAAGGAACCAATGCAGCATGGTGGTGGCCAAACTGAATAGAATGCTGATGTGCACAGGGAGGGATATAAAACAGAAAGAGGGAGGTGCTGATGTTCCTTTATAACTCCAAGGTGAGGCGTCACCTGGAGTATGGGGTTTAGTTCTGGAGGCCGCACCTACACAAGGACAGACAAGATTGAAAGGGTTCAAAGAAGGGCAACCAAGATGGTGCATACGATACATAGGAAGCCCTATGAGGAGAGGTGGAGGGAATTGGATCTGTGCCCACTGGACACTAGTAAGGTGAGAGTGTGGAGCTTATTTACAAGGAATGTAAGTGCTGGAACTAGGGATCATAATCTAAGATTAGAAGAAGGAAGGTTTAGGGGCAATGTGAGGGGGCATTACTTCACTGAGAGGGTGGTGGGAGTCCTGGAACAGACTACTGGAAGAGGTGGTGGGGGCAAAAATAGTGAAAGAATTTAAGAGGGCATGGGACAGACACCAGGAGTTGACCAGTGGTAGGAGTGGGGTGTCTCTTGACAAAAGGGATGATTTGGGGGGGGGTTAAGGGGCAGACTCGATTGGCCAAAATGGTCCTTTTCTGTCACCAGATTTCTAGGATTCTAAAGCAGTTAAGTAATTATGACTTATCTGCTCTCAGAGTTGGGGTGTCCTTGGTTCGGTGTATTCTGGTAGGACCTAAAAGGGAAGAACAGAGAAGGTTAAGGGGACACAAAGGTTTGGAGGTGCTAGAGGAGAGATTAGGGTGTTAGAATTAAACAAATATACTTATCTGATTGGTATACAGTTTGGCCAGACCTGTAGAAATAAAGGGAAACATAGATCAGTATGGGGAACTTATTGTAGCGAGAGTAGAGAGATACAAAAAAGGTACAGTACAGCACGGGCGTGAGGGGAGTTTTAGAGGAAAAGATAAACTAGGTCAAAGTAAGGAAACTAGAGATAAAAAAAAAAAATGCAGGCAACTAAGAATAGAGAATAAAATGATATTTGGGGCTCAGCATAACCCCCTTAGCGCCCCTAGGTGATCTGCAGGTAGCCAGTAAATTTACTAGTAGTCCAGATGGGCAGGTGGGGATGCTTTTGGACTAGTGACCCCTATATTATTTAAGAAAGGGGACACTGGTGGTAAATGGCGATTTTTAATTATATTTAACATTTCCCTGGCATCTAGCTGGAGGAGAGGTCTGTAGGCTCTGACTGTATGAAGCAGGCAGGTAGGTTGGTAAGAAAACCGCCAATCAGAAATGATGTGGCTATGCAGCCATCAGTTTTGTGCTACTTCACTACAGTGACAGTGCAGGCAGGTGCTTTCAAGTCTCAGCCCACGCAGAGTTCAGACTGTGGCCTGCAACATGTAGGTGGGGAAAAAAAGATGGGAACTTTTGGGAGGTGGAGGGGGCCAGGGCAACTATGCCTCACTCTACCGATCAGCCACACGGTGCCTTTGTGAAGACCACCAAGGGGCATGCTGTGAGGGTCTGGAGGAAAGCCAGCAGGAAGTGGCAAAAAGCACTAGCTAAGCTGCATGGCAGAAAAAAAAAAGCACAAAATGGGGGCCACAAGGCTGGCCCAGTGGCACTAAGGGATTACGAACATACGGAATTGCCAGCAGATAAAGACCATTCGGTCTATCTAGTCTGCTTGAGTGTGTAGCACTTCAGTCCATTAGACTGCAGCTGCCCCCACTTCCCTCATATGCCATTCCCCATCTCCCACCCCTCCAGATTTGTACCCTCCCCTCGAATCTGTCCCAACCCCTCTTGAAGTCCCCAACACTCTGCAATGATACAACTTCCTCTGGCAGAGTGTTCCACCCTGCCAACACCCTTTCTGTGAAATAGTGCCTCCGCAGTTCCCTCATGAACCTGCCCCCTTCCAGCTTCATAGTGTCCCCTGGTTTCCCTTCCGCCTTTCAGACTGAACATACATCGGTTGTCTACTTTGTTCAAACCTTTCATGTACTTGAAGGTCTTAATCATATCCCCTCTCTCCCTTCTTTCCTCCAGGGTATACATATTGAGTTCTCTCAGTCTCTCTCCTTATATGGTCTGTCCACCAGTCCCAGGATCATTTTTGTTGCCCTGCACTGTACCCCCTCCAGTAGTCTGATGTCCCTTTTCAAGTAGAGGTGCCAGAATTGCACACAGTACTCTAGGTGCGGTCTCACAAGGGACCTGTATAGGGGCAAGATGACCTCCCCACTCCTAGAAGTAATCCCCCTTGCTATACACCCTAGCATCCTGTTTGCCTTCACTGCTGCCTTCCTGCACTGAGCAGAGTGGTTCATCTCCCCAGTTACCAGCACTCCCAGAGCCTTCTCCTCCTTGGATTTTGTTAATGGGACACCCTTCGGCCAGTAATTGTCCTGGGTTCTTGCCTCCTAAATGCATCATTTCGCACTTCTTGGCATTGAAACCAAGCAGCCAAATGTGAGACCATTCCTCCAGTTTCATCAAATCCTCCTGAAGTACTTTGCTCCTTCCTCCCCATTTACTTCAGCACAAATCTTTGTGTCATCTGCAAAAAGACTGATGTTACTCTTAATCCCCACTGCAATGCCGGCTATGAAAATGTTAAACAGAACTGGTCCCAGCACTGAGCCCTGTGGTACACCACTTGGCACTGCCCTGGGTTCAGATGCCTCCCCTTCCACTACTACCTTCTGCTGTCTACCCTGCAGCCATTTCTCAACCCATTTTACCATTTTCCTCCCTGCTCCCAGACTCCACAACTTGCAGGTCAGCCTATCATGTGGCACTGTGCCAAAAGCCTTGCTGAAATCCAGGTAGAGGACATTCACCACATGTTCCCTGTCTAGTGCCCTCATAACCAAGTTGTAAAAATCAACCAAGTTCATCTGGCAGGATCTGCCTCAGACAAACCAGTGCTGTCTGCTGTCCTGGAGATTGTTATCCTCAAGAAATTGCCTCAGTCTTTCCTTGAGGATTGTCTCCACTGCGTTTTCCCACAATTGCAGTAAGGCTTACTGGTCTGTAATCTCTGTTCGCCCTGGGCCAACTCTTATGGAGAGGTACCACATGTGCTTTCCTCCAGTCCCTGGGCATGCACCCTGAGTTCAGAGAGGCATTGAATAGGATCGCCAATGGCCTTGCAAGGACCTCTGCCAACTCTCTCAGCATCCTGGGGTGGATTCCGTCTGGGCCAGGTTCCTTGTCCACCTTCAGGTGCTTTAGACCCTCCCTCACCCTTTCTACCGTGATTTCCCTATCTGTGGTTGCTTCTCCTCCACCCTCTCCCACCTCGCCCTTCTTCTCAGGTATGGGCCCATCCCTTTCCTTGGTGAAGACTGAACAGAAGTATTCATTAAGTACTTCTGCCTGCTCAACCCCCTTTTTCTACACATCCACTTCCCCTTCTGATCCTAACAATTTGATCCTTGCTTTTCCTCTTCTCTCTGATATATCTGAAGAAATCCTTTTCTCCTTCTTTGATCCCCTGTGCTAACCTCTTCTCCCTAGCCGCCTTTGCTGTCCTTACCACTCTGCTCACTTCTCTGGATTTCTTCACATACTCTTCTCTGTTTTCTGCCCTGTTGGATCTCTTGTAGATCCTAAATACATTTCTCTTCTCCCTCACTGTCTCCACTACCTCTCTACTCATCTAACTTGGTTTCTTGGTCCTGGCTTTCTTGCTCTGGCTCTAGACATGAGTTTTAGTGGCTTCAGCCAGTCCTGCCTTGATGACTGCCCATTTTTGTTCCGTGTCCATTTCTGGGTGGATGCTTGCCATATGACTTTCCAGTATTTGTCCCATCCTGCCAATGTCCACCCTTTTGAAGTCCAGGACCCTAGTTTTTGTAGTGGTCACTTCCCTACCCAGATTGATTGAGAACCACACTGAGCGGTGGTCACTATTTGCTAGTGGTTCCTCCCCCCATACATCCCCAACCTGTTCACCATCCTCCAGTACCAGGTCTAGTATATTTCTCTCCCTCATTGGCTCCATTTCCCTCTGGGTAAGGAAGCCATACTGGAACGCTTCCAGGAAGATCTGCTCCCTGGTGCAAGTGGTTGCCGGAATGCTCCAATCCACCCCTGGTAGATAAAAATCTCCCACCACCAGTGCTCCCTTTGCCACTATGCCTCCTTATCTGCTCACCCAGTTCCCTGTCAATGTCCTCCTCCTAGACCGGAGGTCTATAAATGGCCCCCAGACAAATCTTGGTCCCTTTCTGGCTGTGTAATTGCAGCCAGATTACTTCGACCTGCCCTACCCCTTCCTCCCACCTACATCTGATCCTTCTCTAACATAAATGGCACCCTTCCCCCAGCCTTCCCTTTATCTCTATCCTCCAGAATAGTTTGTACCCTGATAGTTAGGTCCCAGTCATGGTGCCTGACGCTCATGTCTCAGTAATGGCAGCTATGTCCACCTCCCTCTGCCATCAATGCCTGCAACTCTGCTAACTTAATTCCCCAGGCCCTTGCATTTAGTGAAACCATTCTCCACACTGCTTCTAGCCTTCTGACTCTTTACTCTTCACTCGACCCCTATTTCCACCTAAGCTCTGATTATCCAGTGGTGGGGGAGGTCCATTGACCCCTCCTGGTGATTCCCAGCCCAATACCTCCCCTTACCTAGTTTAAATGATACACATTGATGAAATCCCCAGCTTCTGCTTCAACACCTGTGACTCCACCCTGCTGAGGTGTAACTCATCTTCTGCATAAAGCATCTGTGTTATCCCATGTGCTACCTAATCCCCCACCAGTCCATACCCCTGGACACACACCATTCCTCAGCCATTTGTTGAAGTCACTGATCTTCTCTTCCTGTCTGTACTAGCCCTTGGCACTGGCAGAACTTGAGAAGGCCACCGTTGTTTCTTTGCTGCATAGTTTCACCACTTCCCTGAAGCTGTCTTGTACCTTCTCTGTCCTTCTCCCTTCCAGATCATTTATTCCCAGGCGCACCACAATGTGCGACTTCCCCTCCACCTTCTCCACATATCTGACCATATGCTGCCCCACTCTACTTGCTGTCATGCCTGGCATGCATTCTACCCAGATGTTACTTTTTCTGGCACCCTTCCCCTCATCCCCATTTTATACCCTTAAGTATAGAATCCCCTAAAATTAGGACTCGCTGGCGCTTATCCTGCTCTCTTGTTGACCATCATTCCCCTGCCCCCAACTTGTGAGGCTTTTTCATCCCCTGTCCAGCCTCCCTTGCCCTCCTCTAACCTTTGCCCTGTTCGCTCCCCTCGCAAATATGACCGGGTACTGACCTCCACCTCTGAACTATTTTCTGCCTGTGGAAATTCCCTTTTGCACTCATTTGTTGTTCCATCCACCATGCTACCACCTCCTCTGCTATTACGTCCTCATGTCTTCCCTGAAATGTGGCCTTCCCCCACTCTAACTCCCTCCTGTCCCTATCCTTAACCTTCCCTAAGCTGCCTGCTACTTCCCTTGTCCATCTGTCTCCTTGCTCCTAACTTCCCTCCAGAGAAACTGCATCTCCTTGCTGAGCCCTCCCACCACTGTGTCTTCTTGGTGTACTGCCTCCCTGCTATGTAACGTTTCCCCCTGTAGTGACCTCTCCCTGACCTTCACTGTAACTTCCCTCCTCTCTGCTTCCTGGTCTTCTGGACTAGCCAACCCTGAGAATCTGTTTGTAGTGCTAATCTCCTTTCCATTAATGAGTCCAGTTCCCCTTCCCCCAGGCCGATATCTTTGCTCCAACCAAGTTTTAGTCATGCCCCTGTGCTGGACCCACCTCCAGTTATCACTTCCTTCACTAGGCTGCAGCCACTTGTGTGGCCCTCCTGCTGTCTCACCTAGTTTCCCCTTATCTGTGCCTGTTATGAGCTCTTTTGGATGCCTCATTAGTTTTCCCCCCAGTTGTGTTCCCCCCCCATCCTGTCTCCTCCATGCCTCCAGTTCCCTCCTCAACCACCCTATTTCCTGCCTGAGCTGGCCCACCTGCCAACACACTCTGCAGTCCCCTGCCCTCCAAGCCACTCCCAGGTATATGGCTGCTCCACATCCTTGGCAACATACAACCCTTCCCATCTTCCGCCCTAATTGACTGCCACTGCACATCCTGTCCTCCCTTAACCTGGTCCTGCCCCTCTCCATGGACCCCTTCCCCCACCTTGAACTCCCCACATCTGTAATGCATATATGTGGCCCTCCCAGTAAGGCTCTTACTGTCTACCAGCACGTTCTGCTGACTGCTCTCCTCCCAGCAGATGCTACTCAAGATGCTACACTCCTGCTACATGGCACTCAAGCTTCAGGGTCACTTGGTCCACTTGAAATATAAGTGGATCCCAGCCCCATTATTAGCTGGTCCAAGTCAAATGACCACCCCTTCCCCTACTGTGCATTTCCAACCTCTCTCCCTCAGTTAAATGCCCCCCTTCTTCCCAGCCAAGACAAAATCATTTCTTTGGAACTTGTACTGTTGAAATCACACAGCACACATTGCCATCTCATGAAATGCTAGCTCAATCCTAAAGGAAAACAAACAGCTCAGAGGAAGTACATATCTCCTACCTCCAACTGCCTGTTTCTTCTGCTGGTTGCTCACTCCAACTGGGTTGAGACACAGGATGCCACAATGGCTGACTCCAGGTCAGGAGTAAGCTCAGGAACTCGGCAGTTGGCAGGGGAGGGAAGGGGTTGAGCATCCGGAGGACTGATCTCCCTTCCCAGGGAAAGATGCAGGGAACTCGCTGCTCTTGGGCAGCCCCTGATGGTGGTCAGGGGCAGTGTAAGGAACAAGCAGCATTGCAGCTGCAAGAAGCAGAGTTCCAGTGTACGTTGGCATGTAGTGCCATTGGACACAATTGCACATTTGTAACTCTGAGGGGCAACTATGTAGAAAAAACCCTCTGGTGACCAGTGGAAATGAAGGTGACCCCGGAGACCTGCCAGCATACCACTGTTTGATCCACTCATATCATGATCTCCCACGGGCAACCTGATCTCACGGAAGATCCCTCTAATTCAAGACCAGGCCACCAAGGGTGGGCATGCCCTCCCCAGGGGGTGAACTTGGGGGCTGGACTTGCCATGGTTCAGAAGGAAGATCAATGTGTGTGGGGGGGGTAGGCTGGGAGTAGAAGGCAGAGTTGAGTGGGTATTCTGGAAGGATGCCCTGGCCATCCAGAATGCAAAAATATAGTCTACAAAAAAAAAAAAAAAAAAAAAGAAGATGGGGACCACAATGGAAAAGCCACAATGCTGCTAAAGGCCAGTGCCCAAAATGGGCTTAAAAGTAGCTGTGGGAAGTAGACAGGGGGAAATTAGTGGACTCCCTGAGAGGAGCACGAAAGCAGCAAGCACCACATACTGTAGAATTGTGCAGTGGCCGATTAGTTAGCCCCTGGTGCTCTAAAGGATTGGCTGCAGGAAAAAAGCATAACAGCCAGGAGTGCCCATAATAAAGAACTCATAGCAACAAATAGAAGGAACCCTTAAGTTTTGCTGGATAATTGGAGTTCTTTTGCTGGAGGAAACAGTTAAGAGCTCTTGGATTTTAGATGCATGGTGGTGTATTTCAGAGCTTAATATGACCATATAACACATCTGTTAAAGAAAAGGTGTCAGAATTTGGGCTTAGTAGCCCATTACTCTGCTGCAGTGATAGTCCCTCCTTGTCAAAACTATAAATGTTAATGCTGTTCTGTAAAAGACGGAAGGGATCGTAACTCTGGCTGAACTACTGGCCAGCTGATCCCTTCCACTTCCCAGGCTGCTGACTACACCCCCACGCTCGGACATTTTGTGACATCTGTCTACAGCACTCTTCACCAGCCCACCTCCATCAACAGAACCTTATGTCAGGCCACCTCTGTCCAAAGCACCCTACACCAGACCACCTCCATCCAAAGCATCCACCAGCCACCTCCCCCAATGGCCCCCACCATACTAGCTTTTTCCCCACCATAGCCCCAATTCAAATGCCCCTCACTCCACAGCTTTGGACAATAGTCTCCCTACCACCATGCTCCAATACTAGCCCCCTTCCTCCACAACACAAGACAGTTGCCCAGACACTAGGCCCCACCCTCCAAAGTACCCTAAACTAGCCCCCTTCCTCCACTGCCAGTCAGCACCTTCCCTCCCTGATGACCACCAATATCCTGACCTCCACTGTCCCACAAAATGGCCCTGTTTCCTCCACAGCCACAGTACTAACCCTCTCCCTCCAAGGTCCCTGACATTCTCATTCTCTCTCTCTGTCTCTCTCTGTCTCTCTCTCTCTCTGTCTCTCTCTCTCGCCTCCCTCTGACACACACTGTAGTGGGCATGGCCACAGCATTACTGCCAACCCACATATAGGTAGAATCTAAGTCTCTTACCTGAGGAATAGCAAGCTAGAGGCAGGTCTTTAAGGGATGATGTCCACGGGACCCTGTAAAATAAAACACAAAAAAGGGTCACAAAGGATCTGCAGTTCTTAGAGAGTAAATAGGGTGGAAAGACCCAGTTAAAGATAGATGATACTTATCTGATGAGGAAGAACAATTTGTGTCCTGTCAGACCTATAAAATAAAATCAGGTTAATATGGAGAAAATACTGTAGCAAGAGCAGAAACAAAGAGCTGAGAAATGCAACAAATATAGAACAGCATAGAAGTAAGGAAAAGGGTACATTTTAGAATTAAAGGTACAGTTGAGTCAAAGTAGGAAAAAAGACACAAAGAAAGGAAATCAAATAATACAGGAAATAAAAGAGAATGCATTTGGGAAGGGGCTCAGCTAAATCCTCTTAGTGCACTGGATGGCCAGGTGGCCAGTATTTCAGAACAGTAGCCCAAGTGGGTTAGTGGCACTTGATGGGCTAATTGCTCAGCTTTAATGAAATGGGAAAGGGAAGGGAAACTGATTTAACCAGGAAAAGCACACTAAGCCAAAGCTTGTTTTCAGGTGTGAGCTAAGAGCACAGGGAAATTAAGTGACTTGCACAAGGTTACACAGTATGTAAATAAAGGGTCAGGATTCAAACCCTGGTCTCCAGGTTTGCTGCTCAGTTAAAAGGTGCAGTGTGGCACACCTCCATGTCCCACACAGCACAGAGTGCTGAGCACGCCCATATGCGTGGCTGTAGTTTTCAAGCTGTAATCGCCGTTTTCACTGTGCGCACACAGCGAAAAATGATTTTTCACAGAAGCAAGTCTGCATTTGATTTTGTGCACAGTTGGCAGCCAATTGGTGCATGGAGCAAATTAGCCCCTTTCCCATCTAGGACAGATGTGACACAGCAAATATTTGGACTGCATTCCTATTTTAGAACAGTTGGCAGCCAAACAGGACTTGGAGCAACAGCCCCCAACCCCTTACAGCAACCTGATGCCTGTGCTCCCATTCATCCAGCAAGTGGAGGCCAAGCGGTTCCACGATGCAAGACTGCATTCCTTTTTTAGCACAGCTGGCAGCTGAATGGGACTTGGAGCAACATCCCATACCCTTCCAGCAATCTGAGGTTCAGTGGCTCCACGATGCAAGGCTGCATTCCTTTTTGAGAAAAGTCGGCAGCAGAACGGGATGTGGATCGACACCACCCACCCTTCCAGCAACAGAAGGTTAAGCAGCTCTACGAAGCAGGGCTGTAGGACAGAGAAATAACCTTGTTTTTTTAACTGCAACAAGCATATTAGTTAACAAACATGACAAGTTAGGACTTATGTAATATATCACAAAGACACATGGTTTTCACGGTAATCGTGAAATCCATGCACTGCATGAAAAACTTACAGCCTTGTCCATAGTGTAACCATGTCCTGCAGACTGTGACGCAATCATTAGCCCAGATGCATGGGTCAAGAGGTCCCCCCCCCCACCACAGCTACTGGCTCTCTCGGCCTTCCTCCCCACTGGCACCTACAGGCTCCCCCTCTTTCCCCTTCAGCAACTATTACTCGCAATCCCCTCCCAAGCATCATTTGAACCCGCTGTCTCCTTCCAACCTCCCAACCCCCAAGCTCTGTAGTGAACTCCTGTAGCCCACACATCACTGCTATTAAATGGGAAGATAGATCTACAGATTGTAGCTCAACATTTAATTCTGGTACTGCAGTAATTAACTCCAACTCCCCTCAAGTTTGAATTTTAATAGAACAGCTGCCCCCTCAAATATCTAAGTATTTTCTTCTCCCTCACTTAATCTCAGGTTTGAATTCACAGGCTACAGTACAGACCCCTCAATCCTCCATAGCTCAATGTTTAATTTACTGCACTAACCAACTAACTTCCCCCTCACTCAGATTTGAATTTGCAGAGATACAGCAGCTTCTTGCTAATGGTTGGGATTGTGGAGCAAGACCCCTTGACTGTTATTTGTATATTATGTTCAAACTTGTTGAGGCCCCTCCTTCAGATCTGACAGATCTTGCTTTGTAAGTTTGGCCTAGATGTTTTTCATCAAATTACTGTTTAAAAGATAAACAAAAAAATTCTACCTTTTCCTCAGCCTGCTCCAAGTTTTTCTTCTGTTTGCAGACCATTTCTTGTTGCTTGGTGCAAGAATGCTTTGAAGTCTGTCTGTAGTAGCTGGTTTTTCATGCAGTATTCACTGAAGCATGCCTTTTCTAACAGCTCAGAGCTGTGCAACCACATTCCTTCCCTTCTAGTGTAGTGCCACAATAAAAAGGGTCCCCAGGTGCACAATGTGCCTGTGGAATAGTCCTACTGGACCTTAAGATTTGTGCTGCTGTTTCCAAGCTGGCATATTTTCAATGCCGTACGCCTTCCAGAGAAATGGACCCATTCATTCTGTTTTTTGTTTTTTTTTTTACTCATAGTTTTTTTGCTGTTTGACATTTTTTCTACATTTTGCTGTGTTCGTTAGAAGGAACCTAAATAAGCCCCCAACAGAAAAAAGTAGGAACAACTAAAAGGTAGGAAAGCTATGTGCATGACAAAACAACATTGTTGAAATGAATTGTTCTGGTCTAAAATCTTTTACAGGCAGATGGACTTTAGCTCCTGCCTCAGTGGCTGTACAGGTTATTTTCAGCTGAAATGACAAAGGGATGATGGCAAAAGGAGGTGCAGCACAAAAAAAAAAAACATGAATGTGGCTAAAGGGGGACTTGAGAGAGCTGCAACAGTGAAAGGGAGAATATTAATTGAGGCTACAGTAATGAACAAGAAGTGAGGACGCTCTTGTAATGGAAAGGGAGTCAAAGAAATTGCTGGGACTACAAAAGAAAATGGTATTAGGGAGCATGAGAGCCAAGAGGGCAACTGCAGTATTCCTCCGGGGCTGAGTGCCATCCAGTTGAGGAATTTTCTCCAGCTTTGCACCCTCCCAGCTTCTCTCTCAATGGCCACCTACAGTTCAGGGTTGTGTGAGACACATGATGTATGGTTACCCACAATGTCATGGCCTTCACCAATCTGCCACAGATGATGCTCAAGCTGTGGGAGAATTTACTGGGCACAGTAGTTGCTAATGGGGGCTACTGAGGCTACTGGCAACTTGTTTGGGCAGAATATGCCTAAAGTAAACACGTTTTTCTCTCCTGCAGGCAAACTAAATTGTTCCAAAGGGGGTCACAAGCACACTATCATGCCCTACCAGCGATGCCTGGTGAGAGCACTAGGGCTCCTGGACACTGCTAATTGGAGGCACTACTGTATTCTGTCCCATCCAATAGCAGAAACCCCTTTCCCACAGACAAGCTACCCCCTGCAGCTGCCACTCCCTCTCTGGGGAGTGGAAGATCCACAGCAGAGAAGTGCTGCTCAGCTTTGTGTACTGGGAGGAGGTGCTGCTTGGGTGGAGGGGAAGAGGCTGTTTGGGGGGGGGGTCCAGACCCCACAGACTATGCTTTTACTGAGGGATGCTATGTGTCTAGCAGTTGCAAAGTAGCTCATGAGAACAGATACACGCAGCTTAAGGGAGTAGAAGCCATCCTTGAGTGACACACGTACCTCAGGCTTATCTCACCTGCAACCATTCCTCCCAGCATATGGAATGGCCACTCCCCTTCTGATTCCACTCAGCACAGATGGCAGGCTCCTGAGACAACCCATCCTGGTGGCAGGCACTACACATGGCATTTCGCTGTGGTTATACTGCATGTGCTCCCAACCAGTGTCACTGTACTGTCCCTGCACTTGCTCTGCCGGTACCATGCTGTGCCATGTGCAGTACTGTTACTTTACTATGCAACATGTGTTACTGATACTTTGCTGTGCCATGAGAACCGCTGTCACTTCCCTGTGCCACATGCACTGAAAAAAGATGTGCTCTACAATATGAAGTGCAGACCCTGCTGGGCCACGTGCAGTGCAGACACCGGAGTGCATCACAAACAGCACTGACACAGCAATGTGTCAGTTGCAGGGCTAACATTCTGCAGTTCAATATGCACTGCTAACACTGCACAGTGCCATGTGCACTGCTGTCAGTCTCGGTGCCACATTCTATGCAGGCATCTCGTTTTGCTAGATGACATGCAGATACTGTGCGGTGCTACATACACTGCCAACAGCACACTGTGCATTGTCATCAGTAAGCTGTGCCACTTGCACTGATTGCACATCACTGTGCCAAAGGCAAATGCTGACACAACACTGCCATGTGGCATACTACTGTTTAACACTATGTTGTGCCATGGTGATGCTGACACAGCACTTTGCCTCATGCAATGCAGATACTGCACTGTATCACATGTGACACTGTACTGTGTCACATGTGATACCAACATTGTGCTGTGCCATGTAGGGCTCCTGATAAGATATATTCAGAGTGGGTACTGCTCACTTTTGAACACTGGTGAGTAAAACCAAATAGTCATGCATATGAGTGGCAAAATATGGTGTGTGAGGAGCACACATTAAATGCTACAAAAATCACTTGTGTTATTTGTCTTATTTTATTATTATGTTTTTGTCAATATTGCCAGGTGAAATTAATGAAGAGCAACAGCTGAGCACTTTACAGTTTAATCTTTGCTGCCTGCCAACGAGCGGTATAGCTTTCATTTGAGACCTGACATTCTGGTTTGGAAGTGAGCCCAGAATGTCAGAGGGCTAGCTGGGGAGAGGAGGATTGAATGACTCATTGACTGCTGTCCTCTACAGGGGTGAGGGACACATCCGAGTTTTGACCAACCACTGGTGGAGAGTGGGGGTCTGACAGACGGTGCTTGAGATCTTCGCGAGGTCTGTCAGATATCCAACGCTCTTTGCACCACTGTGTCATTGCATGCCATGCCTCCCTGGGGATCAGCATATTCAGAAAAGACAACATCGGCCACGCAGGAGGACATCCACCCTCAACTAGACCCATGCAACCAACTTAGGCACTTCCCTCCTCCCCAGGATCACGAAGCAGCATCCATTTGGGGAGAGAGTAGGGTCTGCTATAGCACAGTAGGAAGGCATTTTAGGCCACACTAGGTGGGCGAAGAGGTCCTTTTCTGCTGACAACTTCTATATTTCTATGAGAAGTCCCTCACCAACAGCCCCGCCATCGGGGGGTAAGTCAAGATGCATTCCAGTAGGGTGGGTGAATCTCTGGAGATGGGGGCTAGGTGGTGGGGTTGGACAGATGGTGATCATACAATGGCAAAAAAAGCACTTTGCAGCTCATTACATTTTACACATTTTGTTTTTTTTTCTACTGAGCGGGATGATTTGGGGGGCTTCTCAGCACTGTTCCTCTCCCTACAGATCAGTGCTTGTGTGCCCTGGGGTCACCTCATGGAGAGGTGCCACCACAGATTCCCAATGGCAGGGCCAAGGAGGAGGAGAGGCCATCTCCCACCCCCGACCTGAGATAGTCTAGTTCAGACCATGGTTAGGTGGCACGGGTCCACAGACAAACATGCAGGGCTTCACTGAAATGCCAGCTTCCATTTTCCAGTTTTCTCCCATCCCTTCTGCAGCCAGTGTGAGGCATGCATGTAGAGGCATGCAAGCCTCACCAGCCCACTGTACCTCTCTTCTGCACCACCCTAGCCTGTGCTATTACCAGTCAGAGGTTGGGGCATACAAGCCCTCCCTCCCTCCCTGGAAAAGGAGAGCAGTCCAAAGCTCAGTCTCTTCCCCTTTCTAAGCTGGCTCCAGCAACTGGAATCCACTTTCAAACTCAGGTCATCAACATAGAATGGCATGTGGCATCCAGCGCCTCAATCCTCAGCACCACTGGTTCAGCCCTTTGTATGATTAAAACATTTTTTATATGTGTGTATGTATGTATGTATGTGTGTATGTATATGTATATGTATGTGTATATATATATATATATATATATATATATATATTCAATCAATCAATCAAGTCTTTATTTAACCAGGTGTTCATCATTGAGCAGAAGCTCATTTGCAAGATGGACCTGGGTGGAGCATGAACAATTGTATATACAGGTCCATATATAAATATATATATATATATATATACACAAACACACACAGTATTTACTGTATATAAGCATCTTGATGGGAAATTGCATTGCCCCTTTAAATGTCTTACCATTAAGCACTATAAATAGAGGATTTTGCATTCTCGACATCGCACCTTGAAAAAAATGCATAGGGCATCTGTGAAGTATGAGCTGTGAGTGTGTGATATACAATGAATTCAGTAAAGGTAATTACTGTCCTGCAGCACAGCAGTGTCCTTTTGCATTTGATGAACATTGATGAATGATGGGCCAACTTCTTGTAACTGTTAGAGCCAGAAGTGATCACTTGGACACCCACGTGTTGTGGGCAGTGTACGGAGTCCCAGCATGGGCTTGGGGATGGGTCTGGGAGCCTGCAGCTGGGGAGGGGGAAAACCAAATTCCATGGCTGGCTTGGTGGGTCTTCAGGTACTAAGAGCCAAGGCTGCGTGGAATCAGTATACAGCTGCAGTTGTTGGAGGATGGGGACTATATGAGCCTGCAATCTGGCAAGTTGAGTTTTTGTTGAGTGCTTTCTGAAAGTTTAAGATCTCAATCTGTGGTGAAATGCATCTCTAACATATTCTGAAACTAAAATCTTGAACCAGTACTCAGTTACTAATTTAAATACTCAAAAAGCATTCAGGTGCACAAGTTGAGCTTTTGTTGAGTGCTGGTTTAAAGTTCTCAACACCTAGCACTCAAAAAGTGCTGGTGACTGCAGTTCTGAATGGGTTATTCTGTGGAATCGTTATACTGCTTCTGATTGCTAATGACTTTTTTTTAACCTTGTATTTATGCACCGTACTGCCTCCTCTTTCCACTCTCTTGGAGAGCCTCTCTTGCACGATCCACCCTCATCATGGTCTGCATCTAGGATACACGGTTCCACTAACCTATGTGCCCGGTTAACCCCCCTGGGTAGGGTGAGGAGGGACCCCCCATTCTTACCTCCTCAGAACCATACATACTGTGACATGGAGCCAGTACAGCGGAGTCTGCTTCGATGAGCCAAAGACGTACAGTGAGGTGTCATCACCTAGGAGAGACCGAGGTTTTTTTTTCCCTTGTTCGTCCCCAGACGTTGGGATGCTATGAAGGCCAATGAGCTAGGAGGCACACTGAGACATGCCTCCTGCTCTGCCCCTCTGTCGACATCTGCCCAATGCCCTTACTGCTTCCCCCAACTACCACACCTTCCACCCAAGCTCCTCCAGATGGTGGTATTGTGTCGGGAGCGTATAGATGACCTCCCGGAGAAGGACAGTAGCCGCTGCACCCATCCTTCTCCTTCCTGGCCGACTTCAGTGGCCCATGCTCATTTCCTAACATGGGTCGCTGGTGTGGCACGAGGCAAGGTGTCCAGCACCTCAGCCCTCAGCTCCACTGGGCTGGCTCGCTAATGACCATTAATAATAGTAAACATGGTTAGCATATTTAACATTAGAATCAGCTCAGAATGACTGTACTAAACTGAATGCTAAACTGATTGACTGCTAAAATACTACTAAGGAACTCTATTTTTGCAGTCAGAAGGCAATCTGAATGCTAATATACTGTTAATATAGCAGTCGGCTTGGGTAAGGGCAGTCAGTGCTCCTGCAATTCCTCAGGCTGGGCAGGGACAGGAAGTGATTCAGGGGAATTAGTTCACTGATGTGTTCAGTATAGACTTTTAAAGGGACACTGGCAACTTTTTTTTTGCATCATATTATTTCTAGATAAACCTCCCATTTTATGATTGTTTACCTTCTCTAAAATTCATTGGTGTTGCTGATTGTTTTATCTATCTCCTTGCTTAGCAGAACTGAAATGCATGGTAATGTACCCAGCCTTAATTGGCTAATTTAAATCCTTGAAATACTTGGCTGGCTAATCTTCATTCATGATTCAGTAGTATTATAAAAAACAAATTGTACATTGAAGAGCATTACAGTTTGACACAGCAGTATTAATATCTTAGCATTCGCAGCAGTGCAGACGCCAGCAAGTCAGCAGGGACTCCCCGTCCCCAAGCAGGCCTTCATCAGTCCTCCAGCTCCTGTTCCATCCTCTCTGCTTTATCCCGTGCCTCCAGGCTGTGCTGAGTCAGATTCCCGCTCCAACGACACTGGCATCCACACACCTCACCCCCACTGTCCTGCTGACTCTCCAAGGCCCCCAATGATTGTCCAATCAAAAAGCAACCTCAAGTCAAGTCTTAAGAGGCTTCTCTAAGGCAAGCCAGTGCCCAGCAGCTGGAAGTGCAGCTCCTTATATTTATTTTAGTCCCTCTTGTTGGTATTGGATCTAGTTGAGTTGTGATCTGGAGTCATGGATGGAGTGATGAAAAACATGAATACGGCGAGCGACTCACTCACATAATCGCAGGCAGTCAAGGCAGCTCAACTCAGATCACAGCAGCAGCAGGCCGCTTCACTTTCTTTCCCGCTCTCTTTACCATCCCGTGGTGAGTCAGACTGTCTTGTGCATGTGCGCAAACGTTCACAGCTACTATGGATCTTGGAACAGTGAGTTTTTTTAACTTGTTTGTTCAATGTACCTTTCCTGGTGAAACTTTTTAGTAAATAAACAAAATAAGTAAATGTATTCAGAAATAAGCACCAATGGCCAGTTAGGTTAAGTAAAACCCGGAGTATAAAGTGAGTGTGTCCAGGGTGATAAAGGTGGTTATAGCCAGGTGGCAAACAGTAGCCAAGCTAGTGTTGTAAAATAGTAGAATTTACTGATTTAAAGTGCACTTAAGTATCAGTTTCAGTCAGAAGCAAGAGTAAGGGAGTGGACCAGGCAGTTATCCACACAAGCAGCATACTTAAGCACAGCCGAGCCTGTTAGCCACCCCAGTAGATAGTTGCCACAGCCCCAGCAAAGGACTAGTGACCTGAGTAACAGATCTAGAGACCCCTATAGCACTAGCCTGGCTATTTGAGGCAACTTGCGGTATAGTCACCTGTTTCACCCTGGGGCACTCTGACTTTATAATCTGGGACTTACTTCTCACAACTAGCTCCCCGGCACTTATTTCTGAATAGAAAAACTTTTGGGACAGCTAGCAATTATTCACTAGCCTAACCGGCTAACTTGGCTATAACTGGGGCTTTACTCTAACCTTGCTCCTTAGCACCCTGTTCACTATTTAATTCAGGGCCTGCCTGCCTGCCCTCTGCTCCACCTCCAATAAATACTTCATTTGAATGCTGCCCACCCCTGTGCTCCATTTAGGAGCATGAGTTAAATAAATTTAGGTAATTTTGAATATGGCCACCATCTCACTGTATGCTCCCTTCCTGGGCCGCTTTTAAATACATTTGAATAGATCCACCCTTGGCAGTTCCTTGCTCCAGGGCCTTGCTCTGACCACACTAACATCCACAGCCATCCTTTATTTTGCTCACTGTATGAAAAAAATCATATTTTTTTAATTCAGTATTAGTTCAGGCGGACAGTGCCTGCTTTATGACACTGTCACCGACTCACCACCCCAAACTGGGGAGAAGTTGAGACAAGAGGTGGGTTAAGTGTATTCTGGATGCCCTGATGGCAGCAGGCAGGTGGGAGGTCTTCCCTTGATGGTTAGCTGTCTCCTCCTGATGCTCGTTCATCTAATGATGCTTTCCTGTTTGTGGGGGCCACTGCCAAGGAACTGGCATTTACTTTTTCTTTACAAAAAAAAAAACACAAATGGGACTAAACAGAAACCACACAACAGTTGCCAACTGCTGATCCTGGGGACCGCCACAACTACTGGACCACTAACACTGCTGGGACCACTGAGACTGACATAGGGATGAGAGGAGGACTGCAGGTACTGCCTTGTGCTCTGAATTTACTTCCCTGTGTCCCCTCTTTATTCTGCTGCACTTTCTTCATGTATTTTTCTTTGGGGCATCTGAACTCCCCTGACTGTCCTCCTTTGAGGTCAGTTCAAACTCTCTTAATGGCCATTACTGACCACTCTCAGTATTCTCCATGGAATCCAGGATGCTGAATCCATAACAACCAGCTGTCCAGTGAAAGCTGGACCTTAGATGTGACACTGGCTTGTGCCACCTTTACTGGGCAGGCTGCAATAAGAAGAAAATAACTTTTTAACTGCAGACAAGCACTCTATTTTTATATGGCTCTGGCCACTATATTCACCCCCCCCTTGCAATCTAAGCTATAGGGGCACCTGAGGTCACCCTACTGGGCTTGTTGGCATCAATAGAGCTTACTGGTGACCTGATCATGGGGGATATTACACGCCTGCCTTTGCTGCCCAAAAAAAACTTACTCAGAAATGAAACTACCTCTAAAACAAGAGGCTGTCATAGCTCCCCTCATTTTGATGACTGCTCCTTCCTCATCTGTGTACAAAAGTAACAGTCCTCTTCATGAGCTTCCAGCAGGAAGTCACATCCCACACTGATTTCCTTTCCTACTGGCCTGGTATCTGGTCTGAGCCAGGACCGTTTCTGTTTTTTTATTTATTTATTTTTTGTTGACCGGGTAAATGCACTAGACAAATCCTGCCTATTTTCAGGCACGACCCGGGGCAGGGGGATACAGATGAATGCCAACTGACCTTGAACCAGATTAAGCTGTTGGTGGTATTTTTAGTGAATGAGGGAATTTTGCCCAGGACACCAGGGAAATTCCCCTACTCTCCAGCAGGGGGACTCCTTGGCCGACTGTTTGCAGGATGGCCAGTCCGCTGAACCTTTGGAGGAGATGGATGAGTAAGTGCTGGGGAGCAGGCCTCCTTCCCATGCACTGATTTGTAAGAGGCTGTGGATGCTGCTTTGACTGCGGCTCATTTGTTGGACTTTGATTCTTCTCACCTACTGGAAGAGCTTGGTTTGGATAACGATTTGCATGACACTACAGGCAAGGAGTAGGAATCTCTGACTCCTGTTAAGCAACGCCTTATACTTCAAAAGAAGAAGGCACTGTTACTTGAATTGAAACAATTGGATGCTTCGCTAGAGCATGGCGTTTGTGACTCTGAATCAGTTTTTATGGTTTCTTCTGGTGTTGAGTCCACAGCCTGCTGCTGTGGTGTGTGCCTCATCACGGAAGGCCGCAGGTCTTGTACAGGAGTCGGCTCTACCTGATAGACCTGACCCCTCGGAACTACTTGTGAGTACTGCTGTGTCTTTTGACTCAGCAGTTGGTGCGCTGACAACTCAGGATGTGCTTGTATGCCCTGATACTACTGTTCAGGCTGGCAGTTCTAGCAGCGTATGCTGTGTGCTGGGAGCCTAAGACACACATGGTTGCTAGCAAGAAGGTGCAGCCCAAGCAGCTCGGTGTCAGCCATTGTCTAGATCCGCCCAACTTGCGAGTTCTTGCTGGGACTTCTCATGAGCAACAACAGGGGCAGGAGTGTACTTTCCCTCGGAATAAATCACGATGGGGTTGGAGTAGGACGGGCGTGCATCCCACACAACATTTGCTGATGCCCCAGGATAACTCTACTGTTTTCGACTCAGTTACGGATCGGGATATGGTGGATGGCTCTGAGTGGTCTCCTAGTCAGGCATTACAGAATGCAGGTTGGGAACAAAAAACTGATGGGACTTGGGTTCCTGATACCTTGGCCCTTACCTGCCCCGCGTCCAGTGTTTCAAAAAATCTTCCTGTGGCCACCAACAAACTTGTCGACATGAACTCCAACGATCCCCGGGTAAGAACTGTAATACTACTGATGCACAAGCGACTGTTCCTGCTGTAGCTGATGTTGAGGTGCAGAATATATCTGTGGGCCCACTTAGGTTAGGTCTTACTGACCAAATGTTAAATGCTGAGGGTAGAGGGGATGGTCCAGTGTTGAAAATGTCTGATTTATTTCAGAACAAAGGTGAGCCGGCTCCATGACGCAATGTAGTGAGGTTGTTGTATAAAGGAGGTATGGTAGAGCCTCCAGACAGAGTTTTTATTACTAGGCAGTTATTGAAGGGCTCTTTAAAGTTTTTTTCCTCTGAAATTTTTGCACTCCTGCATTTGGGCAATCATAATTTTGATATTAGTTTTAAAAATGTGTCAGATTTGGATAGATTCTGGGCCCATTATGATAAGTCAAAAAATATTCCTTTATGGGTACCTTTTCATGCCGTACCTTTATCCAGGCCAGCAGTTAAAACCATTACGATTATGTTTAAAAATGAGGGAGTGAATATCGAGGATATTCTTTATTGGTTACGGCAACGTTATGAGATATTAAATAGGCCTAGTCCTACTCTTGATAGTGAGCAGATTGGCATGGTGGGTGGAGGGTTCAAGTTAAATTGATTATGACAAATACTGGCACTTTTCACCTGCCTAGTACTTTTTATTTGGGTAGGGATAGAGGTGCTATTTTTTATGCAGGTCAGCCTCGTTCCTGTTTTAAATGTGGGGATAGAACATACCTGAGTTAAGCCTGTAATACAGTAAAATGTTGTCACTGCTTAGAATTCGGTCATGTTTCAGGGAAATGTTTAAATTTGTTTCGCTGTAATCTTTGTGAGCAGACTGTTCATTCTTATGGCAGGTGTGCCTGGGCTTCGCATAACAGGGAGGATTGTCCCCCTCATGAAGGGCTTATAAACATAGCCCAGCAAATTCATGCTAAGAAAATTGCTGACTTAAGTGGCAGGACTGAGGTGAGAGCACAAGGACAGGACACTGTCTTGGTTCCCCAAGAGAATCGGCCCTGTGTCTGTGGCCCTTGAGCCTGAGATTAGACGGGATTCTATACCAGCTTCAAGGAGACCCTATCTCGGAACCTGTTGTTCCACTGGTGACTGATAGCACTGGTTGTTCTCCATAGTGATGCCCCCCGGATGGTGATGGGTTTAAACTTGTTGTTCAGACTAAGAGGTGTAGGATGGGTAAAGTGGTGTCTAAAAGGTTGGAGGGATGGACAGAGTTGCATCTCCTGGTCCTGGAAAGTGGTAATAAGTTTGGCGGCTTTGCATTCAGAGGATGGGGATTCAGAAGGGGAAGGGACTGACTCCTCTTCTGTTGTTTCTTGCACTGATGCCGAAGAGGGCGGTGGTGTGCACTCCATAGCCACTCGGACAAGGCACAGACAAAAGAAACAGGCCTCATAATTACCTTGCATCATAAGATATTCTGCTAACCTTTCTGAACAACTCTCCATTACTTCTGTTAATGTCAGTAGTATTAAAGGGGATAGGAAATTGTTGGGTACCTTGTATTCTCTTCAAGAGTATGCTTCTGACATTACCTGTGTTTTGGATACCAGATTAAAAAGTGGGGGTGAATTTTCCCGGGCCTCGCATGCGTGGCATTTAGGGCCCTCTTTTTGGTCCATAGGACAGGATTTATGTGAAGGTGTGGGGATTCTATTGGCTAATAATGATCTCACTAGATTGGTTGACATTAGTCAGGGGCAGACTTTGTTGTTAGATATTTCTTATTTTTTTGATAGGTTTCAGTTAATTGTGACTTATGCCCCTCAGACCAAGACTCTTAGGGCCGCTTTATTTAAAGACATTCATCCATTTTTGCATACTTCCAGACTCGTCCTATGGGCAGGAGATTTTAATTGTTGTTTGCACCAAAAAATTAGAGGGTTACAGATGGACAAGCTCTTTTGTGACTCTGTAGTGTTGTTAAATGTCATTTCTACTGCTACATTGCAAGATTCCTATCGCAGTTTGCATGCCTCAGAGGGTTTTACCTTTTTTAAAGGTAAATTAAAGACTCGAATAGATTTTATTTTTGTGTCCAAAATTTGTAAAGTATTGTCTAGTAAGACTATACCTGTGGAATACTCGGATCATGTCGGTCTTTGTACACGGATCTCCTGGCAGTACACCCTAAGGTGTAGAAAGCCTAAATGGAGGTTGAATGAGTCTGTTTTATCGGATACTAAAACTCAGAAGTTTTGGCAGCGAAACTGGAAAGCCAGATTGTCAGTAGCTGACTGCTATGAGGATCTTACAGAGTGGTGGGTCGATGCTAAAAATTAATGGCAGGAACTATTCAAACATAGATCGCATCAGGTGCATACAGACAAATATTTAAACTATTTGCAGTAGAGACAGCAGTTGCACCAATTGATTTCATTATCAGAAACTTCGTCTCAGGATTTTGGGTCACAAATCCAGATTATTAAAACACAGTTACAAAAGTTTCAATATGACAGAGCACAGTCTTTGGGGCAGGAGGCTAAATTTGGAATGCTTGCTGGGAAGCATAGTATTGACCCTTACAGGGATTGTAAGGAACGGGTAAAAGTTAGAATTATTATGGAATTACTTTCCTCCACAGGTGTACCTGTTTCCTTTCCTTTAGGCATTTTAGGTATTGTACAAGCTCAGGCTCGGAGGATGTTCGGTGAGAAAGTTCATGCTACCACTGATGGTGGCTTTTTGGATGGTTTGCATCTTCCGCAGGTAGGCTTAGAGGATCTTGCCATGCTTACTGGTGAGGTTACTATCAGGGAAGTGGAGCAGGCAATTGATAGTTTAAAAATAGGCTCTGCCCCGGGTACTGATGGCATAGGTGCAGGCCTTTGTAAAACGTTTAAAGATCACCAAGCCCCAGCTTTGGCGATTTTGTATAATTATATGTTACATGACGATAGATTGGCTTCCTTTATGAAAGACGCTGTACTAGTGCTGATACATAAGAAGGGCCCTTCTGTGGATATAAATAATTGGAGACCTTTAAGTCTGCTGAATACAGATGTTAAACTTTTAGCTAAACTGTTATTGGGGCGGCTTAACAAAGTAGCACAATATATAATTAGTGATGTACAGACATGTGCTGTTCAGGGTAGACAACAAAAGGATAACTTGATTTTGCTTTGGGAATTGTTCTATCAAGGAGAACAGGGGGGGTTGTCTGGTTGGATAATTAGTATTGATCAGGAAAAAGCCTTTGATCATCTCTCCCATGATTTTTTGTTCCTGGTATTAAACGCTTTTGGTATTCCAGAAATGTTTATAGGTTGGATTAAATTATTGTACAGGGATGTGATTGTGATTCCTAATGTGAATGGTTGGTATGGGGACAAAATTATTGTACAATGGGGTGTTCGGCAGGGTTGTCCCTTGAGCACCTTACTGTATGTTTTCTGTATGGATATTTTTATTAGGTTATGTCTGCATAATCAGGGAATAATAGGGCTAGGGTTGCCTCACTGTTCACAGCCCATAAAAAGTTTGACCTATGCAGATGATGTGGTGTTAACACTAGCCCCCTAAGCAGATGACTATGCTTTGAAATCTGTATTTCAGTTTTTTTCTGCAATTTTAGGTTCCCGAATTAATTTTTTTTTTAAAGTAGAGGGCTACCGTTGGGTCAGACTCCCTTACCTACCTCAGGTACTATTGCAGGAATTCACATTACTACAGAGCCTCTGAAAATATTAGGTGTTGTGTTTGGTTCACCTAATGCTGCTGTTTTAAACTTGGAGGCAGTTATTGCCCAAGCAGACAGGGTGCTTTTGGGATGGAGACAGAAAGTCATTGATAAATTTGAAACGTGTTTGGTTGATTAAAACTTTATTGGTTCCTATTTTTTTGTACATTGCTTATGTTTATCCTCCTCTTAAGGAAGTACTAACTAGGATCTATAGTTTATTTTTTCAAGGTCTCTGGGTTCCAGGCTTAATCCTGTGAAATGTAGCTTCACTTATCGATCCAAAGCTGAAGAAGGGTTAGGTATGATTGACCCCATTGCCTTCTTTTATAATATTTTTTTGGATTATAATTTTGGGGAGTGTCTCTGACCTGGAGCTGTAGTTTGGAAAGAATGGTTAGATTACTGGGTGGCACCTAATGTTGAGCCATGGCAACAGATGAGGCCCAGATTGTTAGGTAAGACACAGCCCATGCCGAAGTATGGTTTGGAGGGAATTAAATGGGCTCTATAAAGGAAATTAACTCCAGATGTTATACTTATTGGGGACAGAAAAAAAGTTGTATCAACACATTTTGAATTATGATACTGCAGATGTTCTGGAATTTCCCTTATGTCTAGTACTATGGAAGCAGTATGTCCTGACCTAAAACAATTACTTAATCCTAGGATTCCATTGTATGCATGGGACTGTGTGTGGTTGGGGAATTATGGGAGACTAGGGGTAAAGGGCAATAATAAACATAAGCAGCTTTCAGATAGATATTGTCTGAGGGATACTTGTACTCAGATATTAGAAACCCAGAGCCATTTGTTTCTAGAGTGCAGATTTGCTCAGCTGTTTTGGGATATTTTAGCTAAAGAGAGGGGAGAGCAATTGTTTTTGAAGTTGCAATACACTGATTTATGTACGGTAACAATCCAGGACTGCTTGGAAAATATCATAAGGATACCATCTATGTTCTATTTGTTCTGATTAGATATAATTTATGGCAAGCTAGATGCCTGTGGGTCCTACAGCAAAAACTGATTCATCAGAATGCAGTATTTCTGAATGTGAAAAAGGCTACACAACTATTGTTTCATGATGATTTGTATAAATATCCTCTATCTAGAGTTGCTCCTTTATGGTTAAACTGTAGACATTGGTGTGACTGATTTACGTCCTGTTTTTGTTCCTGGCACATGCCTTGTTTTTGTTATGTATGTATTGTTTAAGATTCTATATTCTCTTTGTATTGTTAGTATGTATTGTAATGCAGTCCTCCTTTTCTAATAAAAATTCCCCTACTCTTTTCGATAAGTGCCATGGGATCTTTAACATCCACCTGAACTACCACCAATCCAGGCAGATGGGACCTCGGTTTTAACGTCTCATCTGAAAGACAGCACCTCAGAAGTGCAGCACCCCTCTCATGCTGCACTACAGTGTCAGTACTGGAATATCAACCCAAGTGCCAGATGTGGGAACTGAACCCACAGCCCTCTGATCTCCCGGCCTCAGAGACGAGTGTGCTACCTACTGAGCCACTGACACTGTGCAAATATCAAGAGCAAAATGCAATTGAAATGATGGACCTACATACATTTCGATGGGGCCATTCATTTCAATGGATTTTTTTCTGGTAATTTTGTGCTGGGCTAGTGAAACTCCTGTTGGGTCAGTGGATTTTTCTAATCACTAGCCCTGATGGCTAGTGGCTAAAAAAGTTAGTATCGACCCCTGTGACAGTCTGTAAAATCTCTAGCATCACAGTGCAGGGTGGCCACACATGGGAAAGAGACTGTACCGTACCTCTCAACAGTCCCTTAGTGACATGTACCTCATTTTATCCCTCAGCATTGCTGTGTCCCTCACTGTAAATAGGTGTTGCCAAGGTGCCAAGTTAGTCTTCAGCTGTGGGGGTCCAACTGCAGGGAGGGGTTCCAGCTTCAAGGTGGGGGTCCAGCTATAGCGGACCGGATCTGGAGAGACTGATCCCATACCTCTTAACTGTCCCTCATTTCAATATAGCGTCATGACAACAACCATCTGGACTCCCATTGTAATGGATGCAGATTCAATTATGACTCAAACTCCCCATCCCCAATCACGTAACTAATTCATGGGTAATTTATAGTCCAGGTGCGGGAACCTCTTTGGAGATGTAGATTCTGGAGAGTGGATGGGGAGTACATGTAAAACAAAAGGTTACACAGCCGTCAAAGGGGACCCATAGTTCTTAGGGAAAAGTTGTACAGATAGATAGTAAATAAAACTATCCTTAATGGCCATCAATGTATTGCCACAAGAGGACCATTATTTACATGGTAATAAAAAAGCTCATTTGGACAGTTTTAATGGCAATTAATGGATTAACAGTACGTGACCATCATTTTCATGGCAATGAAAAGCTCATTGCCCAGTTTCAATGGTTATTAAACATGCTATTAAAATAGCCTGATATAAAATTTAAGGGGCATACCACACACACTAAATACTTAATGGATACCTGTAGTGGTTAATTTAAGGCATGGGTGAGTAAATTAATGGTTTGCGCCCATTAAACATCAACAATTAATGGAAATGTAATGGGAATAAAAACTGGCCATTAAAAAGGATGATACAAATGATGGTGAAAAGTAATGGGTTTGCATGAAGAAAATGGAAGATTAATGGAATTTTAATGGATTTCAATGAAGCAGTGATATCCCATTCAATTTGGGAACTTAACGGAGGGCTGTTATTGTAATTTGCATATACTGTGCAGCTCATAATGCGTTTCTTTATCAGTGTATGTTTCATTTTGTATTTCTTTCAAACTTTGTTAAATGTTGATGTGTACCATGTTGGTACCACAGTGGTATCAAATTTCTAGATGCACTCATACCACAGTGATACCAAATAAGCTTAGGATTTATATGTGCACCAATCTGCTCCTCTAACGTAATACCCTTGTGGTGACATTACAAAATACTGATACCACGGTGGTACCAAATAAGCCTTGGTGGTATATAGAAAACAGTGTCATACTACCACTGCATTATCATTGGAAACTTCTAGGGCAATATAGAGTCCCACATGAAAGTGGACTCAAAATTACGTAATACCACTGTGGTACCATTACCCATTTACCAGTTCGGGCAACCTGCCGAAATTGCCGTAGGGATGCCACTGTGCCATGGCAGTACCACTGAGGCCAGAAACCTGACTTGGTTGACACCATTGTACTACCAGATTACGACTGGGTAGTACCATTGCACAATTTCAGGCATACCCAGGTATTGTCTTTGATAAAACACTGTGTTGCCATTGCAACACATTTGGTAAGGGTTAATAACTTTGGAACCGTTCGATGGATTTGCACAAAATTTGGCATGCATAATTTATAGGGGTCTCATGATGAATCTGTTTTGTGGTTTTAAAGATATGGAGCATCAAAAATCCTACATTTACCACTTTTTTGCTGCTTTTTTTCTACAGCCATTTCTTGGAATCGGCTTTAGGTTGTGGTTTGACATATTCAGGTAGAAAGCCTTTGCCTCACAGATATGCCTTTTGGGGGCTTGGTGAAAAATATTAATCTGTTCAAAACTTACTATATTTTTAATTTTCCTGTTATTTCCTACTGTAAAAGTTAAGTGCTCCGCACAAAAATGCTTTTGTTTTCACAGGAGGTGCTCCATTTTTGCATGTAGTATCACAAAGAGCCTAGTTTAGTTTTCGCAGTAGCTCCCTTGTTTTTGCAGGAGCTACTGTCATTTCACATGTAGAGTCACATAAAGCCTGCTGTAGTTTCACAGAGTTCTGTTGTATTCGCCATTTTGTTTCCACATTAGTGAGATAGAGAAAATTAATAAAATAAGTAAAAATAAGTGTAAAATAAAAAAGAAACATCAGAACATAGCTAAACAGGAGCTAGATTCTGATGGGGTTTTTTTATGTACTGTCCAGAAACACCTTCTGTGGGCACTTGAAATTCTGGGTGCTGAGGTTAGCAACAGGACTTCTTCTGCTGCATTCTCTGTATGAGAAATAGCAGAATTTTGTTAACATGTGCAGTCACAGCTTGAATTTGTGCTGCTGGCTGCACCTTTAGCTGTGAGCTGCCATTTCCCTGGTGTCCAGTGGCTCCCCCCCGCTGGTCACTGTCCTGTATCTCTGTTGTCTATTGGCACCCCCCGTGCTCTCATATCTTTCCCTGCCATCTGGTGCCACCCCACCCTCCATTTCCAATATCTTTATAGTATATGGTTAGGGCTTATTCTAGATGGAAAATGGTAGCTTCCCAAATGTTGTTGTAGGACAGTTCAAAGGTCAAAAAAGTTGTTGTACTATCGTTCTGACATCAGATCGATAGTACAACAACTTTTCAGCCTTGAGCTGCTACATGATTGGCTGAAAACAGAGCTAATCAAAAAATGCGCTCTAAAATGGTGGAGGTGTCTAATGATCAGTCGGTAGTGCCATTCAGTCAGGTAGTTGGGACACGGACTGCCATACTCGGCTCCATGTTCCCAAACTATCAGTTTGCCAGGTTTTTTTTTTTATTTATTTTGCCGAGAGCAGGACCGCAGGAAGCAGTGAAGCACTGGTATCTTAGGTGTCTGGATGGCGACTGCAGCATGGACCAGGAGGGAGCGACTGAGCAAGCGAGCGGGACAATATTCACAAGGTATGAACCCTGTCAAAAGTCTAACCTCCTACAGTTTGTGGAACCATATACTATATAAAATAGTATATGGTTGCTTAAACACAACAAGGCTTTGTTGCCATCTTGGGGAAGTGATTCTGTCACACGGACCTCTCAAGCTTCGCTCTTGAGGTCTGTGTGATGTCATCACATCCCCTCGATGGCAACATAGCCTTGCTGTGTATGAGCAACCATACACTATTCTATATATTATATTATATACCACACCAGTGGTGAATATATTGGGTCAATAAATCATGTTATTTTAAAATAAATATTTATTTTCACTTAGAATACCATTTATATAACTTAGAACACCATTTATGTAACTTAGAACATGTTATTTCCACTTAGAATCTGAAAATGGAACACAGAGAATAATGAGCCAGATGGGGAACTTGCAATGGAAAGAAAGGCAGTTTTAAGCGAAAACAAGTAAAACACCAGTAAAAACACTATAAATGGTGTGGTATATATCAAACACATAATGGACTGCAGTAGAACAACACATTTGTCCCCACACGAGTGGTAAGACCTTTATAACTAACTCATGGTTTCTCCACTCGTGAGTTATGGGTTTTACCACTCACTAGTGGAGATAAATGTGTTATTCCACTGCAGCCCATTATGTATTCTATATATACATATACATATATAGACACAATTTCATGTTGGTACCCTTTGTAAACTGTGTGAGAGGCCTTTCGGCACCATGCACTTCTGCTTAAAGTTGAACCAGTATAATATTCTGTGGTGATTTGCTTATGCAGCCCATGATGCTTTGCATTGTGGGGGCATGTGTGATTTTGTGTTTCTTTTATATATAAATATTATGGTAACACGGTAGTGCTACCATAGTTAGGATTGAGTAGCACTTTTAAGGTTAAAGGGTCAAATTTTGCACCCTAATAACTTTGCCACTGTTCAACGGATTTGCCTGAAATTTGGTATGCATGATTGCATGGTAGATCTTGGGATCTGCCAAGTTTTATACCAGTCAGATATACAGCTGTGAAGTTAAAGTGACAACCAATTGCGCAATTCAGCTTTTAAATTTAAATTGCTCCTCTGCAGGTTGCACGGTTTATGGACCGGGTCCGAAAACTTCGAGAACATGCAGCCAGGGTCCTCAAAGTGCTTTTGAAGATTTCGTGAAAAATATTGAACGGTTCAAAAGTTATTCAAAAAACAGGTTCCCATTATAAGTCAAAGGGAAAAGTTAACAAAAAGTTCAACACTTTAGCAAATGCGGTTTTTACTTTCGCAAATGGCCCTTTTACTTTTGCAAATCCACCATTTTGTTTTCAGTTGGTGATCAGAAAAATGCTTGGCATTTAAATTTGGGACCCTCTAGCAACACAATTCTTTTTGTGTTTACCTAGTCGGACCCTGAGGATGCTAGGCATGTCTTCATTTTGAGGTTAAACACCCTAGAAATATGTTTTTCAAGTTTCTGGAAAAAGTACTTTTGCAAAGTAGTGTCACACTCTCGAAAGTGTCACAAATCTTTGCGAAAGCTTTCGCAAATTGCGGCACTACTTTTCCAGGCTATGGCAAAATGACAGCAATTCTTTGCCACCCTGCTGCAAAAGAACGGTTTGGTCTTTTGATCTGAAATTTGGAGAGATCGCAGCCAACATCTCACAGATGTGCCTTTCAGTATTTTGGCGACAAAATATTACAGGTTGGCAAAGTTACGGCACTCCAAAGTTGATGCTTTTTCCCATAGGGTAACATTACGGTGTCCGCCACATTACAGGAACCTTTGCCACCCTGCTGCAAAATAATGGTTTGCTCTTTTGGGCTGAAATTTGGAGGGAAGAAAGCCAACATCCCACTGATGTGCCTTTTGGTGGTTTGGTGAAAAAATATTACAGGACGGCACTGCGACGGTACCCTGAAGTTAACGCTTTTCCCCATTGGATAACATTAAGGCGCCCATCCGCCTTTCGGGGCCCGTATCTCAGAAATGATGCGAGATACGGACTTTTTGTCACAAAATTGCTTAGCCCCCTGATGGAAACTAAGTACAAAACTAGCCAGAACAGTCATTAGTCATATGAAATTGATATATTTTTTTTCTACGTCATACGGTTCTTGAGATATAAGCAATTTAATATTCCAAGTTCTCATTTTCTGCTCTGAGGCCCATTGTTATGTATACAGTCTTTGTTTTCACTGTATTTCCTATGCATTTTGGGGGACAAGAAGGGTGTGCCCTTTCGTTACTGTGCCAGTTAGCAATTCCAGTTGCGTTTCCGTTACCGTTTGTAGCACCATTACCGTGTGCATTACGGTTTGCATTTTTGCTTGCGTTTGCGTTTCTGTGTCATTTGGCATTATTGTTGCTGTTACTATTACCAGTTTCATTTGCAATTGCGGTACCATCCACGTACGTTATGGTTTGTGTTTTCATACGCGTTTGCATTTCTGTTTCGTTTCTGTTTCCTTTAGCGTTATTTTTGCTGTTACTGTTACCATTTGCATTTACAGTTGCGGTACCATGACCATGCGCGTATCAGTTTGCATTTCTGTACTCGCTTTCATTTGCATTTCTCTTTCCTTTGGCGTTATTGTTGCTGTTACCGTTACCATTTGCGTTAATTGCGGTTCCATGACCATGCAAGTTACGGTTTGTGTTTTCATACGTGCCTCCGTTCCCATTTCCATTTCTGTTTCCTTTGCCATTATTCTTCATGTTAACTTTACCATTTGCATTTTCTATTGTGGTACCATGGCTGTGCTCGTTACGGTTTGCATTTACATGTGCGCTCGCATTCGCGTTTCCGTTTCTGTTCTCTTTCGCGTTCTTTTTGCTGTGACATTTAACATTTCCATTTAAAATACCACTGCCATCACTGTTTTCGCCTTACCACTTGTGTTTTCGTACGTGTTTCAATATCCGTCTGTGTCACTGTTCACTTTGGCGTCACTTTGCGCTTGTGTTTCTATTAAAGTTTCCTTTACCATTTACATTTCCGTTACCATGTGTGCCACTGTTGGCACTTCTGTCTGTGTTGCTGTTCCTGTTACTATGTCACAAGACATCACGTGGTGGGAGCGTGGAGCCCAAAGGGCCCCACGCTCCCACTGCTGCATTACTTTCACTATTTGTCATCATCATTCTCAAACATTCTCCTATACCTCTGCTTCTTTACACATGTGATGGGGTGAAAGTTAGGGCCAACGACTCCAATGCGCACCCCAATACCGGCTGGGGGGTCCAGGGTGGGGTTTCAACCCTAACACCGAATTTCCTCATTTTTATCACTGTGGAACAACCCTAACTGATGCATTGAACGGAGTTTTTTGCCTCTAATTTCCCTTCTGTTTGAGAATGATGATGACAAATAGTGAAAGTAATGCAGCAGTGGGAGCATGGGGCACCACGTGATGTCTTGTGACATAGTAACAGGAACAGCAACATATATATCTATATCTATATCTATATCTATATCTATATCTATTCTGATACAGATGCCCCCTGCAGTACCTTCCTTCTGATGTGTGCCAGCACTGGGACCCAATTCCCATGTCGGCATTGCATGCCCCCTCATTCCAGCATTGTGGACACCCCTACAGTGTGGAACATTAGGCAGCCCACTCCCAGTGTCCCCAACTTTGTACCTGTAAAAAAGAAAACAGTCTCCTGTCGTCTTTTTGGTTTTTTTACCATGAAAAAATGAAATGGTCCCTCATCATCCCCGCCACCCCCTCCACCATCCCGACCCTCCCATTGAGCATCCACCCTTACCCTATACTTACCTTCAGAGGTCATGTGGCATCATCTTCTGTGGACCGGGACAGGATTGCTGTCTTCTATCAACTGGATAGCTGATGTTCAAAAATATGGTATGTGCAAAAATAGGTATAGCTTATTTTTCCACATGCTACATTTTTAAACATCTAATAGCCAGTTGATTAAAATATTTGATAAGCACAGAAAATGCAACTTTGCAGTTGTACATCTCCTGTGGTGCAGAGAAAAAGGCACAGGGACAGAAGATCTAAGGGCCTGGGGTTCAAAACCAGTCTCTCCATATTTTGTTTTCCACCTACAATAAAGGCAGAAAGATGTAGAGAGTCTGGCCTTGAACCCAGGACTCTTGGTTGTCCCATTCCTGCGCCTTGTCCTTTGCACCACAGGAGAAGCACAACTACAAAGGGGCTTTCTCTGTACTTATCAATGCAGTGAATGATATGCATGTTTAGCCACAGGTGGATGCTTAATGTTCAAAAATGGGATATATGAAAAATAGGCATAGCCTCTACTTTCTGCACATACCATACTTTCAAATATTAAGCATCCACTTGTGGCCAAACATTCATATTCACATCCACAAGCCCCCTTCCAGCAGTGTGGGACACTGGGGAGCCCACTTCCAGTGTCCTGAGTTATGTATTCCCCCCAAAGCAGTGTGGGACACTGGGGAGCCCACTCCCAGTGTCCTGAGACACGCATCATCCCCCAGTAGTGTGGGATACTGAGGAGCTCACTCCCAGTGTCCCAAGTGTTGTATCCTCTCCAGCAGTGTGGGATACTAGAGAGCCCACTCCCAGTGTCTGAGTCATGTATCCCCCCACACTGGCGAACCTACTCCCAGTGTCTCAATATATGTATCACCCCCCCAGCAGTCTGGGACACTGAGGAGTCCACTCCCAATGTCCTGAAATATGTGTGTTTGTTAAAACTTGTAGGAAAAGAAAACAGTCCCCTCGACGTCTTCTTCATGTTTAAACCTGAAAAACGAATATGGTCCTTCATCATCCCTGCCATTCCCTTCCCCTCCCCCATCTCAACCCTCCCACTGAGCACCCACCACCCCACACCCCCCTTGCCCAATACTTACCACTGGAGGTCATCCACTGTCATCTTCTGTTGACCTGGACATGTCTGCACTCTTCAAAGCCGAACCGCAATCTGAGGAATCAAGGTAAGTGCGTATAATGAATTTTAATGGTGTTTTGAACTTATGTTGATAGCTTTGCCATTTTTATGCATTTTTTCACCAAATTTTCAAGATGGGCTTTTTGGGACCCCACCTTGTGAACGCTGTCATTTTGTTAATTGGGCCTGGAAGGTAATTTTGCAGTTGCTGCACGAAATGACCTTTCCAGACTGATTAACAAAATGACAGGGCCAATGTTCATGAGGTGGGGTCCCAAAAAGACCATCTTGAAAATTTAGTAAAAAAAAAATTCCTAAAAATTGCCAAGCTATGTGCAACCATTGAAATTTTTCTACGCACATGCCCAATTTGGTAATTTTTAATATTTTTACATAAAGTTTTCAACATAGCCATTTTTTCACACCACCTCATGAACAGTATGTCATTTTTCACATCTTTCTCAAAATGTATTTTTGCACCCATAGTGTGGAATGGTGTTTTGAGATGGATTTTAAAAATTCTTACCTACAGGGTTTATGAGGTGGGGTCATAAGAAGACTATGTTTAAAATGTGGGATCAAAATAGGAAGAACTGCCAGACATATGATCATTTGTTGCAATTTTGGTATGCCCACTTTGGAAATTGTAAATATTTTGACCCCAGATTTTCAACATAGCCTTCTTATTACCCGATCTCATGTATGTTACAGCTGTCATTTTTCAAATCCTGTCCAAAATGTGTTTTCAGACCTATGGCACAGAAGAAAAAATTACTCACCTTAGTAATTATGTTTCTTCTATTGGAGTCTTGCTGTATTCTGACTAATGCAGTTAGCCCCAGCCTTTAAACTGCCCCAGAGAACAAGGGGTTAAACTTTCTATGCAGAACATAGAATGCTGAGCTTGAGCTTGGTTGATGTCTCTGTCTGTTTCCCTTTAAAATCTAACCATCAGATTCTTATGAGCAAAAACTCACTAGCTATCCTATGTGGAAATTGTAAAATTTTTACTAGCCAACTGGCAACAAAATGTTTTGGATTCCCAAAGGAAGACTCAAGTCAGGAAACCCAAAACACAATACCAATTCAAATAAGAATAACAACAAAATAAACCCCCAAACAAAAAAGCAAAGGGTGTAAAGGAGCACCCTTGAGGTGCAACACTGCACCTGCCCACCACTTCCCAAAAGCCAGGTTCGGAGAGGGGAGGCGGGGGGAGGTCAGAATAAAGCAAGACTCCAATAGAAGAAACATAATTACTGAGGTGAGTAATTTTTTCTTCAAACAACATAAAGTCTTGCTGTATTCTGACTAATGTAGACTACCAAGCAGTACCTCCATGGAGGAGGGACAGAACCTACTTTGGGAATAGGCTCTGAAGTACTGCTGTGCCAAACCGAGCATCACTCCTAGCCTGGATATACAAAGAGTAATGCTTGGTAAAGGTATGTACTGTTTTCCAGGTGGCTGCTTGACACATTTCTAAGAGAGGAATATCCCTGGCAGCAGCCAGGGAAGCAGCTGTACGTCTTGTAGCGTGAGCCCTCAGGCCTGAGGGTGGAATCTTTCCCAGTTTCTCATAGCAGAATTGTATACAAGACACAATCCACCTGGCAATAGTTCTCTTGGTGGCAGGTTTGCCCTTTCCCACTTCTCCGTAAGTGAGGAACAACTGAAGGGGCTCAAACCTGTGACCCTTGGTGTGCTCTATGTAGTAGCTAAGGGCTCTTTTAACATCTAAACTGTGTAGCCTTCTCTCTCCTGAGGAAGAATGATCAGTGAAGAAAACAGGAAGAGACATAGACTGATTCAAGTGGAAATCTGAAACCACTTTGGGCAAGAACCTTCTATTGGTTCTAAGGACCACTTTATCCCTGTGAAAGGAGATAAAATCAGGTTCCACTGACACGGCTGGCAATTCACTGATATGTCTGGCAGAGGTAATGGCTACCAAAAACACAGTTTTCCAAGTCAAGTACTTAAGTTCTGCTGAGGACATATGCTCAAAAGGAGGTTGCATAAGTTGAACAATGCAAACATTTAAATCCCAGGCAAGGGCAGGGTCTCTAAAGGGAGGATTGGTATGAAGCAATCCTTTAAAAAATTTACAGAATACAGGGTGAGATGATAGAGAGGAAGACTTCCCCACTGACAGAAAAGCAGAAACAGCTGACAAGTGTACCTTGAGAGTAGCTGGTCTGAGGCCTAGGCCATTATGATGGACCATATAATCCAGAACTGTAGGCAGTTCAGCAGTATCTGGAGAAATATGTTTCTTGGAACACCAAATGCTGAATCTCTTCCATTTGGAGTTAAAAGTCTTGCTGGTGGAGGGCTTTCGAGAAGCTTTGAGAATATCCAGAACCCTCTGAGACAGATGCAAATCTGTGAACTCTAACTCTTCAAGAGCCATGCCTTGAGATTGAGAGACTGAAGATTGGGGTACCAAATCCTCCCCTGAGAGGAGGTTAACAGGTTGTAATTCATGGGAAGAGACAGGGGAAGATGGACTGCTAGGGACAGCAACAGGGGGTACCAGGGCTGTCTGGCCCAGTCTGGAGCAATCAGAATCACTTTGCAAGGTTGTGACCTTATCTTGACTAAAACTTTGAACAGAAGAGGGAAGGGAGGGAAGGCATAGAGAAATTTCCCTTCCCAGTTCAAAATCAGAGCATCCAGTGGGACTGAGCCCAAGACTGGGTGTCTACAACAAAAGAGATGAAGTTGGTGATTGTCTGGGGCTGCAGAAAGATCTATCTCTGGAGTGCCCCACCTTGAAAAAAATCACCTGCAATACCGGAGGGTCCAGGGACCATTCGTGATGGCCCTGTGAGATCCTGCTCAGTGCATCTGCTAGCACACTGTCCTTCTCTGGAAGGTGAACAGCTGTCTGAGAGGTTTTCAGGGGAATAAGCCAGAGACCACAACTTCATGGCTTCTGTGCATAAGGCCATAGACTGAATGCCTCCCTGCTTGTTGATGTACCTCGTGGTGGTGGTGTTGTCTGTTCTGACCTGAACCACCTTGTTCTGTACTGACTGAGAGAAAGCTTGCAGGGCCAGAAAAACTGCCCTGAGGTCTAGGAGATTGATATGGAGAAGGGATTCCTGAGGGGACCACAATCCCTGGGCAGTGCGGGCCCCAAGATGGGCTCCCCCAGCCCAGAAGAGAAGCATCCATGGTAAGGACCACTGAATGAGACTGAGTGGCAATTGGGACCCCTTGCCTTAAATTGTCCTGATCCTGCCACCATTGAAGGGCTTGGATCAAGGTCAGAGTCACTGGGATCAGTTTGGTAAGAGAATCCTTCCTCTGAGACCAAAAAGCCCTCAGATGGAACTGAATGTCCCTCATCTGGAATCTTGCCACTTGGACCAGTGCCATAAAAGCTGCCATGTGGCCCAAGAGCTGGAGGAAATGCCTTGCTGGTCGAGATACCTGAAGGCCGAAGGAAGAGGCTAGTTCTATATGAACCCTTGCCCTTTCCAGGGGAAGAAAGGCTCTTGCTTTGACCGTATCCAGCTCTGCCCCTATAAAGGTAAGAAGCTGGACTGGCTTGAGAACTGACTTGGGAACGTTGAGAAGAAATCCTAGAGAAGTGAGCACTTGCCGGGTCACTTGCAAGTCTGACTTGACTTGGTCTGGAGACTGGCCCACTATTAGCCAGTTGTCCAGATATGGAAAAATGGAAATCTTTTGCCTCTTTAGAAAGGCAACTACTACTGCCAGACATTTTATGAAGACCCTCGGGGCTGAAGTTAGGCCAAAGGGCATTGCTGTGAACTGATAGTGGCCTGAGGGCAACTCGAACCTGAGGTACTTTCTGTGGGAGCACCTGATGGGAATGTGAAAATAGGCATCTTTGAGGTCCAGGGAGGCTAGCCAGTCCCCTGGCCTTGGAGAGGGAAGGATTATTCTCAGAGTTACCATCTTGAACTTTGGTTTTAAAAGATGTTTGTTTAGGTATCTTAGGTCTAGGATGGGTCACCACTCTCCTGTCTTTTTTGGGGTAAGGAAGTACCTGGAGTACAGACCTTTGCCCTAGTGTAGGGTAGGTACTCTCTCTACAGCTCTTAAAGCCAGCAGAGATGAAACCTCTGCCTCTAGGGCAAGGGTTTCTGAGAGACCTGCAGGTGGAAAAGATCTGGCTCTCATCTTTGGAAATGTTTTGAAGCTGAGAACCAGTCTCTGGCTTACTACTTCCAGGACCCACTTGTCTGATGTAATAGACATCCAGTTCTGGACGAAGTAAGTCAGCCTGCTCCCTACTGGAATAGGACAGTCGACCGGGGGCAGGCCCATCAGGGTGTCTACTTGGCAGGGGCCTTAGGCTGAGGAGTGGATGCAGCCCTTCTCTGCCTCTTCCTCTGAAGATGCCCCTCTGTGAAAAGGGAGAAGATGCCTGTGCTTGGTAAAAAGGCCTATGAAAAGGCCTGCCCCCTGCCCCTAGACTGCTGCCTTTGAGGAGTTGCCTGCCTCTGTTTGGCCTGAGCACACTTGTAAGTGGTCCTGTACTCGTCCATTTTCTTCATGTAATTCCCTGTCTGCTCCCTAAACAGAGAATTACCCACTACAGGAAAATCCACGGCCTTAGCCTGGGTATCCTGCGAGAGGCTAGTACATCTGAGCCAAGCCATTCTCCAAAGAACCACAGATGTAGCCATGACTCTTGATGACACATCATTGGAGTCCACAGCAGCATGAAACTGAACTTTTGATGCCTCAGTCCCATCTGCAGCCACCTCCTCCAGCTCCTTGGCTAGCTGGAGGGAGGCCTGTTTAGCCAGTGCCAGTACAGTGTCCCACCTGGACTTCTGGTACCTGGCTGTATAGGCCATATAATTTGCCTGCCTGAGTCCCAAGGAAGATGCCATGTATTGTTTTTTTTTGCCATGGCATCAGTCTTCCTGGAGTCTTTGTCTGGGGGTGTGAAGCCAAGGGAATGTTTGCCTTATCACAGGCAGCAGCCTGCACAACCCCAACATGGCTGCATTGCTGATATAAAAACTCTGTATCTGAGCCTGAAAGTGTATACCTCTTGTCCATTCTTCTATCAACAGGAGATATAGAATTGGGAGACTTCAGGATTTTTTGTGTCTGCTTCCCAAAAGATTTGTGAAGGGGAATAGACAGTCTCCTGGACTCTGGGATGTCCATCATTTCCACAAAATAAGGCTCCTCTTGATCCTCCATAGGAAGCTGGAGGGTCTCAGCCACCTTTCTGTAGAACATAAAGTGGGAAGGGGACTCAGAAAGCCTAGGAGGGGATACACCTGAAGTTCTGTCTGGGGAGATGTCCGGTTCAATAGGCACATCCAGACTTTCACCATCACCATCATCATCTTCAAACTCCCCATCCTCCTCAAGCTCCGGTTCATAAAATTCTTCAGGGGTATAACCGTGAACCAGGGGAACCGACTGAACCAAGCCCCTGCCAAAAGGTGCCGGATCGGTCAGAACCGGGCGAAGCGATTCCACGATCCAAATCACTCTGGCTATTTCCTCAGTGGTCGGAACGTGGACTTCTGGATCTGAACCGGACGATTTCTCTTTGGGTTTTCTTTTTGTCAGACCCGAACCCTCGGGATCGGCTCTCCTTTTGCCAGAAGAAGTATCATCCTGGTCAGAGGGCACTCCTTCTGGTTCAGTCGGAACTGAACCAGGCTGGCTATCCAGATCAGCGGACTTCTCGGCCTCTTTTTCCCTCAGTCTACCTAATCTCTTTTCAAGGGTAGATTTGGGAAAGTTTTTACAAATTTGGCAGTCTGAATTGAGGTGTTCAAACCCCAGACAATAAACACAGTCGGTGTGGGGATCGGCCTTAGCAAAGACCTCCCCACATTCACTGCAATGCTGAAACCCAGTAGGGCCAGATTTTTTCTTGGGTTTCTCAGACATGGCCAACCTAACCAACTTACCCTTTTTTTGGCAACCGCCAGGCAAGACTCCCTTATCGGTTCCTAACCGTGTCACGGGTCTTGGGGAAAAAACTGTACCAAACATGTTTTTTTTTAGAACCGATAAGGACCGGTAACCACACACTAAAGTAAGATACAAGAATCAACAAATGATCGGTTCAGCCAAAGCGATCCACACTTTTACAAGTTCCACGCAGAAAAACAGTACAAAACCTATCTAGTACTCACGGTACCACAGACAGAGACTGAAACTACTATGCAAAATAAATTTTGGTTAAAAAATGACCGTAAACCGACACTTCAACCGACTTTCGAACTGAGCTGCAGGAGAAATCTCCACAGCGACTGTTCAGTGAGGTGGAGTAAAGAATCTGGTTTGATTTCAAAGGGAAACAGACAGAGACATCAACTGAGCTTGAGCTCAGCATTCTATGCTCTGCATAGAAAGTTTAACCCTTTGTTCTCCAGGGCAGTTTAAAGGCTGGGGCTAACTGCATTAGCCAGAATACAGCAAGACTTCATGTTGTTTGAAATGGTGTTGCAGTTGTGCAAAATTATGTTTTGGTGGGGATTTGAAAATGTTCTCTACTGGGTACATGTGCTGGGGTAATAAGATGGCTATGCTGATAATTTGGTCACACAGCTATGGAGAGATGGGTGGCAGGGTCAAAAGTATCCTGCACTCCTACAGTAAAATAAAGAAAATCATGGAGCATGGGAGCGCAGGGCCTGAAGAGCCCTGAGCTCCCATTGTGACATAAAGACAGTTATGGAGGGTGTGAGCTCAGAGCCCAAAGGGCCCAGCACTCCTATAGGCAAAGAAGGATACATGTAAGCTATCTGAAAAAGTAAGGAAATTAATTGTACAAAACTTTGTTAATGCACCATTATGACTGAAACATCAAAAGTAGGGATATACGACTTTAGGGTTCATAATCCTAAGACCTTACCCCCACTGTGCATGTAGGAACAGACATGAGGGGTGTGTTTTGGGGTTGTGGACCCTAATGCTCACCACATTCTCATATGCTGTACCCATCTTACCTTACTTACTCATGGAATGGGGTGAGCATTAGGGTTCTTAACCCCAAAAAACACCCCTCATGCCTGTTCCTGCATGCACAGTGTGCGTGTGTGTGTGTGTGTGTGTGTATGTATGTATATGTGTATGTAGATGTACATGTACGTGTGTGTGTGTGTGTGTGTGTGTGTGTATATATATGTATATATGTGTGTGTGTATATATATATATATAATAAAATAGTGGTGCGGTCGCGCCATTATAGTTAGGGTTCAGCAGTCACTTACCAACTAAACGCAAACGTTTGCGCATTAATAACTTTGAACCCATTCAACAGATTTGCCTGAAATTTGGTACATGTGGTGGGGCATAGTAGATCTCTTGATTTGGCAAATTGCATTTTGGTCGGACTTACGGTCTTTGTGTATGAAAGCAAAATTCAGTTTTTGGAGGCACCTTTTGGGATACTGGATGTGGTCCTGCACGGTCGTTGTGTGGTGTGCCACTTTGTGACATGGCTTGTTTGAAAAAGCGGTAGCTGAACATGCTGCTTTTTGTTTGGTGAAAAAATATTAAGGCATTCAAAAGTTATGCCATTTCAAGTTCCCATTATAAGTCAATTGGAAAATTTATATGTATGTTTTGTGAACAAAGAATGGGGTTCTGGCCATCTTGTCCCACCTGGCAATCAAAGAATTTGTAGCCTCACAGTTCAAGAATCTTTGTCCCTGAGGGTTTTCAAAAATTCTTTGATCGCGAGGTCCGCCATCTTGTTTTCAGTTTTCTGATTGGAAAAACACAAATATCTCGGCTCAGGGGTCACTTCTGAAGTAAAACTTGAATGGGTTTTACTCAGGGGGCCCCGATTAATCGAGCCATGCCTTTGGTTGCATCCAAACTGGTAAAAAAATAGAGCTCTGAACATATAAAATCTTGACTCGCGACTCGCTAATGATCTTTGATCGCAAGCCTGCAAATTCTTTGATCGCAAGATTCTTTGATCGCGATCGTGCATCACGAGGGAGGGACGAGATGACCAGATTTCTAAATACATATTTTTCAGCCCAGGGGTGTCCTAGCCAGTTAACTGAGGGTGGGTTTTGGTCAGGGGGCTTCATTCTGCCCCATCTGAGTAAAAAAACATGAGTTTTTTTATATCCCTTGTAGTCTAGCGCCCCCCCCATCATGCTAAGAGATATATAACAATCATTGTATCCCTGGTCGTCTAGTGGCCCCTAATCTATTGAATATATATATATATATATATATATTTTTTTTTTTTTTATCACTGGTAGTTTAGTGCCCCTCCCAAATGTGTCTTGTCTCTATATTTTTTATCTCTCAGGGTCTAGTGGCCTCTCCATCTGTATATAATTATTATTTTCATATCCCTGTAGTCTAGCAGCCCCCCATCATAATAAAATCCATAAGCAGTTGCTCTTTCCTGGTAGTCTAGTGGCCCCCAACCCCACCCAGCTACGTTGTTCACCCAGCACTCTTCATTCAGCAGGCTTGTTGCACCACTCTCACTCTCATGGCCAGTTGCTGACTGGTGTTTTATGAGTTATTATTATGGGAGAGGTGCCTAGAAATAATTTCAGAGCACCCTTTCCATTAGCACTCATAAAACACACAGTCGGTGGCTGGTCGTGGAGGTGAGAGGTGGTGTGTGCTAGTCGCCAGCTGGGGAAGGGTGGGGGGTGCTGGTTGGGGGGGTGGAGGCCTCTAGACTACCAGAAAAGGGCAACTGCTTATGGATTTTATTATGATGGAGGGGCCACTAGACTACCAGGGATATTAAGAATAGTAATTATGTATAGATCGGGGGACCACTAGACCACCAGGGAGATAAATAATAAATATAGAAGCAAGACACGGGGCCCGCCGGTGCAGCAGTTGCATTTCCACTTACGATGCCAGCGACCCAGGTTTGGAAATGGATCCAGGAACTGGAGGGCCGGCCGGGGAAGAAGGATTGAGGCGCCTTCGGGCTGCTCTCCTTCTTTGGAGGGAGGGTTGGGGAGAATGTCCAGTGCATGATGACTCCTAGTGGAGGCTGGAAGGAATCACTAGCACTGGCATATAACAGCAATAGAGGGCCAGGACAGACACAGGTAGTCATTGCACATCTCCGCCCCTCGGGGTGAAAAAACTAAGAAAAACACAGCTCACGCCCGCCTCTATGAAGCCTGCCCCTGCCTTAATCAGCTTTCAGGGCCGGCTCCATGACTCTAGTCCCATGTTTGCAGCACTGATGCCCTAAGGTGTCACAACCCCACCCTGAGTCTGGCTAAAAAATGAAAGTGGGGGCACAAGGGGGTCCGTGACCAGGCAGATCCTTGCCAAAGCGGGGGTAACAAAAATACAGAATAAAAAAAAAAAAGAAGCAAGACACATCTGGGAGGGGGTACTAGACTACCAGAGATAAAAATATAAATATATTTATTCAATACAGATTGGGGGGGCTACTAGATGACCAGGGATACAATGATCATTATATATCTTAGCATGAATGGGGGAGGCGCGCTAGACTACCAGGGATATAAAAAATGTATATTTCTTTATTCAGATGGGGTAGAACGAGGCCCCCTGAGCAAAACACACCCTCAGTTAACTGTTTAGGGCACCTCTGGGCTTGAAAAATGAGTTTTAAAATCTGGCCATCTCGTCCCTCGCTCTTTGGTCATGACCCTGCAAATTATTTGATCGTGAGCCTGCAAATTCTTTGACCGCAAGATTCTTTGATCACAATCGTGCCTCGCGAGGGAGGGACGAGATGGCCAGATTAAAAAATCAATTATCTCAGCCTACGGGTGTGCTAGGAAGACAAATGAGGTGAGTTTTACTCAGGGGGCTTCGTTTTGATGAACCATGGTGGTGGTCTGCCACAATTCTGTTATTTTTTTTTAAATTTAAAGACTTTTTATTCTTTGATCGTGACCATGCAAATTCTTTGATCGTGAGATTCTTTGATAGCGATCATGCATCGTGAGCGAGGGACGAGATGGCCCAATTTAAAAATCAATTTTTTCAGCCCAGGGGTGTCCTAGGAAGTAAAATAAGGGTGAGTTTTACTCAGGGGGCTTCGTTCTGTTGAACCATGATGGTAGTTTACCGCAATTCCTTCTTTTTTTTATTTATAAGGTTTTTAATTCTTTGTTCATGAGCCTGCAAATTCTTTGATCGCCATCTTTGATCGTGAGGGCAGGACAAGATGGCCAGATTTTTTATAATGTAATAGATAGGGAAATTTTACCAATCTCTGACATTCAATATCTCGGAAATGGTTTGGTCTTTTTACTTGAGATTTGGAGGGAAGAAAGGCTACATCACGCAGATGTGGCTTTTGTTGGTTTGGTCAAAAAATATTACAGGGTGGCAAATGTATGGCACTACGAAGTTGATGCTTTTCCCTATAGGATAACATTACAGCGTCTGCTGCATTACAGGAATTCTTTGCCACCCTGCTGCAAAATAATGGTTTGGTCTTTTGGGCTGAAATTTGGAGGCAAGGAAGCCAACATCCCATAGATGCATCATGTGGTTGTTTGGTGAAAAAATATTACAGGTTGGCAAACTGATGACACTCCGAATTTACGCTTTTTCCCATAGGATAACATTATGGCATCCGTCACGCCTTTCAGGGCACATATCTCAGAAATAGTGCGAAATACAGACATTTTGTCACAAAAATGCTTAGCCCCCCAAATGGGGCCTAAGTACAAAATTAGCCAGGAAACTCATAATTCATATGAAATTTTAATTTTCTTTCTACGTTGTACGGTTCCTGAGATATAAGCAATTTAGTATTCCAAGTTGTAATTTTGTGCTCCAAGGTCCATTATTATGCATACATTCTTTGTTTTTACTGTGTATTTCAATGCAGTTTTTGGGGAAAAGAAGGGTATGCCCTTTCGTTACTGTGCCACTTAGGGTTTGCAGTTGCGCTTCCATTACAGTTTGCGTCACCATTCCTGTCTACGCCACCATGTGCATTACGGTTTGTGTTTTTGTTTGTGCTTGCATTTCTGTTTCTGTTTCGTTTGTCGTTATTGTTGCTATCACCATTACCATTTGTATTTGCAATTGCGGTACTGTGCCTGTGCGCGTTACGGTTTGCATTTCCATTCTCGCTTGTGTTAGCGTTTCTGTTTTCTTTGGCTATATTGTTACTGTTACCACTTGCATTTACAATTGCGGTACCATGACTGTGCGTGTAACGGTTTGTGTTTCTGTACGTGCTTGCATTTGCGTTTGCATTTCTCTTTCCTTTGGCATTATCGTTGCTGTTACCATTACCATTTGCGTTTACAGTTGTGGTTCCATGACTGTGTGCTTTACGATTTGCGTTTCTGTACTCGCTTGCATTTACGTTTACGTTTCTGTCTCCTTTGGCGTTATTGTTGCTGTCACCATTACCATTTGCATTTGCAATTGCAGTACCATGAACGTGAGTGTTACCAGTTGTGTTTCGTATGATATTCCATTTGTGTCTCCATTTCCGTCACTGTTTGCTTTGGCATCACTTTGCGCTTGCATTTCTGTTTGTGTTACCATTTATGTTTGCAGCACCATGTGCGTAACTGTTTGCTTTTGCTTGCATTGCACTTACTGTTATTATGTCACACAAAATCACGTGGTAGTGCCCCGTGCTCCCACCAACTTGCGCAATTTTCTACTTTTATATTCTTTCTTAAAAAGTAAGGACATTCTATGCAAAAACTTTGTTAATGCATCAGTTAGGGTTCTTCTACAGTGAAAAAAATGAGGAAATTCGATTGTAGGGTTCCCACCCCTTGCACCCCACCCCCAGCCTGCCCCCCACCAACAGGCATTGGGGTGTGTGTTGGGGTCATTGGCCTTAACTCTCACCCCATTCTCCTACACTGCACCACCTCAGCTTGTTTAATGGTTATTACCCAGGTTTTCTCTATCCCAGCTCTTGTGCAGAGTGACAACATTGGATATCATCCAGTGTACTTTACTTCACTGATTGTTCATGACTCAGTAAATATGTCTGTCAAGGGGGCTGCCAGGCTTCTCTTATTTATTTCAGTACCTTTGGGTGTAGCCCATCTGGCCCTGGAGACTTGTTTATGTTCAGGTCCCTCAGACATGTGGATCTCTCTCTCTCTCCTCTCTCTCTCTTCTCTCTCTCTTATATCCATAGCTATGGAGTCTCTTTTGATTATAAGAGTGTTTTCTTAGATTCTTCATGAGCCACAATTGCTCAGCTTCATTTTACTGTTCTTTCACCCAATAAACCAATGGTGACACTCATAGCTATACAAAATACAATAACTGAACAAGTTTAGACATATAAAGAAAGAAACTGAATTCAATTAATTTATGCAGGTTATTTCAGAAGAAAGTTAAGTGTATGCCTGGCAGTAGTGAAGAAATTTGATCATACACAAATGCCAAGCATATACAAGACTTTGGAGAAACTACACAGGTGACTATCATGGTTGAGAATGCCCGATAGGGAGCATATTTATCTCAGAACAATGATAAATAGAAAATGCATTGGAATTTTCACTTCGGTTCATGTTGCCATATTAGTAGTAGTGCTGAGCAAAGTTGCAAAAATCTGTTTTGTGCATTTTTTTAGGAAAGTGTGTCATTTTTGTGTAACTTCACAAAATTTCACGAATTGAGCAGAGTATATTTAAAAGTACAATTTTCACGTAGCACTGTGTATGTGTAAAACAATGCACATTTTTGTTACATTTGAGTGAGGTGAATGATGTAATCTCATGATAGGGAAGATATTTTGTGAGCGCCGTTTGGCTTTTTGCCTAAAATGAATGATATCATGCAGTTTTACAAACTTAGATTTTTAAACATTGTGCAGTTTCGAAAGTATGGACCATTTACATATAAATACTAGTGCAATGTTACCAAATAGTGCTTTTTTGTGGGTGGAAAGAGGTTTTTCACATATTTCCTTGCTGACTTATATTAACCTTGCTCCAGTGTTAGTCTGTTATCTCCATACATTTGAGAGAGGGCTGTCAGAAGACATTCCTGCAGAGCTGCAATCTAGAGAAATCATTGCTAAAATATACTTTAAACCCTATTTTGTCTTTTGCAATCCATGAAAACTTGTAGGAACTTTTCCCAGGGTTCCCGTTTAAATTTTATATCAGTTTTATGTGGGGAGTTCTTAATGAACTGTTCCTTGAGGATAGACAATCTCGATCCAAAAACAGATGCTTCACACCTAATGTGAAATTGATTTACTTTATTGTTATCATCACACCAATACTTCTCAAATGATTTTCCTTCCAATCTTATGTAGAATACATTTTCTTCATTTTTCTCTTGATATTTCACACATTCTTTCGCTTTCCATTTTATTCCAAGCCATCACTTTCTATACTCCCTCTTAATATTCACTTTGTAGGTTGGTTACCATTTCAAGACTACTGTGGCTCTCCTTTAGAGCATTTGAGGGCTGGTAGAATTAGAATAACACGACAAAGAATAATGTTAGGCTTTTTTATATTTTTGAATTGAGAATAATTAAAAATTAATTTAAATTAATAATTTGTAGTCTGCCATAAATTATTTACTTGACAATAAATGTTTACTGTTATTTTTTGCAGTACCTTCATTTTATAGGGTATATTTAGGAAGATTACATTTTTTGCCATAGCTATGTAGTCAAAAAAGGAGGAAGCAGCTTTTTTCTGGGCTTCAAAATTTTGCATCGATCCATAAGGAGGTCCTGTGTCATAGACTGCAGTATAGTACACATGCAGTGTTATACTTCCCGTATGTCAGCACTGAAATTTAACATAGAAATAGAGCCCATCAAAAACTGTACAGGGAAATTGTGCTAGGAACGTAGATAGGAAACAGGAGTGATACTTGATAGAAGAAGACACAGAGGAGAAGAGAAAGAGCAGAGGTATGTCCAGGATGATGGGGTAAGTGGGGGATGGAGGGGGGTGATGCAGGTTCCCTGGGTACCTCTCCCCAGAGAGTGAGGAAGCCAAGAGCAGAAGTGTAGATAATGGTTGGAGGAGGGGGAGGTGGGAGGTGGGAGGGAAAGAAATAAGGTGGGTGCATCCCTAGTGTTACAGGTGTGGAATATGTTTCATTTACTGACTACGGACAACTTGGAGGATTCCATGGAAACCAATGCATGGAGATAACACAAGGAATGATCTTCAAAGGGGGGTGAGAAGGCAGGATAGAGGTGGTAGAGGAGAGGGAATAGAGAAAGGTGAGTGGTCATGCAAGGGGGAGGTTAGGGGAGGTTGCTGAGTCAAGTGGCTTAGGGGACAGCTGGAGAGGAGAGGAGAGTGAAGAAGAAAGTAGGGAAGCCTTGCAAGAAGGTGGAAGGAGACTCAGGAGAAGGCATTTAGGAAGGAAGGAAGGGGGTAGAAAAATAGAGGGAGGGAGGGAGGGTCAGAGATGCCTGGAGAGGGGAGATTAGGTACAAGGGAAGCTGACAGTAGGAGGGGAGTGGTTATTTGGGGAGACTCCATTGTAAAATGGATGAGGTGAAGGATTAATCAGAATCAGGTCACCTGCAGGAAGGTAGTTTGTATGCTGGGGATGACACCAGAATGGGTAGGCCTGCCGGCTCGGTGGCGCTGAAGTTTGAGGCGCTGGACTTCACACCTCATGCCTTGTTGGTGACCCGGGTTCAGGAATGGACTCGGGTCGCTCAGGGGTCAACAGGGGTGAAGAAGGATTACGTGTCCTTCCTAGGGGAGGGAGAACAGTACAGTGCACTGTTTGTCTGACACCCAGTGGTGGCACGCTATCAGAAGGAGAGGGCCTCACACACAGGGCATATGACTGCCTCCACGGAGGCAGAGTCCAGCCATCTCCACCCACTGCAGGTGCAGATGCCCAGGGAGAAAATACAACGGAAAATACCAAGAGCTGGCAGACTGTGTGACAGCCAGATGCACCACTGCACCAATGAGCCCCAATTCTGGATTGTGTTGCTGCAGGGCAATCAGGGCCAGAGAACGAGTCCCTCCGAGGAAGGACTGGAGCCACCTGATTCTCTGGCCCCGATCACCCTGCACCAGCCATGCCCCGGAGTTCCCCCATGGATTATCCCCATGGCCAGGCCAGGGAGAGGAGCATTGGCTTTACTCCCCACCCTGGAGCACAATCCAGAATTGGGGCTCATTGGTGCGACAGCATAAATTATAAAGGGAAATTATACTATCAACTGTATATTAAAAGGACAACATTGTTTCTTTATACTCATCCAGTGGCATTAGTTGCTGAAATTGCACATTTTTAAGAATTCCCATCCATAAATATGTGCAGTGTAGGAAAACAAACTGTGCTTTTGCTGAAACTGTACATTTTTGAGAAATTAAAAAAAATGTGAGCTCTTAAAAATGCAGTTTCAGAAAAATTGCACATTTAAAAATGTACAGTTTCACAGAAATTGAATGAATGTGAAATAAGCAATTTTGTGCAACTTTGCAAGAGTACTAGAAATTTTACCTATCGCTAATTAGTAGTTTCAGATATGGCTCTTTAAATATTTGGTTTTAGTGATCAGTGGCTGACTAAATACCAGAACATATTTGTAAAGATTTCTAAAACAGTTTCTCAGCTAGTGCATGCAATATCTGATTCTTCAGTAATGCACTGAAGCTTTATCTGTGATGCAACCATTCTGGGTCATACTTTCTGGATAAGTTTTGCTTACCTGGGGTTCATTTTCATTATCCCGGTTTTGCCTGTGTCAGTCATATGGTTCACAAATAAGCTAAATTGATTAGTAATGAGTTACATTTGGTGATGAAATACCAGCAAGATAGGTCCTATCATATCATGGTGATAACACAGGTCAAGACATGCATTTAACCAATGTAGGGGTACAACCATACCATAGCACCACAGGAATTTTGTTTTCAGTGTAGTTTTGTGGTAAGACAACAAATGCTGGAAGGAGAAGGAGGAGTACTAGAATTCATATAGAAGAGGAAGAGCAGTGCATGTTGAACCCATTTATCGTGGTGCTTAGAGGAATTGAAGAATAAAACTAAGAAGACATTTCTAGAATTAATGGGAAGTCCACTCATCCAGATCAGAAACTGGCAGGCAGATGTCATGATGCAAGATGGCAATGCATGCAATATGAGCCACATGGCAAGCTGCCTCATCAGGACTGGAAAACATGCAAGCAGTAGTAAAGTAAGTGAGAGGTGCATAATAACATCAGTACACAACATTGTATACGCCACACAGAAATGTTGGTTGAGAGGAGGACAGTACAGTAACCAATGTGTCAAAGTCAAAAGACACATTTAATTTATGGGGATCACTACCACCCACCCTGAGCTAACTGTGAAATAAGATGCAATGATCTTCCCACAAAAATAAATTGTCCTCAAACTTAAGTTAACTATTTACTAGTGTAAGTGTCTTCTTGTTCTTTCTTCATATTCACTATGCATGCAGTTATGGCTTTCCTACTCAAGAAAATAGTACTTTTGGGAATTAGGGATTGTATTTCATGGAGTAGTTAAGGAAAACTTTACACTGGGACACACCTCATTGCCACTAACACAGAACAAATTTATGTTGATGTACATTTTAAAAGATAACTATAACTTGACCTGTACCTCCTACTATGCTACTATAAAATGCCTGCCATCAAACTAGGATCTGTATGACATAGACACAATTTACTATGACTAATGCAGAAAAAATATGCTGCAATTGTATGCTTTGTGCAACTTACGAAAATACTGTAACTCACAGTTGCACTGAATGGCAAAATAAAAGAGCTCCTTTATGATTGGCTAAAGGCTATGAGCTGGATTTTCAAATGCAATGATGCAGCCACAGCTTCTAAATTTAAGTTGCAAGTTGATGCAATGTGACAACATTTCATTGTCCAATGTTCAAATATTTTGGTGCATTTGAGACACTTTACCTGCTTTACACATATTTGCAACAAAATGACATGTGCATCATTTTTGTGAAGTGTACAGCATTATTTTTGTTGAAATTTCACCTGCTGAGCAGAATGCTAGACTAGTTTTTATATAGTCTAGCTGTAATTGCTGCAATTGTATTACATTGTACTGAAAATTGCCATAAAAACAGCTCTATACGCCTAAAATAAGTTTCTTAATAAAATCAGAAAAATTTAAAATTGCATTTATTTTTATTATTTTATAATGCTATATTTTTATAAATATAGGCTGGATTTTGTAATGTAATGAAGAAGCCACCACTTTTAGTTCAGAGTTGTGACTGCATCCTCTGAAATGTGCCAACATTTTGTTTTCCTGTTTTTAGACATTTTGGTGCATTTGAGACACTTTAACTGCTTAACAGCCATTTTCTTCAACAGATGTTGCCTGCATCATTTTTTTTATTGCATGCAGCATTATTTTTGATGAAATTTCACATAATTCTGCAAAACACTAGATCATTTTACATAGTCTAGCTGTGACTTTACTTTTGTTGCAGCTGCATAACATTGCACTATAAATATGCCACAGTTCTTTGAAAATCCAGCTCTATATGCCAACATGTAAATTGACTAATAAAATGATAATGTAATTATAAATTCAATTTATTTTTATATTCTATTACTTGTGAAAATGGTTATTTTTAAAATATTTCTTTCAGCACAGATGGCTGCCATGCCTACTTGCCAGTGCTAATAGGTATGCTGCAGCTGACATTAACTGAAGGGTGTGCTGCTGATATGAACTCTCTGCTGGTGCCAGTATCTGCTAGTAGTCATCAGACATAGAAACACATTTTACAGGCAAAAAGATTTTATTCTCTGACTGTTACAACTGGTGAAAAGCACGAATCCTTTGGTACTCAGAATTGTTAAACATTCTGCAGCTGCCAGTGTCCATTTCATCAGGTAGAGAAACACTTTTTTTACAAAACAAAATCATTTTATTAAATGCTGTTCAAAGTGAAAACGGGCAACAGTCCAAAAAGTTGCATCTTTTACATTCTGGCTTATTTACCTATGGTAACAAATCAATATTTTGTTTTACTTGCACATCCCCCACACTGAGCACAGCATTGAGTAGCTCAGTCCAAAAATGAGCAAAAAAAAGGGGGTGTGGGCAATGAACTACCTAATGCTATATTGTTCTTCACTTTTGATCCTGTACTTCTTGCAATTTTGCTACTTGTGTGTAATCTAGTTGTTCACAAATGTTTGCAGAGCTGTGAAAAGGGTTCTCTCTCTCTCTCTCTTTCCCACTCTGCCTCTCCTGCGGTCTCTGTCGGTCCCTCTCTCTTTGTCTCCCTGCCTGTTTCTCTCTTTCTGTCTCTCTCTCCCTCTGTCACTGCCTCTCATGCTCTCTCTCTGTCTGTCTCTCTCTCTCTCTCTCTCTCTCCTTTGATCCAACAGCTGTTTTCAGAGCTACAGTAATGTACAAGCAAATGAAATCTGACTTGGAAAACCCTCAGGAAATGTTAGTTTCAGCTCTCACTGTTATGCTCCCATAACCCTGGAGTCCTGGCAACCCCATTGCATCATTTCAGGAAAATGATAAACTGCTCCATAAAAATAATCTAAAGTGAATCTAGTCCAGAGCTCCCTTTCTCTGTATTATCTGTTTCAGTCAAAAGCCATGAAAGCCAAGGGTATCCTGAAACTTCATAGAGTAGGATTTAGACAGCTCTAATGTGGAAAATTAAAATGTCATTTTCTTTGGGGTTTATGTAGGCTGAGGATAGAAGGAGATTTTCTAAGTTTCAGCATGGTAATAACTCCTCACAGAGTTTTTGCCTTACTGTATTCCTATCTTTTTCATACCCCCTCTCATATCTCAGTGCCCCCACGCAGCACTAATCCTCCAAGCAAGAAGTAGAAGGCAAAAGGCAGCCTCTAGGGTCAAAAAGAGGGCTGCACCCTGATTGATTGGCAGGGATGCATATGCAGAGTGTTACCTATAGAACACATGCCACCTCCAGTGTCTAAGTTGTTGCTTCAGAACCTAGGTGCCAGTGCAGACCACATCAGTTCCCACATAGAAACTGAACACATAATAGCAGAAGAAGAAAACATTAATCGCACTATACATTAGATGCAACATACACTGGAAGAGCAAAATAAGATATCTGTACAAAAACCGACAAAGAGCTCTATTTTCCCAACCCCAAAAATGCTGCACGCCCCCGGTACAATGATCGTTTGGTGCACTGGGCTTGCGTCATTCTTCCATCCGGCAGTCTGGATTTTCTAGCCCAAGTGTCAGATGTTGCAAGTAAGACCAGCCTTTCCCAGTTTAACTTGCATCATTTGGAGCTTGGGACAGAACTTGCACCATATTTGAAACCATTGTATAGGGCTTGCACCAAAGATTTGGTGTAAGCTGCTGTAAATTGAGGAAATTGTCACACCTGCGCCCAATGTGCTAAAATCAGGTGCAGTTGTGTCAAAGGAGTTTGGCACAGCTGCACCAAAAAATTGGGTTGATGCAGGGCTTGATGGAGGCCCTACTTCATCCTTTGAAAATTGAGCCCCAAGTAAAAGTTCATGTTCAGTTTCGTCAGTTACTAAACTGTTCAGGGTTTGACAAATGTAATGGGTTCATATTTCCCACTGTTGTCCCTTCCATATGATAAGCTTTCTTGTGGCATAGGATAGTGTTTTTTAAAACTTGTCAGGATAAGTTCGGAGATTACATGCTCTTCTACGACAACAAAATTAAAATGCAGAAGCAAAAAACTTTTCTTCAGGACACGAATGATTATCTGCATGGTAAAGTGTTCTTTTGGAAAAAAGAAAGAAAGACCAATCAACAGACAGCCACTGTCATACCTGGGGCCTCAATGATAATCACTCCTTCATCCACAGGCAGCAGTACAGTTCCATGCTCCATTCTGAAATGGACATTGGAAGCTACGTCCTCTGAATACAGCATGGGGGATAGCTCCATGGACTTTGAAGAAAGTGAGGAAAGTGAGACTGAGCCTGATCCTTTTTAAGGGGTTACTCCTCCTGGGCAGGAGCAGCCCAGGAGGAATGACCGGAGAACCAGATTCAGATTCAATCTGGAGGAAGAAAACAGAGGAAGATTCAACGGGGGCAAGGCACAAGGAAGAGGGTGAGGCAGAGGTGGAACACCAAAGAGAACTCCAGCAACAGATACTAAATGTGATTAATCTTTCTAAAAGGACACTTAAGGACATTGAAATTAAGGTATTGTGAGAAAGTCTGTCTTTTGTGCCTACCTTTTCTGTTAATACATTTCCAGCCTTTTTAGACATTCAGAACTTTGCCAGGAAGTTAAACTTACAGGTATTTTTCACAAAATGTAACGGGGGGGATGTGAACCAGAGCAATGTCAATGAGGGTTCTGAATTAAATGGGTTCAGCAAGCAACACTGGGTGACAGAATCTATCCCTGTTTAAACCAGTATCTACGTTCTGCCTCCCCCATGCCCTACAGTAGAAACCTTGCTCCAGTGCTGTTTACATGACTTGGACATGATATATATGGATAATTTATGCATGCCATACTGTAATATGTCCAAAACTGAAAAGGAAGCACTAGAGAATCTGACTGCAGACACAAGCACAGTAATCAAATCTGCCAATAATGTCAATAGTATAGTAGTGCAGGACAGTGTTAAATATAGTGGGGAAGTGTACCGTCGGTTATCTAACAATGAGTTTTACCAGTTGTTAACCTGTGACCCTACCAGCAAGATAAAAGTAGAGATAGACAGCTACTTGCTGGAATGCTTAGAATATGGTCTCGCATCAACTGATGAACTGTTTTACATGTTAGTCCAGACCCCCCAAAAGTCTGCTTTTTATACTATTCCAAAAATCCACAAAAATCCCATTTCTCCCCCTGACAGACCGATAGTGTCAGGAATAGGCTGGGTTATTGAGCCTATTTCAAAATTTGTGGATGGTTATTTGAACCCCCTGATGGAAATAACACATAGCCACATTAAGGACACTGGACGTATTTTAACAATTGTGGGTGATATACAGTTGGAGAAGGATTGGTTGTTGGTGACGTTAGATGTCGATTCCCTGTATACTAACATTCCCAAACAGAATGGTATTCAGGCAATAGAATAGTCTCTCTTGAAATACACATCTTTTTCACAAGAAAAAATTAACATGATTACTACCTTAACAGATTTGATTTTGAGTAATAACATCTTTATGTGTGAAGAAAAATTGTGCAAACAAATCAAGGGGACTGCCATGGGGGTGACTATGGCCCCCAGTTTGGCAAACGTATGCCTGGCTGACTGGGAGGAATGGGTTGTGAATGATGCAAGTAATAACAAATTGTTTGACAAAATCGACATGTGCAAAAGGTACATAGATGATTTATTCCTCATATGGAAAAGAACTGAGGCAGAACTAAAAGAGTTTATTACATTTCTAGAGAGCAGCAATAGGAATTAAAAATTCAAGGCCACATTTGGTTTGGAAACAGTTTCTTGCACATTACCATTAGAAAGGAACAGGATGGCTCACTCTCCACAGATTTGTACACCAAACCTACGGACAGAAAAAGTCTATTGCACACCATGAGCTGCCATCCTCCACATCTAATTAGAAATTTACCCAAGGGGCAGCTCATAAGAGTAAAAAGGAATTGCTCCAAGGCAGAGTTTTCTGCCGTAAGAACTGAGGAACTGTCCTATAAATTCAGACTAAGGGGGTATAATGAAAGCTTGTTACAGGAAGCAATATGGGAGGTGGGGGGACAAACAAGGGAGTCCCTACTTCTCCCCAAAGATAGAAACACAGAAAAGAAACTGGAGAATACCATGACATTTGTGACCACCTATAGGGGTGGCACTAAAAGAATCGTGAATATGGTTAAATCTAACCTGTCTGTTTTAAGGAGGGGGTACCAGAACTGAAAAAGACACTGGAAAAGCCTAGTAGGGTGGCTTACAAAGGGAGCAAACATTTGAGGGACAGGTTGGTAAGAAGTTACCAACCTGCACCACGTACAATGGCACATATGTTAAAATGGGGAATGAAACCCTATGGCCTCTGTAAAGTGTGCAGTTATATGGCAAAACAGGCCACATTCAGGAATCATAGCTCTGGTAAGATGAAAACCATAAGAGGCAGGATAGATTGTAATTCTCAATGTGGTGTTTACCTGCTGCAGTGTTCATGCGGGGGATAGTATGTTGGCAGGACTAAACAGAAACTTGGGTTCAGGATCTATGAGCATTTACAGGCCATTAAGAACAAGAACCTCACTTATGCCATAGCCATAGCCAGTCACGTTGTGGAAAACCCAAATGTGAAACATAAAATAACTGCAATGGGCATAGAATTGACTGGCAGAAATGTCAGAGGGGGAGATTTGGAAAATGAATTGGACTGTGCAGAACAGGAATGGATTTTTAGATTAAACACCCTCAGACAGCCAGGACTGAATGATAAATTCAAACTGGCACCTTTTTTTGAAAAAAAGAGAGGCAAAAGATGAATTTAACAGTATATGGGAATTGAAAGTACCTCACCCTCAATGTTTTCCCCGTATCAACTTCCCTTCCCCCCCATTGTTTACTGTGTATGTACATGTATATAGATTTTTTTTCCAATTGTTTAACCAGGAGTAGCACACTAAGTTGAAAGCTTGTTTATACCAAGACTTATTATACCTCAAGTCACTGAAACCAGGTTATTGGTATCTGAGTTTGTACAGAGAAATACATATAAGAGACGACCAAACAGTTTTTTTCTGTTTTCTCACCATCTTTTTTGTATTTGCTGTTTTCAGGTTCACCTGTGCAGAAATAAAGGCATCATTGAGGGCATCCGCTGCGTTATTTTTAATATGGTGCCCTTACATCATATGAGTGTTATGAACAGGTAAATGTAATTATGAAAATGTAAACATGAAGTACTAAGAATGTAGGTCTTAAAAAATGTTGTTTAACATGTTGTAGTGAATTATTTTTCTCTGTCATGATGGTGAATGCACTGTTTTGGCTGTTTAATTTGTTCTGTAATAATCACACACACTAAGGAAATGGTGTAATATCCTTTACGTATTGTCATTGGTTGAAACACCAATCAGATGATTGGCCATTTGGTATATATGCACTTTTGTAACCTTTCACACTTATCTCTGATGAAGCCCTGAAAGCGGGGTGAAAAGTAAGATCGTCCTGGTAACAAGTGTTATGGCACTGTTACTTGTAGCCTGTTATTTACATGCTGGAATGGAGTAAAACTGTTTTATCTGCATCTTTAACAGTTTGGGTTCTGCTGTTTTGAATGAGTGGTGAGTTTGATTCTTACAACAGTTACTGAAGTTCACCATTTTTTGAATCTGCACCCCACCCCAGTGTTCCATCTCCTCTTGGTTGAACTAATGTTTTAGTTCCTTAAAGGAACAGTATTTGTTAGTGGAAAAAAAATCATATAGTTTGTTGTATTACTGTATTTCTGCCAAAACATTATATATTCATTTTTCTTTTCATTAAATTTCATTCCTGAACTGAGATATATTGGGGTTGGTGGGCATAGCAGCAATCACAGAGGTGTGGGACATACAAAACCATGACTGGGACCTCACAGTTCCTGGGTATAAAATAGAGTTGCCACCTTTGGATGAGGCAAAAACTAAACATTAAACTACACCTGAAACTCTGCCCCGGCCCCACTCCTTTTTTATGATGGATGAGTAAACCACTCCTCGCCAAAAGCCATCTGTTATATCACAGAACACTTTGAAAGTGATAGGAAACAACTTTTAAACTGACATTTGTTATTTTTAAATTTTATATTTATTCTTTGGTAACCAGATAAGGCCCATTTACAGTGGTGACTCAGGAGCACATGGAGGTTATGTGACTAGCTCATTGTCACACAGTATGTAAGTGTGAAGAAGAAGAAGAATCAGCATTTATATAGTGATTTTCATACACAGTGTATCCCAAAGCACTTTACAAGCAATGCTAGACTGGTAGTGAAGTGACTGAATGTGTAGTGGCGGCCATATCGCACATCAACACCCACACACAGCCTGTACAATTGCATGAACCAGTTTATGGGAAGAGGAATGTTGGCCAGGACACTGGGAATGTCCACTACTCTTTGTGAAGAGTGCCCTGGGTTCTTTTACTTCCACCTGGACACCCACCAGGACAGCACCAGGATGGGTAGAAGGCACCTTGGTTTAACATCTCATCCAAAGGGCGGCACACCCCAGCAGTACAGCACCCCCTAATACTGCACTGAGATGCCAGTATTTTAAGTGTAAGTCCAATCCTGGTGTGGGAAGAGAACCCATGACCTTCTGGTCTAGAGATGGATGTGAAACTAACTGAGCCACGCTGAAGGCTGTGGGAATCAATACTAGGTCAGCAGGATGTACCACGCTCATTCACAGCTCATTGTTCTAACCTTTGCTAAACATTTTCCCTTCATCCTTTCCAGGTCAGCCATGTATTTTGATATTCTTTAACACATTTTTAATAAATTAATTATTTATGTTTGTGGTACCCTCAATTCTGCATTGTGTTCTCTTTACCCCAAAAGCTACTGTTGTTTCTTTTTATAGTTCTAAGAGAGTCTGCATCAGACACACCATTCCATGCTATTCATCTGCGTGGCATGTAATGGTGTAACCAAGATTAAGGAATGCCCAGGTACTATGACAAATGAGAGCAGCAGTTGCTGAGGACTCATGTGAGAAGGAATCCATGTAGTACAGCACAATCTCAATTATCTGAACTGCTTGAGACACTTGAAATTAGTTCAGATAATCGGGAATTAGTAAAACTGGAATTAAAATGTTCAGATTGTATTTACTTGGGAGACATTTTTACTGTTCATTAGAGATGTTCGTATAATGGGGGTTCCTTAGATCAAGATTGTACTGTAACAAAGGCAGCAAAGATTAGATACTAATTAACTTAACAAAAATGGGTATAAAACATATCAGATTATAAAACAAACAAAAAGGAACACAGGAGAGAATATATATGTTCAAAAACCATTTCCTATCACAGCAGTAGAATACCATACTTAATGTCTGGAATGGAAAATATTAGGTTGATTTACTGATAATGGTCTTAATGGCCATATTTAACACCTCCCAGACTGACTGGTTTTACAAACAAAGGTCAGTATGACATCAAAAAGTCTTTGTAACCTGGACATGCAGACAAAACAGTGAATGATTTGATACAATCAGTTTTAATAGCACTCCAAATGGCCCAGACACTGGACTACATCTAAGAAAAACCAAATGTCCTGATAAGTACCCTAAACTGGATTATCTAGTCTAAAACTGGAAAGGTGGGAACTCTAATACTGTATTGAAAGGGGGATGGAAAGGGGAGAAGTTGTCTTGTACATGAAAGAGGGATGACATGTACCAAAGAGGAAGAGGTGGAGGGTGAGATTGAAACATTGTGGGTACAGGTACAATCTACTAGGGGGAGGAAACTAAGGATGGGGGTGGTCTACAGTTCGCCTTCCCAAAAAGAGAGGTTGGACAGGGTACTCTCACTGTTTGGACAAAACCTCCTCTAATTGATGGATTCATTGGTCCTAACATGGGTTATTACCACTGCAACCTATGAGAAGCGGCACTCATTGGACATGATGTTCCACCTGGGGATGAAGATCTCTGATGTGGAGGTGGAGTTTGTTGGTTGGTCTGACCATCGTGTCCTGAGATTCAGTTTCACAGCCCCCCGAAATAGGCCTGCCCCAAAGGAGTTGGTACAGTTCCGTCCTTTGAAAGGAGTTACCTCAGAAGACCTAATGATGGTACTGGACCTCTTGGGATTTCCAAAGGATAGCACTGATCCAGGGCTCCTTGTGTTAGCCTATAATAGGGCTGTTACTGAGGCCTTGGATATCATTGCTCCTACTCGTGTTTGCCCTCTTACTCCTCACCCAGGTGCTCCCTGGTTTAATGAGGAAATTCATGAGTTGAAGAGGCAAGGGCGAAGGCTGGAAAGACACTGGTGGAAAACTCACCTGGAGGTGGATAAACTTAGATTGATGGATCATTATAAGACCTACCAATCAGCAATTTCCTGTAAGAAGGCAGAGTTCCTGTCCAGGGAAATTGCTGCAGTGAAGAACAGGCCAGCCCAGCTCTTCTGGACTGTGGACAGATGGTGCAATCCAGCCTGCCTTCACTCTGGTCGAGCATTGTCACAAGTGCAGTGTGAGAAGTTTGCACAGTTCTTCGCTGATAAGGTGTCCACCATCAGGGATGAGATCAACCAGTGCTTTTCCCATTGGACCTTGCATTGATCAATCAGGTGGTACTAATGCCCGACAGACCTGGTTCACCTTTAGTCAACTGGTAGTCGTGGATATAGTGAGGATTATCCAGACTTTGCGACCAACCTGCTGCAGTTTGGGTCTGGGCCCAACATGCCTACTAGTGGGGTGTGTAGAGGTTAGAGACCCAGTCCTCGTTGGGATAGTGGGGGCTTCACTGGAGAGAGGGAGCGTTCCATATCCCTTAAAGGAGGCAGTAGTATGCCCCCTTTTGAAAAAACCCTCCCTTGACCCCAACTGCCCAGCTAACTACAGACCAATCTCAAACTTGCCCTTTATAGGGAAAGTTATTGAGAAGGTGGTCGCCCTGCAGCTGGAAGATCATTTAACCAACCACAATATCTATGACCCTCTCCAATCTGGCTTCAGAAAAAGGCATAGCACCGAAACAGCCCTGGTACGGGTACTTAATGACCTTCTGATGGTGAGAGATCGGGCAACCTGTTCCATCTTGGTTCTCCTCGATCTCTCAGCAGCATTTGACACCGTGGATCATGGGGTACTGCTTGAGCACCCGTGGTTCTTCTGTGGACTGAGAGGGGCGGTCCTCAGTTGGTTTTATCTTTCCTCGAGTATAGATCCCAGAGAGAGTGGTGTCGGAGATTTATTCCTCGGCCCCTCATGGGCTACTCTGTGGGGTTCCACAGGGTTCGGTGCTGTCCCCATGTTATTTGCAGTGTACATACTTCCATTAGGGGACATTATAAGATGGTATGGGATGAGTTTTCATTGCTATGCCGATGACTGTCAACTGTACATGTCTTTTGTGCCCGAACAGGAGTTAGATTCTGCTATAGAAACATAGAATGTGATGGCAGATAAGGACCGCTTGGCCCACCTTGTCTGCCCATTTTCCTACCTAACAGATAAGCTGCAGATCCTAGTTAACCAACAGTTTACTTCCTCCTACCCCCCACTAGGACTGCCTTATGTCTGTCCCATGCATTCTTGAATTCCCCCACTGTTCTTGACTCCATGACCTCCTCAGGGAGGCTGTTCCATGCATCCACAACCCTCTCTGTGAAAAAATACTTCCTCACATTACCTCTGAGCCATCCCCCCTCTATCTTCAAATTGTGCCCCCTTGGTACTATGGTGTTTAATAACTGCCTGCTGGAGATTCAGAACTGGATGAGTGCCAGTTGGCTTTGGTTGAACTCAGGAAAAACAGAGATATTGGTGGTGGACCCTGGTTATAGGATGACAGGGGCATGGGCAGGAAAACCCTCAGGATTAAATCTTGGTGGGACCCCGCTTATTGCCTTGGGCCAGGTGCGTAACCTGGGTGTGGTATTTGATGAAGGCCTGACCCTGAAGTGTGCAGGTTCCTGCTGTAGTCAGATCTTCTTATTACCATCTAAGGAACATAGCCTGGGTGAAGCACCTGGTCCCGCCCGAAGATCTTCCTACCTTGGTCCACGCCTTTGTCACCAGTCATTTTGATTACTGCAATGCCTTTTACATAGTGCTACCATGGATAGATATCAGCTGCTTGCAGCTAGTGCAGAACGTGATTACCAGGTTGTTGACTGGAACCTCTAGATCCAGTCATATAACTCCTATGCTGTGCGAACTGCACTGGTTGCCAATACAGTGGCTGATCAATTTCAAGGTCATGTTGCTGACCTATAAAGCCCTATATGAGCAGGGACCCCACTGCCTGAAAAACCTCTTACGCCCTTACTGTCCCACCAGTTCACTCCGATCCTCTGGCGAGGGGATTGCTAGAGATTCCCAGGGTATCCCTAAAAACAGCAGGAGGAAGATATTTTGCCTTTATGGCACTTACCCTGTGGAATTCTCTACCTTGCCAGATATGAGAGAGCCTGACCATGGAAGGTTTTAAAAAGTTACTGAAGATCTATTTGCTTAACCAGGCATTTTCAGCGACCTATTGAGTGTGTACTGATATGTTTTATCTGTTTTTAAAGTGTAATGTTATGAGATTTATTTTTTTTAATGTGTATTGTAAAGGCACCCTGAGCACAGCAAGGGCACCTTATATAAATAAAGCTTTACTTACTTACTAGTGTGTCAAATCATGGAAATGGCTAGTAAAGAGGATGTAGTAATAATGGGGTATTTCAGTCTATCTGGGGTGGATTGGAAAATCCTGGCTATGTCTTGCTATTGGGAGCAAGTATTGCTAGATGTATTTCAGGGTGGTTTCCTGGCCCAGGGTGTCATGGAACCCACTAGGGAGAGGGTTGTACTAGATTTAGTCCTGTCCAAATAACAGCATGTTCAGAATGTGAAAGTGGAAGCACTACTTGCAGGTAGTGATCACCACACAGTGTGGATCTACCTGGACATGGGCAGGGGGGTGGTCAGGACCAGGCAAGGGTTTTAGGCTTTAAGAGGCAGACTTTGTAAGGGTGGGAGAAATTCTAGTTGGACACCTTGGTAGGATGAGAAGGGAGATGGACATGGAACAGAAATGGGCAATAAAAAAGGAGGGACTAATGGAGGCCACTAGTGAGTGTGCCTAAAACAAAACTAAGAAAACTATGGCCAAAAATCCCAGTTAGTTCAGCAAGGAGGTGGCAAAAGCTGTAGATGACAAGAGGGCAACCTTCCAGGAATACAAACGTACTCAGAAGGAAGAGTATAGGGTGGATTACTCTGCTAAATCAAGGGAGGCGAGCAAAGCAGTTAGGGTGGCAAAGGCCACAAGGGAGATGCCGCTAGCACAGGGGGTAGAAACAGGGGAAAAGGCCTTTTTACAATATATAAGTGAGAAAGCAACACAAAGGATGAGACAGTCAGATTGAAAAAGAACATTAGTTTGGCAGAGGGTAGGGAAGAGAAAGCAGAGGTACATAACAAGTACTTCTGTTCAGTCATCACTAGAGAGAAGGATGGACCAGTACTACAGGGGAAGAGTAGGATACAGACTGGGAAGGGGGGAAGTCACAGATGACTTCATTCAAGCTGTCAAGTATTTAAGGGTCCAAGCGCCCGAAGGTGACTAAATCCCCAGGGCCAGATGGTGTGCACCCAATGGTCCTAAGGGAACTGGTGGAGGCTCTGGGGGATCCTCTGGCAGACCTGCTGAACACCTCTCGAGTCAGGGATCATGCCTCAGGATAGGAGAACTGCACATGTGGTGCGTCTCCATAAAAGTGGGCTGAAGGATGAACCAGGGAACTGCAGGTCAGTCAGCCTTACCTCAATAGTAGTCAAACTAACGGAGACAATCCTGAAAGAGAGATTGGTGAGTTTTCTGGAGGATTATGGGCTCAAGGACATACAGCAGCATGGGTTTGTGTCAGGGAGGTCCTGCCAAACTAACCTAACTGACTTCTTCAACAAGGACCAAGCAGTTTATGATCTGTATCTAGACTTCAGCAAGGTCTTTGACTTTGTACTGCACAGGATACTAGTCAGGAAGCTAGAAGACCTGGAGGTGGGGCTATGCATGTTGGCTGGGTCAGAAGTTGGTTGCAGGATAGGAGCCAAAAGGTGGTAGTTGGGGGGGAGGTGGAATTCTCAGTAGCTAAGACTATGACCAGTAGGGTCCCAAAGGGCTCTGCTTGGTCCAGTGTCTAGCATTTATAAGTGACATCACAGATGGGATGAAGAACAAGATCTGGTTGTTTTCAGATGACACAAAGCTCTGTAGTAGGGTGGAAATGGAGGAGGGGAGACAGGAAATCAGGGAAGACCTGTCTAGGATAGAGAAGTGGGTTGGTATTTGACAACTGGGGTTCAATGCTAAAAAGTGTAAAGTTATGCACTTGGGGCAAAAAATTCAGGGACCAAATACAGGTTGGGTGGTGTGCAAGTAACCAGGTTAGAGGAAGACAAGGACCTGGGTGCAATTATCATGAGTGAGGGAACACTCAGCACACTGCAGGAAAGCTGCAGTCAAAGCAAATTGGATACTGGGCTGCATAGCCACAGAAATTACCAGCAGAAAGGTAGAGGTCATTCTGCAAGTGTACAGGTCTCTTGTGAGACTGCATCTAGAGTACAATGTGCAGTATTGGTGCCCTTATCTTAAAAAGGATATCAACTTGCTGGAAATGGTCCAGAGTAGAGCAATCAAGATGATCCATGGCCAGCAATGCAACACAGACGAGGAGAGGCTAAAGTGGCTCAACATGCACTCTCCTGAGGACAGAAGGGGGGGACATGAATGAGACCTTCAAGTACCTTAATGGTATTAACAGGGTGAGCACTGAGGACTTCTTCAGCCTCCATGGAAACAAGACCACTATGGGTAACAGCTTAAAGCTGGTGGGGGGAAAGGTTCTGGATAGAGATGAGGAAGCACTTTTTCACTGATAGGGTAATAGCTATGTGGAATGAGTTGCCAGAGGAGGTGGTATCCACAAAGACAGGGGACAGCCTCAAGAGGGGTTGGGGCAAAGTAAAGAGGATGGTTGTAATTAAAAGCGGAAACATGAACGGACTCCTGTTGGGGAGGGGAAACTCCTAACATGGAGAAAGGGGTAGTTCTCTCAATAATCACTGAGAGATCTGCATTACGAGCAGACAGGATAGACCTTCTGACCTTTTTCTGCTGGCATGTTTTGTATGTTCATACATGAAAAGGAAAACCATGTTTGTTTATGTGACCAGCCAGCAGCAGTATAATCACCCTACTTATAAGGGGGGCCTGCAATGTATGTTGCAACACAGTACTGTACATTTGCAGTGCTGTAATTCTTGTGCATCTGCACTAAAGTTCACCATATAGAAGTGTCACCAGCAGAAATTTGTACAGAAAATTTATGATAGAAGTTGTATATTAAAAGGAAAACTTTTTTTTGTGATCGGCCAGTAGCAGTTCAATTGCCCTATTGATAAGGGGGTCTTGTGTCTTGTGTCGTACACAGCACACATGGAGTGCTGCAGATCCCATGTGTCTGCACTGATATGTGCCATGTAGCAGTAGTGCCATCAGATATTGTACAGGGAGCTTGTTCTAGACACTGTGGGCTAGATTTTCAAAGTCCTCAGAGTGATATTAGTGTGCCAATCAATTGGCGCACAGGGCTTGCGGCATTCTCCCAGCCAGTGATCGAGATTCTCAATCCGGAGTGCCAAATGTCATAAGTTGCTTATGCCAAATCTTTAGTGCAAGCTGATGTGAACTGAGGAAACTGTCACACCTGAAGTACTAAAATTGGGTGCAGTTGTGTCAAAGGGGTTTGGTACAGCTGTGCCAAAAACAGATGATGCAGGGCTTGATACAAGCCCTGTGTCACCCTTGGAAATTCAAGCCCTGTATTTAAAGGAAAACTGTTTTTTTTTTTTTTTTTAAATTGGCCAGTAGCAGTACAAGCCCCTGACTTATGTAGTTAAACTTTTTATTGAGTATTCCATAATGACAAACACATACAGTACAATCTTCATATTAGGATATGCAAACTTCCTTATCCTGGTACAGGGGAATAATAAGAGTTAATACATGTGGTAACAAAAGAAATGCTCAGTATGTGATGGTGGTAATCAACAGTGGAAGGGGAAGAAAAAAGGCAAAGACTTACCACCATCCAGTGTTCAGCATGGTCTTCTTAAAGGGGTGGGTTCTCAATGCATCTTGCACCCTGAAACAAAAGCAAGCATCCACAAAGGAACACATTTCTACTGTTCACTGCTAACAACTATTTACAGACAGGGATTGGTTCATGATATTCATACAGACATATTCTAAGGCGTTCAGTGCTACAGGCCATATAGCAGGGTGAGAGATCATGAAATCTCATACTCGGTGCTGACTCTTCCTCAACCTATCCCAGTTTTAGGTGTATTATGAGTGTGGAAGGGCTTCCAGCACATTTCATAGGCAGGGAGTGTTTCTTGCCGCATGTGAGAGATGGTCTAGGGAGGCAAGTTGTACCAGGAAAGACAATACTTATTGTATTGTGGGGATTGTAGGCATCCACCATCTACAAAGGATAAGGAGCTTGGCTTATATTGCTAGGAGGGCTAGCCATCTATGCTTCTGGCTAGATAGGTGTGGACCCATGGACTTCATTCCTAATATCAATAGTGATGCAGGTAGTGGAATGCTTTTGTGGAGCACATGAGTGCCCATGTGGCAGATCTGTTCCCACAGGGGTTGTATTTTAAATAAGGTGGACAGCTTCAAGAGAAATTGGGACAGAGTGAGGAGGAAAGTTGCAGGTAGAGGGGGTATTTGATAGGGTTTAAGGGGGATATGGGAAGGGGAGACAGTTTCCTCTATAAACACAGTGGGAACTCCACACTCAAACAGACTAGTAAGACTATAAAACCTTTATCTGCTGGCGAATTCGTATGGTGGTATGTATGTTTATTAAAGTTGTTGCTCTCTGGTTATGCCCACTATGAATAAATAAAACATCTTGATGTGGGACTGTACTGTTTACCCCTTGAACCTTTTTAATGCATCCTCAATATGAATTCAGTGTGTAAAGTCAGATAAAGCCTCGAAGGAAAGGCTTTTTAAAAATTGCTTGTGGCAGTCATCTTTATTTACTTGAGTAATTAAGTGCAACATTAGTAATAAAAACAGCGTTAAAACCATCCGAGAGAAAAAAAATATACTGATGACAGATGAAATTGTCAAAAATGTATGATATTAGTAAGCCGGGCAGCATAGTCATAATTGCTACTGCTCACTACCATGGCAACCCACATTCAGAAATTAGTGCAGGCTGTTGGGGGCTGGTCAGGGAAGGAAGGTTTAAGCATCCCAGGGACTGCTGTCCATCCTCGGACAGGGAGGGATGCTGCTTCTGCTGCGTGAATAATGACTGGTGGAGACCGGTTGGCAGCACAGTTGGGAGCAGAAGGTGAGGAGGGGTGGCTGCTGGATGCCTGTCATGCATGCATGCATACCACCGTACACATGCGCAGCAATGTGATTGCATGCCTGCACCCTGGGGACAAAACTCAGGTGGCAGACAGAAAATGCCGGCCATCCATGCCAGCATCCCCAAGGCTCTAACACTGACAAAGTTGGCCACCTACCACACTAAGGTCCTGGGCAAGTGAAGGATAACTGGCAAATCCATGAGAAACTCAGTGATGGGGCCAGGGTTGGTGCCATCAGATGAGAATCAGCTTTGTGGAAAATGTGTGTGTGTGTGTGTGTGTGTGTATGTATGTATATGTGTGTGTATATATATATATATATATATATATATATGTATATATATATAATCATTGCAAAAAACTTCATTAATGCACTAGTTAGGGTTAAAGTGACAAAACTAAGGAAATGTGGTGTTAGGGTTTTGAATCCTAGCACCCCACTCCCACCCTGCAGGCAGCAACAGGAAAAACTATTACAGTTTCACCTCTCTTGCACCTTCGGAAATCAGGTGTGGGGTGTGCGTTGGCATTGTCAGCCCTAATGCTCACCCCATTCCATCACTAAATAAGCTGCGATGGGTGTAGTTTATAAAAATGGGCCGAGCATTAGGGCTGGCAACCCCAAGGCACATTTCACACATGATTTGCAAGATGGCAAGAGAGGTGAAACCATAATGTTTTTTCCTGTTGCTGCCTGCAGGGTGGGGGATGGGTTGTTAGAATTGGAATCCTTAACTTCACATTTCCCTACCTATGTCACTTTAACCCTAACTAGCGCTTTAACAAAGTTTTTTTGCAATGAATTACCTTACTTCTTGAAATAGTATAATTGTATCCTTACTTGACTGTGGGAGCTGAGGGCCCTCCAGGCCCTGCAGTCCCATACATCCATAATTTTTCAGATAGTGTAATCATATCCTTATTTGTGTGTGGAAGTGCAGGGCCCTGTATACAGTATATGTTGCTGTGGAAGTGTAGGGCCCAGAGGGCCCTGCCCTTCCATTTGTAGGACAACAGCAACCAAATTGTCAGCATAGCCTTTTTATTGCCCCACTTCATGTACCCAGTATTGAAACTTTCCAAATCCCCAGGAAAGCATAATTCTACACCACCGCAACCTCATTCTGCACCACAGGTACGAAAGACATTTTTGGCAGGATTTGAAAATATAAAAAAATGGCTGTGTTGAAAATGTAAGGGTAAAAATATTGAAAATTACCAAACGTACGAGCAAGCGTAGGAAAATTTCAACAAATATGCATAACTTTGTCATTTTTACATCTTTTGACCCCCCATTCTCAAAATATCCTTATGATCCCACCTCATGAACAAGGGTGGTGAAAATGGTCAAGTCCTGCCTGAAAGGTTATTTTGTCAAATGACTGTGAAATGGCCTTTTAGGCCAGATTTGCATAATTCCAGCACCACTGTTCATGAGGTGAGGTCTCAAAAAGGTCATATTGAAAATTTGGTGTAAAAATATGCAAAAATGGTAAAGTTATGCATCAAAGTTAAAAACCCCGGTTAAATACATTGAACCACACTTATCTTACTTTCTCTTATGTCAGTCAGCATTTCCAGCAGTAAAACGTGCCTTGGATTGGAGAGTGGATCTTCATCCTGGGACCTGTTCAAGTGAGTGAGGGTGTGTGGGGGATGTGCAGAGTGGTGGCTGCTGAGTGGGAGGTCAGGGTGGGGGGCTGGATCAGTGAGGGACCATTTTCTTTTTTATAGGTTTAAAAAAAGACAGTGATGGACAGTTTTCTTTATTACGGGCAAGACGTTGATGTGGTGGGGGGGTGGGAGTGCCACTAGACACCAGGAAAAGAAAAAAATGTCAATAGGGTGGCAATCAGAGATTGGCTGGTACCGCTAGACACCCAGGAAAAATACAGAAATGATGGTGATGGTGATCGGAGGGTGGGGGGCACCCCTAGATACCAGAAAAATATTTAATCCTTACGGGGATGTTGACCGAAGAGTAGAGCATGTTCTAGACACCAGGGAAATGTTTAATCCTAATGGGGATGGCGACTGGAGGGTGAGTGGTGCCACTAACACCAGGGAAACAGAAAATATTAATGGGGGTGGTGACTGAAGGGTGGGGGCACCACTAGTCACCAGAGAAATATAAAATAATAATAGGAAAAGGGATCAGAAGGTGTAATGCCACTAGACACCAGGGAAACAAAAAATATTAATGGGGATGGCAATTGGAGGGTGGGGGGTGCCATTAGACACCAGGGAAAAATAAACAAATTACTGGGACAGTGACTGAAGGGTGGGGGGTGCCAATAGACACCAGGGAAACCTTAAATCATTACCAGGATGGTGGTCACAGTGGGGATGCCACTAGACACCAAGGAAACTTAAACAATACGGAAATGTTCATATGAACAAAAGTATCATATGAACATTTTTGTTCCTATGATAATTTTCATATGACATTTTCCTTCATATGAAAATTTTGTGAGTCACAAAAAAGGATTTAAAACGTACAAATAAAACACATTTTGGAGGCATTTCTCCAACAATTAAGTGCAGATTCAACCTAACAGGGTCTCAATGAGCAAGAAAGCGTCTTGGTCTCGGTCTCTATGCAGGAAGTCACTTTTGGGGGTTTCAAAATTTAAAAAAATGGTGGCATATGAAAAACAATTTTTCACTCACAAAAGGATTGCCCCATACAGTCATTTCATACAACTGTTTTGAAGTGCTTACTGAGCATGCTCAGAACCTGAAATTTTAAAATGTAATAACTTTGGAACAGATTGATATTTTATCACCAAACCAGTCAAAGGCACACCTGTGGGACAAGCCCTTTCTACCCTGAAAATGTCAGAACAAAATTCCAAACCATCTGGGAGCAAGACAATGACAAAAAAAACAGCAAAAACAGCAATTTTTTACATTTTTCGCTATCTGGTTCTCAGAATCTGCATATCCGACCAGATCAAAACTTGGCATGTCAAGAGACCTATCCCACAAGACTACACATGCAAATCTCTCTAATGGTTGTGAAGACATTAATATTCAAAATTTGAGGTTTAACATAGAAAGCACTGCTCAACCTTAACTATAGTGGAGCTACCGTGCCAATATAATTATTGCTACAAAACTATAAAATATTTTTTTGCTGACCAACAAACACTGCTGCAAGAGTATTTACTCACCTACCCTCCTGGCTCTGATATTAGGATAGGGCAGGGGAGACCCCAGAGAAAACAGGTGCTTTGAAGCAGCAGTATTTGTTAGGCATGATTGCTTTTTTAATAAGAGTGTATTTTTGTTAAAAAAACATAAATATTCCCATTTCTTTTTTCATTCTCTTTCATTCCTGAACTGAGACTAGGGACTCTGAAGTTTTTTAAAGGTTCTGCTCCTTTGCAATACCCATCATAGAAACAAAGACAATGATAGCAGAAAAAGATCAATAGTCCATCCAGTCTGCCTGAGTTTCCTATTTAACCCTACAACCTACTGCCCCTCCAGGGTCATAGCCCTCCCATCCCCACCCCCTTCTCCTCCTCCCTGATTCTGCTGCCCCAAGCAACTACTGTGACCTTCATTCTGTCCCAACCATGTGTTTCAAGTCACCAATGGTTTTCACTCCAGCACCTCGACCGGCAGACTGTTTGGGGCACAGTACCCTAGGTGTGCCCTCACTAACAATCTAGATGGGGAAGCAGTACCTCTCACTTTCTGCTATCCGTACCCCTCATGATACATCCCGGAATCCTACTTGCCCTGCTATATGCCATGTTGCACTGACTCGATTGCTTTACAGAGTCACTGATGATAACTCCAAGGTCTAGCTCCTCAGCCATAGTGCTAAGTCTCACCTCTCCCATCCAGTACCCCGTCCTGGGGTTCTTGTTCCCTAGGTGCATTACCTTGCAGTTTTTGGCACTGAATTACAACTGCCAACCTGAGACCATCCCTCTAGCTTTTGTAATTCTCTTTGCATTTCCTCTATTCCCTTATCTCTATCCACCCTCCTACAGAGCTTAGTGTCATCTGCAAAGAGACAAAACCTGCTTGAGATTCCCTTACCAATCCTGCTAATGAACATATTGAAGAAGTCTGGCCCTGGGACAGATCTCTGTGGTACCCTGCTCGTGACCGCTCTCTCTTCTAATTTAACCCCAACCCTCTGCTGCATCCCCTACCCTACCTTTTCTACCCAGTTTACTATGACTTTAGTCACACCCTGAGCTTCAATCTTCTTCAATAAGCATCTGTGAGGTGCCGAGTTAAAAGCCTTGGTGAAGTTCAAGCAGAGCAAATCCACAGCACTGGGCTGGTCCTATCTAATTCCCTCATTACTCAGTCAAAAAAACTATCAGGTCAGTCTGACAAGACCTCCCTGCCACAAATTCATGCTGTTTACTATCCTGTAGACTGTTGGCCTCCAAGTAGTCCACCAGGTCCTCTTTGACCACTGACTCTATCAGCTTCCCTACAATAGAGATAGGACTGACAGGTCTGTAGTTCCCTGCCTGCTCCTTGTCCCCCCACCCCTTATGGAGTGAAACTACATCCGCCACCCTCCAGTCCCTCAGAACTACCCCTGTCCTTAGTAAGCTGTTGAATAGACCTACCAGGGGTCCAACCAGTTCTGCTGCTAATTCTCTGAGTATCCTTGGATGCAACCCATATGGGCCCAGGAATTTATCTATCTTTAGGGCTGCCAGCCCTTTCAGAACCCTTTTGCTTGCAAATATTGGCTGCCTCATCTTAAGGACCCTCTTAGTGGATGTTTTAATGCCACTCTCTGGCAAGGGCCCACAGTTCTCCCTAATGAAAACTGAGCAAAAGTAATGTCCATCCTCCTCTCGCACCCTACCCCCCCTCAGCTAGCCTTACAATTCCCCCTCCTTTCTTCTTTCTTCCCTACTATATCTGATTAATTGTTTTTCTCCATTCCTGACCTCCTCGCAATACACAGCACTGTGTCTGCTTTTGCCTCCCTAACTGCCCTCTTTGTCTCCCTATTTTTCAGTAAATGTTCTCCCCATTCTTTCTCCCACTGCTTTCTTTATACTTGTAGAAGGCCTTTTTCTTGGCCCTTACTGCTTCCCTGACCCTTGCCTAGTACCATAACAATATCTTGAATCTGTTCTTTTTGGTTACTGTTCTCCTGCATGCTTTAGATGCATCAAGAATAGCCCCTTTATTTGCCCCCTCTCTTCCACCCCACTTATGTTATCCACCCCTACTAATTTACCCCTGACCAGCTCCCTCAGCCTATTGAAGTCCACCTTTCTAAAATCAAGGACTTCAGCTCTCGAGTGAGGTTTACCAGACCTGAGGGCCAGTTCTATGTTCGCTATTCCCCAGTGGTTTCCCCTCCTCCCACAGCTCCTACCACCTCTGAGTTGGTGATCACCACACTGAGAATTGTGGTCTGCTTGGAAGGTTCCTTAACTAGATGTACCAGTAGACATTCCTGGAATGTGTTCGGCAAGGCCTGACTTCTGGCACTCCTGTCACTGGAACATCCCAGTCGATGTCCGGCAGGCTCAGATCACCCACCACCTCTATGTCCCCCTTTGCTACCTCTCTTTCAAGTTCTGCCCTGAGCTCTCTGGTCCTTTCCTCCCTTCCCCTTGCCCTGGAGGTCGATAGATCACCCCAAGTGCATTTTCTTACCTGAGGCTGCCATGAGTTGCACCCACAGCAACTCTGTCTCCTCATTACTACCCCTTATGCACTCGTCTTCTGCCACCTTGATGCCATCCTTCACAAAAGGGCTACTCTTCTCCCTCTGTCTGTTCCTCTATCCCTCCTGAACACTGAGTACCCAGGGACTGTCAGTTCCCAGTCATTATTTTCTGAAGCCTACGTTTTCATGATGGCCACAAGGTCGACCTTAGTGCCTGCTATCAGCACCTGGAGCTCACTGATTTTGTTACTTAGGCTTCTAGCATGAAGGCATACCCCCTTCCATCTGACCCCTGATCCTACTTTGCTACTACACTTGTGCTTTACATATCTTCTCATCCCCTTGTTTTTCTTGGTACTTGCATCCTTTGCATTCCCCCACTCTAATGTCCCTACACCTAGTCTAATTAGGGCCATAGCTTTCTTTGTACCTGCTATGCTGCTACAAGCCCCAAAAAGTGGGGGAGTACTAGCTAGGATCCCCTTCTTCTCACCTGCCACCATGATTCCACTACACTCAAGTCTCCCCCATAATCAATTTAAACATCTGATACAGACCTCAAAACGTTTGCTCCAGTGCACAAGTCCCCTCTTTTGTCAGGTGAAGCCTGTCATCCTTGAAGAGTCTCCTGTCCCAAAAGTTCCCCCAATCCCCCACAAAGTAGTACCCCTTTTTCTGACACCATTCCTTAATCCATTTGTTAAACTCCTCTGTTACATCACTCCTTAACCTATCCTGCTTCCCCTCCCTGCCCTACAGAGTGATAACTTCAGAAATTGCCCAGGGAGGCTGAGTATGCTACCAGTCTGTCCCCGAGTCTACGGAAGTTCTGCTTCACCATCTCCATGACTGGTTCACCAGATCATTGGTACGCAGGTGTACCAGCACCCCAACTCCCCCTGCTCCCTCTCCACCATCCTCCCTATCCTGCCTAAATCCCAGATAACTGATGCCCCAGGAAGGCACCAGACAGCCACCTCCCATCCAACCCCACCTCCACCACTCTCTCTATGCCCTTTATCATTGAGCCCCCGACAACTAAGACTCTTTTGGTAGACTTGCTCCCCTTGAGTGCCAGCACATTGTCCTACCCTTTCCCATCAACTAACTCAGAGTCATCGTCTCCCCCCCAGCAGAGTCAAGTGCCTAAACCTCCTCTGGGGTGCAAAACAGTTCACCGTCTGGATGGTGAGGTGCTGGACAATCTCCTTATGGCTACCTCTGCACCATTCTCCTCCCCTTCTCCCTCTTCACCACTCTCCACCCCCCCTGGACCAGTAGGTCTTTGCGGGAGTAAGGGTGTGGGGGGTGGACTCCAGCTAAGCTGGTGATGCAGCTGAGATATTTCTACCATTGCTGCCACCAGCTGAGCATGGAGCTCTGTCACGGTCCTGCAGATGGTTCAGTGCCCCTCCTCCAGAGCATATTCCTAAAAAAGAGCACCCCACAGCCACCACAGCTGACTGCCTCCCCTCTGAACCCCATCCCAATAAAGACTTGTACTAAACAGATTACTAATTTAATTTGGAGTGCTCAACCAGCTAGACTGTACCTGTAGGCTTAGCTAGAGCACAAAAAAAAGGAGTAAAAACTACCTCATAGTGCTCACTCGGATAGGATGAAGCTGCAAGATTTAACTATAGTATAAATCAACCTTGCAAATTAAAGCCATGCTAACTATAGTATAGGTCATAGGTATGAAATTAAACTTTACATAAGCAGGAAGTATTAACTGTAGCTGACATACTATAGACTATTCTAGTAATGTGCAGTATATGCTCATATAGATTACAGCTATGACTCAGTAGAAGTATGCTCCCCAAATAATATTCCCACAACCAACATTGTTAACTGTTCATATATAGTTTTACCTGGGATGAGATGGGCGGAGTTCCTGGATGCTGGCTGCCTCCTCTCACTGATGCTCCCTGGCAGACTCTCCAGACGTCCTTTGCCTTACATTCCTTAGCACTACAGACTGCAGCAATTTGGCTGCTTGAAAAGCCAGTGTTATTAAGGTTGTTCTCCACTTGGTGGCAGCTGAGGACGGCTCCTGATTGGCTGCTTAGAGGGAGCAGTGGCTTGGCTTATAGAAGAACAAGCCACTGATTGGTGGCTGCATGATCAGAAAGAGGGCTGAAGCTTGGTAGCTCAGATGTGCTCTGGATGAACTCTCAATGTTGACTGGATGTGGTGTGGTGCAGGGGGAGGGTGCTTCTTTTTTGTCCTTGAGTCCTCCCAACCCTAAGAATGCAGCAGCGACAGTGGCTTTAGCAGAGCACAAAACAAGTAAACATACTGCTGTGGTGTGATACTGTTTTCCCTCAAGAACACGTGCTAGCACCATTGTAAAACATCCACAGTATAAATCCCATATAGACAGCCAAAGGGTACCTTCAATGGAAAGGATTTTTAAATACTACTAGTGGCTACCATCTTTAATGACTTGAGTCATTAATAACAACAGTAGTTATGAAAGCTGTTTTTTGTGTGTCTGAGGAAATTTAAAATATGCTGATTATAACTTGGTGAATTTTGTAACCTGTAAGCAGTACTTCCATTCCTCAATACTACTGACTATCCTAACCAAGACCTCCTTGTAAACTCCTCTGTTACATCACTCTTTATCCTATCCTGCTCCTCCTCCCTGCCCCACATGGGGATGACTTCAGAAAAGGACAGGGAGGCTGAATGTGCTGCTAATCTGTCTCCCAGTCTAAGTTGTAAATGATCACAGGTCAATGGAGTTTTTTTCCTGGTAAAATAAATAAATACAAATAAGTGTTAGTATGTCACACATATATTTTTGCCAAACAAAACTGAATGATGACATTTTTTGCTGACTAAGAAATATTGTAGCTTTAAGAACAATTAAAGCATTCCTCCCTGAAGAAAAACATAACTGGTGCTTTGCTGTCAGGGACATAGATTATACTGATGCTTCATTATTGTAGAGTCTCTGATAGAATAGGCCAAAGAAACCCTGAAGGAAAACGTACAGCATTTACAGAAGATGTTCAAGCAGTTGCATTACAAAATTGTGCTAGAATGGTAACTACAGAAACAGAGCAGTAAACATGAGTCCTTAACTGCTCCATCTCTAGTAGCCCAGTGTTTGTCATCATATTTATATACTGTAGTGCACAAAGTGTAAGTGGTTTTATAGCTCTGTACAGAGACAGGTCCTGTTACTTACAGTATTGCATGTCTGCAGATCTCAATACTAGTGGCTTGGGGAGAGGGTGCAAAGTTATCAACAGCCTGCTTAAATGTTTGGGGATTCAAAGCATCAGCTGTCTGGGTTGTTTTTATGGCTATGGGAGTAGCCCAGCAGATGTTTTGCATTCAGAAAAGGGCTAATGTCATTTTTGCTACCAAACAACATGATAGAGTGTTAAAAATAGATACTTCCACTGAAGCCTCATTGCTACACTGCCTGTGTGTGTATAGGAAGCTGTAGAGCACTATTTTTCCTTGTGCTGGAGGAGTTAATTGAGCCCACAGAAAGTTAACTCATTATCTTCTGGCAGTCATTCTGTGTCAGATTACTAATGGATAGTGCAGACGTCATAGAAAGCTATTGGAAGTAGAATAGATTAAACACTTCCTGGAGCTTTCTGCATAACAAATAAGCTCTGCTGTGCCCTCAGCCCCTATGAATACCTCATTAAGCCAATTGACACCACCATCCTAAAACAGTCATGCTACTAGTTTGCCGGACATTCCATAGCAAAGAATCCCAGTGATTCCAGTTTCCAAATAATACACCAACTTCATTTTCTCAGGCAGGCAGTTCTGGGCTACTATTTATAGTCTACTGAATGTTCTTAACCTGCAATTTGGGACTATATGTGTTTACAACTGAATGATAGTAACCACATTTGCTTCACTTGCAAACTGGTAGGCATGTGTGTGTCTAAGTTTTGTTTGACTTAGGTTACACATGGAATCTGATCAGTTCATAACATGCTGTATTGTGATTAAATGAACTGATAAATGAGGGCTTTGGTTTTTTTTGCGAACTAATTTTCCCTGATCATGGATATACTAAAACAAATTTTTTTTCAACAAAGCATTTAAAAATATGGAGTTTAGCAGTAATTTAGTTGATGTGGTGTAAAGAGCTGCTCCCTGGAAAATTACCTGGTTTTGGGGGGGAGGGGGGACTGCCACAAGCAGAATGGGATTTTATGGATGGTGCAGCTCATGGCGGTAGAAAAGGCATGTTGATGTTAAAAACTTAATGGTGTGGATGTAGAGACACCAATATTTGAGCATGACTTTGGTAGAGGACTAAGTGTGACTTGGGGGGTGGGAGATCATCAGGAACTGAGTGAGTCTTGGTATTTTTAGCATAATGGTTTTCTGAAACTTCAACCTTCAATGGGTTAGACTCTGCATCCATCTATACAGTATGTCACTAAGCCACATGCAGTGCGGTATGGGTAAAAACCAGATCACCAGACCCAGACCAGAGCTGTAAAATCAGCATTTGTGCAAGTTGCACCCAGTATGGCAAGTTTGAATTTTTATAGAACTGCTGTGGTTCAGGTCTGTCACTCCAGTTTTTAATCAATCAATCAATTTTTATTTTATACTGAAAGGTATGTGAGCAAAAATGCCCATTTACACAAACATCCAGTTAAGCATAAAAAGAGAACAGAACACCAGGTCAAACAATTACATAGTAAAATACAGTATTACATACACAGGTCTAATACAGAGGTTTTGTGGGATATACAGAAGAAAGGGGAAGCAAATAAATAACAGTGACAAATTTACAGCATGGGATATAGTTGGAGGTACAATTCAGGAACATGAACAGTTGGGTGATGCGTTGGAAAGAATAAGTGCAAGTCCCGCGGCACCCAGATCCTTCATGCGGATGAGCATTCCTGCTGCATGATCTGCCTAGGCCCCAAACACCAGGTCAAGGACTGTGCACCCTGCCAATCCTTCACCCAGGCCACATGGACTAGGCACCAGAAAAAGCTCGAAGCCCACTTACTGGAGAAGTGCCTAGCTTTATGGAAAAGGAGCTTCAGAATCTGTGGGGAAAATCTTCTCCACACCAGAACCCAAAAAGAAGAAAAAGGACAAGGAGAGGCACCGAGACCAGCTTAGATCTACATCCACTTGGCGGCAACCATCGGGCACCACTGACACCAAAGGGGCCCTCCACTTCAGTAAATACCCCTACTGCCAGGTCTCCTATCACACAATAAACAAATTTCGATTAACAGAACCAGAACAAACAAAAGACAGCAGTTTTTTACTGTTAGAGCCCCGAGAATTTGGAATTCTTTGCCACATGACATTGTTGACTGTCAGAATATAAGCACCTTTAAAGTTAAACTTGATAAATGGCTCCTGGAAAGAACATAATCCATCAATGATCCACATGCATGGAGGACATCCTCGATGGGCTTCGGTCTTCTTTTGTCCATTCTACCAAGTAACGAAGTAACTCCGGTGTATCAGACCACGACCTCCCTGTCTGCTTTACTCATGGTGCAGTCGGGGCTCTTCTTGGATGATGGAACCCCTATTGTGCTCCCTACTCCCATATCTTTTTCAGGGGTCTATCACCAGCAGCCAGGTCAATAAGTCACTCTCTGGCCCCACTGAGGAGCACATGATCACAGCCAGTAAGCTGGACTCCAGTTCCTCTGTTGTCTGCATGGCCCAGACCAATAAGTTGGATGTTAGCTCTTCTGATGTCTCTATGGCTGCAACTGATAAGTTGCTCCCTGGTTCCTCTGGGGACAGGACAGCTGAGGCTCTCCTGTCAGGATTGCAGGATACCTCCAACATCAGGTTGAGCCATCTGCCGGACATGCAATAGTCTTTAAAGGGTTCCTCACTCCCACTGACCCAACCAGATCCTCCAGGTTTGCCTGAAGATCAAGGGCCAGAGGTGGCATTAATCTGGAGGTTCCCCCTCTTTTGTTGGGTCAGTCTCTTCCTGATTCACCCACTGGGCCTATTGTTAACCCCTCCGGGGACCTTCTGTTGGGACCTCCTCAACCCAAGCCCCCTTGGACAACCAGGTTCCGCCATCTTGGACTATGGCTTCCCAGATAATGATGGGTCTTCCGTCAGGTTCTACTCACACCCCAATGCCAAGTGACCCTTTGCTAGGTGGTCCTTTACTAGGTCAGGGTATGTGTGGCCATTCCTCAAATACTGGATGGCCTTCTGTCAGGTCCCCAGGTATTGAATCTTCCAGTGCCGGACATTTCTGTGCCTGATCCAGTGCCAGCTCCTTCGAATGTCCCTATGGGGCCAATGCTTGGTCCTTCTGGACCTCCTGCAGGGCCTCCAGCTCCACCTCTGGCTGGACCTATGGGCAGTGTTCCATGCTGTCCATCCCCACAATACCCAATGTACCCTTCACCGGGGTATCCAACACCTGGTCATCAACCCAATTATGTACCGGGCTAACAGACACCGGGCTATATCTAATCACGGGTATGCTCCCTCTTGCCTTCCCTACTCCTATCAGGCTTATGGATACCCTCAATATCAGATGCCGAGCTATCCATTATACCAGCCTCCTCCTCCACCACCTCCTCCTCCTCCTCAGCCTCTGCCTCCACGGCAGCCTCAGGCTGATATCCAGGCAGTGTTTCAGACCCTGATTCAGGAGGTCAGGACTCAACTAGCCTCAGAGCTTGACCATCGGAAACCAGTGGCAGCCTTTACTCCCACCTCCTTTCCGACTCCTAGATCAGTCTATCCTGTGGATTCCCACCTTTCCAGAGAAGGCTCCTCTAGACACCAGGTCAACGATAAAACCCCAGGACACTCGGGGCATGGCCAGCGCTGTAACATGGTGGACACAGTTTAGCTGAGCTCCTTATGGCACTCTCCTTTGCAGGTGAATCATGAGCTCCCCACCACTCAGTCTGACCTGTAGTTCGGCGAGGTGTGTACGGGTAGCTAGTGGTGACCGGTAAAAAGAAAGACAGACAGGCTATATTACAGTTTGGGTCGGCAGAACCGTACAGCCGTTCTAATTCTGGGCCTGAGCAGATGCGGAGGAGGCAGGAGCCTGATGACAATTCTGGAGCAATGACCGACCTGCAGAGATCCCTCGTGGCAGTACCGGCCATGCTGATCCAGATCCAGCACGATATGAATGCTGGATTTGCCAACATTGCTGCTCATATAAGACGTATGCAGTCAGTGGTCACGGGCCTGTTGGAGACCACAGCCACTCACACCAATCAAATTGCCTAGCTAGAACAACACGTAGGGGCACTAGAGGATGCCCTGGCAGAAGCAACAAGGGACAAGGCCTCGATTCAGAGCACTGTTAAGGATCTGATGGCCCAGGTGGACGGTCAGGAAAATTGCTCCCGGAGATTGAATTTGAGGATCGTGGGGCTCCCAGAGGGCCTTGAGGGGACTGATCCAGAATTAAATTTACACAAATGGCTTGTAGAACACCTCGAGCTACCTCCAGATCTGGTGCAGTGTGAAACAGAGCAGGCGCACAGAGTGGGGCTTCCACCTAAACCTGGTGATTGGCAGCGCCACTGCTTGATCAAATACTTGAGATATATAGAAAAAGAAGCTATTCTCAGGCAGGCCAAGGTGGAAGGGCCAATAAAGGTGCAAAATAGCTCGGTCATGATTTTCCAGGACTACAGCTGGGAGCTCCAGATCAAACGTCAACAGTTTAAAGAGATCAAAACAAAGCAGTTTAAAATGGGATGGAGATTTACCTTCTTGCATCCAGCCAAGCTTTGCATTAACTGACCAGGGAGTGCACCTAGGCTGTTTTCCTGTCTCAGAGAGGCCTCACAATGGGTCAATGAGGAGGAGAAAAGGCGTTAGACGGAAGGCCCAGGCGAGAACATAGATCCAGATAAGTGAACACTTCATTCTTTCCCTCTGGTTTAGTTTCTCGCAGTGTGTGGACTGCAATGATCCAGGTCCTCTTTTAATTTCATGTCTCTAGCTTCTTTGGAGGCACAGCTAGGCCATGAGACTGTTATATACACCTTGTCAACCCTCACCCCTAATGAGAGGTATAATAATTTTGTGAGGGTTCTTTATTCAGACTCTGCGGTTGTAGCAATATGCGCCCAAGACTCGAGATCTATGGAGACCCGGCCTAAAAAGCCCTGACCTGGTTTAGGGACCAGGGTAACAGTGGGGCTACAGATTTACTTTCTTTGGATTAATCAAGAATATCATGACCTGAACCTGACCACAGACTTATTTATTTATGTTTTATCTATTTTGTACCTTTTCTCTCCTATGCTGGAGAAACCCACGATGCCTATAAATGGCTGATTGCCCTCCCCCGATAGGCCACTCTCAGACCTCTGTTACATTAAGTTTAAGTGTAAAATCACTATGGTTTGGGAGCTGAGTCTCTTGGCTGAGGGCTAGGTAGTTGGTTTATAATTGGTGTTCTAGTGTGATGCTCCCTTCATTGCCCTGCCATTATTCTCAGTTAAGGGGGATAATCAATTAAGGGGCAATAGGTACAAGTGGGTACTTTTCTGAGTTTACCCCAGAGCTACGTGGGGGTCTTACTGAGAAACACTTTATAAATTAGAGTGCCTAACATCTTGAGTTGTTCAAGAAATGTGTACAGGTTTTAAAGTTCGCTAGTTGTTTGTAAAGGAATTTAAGGCAGATTCTCCCGGATCCATGTTGGGGAAGGGGGCTACTATTACTAATGGTTGGGATCTTGTTGGGGGGGGAGGGGGAAGGCCATCCCTGGGCTCCATTTTTGTGCTGTGTAGGAGCCAAGAATGTCCTTGGGATTCAGTTCTTTTGGGGTAGATGAAGGATGTTAAACAAAAATTGGTTGGATGGAACAGACAGATGGGGGACTGCTCTCCATTTGTATAGCATGTGCTTAAAGCACTTTAGTCAGCATTGAGACCATGGCTGACTCTATCAAAATCACTTCCCTGAATATCAGTGGTCTGAAATCGGTCATCAAGAGGAAGAAATTGCAAACAGAGGTTAAAAGGTCTAGGTGGCAAATCATTATGCTTCAGGAGACACACGTGTCTATGGGAGAAGCAGTAAAAACTGCGGCAGCCATGGGAGAGTCATGGGTGTCTTTAATGTTTTCAACCAAGTCGAGAGGGATAGCACTCTGGTTTCCCAGGGGGTCTGGGGTTAAAATCTTGGAACAGAACTCAGACCAATATGGGAGATTTGCTCTGGCCAGAGTGTCCTTACCCACGGTGGGCACTATTTCACTGGGGTCCATTTATACTCCCAATGTGGAGCAGCCTGAGTTTTTTCAGCAATTGGCTCTGGAGTTAGCTATGTGGCTGGTGCCGTGGATTATAGGAGGGGACTATAACTGTGTACTAGATGGTGTGTTGGACCATTCAAATACCACCCCCATCACTAAGTCCAAAAATGCTCTTGCCTTGAGTGTATTGGAGAAGGACCTGGGCCTGGTTAACATTTGGTGACACATGTACCCCACCAGGAGGGATTATAGCTTTTTCTCTCATGCCCATAGATCTTACGTCAGATTGGATAGAACTTTGGTGTCCCACTCCCTAATCCCGGCCTCCAAGAATGCGATCTATTCCCCTATGCTGTTGTCGGATCATGCCCCTCGGACCTTGGAGCTCTGTGTGGGAGATACGCCCCCAGTGGTTAGACAGTGGAAATTAGACCCCCTACTGCTTAAGGATGGAGTGTACTGCAAGAAAAAATTACTCACCTTACTAATTGTGTTTCTTCTAATGGAGTCTTGCTGTACTCTGGGGCAGTTTAAAGGTTGGGGATCACTGCACCTGTCAGAATACAGCAAGATTTCATGTTGTTTGAATGGGGTCTCTGCAATGATAAAAGAGATTTTAGTATTTAATAAAAGTGGGGATACATCTCATGCATCTCGATGGGAGGCCCTGAAGGCCTCCATATGGGGATACTCGATCTCATATGCGATACATATATCCAGGGGATCCTCCTGAGACTTGCAAAAGCTGAAGACCAAAATTGAGGCTTGTGAGCAGGCACACAAGAATAGACCATCAGCTGCTGTATATGGGGTTTTACAAAAACTTAAATAGCAGTACAACACCTTAGGCAGTGCCAAATTGGAGAGAGCCATCCTGTTAACAAAGGCAGGTGTATATTTTGATGGGGGGGGCAAATATCTCACTTGCCAGCTGCGTAAACAGGAGGGGGACAGGAATGTGGAGAGTATTCAGGACGAGGGGGGCAAACTCAGAGGGGATACCCCCAGCACTGGACAAGCATTTAGGTCATTTTACAAGCAGCTTTACACCTCGCAAGGCTCATCTGACCAACTAGCCCTGGATAGGTTTTTCTCACTGGCTCCTTTGCCAGTATTATCTGTCGAGCAGGTGGAGGAACTGAAACGGCCCCTTACATGCTCTGAGCTTAGTCGTGCTGTCAGGGAGCTTAGGGGAGAGAAGGATCCGGGTCCATATGGACTCCCTATAGAGTTTTTAAAATCTTTTCATGATTTGCTTCTCGACCCAATGTATAACATGCTGATAGAGGGTTTGGAGAAGGGAGAGCTGCCCCCTCCATGCAGTCTATCATTACTGTGCTTCCTAAACCTGGCAAGGACCCCACCTGTTGTACATCTTGTAGGCCAATTTCTCTGCTAACCACAGACTATAAGATCTTAGCTAAAGCATTGGCAACGAGACTGGAGGGACTCCTCCCCCACATAATACACCCAGGTCAATTGGATTTTATAAAAGGTCGGCAAGGGAAGCATAACATCAGACGCACTCTCAGCATCATACATAGGTGGTGGTCCGGAGCTAAAGCGCATGATGCGGCAATGCTCGCTATTGATGCTGAGAAGGTGTTTGACAGCGTGGAGTGGGGGTATCTTTTTGACACACTCAACAGATTTGGGTTTGGCCCTCACTTCAGATCCTGGATACAAACACTTTATCTACGCCCATGTGCACAGATAGCTGTTAATGGTGCTCTTTCCCCGTGCTTCGAGTTGGGACGGGATACAGGGCAGGGGTGCCCCTTTTCCCCACTCCTTCATGTGTTATCATTGGAGCCCTTGGCATCTAGGATCAGGGTGAACACTGGGATTCAGGGCTTCCAAGGGGGGAGCATAAGTTGGCCTTATATGCTGATGACCTTCTGTTGTATTTGCAGTCCCCTTCCTGTGACCTGCCTGAGGTGCTCTGTGTCATGAGAGAATATGGCAGTCTGTCAGGCCACAAAGTTAACTGGACAAAGAGCGAACTTCTCCGGGTGTGGCAGTTGAATAGAGCCAACATGATCACCAACCTAGGTTGTCTTCAAATGGTGGAGAGGCTGAAATACCTTGGTGTTCAGATTTCAGTGCATTCACATAAACTCTATGCACTGAATTTTAAACCACTCTTGCAAAAAATCTCTGGGGACTGTGACAGATGGATCGGTCTGCCACTCTCACTAATTGGGAGGGTAGGGGTGGTGAAAATGATGATCCTTCCTAGGTGTCTATACCTATATCAGGTCCTGCTCATTCCCCTCCCCATATCGCATTTTAAACATGTTAATGTGACCATACACAAGTTCTTGTGTAGAGGTAAGCCTGCCTCTAGTAAGAGAACTACTTTGACAATGCCAATTTCTAAGGGAGGGTTGGGTCTTCCTGATTTCTATTGGTACTACCTGGTGGCACAACTTGCTTTTGTAACCGCTGTGAGGGGATCTGAGACTCCAATATGGTTGGGCCTGGAGGAGGAGCAGCTTCGTACCACTTTGTCGGAGGGACTGCTTGCTGGGGCATTGTAGCTAGCTAGACAATCCACTGTCAGTAACCCATTTACAGAGTCAACACTCAGGACTTGGGTCAAGGTGCATGAACTGAGTGGATATGGGGCTGCCCCCTCCCCTAATACAGATCTAGTAGTGGCACTGAAACTTAAAGGCCCATGCACAACATCTTTAATCCAGCGGTTGCTGGCCTGGAGGAAATTAGGGTTAAGGTCAGTGAATCAGCTGTATGAAGGAGGTGCATTCTTAACTTTTCCCTTTGTATGTAAAAGATGGGGTATCGCATCAGCTGACTTTTTCATATATTTAAGAATCAGGAACAGATTGGGAACCACATTAGGGGCCGAACATGTTTCGGATGTCGCATCCCCCTTCGAGGAGGAGCTTTTTTGCCCCAGCCACTTTCTAAGCCGTTAACCATATTTTATAAACTCATATCAGGAGGCAGAGAGGTGCAATTAGATAAGACTTGGAAGACCTGGCAATCCAGTCTAAACCTAGATAGCAGTAGTGAGGTGTGGACATGTGCGATCCATCACTTTAATATGTGTTCAAGAAGTAATAAATTGAGACAGGTCCAATATAACTTTATGTATCGTTCATACTTTACCCCCAAGCGTTTGCATGCAATGGACCCGTCCAAGCCTGATACCTGCCCTAAATGTCTAGTCAACGAAGGGGACTTCTTCCATCTGGCATTAACTTGCCCTAAAGTCGCACCCTTTTGGGTAGAAATGTATCGATTAATGGAGGGCGTGCTGGACTGTTCACTCCCGTGCAGCCCACAGGAATTGTTGCTGGGGGCGGACCCACAGCGGCCCAGAGATAGGGCTGTTGAAACACTATGGTCTCAGGCATTATTTAACGCAAGGAAAACCATTGCTTAAGTCTGGATGGTTCTCTCCCCTCCCACAGTTCAACACTGGTTCAATAACCCATGTTTAAGTATGAAACTGGAGAGGGTGCAATGGAATACCATGGATAGGGGGGAGAAGTTCGAATGAACCTGGAGTCCCTTACAGTGAGCTGTCGAAGAAGATAGATTCCCTGTATAGGGCTGCATCGGGGGGAACCGGACAGAGGGCGACCTGTCAGCTGATGAGACCCTCATCCATATCAGGAAACGTGGTATTCTGTCAGTGCTAAGGCAAACCATGACATGTATAACTTTTCTTTCTTTCCTTTATGATGACGCACATGTCCTTTGTGGGTTTGTTGATGAATACGTAACAACATGGTATGAAAAAACATTGAAATGGGAATGCAATACCTGTGAATGTATTGTATGAAAATGTATTGTACGATACTGTAAGAACTGTGGATATTGTTATTATCTGTGTCATCCAACCATCCCAAATAAAATATTTTGAAAAAAAAAAAACAGGACACTCCTCTAAAAAGGGTTCAGATCCCCAGCAGGTACTCTTCGGACTCTGACTCCGACTCGTTCTCCAGCTCTGGTACGCATACACCTATAGAGCCTCAGCCTAAGCAGTCCCTGAAGTCCCCTCTGGAGGACTCTTCCTTTGCAGAACTCCTCATGTCTATACAAAATGCCTGTGGCAGAGCTATCCAGGAATGGAATCCAAAGCAGAAAAGGCTTGCGGAGCATCTAGACATGACTGACACAACTCCTGTGCCCATACTGCCTTGGACTGGGTCCCAGGAAGACCTGATGTCCACTATCTGGCAACAGCCTTTCTCCATTCTGGCTGTTTCAAAAAAGGTAGACAGGATGTACCACCTCCCAGATGGGGTCACACACCTTACTGGCTATCCTAATGCAGACTCGGTTGTTATCACGGCTGTCCACGACCGGTCCTCTAAACCTAAACATTTGAGCAAGTCTCCTTCTAATAAGGACTCTAAGCAGCTGGATAATTTCTGTCACAAGATCTATTCCTTCTCCACTTGTGCCCTCAGGTCCCTTAATTATGTGGCTCATATGGTTTTCCTACCAGAAATCTTCCCTGGCCTCACTAGAGTCCAAGCTGGAAGCTATCCATGACCAGGAGCTTAAGGCCGAGATTGTCAAGAGAGTGAGAATGACTAAACTTTCCTGTCGTCATGCCCTCTAGGCCACTTATGACACAGTAGACTCAGTTGCTTGCACCACAGCCACTACTGTCTGCATTAGGTGACATTCATGGCTCAGGATTGCTGGCCTGGCACAAGACATCCAGACCTCCATCCTGGATGCCCCTTTCAGGGGATCCATGTTATTTGGAGGTGATGCCAAGGATATTATCACCGAATTGCAGAACCACAGTAAATTCATCCATGATGTCTGCTTCATATACTGAGGGGGTTACAAAGGCAAACAGCCTTTTCATCAGCAACAGAGACACCACACCAAAGATGCCCCTGCCAAACTCCAAGCCAAATGCTGGTATCCAGCATCAGGAACCCCTACTCCCCCTGCCAAGTCCCAGAAGCCCCCCAGAGGAGCTGCCGGCTCCCTCCCCTCAGCCTCCTGACTTGTGGGGGAACCCCCCCACTCCTCCAGATCCTCTAGTGGAACCAGTTGGGGGGGAGATTTGCCTTGCACTTTCCGGGGTTGCAGGACATAAACATGGACTCTTGGATCCTTCAGTTAATAGCAAGAGGTCACATCATAGAATTCCTAGACAGGCCTCTGGACAACCCCCAAGGCCTCTCCCATTATCCTCCAAGGCACCTCTCTCTGATAGGGAACGAGATCCAACCTCTTCTGCAAAAGTCATCCATAGATTCAGTGGCTCTGGCACACATAGGAAGAAGGTACTGCTTCCATTTCTTCCTAGTGCCCAAAAAGATGAGAAACCTAAGACCCATCTTGGACCTCAGCATGCTCAAACTGTACGTCAAGTACAAGAGGTTCCGCATGCTCACCATCCAGGGACTTCTACCCCTGCTCCACAAGGGCCATTAGCTTTGTGCGCTGGACATGCAGGTTGCTTACCTGCACATCCCTGTCTTCCACACCCACTGCTGCTTTCTTCGGTTTGCCTTCCAGGGGGAACATTATCAGTTCAAGGCTCACCCTTTTAGCCTATTCTCAGCAACTCAGGTTTTTACTAAGTGCCTAGCAGTGATGGCTGTGGTCCTATGATGCAGAAGGATCTAATTGTGCCTGTATCTGGATGACTGGCTTCTGTCAGCCCCATCACAGAGCAGTCTGATGGAGTCCCTCTCCTTCACCCTGGACCTCTTTTCCAGACTTGGAATAACAGTCAACTTTCCCAAGTCCCACCTTTCCCCTCCCAGTGCCTACAGTTCATTTGGGGCAGTGCTAGATACAGTCTAGGACAGGGCCTTCCTCCCATCGTACAGAGCAGAAACGCTGCAGGAACAGGCCAGATTATGTGGCCAACTCACGCTGGACCACAGCCCAGTTGATCCTCTGTCTTCTTAAGCTGATGGCAGTTGCAATCCCTACCGTTCCTGTATCCAGACTGCATGCGAGAGTGACCCAATGGACTGTTCATGTCCAATGGGATCAGAGGCTGGATAACCTGGACCACAGAATCCTAGTGTCTGGGTACATGAAGAAGGATCATCTTTGGTGGCAGTTGTCCAATCTCTCCATGAGGGTTCCTCTTTCAACCCCCTGTTCCTACCATGACCCTTACAATGGATGCTTCATGACAAGGCTGCTGAGCCCACCTAGGAGACCATCAGACTCAGGGAATATGGTCTCAGCTGGAAGCATCTGTACACATCAATGTGTTAGAAATGAGGGCCATGCTGTATGCCCACCAGGTCCTCCAGCCTCTTCTATGTCTGGGGACACTCCTGGTTCAGACCAACAATATGTCTGTGGTCTGGTACCTAAACAAACAGGGAGGCACTTGCTCGTACCCTCTGTGCTGGGAAGCGGTGCGATTGTGGTACTGGGCAGTCCAGCATTACCTCCGCCTGACTGCTGTCCATGTGCTGGGTGTCAGCATCATCCTGGCAGACAGTCTCAGCCACACCACTGTCAGGGCTCATGAGGGAGAGCTAAATCAAGAAGTGGTCAAAAGCTTATTTGACCTGTGGGGTCGGCCGGAGATAGACCTCTTCGTCTCCCCATCCAACGCGAAACTGCCCAAGTTTTGCTCACTTGTTCCCAGGCGTGGTGTTTTCTGGTGAGATGTGCTGTATTCTTTGCTGGACAAAGAGGTTCTTGCACACCTTTCCTCCCTTCCCAGGGCTTCAGAGGGTTCTCCTAAAGCTACAGGTGGAAGGGGCTAACAAGATTCTAATAGCTCCTCTTTGGCCTCATCAGATTTGGTTTCTTCTGCTTCAGCAGCTATTGATGGAACCCCCAGTACCTCTGCCTCTCCGCCATGATCTTCTAACTCAGGTGCAGGGCAGACTGGTGCATCTGGGCCTCAGATCCCTCCACCTGCATGCATGGCACCTGTGGACATATGTAGAATAACTCCCATTGTTATTATTTTTTTACAAAAATTGTCAACTGTGCAGACGCATTTGTAAAAAATGAATTACAATAGTGAGACTTTTAGAAATGTTATTTGACTTACCATATTCATGCTTGTCTACTCATTTACTTAGTCTCCTACTTGTTTCTGTCCTTGTACTAGCTAATTCATGTTGCTTCATATCAAGGGGTTGTTGATTTTCATATTGTGTGTGCCTGGGGTGGAGCATCAATAAAAGATAAACTATGCAATACCCTCAGTAACACACCTACCCCAGTTTACTTTTACCTAACACCCATTTTAGGCCTTGCACAGTAAGGTCTTTCTTTAAGAGAACAACTTGTAATGAAATGTGTAAAATTTACATTGACATTTGGGTATATGCACTTTTATATTATACTAATTAGGTATGTGTGTACTATATAGCAATTTCTAAAAAAATCAATTAAACACATCAAATGTCTTCCTAAACATGTCACAACATTGTGTTTATCTTCCACCTTGTCACAACATATAGTTGTCTCAGCAGTGTTTGCAATTAAGGTATGATGGCCCGGTTCTGTTGAGCTGATTGCTATAACAGTGCATAGAATAAAATGTGAAACATATAGGTAACTGTAATACAGATGGTGGCATTATTTTTATATCTGCCCTTTCTCAATGTACTGTACTTTGATTCAGTTAGTGTATGCAACAGCAATTCATGTTTATGTTAAAGCCCATGAAACACCCTTATCTAGTTAATGCATTTACAACCATAGTGGCTCTGCCAGATCTTGTTTTCATAGGTTTCAGTGGCACTAAACAGCTACCAGCACAGCGCTGTTTACTGCTGCAATACCCTGGCCTCAACTAGGCACTTTGGCTGCCCCCTCCCATTGCCCAAGCTGCTATCTGTACCCCTGGTAGTCTAGTGGACCCCCTCCCATGATTTCCCATGTTTTATATGATATTTATTTTCCTGGTGTCTAGTGGACCCCCACTGATCACCAATGTTATCAATTATATTTATTTCCCTGTTATTTAGTGGACCACCCTTCCCTGATTGAGTGACATCCCTCCATCTGCCCACCTGCTTAAGTACACCTTATCCCACACCCCTTCACCCCAGTTCTGCTTCAACAGAAAGGGAAATGGCACAGCCCTCCACTCACATCCTTGGCCAGTTGGCATCTAACAGACAATGATCCTGATCATGAGTACTGTGCAGTATCCCCCCACCTGCTCACCTGCTTAAGGACACCTCACCCCACACCCTTTAACCCCAGTTCAACTAACACAGAAAGGGAACTACCACAGTCCTCCACTCACTTCCTCAGCCAGTTAGCATCTAACAAGCAATGAGCCTGATCATGAGTACTGTGCAGTACTTGTGTTCACTCAAATTGACTGTCATATGTTAACCCGCTGAGAGATGACTGTGGGGCTGTGCTGGTCACCTGTCTGAAGTCAAACCAGTGACCAAGGTAAAAGGGGTGCAGTTGGGGAGTCCTCAGTGGGTAGTGGGGTGGCGTGATGTCACACGGCCGGGGTGGGAAGTCCACTAGACTACCAGGGAACTAACTATTATTATAATACATGGGTGATTGAGGAGGGGGGTACTAAGCAACCAGGGAAATGATGAGTTTAATTCAAAATGGGCACTAAGGGACTACAGCAGGGCATGCAAATGAGCCTATAATTAGCATACAAATGAACCCTTAGTACCTTGCATGTCTGATGCGCTCATTTGCATGCTAGGCTGACTATGGCCTACAGGAGCCCTGGTGCTACCCTGTTTTGGACAGTGCAATCTCCAGTGGGCTCCCCTGTGGGCCATATTCAGCCCTGGACTGTGTTAGTCCTGTACATTGTCACTATACATTGCCCTAGCATGGCCCCATATTGAAGCCAAGTGCATTTCTGGGAACTATTCCTGTTCCTTATCATTATGCAACAATGTGTTACATCAAGGCCACTTGGACCTAAAATGTAATTTGTTATTGTTTGCTGTAGATGAGAAACATGAATGAAAAAATGTGGTCTATGAATCCAAAGACAGACATTTCCTTGTTTTATCAGAAAAACAACTACAAACATCTTGTCTCATTTGTTTCGGTAGTGAATAATAGTTTTGTACGAGAAGACCTTGGCATGAAAAGGAAAAAAAATCTTCTCTGATTACTGATTATACTAAAGAAACAATTATTACCAGTGAGTTTAGGGGTCATTTTACAAATAAATTCTGTTCCTATGGAAGACTTTAAGTAATTATCAACAGAACCCATGTATAGCTGCTAGCAACCATAGCAACTGATTTGCCTGATATGTATTACATTTTCTACAGGGTCCATGATGGCTTTTTTTTTCTTATTTGTATTCCTACACTGAGAAGTGCCTTCCTGGACTGTTTTCTCTCATCACTCATATCCTTCAGAGATTCAGCATCATTAATGATCAATAGATTCACTCTGATAGGAATGTTAATGCAGGCAATTGAAAACACCCAGACTCTCTTGTGGGTTTTCACTCAACCTCAAGAAGTAATGTTTTAATGATAAAACATACTTTGTTTTGTGGGTAAAAGGTTGGATAACAATCCTCTAGGTCAAGGTTCAATTTAGAATGGAAAGGTTTCATGTTGCCAATTCTTTAGCTATGGTTATGAAGATTAAAACAGCTATTCAGGTTACAAAAAAAATTGTGTTCCACGAAGTGACGAAGACAAAAAAAAAATGATGTGCAAACGACACACAGACCCCTTCCCCCAATAAAAAGTAGTTAATCTACAATATCAAACTCCTTGATAATTCTCATGACATTCTCCTAGTTGAAAAGAAATTTACAAGTAGTTAAAATACCTTTTATAACCCATTCAAATAAATGTATGTTACAATGCATATGCTGGGTAGCGAAAATGTTTAAATGTGCACCTGCAACCACTCTTACGGGGCCTACTCTTTTGCTGATTTTTGAGCTCCTGCTTAGAGGACTGTTTCCTCTGCTAAATTCAACAAGCTCAATCCCTTCACTTGTGTGATGAGTTTGTCAGTCCTTTGATATAATCTTGAAAGGAATAAACCAGGGCCTTATCACGTCTGCTGTCTTTATCAACCTTGCCAAAGCCTTTGACAGTTACATAAGCCCTCCTACTGGGAAAACTGGGTGTGGTTAGACTGTCATGATAAATGGTTAAGCTCCTATCTGGCAGACAGGTCCAAGCAGTCTTTGTATGCTACTTCCTCTCCCCATCCTCATTTGGTTCAGGTGTACCCCGAGGCCCTGTTCTTGGTCCCATTCATTCATTGATTTTTCTAAATGACTTTCAAGGGCTTGTGTCTCTGCATTCATACATATGAAAGTGCATGATTGTGCTTTTTGCCTGTGGTCCCTCAGCCCCTGAACTTCAGCATCAGCGTGACTTGACTAACATCCAGTGTTGTTCAGTGCCAATTAGCTTACCCTGGATATCAAGAAAATAGTCTCCATGACCTTTGCTAGCAGACAGAACAGCCAAAATCCAGTCTCTGCTGGTGTTCAGAACCAAGGATGGCTCCTAGGAGGAGGAAGCCCCCCCCCCCTTTTAAATACCTAGGTGTTGGGTTTGGCAAAAATCTTGTCTTCTCCTTCCACATTGATGCTATTCACAGGAAACTCCTCCCAAAACTTGGTGCACTTGACAGTAACAAAGACAATATCCTCCTAGCCCATCAAGAGATTGTTGAGAAAATGAGGTTCCTGGCTTTTGACAATGGGGATGTCATTTATGGTGCTGCTCAAATCCACCCCTACCAGACTGAAATCATTATTTCACTTCTGTTGTTTTGCCCTTCGCTGCACTATGACACACATCACTGTTCCCTTTATTACTCCCTCTGTCTCCCCACACTAGGCGATGCTTTGTTCACTGTGTTTACCTTACAGGGTATTATTTAACTCCAAAAATTGATTAGCATTTTGCTCATAAACATGCTAAAACATTGTGAAAATGCATAGCACTTGCCTCACTATGTTTAACAAACATAACACTTCTAGAAAACCTATGTAAATACTTTCTGTACAGTTAGCGTTGTCCCAGGAAAAAAACTGCTAATCAATTATTTAAAACCCTGCCTTATCACTAAATTCTGGTTTGGGTCCCCCCATCTGTTTCTACACCCTACTTTCTCATCCTCCTGCTTGTCCCTACCTCCCCCATAGAAACTCTGACCCCTGCTCCTTCTCACTTCCCCATGCTAAAACTTCTCCCAGTAAGGCTCCCCTTCCTATAAACTTGTTCTGCACCAGTATAGTCCCATCCTTCTCTCTTCCTTTTTTGGGGCTGTAAAGACATTTTCCATTGACCACATCTCCCATACCTGTTCTTGAACTTCATCTCCCTCCTCTCCAAAGTTACCCATAGTCACTTTCTTACATTTCTTAACTACCACCATTCTTTTTCCTCTTACTTTGCCTAATTTCATTTAATACTTTGTCCTTGCCTTTACCTGCCCGTTCCCATCCTGTCTTAAATTTAGTTTTGTTTTAGCTGTCTAAATATAGATTCCATATTTGTGTATAACTTTATACAAGGGACACTGTACCATTGCTACTGGACCACTTTGTGCCTGATTGTTGTTTGTTTGACCATCTGCTTGCTTGTTTTGAAATGAGTCTCATTTTGCATGTCATTTTAAGATTTTGTTAGTGGTTGTACATTTAATATTTGCTTATATTATTGTACCATAATGTTTACTGTACTCTGGATGCAAGCTGCTTTCAACTCTGCATGCTTTCCTGGGAACATTTTAAAGAGATCCTGTTGTTGTTGGGCAGTGTCATGAGTGTTGATGCTGATGGACATGCCCGGAGTCATTTAACTGCATCATACCACCCATTTGTACACAGGAGTCACTTTCTAAAGCTCAGCTCACTGCCTCCTTTTTGGAAATGCAATTTGCTGATAGTTCTTGAAGAAAAAACTCATCCATGCACAAGTTTACTTTCGCTTCAGCCCCATATTATACTCTGCACATGTGGGAGCATCAGGAGACCAGGGATAAGTTTGGGCTATGTATCAATGCCTTATTTTATCAAAACCTCTATAAATTGTTATTTTATGGTAGTCTGGGACCATATATGCCATGACTAGACAAACTGGTGACTGCAGGCACAATTTTTAAATGGGGATAAAAAATCAACTAAAAGCTGACAGTGTCCCTTTTAAAAATAATTCATATTTTGTACTCCAAAATCCTTGCAGAGAGGTGTATATTTTTATTTTTAATTTTACCAGGGAAAAGAACTTGTTTAGGTAAAAGAGCCCTTTTACACGAAAACCCTGGGGCATCAGCAGTATTACAGACATTTATAGACTTACAGAAACGCAAAATTTAACAATTACAATTAACATTGCAAACTTCTACATCGACTGGCATGTAGGTGCAGCAGCATTGCTGCCACACACTATGCAAGTAATTTGAGTTCAGGAATGAGACTGAGACATCAGAAGGTCAGCTTCGGAGCAACATCAAGCACCCAAGAGGACACTCTCGTCCTCCTCGTCCTCAGGGAAAGAAGGGCCTCAAGCTGCACTACTGCACTCCTGGATGACCACAAGTGATAGTGCAGTAAAACAAGCATTTGTCAATGCCAATTGCTGTTGCGCTGGCATTGGCTTTGGTACTGCTGTGTGGAAACACATTTTGGGCAGGATGTGAAAAATAACAGCTGTACTGTTCATAAGGAGGTGTAAAAAAATGGCAGTGTTGAAAATGTGGCATGTAAATATTGCAAATTTGCGAAGTTACAAGGGTGCGTGGGAAATGCGCAACGCACGCTTGTAACACAGTCATTTTATGGACTTTTTGGACCAAATTTTCAACACAGGCATTTTAGCACCTCTGCTCATATACAGTGCAACTGTCATTTCCTCAAACTGTCCCAAAAAGTGATTTAGCACAGCGACTGAGCTATTCTGCGCCGGACATGCGAAAACATATTTCGGGCAGGATATGTAAAATGACAGCTGTACTGTTTATCATGAGGTGTGGAAAAATGCCAATGGTGTAAATACACAGTGAAAATATTACAAATGCACGTTACGAGCGTGCGTGAAAACTGCGCAACACATGTTCATAACACAGTCATTTTATGGAGTATCGTCACCAAATTTTCAACATAGGCATTTTAGGACCTCTGCTCATGAACAGTGTCACTGTCATTTTTGTAATCTGCCCTGAACACTGATTTCCCACAGCAACCGCTCTATTGTGTGCCGGAAGTGCAGAAATGCATTTCGGCCAGGATGTGAAAAATGACAGCTGTACTGTTCACAAGGAGGTGTAGAAAAATGACAATGTTGAAAATATGGCTTGAAAATATTGCAAATTTGCGAAGTTATGAGCGTGCGTAGCAACTGTGCAACGCACACTTGCAAAACAGCCATTTTTTTGATTTCTTCCACCAGATTTGCAACATAGGCTTTTTGAGAGCCCACCTCATGAACACTGCCACTGTCCTTCCATTAATCAGTCCTGAAAGGTGATTCCGCCCAGTTACTGCGAAATCACCTTTCTAGACTGATTAACGCCATAACAGTGACCGAATTTATGAGGAGGGGTCCCCAAAGCCCCATGTTGAAAATTTGGTGCAAAAATTCCCAAAAATGCCTGAGATATGCATCAAAGTTTAAAAAACCCTATTTATTACATTATACAGCTTACCGGCATTTCCTTAACTCGTGGTCGGCTTTGAAGAGTGCAGACATGCTCCCTGTCCACCAAAGATTGTTGCGCCGGACTCCAGAGGTAAGTATGGGGTGAGGGGGTGTGGGGAGGCAGGGTGCACAGTGGGTGGGTGCAGGTGGTGGGTGAGGAGACTACGAGGGACCGTTTTTGTGTTACAGGGTGAAGACAAAAATTGCAACACTTTTTTTTTTTAAGGGTATTTAGCACACTGGAGTGGGCTTCCAGTATGCCACCTAACTGTTTTGGGGGTTGCTGCAGCTGAAGGGGGATTTGACACCCTCATCAGCACACAACACAAGGGGGGGTTAATTTATGCAGACGGGGATTGGGATTCACTGCGCTACTGGCCGACTTAAATATGATCATGTACGAGGAATGTTTTAGCGTTTGTTGTTATGATTTGATAATGAAGGTGCATGAATGAACTGTTTGAAGAGCTTGTGCAAATAAACCTTGGTAGGCACTCTCTCTGTGTTCTGCAGCATGACCACCCTTTAGAGGTGTGAGAAACCCCCCTTAAGGAGTGTTTCACCTCTAGAGGTGCCAGAGGGATGATGCTCTCTGTCTAAAGGTCCTTTAGGAAGGAAGCCAATAGTCCTGCAACCCAAGTATAGTGAAGGAGGAGGGGAAGATGGAGGGATGAAGCAAACAAGCACCTTAAACATGCTAAACCTTGGAATGTACACTGAATAGGAAGTGGCTCAACTTGTGAAGCATTCTACTGACCATATTACTATACAGTGCACACCACATGCACAATTTAGGTAACCTTTTCTTCTAACACTTGGAGTGCTGGTGTGTCACGTTTAGAGATATTGCAAAATTATATTTTGCAGGTGAAATTCTGATGAAATCAGCAATTTTTCCTGTGTGAAATATTTCATGAAATTCAACCATTAAGCAAATTATTTCACCGGGTCAGAAATTTGGTATTTCTCCTATGTAATGTGAAATTTCACCTGCAGAAAGCCACAATTTTGTCTGTGAATGGCAACATTTCTCCTTCTGCAGGCAAAATTACTCCTTCCATGGGAGAAATTTCACATTCCACAGGCAACATTTTGCCTTCTGCAGATGAAATTTCACATTGCACAGACAAAATTCTGAATTTCACTTCCGTGAAAAATTTCACAAAATGGGCAAATGTTGTGAAATATCTCACGTAACTAAATTTGCCAGTTTCGCACATCTCTATTCATGCTGTGCTTCCACAATGATGTCAGCAGTGGAATTATGTACCAGCCATAAGTGCCAGATCTAGCTAAAAGATTGACTCCTTGTACACCACCAGAGGCAACAAATATTCTCAAGCTACCATAAGAACAGAGTGCAACCTGATAAAATAATAAAAGCAAGCCCTAAATACTGCAGAAAACTGGAATTTCTGCATTAGACTATCCAACACTATTCCTAGAGTGTGGACAGCTCTTTTTACCACAAGCTAAATCTCATACAGTATGAACATTTTTTATAACTTCAAATCACTGAGGATATACAAGCAGACATATTTTAACTGTTTAACTCGTAGTTGGCTTTTGGCCACCCCTGTCATCCGTTGATCATATCTTTACCCTCCTATATTTAATAGATGAATACACCACAAAATATTATTAGAAACTTTTTTTCTGCCTTCACTGATCTCAGAAGTGCATTTGACTCTGTCAGCAGTGTAACAGGGTTGTATAAGACCCTGTCCCATTTGTTATACAGAGAGAGAGTTAAAAGCAAGGATCTATGTTTCTGTCCTCTTCTATTCTGTCACTATAGCTTGCTTGTCTAATTACTCAATCAAATTTTCATTGTGGAACCTTGGAACTGGCCACTCTGATGGTTCCACAATTCCCCCTGCTATCTCCCTTCCTTCACTTGCTGTTTCTGTTCTTTCTTTCTTCGCTTGCATCTCTGTAATTCAAAAATATATATGAATCTGTATAAGAAACTGGCATCCCTTGGTTTGTAAATGTGTATAGAGTCATTGTTAAAAAGAACTGCAGGAAGCTGTTTGTTTTTTTTAGAAAAGATAGCAAGCTGGAACACGGAGTTGACCTTGAGAAACCTTTTGGCCTTCCACAAGCCTGTTTAAAGAGCTGGCAGCAGGAAAACCAGCTTATCTTAATTGGCTGCAGCTGTTAAAGACTGGATACAGTGATCACAGGAAAGAAATTGACAATGTTTTTCACATTGTGTAAAAACAGGAGATATAGCATAATGAGAACAGGATACATAATTTAATTGCCAGGTGAAAACATCTTATAAAAGAAAGCAATGCTTGTTTAGAGAGCGAGAGAGAGGAAGAATGATATTTAGTTTTAGAGATACCCTCAGATGAATTACTTTATTTTATTTGTACTGCCTGCATAAGAGCTGTCCTGCACAATTTAAATTTTAATGTTATTGTTATCAGTAATAATAAAACACTACTCACAAATTTAATGACTTCTTCTGGTTAGGCTATGCTTTCTGACCTATGCCGTGACAACAGTTGGTGTCACAAGTGGGATTTTCACCATCCATACTCTACACCTGGAGTTTTGTGCAAGGGTACTAGACTTGGTACCAGAGAAGCATAGAAGAAAGTTATGGATCCTGCAACAGCAAGCCCAGGAGTGATTCCCAGAAGAATGGCAGCCAAACCAGAAATCAAGGTCTAAACTGAGACTGTACAACCAGAACCAGTGATGGAAGAAGAACAGGCAGGGACAGAGAGTGAAAGCATATCTGCCTTCTTCAAATGGTGGGCTATACAACAAAATGAGATGGAGAAGCAGAGAAAAGAAGAGATGCAGCAATAGGAGCAGCAGAGAAAAGAAGAGATGTAGCGACAGGAGCAGCAGAGAAAAGAAGAGATTTTGAGATGGCTGGATGCCTTGCAATGTATCAATGCTGTTTTTACTGCTGATAGCTCTGCAAACAAGCTTGTGGAAGGTCAGAAGGCTTCTCAAGGTCAATCCCCTGTGCTCTTGCTTGCTATCATGTCTATTAAGCCCCAAGCAACTTTCTGCAATTCTTTTCAACAATGTAACTATATACATTTGTAAGACAAGGAATCCCAGTTTCACATATAGATTCATACAGTATACATATATATATATGCATTGTTTTAATCATGAAAAGCAAGGGAAGAAAGAAAGAATAGAAACACCACATGAAGGAAGGGAGATAACAGGGGGAAACTGTGAGACCATCAGAGTGGCCAGTTCTGAAGTTCCACAAGGAAAATGTTATTGTGCAATCAGAAAGGCAAGAGACAGACAAGTGACAGAACAGGAGAGGACCAAAAAATAGATCTTTACTTTTAACTCCCTCAGTATAGTAAATTGGACAGTATCTTATACAGCCATGTCACAAACAGGAGATATATTGCTGAACATATTGGATAACAATGGCTTGAATCCAAAACTTTTAAAGATAATTTGGTCACTTCATAATAATAACAATGCTGAACTAACAATGGGCAAAGATGGACATTTGTCTAATGCAATTGTCATTCCTAAAGGGGTAAATTGCCCCTGTCTTATTTAATGTATACATTACCAACATAACTGAACCAGTTCAATTGTTTCCAGTCAAAGGTGGGGCTTATGGTGTTCCCACTTTTACTTTATGCTGATAATGCTATTATTTTGTCTCTAACACCTGTTGGACTTCAGAGATCATTTCACACTTTTGTGAAGCAATTAAACATGTTAAAGCTAAAGATACATACTGCAAAATCAAACATTTTGATGTTTGGTAATTACAAAGCTAGAAATGATTTCTAGTTTCTCAATGGATGCAAGCTAGAAATTGGTAAGAATTTTACTTGTTGATTTGGGAGGAATTCTTTTAAGGTTTTGATACTCTTTTTCAGGCCAAGATTAGGTCAAGCATTTTATAATGGAGTTGAAGTGCGAGGCATAGACTATAGAGGTGAATCTCTTGAGTATCTGCCAAACCAATTTTTGAGGAAAATGTTTAGTCTACCAAATTTTATTCCTGGGGCTAATTTTCATGCAGAAACAGGCATGTGGTCACTTAAATCTTTTGAATCATGGCTTTGTATTATTGGCATCATATTTTAACAATAGTCTACAATAGATAGTCAAAATGGATTGCTCTGGAGACAAATGAACAACATGGAGACATTTGGTTTAGAGCATGTTAGTTAACTAAACTGAACTGTAAATTACAAGGACTGGGCTTGAATTCCATATTTTTATTTATTTGTTTGAAATTTTGGTAACCAGGAAAGGCACACTAAGCCAAGGCTTGTTTCCATATATGACCCATGGTTAGGGGAAGGGGAAAAGGGAGTAAGTCATGGTCAAATACAAAACAACTACAAAACCTACAAGTGCATATACAAAGCATATTGGCAGTTGAAACAAGCTGCAAATAATTGAGGCGCCCCCACTTGACCTGGGAACAGCATGGTAACTAGCTTAGAATAAAAGATTGGTACATGAGATCTGTACATGGCAGCAATAAGCAAAATGTGCTAGAGTACATAGGATTATGCACCTCATAGATTGGAGAGCAAACTGGGGTCCAAAAGCACTGGTGTACAAGTGTTGGAGAAATAAGCAGAAGGGGGACAGCAGAGGCTGGGAGAAGAGAGTCATAGGGATCAAGTGGGGGAGTGACAAGTACAATGGGAGACAGGAGTATGCCTTAGCAGGTATCTAATGGCATGGAGAGAGTGGGTGAGCTGAAGGGAAGAGGGGAGTAGGTTCCAGAGGGAGGGGAGGCAAAGAAGACAGCTTGCCCACCATGAGTGAGGATGTGGAATAGCAAAGGTATGATAATCCATGGAGTGCAGAGAGTAAGAAGAGGGGGTAGTAGGGGAGAGGAGTGAGGAGAGAGGAGAGGTAATAGGCAAGGGAGTCAAATCAGTATTTAGCAATGAAAGAGGTACAGTGGGACTGGTGATGTAAAGGTAGAGAGAGGATGGAAGGAGAGGCATAAAGAGAGCAACGATGATTGTGAAATGGAGAGTTGAAGGCAAAGTGACAGAAGGTATTGCAGAGGGTGTCCAGTCTAGCAAGGGAAGAGGAGGAAGCAGTGCCATTGACCACATTTGCATAATCAAATACAGGGAGGACCATTTTGGTTACCAGCTCCTGATGAACCTGGACAGAGAGGCAGTCCTTATAACCATATGAGGTGGCACGTTTGGGGCAGAGTTTGGTGTAGATGGCATCAATATGCACAGAAAAGTAAAGTTTACTATCAAGACAAACCCCTAGGTACTTGAAGTTGGTGACACTCTCAAGGAAGGTGCCATCCAAGGTGGAGAATTCAGGGGCAGGCAAAAGCCTTACCAGTTTCTGGCTGGAGTCAAAGGTCATGGACACAGTCTTCTTGGTGTTAACCCTGAACTGATTGGCTTGGAACCAGCACAGGACATTATGGAAATCTTGCTGGAGTGGGACCTCGACAGCTGGGGTTGATGGGCCAAAAGTGTAGATGACTGTGTCATCCATGTGCATGTGAATCTGCACAGAGACTCAGGCAGAGGAGAGACCATTTAGGAAAATGGAGAACAGAACAGAACCCAGGGTGGAGCCCTGTGGGACCCCTGCCTGGACTGGGGAACAGATAACCACCCACCTGAACTGTAGTAGTAAAATCTTTATTTTTATACAGGAGTTGGAATACACACCATTAGATCCCAAAGGTCCTGTTTTCAAGGTAGTCCTGTTTAGTCACAGTAGAGGCATACAGGCTAAGACAATAATACAAGATCCCTTTATAACACACATAACTATAACAGAACTGACTATTGACAGTCCATAAGGTATTAGTGGAACCAGCACACAGTGGGCGCTGCAAGACCAGCTGAGGTCAGCTTAGCCAGTAGGAGTGGGTGGGACATGAATCAAAAGCTTTGGCTAGATCAATGAAAATGGCTGCAGTGACGTGTCTATTATGCACCCCACAGAGCACAGAGTCAGTTATATGCAGCAGGAAAGACAGTGGAGTGATTCTTCCTAAAGCCAGACTGGAATGGTGAGAGGAAGTTTGAGTAGGAAAGGAAGTCAGCAAGCCTAGAGTAGGCAATGAATTCTTGAAGCTTAGCAAGAGAGAGGAGGAGTGAAATTGGTCAGTAGTTACCTGGGGAGGAGGGGTCACCCCTTTTGTGCAGGTGCAGAACCTTTGTGACTTTCCAGGCCTGAGGGAGAGCACTGAGGGAAAAGAAGAGGTTCAGAAGATATGAGAGTGGGAGGGCAATAACTGAAGCAGAGATTTGAAGGAGTTTGGGGTCCAAACCATCAGGGTGGGACATGGAAGGGTTACGTGATAATAAAGCAAGGTAGACTTTCCAGGGGGAGAGGGGGGGAAGTGAAAGCCTTCAGAAGATTAGGATGAAGGTGGGACAGAGGAAGCTGGAGAAGAATGGCAGAATAAAGCACAGGTTGTGAAGAATTTGTTAAAGTGATCAGCTACAAAGGAGGGTTAAGAGACCAGTGAGCCATCCATCAGGAGAATGGGGGGGGGGGCTCTGCTGGGGGATTGAAAATACTGTCCAAAATTTTGAGGGACAATTTAGATTCAATTGGAGGTTAGCCTTGAAACAGAAGGCTTTTGCAGTGAAGACAGCCTTGGTACAAGTGTTCCTGAGTGATCTGGTTGGAGGTCAGAGAGCGACTGGAAGGACTTGAAGTGTGACCATGCAAGGTCCTGGGACTTGCTCAAATAAGTGAGGTCACCTATAATCTGGGGGTGGTGGAAGCATTTTACCCTGGCCTTTTTAAGGGTGGCATGAGTATTCCAGGTCCTGTTAAAAATGGCTGTGAAGAGGACAAGAGCTGAATCTACATCTATGGCTGAGTAGACAGGGGGCCAATCAGAAGCACTAAGGTCATGAAGGTAATTTAGGAGGACATCAGTGTCGAGGAACCTGAGAGACCTAAACCAAAGGTATTTAGGGGTAGATCAAGGGGGACGTACTTTCCTAACACAGTAGGTCAGGCAGTGGTCTCTGAAGACATCCAGGACAATGCCTGCAGCAATGATGCAGGGTGGGTTGGGTAAACATCCAGTCCAGGTGGTTATGGGAGAGTAGAGTGAGTTGGTTGGGTTCAGTAAATAATTGTGTAAGGTTCAAGGACTCAATCTTGTGGAGTGTGGGCTTGGAGGCAGAGGAGAGCCAATTTAAATTGAAGCCCCCAAGAAGGATGAGCTCACTGGAGGCAGCAAGGGAGATGAAAGATGAGAGGGAGTTGACAAGAGAAGGTGTAGAGGTCTTAGAAGAAGCATAGACAACACTGACAAAGATACAGAGTGTGAGAGGAAGGGGCAGCTTTGCGCAGGAGTTCATGAGAGGAGGAAAGAGACTCACCGAGGGAGACAGAGCATGACAGTGTTTGATGGACATAGGGCAACACCACCTCCTCACTTGCTTCAGTCCTGATGATAGAGGTGGGAGTCAGGGAAGGGTAAACTGGAGTCAGGTACCCTACAGGACAGCCAGGATTCAGTGATGCACAAAAGGTCAGGGAGGTCTGGGAAATCCAAACTTTAAGCGAGTCGAGCTTGGGGAGGAGACTCTTTGCATTGAGGTGAAGAACCTGAGGCCTTTGGGTAGAGAAAGTAGAGAGGAAAGAGAGGAGGGGCCAGGGTTAGGAGGGAGAGAAATGCAAAGTAGAAGGAAAAGGTGTAGATCATTGTGAGAAGGATAGTGACCAGACTAGCAAATGGTGGGTGGGAGCAGTAGAGTGGGTAGATGTAACAAATGTGCAATTTAGACCCCGTTAGGCAGGGCTAGGAACAAATAACGTACTTAGACTATAGCAGACAGTCGACTAGTACCGGAATAGTAGACTGAATACAATGGCTGGTGAACTTAGCACAGTGAATTAGGAAGCTGGTTGATTAGTTAGGCTAAGGATAAGCAGGCACAATTGACTAGGACTGGCACTGTACACTGAAACTATAGCTAGCAAGCTTAATCACAAAGAGCTAAGCAGTCATTTGTTAAGACTATGAATAAGCAAATACAAGTACTAAAACTGATACTGTAGTCTGAAAAAATGGCTAGTGAGTTTAAGCATTATTTATTAATTTATTTGAATTTTGATAACCGGGTAGGCCCACTGACACATGCAGTCCCTTTTTCAGTGACGACCTGGGAGACAAAAGTGAACATAACACAACTGATAAATACAGGAATATTACAAGGTACAATTAATTAACAATGATTCAAGGTGCTACGGAGTCATTCAAGATATACAACTTAATAAACATCCAGACATTTACATTAAACATTGAGCTAGGTGCTAAAAAATTGTGGAACATGTGCAATACAGGACTAAGTGGTAAATAATTACAAGACACAAGTGTCAGAGTAATGTACTCTGAGCATCAGAAGGCACAGAGAAGATAGTGATTAGTTAAAGCAAGAGCAGTGGAGGGGGGTTAAGTAGATAAGAGGTAAGCTCTTTTTTGAAGACTGATAGGGTAGGGCATTAAGAATTATAACCCATATTTGGGTTCAATCTGAACCAGTCTTCAGAACTTGATAAATGTCACAGCCTGACAATGAACCATATTAGAGATACTGCGAAACAAATGCATATGTGCAGATTTTCAGCTTCCACAATGTTGTGGGAATGTATTTTTTTAAGAGTGAGTTGGGAACAGAACCATATTTGCTATTCTACATTTTCCATTCCAGCTAGCATGGAGTGTTTACATGCCAGCAGACTGCAGTCTCTAAGCTCCTGAGTAGTTCTGCCAAAGGAGCTTTTAAGGTCTTGTTTTATGTGCCCTTTTATTCTCTTTTAATCTGACATAGGTTAGAATAGGGAATTTTTAGATTAGCTGGGGCTTGTCAGTGACAGAGTGAAAGGTAAGGTAGTGTCTTTTGATTTTTAGTAAATCCCTATTAGTGCACCACTTTTCTCTAGCCTTTTTTAACAGCATTTTCTACAACATTTTACAACTAAGGTATTGGAGTGTGAGTCATCCCGTTAGACAGGTGACCTGACTGCGTGTATTGGAACATTAAAGTGGTAAAACGTCATGTTTACTGGTTAATCTCTCTGAACTTGGCAAAACTTCACTGCTGAGACTGTGCCAGTAGTTTCTCCATTGGTTCTTCATTAACATCTGGGCCTGTGCAGAATCCATCCTGGCAGGGTGGCAGCCTCATGCGGGCCCCCCAGTGCTGGAAGCAATTCGGAGTTCCCCTCATGGTTTTCCCAATGTGAAGAAAGGCATGCATTTTCGTATCAGCTGGAGTCATGATCTAGAGCTGCAAAAAGTGAAGTGAAGTAGTGAAGGTCTGGAAAAGCTGGTGGTCCAGGTAACAAAGGAGGGTTGGGGGTGGAAGGACAGTGGTGGATGGTGATGTTGGAGGGAAGAGTACAGCTCTGTCTAATGGCTGGATGAGAAGTAGCTGTTTTGACCAGGGAGCTGTGGTGAGGAAAGCCAACTTCATTTGAAACCCAATCTCAGAGGCAGAGACTGTGGGACCGTGATTCTTAGGTGAAGACCTAGAGGTATGCTTTGAGTCTTGTACCGTAGACACTGGAAGTGTGTGAGAGATTGTTCTGTTTCACTTCCCCAGCCTCCAAAAAGCCAGCATTCTTAGAATACTGGCCTGTTGCATCTGAGCTAGATGAGAGCAGGCTGAGAAGTGCAGTGTGTTTTGTTTTTGTTATGGCCAAAAACAGTATTTCTGGGACAGTTCTGTGAACTACTGGAAGAAAGTACTGTATGGATTCTGTTCTCTCAGTGACAGTGAGGGAGTAATTTTACAGTTTGCTGCCTTTTAGACAATCATTACATGTGGACTATTAAGCTGTGTAGTGATAAACACCAGGATTGTTTTTTGGGGCACTATTCATAATTGTATTATTTTATTACTATGAGTGTTTTTTTGTGTGATCGGTAAGTATTTTGCAGTAATTTAGCGAGAGTGTGAAGTGACTGAAGGGAGGGTCTATTTAAAGGTGAACAGGGTGTTGGTAGGTTGAGGTATGTTGGGGTTATTGTTTTGTTAATAGATTAATGTGAAGTATGTGTGTTGGTAAGGCAGCCCCTGTTTACACCTACTCTCCCAGACTCCTGCACTAGCTCTGGACTTTTCAGACTCCTCCTCTTTCTGAGGCAGCATATAACTGCTGCAGGAGAGGGGGGATTTTGAGGAAATGGAGCAAGGGTGGAGATGCGTTGACTGGGAGGTGGGTGTAGGAGAGGGATGTCTCAGAGTGTTAAACCAAGCAGGCATCCAGAGTTTTGGAGGGCTGTAGAGTAGGAGCCCTTCCTGCCTCATCCTGATCCCCAGGGATCCCCCTAGGAGTGGACAACTAGCAATCAATGGCATAATTGCCTCTGCTCCTTCCATTTGGGTCATGTAGTATTGCACCAAGTCCCTAATGAACAAAACCTTTGTGATTTTGGATAGGATCACCAATTATGTTAGTGATCTGGTATGTCTCATTGAGATCTGGTTGAGTGATAACTCTGGACCTGTCCTAGAGGTAACTGTCCTGAAGGCGGCTATCCCTGATGGGTACTCAGTGACATATTGCCCAAGGTGGTAGTATCAGGGGTGGTACTGGGTGGCCATCTGTTTTAGATTCTGCATGGAGCTGGCAGCTTGTTTAGCACCCTCTGGGGAGGGACCAGGAGTTTCTAAAGGAATTTGTGGACTTCATCATCGATTTTTCATTGAAGGCCTCCAACCTTGTGGTATTGGGGGACTTCTTGGTCAATGATGAATCCTGGCAGTCTGCTCAGCAGCTCCTTCAGCTAAGGAACTCACTGAGCTTCACACAGGCTGTTTCCACTGCTATGCATGAGCAAGGCCACACCTTGGACCTTGCTTTCTCACAGAGGCTGGATCAGTAATATCAAAGGAGATCCAGTAGGATTGTTAGATCACCTTGCTGTGCAGTTCCTGGCAGGGGCCCCCTATGGCATATCCCACCTGTTATGAACTCTGGAGCTAGTAATCTTCTGTTCATACTGGATGTCTTGGGCATGCCTGCAGCATGAGATGAAGTTTCAGTGGTGGTCATGAAACACTACAGTTTGACTGTTTCAATGGCACTGGGCTCCACTGCATCAGTCTGGGTTCACTCACTATCCTCCCATCAGAGTTTGCCATGGTATAACAATGAGCTCTAGTGGATGAAGGTGACAGGGAAGAGGTTGGAGCATTCCTAGAGGAGTCCCACTCGGTGGATGATAAAAGGCTCTGAGGTCTCATTATAAACACTATCTCATGCTCTTGTGGTTAACTTATTTTTCTGTGATCACTGATACTGAGGGAACTACCCACTGTGATGCCAGCAATACTGTCAGTGTTTGTAAGCACCAGGTATAGCATGCCCCACCCTAGTTGGTACTGTAACTAGATATCTGAGAAAAACCTCTTGTAAGGAATCCAGGATGGCCTACCCTTGCAGCGGCTGTTGTTGGAAGGCTCCACTCCACATCTGGCAGATTGAAGTCATTAAATAGCAGTACCTCTTCCTTACTTGCCATTTTGGTGATGCAGGGTTTTAAATAATTGATTAGCATTTTTTTTCTTGGGACATTGCTAACTGTACAGAAAGTATTTTTATTGGTTTTCTAGAAGTGTTATGTTTGTTAAACACAGTGAGGCAGGTGCTATGCATTTTCACAATGTTTTAGCACTTTTATGAGCAAAACGCTAATCAATTTTTGGAGTTAAACAAAACCCTGTGATGGCTTCCCTAAGTGCCTTATCCAACTCCTCCCCCTTCACTGGAGGTCTGTACACTACTCAGTTATGGATACCAGCCCTGGAGCCTGTCTCCAGGATGACCTCCAGCACCTCCAATCCTTCCTTTTCCTCCAGCTGCCACTGCACCTTCTTGGTCTTGATTCCATCTCTCACATAAAAAACAACCCCTCTTCCCGTTCCTGTCTCTGCTGAACTTAGAGTAGACTGGTACAGCCATATTCCAGTCATGGTGCTCAGTGCACCATGACTCCATAATGGCCACTAATTCCATGTTATCCTACACCATGATGCCTTCTGGGTCTGAAATTTTGTTGCCAAGGGTCCTTGCACTGATGCACATAACCATCCACACCTTCCTTCCTCCCTCTGCCCACTTCCCTCCTTCCTCCTACCATTCCTGATTGTATTTTTCCATGAAGCTCTCCCTTGACTTTCCTCCTACCCATTTCATTTCCCCATTCCTTGACTCCTCCAATCCTTTAGCTTTGCTTACCTCGGTTTTATCCCCATGTTCTTCCTTGTCTGCATTCCTGCCTTTCTCTGCCCCACTTTAAGGGAGTTTTCTTCCCTGACACTCCCTCCCTGCACCTCCATCATCCAGAAGGACAATTTGTGCCTCCCTTTGTTTTACTGACTTCCCCCAGCTAGTTTATATGCTTATCCAAGTAGCATTTGAACCTTCCACTGAGGACTGTGGTCTCCTTCCCAGGCTGGCTTCCAGTCCACAAAATAACTGAAGCCATCTTCCTTGTATCATGCCTTCAGACAATTGTTAAATGCCCTGCTGCAGAGTACTCTTACATCTCCTTGGCCGTACACAGATAACACTTTGAAAAATGCCACCATGTGTGCTTCCATGTGTGCTACTTGCTTAAGGCCCCTCCTCAACTTCCTGAAGTTGCCCTGCACTGCCACAACCCTGTCCCTTGACAGGTCATTTGTGTCCAGGTAGACAATGATGTAGCTCCCTCCCAGCTTCTGCTGCCCTAGTGATCCTCTGGATATGCTCTCCATCTCTGTACAAGACAAAGCACCAGGGAGGCAATTCACCTCCCTCTCCCTTCTGTCCTCTGTCTCCAAGTCTAATCCCTTAACAACAGAGTCCCCCACCAGCAGCTGCTTTCTCCTCACCTGGGAGAAGAGATGCAGTGAAGTAAAATTTCTCCCACGAAGTGGACGCAAAGTGGCCACTTTGCATCAGTATTCTGCTATGCGGAGTACCCATTTTATGCCCTCACTTCGCCACTTTGCATTGTAATTATGACTTTGCACTGTGCACTCCGCCTTCTTCCGCTTTAAGGCGGAGTGAGAATTTACAGTCATCCCACACACGTCATATGGCTTACACAGTGTAGGTCACATGCTTCAGGCAGGCAGGAGGTTATGGGCAAAAACACTCTCCAGTGTGGGCTGACTTGCACGTTTTGCACGGGGGGGGCGACAAATGGTCTGGCTCTGCGAATGGCTGGGGGTGGGGTGTGGACATGTGATGAAGAGGGGTGCACAGGTGACAAGTCCACAAATTAAGTTATTTAATGTTTTATGTACAGGGGTTGATTTACCACTTGCACTAGACATACTGCATTGACCGCCACCACCACCACTGCTACTCTGACCACCACTTAAGATTTCTAAATCATAATCCCTCCCCATCATGCCTGTAGTAATCCTCTTGTGTTATTTCATCTCTACTGCAGACATTCCTACTTGGTCTTACACTCATGGAAGGGGGTAACTTGCTCAGTAAGGTCGATGACGAGGGTAAATGTCCCACTATGGCATTAGCTGATATCTGGTGCCAGATCCACAGTGCCATGTGCCTGTTCTTAAGATGTGTATGCTGGCCCCCCATGCCCAGATGACTCCCCTTTTTAACTTGACTCACACATGCATGGCAAAGCTGGCAGATTGCAGCTGACTCATCATTTGCATCTTGGACAAAAAAATCCCAAACAAGGGATTGTGATCTACTTTTAACATGTTCCTGATGCTGCTTATTGGACTCTGGTTTTTTAACCCCTGAAATGGGGGGTGTGCTACATGATTTTTCAGGCTTGACTTGGACTCCAACTGACCACCATGACTACCTATGATTATTACTGGGTCATCATCATTATCATCAACAGGAACCGCTAAATCACAACTTTTTTGAGGGGGAATTTAACACCAATAGACCCAGGCACAGCCAGCTTGACTTTCTTTTTCTCTGGTTCCCCAACAGGGGTCACTGACATCATTATCATATTTTTTTTTTTTTATTGCATTTTTGTTGACCGGGTAAGTGCACTAGACAAATCCTGTCTATTTTCAGGCACGACCTGGGGAAGGGGGATACAGATGAATGCTTACTGACCTTGAACCAGATTAAGCTGTTGGTGGTATTTTTAGTAAATGAGGGAAATTTGGCCAGGCCACTGGGGAAATTCCCCACTCTTTCGATAAGTGCCATGGGATCTTTAACATCCACCTGAACTACCACCAATCCAGGCAGATGGGACCTCGGTTTAACGTCTCATCTGAAAGACGGCACCTCAGAAGTGCACCACCCCTCTCATGCTGCACTACAGTGTCAGTACTGGGATATTAACCCAAGTGCCAGATGTGGGAACTGAACCCACAGCCCTCTGATCTCCCGGCCTCAGAGGTGAGTGTGCTACCTACTGAGCCACTGACACTGACAATTCATCAACATCATCCGCAACCACATTTTCAGCTTGGATGCTGTCACGTGGAGAACATGTTCCAACCACAACATCATCATCATCATCATCACCTGATGTTTTTGCACCACACTTTGACTCATTAGATGGCAAAGGCATGACTTCAACAGTGCTGGAAGAAATGTAACATTGTGAGTTTTCGTTGCAGGATCAGAATCATGTTTGACTACCATGGGGATGTTAATGGGGAGTATGACATCATCTACACTGTCAGTCACAGCTTTAGACTCAACTATATTTTTTGAAATGATTAACAGGTCAGAAGTGGAACTTGAAGCAGAATACTCATGCCAGAAGAAACTGCACTAACAGCACCAGCTGGGGCAACATTATCTCCTCCAACTATGATAGAAGCTACAGATTGCGCTGTAAAAAACATTGAAGGAGAAATCCCTTTACTGACATTAGCTATGCACTTCTCCATACAACCACGCCTATGGACATCCTTGCCACTGGCAGCAGTGCCATGGCCGGAAACAGCTTTGCTTGCATGTCTCTTTGCAGGCATTTTGGGGGATCACCAAGAAAATTCAAAACAAATTTCGATTTCTGAACTTTCAGTCTGGGCCGGTGGATGTGAAGCCAAAAAAAACAACAAATGTGGCTTACAGATGGAGATTGGGCACTAAACAGCTGCAAAAGCACAGACAGATTAAGACTGCACTGTGCAATCAAGAAGAGATGCAGACACAAAGTCACAACAACACCTTAACCAGTGCTCATAAGTGTGGTGCCCCAAAGATGGTAAGATGGATGTTAATGTGTGCTGGGATTCCAATCAATAAAAAATGGGTAATAAAGCAACTGTGTCAATGACTCCAGTAACTTACACATGAATTACTAACACAGGTTCCAAATGGGTGGATGGTAACACTGAACGAAGAGAGGCAAGAGTCAGATGTAGGTTCCAAGTACTTCTCAGGATTTTATTTATACCAAACCAAGGGGAAACATGGTCACAAGGAACACTTACATTTTTTTTGCTACTCTCCTGTACGAGAACTCTAAATCCAATGGCTGTAACAGCTACATTTTATGCATGGTCTATACTTTACAATCAGCAAATCACTATGCAGTCTTTCCAATACTACCCTGAGGTGCACCTCTACCTAGGGCCTATTATCTGGAGTGCTCCACTCTAAGGAACTCTAAAAACGTATTACTGTAACACTCTACATTAGTCATAAAAGGCAGTTCATGCATGGATGAACTTTCTCTGTCGTCAGGAAGAAACTGGGTTGCAGGATAAAACAAAGGGGAACACCTGGTTGGCTGGGTTAACAATTAAGGGACTGCAGAGAGGATTTTCTACAGGCCATGAGTCACTCAGCCACACCCCACCTCTCTAGGGTTGCCAGACTTTTAGGAACAAAGCAAAGAGTTCCTCGGCTCAGAACCCACTGAGGGCCACTGGAATTGAAGCACAACAAACCCGGCCACAGCCCGCTTCTGGACTGCCGGGATAAGATGAAGAAGAAGATGCTGAACAACCGACCCAAAGTCCTCTTCCGGACTGCCAGGGTAAAATGAAGAAGAAGATGCTGAATAACAGGCCCAAAGTCCTCTTCCAGACAGCCAGGGAAAGATGAAGAAGATGCTGAATCACTGGCCACAGCCCTCTTCTGGACTGCCGGGACACAAAGAAGATACACTGAACACCCAGCCGCAGCCCTCTTCTGGACTGCTGGGATGCGAAGAAGATTCTGAAGAAAGGAAGTCTGTGAAACGTGAGCAGCAATGAGGTTCTGGGCACCAAGGCCGGATGAGCCAAGGACTACATAAAATAAGAAATAGGATGATGATGTAAGATACTGCAGCAGGAGATCTGGGTAACACTTTGATACGATTGAGAAAACAAGAAAACAGATGATACCTTTGTGCCAGGCCAGGCCTTACTGTGGGGAAACTTGGAAGAGCGGAAAACAATGAACAGGGTGTTGCAAACAATTGCAGCACGGTTCCTTGAAGATCTGCTGCTGGCTGCTTCGAAGATGCACTGAAGATGACTTCTGGAGTACTTTGGAGAAGATTGATCTAGATACCAATGGTGAAAGGATTCTGGTAAACTTCTGAAGACTGATTCCAACATGATTTGAACACACCTTGTAACTTGAAATGCTGGCAACAAAGAAATACTTTCTGGCACATTCACTGTTTGTAGCAATAATAGCAATGCTAATAAAGTCTCAGTTCTTGTTGCAGTGGTGAAATATACAGTCTCAATGTCCAGACCACAGTAAATATGCAGGCACTAAACTTTTCTGGTTGAACCCTAGCACTGGTGGACCTATCTAACTGGGGTCCCTCTGACTAAATCGTTTTTTTCCTGTTACTGCTGTTCTGTATGGCTAGCTAGACTCCCTAACCAACTGGGGTCACTAATGCTGCTGGGCCCCTATAACACCTGGGGAATCTAAGTGACTAGCTGTGGGCATAACTTCCCCCTTTAAGTAGCAGTGGGCCAAACTTGCCCTGTTACATAACGGTGTTATGTGACAGTGGGCCTAACTTGCTCTTTTTAATAGCAGTGGGCCTAACTTGCCCTTTTAAGTAGTGGTGGGCCTATCTTTTCCCTTCATATAACAGTGGGCCTAGGATGCCCTGTAAATACTGGGCTTATAATGGGGAAAATGGCCACCAGGCTGGGTGTGCTGTGAGCTGCAAGCTGCAAGCTACTTGCTGTTTGTTTTGTTCGGTTTTTGTTTAAGATTTTCTTACGTTTTCTTCTTTTTCTTTATTTTATTTTGTGCTGCAAGTCGCTTCAGCACGGTAAAGCCTGGGGTAGGATGGCTGTTTGTTTCATTTGCCCTGGTCATTTTGTTTCATTCTGCTGTTTACGGTGGTGCTGTTGGATGCCGCCAGTATTTTGCTAAATGCAGGACTGATCTGAGGTGTTGTACTGATGCCTCAGTGTTGCGTACAGTCGATTTTGGACTGGGCGAAGTTTTGGCCGTGTGATTGGTGATATCCCTACTTGAGTGTGGAACATTTGGTGGGGATTTTAAATACGGGCTGCTGCCCTATCGGAATGTCGGTCAGAGGAGGAGCTGTTGGAGGAACTGCTGGAGTTGTGAGAGCCGAACTGATTGCGTGTGGAAGTCCGTTTTTAACTTGTGAAAGTGCCAGCTGGTTTTGGGTTTAGGAATCGTGCAGCGGGTCCTGGACTGTGTTTTGGGAGGCCTGAAGCTGGTGTTCTTTGAGACTAATCTGACTCTGCAGGGATCTCGACCACAGTCTGCTGCTTCACGGGGGCTTGGGGGATCAGTAGTCAGGGAGCTGGCTGGTGATTCTGGGGAGCCCCTAGACACCAGGACTGGCTACTGTGTGGCACTGTTCCAGGTGTTGTAGTGGTGCAGCGGAATATTTCTGGTTGGGGGTCCTTCAGGTGCGGAGCTTGGTAGGCCTAAAAATATTACAGTCGATTATTTATTGGATTTTTTCAGTTTGATCCTTCCTGGCTTGATTCATTGGCTGGATTTACTACACGTGTTGGACTATTGGATTTTATCGGCTGGATTTACCTCAAACTGGATCTATTCAATGGTTTAACCTACACTATGGATGACTTCTCTCCTGGACTATTTTCTTTTTTACGCTTCACCTGTTTTGTGGTCTCCTGGTGGTGAGAGGACCAGGGTGTCCACATTTTATTTGTTTCATTTATTTTCTTTTTCAAATGTTATGTTTATTTTATTTTGTTGATTGATTTATTTTATTCTGGGCAGTGAGAGTGCCTGGAACTCCCCTTTTCCTTGGCTATGAGAGGGCTGGGGGGGGGGTGAATTTATACCTGTGTTTGTGTTTTTATATCCTGTGAGAGGGGATTCTAATGTTATAGTGTCTGGGATTGAAATTGTCCAAATAGTGGGAGTAGGGTGGTATTTTATGTATATTTTAGTGGGTGGGGATTGTTTTTTAATTTTATTATTGTTTTTTTGGGGGTCTTTTAGTTTGGGTGCTTGAATATTGTTTACATTGGTATTAATTCTTGTTGTGAAATGTGTAGGATCCCCTCCGGTCGTGCGCTACTCGTCCTCCACTCTCCGCACCCTTGGCCCCTTCCCCCCAATTGTTGTCAACTTACCAATGCTGTCGTGCATTGGGTATTGCTTTGTAGGAGGGGGTGGGTGGGGTGGGGACATTGAGGACCAGTGAATGCACCTCCTCATCAGTGTGGTCAGGCCTAGAAGACGCCCTGGGGTGAAATGGAGTCTGGAACGGGGTGCGTCTAACCTAGTCTCTATACCCAAGGGCACTGTCTTATGTGGCAGGCAAGTAGCCGGGGCAGCCCCTGGAGCCCATCCAACTTGAGCGGTGTTATGCAACGCCAGATCTATTAAAAATAAGACTGCAATTATTGCAGATCTTACTGAAACAACTGATCTGGCTTGCATCACCGAGACCTGGTTGGATGAAAATGCTGGCCTCTGTTTGGATGCTGCAATTCCAGACAGGTACTCAGTGATACACCGCTCGAGATTGGATCACGGTGGTGGGGGGTAGCGTCTGCTTTAAGACTGAGTAGGGCCTCACAAATGTACCAGTTGAGGAAGCCAAATCATTTGAGTGTACCATGGTGGCTGGTGTAGGCTGCAGGTTAGCACCCATCTACTGTTCACCCAGGGACGAGATGCGATTCCTGCAGGAAGTAGCAGACTTCATCACCGACATGGCATTGGAGTCTCCCAGGTTGATGGTACTCAAAGACTTCAGTGCCTGGGTCAACAATGATCTCTCGCAGTTTAGACAACACTTCCCCCAGCTTATGACATCTCTGGGCCTTACACAGGTTGTTACCTCTGCTACGCATAAACATGGTCACTCTCTTGATCTGGTTTTCCTCCTAGGGATTGAGGCCTCTGACTTGGAGGTGGAACCAGTTGGCTGGTCTGATCACTACATCATGAGTTTCAACTTTTGTGCTCCCCTTCGGGGGCCTGCCCCTGTGGAGATAGTCAGTTACCATCCTTTATGGGAAGTGAGTCCCGAAGGCCTAGCAGTGGTGATTGACCTCTAGTAGTTTCCTGTGGCCAGCTCGAGTCCTAAGACTTTGGTAGTGGCCTATAATAAGGCCATCTCCTCAGCCCTGGACTTGATTGCTCCCATCCGTGTGCATCCTCTCCCCCCTTCACCCTCGGGCCCCTTGGTTTGATGGGCCTTTAAGGGAGTTGCGCTGAGTAGGAAGTAGGCTAGAACAATGCTGGCGGAAGTCCGCCCTGGTTGCCGACCACCTTAGACTGGTCAAACATTATAAGATTCACCAATCAAAAATCTCCCATAAGAAGGCAGAATTCCTGTCTGGGGAGATTGCTGCCGCTCAGAACCGACCAGCTCAGCTCTTCCGAACTGTTGATAGGTTGTGCAACCCAACCTGTCTACAGCTCCACAGACCTTTTTCGCAAGTGGAGTGCGATGAGCTTGCTCGGTTCTTTGCGGATAAGGTGGCTGACATCAGGTCGGAGGTTCATTCAACTCATTCTATGGGGGTTGCTGATGATTGGTGCTTGGTCACCTCACCTTGGGCTTCCTGGAGTACTTTTACCTTGCCCAAGCTTGTGGATGTCATGCAGATTGTCCAAGGTATGCGCCGTACATGCTGTAGTTTGGATCCGGGATCAACTTCCTTGATTATGGGTTGTTAGGATATGATTGGCCCAGTCCCAGCTTGGATAGTCTGGTGCTCTCTGGAATCCAGTGAGTTTCCAAGCTCTCTGAAGGAGGCAGTGGTAATTCCCCTCCTGAAGAAAGCTTCTTTGGACCTGGACTCTCCGGCTAACTACAGACCGATCTCAAACCTTCCCTTTATAGGGAAGGTGATTGAGAAAGTAGTGGCAATACAGCTGATGACCACTTGACCATCCATAACATCTATGAACCTCTCCAGTCCAGTTTTCATAAGAGGCATAGTACCGAGACGGCACTGGTTTGAGTGCTCAGTGATCTCCTGATGGCGAGGGATCGGAGGAACCGTTCTATCTTGGTGCTCCTTGATCTTTCTTCAGCCTTTGACACTGTAGACCATGGGATGCTGCTTGGATATCTGAGGTCCATCTGCGAACTATCAGGTACGGTCTTGAGGTGGTTTACATCTTTCTTCACTGGCAGGAGTCAGAGTGGTGTCAGAGATTTTTTCCTTGGACCCTTTCTCCCTGCCATGTGGGGTTCCTCAGGGTTCAGTGCTGTCCCCTGTGTTGTTTGCAGTGTATATGCTGCCCCTTGGAGACATTGTAAGATGGTATGGGCTGAAGTTTCACTGCTATGCTGATGATACCCAGCTCTACCTGTCTTTTGCCCCCTACCAGCATAGAGCTACTATGGTACTTAATACCTGCTTTGCTGAAATCCAGGACTGGATAAACTCGAGCTGGTTAAAGTTGAACGCCAGAAAGATGGAGGTGATGGTGGTGGACCTAGGCCGCCAAATAGAGGGTTTTAGAGCTGATCAGCCCTCCACACCTTTTCTTGGGGGTTCAGCTCCTTTCCTCTGAACGGGTGCAAAACCTGGGGGTAGTGCTTGACAACGGGCTGACATTATGATCTCGGGTGTGAGCAGTCATCAAGTCTTCCTTTTATCATCTTAGGAATATCTCCAGGATTAAGTACCTGGTTCCATCCGGGGACTTGCCTACATTAGTTCATGCCTTTGTGACTTCGTGCCTTGATTATTGTAATTCCCTGTACTTAGGGATTTCTGGGGTTGAAATCCGCCACCTGCAGCTCGTGCAGAATGCAGCAGCGCGATTCTTAACTGGGGCTTCTCGAGCATCCCATATTACTCCCGTGCTGTGCGATCTGCACTGGCTGCCGATTATGTGGCGGATCACCTTCAAAGTTAGTTTACTGACTTACAAAGCCCTACACGGACTGGGCCCCGACTACTTGAAAGAGCTCCTTGTACTTTACCATCTGGTGCGATAGCTGTGTACAACTGATGAGGGGTTGCTAGAGATTCCGAGGGTGTCTTTGAAATCCTCTGGGTCCCGTGCATTTATGCACGCTGCCCCTACCCTCTGGAATTTTCTACCCCATCAGCTTCGGGAGTGCACGACCGTGGAGGGGTTCAAACAGGCTTTGAAACCCTTTTTATGGATTTGTGCCTATGAAGACTCCACATAATTTGATCCCCTGTTTATTTTTGTTTGTTAGTTATTTATTATGCTGTTTATGGTTTTATAAAATTGTAATTGGTTTTTATCTTTTGTAAAACACCTTGATGGCCCGAAAGACGCTTTTGTGAAATAAAATTTATTATTATTATTATTAACTATCTGGTGGACCTCTAACTGGCTGGCCCATTTAGCTACCTCTGACTTCAGTCAGGGCATTTTCTGCCCTTGCCCCACCTTAACTCCACCTTCAGGGCTTCCCTCGATTAATATTTATAACTTATCCTTTCAGAACCTCTCTACCAGACCCCTCCCCTGGGTGTCACTAAACCCAGATGAATATTAATCTATATAAATACATCCCTCTGGTCTGCTCCACAGCTCTCAGCCATTCCTCTGCAGCACTGACTGCACTGAAAAATAAATAACTTTTACTTTAAAAGAAAAATAACGTTACTTGGTCAGGACCTAGCTGCTGGTGCTGCCACCCACTCACCGCTCTGGCCTGGGGTAAAGACAGTGTTGAGGTAGGCAGGAGGTACTGCTGGCAGAGGGAAGGCTTTTCTTGCAGGCAGGCACAGGACATCTGGGGACTCTGCGAGGCCCTAGCGGCACAATGGTTCTGCGACTGTCTCACTGCGCAATGCAGCACTGCTACCGATGTCTTCGGGGAGCAGGAAACTATCACTTAAAAAAATAAATAAATAATAACCAGGGCTCCAACCCCAACACGCTGAACAAGACACTCTCCTCTTCTTACAAGGTGACCCGATGGCACTTCAGACAGCACAGCTGCTTCCCAGCTTGGAGGCTGGCAGGATCAGGGACTGGAGGCAGCAGAGGCACACAGACAAGCTCCCAGGGACAGCTTCAACCATACAGGTAAGCTCTGTGGTCCCCCTATGTTTTCTGTGTCTTCTGTCCTCCACAGCCACCAGGATTCACACTGTAACAACTTACTATTCAAAGAGCAACACTCTGGGTTCTAATTCTGGAAGCATGGCAGGTGCCACACAGTGAGCATTCCATCAGCTCAGCCTGCCATTCTATTTGTTGCAGCATGGCATAAAGGCTTCATTTTTGCATTATTTCTGAGCTATTTACAATACTTTGGCAGGCTTTGTAACAAGGTTTGATGTTGGCATTTTAAACTGGGCACCTGGGCATTTCGTAGGCACATTATTACCATACTGAGGCACCTATAGCAGGCACTTTTCTATTTTTATTTTTCTGTGGTGCTCCCAACTCTGGGGCAATATAGATTCGGGATCGCCAAATGATACATGTCCTCATGTATCCCCCAAAATTTCTTTCTATAACATCTATTACATTCGAATGAATTTACTATACTTCTACTTAGATGAGGAACATCTCTAAAACTTTAGATTGACAGTACAACCGTTTCTTAACTCTATTTCTATATGAACTTCAAGAGTTTCAGTGCAATTCTTTTATCTAAGTTCGATAAATTCTAAAAACTCTACTTGAGAATGGATTATCACAGTTAAATCTTTCTTAACTTCTAAGGTAACTTTAATACTCTAAAGAACATAAACTAAACTAATGTGACCATGTTGGGATAACTCTTTATCATACTGTGTTTCAGGGTGCAAAACTAGGGACTTTCCATGAGAAACCTTTTAGGAGGAATTCCAGAATTGACTCTCTGAGATCTGTGAGGCAGAGTACGTAAAGGTTAGATAGAAACAGGTTCTATTTCTATGGTATTTTCAGGTGTCAAACTCTCAAAACAGTCTGAGTTAGCAGTACTTAAGTAATTCTGTGGAGTGACATACAAGTCTGTCGGGGTTTCTAGTTTAGCCAGGGTAACATTTCTAGAAGGGTATTCTTGTTTCTCTATTGGCTTAAAGTCAGTCTTTCCTTTCTAAATTTCTGGAGATCTGCAGGGTGTGAGTCGATCTTGAACCCCTTTCCCATTTTCTGACTGGCTGTTATAAACTGGGAGGTTAGGGTACGTAATTGACAAGACAGTATATCAATCAATCAATCAATCAATCACTTTATTTAACCAGGCATAAACACCATTGAGCAAGCTCATTTTCAAGGTGGTCCTGGGCATTAATACAATACAGTACAGTTCATAAGATTATAATTACGGTGGACAGTGGTGCTAAAAAAAAAAAAAAAAAACATTGTGAAGGTGCCAGTCAATATGGGCCTATACATATCGGTCAACATAATTAACATGCAAAGGTACATAATGATAAGCTTTACTGAAATGAGAAGAGACAACAATCTCATATAGTCTCCGCTAAGTAAGAGCTCATACCTAAATGATAAAAAATAAGGAGGTATTAAGGAATAGGGTAGAAATTGGGGTGAAAGAGTAGGCAGCCAAAAGGGAGGCCAGAATAGGTAAGGTAGAGAATAGGCAGGGCCGTCTTGGATTAAGGGAACTAGGCTTGTAGGTCTTAGGTTTCTGTTGTTAGGAATGTGGGGTGGATGAGATACTTAGGCATAGGATTTGAGAGTGGCACCCGGGTCTTAGGGGTCATTGGCATCTGAAACAGTTGCATGATTCCTTCAGATAATCCATTAATAGAGCTTTGAATGTGAAAATGCTTGGAAGTGAGGATAATTTTAATGAGTCTTGCATAGTGTTCCAAAGTGATGGAAGTAAGAAGTTGATTGCTGCTGAGCCAAGGGTAGTTTTCACTCTACGAATCTGGAAGCAGATTAAGGAGAAGCGTCTCAGGCCATAGGAACCTTTAGCCCATTTGAAGATGTTCGAGATGTATGCAGGGGAGGTTATCAGATAATGCTCTAAAAAACCAGAGGAGAGCATTCCTTTTTCTTCTAGTTGAGAGTGAGGTCCATCCCAAAACCTGGTATAGACAGTGATGTGTACTACGGGGTAGATTTAAGATAAATCTTAAAGCCCGGTGGTAAAGGGTGTCCAGTTTGTTTAGCATCGTTGATGGGCAATGACTGTAAAGGAAGTCAGCGTAGTCCGGGTATAGGTAGGAATGTAGTTTGTACTAGTCTCATTCTGGCTCCTAATGTGAGTAGGTGTTTAATGAGATAGAATAAACCTAATCGCTGTCTTAGTTTCTTTGAGGTTTCATTTAAGTGGCACAAAAAGTTGAGCTTGTTATCCAGCCAGAACCCTAGGTATTTAAAGGTATCAACTACTTCAAGGGGTTCATCTAAGAGTGTTCGGATCTGTGTGATATGTGGACATTCAGAAGTAGACCTTGGTGAGAGAATCATTGCTTTAGTCCTTTTGGCGTTGAGGAGGAGCTTATGAGTGAGAAGGTTGTATTGGAGGGTGACAAAGTCTTTCTGTAAGTACTCATGGGCCAGATCGAAGGATGAATTTGTGGTATAGAGTACAGTATCATCTGTGAATAAGTGCACATTTGCTGTTCCCAGCTGTGAGTCCAGATTATTGATGTTTATTGCAAAGAGGATAGGGCCCGGGATGGAGCCTTATGGCTCTGGCTCCCATTCCAAAAGTGGGTTGTTCACCGGATTGGTCCTCTTCCACTGGACATGTTCCTGGACCAATGAGACTGTTTGGGCTTTGGGATCTTCTCATTCTTTTGTTATCCACAGACTAGCACATTTTGTTTGTTCAGTAAGCAGTTCAGGTTCTGTTTGGCTGGTGACCATTCCACATGTAGGCTGCATTCCAAGGTTGGGACACTGACACTCTCTGAGAAGGTGTGTTATTCAGTTGGAAAGACTCTGCTTCTAGTGACATCCTAGGCAACTCTCTCAACTGTCTTTGCAGACTAGCTTTCTCTTGTTACAGAAGGTGCAGCTTCATCGCAAGGTGCAATAACTCTGCCTCATGTCTCTTCCTACGCTCTTTACTGTCTTTCTCCTGCAGCAACATCTGCCTCTTCAGTTCTTCCATGGTGCATCAGAGCTATTTGACCTCTCTGTGGAACTGCTGCTTTTCTTTTTCTTGCTGGAGGAGCTGCGTGTCTTGTTCTTCAGACTTCCTTTTCTGCTGTCGAAGGGTCTCCCTAAGATTTTTACATTCTTGCTCTAATCTTATCCTCTGATGAAGGAATTCTTGAGTCTGCAGCTCCAGGTTTCCTGTAAAGTTCCTCCACCTTGGGGTTTGGCTTACAGTCCCATCTGCTTGTTTTCTCCATTTGCACATTTACCAGTACAGGACACTCATCTTGGTTGGGGTTGCTAACCAGCGGTGCATTGCTCATCTTGTCCCTCACCAAGGCATTGTTCTGGTCTATCCTCTCAATTTCCATCCTGGTGTCTTCAAACAGCTGATGTCGCACCTTTCAGTCTCATGCATGCTGGTGGGGTTCTTGAGGCATCTCCTTTGTATGTGCCCACCTACATCACACCTCCTGCAGATGGGTCTGCCTCAAGAGTCAAACTGGTTGACAGGACATCATCCTTCTCTTCTTCTCGGGTGTGACATCATCTCCCTTGGTCCTTGATTTCCATCTTTTTGATCTCCATTGGGTCTAGATTTCCAGTTGCTCTTAAGGTCACATACCTCTTGACATACCGCTGTAATTTTTCTGGTAAAAGCAGCAATTTGTTCTGTTCATTCAGTACTAGGTCCTGGACTAGGCCTGTGAAATTGTGTCTGCGCCTGAGCCATCTGTGTGCATGTCTCTTCAGTGTTCGAGTATTCTTCCGCATGTACTCCTGGCGTCCAATGACTCTCTGGTCTCCATCCTCTAGTGGAGTATTCTGGCCATGTTTCTCTGGGAAACATCATCTGCTGTTGGCACACAGCGGCCTCTCCTCTGGCTCAACTTGGTCCAAAAATCCAAATTGCCTTCTCTTTAAAAATAGAGCATCGGGGTCCTGAAGGTGAAGCATTCGCAATGTTCTCCTGAGAGCATAACTGAGGACTCCATCAATAAACTTTTCTTTAAGAGTCTTATCCGGGTCTCGCACTTCTCTGGCATCTATCCTTTCTATTGCTTGGAGAGATTCTTGTAAACTCAGAGCATACTCCCTTAATGTCTCTCTTGGTCTCTGTGTTCTTGAAAAGAACTTCATTTTCAATTCAGACACTGTTCTGATATCAAACGTTTCTAGTAGTAGATTGAAAATTCGATCAGCGGTGGCTTTTTCTCTTTCTGGCCATGATTGCACTTCTCATTGGGCAACTCCCTTTAACTGACCCAATAAAATTTCCACTTGTTGATGATCAGGTACTTGATAAAGTCAAAACATAGATTGTATTTTCACTTTAAACTCTCCCAAACTATTGGAGTCTTCACCACCTGGCTCTCCTGTATAACTAGGAAGCCATGGTGCGTCAAAATAGTATGGCATGGTCAAAGGGGAAGGTTGCACTCATCTTGATCCTTCTCCTCTTGCTCCATCTGTCTCTCTATCCATCTCTCAATCCAGCTCGATACTACTTCTGGATCCAGACGGCATCTGTATCTGTGCTCTATTCTTTAATTGCTCTATATTCTGCTCCATATCTGTACTCTACTCTTCCTCTGGCTTTGGTCTCTTTGGAGGACTTGCTCTATACCCTGTTCTGCTGTGCCAAAATTGAGATGTGGTGCCCCGAAGGTGGTAAGATGGATTTTAATATGTGCTGGGTTTCCACATCAATAAGAAGGGGTAACAAAGCAACTGTGTCGACTCCAGTAACATGCACATGAATTACTAATACAGGTTCCAAATGGGTGGATGGTGGCACCGAACAAAGAGAGGCGAGAGTCAGAAGTAGATTCCAAATACTTCTCAGGATTCTATTTATACCAAACCAAGGGGAAACATGGTCACGGAGAACACTCACACTTATTTCTACTCTCCTGTACGAGGAGAACTCTAAATCCAATGGCTGTAACAGCTCCACTTTATGAGTGGTCTATACTTTACAATGAGCAAATCACTATGCAATCTTTCCAATACTGCTCTGAGGTGCACCTCTACCTAGGGCCTATTATCTGGAGTACTCCACTCTAAAGAACTCTAAAAACGTAATGCTGTAACACTCTACATTAGTCATAAAAGGCAGTTCATGCACGGATGAACTTTCTCTGTTGTCGAGAAGAAACTGGGTTGCAGGATGAAACAAAGGGGGAACACCTGGTTGACTGGGTTAACAACTAAGGGACTGTAGAGAGGATTTTGTACAGGCCATGAGTCACTCGGCCACACCCCACCTCTCTAGGGTAGCCAGACTTTTAGGAACAAAGCAAAGAGTTCCTCGGCTCAGAACCCACTGAGGGCCACTGGAATTGAAGCACAACAAATCCGGCCACAGCCCGCTTCTGGACTGCTGAGGTAAGATGAAGAAGAAGATGCTGAACAACCAGCCCAAAGCCCTCTTCCAGACTGCTGGGGAAAGAAGAAGAAGAAGAAGAAGATGCTGAATCACCGTCCACAGCCCTCTTCTGGACTGCCGGGACACACAGAAGATAAACTGAACACCCAGCTGCAGCCCTCTTCTGGACTTCTGGGACACAAAGAAGATTCTGAAGAAAGTCTGTGAAATGTGAGCTGCAACGAGGTTCTGGGCATCAAGGCTGGACGAGCCAAGGACTACATAAAATAAGAAATAGACGATGATGCAAGATACTGTGGCAGGAGATCTGGATAACACTTCGATATGAACGATAAAACAAGAAAACAGATGGTGCCTTTGTACCAGGCCAGGCCATACTTTGGGGAAACTTGAAGAGTGGAAAATAATAAACAGGATGTTGCAAACGACTGTGGCATGGTTCCTTGAAGATCTGCTACTAGCTGCTTCGAAGATGCACTGAAGATGTCTTCTGGAATACTTTGGAGAAGATTTGATCTGGATACCAATGGTGAAAGGATTCTGGAAAACTTCTGAAGACTGATTCGAACACCTTGTAACTTGAAATGCTGGCAACAAAGCAATACTTTCTGGCACATTCACTGTTTGTAGCAATAGTAGCAATGCACATAAAGTCTCAGTTCTTGTTGCAGTGGTGAAATATACAGTCTCAACGTCCAGACCACAGTAAATATACAGGCAATAAACTTTTCTGGTTGAAGCCTAGCACTGGTGGATCTATCTAAGTGGGGTCCGTCTGACTAGATTGGGTTTTTTCTGTTACTGCAGTTCTGTATGGCTAGCTAGACTCCCTAACCAACTGAGGTCACTAATGCTGCTGGGCCTCTATAACACCTGTGGAATCTAAATGACTAGTGGTATGCATAACTTTCCTCTTTAAGTAGCAGTGGGCCTAACTTGCCCTGTTACATAACTGTGTAATGTGTCAGTAGGCCTAACTTGCCCCTTTAAATAGCAGTGGGCCTAACTTGCCCCTTTTAATAACAGTGGGCCTAACTTGCCCATTTAAATAGCAGTGGGCCTAACTTGCCCTTTTAAGCAGTGGTGGGCCTATCTTGCCCCTTCATATAACAGTGGGCCTAGGATGCCCCATAAATACTGGGCTTATAATGCCCTTTTAACTATCTGGTGGGCCTCTAACTGGCTGGCCCCTTTAACTACCTCTGACTTCAGTCAGGGCATTTTCTGCCCTTGTACTGCCTTAACTCCACCTTTGGGGCTTCCCTCTATTAATATTTATAACTTATCCTTTCAGAGCATCTCTACCAGGCCCCTTCCCTGGATGTCACTAAACCCAGATGAATATTAATCCACATAAATACAGCCCTCTGGTCTGCTCCACAGCTCTCAGCCATTACTATGCAGCACCTACTGCGCTGCAAAATAAAAAAACTTTTACTTTAAAAGAAAAATAACTTTAGGTGGTCAGCACCCAGCTGCTGGTGCTGCCACCCACTCACCGCTCTGGCCTGGGGTAAAGACGGTGTTGAGGTAGGCGGGAGGTACTGCTGGCGGAGGGAAGGTTTTTCTTGCAGGCAGGCACAGGACATCTGGGGACTCTGCGAGGTCCTAGCAGCACGATGGCTCTGCGATCGTCTCACTTCGCAGTGCAGCACCGATGCCTTTGGGGAGCAGGAAACGATGCTTTAAATAAAAAAATAAATAAATAAACCAGGGCTCCAACCCCAACACGCTGAACAAGACACTCTCCTCTTCTTACAAGGTGACCCGATGGCACTTCAGACAGCACAGCTGCTTCCCAGGCTGGAGGCTGGCAGGATCAGGGACTGGAGACAGCAGAGGCACACAGACAAGCTCCAAGGGACAGTTTCAACCCTACAAGTAAGCTCTATGGTCCCCCTATGCTTTCTGTGTCCTCTCTCCTCCACAGCCACCAGGATTCACAGCAATAGTGGAGAGAGTCAGACCACCCGATCTTGCGTAGTGTAAACGTGACCTGAATCGCATGACGTGCACAATATGTAAGCGTTACACTATGCAACTTGCGAGGTGAAGAGAGCTCGTCAAGTGAGCTGATGGTGGCAAGAGACATGTGTGCCAACATTTTCTGTAATCGGGGGCTGTGCCCCCTGCACCCCCCCTTCTTCATATAACACATGTTTATTTCCAACATACTTAAACAGTAAAAAAAAAAAACAGTACAAACACTGACCAAAAAACAATACAACACCAAAGATGACGAAAAACTCCACTATCGCCAATCAGTGTAGGCATGATCATAGCAGTGTCAAATCAGTACATGCTGCCTTTAATCGGGGGGGGCAGCCCCCTTATTGTCTCTTTGTTTCAAAAGGTACACAGTATATGTTTCACATACACACACAGGTAGTAGTAGTGAGTTTTTAGCGTAGTTTTTTAGCGTGATCGAGAATGCGTATAGTTAACGATGTGGCATAACATTATGTAATTCTTGCGCAGCATCGCTTACGCATTAAACGTATCCCTACGAGTTGTCCGACACACTCTACTATCTCCAGATTCACACTGTAACAACTTACTATTCAAAGAGCAACACTCTGGGTTCTAATTCTGGAAGCATGGCAGGTGCCACACAGTGAGCATTCCATCAGCTCAGCCTGCCATTCTATTTGTTGCAGCATGGCATAAAGGCTTCATTTTAGCATTATTTCTGAGCTATTTACAATACTTTGGGCAGGCTTTGTAACAAGGTTTGATGTTGGCATTTTAAACTAGGCACCTGGGCATTTCTTGGGCACCTTATTACCGTACTTAGGCACCTATAGCAAGCACTTTTCTATTTTTATTTTTCTGTGGTGCCCCCCAACTCTGGGGCACTACATAAGTCACAATCCAATCTGGAAAAGAATACCTTTTGCCGGTTGGGGGTGTGTGTAGTGCACTGCAGTAACAGTCCAAAACCAAGATACCACAAAGCAGTACAAAATCACACAGGTGCAGTGGATAGCAGGTTCACATTGCTGCAATTACTCTGTGGCACAATAAAATGTGTCTGATTTGATGGCACGCATCACACACACACACACACTCACACACACAAACTACAAGTAATGCGTAGAAAATTTAAAACTTCAGTAATATAACCAAATCTTCTTTTAAACAAACTGAAATTATGAACTGCTGCACCACAGCAATCAGTAAAAAAAAAAAGTCAAGAATTACTGAAAATATTACTGTGTGTACATTAACACAGTTTTACAAGAAAAATACAACCATAACAAAAAGACTGCCTTTTTCCTCCCAATTTTACCCTACCTCCACCACAGACACCCCTCTCCCCCAAAGTACACTTCAAGTGTTTGTCAGTACACAGACTGAATGTTCTAAATTAACATTCAAAATCCACACACAAACAATAAACACTCCATGATATGAGCACAGGAGGGTTTCTTACAATCGATGTACTAAATTCTGAGAAAAAAAATGGCTCAGAAAGGCTTTTTTAACAGCTTTTAGAGGATTTGAGTCGCAGAGCTTTGAGAGGAAACTCTCTAACTACCACTACACACACTACACAGAACTGAGGCTATGTGGAACAGTCTAGTCCATGTGACCTGCAATCCCATGAATAACTGCAAAATTCGTCTTGGAGCTCAATAGCAAGGTGAAGTGATGCAAAGTACATTGATTTCTATGTACTTCGCATTAAAATTGGTGCAGAAGTGGTTCGGGGAAGGCAGAGTAATGCAAAGTCATTGTTATCAATGAACTGCGCGTTCCTCATTGTAACACCCTGCAAATGGGGGTTCCCAAAAGTCTTCCAGGAGCTTGCCTGAATGCTCCAAATCTGGGCGGTGTTCGGCGTTTAAGTTGTTTAAATGTAGTATCAAGTGAGTTCTATTTGAGCCTCCATGTACTGTCTCTTTAAGAGCTGTCTGCTTGCAGACTTAATTAGTTTGTATGGTGGGACTGTGTATTTAATGCTCGAATCCTGTCTGAGCTGCTGTCAATTTGCTCTGTTTCTGCCGTCGCTACATGTGCAGAGGGAGCCTTGTTGAAAGATATAACTATTTGCCAGAAATCATTTGGAGTGACTGAGAAAATGTAGTTTGTCTAACCTGTCTTCATTTCAGCATGAACTGTTTCAGTATAGCTCTTTCATTTTGGTCCTGAACTGCTGAAATGAATCAATCAGTGGGGAGGGGTTCCTTAAAATGGAGCCTGTGGATGAATCTGAACTTGGACTCTCAATTTTGAGCCAGCCACAAGGGGATTGTATGGGCAGTGACTCTGGAAAATGTAGTTTTGACCTTGGCCCCTTTTTTCACCAACAGAGGGAGTCTCATTGTGAATGACAGCCGAACCAGCCAACAGAATGGTGTGGAGCTAAAGGAAATGCCCTGCTCTGTGACTGGAAAGTTCAGATCAGTTGTGACAGTGAAGAGAGAAGGAGCTCTGTGCTTCTGCGGTGTATAGTTTCGTGCGGGAAGCGCATGTGAGGCCCTGAGGTTCGACCTGCAGCCGTTGTAAGTGCCAGTTCAGACTGAATCCAATTTGTGAGGAGAAAGAAAGAAGTCTGAAGAGTGGAAACCAGGCTCACCCTCTAGAAGACTGGAGAAATTGCTGAATAGCGCTTAGTCTGTCAGGAACTGAAGCTACTGTATGTGCTCCTGGGTATTTTGCAGTAATTGCAATCGAGATCTAGTAGCAGCCTGCCTGGTATAGTACTTTCCTTTTACATATGAATGTGTGTAGTGCTTGTGGGGAATCGCTATTCCAATCCCCTGTACTGTGTGCTGTGTGTTGAAGCTGGAAGCAAACCCCAGCTTGTCTCGGACTAAATCCATTTGCTATCTACTGCAGTGGGGTCCAGTCACAAGGACCTTGTCTCCATGCCCTGTTGTTCTGGCAACCCAGGAGAACATCCACCATCCGGTTCTCAGCTTGGGTATTGTGAGTACAAATCAGGGTATTCCTCTGCAGCCTGTTTTCAATTACAAGTATGTCATCTAATTATTGTTGCTTCACTTCTTCATGGACTGAGCCATCCGGCTCCGGATTACAATTGGGTGTTGTGCATATATTTTCTTCTACAGGGCCCTGTCCATCTGCACCTACCAGCCAACCCCGGGCAATAGACCTGGATAGCCCCAACCTGGGTACCCAGAGTGTGACTTTTCAGACCCTGTATGTGTGCACAGTACTGTGATTTAATTCTGCCAATTAACTTGATTGCCCCCTCCCGTGTTGCTGTCCCCTAACTAAATTAGATATGTTGTTGTTATGCTATATACTGTCTGTGGTGTTGGTACTTATGAAAACAGTATTGTATTTTGCTGTGTGTGTTGTTTAACCTTATTTTACAGGAGGTCCTCGGAGACGTGCTGCAGAATCAGTCTCGAGGGTAAGTGGTACTTTATGAGTGAACAGTGGGTATACGTGGGGTATTGGAGCTGTAACTCCTGTGTACTATGTGAGCCACTAGAGGGAAAAAAAGGGGGTTTCAGCGTCCCAGAGGGCTGTGAACAAGCTAGTCTAACCACTACAAACCCTGACCTCTGGGTGGAGGCACCCGCCATCGAACCTAGGCCCCCCCTCAACCTGTCAGTAGTCAAGCAGGCAGGGGTAGTAGCCCTTGGGACAGTGCCACCTGGGAGTTACATCATTATGACATGAAGTACTCCACTTTGTGTTGTGGATTACTTCGCAGATTCTGCATTACTCTGTGAATTGCTTCATGGAGTGAATTTTGGCCACTTCGCCCACCTCTACCTGGGAGCCTCTTCTTCCCTCCTTTGGGCCTCCACTTCTGCTGGCCCCCTCTTCCTTTCTTCTCACTATGATGGGTGCCTGCTATCAGCTGCCCTGTCCATTCAGAACAGCAAAGTCATTCTGCAATGATAGGGGCTGAGGAGTATGCACCCTTCCTGCCTCCAGCTTCCTCCCATAGTCCACCAAGGTCCATCTGCTCTGGTTCTACTTTGGCATCCTTTGTGGGAGTGGTGGCAGCCTTGGTGGCCCCAGGCTGGGGCAGTAAGTCCTTTTTTTCCTTTCCAAATGGTCTCAGAATCCTGTGAGGTAAGTTCAAATGAGGCAGCACCTCAGTCTTCAGATGGTGTCCCAGAAGACTGCAGCCCCACTCCTGTTGCAGTGCACCACTTCCATAATCTTTCCATTCCTTTGGCTAGTGTCTGTTTAAATTTATCTGTACCCTTCTGCCTCCTTCCAACTCCTGTTGTACTTCTACCTCTCCTTTTGCTTTCCTGAAATTAGTTACCCTACCCTATATAGAGTGTCTCTTGTTTTTAATCTTTTTTTAACCCTCCTACCTGTTCCTTTCCCACTTGTGCTGTAGTAAGAGTTGCACTCTGCAGTTACCTCCCCCCTAGCTGTTGTAAACAGTAACCAGTAATAGTTACTTCCTTATCTAGGCCTGGTGTCCTCCCTGCATAGTGCACTGCAGACTTCTGGCTAGCTTTGGATGCCTTTGCAGATGCTCCTAAGGTTGATTATCCACTTCTGCTCTATATTACTCACATGATTGGACACAAGCACAATGGGGCATGTTGGGTGAGGCTTGAATTTATCCCCAAGTCACAGCTTCCTGGTCAGCCCTTCCAGCAGTCCAAATGCAACCTGCAATCAGAAATGTGACTCAGTCCTGCCTCAGTCCCACCTCCAATTATCAACCAGCTGAACCCCCGGGCCAGACAATTATATCCCCTCCATCAAACTGCAGGGCAAGACACAGTTCTTTAATATGACCCTTAAATGTGGGCACCTGTGGCTGGTTTCAAATGCACCCTACAGTCAATAATAAACACACAAGTTTAAGGAAGGTTTACTACAACTTACTCCCACCTATGTTATCTAAAAAAATATTTTTCCAGGCCTGTCTTGTCTGTGGCAAAACAAACAGATTGTATCCTGTACATTAATGGGACCTAATGCAGGAAAATCCTTGCCTATTTAAAATATCAGGCAATAGAAGATTAACATAATACCCTGTTAAATAGGCAAGCTAAAAATGTCATTTGCAGGGAAAGTCTGATTCCATCATAGGGACATTACATGCTCAGATCTATGCTGTCTCTCGTAAACACTGGCTAGAACCTGTTCCACAAGGAGGTCAGGGGCGACCTATCAGCCACAAGATCAAGTCACAAGGCAGGTCCCTTGCATAGCACACTACAGGACCTAAGGCAACAAATATATGTACCAGTGTTTTCAGGTTATCACAAGAACAGGGTACAATCTGACTATGGTAAAAGCAGGCCCTACCTACAGCAAGCACTTGGAATTTTCAGCATCAGACTTTAACCAAGAACTTCTCTCTGATTGCTGACAATCCTTTCAGCACAAGCTGACTCTCATGCAGGATGGGCAGGTTTTATTTCTTCAACACATTGGGAACATAGAAGCAGGTATATTTTAACTCTTCCTGTGCTCATAGTGAGTAAAAAGAGGTGAAATAATTTAAATGCTGGTGATAAGAAGGAAGAACACTACATAGACTGCATAAATGCTACAAGAAACTGATACTGTACTTTTCAAATTGTGGGGATTCTTAAAACACACACATGCAGTCATATGCCTCAAACCAGCACAAAGCATCATGAGTATGCAAATACATGGGGAGGGGATATACTGACTAGGACATTTCTCAACTGGTACTACATTCTGTTGTCTATGTCACTACATAGACCTCACCACAGCCAGCTCACACACACTAAATGTAACAAAAATCTAGACTATCTGCACAAAAGTGTACAGCATGACAGCAATATATGCTTGAGCTATTGCTTGCTACCTAAAAATTCAATTAAATACTTCCTGCAATGAAGTAAATAAATTGTTTTCAACTTTGCAGGTGAGTTTGTGAAAAACCTGTTTTAATTAGGTAATGTAGTACATTTCCACATGTAAAGTGTCAGACTGGAAATTGCTTGTTTTCCACTCTTAATTGTGGTAGCAAACAAGCAAGGGATAGGCAGGCTTTTTCAGTGATGGCATTCAGGTGTGGGATGGGACTGATGCACAAACTCAAAACTGCGAAAGAGTCTTTCCCTGAAACCACATAAGTAACAAGACTACATATTGCTTGCATGCTTGTTACTTTACCTTCTCACACCCAGCCATCTAAATGGCACTTATCTTGGTGCCCCCCCATCATAATGGGCACTGGGGGGGTCGGAGGATGGGGGTACACACAGCTGTGTCCCCACACAAACAAAAATGTTGGAAGGATGCACTATACATCTGACATTGAAGTCACTCACTAGAAATACCTCCTCCTTACTTGCCATTTTGGTGATGACTTCCCTAAGTGCTTTGTCCAACCCCTCCCATGGTGCTGGAGTCCTGTACACTACTGCTATTCAGATAGCGGCCCTGAAGCCTGTCTCCAGGGTGACCCACAGCACTTCCAGACCTTCCTTTTCTTCCTGGTGCCACTGCACCTCCATGGTCTTGATTGTCTCCCTCTCATATAAAACCACATCTCCTCCCACCCCTGTCTCTCCTGAACTTAGAGTAGCCTGGTATGGCCATGATCCAGTCATGCTGCTCAGTGCACCATGACTCCATAATGGCCACCAATTTCAGGTCAGCCTCCACCACAATGGCTTCCAGGTCTAGAATTTTGTTTCCAATGGTCCTTGCACTGGCGCATGTGGTTCTACACTCTTTCCTTCCCCCCACCCACTGCCCTGCTTCCCCTTACCATTCCTAACTGTGTTTTTCCCTGAAGCTCCCCCTGACTTTCCTGCTACCCATTTAATTTCCCCATTCATTGACTCCTTCAGTTCTTTACCCTCACTTACCTGTGTTTTATCCCCCTTTTCTATCTTATTAACATCCTTGCCTTTCTGTACCCCTGCTCTAAGGAAGTTTTCTCCTTGGGCCCACCCTCCGTGTTGCTCTATCATCATTGAGAGCCTGCTTTTGTTTTTCTTTTTTTTTTTATTTACATTTTATGTCCCCAGTTTTTGGGGAGCTGGCAGGTAGGATGCGGATCCCACTTCCAGGGGCTATATTCGTTCCCGGTCAGCGACCTATCACCAGAAACACTGCTGGAAGCTTCATGGAGCTTGCCAGCTCTGATTTTCTTCCTTACCCCATGCCACAGTCATGCATATGCATGTGGAGGCATGCGCATGCCACAATCCACAGTGCCCTCCCTACTCTTGCCACTCCCCACCTGCATTACCCCCAGGACTCCACCTGGGGGTAGCAGTACAGCAGGAGTGACCAGAACCCTCCTTGGAAGAGGAGAAGATAGCTTGCCTTGCAGTGGCTCAATCCAACTCCCACTCTCCTTGACAACCCAGGCTCATTCCTGAACCCAAGTCGCCGCCATAGCATGAAGTGTGGCATCCAGCGCCTCAAGCCTCAGCACCACTGGGCTGGTGCTGCTTCTGTTTTTTTAAACACAACTGCTCAGGTCTATGTTACTATATTTATTGCCCCAAATCACAGACACAAAGAGGCAGGGGGAGTTGGTGCACATTGCTGTGCCCCAGAAGATGTCAAACTAGTAAAGAGGCTGCATATGGTACAACAGACATGTCTGCATGCTCTCCTGGGGATTATGGACCCATTCTCTCCTCAGATTTGTTTAAAATAAGACTGGTGTAGTAACGTGAATATGACTTGGAACTATGAGACCCATGTTCAAATCTCACCAGAGCCACTTACTCTTGTGCTACCCTGCAACACGTCAAGTAACTTAACCTCTGCCTGCTTCAGTTCCCAACTCCACCCCCAGCTTTAAAACACATTAAAACCAGAACCTTCCCCTTTGTAAACCAACCAGGTCATTCAGCTGTCCCCAATTAATGGGTATATTTTTTATTTATTTATTTAAGATTCAGACTGATGCTTTTATGCCAGAGGCTCATTTACAAAGGTTCCAAGTCAGGTGACACAATACAGAGCCACTGAGTTACATCAGTGAAAATATTGTACAGAGAGAGGAACAAGGGTGGCACTAGACAACAATAAACATGTGAAAGTGAAACAGCTGGTGGCTATATAACAAAAAACACAGGTTACTAAGTGCAATAAACAGGTTTCTAAGTGCAATTGGGCAGAAACAGGCAGAACAATTACAGAGTGCATGGCAAAACAACCACTTGTCTGCATTAGTGAGGAATTGCGATGTAGGGGAATTAGAGGGTCTAGACAGATCCAGGACAAGAACGATATAAATTGGGGGTGCAGCCAGGAAGGAATGTCAGGTGGGTGGGGTGGGGGGTGGAGAAGGGGTAGGGGGAGCTGTTCAGGGCAGTATGGGGTGCTGGGGAATATGGAAGGTCCTCTGGTGGCATTGATAAGGGCTAACAGTTGCAGGTGGTCTCCCATGCCAGCAGGTTGTGGAGTCCGGATTTGAAATGGCTGATTTTGCTGTACCCAAGGAGTTCAGTAGGTAGGTCATTAAGCAATTTAGGGCCCCTGTAGGAGAGGGATCATTGTGCAAGTGTGGTATGCTTAAAAGGCACTAGGAACAGTCCTTTGGTCGCACTTCTGGTGTTCACAGTTGGTTGGGTATAGTTGTATAGTCTGGAGGTGGACTCAGGCATAAGGCCAAGCAATGTTTTTTTCCCCAAGTAGACAAGCCTGGTATTTGATTCTGTGATGGAAGGAAAGCCAACCAGTGTCCGAATACAAGATGCATGTATGCGTCCGATAGTCAGCACCCAGAACCAGGTGGCAGACCATGTTGAGGAGGGTGATGATCCTCTTCAGGGCAGTGTCAGAGCCACACCATAGATCACTAGACCATAGTCAACAGTAGATAACACAGAGCTGCATATAACCAGTTTAAGAGCCTCCAGGGGCATAGAGTGTCTATGTCGGTAGAGAACTCCCAGTTTGGTGTTAGCTATTTTGATGATGTGTTCGATGTGCGCTGTGAAGGAGATTGTGTCATCAAGGTATACTCCAAGATATTTTAAGGTGCTGACCTGCTCTAACAGCTCCCCTTTTTAACTTGTTATGTGTAGGAACCCATGCTTTTTCCTGTTTTGTGGCACCTCGAAGAGCATGCACTTGTTTTTTTTTTTTGTAGTTGAGTAGCAGTTTATGATGGGAGAACCAAGATTCTAGCAATTTAAAACTGGCCTGTAGGTCAGTGGTTATAGTGGTGATGTCCCTACCAGATGCAGAAATGACTGCATCATCAGCATAAAGCACAATTTTTGCTGGGCAGTCAACAGGCAGTGAGTTTATAAATAGACTAAATAAGAGTGGACCCAGTATGGAGCCTTGGGGACTCCAAGGCTGACCTCCCTAGGCTCAGAGAGAATGTTAAGGATCTTCACACATTGTGTTCTATGTGAGCTGTAGTTTTCGAACCAGGTAACAGTGCTAGATGAAAGGCCTATGGAGAGGAGACACTGTAGTAGGGGTTGGTGGTTAACGGTGTTGAATGCCATCGTGAGGTCAATGAATATAGATCCTACTGCCCTTCCATTATCCAGAGCCTCATAGATCTGTGTAGTGTAGTGTAGTGTAGTGTAGTCTATCAGGGCTGTTTGGGTGGAGTGAAGTTTATGGAAGCTATGCTGCTGCATACTTAGCAGGCTGTATTTCTCTGACTGCTCAGTAAGTTGGTCAGATACTGCACATTCCAGGGCTTTGGAGAGAGGTGGTAAAAAGGAGATGGGGCAATAGTTAGAAAGGCAAGTTCCATCTCTACTTTTGTGGACCGGCGTGACGTGTGCTGCCTTTCACTTGTCTGGGAATATGCTCGTTCGTAGGGATGTGTTAAAGATTTTTGTAAGTGGTCCAGCTAACTCATTTAGTGTTATGGCTATTGGCTTCATGTCGATGACGTCACTCTCCATCCTGGTCTTGCACAGTACCCACTTGACATACCATTTGATCTCAGCCTTGGAGAGGTGTCTGAAGTAGAAAGGCGGTGGGTCACTGGGTGTAGTAGGAGGTGGGCTCAAGTTAGGGGGCTTTCCAGACTGGGTGAAGGGGAGGTATTCCATGGGGAGCATGGCACGTAGGTCAGTGAAAGCAGTTCAATTTACCTCTCAAAATTGCTCTGTCCCACATTGAAAAAGTGCTGTCCACACAGACTTAAAATTAGAAATTTATAACACTTTGAAATGCTTAAGCAAAATGAAACTTGCAAATATAAAAGTACTTATTAGTTTCCACAGTGCTTAGAGCTTGCATCACCGTGATTTGTCCCACATCTTTCATCTTTTGGAGACTTTTTGAGTGTCAGCGTCCAACATTTCAATGACAGTATGTTGAAAGATATGAAACAACACCCAATCCAAATTCCCTTTCTGGTTCTGCCGTCTTAACTTGCCCAAATCTTTAGGGGTCCAGAAATGTTCACTCCATGTCCACCTGGGTCTGTGATGAGGGAGAGAATGACATAACTACAGTCATGTGCAGTGGTGTTTAAAAGAAAAGCAAGGCCCCAATCTTTGAGGTGCACAGCTGAGTGAGCACCCCATCCTCTGCCTTCCTGAATCTTTAATCTGCTCCCTCTGATGCCCATTATGAGTGGGTCAGCAAGATTAGTGCCATGTGGCTGACTGGGCATGAGGAGGTAAAGTAGTGAACAGGCAAGTAACACACTTGTCAGGGTGGGATGCATTTTCGGGGCAGGACTCATGTAAGAGCATACTTCAAAATTTTGTTACATGATATCTGTCCCCATACCACAACATCACTGACAAGGCAAGGCAAGGTACATTTTACTTATCAAGTACATATTTAACACAGCCCTCTTCTGGAGTATGGAATCGTTTGGGGGTGGTGCAGAGATTTACTGTCTTCTTATATAATGCCTGCTGTTTGTTGATTGTTTAGTGTATGTGTAATTGTGTGCTAATTTTATAAAATTTCAAGAAACAGAAAGTTTAAAAAAAATCAAGTACACTATCCCTGGGGCATAGGGTGTTGTACAGTCATCAAATAAAAACAAGCATTTGTCAATGCCGAATGTTTGCTTGCTGGTATTAGCACTGGAAATGCAGGAGTTAGACAGATGCAGAATAGGAATGGCAATGAAGTATTGAACTTCACGTGAACCCCACCTCCATCCTGTAGAGACAGACAGGATTTGGGTTAAGTGTTTGGGTCGTTGCCCATGACAGTCAAGCCATGTCACCTCACCCTATTCTGCAGACATCGACACGTGTTGAGGTGTGCCTTAGGGTGTTTGGCTTTACAGTCACCCCATTCCATAAGGACATATGGTGAAATGGGTGCAGCATAAGAGAGTGGGGTGAAGTCTTGGGCCAAAGAGTCCAAGGTACACCTTGATGCCTGTCAGTGGCTTGGGGAAGGGTGGGATAGCATGAGCAGTATAATCTGCAATCCAAAGGCACACCCCGATGCCTGTCTGTCTGTACAGGGTAGGACGTTATGGTTAGAAACCCTAATGCCGTGGGTGTTTGTTGGTATTTACAGTACAAATTTTCAACATGGCCTTTTTGTGACCCTGCCTAAGGAAAGCATTTGGGACCTCTTCTCAAGAAGAGTGGCAGTGTGATTTTGTCAATGTGTCCCGAAAACTGACTTCTAACAGTGACAGTGCCATTCAGCGCCACATGTACGAAAACACAGATCGGGCAGGATGTGAAGAATGATAGCTGTACCATCCATAGGGAGGTATGAAGAGATGGCAATGTTGAAAATCTGTAGTGGAAATATTAAAAATGCACACACTTCTGAGCATACGTGGAAACTGCGCAACGCATGCGCGTAACACAGTCACTTTATGGAGTTTTGTCATCAGATTTTCAACATAGGCATTTTACAACCTGTACTCATGAACAGTGTCACTGTGATTTTCTTAATGTGCCCCAAACACTGATTTCCCACAGCAACCACGGTATTCTGCGCCAGAACTGCAAAAAACTCATTTTGATCAGGATGTGAAGAATGACAGCTGTACTGTTCATAAGGAGGTGCGGAAAAATGGCAATGGTGAAAATCTGGAGTTAAAATATTACAAATGTGCAAAGTTATGAGCGTGCGTGGAAACTGCGCAATGCACGCTCATAACACAGTCATTTTATGGACTTTCCTCACCAAATTTTCAGCATAGGCATTTTAAGACCTCTGCTGATGAACAGTGTCAGCGTGGTTTGTTGTGTGTCCCGAACAGTGATTTCCCACAGCGACTGAGCTATTCTGTGCTAGAAGTGCGAGAACATATTTCAGCCAGGATGTGAAAAATGACAGCTGTACTGTTCATAAAGAGGTACAGAAAAATGGCAATGTTGAAAATATGGAGTGAAAATATTGCAAATGTGCGAAGTAACGAGCATGCGTGGAAACTGCGCAACACACGCTCATAACACATTCATTTTATGGGCTTTTGTCACCAAATTTTCAACATAGGCATTTTAGGATCTCTGCTAATGAACAGCATCAGTGTGATTTTCCTAATGTGTCCTGAACATGGATTTCCCACAGCGAGCATGCTGTTCTGCTCCGCAAGTGCAAAAACACATTTCGTCCGGGATGTGAAAAATGACAGCTATACTGTTCATAAGGAGGTGTGGACAGATGGCAGTGTTGACGATCTGGAGTGAAAATATTGCAAATGTGCGGAGTTACGAGTGTACGTGGAAACTACGCAATGCACGCTCGTAACACAGTCATTTTATGGACTTTTCTCACCAAATTTTCAACATAGGCATTTTAGGACCTCTGCTAATAAACAGTGTCACTGTGATTTTCATAATGTGTCCTGAACATGGATTTCCCACAGCTAACTGTGCTATTCTGCGCCAGAACCATGAAAACACATTTCGGGCAGGTTGTGAAAAATGACAGCTGCATTGTTCATAAGGAGATGCATAAAAATACCAATGCTGAAAATCTGGAGTGAACATATTGCAAATCTGTGAAGTTACTGCGCAATGCATGCTCATAAAAGTCATTTTGTGGATTTTGCCCAGCAAATTTGCAACATAGACTTTTTGAGAGCCCACCTCATGAACACTGGCACTGTTGTTTCGTTAATCAGTCCCAAAAGGTGATTCCGCGAAGTGAACACGAAATCACCTTCCGGGGCTGATTAATGCCATGACAGTGAAAGAATTCATGAAGAGAGGTCCCAAAAACCCCATGTTGAAAATGTGGTGCCAAAATTCCCAAAAAGGCCAGAGATATGCATCAAAGTTGAAAAAACCCTATTCATCGCATTATACAGTTTACCAGCATTTCTTCAGTTCGCAGTCGGCTTTGAAGAGTGCAGACGTGTTCCAGTCCACCGAAGATCATCGCGCCCGGACTCAGTGAGGTAGAATTGAGGGTTATAGTAGGGAGGCAAAGTGCGCAGTGGGTGGGTGTGGGGTGTGGGGGAAGGTAGACCGCTGCAGGACCGTTTCCTTCTTTACAGGGAAAAAAAACAAAACATCGCAGAACAGTTTTTATTTTACAGGGACATTTAACTGGACACTTGGCATGCTGGGGTGGGCTCTCAGCATGCCAACCTACTGTTTTGTTGGGGGGGTGACTGTAGCCGTCAGGGGAATAGGCACACCTTTCGGCATATAGGGGGACACAATAGCCGAGGGGGATTGGGCACCCCCTCGGCACAAACATAGGTTTTGTGTGTGTGTGTGTGTGGGGGGGGAATTATGCCAATGGGGAGTGGGCTCCCCATCTGCATATCCACAGAGTCAGAGGGACTGAAGCCAGCGGGGATTGGGGCCCCTGTCAGCAAACAAAGACTGTTGGGGAGAGGCACATGCTGCCGAGGGGGATTGGGCACCTCCTCAGCACGGGGGCTGCATAATACTGTTTGTGAACATGGCAGCAAGCCATCCACCATGTTCACAAACAGTATTAGGCTACCTAACGTTCTGCCCTGCAATGACGGGTCACTCTCTCATTGCAGCACAATGACTGACGCTGCAATGATGAGGCGGCCCCTGATTGCTGTGGCGAAAACGTTTGTACTTGTGCACTTTTGGAGACCAGTGTCATTGGCACACTGTGCCTCCATTGGTCCACCACTGCCAAGTCCCCAAATGCAGTGCCTCTCTTGGCTGTAACAGTGCCGCGCCTCCACAACCCACTTCTCTCCTAAGCTGTCACATAATGTTTCTTGCACATGCGCGCAAGCAAGCAGAAAAATGAATCCTAAACATAAAACTCTTTACAATTATAAAATTATAAATCAATATGAACATTAATCCAATTATAAAACTACTACTGGGTATGATAAATCAAATAAATATGTTTCGAGAGTGGACTTAAAGGCCTTCACTGTTTGAGTGGAATGCATGCTCCCAGGTAGTGCATTCCAAAGGAGTAGAGCTGCCACATCAAATGCCCTATCCCCAGACTACTTTAGAGCTGGGGACCACAAGCAAACCCCCATTGTAGGAGCAAAGATGGTGTGTAGGGTGGTAAGTGTCCAGTATATCTTTGAAGTAATTAGGGCACAGACCATACAATGCCTTGAGTGTCATCAAGAAAATCTTGAAAGTGGTGCAACGCAGCTCTGACATCCATTGCAGACTACATAGGACTGAAAAGATATGGTTACTTCAAAAAGTTCCCATTAACAGCTGGACTACTGCCTTCTGGACCAGCTGCAGGCATTGCAACACACCTCCAGATAACTATAAGTATACAGCACATAGACATGCCTCCAGATGAAGATCATTCACGTTGAAGTGCTGGGGCCTTTGCTATAAGGTCTCCAACTAGTTTGTTGCTCATGTTAAAAAGTTTACAGCTTTCATCTTTTGTCTGTTTGCTGCCATTTGTTGTGTAGACTTCTCAAGTGCTGGCATACTCCTTACCTAGAGCATTGCAGTAGTCTAGCCGGGAGTTGACAAAGGCCTGGACTATTATCACCAGACCGGCTGGTGCAAGTCAAATATACAGTTTGATCTGGGCAATGTTACTAAGAAGGTAAAAACTATTTTGAACTTCCACCAACTCCTGCTGTTTTTGTGTATGCTCGAAGTCCAAAATAACCCCCAGATTCTATACGGGTTGTATATGCCGGCGCGACAAAAAAGATTGCGACCAGTATTACAGCGATGGGCTCCATGTTGCCCGTAAGTTGCAGTCAGCATGGAGCCGCACTGTTTGAGACTATTTTTTACAGCAGGGGGCTTTGCCCCCAAACCCCCCATGTGGGGGGCTTCGCCCCTGCACCTCCTGAACTAATGGATTCCAACTCTAGGTCGGAGTTAGTTTGGGGAGGGAGTGCAAGTCAGGGGAAGTGGTTGCCCCTTTCCAGTGGCACTTCTATGGCGGCATGGCGCTGTAGTTGATATCAACGCATGTCCCTGTAGAAATGTCCCCGTTAGGGTGGCATACCATTCTATACCACATTTATAGAATGGTATGCCAATCCTTAAAAACCTACCTGTTTAACCAGGCATTCTCCAGGAGCTCAACAACCCAGATTCTACAAGTTCCTCGCTGTTGAACTACACAGGGCCAATGCTCCTTCACCTATAGGCTCCTCTATGGATGAATGGTCTCAGCCACACCACCTACTCTGCCTCAACACTAGGTCTGTTCAAAACCAGGCTCCGGGCCCATCTCATTGCCGCTAGCTCCTGTAACAGCCTCTTCTAGCTGATGACCTATACAGCTTTAATCCTAACTTATATACTGCTTAACCCCAGGCCCCCCCCAGTCTCCTCCTCCCCCCAGCTCCTGAGGCGCCACTTCAAATCTCAGGTCTTCATACCACCTCATTAGTCTCGCCTGTTCCATTATAGCACTTATCCCCCACCCCTGCCACCTTTTTCTTCTATCACTCCTTCCCATTTATTTTTCAACAAATGCCTCCGGCTGCATCTTCATCCTCCCCCTCTCCTCTCATCCCTGTTTCACTGCCACCCTCGGGCGCCTGACTCTACCCATTCCTTGTGGGCACATGCATCCTAGCTGTGTTCACCATTTTACTATAGCTGCCTCTGTTAACTACCTACACTTTTCCTCCTCCTCTACACCTTACTCTTCCTGTAATTGACCCTTTCAATAGCACTGTTGTACATGAATTGTTTACTGTTATTTCACCGTTGCTTCCTTGTTGTTTGTTATTTCTGACATGGAACCTATGTAAAAGAACCTTGGCTCAAAGGTACTTGTAATCCTAGAATAAATACAGTAAAATAAAATAAAATAAATTCTCAGGGACTTATTGATTGATTGTTACTGTTTTACCGATTTTAATTATAATATTGTTACTGTATGGTATATTGTAAAGGTGCCCTGAGCTCAGGAAGGACGCCTCATATAAATAAAATGTTACTTTATTTTACTTACTCACCATTCTGAGTGTTTGGCTGCCTGAAGATGGTAAGGCTGCTGCAATATTCCACTTGTCCATTGCCAACCTATGCCAAACTGGCTTGACACGCAGAACCTCTGTCATACAAGGGCTGTGACACAACCTGTTGGAGGTCATCCAATTGTTGATCTCCTGGGGGGAGGCACTGCCCTAACACAAAGGCAGCTTGTCTTCCATCAGAAATGCATGACAAGTAGAGATGAGTATCATCTGCATAACAGTGAAACAAGGGCGTAGCTACCGTTACGCCCAACACGCCATGGCGTGTTGCTGCAGATCAGTGGGGTAGCAGGCGCCAGCTGGTCTGTCCACTGCTCCACGCCTTGTTGGGTTTTTTTTTCTCGCTGGCTTTCGGACACTACTGCTTTTTTTTTTTTTTTTTTTTTAAGATAGCAGGAGTTGGGGGATCAGCTTACTTACTTGTGGTTTCAAGCCCATGGACCTGATTGAGAATATGTTGCTGTCTCTCAATCAGGTCTGTTTTCCAAGAAAGGAGCGTGGTAGTGGGAAAGTAAGGGTGGGCTAAGGCGGGTGGGCTCTTTAAATACCCTTGCAAAACACTGTGTGGTCCGTTTCCTTTTGGATTCATTTGTTCACACTGCAACTAGTCTAGAGGTCATCAGAGGAGGACAGGACTCAGTGCAGCAAGAGTCGGGATTCAGGAGCTATTGGATTTGGAGTCAGATGGGAGCCACAACCGGAGGATTCAATCGAGTTCAGGAAGGTTACTGTTGCTGTTTTCATTCCTCGGGTGACCGCTGACTTGGACTATAGATTTCACTGCTGGAGAGAGGGAGAGCGAGAGCTGTGCAATTAACGACTCGAGCGGAGTTTGAATTCGAGCCTCAGGAATGAGTAATACAAGCACAAGACAGTTGCACCACGTTGTTGCTAGTTCTTTGAACTTGCCAGTGCCACCATCGGAGCGGATCGGGGCTTCTGGGCGCGACAGTCACCTTGAGCTGAGCTGCCTGTTGCTGAAGCACTGCAGGTGAGTCCCTTGCTCTTTTTGGGACAGTGTTTGATTTAGGCTGGCTTGGAGATGAGCCCAATTGATTTACTTTTGTCATCTTTATGCTGCAGCTCAGATAACCTATTAAAATAGAGCACCCAGCCTGAACCTGTCCCTGTGTAATGCTATGCTTCAGCTACAGACCATTTGTTGGAAGACATGGTGTTCTTTTACTTTGTGTAACACTGTTACTTGCTTCTATAATTTACTAGACATGGCAGACAGTAGTTATTAAGTTGTGACAGAAAAATAGGAGTGTCTGGTAAGAGTTGAAGTTAAGCTATTATTCAATGCTTTGGGAGTAAAAGTCTGTAGTTTTGAAATCCAGTGCTGGTAGTAAGGGTTATATGTGTGTGTGCATATGGGGGTAGGGGTTATGTGGCTCATGGCTGTCTTCATTTAGATCACAGAAAATAAAGGTATTTGTAACCACACATGCCAACCTGTGGAGCTATATTTACCGTAGTGGTGGTGGTTGTGGGGGGCACGCCTGTTATTCTGTGTGATGCCTGGGTCCCCTTCCTATCTAAGGTGTCACTCAACAGGACTTGGAGAGGTCCCTCCCAGCGACATATTTATTTTACCAGGTTATGACACGTGGGTGTTCCCACTGGATTCAGTCTATGACCTTCAGTCTATAACCTCATAGACATGATTTATGCACACCTACAAGTTTAGTTCAGGGAACTGAGGTAGTTTATAACGAGATACAGTGACTCCAGAGATCTGAGTTGGTGAATAAATAACAGTGCAATTCTTAGTCTGTCTTGCTATTCAGTGAATACAGAAATTCTTAGGGAATTGCTCTATTATGATCCTTACTTCCCCGGTCCCTGCAGGCATCTGCAACATTGTCTGGACAGTGCCCTCAGTGACCTTGAAGTGTATGTTCACCGTGAACCAATCCATTACATATTTACTGTACACATCAGCAACATGCTTTTATCTCCTTTGACATAGGATGCCCAGACTGTCTCTTCATTTCATTCCAGCAGCAATCATACAGATCAACAGTGGCATGAGCATCCCTTTTGGCATCAGACTGTGCAAGCCAGTCAGAACTCAGTTCTTAAAATACTCAAGGTGAAGCCATTTGGATCTTGATGCATCATGGCAATGGGCTCTCCCCAACTCTCTCCTATGAGAGTCCAGGTCAAAAACTAGCTGCTTCCATATGATCTGACACAGCATGTCACCAGACAGCTCCCTACTACCCTCAGGGCAGCACTATGGACACTGTTGCATGGCAGTCTCCATCCTGTAGTCCCTATCACTTACACTCCAGGTTACCTGAATTGCTGTAGCTTCTTCTACCTTACATCCAACTGCTCCTGTCCAACACTGCATTCAGCTACTTCAAGTACCTCCTCTGTAGCATGGGCACCATCCTGATCTTGCCTCAAATAGGGTTTCCTCTTCAAGACTTCAAGGGGACTGTTCTTGGTCTACTTGTTCATCAGGGTGCTACTCTTTAGGGGTAACCTCCCATGGTCCCCACACTGGCGGTCCACTATATAGCATTGAGACTTGGAGGTGATCACTGCTAAATTGGGATCCCACTAGTGAGAGCCTGTCCAGATCTTCATGAGCACTCTGTCCCCTTTTATCCTCAGACTGCCACTTTTCTGCCTCCATCAGCTCTCATCTGACACCTACTTTTATCCTAGCAGACTCCTCTAGCACCCACTCCCAATGAGACATGGGATCAGCCGGGCCAGTCTCTGGATGTGCATCTCATAGAAACGACCATCACCCCCTCTCCAGAAGAAGAGGGTTGTTACCTACTGATCCTTGAATTTTTTTCCGGGTATTTTCCTGGTGCAACATATAAATATTCATGCTTGTTGCGCCAAGAAAATACCCAGAAAAAAATTCAAGATTCAGATGCTTGTCGCAATGCAACATTGTATCTAAGCCAGTCTGGTACAGAGGCTTGTCACAATGCAACATTGTAACTAAAAGCTAGTCTGGTGGCTGGCTAGTGTGACTGGACCTATGTGGGACTGGCTACCTTGATGTGGTACAGAGGCTTGTCACAATGGAGTATTGTAACCAAAAGCCAGTTAGTCTGACACCTGTTGGTGGTGAAATGGTGTGCTGGCATACAACACAGAAAATTACTCTAGCATGTGAGAGGGCATGGACGGTGGGGGGAGGGGTAGCTCACCCTAAAAGGGGGTGGGTGGGTAGCAGTGAGTCCACTTGGTGTGCAGCTCAGAAATTCCTGGCTACACCCCTGCAGTGAAATTCAACACCATACCATCTAATGATATCCCCCTGTGGCAACATATGCATAACAAACAACACAGGGACAAGGATCAAATCTTGAGAAACATCACAGGGGAAGTAAAGCCACTACAGAAGTGAAAATTCCTAGAGTAACCAGTTGCATTTTCCCAGTAATGTAGGACCCAACCAGCACAAAACAGTGCTGGTGAGACCCTCGTGGTTCCTCATGTGATCTAAGAGCACCTCATGGTCAACTGTGTCAAATGCTGATGAGAGATCCAAGAGAAACAGGATAGAACATAGTCCTCGATCCCTCACCATAAGGAGAGCATGTCACCCTAACAGGCACAGTCTTCATGCTATGACGAGGCTTGAAACCTGATTGGAGAGGCTCATAGATGTCAAACTGTTCCAGTCAAGCCTTAAACTGTGCCATCACCACCTTCTCTATAACCTTCCCTAATAAAGAAAAGTTCAAGACTGGCCTGTAACTCAACAGATTGTCAGGGTCCAAAGATGTGTTTTTTTCAGGAGGGACTTAATCCCCACTTTTTTCAAAACAGCAGGAAAAAACTGCCTCCCTCAAGGAGCATCCCACAGTTGCAGTGAATGTTGGTCCCAGGGATTCCTGGCAACCCAAAAACAGCCAGACAGGCACAGGGTCCAACACACAGCAGGTGGGATGCAGATTTGCGATTACCTGGAGCATCTCCTCTTCAACAACTGGTTGAAACTCAGCCCAGGTTGGCTGATCATCATTGCCCATCACCAGCTGACCACCACCACCCCATGACAGACCACTTGATGAAATAGCTATCTGGCTAGAGGACACTTTATCAGAAAAAAAACTACTAAACTCTTTTGCTTTTCTTCAGAAAAGAATTGAATGGATTATAGATGAGGGGATTAATCAGTCTGTCCATACTGCAGAAGGACTGAGCTGGCCAATTCTTTCTGGCAGCAACCATCCTTGAGTGGAACTCTATCTTTCTCAGCAAGATTGATGGCTCACACTCATCATTTTTAGCACCTATTTGTCATTCATAGAATGGGACACTTGACAAGAATGTTCCAACTTTCATCCCTACATCTTGAACAAGCCTCAGCTCATCAAAGTACTTTAGTGAATTGCAATAGAACATCAAGGGATGGACACAATAAGGTGCTAGTGAGTTCAAGGTGGCCATGAGAACTGTATTATTGTTCTCCATCATTTCTCAGCGTCCTAAGCACAGGCTGATGTCATGGCTGAGATGTTCAACACCTCCTGGAGTTTGCGAGTCTTCAAATCATGTTTAGGATGGCACTGGATCATCTCTACAGGGACGGTATTTAAAAAAAGGACCCCAAAGAGGAACAGCACTGCTCAATGATCCATCCATATGACTGGATCAATCCTGATCACACTAATGTCTAGATCAATGAGAAGACCATGTCTAAGGTGTGACCACATTGGTGTATGATAGAGGCAACTGCCTGTGTTAAACCTAGTAAAGTCATTAACCTGAGGAGCTGCTGACCAAAGGACAATGTTACATTCTCAACCAAAGCACTGAAGTCCCCTAGACCAAAAGTCTGGTAGCATTAATACCTGCTTATCCTTGAAATCCACCAGCTCCTGCAAAAATTATCCCCACAAGTTTGCTTATCACTTGTCAGTCTTCTAACTTACTTCCTCACACCCAGCTGTTCATATGGCACTTATCAGAATGCTCACTACCATAACAGGGCATCAGGTGCAGCAGCTTGAGACCCATTGGTTTTGGTGAACAGGGTCCCAAAGACCTTTGACCCAAGAAATTGGGACCCTGCCACTATTTTAAATGGAACTACAGTAGCAGGTTGCGGGATCTGATTCATATTTAATGTAAAAAACACAAAATTGTGAAAGATAGGGTCAGACGGACTCTGACAAGATTCCCAGTAGATGGATCCATCTAACCAGTACCAAACTAGTCTGAATATCAGACCTGTCCCACTGCACACCCCTAGTCAAAAGTCATTGTCAACTTCATTACTCTTTTAAGGTGTATTTTCAAACTTAAATTTAATTAATTAAACAAACTCTAAAAATACCATGATTAAGCAGGCAGGGATGAAGGGGGTCAGATCGCAACAGGATCCCAGTCAATAAGTCCCAAATGCATGCTCTGCTACTTTAAAGAAAATCCAGTACTTTTCTTCAATTCAGCAAGAATCCAGTCAGCTCAAGCCATTTGTGATCATCAGCATTAGTGTGCACATCAGCACTCCCTTCCTATCTGCCAAGTTGATGCCTCTTTTCTACATTTTACTAAAGACAGTTGTCTCCTGTAACCTAACAGTACAGTTTCTGGATCACTATAGTAATTGACAAAATGCTGTAATGATACATTGAATAATATTATTTAAAAAAAGGCAAGAAAAATACAGAATCTCTATTGGCCAAGAGGGATGTCACCTGACCAAGCATCAAAATAGTATTGTTGCACAGCCAGGTGTCAGATTTACTTTCTATCACCCAAAAAAAACCCACCCTTCTACCAGATGAAACCCATGCATCTTAAAATAAAATAAAACCACCCACATCTCCACCCTCATTAGTTTTGCTCTAATATGCAAGCGTATTTATTGATCAAGGGAGCACTCCCGACCAATCGGAAAGCTCCTTTCCTCTGCGCATGAGACACTCTTATACTGTAAAGAGTGTTTCATGCACAGCTTTCTTGGAAACGGGCATGTTCAGATAAGGTTTTTGAAAATGTGCATGTATTATTGATCGAGCTCAATCGGTAATATATTACTATTGCCACTGAGACCACTCTTATGGTTGTAGGAGTAGTCTCACTTACATTTTAGGATATCAGAACCAATCACCTTTAGTTTGCAGTTCTCATACCCTAAGAATGCACACAAGACCACTTTTATAATCATAAGAGTGGTCTCACCTGCAATATTAACACAGCAAACATAACATTACCTCCCAAGGAGCAGTCTGTACAGTTCAAAGAGAGTAAATAATACACCTGTCACACCAAATGAAAACAAATACTTGGCAGCACCTGAGGTACCACTACAGAGACTGGGTAAAAAGAAACTGTAATGTAACCAAGAAAAAAAAAACAGACACAGCGCTACAGATGGGCAGGATCATGAGCTTGTAATAGTACTGGGAGTGAGCATCAAACACCACTAACAAAGGCACAATAGGAGTGAGAGCAAGCATAATAATAACAACAACAAATAACTGGGGTGGGGCAACTGTGGGAGCAACCCAAATCGAGCACCATATTTCTAGAGCACACAAAAAATAAAATCACCCCTCAATGTTTTCATTGAAAGTGAAAATATAAACACAAAAGCAGCTGCAACTTTCAGTACACTGCAACCGTGTCACCTACAGCACAAACAGTTTGCTTTTTGTGTATCTCTCCAAACCACACTTACTGGTATACTGTAGAGCCTTAATCCCACTGCAAGGCATCGTATGTATTCAAATCTCTGTGCAGGTCAGGCTTTGGCCTAGTGCTCCACCCTTGGGATGTGCATTAAAAAGACTTTAAAGCATAACTTCTCATGGTTTGTTCCTTACTTAACCTTAATCGCTATTACTGGTCAGTTTCCATACACTGTGGGCTTGATTTTCAATGTAAGTAAAGTTAGTAAGTAAAACTTTCTTTATATAGCGCTTTTCCAAAACCAAGGCACTTTATCGCATAACAATATCCCACATAAATAAAACAATAACATATAGAATAATGGCTGGGGAGGTGGTTATAATGAGAATTTTACATACCCCCAATGTGTGGGATGCCATATAAACCCCGAGAGCGAAGTTCAAGGGGTTTGTAAAGGCATTCCACACTGAGGGTGTGTGTAAAATTTGAGTTTTACACACCTCCCCAGCTTTTATTTTATATGATTGCTGGGGAAAGCTTTTTCACCTCAGCAGTTATATAAAATAAAGAGAGATCATCATGGAGCCACGCACTTAGTAGAGTTTCACTCAGTCCGCAGTTCGTGGTAAAAATCTCTGCTCATGTTAGAAGCTGTTACGTTTTGCTAGCTAGTTTCTGAAGTGGTCATTTTACAACTTTTTTGTTTGTTTTTTAAATTAACTTACCACCGATTCCAGCTGGTGGCGAACTGCGAGGTGGTGTGGAATGGCGGCCAGCCATCACGGAACACTGGAGGAGTAGTATGTGAGCATGCTCAGACCCATTATAACTTGCAGGTTATAATGAGGAAATTATAATCCACTTTCCCTATGGGAAAAAGCTCTCCCCAGTTATTATAGTACTATCAATAACTTAATAATATTATAGATATAATCATCCGGATTAAAAATATCAAAGAAAAACCTGGTTGAAGAGATAGGTTTTAAAATCCGCTAAAAAATGCTTTGTAATTGATGCAAGGTGCCTGCATCAAACAGAATTGATGCAATGTGCACCTTGCATCAAAACTTATAGCAATCCCAATTTTTAAATGCAGGCTGCATCAAAATTGGGTACCCTTGCACTGAAGTGGCCCTGTGCTAGCCCTGCACCATAAAGGGGGGCTGCATCATGGTGGAAGGGGGTTTGCACCACTCTGGCAATGCAATATCCCCTAGATCAGGATTTTGCAAGCCTTCCCATGGCCATAGGTACTGCTGTTGCTTAGACCAGCCAGACCCTGGTCTATTGACCTGTGAGCCACAGGCAGCAACTAAGCTGGTTGGAAGGTGATTCTATACTCCCCCTGTGCGGGCAGATGCCCACCATCTTGTGGCTCACCACAGCTTCCGCAACCAGCACAGTGCCTACCATAGCCATTTCACCACCACATGGGGAACAAGTGGATGTTGGGAACCGTGGCAGACCTCACTACCCAGACCCCTATACTGGCAGCAGTGCCCATCTGCTATGTCCCCTGCCATTGGACAGCTGGCCATCTGGTACCACGTCCCATGCTACCACTGAGCATGCCTTAGTTGGTGGGGTCCTCACTGCTGCCAGCTGTGCTCCACCACTCTTCCAGTATGGCCTCACATGCATTCTCCCTGCTGGCTATGTTGCTGATTAGGGCATGTGGTCTAACTGCCCTGCATACCAATACACTCACTCAGCCACTTTCTACTCCATGTGGCAGCATTCTGCAGTATCCCACAATGGCCGAAGCTGACCTGGACATTGTTGCCATTACTAAGTTATGGTACAATGAGAACCATGACTGGGACATAACCATATCAGGATATACTGTGTTCAGGAAGGACAGGGTGGGTAAGAGAGGGAGAGGAGTGTTTCTTTACATGTGGGATAGTAGAAAACACAGGGATACAGGGAACACAGAGAGGGGAAGAGGAACTGTGGGTCACCCTAGAGATGGGGAATGGAAGAGCTGCTATTCGCACTGGCATGATCGATAGACCTCCAGCATGGGGGGATAAGGTCCCAATGGAAGCAATCCAAAAGATGGCAAATAAGGGAGAGGTGCCACTAGTGGGGGACTTCAGTCTTCCGGATGTGTACTGGAGTATCTCAGCTGTAGCTTCAGCTAGCTTCACTGGACTCACTGCAGGGAGCATTCCTTAGTTAACTAGTAAAGGAGCCCACTCATGAGAGGGCAATATTGGACCTTGTACTCACCAATGGGGACAGTGTTGACGATGTCACGGTGGGTGGTCACCTGGGAACAAGTGATCACCATATGGTGTTGTTCAATATAAGAACTGTGACAGAAGTGAAACACACAAAGGTGAAGGTCATGGACTTCAAGAGGGCCAATTTTACGAAGATGGGGGAATGCCTTAGGGATGCCCTTGTAGGTCAGAGGGCTTGAGTGGAGTGGTGGAACAGTGATAAAAACTAAAAGCAGGGATAGTGGAAGCAACAAACCTATCAGGCAAGGGTTCTATGTCGTAATAGCAAATGCAGAGCGGTGATCCCTATTATGGCGAGTGTACAGTATATCGCTGAAAAGCAAATCATCAATATACACTTACCAGAGAACCAACACCCAGCAACCTAAAGTGTTTTTGCAGGGGCAACCCTCCTTAATTAGGATTCCTAACTCCAGGGGGGTGCATGTTGGGGAGGGGGCACAAATTCAGCCACAAAAAGAATTTAAGTCCGGGAGCTGCATGAAGCGGCAAGATGTAGATTATCCTGTACCCAGCCCTGAACCCAGTATTTGCTGTGTTGGAACCAGCCTCCCTCACTACCACACCACATGACTGGCTCAGCAGCAGCAGGCACAGTCCCTCCCACTAACCCTCTTCCCTATCCCTCCCCTTCTCCTCTCCAATCCCTTTTTCTGGTCGCCTTCCCCTACCCTCGTGGTAGAAGTAGTCACTACCTTTGCGGGTAGCCCATCCCAATAGCTCAAAATATAGAGTCACCGTTTTGACAGTCACCCATATTCGGTCGCTGTTGTCACTGGATACCTCAGACAAGTAAGCAAAAGCAAGAGTGAAAAGACCACACAATGGTTCTCAAAAGAGGTGGACAAGAAGGTAAGGACAAAAAAGTTAGTTTTCAGGAGGTATAAGGAGACACACAGAGAGGAGTATAGGGAGGTGTATCAAGAGAAGCAGAGGGAAGCACAGAAAGCAGTCAGGAGTGCAAAGGTGCAAACAGAGGAAAAAATTGCTCTGGCATTATAGAAAGGAGATAAGACATTTTTCAGGTATGTAAGCGAAAAGAGAAAGAACAGGGAAGGGACTGTAAGGCTAAGATGGGAAGGGGGGAAGTGCATGGAAGAGGACCAAGAAAAATCAGACATCCTGAATGAATACTTTTCTCAGTGTTCATGGAGGAAAGTGAAGGAGCGGGACCACAGACAAATGTCAGGGTCATTGGAGGTAGGGAGGTAGATACTAGTCCATTTACAGAGGTGAGAGTCATAGAAACATAGAAACTGTAGGTAGATAAGGACCACTAGGCCCATCCAGTCTGTCCATAGGCCCTATCCACTCACCCTAAGTGATCAATGGCTTTTCATCACTTCCTTCCAATCCAAGGTTCTCCTGTACTTGTCCCAGGCATGTTTTAATCCCTCCACTGTGTTTGTCTCTACCACCTCTTGTGGCAGACTATTCCAAGTGTTTATCACTCTCTCTGTGTAGTAATACTTCCTCACATTACCTTTTACTCTATCCCCTCCAATTTCATATCATGCCCGCTTGTTCTGGTATATGATCCACCACCTGCACCTTGTTTATGCCCATGAGGCACTTAAAAGTTTCTATCATGTCACCCCTTTCTCTCCTCTCCTTCAGTGAGTACATATTGAGGTCTCTTAGTCTCTCCTTATGTTTTGTGATGCAAACCATGCACCATCTTTGCCACCCTTCTCTGGACAGTCTCCACCTTGTTTATGTCCTTACACATGTGTGGTCTCTGGTACTGCACGCAGTACTCCAGGTGAGGTCTTACCAGGGTTTTATACAATAGCATCACCACTTCCTGCCTCCTACTAGTAATACCTCTGCTTATGCACCCCAGCATTCACTGGCCCTCCCTGCAGTCTTTGTGCACTGCTTTGATACCTTAAGGTCATCAGATATGATAACCCCTAGGTCCCGTTCCTCTTTGGTGATTGTCAGCACCTCCCTCCCATCCTGTAGCTCTCCCCAGGGTTCCACCTACCCAGGTTCATTATCTTGCACTTTTTTGCATTGAACCTCAGTTGCCACACCTCTGACTTGCTTTCAAGCTTCTCCAGGTCCCTCTTTATTTTCTGCACCCCTTCTGAAGTATCCACCCTGTTGCAGATCTTGGTGTCATCTGCAAATAGGCAGACCTTTCCTTCCAGCCCTCTGCAATGTCACTAATGAAGACATTGAACAGGACTGGTCTCAGTACTGATCCTTGTGGCACTCTGCTGATCACCCCTCTCTCCTTGGGTTGGATCCCATTTACCACCACCCTCTGCCTTCTGTCCATCAGCCAGTTTCTAACTCAATGTATTACCTTATGCTCCATGCCCAGACTACTCATCTTGTTAACCAGCCTTCTGTGTGGAATGGTACTGAAGGCTTTGCAGAAATCCAGGTAGGCGATGGGATCTACTACAAAATCCTGACAGTCAGTCTCCCGAACTCCATAAGCCCGAGTTTAGGAGACTGACTGTCGAAAGACAGACAAGGTCTTAGTGCAATGTGGGGAGAAAGGCCCCCACACCCTCCCCCACTTGGGGGGGGGGCTCTGCCTCCGCACCCCCTGTAACTAAAATAACCACTTCTGAGGGGAAGTGGACTTCAGAGCAGGTTACAACAAGCTATATGGGGCAAACGAGCGCCGGGTAAAAAAGTTGCCCTCCAGGAATAGAACCTGGGTCTGAGCGTAGTGGTGGCTGAGCTGCTACTGGCTTAGCCCTCGACACCACTGGAGCAGCTCAGCCAACCACTGGATTTTCCCGTCTCATGTTGTGCATGGCTAGAGGCAGAGTTGCAGTTTGTCATATCCACTACCTTACCCCTGCTGGCACCAGCTTCCATGTGTCGGGCAAGTGTGTGTCGGGTAACCGAACTTGAGATCCTGAATGCCGGGATCCCGAGTTTTAGCATTTCATCATACTCCCAGGCAACGTCTATGACACCTCCCTAATTCACTTCCCTAGTCACCCAATCAAAAAAATCTATCAGATTTGTTTGACAAGACCTTCCTGATGTGAATCCATGCTGCCTCAGATCCTGGGCAGGCACCAATGGATTCCAGATGTGCCACTATCCTTTCTTTCAGCAGTGTCTCCATGATCTTCCCCCAATCACTGAGGTGAGACTGGCTGGCCTATAGTTCCCAGCTTTCACCCTACTGCCACTTTTGTGCAGTGGGACTACATGCACCCTCCTTCAGTCCTCTGGAACCATGCCTGTGTTGAGTGACTCTGTGAACAGGGTGGCCAGAGGCACTGCTAGTTCCCTCTGCAGCTCCCTTAATATCCTTGGGTGTATGTAATTTGGCTCCATGGCTTCCTTAACCTTCAGCTTTGTGAGTTCCTCCAGAACTCTCTCCACTGTGAATGGACTGGTGTCCACATCTCCCCCCAATTGCCTCTGCTCCCCAACTGTGGCCCTTGACCTACTACCTCCTCAGTGAATACGGAACGGAAGTATTTGTTCAGTATTTCTGCATTATCTAGATCTCCCTCCTTACACTGTCCCTCCTCTTCATTGAGCCTCACCCCCGGTTTTCTTCTGTCGCTGATGTACCTATAGGATATCTTGTTCTCTTTTTTCTCAGTCTATGCTAAACCCTTCTCTGTCTGTGCCTTGGCTTTCCTGACAGCCTTCCCTGCTTCTCTTTGACATTCAAGGCACACCTCTCTGTCCTCCTCCCTTTGGGTCTCCTTATACTTCCTGAAACTTGCTCTTTTAGCCCTTACTTTGTCTCCCACCTCTTTAGAGAACCATAGTGGTTTCTTCCTTATTTTCCCTTTGGCCACTATTCTAATGCATTGGTTAGTTACCCCCATAATGGCTCCTTTTAGTCTCCCCCCACTGTTCCTATACCCCCTCCATTACCTATACCTTCTCCAGGGCTGCTCTTAAACATCTACCCATTTCATTGAAATCCGCCCTACTGAAATCTGATACTTTTGCCCCAGTGTGGCTTAACTGAGTCCCTGTCTCCAAGCCAAACCATACCATGTGGTGGTCGTTGGATGCCAGCTACCATTCCACCTGGATTCCTTTGACTCTGTTCCCATAGGTCCATACCAGGTCTAGAATCGATCTGTCCCTGGTTGGGTCATACACCGGCTGTTGGGTCCATCTTCCTGCTGGGACTCCAGGATGGCCATGCTTCTGGCTGAAGCAGCTGCCTGGGTGGTCCAATCCACATCCGGCATATTGAAATCTCCCATCAAAAGGATTTCACCTTTAATTGCCATGTCATGAATTTCCTCCACTAGTACCCTGTCCACTCCCTCCCTCCCTCTCTGCCGGAGGTCTGTAGATCACCCCTGTATGTATTGCTTACTGTGCCATTTCCTGGTTCAAGGGTGACCCACATTGCCTCGGCCTCCCCCTGCCTTCCCTGTACTTCTGTAGCCTTTATGACTTCTCTGACATACAGGGCCACCCCACTCCCTTTTTATCTTCCATGTCCCATCTGAAAAGTGTATAGCACGGTACATTGATGTCCCAATTGTGATTAGCAGAATACCAAGTCTCTGTTATCGTTGCTATGCCAAGATCTGCATCAGTCATCAAGGCTTCCAGGTCTGGAACCTTATTTCCCAGACTGCGGGCATTTGTGAACATGACCTTCCATGTTTTACACCCTGCCCCCCTCTGTTCCTGTTTCCTCTACTTTGCCTCTACCCCACCCAGGTATTCATGCTCATGTGCTCTTGCCCCTTATCCCCCTTATACATGTTTCCCTGCCGGCCCTCTCTGCTTACTTCAGTTGTTTCAGCACAACTTGCATTTTTGCATGTTCTCATGGGGGTTCCTAAGCCACCTGTCTCTCCTGGCTCTCCCCACTTCACCAGTTTAAATGCTCTCTGCTGAAGCATTCCAGCTTCTTACTAAGGACTGAGGTCCCCTTTCTGGACAGATGCAGGCCATCCTTCTGATACAAGCTCGCATCTTCCCAGGTTGAGCCCCAGTCCCCTATGAAGCCAAATCCTTCCCTTCCTCACCAATCCTTCAACCAGGAGTTAAAGGTTCGGATGTGGAGTGTCTTGGCCTCCCCGCATGCCTTGGACAGGTAGCACCTCTGAGAATGAGATGGAATGTGCTACCTGTTTCAGGTCCCCCCCCCAGCTTCCTGAAATCCTCCTGGACTCTGGCTAACTCTACCCATCTCCTCACCAGTGTCCTGAAGGCACACACAAATCAGTACGTGGACAAGGCAGTGGGACCAGGCAGGATACATCCAAGGATACTGAGGGAGCCCAGAGAGGTCTTGGTTGCACCTCTGACAGCCCTGTTCAACTCTTACTGGAGACAGGAGTGGTCACAGAGGGCTGAAGAAGAGCAGATGGAGCCCCACTTCATGGAAGTGGTATCAGGGAGGAGGCTGGCAATTACAGGCCCGTCAGCCTGACTTTGGTGGTGGGGAAATTAATGGAATCACTGCTCAAGGAAAGGATGGTGGACTATCTCAAATACAGTGGCTTACAAGATCTTAGGCAGCATGGCTTCACTGGGGTGAGGTCATGTCAAACAAATCTGATAGATTTCTTTGACTGGGTAACCAGGGAATTAGATCAGGGTGGAGCAGTGGATGTGGCCTACCTAGAATTCAGCAAGACCTTTGACACTGTGCTACATACTGTAGGAAACACGTACACAAATTGGGCAGCCTAGGAGTGGGTCCAAAGGTGGCAAACCGGGTAAGAAATTGGTTGGGGGTTAGGCGACAGAGGGTGGTGGTAAAGGGAGTTCACTCCGAGGAAGGAAGGGTGACCAGTAGGGTGCCACAAGGATCAATACTGGGACCAGTTCTATGTAATGCCTTTATTAGTGACATTGCAGATGGGCTAGAGGGGAAGGTATGCTTTTTTGCAGATAACACTAAGATCTGCAATAGGGTAGAGACTCCAGAGGGGGTGTAAAAAATTAATAGGGATCTAAGAAAGCTTGAGGAGTGGTCAAGGGCATGGCAACAAAGTTTTGGTGCAGATACTCAAGGGCAGGGTACAAAATGGGGGGGGGTGTTACTAGCAACCACCAAACAGGAAAGAGACCTGGGGTGATCACATCTGATGACCTAAAGGTGGCCAAACAGTGTGACAAGACAGTGGTAAGAGACAGTAGGATGCTAGGGAGCATGGGGGGGAGTATCACCAGCAGAAAGAGGGAGATGGTGATACCTCTGTATAAATCACTGGTGAGACCTCGACTAGAGTACTGTATCCAGTTCTGGAGACCACATCTATGGAAGGACATAGACAGAGTAGAGGTGGTCCAGAAGAGGGCAATGAAAATGATGCAGGATTTGCATCAAAAGCACTATGAGGACAGACTGAATAACCTCAGTATGTAAACCCTGGAGGAAAGGGGGGGATATGATAGAGACTTTCAAATACCTCACAGGTGTAAATAGGGTGCATGAAGGTAGCATTTTTCTGGAAAAAAGATGCTGAAGAACAAGAGGTCATACTGTGAAACTGGAGGAGGTAGATTCAGGAGAAATGTAAAGAAGTATGTTTTCACAGAAAGAGTGGTGGATGCCTGGAACAGCTTCCCAGAGGAGGTGGTTGGAACAAAAACTGACAGGATTCAAGAATGCATAGGACAGGCATAAGGGATCCTTAGTGGTTAGAAAAGGGAGGGTAAAGCTGGAGATCAAGTGGGGTTTGTGGTATTACAGTAGGTAGGGGAAATGGGTAGACTGGGTGGGCCAAGCGTCCTTATCTGCCATCAAATTCTGTGTTTTCTGTGATTGATACTGCAGTGGTGTGTTATGGGGCGATACTTTGCACATGGTAGTTGCACCTGGCACTGTATGCCATTTTGCACAATTGTCCCTGGGCTTGCAGCAATCCCCTCCCTCGTACTCCTTGTTTGATGCATGGGAGTGATTGCGGCACTAGTGCTGACTTTGACAGCAGACACCACCTGTTGTAAAATTGGATGAAGGGTCCCTGGTGCATCGGGCTCTAGCACAGGCTGCTGTTTGCCACAGCTTGTGTCCGTCTAGGGAGCCCTTTGAAAATTGAGCCTCATATAAAAATACTCATTTTGTAAGGTCTCATTCATGCAAACACTTAGGCAATCATAGGTATGCTTGTAACGTGAAAGTGCTCATTTTCCATGTGGAGTTACATGGAGTTACTCTCGTACTACAGAGTGTTCTCATGCTGGTAAAGTGTGGTACATTCCCACAGCAGAACACATAATGAAATATGACAACTGTGCTCTACACATTACATTTTTCTGTTCCTAAAAAAAAAATTGTACATCCTGTTTTTGTGCTTTTTTGTGCTTGTCCTATTGACCAGTTGCTATAATTTCTTCATTTTCATAAATACTATAAAAGGTCTTGCCTTTTAGAAGCAAGCCAAAGTAACCCTTAATCTGGATCAAAGCTAGAAATTGGCACCCAGAGACCCATTTTATTGCCACCAGTAGTTTCCCAAGTCTTTCAAAATATAATTGCTAAGCAACTGAAAGTATATATGTACTCTAATAAGCTATAAAATTCATATCAGGTTTCGTAATAGCAGTACTATAGCCCTAGGTACAGCACTAGGTACAGTAAAGTAGTAAGTAGTATTCAAAAGACTGTTAATGGAGGTTCATTAGTGGGGACCGTTTTACTGACCTCTCAAAAGCATTTGATACCTTTAATCATAAAATTGTGTTCTGTGGAACTGAATGATAGTGCACTAAAATGACTTTCTAATTATGTTGGAAGCAGGCAATAGTTGGTTGCACTTAATAAATCTCAGCCTAACCCTATTATCTCAGGGGTTCCCCAGGGCTTGGTCTTTGGGCCAGTTTTATTTAATCTTTATACAAATGACATAACCTTTATAAATTTGGATATATTTTATCTTTTGTGTACAGAGGATACAATATTCTATGTATAAGGTGTATCGGTTGGAGTTATCCAAAAAATTCTACTGTACAATTTAGATTTCTTGCAAAGTAATCTTTAACGCATAAATTAAGTTTTAATGCGAGTAAATCACAAATCATTATTTTCAGATCAGTTAATAGTCTTGAACATATTTGATATGAGCTAAGCATTACAACTACAGATGGAAGGAGTTTGCAATTGAGTAAGTCACGTAAGTATTTGAGTCTGGATAGATTCCATTGGTATATTCATACAAATATGTTGTTAAAAAGCTAAGTCTTAAACTAGTTCTATTGTGTAAACATTACATTTTTGTCCCTTCTAAATCATGTCAGCAGATACTCAACTCAGTGATAATCCTTATTTTGGACCGTGGTGAGGTTCTGTACAGGGGGAAGTGGTAAAACAAGATAAAATGGACAATGGGTAGGCCAGCTTTATCCAGGATGCCTCTCAGGACAGGCATTATTGCATGCTACACAGGGATTTGAATTGGCTTTGTTTACAGAGAATCAAACATATGAATATTTTTGTTAAATAAATGCCCTATGCAATACGTTGTAAAGCATATAAATTATCTTTTAAATGTCAGAGTACATAGAAAAGGCCTGAGATCAGCATTAAGTACTTAGTATTCACTTTTGATTTGTAAAATTTTGTGGGTTATCTTCCTTGCCCATTAATGGATCCAAAGATATAGAATAGTCTCCCTGGCATTTTCAGGTTTGTGGCCTGCTCACGACCCACACTGAAAGCTGTAAAGGATTGGTTTTACGACCACACAAGAATCCCGAGGCTTTGTTGCTCCACTTTGGGGGAAAAAAAAATTAACATCTACTGTAGCCAGCCTAGTGATGCAGAAGGCTAAGGTGCTAGCGTCTCACCTACTGCCATGCCAGCAATCCAGGTTTGGGAGCAGACTCGGGTCACTGGGGGTTGGCCGGGGGGGGGGGAATGAAGCATCATAGTGACTGTGGCCAGCTGTCTCAGCCATTGCTGCCATGGGTGGTGACCTGGGGGTATACAGGCTGCAAGTGACTCAATGGGAAGATGTGGCACAGTTTCATAGTGCATACATGTGCTAATTTGCCACTGCAGCCCATGGCATTGGGCAGAAAATGAAAAAGGAGCTTGGACAGGCTTCATGAAGCTGTGCCTGCTCTCCTACAGTCCACACTGTCACCCAGCCATTTACATCTGGATATGGGGGGGATGTCCCTCTCCCTCCTTTCCCGGCTGCAGGCGGAAATCTGTGGGAAACTTAGTGGTGGCCAGGGGAGATGAGTAATGATAGGGGAAGTGATAACATGACTGATAGACACCCGCTTTCAGCCCAGGGAGAAAAATTGATATAGGAAAAATAATTAATGCTTTGCACTCTCTTGATAAATTTCCAAGCCGGGAAATATATTTATTAATACAGCGCAATAGTGAAACAAACAGCCAACTCAAAATGAGAAATGCCTTGACATTTCATGCAGTCACCCTTTGTCAAAAGGCATAAGCTCTCTCTAGTGTGCATATTTTTAAATGTATTTATTTATTTGAAAGTTTGTGACTGGGAGAGGCACACACTGAGCCACGGCTCATTTCCAGGTGCGACCCAGGGGCAAGGGAAGGGGAATATTATACAGATGTAAACTAACTTTCAGAACCAGATTAAGCTTTTGGTGGTATTTTTAGTGAATCAAACACTTAAAGACGCAGAGGACAAAACTTGTAACAATATGCAGTAGGCTCTCCACTGATTAGAAACTTATGGTGGAACCATAGTTGCATAGATACATAGATACTGACGGCAGATAAGGCCTTTGGCCCACCCAGTCTGCCCAACTGTGCATGTAATTTTGTCTCTTCAAGTTTCTCTTGAACTGGGTGTGGCGCTTGGCCAGCTGATTATGATTGTTCTATGATATTTGTAATATACAAATATAGTATGTGATTGTCTCACATAAGGCAGCTTGTGCCATGGGTGCCTCCCCCCCAGTTTCAGTTACAGGAACCGACCAGGAAATCTCTGTAATGTAATTAATTTCCTTGAGAAATTGCATTTTATGGCCTTTTTATGACCTGTTGTTGCCTCTGAAGTTGGGAAGCTAAATATGCATTTTATTACAGGACAGGACATAACTTAGCTGATTCCTGTTGGCTATATTCGCACCTAAGTGACATATGGCAGAGTTGTAAAAACATTTGCTATTCCTTGGGAAAATAAGAAACCAGCCACCAGTTCAAAGGAAAGGCTTGATTAAAGACTATCGTAATTTGGGAAATTAGTGTTTGCTGAAGTCACATTATTTAAAATACATCCTGACAGGCAATCATGTTTTTATTTATGTTTTTATTCTAAAAGGAGGATCTAGATGACTCATAGAAGGGGTGTAGAGACACAGAGTTTTAAACTGAATACTGTGTCTAAACTTTGTTGTCATATACCATCTTGGGAATGTGGAAAGACACAGCTCTGATAAGCACTTAGAGGTAATACATTAGATAGAAAAGATCTAAATTTACTTTGGTAGGAGTTTGTCTACAGTTTTCCTTGTTTTTTTATGTGATTGTATACTCTTTGATACAGTGTTCTGTGTTTACATTTTACATATGTTTATCCATTTTTAGTAAACCTTTTATTGAAAAGACTGCCTGGGTATCTGCAAGTTCTTTTTTTGCATGTGACATATAGACAGTTAAGTTTGACAACTGTTCAAAAGCTTGATGGTGTTACTAAATTGGGAAAAGGTAAGAATATATCTAAGGTCTTTTATAGAGTTTTAAGGGTTTATTTTGGATACTTGGTTAGGTGCCCTTAGTCGAAAGATATATTGCATCCCCCAAAGAGTATTATCTGAGCCTGTACATGTGGGTACGCGAGCATAAGGTTCACAGTCTGAATCCCCCCAGCACTTGAGACTAAAGGTGATTCTAACCCACAAGCAGACATGAGGGGTACCCTGTCTGTTACCTGTTCACATTACTGTGCTTTGAGGTTGACACTGTGGGAGCAGAGGGCCTGACCTGCTGAATGCGTTTGTGACACTGGGTTGTCCCTTTCCCCTAACTGGTAGGTTCCCCGATGCTTATCCAATACATTTTTGAATCCCATAATCATTTCAGGCCCCACCACCTCCTCTGGCATGGTGTTCCATTTGTCCACTACCCTCTCCATGAAGAAATATTTCCTCACATTACCTCTGAACCTCCCTCCCTCCAATTTCATCCCATGACCCCTAGTGCTGAAACATCTCTTCCTCAGAAAAATAGTGTTTTCCAGCACCTTGTTCCTCCCTGTGAGGTACTTGTATGTCTCTGTTATATCTCCCCCCTTCCTCCCCTCCTCCAGGGAGTACATATTCAAGTCCTTCAGTCTGTCCTTTTAGAACATGTGATGCAAACCTTGTACCATCTTGGTTGCCCTCCTCTGAACTGTCTCCTCTCTTTCTATATCCTTACATAGGTAAGGCCTCCAGAACTGGACTCTGTACTCCAGGTGTAGCCTCACTAATGTCTTGTACAGTGAAATTATGACCTCCCTTTTCCTGCTGGCAATGCCCCTGCTAATGCATCCCAGCATCCTGTTTGCTTTACCCGCCACCTTGTCGCACTAACTCCCAACCTTTAGGTCATCAGAGATGATAACCCTTAGGTCTCTTTCCTGCTTAGAGCATGCTATATCCTCCCCTGCTACCCCCGGGTAATATGTTGTTCCAGGGTTTTTGTGCCCTATGTGCATTATTCTGCACTTTTGTATGTTAAATCTCAACAGCCATACCCTTGACCATTCCTCAAGCTTCCGCAGGTCTCTCCTCATTCTAGCCACTCCCTCTGGCATTTCCACTCCATTACAGAGTTTTGTGTCATCAGCAAGGAGGGAAATTCTGCCTTCTATGTTATTGGTAACATCACTTATAAAGATGTTGAAGAGGACCAGACCCAACACTGATCCCTGTGGCACTCTACTGGTCACCCTTCCCTCTGCGGCATGACAGCCATTTATCACTACCCTCTGTGTCCTGCCAGCCAGCCAATTCTCTACCCACCACACTTCTGTCCTACCAACACCCATATTGCCCAGCTTGTTTAACAGCTTCCTATGGGGCACACTGCCAGCAGCCTGACAGAAGTCCAGATAGGCCACATTCACTGCCATCCTGATCCACCTCCCTTGTCACCCAGTCAAAAAATTCAATGAGGTTAGTCTGGGATGGCCTCCCCCCAGTAAAACCATGCTGCCTTGGGTCCTGTAGACCACTGACCGCAAGGTGATCCACTAATCTCTCCTTCAGTAGTGCTTCCATAATCTTCCCCACTACTGAGCTGAGGCTGACTGGTCTATAGTTTCCCGGTTCCTCTCTGTTCCTACTCTTATATAAAGGGACTACATCAGCTGTTTTCCAGTCTTTGGGCACCTTATCTGTTTCCTGTGATCAGCTAAACAGGGTCTCCAAAGGTTCAGCCACCACTTCTCTGAGCTCCCTCAGCACCCTGGGATGCACCCCATCCAGGCCCATAGCTTTAGTGACTCTTATCCCTTCCAGTTATTTTAGGACCCTTTCCATGGAAAGGGAATCGTATCCATGTCTGTGCCCTTTCCCCCTTTGTACTCCCTTCTGGCCCAGTACTCACCCCTTCTACTGTAGAGACTGAGCAGAAATATCTGTTCAGTATGTCTGCTTTACTGTTGTCATCCTCAACACTACTCTTGCCCTCACCTGTTAGCCTCACTATCCCTCCTTTGTCTTCCTTTTTTCACTTACATGCCTGTAAAAGGTTTTGTCCCCTCTAACCTCTTTTTTCACAAAACGCTCCTCTGTCTGAGATTTGGCTTCCCTTACTGCCCTCCTGGCATCCCTTTGCATCTCCTAATACCTCTCTCTCTCTATCCCCTTGTGCCTGTGTCTTTTTGTATTACTTTAATGCAGTCCTTTTGGCTTTCACTTTCTCTGCTACCTCTTTGTAATACCATAAGGATTTCCTCTTCCTTTTCCCCTTGCTAACCTGCTTAATGCATAATTGTGTTGCTCTTGCAATCCCTGTTTTAAATACTGCCACTGTTCCTCCACCCCTAATTCCTTCCCCATTCAAGCTAGTGCTTCTTCCAAGCATTTACCCATTCTCCCCAAATCTGCCCTCCTTAAGTCTAGGATACATGTTTTAGCATGGCGGGGATCTGCCCATTCAGTTATTTCAAACCACAGTGTCCGGTGGTCACTGTTCCCCTACTGTGACCCCCTTCACACTGTCCCCATTTGTGAGCATCAGTCACAATGCACTGCAATAACTTGCAGTATGTGACATGTCACAAAATACTGCATGACAAAAGGCCTTAATTGCCATTGAGTAACACTGTTCCCAGCAGTATAGTGCATAATTTTGTGATATACTGCAACATTACAGTGTTGCATTCTAGTTGGTGTCTCTGTATAAGCTGGCGCTTCTGTAAAAACAGATATTGGCCAGTCCATGACAAAATAATATTGAGTGAATATTTGCTAATGCTTCAAAGGTATCCCAGGTTAAAACCTGTAATGGGAGATAAAGCATAAAGTCCAAATTCATAAGGAATGCATAATGCAGAAAAAACCTTGTTACATTTTGCTAAATACCACAATATTCAGGCCAAAAATTCTACAGTTAAAATATTTACAAGAACGGAACCAACTCAGTTTTATCATTGAGTCCTTTGCCAGTGTTGGCTCTAAGCTTAAAAATCCAGCAGTCTTCGTGTTTTGATATGATTTTTAACTAGGTCACCACCATGTGGTCCAGCAAATGCCCTCTCAGTTCTTGCAAATGACCACTTGTGAGTGAAAGGGTCCAATGAGGATATAACATGTGCATGTATATAGCATGTCTATCTGAAATACTGCCAGCCCCCAGAGCAAGCAGGACAAAACAAGAAATGATAAAAAAAAAACTTAATGAATGGTTAAGAAAATGGACGCTTAAGAAAAATATCACCTGTTTAACACACTGGAAAAAAGTTTCAAATGAGCAAAGCCTATTTAGCTGGAATGGTCTACATCTGAGTAGGAGAGGCAGTACCATTCTAGGGAGAACCACAGCCAGAACAATAGATGCTCATTTAAACTAGCTAGCTGGGGTCAACTGGGACACCTTTCTAGTAAATCCATAACAGCAAACTGTGGGTATACAATTCTTGTTGCAAATGCAAGAAGCCTGAATGTAATAAAAATTAGTGAGTTAGCCAGTATTTTGTTACAACAACAAATTGATATACCTGCCATAAGCAATACATGGTGGGCTAAGTCATCATCATGGTATAACATGATCCCTGCATATTCCCTGTATTATAGGAACAGAAATAACAGAAAAAGAAGTGGAGGATGTAGTTTTGTTAAAAATTTCTTAGACTCATCAGAATATACTCTCAATACAAGTAACAAAAGAAAAAAATCGAGGGAGTATGTGTTCAAATAGAACAACAGAAGGATGAAAAAGCTGGCACTTGGTAATTTCTATAGGCCTCCATCTACAGCTATGGAATATGACCAGAACCTAACTGAATTTCTGTCAGAACTTGTTAAGAACTCAGACGTAGTGATAGTTGGTGATTTTAGTTTGCCAGGGATTAACTGGAATGGTCTGACAGCAGGTACACCCACTGAATCCCTATTTTTGGATACCATTTTAATGGCAAGCCTAGAGCAGATTATAATGGAACCCAAAAGGGGTAGTAATATCTTAGATATTGTTCTGACCAATCTTCCCTCTGATATATCTAACCTTGAAGTAACTACCCCTATAGGGAACAGTGACCATAACTCTTTGGTATTCACCATTGATAGACAAAAAACATATCTAGGTTATTCAAGCTGCATATATAATTATGCAAAAGGAGACTACAAAAATATTAAGTCGGCAATACAAGCATATGACTGGGAATAACTACTGACTGACCTACCAGTTAATGAAAGTTGGGTATTCAAATCAATCATAAATGAACTAGAAAGTCTATACATACCTTTAAAATAACAGAAACAGCAAGGGTAAGATCCCACCATGGCTAACCCTAAAAATCAAAATACAGATAAAAAAAGAAAGAAAGGGCTTTTAAAAAAATTTAAAAAATCAGCTACTGGACAAAACAAAGCGATATAGAAGATAGAATTAAGGAAAACTAAAGATCTCATCAGAAAGGAAAGAAGAAAAATAGAATTAAAATCATCAGTCTTCAAGGACAACCAAAAAGCTTTTTATGCGTATATCAATAACAACAAAACAAGAGACAACACAATAACATCTATTATCAAAAATGTGGTCAAAATACAGGAGAAAACAAAGGTAGCTAATGCCTTTAATAGATTCTTTGGGTTGGTATTTACAGAAAAAGACCAAACTAAATCAAAAATTCCCAGTGAGACAAATTACCTTGGTATCACCAGTGAAGAAGGTAAACAGCCATGCAAACACTAAAAATAAATTCTTCACCAAGGCCTGATAACATGAGTACATACTTTATTAAAGAAACTATTGATCAGATAACTCACCTCCTAAAAATCATTTTTAACAAATCATACAGGGAAGGTATTATCCCAGATGACTGAAAAAAAAGCAACAGCCGCCCTTATGCACAAAAAGGGTAACAAAACCGTTACAGGTATCTTTCAACCCATTAGTCTGACATCTGTTGCATGTAAAAACCATAGAAAAAATATTAGAAATCAGACTGGATGAGGAATAGTAGAAAAGGGCGTGCAGGATCAAACTCAACAAGGTTTCATAGCAGGTTGCTTGTGTATAACAAAGCTGATCTCTTTTTATGAAAGTGTCAGTAGAAGTATTGATAAAGGAACACCAGTGGATATTGTCTTTTTGGATTTCAAAAAGGTAGTTGACCTAGTTTAACATAAAATACTGGTAGATAAAATGATTAATCTAGGACTAAATAGCTGTACAATAAAATGGGTAGAGGAGTGTCTATTTCATAGATGCCAGACAAAATTTTCAACACACTTTCAAAAGAGATAAAGGTCATGAGTGGGGTTCCACAGGGCTCTGTGTTGGCTTGGGACCATCTTTATTTGGAATTTTTGTTAGTGACTTGCACAAGGTAGTCAAATGCATGTTGAACGAGTTTGCAGATGATATAAAAATTAGTTCAGAGGTGGATACTACCACACAAATTAACTTGTTATCTGAAGAACTGGAACATATTGAGACCTGGGCACTTGGTAATAAAATGGTCTTCAATGTGAATATATGTTCTGCTATCCAGCTAGGACTAAGAAATCCACAAACTGAGTACAGTTTAAATGCATATCGAATGTAGTGACAAAATTATACCTGTTATTATTGTCCCTAGACTCAATTTCCACCAGGTGCAAGAGAGCAGTCTTCTCAGGGTTCTTTGCTGTCATGCAAGCTCTATCAAAAATTAGTTTAGAGCACCCACTGGCTGAAAACTTTTCTGACAACACCTTAGTATTTTAATTAGAGTTCGCCGTGGAAATACAGTCCCTACGTACATGCAGGAACTGGCTGGTAGGTATATTATTGATGGTGTGGCAGGAATGGGAAGGACTGGCCAAAAGAAGCATGTTATGGTCAGTGCTTTTGTGAAAGAGGTTAGTGTCAAGCCTCTCCATGCTATTCTCTTCGATAGTAATTTCCAGAAAAGGAAAACTCTGATCACTATTAGTAACTAGAAAACAAAGATTTGGATTGCTGCTCTCCAAAATGTTACAAATCAGAAAGTTCAATTGCAATTTCTTGCCACACCATCAAGGTCTCATCTATAACAGTTATTCACAGATTGACCATTTTTTTGTCGCATGTGAGCATTGTGCTCTGGTTAGAGATATGTGTTATGGTCTGTGGTTATTTTCAGACCATCATTCATTGCTGTTAAAAATAAATTTAGGTCAACTGAAAAAGAAGGCTTTTGGGCATTTCAATACATCCTTATTAAAAGACAAAGAATTCATAACTTTATTACAAGATCACATTCCCCAGATTATTCAGGATAACACCAACCAACCTGTATTGGCTGCATTACTATGGGACACGGTCAAAACTTTGATCCGGGGTGATATTATTGTATATGCAACAAGAAAAACTGGAGTCAAGAAGGAAAATATGAGATTCTTCAACAATTGCAAATATATCGATCATTATACTCTAAGTTGGATGTGGTGATACAGGAAAAATCAGGGAGACCCAAAAAGAAATACAGCAAATCATGGACTTAAATGTGCAACAAACATTGATTTATTTAAAAAAGGCCCAATAAGAGGGAGGGTCTAGGGGCATGAAGATGTTGTCCCATAAACTTTTGGTGTGAATGCAAACAGCCAGTATATTAAAATGAAAAGATCTAGCAGGCCCAGTGGTGCTGGAGGTTGAGGCACTGATCGCTACACCTCATGCCATGCCAGTGACCTGGGTTCGGGAATGAGCTTGGGCCATCAGGGGTCGACGGGGGGAAGAGAGAAGATTGAGCATCCAGAGGACTGCTCTACTCTCTTGGGGGGGAAGGGAGACTAGTCTTCCCGCTTGCTGACTGCCCTCTGGCTGTGGCTGGAGGGCAGTACAGGTCAGGAAGCTGGAAGCCAACATCCTTACATTGGCAGGGAGGGTGACAGGAAAAACAGGAGGAAAATTGAGCCTGGCATGCTCAATGATGGCCTGCCACTCCTGGGAGTGGCCCTGGAATCTAGATTGGGTCTCCAGGAGGGGGGAGAAGCTGGCAACCTCCTCCCAGCCCCACTGTGGGGGGCAATCAGTGGGAGATAATCTGGGGCTGCCTTGCACAGGAGTGGTAGGGACCAGAGAGAGAGTCCTTCCATCGGGAGGGCCAAAACCACCTGCCAGGGCTCCAGGGGTGGAAAAGATGTAAATACAAAAAAAAATGATGAAAATAATTACACATGAAGACTAGGGAATTTGGAATATTTTTAAAAAATATTATCAAAATGTATACATCAGGGACCCAGTTACAGGACTGAGGATAGAAGTAAGTTTTTAGAACACCTACAGTTTCCTTGTTTCATGGTGGACCAACAGACGCTATTAGAGGCCCTTATCCAGGCAGAGGAAATAGTGCACTAAATTAAGTTGACCAAGTCTCAAAATGCCCCAGTCCAGATGACTTTGTGGTCAAATGGTATGAAAGATTTACTCCTTCCCCAACTGCTTTTAACCTTTCATGAAGTGGCAGAAGGCAATGCTCCCCCCTTTTGGTAATTACAGCTCTGCCCAAACTGAGTAAAGATACAACAGACCCAGTTTCTTACTGGTCCATTTCAATATTAAACACCAATTATAGATTATGAATGACCCTATGGGTGAAGAGATTAGAACAAATCATGCCCTTTTTTGTACATGTGGATCAAACTTTATAAGACAACATCACATTATGGACAATATTCGACATACGTTGCTATTGCCAAAATATATTCAAAACAGGAAAATCCAAGCAGCCCTTATTAGTTTAGAGGCAGAAAAAGCATTTGACAGGGTGTCCTGGAATTTTTTTTTTGGGATACCCTGTCAAATCTTAACTTCCCCGGGAAATTTCTGACTTGGTTGAAATTCATCTATGCCCAACCACAGGCCTACATTCTTGTTAATGGGTCAATGTCTTTCCCCATTACATTGCATAGGGGAACCTGTCAGGGATGCCCATCATCCCCTTTACTTTTTGTGTTGTATATGGAACCCTTGGTAATGGCCCTGAGAAAATCATCTCAAACTGAAAGAGTCCCATTGGGGCAAACAGTACTTAAGGTGTCGTTTCACACAGATGACATGCTTTTGATGGTGCTGACTCCTGAGGAGTCAATACCAGCAGCTTGGAACATCCTAACAGAATTTGAAACTATTGCAGGATTTAAGTTGAGCCCCCGTAAGACTGAGGTTCTTTTAGTAAATTATACCCAACAAGAGCACTAAAACAAGAAATTCCAATAAAATGGCTCTGTACTAAAATTAAATATCTAGGCATACATATCCCTAAGGATATTAATGATTTAGAATTAATAAATTATGAACCACTAACTTCTATAATTCAAGTGGAATTAATGACATGGGGTAGACTGTCTTCTTCCTTTTTTCAATGAGCAGAAATTGTATGGATGAACATAGTATCTCAGCTCTGGTACCTTTTTCAGACCATTCCTATCTTCCCGGCTAGACTTTATTTTATGTCATGGCAGAAAATTATTTTTAGCTTTCTGTTGAGGGGGACATAGACCCAGATCCATCTTTCACTATTACAGTTGTCCATAGTGCAGGGTGGAATAAATCTACCAAATTTAGATTAATACAGTAACCCCTCACTATAATGAACGAGTTGGGAGCCACAACAAGCATTCGTTATAGCAACTTGTTCATTACAGTGAGGGACGCTGTTTGTAGTGCTGCTGAGCAATCAGAAGCTGTGACTTATGAACAAGTTGTAGCTGTTCATCATTTCAGGCTTCATACTGCTTCCTTTTAAAAGTGTTTTCTTTTAAAGAAAAAAAGGATAAATGAAACTGCCTTTATACTTGTAGGCATCTGAAAGCTCTTTCATTTGACACACCCGATATCAGGTCTTTATGTCTTTATGCAGGTCTCTCTCTCTCTCACTCGCTCTGTCTCTCTATCCCTGCTCTCAGCTGTGCATCTCTCAAAATACACCTTCATTTACTGCTCCATTGTTAGTTGTGCAGCACAGTTTGGGAACTAAATGGGCGTGTGGCACTGAGCAACTGGGAGGGAGTGTAGTCAGATGCAGTAGCAGTGAGGAGCAAGGCCCTTCTTTCGCCCGTTTACTTTCTCTCGCTCTGTCTCTCTAGCCCTACTCTCAGCTGAGCCCCTGTCAAAATATGGCTTCATTTACTGCTTCATTTTAAACAAGGATCACTGCGACTCTGATATTTGGCTGTTTTACCTTCCGGTATTTCATCTATGTCGACGTTGCCAATGCTGCCATTCAGAGTTGTACAGCACAGTTTCGGGAACTGAATCTAGTAAATACTGTACCAACAAAAGGGAGGGTCATTGAGCAACTGGGATGGAGTGTAGTCAGCATGTAGTAGCAGTGGGGAGCAAGGATAAAAGTTGGAATGTAAATGGCTCTGTCTATTGCTGGGAGCCATGCACCCCATTCGTTATAGCTGAGATTTCGCTATAGTGAGGTTCATTATAGTGAGGGGTTACTGTACATAAGAGCAGCTTTTTTTATGAACAATATTTATGTGACTGACCCCACACTATACTGCTCCCTGGAAAACTATTGAGCTTTCTCTCAATGATTTATATGACTTAGATCCCATCCTGTTTTCCACACTGCAGAAAACATCTCCATTGAAATATTTCAATACCTTTTTTTTTTCCAATTATTTAACCAGGAGTAGCACACTAAGCTGAAAACTTGTTTACAGGTGTGACCTGGGAGCACAGGGAAGTTAAGTGACTTGCTAAGGGTCACACAGTATGCAAGTGGGTGCTGTGGGATTCAAACCCAGGTCTCCAGGTTTGCAGCTCAAAGCCTTAAACCACTGTGCTATACTGCCTTCCTTAATAGCCAACATGCTTAAAATCTGCTACCAGTTAAGTCCTACCCAAACTTAGCATATATGTTTTATTACTGTAAACTACTGGGTGCAGATGAAGATTGTTTACCAGCACAAATGGATCTGTCTTTTAATCATTGGTGGCAACTTGTTCTCAAATACTCTATAGACACTAATTCCTTGACAATAATGGAGTGGTCCCATTTGAAACATTACAAACTAACTATGGCCTAAGAGGTTGGGAACATTACAGATATATACAGGTCAGGACATATTTTTTACGTAAGCAAAAGAAATATACTAAGCTCCCTGATCCTATTCCGCCATTATGTGATATGATATTGGATATGCAGCATGATCGACCCTGGGAACATTAAATAGGGCATACCTATTAAACTTTAAGGGACTATTTGGGCAACTCCACTCAATCTACCCGGCTAGTTGGAATAAAGGCAGTAATCTAATAGTCAACTATGAATCCTGGCTGAAGTATGCAATTCCGGTGGTAAAAATAACTGTCTCCAATTCTTGGAGAAAATACACCTGGAAATGCAGGTATAATTATTTTCACACTCCAACAGTCCTCGTGAAGTATATGCCTCAGCATTATGGGGTATGCTGGAGAGGTTGCAGCTACACTCCAGCAGATCAGGGTCACATTTTCTGGTCCTGCCCTATTATTGCCCCATATTGGAATGCCATTTTAAAAGACTTGGACAGGTTAATGGGGAACCTATAGAATTAATGACTGCATTAGTTCTGCTGTCAATACCCAGTAAGGGGGCATCATCAAAAGGACTAAATCCCTTCTTTAACATATCTGTTAGCTACAAAAAAGGCAATTACAAGACATTGGATGACCTTCAAGGTTCCAACAGTGACAGAGTGGTGTCAGATAGTACTGAAAATTTATCATTTAGAGAAGTTCACCATGGAGATACATGACAGACTTGACCAATTTACTGCAAGATGGCAATGCTGGGTGTGGTATGCAGCTTCAGTGGATGTGGAATCTGTCCCTTGATGGTTTACAAAATGTGATGATCCTGAGAGGATATAGCTGCCGCTGGGGGGGAGGGGTTCTCCAGATCTCATTCTTAAGACTGGGAAAGTAACTAGGTATAAAGATTTTTCTTTTTTATTCGGTCACCCCTGCTCCTTCCTACCTCTGGAAGATACTGGTACATGATGTTTTTCATAGTGCAGTGGCAGTCATAGACAACATCAGATACTACTTGCAAGACCTTCTTCGGCCCTGCTGCCTCCTCCGTCCACTCCGCTCCACCAAAGAGGCATTGCTAGAGGTTCCAAGGGTCCGTCTTCAGTCATCAGGTGCCAGGGCTTTTTCTTTTGTGGCCCCGACCCTGTGGAACTCTCTACCTTGTTGGATTAGAGAGCGCTTGTCCACCGAGACCTTTAAAGCCTTAATGAAAACGTATTTATTTAACTTGGCTTTTGGAGAGAATGTTTAGTTTTATTTCTGCTGCCTTTTTATCTTTTTATATATTTTATTGATTGAATGTTTGTGTTTTTACAATGTTCATGCGCTTTGGTTTTTGAAAGGCACGTTATAAATAAAAGCTGATTTGATTTGATTTCCTGAAATGTCTGTGATATCTCTGGAGACATTTCCTGCCTTCCTGCAGTACCACTATGGGCCACCAGAGAGAATCTCTTTAGATGTATTTTGAAATATCTGGAAATATCTGATTATATCTATGGCAGCAACTGTAATCAGTATCAGAAATTATTTTGTTCAGAAATCTCTACTGTACATTCTGTATTTTCATTCTATTTGTCTATTTACAAATACTGTGCTTCATTCAATAAACATTAAAGTACAAAAAAAAGATATTGTCTATATACCTGCACCACAGTGAAATATTGGAAAATAAGGGATTAACATCAGCATTGTGCACTGTATTTTCTTCCCATAAATCCAAGTATAAGTTGGCAAAATTGGGGGGCAACCCCCTATGGCCATGACACTCACTTGCAGGAAGTGTGCTCCCATAAAGACAAAACTGTTATACTCCAGTATAAACAGTGAGAGTTCTACCAGAACATCAGAAGGTGGCAATTAACCATGGTGTTTTTCTATCCAGAAAGGTTTTGATTGCACACAAGCTCTTCCCATGGAGGATATTAGTATATAGAGCCTTCATGTCAAAGGTTACAAGATGATTGGTACACGCGACATGGATATCCTCCAAAATACCCAGAACTTCAGGGGTGTCTTTTATGTATGATTGAAGACCCCCTATGAAAGGTTTAATATCAGTCAATTAATCAAAATCTTTATTTAACCAGGCAAACACCATTGAGCAATGCTCATTTTCGAAATGGACCTGGACAACACATAATCATAATGTACACAAGGATTACACAACCAACAATATAATATGTAATTGCGAAGAAACAGATGCCATGAATCTGGTAACAGTAGCATGGCGTATACAATAGTAATTATGAATATATAAAAAGTCACAGAGATTGCATAATATGAACACAATGGCCTAAAGGAAACCAGAGGAAAGAGGAAGGAGGAAGGGGTCAAGGATGTTGTATAAGGTTATTAAGAAGATTTTGACAGGGGGTGGGAGGAGGAGATAGCAGGGGAAAGTAAGTAGAGGAGATGAAGCAGGGGGGCACAAAAGTAACCCGTGGGATACCAGGGACTATTGTCATAGTCAAGTGGATTTCATACAGACTCCATGTTGGGGTTGGTGGGGGGGGGGCATTCTCAGCTTAAGGGTATGACCATTGGGTATGGTTACAATAACATATAACAGTGGCAACTGAAGGGAAGGAATGAGAGGGAATGTAAAATGAAGGAGGAGATGGGAGAGGGAAGGATACGGAAGGGGGAAGAGGATGTTTATGGAACAACATGTAGCTGCTGCTAGATCCACTCCTAAGGATGAGACAATGGTCATGGGGAGCAATTACAGGATTCTTTAAAGGAACCAGCATATAGTGTTTTGAAAGCTGTTAAAGTAATGGGGTGGACCAATTTTAATGTTTTTTGTAGCTTATTCCATAATAGAGGTAGCATGTAACTTATAGAAGCCCTGCCTAATCGAGATTTGACCTCGGGCACTGTCAGAGAAATGTAGAAGGCACATCTCAGTACGTACTTGCCTATCATACTTAGTGGAAGGCAGTCCAAAATATGGTGTGGCAATTTCTTGGTAATTGCTCTCAAGGTCCAGAAGGTGGCATTTCTCTGTCGCCTGTATATAAGGGAAGATCATCCCACAGCCGAGTATAAGGTACAGTGGTGCATTGAACATGGAAGGCCAGTAATAAATCTTAGAGCTCTGTGATAGAGTGTGTCAAGCTTTGCAGGCACTGCGGCAGGACCCTGACTGTAGAGGAAATCTTCATAGTCCAAAATGGAAAGGAAGGTGGTTTGGACCAGTCTCATCTTGGCATCCCTCAAAAGGAGATAGTTAATTCTTTTCTTTTTCCATTCAAAGTTTATTAACATTTTCAACATACAGAAGACAACACTTCGCAAGTGATACAGAACAAATACAATTATTTTTTTTAGTTGAACTTTTTTTTATTAATTTTTCATAAAATATGCAGACAAACCTCTTACAGTACAGTACAATATGAGGATTTTTTTTAAAAGAAATTGAGGCAGCATATAATAAGAACATTACTGCAATAATACAAGGAGCTTTTGGTTTAAAATATAGTAAACAATACAGGTCATATAATTATCATATACTTGACATTTGTAGTGAACTTAAAGCGGATAGTATGATTAGATACGGTTTATATTAAAATGTTACATAATTATATATAATGCTGCAAAAGGGAAAAAAGTGCATACGTAAAAGGATTGTGGAGTAATAAAGAATGATTGAGAACAGAGTATAGGAAAGAAAATATATATAAGAAGTTAAGAAGAGAGAGAGGGAAACTATAAAAAAAGGGGAAAAAAGCGAGACTACAATGATGTATCAGTAAAAGGGGAAAATCCATATATATTAAGTCCATACATTGGTGCTGGAAGATTTAGTTGATTCCAAAAAATTAAAAAAGCCCTGCCAACAATTGTTATATAACATGAGTCGGTCAGACAAGATATATGTCATACGGTCCAGAGAGGCGTATTGCAATAGTTGGTTAATGATACCGGGAAGGGTAGGGATTATGTTGGATCTCCAATGCATGAGGATTGTGCGTTTAACTTGAAGGAAGAGTATATTTAACCATCTGCTCTGTGAATATGACATTTTATAAGAACGGTGATTAAAAGTACCAAGAATGCAATGTTTAGGGTCCAGTGTAAAAGGTTGACCTACCACTTTCATTGCAAATCTGTGAGTACAGTGCCAAATCTTTTGTATGAGGGGACAGTGCCATAAGATATGCAATAAATCCCCATTGGGGGAATTGCAGTGCCAGCAATTGTTATTGTTCAATAAACCCATTTTTTGTAATACAACAGGAGTTCTGTACCACAAATGAAGGATCTTGGTTTGAATTAGGGAACTGTGTTTATCATAAAAGATTTGTGACAGAGAGCCAACATCTGGACCATTGTGCATTGGTGATATTATATTGTAGCAAAGTACTCCATCTGTTTTTAGCATTGACAGAGTAGTCAGGAAGGATATCACAAATGTCTTTGTAAACAGTACTATTTAAATTGGATGTTGTTTTTATCCATTTAGAGATGTGCTTATCATACAGAGAATTGATAGAGAAGGGTGTGAGGTAAGAGTTGCATGCGGTACGAAGCTGTAGATATTTCCAAAAATCCTGGTGGGGAAGATTCCATATGCCTCATAGGTCGGTGTAAGATTTTAACTTTAATGACTTGGGTTCAAGTATATCCTGCAATAAGAGAATACCCTTATTTTTCCAGGTACGATAAAAAATGGGGTGATTATCAAGAGATATATGGTGGTTACCCCAGATGGGGGTGTAAGCTAAGGATTTGGGGTTAGATTTAATATGCTTGTGAATGATTTTCCAATAGAATATAGAAGCAGCTATGGTAGGGTGAGACTTTAAAGAAGAGGTAAGGGTGTTATAAAGGAAAGAAGTCACCACATTACCAGGACATAAGGATGTTTCCATATTGACCCATAAAGGAGACTGGATGTTGGGTTTGTTAAGCCATTTAATTGTTTGAGATGTACGGAAATCCCATAAGTAGGCTTGGAACAAAGGAAGGCCAAAGCCACCTTTTGACCAATGGGATCTAAGTTTATTATGACTAAATCTAGGTATTTTGCCTTCCCAAATGAAGCTGCCGATAATTTTGTCTATTTTGGTAAGGAAACTAGAGGGAAGTATCAAAGGGATATTGGAAAATAGGTATAATATTTTAGGAGTTATAGACATTTTAATGGCCGAAATTTTACCATTAAAAGAAAGTTTAAGTAGCTTCCATCTATCAAGTGTTGTTTGGATACTGGTTAACAGAGGGGAAAGATTAGCATCCCATAATTTATTCGATGTCTGGGTGATCCGAATGCCAAGATAAGATGTACCTTGGGGGACCCAATGAAAGCCTAATGAGTTGTTCATGAGGGGACTACAAAGGGTATTCAATGGTAGCGTTTTGGATTTGTTAAGGTTTAGAGCTATTCCGCAGTGGGAGGTGAAGTCATTCAGTAGTTTAACTAAAGATTGCCAGGAACTTTCAAGGTTTTCAAGTAAAATAAGGAGATCATCTGCATATGAGAGTGAAGTATAGTGAGAGTTACCAATAGTAATGCCTTTAATTGTACTGGATTGATGTAGGGATGCAGAAAGAGGTTCCATGGCAAGTATAAACAATGAAGGTGATAAGGGGCATCCTTGTCTTGTGCCTCTTGCTAAGTAAAAGGAGGGGGACAAAATAGAGTTCATGAGAACCGAGCTGAAGGAGGTATACAATAATTGAATCCAAGCACAAAAATTATTTGTAAAGCTAAAATGAGATAGCACCTGATATAGATATTCCCAATTGAGAGAGTCAAATGCTTTCTCAAAGTCAATGGCTATTGCAGCTGCAGGGTTTTAAGAGTTTTTGCTTTGTGAATTAAATTGAGTAATGAGCAAAGATGATCAGAACTGTTTCTATTTTTGATAAATCCTGATTGAGAAGTATGGATGAGTTTAGTCATTAAAGATTCTAAGTGGAGAGTTAATAAATGGCAAAGATTTTTCCGTCAGTATTAAGAAGTGAGATCGGTCTATAGTTTGAAGGATGAAAAGGGTCTTTGTCTTTTTTGGTAAGACTGTTATAATGGCTTTGGTCATTGTGCGTGGGAGTTTCTTTATTAAGGTTGCTTCTTGGAATACATTGACTAATACAGGACAAAGAGTGTTAGAGAGGGTTTTATAAAAATCAGTAGGGAACCCATTGCTGCCAGGTGCTTTACCGTTTTTTAATGATGATAAAGCAGTTTGGATTTCCTGTAAAGTGATTGGTTTATCAAGCATAGCTTTGTCCTGAGGGGATAGGTGGGGTAGATTCAATTTTTCCAGAAAATGTTGCATTAGGTTGGGATTTGTAGTATTAGTTTGTGAGTATAGTTGATGGTAAAAGGATTGCATAATACGATTGATTGAAAGGTTGTCTGTGTGTGCCTGACCTGATGAATCTTTTAGACCTGCTATATGTCTCTGCATCTGTTGAGTTTTTAGCTGGTAAGAGAGCAACTTCTGCATTTATCCACTTGTTTCCAATAACCGTGTTTAATCCTAAAAAGGGCAAGTTCAGCTTTCCTGGATATCAGCTCGTTAATTTTAATTCTTAATTGTAGAATTTCCAGATGAAGCTGTGAATTATGATTGGGTTTATTTAATTTATAGTATTGGGTTTCTTTTTCTTTAAGGGATTTTTCTAAATTAGCTAATTGTTGTTCTCTTAATTTCTTTCTATGCGCTGCATAACAAATAATTTTACCTCTAATAGTGGCTTTTAATGCTTCCCAGATAATACCTTGAGACATATCTGGAGTATCGTTACTAGAAAGAAAATCTTGAATCTAGGTTTTAATCCAAGGAGTGAATTCAGGGTCTCTGAGTAAAAGTGGGTCTAAACACCAAGATGGGGATTTAGAAGAAGATGGACCCCAGAGTAAATGCAAACTGATAGGGGAATGATCAGATATAACAATAGGAAGAATCGATGTATCAATAATTTTTTCAGTAATGAGGGGAGAAGAGAACCAATAATCAATCCTACTATATGATTTATGTAAAGAGAAATAAAAGGTGTAATCTCGTCTGGGATGATGTAATCTCCAAATGTCAGAGAGACCTAAATCCTTCATAAGCATTGATAGAGCATTAATACTACGGGGGTGGGCATAATGTGATGAGTTACTTCTGTCTAAATATGCTTGTAGTGCTAAGTTAAAGTCACCACCAATAAGAATAGGTGAATTATTTTTATTATTGATCATAATTTGTTGGGATAGATTATGGAAGAAAATGAGTGAATCAAAGCTTGGTGCATATACATTCACAAACATAAGCGGACCTGCTGTGGTGTTTAATAGGGTTATAATCCACCTACCATCTGGGTCTCTAATGATTTTTATGGGGGGCCAATTAAGAGATTTATGTATTAAGATAGCAATCCCATGTTTTTTGGATAGAGAAGATGATGCATATACTTGACCGACCCAGTCCCTTTTAAGTCTGTCGACATCCTCTGATAAAAGTTTAGTTTCTTGTAAGAAAGCAATATGTGTTTTATGCTTTTTGAGATAGGTAAGTACTTGCTTACGTTTGCAAAGCGTGTTGAGTCCCTTGACATTCTATGAATGTAAGATTAGATCACTCATGGTACTAGGATATCAGGTAATTAGTTACAAATAGGAATGAGGGACTCAATACCATTAATTTGGAGGATGTCACAGATTCAAAAGGTAAATATATATAATAAACAAATGTATGAGGGCCCTTAACTTGTATGGGTTTGAGACGATTGAGTATTTGTATTATTTAGTCTCGCAGAGGGAGAGTATAGAGATAGGAATATCAAGTAATTAAGCATTAGAACCAACAAACATTAGTATAAACTCAGTAACAAGAATATTAATTTGAAACTTTTATGAAATGCAGAGCAATAAGAGTCGGTAAATATACCAGGACTCTCACTCTACATTACTAGGCGTGTAGAGTAATTAGTGAATCTCAAGATACGGTTTACCCTATAATCTTAAGATACTAAACTTTATATAACAGTATATTAAAGAAGTGTATTTGAGATTTGTGCTGAGGTAATTGAAGCATTACCCTGGAAAAGACCAAAACATCATTCTACCAAATAAACAAGGATAATTATGTAATAATGTTAAATTCCAAACATAATGAATTAGCTTGGACCTAGAAATAAGTCCAATGTTAAATAAAGTATACCAACATGATGGCAGATAATGCTGGAACTGTGTGAGCCAGATAAAAGGATGCCCGATGTGTATTAATCCACATAAGCTAGGTTAGGGAATGCAGTATATACTATAGGTTCATAGGGCATCAGTGTATTGTGGAATCATTTTTATAAGTTCCAATAATTTGGAAGAAAATGGGATGAAGAATAATGTGAAAAGGCAGAAAAACTGATTGTATAGAAATACAGTTGGAAGCATACTTTGGTGCAAAATCTGTGAGATATAATGGGAATGCACCTGATGCACTACATACCAGAAGTGATGCAAAATAAATATTAAATAAGTAAATGATTTTGGAGTATTTGTCTAATCATCCTCCACATTCCAAATGATAGGATTTATGTGGAAAAATGCTATAATAATAGTAGGGGTTAAGGGCACACTGATATGAAATACAGAACTCTATATATGTATATATGCGCCTGACCACACGGTGGCGCTGAAGCTTATGAAAACTTAGAATGTAAATAGCAATTATATATACTAATGTCTGGCACCACACAAGGATTAATTATAAGAGATCTTACAAACATTGTAATATTTATTCTTTCTCTTATTTTTTTTTCTATTGAATACATTGAGAGTAACTCCTGCATAGATTAAATACCACCAGTGTCAATTGGCTCACCTCCCACATACAGATACAGGCTTCTCAACAGCGATAGCGATTTACTGCATTTAAGTGCTCCAAACCTGTTGGGTACGATAGAGACTGCGCTTTGCAGTAAATGTACCGAGGGAATCGAATGAGGTGGTGTGAAGAGGAGGGATTCTGGTGAGAAACTGCTATACCACATCTAATTATGGGCCATAGTATTTATTACAATTTTTTTTTTTTTTTTTTAGTGGAAAAGCCTCAGGTAGCCTTGCTCTTTGATTTTCTCCTTTTCTTTTGGGTGGTTCAGATGATTTAAAGGGAGAGCTGGACACAAGATCAGCCCAGGAAGAGTCGGGAGAGTCATTACCCGTTGAGAGCTTCTTCGGGTCTTGAGTAAATGTGTCAGATACAGTCTGTCTCAGATCCTCCGTAGATGAGTGCGGATCTTCTTGGAGCAGATCTTCTTGGAGTGGGGAGAATTTGTTAGACAAGGTAAGAGGAGTAGAAAAACTGATGTGACATTCCACATGGGAAGCTGGAGAGGTGGAAATATTATTTAGACAGCAGGTATTATTATTTAGAGAAGAACCAGATGCTTTTTTTTCTTGTATGCGTGCAGAGCTTCTGGCAGGAGCTACAGTGGCAGATATGATGGCTGCAGATTTCTCAGGGACCTGAAGGACAGTTTCAGCAGGAAGGGCAAGACATTGTAATTGCGGCGCTTAAAGGGAGCAGGAATGAGCTGCATTAGCATCGCAAGGCAATGTGGGTGCTGGCTGTGTCCAATTCAGAAATTCAGAGAAATTTGGGGTACTGAAATCTCTGGTAGAATAATTCAAAAAAAGACGCATTGTTGCAGGATAACGCAGTGCAAACTTAATTCCATGCTGATGAAGGATCATTTTAATGGGGTTGTAAGCTTTTCGTTTGTTAGATAATTCTTTAGAATAGTCTCTGAAAATTAGGATTCTGTTTTCTTGCCAAGTAAGTGCACCCAATTGCCTCGCTTTTTGAAGAATCAGTTCAGTATGTGCGTGGTTTAGAAATCTGGCAATGATGGGCCTGGGTTTCTGTTCAGGTCCAGGCCTCGGATTTAAGGTGTGGTGAGATCTCTCGATGGTTAGGTCTTGGCCGGCTGTTAATTTAAGCAAAGAAGGAAGTACATGAGTTAGAAGAGCACTGGAATCTCCTAGTTCAACACCTTCAGGAAATCCGAGAAATCTAAGGTTGTTACATCTGTTTCTATTTTCAATATCATCTATTTTGTCCTGAAGGTTCCTAATAACTCTGTCCTGCTTCCTGATGGTAGCCTGTAATGTGTTAATGGAATCTTCATTTTGAGATGCTTTAACATCAGTAGCGCTGATTTTTTTGATCAAGTGCCTGCATATTATTGATATTTTGTTGAGATGCAATTTTTAATACATTGATTTCACTTATTAGCTGCTGGAACATTGCCTCCACTCTATTAAGAGTACTGTTATGTGGAGATTGGTCTGCCATTATTGGAGGCCTTAATACAGAAATTGAAAAGCTGTAGATAACTCGTTCAGTAATTATGAGGCAATAAAAATACTGTACCAGAGCAGTTCCGCGATCTCAGATGTTGGTGAAGGTAGGAAGTCTGGAATCTGTAGGATGGATGATGATATTTGGTGAATCCAGGGAGATGAAGAATCAAGCAGCCATCTTCAGCACAGCAGGCCATGCCCCCCAACAAATACAATTATAAACTAAATATAACATGTGTCTTCTCCTCTTCCCCCTTTGCCCCGAGATAGTTAATTCTATAAAAGAGATTAAAAGTAGGGATTAAGGTCTGCACCAGGGTCCTGTGCTCAGCATCAAACAAATGTCAATAAAAGAAATGGTTTGTCAGCACCAGGTAAAAGTGATAGCGTGTTTATCCAAGCTTGCTGAGTAAAATCATGTGCTAAATATGCACCGAAGGGAAGCAACACAATGCCTAATGTGCTTTCAAATCAAGCGTTTTTTTTATTGCACACAACATGCGAAGTACAAGAGCTTCCACTCTTTACAAGCTCCTTACAGGCTGCCAACCTCCTCCATTACAACACACAAAGTGTCCTGACGCATTTCACGCCACCTGGTGCTTAATCATAGGAATGACACTTACAGAAAACAGTTCCCATTAAATAGTATTGCATTTAAAGTGACAGTGCACCAAATTGAAAAACTCTTAAAACATCAGTTTTAATTAAATAACTTTAAAAAGACCATATACACCTATATTATAAAATTAATTATTACTCATTAATTTTACCACTATGCACCAGTGTCCACCATTGCTCTTCGCCATTGAGAGACATAGGAATCCACTGTAATGTATTGTTAGTCGTGGTACCTAAAAGAAAAAAAGTTAAACAGATTATAATCTAATATTTACAGTCCCTACTGCATTCATCTACATTTCAACTAAACAAAATGATACATAGGTATAAACCATCATATAATCCTTATTTCTGTAAAAAAGGTTTTACATCAATCCCTTTCATTGAGGCCTGTTTTTTTCTGATCCCCCTAGTGCAAAGATCCAGTATTGTTCTCTTTTAAGTAATACATTGTCATAATCACCTCCTCTGGGGCTTCTTATTGGTTTTTCCATACCTAAAAATGACCAACTGTGTTCTGTTACATTTTTCACTTTCATCATATGAGCTGCTAGTGCATTTTTCTGATCGCCATAATTAATTGCCCTCAAGTGTTCTCCCATTCTTTCTTTTAATTTCCTTTTTGTTTTGCCAATATAGAAGCTGCCACATGTACAAGATGCCATATAAATTACCCCTTCAGTTGCACAGGTTATGAATCCTCTTACTTTAGTTTCCCTATGTGTTTTAGGATTTATAAAACTTTTTATTTGTTTCAAAAATGTTTTACAAAACTTACAATTACCACACTTGTAGCAACCATCTTGTTGTTTGGGTAACCACATTCAACCTTGTACTTGTCCCGGTTGTATTGAATGGACTAAATTGTCTTTAAACTTTTTTCCCTCCCTGTGCACTATCCTAGGTTAACTGAGCCATTATCACAGTATATTGATCACCACATAAAACCTTTAGCTCAAGCAGTCCCCTCATATATAAAAGATACTGGTGATATGATTAATCTATTAGAAAATATAGCCATTGAAGAAACAAGCTTGCTAGTCACTTTAGATGTAGAAGCCTTGTACTCGAATATACCACATGAAAGTGGGCTGGGTGCTTTAGAGCACTACCTTAATGGTAGAGAAACACAAGATCCACCCACAGAAATGTTGACTCAGTTTGCCAAGTTTGTATTAGAATATAACACCTTTTTCTTTTCAGATGACCAGTATATACAGAAAAAAGGAACCGCGATGTGCGCCACTTTTGTCCCAAATTTTGCTAATTTGTACTTGGGAAATTGGGAAGATGAGTCTGTCAGGAATAGGGACATAAATCCATATAGAGATAAAATAGACCTGTATAAACATTTTATAGACGATATATTTATTATCTGGACAGGATCTGAGGATGAACTTTTTGACTTTGTCAAATATTTAGAAGTGAGTGATTCTAATTTATGGTTTTCCCTAACTTTTAGTACTAGACAGATCAATTTTTAGATCTAATCATTCAGAAAGATGGTAAAGGGGGAATAGAAACAGATTTATATAGAAAAAGTACTGACAGGAATACATTGTTATAAGCTGATAGCAGTCACCCATATCATACTATAGCGAGTATTCCCAAGGAACAATTTATGAGAATAAAAAGAAACTGTAGTTCTGATTCTACATTTGAAAAAAGAGCAAATGAGTTAGAGACAAGACTAAAAGAAAGGAAATACCCAACAGGTTTAGTTGTGGAAGCTAGGAAAGAGGTTAGCCAAATGGAAAGGTCAAAGGTCATGACAAATGAAAAAACTGAAAAAATAAAAGATCAGAGAATAAATTTTGTTAGCACTTATAATGCACAGTCAAATGAAATTAGTAACATTGCTAAAAGGAACTAGCATTTAGTGAGTTTGGATCCAGGCCTTAGGGACCTCAGTGAAATAAAACCTAGGATAGTGCACAGGAAGGGAAAAAGTTTAAAAGACATTTTAGTCCATTCAATACAACCGGGACAAGTACAAGGTAGAATGTGGTTACCCAAACAACAAGACGGTTGCTACAAGTGTGGTAATTGTAAGTTTTGAAAAAAAATTTGAAACAAAGAAAGAGTTTTATAAATCCTAAAACACATAGGGAAACTAAAGTAAGAGGATTCATAACCTGTGCAACTAAAGGAGTAATTTATATGGCATCTTGTACATGTGGCAGCTTCTATATTGGTAAAACAAAAAGTAAATTAAAAGAATTAATGGGAGAACACTTGAGGGCAATTAATTATGGCGATCAGAAAAATGCACTAGCAGCTCGTATGATGAAAGTGAAAAATGTAAAAGAACACAGTTGGTCATTTTTAGGTATGGAAAAACCAATAAGAAGCCCCAGAGGAGGTGATTATGACAATGTATTGCTTAAGAGAGAACAATACTGGATCTTTGCATTAGGGGGATCAGAAAAAACAGGCCTCAATGAGAGGATTGATGTAAAACCTTTTTACAGAAATAAGGATTGTATGATGGTTTATACCTATGTATCATTTTGTTTAGTTGAAATGTAGATGAATACAGTAGGGACTGTAAATATTAGATTATAATCTGTTTAACTTTTTTTCTTTTAGGTACCACGACTAATAATAAATTACAGTGGATTCCTATGTCTCTCAATGGCGAAGAGCAATGGTGGACACTGGTGCATAGTGGTAAAATTGAGTAATAATTAATTTTATAGTATAAGTGTATATGGTCTTTTTAAAGTTATTTAATTAAAGCTGATGTTTTAATGAGTTTTTCAATTTGGTGCACTGTCACTTTAAATGCAATACTATTTAATGGGAACTGTTTTCTGTTAGTGTCATTCCTATGATTAAGCGCCAGGTGGCGAGAAACACGTCAGGACACTTTATGTGTTGTAATGGAGGAGGTTGGCAGCCTGTAAGGAGCTTGTAAAGAGTGGAAGCTCTTGTACTTCGCATGTTGTGTGCAATAAAAAAACGCACATTTGGCGTTGTGTGGCTTCCCTTCGGTGCATATTTAGCACATGATTTTACTCGGCAAGCTTGGATAAACACTCTATCACTTTTACCTGATGCTGGCAAACCATCTATAAAAGAAATCAAGTCTCTGTCTGAGCTTTTTTACTAGTTCCTCTATGTGGTCCATGAAGGAAAGTCTATGGTCGATCCAAACCCCAAGATATTGAAACTTTGTTACAAGTTCCAAGGGTTCACCTAGAAGTGTAAGGATCAGTGGTGTCATTACAGGGGAGGCTGCATGGAAACTGGGTGAAAAGATCATCACCTTAGTTTTTTTTTGGCATTTAGGAATAGTTTCTGGTTTAGAAGTTGTAGTTGAAGCTGGTTGAAGTCTTGTTATAGGCCACTACATGCTGCTCCGGGGGTCGGTCTGCTGATATATAACACTGTGTCATCTGTGAAAAGGCGTATGATAGCTGCTTTGATACTGACATCAATTCTGTTAATGTAAATTGTGAAAAGCAGTGCATCCAAAACAGAGTCCTGCAGAACACCTCTCAATATGGGTTTTATTGGAGGGAGTTCCCCTTCTGATTTTACTTGCTGAAACTGACCTATGAGATAGGTAGAAAGCCATCTCAGTGATGGTTGATCTAGGCCAATGTTGCGGAGGGATGAAAGAAGCAGGTCATGATCAACAGTATCAAATGCCTTACTCAGGTCTAAAAATACTGCACAAACAAAAATTCTTGACATCCAACTCACACTGCCAGTCGTTAGTCACTTTAACAAGTGCCAAAATTGTACTATGTCGTGGTCTAAAACCTGATTGTAGTGGATTAAGTACTTTTGCAGAATCTAAGCAATTTCTGAGCTGGCTGCTCACTATTTATTCTAGTAGTTTGGACAGAATAGGGAGTAAGGAGATTGGTCTGTAGTTATTAAGATCAGTGGGGTCTCCGGATTTGAAAAGGGGAATCACATGGGTGGTTTTTCATAGAGGGGGAGGTCACCCTGTGAAAGAGGAGGGAGAGGGTGGACATGATAGAAACTTTCAAGTACCTCAAGGGAATCAATAAAGTGAGAGGGTAGTATCTTTCAAAAAGAGAGGTGTGCAAGAACAAGGGGACACAATTTAAAGATAGAGGAAGGGCGACTCAGAGGTAATGTAAGGAAGTATTTTTTCACAGAGAGGGTTGTGGATGCATGGAACGGCCTTCCAGAGGAGGTTGTGGAGTCAAAAACAGTGGTTGAATTCAAGCATGCATGGGACAGTCATAAGGCAATTCTAGGGGTTGGGGGTACAAAGAAGTAGGCTGCTGGTTAACTAGGATCTGCAGCTTATCCATTAGGTAGGGAAATAGGCAAACTGAGTGGGCCAAGCAGTCCTTATCTGCCGTCAAATTCTATGTTTCTATGTTATTAAAGAGATGTGTAAGTGGCACAGCCAGGACTTGATAACTAATTTTCAGGAAAAAATGGTCAATGATGTCAGCTCCAGTGCTTTTCCTAGTATCCAGCTATAAGAGGAGGTCTTTGACCTCCTTCAAGGATACCAGCTGCAGTGAGAACATAGAGCTAGTGACAGGGACCTCTTGATCCTGTGCACCAAGTTGCGAGTGGAGATTATTGGAAGATGACGCATTGAATGTGAGACCTGCAGTAGCAAGGTGATTGTTGAGCTACTCAAGTATAGTATGCCTATCAGAGACCATGGTGTTACCAATGGTAATTTTTGTAGGTAGGGAATTACCAGAATTGTGACCTTATATGTCCTTTAAGGTTTTCCAAAATTTGGATAGACACTTTGAGGAGGAGTCATGTTCCATGCGAGAAAAGTTAGCCTTTGCCTCTCTGGCCAGCTTGGTGCAGTGGTTCCCTGCCCTTATAAATGACATCCAATCAGCTTCACACTTGGTTTTCCGGGCTGTTTTCCAATGCACATCTCTATTCCGCAATGCAGTCTTCAGCTTCTTGGTAAACCATTGGTATGATTTAGTTTGGGTGCAGACTTTAGCCAGAGATGCATGTTTATCCAATGCCCCTAACACAGCATCATGAAAGATATCATATGCTGTCTTCACTGATTTTGCTAGGTAGAAGTCCTGCCAAAGTAAGGAGACTCTTAACTCTGTATTGAAAGCACGAGGATCAACATTACGTTGACACCTCTTAGTAGTAAATTTGGAGGCTGATATCAATTTTGGGGTGGCTCTTATGCACGCGATGACACAGTGGTCACTGATATCAGAGAAAAATGCACCAGCATGGGAAAATAAGTGAGGTTTACTTACTACAATGAGATCCAACAGAGTTATACGGTGATAAAAATACTTAGACAGGGGTTCTGCCAGGGAATTAATCCCTGGTATGGTATTTGTGTACCTTTCAGAGGGCATATAATGTATAGTCTTATGTACAGGATGGGCTGTGCTCAAAAATCTGTGATAGCTGTGCCAATCCAGCCCTGAGTGTACACACTGGTGCTGAAGTTATCAGTAGCATTTTTAAATGTGATGGTCGGGTCTGATGGGAGAGAGTGAAAATGTTAAACATTTGCCAAAACCCTCTGAATTGCAGCAATATATTTCTCTGTGTCCATCACAAGTATACACCTTCCCATCTGCTGGTTTGATGGTAATACCAGGGTTCTTATGTAGTTGTTCAAGTACTTCAAATTCACTCAAACTCATGTTAAAAAGATTAGGATGGTCTTCCTGACTTGCCAAAAGTTCCAGATCCCTCTCACAAGCTCTTACGAAAAATGCCTACTGCATTATTCATTGTACACACATCTGTAGATCTAAGGCAAAAAATAATATCTTATGCCACCCTCTACTTTATTCTGGGAGTGTATGGTCAAGTCCTGAGAGTCCGATGGGTTATGGCTGTAGGTTGGATCATTTATCTGTGCCATAGAATGACTCCTCCCCATAATCAAGCACATCTCTGGATCAGAATAGAAGCACTTGAGGCAGATTCTGTGCAGATTTCTCACAGTCTATGACAGTGCCAAATTGATCAAGTTTATTTGTTGGCTCAAACTTTAAGCCCTAATTTAATACTGCAATTTCTGTGTCCAACTGTTGGTAAGATGATATATTGATATTATAATTTTGTTCTGGTACTATGTCTGCCCCTTGCAGTTGGGTTGCCATTTTGACTTGTAAAATCTCCTGCTGCTATTGTTCTGTCCTCCACAGCCTCCATTTCCCTCACCATGTTTTTCTTGTCTTGGAAGGATGTGCATGGACTGAGCATGGGAAGGTGGGCAGGCTGGTGTCAGAAGAAACTGAATCCTGTAAAACAATGGAAGAAGCAGCATCAGGCTCACTTTCCATGGCAGAGCTGCTTTGTGTAACTTCACAGCCACTTTGTTACCTTTTTAAGATGGACCGTGGCTGAGACTGTGCAGTTTGTTTCTGATGCTGCCGCCAGTTAAACACACAACTGTTCTTGTAATCCCACTAATCACATAGAAACTTCTTTTGCTTGTAACCTTGTGTCTTCTTATCAAAGTTAACAATAGTTTGATTCAGCTTAGCTTTAAAATCTTCACACTCTGCCAATGTTGAAAATTGATAAAGGATTTTTTTCTTTCTCCATTAACTCAACTGATAGTCATTCTTGTGCTCATGCTGAGCCCACTAGAATCAATTGGATGAGTATAAGGGAGGAATCATGAAGTTCCTGTTTCTAGGGCCTGAACAATTCTTCCCTTTTCCTTCCAAGACTTGGGAACCTTAGAATCTGGAGGCCCACTGCCAGTCTCCAAACCTCCAAATACCATTCTAACATAACCTGTTGCCAGACTACATGCCATTTCTTAGTTGCCACAAGCTTGTATTGTGTAAAGGTATCATGGATTGTTAGGGGTCTGTTCTGTACTCCCTCTGCTGTAGATCATTGCTACCACTCACCTATAGTGGTACGAAAATAGTTGGGAAAGGCCTGGGTTGGTAAGTGAGTGGCTAGGGGTCAGCATCAGAAGGGAGACTCCTTGGAGCAATAAGAGGACAAATAATTAAAAACAAATGCCTTTCTGTCTGTTCTTTGGGGCCTTTGAAGCTATTTTGTAAGTAAAATAACACACTGCAGGGTGTGTGGTTAAGCTGTAATAATTGCACTTCCAGGGGGGTTGAAGGCATTTTAACTTGCCTTGTGCCTCAGAAGTAACCCAGATCATGCAGATTATTACTGCATAACCACATGTCCTGTGTTGTGTGTTACTGCTTATTTATAAAATGGGTACGAAAATACGGGACACTTGACTGACTAACATGCCCCCCAAGGTGTGTGATTAAAGCACCATAACCGTGCACCTTAGGACCGGCATTTGTTGTTTTCACCTTCAGACTATAAGTGCAACCATACATGTCCTTAATATCTTTCTGGGCTCTGTGTGAATCTCAGCTGTGCTTGTACTGACTCTCTACCACATTTTCTACAATAGACATTGGTTACTGAGTAATGTGAATGGATGGGGGGTCCCATCTTTTTTGTCTATGCCAGTCCTCTCAGGTGAACCAGTTCCTGACTGGCCCTTGCCTCTCACTGTAGACTTCAGTATGGTGCAGCAGTAACAGGGAGCAAGTACTGTAGATACAAGTATAATAGAAAGCACAGCAGTGGGGCAACAACTAGGGCACAGTATCTTTTTACCTGAGCTCATACCCTGGTGTGCCTATGTATAGCACCACCACTGACTATCAGTGATGAACCATATACAGTAACATATGATAGTGCAGTTGTCTCTAGCAAAGCATAGTATGCTTCACACAAAAAATGACACCTCACTGGTGGTTAACATGAAAACCATTTTTGCAGCACTAAAAATGTAGTTCATTTATATGAGGTGCATAGAATGGCTCGTTCTGTTCTTAGCATGCTCCTATATGTTGCAAACATACAGTACACTGACTTGGTCTCAGCATCTAACTCCAACCACAGTAGACATATTAAGAAGAAAAAAAGAGAATTGGAAGGCTTGGCCTGTAGTTCAATGGACAAGCAGCCAGCCACTCCCAGTTTCCTGAGCTATATAAGCAGTTTCTCTCAGCCTCCTTCTGAAGCACTTTTTTCTTTGCTGGCTGGAGGCTCTGTCTGTCTGTCCTCTGCAGCTGGCTGGGGCCTGCCCCCGCCTTGCTGCTTATGTTTGTCTCTGCTGGACTTCTGCATTTGTTTTTCTGCTTCTGGTTTGTATTTTGCTTCTTTCTGTCATTACTCCTTGTTGTATGTGTTTGTGTGTCTTTGTTTTGGGCCTTGTTCCCTGTTCTCAGTGTTTGTGTGTTTTGGTTTTGTCTTTTGGGTCTGTGTTCTAAGCTCCTAGCATATTGCTACTCCGGAGCTCATATTACTTGCTCTCAGTTACTCACAACTCTCATATTACTTGCTATGCAACTGCAACAAATATCTGTATGTTTCAGCTCAACCATAGCTGCTCTCCGTGCTGCACTTAATTGTTTTCACCTGATTCAGGCTTACTCTGAACCTTAGCTATGCAGCTCAATCATGCTCTTTCAACTCATTCTACTTACTTCATTGCTGCAGTTTCATTGTACTGCCAGGTGATAGCTGCTTCAGAGCATGGTGTCGCCTTTCTTTCTATGTTTATTGAAGTTTACAACTCAGAGTACTCAATAGAGATGCTGCTTCTGTGTTTGTACACTCTGTTATACTCTGAGGTTAGCTAAGCTCATGCTGATGCTGTCACAACTAGTTTCAATACATGCATGTGGGTCTCGTCCCTTCCATCACTTTCTTGTTTTTCCTATGGCGGGAACTTGGAGGTGTTTGGGGAATTGTGGCCCTGTGTGGCTAATTACTTATGTTCTAAATCCTTTCTCTGCCGCCTACAAATCCTCAGAGTATGTGTCACCTTTATTGGCTTTTTGAATGCCTGGCTGGCTTGCCTCACTATTCGCAGTGCTGCTTCATTGCTACTATGTTTTGCAGACCTACATGCAGGTCCAACTATTGCTACACTGTTACTGACCTACGTGCAGGTCCACTCTTGCTTATTTAATCTTTGCTTCATGCCTACCACCATCCCCTCGGCTTTAGCTTCTGGGATGTCTGCTGCACTCACTACTGCATCTGACCTTTGCAAGGTTTCAGCACTTAACATTCATTTAGCTCCTTACCAGTTCTGGGACATGCCAGCCATACCATTCTGGTGCAGGGTTTTCCTACAGCCGATGATCTCACTCTGAATTTTAAGTCTGCATCTTAAGCGTGCCAGACTTGGGGTGGGGTCCTTCTCACCTGGCCTATAACTGGGAATGTCCTCACTCTGGGCTTGGCTTTAGCTGTTCGCTGACATGACAGCAGCTCCTGGTGTAGAATTTAAGACTAGCTGTGAAGTGTGGTTACTCTGATCTCCTTTGGCTTTAGTGGTTCCACTACAATGATTATCCATTGGTTTTAGTGGTTTCCCTAGCAAGGCACCATCGCTGCATACTCCCTATGACTGCCTGTGTTTCACCTGGTTTGTGTTTAGGGTGAGTAGGTCAGATGAGTGCCTCAGCAGTCGTTGCTCTCCTCCTCCTATCTTGGTTGCCCATGATGTTGCAGAGCACTCTTGCAACCTTCTTCAGCATTCCCACTAGAGGGATTGAGCAAGAGCTTTCCACCAAATTGGAATATTTTCCACCTCCATTTAATTGGGTTTCCAAATAGCAGCTGCAGAACTGTCACTAAATAAAATATCCCAACCTGGAGGGAAGACAACCTAGGCCTTGGATCCCCAGAGATTTCCTCCTCAAAGGGAGTTTTTCTCTCCTCTGTGCCTCAGCTCATAAAAGTTAGTTTGCTGTAGTTAGTGTTTCCCAGTTTTATTAGGTAGGCTCCGCTGTTGGATGGAGGTGGATGGAGTCCCTACTTGCCATTCCCTCTCTACTTAGGAGGTCCCCTCATTCTCTAGCTCTACCCACCAAACTCATGCTGTTGCTAACCTGTGCATCTCATTATGTTATCAAGGCATCTCATTACATTATCGAGCTCCCCGATGCTTTATCTACTACTACATCATAGCTACTGCTTGCTTATATGCTTCATACTACTTCATTTTTGGGGGGATCATTCCTAAGGTACCTTTAGCCACAGGAATCATCCCGCGGTACCTCTAGGGGTGGAACCCTCTTTGAGGGTTCCTTGCCTTTGGTACCCCTACAGGGTGGTAATTCCTCTGGAATAGAGAGTGTGGATGGCCAAAACCAAACTAACACAGTTACACAAGCATAACACTATACTGACTGCATAGGCCATTGAATTGGAAGGCTTGGCCTGTAGTTCAATGGACAAGTAGTAAGCCACTCCCACTTTCCTGAGCTATATAAGCAGTTCCTCTCAGCCTCCTTCTGAAGCACTTTTTCCTTTGCCCCACCATCCTCCCCTCCTCCTCCAGTGGCAGCACTTCTTTCCTTGGGATCCTTCCTAAGGTACCTTTAGCCATGGGAATCATCCTGCAGCACCTCTAGGGGTGGAACCCTCTTTGAAGGTTCCTTACCTTTGGTACCCCTACAGGGTAGTACTTCTTCTGGAATAGAGTGTGAATGTCCAAAAACAAACTAACACAGTTGCACAAGCATAACACTATACTGGCTGCATAGGCCGTTGAACAAATGTAACCATTGGCCATATGGGACTTACATTTATTTTTTTTAACATATATTTATTTTTCCAATTTTTTTGTTTGTTATGTACATATAAGAAATTATACAAATCTCATACACAAAGATAACCACTAGACCAATTCATGTCGGGGGAGTGATACTTTAAATACCAATATACAAAATTAACAATTTGTCACCTAACTAGTAGATGCCTTATAATTTTATCATTCCAATTTAAATATTAATCAAAAATAGTCTCCCTCCTCCCACTCAGATCACTTATTTATACTAACACATGGCATCATCCCGGGAACATCAAGGCAAAACACAATCAAAAAGTAAATAACTTTGAAGTCCTTTTAAACTTCCATGTTACGCATATTTTCCAAACTGTCTCTCTCAGAAGACGTTGGGGAATCCACTGTATCTTGTGCAGAATAGTTAACTCTTAGAAAGGCTACAAGTTGATCTACCTCAAAAAAAATATGAGTGTTACCATCTGTTATCACCTTCACTTTTGCCAGTGGCAGTAAAGAAAACTGTGCCCCTAGTTCAAGAACCTCCTGATCGATAACCCAAAATATTTGTGGCGCCGCTGCTGAGTGGCAAAACAATAATCAACATTAATAAAATATTAATTTCCATTGTACACCAAAGAACCTCTCAATCTGGCCAATTTCAATAAGTCTCTATCCGATTCAAAACCAAACATAGCCACAATGGTTGACTTAGATAGGTCTGATATTTTTTCATTTTTCTTTGGCACCCTATAAGCTTTAGTTATTAGAGGTGGATTATCCTGTGGCAAATCAAAGGTCTTAATTAAAATATCTTTAACCAACTCTTTAACATCGTGGAAGTTTGCATTGAATTCTCACTGGTCTCCAATTTCCAATTAATATCATAATTTTCTCTTAGCAGACTTGTACAATTTGCCTCTAGGGTCATAATCTTAGATTCATGCTTGGCTATCTGATTGGTGTACGTTGACACAGTCTCCTTCACTGTCTCATCTTCTTTTTTAACTAAATTTATTTCAGCTTGCATAAACTCCATTTTTTCATTAAAGTATCAAACCTGTGATCTCTTCACTCCATCCATGTAAGGAGCCTGTCCAAAGATCTGCCAAGAGACTCCAATGTGAATTCCCCTGTCTCAGGGGGAGATGACTACAGTATAGGATCCATCTGTTGCCAGCGCAGTCCTTGCCTCCCAGACTCTGTCATGCTCAAGTCTGATGCAGCCGGAGAAGAGGGAGGGAGGAAACTTATCGACTGCCTGCAGGCAGTTGGCATGCTGCTTGTGCTACCACCGCACTCCAGGTTATGCTTTTCCAAAGAAACCACTGATCCAGCAGGACCGACCTTGGAGACACAAATCCGTGGTCTCTACCAGTAAGTTTAGCCATCACATCCATCAGGAGCTCGAAACCAGGTAGAACTTTTTGCTATTTCATTGTTTTTCATGCCCACGGTATTAAGAGACTGACATTCATGCAGCTGCTGTGTCGGCTAGTTTGTTCACTCCAGGGCTTACATTTATGGTTCCATGGATCCAGCCCTCATGCCACCAGAACCATTGCTCTCTTTCCCCAGGACTGCAAACAGTGATCAGGAATGCAGAGGAGAGCTCAGTCTTCATCATTCTGTGCCATTAAAGCAAAAAGGCTCCATGCTGCACATAAAAGGTGTCGGGTACCTATGAAGTGAGTGCATCAGCACTTCCAAAAATCAGGGCATTCCCCTGCCAGCTGCCCTCATCAAACTGATCTATAGTACAGCCATGTTCAACACCAAATGGGACCATATGTAAGTGTTTGAAGATCAGGAGCCCTGTAAATTAAGACTTTGGGTTGAGTGCCAATGACACTTCAGAGGCAGCAGCCATTTTGGACAATACAATGGCCAATCAGGCTCCAAAACCTGCAAAGGGATCCAGAAGGGCTCATGGACCTGAGAAGGGCTTAATTAATACAGGTGCAACTTATGTCACCAATCATTACTTGAGTGAGAGATCTGCAACACTGCTGTGAGTGACTGACAGCTCAATGGACAAACCAAGAGCTGGATTTCCCCAGTATACAGCAGGGGCTGTTCCACAACTTAGACGACCTGCATGTATTTGCTTTAGGAGTCAGACTAGACAGAACTGCGGCTGGTAGCTGAATGAGACAGAAAATGCATCTGCCAGAGTCAAGCAGAATTCCATTACAAAGTGGGAGAAATAGTGTGCTTGCACAGCCCAGACCTGACAGACTTAGAGTAAAAAGCCAGAGGAGGCATTTGCCATGGTAAACCACCCCGTGATCACTCTTCAGGCACTCAGAGAAACGTTGCTGCATCACAGCCATCATCTTGTAACAGAGAAGAGCTCTGTGTTTGGGGAGACTCTCAGCCAGTACCACTGGCAGGTGCTGGTTGTCACAGTTCATGCAGAGACTGGCCAGTATGTAGTGTACTGGTCTGACATGGTCAGATTCCATTGGATGAGGCTGCACCTGTGAGTTCAGAGGGAGAGATCATCTGCCACATGCAGAGGGGAGGAAAGGCATGACAGAATGGTACCACACCTGGTGCATTGAGGGATATCCAACTGTTAGGAAAGTGTGAATAATTCGAAGATTGTCTCTTCAGCATACCTTTTGACAGCTAGTTTCATATTTTGGTCAATCAGTTAATGGACTAGGCCATCCGTCTGAGATTTACAAATACCCAATTGGGATTTTATTTGGGGTTTGTTGCAACTAAAAGCATTTTACTAAATTCTTTTAAGTGCACCAATCCCAGCAAACCACATGCAAGTATTATTGGCCTACTCCATTCTGAAAGCTGGATACTCAGTGGAGTACTCAGGAGCTTCTGAAGAATTTGGGGAATATATACTGATACGAATGGGGCATGGGTTGTGCCTGACAGTTCAGTTTGGCAGAGGCACTCTGTGGGGTTTGAGGGTAGGCTACATTAATGGAAGCAGTAGTAAAGACTTTGGGCTCCATATTCAAAAGTGGCAGGGTGCATCATGCAAGTGATTGTGCTGCACAATTAAATGCACCAGCAAAAAATAATGGGACATTCAGAAATGATGCTTGCAAATGCGATCGTACAAATCCAACTGAATATCCCGAGAATGCACAGTCGCACAGTTGAAGATGTGCTGTGCAGCAGGCCACGTTTGAATAAGGGGGAACTATGCACAAAGGGGCAGAGGACAATGCACAAACAGTGGCTTTTGGGCACTGCACATGTGCATGTCAGAACATGGCTGGTGCAACAGTGCGGCAGCCCAGGGGACAGGGCAGGCTCAGTGGCACACCACAGGTGCTGAAAAGGCCTGACGCAAGAACTGAGAGGACAGCCCTGTGTACCATACATACATGCCCACGCATGTGCATGCCTATGCACATTACCTATGGTATACACACACACTGCCATGGATAGGCGAGCACAAAGGTGGCCATGACCAATGGTTAGCAGTGATGTGGGAGGATGATGGAGACTGCAGCAGACATGCCAGTGTGATGGAAGGCCCACAGGCCCACTGTGCAACCTGTGTAGGTGAACACGGGACACACACAGTGGAGCCCACCTCTCAGGGACAGGGAGGGGTGAGGGAAGCGCAGGCCAAAAACTACCCCGTACATGTAGAAAAGTGGATGTGGGGCACATGGACAACCTCCACCTGTGAAATAGTCCTAGGAAATAACACACCGTAGACTGCCATGTGAACTATGAAAATATATATATTTATGTAAAAACCAACAAAATATAATATAACAAGAATAGTTAACTATAATAACAACCACAACATCAACAATACAGTCATGAGAAATCAAAAAACAATAGGGAAGGTACTGGGGTGGGGAATACAGTGGACAAGGGTGGAAGGGGTAGGACTATTACAATGCAGGGATGGGGTATGGGTGGGAGATTGGAGTGGGAAATGGGTGAAACTGGCAAACAAAGGGAATGCAGTCCACCGCATGCCCCAACAGGGGGTGGTGGCACCCACAGGCAGCGTGACGAGGACATTTCAGTTCGCAGGGCCCACAGTGTTCTGGCTATTGCCTGCACAGATCTTAATAGGGCCCCCTGGTGGAGCAGTATCACCTTTAGAAGATGCACAGTACTCGCCGGGCCAGTGGCATGGAGGGCTGAGGCATTACTGCTTTATCTTCTGCCATGCCAGTGACCCATGTTCGTGGTACAAGCAGGTCACCGGGGGTTGGCTAGGGAGGGAGAGGAACGAGCATCCAGAGGACAGCTCTCCTCTCCTGGGGGAGGGTGGAGATATGGACTGCACTTGTCTGACCTCCCTAGCAGTGGCTGGGGCCATGGCCTGGTCCCACAATGGGGGCAGAAGCAGAGTATGCCTGATATATGGAGTGCAGATGCGGTATGGTGCATCACTGGCTGCATCAAGAAAACTGGAAAAGTGGTCCTGCCATGCAAGATGATGATAGTTCCCCTGAAGCTAACCTCACCCTGAGAGGACACCTCCCAGCTGGATCCGCGGCTGGTGGGTTGAGTCGCCTCACCCCCTGCCACAAAGGGTAAGTCATGGGGAAATAGGAAGGGGTCCTGATCCTCGGGGATGGTGGGGGGGAGGGGGACATCAGAGGTGGCCGGCAGGACCCATGGAAGAAAAAAAGACCAACAAAAAAAAAATAAATTGCACAGTTCCTCGGGCCATCCGCTCTCTCTCTCTCTCTCTCTCTCTCATGTCCTGGCAGGTCTCTGGCCAACACTGTTTGCACCGGCTGGTGCCCGTTCATGACCTATGGGAAGAAAATAACAACTCAATCCAGCAGCAGTGCCAATGGGTCGATATGTATGCAAAGATAGTCTGCGCCATCCAGCGAACGGTGGTGATGTGCAGCTGTGCATGTGTGGTGTGCCTTCCACAGGCTGTGTCACAGTGCCACATGCAGCAGTGACCACAGATGTGCAGTGGATGTGTGCCACAAAGTGCAACATGAGTCATGGTTGTGCCACCATAAAAGGACTCTGCAGGACATGCAGCCCATATGGCACAGGGCAATGTTGCGGAGATGCACGTGGCTGTGTGTAGGTTGTGCAGTAGCCACAGCCATGGTACACCGTCCAATGGTAGAAGTGTGAGCAGGACAGCCACAAGTTTCAGATCTATGGGACGGGGTGGTGGCAGCCCCCCCACAGTAGTCCCTGACTGTGCACAGTGGCCCTCCATTGCAAGCAAAGATAGACAGGATGCAGCATGTACCCATGTGGGCAAACAAGACCACCCCTACAACCCATAGTCTGTTGGCCCTTGTGACAGATGTGCAGAGGAACATGCAGGTATTGACACTGGCACTGACATGCTAGCCAAATACTGGTGGATGTCGTACAGTCATGGGGAGAACATCCCTGAACTAGTCTCTCGGACCTGTAATGGACAGGGACACAACTCAGACGTTACAGCAGCTGGGCTATTGAAATAGTCTGTGGGCTGGTGTATAATCCCAATCCCCAGCCCTGCTGAACAACGGAAGCATGCTTAAATGACATCCCCCCCCCCAATGGAAACATGTGTTGCACCACAGGGCCATACATATGCACAGATCACATGGTGCAGAGGATCCTACACATGACCAAGGCACATACCCATGTCCCCGCCACAGAGAGGGCACATTGGGACTGCAACCTGTCACTGGGTACAGCTTGCACATCAGGGTGACACAACAGGCCTACACACACTGTGTATGGTGATGGACAATGCAAAGGCCAAATGCTATGACAGCATGCATGACTGCATGGTAGACCTACCACCTGCGCAATGGTTGGTGTCATATATACAGACAGTTGCATGTCCAAGTGTGTAGCAGAGGAAAAGGAGGTGGACACAACCTCCAATGTGCATTACATTCAGGCTGCACAGTGATGTGGTGATGCAGGCCATTCAGAGGGGCTGTCAGGCAGCAGCCAATAGCGACCCCTTTTCAACACCAACATACAGCCATGGCCACAAGCAGATGTGACACATGGCCATAGGTGAGTGCTGTGGCAACTCATCCCACATTGGCTGATGTAAGAATGCCATGGCTGCCCACCACTGCCACATGTGTGGCAGATGCTGCACTGGGCATGGATACACAATGCTGCACTCACAGGAGGTGGCTATGGCCATACCATTATCCAGGGGTAGCACATCTGGGCACAACACAGTAACATACCATAAAGCTCAAATGACACACTGACAAAGTATAAGGGCACAGCTCCAGAACAATGTGATCCAATACAATGTGAGGGTGATATGTGTGTGTGTGTGTGTGTGGGGGGGGGGTGTCCACTGGATAACAGCAGCATACTGTGTACATATGGCAGACACCAAAGGGGGCTAGGATAGCTGTGCAGGGGCACACCCATTAATGTGACAACACAACTATGGGAAACATAGAACAGGGAGCGACACATTAATTGGTTTGTGGTGATAACAGTGCAATTGTTGGTCAGTTCAGGAGTTGTGATGCACTGGACTATGCAGAGATCCCTGAAGCTGTAAGCGGCACAAACCCAAGCAACAGCATACCATCATCATCCCAAGGGTCAGATGGGAGGGTCACCTGGACATGTACATGCCGCATACCACCTACCACAATGGCCCATGCAGGGAACACATGACCACACCACCAGGACAACTACGGGCAGGAGTGTAGACAGCCTCAGTGCTGAACACAAGTAGCATGAAAGGGAGACATAGAGTGCCACATGTTCTATGTAATGTGTCTGCATGCATTGTGTGCAGTGTTGCCCTGCAGGGGATGTGACTCCAACACAGAAATGGGCTAAATGGACACTGTTTATGCCATGTGGCACAGGACAGGACTATCATGTGTGCAGCACCTGAAGCATGTTAGTACACATGGGCATCCATGATGGACAACAGGATGGGGAGGCCACAATGTACAGGGTGGATGCACCACACATGCGACAGCATGATGCAAACCCACATGCGGCGAACGAAAGGCCACAGTGGATGAATCACGGTGAATGTGCAGCACAGAATGGGCATGGCAATGTGAAATTGTGCATACTCATGTGACTGTTCTTGCAGTGACAACCTTGCTGCTCAGCGCTGTCTGGCTCCCTCGTGTCCTTAGGGGCCCTTCTCTGCCCATCTCTCTGGGCCCATCTTCTAGCCTCTTGGTCTGCAATGCAAACACAATGACAAAGGCACAATCAGAGCCATGCATTATCACAATTGTCCCCCACAGTCCACCCAAATATGATGCAGCATTGTGGATTTCTACTGTACAGCCAAGAGAGACGTTTTGAATCCCCAACAGTGGATGGCATACAGTGTACCTCTGCATACAGTAGGCATGATATAGGGTTGTACACTATCCCCCCCCAATACCACAATACACAGACAGTACATTGATAGTACAATGTACATGTAGTCAGCAGGTGTACCATGTAATGTATGCGACACTCTACCTCAGTCCCGACTATGTGCCATGCATGTACAATATGTAGCCAGTGCCCTGTGGACCATGCCCCATGATGACTGGTGATATAGCAGTCAGCCAGGCTGAGAAAGCACCCCATTGTGCAGTACATGTAACCAATACACAGGATGGACAACGGTCCCAGAAGGTGTTGCCCTGTGACCTGCAATGGATACACGGTTCAGCACACTGACAGTCACATGTGTGTCCCACACTGGAATGTGTGACACAGATGTACATGGACATATGACACCAATGGTAGGACACAGCAGTAGGACAACACTAAATGGGGGTTACTGTCAAGGCAGTGTGCCTACAGAGGTGGTGTACAGCCAACCATTGGCATGCCGTGGACGGATACAGGACTGCATAGCTGTGGCAAGAGGGTCAGCCGTATGCCCCAAGGCACCTCATGGTCACCACGTCCATGACAGGCACCTACATGTGTATAGAGATGTATGTCCGTCATATCATGTCAGGGCAGGACACACCACAGCAGTTCTGTGCCTGACCTGCAGCACATACTATGAAACGGATACATGGATGCATTGTCCATGCCACTATGAAGGTACTAGGCATGGGTGCAGGCCACACAGTGGACACCTGTTAGACACATATATCATCCTGGCACCTGCATACCCTGTTACTGTGACATGTCAATCCTCAATCGCCACACTGTATCAAGGGGATGCACAATGGGTACCCACTACAACACACTGTGCTGTTCAATGATACATGCCTACAGTACATACTCCAGCATGCAAGGCCACTAGGATGACTGTGATGCACAGGGACATGTGTGGTTCTGCAGGGGGACTGCCGTTCACAGTCATGCTGAGACATGGTATGACTATTTACCAGGTCCTGGTGTGCGGCCTGTGGCACATGGGAGGACACATACGGACATCAGAGGCATGGGAATTGTATATGATGTCACAATGCACTTTGGCCATGCCGTACATCGTCGTGACCACACATTGAGACATGGCCATGCTGACAAGTCGTGGCAGCATGCGGCAGACATGTTCCTTCTGTGTCTCTGACCAAGGGTGTGACAGCACTGAAATGGAACAACTGCAGTGACTTCCCCACATGCCTCCTTGGAACATGCAGTGCCAGGATACCATGTGTACATGTGAGGCACACTGTGCCACGCATTTGGCTGTGCTTGCATAATGTAACTGTACACACTGGTCAGAACCTCACATCTATAGCACAGGTACTGTGCATGGTGGTGGGATTGTAAAACACTTACAATGGCGTGTGGGCACAATATGAGGGCAGGGTTGGTGGTCAGAATCTGTGCAGGTCTGGTTATGCATTGATCATGTGTGCAAGCCATGCCAGAGGGACATGTACAACCCAAGACAACACCCAGGTGTATGATACGGGTAATGTGCACCACACTCCCACAATGTCAACAGGGCTTGTCCGACTGCCGTACACTCATGGGGGATGCAATACACCCATGTTACATTGCATAGCACTGTACTGAGCATACTGGTGTCAATGTGCAACAGTTGCAATAATAGAGAATGGTGCAGTCCATGGCCCACACGAAGAGGTGTCATGAGAGCCAGGGGTGGGAGGCAGGATGGGTATGTGTATCCAGGATACAGACTGCTGACAGCTGTGTAGTACATGGGATGGCTTCTGGCAGCACAGCTGGTGGTACATAGCCGAACATGTGCAATTGGTACCTGCAACACACTGTAGTGTACATCCACATTCAAAGGTGCGTGTACCTACATATGAATATCAGGAAAGGTGCCCAAAGTGTATGTGCTAGCACACTTGCACAGTGCACATGGGGCCTACGTAGCATTTTGGTCACAGATGTCATTGTTGGTTATGTATGTGCCTGTCACTACATTGTGCCATGTCCAGGAGAGACAGATGCAATGCACAGGTCCTGCAGCCTGTACACCACCACCCATTGTGAGCCCGGTATATGACGGCACCATTCCCTGCCCAACAGACTGTCTAATGCAACTGCTCAGCATCTTGTCAGCCTCTGTAGGCAGGTGTTGCCCTCAGTAGAATAGACATGGACATGTGTCACTGTACATTTGCACTATAAGGAGGGTGAGGCATGTCTGCGCCAAACACAACAGACTGGTGTGTGGTATAGTGTTCTTCAACTGTGGATTGATAGAGATAGCATGCCACATTATACAATGGCAAAAAATTTCCTGAACTCTGATTGGTCAGTCTGGGACTGGACCCGTGATGTTATCCCAGTACAACATCACGGGTCTAGTCCCAGTTACACAGAAGACTGCATCAAGTAAAAATCATTACACGCAGCCTGGTTTGCTGCTTCCCGTTCTGCAGTTCACTTCACTCGCTCTGGAGCCACCAGCCGTCTTCCCGAAAAAAAAAAAAAAAAAGCATCAGAAACAAAAAACAACCATTTTACACTCCCCACCAGAATCTCTTTCTCCTATTTAAAAAAAGAAGCCTGCAGCTGAAAGCATGATTAGACGCAATGCAACAATCACAGTCGGACCAAGTTCGCCCAGTGAGCAAGCGAGCGAGCAACTGAGTGCTTAAACAGTCGCCATGAGGCTGTCTGTAATGCTCGCTGGCTCAACACACTGTCTTATGTTTTTTTTTTTTTAATTTAACTTCACCATAAAAATGCAGTCCAAAAAATCCTCCCTACCTCCTCCTTGTAGCTCTTTCAGATGGCAGCAAGTGGCACACTGTAAGACAGATGGGTGGGGGATGGGGGCATGGCAGTCCCGATTCTCATTCAGAATCACAATTAAAAGTCAGTCATGGAAATACAGAGGAAAACAACGTAAATACCATCCCAAAAGGCCAAAACACAGCATAAACAAAGAATCAAAGGGCATATTAACGAGTGGCACTAGCAACGGTTGCTATGGGACTGTACAGCCACTGAAAAAGCACTTCAGCTCCACCTGCTGGCTAGAGAAGCAATACTTTTTCATAATGTAACCCTACCCATGCAAAAAATGTACTTAAAAGGCACTTTTTTTTCTTTTCTTTTTTTTGAAATGAGCCATTGTATAATAGCAATAATGCACTCGGTGTGTTGTGCGGGAGGTAATGTCATACCGGGGTGATTAGCCACCGCCCGCACCGCGCCCAATCACCCAGACGTGACATTATCCCAGCACAGCACACACCCTGTCGTGCATTATTGCTTAATTCCACAATGGTCAGTGTCAGACACAGAGGCACCCATGACACATAACAATGACCAACATGTAACACATTCTCATGGTGTACATACCTGGGCATGACACTGTGCCCTCCTCAACCATGGCATGCATTTGTGTCTGTGTGATACAACACTGCTGTCATCCCAGAATGGTGCTGTGGATGTCCTGCACATTGCAGTGACCTATAGCATCTATTGGGCAGATGCCTGTGTATGTGTGCCCTGGTGTTCTGTGGAGTAAGTGGGAATGCGCAATTATAAGCCAGTCATGTGGCATGCATCTGTGCAATATTCAGCCAGGATATGCAAATAGCCTCATTGCACAGTCTGTGCCCAAACACTACATTTGCATCTCATTACTGGAATATGTTCAGCTCATTTGCATGCACATTACCATAAAAACAGACCAGCACCACCACTACACACAGGTTGCTGATAGGTAGTGCAGCCCTGAAGGTAGATGTAGTGTCATATTTATGTGTGCCATTCATTGTTCTGTGTAAGGGGCTTTTTTCCATTTCCATGTTGTTGTAACTGGGCCTGTCTCTATCTGTTTGTTCCAAAAGCATCAGAATGGCAGTGGACAGACACAGACATCCAAACTTTATTAAAGGTGAGCTCAAGACCCTCACCAAGGCCTACGTTCTTAGAGAGGATCTCCTGTCTGGGAAATGTAGGACACCGCAAGGAGCAGGAACAGGGCTGGAGGGAGGTGGCAGAGGTGGTCAATGCACAGGAAGACTACAACCGCACTCCACTCCCTAGGAGTGCAAGAAATGGGTCAGTGGCTTGTGGGTGCACTGCAAAGGCCTACTGGTTGAGGCCTGTGCCACCTTTCGGCCAACTAGTGGCGGACCCTCCAGAGCTACTATGATGACACTGCAGGAGGCACTCATGGCCATAACCTTCAGGCAGATGGTTGTGCGTGGTGTTCCCAGTGGGGGCTTTCAAACAGTCGGTCAGTCATCCCAGCACTGTGAGTATACAGATTGCAGTTCATATCTGGTCCTGCATGTGTCTTCCTATGTCTGTGTGTATCATGAGATCCATTATGTGTAGCACTGTGTGGCCACCCAACAACATCCACTGTATGGTTATGCATTCCACTGCATATGTGTGCATCCTAGCATGTCTGGGATGTGCCCTGCTTGCTGTGTCATGCCTGTGTGTGGTTTCAGGTGGTATCCTGGTACACACATGAACACTTACCTGTGTACACACAGTAATGTAAACATTGACATGCATCCCTAACCATGGTCTATCCTTTTGTTTCCACAGCATAATCACATCTTGAGACAGGTGGTCATCCTCAGGTACTGTGTTCTGCACAGTGTGGCCCCGTACCTGTGGCCACAGTTACAGCCAGTGTGAGGCACACTGATGTGGACCCACATGCACAAGGGAGATCAGATGGTGATGATGGCGAAACTGTCTCCCTGACAATAGAGGCCCTCCTCACTGCTGCAGAGGTGCTTGCCATAGACACTGACAATGTCAGTACAATGATAGACAGTGTCACTGCTTTCCTTGTGCCCCTGAACGATTCCTCACATGCAGCACATGCCATCAGCAGCCTTTGGCCACCATTTGCAGTCAGCTACGGTGCAGGTGGAGGGCAACATATTGTGGCCTGCAGAGGCACAGCGGGTGGGCACTATTGCCCAACAATGGGGAACTGGTGACCAGCCACAGCCTGACCAGCTGCAGGTTCAGTCAGCCCCGGCACACATAGTAGATGCACAAGCCTCATCCCCACAACCCCAACGGCAAGTCATGGGGCTGCCACATGCTGTGGCGGTTGTACCCCAGGCCACCCCCAACAGATCAGCAGCCCCCATCACATTGCCCCAGACAACAAGCTTTCTAAACACATGGGGCTACTGAGGGCCTCTGTGGAAAGCCAGGACACACTCCATGACACTGTGCAGGGGTTGCTGGCATAGATGCACCTCCATGAGGAGCGGGCTTCTGTCCACCATGTGGAAACCATGGGGGCTATTCACGTGTTCCGTGACAATATTTATGCAGAGTTATCTGATATAGCAGCAGCTATATGGGAAAACAGTGTAGCACTGGCTGCCTGTAGTGGCCGTACCACCCGCCTCACACCTTGCAGCAACCCCAGCACCGCCAGAACACCATGCAGCATCCAATTTTCCGCTAACACCCCATCCCCTATCTTTGTACGACCTCCCACCCCAACAATGGAGTTCAGTTCTCCACATACACACACACATCAACACATAGCCATTTACACACACGTGTCTACCCTCTCAGAAACGGAGGCCTCACCCCAGGTGGCCCGGGGTCCCCACTGGTGTTGCCTGCATTGACAGGATGAGGCTATGTTCGTGTCCATAGTGGCTGCATGCACAACTCTTGAAGGGTCTGGGACCTTTATGGACTGCCAGTGATGCCTCCAGGCCACAGGTGGGGCTACCTCTGCTCTGTATTGCCTACAGTTGTGCAATGTCCACACCCTGTGAAGCACACTGCTGCACCTGACAACTCCTGTGGCATTGTCACAATGTATGGATGGCATCTGGGACATGGATGTGACCCCTGGTGTTATAGGACTGGCATGGGCTTGATGAGTGCACCTGTGGCTTACCACTGGACTGACTGGTACATACTCAACACCACCTTGGGGCCAAATGTGTTCTCACATACACAGTGCATGTGTGCATAACAGCAGTGTCTCACCTGTAGGCTATACTCACCTTCGGGGTCCAAAATGTTCATGCACAATGGTGTCCCTGTGCCGCTGTCCCCTCAGGGCCAATATTGAGTCCCTCCTGTCATGCCATAGATGCTCATCCTCGTCTGGTGGCTCCACATCCTCCAAACTGTTGCCCTCTGAGACCTGGACAAGTATTCCATGGTCTACAGTCATGTTGTGTAGCATACAACAGGCCAAGAATATGCCAGAGGCCTTGTCCAGGCTATACTGTAGGGCATCTCCTGACCTTTCCAGGCATCTGAAGTGCATATTCAGTATGTCGAACACACACTCTATGATGTTTCTAGTAGCTGCGTGTGCCTTATTGTATCTCTCTTCTGATTCAGACACTTCAGAGGTGGGCCGCAGTTTTGGGTGAGCATCCACTGCTGAATGGGGTATGTGTCTCCTGTGTAGAGGAAGGTGATATATTAGCATACCATCTACTATCATGACATTCGGCTCTCCACACAGGCCTTTTACATATGGTCAGCCTCGTCTGTGCATTTTCCCACCCACAGTGTCACTGTTGCACATTCCATGTAGTAGTAGTATTCGTAGTAGTAGTAGTATTAAGTAGTAGTAGTATTAAGTAGCATTAGTTGTAGTAGTAGTAGTAGTAGCTCTTTTTATTCAAACCATAAATAAGGATAACACTCAACTGAGCAAAGCACATTTTCAGTGAGGTCCCAGTGCAAAAGAGCAAAGTACATATACAATTACAAAAAACATACAAGGTTACACATAATACTGTACATTTAATAACAATCCAAATATATATTAATAAAATCAGGGCTAGGGCACAAGACTACAGTCACATGGTAATTTCAAACTTCACTTTCACCTACAATCTAATCATATATAAACATAAAATGACAGCATTTGAACAATAGGATATTAAGGCCAGCCCACGATCTCTTAGCCAGCCCTTTAAGTCATTTAGGGTCACTGGTTTGTTATACTGCCATAGGCTAACAGGGGTCAAATTCCACAATACTACTCCCCTAAAAAAAACAGATGATCTTCCTATTCCAAGGTTACCTTTGATTACACTATATTCTATGCCCTTAGCCGATCTCAGGTTTTCTCTTACTGGTATGATGTTAAACAAATCTAATACATATTTAGGGAAGACATCTTTCCATACTTTGTATAGAAATTGGAGGACATGGAAACTTCTTCTTTCTTGTGCGTTAGACCACTTTAGGGAATTGTAAAGTATACATTGGTGGGTTCTATGAGGGACGTCTAAAATAAAATGGGCCAATTTATTGAACATAAAATCCACTCTATCTACCTGGGTACCCAGAACCCCAGAATAGATACTATCTCCGTAGTCCAGGATGAGTATAATCATGGAATTTAATGTTTGTAGTCTCACTTCAGAAGTCATATTATATCTTACTTTATACAAAAGACCCAACTTTCTACTTTGCTATTCAACATCCTATCAATATGTTCATTCAATTTTAGGGCATTGTCCAACCATAGCCCCAGGTATTTATATTTGCTAACTCACTGGATGCTCTTTCCCCCTAGGGTAGTCAACAATAAATTATTGTTATTCAAAATTTGATTTCTCCCAAATAAGACTGATTTAGTTTTATTGTCATTGAGTACCAAAAGATGTTTACTCAAAAAGTTTAGAACTTGATCAAACATCTGCAGAAGTTTAACATTAATATGGTCAGGTGTCATTACCTCTCCATAGATTTTCGTGTCATCCACACATAGATGACATTTAACATCATCTTTCTCATTACTTCTACATAGATTTTCGTGTCATCCACACATAGATGACATTTAACATCATCTTCCTCAAACTTAAGATCATTAATGTAGATGTTAAAAAGGAGGGGTCCCAAAATTAATCCTTGGGGCATGCCAGATTTTATATTGGCCAACAATTCCTGCCCTCCTTCTGGCCCTTTCCCTGTTGTTTTTTTTTTCCCACTGTCACTTCCACTGCAACCTGCATGCTGTTTGGTCTGTGGGTCATGGCACATCCTCGGCCTGTATGTTCCATACAGCAATTACACCTTCCAAGGTGTTGTCTTGCACTTCCCTTCTCACAATGTCACAGGCCCCTACTGGCTGGCACCACCCCTGTAACTTGTGCCTATTGTCCACCATCACATTTTATCCCTCCCATGCCAGCTTTACATGTCTGTTCTGTGTCAGTCCTTTTCAGGTCTCATCCCTCCCTCCCTCCCTCTCATGTGTCATATGGCTGTCTGTCATTGCAACACCCCTTCTTACTATGCTAACACCTGTACAGCCACCATCACTGCACCATGATACCATGTGGACACCTGGTTTGAGGCTGTGTTTGCACTCACCCACAAGATGGCCACTGGGTATCTCCCTGGACTTAAACCAACTGCACAGGGATGACTGATGCCAGATGAATCCATTGTGTGCATTCCCAGGGTACTGGACACAGACATGTGAAATGTGCCCTGTGGCATCGCATGCCACCTGGTAGTTGATGGAGTAGTACCCCTTCCTGTTTATGTAGACATCCTTGTCACCACCAGGTGGTGCTCTAATAGCCACATGGGTGCAGTCAATGGCCCGTAGTATGGCTGGTAGATGTGCAACCCTGTAAAAGTGCTGCATTGTTGCTGTCAGCTCCACTGGTGTGCTAGGGAATCGAATGAACTCACTAGCATGGGGCAGCAGAGCATTTAGGAACTATGTGAGGGAATTTATTTATTTATTTAGTCAATCATAGGAATTACAACCCTTTGAGTCATAGACTCATTTACAAAGGCTCCACGTCAGCATAGTCATACATTCAGAGATAGTACTTTAGTGGGACATCACAGTTCAAGTATTTACATATAATAGCCAAGGTGGCTGAAGATCTATACATGTAGTAGATGGGATATTGATATTAGTACAGAGGAACAATTGCAGAGCAAGTGCAGCCTTTGGGGCATTGTCATATAGTAGGAACAGTGATCAATACATTAGTGAGACTACACAGTTTAAGCAAGTATTTACATATAATAGCCTGGGTGACTGTTGACTTATACATGTAGTAGCTAGGGTATTGGTATTAGTTCAGGTGATATGGTTATATTGTGGGTGCAACCTCTAGGGCATTGTCATATAGCAGAGACAGAGATCAGCAGCAAAGATGTCCTATACAGTTAGTCCTATACAGTTGGTTGCAATGTCAATGGGGATCGGCCTAGCACAGCTCTGTGCAGGTCAGTTAGGAGGATTAGCAGTTGCAGTGGCATTGACGCAAGGAGAGAATGTATTTTTTTAGGATGGTCTTGAAGTTTCCTAGCTTGATGAGAGGTGGCTGACTGAGTGATGCTGGTAGTGTTAGCCACTGGTATCTGGAAGGTGCCCGTGGTGAGCAGGTGCAGCTCTGTGGTGACCTTAGTCTCCACCATCATAGCATGACTTCTGTATGTGGGTGCCTGGAGCTCATCATGGAGTAGCTCATAGAGCTGTCTCAGAACAGCCCTGTTGAGCCGGTACCAGCCCATAATGTCCGTGTCACTGATCTGTTCATATGTGATGCAGGGCAGGTACCGTCTCTGTGAGGCATACCACCAATGGGCCCTTCCTTGGCCACTTTGCTGTTCCCTCAGTCTCCTCATGTCAGCCATTACTGCAGCCATGTGGAGCATATTCCCAGCCATTCTGCCTGCAGTCCAGCAGCCTACCTTTGGGTGTCTGGATGATTTAGGGCTGCCCTCTTGATACCTAATGTTGTGTGACCCAAATTTGGGTTGTGCAGCAAATGCACCATGCATTTTGACTGAATATACACATGCATGGCATATACAGGTGTCTGCCCCCTTTTCCTGCATGGCATACATTGTATCTGTGTGATCACGCATTCAAATGTGTGTGACACATTTCCCGCTTTTGAATATCATACTGCCACATATTTTCCAGGATGCACCATGCATCTCCATTTTATGCTGTGCAACTCCATTGAATATGGTGGCCTTTTTTTATTTATTTTACTATTTATTTATAATTTATTTTTATAGCATGGCTCAGTTGGTAGTACATCCGCCCCTGGGCCAGAAGGCCAAGGGTTCTAGTCCCACTCCAGGATTGGGCTTGTACTATAAATGCTGGCACCTGAGTGCAGTATGAAGGGATGCTGTATTGTCTGGATGTGCCATCCTTCACATGAGACATTAAATCAGGGTCCCTTCTAGCCATCTCTAGTGCTATCTTGTTGTGTGAGTCCAATTGAAGTAAAATAACCCATGGGACTTTTTGCAAGAGTGGGGGAATTGTTTATAGAAATTAATCAAATAATAATAACATAGAAAATAATAGATAGGCAAGTGTGTGTTGTGAATTTTTTTTCACACCCGAGGTGTGTGATGACACTTAAACCTCGACAACGAAGCTCGAGAGGTTTATGCAGTCATCACACACTGAGGGTGTGAAAAAAACTCATGAAAACACAGTCTATACATCGTATTTGATAATTACTGGTGTAAGAACTCATAGCAGGTGTTTTTGTAACATGGGAAAATAGACTTGTTGCAGAGAATGCCGTTTCATTTGTTCAACATTTTTCTTTTATAACAGAAGTTAGGAGGTGCATTTAAAACTAGTAACAATAAATATATCTTGAACTGGCTTCTTTTTGTTTTTGTGAAATACAAACTATAACAGTAGATAAATATTGGAACTGAGGTTTTTAGAAGTCCGATAGAGATTGATTGCTCTTTTGAGAGATAAAAGGACACCAGCACTGTACTTTTACTTAGAAAAGAAAACTTTTCTAAAATGTTTTCAAAGTTCTAAGAACTAATAAATATTTAGAACTTCACAAGTTCATGGTGGCCATTTGCTGAGCGATGGTCTGGAAGTGTTGTTATGGTTATCAAGGTCTAGTGCTCAAGCTGTCTCAAACGTGGAGTCCCACTCAGGCTGAGCTTCTCAAACACCGTAATAACCTGCTTTCAGGTTATTACAGCATTTGACAGGTATCTGTAAACCAGTTGATAAAGGGGGTCACCAGTAATTATGTATGAATTATACAGCCTTAGTCAAAATGGTGAAAAAAGAAACGCACACAAAAAAAAAAGTAATACAGACTAAATCAGATATCACTGTGCCATTTACAACATTATGTTCAAGGGACAATACTTCCAACATTTGTTCCCTAAAGTCAGTGACAAATAAGTTCTGTCTAAGTCACAATGTTTCTTCGTGACAGATTCGATCATATTGAGCAACACTGTTTGATCTAGATATAATTGCTGCAAGACATATTTACACCTAACCTGCCAAATTAAAACCTTAATACAGGAAATAATAAGTAACAACACTGAGGGGTCAAACTTAGAAGACGTGTTTTGTGTATCTCCATATATAAAGGTGTAGTAGGAAATATTGATCCAAAAAAGATCAGACCAAGAGTTACCCAAGAGGGTCCAAAACTTTTCAATAATGGGACAATTAAAATACAGATGTGTGATGGTTTCAAACTGCATTGGACAACTGTTTCTAGGGCAGTACCATTCATTCAGTGATACTCTTATGTTTGTTGTTATCTTACACATTTATTCTACTGTAGCAACAGAGCCAGGCAACATCCCAGTATTGAGCAGGAAAGGCCTTATTGTTCAAATAATTCAGAGCAATTTGTTTTAAAGAGTGGGAAACTCCAGGTATAATTTCCACATCAGCAGAAACTAATCATCTGTAAAATGCTTTTCGATGCTGGGTGTGAATTGTGTCTCAAGACAGTTTGTTTTTCAACAAATTTCAGGAAGGAGTTCAGATAGGAAGGAAACACCACATTGCATCTAAAAATCGGGTTTGGTCATTGCCATTCAGCTTGAAGACCGTATAGTAACCCATTCCACCCACACAGAGGAATGTGTGAAAAGCCAGGGCACAACATTATATAGAGAATAAAGTATGGGTCTGGGTGTGTAACGAGAATTTACACACACCCGAGGGGTTTATGCATAGCATCTAACCCCAAGGGTGCTGTGTCGTCAGTTCCACACACCAGAACATACTGACTTTATATAATTGCCGGATGTCCTTTTTCCCACAGCAACTATATAAAATAAAAAAGACGTTGTTGTGCGACCGCGGCAGTCTGCTTAGCTGTGAGCACGTGCTCTACGTTTGTCGGTCACTCGCTTTTTATTTTTTTATTTCATTTTGAGGGTATTTCCCTCATTTTGATTCATTTCTGGCTGCCAGCACTTACCGCAGTTAAGGGTAGTGGTCCACAGGGGGAAAGATGAGGCGGACAGTGGCTGGGAGGAAGAGTGTCAGAAGTGAGGGCACCTGCGCAGTGCGAGGGAAACTGGGTGTGTGTTCACTGTTATAAATGCTCCTTTATAATGGTGAATGACGCCACGGTTTCCCAATGGGAAAAAGGACATGCCGGTTATTATATTGGAAGAATATACTAAGGAAAAATGTAATTGAATGAATCATATTCGACCCTCCCTGATGTAGGGGCAGACATAACATATCCTGTTTAATATGATTCAGTCGGCTACCCTAAACCATTTGAAAAAAAATACTCAATGTTCTGGTTTCAAAGGACTGAGGCACGGGAAATATTGCACTTACATGAAGAAATTTGGGTACCAAAAATATTTTAATGACACTAATTCTCTTCTTTTCTGGACAATTTCCAATTTTTACCATTTTGTAACCTGCAGAGTCCCAATATCAAAGGCTATTACCCAGTTAAGTATCAGTAGGTTAGTCTGTCCAAAATAGATACCTCATTTTTTACAGGATCCAAAGACACCTTAATAGTATCAATGGTAGAAGGGGCATTCCTATGGTGTCCAATAGAGTCACCTAGCTCTTTTGAAGACTAATCTATGCCCCCATCATCACAATAATATTATGAATCAATGTCACCATAGCCGTCCCAGATGAGACATCAGGAATAAATAGGCAAACATCATCTGCATAGGCAGATGCTTTCACCTTCATTAAGGATAAAGGATTATAAATCCCATGAATAGAGGATGCCATATGTATGGCAAGTAACAAAGGATCTAACCTCAGGGTATAGAGAAGAGGGCTAAGAGCCCTGCCATACACCCCGAAATAAAGGCATTCAGGTTCCCAGCCACTCATTTGCATTTGAAGTAACAGAGACCTGTGAATATAAGAGCTGGATCCAACTGATAAATGTCGACAATCCATATTTTAGTAGTACAAGAAACATATACTCAAGGGAAATCTTATCAAAGGCTTTTTCCTGATCCAGTAGGAGCAAAAAATGCCCCCTCCCTTCCCTACTGCAATATTGAAATATTTCTTTGATAAGTAATAGATTGCCTGAACTGTCTGCCCTGGAATTGAACATGTCTGTAAGGGATATATCAGTTTGGAAAGTATGGAAGCTAGTAGTGTACAAAAAATGTTATGAGGATTTTAGCATTGATGCTAATAAGGAAAACTGGTCTCCAATTTTTCAAATCTGCTTGGTTCCCTTTTTTAAATAAGATCTTTATATCATCATTAATAGAATCTAAAATAGAAAGTTGCATCAAAAAATGATTAAAAACGAATGCCAAGATTGGTGCCAAAAAAGTCATGAAAGCCTGGTAAAATTCAGAATTTCATGAGATATATTTCTCAGTGCCAAACTAGTTATGCTGACTTCAGCAGCACTGAGAGGATATCAGTACAGCACTGTCCACCTCTGACACTTGGGGTAAGCCTTAGGAGTTAAAAAATTGTGCAATTCTGTCATCCAGTGGAAAGCATGATGCCACAGTAGTCAACAAAAATTCAGAAACTACCCACATCATACCCTGTTTAGATGTTTCAATCCTGCCAGCTTGATCACCAAGAAAAGCATCTTCTTTTAACAAATTATGGAGGCACAACTTTGAAACATGTCCTTAGCTAAATGCCGATCCTGAGTGCCATATATCTGTTCAAAGGAAAGTGTCTTAGCCCTGTCATACTGCAGTACTTTCATCCTGTTTTTAAGAACCTGGATTTGAGCATAGTAAGAAATACCCCTTTGTTCCTGTAAGGAAATTAATTTATACAACTGATGCCTGAGGTCCAAATATGTTATATAACCATGCAAATGTGTAACACTGGAATGTTGTTTCACCAATTTGCCAATATTCAACTTAGTTTCCTCCCACCAATGAGACTTATCCTGATAAAAACAAAGTACAGTAGTACAGACCCATATTAATTCTTGGATGGCAGCCTGAAACATCTGTGCAGACAGAATGGTATTATTCAGTCTCAACACTGATTTCCTCAATTTGTGTTCTGGAGCAACAGTCGCTGTACAATCCAATAATGTGTTCTGTAGCTTCTATGGGTACTGTTGTATTACTCATGAAAACACAGTACTGGGAAATAGAAAAATAATCAACTCAAGTGGCTCAAGTAGCCCTGTGATATGTGTGCCCCCCAGTGGGATGCTGGGAGCGATAACCATCAACCAACTGAGCATCTTTACAAATGTTATTTAAACAGACAGAGTCACAAAATAGTTTAGTAGTTTTTGCTCCCCTATCCTGAAGCTGTAATGGACAATTAAAGTCCCCTCAAAAAATGACAACTTTCGAGGTATATAAGAATGGGTTAATGAATTGAAAGAGGAAAATCCTATTAAATTTAATTTGGGGGTATAGACCACAATCAGCCAATAGTCAACCATGTCCACCTCATGGTCAATGAGCATTGCTCTACCATGCTGGAAATCTAGACCTCTCAATACCTTAGGTTGGAATCCATTAAACAAAATTGCTACCCCAGTGCAAGCCTCTGTGCCAATGGAAAAGTAGGAAATGCCAGCCCTCTACAGCCGTTGTGCTGCAGCTATGTCAGACAGGGTTCATAGACTAGTATCCTGCAGAAAAAAAAAAAGACATCAACTGGGTATTCTTGCAAAATCTGACAGGTAATCTGTCTACATACAACATTTTTAATGCTATTAGCCTTTAGTCTGGCAATCAGTATGATGAAAGAAAAAAACAATGAACATAACAAACAGAGTCCAGGAAAAAAACATCTAATGTGGATTAGTATGTTTCTTCTTTGTCTTCACTTTGCTACAGGGTCTGGGACCATTCTTCTGTTTACAAGTGTGAGCATAGTGTTGGCCATCGTCCTCAGTATCAGAAGAAAGCACCTTCCTTGATGACATTGCGGAGGATGCTTCAGAGTCTATGTCCTCATCTGAATCTCCCCAATTTTTTGTTTGTCAAGAAGGCTCAATCTGTTCTTTGTTGGAACAATAACAGGAGAACAGTCCACCTGGACAGACTGTGGGACTTTATTGCATAAAGAATACCTGTGGATCACTTCTTTGAAGGGTTCTGGGGAAGGCATCGAAGGCTCAGGATGGGGGTTCGAGGTAATCCCAGAAGTAGGATCATGTGAAGTCTGTGGGACAGGGCATACAGAGTCAACTTTAAAATAACTATATCCCCAGAAGAGACTGTAGAAGCAGAGGGTGTGTTGGCAACCATCGAAGAATCCCCAGACAGGGCTGTTGCAGCATCTGATTCAGCAGGAGGATCCGAAAGTAAAGTATCCAAGGCGATAGAAGTCCCAGCCCTCTGGGCAGTATCCAAAATCTCCTCAGTCCTATTATGAGTAGCCCAGGGACAGGCATGAAAGGAGTGTCCTTCGAATTGAAAAATATTGCATTTGACCTTTTGGTACATTGTACACCAATATGTCCATATTCCAAATAAAGATTACAAAATCATTGATCACAGATGTTGTTGAGGTGTGACAAGGAGCCGCATTTAAAACAAGCCTTCAGCTGACCAGGGTAAAAGCAAACTCCCTAGTCATGACCAAGGAAAAAGCTGTTACGCAAATGGAAAATCCCCACGTCAGTAGCCTTTAGTTGTACTTTGTACTTCCAGCCACCAGTCCAAATCCGATACTTGTCCAGAATAGGATCGGGCTTCCCCAACACCACACATCGTTGCTTGAGGCAATAAGTGATGCTGTGCACATCCACACTCTCATTTCACAACATAATAGTAACAGTAAGGATGGAGGATTTAGTAATAGGAAATGCTTGAAAAGGCAGCAATAATTCAGAATGTTTAAAATTATTATATTTAGTCCAGAACCTATCAAGTGTAGAAGGTAGCTGAAAGCTGATATCAAACAGAGTATCTCCAGAAACATAAATCAGAGCATAAATGCCTGATGGGAGAAATCCCATGGACTCCATAATCAGTTTTTCCACAATAAAGGCAGGATCAGGGGGTATATCAGTGCCACCACTATATTTGATTCTGACAGCAATGTGGCAGTGGGCAGGACTGGTTGTGCAGTAAAAGGGTCTGAGAGCCAAAATGCAGCTTTGAGCTCATGCAGAAGTGTTTGCTCCTGCAGAAATCTGATGAGCTTGACTTAGATGTATAGATGAAGAAGGATCAGTATTCAATTGTAAATCAGAGACTTAGGCTTTGGGCACCCCAAAATTGGGTGCTATAGGAGCATAAGGAACAGTCATCCACACCTGAACAGTGGAGAAAGAAGGCATGCCATCAATGGCCAAAGAAGAAACCCCACAGCAGGCAGCATCCAGTTGTGCTAAGACAGGCTCAGAAGGAGATACACAAGATGGTGTATTAAGTATAGTAGAAGACAGTCCAGTTTCTATCTGATAAAAAGGGGCAGTGGCAGGATTCAGTATCCAGCTCCTAACATTGGGTCCAATAAGCCATCCTACCTCGCCTAAAGCCTGGGCTGGATGCTAGTCACTGACAGATGCCACCTCTGCCCTGATAGAGGGCTGTGTCTCAGAATGAATAGGGATCTCAGTGCGGATCCCTGTAGGCTCTGTTCCCAGACAGACTGGATTGGAAATTAGAGGTTTTATCTCACCACCTGAAGTAGGCTCTGTTGCTAAGGTTGCATCTTGGAAACATGCAGCCTAACTGTGTGGGAACGAGAGATCCGAACAGACAACTTTTCCCCATTCTGTCCCTGTTAAAGAACTCACAATTTCAGCAGAATTAGGAATTATAGCTGAACCTAAACCATGAGGAACTGCTGTGAGAAGAGTCAATGAGAAAAAGGGAGAATCCTGCTTATAACCTGGCTGCAACATTTGCTCAGGTAAACTGACCACAACTTGATCAATATTTAGTTCTGCAGCGATAACAGCATTAAGTGAAATACCCACACTGGAAAGTTGTGATCCAAAGGCAGTCTCGGGGAGTGAAAAATGTATAGCATTCATGTTACCTTGAGAGCGCATGTTCTGTGAGACTTTTCTATAGTTTTTTTCTTCAGTTTCCAGTAAGGACAATAACTACTTCAATTTTTCAGTCATCTAATCATGCAAGCACTTCTCCACAAACATGAGCTCCAAATATGATAAGGAAGCAGACAGTGAGCATTGCAAGACATCCATTGAAAAGCAAGGCTCTACTGGCAGTATAGCAGCAGCAGTAGCTACCACATCCTGCTCCGAGTCACAAATTTCCATTTGACTGTCTGGCACCATTCCAAGTTGCGGGTTAGGCACTGCTTGTACAACCTCCATACCAACAGTAACAACAGCAGCATCCCCTTCTGCTCCATCTCTTCCACGTCCAAGGTTGGCCATCTTGGCAGATGGCCTGTGGTGCCCCTTACTGGCAAGAGTAGTGGAATTTTATTGAATAAAATCAAAACAACATAGGTACAGAAAATGAACTGCATATCATGAAAATACATGGTGAAGTACTTGTATCACATGAAAAATGTTCATGAGAAAACTTAAAAGCGAGGATGTCATTAAAAACTGAAAAAAAAAAAAAAAAAGTAAAACCATCTCTCCATGCTGATAGAACTGCTCAGCAACATAAAAAAAGGTAAGGGTAGTATTTCAGGATTCCATGACAACACATCGACAACGATGTTGTCGAACCCCCCAACAGAGATGGGAGCAGTGCTGACTGTCTGCATTGTTCCCGTCAGGACAGAGTCTTTTTACGCAGGTGGCTTTTCCCACCCCACCCCCCACATCCCCCCATCTCTGAATAACCAACTCTGAATCAGAGCTGGTTCAGAGTGGGGGGTGAAACACTGGGAGTCAGAGTGCCGGTGTACAGCGCACCATCACAGCGACCAGGCGGGATTTGTAGCTGTGATGGTCTTTAAAATGTCATTGTTGGCCCGGTGGCGCTGAGGGTTGAGGTGCTGGATGCCACACCTCGCACCACATTGGCGACCCAGGTTCGAGAACAGACCTGGATCGTTGGGGGTTGGCAGGGGAGAAGGATTGAGCATCCGTAGAACTGCTCTCCTTCTCTGGGAAGGAGGGTGTGTGCAGCCATCGATGCAGTAGTGGCCTTTTGCAGAGACTGGGAGTAATGCAGTGCACAGGCAGTATGAGGCAATGTGCTGGGGCAGATGCCGGGAAGGAGTGCATGCGGAAGCGCATGTGCTCCTGTCCATGGGCATCATTGCCACACACATTGGGGGCAAACCAGAACAGGGAAAATGGGCACCAGTCACAGTGGCAAGATGGCCATCTCTATGGGGGAAGTACTCAGCTCTGAGGGGAGCACGGCAACATTGGATCCGGTCCTGGTGGACGAGCATAGAGGGGCTCTCCACATCCCCACCATGGGGGGCAAGCCACAGAATGAAGTCGCAGGACCAGAATAGAAGCCAGGAGATCCTCAGAATGGCAGCCAGAGACCTTGAAGAATACCAAGACGCAAGAGAAGGTAAGGCAGACTGGTAACCAGGGGAGAAAAATTACCGAGAAAAAATAAAAAAATAAAATAAAATGTCATTGTACAGATGGCATACCATATTTCAGCAGCGTCACAAAATTTAGAGGTATCTAGTTATAAAGGAAAAATAGCGGGAGGGAAAAAGGGGAGGAAACATGCAGCACAGCATTATAGAACAGCATATTACAATAACTAGAATGCAAAAACCAAGACATCAAATAGGTGAAGCAAGTAGTAGGCATTGCAGGTGCAACAAAACACCACTAATAAAACAAAAAAAAGTGTGGTAACCTATAACCAAAGTAAAGGTTCACCTACTACAAAACCATGCAGGTCGTAAGAAAGGGAATAAAGGAAATCAGAAACCAGGGGAGAGGTAAACAATACATCACTCGGGAAGATACATGAGATGTACTTCCATTTCCGAAGCAGGACCTGGGGAGGGAAAAGTCTACTCTCAGATTGGTAAATTGCAGACAATTCCCTTTCGATCAATCGGAGCACCACCTCAGGAGTGAGAGACTTCTGCTGAAGCAGAAAGGTGCAATGTGATTGCCATAAAAAGTATTTTATGGTGGTAAAACATAATCTAATAGTGGAGGGGTCATACAGCCGGGCAGATGACAATATTGCTAACATTATGTTAGAGTATGTGACCCTGCTCCAGGCTGGGTCATTCCATGTGGACTCCATTGAGGTCCAAAAATGGACAGCATACGGGCAAGTAACATAAAAGTGTTCCATGGTTTCAAGCTGCAAGGGACAAGTCAGTCGGGGGCAATATCTCTCTGACAAACTTTTATGCTTGGAGTTTGCTTTAAGTCTGAGGTGATCATGGCAGCTCAACCAAACTACAGCCCACATTTTGGGTGGGGTCCGGCTCCAAAGTCTGGAGGGTGGGTAAGATAATACTCTTTATTCAGGGCTGATAGGCAGACTAGAGGTGGTGATGTAGCCATATACATTAAGGATAAACTTACTGTTTCCATTGTTGACTCCACCTTGGTCAGAAATGAATTTGAAAGTCTGCCCTTAAAAACTGACACTGGAAATGGTGCCTCAATCTGTGTAACAGGTTGCTATAGGCCTCCGTCAGCTGGTCTGCTTCTGATGAAACATCTTGGGAATATCTTGGGTTTAGTTGCCTCAGAGCACATTATATTAGGTGACTTCAACTTAGATTGGTTTACTAGCGCCTCTACTCCCCTAAAAATATTCTGTGACTCCTTCGAACTGTCCCAGCTGATTAACGAGGCTACTCGGCCTAATAAAAATAACCCTATCAAAAGCACATTGTTAGATGTTATTTTAGTTAGCAAACCTCACCAGTTTTCTCATGCCGGCATCTTCTTCGCAGATATCAGTGACCAGTGCTTCATTGCATGTGTAAGGTCCACCCACAAAATTACAGTGAACATAGAAACATAGAAACATAGAAGTTGACGGCAGATAAGGACCGCAAGGCCCATCCAGTCTACCCATTTCTTTTTCTACCTTATAAATGTGCCATCGGCCTTGCTCTGTCAGTGGCCTATCTATTCATAGTCATTTGTATTGCTCCCTTATGCCTATCCCATGCCTGTTTGAATCCCTGCACTGTATTCATAGCCACCACTTCTTGTGGTGAGCCATTCCATGCATCCACCACCCTTTCTGTGAAAAAGAATTTCCTCACATTCCCCCTTAACCGGCCTCCCTCTAATCTCATGCTGTGTCCTCTTGTCCTGCTATTTTTGTTATATTTAAACATGTTAGACTCTTTCACCTTGTTTATGCCCTTAAGGTGTTTGAATGCTTTGATCATATCACTCTCTCCCTCCTTTGCTCAGGGTATACATATTGAGCTCCGTTAATCTGTCCTCATATGTCTTCTGATGCAGTCCCTGCACCATTTTGGTTGCCCTTCTCTGGACTGCCTCAATTTGGTTAATGTCCTTGTGAAGGTGTGGCCTCAATACTGCCAGTACTCAGATGGGGCCTAACCAGTGTCTTGTACAGAGGATTAACACCTCCCTCTTACGACTTGTGATACCACTACTAATACACCCTAACACCCCCTAGCCTTACCTACTGCTTTAGAGGTCTGCTTGGATGATTTTAGGTCATCAGTGATGATGATGCCCAAGTCTCTTTCTTCCTTTGTGACTGCTAGCAACTCCCTCCCAGCCTATAAGGCGGCTTCAGGGTTTCTCTTCCCTATGTACATGATTTTGCACTTCTTTGCATTAAATCCCAGTTGCCACTCTTCTGACCATTCTGCTAGTTTATCCAGATCTCTTCTCATTCTGCCCACCCCATCTGGATCATCTACTCTGTTGCAGATCTTGGTGTCATCTGCAAACAGACAAGCCTTACCCTCTAGTCCATCTGCAAGGTCACTAATGAAGATGTTGAAGAGGACTGGCCCCAGGACTGATCCCGAGGTACCCACTTGTGACTTGCATCTCTTCTGACTGTATACCATTTACCACCACTCTCTGTTTTCTGCCCGTCAACCAGTTTGCCACCCAGCTGACCAACTTCTGAGCCACCCCGAGCTCTACCCAGCTTATTTATCAATCTTCTATGTGGAATAGTGTCAAAAGCTTTGCTGAAGTCAAGGTAGGCAACATCAACTGCTCCCCCTTGGTCCACCACTCTGGTTACCCAGTCAAAGAAATCTATGAGATTAGTTTGACAGGACCTTCCTTTGTAAACCCATGCTGTCTTGGATCCTGTGCCCCTATGGATTCCAGGTGTTGCACTATCCTTCTCCTTAAGAGTGCCTCCATAATCTTGCCACTACTGAGGTAAGACTGACAGGTCTTGGTTCCCCGCCTCCTCCCTGCTACCACTCTTGTGGAGCGGGATCACATGAGCCCTTCTCCAGTCTTCTGGGACCTCTCCTGTGCTCAGAGACTCACTAAACAATTCTGCTAATGGCTCTGCTAGTTCCTCCTTTAGCTCCTTAAGTACCCGGGGATGTATGCCATCAGGTCCCATTGCCTTATCCACCCTGAGCTTAGCAAGCTCTTGTAGGACCCTTTCTTTTGTGAAGGGAGTAGTGCTCACCTCCCTCCCCCCTGTGTCCATGATGCTGAACTGTGGGCCCTGCCTACCTTCTCTTCAGTAAATACTGAGCAAAGTATCTATTTAGGATAGATGCCTTACAGGGTCCTCCTCCTCCATGCTCCCTTTTCTCCATTAAGCTAGCAATATCCCTCTGGACTTTCTCCTTTCACTAATGTATCTATAGAAAGTCTTGTCACCTTCTTTTATTGTTCGTGCTAGTGTTTCCTCAGTTTGGGACTTTGCCTGCCTTACTGCCTTACCTGCTTCCCTTAGGGCAGTTTGGTATGCCTCCCTATCTTCATCCGCTGTGTTCCTTATATTTCCTGAAGGCCAGCCTTTTGGCTCTGACCTTTTCTGCTACTGTATTTGAGAACCAAAGTGGTTTCCTTCTTCTTTTGCACTTCCTTTTCTGTCTAACACAATGGGATGTTGCTTCAAGTATTGCATCCTTAATGCTTGCCCACTTTGCCTGTACCCCCTCACCTGTGTTTCTTTTTGCCATGGCTAGTTTAACTCTGTTGGCCATCTTATCAAAGTCAGCTCCTCTGAAGTCCCATATTTTTGCCTTGGAATGGGATGATTTAGATGTAGTAGCCAAATTGAACCATACCATGTGATGGTCACTGGCTCCCAGGTGACCTTCTACCTGGAGATCTGTGATCCCTTCTTTGTTAGTCAGTACTAGATCTAGGATAGCCCTGTCTCTTGTGGGTTGCTGTACCAGTTGTTTGAGGCCCTCCTGCAGGAATCCACTATGAGTCTAGTTCTGGCAGATGTTCCTGCTGGTATTGACCAATCTGTATCCGGCATGTTGAAGTCTCCCATTATCAGAACCTCCCTTTAGCTGTCATGTTTTGTATATCTTCTAACAGTAATGTGTCTATGTCTTCCGTCTGGTCTGGGGCCTGTAGACAACCCCAGTTCTTATAGCTGTCCCATTTCCTGTTTCCAGGGTGACCCACAGTTCTTCTGGCTCCTTATGTGTGTTCTGAATTTCTGTAGCTTTGATATTTTCATTAACGTACAGGCCCTCCTCCCCTTTTTGCACTCGGTCTCTTCTGAACAATACATAGCCAGGTACTGAAGTCTCCCAAGTGTGGTTACTGGTAAACCACGTCTCACTAATTGCTACTATGTCCAGTTTAGCCTCTGACATTATTGCTTGCAGGTCTGGCATCTTATTTCCCAGGCTGTGAGCATTTGTGTACATGATTTTCCATTGGCCAGATTTTGGTGTGTTAGTTGTTGGGTGAAGTTTGGCCTTACCCCTGTGCGTTGTATGGGGAGACAAACCTTTTTTCTTACCTGGTGATGCAAATGAACGGCAAACATGCTGAATTCCTGTTTGACCACTAGCTGAGGAGGGAGGGGTGTTCTTCCCATTCGACGTATGGGGAGCTGCACCCCTCTCCCCATTTGCTAGTTTAAATATTCTGCAAAGACGTCAAACTTCTGCCTCAATGCACTGACTCCCTCTTTAGTCAGATGCAGTCCATCAAATTTAAAGAACTTTCACTCCCAGAACTGTTGCCAGTTCCCTACAAATCTGTGTCCTTTTTCCTGGCATCAGCCCTTGAGCTATGTGTTTAGCTACCCTATCTCCCCTTCTCTGACCTTCCGACCATCTGCTCCCCTCTCCCAGACTGGCAGGATCTCAGAGAAGGAGATGCCGGACGAAATAGATGATAGTTTGTCACCCAGCCTAGTCAGGTGTTCCTTGGTCTCCACAACTGACAGGCTGGCCAGATCGATAGTCCCTATGTGTACTAGGACATCAATGTTTTCTCCTGCTTTGTGAACAATTTTAGCAATGCGGTCAGTGTCTCTCCATGCTGATGTACCTGGGAGACATCTGACCATCACCCCTAGCTGGAGATGGTTATCAACTCCCGAATCATGGAGTCTCCTATGATCAGAGTTTTGGATTTCCTTTGTGCTTGTTTTGTTTTGGTTCCTGATTTGGGTGAGTTTGTTGTGCTAGCTCCTGTGCCACAGTGTCCTGCTCTGCAGTGTCTTCTCTTTATTTGATTTCAGAGATAGAGGCAGATACCTGTTATAGTGTTTATATGGTTTTGGAGGTAATGTGTTGGAGAGCAGAGGTGATGGGGCACCTGATTTGCTCCTCCTAACCACCTGCCAACCTCCTGGACCAACTACCCTCTGCAGTCGAGGGTTTTCTGTTGGATGCTGGGGAAATGGCAGGTGGTTCTTATAATGTATTTCCTCTTCAATATGAAATTTGAGGTGTGCAATCTCTGCCCATGCTACCAGAGCTGAGCCCTAAGATCTCAAAGGCCCAGCATGTAGGACAGTGTCCTAAATCCTGTAAGACTGTCCTTCTGAAAATTGTTCCACAGTACCTGCAGTTAATGAAATCCATTCCAAATAAGTTGCTGGGTTTGTAACCTAGTCAGAGTAATTAGAAGGAAAAAAAGGAAAAAATGCAAGTAATGGTTTAATTGTGCTTTGTTTAACTTGTTATAACAAGTTAAATTACTAGTCCCTATAAATGAGATCACCTTGTGAGCCCCACTGATCCGCCCTTCCTGCTTTGCCACAGGAAATGTCACAACTGTGGTACCCTATAAAAGGAGTGTGGCGTGGGGTGGTTGGGGATGGGGTGGGTGGCTGGGCCCTTCCTGCCTAAAGAAGAACCACAGACGAAAGAACAAGGAGGTAAGGCAGAAACAATCAGTCAACAACAAATGCAGTAACCCTGAAAGCTTATCCTAATGTTAGATAAAACTGTAAAACCTGTAAAGCACCACCTGTAATAATTTCAGAGAAGATATCGCTGTAAGAAACACTTTGCTCCAGAGAAAGATAAAGCAGTAACAGAAGATATACCTTGCAAAAGACAATTTGAATCAGAAGATTACAGGAGTAATCTGTTGCACACACCTGTAGGCACACCTTGTAATAATGCAGAAGAAGGTATACCAGCAACAACAATTTGAATCAGAGAAAAAATAAAGCAATGAAATGTTAGCAACAAACAGTAGCAATCCCTGTGAGTAAAAAATAAAAACACCACCACACAGTAAATCTGCTTCCCAATTTAACTATTAAAAGATGTACTCGTAACTTTGATTCTTGGGGGTATATTTCAGAGCTAAGGGATTCTCTGCAATGGCAGGATTTTTATTTAGTTAAGTCATTGACCGCAGCGTATGATGTTTTCTCTGAAATTGTGTTAGGGGCCATAAACAAATTTGCTCCATTGGTGAAAGTCCGTACCAGGGAAAAAAATTGCCGATGGCTTACGGTGGATTTGAAGGGTGCCCTGAGGAGTAGGGATATGCTTTGGAAAATTGCCAGGAAATCCAGTCTCCCTAATGATTGGGTTCTACTCAGAAGGGCAAGGAATTATTGCACCAAGTTGATTAGAGATGCAAAAGCACATTTTTACCGTACACAGGTAGACCTAGCTTCCAGTTGTTCCTCTAAATTCTGGAACACAAGCAAAGTGATTGAAAGACGTTCTTCCAGAAACCGTCTTCCTGCCAATATTATAGTTGGCGAATCTGTAGTCTCTGATAGGCTTTCCATCCTTGATGCTTTTAATAATCATTTTGCTACTGCTGGTCTGACCTTTGACTCTTCTGCTGCCTGCTCTCTCCATCACCAACTGGCAGAGGATACTCTAGAAACACCTATCTGCAGCCCATCATTCTCACTCTAGCCAACATCCCTGAAAGAAGTCGAAGACCTCCTCCTACAGCTAGACTCCAAAAAAAGTGCTGGGGCTGACCTTATTAACCCCTACTTCTTAAAGGTCGGTTACTGGGACCTTGCAGTTCCAATTACACACCTCTTTAATCTATCGCTGTCTCAGGGTGAACTCCTGCCTATTTGGAAAACTGCGCTTGTGGTCCCATTGTTTAAATCAGGTGATCCTAGGGATCTTAACAATTACAGGCCAATCTCGTTACTCCCAATTCTGTCCAAGATGCTGGAGAAAATAGTGAGTGTCCAGCTACGAAACTATCTGGAATCTGAAAACCTGCTTAATCCCTTACAGTCTGGCTTCAGAGCCCAGCATAGTACAATATATGCCCTTGCTAAAGTGACCAACGACTGGGCTAACAGATCTGGATAATAAGAATTTTATCTGTGCAGTGTTTTTGGATTTAAGCAAGGCATTTGATACCGTAGACCATAGCCTGTTTCTTTCATCCCTTCAGAATATGGGCCTAGACGTCCTCTCTTTAAGATGGTTCTCAAACTATCTCTCTGATCGATTTCAGTAAGTAAAAGCTGAGGGAGAAGTCTCTCCTTTAAAACCCCTGCTGAGGGGTGTACCCCAAGGTTCCATTCTGGGACCCTTGCTGTTTGCTAGCTACATCAACAATATTGACGCGACCGTACATGAAGCAAAAATACATCTATTTGCAGATGACACAGTAATTTATGTCAGCAGCCCTTCCCTAGTAACTGCACAGAAAACCCTTCAAAGCGAATTTAATTTGTTGCAGCTTCAACTACTAAACCAGAAGTTACTGCTTAATGCTAAAAAAAACTAAAGCATTGCTCCTATCACCCCTTTCACATGCATCAAATCCTTCTGTCGACGGAACACTTCTACTTATCACCACCATCCTTGGTGAGCAGTTGGACTATGTATCTAAATTCAAGTACTTGGGAGTCTGGATAGACAATAAACTCATTTTCACCGAACACATTGAAGAGCTGATAAAGAAACCTAGGCAGAGACTTGGTCTTTTCTTTAGAATAAATAACTTACTCACTAGAGGTGCCAAGCTGAAGTTGGTTTAAACCACATTTCTCTCTCTATTGGACTATGCTGACTTCTCATATGGCCAGGGTACTGCTGGTACTCTAGCAAAGCTAGGCACACTCTATCACCGTGCCTTAAGATTTGTTACAGGTTTACCGTATTCTACCCATCACTGCTCTTTGTACTCAGCAGTAGGATGGACATACCTCCGCTACAGACGCAAGAGGAATGCTGCTTTTTGGAAATACAAAGCGATTATAGGAATGCTACCTCAGTACATCTCCGTCTGCCTCCCGATATGTTCTCTCGGCAAGTATGCCTTGAGAAGTGCTTCCTTCATTGCTCTGTATGTATATAAGGCAAAATCATGTTTTGGCAGAGCAGCAATATGTTATGTACTACCCCAGATGTGGAATAAGCTGCAAAAAACCTTGAAACTAACCCATCCTATCCCTCTATCTAATTTCAAATCCCTTTACTCAAGTCATAATAAAGAGCCATGCACCTGTTTCACTTGATGCCATTAATCCCATAACTCTAGCCTAGCTTGAGCCTTGCCTCTACAGTTACACTGTTTGATATTTATAATTTTGTGCCCCCTCCTCTGTCTTCCCCTTTCCATGCCCTTGCTTTTGCCTCTTCTGTCATCTCTGGCTTGTTTCTCAGTACCACCTTGTCTCTCTTCTCCTCCGGAACCCTCTTGTCAGCCGGACGTAGTTTCCCTGCTATTGCTGTGGTCCATTATCATCTTCATGTTTTTTGTTCCTTTTCTTCTCTCCATTCAATTCCACTATGTCCCTATTCCTGACCCTTCCCTTTACTCTGTTGTTGTTACCTCCTCTGAAATACCTCCAGAATAGCCTATTAACCCTCATCCTTATCCTGGACCTTTACTTTAGTGTATACTGAGCACTTATTATTCTGCTGTACTCATTGACTGCTATATTATTTTAAATTGTTGATAAGTGTATATACTTTGCTTGATGTGTCATCAGTTTACCCAAATTACAACTGTCTTTCTGTACATGCTTGTGGTTGTTAATACCTGTTCATATTTTTCTAGTGTCACATTTATTTTCTGCATTGTATATTATTCAGTGTATCTTCTGACTTGTTTGTATCCTGTATACCCCAGGTCCACCTTGAAAATGAGTTATGCTCAACCGTGATTGCCTGGTTAAATAAAGATTTTGATTGATTGATTGTTTGATTGATTGAAGATAGTCCCCATCTTTAAATGGGGGAAGCAACTTCACCAACAAACTATAGACCGATTGTCCTATTATCTGTGCTGTCTAAGGTTATGGAGAGATTAATACACAAGCAACTCAGTCAATATTTGGAACAGAATGACTTGATGTTGGGTGGTCAGCATGCTTTCAGGGCAAGGAGGTCCATGGGCACTGCCCTGATTGATTTTAATAATTTAGTTACAACTTCCCTAAACTTGAGTAGGGATACTGGGGGTGTTCGTGGACCTCAGTGAGGCCTTTGACCTTGCTGACCACTGGACATTGCTACAGAGAATGTATGAGATTGGGGTATATATGAAGCCTCTACAGTGGTTCAAATCTTATCTGTCTGAAAGAAAGCAGCATGTATCGTATGGACATTATGGCCCAGATATTCAAAAGAGTTGTGCCATGGGCAATAGGGTTGCGCCAGCGCAAGTCAGAAAATGCGCCATTCTGCGATATTCAGCGGGAGGCAGTTACGCCCTCCAGATCATGCTGAGCAACAGCGCAATGATAATGAATGTATGTGCAACTGAAGGGGGAGGAACCATGCATAAATGGCACAGTGCGATATTCAACAACATGCGCCATGTGCAATAGGGGAGCCAGCAGAAGTTGCGCCATAGCGGAAATGAGCCAAAATAAAAAGGAACAAGGGAGAGGTGCAAGAACACTACAGGGAAGGCACATGAGGCTGAACTCTAGCAAGAGAAACTGGGTAGCAGGGACACACAGGGCAAGCCAGGGAAAGGGCACCTGGAACCCACAGGCTCAGGGGAAGGTGTGGGGAGCCACAGTGCAGAAGGGGGAAGTACTTGCCACACAGCAGTGAGGCCAGCACAGTCAGGTGTTCCCGGTGCAGGGGAAGTAGCAGCCAGGACAGCGGGGGGAATACAGAAACAGCTGCTGGGGGGGTGAACACAAGTCAGGGACATGGCCAGTGTCACCATCCAGATGGAGGCAGTAATGAGGGGGGTGAGAAGGTGGGCAGCAGGGGGGCATGGCTGTGGAAGGGCCCGTCGGCAGTATGCCCCCAACAGGCAGTACTGAGCCCACACCAGCTTCGAGCTGTATAGTGATATGGAGATTGTGGGCCGGTACTGCCTGAATCAGGCAATTCTGAGGCGGCTCTGTGAGCTGTGCAATGATGTAATTCAGGCACCCACATGACGGAGCCATGCTCTGTCAGTGGAGACGAAAGTGACAGCTTGCATGTGCTTGCTCACCACGGGTACCTTCCAGAGACCAACTGGGGACACCACAGGCATAACCCAGTCAGCCACGTCACGCCACCTCACCCAATTCCTCAGTGCACTGCTGCCACATGCTGCGGAGTACATCCATTTCCCCAGCACACCGGTGGAGCGCACAACAAACATACAGGAGTTCCACAGGGTAGCACATATGCCTGGTGTGCTAGGGGCAATAGACTGCACCCATGTGGCCATCTGCACACCACCTGGCCCCGAGGGGGCCGCATATATAAATCGCAAGGACTATGCCAGCATCAGCTGCCAGGTGGTGTGCATTGCCAGGGGCGCATAATCAATGTTTGTGCCACGCACCTTGGGGGAGCACATGATGCCTTCATCTGGCACCAGTCAGCACTGTGCCACAGATTCGAGAGTGGGGATATCCCCACTGGCCACCTAGTGGGTGAGTATACAAACCACACGGACAATCATACAGCCTGGGGAGGCATGGTCAGAGGTGACATGGGTAGTGGCCTACATGGCCCAGAGCAGGGCGATGCTAATCACCAAACTAACCTCCACCCTCTACACACAGGTGACAGTGGATACCCACTCTGTCTCTGGCTGCTCACGCCCTACCGGCGGCCCGCAACTCCATCGCAGCAACGCTACAATGAGGCACACACCACCACATGTAATGTTATCGAGCAGGTGTTCGGGATGCTGAAGGCACATTTCCGTTGCCTGGACACCTCCGGCAGTGCCCTACAGTACAGCCCCTCAAAGGCCTGTGGGCTATTCCTGGCCTGTTGCATCCTGCACAACATGGCCAACGAATGTGGGATAGCCATACAGGTCAAAGAGGGGGACAGCAATGGAGACGATGAGGATGCTGGTGACAATGGTGATGGGCAGCCCCCCCTTGGGAGACGGGACCCCCGACTGCTCCGGCTGGCACAGCTGCACCGGGACACCATCATGGAGGAGCACTTCAGCCAACCCAGGTAAGTCATGGGGCCATATGCAACCACCAGTGGCTAAGGCACAACCCACAAACACGCATGGACACACACCAGGGATGCATGCTGTCAAGGGCACTGGCCGGGCATGGAGCCACACACACCACCAGGGATGGGTGAGGTCTAACATGCCACGCGAACACACACACACTCACACACATACACACACACACGCACAAAGGGTAGGAGGGACACCGACCCAGAATTCCACCCCTAGCCACACACATGTCCACAGACCACCACGCCCACTGCCTGTCATTGTGCATGTGTCAGATGCTGAGCACCATTGCACATTGGTGTACAGTGCAATGCAGGCATCATCATGCACACGCAAGCTACGGACAGCAGCCAGGAGGGTGTGCAGATGGACTGTGTCCGCGTGCAGGGCTGGGTACCCCAGCATTGCCGCTGAATGACACAATGCACACAGGGCAGCACCAGACAGTAGCCGCGTTGGGAGACAGGTCAGTCACACGCCACAGTGCCCCGGCCGCCACGGATGCATGGGCGGCCCCGCCGAGACCCACCAGCACTGACAGGCTGACCACTGGCCTCATGGGGTGGCACCGATGGTCCCCCAGGAGTTCCACTGCGTGAATGTGACCGTGCTCGCGCAGGGGTCTGCAGCACACCAAACATGCCTGCGCCAGGTGTGCTCGGGATGCCCACAGCTGAACCCGGTGTCAACAAGGATGGTGTTGCATGACACCGGGAATGGGCAGTGGACAGTGTACTGCATGGTGTCTGCAATGCATGGGCAAATAACTGTGTGCCCATTGTGGCCATGACAGCAATGAATGCCTGTGTCTGCCTGTCAATGGCAGCGGTCACATCCTCCAGCAACCGGTCCATCCCTGCCAGAATCAGAGCGGTGTCTCTGCTGCGACACTCCTCTGCCCACTCCAGAGCCACACGCAGTGCATACACCGACGTCGCAAGCCTCATGTGCTGGTTGACTGATGCTTGCAGTATGCGGCTGTGCTCATCCAAGAGGTCATCTACCTCCTCGGCATCCTGTCCCTCAGGGTGTGCATGGCCCTGATGCTCAGCACCCCTTGAGGGTGGGCGCTGCACACCAGGACCAGGTCTGGGCATGTCCACGGGCAGTGCACTGACGCTGCCCCCTGACACTGTACCCCCAAGCCCATTGGCCGACTGCTGATGCTGCCCCTCTGGCTGCCGCTCCCCAGGGCTCACTGGTGCCACCGCAGTGGCCGCAACAGTCCCACTGTCCTGTACACACACCAGAACTGCCCCACTGGTGCTGACAGGCACAGGCTGGGACTGTGATGACACACAGGCCTCCACGGCGGCACCACCCTCAGCCATGGCCTCGATGTTACCTGCTGTGTGGCCATCCCATAGCACACACATGTCACTGCCCATGGTGTTAGCGACATCATCATCAGTGACAGACCTGGCACCAGCCCAAGTCACAGCATGCTGGCATCCATGTACGCTGGCACGCTGGGGCACGGGCAGGGCCTCCTCCGTACCTGTTCCAACAACATCAGTCTGGACAGCCAGGCGGGCCCACTGTCTCACTGAGCCACGTATACCTGTGGAGGTGGATGGGCCTTCCTCCATCTCCATCTGACTGGCCTCAGTGGACAGGCCTACCACCGCTGACCCATGCAGATGCTCAGGATCTGTAAGAGAAAACAAAGTCGCGTTACTGCATGTGACCTACCCTGCTCCCCCCCAATAGACAGACCATGACCTACCATGCAGTGACGGGCTACCACCCATCTGGAAGCCACCACCCGGAACACCCTCAATGGCACAACGCTGCATGCTGCCAGCAACCCTCTCCTCCTGTGGAGTCAGGCGTAGCACCACCGGCTGTCCCCCACCTGTTGCAGCTCATGCTGCCCTGATGGCAGCCACCTTCTCCTTTATCTGCCTCCTGTCTGTGCCCATCTTCTTCTTGCACTCCTGCACAGAGCGCTGGTGGCTGCCATGCAGGTTCACTACACACGCCACTCCCTACCATGCAGCAGCATGGGCCTGTGGTGTTCCCTGCTGTCCACTGAGAAGCGGCTCCTGGTCCAGGTAGGCCTCAAACAGGGCATCCGTCTCGGCCTTGGTGAAATTAGGCCTCCTCCTCCTCCCACCACTCTGTTCCTCCTCTCCCACAACTCGCTCGGTCATGATTTAGCCTGTGAGAATGAAAGTTACCTGTGACTGTGCAGTCCCATGCATGTCCCAAAATCCACAGTCCACACTCCCAAACAGCATGCAACTCACCAATAGACTGCAGTAACTGACTATGGCCAGTGCAGCCCAATGTCGCACTTTTATAGTGCAAACCTATGCAAATGAGGTGAGGCACAACTTTAAGTGGATACAAATTGCAGTGCTGCGCCATTGAATGGCTGATTAGCTGATTTGCATATGACGGCTGAATATCGCGCTGTTGCGCTTTGCGCAATTGTGTTGAATGTGCTGAGCCAAGGGTGCAGTTCTGTGACATGCGCAGTACACACCTAACTGCGCATGCCCGGGTTGATGATGCAGGCACCTGCCATGCTGCTGATGTGTTGTGCACAGGAGGCAATGCAGGGCATGGCCACCATTGTGCCAGTGGTGCTACAGCGATGTTCACCTATATGGCGCTGTGGCACTGGGGCATCGTAGGCGCACTAGGGCAACAGCATGGTAGGCCGCTACTGGAGGTAGCACACAGGCACCCAATTGCGCTACACACATTGGGTTCCAATCGCGCTGTGCCTGTCTGTGCGCCAGAGACCCTTGACCCTGTGCCCGACCTTTGCCCCCTAGGCACCATGCGTCAGGCATGGGTGCACCACTATTGCACTGTTCGGTGACAGCGCGATAGGGAATGGCAGCGCTGTACCACGCAGCATCTGCACGTGGTGGAACCGTGCTGCAGAGTGCCATTTTGAACCTACTGAGCAAGAGAGATGGCACAGAGGAGAGCTGCCCAGTGGAGCCAGATTGAAATGGCAAACCTGGTTGCCATTGTTGAGCCACTTTTTGGACCACTGTTTGGGGAGGCACCCCTGGATAGGTCTAGGAGCCAGGTGTGGCAGGAGGTGGCCGACGCCCTGGAGGAGGCCACAGGAATGGGGCAGACGGTGGAGCAGTGCCGCCACAGGTATGGAGACCTGAGGCGGAGGGACCCGGACCTGCTTGTCCGCCTGCGGGCATGTGCCAGGAGGGGCACGGTGCCATGGCCAGGTAGGTGTAACATCCATACACTTTTATCTTCCATATGGGTATCATGTTTGCATGTGTCCGGAACATGGGGGGGACCATCCGGTGTTGGCTGTGGTGGTGTTATCAGGGTGTGGGGTGGGTGGGTCTGGCTGGGTGGGACTGCACACTCATGGGGGCAGGGGACTTTGCTACAAGGATTGTACTGGCGTTCCTCTCTCCACGTTTGCACCTTAGGGCCAGAAGAGAGATGGCCGGTGAGGGAGCAGAGGCGCCAGCTGGAGGACCAGACCAGTAGGAGGGGCGAAGGTCCACAGCGCCAGAGGGACCAGCCTGATGATGATGAGTGCCTTACCTCCATGATTACTATTGCATGCTGTGTAACAGGGCGGGCAGCAGGGCATGGCCACCATCCATTGACACCACTGCCATGCATGCAACTTGTTACAGTCAGCACTGTCCAGTGGCACTGCATGTCTGGGAATGCGTCAATGGTGGTCCATGCATGCACCGGGTACATGGCTGTGCCACTGCCTTCGCACCACATAGCCATGTCACTAAACAGCCATGGTGGTGCTGTGCAGGACTTGGCCAGTGGGTGTGTGCAGCGGTCCACATGGCTGTATGTGCCTGGGTGGGCAGGTCTTGTGGACGTGATCACTGTGGGTGGTCACACACCATCACAGAGGCATGTCCCACAGCCGTATGCCATGCACAGTGAGTGGGCTGTGTGGGGCTGTGCATTCACACCTATTGACTGTGCTCCCTTGTCCTAGGTGTCTGCCAGCTGCAGGCAATCAGGGAGGTGCTGCAGGAAATACTCACCGTGGCCAGAGCATCGCTGGACATCCTGCGGAGGATTGAGCGGCTGGGGGTCAGGCGGAGGCATGGGAGGCGGAGCAGCTGGAGCGGGGAGCAGGGCTCCCACTGACCATATATATGCCCCTGATTTCCCCTACCCCCTCTGGACCCACCCTCACACCCCTCCTTTCCTGTACCATTTGTTCATCCCTGCCCCTACCCACCTTGTTTGTGGCCCTCCCCTCACATATTTGTACATAATTGTAAATTGTTTTGTTTGATGTTTTTGATTACAATTCTTTTGATATGAATACTGTGGTGGTCTCTGATTTGCAGTGGGCTATAGGTGCTCAGCTGCAGTGGTGTGCATGGCGTCGGGGCTGGTGCAGTCATGGGTATGTGTGTGTGTCTGTGGGGAAGTGACTATGGTGTGGGAGTAGCTATCAGTCAGTGTCTGTGGTGTGTGTGTTGTTCCCTGTGCACTGGATGGTTGTGTGCAGTGGTCCATGGTGCATGCTCTGTGTCCATAGTGCACCTGTCAGCCCATCCATGGCCTGTGCAGCTGACACCCTTGCATGTCTGTGACCTGCATGGTCTGCTGGCATGTCAGTGGTGGCTGTCCATGCAGGGCAGCCACTGTACCCGTCACAATGCTGGGTTGCCTCCTGTTACTGGTGTGGTGCATGTCTGCCTCAGATGACACTGTGGCCTCCGCTGTTGTTGTCCCACCTCCATGCTGTGGCTTGTGTGTGTTGCAGGGGATGTGCACCACTGTCTATGACTTGTGCTCTGGGCAAATGATGGTGGCGTACAGGTCCACAGTGCCTGCGAAGGGTGACTGGCACTCCTGTGCCATGGAGGACTGCTGGCCGTGTGTACACGATCTCCATGGGCCCACACTGGGGGCTTGGTTGCCTCGCTACTGCATCCCTGTGTTGGTGTGGCCTTGGGTATGGGTGGGTGTTTGTCCATGCACTGTGTTGCATCCGGTGTGGTGCATGCTTCCACGCACCACTGTGGGTGTCTGTGCTGGCTGTTGTGGCCAGTGCTGGGTCGGGGTGTGTCCTTGGGAGGGTGTGCAAGGTGCTGTACCACTAGTGGTGGGGTCCGGGGCATGCCCTGTCACATGTGGGGTACCTCGTGTGCCGACGCATGGTCAGTCTCTCAGCTATACCTTGGGGGGCCTGTGCATGGTGGCACTGTGTATGCCGTCGTTGCATCACTATGTGCTGCCACCCGCTGATGGGTGCTCATAGTGCGGCTGCCTTGCATGGTTCTGTGGTGCACAGGGTTGCATTGTGACAGTGGGGTTGGTGGCATGCATGGGGTATCCTGCACTGGTGGACGCTGCTCCTGGGCAGGGTGTCTGGGGGTCATGGTGTAGGGTGTGCTCTGCATTGGGGGGATGGTGTGGCACGGGGTGGTCAGCCCTCCTTGTGTGCCGGTCACAGCTTGCCAGGGGGTGTGATGGGGCACCATGGCCCAGCTGTGGGTTGGTTGCTTGTCTCCATGGGCCAATGGTTATTCCAGCCCTCCCCCAGTTGTGCAGTGCATGGGGTGTGGGAGGATGATGTCTGTTCTGCTGTGTGTTCCTCTGCCCATCTGTGGCATGGGTGGTGGGCCCCTGCATCCCTGGTTGTGCTGTTGCATTCCTGCCCTGCTGCTGGGGGACATCCCTGGTTGCGCTATGGTGCCTCTGGACTGCTCAGCTGAACAACCCTTGTTGCTCTATGACGCATCAGATATGCTCAGCTTCCCTTCCCTAGTTGCGCTATGGCGCAGGTGGTGCGATATTCAGTCGTCGGCTGTAGGTGCATCTTGGCTGGCTCAATTTTTGCATATCGCACCACTTGCACATGGGCACAATGGACTTGCGCTTGCTCCTGCTATTGCGCACTTTTTGGGCGCAGTTTGAATATCTGGGCCCATGTGTCAAAAATGAAAGATGTTAAAAGAGGGTACCACAAGGCTCTATTTTGGGCCCTTTGCTTAATATATATATATATATATATATATATATATATGACTGACTTGGCAAGAGTACAAATAATAGTGAGGTGTGGCCAGTGGTGAAGCGCTAAAACAGAGGCCAGCCAACATGGCCCCCACAGTTATTTAAGGGGGCACACATGTATTTTGCCCCCCCAACTTTCTGATGCTTTTTAAAAATGTATTCCCGGACAGTACATGCAGCACTGACAAACGTATATACTGTGCTGAATGAGCACCGGTAAAAGGGAGATAACTGATGGCTAATGTTGTCAACGGAACGTTCCTAATCTGCCTGCCTGCCTGCCATGCAACTGAGGTACTGGAAACCAAAATCTTCTATTGGTTCTCCCAGATACATAGTATTTCTATGGTAACTTGAGCAGAACGCACTCATTGCCATAGTAATACTGGGAGAACCATTAGAAGAATTATCTATCCAATCAAAAATGAGAGTGCAGCAGCCATTACTTTGAGCGGGAGCTCTACAGTTGTTATGCTGTGTGTGTGTGTGTGTGCGCGCGTCTATCTTCTGGTAACCCTACAGTATGAGCATTTCTCAACACGGTGGTCTGAGGCAAAAAGAATAGGTGTATTATACCTTAGTCACAATTCTGCTGTATTTTAATTAATAATAGGGAATTCCCAACAGTGGAGCGGTGTGCCAGTCATATAGTTAACGTATGTGAAGAGTGGCTGGGTTCTGAGGCTGTTACGGTGCTGAGGTGATGAGCAAATGAGCATAATAGAATGGACTGTTTTATATGGGGTTTTGCATGGTTTGTTTTAATGTGAAATGCAATTTTGCCACATAATCACTGGGTGAAATTTATTATTTGTAAATATGCTGACTAATGACCTACTTCGTCCTTGAATGCAGATGGTGTACTACTGTGCATGTGAATGGCCCAGACGTTTATTGAATGGTGAGAAAAATCTCTAGAAATTTAAAACGAGAACTGTATCTTTATATCTTTCCTCACTATATCTAGCTATATCATTGCAGATAATGATTAAAATGCAGCTATTTGTATCAGTATGATACAGAGATATTTTTTATTGCTAGTCAAAACAATGTTTCAGCAGTCACACCCGCACATGCGTGGCTGCATGCCTAGAAACAAAATTATTTTTTTTAATTGCCTGTGATAATTGTTTAAATGTTGTATGGGTAGTCTAAAACAAAGGTCCTGCCGTATTCCCCATGTCTAGTGATTCCTCGCCAACTGAACTTCCGTGTTGCTAGGCTTGCACTTGAGACAGGAGTTTGTCACCATGGCCCCGATTCACTTACTCCCATGTTGCCTCCAGGTCCAGATTAACAATTTGGAAAAAGGGGCACTTGCCCAGGGCACCCAGTATGATAACAACCCCCAGAATCAGTGCAATGTCTTCATTTTTTATTGTACCTGTTGTTGTTTTGTTTTTAGCAGCTGTGCTGCTCTTCTTGCCAGACACATTTTTTTTCTTGGGGGGGGGGCAACCCAGAGACGTGGGGCTATGAGCCAGTGAAAGGGAAGGGTCATGCAGTGCACAGTGCTCAAGTGCATTCCAGGCTCCATATTTTCACTTATGTTTTAATGCAGCTTCCAATGGTTTGGCATTAGTTTCATCCCCCCCTCCCCCTTTAGGTATAGGACTTCTTTTATTTTTATTATGTCTTTGCCATTCTTTTTAAAGTGTACTGCTCTGTAAGGTACATCCAGAAAACCATTAACTTCTTGGTGGCCAGAATCAGTGCATTCAACACACTGGGACAAATGGAAAGGCCAAGCGCACACCCTCAGCAAGGTACTATGCAACCTGGAGTCCCAGAATAAGATCCTGTGGGTCAAGCTGTATCAGTTCAGGGTCAAAGGCAGTCTCACATTGGGACCCGTACCAGCAGTAACTGATGGAGCTACAGCTCTGGGTGGGCCAGCTCACCAGTTAGAAGGCATGGGTGGAGATGGAAAGGGACAACCTCATCAAGAATTCACAGAAACAGGTGGAAAATTTAAAACTTCTCATCCTTTTTTGAGATCTGTACCCCCACCAACACAAAAAGTATCCAGAGCTATCTTTGAGATTACTCCCCCCCCCCCCCACACACACACACACAAAAGTTGTAAAAGTCAGTATGTGCATTGCCCCAGCACTGGGGTTTTCCTTTGTCTGGACCAGTATCTCATCCAGATTACCATATGTACACTGTCAGGGTGCTGGTTTGGCTTCAAAGCCGTCAGTGGGTACCTGCTGTCCAACTGTGTGCCTCATCTGAGTGCCTTTTGACTCACAAATGTGCCTCTTGTAGACAGCTCCTGTAATACCTATGAACTGTCACATGTGACATTACCCTGTAGTTCACTTATTTTGACTCTCAGAAATCCTTTATCCTGCATGGTGAAAGTGATATTACACACTTCCCATTGAGAATTTAAAGCAGAAATTCATTATTATGCTCCATTATCATTTAACATGATGGTTAGTGCCATGATAACCTTAGTGTTCTGAACTTGCAGTGGAATGTTTAATGATATGACACACATTGGCACTAGTTTTTTACCAGGAATTGTTGAAAAATAAATGCATGCCTGGTCAAGGCTTTCAGCCAATCAGTATGTTTTATTTTTCAATCCCATTTTCTGAACATCTATATTGGTTTGTAGAGCCCTATTGACTATTCTGGGTTAATCATATGGAACAGTTCTGTCTTAAATTAAGGATCTATTTTTCTGGGTCGGTTTTCCACCTGTTGTGAGAGATGAAGTTTTGAAACTTTTCTGATTGCTTTGATCATTTGAGACAATTTTGTAACTGTGATGGGGTTGGTTGTTGGATTTTCTTCTTTATTTACTTACTCAAGTTACTAATACTTATTTTAGATTTTGCTTCGTTAGCAATTGAGAGGCGGTAGGTTTTAAATAGGTTTCAGTTTGTGTGTATTTGTAGTGTTGGTGTGTGTGGTTGGGTGTGTGTTTTTTGTTATTCTGTGTGTGAGATTGTGTGTTGTATTGGATGGATGCCTGTGTGTGTGATTTTACCCTTGATTATGTGTAGTTTTACTTTTTCTGTTTTAAAGTGATCTGACTAATTTATTGTGAGGGGACAGAATTATGTGTAGAAGTCTTAAATTTTTAATGCTCACCTACTCTGCTGACCACCTATGGTCACTCTGTCCTTCCACAGGGATTTCCCTGACTCTCCTGGTGGAGGTTCTCAGCTGCAGTCAGTAGGTGGGAATCCTACAAAGGAAGAGCACTGACTGCAGTGGAGGTCAAGGGAACAATAGTAGAGAGGGTAGGATTGCAGTGATTCAGACCAGCACACGTCCATGAAGGAGATGGAACCAGGAACAAGGATTGTCATAACTGGTTCCTTTCCCCAAGTCCCTGCCAAATTTCATTGGGCAGCAAGTAGTCCATCTGGCCTGTGCTGCTGTTCCGTTTTGACTGCTGTATATAATGCGAGATCAGTTAAGCAATAAGATGTAAATAGGGGTTATGTTAATGCTCTAGTTAATCACCCTCTGGGGTTGTAATGTGGCCCAAGGTGCAGCTGATACCCATATTGCCCCAAAGTGGTGATTAACCCGAACATTAATATAACCCTTGGGAGTACCTTACTGCTGCTGTAAAAGGGTATGCTAAATGTGTTGCATATTTTTCGAATGCATCTTTTTAAATTAGTTTACAGTGGGTTTCATTATAAAATAGCTATCCATGAACACTAGTGTTCTATTGCTTAAGCAATAAGGCATGATCAGGGGTTAGATTAACAGTCTGTTAATCAGTAGCTATGAGTGTGATGTGGCATGAGGTGCAGCCGAGTGCCATATTGCCCCTAGTGGGTGAGAAACTGAATCTTAATCTAACTTCTGGGAGTGCCTCATTGCTATTATAAAATTATCTAAAAAAAAAAAAGTGTTAAAAATGTACTTTTTAAATGTTTTCCTCATTAGTAGTGTGATTTTGAATAAATAGTTATTTTACCAATAGTCTAAGAATGCTGGTTCAGAATCAGAATGCATCATCCCAGTCATTCAGTAGTGCTAGAAGGATGGAATGCTATCAGGAAGAATTCATGTCTCATGGTGATCAGGCTGTACATGACAGCATAACAGAGATTAGTGTAGGGCTGTCAGAATGCTTACAGCCAATCAGATTGCAGCATTTATGAGGCAATTTTTAAAATTCCTGTTGTTTCCACACAAGTTAGTAGCTATAGCAATGGGTGTAATATGCAATGGGCAGCAAGCGACAGATGTAAAAATACATTGATGTTGATGAGTTTAGTATCCAGATTGTGTTTTTTTACAGAAAAATTGGAATTCTTCACTGGGCATGAGCTTGTTGGAAAACATACAATATGAGGGCCATGTATACAAAATGTTGTAAAGTTATCTGTAGCCAATCTGATGTTTAGCCATGATGCTGCTGAATACCAACAAACGTTGTCTGCCTGCAGTGCTACAATACTGGCTGCCGACACCCTGCTATTTCCATTCAGTGGGTAAGTTTTCTTTTAAAATTTAATTATTCTCTCTCAGTCTCTTTCTCTTTGACTGCCATTAATAGCACAGTGAAATTGTCTTTTTGATTTCATTATATTGCATTACTTGAGCACAGACTATCTTTCTGAAAACTGTATATACTTAGCAACAGAACTTTTGACACAGAAATAATTCAAGATTGCTCATGGTAAGGAGGAATGTACTGCACAACCCGACTCAAGGTAATGAGTTCAATCTGATTATTCAAGAATACATTATTGCTATGATATAAGTTACTTTTATGAGGCAAACTGTGTGACAACATAAAAAGCTACAAAAACACTGCAAAAACTGTAAAATATTCAGGAGGGCCTAGGCGGCCCCCTGACCCTCGACTGTTTTACTGAATGTTTTTGTGCCCCCCCCCATATTACAGCTACTTGAACCGCCCCTGGGTGTGGCTGTATGTGGACAACACCATATTGGTGGCATCTGCTGATAGCCATATCTCACTGGGGCAAACATTATAAAAGGATGTGTCTTCAATGGAGAAATGGTTCCAAGAATCAGGTTTATAAATGAATAGGAAAAAAAACCTCAATGCATCAACTTCCATTCTGGAAACAAGAGAAATCAAAAGGGAGAACTGGACATCACATTTGGAAATGGGAGCAAAAGTCATTGTGTAAAGAACTATAAATACCTAGGGGTTCTGACTGATGAGAAGCTGAACTATAAAGATCATGTAAACCAAACTGTTAAAAGGCTGAATCAAAAGTTGGGTGCATTAAGACGAGTCTCAAATTGTCTTACTAAAGACTCAAGAGAAAAAATAGTAAAGCAATGATTACTCCCGGTTTAGGAGTATGGAATGGTGATATAGAGGAATGCTGCAAAAACTAGTTTATATAAAATAGATCAAATGTACTATAAACTTACAAGATTTGATATGGGAAGCCCATATGGGACACATCACTGTAAAGTTTACCAACTTTTAAATTGGTAAGGGCCAGAGGAGAAAAGGTATTATTTATGGTTGACCTGGTGCCATAATTTTATAAACACAAAATAATCGCGTCCTCTGAGACACCAGGTAAAATATGGAGTAGTGGAAGATCACGGTTATAATTTGAGAGGTAACAACTTAAATCTGCCTTTATGCAGATCATATATCAGTTTTGGGGATGCAGCTCTACAACGTACTATGGCTAAGGTCTGGAATAATTTGCCAGACCATATCAAATCAATAAATCAAGTGCATAAGTTTCAGAAGGAAGTAAGCAATTTCTTAAATCATGTGACTGCTATAATAATCGCTAAGTGATTTTAAATATTTGTAGATTTTACTATAAGTGTTTCTAAGTGTCTATATGGTGTTTGTATATGTTATTGTACAGGACTTTGTTGAAAATAGGGCTTGCCCTAACAAAATGTATTCCTGTATAAAAATAAAAATGTTATCATCAACATCATCATCTAACAGATAGTCTCTACAAATGTTATAGTCAAGGGGGATCCCATGATATATCACCTTGCAAGCACCTTGGTTGTTCACTGACCGGCTTTCACTATTTTCAATCTGTGCCCTGACCGTCTTTTAGCTGGCTAGCCAGCCTACCCTATACTGCTTAACCTCCTTATATCTGGATCTGCAAGTTTCCAGACTATATCGGCAAATGTGCAAGATTCCAAACTATTATGGGTAAATGTGTTTTATGCAGGGTACTGTTTTTTATTTCTGCTAGTGGGGAAACTGCTTGTGGGCTACTGTGTTAAATTGCTGTGAGTTTATACTGCACTGTTTCTGCTCATGTGCTAATATTCTGTGACTATATTGCTAAAAGTGCTAAAATTTGTCTACTGTGTTCCTTTCATCCCCTCTGCTCTAGCCTCTCAAATCTCTTCTCCTCAGCTCCAGTCCCCCCCCACTCCTGCCTTGCACTCTTCCCCACCCCCCGCCATCACTAAATTGCATTTTATTTTGCTATTCAGGGTTCTGGCACCTAGAAACAGACACCTATTTACAGCTCCCTTTTGTTTCCAAACTCCACCTCCCCTCTCTCTGTTACTAGTCCCACCCACCACTTAACCAGTGGCCAATCCTCTGGCCATTTAAAGTTTCTAATTCTTTCCCTTTTCCCTCCATAGAATCTTGCCCTTGACCGGGCTCCCTCCTCTAGACCTGTGGCCATAGCTTGCTCCTTGGAGCCATTGGCCCTACTCAGCCCTCCAAACTATTATGGGTAAATGTGTTTTATGCAAGGTACTGTTTTTATTTCTGCTTGTGGGAAACTGCTTGTAGGTTATATTGCTAAAAGTGCCTTATTTTTGTCCATTTTCCCATTAGCAAGTTATACTGTACTGCCACTAGAGGGACACAATCTTTATCTAAAGTGATCCATGCCTGTTTTTCATATAGATAGCTTCCTAAACTACAGCTACCCCTTCCCTGCTTACAAATTCTTCCTGTTCCTAAATCAATTGTTCACTAATTTCTCTGCCTTTATGAACAATGCATCCCCTACTCTCCTCTCCCCCCCCCTTGTTCTGCTCATATCCGTCTCTTTACCACCTCCACTTGCTCACTAGTCATCTATTCCTAATAACTCTCCCACCCCATCAGTTATAATTTGCAATCCCCCATCCACATCCATGTTATCACTTCCTCCCCCCCATTTGAAATATGGTCTCACCCTACCACTATTGCTCATGCGGCTTTAGTAACTGTGTCCACTTTCTCTGCAGTTCTCCACCTTCTTCCTCACTCATCCACTCCCTTCTCCTCAAAACTTCCAACATCCTTGCCTGCCCCTTCAAAATCCCCTAAGCTCCACTTTCTCATACTCACGCTCCTCTTGCTCTCCGCTGGGCATATCCACCCAACCCAGGCCATATTACCCCTAGCTTCTTTGGTGCTTCCTCCTCCTCTACTACTTCCCCCACTCTCTTCTCTCAACCCTCCCAAAGGGCTTAAAGATCCTACATCTAAATACCCACAGCTTGTTGCAAAAAATAGATCAGATTCAGACCATGGTGTGCACTCTAAAACCAGACATTCTAATCATCTCAGAAACTTTGCTAAAGAGCACTGTCCCTGACCACTCAGTCTCCATTCTTGGCTACTCACTGCTAAAACAAGACTGTGCTGGCAGGGGTAGTGGTGTGGCCATTTGTGTCCTAGCCTCCATCCAATATTCCATCATCTACTCATCCTCCAATCCTGAGACCGATGATGCCCTAGCTATCTATGTGACCATCCCCTTCACACTCCCAATCTTCGTAGCTGGCATTTACTGCTGCCCAAATGTCCATCCTTCAGTCACGCTAGACATCCTAACCTCTATCACTTCCCTTGCCCGCTCTGGGGAATTATTCATCCTAGGTGACTTCAATATAAATTGGTTGTCAACTAAAAGTACCAAAACGAAAAACAAAATCGGAGCCCTACACCTCTCCCAATTGATCTCCAAACCCACCCACCCAAACCACAAGACACAACAACACTCCCTACTCCACTGGGCCCTTACCTCCCACCCACACCGCATCATCACCTCTGTCATCCTCGCAGATGCTCTCAGTGACCATAACCCAATATTCATAGTTAGGAAAGTTCACAGAACTAAATCACCACATAAAACCATACAACTATGCTTTTTCAAGTCTCTTGACCTTGAACCTCTCCTGAGTAACCTTGCCACTTCTGACTGGTCCCCCCTAACCTCCTTCCCCTCTGTTGATAAGGCCCTTGCCTACTTCAAAGAAATCTATCTTGTAAACTGGAATGCCTTTGCCCCATTCAAACAAACCAAAGTCAGAGGTAACCACTTACCTTGGATAACACCTGAACTTCTGGCCTACCTCAGGGCTAGAGCTCGAGCCTGGAAGTGTCATAAAGCTACCCAGCATCCCAGTGACCTGACGAACTACCGCATGCTCCGAAATGCTTGCATCAGGGCTGCTAGGTTAGCCAAGTCTGAATATTTCAAATCTGTTTTCATCACCAACGTAAATTCCCCTTCAAAGTCCTGGAAGGTGGTCCAATCCCTATTTACCCTCTCATCTCGCCCCCCCCAGTACTTAAAATAAATAGCTCACTAGTGTCCAACCCACCAGCCATATCTGTGGAATTTAACTCCTACTATACCTCCTTTGCCACTGAGCTACTGAAATTCCTCCCCTCCTACCCATCCCCCTCCCCACCCTCTACATGCGTGCCCCTTCCACCACCCTTCCACCTCCCACCTCCCCTTTTCTTTCAGTACTGTAACTCCAAATGATTCCCTAAGTGCCCTCCTCACCATCAACCCCTCTAAAGATGCCTCCCCTGACTGCCTTGACCCAAAACTCCTCTCCCTTCCGCTTCAGCCATTGCCTAGCCCCTCTCAATAATCCTAAATCTGTCATTCTCTATTGCCTCAGTCCCCTCTTCATGGAAACATGCAGTGGTCCTCCCTCTACCCAAAGGGGGTGAACCCTCATTCCCTGGCAACTATCACCCCATTTCTGTCATCTCTACCCTTGCCAAACTTCAAGAACACATTGTCCTCTCCCAACTCACCTCTTTTCTATCTGACACCTCCTTTTTCACCCCTTTCCAGTCTGGTTTCAGGAAAAACCACTCAACCACCACCTCTTACCTACGGCTCACAGACTCCGTCCTAACTAGGATGGACAATGGCCAAATTACCTCTGCCATTTTTTTTGACCTGGCCAAGGTCTTCAACGTTGTCTCTCGCTCCCTTCTCCTTGACTCACTTCTGGCAGCTGGCCTATCTCCCTCCACCACAAACTGGTTCAAGGCCCATCTTATTGGCAGAACCTAGTCAGTTAAGATCGTGGACGCCACTTCCCCTCCTCTCCCGATTAGCACTGGCATCTCCCAGGGCTCTGTTTTAGGGCCCCCTCCTATTCTCCATCTTCTTAGATGACCTTCTCTCTGTTTGCTTCCCCTCCTCCACTATACATATGCATGCCGATAATACAGTTCTGTATGCATCTGGCTCCTGTCCTGCTGAGGTAACAACCAGCTTACAGCAAGACTTCAACAAGGTTCGGCTCTGTTTTGCTAACCATCGACTTTTCCTCAATACCAAGAAATCTCTCTCCATGGCTTTTGGCACAAGGCAGAGATTCTCTAGGCTTCCCTTCCTACCAACTTTCCACACCCTTAATGTGACTTTACTTGAGGACACATCCTCCTTCAGGTACTTAGGTGTTTCGTTGGACCAACATCTAAATTTCTCTAGACATATTGACCCAATCCAGAAAGAAAAAAAAGCCCCAAGCTTGGTGCCCTGTTCAGGAACTGTAGTTTCATCCCTCCTATGGCTAGGCGTGAACTTGTTCAGAAGATGATACTGCCCATTTTCAACTACTGTGACACAGTCTATGGTGCTGCCCCTAAGTCCTCCCTGGCCAGACTGGACACCCTCTTCAGTTCCTTTTGCCACTTTGCCCTGGATGCCCCCCTCACACCCACTGCTGCTGTCTTTATTGTGCCCTATCCTTCCCCTCTCTTACAAATAGGCCACTCTCCCACTGTGCTAAATTCACCTCCAGGCACTGGTTGAGTGAGCTCCCTTCCTACCTCACCTCCTCCTCCTTTATAACACCCCCCATCCACCCATTCCCTTAGACCTACCAACTCCCACACCCTGGTAGTCCCCCACAGATCCACCCAAATTGGCCAATCTGGTTACTCTCACCACCTCCCAAAAATGTGGAATTCCCTCCCCCTTCAAATCCAGCACTCATCCTCTGCCTACTCCATCAGCTCTACCCTCAATAATTACCTTGCATCTCGCTGCTTCTGCCATGTCCTTCCCTAATTCCCTCCTTTAAGCCCTGAACTAACCCTACTCCTCTACCATCACCTTCATTTTACCCTGTGCACCCCCCCCCCCAAATTTCTAGCTCTCCTTCCCTTCCCTCAGATTGCTCCCTCTTACTGGCCTCCCTTGATCGCTCACAGAATGTAAGGGACCCCAAATACTCTCCATGGGTCCCTCTCCTACCCTCCCCAAGGGGCTTGTATCCTGGGGGATTTTAACTCTAATTGGCTGGCGAGCTCTAGTGCTGCCCATAGAGATCTTATATCAGGTCTCTACCTAACACATGTGGTCAGGAGTAGCACTATGGTGAATTACAGAACAGGAACAAGCACCTTGTTGGACTGGGTGTTGACCTCACACCCTGAAAGGTTATCTGAGGTCAAGGTTCTCCCTGACTCCTTGAGCAACCACTCACAAGTTATGTGTGAGTGGTCAGCGAAGCAAGCCAAGTCACCTCCAAGGCTGGTAAGGAACAGGGTTATCAGAAGAAATGCTATGACCAACTTTCAGAACTACCTCACATGCATAGACTAGAGCTCCCTTGACACATGCCTCTCAATTGATTCAGCCCTTCAGACCTTCCTCACACAATTCAATACAGCAACAGACATGCTTGCACCATCTCTAACCTAGAGATTAGAGGAACGAGGTGTAAACGAGCTTGATACATGCAGCAGACCATACCTGAGTTTGATTCTCACAACCTCCACTTGCATACTGTGTGACTCTGAGCAAGTCACTTAATGGCCCAGTGCTCCCAGGTCACCCCTGAAAATAGGCACTTGTGTCTAGTGGGCCTTACTCGGTTACCAAAGACTAAAATAAATAAAAAATAAATAAATAAAAAATAAATATCACAAGAAAATGGTGAAAGGTGGGTGCATGGACTGGGTCACCCCAGAACTTCTTACCATGATGAGACAACGGGATCTCCTCTGACAACGAGCTATAGAAACAGGGCTGAACTCTGATGTCCAAACCTACAAAGTGGCACTAAACAAGTGCACCTGGACTATCAGGCAGGCCAAGGCTGCCTTCCAGAAGAACAAACAGATGCAGAGCTGGGGTGACAGGAAGAAGTTTTGGTCTGCTGTTAAGAATGTTATCGGTACTAATGACAGGAGCACCCCCTCCATGCGTCACCATAATAGCGAAGTCGTATTAGATGATGCTACTATGGCAAACATTTTCAACAGAGCATTTACGGACTACAGTGCTGTCCTCTCCACTAGATCAGATAGCTACCAGGGTGGAATTTTCCCCTCTGACCACTTGCCCTCTTCTACCAACCGCAGTCCAAATACCAAACCTTGACCTAACTTCTACTTCAAGCCGGTGTCTGTTAAAGAAATGAAAAACTACCTTACCAGAGTACTAGACAAAACCAGGATGGAAAGCGATGGCATTGATATGAAGCTACTCTCCATTGCCCTACTGGAGGTCATCGTACCCATAACCAAACTATTTAATCTGTCCCTCTGACTATCCGCTTTCCCCACTACATGGGAATCTGCCTTGGTCACCCCAGTTCTGAAAGGTGGAGACCAAGCAACAGTATCCAATTACAGACCCATATCAATTCTGTCCCTGCTCTCTAAAGCACTTGAGAGAATCATAACTGACCAGCTTACAGACCACCTACATCAATATGACCTCCTCTGCACACAGCAACATGGTTTCCAAAAGTTGCATGGCACCTCAACGGCCCTAATAGAGTTCACAGGCTATGTGCATGAGGAACTTGACCAAGATCAACTAGTGGGGACAACCTTTTCTACTTAACCAAGGCATTCGACCTTGTTGATCACCAGCTTCTTTTACAATAGTTAGGTTGTCTTGGGTTGTCCCCTGACACAGTAAAATGGTTCTCTAGTTATCTCACTGGGTGGATCCAGTGAGTGAAAATTAATGGAACCTCCTCTGAGGCATGTGACATCTCTGTCGGGGTCTCTCAGGGCACTATATTGGGATTGCTATTGTTCAGCCTCTTTGTAAACAACCTGCCAGAAGCATGCTCCTCCTCAAGGATCCAGCTGTACGCTGATGACATGGTTGTTTTCTCCTGTCACTCCTGCCAAGCATCACTCACCAAGAACCTGCAGCTTAACTTCAGTCTCTTACAGGACTTGCTGAAGAATAGCCTACTAGTACTCAACAGTAATAAGACAAAGACCATGCTCTTTGCCGGGTGGCAAAGGAGAAAATCTACTATGCCCTTCACAATCACTAATACCCCTCAATCTATCTTTGAACAGGTGTTCTCATTCTGGTACCTAGGTATCACCATTGATCAATCCCTCACCAACGACGAACATTTACTCAACATCACTACTGCCACCAATAGGAAGCTAGGGACTTTATATAGTCTCCAGTCCTGCCTCACTCCCGAAGTCAAGTTCCAGGTGGTAAGAGGTACTTTCCTGCCAATTTTGGACTACGGAATTGTGATTTATGGCACAGCCACTGAAACTAGCATGTGCAGAGTCAATACCACTCTCAATAAAGCCTGCAGATTTGTTCTAAATGCTGACCACCTTATGCATACGTTTGAACTCTACATTAGGACCAAATGGCATCCCCTTATGGAACGTATCAGGCTTCACTCCTGCCTTATAGGTAAAAAGGCCCCCCAAGGGATTGCATCTCCCTCCTTAAAGGCTGTTTTCCAGCTTGCCCCAGCTGAACATGCCACCAGAAATACTATGAACAGTGCCCTAGCTGTGCCATTCAGAAGAACCACACTGGAGAGGTAAGCCTTCACAGTACGGGCTCCCACCAGGTTAAACAAGCTCCCCCACCCCACCTCAAGCATCACAAGCCTTAGCCACTTCGAAGCTAAGCTCAGGAATCATATTGCCCCCGCTGAATGCTAGCCCTAGCACCATTCTTACTGGGTCCCCACATGACTCTCTGTGCCTCAGCTAGTAATGATAATTATGTCTGTCAATGCCTTGGTTAGTAACCATAATTAGGTCTCTCTACCTCCCCGTATTCTCTACTGTGAGGCTCTCACACCCCTTTCTCCCTGACTATCTCTGTCCACCTACAGATCATACCTTGCCTCCTCTCTGTCTTGCTACCTGCATACTGTCAAGGCTCCCAGCTGCCCTAAAATGACTCATTAAGGTGTCAGCACTTATTCCATGTTATGGCACCTGCAGCTCACCTCATTGTGCATTGTGTATTATATTCTCACCTGATCATATTCTTACTATTGTATTTATACTTTCCAAAGTGTTATTGACAAAACCCTCGGGCAGCTACTATAGATGGACTATTGACTTGGATGTTCCTTTCATAACTATGCCATTGTACGTGTGGTGTCTGATGTGTTATTGACTAGGCCTGTTGGCTGCTACTGTCTGTTTCCCCTTGCCCCCCCCCCATTGACAAGGACCCTCTGTAAATGAGCTTTTAGCTCAAATGTTTTTTAGTAATTTTGATTATCAAATAAATAAATAAATAAAAATCTACTCCCTTCCCCCACCATCCCTCCTATCTCCTTAGGCTTGCAGTCCTCTTGCAGGGTTCTTAGCTTCCTGAAGGGGTCCTACTGTGACTAGGCTTGTCTCTTCTCCTTCCCCCTCCCCATCTACCTGTCCCCCTAGCCTTTGCAGTCCCCTTGCAGGGTTCCCAGCATCCTGAAGGGGCCTACTGTGCCTAGGCATGTCTCCTCTCCTTCCCTCCCCATTCTACCTTTCCTAGCAACTCCATTCGGGTACCCTGCATCCTGAAAGGTCTCTCTGGGTTAGCTCCTGTTCCCCCTCCTAGCATTAAGTCACACCTCCTCCTTCTCTCTCCTCCCTCTTTAAATCACTACAGCCTTATCCCCCTTTCTATCTAGCCCCACAGCCCCCTTGCAGGGTTCCCCACATCCTGAAGGGGTCTGTCTTGGACACTGTCTTATCCCATTCTCTCTGGTCCTCCCAGTCCCCTTGCAGGGTTCCTCGCATCCTGAATGGCTCTCCAGGGACATGACTCTTCTCCCTCCCCCCACCTCACCCCTCCCTCTCCTTTCCCTCTTTTCTTTCACATACAGTAAGCAATTCTTTACTTATTAACCAGGCACTTATTATTGTCCACTCTTTCCACCTATTATGTGCAACACTGTTGTAACACTGTTTGTAATACCTGCCTACAACTGTATGTTAATGTTGATCTTGTAACTTGAATGTTTAGTGTCTCACTCCTAGTACCCCTTCCTCGGGTGCTTTTGGGGAACCGAAGCGACTTGTCGCTCAGTGTGCCTTCCTGGTGAAACATTTCAATAAATAAATAAATCACTGGGTCATAATAGTTTGTGTCGACCATGTGTTGGTATAGAGTGTTCCTTGTGGTTCTACGATGCTGGTTCAACACTTTTGTCGACCGGCATCACATCGACAGGATTTATGTTGACCACAAGTTGTGGATGACATAAATCTCGTTTGTCTCCCGGTCTGTTTTTTTCAATGGGGGGCTTTGCCCCCCTGAACCTCAATCTTGGGGGCTCTTCCCCTGCACCCCTGTGCTATGGATTCTCAACTCCAGTTGGAGTTGATTCAGGGAGGGGGTGTTGGACCAGGAGATAGTGTGCCCCTGAGTCAGGCTCACCAACACAGTGACCTGTCGGCAGAGCTGTCGATTTTGTCGACAGGTATGTAGGCCACTGGATTGGTGTCGCTGTCAGGGGGGCATATCATTCCTTGTCAGCATCCGAACTTGACTGAGATCCAATTTCCATTGTTTGGTTTTATCTAGAAATGAAAGGATAAAAGCCAGAAAAGTCAGGGATTTACGGAGGCTAGCGGAATTCATTGTACAACAGTGTAGTATGGGAAGGGCCCAGTGGTCTGTCCAGGGATGCCAAAATTTAGGAGTATGTTGAAAGTAACTCATCAGATTCCAGGATAGAAAGTGGCAATAAAAAAACACAATCGAATTAAGGACATGGAGGCCACCTAGGGAAATCAGTCGATAGAGAGTATTGTGTTTGATGGGGCTCAGTCCGCTCCCCCATATCAACTGAAATGTAACACTATATAAAGAAACATCTAAGGCTTTAGGAAGGGGGCACACCATCAACAAGTAAATGAAAGATAGGAGCAGAAATGTCTGTAATATTAGTTTCTTTGTCTTCTTGGACTGGTGCCAGTGTTTCCAAACAAGGACTTTCCCAAAAACATGAGCCAACTTTGTACTCCAGTTGGCATGGGCCAGGTCACTGGTACCAAAGAAGATCCCTAAAATCTGTATAGGGGAGGAATCCACCGGGATTCCTCCGATAGAGGGGATCACGGGAGTATCCTGACTAACAATAAAGCCATGACATTTGAGCAAGTTGAACTTTGCTCCAGAAAAGGGTTCAAAAGATTGAAAAATGTTCAGGGCTGTGAGCCTTGACTCGTGGTCCTGGACAAATATTACCACATCGCCCGCATATGCAGTAACCATATCTCAGGCCATGCCAGCTGGGTTAGCTATGCCCTGAATTTGGGGATGAGCTTAAAGGGAACAGATGATGGGGTTGATACAGAATACATATAACAGGGGGCTCAAAGGACACCCTTGTCGAATCCCCACTTTCAAAAGTAACCTTGTACAGAGGTGGCCACTGACATTAGGGACAATAGTAGCCACAGAGTACAAATGGCATATCCAGGTACAAAATGCAGGGGATATACCATAGAGGAGGAGGAGGACATGAAAAGGTACTCATGAGAAACCCTATTGAACGTCTTCTCCTGGTCTAGTGACAGGTTGTATCCAACCTGTTTCAGGAAGTTCATTAGGTCAAAATGTCTCGGAGGAGAACTAAATTATCAGAGATACTTTGCCCTTTAATGGAATAAGTCTAAAATTCAGAAATTACAATTTCCGCCACGGATATCAATCTGGCCACCAACATTTTCATAAAAACCTTCATATCAGTATTCAAGAGACAGAGGAGATGCCAATTTTCTAATAGCATCAGGTCACCCGATTTAACTAGAAAAATTTGTAGAGTTGCGCAAAAGGACACCAGCGGGTGAACTGTGGATAAGAGCCAATTAAAAAGGGGCACTAAATTATGAGCCAGTGAATTGACAAAAACCTTATAAAATTCCGCTGATAGGCCATCCAGCCCAGGAGCAACATTGTTTCACAGTGTGAGAATGGCCAGCAACACCTCCACTTTCCCAATGGGGTCAGTAAGAGGGCCAACCAAAGTACAGGGTAGTGTGGGCACCAGAACAATGATGAGAATATGAGGAGCTGGGGAACCTGAAAGACACGTGGCAAATTTCATGAGAAGATAGTTATCTACAGTCAAAAGTAATTGTGAAACTTCAGTAACAATATGGCCACGTTTGTCTTGGACCATGGAAAGGGTTTGATGTTCCACTCATTCTCAGCAACTCTGAAACATATTACCCTTCCCATGTTTACCCTGGGATCCACATTGGTGCTCTACTTGTAAGGACAATGTCCTATCATATTGTAGCGAGACCATGTCTGCTTTGGCACAGGAGATCTGGCCACTGTAGTCAAGTTTGGCAGTATGGGATAATTTCTGTAAATGTGGTAAATGTGAATAAAAGGATAAAAACTACAAACAGGACGTCCATTTATTGTGGCTGGTATAAGAACGGGTTTTACTCTGAATCGCTTATTTTGCGTCATCCTACCATTAACCCATATCGTCATATAAACAAGTAACTGTGTGTTGAGCCAACTAGAGGGCCAAAAGTCATACAGTAATTGAAAGGGGTTGTCATGAAGAATTGAGTTATTGAATCTCCAGATAGGGGTTCCACTACGGACAGTAGGAGATGGACCTAAAGTACCTCCTAACAGCAGGTGGTCAGAAGACTCATAAGGGAGCAACACAATCTGCTGTGTTTCAATATGAGCTGCTATAAAAAATAAAATCTATATGGATGGCAAATCTGTTCCTAAAATAAGTAAAGCCTTCTGTACAATGTTTCATTCTATAAACATCAATTAAATTTACAACAGTAATCATTTGAGTAAGACAGGTGATATCACAGTACAATTTAGAAGTCTTGGCCCAACGGTCCAAGGTGGTCAGGCCGCAGTTGAAACTACCTCTGAGGGACAAACATCTGCTGGTATGGAGGTAGGGCTGGATCTTTCAAAATAATTCCACATAGTCGTGTTTCGTTTGTGGAGCATATACCATAATGTATCGGTAGCAGTCAGAACCGTTCATGATATTAAGCAGCAGGGCCCTGCCCGGCTGAATGTCAACCAAGTTGTATAAGGTAAAGGAGACATCTTGGAACAGTATCCCCACACCATCACATTTGTCTAGGCCAAAAGACCAATAGGAAGAGCCCTACAACCTATGTCTCTGAGCTTGGACGATATCAGCTGTGGTAGTGAAGCAAGTTTCTTGGAGAAAAAAAGATATTGAAATAAGAGCCCCGTAAAGCTGTGTAAAGATTTTGTCTGCAAGGATGTTTGAGACTGTTGATGTTAAGAGTAGCCAATTTAAAGGTTGGATCCATAAGAGTAATATTTGGAAAAAGATACTAGGCCAGTTAAGCAGGATGTTCCTACTGTACAGAACTGCATGTAGTCCATTGCATCTTTTTACACTGCCAAGCTGTAGATTTTGGGTGGAAACACTCAGGTGTGTCACTATGCAGCACTAGAAAAGTTGAAGAGGGTTGTGAGGAATAGTTAAAATCAGGGCTGTTATCAGTGTCAACAGTTTCATGGTCAAGGACTTGAAATCTGTTCTCATGGGTCAAATTAGGTTGGAGTTGGGGAGAGGGGGGTTGCATCATTGGATAGAGATGAGGTAGGGTCCTCTTCCTGTTTACTACAATCATGTCAGAGAAGGCATACTCTCATCTTCTTTCCCAGAAAGGAGGTTGATGTTCATCTCTTCTTCAGGAGAATCTGGAAGGGGAATGGATAGGACCCTCATAGGGAAGGGTGCCGGGGCCAGATCTGATGATATGGAAGGCAAGGGGAGGTGGTGAGATAGGGGCCAAGTCAAGGGGATCAGGTGCATGAGTTATTTGATGGGCCAAGGCATGAAGTTTCTGTTGTTGGGCGGCTGTCTGAGCAGCCTGGAGCAAACCATCAGGGAGTGGGCAAATCTCTTGGTTATGAGCCACTCATTGGCAAGTCCAGTAGGAATGTCTGGTCTCTTCACAGAGGTTACACCAGAGGTCATTGGAGCAGGTGAGGCTGACATGGCTGAAGTCATGGCAGAGATTGCAGTGGATCTTATTGCAAACATTGCTGAGATGATATTCAGAGTCACATTTAAAACAGATCTTCGGCTGGCCTGGGTAGAAGCATTGGCCTCTCTCTCTCTCTCTCTGCTGAGGAAGAACACACTAGGCACCTGTTTCAGGCTGGTAGGTCATGCCTTAGCTTGACCTTGAAACTCCAATTACCAGTCCAAAAATCCTCCATGTTCATTATAGGGGTGGGATCCCCTAACACCTCACACCATTGAGCCAACCAGTACTTTACATCAAACACATTTACCCCCTCATTGTGGAGAAGAATGGTCACTGTGCACACCGCAGGTTTCATCAGGGGGATAGCCTGGAAAGGTGTCCAAAGAGTGATGACCTTCAGAGAGTTATATTGGGACCAAAATTGATCCAGTAAAGCCAGTGTCTTGAAGCTGATGCCAGAAAAATTATCCCGAAGAGAATGTATCAAGGCAAAAACCTCTGGGGCAGAAAATGTAAGGAGTCTTTCAGAAAATGCCTGCAGACAAACTCCCTGTCTGGGGGTGGGTCCATTCACCCTATGAAAAGAAGGCATACCAAGTTGCAGTGTTGGGCCAGTACTGGTTGCCTCGACTGGGTGTCAGAATTCCTGAAATTGTGCCATTTACTGGCTGGAGTGGTAGATACTGCTGGGGCCCAATGTGAGAGAGAGAGACAGGGTTTCATGGGGGAGTCCTCACTTTCCATTCTGTCAGCCCACGAGGGGGGTGTATCTGTGACCCAGGGATCAACCAGGGGTTGGAGAGTAGGTTGTCCGTGGGGGAGCTGACTATCAGGAGTCTGGAGACAGGACTGGGGAACCAGCAAAGCAGTATCTAGGGGGTCAAGAGTAGTATCAGTGGTGGGAGCCACAGGCAGAGATGGACCAACTGCATTAGAAAGAGGGTACGAGGGTTCCAGGTTTGTCAAGGGTTCAGAATGCAATGCCAACAGTGGGTCATCAGTTACTAGTATGGAAGGGTAGTCTGATGCACCGCAACCAAATCAGCAACAACATTATCTCCAGTAACAATAGGTAGCAGCATCTTACTGTGTGCAATAGTGTTTTGTGCTGTGAAAGATGCAGGGGTCAGGCTTCAGCAACCTCCATCCTCCAGTGACCAGCTCATATCTTGCAATGCCAGCTCTTTTTTCCAATCAGAAGGTGGATAGTCCATTGTGTAATTATGACACTGGCTGTGATGTAAGCTCCACAGAGGTTTGTCTGTGTCACATACTGTAGATTTACTGCAAGGGGTGGTCGAGGGGGCCAGAAAAGATATGGACAGCATGGAACACTTCATAGGAGTAGCAGCATCATCCAAAGACAGGCTGCAGGAGTCAATAGTCACATTTGGTGCACGTGGAGGTATCCCAGAAGCTGTGTGGTCCAGTAGCCTAGAGGGAAATGCTGAAACACAAGGTGGAATTCCAGGAGCCAAAATCGATGATGGAGCTAGCGGGTGAAGCAGGACTAATGGTGCAGATGAGCTGATGTCCATCTTTGCAGTATTCGCCAATGAGATAGACGGTGGTGATTGTAAAACTCTGTTTGAAGTGTCCTGTCTGCATCGCAGGAGGTGAGTCCTCTGTTCTTGAAATGTTTCCTCTTCATCAGCAAGCAAATTGAGCAGGTATTCCTTCTTTGATGCCATTGAGTTGTGCAGAATTGATTCCACCTCAGCGTACTGGATGGCAGTCAAGGGAGTAGAATCAAGTAGGACCTCCTGGATGGCAGAAATTGTCTTTGGTGGATGCAGGTCAACCCCCCAAAAGTTAAGGCAACATAACTCCCATTACCATTCCATATGTAGCAGCACTCAGTTCAATGCAGGAAGCGGGAACAATCCTCCCCTGCTCAGCAGCAGCTTCAGTCTGTCCATCGTTGATCATTGCTGTATACACAGAGGTACCCCCTACAGCAATAGTGGGGGGAAGTTTATTGAAACTCAAAATCTATGTACATTCAATACAAAGGGAATCTGAAAAATCATAATTTACAAATATGGAATAAAGCAGTATAATATTCACATTTATCATGTAATAGCAAACTCCGAGTCTGTAATCCAAGGCAATCCTTTCCACAATTCCAGTAATTCATGTCTCGGTTTAACTGCACATTCAGAAACATAAATAGCCTGTAAGTCTTTTAGCTGTTTTTACCACTGATTCAGGATAGGTACAGTTTATTTTTGCTGTAAAGTAAAGAGGCATCTTGCCATCCAAATATGCCATTTAATTATGGTGAAAAGAAGGCATAGTGGATTTCGATTCCATTTATTCCACTGGGGTGAAAAATGACCATATATAATGTTTTGGTACGAGGTATTTTTAAAAAGAGGTTCTTGCCAAAGCTGTGCCAAATAAGTCCAAAATCCATCTATAAAGGAACATTGAAAAAATAGGTGTTCTATAGTTCCCCAGTTTTTGAAGACATTAGGGTCTATTGCACATTCTCTCTTGTAATTGTTTGTGTTTATGATTAGATTTTATATTTAGTTTTTCATAGCATGACAACTAGTGCATATCCCACATTTGGGATGGTATTATGTTATTTCTCAGTATTTATGTAAGAGGTTGTAGAGATGTGGATGGGCATTTTTCAAAAGTTTCTTCTACCATATGTAACATATTTATTAGGTGTGTATATAAACTTTTATGAGTCACTGTGATAATCATATGACTTGTAAGTTTCCATTGTTTTAACCTGTGGAAGATGTCCCTTATATAAGAGGGAGTCATTGCTGTACTCCGTAAAGTGTTTAAGGAATTAGACTCCCACTGTATGAACCATGTCTTACAACAATTGGACAACCAGGGTTCCCATCCTATCTGCCTGTGTACCAAAATTGGTTTAAGGTTACCCATCAGGAAAATACTATTGAAGAATAAAATAGGGTTAATCATTTGTAGTCCATCCTCCTTTATAGGTAAATATGTAATGTTTTGTTTAATGGGGTTGAGGTGACTGCCCCAGAGGGCCTGAAAAAATATGCTAAATATTGTAGTTTCAAGTGTTTTTGGTATTGGAAAGAAATAGCTGATATAAAGAAAAATCAGGATTAAGTATGTTTTTACTAAATATACTCTCTTTTTCTTCCCTAATTTCCATCTGTTCCAATTCGCTACTTTCTGTTTCCCTATAGCTATTTTTTTCTCCCAATTCAGTATGTCCATATCTAGTGTACCATGTTGTATGCCAAGAATTGAGGTAGGGCCTTTCTGTAATTTAATAGACCCACTTGCTATCTTGTTCTGAGTGTCCTGATCTAATTGATGCATTTTTCTAGGTTAAGGAAAGCACCTAATAGTGAACCAAATTCAGCACATAGTTCTAAGGAACCTAGCACTGACTTGTCATCTGCCACCAATACACACATGTCATCTGTAACTCCCTTTACCTAGGGCTTCTGGGGGTTGATATCCACCACCTGCAACTGGTGCAGAATGCTGCAGCAAGGCTGCTATCTGGATCATCTCAATCCAGTCATGTTTCGCCTGTGCTGCGTGAACTGCACTGGCTGCCAGTTCAGTGGCAGATCACCTTCAAGGTCGGTTTGCTGACCTATAAAGCCTTTCATGGACTGGGACCAAGCTACCTGCAAGATCTCCTGCATCCTTACTGTCCTCTCTGGCCGCTCCGCTTGACTGACGAGGGATTTCTGGAGGGTACAACTAAAAACATCTGTATTGAAGGCATTTTCATTTGTGGCCCCCACCCTGTGGAATTCTCTGCTTTGTCGGGTATGGGAGTGCCTGACAGTGGAGAGCTTTAAGTCTGCCCTTAAGACCTATTTATTTCAGCTGGTATGTGGTGCTATTTTCTAATTGACTGTTTTATGGGATTACTGTGATTCATTTTATTACCAAACAATATTTTTAATGTGGTTTTAATGTAAAGCGCTCTGATACACTGTGAAGAGCACTACATAAATAAAGTTTATAATTATTATTATTATGATCTGCATATGCAATTGCTTTATGGGGTATGCTATTTTCTATATTTTGCAGAGAGATTATATAATGTGATGTATTAATTTTTCTTAGTAGATCGTCGATAAAAAATACATTTAAGAGGGGGCTTAAGGGACAACCCTGTCGTACTTCCTGTTTAATATGAACTAGGGGTCCTCCATCCATTTGCTATAGGAATTACTGTTGTTGTTTTATAAAGGTTCTGGATCCAGGTAATCATTGTACCTGGGCCTCTATAATGTTGTAGCGTGGCCCATAGAAAGGCATGGTTTATGGAGTCAAAGGTTTTTCTTTGGTCCAGTGAAACTATATATCCAGTGAGAGATTTATTATTCCCATGTTCTATTATTTCTCATAACAAAATAAGGTGATCAGAGATTCTTCTATCTGGGATTAAGCAGGGCTGTGCTGCAGAAATTGCTATTGATGCAATCAAGAATAGTCTTTCAGTAATAATTTTCATTAGTATTTTAAAATCTGTATTTAACATATGACGATTGGCCTCCAGTTTTGTAATTTAGTCTTAGCTCCTTTTTTATATAGATAAATTAATGTTCCCGTGTTCATGTCCAAAGGGATCCTGCCTGTCTGTAGAATGAAGTTGTATACTTCCATGAGCTCAGTTATTATTTCCTCTCCTATCAATTTATATAATCAGTTAGAGAAGCCATCAGGGACTAGTATCATATTTTGTTTTAAAGAGAAAAGAGTATATTTTATTTCCCGGAGAGAGATGGGTTGACAAACCTGGTTTATAATACCTGGGGGTACTTCAGGTAGTATAATGTAGGAGGAGTAAGGGATAATTTGAGAAGTATCAGTTGGTAGAGGGGAATACATTTCTGTAGTATAGGAGTACGCTAAGCACAATATTTCATTTTTTGGGGTATACTTGGTGCCTACGAGGTCTGATAGACATGTAATTTTCTTTTTCCTCATATGATGGTAATTATAGTCAAAGGGACATACCCAGTCCAAAGACCCCTCTGTGCCATATTTTTGTTGATGGTATAGTCGCTTAGATTTTTGGGCATGAAACTGCATCATGTCTTTTTTAATAAGGCTAATTTTCTGCGAAAAATCTTGACCAGTATTATAGGCTATGGTCATTAAATTTTGTAGATGATGTCATTTCTGTAGGTAAACTAGACATGTACTACAACATTTATTTTTACTATAATTTTTCAAGAAAATTTTTAATTCATATTTAACATCTACCCAACATCTTAGTGGGTTATCAAAATATATCAAAACTGATTTCCTGGCTGTTATAAATTGCCTTAAAGAAACTAAAAAGTGTGAGTCTTGTAACAATGTGGTATTAAATTTCTACATGCCCAGGCCTTTAGGTAACAAGGACTGGCTTCCTATTGTGATAGATACAATATTGTGGTCTGAGAATTCCACTGGAAAACCTTAGCTGCTCTTATAGGTATATTACTGGAGATGAAAAAGAAATTAATTCTTGTTGCCAAAACTCCCTTCTGGAATGTTGGTGTATGCAACTGGATAGTTTCCAAGTAGGCATCTTTTAGGTGAGCTAGATGAATAATGTCAGATAAGAATTAGAATCACAATAAAGTTTTTGCTTTTTTGAGTTTTTACTTCTGTCTTGGAGGTTGAGACCACAGTTAAAGTCTCCCACAAATACAGTATTTCTAAAAGTGTGGAGACATGGTTGAATTAATTGTAATAATTAAATGCATGTAGTTTTTGTCTGTGGAGCATATTGGTTAATGAGCCTATATGGAATAGATTGAATTATAACAAGTATTAGTATCTGGCTTGGGACTAATTCATATAATTTAATGAGTTTAACTTCAGGGGTATACGGCCACTACAGCGATACAGCTACACCAAACCCTCCACAACAAAACCCCCACTGCGCCTATATTGACAGCGATTGGGGTTTTGCATTGAGACACTTCAGGCTAATGGGGATAAATATCTAACTCCACTGTCTGTGCAACATGGAGTTAGATATCTATAGCAGGGGGGTGCGGGGGGGCACAGTCCAACTGTATTGTGCATAGCGGTGTTGCTGGTCAGTTCAGGATCGCGTCTCAGTCAGGGTTGTCGATGGGTTCCTGGTGCTATAGCGGACGTTGTAGTCAGGGTTGTCACACCGGTGTCATGGATCCAAATTCAGGCACTCTAATTAAGATTTCTACTCCAGAACATGGCTCTGGGCCTAGTGACCAGAAAAGGGGCCTAAATGCCAATCCCTCTGGGCTTATTGGATTTCTTGTATGGTGTGGAATCTGACATCCTGCAAGAAAATAATTCCAAGGTGCAAGCATTTCAGGAAGGAAAATACAATATACCTTTTTTGGTTTTTTTCACACTGTTAACATTCACAGTATAGAAAGAAAAAGCATTGTGCATTAGGAAAATAAAAAAATAAGAACACAGTTTTTTCCATTTTTTTCATTTCTACTTCCTGTTCCTGTAGCTTTGTTCCTTATTTTTTGTTTTAGTTTTGGCTTTACGTTTCTGGGGACCTGATGAACCACCTGGACCTCAGTGTCTGTAGTCACCTCTGGATGAGAGAACGTAATGGAGGGGTATCAGTTTCCCCTCCAGAGTCTTTAGAGAGGTTTTGTAGGATTTCAGATTTGTTCAGGAGTAAGACATTGTCTTTAGTTACTTTGGGTGGGGGAGGCCTGTTTTAGGGTGACTTCAGGTTGACCTCCTCTTTTTGTTCAGGGTAGATGTCAAAGGGGAAGGCATGTCCACCATCTGGGGCGGTTCTCTTATGGTGGGTTCATCACCTTGTGTTTGGGCCAAGTGAAAGGGGATCCCCTCATGTTCCATGGATTCTGTCATAGGAATGGATTCATTAGGGGCTGTCAAGGGGGGTTGCTGCGTGAGGTACCTCAGAGGTGCTTAGGCCAGAAGGAGCAGTCATAGGCAAGTTTGTGTCATGCTGTGGGGTTATAGTAGCCAGTCGAATTGGGCCTGGTGGGGGCCTATTTAATATTTTAGACTTCTGAGCTTCCATGATAACTAATCTTTATTCTGCCCCATCATCATGATATATCTGGTTATGGGCAGCCCAGACACAATTTTGAAAGGTATGGCCTATTTCTTTGCAAAGATTACATTTGCTCTCATTCAGACAGTCACTACCAGCATGCCCTAGTTCCCCACATACTGTGCATTTCACTTTGTTGCAAGTGCTGCTGAGGTGTGCTGTTTCCACACATCTATGTCATGCTTTTGGTTGGCCTGGGTAAAACAACACATCTCTGTCCCTGCCTAGAAAAAAAAGAGTTGGGGAGGTGTATCTCCCCTGTATCATTTGTTTTTAGCAGAGCCTTGAATTTCCACCCCCAAGTCCAAATATTTTCTGAATCCAAGATGGCCTCTGGATCTCCCAGGACAGTGCAGTGAAGTTTTAACCAGTACATTAAGTCATTCATGCTCACCCCTTCATTACAAAACAATATTGTTATAAGTTTGTGAGCTGGTTTGGTTAGTGGAAATGCAATGGATGGGATCCATAATGCTGTCTTTTTTAAAAACTGATACTTTGCCTGTAATTTTTCCAGCCCTTGAGCAGTTTTGAAGCTGGTATCAAATGTTGCTTTGCCTGAAATGTGAATAAGAGCATATAGTTTAAGAACAAGGAATTTCACGGAGTCCTTTAATAGAGTTCTAGCAACAAAAACTCTGTCTGGTGGTTCTTGCATTCCCTCAATATATGACAAACAAACTTCATTGTGTCTTTTTGCAGGTAAAATAGGAGTTTTAAATAATGATGCAAATGATCTTCGGGGTGCTTCCCTTCAAAGGGGACTACTGTGCCCTTTCGGGCTGTTTCCTCTCAAACAAACTGCATTCTGCAGTTTGGTAAGCAGACTAAGGAGAAGCTGCCCGACGCTCACCCTCCAAGCAAGGGGACTACTGTGCCCTTTTGGGCTGCTCCCTCTCAAACAAACTGCATTCTGCAGTTTGGTAAGCAGACTGTGGAGAAGCCACGTGATGCTCACCCACCAAGCAAGGGGACTACTGTGCCCTTTCGTGCTCTTTCCTCTCAAACAAATTGCATTCTGCAGTTTGGTAAGCAGACTAAGGAGAAGCTGCCTGATGCTCACCCTCCAAGCAAGGTATGGGTTAGAACTCTGAATTTTGGCATCTACCCCTAGAGGAATCTCACTTGCCCCTGTTTGCCAGTGTTTCTCACACTATGTGCAGCAATCCAGAAGTCTTCTAGGAACTGCTGCCAAGAAATTAATGATAGGACTGACCTCTGCTTGACATGTTCTTGATTTCTCACTTTAAGTAATGTTTAGTCTGATGTAGAGATTTCTTAAGAGTTGATTTAAGTTTTGAGAGAGGTTTTAAGGTAGTGTGATTTTGCTATATGCCGAGTCCTATGCCCCTTCTCTTAGAGCTGCAAGTCTGTGGGCTACACCCTTGACCTCTGTGTCCCATTGAGGCTGCTGCAGTGCCCCCCTCAAATAAAAAACTTGTTTCAGAACCTCCCTGCTGACTTTTCCATTATCAGATTATATCTTTTAGCCACTAGAGGGCCCAGTTATAAGCACACTTACCTAATCCAACACAATACAGTTCCTGTCTCATTTCACTTATTGTGTGGTCAGTCTACCACTATTCATCAGTCTTTGCCCCCTCTCTCTTCTACTGATTGATACTGATTTTTCCCATTTGCAGCTTTTACTCTTCGCCCACTAGAGGGGTTTTCCCCCAACCATGCCAAAGCTGCTCTACATCTCCTTACTCTCTACTACTCCTGGACACTCTTACTTTACTGCTCAGCTGCTATGGGTACCTATACTCCATTACTAAGTCTGCTCTCCTTCATCCTCTTGGTACAGACCTCATACCGACTGGAGCACCTTTCCTCCACACTAGGCACCTCATCCCCAAACTACCCCACAGTGACTCGGCCTTCCCCCACTCGACACACCCATGACCCCCAAACGCCCCAGCCCTGCCAACACCCCCACTCCCTCCGCCCTCCAAGGCCCAACCTGGACTCAGCTTTCCCCTGCCATTCCCACCCTTCGCACTTTATCTATCCCATGCACCCTGATTGTAAAGTCCTCAGCTGGGTGTCGACCCAAGGGTCTCCATCACTACCAGCCACTAACCAGAATAATTACACTGTTATTATTATTATTATCTGGTAATGTACACCCAAACTCAGGACCTATTGTTCCAGCCCTTCTGAACCCTGTACTGCAACTGGCCTCCACTTTGCATCCTTAAACATTTGCAGTCTCCTAAAGAAATCTGCTGCCCTCCAGTGCTGGGTCATTCAACATCAACCTGACATAATTGCACTGGTAGAGACTTGGCTCTCCAAATCCACCTCTGACTCTGCTATCATCCTCCCTGGATACACCATCTATCTACAGGGAAGACTGAGTAGGCAACCGCAGTGGTGGTTGTGCAATACTCATACGGGACTCCCTTATAGGTCAGGCACTCCCAGCTCCTAAACTTGATTATGCAGCCCAAGTCCTCACCTTAAAAATCAGACCTGACCCCTCCCGAGGCCCTCTCTTCCTCACAGTCTCCTATGTACCCCAAAGGAATCAAAACCAAGCTGCCCAGTCCCTCATTGACTACCTCACATCTCTCCCTCACAAAGTGGAGCAAGTCATCCTAGGTGATCTCAATGTTAACTGGCTTGCCTCCACTGCCTCCCATATAAGGGACTCCTTTGCTGCCCTGTATATGTCCCAGTTAGTCTCCCAGCCCACCAGATTCAACCACTCTACTGGCACCAGCACTCTCCTAGATTTTGTTATATCTAACTGCCCTACAAAATCTGGGATGTCACTGTCCTCCCCAACTCTCTTAGCGACCACTCCCCAGTCCTCTGTCTCTGGTCATCCTCCACTCTGAAGCCAGTGTCCCAGGCCACTCTACACCACTGTTTATGCCCCAGTGGCCTCAGAAAATTAAAACAATACCTAGCCCAGCTAGACTGGTCCCCTATCCAGCATGCCCCTGACATTGACTCAGTTCTTGACCACTTCACAAATGCCTTCTGTAAGGCTTGTGACCTTTTCACCCCCTTCACCAGGATTCACTGCAAAAAATGCAATGCCCCATGGATCACCCCACCCCTCCTCCAGAGACTCAAAAACAGAGATAATCTCTGGCACATTGCTATAGAATCTGGAAAGGCATCTGATAGACAGGCCTACAATGCAGAACACAATAAGTGCACTTGGGCCATTAGGTGAGCCAAGGCAGAGCACTACCAGACCACCCTCACTTCCACTTGGGGTTCAGCCCGGACCTTCTGGGATAATATGAAAGAACTAAATGGGAAATCCCACTCCCCCCACCATCTTAACTCTCCATCAATGGTACCACCACCACAGATCCACTTCTTATAGCCGATTGCCTTAACACTGCCTTCTCTGACCTAAGCTCGGTCCTCCCCAGCAGCTTCTTTGACCGAATCCCCACCTCTCTCCCTCCGGTCCTGCATCACCCACCATTCTACCAGCACACCCTAACCCCCCAAGAAGCCAGTCTGCACCTGCTAAAAGCCTTAGGCAGCAATAACCCCAGCAGTGACCCCCTCGACTCCAGGATCCTGCATATGGTCTTGGACAAAGTCCTAGTCGCCCAGACTGACCTTCTAAACCGGTCTCTATGTGCCTAGGTCAGTTCCCAAGTGCTTGGAAAACTGCTGAAATCACACCCATACATAAGGGTGGGGACTGGTCCACCACCAACAATTGCCAGCCGATCTCCATCCTCCCCCCACTCTCTAAAGCCCTTGAAAAAGTGGTGTTGATCCAGCTCTCTGAATACCTAACCAAATACGACATTATGTGCCCAGAGCAGCACGGTTTCCACCCAGGACACAGTACAACCACGGCTCTCCTGGAATTCTCCCAACACCTGCATGCTGCTCTTGACTCTGGCAACCTTGCAGGAGCAGTGTTCATTGACCTCTCCAAGGCCTTTGACACTGTCTGTCATCCCCTTCTACTCGACTCTCTCCACCAACTTGGCTTCTCTGGCGGTCCCATTTCTTGGTTCTCTAGCTACCTCTCTGCTAGATCCCAGCGTATCAAGATCAGCGGCTCCCTCTCCAGCACTCTTCCCGTTCACTCCAGGGTCCCTCAGGGCTCCATCCTGGGTCCAATACTTTTTAGTCTCTACCTCAACACCCTCCCCAGCTCATGTACCAGTAAAATGCTCCTCTACACCAATGATGCAGTCCTCATTGCCTCACATCCCAATCCCACCTCTCTCCAATTATCTCTCCAGCTAGCTTACAACCAAGCCGAAAGGTGGTTCGGTGACCGCAGACTGGTCATTAACCTAAAGAAATCCAAATCAATGCTCTTCTCGCACCACCAAAATAAAGCTAAAAATACCCCCCTCTTGATTATCCCCAGCACTCTGCACCTGCTAGAACAAGTGACCACATACAAGTACCTAGGCATCACATTCGATACTGCTCTTTCCTTTCACACCTACATTAATGCCCCGTCAGCCGCCATTAACTCTCAGATTGGCGTGCTATACTGGCACAGGGACTGCCTGCCTTAGGTTGCCCTCAGGCTGGCCATCACCTCCTCTGTCTTGTCCCTCATGGACTATGGCTTGCTCATCTATGCCACAGCTGACAACACTGCCCTCTACAAAATCCAACTCTCCATCAATAAGGCCTGTAGGCTCCTAACCAGTGCCCCTAGCCAAACTCACAACTGCCTTCTCTATACTACCACCAATCTGCTCAACTTTGATGAGCGACTGATCTACCAGATCTGCCTTCTCGCTAAGAAATCACTGCTAGGACTCTCCTCCTCGGGGGTCTCCACCTCCCTACAGCAGTCATCATCGTCTGTCACCACCCGTAGCTCTGTTAAGGCCACTTTCAAGCTGCCTAGAACCAAAACCTCTCTTGCCCAGAGATCCTTCCTCTATCAAGCCCCCACCTGGCTCAACTCCCTCCCTAGCTGCATCTCCAACTTGCCAAAAATTGGCTCCTTCAAAACAGCCCTTCAGAACCATATCTTTAATAACCGCTGTTGTAGGTGCAACTAACCCCTTGTTGTAACCTGTGGTACCCGCCCACCTTGCTCCCTGGCTCAACAAAGTCCACTGGACAGCCTCTCCCTCTCCCTCTCCCAGACCCACTCCTTCCCTACTAGGTCCAAACAGGGATGTAACCTGCTGTCTTCTCTGAGGACCTACTATATACATGAGTGTAACTCACAATTTTGTAACATTCTGTAATTTAAGTAACATGCAAACTACTGCATTATGTAACCTAAGTGTATCTATGTTACATGTTCCCTTTACTGCACCTGTAATGTTATCCTCTGTTTTAATCTGCACTGTAATAACTGTCTTGATGTCTGCCCCCTGCGATGAGGTGCCTTTTTAAATGAGTCTCTGACTCAAAGTTTGTAAACCTGATTTGTAATGAATAAATAAATGAATAAAAGGCTGAGGGGGCATCAACTAGTGGTCTAGATAAAGTCCCAGTAGTATTTAAAGGAGCCAAGTCCAATTGTCTGGCAGTCAAAGTACTTCTCAAATTTAATACTGGGTTCTGTGTGAGTGCTAATTCATCTGGCATTTGTATGGCTTCCTCAATTAAAGGAGCAGTGCACTGATTTTGAATACTTTTTGAGGAAGGCATCGGTGATCTTTGTTGTAAAAAGTCTGCTAGTTTGGACATTTTAATCGGGGATGAGCCAACATACCATCTTCCCATTTCAGAATCATGTTCCCAGCCAGCACCCCTTAACGGTTCCGATACTGACCATTCAGTAGGCTGAGGGTTTTCCTGTATTATTTCAGTCATCACCTCTTCTACTTTTTATAGTTTTCCCTGATTAGGTGAAGTACTTACTATGTCTATAAGAGCAGTGTGCTGGTCTGAAATTTGACATTGCAAGGTATGAGCAACTGTAGCAGCCACCACCCTGTCTTTCTGTGGTTCCTTTGATGTGCTGATGTCGGCGCTCAGCTGGGCAGGAGTGACAGCCGCAGCAGTGCTGTCAGCGTATACATGTAACTGCTTCATTTGTTTCTGTAGGGTCATTTTGTGAAAAAGAAACGTTTGCTCCTCGAAGTCCAACAGTCTTTGCAGATTAAGGATTTCTCTGTATCTAAGCTTTCCACAGTGGTGCTTGCACTATTTGAGTTCTCCATAGCTCCAGGTATTTCTTTATCTGACTCCTCATTCTTCATGTCCATAGGTATAGCTGGTCCATACTGTTCATTAGTTACATTTTCTTGCCCATTCTGTTCCTCTGTATTAAGACATTCTCTCTGTTCTGCCACCACAGTGGCAGTATTGATGGGCTCTGGCATTGGTGAGGTGGGAGAGGAGACCTGCTCTCCCACCTCCATGTCTTCCAGCTGTCCATCCTCACTGACGTCCGCCGTCTTGGTAAGTAGCCAAAACAGCAGAGATTCCTCCTACAGGAGAGTAGGAAAATATCCCCACTGTCTTGGCCAGTATTCTCCTTCCCATAGAAACAGGTTCATGCAATTTCCCAAGACTGTGTGTGGGTGTAGATGTGCAAAATGGCTGCCAGTACTCATTCAGTCACTTCACTATCCATCTGTCATTGCTTGTAAAGTGTTTTGAGATATATTATAAATGAAAAGTGCTACATAAATGCTGATTCTTCTGCTATACAGTAAATAACTATTATTTATTTATTTAGCTTTTGTTGACCAGGTAGGTATAGTAGACAATCTGTATGCCTATTTCCAGGTACGACTTGGGAGAGTACAATGAAAATACAGGTTCAAACAAGGTACATAACAACAAGAGGGGCAATGTACAGAGTTACAAGAGAGCAAGATAAACACAGAAAGTCTACAGTGAGCAGTAATAGGTAAAATATACTTATACTTACAGAATAAATAGACTAACACATTCAATGATAATTACATTGCATGAGTGACCCTATTTACCAGAGCCACTTAATACGTAAGCAGATGGCAATCAATCACATGCTACCCAGAGATTGAAGGACAGTAGGCAGTGGGTCAGAATGGGACCAATGTGGAGACCTGGTTAGGGTGGCTTGGGACACCCACACACCAAGGACAGTTTCAAGTGCTCCCACAGGGATGTCCAGAGACACAGTTGGGAGGGGGAGGAGCTACAACCGCTGTTTAGAAAGTTGCCCTTTTAACACAATATAATTTGGTTGCATCTAAGAGGGCACTGGAAGACCAGTCAAGTATTTGGTTGCATCTAAGAGGGCACTGGAAGACCAGTCAAGTATTTACTCCTATTGCACCATTATCTTAAGCTTCTTCACCATTTCCTTGTTATTTGTTCATATTTATGGTCTGTGAGTCTTGAATATTCAAGAATTGCTCTTGGTGGGAATTGTTCTTGCATTATGTTGCTTCAACAGTGGAGAAACTGTATAGGGAAGTTGGGAGGGACATCCACCCTGGTGGTGGTACTAGCCTTAAAACCAGGCCCACTTTAATTTATTTTATTTTATTTATTCTTTTGGTAATCAGGTAAGGCCCACTAGGCACAAGTGCCTGTTTTCAGGGGTGACCCAGGAGCACTGTGGTGGTTAAATGACTTGCTCAGAGTCACACAGTATGCAAGTGGAGGTTGTGGGAATCAAACCCAGGTCTGCTGGATGTACTAAGCTCATTCACAGCTTGTTACTCTAACCTCTAGCCTATACTGCCAGTTTAACCTTTGGGTACAAACTGAAGCACAGCCTCGTGGTCAGGAACAGGTGCTAAGCCAAAAATAGAAATCCAAAACATTACTCAAAGGCAGAACTCAAACATAAAATAAAAAATATACTTACAACATTATTATAATTCCAACCATGAGTTTAATGCAACAAAAGAAGGACAGCACTAAGCCCCAGTGCTTTATATCATTAGCCCCTGACGCAAAGTGCCGGGGCTTAATGCTGTCCTTCTCTTGGTGCATTGAACTTGTGATTGGAGTTACAACAATGTTGTAATTACTTTTTTTGTTTTCTTTTTGAGTGCTGGCATTGAGTTTTGTTTTGGACCCCTTTAACCTTTCACTAGGTGGAAGCACCATGCATCTTTAAATTTAGTCTTGGATATGAAGCCCGGCCCCCCCAATCAGGAGTTACCAAGCCAGGCCCCTCAGCTGTATTTGAGCCCACATGGCAGGAGTTGTGAGTGACACCCTTGGTGACCAGGTTACATAGAGTTTCATTTTAAACAAAAAGTAAAGCCTGCCTTCCACCCCGCTGTGTCTGAATCAAAGTATTTGTGTATGGAGGGGGAGTATCAATAACCATGCAGGAACTGTTTTGTTTTTTTCCCTGCAGAGATTCCTTCTGAAAAACAGTTTTTCTTTAAAAATCATAAGTTTGCATATTTTTTTATATATAAATTCTTTAGCACAGCTGTTCAGGGGTGTGTAACTATGGTGAATAATTGCACTTCATTCTCATGCATTTAAAGAAACATGGCACAAGCGCCTCATGCCAACAACACAATTGAGCCATATAATTATTCAGCCAGAATTATGCATCCAGAAGTGTCTTATTGCTTACTTTACAAAACAGATAGCAACATGTGAATGAGCAATTGTACAACAAATGTTACCACAGACTTCCATTTTATCTGGCCATGATTGTCACAGAAGTGTGATAATTTCAGAGAAGCCAGAGACTGATTCAGGTTCTGAGACACATGCCACACTAAGGTCCCTTTTACACAATGAACTCTGCAATGCAGCAAGCAGTACAGAGCAAATAGAACGTTACCTTGATGTCCATGTAAAGCTGCTCTGCACCAGCACCTCATCAAAAGGGAGCGTTTGTTGTCCTGGCATACCCTGTTTTCCTGAGTTCAACATTGCAGTTTGCCGTTTTGTACTGCATTGGGCTGCTATGTAATAGTACTGCAGCCCTCGCATTGATGCAGCCGCATTGCAAGCCTTGGGCTCTCAGCTGGCTAGAAGCATTACAAAAATGCTGGAAGAGCCATGAGGCAACTACAGGGCTGCTGTGTGTAAAAACAAAATGCAACAGCACAGATGGAGCAGAGTGAGTCATTGGAAACTGCAGTGCTTTGCTAAGGGCTCTGCGTAAAAAGGGCTTCAGATGAAATACAACAGAACTGACCTAAAGTGGAAGAAAGAGTCTGTAACACCTATTTCTGCTGTTCAGACTTTTCACTTGATCTGATGTAAATGTCATACAGTACATAGTCCCTCCCCTCCCATATCTCCTCAACAGGGATGAAAAATCTGAACTTAAGAACTCATTGTTTTGGATTTCCCAACCAAATTATTGTGGTGTTCATTGATTAATTTTTCATTTGTTGTATTGTAGGGCTGGCTGAAGTTAGCAGATTATGATTTTGTGGAATTTTCATGAAATTCCACAAACGTCTGCAGAATTTCACATTTCAGATTTTGTGGAATTTCCTGAAATTCTTTAATTGGTCATACCTCAGTTAGTGTTATAGCTAGAGATTTGAAGTGTAGCAGGCTTATTGTTTTGAAGAGGACCTAGAAGGATGCCAAGGTTCATGACATTTGGACGAGGGGTAGAGAAGTTATAGGGGCTCAACATTTAGTAATTTATTATTCATGTGGACATTTTTCTGTGCTTAAAACAAAGCCACATTTGGAGCTAGATTACTGAAAATTTATGGTGCTCCCGCAGGTCTCCTGGTCGTGAGGGCACCATTTGTTGAGGCTCTCCCTCCACCCCCCGAATCGGAAGCAGAGCTCCCTCGGGTCTCCTGGTCATGAGGGCACCGTTTGTTGAGGCTCTTCCCCCCACCCCCCTAATCGGAAACAGAGCTCCTGTGGTCTCCTGGTCATGAAGGCACTGTTTGTTGAGGCTCTCACCCCACCCTATCGAATCAGAAACAGGTACAGAGTCTGCACTCAACAGACAAAGAGAACTGTTGCCAGCAGTAGTGTTTTGGCACCATTAGGATTTAAAATCTGCACATTTTTTATTGTCGCCCCAACAATGAAGATAGTTTTTTATTTCTTGTTACTGAACTCTTAAAGGCTGTTTAGGTAACTTTTGCCCAGTCACCTTAATGGACTACTGGTGAATCATTTGTTTTAGCTTTGTCTTATTTGCACCTTAAGAGCAAGCCTTAAGTAATGTGGAATATTATAGAGTGAGACAACTAAATATTAAGGAAGTGGAATACTATAGATACTGTTTGTTTAGTTAGGAATTTCTGTTAGTATCCACTGTTTGCTTGGCTGCATTTTGTGAGTTAGGACCCTTTTACTCTACTTCCACAATTCGGATTAACATATAACGCACTGCAACTGATCTGAAATAAATAGTCCTACCTTTCAATTTCTCCACAGAGCTTCCGCGGGTCTCCTAGTCGTGAGGGCACCATTTGTTGAGGCTCTCCCCCCCACCCCCTGAATCAGAAACAGGCACGGAGTCTGCCGTGCTCCACAGACAAAGAGAACTGTCGCCAGCAGTAGCCAACCCTGCAGTCACTGCGCGACTGCTCCCCGCCCACCCCAATACCTCCCACCCTTAGCTGGTGTTAGTTTTATAGTGTTGAACCGCGATATGTGTGACTGCCTCTCGTTTTTTTCTAACACCATTGTTTCCCATCTGCTCTTTATAGTCGCTTGCCACAAGAGATCATCTTATCTACAATCCTTAGTGCTTTGCATTAGGTTGCTCTCTTACCTGCTGGATACTGCCTTCCTGCATCCAATTCAATCAATCAATCAATTTTTTATTTATAAAAAGGCACCTTTCCAAAACCAAGGTGCCTGTACAATAAAATAAAACAAAGTAAAATTACGCACATTATATAAATTCCAATAAATATAAAACCACATAAAAAACACTTTAATTATCAAAAGGCAGATCAAAAAGATAAGTTTTTAATGCAGTTTTAAAACTCTGGACAGTTGTGCAATCTCGTCCCCGATGAGGTAGAGAGTTCCACAGGGATGGAGCAGCAAAGCTGAATGCCCTTGCTCCTGATATCTGCAAACGTACCCTGAGAACCTCTAGCAATCCCTCATTGGTGGATCGGAGAGGATGGGAGGGACAGTACAGACAAAGGAGATCTTTCAGGTAGCTCAGTCCCAGGTCATGTAGGGTCTTATAGGTTAACAAAGCAACCTTAAAGGTGATCCGCCACTTAATCGGGAGCCAGTGCAGATCGCGGAGCACAGGCGTTATATGACTGCCTCTTGAAGCACCAGTCAAAAGCCTGGCAGCCGCGTTCTGCACCAGCTGCAAGCGGCGGATATCAACCCTTGACAGCCCTAGGTAAAGGGCATTGCAGTAGTCAAGGTGGGAGGTAATGAAGGCGTGAACCAACGTTGGAAGATCATCGGAAGGAACCAGATATTTCACCCGAGCGATATTTCTCAGATGGTAAAAAGAGGTTTTAACAACTGCTGACACCTGTGATTTCAAAGTCAGACAGTTATCAAACATAACGCCCAGGTTCCGTACCCAGTCTGAGGTAGCTAGCTGGACACCTCCGAGCCACAAGCTCGAAGGTGTACCTGCCAACACACCTGCCTCTCGACAGCCCGGGTTCACAACCATCCACCCATCTCTCCACTTTCTACCTGTGCTCTCCCCCTTTCTGGGTGTCCTCACTCTTTTAACTAGGTTCTCCTTGCATATTCCTTTTGACCTTATGGCTTCCACGTCTTTACTTACCCTTCTCTCTGGTGCTATTATGCTACTGACACTCTCAGCTCTCACCTGTCCAGTCATGATCATTACACCCTCCTATGTATGCGCTTCTGGTAACTTTTGTTTCTCCAACCTACTAGCTAATGCCTTTCCTACTCCTTTTCCTCCATCCGGCTTATCGTCAAGCATCAGGGCTCATTAATTAGACACATCCAGCTTAGGTTCAACATATCCTCTGGTTGTTCAGCAAGGGCTTACATTATTGTCTCACTCTGGTTATTTATCCTATCCCTTATGCTTGCGGGGGATGTTGAGAATAATCCTGGTCCTCCTCAGGTATCTAATCATACACAGACTCCCCCTGTGCTCTGCCTGCCACAATCTGATTATCTCACATTTGCTCACATTAACACTAGAAGCCTTCTTGCCAATCTCTCTGACCTGGAGGAATGGATCAGGGTAAACAGCCCCGATATCTTAGCCATCTCTAAAACATGACTTAAGCCCTCAGTTACTGATTCCCAGTGCTCCTTTCATGGCTACAAAATGCTTCGGGTGGATCACACTGGTGCAAAAAGAGGTGGAGGCCTGGTGCTCTACTACAAATCTCACCTGAACATCACCTTAATGCATGACCCCCCGCTGTCCAACTGCGAGGTCCTTCATTCACTCTTTCTGCTTGGGGGAGTAAAAAAACTCCATATTTTCTGCATAAATATTCCTCCTATGAACTCCAAGCTGGGGCTTACTGAATTAATTGAATATGTGTTATCAGTTACAGGTAAAAGTGACATAATCTGTCTTGGTGATTTCAGCCTAGACTGGGCAGGACATAGCTCCTCCCACCTATCCTCCTTGGTTAGCAAGGCCAACCTCTCTCAGCTTATTCAGGAACCTACCAGGATCTCCCATGGGGGTGCCTGTGCCACCCTACTTGATTGGATCCTAACAAATAGGAAGGAGTATATCACCTCGGCAGGAGTACTCCCAGACATCATTAGCAATCATTATCCAGTTTATGGTGTATGGGACACCCCCTCCTTCCCCTCTAAAGTTGTAACCTTTTCCAACCTCCTCCCACCTTAATGTGGATGCCTTCACTCATGATCTTGTTCTAGTTGACTGGTCTCCTCTCTACTTTACTGAGGACATTAACTTTGCAGCAGGATATTTCAACTCTGTACTACTCTTGCTGCAAAACAAACACATCCGAGTCACCATGTGTAGGGTGAAAGGGAAGGTTACCAAATGGCTCACGCGTTCCCTTCTTCAACTATTGAAATGTAGGGATAAACTGTGGTCTGCGTGAAAGGTCTCTCATCTATTTACTGACTTTGAAGCCTATAGAGCCCCACGGAACAACTGCAAAAAGGAATTATGCCTGGCTAAAAGTTCCTATTATAGGAATCTCCTTATGTCCTCTGCCTCCAACCCTAAAAGGTACTGGTCCCAAATCAAGGAAATTCTTGGCAATGACAAGCCTCATACACCTACAGATATGTATATAAAGGGTACACACTGTAACAATTAGCTCACTATTGCCAACCCTTTTAACTCCCTCTTTTCCTCGCTACCTTCTCCAGCACCCACTAGGATCCAAGATGACTGGCTTGCTGCTTCTTCCAAAACCCCCACTCCCTCCACCCTGGTGCTGGCTGTGACCACATACCATGAAGTACTAAAACTTCTCAAAACCCTGCTAGCTCATGGTGGCCCGGGCCCTGATGGAATCCATCCTGCGATACTTAGACAGTTTGCGACGTGGCTTGCTAAGCCCATCACCAGGCTTTTTAACCTTTCTATCAGTACTTCCTCAGTCCCCCTTGCCTGGAAAACAGCTAGAACAATTCCCATTTTCAAAAAGGGTGATGATAAATAAATGTCCAACTACCACCCCATCTCTCTTCTCCCCACTCTTAGCAAGCTTCTCAAGAAAGTAGTCCATCAACAGCTCTCGGAGCACCTTACCAAGCTCAATCTTCAATCCCCTTGTCAACATGGCTTTAGGGCTGGGCACAGTACCACCACTGCTCTGACCCAACTTACCTGCAATGTCAAAGGTAATATGAATAAGGGCCTACTCACAGGAGCTGTTTTTATTGACCTATCGAAAGCATTTGATATGGTTCATCACCCACTTATGCTGATGAAGCTTCAAATCTTTGGAGCCACTGACTCTACTCTTTCCTGGTTCTGCAGTTACCTGGACAACCGCACTCAGGCTGTAGCTTTCCACAAGGCTCTCTCCTCCCCCAAACCTATCACCCATGGTGTTCCACAGGGGTCCCTACTCGGTCCTCTCCTCTTTTCCTTATTCCTTAATGATATTCCCAATCCTTCTCATCACAGTAGCATACTCATGTATGCAGATGACCTGGTTCTTTATTCCACGTCTAAATCAATTGACGACATTAACCACAGACTCTCACATGACTTTCAATCACTTCAATTATGGCTCTCAAACAACCATCAAATTCTAAATATAGGAAAAACACAGGCCATGCTTTTTGATTCCTCAAAAAAAGTGCCCTCCATGGCTCCTAAACTCCTGGTCCACTGCAGGGACGGAACCTTGGTCACTAACACGTCCTCCTTCAAATACCTCAGGGTTACATTCAATCCTGCTCTCAATTTTTCAGCCCATGTCAACGAGGTCTGTTGTGCTGTTAATGCAAAAATAGGCGCTGCCTACCATGTGCGCCATTCCCTCACTCCATCAGCCAGACTATCTGTAGCAAGAGGAGTACTTCTCCTTCAGCTCCTATATGCTCTCCCAGTTCTTTACCCTGCCAATACCAGTGTGCTCTGCAAATGGGACACTTCCTACAATAATATTATCTGCTCCTTGCCTTACTCGTCATTGCCTCCTTTACTCCAGCTTAAACTGGCTATCGTCTAAGGATCTCCGAGCTTACTCTCTTGGGTGTCTTATTGACTCCCTTACTAGACCACCTCACTCAGACTCACTGGCTGACTTGCTTTTCCCAGTTTCCCAATCCCACACCCTTAGGTCCTCTTCAGTCCCAATGCTGTCTCTTAGACCTTGTGCTACAAAAATGGGTGAACAGGCGTTCTCCAATTTTGCTCCTAAGTTCTGGAACTCTCTCCCCCTCCAGGTTAAAAATTTTGCCTCCCATCGTGTCTTTAAAAGCTTGCTGTTCTCTCACCTCTACACCCTGGGAAACTGCAACTGCACCTAGACCTAACTCCACAAGGCCTCCTGGCTGGGACTCGACCTGTTGGTATATTTTTTCAAAGTGTGCTAGTCATGTGTTTACTAGAAGAGCCTAGAACAAGTTAGTGTGCATGCATATCCACTAGCCTACCTTGACTCTTATTATATCTTTATCACTTATCTTCTTGATCTACCCTAACATGTATTCTAACCTGTATTATATTGTATGTACTATTATGTTGTTCTTATTTATTAATTTGTACAATTGTGCTTATCTGTATTCTGTCTTGTACTCTCCCAGGTTGTGCCTGAAAATACGCAGGATTGTTGCCTAGAGCACTTACCCAGTTACCAAAAGCTAATAAATAAATAAATGTGTTTTGAGTCATGGAAACTACTAAATAGAGAGGTAATTGGTTGTGTAAATTATGTTACCGATGTTCAAAATTTCACAATTTAATTTTTTATTCAAATATTCAATGGATGTTTATAGCTCCACTGCTATTGCAGGTGTACACTCAAGATTTGACATGCATACTAAAGTAAATATGTCCTGGAATCTAATTAAGCTGGATAAATGTGATTTAGTAGTTCCAAATTTATTGTAGGTACTTTAGAAATTACTAAATGGCAAAATTTGCTTAGAAATTCATGGATGCATAATAGGTAATGCTGCAAGAATTCCACTTGTGGAATTTAACTTTCTCAAAGTACTTCTCCCTACTGAATCACCGTACCTGCACAAGCATCATAGCCCTGTAATACCCCTCCGACACTTTTACCACAGTGATGCACAGCATCATGCACAGTGGCCTAAGTCACAACTACAACAGTTGTAAGGCTTGGAGTCACTAGGTGCCACTGTTTTCAAATAGCAAAAATATACATTGTTATCTACAGGGCTGCTAAAGAGTTAGGAGGTGGCATTGCACAGAGACAATGCAGCACGTGCATGTGCTTCCACAAGCCAGTAAGTCAATGAGCTCTAGTAGTTATCTGGCATATTGCAAGAATTCAAGCTAGTGTACAGTGATGTCCATGACTATTCATCATGTTTTGTCACTCAAGATAGTGGTCTGACATCACTATAAATTTGCTAAGGAGCCTTCTATGAATGCTACCTTATTGCCACTTTACCCAGCCTTTACCTTCCTCTACAATGGCAACTCAAGTGTATGACAGGGCAAAAGCGATACATAGATACATAGACAGTGTCGGCAGATAAGGGCCTATGGCCCACCCAGCCTGCCCATTTGAGCTTGTAAGTTCAGTTTGTTTTCCTAGAAGTCTGTTGCCCCTTACCCCTGACCTCCAGAATTCCTTTATGTCTATCCCATGCATTCTTAAATCCCGTGATTGTTTCAGCCCCCACCACTTCCTCTGGCAGGGTGTTCCACTTGTCCACCACCCGTTCTGTGAAGAAATTCTTTCTCATGTTTCCTCTGAATCGTCCTCCTCCAACTTCATCCCATGCCTCTAGTCCTGGAACATCTTTTCACTTAAAAATAGTGTTTTCCTGCACCCTGTTCCTCCCTGTAAGATACTTGTATGTCTCTATCATATCCCTCCCTCCTCTCCTCCAGGGAGTACATGTTCAGTTCCTTCAACCTGTCTTCATAGGACTTGTGATGCAATCCATGCACCATCTTTGTTGCCCTCCTCTGAACCTTCTCTACCCTGTCTATGTCCTTATGTAGGTATGGTGTCCAGAACTGTACACTGTACTCCAGGTGGGGCCTCACTAGTGTCTTGTATAGCGGAATTATGACCTCCCTTTTCCTGCTGGTGATGCCCCTGCCTATACATCCCAGCATCCTATTTGCTTTACCTGCTGCCTTGTCACACTGTTTCCTACCTTGAGGTCTTCAGAGATGACAACCCCAAGATCCCTTTCCTGCTTGGTGCATGCTATATCCTCACCCCCAACTGATATATTGTGCCAAGGTTTTGTGCCCCATATGCATTATCTTGCACTTTTTGCATTGAATTTCAACTGCCAAACCCCTGACCATTCTTCAAGTTTCTGCAGGTCGCTTCTCATTCTGTCTACACCTCTCTGGTGTGTCTACTCTGTTACAGAGCTTTGTATCATCAGCTAACAGTGAAATTCTGCCTTCTAGGTCCTGCGCAATGTCACTGATGAAGATGTTGAATAGGACCGGTCCCAGCACTGATCCCTGTGGTACCCTACTGGTCACTCTTCCTCTGTGGAGTGACAGCCATTTACCACCACCCTCTGTGTCCTGCCACCCAGCCAGTTACCTACCCACCACACTACTGTCCTGCCCATACCCATATTCCCAGTTTGTGTAATAGTCTTCTATGTGGCACAGTGTCAAAGGCCTTGCTGAAGTCCAGATAGGCCATGTCCACTGCCCTCCCTGATCCACCTCCCTAGTCACCCAGTCTCAAAAATTCAACGAGGTTGGTCTGACATGACCTCCCCTGGTGAAACCATGCTGCCTTGGGTCCTGTAGTCCATTGACAACCAGATGTTCCACCAATCTCCTTCAGTAGTGCTTCCATGACCTTCCCACTACTGAGGTGAGGCTGACTGTCTGTAGTTCCCTGCTTCCTCTTTGTTCCCACTTTTGTATAAGGGGACTACATCTGCTGTCCTCCAGTCTTTGGGTACCTCCCCTGTTTCCAGTGATCGCTAAACAAGATAGCCAGAGGTTCAGCCACCACCCTCTTAGTTCTTTAAGGACCCTGGGGTGCACCCCATCTGGCCCCATTGCTTTATCAACTCTTATTACTTCCAGTTCCTTCAGGACCCTTTCTCGTGTAAAGGGACTTGTGTCCATTTCTGCACCATTCTCACCCCTTGTACTCCCTTCAGACCCATTACCCTCCTCCTCATCAGTAAAGACTGAGCAGAAATACCTGTTCAATATGTCAGCTTTACTGTTGTCATCCTCCACGCAGCTCCGCAGCCCCACGCAGCGATGGAAATGGCTTCAACAAAAGTATCACAATATTCCACAATTTCACAAAAGCTCATGAAATTCAACTTTAATTACTGATGTTACTTTTGAATCTTGGGCTGCTTACTGGTCAGCCTTTGAGCAAGAGATTAAAGAGTTGACACACATCCTCTTTCTAGAATCTAGTGGGATTGGAACCTAAAATTTCTTTCTGTAAAGGTAAATGTATAGGGTTTATGTCACTAGTAGTCACTTGTATTCATGCGATTAACAAATAATGAGCAGTAGCTTGGGCTTTAACAAATGCTGCTGCTGCTGCAACATTTGCAGCTTTGCTAGCACTGGACCCACTTTTACACATCCAGTCATAAAAGAGACTTACAAAATGAACATGTATGTGGATTGCCAGACTCAGATCTGTGCCCCAGCTGTTCTATTTATGTAAGAAGACCCATGTGCCCACCTAAGTGGAGGATACAAGAACAAATTCATGCCATTATTAATAACAACTGTATTAATGCTGTGGACCTGCAATTTGGTGAGCAGCATGATTCAAACACCTCAGTTTTCAATTTTCAAGCCTTAGAATGTGTTCATCCATTGGTTCAAGGGGGAGACCGCACATGGATTCTACTCCAGCATAGAATTAGACAGATTGCCACTATAGGCTAATGTTATTCTTGATTTAATTTTTGATTTCACTAATTTTCATAAATGTTTTTGTTACAATCATTCATTCACATATCTGGACTGCCTTATACAGTATGGGCTGCATGCCCATTGGCTCTTGCTCTGAACCAATGGGCGTGCAGCCCTACCGAGCAGTCAGTCGGCGGGCGGCGGGGCAGCAGGCGGGTGGGATGCTGCCGCCCGCTGGCTGATGGGGAGCGGGGTGGTGGGCTGCTGGGTGGGTGGTGGGGCCACTAGATCACCAGGGTAGGTGGACCTTGGGGGTGGACTCTAATGCCCGCGATCAGGCTTCACGGTCCACTGGACCACCAGGATATGTTCTTGGGGGTTGAAATCTATTCTGCCCACGATTGGGCTAGTGGGGGTGGGGTTTCTGTCACTGATGCCCGTGATCGGGCTGGTCAGGGGTGGGGGTTTTACACTTATGCCCATGATCGGGCCAGTCGGGGAGGGTCTTTGTAACTTATACCCGCGATTGGGCCAGTCGGGGAGGGTTTGTTGTAACATTGCGCCCACGATCGGGCCAGTCGGGGAGGGGTTTTTTAGGACTTATGCCCGCAATCGGGCCAGTTGGGGGGTTTCTTCATTATGCCTGCAATCGGGCCAGTTGGGGAGGGAGGTTACTATATGCCTCGCGATTGGGCTGCATGGGGGCACAGGGATCGTGGTCACCATAGGTGGCAGCTGCTGTGTTGCGCCCTGCAATCGGCAGCTCACCTGTGGGTGGCCGCTGACTTACTCTTTTTTGCTCAAAGTTGTGCAGGCGCAGGTTGGGGTTGCGCCTGCACAACTCTGCACAGCCCGCTGAATATCAGGTTGTGCAGTTTATGCATGGTTCCTCCCCTTCCGGTTCAGCATGCCTTCATTAGCATTGCGCTGTTGCTCAGCTTGACTTGGGGGGCGCAACTGCCTCCTGCTGAATATGGCAGAACGGCGCAATTTCGGACTTGCGCAGGCGCAACCCTATTGCACATGGCGCAACCCTTTTGAATATCCAGCCCAATGTTTTTAATTATATAGGATTTATTAACATTAATACAGCTGATGACAAGTCTCTTATTTTCTATTTTTCAGACTGTGTCCCGATTGTTTGTTATAATCTGACATTAGCTATATAGATCAGCTGCTTGTTTATGCTGGTTTCAATTCTGATTTCTGATCACTTGAAAATAGGAATTTAACTTTGTTATGCCAGCGTTGGCATGTTGATCATTGCTTTTGTCTTATTCACTGTACATATCAATATTGACAATAGAGTTGGAATCAAATAATTGAAAGATCACTTTAGCATTTCTGCCCAGAGATGGGAATGCACGTTTTCATGTATTATTTTATGTTTCTTACTTGCTGATTTAGTTGCATGGAGTTCTCATGTGATCTAGGGCACTTCATTATTATAATGCACTATAAAAAGGCTTTGTTCACATTCCAGTAATACTCCCTGAGGAAGATTCATTAGAGGTGATACTTAGGAGTATCTGGTCGGTGGCTCCTTGCACCAATAAACTGTTTACTGTGCTGGGTCTGTGTACTTTCCTTTTTTTTTTTTTTACTTCGATTGATGTTTAGTTGCACCTTTAGGAGTCAGGTGTGCTCCTGAACTTTTCTCTCTGTCTCTTTCTTTTTGTATTATTTTTTCTTCCAGACTGCAGCTTATCTCTGAGGGATATATCCTGTTCATAGGGGTATACCCTGATCAGGTTGCAACCAACCATCATTCAGCTGGCTACCAGGTTTTTCTCCAATATTTTGTTCGCTCCCATCTCCTCTGGTGGGGGCAGTTCCTCTGTCAGCCTTGCATAGCTACCACTTTCCTTATGGCAGGATCATGCTCCCTGGCCCAGCCTCAGAGGTTGTTGTGTTGGTGGAAACCACCACCAATCCTCCCTGACTGAGATTCACTGCTGCTGTCTTGGACATGGCCTGCCTCTTGATGTGACTTTCCAGGTTTGTTTCCAAATCTGGGTCATCAGCATGGCAGCATGACACTCTACAGCTGGCACATGGGGGTGGCCTCAAAACCAAATATTTATAGTCAATGACCCTAACAAAGTTGATGATATTCCATTCTCTAGTTTTAATGTTATAAGGGCTTAAAATCCTGCAGTTTACATAACTGCAAAATGTAATTTTAAAATGTCTGAAAGTTTGGAGGTTTGTAACTCATTCACCTTTAAAGACAGGAACCTGACATTGGGTACATTTCTGTATGAAGCCTGGTAAAGTCATGATACCAAATTTGGTGCAATTTGGACAAACACTTTTTAAATTACATAGAAATAACTGAAATCCCAATTTTGACCAAATTGAATGAACTTTTCATGGAAATTTTGCAAAATGTCATGGGAGAGAAATCAGAATTTTGCTGGAATTTCACTGGCAGAAGAGACAATTCACCCAACCCTATTGTATTGCTGAATGGGGGTATTGAGATTTATTTGCTATTTTTGTTCTAAAAGATGTTGCCCTCAGTCCCTTATTGAAGTTGAATCACTTATATGATTTTTTTTCAAATCTGTGTTCAGAACTGCAGGGCCTCTTGCCCTGCATACAGTTGTTATCTTGTGTGGGAATAATAACAAGGAGCACTCCACTACAGAGGGAAGGGGGATGTGTGTTATGCTTTAATGCAGTTTCTGTGGCACAAAATGGTGGCTGAGATTTTGTTCACGATAGTGATGTCAGACTTCAACAAATGACAAGCACTTCTCTTTTATCGAATAACGTAATATGGTAAGAATTTTTTTTTAAATATTAAAGGGGTTGGGGGACTAAGATCCCCCCAATCATGCATAATTAGTACCAGGATATCCATTCAAAATCATGTATCATGAAATCTAGAGCATCATGTTTGTACTACATGAACTACATCCACTCCAAGAGTTACACACACTTTCAGTAATAATAAAATATCACATTCATAACCTATTCTAAATCACTCTAGCTATCTTGAGTGATTTACAATAAATTTATAGGTGTTATAAGTAATGGCTCTAATGGTATTAAAGCACCACCTCACAAACATTGGAAAGAGAACCACTGCTTTTGCCTAAATTGCACGAGAGGACGCTCATACCATAAGAAACATCTCTCACAGCACCTGCAAACTAAAACTATATGTAACCCCCTTACAGATGGGGAAGGGGGGTTCCCTTCCCGGAGCTTGCCTAATGTTTCCTGCCTAACTGGTGCTCAGTCTATGGCGCCAAAATGCGGGTAGTGTGAGGCTTTTAAAGCCTGCAGTACTGTCTCTTTACGGGCTGCTTGCTCGCAGGACTCAGCGGGCTGGTATGGGGGGACTGATGTTTCCCTATTCAAGTCCCACCTGAGCCGCGGTGACATCGCTCCCATTTGGCAGTCGCTATATGCACAGGGGGAGCCCCTTTTGAAAGATGCAACTGTTGGGACATAATTAGTTAGACTACTGGTGGGGTTACAGTTTGTCTAACCCTTTTTGTTCTGCAGCTGGGACTGTGTGTGCTGTGCCCCTACATGTTGGACCAGGACTTTCCGAAGGGTCCAATGGGGCAGGGGTTGTCTCCAGTGGAGTAACTGGTGACCAACCAGGATTGGGGGTCTCTAGGGAGCCGCCGGACCAATGAAGATACAGTGAGTAACTGTGGGAACTGAAGGCTAGACCCTGGCGCCTTTTTTTGCACCACTGAAAGCAGGACTAAGTGACTGGCATCTGGCCAGCCAATGGGATCGGGTGGTGCCTGAGCAGCGAGGATGGCCCCATGCTGTCAAGGGGCAGATGCGTTGTGGCTGTGAATGAGGAAGGAGCTCTGAGCTCCTGCGCTGTTGAGTGTTCGCACGAGAAGCGTGTGAAAGGCCTGAGGTGGCCGTTGAAATCGCCGGCAATCCACAGACTAAATCCACAGGGCAGCGGTCAGAGGAGGCTGTGTACAAGCACAGCTACCTACCAGGCTCAACCTGAAGAGGACTGGAGAATCTTTTGAATTGCGCTCGGTGTGTCAGGAAAGTTGAAGCTGCAGTGAGACTCCTGATAGCTGTGAGTTCGGTTGGGCCATAGGAGCAGCTGCCTGGTGTGGTACCCCTCTGTTGTCTTTCCTATAAATGTGTGGAGAAGCATCTGAAGCTCAGGCTCAGCCCTGTGAGTGATGTGAGAGCGCTTTTCCTTCTGGAGTTGTGAGTACTAAATCAGGGTAGCTCTCTGTTAATCGTTGCTAGCCAGGGCAAGATTTTCTGGTTACCTTGCTGACTACATTAGCTGAGCCAGCTGGCTCCATTAAATCGTAGTAGGAATTAAATGCTTATCTGTGTCAGGGCCCCAACCAGCTGCATCGAGGAACTAGCCTTTAGGGCTTGGGTACCCATGGACAGTAACTTATAGGTTAGGCCTGTGCACAGAGCCCTAGGTGAACATTCTTATATTGTAGTGGTAAGCTAATCAACCTGATTCCCCCCATCCTTGTTGTCTCCCCTTGAATAAATCAGATTGCTGTTTTGCAAAAGTACACTGGCTAGTTTGTGTATTAATGGGGAAATATTGCACAGTGAATGTGGTGTAACTGTACCTTGCTTTTCACAGGATCTCCGGAGTGAGCTGATTGGTTCGAGCCGAGGGGGGGTAAGGGTATGTGGTAAGGACACTGAAATTGAACTGTGTGGGCCACTAGTGGGAAGAAATGGGGGTTGCAGCAACCCAGGGGGCTGTGACCGAGTCAATCTCAACTGTTCTAACCCCGACCTCTGGGTGGAGGCACCCACCAATGGATCTGAGCCCCTCACCCTGTCCCAGTTAGGGCAGGCAGGGGTAGTAGCTCTTGGGATAGCACCCCCTAGGGGTTACATATAGGAAACGTTCAAGGATATTTTTAAAACAATTCTGTACCAAACTACCAAACTGGACAAGTAACTTACTAAAAAGTTAAAGGCCTGCCAACTCACATGACTCATTTTTTTTATAAATGTAAGGGAAAGGAGCACAGCTCAACAGACACTAGTTCAGCAAAGGACCCAACTATGGACATAGAATAATATAGCAAACGTTTATTTTAATCATTAAAAAGAGTATCACTTACCACAACTAGCATTCTGAACTTTTTTGTGCACAAATGTGCTTTTCCAAGGCTTTGAAAATGCCAGGATTTGCATGAAAACATTTGGCAGGCTAGTGGTGGAGAGTGCTACTCTTTTTTTTTAATTATTAACACAAATTTTTGATTTATTATCCTGCAGCTATAGTGTGGTCCTTTGCTGAAAGAGTGCCTGTTGACCTATTCTACTTTCCCTCACATTTCTATACTTTGCATGGTTTGACTCCAAACGGGAACACCCTTTTAGCCACCTGTCCCTGTTTTCCTTTGTTTTTTTATAACCAGTTTTAGAAAACACTCGTATGTGTTTCCAGCAGTAAAGTGTCTCTTTGGGCTTGCTGTGTGACAAAATATTGCATCTGTGGAGATGGGTGGATAGAGGTCAAGCAACTTACTTTGGGTTCTTGCAAATTTACAAATTCACACTTCAAGTGCTCTGTTCTGAAAGATATTCTGCCATGCCACATAAGTGTTTTAATTCTCCATCCCTACCATGAAATTACACACATTAATATGTCATAAAGGTTTCACATCTGACAGGGATAAGTGTGTGCTGAGGACTTTTTAATTGGCATGTCATATATGCCTTCTCCTTTTGCATATGTCTCTTAACCCTGTTAAATATGGACATATATCTGTCTTGCTACACAATAAATTGACCAGACTACCATGATAAATGGACATTTAGTCACCCAACACATGGACCTGCAAACATGGATATTTTTTATTTATTTTACAATTTTTGGCCTGGAAATACACACTAAGCTGAGGCTTATTTCCAGAAACATTCTGGTAGCACAGGGAAGTTTAGTGGCTTGCTTATGGTCACACATTATGCAAGTGGTGGCTGTGGGATTCAAATGCAGTTTTCCAGGTTTGCAGCTCAGTGCACTTAACTACTATGCTATACTGCTTCCCTAGATGAAGGAAGGAACACATCTCCACTCTTGTTATTGAAATGGCTGGCACGCACAATATATCTAGGTCTGATACTCACTGTGACATCTGTGCCAGCAGTCTCCCACACCAAGTCATGCTTCCCTCGTAGGGGAAAAGGGAGGGAGGGGAACTTGTTTAACCAGGAAAAGCACACTAAGCCAAAGCTTGTTTCCAGGTGCGACCTCGGAGAACAAGGAAGTTAAATGACTCACTTAAGGTGACATGGTATGCAGGTGGAGGCTGTGGGATTCAAACCAAGGTCTCCAGGTTTGTAGCTCAGAGCTCTAGACCACTACACCATATTGCCTCCTCAAACTGCCCCTACCATACTACCCCGAAGGTATCCATCACCTCGCTGCACTGGGCAATGCTACCTTGCAGCAGCAAAAAGAGCCGGCACAGTAATACACCAATGTTCTGTAGCATTAAGTCTAACCATATTGTGCTCAAACTGCTGTCATACACCAGTAGAGCTCTTGAATGGAGGTTACAAATAGGCAGAAGCAAGGTGCAACATCTGACAAACACTGCACAGTGAACCCGCAATAGATGACAACACCAAAACACTTGCATAACACTACAAAGGACATTTTTCTGATCTAGGAGCCAGCTCACAGGACCAGACATCCATTCCAAAGTGGTGACAAGAACCTCGGTGTTGATATGAAGTTCCATGCTAATCATCATTGTTGGTCTGAACGCTTTATGATTTTGGAGCTCTGCACCATGAGGGAGTCATTGACAAACCCTGTCCACGGTGAAATCCATCTTGTGCCATGGCATCTCTGGGCATGTAAATCCCTTACTTGTTGGCTTCCATGCTGTTCATGGGATGGTGGGGCAGTTCATACTGTTCTGTTTCAGGCATTCGCCTCACAGGGGCACTGAATCTCAGTGATGGGGTTACTGTGTACCCTGCCCCCCCACAGAGGTAATACAGATGCATAAGAGTGAGATATCAAACCTAACTACTCTACCATCTGTTAAGGGTGTGCTTCATGTCACATTTTCATGTCTTGCAGAGTAACAGTGCAGTCGCAGACAGACATGATGATTCTCTGGTGTGTGGAACCAGTAGGGCAGCCTATAGAAATTTAGTCAGAATTTTGAGGGCCAGCTATTTTCTGGAATAGTACAGGGTGTTGCAGCCAATGGAGGTAGTCTAGGAGGTAGACAAGGGAGTAGGGAAAACTGGTCAAACCTGTAGAAGGAAGTGATCATTGTTGTGCCCACCAACTGGGCAAAAGAGAGTGAGACAAATGTGAGGTCCATTTACCATGGTATTCTTGTTTTCACCAGGTTCTGGGCAGGGGGCTAAATGGTGTGTGCACTTGGCAAGTGATCTGCAGGAGGTATGTGGTTATCCTAGTACTTCACCAGATTGATAGTGCACATCCTGCCTGCACTATACAGTATGTGCAGACAATACTGTAGAAAAAAATTATTTGAATGGCATCTGATTTTGTGTCATACTAGTGTGTTGTAATGTCACAGTACTTGTATTTACAAATAGGATAATTCAGCATATGAGAATGGTACATGTTAAAGGTAAACTGCATCATTCATACAGCAGACCTTATGTTTGCCCTCTGCTGCACAAAGCAGGGTATGTGTGCAATAAGGGTGGGTACAGTAAATGTGAAAATTGCCAACTTCAATTCAGCTTCAACTCCAATCCCCTATCTTTGGTTCAGCTATGACACTTTGGCCAAAGACACTTTGGGTCCTTGGTATAAGGGCCTAACAAGTTAAAAGGGGATGAGAGACACACCTTCATCACCCCTCACCCGCTAGAGTCAATTGTAGCCTCTTGTACCCCCCATCCCTCCAGTCCAAAAACTCAGTCGGCTGCAGCCCCTGTCTCAGGAGCCACAATATGTTTATATAAAAATGCCTGGGAAGGGGAGAGGAGAGTGGAAGGTGACCGGGGTGGGGAAAGGGGTGCCCATAGGACTAGTACAGGCCTCTGAGAGGGCTAAAGTGTAATTTCTTTAGTCAAAGTGATCTGAAGTGGCCAAAAGTTTGATTAGGTCAAATGAAAGATAAAAGTGGCAAATGTTGGCACATTTGCTGAATACATATTTGGCATCGTCTCATCGTTAGTGTTCAGCTATTCATGTAAATAAACTACAAGTGAAACTGTACTTTTAATTGGAAACACTTTCTTAATATATGTCTCTGGGATTCATTTAAATCACTGATCTGAAAATTAGCTTTCATATAAATCAAGCCAGAGTTGCTGATTAAATGAGAAGTGTGCCAGAGTGAGCAGTGTTTATGGACCACAATCAAGTATTTAGTGTGCCAGTGAGCCAGTTCTTGTTGATTAAATTGTTTTGAGAGACTGCAGGTGAGTGATGAATACCTTTATTTGTTTTGTCAATCATACAACAGTCTTGCCAAGTGCCACTATAGTATCCGGACATGTGAGAATGAAACATTTTAGTTTATGTTTACGTAGTTTTGCTTCCTGTCAGCCCTAAAGCTAAAAGCACTAATTAAATGCAAAAATGCACAGTGTTTTGCAGTATTGAAGAACTAGTAAAAATAAAAACTCTAAAGAAGAAACAACAATTGTGAAGTCACCATGAAGATTATGAATCGCACTGACTTACTCTCCCGCTACAATGCCATAGTATTTGTAAGAATGCTCCTCCACACTCTGGCTAGGCTTAAGTTGCCTGATCAGCTCTGTACCCCTAGCCTCCCTGCTGAGTTCAGGTGAAGCAGTTATCCACTTGCACACCAACAGAGTACCTAGGTGGTGGGATGGATGTGGCCAGCAGATGTAAAGTAGATCAAACTGGACTAAAACAAGGGAAAGTAAAACTCAAGAAACCTTATTTATTGTTTGTTTGTTTGTGTTTGCTTATTTATTAATTGTTGTTAGTTAGTTAGTTAGTTAGTTACCATAGTTTGCTCTTTTTTATTCACCTGGCAAGTGAACTAGGCATATTTTCAGGCACAACCCGGGAGAGTACTGGGTTACAAGGAATAAATACAGAATGTTGGGGTTTGAATAAGACAGCCAGGAGCATAGGTGCTAACCTGTTTGGGACACACCAGTCCCCTTTGCTCCTAGGTGTCTGTTGCTAGCAAGGGGTTGTTATGTGTCGTGCCTTGGCACGTTGCACAGTGCTACTTCTCTCATATATTAATACATTCGGCGCATACTGGACAGGGTACAATGCATCTATGAATATATCTCTGGAATGGCAGAAAACTGATTAACCAGCTATGCTATGTGTTGCGCAGTGCTATCAGCTGCTTTTGAATCTAGGTCCTATTGTCTGTTACTAAGACAAAAGGGCAGGTCTTTTGTTCATTCTCAGTGCTAGCTATACTTGCAGTTAAGAACATATCATGCACTTACTGGAATTTAGTGTTTATTTCATTTGCCTAACTTCCATATGATAGAAGTGTGTGTGTGTGTGTGTGTGTGTGTGTGTGTGTGTGTGTGTGTGTGTGTGTGTGTGCCATCTTCACCTCCTTACAATCACTTGTGAGGAACATTCAAATGTATGGAGATAAACTGACCAGAACCATTGAAAATGTGGTTGCTCTATTAAAATTCAGTGGAGAGATCAATAAATATAAAGTCATTCAATACACAATTTAGTACCCACACTGTAGAGGCTGAGGGGTTTTGGGGGGATCATTCAAATTTCTGTCCAACATCTTCCTGGTATAGTATTGTATAGTCTAACTGCTGTGCTGGTGTAATTAGTAGAGGGCACCAGTGCAAAAGAATATTAAAAATCAGGGCCTGATCCACAGCCAGGCCAGCATAAGCATATTTTGCACATTGTAGGTTGATGCAACCCCACTCCCTGATGCTGTACCATGAGCCCTACTCAAGGGAATCATCCACAGTCCTTGTCAACCCTAGTCTGCAAGTGCAAGCTCCAAGAACAGCCAGGGAGCAGATGGTGGCAGACCTAGGCCAGAACCATGCTTCCAAGTAAAACTCATGTTGGCCAGCTAGAGGGTCCTCAATGCAGGGGGGCTGTGATATGGCAGTCTACCTGGGACTACTGCATTCCCTTTCCACAAGACAACCTTTTTTCTAAATCGCATGCTGAAACCTCCCAACCCTCTGTGCCATTTTGAAGATCTGGGTGACACACTGCTGGTGCTAGCAGCAGCTGGAGGGTCCTGGAGGACTTACAGCAGGTGTTCCCCTTGTGTATCCTTTCATCTTTCCATAGGCCTTTACTAGGTGTACATGGCTCTGGGGACTACACGGAACACAACCTTGTTTCCTGCATCCCCATGAAAACCTCTGTTATGTGGGTTGGTGTTGTTTTTTAATTTATTATCAGTACATCTGGGGAGGAAGACAGGAGTTGGGTGCTAATTGTAAAATGTAGATTAGGGGGAAAGGGCATAGTGTTTACTACTTGTGTATTAACTTACAAGCATATAATTTGTCAGCAGATAAGGAACACTTGGCCCACCCAGTCTGCCTAATTTTCCCTACCTACAATATCACCATAGAGCTTATTTGATCTCCGGCTCTTTCTTCCTTCCCCTATTTCTTTTTTCCTTCCTCCATTTCTTTTTTCCAAGATCCCCTTATGCCTATCCCATGAATTCTTGAATCTCATCACTGTTTTCACCCCACCACCTTGGTTGGTAGGCTATTTCACAAATCCACTACTCCTTCTGTGAAAAAGTACTTTCTCATGTCCCTGATCCTACTTCCCTCTAACTTCACAGCATTTCCCCTTGTTCTTATACATCTTTTATTCTGAAAAAAAAAAACTTTCTTCCTGTACCTTATTAATCCTTGTAATGTATTTAAGGTTTCTATCATATGCCCCCTTTCTCTTCTGTCCTCCAGGTTGTACATGTTGAGTTCCCTTAATCTCTTCTCATAGGGATTGTGATGTAGATCCCTCACCATTTTAGTTAATTTCCACTGGACCATCTCTAGTCAGTCTATATCTTTCCATAGATGTGGTCTCCAGAACTGTACACAGTATTATAAGTGAGGTCTTACCAATGATTTATACAAAGGCAACACTACCTCCCTCCTTCTGCTGGTGATCCCTCTCCCAATGCATCCCAGCATCCTATTAGCTTTCCCAACTGCTTTGTCACATTTCCTGGCCACCTTTAGTTCCTCAGAAATTATTTCCCTCAGGTCTCTCTCCTCTGCCTTTGGGTTTCTGTGCCTCAAATGCATTATTTTACACTTTTTGCATTAAAACCCAGCTGCCATACTCTTGACCACTCTTCAAGGTTTCTCAAGTCTCTACTCATCTTTCCAGCTCACATGGAGTATGTACCCTCTTGCAGAGTTTGTTGTAATCCACAAATAGGCAGACCTTCCCCTCTAGATCCTCTGCAATGTCACTTATAAAGATATTAAAGAGGACTGGTCCAGACAGCAATTCCTGAGGCACCCCGCTGGTCACCCTCCCCTCTTCTGAGTGAACTCCATTCACTGCCACCCTCTGCTGCCTATCCCCCAACTAATTTCTTGCATAGTTTATCACCTTTGGACCCATTCTTGGGCTGCTCATCTTGTTTAAAAGTCTTCTGTGTGGAAGTGAGTCAAATACCTTTCTAAAGTCTAGGTAGGCCACATCCACCACTCCACCCAGATCTAATTTCTTGGTCACCCAATCAAACAAATCTATCAGATTCATTACACATGAACTCCCACCCATGAATTACTTGGGCCATAGGGCTAAGGAGGGTTGGGAGATGGGGTGCTAAGTAGGTTGAGGATGGGATGTTGATTTTTATTACCTGGCCTTTTGGGTGGGTAGATTGAGTTAGTTTGTTTCCCTTTTTTTAACAGCTGCTATGATTTGTGCAGTCACTTGACTGTGTAGTTTTTCTTCATGCTTTTTTTGGAAAACGTTTTTAACTTTCCCATGAAGACAATTCAAAGTGTAGTGGGTAGACTTGAACCCTCTCTAGGTGTTAATAAGTAGGAATATTAAGACAACAAATTGTGATACAGGGTGATTATAATAAAATCAAAAACCTTTAGCAGTGTTATTATCAGAAGGCGAAATAGTACTGCAAATAACCACTGAGAAGTAAACTTAAAACAAATGACTGTGTGCTCTGAAGTCATACACAGAGAACAAGAGGTGGGTTTTGAGAAGGGATTTGACAGTATGGGAACCAGACAGAGAGGGGAGGCTATTCCAGACAGTAGGAGAAGTGTACTGTATGTTTCATTGTGTACAGAAATTCCGCCAGAAAGTCATCTATAGTGCAGGGATACCCCTTGTTGTGCATTGACATCCATCCTATGTAAAAATTTGTTATACAACATTTCAAAGGTTATAGAATATTGTTGTACTCTTCTGTGGCACAACATCTTTTTTAGTTAGAATAGAAACTCAAGTCACCAGGTGCCAGATAGCCAGGGACCAATAAAGGAAAAAAAGTTAATTAACAAAACCATTTCTATGGGATTACAAGTATGTGTAAGAGATTGTGTGGGATGAACAAAGCTTGGTGTTAGGGGTATCTACAGCTCAACGGAGTATACTAAGGACTAGTTGCTGGATAGTGGGTAATTAGAAGCTCTGTGGGAAGGGTTCTTTTATTTTTCAGTTTTACCTAACAAAAAACATTTGCTTGTTTGTTTGTTACAAAACAAAACAAAGAAAAGTGTAACTGAGGGTATCAGAAGCAGTTGTCACTAAAGTCTGTGTAAGGTAGTGATTGTGTGACTAAAGGTAGAGACTGTGTAAAGCAGTGATTGTGTGACTAAAGCTTATTGTTCTACTACATGAAACAATTTTGTTTTTTTTCCTGGTTCTTCACAAATAAAACTATTTGCTTTTTGATAAGGCATTGAGTGTGTGACTGAAGCTTATAAAGCGAAGGCAGAAAACAGACATGATGGGGGTGGTTCAATACAGTGGTTGTGGGGTGGCAGTCTTCAGGGAGACATTCTGAAGGCTGTGGTGCTACTCCATCTGCATGCACCCCTCTGAGGTGAGGGCAGAGGTTGCTCATCTCCAGGCTGAGTTGACTAGGATTTGGGATGCCTCCTCCCCACCCGGAGACCACCAAGTCCACCACTGCTGCCTCAGAGGATGCCAGTAAGGAGGGGCAGTTAGACAACAGTGGGCTCAGGAAGGGTGAGGGAGGTTGGGCAGAGGTGCATCCAACCTGTGGTTCCACTCCACAGCTCCTACGCTGTTCTGGCAGTGTGGGACTGTCCCGAGGTGGCACCCACAGTGGTGGACAAGGTGGATGCAGTGACCCTCTGCAGTGGAGACCTCCAGGTGTGTGTCAAGGGGCCCCAGAGGAGAAGGAAGCAACTCCTAGTGGGGGACTCTATTATTAGGGGCTAGACTGGTGGGGAGGAGAGAGAGAGGGAGGGAGGTCAAGTGCCTACCCAGCACCATTGCTTGAAGGGATGGGAAGTGAATCCAAAGGATCACTCAGGCATCAGAATGGGAGGGTCACCTAGACATCATTGTCCACCTGGGGATGAATGACCTGGCTAGGGATGAGGTTAGGGCAGTGCAGAGGGAGTTCACGGAGTTGGGGAGAGATCTTAAACAGGTAGCATGCACGGTGACCTTCTCAGAAGTGTTACCTGTCTACAGAATGGGAGAAGCCAGGGTATTCTGCTCCAAGGGATTCAACAAATTGCTGAAGATCTGGTGCAGAGCTGAGGGATTTGGCTTCTCTGGGGACTGGAGCCCCACCTGGAGAGATGCAGACTTGTACAGGAGGGATGGCCTGCATCCATCAGGGGAGGAACCAGGATCCTTAATGAGAGTTTTAAATGTTTCATTGGCAAGCATTTAAACTAGCCAAGGGGGGTGGCGGAAGTACTGTAAGTAGATAAAATCTAACTGTCACCCCCTTCCACCGGTTAAGGTAGTCAAACAAGAGAATAGTAGGGCTGAGGAATCAACAAAAGGAACTGAAATTGGGGTAAAGTCAGGGGAAGCATAGCAGAAAGACATAGGGATAAGAGGGTAGCTGGTAGAGGTGAAGGCATCAAAACATGGAAAGCCATGTGTGCAAATGCCTGTAGCCTGGGTAACAAGATCCCAGACCTAGTGGCCTTGATGGTGGAGGAAGACCTGGACATTGTCACTGTCACTGAAACATGGTACACAGAAAACAATGACTGGGATGTTACCATACCATGGTACACAGTCTTCAGGAAAGATAGGGAGGGTAAAAAGGGAGGAGTGGTAGCTATCTACATCAGAGAGGGGATCAAAGCAACTGAGTTAAAGGGTAAACAGGAAGGGGAAGAGGCAATATGGGTCACATTGGAGATGTGGAATGGCACCACCATCTGCACTGGGGTTATCTACAGACCTCCAGCACAAGGGAAGGAAATAGACAGGGTAATAGTGGAAGACATCCACAACATGGCAGAGAAAGGGGAAATGTTGCTGGTAGGGGACCTAAATATGCCAGATGTTAACTGAAACACCTATGCTGCAGCCACAAACAGGAGCAGAGACATCCTGGGTGCCCTGCAGGGGGCATGCTTCAGACAGCTAGTGGTGGAGCCTGTGACACTTGGCCAGCTGGTTATGATTATTGTATGATATTTGTAATATAAAAATATAGTGTGTGATTGTCTAACATAAGACAGCCTGTACTTCCATGGGTGCCGCCCTCCCTCCAAGTTTCAGTGAAACTACAGGATATGAAAACTGACCAGGAACCATTTAATTAACTGATTTCCTTCAGAATGGCATTTTATTACTGTTTATGGCATGCCTAGGCTTTTTGAAGTGCAAACCAAATGTGACTTTATGACTTTAGAAACAGGTGTCATTAGGCTGGTTCCTTTTAGCTTTTTAACACCTTGGTGCCAGTGTGGGATTGCTAAATTCAAATGAAACGTGTAATTAAGGAGTTATATATAGGAAATGTCTTTTTTCTTTTGATGGCACCTTATTTAAAATACCTCCTGATAGGAAATCATTTTTTGTAATTTTATATTCTAAAAGGAGGTGTTAGATGACTCACAGAAGGGATTTGGAGACACAGAGTTTAAACTTATACTTGTGCCTGAAATGTATGTCATATCATTTTGGGACTCTAGAGAGACACAGCTCTCTGATCTAACTTTAAAACACACTTCCAGAGGTAATACCTTAGATAGCAAAAATCTAAATGTATTATAGTAGGAGTTTTGCTTTGTAATTTTCCCTTGTTCTTTTATGTGATTGTGAACTCTTTGATATATTGTTCTCTGTTTACATTTTTCATATTTTTATCATCTTTTAGTAAAGTACATTTTCTAAAGATTCTGCCTGGGTCTCCTCCATCATTTTTGCATGTGGAGTGCCTGTATTTTTAAGTCTGACAACTGTTCAAGGGCTTGATTGTGCTACTAAGCTTGGTAAAAGGTAAGAATATACCTATGGTCTCATAGAGTTTTAAGGGTTCATTTTGGATACCTGGTTAGGTGCCCTTAGGCAACAGATATATTGCATCCCCCGAAGAGATTATCTGAGCCTGTATATTTGCGTACGCTAGCATAAGGTTCACAGTTTGAATCCTCCCAGAACCTGAGACTAAAGGTGATTCAGATCCAAAAGCAGACGAAAGGGTTACCCTGTCTGTTACCTGTTCACAGTGTTGCACTCTGAGGCTGGCACTGTGGGAGCAGAGGGCCTGACCTGCAGAGTGCATTTGTGACAGATTTGGTTGGCAGTGGTGTGATTAATTTGGTAACACAAGCTTTAACTGTTCGGTGTGTTAGCTTAATACTGTACTGCTGACTTGCAAAAGAAGGCAGTGATTTTTTAAAAAGAAACAGAACTATATAATTTTGCTTACAAAGTTCCTACCTGTTTTATTGTTTTTATAAAGTGCAAGTTACAGTAGCCATAGTTAGGGAAGAAGATGGCTTCCAACTACAGCAGGTACACTGCCGAATACTTGAGGCAGTTGTGACAGGACAGAGGAGTCTAGTATGAGGGGAAAGCCAACACGCAGAACCTCATAGATGCCCTGATGGCAGCAGATGCCCAGAGTATCGAGTCACAGACTGTGACTGTAAAGGACCAAACCTTGGGCATGAAGGGGCCAGCAGCCAGTACAGTGTCCAGATCTGGTAAGGAGGACAGCAGGGCTAGTGCAATCAAAGGGCCACAGCAGCAGGGGAAGATCACCAGCATTCTGGAGCCAGAAGCAATCAGACTGCAGATGGAGTTGTGGAGGATGGAGCTGGAGTTCCAGAGAGAAGAGAAGTGAGAGCAGCGAGCTGCAGAGGAGAAGAGGGAGTGAGAACAGCGAGAAGCTGAATGTGAACAATGAGAGGCGGACTGGAAGAGCATGAATGCCACAGGCGACATGAACTGGAGAAGCTACGACTCCAACCACCAGCACCAGAGCAGGAAAGTGGCTTGGGTTTAACTGGAACTACAGGACTGGGTTACAAATTAAATTCCAAAGTGATATCTGAATTTAAAGAGGGGGAGGATATGGATGCCTTTTTAAATTCCTTTGGAAAAGTTTGTATTCAGGCAAAGATTCCTAGCGGGTTCTGGAGCTTCCAGCTATCCCCGCTACTTACTGGGAAAGCTCAGGATGCATTGGGTCAAATGGACAATAAGGACAGTAATGATTTGAGCAAACTTAAAGCTGCACGTTTAAAAAAGTTTGATTTAACTGCAGAAGCATACCAGAGCTAAATTCCGTAAGCTCAGGAGAAGCCCTGACATGAGCTATGAGGAGCTAGCCATGAAACAACATCAGTGTTTAAAACATTGGTGGGAAGGAATTGAAGCAAACTCTGTAGATAAAATTGAAAATGCTATATTATTAGAACAGCTTTTTGGGGCATTCCCAGCAGAGCAGAAAACCTGGCTGGAGGACCAAGATCTCAAAACAATGCAAGAGGCTTCTGAACTCTCGGACCGCTATGCCAAGAGCAGACCTGCTCTCAGAGCAAATGGGGCAGGCGTGGCAGTGCAGAAAGGGAAAAGTGCACCTTTAGGGCAGCTAAAACCCTCCCTGCCTCCACCAAAACCAGTTGGCCCCAGGTTTCAAAGAAAAGATTTTTCTGAGAAAAGAAATGAATGTTGTGTTTGCAAAGAAACTGGGCATATTGCCAGACAGTGACCCAAAAGGAAGTGCACTACACAAAATGGGGCTAGGAAAGAAGTGGGTTGTTTGTGTGTCCCAGGAAGCATGCCTGTGAACATGAGGGAACACATGCACCCAGTCACTGTGAATGGTGTACAGACATAAGGGTTAAGAGACACGGGGCATCCCAGACGTTGATAAAGGGGGATCTGGTAGAGCTTGGTCAGCTTATACCCAATAAATTTGTAACTGTACAAGGCTTCACTGGGAAGGAGAAAACATTGCCACTCACTAGTGTTTTACTAGACTGGGGTGAAACAGGAGGAACTGTGCAATAGGTGGCTGTAGCCAAACTTTAGTAGTTAACGTCATCCTTGGCAACAATCTCAAACGGGGATGGTGTGTGCAGTTACCCATAGCCAAGCTACAAGGGAAAATTGTACTTCCCTGGATCCCATAGAAGCCACTGTGGAAACCATTGGGAGGCTGGTTCCCTAGCCTGTGTCTCCTGATATGGAGACTAATGAAAAGGGGGTAGAAATTTCCCCCAGTAACAGTTAACCAAACAGCTATGGAGGGTTACTCTGAAGAAGGAGGGGTGACCTATCGTCAGAGGGTTAGGTATGACAGTGATCCAGAGTGCCCTGATGCTAGAGCTAGGGACCCTAGTTTAGATACTGATGGGGTTCTGTCCCATGCCTTGGGAATGTGTAAGGAGTTTGCAGCTGCTCAGAAAAGTCACCCCAATCTAGAGAAGCTGAGAGTTTTGACAGACTCTGATGGAGCACAGGGAGGTGATGGTAAATATAAAGTTTATTGGGAAAATGGACTGATGTATACTCAAGTTGCTAAGACAGAGGAAGGGGTGATAGGCAGGCAGCTTGTCATTCCCCAGGGGTACTGTGAGCAGTTGGCCAAGACTGCACATGATATTCCCTTGTCTGGTCATCTGGGAATCGCACGCACTATGCAGCGGTTGGCCCAGAATTTCTATTGGTCCAACTTCACCCAGAAGATGAAGAAGTATTGTAGGTCTTGTCACTGGTGCCAAGAAATAGGGAAGGCGGGTAAGAAAACCCAAGCTGTCCTAATTCCATTGCCCATAGTGGAGGAGCCATTCCAGAGGGTGGGAATGGATATTGTGGGGCCTTTAAATACCCCCAGCTCCTCTGGGAAGAGGTTCATCCTGACTGTGGTGGATTATGCCACCCAGTATCCAGAGGCAGTCACCCTATCCTCACTGAGGACAGACAAAGTGGCAGATGCCTTACTTGGGATTTTCTCCCATGTTGGGTTTCCGCAGGAGGTTATCACCGATTGAGGGGGTTCCTTCATGTCGGACCTGATGAAATGTTTGTGGGAGAAGTGTGGGGTGGTGCAGAGACACATGACATCTTATCACCCGCAAACCAATGGGCTTGTGGAAAGATTTAACAGTACCCTGAAGTGAATGCCACCAAGCGTTTGCTGAACAGCATGGGAAGGACTGGGAGAAATACCTTCCCCACCTGTTGTTTGCATACAAGGAGGTGCCCCAAGAGTCGACAGAATTTTTCCCCTTCGAGCTCTTATATGGACACCGGGTACGTGGACCCCTAGACTTGATCCAGGAGAACTGGGAAGGCAAGCACATCACCCAGGGAAATTCCATAGTGGATTACATCCTTAGGTTTAGGGAAAGGCTGAAGGAGCTTATGGGGACAGCCCAGAGCAACCTGGCAGCTGCCCAACAGAAACAAAAAGCGTGGTACAACCGCAGAGCCAGAGCTCACTCATACACGGTGGGTCAGGAAGTCATGGTCCTTATCCCAGTCCTGAAAGACAAGGCGCAAGCTAAGTGGGCAGGACCATACAAAGTAAAAAAGTAAATGACATAAACTATATCATAGAGTTACCTGACGGAAGACATACAGAAAGAATGTACCATGTTCACATGATGAAACCATATGCTAATAGGGCTGACATGGTGTTTGCAGTATGTAGTCCTGGGGAGGTGACAAATGAAGGAGACTCCCTTCTGGACTTGCTGGAAGAAAGCAAGTGGGAGTCCTCTATGAAAGCAGTTAAATTGTCACCCCAGCTAGCCCTGGATGAGATACAGGAAGTAAGGGAGGTTTTAGCAGACTTTGCCCCACTGTTTAGCACCAAGCCTGGACTAGCCCCTTTAGCGACACATGATGTGGAGACAGGGACACAGACGGCCATATGGTGGACAGCATATTGGGTATCAGAGACTGTCCAAAAGGACATTAGGAGGGAAGTGGAGGAAATGCTGGATTTAGGGGTAATCCAGAAATCCCACAGCCCCTGGGCCTCACCCATAGTCCTTGTGCCAAAGCCAGATGGCTCAACTCATTTTTGTGTGGACTATCATGGACTGAATGCAGTCACAAAGTCAGACACCCACCCAATGCCCCAGATGGACGAACTCCTGGGCAAGTTAAGAGGGGTTACCTACCTTATAACTATTAACCTGACAAAGGAGTATTGGCAGGTAGAGTTAAATGCCAGAGCTAGAGAGAGGTTGGCCTTCATCACTCTGATAGGCTCATTTGAATTTAAAGTAATGCCTTCCGGAATGAAGAACGCCCCAGCCACTTTCCAAAGGTTGGTGAACTAGGTGTTAAATGGTGCTGAGGGGTACGCTGTGGCATACCTGGATGACACTGGCATCTTTAGTGCCAGCTGGGAGGAACACCTGTCCCACCTTAGGGAAGTGCTGGGCAGGATACAGAGGGCTGGGCTCACTGCCAAAGCTGAGAAGTGCCAGGTTGCCATGGATGAAGTGGCATACCTCGTGCATGTTGTAGGCTGGGGACAGCTCCATCCTAACTGTAACCCCCCTACAAATGGAGGGTTCCTAGAAGCCTAGGTGCTCCCTGCCTAACTGGCATTCGGCGTAAGGCCACTCAAGTGTGGGCACTGTGAGTGCTTGTAGAGCCTCTGGTACTGTCTCTTTAAGAGCTGCCAGCTTGCAGGCTTTATTAGTTTCAAATCAAATCAAATCAAAATCTTTATTTATTCAGGCAGACATCATTGAGCGAAGCTCATTTACAAGATGGACCTGATAGGTCAAGATCAAAATAAAGTACAGTAGCATACATAAACAAATACAGAGAAAGAGACAAGGACTTAAATATAAATAAACAGGTACAGTAATAAAAAACGTATATACAGGCAAGGTAGCTAATGATTTTGGACCACAAAACAAAATAATTCAGACAGGTTTGACCCAAATGACTGTAAGGAATTGGGAATGTGAAACTGGTCAGGTGTGTTGTAATTGGATAGATACTTGAGCAAGTAGATATGGGGGGATAAAAAAGGGAATGGCAGTGGATTGTAGGGTATATTGTAGCTAAGTTTAGAAAAGTATATAAACTGAGATAGAAAGAAAAAAGGGGGGGTAAAGGGTAAGAAGGGACTAGGCTTAGTGAAAGCAGTTGCATATCTCAGAAGAGAGACTTATGAAGAGCTTTTTAAAGGATGCTATAGGGATGAAGGTGTTCAACTTTAGGGTCTTCTGCAGAGAATTCCAGGTAGATGCTAAGAAGTAGCTGATTGCAGATCTCCCATGCCGGGTACAGACTTTAGGTATCTTCAAGGTGATAAGGTTATTGCTTCTTAGGGCATATGATCTAGGTAGCCAGAGTAAAGCAATCGAAATATAAGATGGAAGTTTGTTTGACAGAGCTTTTGTAAATCCATAATGCAGCATTTTTATTCCTCCTAAGGTGTAAGGATGTCCAGCCAACAGCATTATAGAGAGAGCAGTGATGAGTGTTGAAAGGAAGATCTGTGATGAATCTTAGAGCTCTGTGGTACAAGGTATCCAATTTATTTAAATAGGACTATAGTACAGTGGCCATATAGGAAATCTGCATAATCAATGAGAGATAGAAATGATGCCTGTATTAGTCTCTGTTTAGACTCTTTGTTAGATAATGTTTGATTCTGAAGAATAGGCCGAGCCTCTGTCTGAGTTTTTTTAGGAGCTCCTCAACATGTTGAGTGTAATCAAGTCTGTTATCAATCCATACCCCTAGATATTTGAATTTATCCACATAATCAAGATTTTTCCAAGGATGGTGGATAGTTGGGGAAAGAATGTTTGATGAGAGAGTGGTAGAATATATATTGGTGGAAAAGAACATAGCCTTTGTCTTCTTGGCATTTAATAGTAGTTTCTTTTCAAGTAGTTGATGTTGCAGCAGGGAGAATTCTGATTGTAATAACTCACCGGCCTTTGATGGTGAGGGGTTACTGACATACAAGACAGTATCATCAGCAAAAAGATGAACATTGGCAACAGTGAGGTTGGAATCAATGTTATTGATATAGATAGCAAAAAGGATAGGGCCCAGGATGGATCCTTGCGGTACTCCCCTTAGAAGTGGTTTCTGAGGAGGATAGGACACCTTCATTTTCACCTGCTGTATTCTATCAGTGAGGTAACATCTGAACCACCCAAGAGAGGTTGAATCCAGGCCTAAGGAGTGCAGTGAGGAAATTAGCAGCTCATGATCCACTGTATCAAAGGCTTTACTTAGGTCTAGAAATACAGCACAGATGCTGCTTTTTTTGTCTAACTCAGTTTGCCAATAATTTACTTTTGCTAATGCAGAAATGGTACTGTGTCTGGTCCTAAACCCAGATTGAGTAGGGTTAAGGAGATTATTAGCATCGAGGTAGTCTCTTAGTTGGATACTCACCAGTTTTTCTAACATTTTAGACAGCACAGGTAGGATGGATATAGGTCTATAATTGTTGAGATCCATGGGGTCCCCTGATTTGAGGAGGGGAAACACATGTGCTGTTTTCCACAATGTAGGAACAGAACCAGTGGATAAGGACAGATTAAAAAGATGAGTTAGGGGAACTGCAATGGCATGTAGAGCAATTTTTAAAAAAGTAGGGGTCCAGAGAGTCTGCACCTGCACTTTTCTTGGTGTCTAGATGTAGCAGTAGGTCTTCCACTTGTTTTAATGAAATGGGCTTGAAGGAGAATGAAGAGCAGCCTCTGGCCATCGATAGACTGGAATTTAAGTTGTGACCGTAATAGATTTGCTGGGGAGGAGTCACAAGCTAGGCCAGCTGTGAGAAATGATTATTGAATGCATCTAAGATTTCATGCTTGTCAGTGATAACATGGTTAGTTAAGGTGCACTTGGGATGGCAGGAAGTACTGGAATCCTGCCCTAGGATCCCTTGATGGTGCCCCAGGATCTCATTGGGTTAAGGTAGGAGAGCATCAAGCTCGGCTGTATAGAAGGCAGCTTTGGCTTCTCTCACTTTTTTGGTGCAGCTGTTTCTGGCTTTTCTGAACTGAAGCCAGTCAAACGGATCCTTGGTCTTTCTAGCCCTTTTCCAGAGTTTATCTCTAGCAAGCAATGCAAATTTAATCTCGGCAGAAAACCAGCGGCAGGATTTGCTTTTTATTAGTTTGTGTAAGGGGACAGTGGGGTTACTGCTCGAATCCCACTTGAGGGGGTTGTTTGAAATGCTCCATTTCGCAGTCGCTAAGAGAGCAGAGGGAGCTTGGTTGAAAGATGTAACTGTTTGCTGGAAAATATGTAGAGCCATTGCAAAAATGGAGTTTATTTAACCTGCCTTATTTGCAGCTGGGACTCTGTGTGTTCAGCCCCTCCATTTTGGACCCGAACTGATAAGGTGGGCCAATTGGGGAAAGGGGGCTTTAAAATGGAGACCACTGGAGCCAATTAGAATTTGGACGCCCACTGGGAGCCTGCCTGAAGGAGAATATATGGCAGGTGCTCCTGGGAAGTGTAGTTTGGACCCTGGTGCCTTTTTGTACCAATAGAGGGAGTATGGAATGACTGACAAACCAAAGCAGCTAACCAGAGCCCTGTGAAGGAAAGAAAACTGCCCTGCAGCAGTCCTGAAGGGGCAGAGTCGTTGGTGATCGTGAAGGTAGAAGGAGCTCTGGATCCTGTGCTGTGGAAGTTGTTGCGCGGGAAGCCGCTGTGGTGGCAGTCCACAGTCGGCGATAGCATCGCCAGAAGGGAGCAGACAAGATCCGTGGAGGAGTGCAGGTGGGAGGAGGCTGTACATTTACAACCACTCACTGTGGCCCACCCCTCGAGGACTGTAGAATCCACTTCAATCACGCCGGGTCTTGGCTGGACAAGTGAAGCTGCGTTGTTTGGCCCAGTTTTTGCAGTAAAAGTGCTCGGGAGTGTACAGCAGCTGCCTGGTATGGTACTCCTCTGCTCTTCATATAAATGTGTGGAGAAGTGTTTGGATCTCAGGCTTGGTCCTGTGAGTGGTGTGAGAGCGATCTTTCTGCAGGAGTCATGAGTACTAAATCAGGGTAGCTCCCTGTCTGATGTTCATTGGGAGGGCAAGATTTGTCTGGCTGCTTTACTGGCTACACGAACTGAGCCTGCTGGCTCTACTTAATCCTCTTAAGTATTAAATGCTTGTTTTCTGCGACAGGGCCCCAACCAGCTGCACTGAGAGGCTAGCCTTCTATTGCCTGGGTACCCAGAGACAGTGACTTATAGGTTTGGCCTGTGCACAGTGCCCTAGGTATATACATATATATATATTAGAGTGGTAAGCTAATCAACCTGATCTTCCCTGTCCTTGTTATTTTCCCTTAATAAACTCAGATTTGTTGTTATGTGTATACTAGTTTGAACTCATGTGTTTGTGAAGTACCCTTTTGTGTGCATGGGTTATTGCCAACTGCACCTTATTTTGCCAGGGGTCCTCAGCACCAAGTTGGCCATCCCAACCTGGGGGTAAGTGTAAGTCAAAACGATAGTGTGGGAATCATTGGTGAGCCACTAGTGGGAAGAAAGGGGGGTTGCAGTGACCCAGAGGGCTGTGACCAGGTCATATCTGTTCCAACCCCGACCTCTGGATGGAGGCACACGCCGTTGGACCTAGGCCCCTCAACCTGTTAGCAGTCAGTCAGGCAGGGGTAGTAGCCCTTCGGATAGTGTCACCTGGGGATTACATCTTGGAGGCACCACTGGGATTAGCATCCCCTAGTGGCCGAATATACGAACTACCCCAACATGGCCAAACCAAAGGAAAAACTGGAGGGGGATATCATGACTAAAATTAAGTTAGACCCTGTTAAGATGATGGTGCATAAAGTGATGGGGTGGGGTGAAGCTGAAGAGTTGGATTTGGAGAAAATTGTGTTACTACTGGATGTACCTCTGGGGATAAAGAATGCTGACCTTGTTTCTGCAGTTGAGCATGTTAAATGTTTGGGCAAGGTAGAGGTGAAGGGGCGAATGGCCAACCTACTTGACCAGACCTTACAGGTGCTGCTATTATGCAGTATAGTTATAGACCCTGAGAGGGTGCCCCTCGTGATTTACCCGGAAGGTGCTCCAAAAGGGTGGAGGGTCATTCATGTCCAGAGTGGTTCAGTCACCCCAGAAGGGTCCCCCTAGACCAATAGCTTCAAAGATAAATTGCTTAAACTGTTAGCTGCAGAAGGGAGGACCACTCAGGAATTACTACAGGTGTTAGACCTTTCCAGTAATCCCACTCCCCAGTCGTCCCCGGGTACATCTCCCGGGTCCTCCAAGAGTTCCATCCTGGCTTCACCCCCTATAGTTGTTCCACCTCATACAGTTAGACTCCTCATCTGAGATTGGAAACTTTTTCTGGTACTGTGCCTGTGCCCTTGGGAGAAGATGATTTGAGACTTGATGGACTATGCTACCCCTTTAGTCCAAGAGTGGCAGTGCCTCTAGGGGAGAAATGAAAGAGACTGATGGAGAGCCTGAGGGCCCAGCTTTGAAGCCATCCGTTTCTTGTGGGCTATTAGCCTCAAGCCACTGCAGTAGAGTGACTTTTCTGTCTTGGAGGTGTTTGGGTAGCAGAAGCTGGGGAAGACTTGTTGTGGAAGTTCAACTCAGCTAAACAGTGGAGGAACGAGAAACTGTCAGCCTTTGTTACCAGAGTGGAAAGGGCACTGCAAAAAGCTTATCACAAAGGGGGGGGTAACTGCTGCTGCTTTAAATCAAGTCCACATAGATCATATCTTGAAATCTGCCGGGTTTTCCAGTGTGATACTGTTGAAGTTCAAACTACATGACCGATGGGCTGCCCCTCCCGAATATTGCCAATTGATGAGAGAGATTCGAGAAGTAGAGACTGATGAAGAGGGGTGGAAACCCTATGTGGGGGTCGTGAATCTATGCCAGACCTCTGAGCCCAGTGAACCAGATGAGAGCCACCTCGAGGGATTGAACAAGGGACCTGATGCATTTCCTGTACTTTAGAGGCGCAGGGTGGAGTGGCGGTGCGTGCTGTTTCACCTGATCCTCGGTGGATGGAGAGTGATTGAAGGCCGGATTAGAGACGACGGGAAATGGTGAGAATTGAAACAAACTGCTGCCAAGCCCTCCAAATTTGGGGAGCCTCAGTTATCTGGAAACAAACGACCTAGTTTAGAGGAGCCCTCCAGAACCTCCGACGCCTCCCAGCAGGTGAGATATCTCCCTCCCAACAAAGACCCCCAAGATACTAAGTTCTGCTACCACTGTGGGGAGGATGGACACTTTCAGACTGAGTGCTGCATGCCAGAGAACTTAAGGAGGGTCAATACCAGGCTAGTAGCCTGGCATCACAAGGCCTATAATGACCCCCCTGGGGCCTCGAAGAGTTTTGTTACCCGGCCAATGCCAACAACCTCCAAAACCATGCCCCTGAATGGTCTGACATGGTGGGTTCCTCAATGAGACCAACCATGAGAGTGAATGGAGTACCACCCGGGCTGTGTTAGACAGTGAGTTCTTAAGTGACCGTATGTTTCCAGGACTGTTATGGCAGCACGCACAAGTGCCTCTGCAGCCTTTGGATGGACTACATGTTTGGGGACTGAGTGGTAAGCCTACCCTTGTTCTGGGTATATCTGGATCTGTTTGTCTTCCTACTGTGGCTGGGGGTGCTGAACAAGTGAAACCTGGTATTAATGTGTCCCACTATTGCGAGGGGATTGAACAAGGGACCTGATGCATTTCCTGTGCCCCCAGAGGCACAGGGTGGAGTGAGTATGCTGTTTCCTCTGATCCTGGGTGGAGAGGACGAAGGCCTAGATTAGAGATTTACGGGAATGGTGAGAGAATTGAAACAAACTGCTGCCAAGCCCTCCAAATTTGGGGAGCCTCAGTTATCTGGAAACAAACGACCTAGTTTAGAGGAGCCCTCCAGAACCTCCGACGCCTCCCAGCAGGTGAGATATCTCCCTCCCAACAAAGACCCCCAAGATACTAAGTTCTGCTACCACTGTGGGGAGGATGGACACTTTCAGACTGAGTGCTGCATGCCAGAGAACTTAAGGAGGGTCAATACCAGGCTAGTAGCCTGGCATCACAAGGCCTATACCAGACCCCGGGGGCTCTCGAAGAGTTCTGTTACCCGGCCAATGCCCAAGCAACTCTAAACCATGCCTTCCTGAATGGTCTGACATGGTGGGTTCCTCAATGGAGACAAACCATGAGAGTGAATGGAGTACCCACCGGCTGTGTTAGACAGTGGTTCTAAGGGACCATTATGTTTCAGACTGCATCGCAGCATCTGCCTGAAGTGCCTCTGCAGCCTTTGGATGGACTATGTTTGGGGACTGAGGATAAGGCCTACCCTTATTCTGGGTATATCTGGATCTGGTTGTCTTTCCCTACTTTTGTGGCTGGGGTGGCTGAACAAGTGGAAACCCTGGCATTAATGTGTCCCACCATTGGACTGTATGATGGGGTGCCCCTGTTAATTGGAACCAATGCTCACATGTTTGGTCGCTTAGCGCAGCTGTGCTTTGAAAAACAGAGGTCCAGGACTGGGTGAGCTCTCAGAATACCTGCCTTGATTCAGAAGGCCTATGAGGCCCAGAGAAAGGCCAGCCAGGCAGAACCCGAAGGCCCGGTGGGTATTGTCTGGAAGAAGGAGCCAGAGTCTTTGCTGCTTGCCCCAAATGCCCAGTATGTTCTCCAAGGAGAGGTCCGGATTAAAAAGGATGTTAAGAATAAAATATTGATGCTGGATGCATCAGGTGATGAAAAGTTGCCAGAGGGGTTGCCGGTTAAACCCAGCATTTTGCCTGCTAGAGCCCATTCTTTTGCCAGAAGAGTAATGGTTCAAGTGCACAATGTATCTGATCAAGAGATCCGGGTGAAGCAAGGTTGCACTCTGGCCATGGTGCACTGTGCGGATACTGCTGTTCTGCCCAGCAATAAGACTTCTGGGAGGAGTGACCAAGTGACCCCTGATCTGTTTGAGTTTGGTGATTCCCCACTACCAGCAGAATGGAAGAAAATGATCAGTGAAAGGCTCGCCCAGAGGAAGCAGGTGTTTTCCTTGAAGGAGTGGGATGTAGGGTGTGTGCAAGGAGCTGAGCACCACATTCAGCTACAGGATGAGCGACCTTTCCGTGAGCGATCTCGATGCCTGGCCCCTGCTAATATAGATGATGTGAGATGACACCTGCAGGAGATGCTCTCAGCTGGGGTGATACAAGAGTCTAGAAGCCCCTTTGCTTCACCTATTGTAGTAGTGAGGAAAAAGAATGGAGCTGTCCGGATGTGTGTGGATTGCCACACTTTAAACAGGTGAACCATACCAGATCAGTATACCATGCCACACATTCAGGATGCCTTGGACTGCCTAAATGGTAGTAAATGGTTCTCAGTATTAGACCTTCACAGTGGGTATTACCAGATCCCGATGACTCCGGAGGATCGAGAGAAGACTGCTTTCATTTGCCCGCTAGGCCTCTACGAGTTTATGCAGATGCCCCAAGGGATTTCCGGTGCCCCTGCTACTTTCCAGCACTTGATGGAGTGTGCTGTGGGGGACATGAACTTACTCGAGTGTTTAGTCTACCTGGATGATGTTATAGTGTTTGGCAGCTCCTTGGAGGAACATGAGAGCCGGTTATTCAAAGTCCTGGATCGACTGGAAGATTTTGGTCTCAAATTGTCTATAGACAAGTGTCAGTTCTTTCAAACATCTATGAAATATGTGGGGCACATAGTATCCACTGAAGGCAGAGACTGACCCCAGAAAAGTGGAAGCTTTGACTACCTGGCCTCGGCCAAAGAATTTGAAGGAGCTGCAAAGGTTCCTGGGGTTTTGTGGTTATTACAGATGATTTATCAAAGACTATTCTCGAGTGATCCACCCTCTACTCAATCTTACTCAAGGGTATCCTCCAACCCACAAAAAGTATAAGAAAGCTGTGCCCTCTAAGACTGAGAAAAAATATTTCCGTCCAAATGATGTGTTCGGAACCCGTTAGACTGCTGATTGTGAGATAGCTTTCCATGATATTATATATCAACTTACTCATGCCCCAGTGTTGGCCTATGCTGACCCTGTCAAGTCAGCATATCTTCATACTGATGCTAGTCTACAAGGGTTGGGGGTCGGTAATATAACAAGAGCACACTAATGGTCTAAGGCAAATATACGAGGGATAAAGAGCATTCTGGAGTTCCCAAACTAGCTATTTTTCGAGACGCAGAAAAGGCCTTTGATAGGCTTAACTGGTCTTATTTCAAATCAGTGCTTGGCAGAATGGGATTTGAAGGCCCCTTCCTGCAATGGATCATGATGGCCTACCAACAGCCAGTTGCCAGAGTACGGGTAAATGGCACTATCTCCACAACTCTTACTATACAAAGAGGCACCAGACAAGGGTGCCCCCTATCCCCTCTGCTTTTTGCCCTGGCAATGGAGCCCCTGGCTCAGGTGATTAGAGCGGAGGATAAGATTCAGGGGATTTTGGTAGAGGGGGTTATAAACAAGGTCTCATTGTATGCGGACGACACCTTAATATACCTGCAGGACCCGGCCAATTCGATCCCTCCATTGATGGACTTATTAAATCAATTTGGCAAAATATCAGGATTTAAAATTAATATGAACAAATCTGAGGCCTTGCCAATAAGTGGTAAAGTTTCAGGGGAATTACAAAAGTCGATCCCATTTAACTGGACTAAAGATAGAGTCAGATACCTAGGTATTCACTCAACAAAATTATCCTGCCTATACCAGGCTAATTGTGGTCTGTTACAGAAGGCAGTCTTTGCTGATATAAATAGATGGCGAGTGATGCCTTTTTCTTTTACTAACAGGATAGAGGCAGTAAATGAACATTCTCCCCGATACCTGTTCCTTGTTTACTAGTTTGCCACTACCTTCCTCAAAAAGACTGGAAGGAATTAAGACGGAAGCCTTCAATTCATTTGGGCAGGAAGACGGCCTAGGAAGTGTGGGAACTCCTTACGAAAGCAGGATAGAGGGGCAGAGGAGTACCAGATTTTTACAACTATTATAAGCGGCTCAGATAGTGCCTATTCTTGATATGTTAAACCCGAGACAGATGGGAGGGTGTTGTCCTATGAACTTAGGGGTGCATCTACTTTCGTTCCTGCAGATGTTACCTGGTGGCAATGCCTTCAGACATCAAACAGGTTACAAATAACTGACGGCATTACATTTTAAAGTGTGGCTGGATGTCAGACAGTATTGGGGTCTTTAGCCCCGTGTGTGAGATATTCCACTTAACTCCTTCCTGGATTTCCAGCTGCACTCAAAGATAGCTGCTTTAAACAATGGCAGAGCAAAGGACTACGTTTTTTGACCCAGTTTTTTCAACAAAATATATTAAAATCTTTTCAAGAGTTGCAAAGAGAATTTGGTATTCCCAGACAGGACTTTTTTAGGTTCCTCCAGTGCTGCCACTATATCAACACGAGGACAGGGCAACAGGCGGTTCTTTCAGACCCACCTACTCCCATCCGAACTGTTTTTCAAAGGAGTCGTATGACAGACCCCAAAGGATTTATATCATATGTATATAAAACACTACAGGAAAATATAGGTAAATTATTAACCCAACAGCTTGAACAGAGATGGGAGGAGGAATGGTCAGAGATCTGGTTGGGATTTTTGAAAACAACCACGTCTCCAAGCTGGAAGGAATTTAGATGGAAGGTAGTGGTAAGATATTTTATCACTCCAGTGATCTCGGTTCATTACACACAACTGACAGCAAAGAATTGTTGGAGGGGATGTGGGGGGTTTGGGCACACATGCTCATCTGTTTTGGGACTGCCCGCAGATAAGTAGCTATTGGAGGTTAATAACACAGGCTCTCTGAACTGTTTTTCAAGGGGATTTTGTGGTTAATGGAGCTCATTTGGTATTAGGTCTGGTACCAGAGGGATTGAGATCCAATGGGCAAAAATATTTATACTACATATTAGTGGCAGCAGCTCTAAAAGTGATCAAGCAACATTGGTTACAGCCAGAATCTCTAACCCTCTCCATGTGGAGAGCTAATGTTATAAAAATTAAAGGCATGGAAGCTATAACCGCCTGTCTAAGACTGGCCATAGAACAGTATAATGCAAAATGGCTCCCTTGCTAAAATTATATTGAAAGTCTGGAGGGCACCCCAGTGTTAGAGCAATACCTTCTGTCCTGAGATAGTATACAGGAGGCGTTGGCCTAACTTAAAAGGAGGCGGGATTTGGGAATATCTGGAACCTGACTGGTTTATAAAAAAAAAAAAAGGGAAAAAAAAAGGGAGAAATAGAGAAGAGGATTCAAAAGGGAGGGGTGGAGAACTGAAAGTGGAGAAGGGGAAAAAGAAAAAGGAAATGTAATGGTTGGATAAATGAAATGAAATGAAATCACATCGCTTGGTTCGGTTGAGATGTTTAAACTTTGGTTATTTAATAAGGATGACAACATAGCATATCTTAAATTAAGAGTATGAATGAAACCTAAAAAATAATGGATGTCATTTTATCAGTTTGGTATAGATAGCATGAAACAAAGGATGTAAATGAAGGGTAGAGTGTAATTAAATCTTCCTCTTTCCCTTTCCCCTTTAATTTATTTGGGGGGGGGATGGGAGAAATGGATTGCCTTAGTGGTTTTTAAAATGAATGGCAATCACTCACTCTTTATTGTACCATCATAAATATGGGGTATACAAGTAATAGGAAAGAGAATATGGAAATTGCTGAAAAATTATTTTCTTTCTGGACACAAATGTATTAATCTGCTTCATTGGTGGATATACCCATATATGTAAAATTGAGTTTTTTAAGCTATCAATAAAAGCTTTATGAAAGTTCAAAATATAAACAAATGGTCTAAAGCCTGTAGCATTCACTAGCAGGAGCCTAACTCCTTCAGAAAAGAACTATCCAGCGCATAAGCTAGAGTTCCTGGCCTTGAAGTGGGCCATTGTTGATCAATTCCATGACTACTTGTACAGTGCTAAGATATTGGTGAAGACCGATAACAATCCTCTAACCTATGTGCAGACCTCAGCTAAGTTGGATGCCACTGGCCATAGGTGGCTTTCTGCATTGTCTACCTACGACTATGCTGTTGAATACAGAGTGGGCTTGAACCACATAGATGCTGATGCTCTTTCTCGGAGGCCTGTATCCCGAGACAACTGGGTCAGGTTGTCAGAACCTGACATCAGAGCACTTTGCCAAAAATTTGACAAGGAGGAACAGGTATCTCCTGATACTGTGGATTGCATGGTGGATTGTTTGGGGCTATCTGAGAACTGTATACCTGCTGCTTACTGTCATTTCTCTGTGTTAGACACTAGTGCATTACCCCAGTTCAATAATGATAGTCTCCGGCTAGCTCAATCCCGAGACCCCATGATAAAAACTGCTCTGGAGGCTCTGTACGAGGGGAGAGATGTGTCAAAACTGCGTTCCACCAACTTGAGAACTGCTCTGTTATACAAAGAAGGTCCAAAGTTGAAACTGATTAATAGACTATTATACAGAGAGACAGTGGATAAAGAGGGGCAGGTAGACAAACAACAACTGGTGCTGCCCACTGCTTTCAGAGAACTGGTGCTGAGGTCCCTACACAATCACATGGGACACCTCGGCATAGACAGAACCCTTGACTTGGTGAGGTCCCAGTTTTATTGACCCAAAATGAGTGCTGATGTGGAACAGCATATCAAGACTTGTAGCCGATGTTTACCAAGAAAGACCCTGTCCCAGAGGGCTGCCCCCCCGGTTAACATCACTACTAGTGCCCCCATGGAGTTGGTCTGTATTGATTTCCTAAGTCTAGAACCAGATCAGAGAAACATCAGCAATATATTAGTAGTTACTGATCACTTCACCCGGTATGCATAAGCTTTCCCCACTAAAGACCAGAAGGCAACCACGGTGGCTAAAGTACTTGTTGAGAATTTCTTTGTCCACTATCCAGCCCCTCAAAGGATCCATTCTGATCAAGGGAGATATTTTGAGAGCTGTTTGATTAAAGAAATGCTATCCTTCTGGGGGGTACAAAAGTCAAGAACTACTCCCTATCATCCCCAAGGAGATCCTCAGCCTGAAAGGTTTAACTGCATGTTGCTTGTCATGTTGGGCACCCTACAACCTAAAGATAAGCCTAGATGGAGCCAGCAGATTAGCACCTTGGCACATGCTTACAACTGCACCAAAGGTGATGCCACTGAATTTTCCCCGTATAGACTGATGTTTGGGAGAGAAGCTAGACTGCCAGTGGATGTATGTTTCGGGGTGTCTCTGGATGGGGTTCAAGCAGCTAATCATCTACAGTATGTGCAGAAGTTGAAGGCCCAACTAAATCATGCCTACCAACTAGCCCAGACCATGGCTGCTAAACGAAACCTGGCTAATAAGGAACGATATGACAAGAAAGTGAAAGCAATGGAGCTGAAAGAAGGGGATAGAGTGCTATTGAGGAATCTGGGACTGCATGGCAAGCATAAGATCACTGACAGATGGCATCACCTCCCTCCTATTGTTGTGGGAAAGCTGAAAAATTTACCTGTATGCCAGATTCCTCAATAGCACTCTATCCCCTTCTCTCAGCTCCATTGCTTTCACTTTCTTGTCATATCATTCCTTATTAGCCAGGTTTCGTTTAGCAGCCATGGTCTGGGCTAGTTGGTAGGCATGATTTAGTTGGGCCTTCAACTTCTGCAGATAGAAGACAGAAGGGGAAGGAAGGAAACGTATTTAATTCAGTGTTTTAGAGTAACTGGTTATTGCTATTTTTCTTTTAAACTTAGATTGTGGGCTTTTAGTGACACTGTACTTTCTTTGTTGTCTTTACTTAGAATTGTTTTTGGGCTGTTGAAAATTTAAAACGTAGTGGTGGTGTAATTCTGTGCTGTCTTTAATTGCTGCAAATTATATCTTGGCTCCCTTCCCTTCCCCCAACTCCTAATTATATGCCCTGTTAAATCTGATTGACAGGAGCTAAACACAGGGTATAGTAAGGGGTGTGAAGTAGGAGAGGCATAAGGGGGAAGAAGCCCACCCTCAGCACAAGTGTTTTGACTCATTTATTTATTGGTTTCTTTTTTTTTTTTTTAAGAAAATTATCTGAGGATCAGTGGCAGGATTTTTAGGACAGTAAATTAATAAAAAGGAAACTAGAGAGCTTCAGTAGCAGACAAGCAGTGGAATAGCAGTATAATTGCAGTATAATGTGGGGAGTGGTGCAATGCAGTGGCTGTGGGGCAGCCATATTCAGGCAGACCTTCTGGACACTGAGGTGCTGCCCTATATGCATGCATCTCTCTGGACTACGGGATGAGGTAGCCAGACTCAGAGCGGAAGTAAACTGGGTCAGGAGTACCATCACCCCTATCCAGAGACCACCCAGTCCAATGCAACTGCCTCAAAGGATGCCGAGAATGAGGAGCACTTGGATGACAGTGGGCTCAGGGAGGGTTAGAGCGGTCAGGCAGAGGCACATCCCAGATCCTATTCCACTCAAGAACTCATATGCCACACTGGCAAATGAGGACAACCAAATAGAGGTACCCAGAGAAGTGGAAGGAAAGGATGTGGAGGTTGGCCAAGGAGATGACCTCAGCGGGGAAAGCAGTGGACCCCAGAGGAGGAGCAAGTGAATCCTGGTGGGGGACTCCATCATAAGAGGGATCCAGCTAGGAACACAGGAGGGGGAGGACAGGGAAGTGAGGTGCCTACCAGGTGCCACGGCATGGAGGGATGGAAGGAAGATCCTGGGGATCACTGGGAAGGCAAGACGGGAGGGTGAGCTGGATGTCATTATCCACCTAGGTACTAAAGACCTGGCAAATGGGGAGCCAAAGGAAGTTCAGGAAGAGTTTAGGAAATTGGGGAGGGGTCTCAAGCAAGTAGGTACTTCTGTCACTGTCTCAGAAGTACTACCTCATAGAGGCAAGGAGCGCATAGAGTGCATGCACCAGGAACTTTAACTCATGGTTGAAGAACTGGTGCTGTGAGGAAGGGTTTGGATTCATTGGTGATTGGGGACCCACCTGGAGGATGGAGGTTTGTCTGCCTGACGCCTGCATCCATCCTGGAGGGGAATCCAAGCACTCAATGATAAGTTTAAATGCTACATTGACAAGCATTTAAACTAGCAAAGGGGGGTGGCAAGCCAGCAAGGAGGGTACCTACTTGCTCACCCCCCACAGCTAGCAGTGGAACCAGTGAACCAGAGGAGTGGCTTTCTCTGCAAAGCAGTGTGCAAAAGATGGAGATTAGTGCCCAAGAGGTGGATAGGCAGAAAAGGGGCAAAATTCAGCAGAAGGGCAGACAGCAAGGAGAACCAGGGATAAAGGACAACCAAGGAAGGGGCTGGAGTAGAACAGCGAAACAGTCTAGGGAGGTCAAATCATGGAAAGCCATGTGTGCAAATGCCAGGAGTCTTAGCAACAAGATGGAAGATCTGGAGGCTGTCATGGTGCAGTCAGACCTGGATATTGTGGCCATCACTGAAACCTGGTGTAATGATAACCATGACTGGGAGATGGCCATACTTGGCTACAACATATTCAGAAGAGGCAGAGCAGGCAGGAAGGAGGAGGAGTGGCACTGTATGTGAAAAATGACATAAGGGCCACAGAGATCCAGGAGGAACAAAATGGGGGAGACATACTGTGGGTTAAGCTGGAAAGGAAAATGGGGACAGACATCCGCACAGGTGTGGTCTATAGACCACCAGCCCAGGAGGAAGAAACAGATAGAGTTGATGCTAGCCATCCAAAGGATGGCAGACAAGGGTGAGGTAGTACTGGTTGAGACTTCAATATTCCAGACGTGGACTGGAGCATCCCAGCAGCAGCATCAACTAGGAACAGATTTATCCTGGACTCCTTTCAGGGTGCCTTCCTCCAGCAACTGGTCATGGAACCAACTCGGCAGAAGGCAAACTGGACCTTGTGCTCACAAAGGGGACAGTGTGATGGGGGTAACAGTTGGGGAGCACCTGGGGAACAATGACCACCAGTCATTGTGGTTTGAAATCACAGAAAGAGCAGAACCAAACCACACAAAAACACGTATCCTGGATTTTAGGGGGGCAGACTTTGGGAAAATGGGGAGATACTTGAAAGAGGCATTAAGGGGAATGGGACAGGAATCGGGTTGAGGAACAGTGGGCAGTATTTAAAATGGGGATTACAAGAAAAACAGAATTATGCATTAAGCAGGTTAGCAAAAGGAAGAGGAGACCATTATGGTTTTCCAAAGAGGTAGCAAAGAAAATGAAAGCCAAAAAGATTGCATTCAGGCAATACAAAAAGACACAGGCAGATGGGGATAGGGAGAAGTACCAGGAGAAGCAAAGGGAGGCAGAGAGGTCAGTAAAGGAAGCCAAAGCTCAGACAGAAGAACACATTGCAAAAATCAGTGGGTAGAGGGGACAAAACCTTTTACAGGTACATAAGTGAAAAAAGAAAGACAAAGGGAGGGATAGTGAGACTGAAGGGAGAGGATAGGGGCCACGTGGAGGATGACAACAGTAAAGCTGACATATTGAACAGGTATTTCTGCTCAGTCTTTACTGAGGAAGAGGAGGGAATGGGTCTGAAGGAGTACAAGGGTGAGAATGGTGCAGAATGGACACAGGTCCCTTTACACAGAAAGGGTCCTGAAGGAACTGGAAGTAATAAGAGTTGATAAAGCAATGGGGCCAGATGGGGTGCACCCCAGGTCCTTAAAGAACTAAGAGAGGTGGTGGCTGAACCTCTGGCTATCCTATTTAGCTGATCACTGGAAACAGGGGAGGTACCCAAAGACTGGAGGACAGCAGATGTAGTCCCCTTATACAAAAGTGGGAACAAAGAGGAAACAGGGAACTACAGACCAGTCAGCCTCACCTCAGTAGTGGGGAAGATCATGGAAGCACTACTGAAGGAGAGATTGGTGGAACATCTGGCTGTCAATGGACCACAGGACCCAAGGCAGCATAGTTTCACCAGGGGAGGTCATGTCAGACCAACCTCATTGAATTTTTGACTGGGTGACTAGGGAGGTGGATCGGGGAGGCAGTGGACATGGCCTATCTGGACTTCAGCAAGGCCTTTGACACTGTGCCACATAGAAGACTGTTACACAAACTGGGAATATGGGTGTGGGAGGACAGTAGTGTGGTGGGTAGGTAACTGGCTGGGTGGCAGGACACAGAGGGTGGTGGTAAATGGCTGTCACTCCACAGAGGGAAGAGTGACCAGTGGAGTACCACAGGGATCAGTGCTGGACCGGTCCTATTCAACATCTTCATCAGTGACATTGCACAGGACCTAGAAGGCAGAATTTCACTGTTCGCTGATGACACAAAGCTCTGTAACAGAGTAGACACACCAGAGGGTGTAGACAGAATGAGAAGGGACCTGCAGAAACTTAAGAATGGTCAGGGTTTGCAGTTGAAATTCAATGCAAAGAAGTGCAAGATAATGCATATGGGGCACAAAACCCTGGCACAATATATCAGTTGGGGTGAGGATATAGCATGCACCAAGCAGGAAAGGATCTAGGGGTTATCATCTCTGATGACTTCAAGGTAGGGAAACAGTGGACAAGGCAGCAGGTAAAGCAAATAGGATGCTGGGATGTATAGGCAGGAGCATCACCAGCAGGAAAGGGAGGTCATAATTCCGCTATACAAGACACTAGTGAGGCCCCACCTGGAGTACACAGTGTACAGTTCTGGAGACCATACCCACATAAGGACATAGACAGGGTAGAGAAGGTTCAGAGGAGGGCAACAAAGATGGTGCATGGATTGCATCACAAGTCCTATGAAGACAGGTTGAAGGAACTGAACATGTACTCCCTGGAGGAGAGGAGGGAGAGAGGGTATATGATAGAGACATACAAGTATCTCACAGGGAGAAACAGGGTGCAGGAATACACTATTTTTAAATGAAAAAGATGTTCCAGGACTAGAGGGCATGGGATGAAGTTGGAGGGAGGATGATTCAGAGGAAACATGAGGAAGAATTTCTTCACAGAACGGGTGGTGGACAAGTGGAACACCCTGCCAGAGGAAGTGGTGGGGCTGAAACAATCATGGATTTAAGAATGCATGGGATAGACATAAAGGAATTCTGGAGGTCAGGGGTAAGGGGCAACAGACTTCTAGGAAAACATAAACTGAACTTACAAGCTCAAATGGGTAGACTGGATGGGCCATAGGCCCTTATCTGCCGACACTGTCTATGTATCTATGTAAGTGCGGCCTGAGAACAACTCAAAAGATGTGAAAACTATACACAGAAATCATCTGCTGCCAATTGGTCAGATTCTGATAGAGGCTGAACCTCCCAATGCTCCCCCCTCTGGGCCTGTAACCAGAGCCACTGCCAAGAAAAGACTAAGACCAGTTGATTCCCCAGAAATTAAACTAAAGAGGCCTTCTCCACCCACCTCTGTTGAAATTGATTTCTAGTCTTTATCCAAGGACAGTGAGAACAATCTTGAGTACTACCCCTCTTATGAACTGAGCCAGTTGTTTAGAGGCAACCCCCTAGTCAACCCTGGGGATGAAGTTGGGTTTCCTGGACTGTTTGAGCCCCCAGCTTTGTCTCTGGAGCCAATGCTCCTGGAGGGAGAAGTGAGTGGTATTAAATCCGAAGATATGAGCTCATTTGGATTGGCTGAACTGTCTGATTTCTCAGATGAAGGAAGTGATGTGGTGGAGGCAACTGGGGATATGCCAGAGCAAGAAGAATATTTTGAGTGCCCTGATTGTTCTCCGCCAGTACCAGAAATGTCCCTAACTGAGCCGGGTGGGGTGAGTTCAGAAATAGAGGGCTCTGCCCCTGAAGGTACCACGGACTCTGGGTCCCCTACCCCTATAGAAGTTTGCTTGACCAATCCAAGTGGGGCTGAAATGGAGTCGGAGCCTTCGGAAATTTTATCTGAGACCCCAAGATGAACTGGCCGAGAAGTACGGCCTATAGTGAGATTGAGCTATGAGTCCCTGGGTCAGCCTGTGGATCTGCCTCTGAATATGGTCCATAAAGGAGTGTACGTGTCCCCAAGCTCCTTGCCCAAACTAAGCCTGGGAAATGACTCCAGACTGTTAGTACTGCCCTCTGAGTATGGTACCCCTGCCCCAGTTAGCCCGCAGGTAACTGATAGGGAAGGGCCCCCTCTTTCCAGGTGTCATGGGCAGGAAGTAATGACCTGATTTTAAAAAAGAAAAAGTTTGTCTGTATGTGAAATATTGCATGAACAATAATAAACTATGTAATACATTGTCAATATATGTAACAAAAGGTCTGATGTCTGTCAGTTTAAAACTATTTTGCCTTAAAGTGATTTAAGGGTAACTACTTGATGCGGACGCCAATTTCTTTCCAGGCCAGGAAGGGTGTAACCCCCTACAAATGGAGGGTTCCTAGAAGCCTTCCCGGGGCTTGCCTAGGTGCTTCCTGCCTAACTGGCGTTCGACGTAAGGCTGCTCAAGTGTGGGCGCTGTGAGTACTTTTAGAGCCTCTGGTACTGTCTCTTTAAGAGCTGCCTGCTTGCAAGCTTTATTAGTTTGTGTAAGGGGACAGTGGGGTTATTGCTCGAATCCCACTTGAGGGATTGTTTGAATTGCTCTGTTTCTGTGGTCGCTAAGAGAGCAGAGGGAGCTTGGTTGAATGATGTAACTGTTTGCTGGAAAATATGTTGAGCCATTGCAAAAATGTAGTTTGTTTAACCTGCCTTATTTGCTGCTGGGACTCTGTGTTCAGCCCCTCCATTTTGGACTCGAACTGATATGGTTGGCCAATTGGGGAAAGGGAGCTTTAAAATGGAGACCACTGGAGCCATTTAGAATTTGAACTCCAACTGGGAGCCTGCCTGAAGGGGAATATATGGCAGGTGCTCCTGGGAAGTGTAGTTTGGACCCTGGTGCCTTTTTGCACCAATAGAGGGAGTAACCAAAGCAGCCAACTGGAGCCCTATGAAGGAGAGGAAACTGCCCTGCAACTGTCCTGAAGGGGCAGAGTCATTGGTGATCGTGAAGGTAGAAGGAGCTCTGGCTCCTGTGCTGTGTAAGTTGTTGCGTGGGAAGTGCATGTGGCAGGCCAAGAAGTCGGGCGATAGCATCGCCAGAAGGAGTGGACAAGATCCGTGGAGGAGTGCAGGCGGAGGAGGCTGTACGTTTACAGCTACCTACCAGGCTCGCCCTGTAGAGGACTGGAGAATCTACTTCAATCGTGCTCGGTCTGTCAGGACAAGTGAAGCTGCGTCATTTGGCCCAGTTTTTGCAGTAAAAGCGATTGGGAGTGTACAGCAGCTGCCTGGTATGGTACCCCTCTGCTCTTCATATAAATGTGTGGAGAAGTGTTTGGATCTCAGGCTTGGTCCTGTGAGTGGTGTGAGAGTGATCTTTCTGCAGGAGTTGTGAGTACTAAATTAGGGTAGCTCCCTGTCCGATGTTCGTTGGGAGGGCAAGATTTGTCTGGCTGCTTTACTGGCTACACGAACTGAGCCTGCTGGATCTACTTAATCCTCTTAAGTATTAAATGCTTGTTTTCTGCAGCAGGGCCCCAACCAGCTGCACTGAGAGGCTAGCCTTCTATTGCCTGGGTACCCAGAGACAGTGACTTATAGGTTTGGCCTGTGCACAGTGCCCTCGGTATATATATATATATATATATATATATATATATATATATTAGAGTGGTAAGCTAATCAACCTAATCTTCCTCGTCCTTGTTACTTTTCCCTTAATAAATCAGATTTGTTGTTGTAAGGTATGCTGTTTAAACTGTGTGTTTGTGCTACCCTTTTATGCATGGGTTATTGTATAACTGCAGCTTATTTTATAGGTGGTCCTCAGCACCAAGTTGGCCATCCCGACCTGGGGGTAAGTGTAAGTCAAAACAATAGTGTGGGAATCACTGGTGAGCCACTAGTGGGGAAAAAAGGGGGGTTGCAGTGACCCAGAGGGCTGTGACCAGGTCATATCTGACTGTTCCAACCCCGACCTCTGGGTGGAGGCACCCGCCGTTGGACCTAGGCCCCTCAACCTGTTAGCAGTCAGTCAGGCAGGGGTAGTAGCCCTTAGGATAGCACCACCTGGGGGTTACATAACCAAATAAAAATAGAGGTGATCAAGGCATGGCCCAGACCAAAAATGCAGAAGCAGGTCAGGAGTTTTCTAGGGACAGCAGGGTACTATAGGACATTTGTACCCAATTACAGTGCCCTGGCTGCTCCCCTGTCTGACCTGGTAAAGAAAAAGATGCCTAAGAAAATTACCTGGGAACCAGCCGGTGAAAAAGCCTTTACCAGACTGAAGGAGGCACTGTGCAGTGCTCCTGTATTGACAAGTCCTGACTTTAGCAGACCCTTTCTAGTCCAGACTGACACCTCAGGCATGGATATTGTGGCAGTACTGAGTCAGACATCCAACCAAGGGAAAGATCACCCCGTAGTGTACCTGAGTAAAAAGTTACTTCTCAGGGAGCAGGCATTCTCTACTGTGGAAAAACAGTGTCTTGCCATAGTGTGGGCCCTAAAGGAGTTAGAGCCATACTTACTTGAACAGCATTTTGGGGTACAGACTGACCCCAACCCCCTAGTTTGGCTGACACAAATGGGAAAAACTAATGGTAGACTATTAAGATGGAGTCTTGCCTTGCAAGGGTATGACATGATGATCTTACATAGGGCTAGAGCAACCAATCAGAATGCAGATGGCTTGTCGCAACTATATGAGGAGTGAACTGACTTGGGAAGCTCATCCCATGCAGGGGATAGAGCCCCCAAATTCAGTCTAGGCGGGGAGGATTGTGATGCTTGGCCAGCTGGTTATGATTATTGTATGATAGTTGTAATATAAAAATTCAGTATGTGATTGTCTCACATAAGACAGCCTGTGCTTCCATGGGTGCCCCCCCCCAGGTTTAAGTGAAGCTACAGGATATGAAAATTGACCAGGAACCATTTAATTAACTGACTTCCTTCAGAATGGCATTTTATTACCATGTATGACATGCCTAGGCCTTTTGAAGTGCAAACCAAATGTGACTTTATGACTTCAGAAACAGGACGTCATTAGACTAATTCCTGTTAGCTTTTTAACACATTAGTGCCAGTGTGGGATTACTAAGTTCAAAGGAAGCATGTGTAATTAAGGAGTTATATATAGGAATGTCTTTTTTCTTCTGATGGAACCTTATTTAAAATACCTCCTGATAGGAAATCATTTTTTGTAATTTTATATTATAAAAGGGGGAGCTAGATGACTCACAGAAGGGGTGTGGAGACACAGGCCCAGATATTCAAAAGGGGTTGCACATGGCACAACAGTGTTGCGCCATGCACAACCCACTGATGTGCCCCAGCATGATATTCAAAAGGGAAAAGCGTGCCGCACAAATCCCGATCCGCCGGAGTGCATCAGTAATGTATGCAGGCACAGGTAGGGGGGGCGTGCCCATGCATAACCTGCACAGCCTGATATTCAGCCCGGGATGTGCAGAGCTATGCATGCGCAACCCCTACTTGTGCCTGCACAAAGTTAAGCCAAAAAAAAGGAACAAATGATGGCCACCCACAGGTGAGCTGCCGCATTGCAGGGTCCAACATGGCAGCTGCCACCTGTGGGTGGCCATCTGAGTTCTTGCCGCACCTGGCGGCGCCGCCCCATCGCGGGCATCTGTGTAAAGACACCCTCCCTCCAATATCCCTGGTGGTCCATTGGACTGAGTGCTGCCCGATCGAGGGCATCTGATTAAATAAACCCCCCCGTCCTATATCCCTGGTGGTCCAGTGGACCGCTATGTTCCCGATCGTGGGCATTTGTCTACAAAAAAAAGCCTTGTCTAATATCCCTAGTGGTCCAGTGAACCGCTTTGTGCCTGATCGCGGGCATCGGTGTAATAAACCCCCAGTCCAATATCCCTGGTAGTCCAGTCTGGATCGCTGCCGATCACGGGCATCCTGTGTAAATCGTCCCCTGCCAATATTCTGGTGGTCCAGTGGAGATTTTGCTCGACGCGGTATCTGTAAAGATAATGAATGATATTTCGGGCTAGTTCAGCTTTTCTTCGCCACCATTTTACCGGCTGGCTGCACTTTACCATTTCCAGCCATTCTTCGTCGATTGACAGCTCAGTGGCTGCATGCTTATTCACAGCATGAGCCATCGGGCTGCAGCCTATACCATAATACATAGTCTAGATATGTGAATGAATCATTCACATATCTGAATGTGTAGTACGGTGGTTGCACACCCATTGGCTCACGCCAGAACTCATGGGTGTGCAGCCCTACCGAGCTGTCAGTCGGCAGGCGTGGGGCAGCAGGCGGTGGGTGCTGCCGCCCGCCGCTGACCGGGGAGCGGGGGGGGCTTAGGGGCGGTGGGGAGGGAGTACACTAGACCACCAGGGTAATAGGTCATCTTTTATGCTTTACAGATGCCCACAGTCGGGCAGAGTGTGGTCCACTGGACTACCAGGATGTTAGACAAGGCTTTTTTTTTACACAAATGCCCCCGATCGGGCTGCAGGGGGTGTCGGTCCCCGACGGCTGCTGCCTGGCAGGGCGCCAGGTGCAAGTCATCGGGGATCGGTGCACCTGCATGCTAATGGGATGCAAATGGGGCCATAATGACATGCAAATGGCCCCATGTGCACCTTGAACAAATTATGTCCCCATTTGCATGTCCCCTTTTGAATATCGCAGGTGCTGTGCATGGCACAATGGCACTTGCGCTAGCGCATCTCCATGCTCCACTTTGGCCACTTGCACTGGCGCAGTGCCACTGTGCCATGCACAGTAGGGGTGGCCAGGGTGCGATATTCAAAGCTGCTGCGCCATAGCACAGCTCTGTTGAATCTCGCCCAGGCCACACCCCTGCACAACCAAGTTGAGCTGTGCCCAGGCTTGTGCCACAGCCTGGCGCAGTTTGAATATCCAGGCCACAGAGTTTAAACTGATACTTGTGTCTGAAATGTACGTCATATCGTTTTGGCACTCTAGAGAGCTGATCTAACTTTAAAACGCACTTCCAGAGTTAATGCCTTAGATAGCACAAAATCATATGTATTGCGGTAGGAGTTTTGCTTTGTAATATTCCCTTGTTCATTTATGTGATGGTGCGCTCTTTGATATATTGTTCTGTATTTACATTTTTCATATTTTTATCATCTTTTAGTAAAGTACATTTTCTTAAGATTCTGCCTGGGTCTAATCCATCATTTTTGCATGTGGAGTATCTGTATTTTTAAGTCTGACAACTGTTCAAGGGCGTGATGGTGTTACTAAGTTTGGTAAAAGGTAAGAATATACCTAAGGTCTCTTACAGAGTTTTAAGGATTCATTTTGGATACCTGGTTAGGTGCCCTTAGGCGACAGATATATTGCATCCCCCAAAGAAAATATTATCTGAGCCTGTACATTTGGGTATACTAGCATAAGGTACACAGTTTGAATCCCCCTAGAACTTGAGACTAAAGGTGATTTGGACCGAAAAACAGACAGGAGGGTTAACCTGTCTGTTACCTGTTCACGTTATTGCACTTCGAGGTTGGCACTCTGGGAGCAGAGGGCCTGACCTGCGGAGTGCGTTTGTGACATAGCCCACCTGATAGGGAGCGATATTGGACCCGATTCTCACCAATGGTAACAGAATAATAGATATGTCAGAGGGCAGCCATCTAGGGTCCATCGATCACCATACAGTGTGATTTAAGGTGAAGACAGTAGCAGAGTCAAGCCACATGAAAGTAAGGGTCCTGGATTTCAAGAGGGCTTACTTTGCAAAAAATTGAGGAATGCCTCAAGAAAACTGGCAAAGGAGGGGGGTAGAGGAACAATGGGAGAAACTTAAAGGAGCCATAGCATAGGCAACAAGCCTTTGAAAGCAAGTAAACAAAGCAAAAAGAAAGAAAAAAACACTATGGTTTTCAAAAGAAGTGGCAGGGAAGGTTTTTGAGAAAAAGCTGGCATTCAGAAAGTACAAGAAAATGCGGGGGAGGCACTGAGAATTGTATAAGGCAAAGCAGAGGGAGGCAGGGAAAGCAGTCAGGAGTGCAAAGGCACAAACAGAGGAAAGAATAGCCCAGTAAGTAAAATAAAACAGCATTTTCTACAGCTATATTAGTGAAAGGAGAAAGACCAAGGGAGGGATTGTGAGACTAAATAATGGGGGGAATGGGTGGAGGGGAACATAGAAAAAGCATAAATCCTGAATGAATAATTCTGCTCAGTAGTCACAAAAGAAGGGGATGGGGAGGGACCACAATTAGGTGGTAGAAACACACATGGAAGAGAGGATATGGATAGGTGATCAGAGGGTAGGTGGTGCACTAGACACCAGGGAATAGTTTACATACAAAGGATGACTCACTGACTGAGTGCTTACAGCACAAGGTAAGCATGATTGCAATTTGAAACTTCAAGCGTCAAAACAAAAAAATAACAAAAACTAAAGAAAAAATGCTACTTGAGGACAAGAAGGGAAGGAGAGAGAAAGACTGTGTGTGTGTGTGTGTGTGTGTGTGTGTGTGTGAGAGACTGACAGAGTCACAGGGATCAGGGTGGAAGAAGTTGCTGGCCAGTTATTGTATAAACTAAAAATGGGAATGTGTGTTATTTAATAACCCCCTTGGGCTTCAACCTCAGGGTTTATGTAGCATCCCACACCTCAGGTGTGCATTACATTTTCACATCACACACTTTCTCATCCTTTATTCTATATGTATTCAGACACAATTCAGTTTATATTTCATTCATTTTCTCTAGTAATCCTCCTTTGCTTCTTACAACAGAGGACAGTTGCATGAAAACAGGATCTTTGTCCCCCAGACTTCATCTGGTCCTCCTGCCTTTCCCTCTGCTGAAGTCATAATCCTCTGTGGCATTGCAATCTGTCGTTAAGAAAATGATTATGGTGCCATAGAGTGTGGGTTATGACTTCAGTGGAGGGAAAAGCAGGACTAACACATGATGTCTGGAGCTTAAAGATCCTGGCCCCATTCTCAGTTGCAATGGGTGGCAGTGGAAAACAAGGGTCATGCAGTCACAACATTGCACTGCCATGCTTTTGTGCAATAAACAAAGTAGTTCACAGTGATGGTAAGCTATGTGCAAATCACCAGTCCTTATGTTAATATGCATAATCGAAGCTGAATATTAAATTATAATACTTTATGTTAAAATGTTTCTTATCCTGGTAGTCCAGGTGTCATTCAGGCCAGTAATGTTTCTATTGCATGATTTGCGCCATAAAACATCACTCCAGCAAAGGTTTTGAATTTGACCTGCTTGTGTAAATGAGAGTCTAGTCCTGTTTGCAGATGTTCCTGTTGTATGCCAACTAACATGTCTGCAAAAGTACTAGGATCCCTTTGGCACTGAGAAAGGTACTGTATGTATATCAAATTGCTCCCAAATGCATGGTTTTGAATACCTGGACCCTTTCTTTTGAATGACTCAGAAGTCCAAAATGTTGGCACTTTTAACTCCAGGAAACTGTTTTCATCATGAAACTTTAACTTTTTTTATTTAAAGAAAATTTTCATCATGAAACTTGTACTTTTTTATTTAAAGAAAATATTTAAGCACATTTTAGATACAGAAGCTAAACAGATACAGTAGAGTCGACTTCCAGACTTTAAACCAGATGGTGGCTTTGTCCATCCCTGCAACATGGGCATAACATTAAACAGACTGATCATGTTCAGTGGCCTTTAAAAAAAAGCTAGGCAATAATTGGTACACCAGGAATGATAATAAAATACAGTAATGGAAATTGAGCATCTATTGACTGCTTTATGTCCTACTCAAATGTCTTTTACTGCCTTTGGCAAAAAAAAAATGGAGAGTAATGTCTAGCATTAACGAAATATGGCCATTCTGTTTAACTGAATCATTAATGGAGCCTTAATGTTACTGTTTGTCAAACTTCAAGGATGAATGTTCTTTTGTGAAAATTCTGCTAGAACTATATAAGGAAAATGGCCATTCTTATAGTTACATTCCTTAATCTACATAATGTGAACACTGACAGAACTAGCTTTTGTATGAACCTGGAGAGTGGACTGGTTCCTGGGATAATTTAGCTGTAGAATAATAACATGAACAGATTTCTCCACTGGTCACATTTTTATTCGTGTGATATATTATGTAATATATCATGGGATAGGTAATATTGTCCAGGGGTTAATGCACATGCTTGGGACACCAGGAAACCCAGGTTCAAATACTGTCATAGACACATACAGTGCAACCCTGAGCAAGTCATTTAACCCCTCAGTGTTTTATTCTGCCCAGCTGTAAATATGGGCAAACACAGACCCCTACTCCACTGAACATGAGATATTGCATCTCAGCTAAACTATTCTGGGTAAAGAAATTACGAGACAAGTTGTCTCATAACTCATTGTCATACCAGGACCACCTTGTAAATAACATGCTCAATGGTGTTTTTTCCTGCAAATAAACTTGAACTTGAAATTGTCAACAAATATGGCATATCTGATGTGCTAGACTGGCAGGAATCAGACAGATGTTCAAAAAAAGGTAGTCCAAAGAAAATTGTCTTTATATTGATAGTGGTGTGTCCCCAGATAAACTAGTAACATCACAATTTAAGGTTACAGCCCCGCAGAATGTTCAGCTCCTCCTGGCTCCCTGGGTTCACTTGCCATGGTTTGAGCAGCTCGTGGTGGTGGCTGGGGGATGCCGCAACCTGCAGCATGACTGTTAGGGAAGAGCAGCAGCTGACACCTTACGCACAGGCGTGGGAGTGTGCCCATCGCATGCAGAGTGCCATTGCACATCAGTGCTCACGGGGAACCAGAACAAGGAAAAAGGTCCTATCCCCTGGGGTGCTCTGTATGCAGGCACACTAATAAAAAAGATAGATTTCAACACCCACATACTGGGCAAACATTTTATATAAAACAACATATTAATTGCACAACTCAAGGAGTAATCTACGTATTGCAGTGTCCATGTGTCATGCTCTACATGGGTCAGACAACTAGGCCATTAAGAACTAGGATACAGGAACATAAAAAGAACATATGTAGAAGGGATGAAACATTACAGGTAGCCTTATAGTTTGCAAGTGCAGGACACATGGGGGGCATCCATTAGGTTTTGGGGACTGGAGGAGGTGCAACCATCTGAACGGGGTGGGAATTACCAGAAAAAATAGATCAAGCAGAAATTAAGTGGATTTTTAATTTAAAAACACTGGAAAAAATATAGGCATGAATGTGGACACGAACTGGCTGGAGTGCTGGTAAGAGGAATGAACAAAACTATAGAAACAAGACAACAATGTAGTTACCATATAAACAAAGGATTTACTGAAATAGCACATATAGGACACTAACAATAACTTAAGAAGCTTCAAACACAACATACAGACTAATATCTCTGGCCCACCCCCACAGGGGCCACCACCCCCAATTTCACCCCCCCCCACTGACTTCCTTAATAAAGAACAGAACAATAACACTAAGTAAACAAATTTAAGTTCAGTTATAATGCAATTCCACTGGTATGTGGCGAGCCCTTCACCCAGCTTTAAAACTAGTGGCAGTAAACAAAATCCAACAAATAAAAACAAACACAGAGACACACCACAGATGTTCCAAAGTGACTGTTAGCCCAATCATCTCAGCACGGTGTTGATAAAACAGCACAGTGTATACAACGGAGCTCACTTACATGAACATCAGATAAGCACACATCCTGCTTAAATGCACATTTTTTTTCCATATTCAAATTTTTTTCCTATTCATCCAATGTTAAATGTACCTCTTAAGTGCACTACATGTAAGTGCACATTTTGGTAAAATGCACATTTTTTTTTTTACTTTTCCTATTGATTTTCAGTCCAACCCAGCTTCTAAGTGCACACTTTGTACAGTATCACCTTAAATAGTCTACCTTAACATCTTAACTGCAGCCATGCTGCTGTCTAGCATGGCCACAATAAGAAAATTAATTTTGTCAAAAGTAAAGATTGACTTTAGCCTTCTGTTTAATTTTGAATCCTACACTGAAACACACAAAGCAAAAGAAGATTACTGATTTTTTTTGAAGTAGTACAGTGTTGTAATATAGTGCAGTAATGTCATTTTAACTTGAGCACCTGGTATTTAAAAAATCATTTTACAGAAACAGTGAAATGTGCCTGGAAGTAATTTTCTGGTTAAATGCACCGCCCGCTTAAGTGCACAAAAAACTTTAATCCTGAGAGTGTGCTCTTTAGAGGGCTCCACTATAGTTGCTTAGCAACTGTCTTCAAGCATTGATTGGTGCACAAGTAACCGTGATAGGGCATCACATGGTAATGACGATTGGGCTAAGAGGAAGGGAAATATTAGCTATGCATCCACAAAGCCTGCAATTGCCATTGAGGCACTAACTGAGATTTAAAAAAACAGAAAAATGACAATTCAGGTACTGCAATCAAGTTTAATTTAACAAAACACTGTACTTGAAAGAAAATAAAAAAGTCTGCACAACAAACAATATAAAAATGTCATTCCAGAACCCTCAAAGATAAACAAAATATAACAAGGATTCAAGCGACAAAGAAAGGTGTAAGGTATGCAAGTCTATTAGAGATAAAAAAAACATAATTTTAAAGATTTCAAAAATAGAATAGAAGAGATAATGGGTAACAAACATAAAGAGTGATAAAAGTAGATTTAAAAGCTATCCCAGTGGCACTGAGGGTTGAGGTGCTGGACACCACACCTCACACTACACCGGCAACCCAGGTTCAGGAATGGACTTGAGTCATTGGGGGTCAGCAGGGACAGGAAAGGATGGAGCATCTGGAGGACTGCTCTCCTTTCCTGAGGGATGGTGGGTTCACTTGCCATAGTTTGAGCAGCTCCTGGTGATAGCTGGGGGATGCCGCAACTTACCTGCAGCGTGACTGTTGAGGAAGAGCAGTAGCGGACACCTTACACACGGGCACGGGAGTATGCCCGTCACATGCAGGGTGTCATTGCACATCCGTGCTCATGGGGATCCAGAACAAGGAAAAAGGCCCTATCCCCAGTAGGTGAAGGTGGATCCGGAGATGACACATCCATGCCCAGTGCCCGGTCCTCTACGCTGCCTCTGGTGTTCTGCTGTAGCCTAGATGCCCCACTAGATTTCTAAATAGAGTGTCAGGGAGTGAAGGTGGTCCCACCCTGGGGGACTCAGAGCCAGGGGGTTGGGCAGACCAGGTGAAGGCAGAAGAGGGCCACACTGGAGCAGCTGTGGAGAACTTCAGGCGGGTGGGAGAAAGCATCATCATGCAACCACACTGGAGAGAGTCCAGGAGGTAAAACAAAGCTGACAAAAAATGGATTTAAAAATATATTAATATAAGAAGAGGAAAAAAACTTATAAAACACAGTATAAACAATAGGAATTCTCTGGAAGGACATATCATTCAAATGAAATAAAAATAATTAAAAAAATCTTTTCTCATAGGATACAGGAGGAGACAGAAATTTATTACTCTAAACTGAACAACTCCAAATGAAAGGAATTGTGATAAAAAAAAAACACGTATGGATAATTTCCTTGTCATGAGGTAGGTCAGGCTAGTTGAGCAGAAGTAAAAATAAACAGCACGTTGATAAAGATGTTGGTAGCACTATATAAAAGACTGATTATAAACATGCATATTGAAAACAGAATGAATTGATGTTTTTTAGGTTTTAATAATCAAATCGTTAAATAACAAATAGTGACTTGTTTTCATATATGGATACAGAGCAGAATCTCTTGTAATTTCATAGTTATTCTATTATATATGTATTATATGTGAATTATTATAAAAACATAAATGTAAAATTTATTTGAAAATTATTTAACTATTTCAGATTATAGCCCTTTGAAAAAGGTCAATGGTACAAGCAAAACATCAGGGCAAATAAAGATTTTGTAAAATAAATGAACATTATACAATGGCAAGAAAAAATACTGACCTTTGATTGGTCAGTCTGGGATTGGACCCGTGATGTCATCCCAGCACAACATCATGGGTCTAGTCCCAGCACACAAAAAGACCGCACCAAATGTAAAATTGAATTAATCCACGACCGCGATGGGTTCATCTGCTTCCACACTGCACAATAGCATCAGCGGTCACTTCCCACCACTACACACACTGGCAAGAACCCCCCACCCACTGACACAAAAACAGTATGCCACCAAACAAATAAATGTTTAAAATGTAAAAAAATAAAGCCTCATCTGAAGCAGCGTTTCCATCCTGCTCTCCTGAAGCGTAAGAGCTTCCAAATATCAACGCTCGTCATTCGTTAGACAGACCTCTCGGTACCACTACACCACGCTCCCAAAAAAAACAAAAAAAAAAACAAAGTCAGACTTCTTTATTTGTCCCAGGGTAGACAGTGGGGATGGTCTGGAGTAGCCAGCATCTTCTATATCAATCGTGATATACTGCACCACTTTTCATACGCTCCTGGTCTCCCTCAAATCTCGCAGCACTGAAAGTTAACTGAAACAACTGCGTGAAACGCTATCATACCATTTTAATAAAAAAAAAAGGAAATGAACAGTATATGTGTGTGTGGGGAAGAGCAGTCGCAGAGAGGGGCTCATTTATTTACCACCAGCGCCACCTACTGGCCCAAATGGAACTATTTTTTTTCTTGATATACCTCCACAATCATAAATTAAAAATCTCTTAAAAAATGTTCTTTTCTTTTTCTTTTTCTTTTTTTCTTTTACATAAACAAGCCATTGTATAATAGCAATAATGCACTCCAGGGCATGTATTGTTCTGGGATAACGTCACTTCTGGGGAGATTAGTCGCACACGGCCTACGGCCTCATGCCTAATCACCCCAGGCGTGACGTTATCCCAGCACAACACACACCCTGTCATGCATTATTGCTTAAATGATTGTGTTCTTAAAGGACTTCAAGTGATCCCCAACAGTATCTAATGAGATTACAGGAATCAGACAGAGACAGAAAATGAATACCATTTGGTTACAAGGAGCACTTTCTATACACAGTGGGACAAATGTTCACACAGTTAGCACCAGGCTAACAGGATTAGATGTGTGCTAAGTGTGACTAGTGTGCCTGAGAGCCTGTTAGTGTGACCGCTGTTAAAGTATATTCAAACACACACTTAGTGTGGCATTAATGTACCAGCATGATAAGAACAGATATCATGGGTCTTTGCAGATGAACGCAATGAGCGCTCAGTGGTGTATTCAATGGGTTTTATTTATTTATTCATTTATTTAAAAGTTGATAACCAGGAAAGGCCCACTGAGCCAGCGGTCATTTCCAGGTGCAACCCGGGAAATGGGGTACTGGATAATAAATAACAATCACATCATATAAGCAGTTGAAGACAGCAGAGGCATCGCTATAAGAGCTAGCAGTAGTGAGGACTAATGCAATACTAATATACTAAGTTTGACCTGTATACAATGAGGATCTAAGCATGGGTGAATCAATACAGCTCTACAGTTGTGTACAAAGTAGCTGGACAGAAACAGCTTCAGAATTATGCTCCGGTGGGGAGGGAGAGGCAGGTGCAGGGTGGGGAAGGGATGAGGTTTATTTGCTGCTTGAGGGATGGGAATGAGGGGGAGTCTCGAAGGCTAGATGGAAATTGGTTCCAGAGGTGGGGGAGATGGGATGAGACGGCAGAGAGGCCTGAAGAGGATCAGCTATGAGGGATGGAAAAGGCACGAGGGTGAACGAAGTGCAGGGAGTAGGCAGGTAATGGGGCAGGAGTGAGGGTGGAGGTGAGATAAGGGGGAAGGATGTTGAACCAGTACTTGGCAATGAAGATTAAGGAGAGGAAGTGCTAAAAGGCTGTTTGCAAAGTGCTGTTTAATGCATCCAAAATCCTACATTTACAAATGCACATGGAAGTGTGTGACCACCCACCCACTCATATGGTACCATGTGTAGTACAACACATAAACAATGCTACGGTGCCCTTCTCACCCTAATTTCTATCAGTAATATTAGTATAAATCTAAATCCTCCCTCGTTGTCGAATGGCCCTCCCTCACCTGATCCCCATCAGCAACATGATTAAATAATATAACCCTTCCTCATTTTCTAATAGCCCATATACCCCCACTCAATCTCTGAAGGCAACTTGAAAAAAAAAATGTATTTATTATTTTTTTTATTTCAAAATGTTTTTACCAGGAAAGCACATTGAGCTGGTAACAGCTTGTTTCCAGATGGGTCACTTGGGAGGGTGAATAAGGAACAAGAGCACAGTAATGTCAAGAATACAACAAGACATGGAATAACGTGACCTTGAAACAGCAGCAATAAAGTGAATTGCAGCAAACAATGATCCTGTATGAAGCCCTGCAATGTTTTCTAGAGCTATAAGCACCCTCACGTGGTTCCTGTTGGCAACATCAATAAATTATATAGCCCTTCCTGGTATTGTAGTGCACTCCTTCCTGTCTGTGGTATCAGAAGCCCACAACCCTTTCCCTCAGCAATTGCAACTGGCACAGACCCACCACTCACTTTTACAGTATACTACTAACACTCCTGTACCATTATAACATACAGTATTCAATGTTAGTGTGTGGGCCACTCATGAAGTGACTGCAACATCACATACACTCCCACTTCCTCAGGCCTATAGTGGACTTCAAGAATGGCCAGCTGCAACATCACACACAGTGCCCCAGGCCTGTATCCTGCGGGCTTGTATCTACACAACATACAAGTGAGTAGTTTGGTGAGTTGCTCATTATGGAGTGTAACTGTACTCCTCATACTATGTTATTTATTTATGATGTTAAAACGTATGTTTAAAACCCGGGCTATGCACCGGCTTTGATTTTTTGAGGTACACAGGGTGGATGGGATGGGTTCCAAAACCCTAATGTTGCATTTTTTTACTTCTGTGCCTTTGAACAAAAGGCCCAGAGCTCCCACAGGCCAATAAGGATATGATTATACTATCTCAGAAAGTAAGGAAATAAATTGCAAAAAATTTCATTAATGCTTTAGTTAGGGTTAAAGCCACAAAAGTAGGGAAATGTGTTATCACAGTTTCCAAATCTAGCACCCCACCGACATGCTGCTAAAGGCTAAAGCCTTCGACTCCATCTCCCACCCACTGCTACTCCACAAACTTACTTCTTTTGGCTTAGCCCCACCTACCATCACCTAGTTCCACTTGTACCTCCATGACTGACTACAATCTGTTCAAATAGGTGACACTCTCTCTTTACCCCCCTCCCTATCTTATCTGGTGTTCCCCAAGGCTCTATACTTGGCCCCATCCTCTTCTCACTCTTCAAAAACGACCTTCCCTCCACCTGCCTCTACTCCAATGTGCATCTTTATGCAGATGACACTATCATCTTTGCCTTGGGCCCCTCCTACGACAGTATCTTCCCCAACCTCCAAATCAACTTCAACAGAGTCCAGTCCTGGTTCCTTGAGAACCTGCTCATCCTCAATGCTATAAAAACTGTCACCATGGTCTTTGGTTCCAGGCAGAAGTTTGCTAACCTCCCAGCCCCCCCAGCGATCACCGCCCTGGATGGCTCATCCCTAGAGCTAGTTCCTGCTTTCAAGTACCTGTGAGTATGGCTGGACAGTGATCTAAACTACTCCTTGCATGTTGAGGCCATCTGCAGTAAACTCCGGCCCAAACTCACCATCCTCTACTGACTCAAGGCCAGCCTACCCATCCCCACCTGTTGTGAGCTCGTACGTAAAACAATCTTGCTCGTCATAGACTTTGCCGACATAATCTATGGTATGGCCCCAGCCTCCTCTCTCTCTCTCCAGACTAGACACCCTTCTCAACTCTTTCTGCTGCTTCACCACTGCCTACCCCCCACTCACTCACCACTGCCTACTCTACACTGCACTCTCCATTGCCCCACTGTCCCACAGAAGAACCATCCACAGCATCCCTTTCATAGCAAAATATTGGCTCGACTCCCTACCCCCCTAGCTCACCTCCCGCCTTTCCTCTGCCACCCTGCTAAACTACCCTGTTCACCACATTGACTCACACACTTTCCGCCTACCCCACCCTCACACTCTCACTGGCCAAGCTGTCTTCTCATACCATTTCCCCTTCTCTGGAACAACCTTCCCTCCAACCTTCACCTGTCCCCTTCTTGTTCTGCATTTATGCAACTCCTCAGGCTCCTCCCCACTCCAGACTGCCCTAAATACTCCAGTGGTCACAGCAGGCAGCAGAGGCCCCTCATAGTCTCTACCTACCTACCCTAGTCTGTGAGTGTACTCTTGCCTCATTCCATTATTTACTATGCATGTCAACTCATTCTGGTTTGTTGGAAATGTATTACTTTCTTTGTACAATGTTTGTATATACTGTATGTACTCCCACCCCTTTTATCACTTTTTTCCTCACTGTACACTCTGTACCTGGGTCGCACCTGAAATGAGCCTTGGCTCAGTGTGCCTTTCCTGGTCATCAAATTTTAAATAAATAAATTAATTTAAAAAAATGCTGTGCACACCAATAGGCATCGTGGGTGTGCCTTGGTCATCAGACCCAATGCTCAACCCATTCTCATATGGTATCCATCTCAGCTTATTTACTTATGGAATAGTGACATTAGCTGATGATCCTCAAGACACCCCTCAACACCTGTTGGTGTGTAGTATTGGGTGAGGTGTTAGATTTGGAAACCCTAATGCCATATTTCCCTACTTTTGTCTCTTTAACCCTAACTAGAACATTACTAAAGTTTTTTTGCAATTTATATGTATTATACTGGCACAATAGTGCCAGTATAGTTAGGTTCAATGGTCACTTCTATGTTAAACCCAAAATGTTGCACTTCAATAACTTTGTAACCATACGACTGATGTGAATGAAATTTTTCTTGCACCATCGGGTACCATTTATCTCTTGATGTGGCAAGTTTTTTCCAGTTGGATGTGCGGTTGTGGAGATGTGTAGTGTCAAATTATGTGAAATGATCATTTAGGTGCAAATCCTTTGCCATGCCAAAACTCTGAAATGGCTTGGGGGTCTGGTCTGAAATTGTTAGGGTATATGGGGTCTGGGTTACAAATGTGCCTTTTGAAGGTTTGGTGAAAAAAAAAATTAATCCATTTAAAAGTTAATAAACTTTTAAGTTTCCCATTATAGCTTATGGGAAAAACTATGTGTGCCATGTGAAAGCACTCTTTGCATTTGCAAATGGATCAGTAGTGTTGTGCTGCTATCATCTTGTTTTCAGTTAGCAACAGGGAAAAAATGCTGTAATTCAAAAAATACTGCCCCGTGGCAAACACCAGTAGTTGTGTTTACCTAATTGGGGCCTGAGGAACACAAGTCTGCCCATAGTTTTTTAAAATAGTGGCTGGAAATATGTTTTTTTACATCAGCCCTTGATAGTGTCGCAGATTTGTGGCACTGTAAATTACCGCAAATTGTAGCAGTTTTCGTGCCACTAACGGCACTGTTGTGCATAAACCATCACAAATTGCGGCACTGTTTCACAAAAACTGCTGCAATTTGTAGCACTACTTTAAGAGGAAAAAAGCATCGGCCCCTGTAAAAATACAAAAACCTTTTCTGTCCATTTTTTTTACCCAAATAACCGCAGAATCGGATTCCTCAGCCCCCGTTTAGGTAAACACAGGATGTTTTCTCCTTTTACTGTCTCCAAGGGGGCTGAGGCATGTTTTAATAAAAAAATGTTTTTGCTGACATCGGAGTGCCCAATCCCTGTGATGGCATTTATCCCCCACCAGTAGTGTGGGATACTGGGGAGCCCACACCCAGTGTCCCAAAATATTGGTTAATATTTATTTTTTTAAATGTTTTTGCCAACATCTGCACTAGAACCCCATCCCCCACTACTGTGGGACACTGAGAAGCACACTGTCAGTGTCCCAAAATATTTTTTTGTTTAATGATGTTTTTGCTGACATCAGGGTGCCCAGTTCCCATGTTGGAACTAGAACCCACCTGCCAGAGTGGGACACTGGGAAGCCCACTCCCAGTATCCCCAATTATGTCCACCCCCAGTACTGAGGGAGACTGGTGATCCCACCTCCAGTGTCCCAAAATATTGCTTACATATGTACCTGTAAAAATGGCAAAAATCTCCTGACATCTTTTTAAAAAAAGAATTCTGAAAAAAAGAAACCGGTCCCTTGTCGTCTCCTTCATCCCCCTTCCCCATCCTGACCCTCCCACTGAGCACCCAGCACTGCATACTCCTCCCTTTGCCCTATACTTACCACCAGAGATAATTGGCTGTCATCTTCTGTGGACTGGGACACATATGCACCCTTGAAAGCTGAACCGCGAACTGAAGAATCAAGGTAAGTGCCGTAAAATGGCTGTCAGTGGTATTTTGAACTTATGTTGATATCTCGGCCATTTTTAGATATTTTTGCACCAGATTTTCAACATGGGCTTTTTGCGACCCCCTCCTCATGAACTCTGTCACTGTTGTTTCATTAATCAGACCCATAAGGTGATTTTGGGGTCATTGCACAAAATCACGTTTTGGGACTGAGTAATGAAATGACAGTGCCAGTGTTCTTGTGGTGGGTACCAAAAAGCCAAAAAAACACCTGAGTTACATGCAGTCATTGAAAATGTTCTATGCACATGTGTAACTTTGGCAATTGTTATTATTTTCACTCCAAATTTTCAACATACTCATTTTATTACACCACCTTATGAACAGTACAGCTGGCATTTCTTACATCCTGCCCAAAATGTGTTTCCGCACCTGTTGTGCAGAATGGCACTTACCATGGATTAAGAAATGTTCACCTATGGGGTTTATGAGGTGGGGTGATAAGAGGACTATGCTGAAAATTTGGGGTCAAAATATGAAAAATGACACAGTTATAACCATTCATTGCAATTTCATTACATCCGCTTGTAGCTATGGACATTTTCAAAATTTTCACTCCAGATTTTCAACATAGCATTCTTATTACCCCACCTCATGTATGTCACAGCTGTATTTTTTTTCAAATCCTGGCCAAACTGGGTTTTTGTACCTGTGGCATGGAACAGCATCCCAGTTGTGCAGAATTATGTTTTGGTGAGGATTTGAACATTTCTGTACCAGGTACATGTCCTGGGGTAATCAGATGGCTATGGTGCTAATTTTCTAATGCCAATTTATTGAGGAATGTATGAGCAGGATCCAAAGGACCCTGTGCTCTCACAATAAATTAAGAACAATCACGATGAAGGTTATTTACAATGTCTCTACAATTTCAGATGGATGGGAGTGCAGGGCCAGGAGGGAATTGCGTTCACATAAACAACTACAGCTGTGATGATACTTTCACAAACAGTAAGAAAATTCATTGCAAAAAACTCTGTTAATGCATCAGTTAGGGTTCATAACATAACATAACAGTGAATTAAAGACATAAAACCAGCAACTATAGATAGAGCCCAAACTGTGTTAGATCACCACCCTTATTCTAATTTAACCACTGGAAATGAAAATGATGAGAAATATAGGGAGGTCATATTGTTTTACCTCTTTGTTCAGAAGGTTAAATTGGCTGACACTTATTTAAACACAATTCAGGCAGAAAACACCATTGTATGAATAAATGGGATCACTGGTAAAACTGAAAGGGAAAATGTCACACACCAAGTACTCAACTAACAAGTGAAGTACACACATAAAATCAGCAACTAGGCTATCAATTTAAGATACACAAGGCATTTATATATCTATATCTATTTATCTATTTTTTTTTTTTCGTTGTTTAACCAGGTATAGCACACTAAGCTGGAAGCTTTTTTACAGGAGCGACCTGGGAGCACAAGGAGGTTAAGTGACTTGCTCAGGGCCACACAGTATGCAAGTGGAAGCTGTGGGATTCAAACTCCCAGGTCTGGTCTGCTGGATGTCACCAGATTTGCAGCTCAGAGCCTTAGACCACTGCACTATACTGCCTCCTAATTTATATACATATACTGTGTGTGTGTATGTATGTATATATATATATATATATATATATATATATATACACACACACACACACAATATAGGCAAACTAGTAACATTGGGCTGAAGAAGGAAATAGATAAAGAGAAAATTAGAACCAAACTCTGCTACTGAGGGTTATGTTGGACTCGGGATTATGGTCGCTTAGAGCTGAAAAGTAGCCCCAGCTTTGGCATTCTTCTACCGCTGGTAGGCATCTGGGTTGATACAGTGACCGAGCATGATGTTGTCCCCTTAGCTGCAGAATCGGGTCCGTGAGCTATTTTAGCACCATGATTGTAATAATTGAAAGCTATGTGCGAGGTGCGTACGACAGAGAGTAGGCTGCGAGATCCTCTGCACTTGATTTGTTAGTACGCCACCGCAGGAAGCGAGGCTGAAGCTGTGTTGTGATTCTATGTAGTGGGGAAGAATTTAGCTGCTGACTGTGCCCTGCGCTGGTATTTGGGCTTTGCAGTAAATCAGCCTCGTATGTAATTCTTATCGCAGGGCCCGGTAGATGGGAACAGCTGTATAAAGGCAGTTTGGAATGGCTTCAGATCCTCCTGCACATGAGTTGAAGGTTCAATCCTCTCTCCAGCATACAACTTCATTGCTGGAGACTTTACTTTCTAGGGTCGACTCTTTATCAGCTACTCTGGCTGGGAATGTAGCTGAGGTACAAGAGCTAAAAGATAAATTTAATGTGGTGGAACAAAGGACTGAAAGCTTGGAGATAACCCAGGCTAAGCTTCTTCAGCGACTTCAAGATCATGAGGGCAGGCTGGCCACCTTATGGCAGAGGGCTGAAGATCAAGAGAGTCGTGGTAGAAGAAATAACATCCGAATTCTGGGTATACCAGAGGGGGTGGAGGGGGCTAATATGGAAAGATTCCTAAACAAAGAGATTCCCAGGATGCTGGGATACAGGTGGCAAGGTCCCATGGATGTGGAACGTGCGCATCGGTTCCTGGAGGTCCCCGTTCGAAGACACCGGGGCCCTGACCCATAGTGGCATACTTATTGAGATACTCCACGAAGGAGCGAGTGTTGCATGCTGCCAGGGACCTTGAGGAAGTGATGTGGCATGGGGCAAAAATTTCATTCTATAGAGATTTCTCAGCTGAGGTGGCAGCTCAGAAGAAGGCTTTTGCCCCAGTCAAAAAGATGTTGGCCCAATATGGCTTCAAGTATGGTTTTCGGCAGTTGGCCCATCTGGCTGTTTCGAGGGAAGACAAGGAGGTATTGGCTGAATCCCCTCAGGAAATGGAAGCCTGGGTCTCCAAGCATTGGCCGCGCTTGAATTTTAAAAACCCTTCTCCCAAAAGACTCTGTGTCACAGAGTTCCTCTGTGAGGTTTGAAATTCCAAGGTAAAAATATATGGGGCTAGAGAATTGTTTTTTCTTTTCCTGGCACATATGGGAGTTTCCCCTTTAAGAGAGGAGATTAAAAAATTTTGAGGCTGATGACAGTAATTTTGAGTTTTTTAGGATGTAATTCCTTAGCGTGGACTTTAGGGTTAGTGTCTGAAAAGGGTCTTTGTTGTTGGGACTCTGTGATTTGGAGGTTTAGGATCGCGGTTTGAGCGATTGGTAAAACTGCATGTCGCTGCGATTGTGCGCACGTTCGTGCAGTCCAAATTAATATTCCGGTTTTTGGAGTTATTAGTATTAGCTTTATATTGGAGTTTTGGGGATGGATTCGTTTCTGGAATCGTAGACCCTAATAATTTAAATATTTGTGGGAGCCAGGCATGCGTGCTTTGACTGGGAGCCTGGTAAAAATAATAAATATAAAAGAAAGCTCTATTTGGAAATATTGAAAGCCTGAGTAGCTTTACAATCTTATTACTCATTTAAGAGAGTTGTTGGGATTTTGAGGACAATGTGGGTAGCTGTCCAGATGTTGCTGGGGCACTTCGTTGTTTTGATTATGCTGATTGTGATTAGAAGAAAAGGAGACCCCCTGTAGTAAATAGGGGTAGCTTTTCTCACTTATGTTATTTGCTACAGATTTTGATAGTATGCTAGAAACTTAGGTGGGAAATTATGTTTGGGGATTATATGGATGTAAAAGCTATTTCCAGGTTAGAGAGGTGTTTTAGCGGCTGTCTTTACTATGGTTTTTGGGCTGCTCTAATAGAGAGTACATTGTGACTGTGCGCATGGCTGTGAAGGCATCTAGTCTTCTAATATTGTTTAAATTCAATGGTTTTATTTGAAAATGGATGGGGACAGCTCTGAATATCCTCCGGAGTGGAGGTTGCTTAATTTTGAGCAGTTCTGTGATTTTTCTCAGAGCGAGGGAGTTACGGCGCTTTTGGGCATTTCAGAGCCCTGAAATCTAATTACTTGCGGTTTCAGCTCACTATTAAGTGAAGGCTGGCCACAAGTGGTATTCTTGTTATCATTATGGGAAATGGGTGATTTTTTTTACCTTGTGCGTGAGTGCAATTAGTAATTACACTGTTGTGAGGACATAAGGCTTATTAGTGTTTTAAAACTTTAAGTTTTTCTTATTTAAAACAAGGAGAGTTACTTTGTGCTTACCCGAGGAAGATGAATTCCCTTTGTTTCGTTTTGGCTTTGAAACGTGGGGTTTTTCGGGCGTTTGTGGAGTTTTTGGAATTGTTGTAGTTTCAACTGCCGGCGTCCTTGTTTGTTCTAGGAGCCAGCCGGCCATGCACGCCCTTCTTAAGTATTATTGGGAAGGGGTGGTGTTTACTGGTCTTTAGAAAAGGAGTTTAAAACGTTCAGAAAAGACATAATTTATTTCTGAGAGAGGGAATATGTTAGTAAATGAGTTTAAGGACATATTCTCTTTGGAATAAAATAAAGGACTAGAATGTAAAATAAAGTAATTAAAAGTTGTAAGTGAAGGTGGAGTTTGAAGGTCACCTGATCCTGGCTGGATATAAAAGGGTGAACCTTTGACTCAGTAGTTTAGATTTGTTGGCAGAGATTCATTAGCACAGATGAGATTCGTCAGAGAGGTGTAAACAGGTGGAGACTTAAATCCTGTTGTGGTGAGCCTAGAGGTGTGCTCTAGATGCTGCTGAAAAGTGCTCTACGGAGTTATTTGGAAAAACTGTTTTGATTCATGTTTCGAATGGAAGATTTAAAACTGTCAGAATATCCTGTGTGAGGTTTATGCATTTATATTGTCTCACCTAAAGACTTATAAATATGAGATGATGCCAGATGTTTTAATGTCTTCTGACGAATGGAAGTGAAAAAGGAAAAAAATATTGTGCCATTCTGATGTTATCCTGATATGAGTGATGTTTGAAAGAAGAATCAATTAAAATTGAAGAAAATTGCAAAAAGTGGTGAGACATTTTTTCTGTGACTGCCCACATAAACCTGCGCCCCACTACACTCTGGCATCCTGAGAAAGAGAGCAGGAACCTGAGCAAGAATGGAAGCCTGTGGGGGGAACCCAGTAAGGAACTGATACCCTCTTCAGGGAATGGGTCCTCCAAGCCCTCTCACCCCCAACATGCAGATATGGAGAGTTCTAGGAGAAGGCATGGCCAAGCAGTGGTTCCCAGTGCAGTTGCTCTTGCAAAACCCCGACGGGACAACAACTCTATGGCCCGCGTCAGGCACCAGTCTCACTGTGGCGCTGAATCTGAAGAGGGGCAAAAGATGGCACCCCCAGCTAAGCTAACTAAAGAGGAGTCCGTGCTTATTGAACCAGAGGAGATACCTGACGAGGCCATTATGGAAGAGGCTGAATCAGAGTCATGGTCTGACAATCTGCCAGGAATAGAGGAAGTGGCAGCTAAGGGAGCCTTGTCTTCTGTGGACGTGACCTCTAAGGACTTGCAGGATATAGGCGGTGGATGTCTGCCAGCAGATAGGGCACCCTTTCCGGACTGAAACATTTAAGGGTTGTGGCTGTTATTAAGTTTTTGGGGGGCGGGCATTGGGGTAGCCTTGTGGGACTTGGAGGATTTGGTTGATCAGTAATATTCCCTGGTGGGCAATGATAGTTGTTTGAAATCCTCCGGTTGTTCCCCTTGGCCTGTTTTTTCCCAACTCAGATGCCCCACCCTACTAAGGAATAAGGGTGGTATTGGGAACAATGTGTAATCTAGATGGAGCTGGGGTTGAGCCTGTCAGTGACTGGACAATTCGACCTTTCCTTCCCCTATCCAAGCCTTTTGCCAGTACAGCAGGGAGCATGTCCTAGCAATTGGCTGGGGTATAGCTCCAGCGTGCATACACCAAGACTCGTTAGTGTCTTATTTCATAACTACTGTTATACTGTATTAGAAGTTTGAAGGTTTATATAGTTAATATTGTTCTACTCACAGTTAGTGGGTGTTTTTAGAGTGTTAATTTAGTGAGTGCTGTCTAATTGCACCAATTTTCTTTTCTTTAGTTATTAGGTCTTTTGGGGCTGCATCCCGCACGCTATATCTTATCGGATCTGACTTTACTGCATATTCTACTTCCCTCAGGTATCCTGACTTATTACTTTTGTTTATTGACTGGGGACTCCTGAGGTGAGTACTACATTTATTCTTCTTTGTTTTATCTTGCGGAACCTCAGCGTAGTAGCGTGACATTCCAAGATGGGGCTCAAGCTTATATCATGGAATGTAAAGGGGCTCAATCACCCAGCTAAGCGATGTGTCATCCTTAGATGCCTACACTCTATGCACACAGACATTACGCTACTGCAGGAGACACATCTGGTTGCAAGGACTGTGGGCTGGCTTAAGAGAATGTGGGTCGGGACTGTAATTGCCAGTTCAGCCCAGAACAAATCTAAAGGGTTAGCTATTTTGATTAGGAAATCGTGTCCATGGACATTGGACAAAACAATCAAAAATACCCAAGGTCGGTGGATAGGAGCTAGGTTTTCTCACCTCGGGGGTGTGTGGTGTTAGCAAATTTTCATGGCCCAAATACGGACTCCCCTGAAGTACTCCTCGACCTTAATCAGGCGTTGGAATCTCTCACTGAGGGACATCCAAACTGTCCACTCCTGATAGGGGGAGATTTCAACTTGTTACCTGATGTGTTTTTGGATAAATCTAAGCCCACTCCACAGGCTCACCCTAGAATGTTGGGTGCCCTATGTGGAATGATGGAGGAATGGGACCTGACTGATGTCTGGCGAAGAGACCACCCTACGGGGAGGGATTATTCGTTCTTCTCGTCTGTCCATGCAACGTATAGCCAGATTGATTTCTGGCTTGCAAATAGATGGGCAGCCCAAGACGTCGTGGCAACTGAGATCAAGGATATTGTAATATCGGATCATGCTCCTGTTTCCTGCACCTTCCAGATAGGGGGGCATTTGGGAGGGGGTACTAGATGGCAATGTAGTCCTTCACTAATCAAGGATCCCTCATTTCAGAGTATGGTACAGGACATTGCCTGGGAGTACTTTGTCCATAATAAACCCGGGGATACGTCCGCGGGCACGGTGTGGGAGGCCTTTAAAGTGGTGTTAAGAGGGCACATTATAGCTTATGTGGCTCAGAAGAATAAGGAGCGTAAGGCAGAGCTTAACAGGCTCTAGGCAGATCTTACCACCACGGAAGCGCAGCTTAGAGAGTCTGCTGCTGACGACCGGACACAACCTTCCTCCGGAGGGTGGTTGGTTTAAAGTACCGGATCAACACTATGCTCTACCAACAGGCTGAGTGGCATATGACTAGAGTCAAACATGCGTATTGGGAGGGTGGGGATAAGAGCGGGAAGCTACTGGCATTCCAGCTTATGAAACAACTGGCTGCTTCCCGTATCCAGGCCCTTCGAATGGAAACAGCAGAGACAGTAACAGGCTCTAGGCAGATTAATGAGTGTATGACGAGATACTATCAGAGGCTGTATCAATCTTGCATTTCTCAGGAAGTTGGAGATATCAGGGGCCAGTTGAGGGATTTCTGCTCAGTGGTGCATATCCCTCAATTGTTGGATGCTATGAAGGAGGCCTTGGATGCACCTATTACTGAGGCTGAAGTCCGTGAAGCTTTGTCTCAGCTAGCTAAAGGGAAAGCTGCAGGACCTGATGGCATGACTGCTGAATTATACCAGCTGTTAGCTCCTGAAATCTGCCCTCCTTTACTTGCTGCTTTGCAAGAATCGCATGCAATTGGTTCTCTCCCACCCACGATGCGAGAGGCACTGATCACCCTTATTCCGAAGAAATCGGACGATCCGCTAAACTGCGCTAATTATCATCCCATCTCGCTAATTTCTGTGGACACCAAGATTGTAGCCAGGGTCTTAGCCACACGGGTAATGGAGGCATTGCCCTCTATCATTCACTCATCTCAAGCCGGTTTTACTAAAGGCAGGGCAGTGGCAGAGAATATTCATCAGTTGCTCAATATTAAATGGCTGGCGTTACGATCCTCTATTCCTATGGCGGCTATGGCAGTGGATTTTTCGAAAGCATTTGATTTGGTAGAGTGGCCCTACTTGCACGAAGTGCTTGATTTATATGGTTTGGGTGCTTATTTTAAACAGTGGGTACAAGTGCTGTACAATGAACCTATGACGAGGGTACTCACTAATAAAGACATTTCTGCGCCCTTTTTCCTTCAACAGGGCACCCATCAGGGGTGCCCACTGTCCCCACTACTCTTTTTGGTGGCTCTAGACCCTCATATATGAGTGCTCCAGGCTAACGAGAGGACTCAAGGTGTGATGGTGGGGGGGCAGGAGTACTTGACTATGGCGTACGCGGATGATTTGCTTCTCACCCTTTCTCGCCCCCAGGAGTCTCTCCCCTTTGTGCTGGAGTCCCTGCGTTTGTTTGCTAGCATCTCGGGGTTGGATATCAACCAAAAGAAAACTAGTGTCGCCCCCTTGAATGGGGAGTGCACTAAAGAGTGTTTACGGGGAACTGAATTATCATGGGTACCTGACGGGTTGCATTATTTGGGGATATATATCCCCTCTACCTGGGGGCACATAGAGTCAAGGAACTTTAACCCCTTATTCATCCAATTGACTATTGAGGTGGCATGCTGGAAATGCCTGAACTTGTCCTTGTTGGGGAAGGTAGCAGCATTTTGAATGCTTATGTTGCCCAGAGTAGCGTATTTGCTAAATAACCTCGCCATAGTGTTGTCAAATAAAGTGTTTCAGGTGCTAGACAAATTAATGTTGTATTACCTATGGGAAGGGTGGAAGCCTCGATGGAGTGTTAATAAATTATGGGCACATTGGTCGCCGGGGGGCTTAGGACTCCCTTATTTTAGGGGATATCATTGGTCCTTCCTTGCAGCCCAGGCAGTTAAATGGTTTGTTCCAGCTTCTGGCAACCCGCCACCGTGGCTTGAGTTGGAGAGACAGATTTGCCAGTCTGTCCCCCTTAGCCTGCTGTTAACTCATGTGAACATACCTCAGGATAAACTTACCCCAGTGATGGATGCTACAAGGAGGGCTTGGTTTTGTTTAATGAAGGCGGCCGGGACGGTAAAGCAGAATGCTAGAGTGCCTTTTAGATATGTTGCACTGTGGCGTAACCCACTTATTAGGGTTGGTAATCAACCCCTATCATGGGTCTCGTGGGAAGAGAAAGGGATTCATATTGTGCAAGACCTCTATTTACCGAATTCTAGTACCCTAATGTCCTTGGAGCAACTGCGTCCTCACTATGCGTTAAAGGTACAGGACTTTTGGAGGTTCTTGCAACTACGCGATGCTTTGCAGGCCACTGACTGGTCAAACAAAGAGGATCTGAAGTGGCACTGGCTATCCTCATTGCATTTAAAGTCCTCATTTCGGGGGCTAGCAGGCAAGTTCTATAGCACCTGTCGGGAGGCGCAAATAGACTACACAGAGTTGAGCAGGATGGCATGGAACATAGAAATTGGTAGGCATATCGATTTGGAAGCCTGGTCTCGCTGTCTTCGGGCAGCACACACTACTTATAAAGATGCTAGAAGCCAATTAATTCAGTTTAAGATCCTGCTTCATTGGTATAGAACACCTGCCATCTTGTCTAAATGGGGAGTTATTTCGCATGATGGTTGTTGGAGATGTGAGCACAGTCCTGCTGACATCTTGCATCTTGTTTGGAGCTGCTAGGTGCTGGCTCCTTTTTGGTCAGCGGTAGCAATGGATTGTTCCAGGGTGGTGGGACAGCCTATAGACATGTCTCACCCAATGTTGCTGTTGGGTGATCGGGCCCCGTTAGCACATTTGAGTCCACAACACCAGAGTTGGGTCCTTGTGGTTCTGTTGGAGGCTAAACGACTCATATTAAGACATTGGTGGCAACCTGTGCCTCCACCTATCGAGGCATGGCATGCGGCTGTCTTCAAGCTAGCTACCTTTGAAAGGTTAACTTATGCTGCGAGAGGGCAGCTTCCTGCTTTCTTTTCTAAATGGGAGGCCTACCACAACTCGGCTTTGTGTCAGGCTCCCCCTTCCCCCTCTGTACGGTGATCACTTCATTGGGCCTCAGTCAGGGATTTAGACCCTATCTAGTTTAGGCGCTGATCTAAAGGAGGGGTGGATTCCTATGTGTGATTTAGGAATTGGTCTTGCTAGTGCTGAGCTGAGGTGGAGGGTGACTTGTCTCCCTCACATATTTCCTTAATGTTTGAATACTAGTTCTATATCTGATCCGAGTAGCATGCGGGAAGTTTAGTGTTGGGGTGGTGGTGCCCATATGAGCTAAATAGAAGGGTGAGAAGTGGACGAATTATGGTGTATTATGGATGTTAGCTGTTGTAAGCTGTTTTATTAGGAAGAGATAAGACTTATGCAACTGTGATATGTGTTTCAAATAATGATGTATGTATCTGACTACGTTTAACTCTATGTTGATAGAAGTCATTCTGTTTCTGGATATGTTGTTTATGTAAACAATAAAAATTATTCTATGATAAAAAAAAACCTCTGCTACTGAGTAAGCACCATTTCTGTGAAAGCAGAAAGCACATGGAATCACTAGAAAACCTGTATGAAGCTGTTTCTCCCTTCAGCAGAAATGTTACCTAGGTAATGGGTGATGTCACCAAGTCACGCAGCTTCATACGGGTACAAGTGGGAAGGTCAGAAAAGTCTCATCCCACTATGGTAGCCTTACAAGCATGTAAGAACCAGGAAGAAGTGACACCAAAGAAGTACGTTTAATGTTCCATTCCAGGAGAATAAAGAACATCTTAATTCTATTTAAAAAGCAACAGCAACTGCTGTTTAAAAGCCATGTTAGAGCTATAAACATGAGATACTAAATAGACTGTGGTGCAGTAAAAAGAAAACAACTAGGGAGAGAAGTTGCTTGTTTACAACCTCAGTGTGCATGGTAGAAATGGAAAGAGTCATTAAAGCAGCAGTGCAATGAAAATGGGCAAACATTTGACCCCACCTTTTTTTCTTCCTAGTGGATGCCAGATGTGTTCCAGTTTATTTTGGTGGTGAGCTTTTCAGTTAATGTTATCATTTAAGAATTTTATGAAAGTGTTAAATAATTATTTCTCAAGAAAAAAAGATGGCCACCCCATTTTTGCATAGAAATAACATTGAAGACCCTAAGAGGGTAAGAATAAAGACAAAAATGCAAATGTACAATAAACAGCATAAGAAGCATCCAGAAAACCCAAATCAACAGTTGTGCCAATATTTTTCATAACCGTAGTAGAAAATTAGTTTTTGGGAAAAACTTTTTTCATTGCATTGTTGCTTTAAGAGATTAGTCACAAGAAAAAGCAAAGCCAAGTAACAGTAACTAACCGCAAATGGATACGCAGTTCTGGCATACCCTCAGAGAAGGGAAACAGTATATGCATCAGGAAAAGCAAGAAATGCAAATGAATGTATATAATTAAGTGCAGCAAAAAACATTTAAATATTACAATGATGTTTAATGCAGAATAATGCGAAAAGGCATACAACTGCATAGAAAAGTGTTTACAGCACGTCTCTGTTTAAGGAATTGTTAAGGAACTGATAAACAGAGGAATAGACACCTGCTTTGATATCAGGGATAAATGAGCTCTGTATGATGAAAATTAAATGGAGAGACAAGAAGGCTGTATAAAAGAAAGAAATACAGTTAAAAGAAATAATTAAATGTTGAATATATGCATTCATGGGGTTTTTACACTGAGAAAGATTACATTGTAATTTCTTGCAGAGCAAAGAGAAACATGTCTATCCCTGAAAGTATGTACAGTATAACACTTGATATGTACAAAAATAATATGTGTAAACTCTAAAAGGCTGCATGTAACCACCATTTACTATATGATTATACCTAGGGCCATATCCACTAGGAAGTGGAGAATGACTAAACAGTAACACATAAGAGGAAAATACAAGCCGGCCCAGTGGCACTGAGTGCTGAGGCATCTGCCTTATCTCATGCCACACCGGTGACCCTAGTTTGGGAGCGAGCTTAGGGGGCCAGGGATAAGACGGGGAGAAGAGGATTGAGCATCTGGAGGACAGCTCTCCTCTCCTGGGAGGGAAAGCAGCATGGACCTGCAGTGTTAGTGGCTCCTAGTGGAGACTTGGAGCATGACAGCTAAAGGGTCTCTTGGAGTGGGGAATGGTGTTGGCAGATGTCCTGCATGCAGGAGCACACCCGCCATGCGCTGGATATCATTGCCCGTCCACGCCTTGGGGGGGACACAGAAAAGAGGAAACAGAAGGATGACAGTGGACCATGAAGGAGCAGCCCACATGCCCACGCTGGACCCAACCCGACTAACTCTCCCAGATTCTCCCTCCACTCCCAGACTGTGACTCTCTGGATTGAAGATAGAGCACCAGGTAGGAGTTGGTGGCCCCACCTCAGGGGGTGTGGAAGCTGGGGAGTCAGCAGCGTCTCAGCGGAGTTGGAGTGGGGAATCCAGCACCTGATTCCCTGGTCAGGGGTGTCTCAGGAAGCACAGTAGAAGCTGACTGAGGGGATCTTGTCTGAGAGATAGAGAACCTGTGAGCCAGCAATTGGAGGGAAACAGAATTCACAAACAAAAGACAGAAAAATGCAAAGGCAATAAGGTATTACTCCTCTATGAAAATGTATGGTGTTTAAAAGATATGCACACAAAAACTTTACACTGAAAAAATGTATTGCTGTTTCTCCATAAGCCTGCAAGTAAACAACAAAATGAGATAAATAGCTATGACATAGTGAGATGTGCTCAGAGGACCAGTTAAAAAGTCAGACAGTGTTGAACGAATTTGAGAACAGGAGGTTGGTTCTTAAGAAGTATGTTGGATAAATGAAAGGAATTATCTCATAATAATTTAAGTTGACATTTTTATTATTTAGATTAGCATACAGTTTTGATAAAATAAAAAAAAACAAAGTTTAAATAACCTTTCATAGGATTACTGTATATATTGTTTGGGAAAGTGACATTACTGATGAAAATACCTAAAAATAAGTTAGAAATAAAAAATACTTACATAAAATGAATGTTTAAATATATATATATATATATATATATATATATATATATATGAATATATTGTAAAATATATTTTGTGAACTTTGTTTATAGCCCCAGAAGAAGCCAGTAGGTGAAACGTTGGGGCTAGACAGTTAAGAACAAAGAAAATAAAATATTTCAAAGAACATTTATGGTGTTGATATAGATTAATTATGAATCAGAGCAATCACACTCTCTGTTTTGTACATTTTGCATTTTCCAGACTTTGGTACGCTCCGCCTATAACTGCATCACGTAAAAAAAACAAGTGATTACCCACAAGACCCAACCAAATTGCACAGAAATCAAACGTGCCATGGCCAAAATGTTGGGAAAATAAAGGGAATGGCATAAATCAATAATGCCATGGCTCTACTGAAAATATCAGTTTAATTTCCACCTCGTGCAGTTTGACCTCTGAAATCAGTAATGACTTTGCCACTCATGATGTCACTCAGGGAAAATAACACTGATATTTTCAGAGGGACAAAAACATGTCCCTAAAATCTATCTATCTATCTATCTATCTATCTATCTATCTATCTATCTATCTATCTATTGCAAAAAACATTGTTAATGCTAACTTACACCACCTGCACACCAGCAGGCATTGAAGTGTGCCTTGAGGTCATCAGCCTAACACTCACCCCATCCCATAAGTAAATAAGCTGAGATGGGTATGATATAGGAAAATGGGATGAGTGTTAGGGTTGATAACCTTAAGGCACAACCCCGATGCTTGTTGTTGTGTGCAGGGTGGAGGTGGGGTGTTAGGGTTGGAAACCCTAATGCCACGTTTCCCAGTTTTTGTCCTTTTAACACTTACTAGAGCATTAATGAAGTTTTTTGCAATTTATATCTTTACTTTTTGAGATAGTATAATCGTATCCTTATTTGCCTGTGGAAGCACATGGCCCTCCGAGCCCTGCACTCCCATCCCTCCATAGACACTATATGTATGTAGCTGTGGAAGCACTGGGCCCTCCAGGCCCTGCACTTCCATTTATAGGACAACAGTGACCAAGTTGTCAGCATAGCCATCTTATTATCCCACCTCATGTACCCGGTACAGTAAATGTTCAAATTCCAGCCAAACGTAATTCTGCACAATTGCAATGCCATTCTGTGCCACAGGTGTGAAAACACATGTTGGTCAGGATTCAAAAAAATAACAGCTGTGACATATATGAGGTGGGGTAATAAGAAAGTTATGTTGAAAATCTCAGGTCAAAATATTTGAAGTTTCCAAAGTTACAAGCGTGTAAGGTGAAATTGCAATAATTAGTCATAACTTTGACATTTTTACATATTTTGACCCCAGATTTTCAACATAGCCTCCTTTAACCAACTTTTGTTCTGAACGGATGTGCAGATTCTGAGTACTTTTGTAGATTTCCATTGTAAAAAACTTTTAACTACTTTCCCAGCATATTTACAAGATTCAAAACACTGCATCCAATTACTGGAACTACTCAATGAACAAGGGGTGAATGCAGATAGATATATTTTGGCAACATTTGATGTTAAAAGTTTGTACACAAGTATTCCTCATTCTGAAAGCTTAATAGCCCTAGAATACTTTTTAGATATAATGCAGGAAAACATATCAGACAAGATGTTTTTGGTGGACTTAGCAAGCTTTGTCCTAGAAAATAATTATTTCAGGTTTGAAAACACAAATTTCCATCACAGGACTAGAACAGCAATGGAGGCCACAATGGTCCCCACTTATGCAAACTTTCATATGGCATATTTTTAACATCTACATATTCTAAATCAGGGAAATATTTATGAGGGTTCAATAATGCTATACAATCATTTTATTGATGATATAATTTTGATATGGCAAGACACAGAAGAAAAATTATTATAATTTGATCATTACATTAATTCACTATACCCCCATTTACAATTTACTTTAAATTAACACAAAACGAGGTTCCTTTCTTAGATTTAAAAATATTGATTGAAAATAATAAGTTTGTCACTGATTTATATAGGAAACCGACTGATAAAAATACCACATTACATGCCAGAAGCTTCCATCCGTCCACTTTAAAAGCAAGTATTCCTTACAGTCAAATGCTGCATATCAAAAGAAATACTGGCAATGAGACACGGCTGCAAAATAATTTGAAAGACTTGAAAGAAAGGTTTACACAACATGCATATGATAAAGAGGTTTTGGACAGAGCAGAACTGAGGGTACAACCACAGAATATAATAGATCTTTTACAAAATAAACCTAAGGATACAAAAAAAAAAGATAAAATATCCTTTTCAAAATTATATTCTGAGCAGTACTGGAAAATTAAAAAGATTATAACAAAAAACTGGAACATTTTGCAAAGTACAAATACAGGTCAGGTCATTTTTAGAGAAAAGCCATGGATAACAGCTAGAAAAAAACAATCCTTAAAAAATGAATTAGTTAGAATGCAACATTATTTAAAGGAACCAATAGGGACTACTTGGCTAAACAGAAATGCAACTGTTTTTTTTTCCTTACGGCAATTGTACTCGTAATAGTGCAATAAAGACTAAAAATATAAGAAGTACGTAGCAAGATAAGAGCTTTGCTATTAGGAATTTTATGACGTGCAGTACTGATCATGTAATATATTGTATTATTTGCCCCTGTGCCTTGTACTATATAAGAGAGACCATCCGACCTCTGAAAACAAGAATCACAGAGCATAAAAGTAATATGAGAACTTGCAATGAAAGATCACCATTGGCGCGACATTTCCTTGAATTTAAACATCCGATTTCCAATCTGAAATTCATGGGAATAGAAAAAATCTTTAAACCCAAGAGAGGAGGAAACTGGGAAACACAACTTCTTAAATGTGAAGCTTGGTGGATTTATACTTTGAGAACACATTATAAATGCTATGGACTCAATGAGAATCTAATTTGGACCAGTTTTCATTAAAGGACACAAGTTAAGATGTGCCATGAAGTGACTGTAAATAAGTTGTTTAAAAGGGCATTACTGTAATGCATGTATGAATGCAATGATTTTCGACTGCCCCCCCCCTTGACAATCCTGTTTCTGTCTGCTCTCCCAGATTTCACTCATTCCCCCCTTCCAGGTTCACCTCTTTTCCCTTCCCCTCCTCATACCCTCACTTTACTCTTTCTTCCCTTTTATACCTTTCCTATTCTCCTTTTTCTTTACTGTATTTTCTTTCTCATCCCTCCTTCCCCCTTTCCTCACACCTGCACCCCTTATTTTCCCCATTCCCCAATTCTTCTCGATTTCTGGTATTCTACACCCCCCCCCCCGACTGCATACACACTTGATTATTCTTCATTTTCTCAATTTGATCTTCCCACACAGCATTTGTACCAAGGTTTTGCTTGGTCTTAACTCTTTTTCACTTCATCGTTATTTATTCCCAGTAAATAGTTTTTTCTAGCAATTGTTAATTCATTTTTTTTTTTGTTTTTTTTTTTATTTTTGTATTGCATCTAAACTGGAACATCCTTCCCCCCTCAATGTTTAAATAACATGTTACAGAATTAGATCAAAATTCATGGAAAAGACATGGATCTGGAAACATTTTATTAAATATTTTTAGTTTGAACCTTAATTCTGGTTCAACTCCCACCAAAGTGTAAGGGGGTAAGATTGAGTAACTAAGAACACACCTCAAGTTCAGTTTTAGTAGCCACACAGTAGTGATATAATCCAACAGTGTATTTGTAAATTTAAGATTATGAGAAGAAAAAAAATTAACAACAGGGAAATTGAGAGGGGACCAGCGTGAAGTTGCAGCTTTGGTTTCTTAAATGACTGAGCCGCCCAAGAAGCCACAACTAGTGACATTCTCACACCCCCTCGGGAGCGTGATATCAAGCAGCTCAGCCCCCTCCTTAATTGAAAGCTCCCTTTCCTTTTTTTGAGTGTTTAGAAAGAGCAGGTGTAAGTTCTGTCATCCTACAGAATGGTAGTCGGTTTAGTAAAAAAGTAACTCTTTAAAAAATAAAACAAGTACAAGAAGCAACAACGACCGCTCAGTGCATTGCGAGCACCAGCCGAGAACAAGTATCTTATAAGAACATTTCTGTGCCACAGGGAAAGACTCTACTTAAAAGTATACACAGGTGAGTGAAATAAATTGGAACCGTGTGCAGCTTGGCAAAAGAATAGAGCCAATGGAAACGGTTTAAATATTGCGTGGTTTCTAAACAAAAAAATATGTTTATCCACAGGAATTCTTTCAACTAATAATAAACCTGGGAATAGTGGCAAGTAACCGTTATCAAGGACTGAACAAAAGATAAATCTCCCTACAATAGGGTAAGAACCTTTCTTTAATTTGGTTCAGTCAAAAAATCTAAACACAGTGACCCAGATATTCAGACTGCACCACAAAGCAACGCAATAGCAGAAGCAGACGCAAGTGTAGTGCTCCCCTGTGCAACACGCGCAATATTCCAACACAGCACAGGCCAATGTGCGCTTGCGCAACACAACTGAATATCACACCAACTGCGGCATGGCGCAACCGGGGATGTGCAGTGGAGCAGTGCTGATGAGCAGTAGCACAACCAGGGATGCGCAGTGGAGCAGGGTAGTAAAGGGATGCACAAGGACAGGGACAGAATGCAGGGGTGCACCACCCATGGAAACCATGGACAGAGGAGCACGCAGCAGGCCAGACAGCACCCCCCACACCCCATGAACTGTACAACCTGTGGTGAGCTGGAAGGACCACCAGCCCATGAACACCAGCACCGAATCCACAGCTGGGGCACGGTGCCCCAGATCACCCCCTGGCAAGCAGTGACCGCAACACAAGGAGGGCCAGCCACCCAGTGCCACCTCATCCGACTAATGTAGAGCACACCCTGTACAGCGATCCCCAGACACCCGGCCCAGAAGCAGCACCCAACAGTGCATGGCACCGAATGCATGCCACCACCCCCACTGTGAAAATGCAACCCTGTGCACCGTGGAGCAATGCATGGCAGCCCCACTGTGAGCTCCCCGCAGTGGGCAGCACCAGCCACCGACGCAACAACTGCAGACACAGTGCCGCCCTGCATGGCCCCCCCCATAGCACAGCAGAGAGGTCGACCCTGCGTCGGTACCCGAGGGACCCCGCATGCGACAAGGCCTGCCCTGGACCCCACCACCAGCAGGACAGCACCCCGCACATCCACCCAAGCACACATCCTGTCCCAGCACTGGTCCCAACAGCCAGCACAGCTGCCCACAGTGGTGTATGGAGGCATGCGCCACACAGGATGCGACACGGGGCATGGAAAAACACCCACCCTGACCCAAGGGCACCCCAACACAGGCACTCAATAGTGGGGCAACAAATGCCACTGGCATGTGACCACTGATGCTGTGTACCCACAGCCTGCACCCCATCATGGCACAGGTGTACCAGCCATCCTGTGTATGCACCATGAAGCAGTCCGCTACCAGCATGTGGCCAGAGCACAAGTGACAGACATCAGAACACAGACCCCACAACAGACACCAGTGACAGTTTGTAGGGGGGACAACAACAGCATAGCCCATATTGCCACCTGTGGCAGACATGCACTATACTGGTGACAGGAGGCAAGCTGCCATTGTGCCGTGGCCAGAGGGTGGCCAGCATGGACAGCCACCAATGACATGCCAGCAGACCGTGCATACCACAGACATGCAAGGGGGCCAGCTGCATGGGCCATGGACATACTGACAGGGACACCAGGGACACAGCGCATGCACCAGGGACCACTGCACACAGGCATCCAGTGCACAGGGAACAACACACATACCACAGACAGGGACCGAGTCCCCCACCCACACCATAGGTGGGTCCCTGCTGGACACACACACGCCCAGGCCTGCACCATACCCAGCACCATGCACACCACTGCAGCCAGACACCATATGCCCACTGCAAATCAGAGACCACCACAGTTCTCATAACAAATATGTCTGTAATCAAGTAGTGAACAGTACTAAAAACAACAAAACAAACTATTTACAATGTGGGGGGAAGGCCACATACCAGGTGGGGGTGGGCATGGGGCAAGGGTGTACTACAGAGAGTGGGATGAAGGGGTGTGAGGGTAAGTCCAGGGGGGGAATGTACAACAGGGCATAATGAGCCTAATGTTGACCCCTCTCCCTACTGTGATCTCAGTGTCTCCTATGCCACCTTCCTCCACCCGGTTCCATCCATTGGAGCAGCTCCAGAGTAGCCCTCGCCAGCTGCAGAAGCTCCTGAACACTCCGTTCTAGTGCAGTCCAGTGTTGTCCACCTAGAACAAGGGAGCAGAGTCATTACGCATGACTGGCCAGACCCCTGCAGCCCACCCAATGTGCACGGATACAGCTGTGGGCCATGCATCTGTGATGGCATGCGACCACCCACAGTGTCCGCACCCACATGACCCACCTACCCAGGCACTCACAGCCATGTGGAATGCTGCACACACCCAGCGCCCATGTCCTGTACAGCACCATAGAAACATAGAAACATAGAAGTTGACGGCAGATAAGGACCGCAAGGCCCATCCAGTCTGCCCATTTCTTTTTCTACCTTATAAATGTGCCATCGGCCTTTGCTCTGTCAGTGACCTATCTATTCATAGTCATTTGTATTGCTCCCTTATGCCTATCCCATGCCTGTTTGAAGCCCTGCACTGTGTTCATAGCCACCACTTCTTGTGGTAAGCCATTCCATGCATCTACCACCCTTTCTGTGAAAAAGAATTTCCTCACATTCCCCCTTAATCGGCCTCCCTCTAATCTTCATGCTGTGTCCTCTTGTCCTGCTATTTTTCTTATATTTAAACATGTTAGACTCTTTCACCTTGTTTATGCCCTTAAGGTGTTTAAATGTCTCGACTACATCACCTCTCTCCTCCTTTGCTCAAGGGTATACATATTGAACTCGTTAATCTGTCCTCATATGTCTTCTGATGCAGGTTCTGCACCATTTTGCTGCCCTTCTCTGGACTGCCTCAATTTGGTTAATGTCCTTGTGAAGGTGTGGCTCCAATACTGCACGTAGTACTCCAGATGGGGCCTAACCAATGTCTTGTGCCAGAGGGATTATTACTCTCCTCTACGACTCTGTAGATACCCTACTAATACACCCTAACACCCCCTAGCCTTACCTACTGCTTTAGAGGTCTGTTGATGATTTTAGGTCATCAGTGATGAGATGCCCAAGTCTCTTTCTTCCTTTGTGACTGCTAGCAACTCCTCCCAGCCTATAAGTGGCTTCAGGGTTTCTCTCCTATGTGCATGATTTTGCACTTCTTGCATTAAATCCCAGTTGCCACTCTTCTGACCATTCTGCTAGTTTATCCAGATCTCTTCTCATTCTGCCCACCCCATCTGGATCATCTACTCTGTTGCAGATCTTGGTGTCATCTGCAAACAGACAAGCCTTACCCTCTAGTCCATCCTGGAGGTCACTAATGAAGATGTTGAATAGGACTGGCCCCAGGACTGATCCCTGAGGTACCCCACTTGTGACTTGCATCTCTTCTGACTGTATGCCGTTTACCACCACTTCTGTTTTCTGCCAGTCAACCAGTTTGCCACCCAGTTGACCAACTTCTGACCCACCCCGAGCCTACCTAGCTTATTTATCAATCTTCTATGTGAACAGTGTCAAAAGCTTTGCTGAAGTCAAGGTAGGCGACATCAACTGCTCCCCTTGGTCCACCACTCTGGTTACCCAGTCAAAGAAATCTATGAGATTAGTTTGACAGGACCTTCCTTTGTAAACCCATGCTGTCTTGGATCCTGTGCCCTATGGATTCCAGGTGTTGCACTATCCTTTCCTTAAGGAGTGCCTCCATAATCTTGCCCACTACTGAGGTAAGACTGACTGGTCTGTAGTTCCCCGCCTCCTCTCTGCTACCACTCTTGTGGAGTGGATCACATGAGCCCTTCTCCAGTCTTCTGGGACCTCTCCTGTGCTCAGAGACTCACTAAACAATTCTGCTAATGGCTCTGCTAGTTCCTCCTTTAGCTCCTTAAGTACCCTGGGATGTATGCCATCAGGTCCCATTGTCTTATCCACCCTGAGCTTAGAGCAGCTCTGTAGGACCCTTTTCTTTGTGAAGGGAGTAGTGCTCACCTCCCTCCCCTGTGTCCATGATGTTGAGCTGTGGGCCCTGCCCTACCTTCTCTTCAGTAAATACTGAGCAAAAGTATCTATTTAGGATAGATGCCTTTACAGGGTCCTCCTCCTCACATGCTCCCTTTTCTCCATTAAGCTTAGCAATACCCCCTCTGGACTTTCTCCTTTCACTAATGTATCTATAGAAAGTCTTGTCACCTTCTTTTACTGTTCGTGCTAGTGTTTCCTCAGTTTGGGACTTTGCCTGCCTTACTGCCTTACCTGCTTCCTTTAGGGCAGTTTGGTATGCCTCCCTATCTTCATCCCGCTGTGTTCCTTATATTTTCTGAAGGCCAGCCTTTGGCTCTGACCTTTTCTGCTACTGTATTTGAGAACCAAAGTGGTTTCCTTCTTCTTTGCACTTCCTTTTCTGTCTAACACAATGGGATGTTGCTTCAAGTATTGTATCCTAATGCTTGCCCACTTTGCCTGTACCTCCTCACCTGTGTTTCTTTTGCCAGGGCTAGCTTAACTCTGTTGGCCATCTTATCAAAGTCAGCTCCTCTGAAGTCCCATATTTTTGCTTTGGAATGGGAAGATTTAGATGTAGTAGCCAAATTGAACCATACCATGTGATGGTCACTGGCCCCCAGGTGACCTTCTACCTGGAGATCTGTGATCCCTTCTTTGTTAGTCAGTACTAGATCTAGGATAGCTCTGTCTCTTGTGGGTTGCTGTACCAGTTGTTTGAGGCCCTCCCCCTGCAGAGAATCCACTATGAGTCTAGTTCTGGCAGATGTTCCTGCTGGTATTGACCAATCTGACCACCACTGTGGCCGTACAGTGACATGGCTATGTGGTGCAAAGGCAGTGGCACAGCCATGTACCCAGTGCATGCACAGACCACCTGCGACACCCATCCACACATGCAGTGTCACAGGACAGTGCTGAGTGCACCGTGTGGCATGCACGGCAGTGGGGCCAAGTGCGGGTGGCCCTGCCCCACCACCACCCCTGCAACCCAGCATGCACAGATGTAAGGGGAAACACGTCACTCACCTGCATCCAGGCCAGCAGGGTGATACTGGCCCATGGCCCCTCCAATGTGTCCTGGCTACATCAGTAATGCACCCACTTGGGCCTGCTCTGCCTGTTCTCAGGCCAGCCATGCCCTGCAGCGCTTCTCCAGGCCTATGGTGCAATCATGGAGAGGGAAACATCAGTACAAGCCAGTAGCAAAGCCCCCCTGGTGTGTGCATGCCCACACAGCCCAGCCATGATGCACCCCAACCACCACCCCAGCTAGATGGCCCCCACCCCTTCTGCAGGGTGTACCTATGCACACCGTGATACCCGGACAGATAGACACTACCAGTGTTTGGATGGAGCACCTACCTGGCCATGGCACGGCACCTTGCTGGGCGCATGCCTGCAGACGCCCTGATCAGTCAGGGTCCCGCCGCTGTAGGTCACCATATTGGTGGCAACACTGCTCCACTGTCCGGTCGATCCCAGTCGCCTCCTCCAGGCCATCAGACACCTCCTGCCACACAGCAGTCTGTGGCCTGTTTAGGGGATCCTGTCCAAATAGGGCACCAGCATGTGGCTCAACTAGGTCCACCAAGTTGGTCAACTCAATTGCACTCCAGATCTGTGCTCTCCTACGAGGCATCCTGCTGTTGGTATTGCAGTCAAAATGGTGCTCTGTAGCACATGTCCCACATGCAGAGGCAGCGCAGTACTGTGCTGCCAGTCTCTATCGCGCTGTCACCGAACTGCATGATAGGGGTGCACCCATGCGGACGCATGGCATCTAAGGGGCAAAGGTCGACCACAGGGTCAAGGGTCTGTCTGTGCACAGAGTGCCACAGTGCTATTGGGACACCCTGCATGTAGCGTGGTAGGGTGCTTGTGTGTGACGCCCTGCAGTGGCCTACTGTGCTGTGGCTCCATGGCACCTATGATGCACCAAGGCACAAGCACCACAAGGGCGAACAAGTGCACTAGCACCACAGGCACAGTGGTGGCCATGCCCTGCACTGCCTCCCACACACAGCACATCAGCAGCACCACATTTGTCGGTGTCAGCACCCTGGGCATGCGCCATGCGGTGACGATTGTGCACATCACAGTGCTGTACCATAGCCTGAGCACACTCACCAGCATTGCACAAGGCGCAACTGCACGATATTCAGCCAGCATATGCAAATCAGTTCATTAGCCATTTCGTGGCACAACCACTACATTAGCATCCACTTACAGTTGTGCCTCGCATCATTTGCATGCATTGCACTATATAAATGCGACATGGGGCTGCAGAGGACATGGTTGGGGTTGCAGTCCATTGTGGTGGGTTGCATGCTGTTGGGATGTGGGGACTGTGGTTTGTGAGAGCTGAATGGGACTGCACAGTCCAAGGTAACACCTGTCATTCCCACAGGCTCGAGCAAGACCAAACGTGAGGAAGAGGAGGAACAGGGACGGGGGAGAAGGAGGAGGCCCATCTTCACCAGGGCTGAATCAGATGCCCTGTTCGAGGCATATCTTGATAGGGAACCACTGCTCAGCATACAGCAGGGAAGGTCACAGGCCCATGCTGTGGCGTGGGGTGAGGTGGTGCGTGCCGTGAACCAGCATGTCAGCTACCAGCGATCCGTGTAGGAGTGTAAGAAGAAGGTCGGCATGGACAGGAGGTGGTTCAAGGGCAAGGTGGCTGCCATCAGGGCTGCACGTGCTGCCACAGGTGGGGGCCAGCCAGATCTACCACGCCTGATGCCACAGGAGGAGCAGGTGGCCAGCAGCATGCAGCATTGTGACATCAAGGGCATTCCTGGTTGTGGCTTCCAGACGGGTGGCAGCCCATCATTGCATGGTAGGTCCTGTGTTGTCACTGTGTGGGTGGTGAAGGGAATGCCACAGGGCAGGGCGGAGCCACTAACGCTAATGTGTTCCCTTACAGCTCCTGAGCATCTATATGGGTCAGCGGTGGTGGGTGTGTCCACCGAGGGTGATGCCCTGGACATGGAGGATCACCCATCTACCTCCACAGGTGTCCAAGGGACCGGACAAATGCATACCTGCACATCTGTCTGGACTGATGAGGGTGGTTCGGGTGCAGATGAGGCCCTGCCTGTGTCCCAGTGTGACAGCGCCCACAGTCTCCAGCATGCTGGGACACAGATTGGTGCTGGATCCAGCACCGATGATGATAGACCACATGTCCCAGACAGTGATACATGTGGGACACAGGATGGTCCCACAGCAGGCAACCGCACGGGCGTTGCCGTCGGTGGTGCTGCCGTCGCGGCCTGGGTAATAACACAGTCCCAGCCTGCACCTGTATGCCTCAGTGGGGCAGCACTGGTGTGCATCCAGGGTGGTGGGGCTGTTGTGGCTGCTGCGGCAGTGCCAGTGAGCCCTGGCAATCAACAGCCAGAGGGGCAGCACCAGCAGTTGGCCAATGGCGACGGGGGGACAGTGTCGGGGGTGGTGGCAGTGCACCGCATGTGGACGTGCCCCAGCATGGCTCTGGTGTGCAGCACCCATCATCAAGGGGTTCTGGCCAGCAGGGCCAGGAACACCATGAGGGACAGCATGCCAGACCAACGGATGACCTCTTTGACGAGCACAACAGTCTACTCCAGACTTCAGTAGATCAGCAGATGCGGCTCGTGATGGTGGTGTATGCACTCAGTGTGGTTCTGCATCAGGCAGAGGAGCAGCATAGCAGGGACCATGGTCTGCTCCTGGCAGAGATGGCCTGGCAGCGGGTGGATATGACCGCTGTCATTGACAGGCAGACCAATGCATTGACAACTGTCATGGCCACATTGGGCACCCAGTTTGGTGACCAGCTGCCACAGACACCGCACAGTGTCATGTTCACCCCCCGTTCCTGGCGTCGTGCGAGACCTGCTATGTCAACACCAGGCTCAGCTGTGGGAAACCGAGCACGCCTGGTGCGGACATGTTCAGTGGGCTGCTGACCCTTTCACGAACACGGTCGTGTTCACGCAGCATCACCCCTAGGGGACTGTCGGTGCCACCCCACGAGGCCAATGGTCAGCCTGGCACAGCTGGCAGATCTCGGTGGGGCCACCCACACATCCGTGGCTGCCGTGGTACTGTGCAGCATGACTGACCTGTCTCCTACATGGCCACTGTCTGCCACTGCCCTAAGTGCAGTGTGGTGTGCATTGTGCAATGCACGGGTGGGGTACACGGCCCTGCACACACACGGTCCCTATGCACACCCTCCCGGCTGCTGGCCACTGTGGAGTGTGCATGATGATGCCTGCGATACACTGTCCGCCAGTGTGCAATGATTTCCAGCATCTGAAGCATGCACAGTTATGGCCACTGGGCATGGTCATGTGTGGTCCTGTGTGGGGGTGGCTGTTGGGGTTGGTGTGCCATTTACCCCTTGTGCATGTCTTGTGGTGTGTGTGCATGTGTTTGCACATGTCATGTTTGGCCCTGCCCATCCCTGACACTGTGTGCGGTGCCACACTCAGACCCATTCCCTTACCACCATCCGCCCCTGTTGTCCTGCCCTGCCTATCTGTGGGCTGTGTCCTTGCCCTTGGTGGTTGCGCATGGCCCCGTGACCTACCTGTGTTGTCCAAAGTGCTCTTCTGTAATGGTGTCCTGGTGCAGCTGTGACATCTGGATCAGGCGGGGGGTCCCTTCACCCAGTGGGTGGTTGCCCATCACCAGTTGGACTGGCATCCTCATTGTCCTCACCGCTGTCCCCCTCTTTGACCTCTACAACTATCCCACATTCAGTGGCCATGTTGTGCAAGATACAGCAGGCCAGGAATAGCCCGCAGGCCTTCGAGGGACTGCACTGTAGGGCACCGCCTGATGTGTCCAGGCACTGGGAGCTGTGCCTTCAGCATCCCGAACACCCGCTCAATGACATTCCATGTTGTGACGTGTGCCTCATTGTACCGTAGCTGCGATGGGGTCATGGGGCACCGGTATGGTGTGAGCAGCCAGGGATGTAGCGGGTAACCACTGTCACCTGTGTGTAGAGGGTGGACATTAGAATAGTGGTCTTTGTCACTGTGCCATGGGCCAACATGGCCGGTACTCATGCCACCTCTGACTAAGCACCCCCCCCACGTCTGCTCATGTCATCCTGTGTGATATGCATACTCACCTACTAGATGGCCAGTGGGGATGTCCCCACTCTCAAACCTGTGACACAGTGCAGACTGGTGCCAGATGAAGGCATCATGAGCTCCCCCAGGGTGCGTGGCATAGACATTGGTAATGCGCCACCTGGCATTACACATCACCTGGCAGTTTATGCTTGCATAACCCTTGCGGTTGATGTATGCTGCACCCTCCAGGCCAGGTGGTGTGTGGATGGCCACATGGGTGCAGTCAATGGCCCCAAGCATGCCAGGCAACCATACTACTCTGTGGAACTCCTGTATGTGTGCTATGCGCTCCGCCTCTGTGCTGGGGAAAACGGATGTACTCTGCAGCATGTGGCAGCAGTGCACTGAGGAATTGTGTGAGTAGGCATGATGCGGCCGACTGGGTTATGCATGTCATGTCCCCTGTTGGTCTCTGGAAGGTGCCCATGGTGAGCAGGCACATGACGGCTGTCACCTTCATCTCCACTGACAGAGCATGGCTCCGTCGTGTGGGTGCCTGCATCTCATCACTGCACAGCTCACAGAGCTGCCTCAGTATCACCCGGTTCAGGCGGTACTGGCCCACAATCTCTGTGTTAGAGTAGTATTCGAAGCTGGTGCAGGTTTGGTACTGCCTGTTCTGGGCGTACGGCCAATGGGCCCTTCCACAGCCGCACCTCCCTGCTGCCTGCCTTCTCACACCCCTCATTACCGCCTCCATCAGGAAGGTGACACTGACCATGTCCCTGACTGGTGTTCCCCCCAGTGGCTGTTGTCCTGTTCTCCCCGCTGTCCATTCCTGATGCTCTCCCTGCACCGGGTACACCTCCGGCATTTGACTGTGGCTGTCCTGCCGCTGCCCTCAATCCACTGTGGCACTCCATGGGCTTTGCTGCACAGTGGCACAGGCACACCCACTCCTACCCTGTCTATGGCTCAGTTCTGCTGGGCCCTGTCCTGCTCCTGCCCAGTCCTGTACACTGCTTCCTTCTATTCCACCCTGGCTCTCTGTCACCACGCTCCCACCTGTGGCTTCCCTTTTGCGTTCTTGCTCCCCCCTCTTGTTCCTTTTTATTTTGGATCATTTCCACTGTTGCGCAACTTCCGCTTGCTCCCCTATTGCGCATGGTGCATGCAGTTGAATATCACACCACGCATGTTATTCATGGTTCCACCCCTATGGTTGTGCATGCATTCATTACTGTTGCACTCTGGCGCATTGCTTATTGTGCTGCGCAGCCACCTCCCACTGAATATCGCACAATGGCGCATTTCCATACTTGCGCTGGTGCATCCCTGTTGCGCATGGCGCATCTGCTTTGAATATCCGGGCCAGTATATCCCTTTCTAATTAAAATGTGAAGGATAATTTGGTGTTGCTTGATATTCTAATACAAACAATTTTTGTTTGTAGGGTTCCTTTTAAAATAATCACTCCCCCCCAGCACTTTACATCCAAGATTTATCTCAAGAGAGAGATCGACATGCAGGTAAAGACCCTCTAGAGTGGGTTTTCTCTTAAAGTCAATATTTTTTGAGTATAATAAAAATAATTTAATAAATGAAGTAAATTAAAATAAAAACCTTTTTGTTTAAGGACATTCAGAAGCCAGAAACTCAGGAGACATTTGGAAAAACTCTTAGAAAAACTAATTGAGAGAATACTAACAGGTGAGTTCCCACTGTAATTAGAGTTTCAGGACTACACTAGTTTTATTTCAATTAAATATAGTCTTGGGTTACTTAAATTAAAATTCAATTTATCCTTTTTTAAAACAGGGCATATAAAACTACTCATAGGGTTTGAAGAAGGGACAGGATGGTCCTGAAAACGTTTACCCAAGGAACTGTATACAATTAAAGGATTGTTTAAGTCCCTGTTACTTAAGGAACTGTTGTTATTCAAGAGTTTGTTTAAATGCCTACTTGGGCAATATTTGATTTTTAAGTATAGTGATTATCTAGTAACCTGAACAGAGTAAATCAAGTGTTGATCATTGTTATCTGAATGAATTACAGACATGACAAGATAAATGTTTTGGGTTGAGAGTCTTTATTTTTTCAAATTGTCCTCAAGTTGTCAGCATAGCCATTTTATTATCCCACCTCATGTACCCAGTAGGGTAAATTTTCAAATCCCAGCCAAAACGTAATTCCGCGTAATTGCAATGCCATTCTGTACCACAGGTGTGAAAACACATTTTGGCCAGGATCTGAAAAAATAACAGTTGTGACATATATGATGTGGGGTAATAAGAAAGCTATGTTGAAAATCTCGGGTCAAAATATTTAAAATTTCCAAAGTTACAAGCCTGTAAGGTGAAATTGCAATGAATAGTCATATCTTTGACATTTTTACATATTTTGACTCCAAATTTTCAACATAGCCTCCTTTTGTTCCGAACAGATGTGCAGATTCTGAGTTCTCCATTGTGCAAAAAAAAGTGAATTTTTTGGGGTTTTTAGCTGTTTTTTTTTTTTTGCTGTTTTGTTTTTACTTGCCTGGTGCCCAGATGGTTTGGAATATTGGTCTGAGATTTTCTTGGGACAAAGGGGCTAGCCCACAGATATGTATTTTACTGGTTTGTTGAAAAAATATTAATCCAGTGACCTGAGTTCAGGAATGGACTCTGGTTGCTAGGGGATCATCAGGGGGGAGGAAGTACTGAGCGTCCATAGACAGCTCTCCTTCCTCAGGGAGGAGGGATAGTGCTGCAAGCTGTAGACTGACACCCAGCGGTGGCTGGGTATCAGCACAGTCACGCCACCAAGAATCTGGAGAGCCTATGTCCAGGGTTTAAAGCTGCCTCCATGGAGGCGGAGCCCAGCCGCTCTGCACATTGCATGTTCATGGGCCTGGGGAAAAACAGACAGAAAAAACAGGAGCCGACAGGGTCCATGATGGCCTGACATGTCCCCCCACAATATGCCACCCCAACTTTTGGATTGTGCTCTAGAAGGAGGAGTAAAGCTGGTGCTCCTCATCCTAGCCCCACCACAGGGGATAATCTGTGGGGGAATTATGGGGTCTGGCTGAGAGGAGGATGGTCAGAATCAGAGTATGAGCCCCTCTGAGGGAGGGCCATAGTCACCTGTCAGCTCCGGAGTAAAGTATAAATAAAAAGTTTTTTACAAATTAATCTGTTTCAAAGTTATTTTTTACAGTTAGTCTTTTTATTCAGTAAATTAAACAGACATACTTACAGAAATTCAGAATTTGTTCCATTTTGCTTAACAAAATTGAGTTTTACATGATAGGCTAGCAGGCTTAGCACATTAAGCACACTTCATATACTGTACATTTCTTGCGTATTATGCTGGAGACTTTGCTTGACTAAACATTCAGCAGATCAAAAAGTTACTTATTGTTGTATATATCTCCCCCTATCTTGGGACAGTCAGAAACTGTATGGGGGTAAATACAAGCCTTGCCATCTTGACACCTGGGTTAGCTCCTTTGTCCCTTTCAGCATCTCAAGGGGGTCTAAGTAGGTCCTTAGTGAAGGGAGGCTTATTCTGGTGCATCGTACTCTGGATAAATTGCAGATATTGGGGCCATACCAACTGAAACTTATGGCTAGAGTTAGCTGCCAAGTGGAGCACTCTTGCATGAGATACAAGAGTCTTTAAAGCTTTGAACCACTTTGTGTAGGTAGATATGTCCCTGGTATTCCACTTTCTAAGAAATGAGCCTTTTGACTTCTACCATTTCTTGGAGTAATCACTTCATTTGTGGAACCTGTAAATGAGTATTTGCCTACTCCATTCCTAGCAGTATCACAGCAGGAGACTTAAGGACTGACACATTCAGGATTTTGGAGCAACAAAGTATGATTTTTTTACCAGAAGGGTTGTGTAAGGCCACAGTGCCTCAGTATATGTAGCAGGTCAGCTCCTGCAGAGTTGCATCTCCAGCAATACCCATAGCTTTAATTCACTCAGGGGTAGATACCATAAGTGCAATATTTTATTTTGGATAAGGAGGCTACTCTTGTCTTTGCAAGCTGTATGGGCAGTAGCCCATCAAAACAGCAACTCCTGAATGGTGAAGAGTCAAAACAGTGCCAAATTATAGCGAATGTCCCTATTGGTGAACTCACTGTTCCCCCCTCCCTAAGGTCAGCCTTCCCGCTCCAGAACTGGTATATTTAGTAAGGGGGGGTGTGGGGCACAGCCCCCCACAAGAGGGGCACGCAGGTGGTATAGCCCCTCTCAAGCAGAGAGTTTGCCGATTTTGGCATTCACTGTAATCCAGTGCTGTTTTGACTCCTCACCATTCCAGAGTCACTGTTATGATGTGGAACCATATGGGCTAGTGCCCAGCATCAATGTCATTCCTCATCTGTGATTGGAAAACCTAATATTGTTTGCCAGCATATTTTGGTTGTGATGGAAGGATCTAGAGCTTAATCTCTCAGTAACTTCTGTATTCATCCCACAAGCCCCTTTCTTGTTTTGGCCCACACTTGAATGGGTAGTTTCTTCCATTTCCCAAGGCCCCAGATTTTACAGGTATTACATGCACATTTTTCTTTGATCCATTTAGTATAAAGGCTTATCATTTGGAGATATCTCCAGAAGTCCTCTTTCGGTAGGCCAAATTTCTCTTGTAATCTCCTAAAGGACTCAATTATACTCCCATCTGGGGTTAACAATCCCTTACTCCAGAAATCCTTTTATTGTCCCATTCCCTTCACCTTATGGGGCATTTATCTATACACTAATGCAAATTGTCCCATAGAGGAGTATATGCCCACAGGTTCTGACACCTTTTGGAAGTCTTGCCTATTTTGAGCCAAGCGATGTGTGCTGCTTTCAGTGTGAGCCATTGATGAAATTGCTTGGGCAGAGTGGCCTAGGTGGACCGTAAGAAGTGTACCCTGTAATAGTGCAGACTCTATCTCTATCCATGCCAGGGATTTGTCCGGTCTTTCCTGAAATAAGACGACATGTTATGGAGGTAAGGAAGGACCATAAGAGATGCATAAAATTAAGTAGGTCTCACCCTTCTTTGGCCCAGTGTGATCTCAATTTGGCCCTGCTGTATCTTGGGAAGAATTACCCCACATGAAGTTTCCCAACAGAGCATTTAGCTTTTTGAACCAAATCTTCAGTATTTCTAGGGGGATGTTGGAAAGCAAATTGTAGATCCTGGGCACAAGCATAATTTTAATGGACCCTGTTTTCCCCACCATTTTAAGTTGTAGCTGTTTCCAGCCCTCCACCTCACTCTGAAGCTTAAGTACTAGGGGATGGAAATTCTTAGCCATGATACTCTGCAAGTCTGGGGTGATTTTAATCCCTGGATACTTGATTTGATGAGGAGCCCAAGCCAAATCTGTTACTGACCAAATCCAAGGTGGCATGCCTGTTAAGGGGTAATATTTCAGATTTGCTGATTTGTTCTTGTTGGTACATCTATGTTGGTCCATTAAAAGGTATCCAATCATTCACTTCTGGATCTGTTCTTGCAAGGACCAATACGGCAAATACTAAATCTAGATTTCAGATTTGCTGAGGTTAATTCTAAGCCCGCAGATATGTGCAAAGTAGTCTAAGGTGGTTGGGATGTAAGAAATGCTAGTTGCAGAGTTCCTGGTTAGTATAAGGCAATCATCGGTATATAATTTGGTATGGTATTCATATTGGCCCACCTGTATCCCTCCTACATTGGGATGCTCCCTGATTGCTGCTGCAAGCAGCTCCATTGCCAAGACAAATAAGGGGGACAGGGGGCATCCTTGCTAGGTACCGCTGTACAATGGCAAGGGGTCTGAGAGGGTGTGATTGGTTAGTAGTTTTGCCTTGGGATTGCAATAAAGTGTGCAGACCCATGTGCTGAAGTACACACTGAAATGATATCTGTTCAGGACCACATACAGGTACTCTCGTCAGACAGAATTAAAAGCTTTTTCAAAGTCCAGTGTAATGGCAGCATCTGGGCTAGGTAGAGCTGCAGCAGACTGAATCTGGGTAATGACAGCCCTCCGGTGGTCCAAACTGATTGTACCATACACAAATCCTACCTGTGAGGGGTGTACTATATCTGGAAGGAGTTTTTCCAATCTGGATGCTGACATTTTAGCCACAATTTTGACGTCCGTATTGATTAAGGAAATAAGCCTATACCTGGATGGGAATGTGGGGTTGTTCCCTTCCTTTGGCAGCACTGTTATGATGGCTTCCATGAGAGTGTCTGCCAGTTTCATTTGTTGATATGTTTCCTGAAGCATGGACAGCATTGGGTGGAGCTATCTTGTCTCTTTCATGTTGGTAAAAGTCTATCGGGAAGCCGTCACTTCATGGAGATTTGTGGGGGGCAATGTCTTTTATGGTGAGCTTATGCTCATGCTCTTTGAATGGGTCCTCTAGCTTCATATTTTGGGACTCTGAAAGTGTTGGGAGAGGGAGGTTGGCCATGAGGTTTGAAAATGCCATCTCATCTCAAGCTCCCTGTGCCTTATAAAGATTCCTATAAAAACCTACCATCATTTTATTTATGGCCTCTAGGGTTTTGCTCAGCTGCCCTGAAGGATACATAAGTTGTAAGATATGCCTTTTGGCCTGTTGTTTCTTTAACCTAAAGGGTAGCAACTTACTCACCCATTCCACCTCTGTCCAATACTTGTGTTGAATCCTGTGTATTTGTAGTTCTGCCTCCTAGTGGCTAACCAATTGAGTTTGAGCCTCAGGGAGGTGATTTAAAACACCAGGTTTGAGTTTTGTAGTTGGTGGGGATCTTTCTTATATGCTGTATCAGTTATTTTTCCTTAAGCTGTTCCTCTAACTGGCATGCTTCCCTCTTACTGCAATGTCACTGATAGATGGCAAACCAAGGAGAAGGATTTGGGCTACGATGGTCCAGGTCGGTGACTGCTGTGTGCTACTACTGTGGAGTAAAGCAGTTTGTAATGGTTTTAAAGTTGAAACTTGAAGGAGAACGACATTCCTGTGACCCCTTGATATGAGGGTTATCTGGATAAGACTGCTTAGTGGTGAATAGGGAAGCCCATTAGCACTCCCTTATTGATTTTAAACTGCCCGTTTAAAGGCAGTGTATTGTCAAAGTCTACCAGTGGGAATAGGAGTTGGGAGTGACATTACCACAGTAACAGATGACATTAGTGCTAACTGCCCCATAAATGCTCTGTCTCCTGTGAGCGGGCAAGGAGAAGGACTTGGGCTATGAGGGTCCAGGTTGATGACTGCTGTGTGCTACTACTGTGGGGTAAAGCAGTTTTTAAGTGGTTTTAAAGTTGAAACTTGAAGAGGAATGTCATCCCTGTGACTCCCTGATACGAAGGTTAATTGGATAAGACTGTCACTGCTTAGCGGTGAATAGGGAAGCCCACTAGCACTCCCTTATTGATTTCTAAACTGCCTTTTTAAAGACTGTTTATTGTTAAAGTCTGCTGGTGAGAACAGGAGTTGGGAGCACTGTTCCCACAGTAACAGGTGATGTCAGTGCTAACTGCCCCCATAAAAGCTCTGCCTCCTGTGAGCAGAGGTGATGTGGGCAGAGACAAGTGGCATCTGCTGGCATCAGCCGAGGAAGTGGGGAAACAAGCCAGGGGTTCTATGTAGTAAGGCCTAAGACACTGAAAGTGTGTAGGGTGCAAAGCAGACATAATTTGGTTCCGAGGTTCACATTACGGATAGAAATATTATGACACTAAGTAACGGGGAAATAGAGGTAAGATGTAAAGAATGTGCACAATTTAGTATTGATGAATGCAATGATTTTATGGATTAAACATATAAGCAATGTATGGAAATAAAGGAGTTAAAAGTAAAGCTCATTGGATCATAATTGGAATTAAAGTCAAACATATAGGGGGAACAACACATGAAGCAAACACAAGTGAGGAAATAGGGGAATTAAACTAGCCATCCCAAAATAGAGAAGGTTTAAGTAAGAGACAAAGAGAAACTGAGGAATGTAATAAAGGTACAAGTTGAAATGAAAGTTATTCATTAAAGAAAGAGAGAAGGGCAATGGAATTTTCACTACCTACACACAATCAGTTCTCCCCATTACTTACGTTAATTGATAATGTGGAAAGTCAGGCGCAGGAAATAATGGAAATAGTAAGGAATAATGAGACAAATGAGACACAGATTAACAATAATTCAAATATCACTCAGAGTCAATGTAGCAGCAATGTTATTGGGGAACAACATGAAGACTCTAACCTGGAACACCAACAGGAACAAACTCTAAAAGAGGACCAAGTTCTGATAGTAGGGGACTCAATAATTAAGCACACAGATGCATATACAACAAGAAATAATAAAAATAGAGTAGTGAGTAATTGTTTCCCAGGGGCTACAATTTCAGACATTCATGAGATGTTACCTAAGCTGCTAAAACAATTTACAAGTAGCCCCCTGGAACTAGTTCCTGTGGGAACCAATGACGTAAGATACAAGACTGAACAACACATTTTCAATGAACTTAAGGATGCATATGCCCTTTTGAAGGAAGCTAAATGTGGCATAATACTATCTGAAATATTACCAGTTCCCAATGCCAATTATAAAACAAATTAAAAAATAGCAAAACTAAGCAATTGGCAGTGAAGGAGGTGTCTATCCCAAGGAATAACCTGCATCAAAACATGGAGAAAGTTTCATAATCACAAGAATTTGTATAGTCGAGATGGACTGAATCTCAACAGAAGTGGAAGCAAAGAACTAGAGACTAGATTTAGAAATCACATGCAAAATGGTTTAAACAGAAATTTCAGGGGAGAGGGGAACCCTTATTGTGTCAGTAATAAGAACAGAAGATCACTCAGTATGAATAAAGGATTAAATTCATCAAATGATGATATAAAGATATTATTAATCAATGCTCGCAGTTTATGCAACAAAAAAGATGAGATAAAATATATGTTACATAAAGACAAGATTCAAGTATGCTGTGTTACAGAAACATGGTTTAAGAAAGATGACTGGTTTGAGGAAATTAATGGATATCATTTATTTCACAAGGAAAGAACAGGAAAGAAGGGTGGTGGTGTAGCACTCTACATTTCATCCAACATCAAAGCTAGGGAATTGGAATTGCTTGGAGAAGGAGCTGAGGATGCAGAACAAATGTGGGTTCAAGTGGGGGGGTAAATGGGCAGTGGGGATGGAGCTAAGGGGGAGGAGTGGCCTGACATTAGAGGATTTTAAAGAACAGTTATAGAGGTTTCTTGTTTAAAAAGCATTGATCTGTTTAAGCAATGTGTACATGTTAGAACAGCTGTGATGGGGTGGCTGCTGGGGTGCAGATCATTGGCGCGGGCTCAGTGGTGGCTTTCATGCAGTCAGTTGGGACACTGTAACTATATTCAAAGGGGTTGCGCATGGCGCAACAAAGTTGCGTTGGCACAACCCTGCATTGTGCCCTGGTGAGATATTGAAAGGGCTGCCAGGTGCAGCGTAAATCCCAATGCAGTGGGGCACAATCTAATTGTATGTGGCGCAGATGCAGGGGGCATGCCCATGCATATGTGGCACATCTCGATATTCAGCCCAGGATGTGCGGCGCATATGCTGGCACAACCCTGCAGTCCGCTGCATAGGGGGCTCAGAGTTTAGCCCATGAAGAGTAGGAACAACTCTAGCCACCTGACAGGTGGGCTTGTTTGTAGGGTGCAACACAGCAGCGAACAGCCATGGTGGCCACCCACCCACCCACCCTGAACACCGTCCACAAGCACTCATGGCTCCTGGTTGTCTAGTGGTTCCCCTCCCTTCCGATTCCCTGATCATGGTAAATGACTAATAAATCATTCTTTGGTAGTCTAGTGGACCCCCCTTCCTCCTGATTCCCCAATCACAGTAAATTTATATTAAATCATTCCCTGGTAGTCTAGTGGACCTCTCTCCTGATTCCCCGATCATGGTAAATGTATATTAAATCATTATCTGGTAGTCTAATGGACCACCCTCCTTCCCAATTCTTCAATCGCATTAAAGCGGCCTAAAGTAATTCCCTGGTGATCCAGTGGCACCCCCACCCCTCCACCCACATACTGTACTAGACAGTCCCAAATGTGAATGACTTCATTCACATATTTGAGACTACCTAGTACAGTATGCTCTGCAAGTGCATTGGTCCACACTGTGGACCAATGGGCTTACAGCTCATACTGTACCTGTCATTTGGCAGGTGGCTGGGCAGTATGCAGGTGGGTTGCAGCAGCCCACCGATGATGGGGGCAGTGTGTGTTGAACGAGGAGTCCTGTGTGGGTGAGAGGGGTGGGGGGTGCCACTGGATCACCAGGGAATTAATTTAGGGTGCTTTACCGTGATCAGGGAATCAGGAGGGAGGGGGGGTCCACTAGACTACCAGGGAATGATTTATTAGACATTTACCGTGATCGTGGCTATCGGATGGAGGATGCCGCGGGAACCTCACTGTGCACACGTCATGCTGTGCAGGGCGCCAGGCGTAATTCGCCAGACTGCCCTGCACAAGGCATGCAAATGGGGCCATAATGACATGCAAATGGCCCCATTTGCACCTTGCATATATTATGGCCTCATTTGCATGCCCTCTGCTGAATATCGTGGGTGATGCACCCAGCACAACTGCTTTTGTGCTGGTGCATCCCCATGCTCCCTACCTGTGGCTTGCACCAGTGCAGTGCCACTGCACTGTGCACTGTCGGTGCCACATTCATGGCACATCACCGTTGAATATTACCTGATCCTGGCCCCGGCGCATCCCTCTTGTGCTGCACCCAGGCTTGAGCTCCTGCCAGGCACAGTCTGAATATCCAGGCCACTGGTTATAATAAAATAGAAAATAAGGATGGTTGAAATCATTATAAGTAAAAATTTGGAACAAAGGGTATTTGAGAATACTAGGAATGATAAAATTATGGATTTAATCTTCAGTGACCTAGAGGATGAATTACGTGACATACAAGTATTGCAGCCACTCAGTGAAAGTGATCATAATATGGTTAGTTTAACTATTAAGGGAAAATGGGTGGCAGTCAAGGGGAAAGCCAAAATAAAATGTTATAACAGAGTTAATTATGCCGCTACTAGAAAATACTTATCTTCCTGGGATTGGGAGAGACAGAATTAAAAGGCAAAACTACAGTAAGTACATTGAAGATCATAATAGAAAATATAAATTACTGCATATGAACATATGTCTCAGAAATCAACAAATATAATAATTTGGGCAGAATGCCTTAATGATTTAACAACAAAATTAGGAAACATTTGTGTAAGGAAAAAAAGGCATATAGGAAGTACACGAGAAACCAAAATATAGAAACATTTAACATATATAAACAATCAAATATAAAGTGTAAGAAATAAAAAAAAATGCTAAATCTGAAGATGAACTGAAACTAGCTTCTGAGACAAAGCACAATAAAAAAAAAATTTTTAGTTATATTAGTAGCCTAAAAGGGGGTCAGAAAGAAATAAGGCCCTTAAAAGATGCCACAGGGACTATTGAAGCTGAATCACAGATGGCCACATGATTTAATGAATACTTTTTGAGCAACTTCCAACAAGATGAAACAAGATAATTCACTGAAAGTCTCACAAGTGACAATAACAACAGTCTACAGAGACAAATAGAAATTTGTTAAGTATTGAATAAAATGAAAGAACTAAAGATAAATACAGCATCTGGACTTGATGGTATTCATCCTAGGTTTCTATATGAATTATCAAATAAACTAGCTGGACCACTAACACAATTATTTAATGTGTCACTAAAGGAAGGCATTGATGAATGGAAAGGGGCAAACCTAACACTGATTGTTAAAAAAGGAAATAAACAAGAGTTGGGAAATTATCATCCCATCAGTCTCACCTCAGTCATAGGGAAGATCATGGAAAGTTTTATAAGAAATAGAGTGGAACAACATATGACATACAGTGGTCTGTTAGATTTTACACAGTGTGGGTTTGTGTCTGGGAGATTATGTTTAATGAATTGAAGTTTCTTTGAACCAGTCAGTAGGGCTTTAGATGAGGGTATGCCAGTAGATGTTATGTACTTGGATTATTCAAAGGCCTTCGATTCTGTATTTTGTATGAAATTAATGAAGAAACTTATGGAATTAAATTTGATCAATATCTTGTTAATTGGGTGAGATCAGTTAGATCATGGCTTGATAACAGTTGCCAACGAGTATGCAAAAAAGGTTATGTCTTTTTATGGGGTAGAGTGAGAAGTGAGGACCCATAGTGATCAATCCTGGGACCTACTTTGCTTAGTATATTTGTCTCCTCAATGAGAACAACTGCAGAGTCATGGATTTACAAATATGCCAATGACACCAAAATAGGAGCCATAATAAACAATAGAGAGTTGGCAATGGGCTTGTCGGATGAGTTGGCTCATCTTGAAATGTGGACAAAGCAACCCAAAAATGGTCTTTAATGTAGAGAAGTGCAAAATAATGCACTTTGGTCACAATAATATCTTGTTTGTGTATAAACTGAATAATAAAGTACTGGAAAAAATGAGAATGAGAGAGATCTGGGAGTCATCATTCACAGATATCTCAAATCCGACAACCAATGAGGTGGTCAAAAAAGGAATAAAATCCTTGGCTGTATATTTAAACATCTAAAATGTCGCGATCCAAAAGTAATTGTACCACTATATTCAACATTGGTAAGACCACTATTGGAGTTCTGCTCACCTTTTTGTGCACCACTAAATGAAGGGAGTAATAGACAACTAGAAATAGTGCAACAAAAGGCAACTAGAAGTATTAAGAACTTAAAAAGTAAACCCTATGATAAGAGATTAACAGAATTAGGGATGTTTAGTCTTAAATATATAAGGATGAGACGAGATCTTTGTATTGTATATAAAGCCCTTCATAATAAGGATATATAGGAATATCTTGGACTAAATCAAAAAACTTGTCCAAGATCTAGTAGATCACATTCCTTGCAATGATCTAGGGAATTTTATAAAACAAACGGGAGGGGTAAATGGTTTACCCAGAGAGTAGTGTCAACATGGAATGCGCTACCCAAAATGGTCTTTAATGCACAACCCAAAATGGTCTTTAATGTAGAGAAGTGCAAGATAATGCACTTCGGTCACAATAATATCATGTTTGAGTATAAACTGAATACTTTACTGGAAAAAAATGAGAATGAGAGAGAGATCTGGGAGCCATCATTGACAGATATCTCAAATTTGACAAACAAACCGATGAGGTGGTCAAAAAAGGGAATCAAATCCTTGGCTGTATATTTAAACATCTAAAAAGTCGAGATCCAAAAATAATTGTACCACTATATTCAACATTGGTAAGACCAGTATTGGAGTTCTGCTCACCTTTTCGTGCACCACTAAATAAAGGGAGTAATAGACAACTAGAAAAAGTGCAACGAAAGCCAACTAGAAGTATTAAGAACTTAAAAAGTAAACCCTATGATAAGATGTTAACAGAATTAAGGGATGTTTAGTCTTAAATATAGAAGGATAAGAGGAGATCTTTGTATTGTATATAAAGTCCTTCATAATAAGGATATATAGAAATGTATTGGACTAAATCAAAAAACTTGTCCAAGGTCTAGTAGATCACATTCCTTGCAACGATCTAGGGAATTTTATAAAACGAACAGGAGGGGTAAATGGTTTACCCAGAGAGTGGTGTCAACATGGAATGCACTACCTGAATCTGTAGAACTGAGTGAAAACATGGAAGCATTTAAAAAATCTTCGGATAAATATATGGATATTAGTAATACTAGAAATTACCACTTATAGGTGGTGAGTCATGTTAAGGAACAATAGCCAATCTGACTCACAAACTAAGAAACTATGATTTTGCCACTTGATGTGGCTTTAAATAAGCTTCCCATATCATATATGGGGGGGCTGAGCCCAAAGGGTTATCTACAAAGTAATTCTCACCTCGGCTTTACAAACATACGAACATACTAATTTGCCAGCAGATAAAGGCCTTATGGCCTACTGAGTCTGCTCGAGTGTGCAGCTAGCAACCCTTATACAGGCAGTTGCCCCTCCTTCCCCTGACCCTCCCTCTTATCTTATCCCATCCCCTTTTGAAACAGTCCACTATTCTACAGGATACCACTTCCATAGGCAATGTGTTCCACCCAGACACCATTCTCTCCATAAAAAAGTGTCTTCTCATGTCCCTCCTGAACCTTCCCCTTCCAATCTGAGATCATGACCACGAGTGTCCCTACCCCTCCTTAACTTGAATAGTCCCTCCATGCCTGTCTTGTTTATTAGCTTCATGTACTTGAAGGTTTCAATCACATCCTCCCTGTTTCTCCTCTCCTCCAGTGAGTATATGTTCGACTCCCTCAGCCTGCTCATGTACAGTATGTCCCCTAGTCTCTGGATCATCTTTGTTGCCCTGTGCTGCACCCCCTCCAGTAACCTAATATCTCTTTTCAGGTATGGGCGCCAGTACTACATGCAGTACTCCAGGTGTGGCCTAACCAGTGACCTATATAATGGCAGGCTCACCTCCCCTCTCCTTGAAGATATACCCCTGGCAATACAACCCAGTATTTTGTTGGCCTTTGCAGCTGCCTTCCTGCATTGTGCTGAGTTGTTCATTGAGCCCGTTATAATCACCCCAAGATCCTTCTCTTCCTCTGTCATGGCTAGCTGACCCCCACCCCCAGTTGGTAGCTCCTTCTTAGGTTTTTGCCACAAAATGTAGCACCTTGCACTTTTTGGCATTGAGCCCCAACTGCCAGATGTCTGACCAGGTCTCCAATTTTGACAGATCATCCTGCAACCCATGCCACCCTCCTAGGTCATCCACTACTGCTTCCATCTTGGTGTCATCTGCATCTTCAATCAATCAATCAAGTCTTTATTTAACCAGGCTTTCATCGTTGAGCAGAAGCTCATTTGCAAGATGGACCTGGGTGGAGCATGAACAATTATATATACAGGTCAACACAGGTATTTACAAGGCAATACAAATAATACTCTTTACAGAGAGGAAGAAAAAGAAGTTCATATGTACATAAAATTATACAGATATTGTACAGATTACATGGTATTTACATACATAGAAGTGTCTATAGGAAGATAAAGCAGGTTATCTAAGGTTGCAGAAGGAAGTAACGGAAGAAAAAAAATTAAAATATACACCAGGTAAAGGTGAAGGTAGGGGGGAAGGGAAGGAGGTAGGGGAAGAAAGGCTAGGAGGGCATGGTGCACAGAGAGAAGTTGGTGAAACGGGATGTAGAGAAGATGGATGGAGAAAAGCAGTATGTGTGAGCCCCGGGATTGAATGCTATAAAGTACGGGGCATGGTAGGATGTCACAACCCAGGGTAGTGAGCTCCTATCCAAGGTTGGGAAAGGAAGAATAAGGGGATGGACGAGCCTAGTGTTGATAAGACAGGGGGATAAGAGAGAGAACAATTAGGCTGGTGAGGAGCAAGCTGGGGGTCAGTACTTAAAATTGGGTCTAGGCATTATTATATATCAGTGCAGACACCAGTACTGGGTCTGAGTAGGTGAAGCAGTTATACTTCTCTGATTGTATGGGATAAAGCATCTTGAAGGCATTTATACCGATTAGAGTGCTTAATTTGAGGGTTTTTTGTAGATCATTCCATAAGGTAGGTAACACGAAGCTTATGGCTGCCTCTGTCAAGCAGGATTTTGCTTTGGGTACTTTAAGTGTTATAGCTGAGTAACTTCTTAACGCATATTTCCCAATTATACTCAGGGGAAGACAGCAGGAGATATAGTAAGGCAGCTTATTAGAGATGGCTCTATAGGTCCAGAGAGCGGCGTTTCTGTGGCGCCTGAACTTTAGTGATGTCCACCCCACTGCCACATATAGGGTGCAGTGATGCGTGTCGAAGGGGAGTCCCATTATAAACCTCAGTGCTCGATGGTAGAGTGTGTCCAGTTTAGCCATGTAGGAGTTGGGGCATTAGCTATAGAGAAAATCAGCGTAATCAACCAATGATAGGAAAATGGATTGGACCAGTTGTTTCTTGGCATCTCTGGTGAGAAATTGGTTGATTCTAAAAAACAGTCCAAGCCTTTGCCGAAGTCGTTTTAGCAAGTCCTCGATATGTTCAATGAAGGAGAGTCTTTGGTCTATCCAAACTCCCAGATACTTGAATTTTGTAACAAATTCTAGTTTTTCACCTAGAACTGTGGTAATTTGGGGAACTGTCCTACTGAACACAGGGTTAGCTGTACGGATAAAAGGGGAGAGGACCATTGCTTTAGTTTTTTTGGCATTAAGGAGTAGCTTTTTTTGGAGGAGTTGGCTTTGCAAAAGGTTGAATTCTGACTGTAGGTCATTGCAGGCAGCTTCAGGTGTTGGGCGACTCATGAGAACTGTATCATCTGCAAACAGATGGATGTTGGCTTCTTTTATACAGTAGTCGAAGTTATTAATGTAGATTGCAAAAAGTAAGGGCCCTAATATAGAACCTTGAGGTACCCCTCTTTGCAGTTTTTTTAAGGGGGACAGGCCTCCTTCAGCTTTAACTTGTTGAAGGTGCCCTGTAAGATAGTCAGTAAACCAACGCAGAGAGGAGGGGTCCACACCTATGGTTTGAAGGGAGGAGAGGAGCAGACTGTGGTTGACTGTGTCAACAGCCTTGCTTAGATCAAGGAAAACAGCACAAAGAAAGTTTTTGCTCTCAAGATTACGCTACCAGTCAATAGTAACTTTGGTGAGGGCTGAGATAGTGCTATGTTTAGCTCTGAATCTGGACTGCATAGGATTTAGCAGTTCCCTAGACTCAAGATGAGTCCTCAGCTGTGCATTTACAATTTTCTCTAGGAGCTTGGACAGGACCAGAAGGAGAGAAATTGGCCTGTAGTTATTGAGATCGCCAGGGTCACCTGATTTGAACAGTGGTATGACATGTGCTGTCTTCCATATAGGTGGTAAGGTGCCCTGAGACAGGGATAAGTTAAAAAGGTGGGTGACAGGTATTGCTAGTACGTGGTAGGCAATTTTTAGGAAGTAAGGGTCAAGGTGTCGGCCCCAGCACTTTTCTAGTATCCAACTGAAGCAAGAGGTCCTCTACCTCTTTCAGTGGGGCAGGATGAAGCGAGAAAAGCTGACGAAGCTATTGGAGTTTCAGGCAGTTGGCTGGCAGTCTGGGGCGAGTATGTTTGCAGGGGAGTTATCAAATGCCATGCCTGCAGTAGCAAAGTGGTTATTGAATGCGTCAAGTATATCCATCTTTTGGTTATAGTCAAGTTGCCAGAGGTAATCTTGGTCGGAGTGAATTTCCGGGGAGGCCTAGTAGATCATTGATTGTGTTCCAGAGCTTGATTGGACTCTTTGTGGCAGAGTCAGTTCGATTTGAAGAAAGTGGCCTTCGATTCTCTGATTGTTTTGGTACATAAATTTGAGGTCTCCTGAACTGGTTCCAGTCCTCTGCAGCGTTCAGTCTGCGCGCTTTTTTCCAGAGCTTATCTCTTTCTAGAAGCAAGGACTTGATCTGAGGGGTGAACCATTTACAGGTTTTGGTCCTAGTTCGAACTTTAATCAGGGGAGCATACTTATTAAGGGCCCTTGATAGAATGTTGTGGAAGATATTGTAAGCTGATGTAATCATTTTGGCCAGGTAGAAATATTGCCACTGAGGGGAATACTTAAGCTCATTTAGGTAGGCATGTTCATTGAAGTTGCGCCTGGATCTCTTCATAGAGAACTTGCTGATGGGTGCTGGGTTGTTGGTGGATCTTACTCCGCAATAAAACAGTGGTCGCTGGCGTCTGAGAAGAAGACATCAGCGAGGGAGAAGAGATGAGGTTTGATCACCATTAGCACATCCAAAAGTGTACTTTTACTGGAGTTCTTCACGTTTGGGCATGTTGGTTCAGTAATAAGTTGCGTCAGCCCATGTTCATCACAGAAGGATGCAAGGGGGGCAGCTGTGTTAGAGAGCCAGTCAAAGTTGAGGTCTCCTAAAATAATAGTTTCTGGCAGCCCCTGTCCCAACTTGTCACTTAGATATGACATGTTGTAGGCCAGCAGACGGTGGTCTGTAGCATCATATTACGAGACTGCAGTAGTCTGTGTAATTTCCACTTTGAGAATTAGGCTTTCGAATTGCCAGCACAGATGCCGAGGATAAGCAGAAGGCAGAAAATTTGTCTTTAACGAGATAGCTACCTCCTCCTCTGGCATGCCTATCAGCTCTGAACAAGGCATAGTTGGGTATGTTTACTTCTCTATCAGTGGTGCTGAGTCTAAGCCAAGTTTCAGAAATCACAAGTATGTCAGGAGAGGTATGATTTACCCAGGTTTGTATTAAGGTTATCTTTTTAAGAAGGCTACATACGTTAATATGCAAGAAGCTTATTCCTTTTAAATTTGCTAGTTCTGCTGGCAAAGCAATAGCTTCTGGGGGGCCAGGGTTGAGTTCTACGTTGCCTTAGTGCCTTCATATCTTTAATATCTCATAGCTTTAATCCACTGTTTAAAATCACTCTCCTGTAATAGAAGTGGATCTCAATGCCATGTCAGGGATCTGGTAGAGTTGGAGTCTAGTGTAAAACTGATGGTTAATGGGCATGGTCTGACATATATAAGGGAGCTATAGAAACATTAGTCACACGGGTAGTAATTCTTAGGGATGTGAACCAGTAGTCTAACCTGCTGGATATTGCATTTGCTGCTGAGAAGTATGTATAATCTCTAGTATCAGGGTTGTTTAACCTCCAGATATCAGTTAGCTGATGCAATGCCAGCAGGTCCTTAATTGTTCTAAGTGACTGCCCATGAAGCTGTTGCCCAAAGGTGGACCTATCCAAGAAGTGGGCCATAGCTAGATTACAGTCTCCCCCAGAATTGTATCCAGGTTGTCTAAGGACATATCCATCAGTTTCTGAGACACATTGTTAAAAAATATGGGTCTGTCCTTATTTGGTGCATATATGATGGCAAGGATTATAGGGCCTGTCGGGGTGGACATTTTGGCTAGCACCCATATCCCTTCCTCATCTCCTTGTTGGGTAATGGGTTTCCACCCTAGCTGTTTATGGCATAGAATGGAGGCTCCCAGTTTAGCTGTTCCCACTGTGCTGTGTACCTCCCATCATACCCATTCTCTAACCATTTCTTGGGCTTCCTCTTTACTTCATTTTGTCACCTGTAGGAATGCACTCTGTGTCTTCATTTGTTTCAGCAAGGTCATTATCTTCTTTCTTTTAATTGCAGAGTTTAGGCCCCTCACATTCCATGAACTGGCCACTATCAGAGTTACGGTAGCCATAAATTAAACCTTAGCAGATGCAGTATATTATATGTGTTTAATGCCCACAGGTGAAACCATGGAGAGAAAGGTGGAAGCACTCCCACTATATTATACCCACCTGTAGTAAAGCCTGAAAACACCTAAAACTCTTTCTGAAGTCTCCTAGCCTTAATAACTTGTATACTGCAACATGTCTGCATCCTACATATTCTTATTTCTTGCATTATTAACCTTAAGTAAAAGGGATGTAAATAACTATTTAAACAATAACACCAAGGATTGACAGTAGAGACACATTCAAAAATTGAACTGTCCTTGGGTTGAAGTGTAGAGAAATACCATAATGTTGTGAGCACTATTGCCTGTAGTGCCCAGTAAAAAACCAATAACAGAGTTGTAACATTCGCAAACTTATCCCACATTAGGGGAGGAATTCCATTGTCAGACCAGGTCATCATGTTCTCTGCACGACTACCAATGGTCAAAAGAAGGTCACTCTGGGGAGGGGAGTCAGATTTTGTCTTTTCTTCTTTTCTTTTTCAATTTCTTTAACTTCTTGAATGTATAGCCCCTCACTAGTGGGTAATTCAATTAAACCACTGAGGCTTATGTAGTACCCATAGGGACCTTTCAGCCAGTTACCTCTGGATTTTCAGGCATTGGTCAGATCCTCTCTTGAGAAGACCTGCCCATCAAATAGCATTAGAGGTGTGGCAGGGAATTTTCTTTATTTAGGTCTATGCAGCTCCCTTTACCCTCCTTCTCAATCTAGAATAGAGTTTTAAGACGGGATCCCTTTATTCAGACATATTGTGCCAGACACCGCATACTTATGGACTCTAGAAAGCCACTACAGGATCTGGTCATATTTAGGGGGTGATCCTCTCAGTCCTTAGGTTCCCTGTGGGTCATAGGCTGTCAAGGTTGTAAAGGTCCCCTTTAAATGGCAGCCACCCCGAGAGACGCAGGTTGGATCAGCCTGTGATGACTCCATTGAACAAGCTGCTTCTCCAGTGCTCATTTTTCGGGCTTGGGAACAAATCCAATATGAGTTCTCATAAGGCTGGTCATTCTTTTTGTCAGTGACTTGGACTATAAGGGCTAGGGGTGGGGAGGGTGGGGCCCCTTTTAGGAGGACTAGAGGAGCCTTCCTGTGTTTCGTTGTACTGACTTGTGTGCAAGCACTTGTGCTGTGCTGCTCCACCTGCGCTGCACAAGTTGGGAGGTATTTTCCAAGTTTTCTCAACATTTATAAACTATTTTCTGGGCTTAACTGTGCAGTTTGAGCATAGCCCCAAACCGGAAGCGTCCATGACGTCACTTCCGTTCAGCAGCTATTTCAAGCAATGCTCCTGCAAGTGGGGTGAGCACGCGGTTCTGCACGTGGAGACGTGTGCTGAGACACACGCATCCCAGCACGTGTCTGCAGTGGCAGCAGGAGCATCAGGGAGGTAGGACAGTGAAGTTTGCTTATTTCTGCTACCAGTTGTAACAGCACGTGTGAAGAAACTATTCTGCATTTCATTTTTGGGATTTGTTTTGGAGGTAGATTCACCATAAAACAATAGCAGATAATTACTGTGAGTCTTGCCAAATGTATGCAGTAGGAGCACAGACTGAACACTTTGTGTGGGGCAAATGTTTATTAATTAAAGTTTTGCAGGATGAACTGATGCGTTTACAGTCAAAAAGTACTAATAACACTGACATTTCTGCACTTGAGTCATACATTGACAAAATGGCATCTCTCTATCAACCCTGTAATAATGAAGGCCTAGTATCCAACTAATCTACTATAGACTCCCTCTCAGTGTTGCCCACTGTAGTTAACGCTGAGGAAGAAACCTGGTTTCAGGTACCAAAAGGAAAAACTAAACACAGAGGTAGCCAAGTGTTCCACAGTGCCCCTGTTATGCAAACTATAAACAGGTTTGAGGCCTTAATGCCCAACACAGACTGTGGGGATAAAGAACATTTTGGTAGTCCCCATTCATCGGACATACAGCACACTGGTAATAATGTTCCTACGCACAAGTTGAGACCAGATGAACCTAATACCAGTAGCCATGGCTTATTTCCCACCGGATTATCTGTTTCCTCTCAGATATCAACTCAGATACACTTCAAACATGATGTCCCTGTTAAATTAACACTCAGAACTAAACACATATTTGTGCTGGGGGATTCTATTATTAAATATACAGACAGGACTGTGTGCAATCCAGATAAAAACAACTGCACATGTTCAAGTTTCAGGGGGGGCAGGGATCTCTGACATCATGTCCATGGTACCAAAAATACTGGAAAATATTGCTGGGAATGCCCAAGTAATAATACACTCAGGCACTAATGATGTTAATGTCACCCAGATCAGATGAAACAAAACGTCAAAGGCCTTAATAACATCTTGGTTGAAGCAGGTTGTGATGTATGCTTTTCAGAAGTCCTACCAGTACCTAGAGCTACCAGCTATGTCACCAATAAAATGAAATCATTTAAAAATTGGCTGAGGAACTGGTGCCTCTCTCAGGACATCAAATGTCTTACTCACTGGGAACATTTTGTGGATAGACCATCCGTCTTCTTCTGGCACCTTAGTTGGAGAGGGAGTACAATCCTAGGCAGGAAAATCCTTTCTTATGTGAACGAATGTTTAAACTAACACACAAGGGGAAGAATGGGGTATCACCCAGGTCTCAAGCAACTAGGGTTTCCTCTACCAAATCCTGCAGGATACTATCTTAAAATTCTAGATCACTTAATTTGCTTAAATTATCTGAACTGGAAGCCAGAATCCACCTACAAAACATAGATATTGTCTTGGTTTCAGAAACTTGGTGGGACTCAGGCTCCTCTTGGATTAAGGAAATACCTGGTTTTAAACTTTTTCACAAAGACAGGGTAAATAAAAAAGGGGGAGGAGTTTGTCTTTATATTAAAGACACCATCCATTCACATGAATACCCATATGAATCCCTTGCTGAAAGTGTATGGGCAACCATACAGTTTCAGGGGCACCCATGGATCCATACTGGCTCATGTTACCGCCCACCATCTGCTGATGCCGAATATACTAATGGGTTACTAGAGGATATTGCTCACATAGCCATAAAGGGCAACATTTTGATTCTGGGAGATTTTAATATGCTCACAATAAACTGGCTTTCTAGCATAGGTACCACTGTTGCTGAAAAAAACGTTATTACAACATTACATGAAACAGGATTAGAACAACTTGTCAAAGATCCTACCAGTGGGAGCAATATACTGGATTTATTAATAGCCAACATTCATGATTAAGTTCATAATCTCTCAATTTCCGACCCTCTGGGAAACAGTGACCATAGATCTGTTGCTTTTGAGCTAGATTACAAAATTCATAAACCTGTTAACAATCTAAAAGTACACAACTATTGAAAAGCAGACTTCAAGGAAATTAACAACTGTTTGAGAAACACTCCATGGAATAGCCTATTATCCCCCTTAACACTTGAAGATGCTTGGAATCTTGTTAAAAACAGAATTTTAGACCTAGAAAAAACCTTTATCCCAATCCGGGAAAAATACAATAATAAAGGCAAAATACCACCTTGGTTAAATAACACAGTCTGCAAACAGATAAGAAATAAGGAAAAACTGTTTATTTCTCTAAAAAAGTGTACAGCTAACAAAAAGGAGCTAATATTGGGGAACTATAAGGCTGCAGTTAGAAACTTAAAAAAATCAAACAAGCTAAATGTAACCTAGAATTTTGTATAGCTCATTGTACGGATAATCATAAGTCCTTATTTATTTATTTATTTATTTATCGTTTTTATTTATTAACATTTCTGGATTTAACACCTTTGAGCCAGCAGCTCTTTTACAAAGGTCCCATGTCAGTATAGATAGATAGAATTGAGGGCTTGAAAAATACATAGTAGAGTAAATACAGGTAACAGTACAATGTGGTGATAGCAAAACATCAAGGACAAAGTATAAATATTCCGGGCTAAACCCCCATTACAGAGAATAAACACAGTGTAAACAGTTATTAATGGAGCCAGTAGGCATTGTCAAGTAGAAAACTAACAAAGTATTATCTAGGAGTAAACTTTAAGTAGAATAGGGCAGGCGGGCCTGTTGGAGAAATTATGGAGAGGAAAGGGAGGTCTGCAGAGGAGGGAGGGGGGATAGATCAATTGGAGAGTATGCAGAGAGGGTAACAGGTGGTGGTAGGAGGGGAGGGGTAGAGGATAAGGGGAACTGTCCAGAGGCATGTGTGAACAGTCAGGAAGAAAAGGGTGATTGGGGGATAGCCTGTGTGAGGGACAGATAGAGAACAGAATGTGCATGAGGAGAAAGGGGTGTGGGAGGGTGAGTGGGGAGGGGGAGGGGGAGGAATTGGGTGGGATGTAAAGGAAAGTGGTTGACTAAGTGACACAGTCGCACTTGGCCCTGGCTACAAGCGTCTGCCAGAGTTTGTTTAAAGAGGCCAAGTGTACATGAATTGGTGGTATCACCACTCAGGGAGTTAAACATCTTAGGAGCTCTGCCAGAAAAAAGATCTCTGGCCTAGGGAGGTGTGACATCAGGGAACCAGTAGTGTGCAATTTTCTAAGCTTCTGGTCTTGCGAATGCTGGTGGCTTGGCTGAGGAGATTCTGGACTCCAGGGAGCATGAGACCAATGGATGCCTTTTTTACTATGAGACAAGTTTGGTAAGTGATTCTTCCCTGTAGTTGTAGCCAGTTTGCCTGTTGATAAAGGTCACGTGTGTGTGCGGTGGGATGCTCCAGTTAGCAATTTGCAGGCCTTATTCAATGCTAATAAGATTCGTCATAGTGCTGGAGCTGTGGCCACTCCATAGACGATAAGCCCATAGTCTATCATGGAGATAATGGAGCTCTGTATTGCTAGGTTAAGGGCTTCGGGAGTCATGCTGTGCTTATGTTTGTAGAGAAGGGAGATGCGGATATTCACTGATTTGGCGACCGTGTCTATATGACTGGAGAAAGACAGGGTACTTGTCCAGGGTCACACTGAGGTACTTGAAAGTTTGCGTCTGTTCCAGACAGACACCCAAGCAGTTTTTGATAGTCGGCTGTTTATTTTCATATTTGTTATGTGTGCCATGGAATAGCATAGACTTAGTTTTTTCAGTAGTTTAGCACAAGTTTCTGTGCGATGAACCAGGCCTCAATTTCTGTGAAACTTGCCTGGAGTTGGTGTTCCAAGTGAGTGGGATCAGGGTTTAGTACAAGAATCACTGCATCATCAGCATATAGGATGATACGTTAATTGCAGGCAGCAGGGAGGTTATTCAGAAAGATACTGATGAGTAGAGGACCCAGAATTGACCCTTGTGGAACTCCAAACCAGACAGGTTGTTTGGAAGAGAGTGTATCACCAATCCTGACTTGTTGTGACCAATCTGAAAGATAACTTTCATTTTAGGGTGTCATGTGATAGCTCTAGTTTTGCCAGGTGTTCTAGTAGTAGCAGATGATTAACCATATCAAAGGCCTTAGAAAGGTCGATAAAGGTGGAACCAGTAAGCTGTCCTTGGTCAAGTGTCTGGTGGATGTGACCAGTGAATATAAGGAGGGCAGTGGTGGTACTATGGCCTTTTTGGAAACCATGCTACTGTGGACATTGCAGATTATACTTCTCCATGTACTCCACCAATTGGTCAGCAATGATTTCTTCAAGTACTTTGGATACAGGAGGAAGGATGGAGATAGGCCTGTAATTTCCATGTATTGCCCTGTCCCCAGACTTGTGTATTGGGGTCACTAGGGCAGACTTCCATTTGAGTGGGGACTGGGAGAGCATGAGGCATAGGCTGATTATTTTGGTAAGGGGGGCAGGATGGCATCAAGGGTGAGGGCAATAAGTTTCATGTCCAGAGTGTCCCCACTTATTCTGGTCTTTTCTAGCACCTTGAGAAGATATTGCTTGGCCTCTCTTTTGGTGACTGTCTTGAAATAAAAATGTGGATGACTTAGTTCAGTTTCTGGTTGGACCCGGTGGGGGCGGTGGTGGGGGTGGGGTCGAAGAAATTAGCGGGGAGTACAATGCTAAGGTCTGTGAATGCATGATTGAAGGTGTTAGCAATCATGGCTGGGTCCAGGGTGATGGTGCCATTTAGGATTAGCATGTTCGGTGTTACTTTTGACTCTTTCCCAATGACTTGAGATAGGTTGTTCCAGAATTTCTTGCCCTCCGACCAAGAGTTGGACAAGGCACTCCTGTGGTATCTGGCTTTTTCCAGGTGAATGGCATTGGTACAGGCATTCCTGGCAGCCCTATATGCTTGTATATTTGCTTGTGTACCCAAATTTCTAGCCCGTGCCCAGAGGTTGTCTCGTGCTTTCATTAGTTGAAGGAGATTGTACATGATCCATGGACTATCAGGGCCCTTAACTTTGCATTTCTTGTATGGGGCATGGGTATCACATGCTGCATTGAACTGGGTGATAAAGAATTGTAGGGCAGTATCTAGTAGAGACCAGTCTTGTTGCTGTAGGTGTGACCTCAGCGCATCAAGGTGTCCCCTGAGTAGTACCCTACTTTTGACAGTTTCAGCTGGTGGTTTGGTGAATTTATTAGTCTATAGGCACTGTATTGGAGAATGGTCGCTTATGAAGTCAGGAAGGACTGAGATGCTGGTGATATGTTCGGGATGGTTTGTGAGAATCCAGTCCAGTATGGTACTAGTCCCTGTGCTATAGTTGACCCTTGTTGGTGAGGTAATGAGTTGGGTGAAGTTTCCTGCAGATAGGGTGTCCTTGTAGTTGTTTGCACTGGGGGCAAGCCAGTTCACATTGAAGTCCCCGAACACTATTATGTCTGAACTGTGCTTAAGGCTGTTTAAGCAGGTGAGGAGTGGACTGAGGCTTGCTTTCATCTGCCTGGGTGGGATGTAGACCGAAGCTATTGTCAGAGATTTGTTGTGTGCCCCTAGAAGGACCTTTATGGCAAGAACCTGAGGTTCATCACCAGTCATGGGTAAAGACAGAGTGTGCCCTAGCAGAGATTCTTTCAGGTATAGTGCACAGCCACACCCTTTTTTGGAGAGTCTATCCAGCCTGAAGATAGTGTAACTGGGTATGTTCACCACAGATTCAGGGATTTTTGGTGACAACCATGTCTTAACCACTGATAGTACATCTGGGTTGTGTTGGGAGACCCAGATGGAGAGGATATCAAGTTTTTTGAGCAGGCTGCAGATGTTGATGCTGGCAATTGAGAGGGACCCAGATCCGCTTGTGCAGTTATGGTTTGTTTGAGGTGGGCCTGGGTTTGGGTATATGTTGCCTGACATAATCAGGAGTAGTATAATTAGTCCTCGCAGGAGTTTCTTTAGGTATCCACAGTGTGACTGCCGTGCTCTTTTTCCATTTGATGCTTTCAGTGTTGTTGGCTGTGGAGACCAGAATTCTGATAGTACTAATAGGGAGTAATAATTTGTTGGTAGAGTCATCCTTGGGCAAAGAGTCTGGTCCACATGTTGTAGAATTTTGGAAAATAGATGGCTGCAATTTATGCCGCTACTATAAGTAGCCATCCCCATACTGTGTAGTGGGTTTACATCAATGTGACCTGTGGTGGCATGAGATGGGGACTTTAGGACACTGTGAGTAGGGAAGGCTAAACCAGTAAAGAGAAGCAGAAGTGGCATCATAGCATTTGGACCCATTACCAGGCCAAGGGCTTCAATGGTGCTGGTCTTATACGTGAGGAGGTTGAGGGACGTGCGGCCTAAGCTTTGACTAGTAAAGTATTGGATGCAGGTAAAGGAGAAAAACAACAGTGCCTGCCATATAAGAGGGCAGGCTGGGCTCAGAATGAGGGACCTGGATTACAGACAGGCTTAGGAGCCAAATGTTTATGTGTGTATGGCAGCTTAGTATCAGTGCCAGAGGGAGTAAGGCAGAGGAGTGTCCTAAAGGAGCACAATCTGTGTACACAGAGGAAGCAAATGTGGAACCAATCAGTGCAGGTTAAAAGTGAAGGGCAGAGCAAGCATGTATTTAATAGAGGCCAGGGTTGGGGTGGGTGGGCGTGAGAAAATATAGGTTTAATATTCAAAGTCAGAGGCAAACAAAGAGCTTGAAAAGGAGAGTTTTCAGCCGCCAAAAAAGCTGCACCAATCAGAGGGTAGCAGTTCAGGCGGAGAGCCAATCGGGAGCTGGCGCCCCTTAGGAGGCTGCAGCGGGCATACCTGTGGCTCTGATCCAGGGAAGAGGGCTCCAGCAGTGGCTTGGTTAGGCCCGCCGCTCTGCTGGTGAAGCTAGAGGTTCCGGTTGACCTGTGCACCCCAAGTCAGTGCCACCTGCTGGGGGCAGAGGAGAGAGAGAGAGAGAGGGGACTAAATTAAAAGCAGGAGCAGTGGTCAGGGAGCAGACAGAGCAGGAGACAGAGTCACTCGAGGGGGTAGAGTGAGGGGGAGGTTAGGAAATAGTTTGTGAGGCAGAGATTACAAAGAAAAGTTATAGCAGAGGGTGTGTTACAGTTAAAAGAAAAGAAAATTAGTAGGGCAAAGGGGTAGCATGCTGAGAGAGTGCAAAGGAGGAACAGTTCACAGTCAGAAGAAAACAAGTTAAGAGTGCAGTGCTATGTTCAACAATTCACTATGGCCTATGCAGCAATTTCATTCAAAGCTGGAGGTGAGCAAAGAGCTTGAAAAGGAGAGTTTTTGGCTGCCAAAAAAGCCACACCAATCAGCGGGAGCAGCTCAGGTGGAGGGCCAATCAAGAGCTAGCACCACGCAGAGATACCTGCATCTCCGATCTGGGTAGGAGGGCTTGAGTGGTGGCTTGGTCAGGCCCGCCGCTCCACTGGTGAGGCTGGAGGTTCCGGTGGACCTGTATGCCCCAGGTTGGTACCAATTGCTGGGGACAGAGGAGAGAGAGGGGATTAAATTAAAAGCAGGAGCGGTGGGCGGGGAGCAGACAGAGCAGGAGACAGAGTCACTCCAGTGGGTAGAGGGAAGGGGAGCCGAGGAAATAGTTTGTAAGACAGAGATTACAAAGGAAGATAGTAGCAGAGGGCATGTTACAGCTAAAAGAAAAAAAGAAAAGAAAATTAGTAGGACAAAGGGGTAGCATGCTGAGAGAGTGCAAAGGAGGAACAGTTCACAGTCAGAAGAAAACAAGTTAACAGTGCAGTGCTGTGTTCAACAATTCACTACGGTCTATGCAGCAATTTCAGTTTAGCTTAATACTCTAAACAGATTTTAAAGAAGCTGTACAATCACTTTGAGCCATAGAAAATAAATATAGGTTTAAAAGTCAAAGTGGGAGGCAAGCAAAGAGCTCAAAAAGGAGAGTTTTTGGCTGCCAAAAAAGCTGCACCAAACAGCAGGCAGCAGCTCAGGTGGAAGGTCAGTCGGGAGCTACCACCACTTAGGAGGCTTATTGTCTTACCTTAATGGTAAAAAAGGTAACAATAGACAGATTGGTCCAATTAATGATGGTACTTCTATAATTAATCACCTCTGACAAACAGATGGCAGCTACCTTTAATAACTGTTTTTCATCTGTATTTTCTAAGGGGGGAATCCTAGTACAAACATAGTTTTCACTACATCAGGAATAAACAACAACTACACTATAACTATTACTGATACAATCAACCTATTAAAAAACTTAAAACAGAATACTAGTAGTAGTCCGGATTTCATTAACTCTAGGTTCCTGATTGAAACAATCACTGAAATAGCTGTTCCACTCACTATATTATTTAATGAATCCCTACTGGAAAGATCAGTTCCAACTGACTGGTTAACTGCAACAGTTATACCAATACTAAAAAAGGGTAACCGTACATTAGTAAACAACTATCGTTCAATCAGCCTTACATCCATTCCATGCAAACTAATGGAAAAAGTAATTAAGGGTATTCTGGAGAGTGAAATGCAAGAACTCGACATTAAATGATCATTCCCAACACAGGTTCAAACAAGGACATTCTTGCACTAATAATCTAATTGCTTTCTATAATATCATCACCCAGGGATTGGATAACAATACACCTATGGATGTTATCCTCCTGGACTATAGTAAGGCATTCGATAAGGTAACCCATAGTATTCTCATAGCTAAGCTTATACACCTTGGTTTTTCCACTGACATAGTTAAATGGATTGATTGCTGGCTGACAGGCAGATCCCAGTGCGTCAGGATCAATGGAGTACTGTCCAGCAGGGAGGGTGTTACTAGCAGTGTGCCTCAGGGATCGGTTCTGGGCCCTGTATTGTTTAATATATTCATTTCCGACATGCAAATTAGCTCTAGGAATACACTTTCTAAATTTGCAGACGACACCAAGTTAGGTGGTATGGTAAACTCTGATATAAATAAGGCTGCACTTACAAATGACCTCTTATTATTAGAACTATGGGCCCATACAAATAAAATGACATATAATACAGATAAGTGTTCAGTCCTCCATTTAGGACATAACAGTCTTAAACAAACATATAAATTAAATAATAGAACATTAAAATTCTCCACCTGCGAAAAAGACCTGGGTATTTGGATAAACGACAGTCTTTCCTCCACCAGCCACATAGCCAAAACAGCTAATTCACTCCTAGGAAGAATCAGATGCATGTTCATATCAAAAACAGAGGAATGTATCATCCCCTTGTTCAGATCTCACATTGGACCCTATGCGGATTATGGGTCACCTGTATGGAGAACTTATCTGGTTAAAGATATACATATAATTGAACAAATCCAACAGAGGACAACAAGGATGGTTCCCAATTTAACATCATTATCCTACCCAGTTAGACTGCAAAAAACAGGCCTCCACTCACTTAAGTTTAGATGATGTAGAGGTGACCTACTGCTCCTGTATAAAATACTAACATCATCTTCTCTTATGGCTCAATGTGGCATCAGTATGTCACAAAGAAAAACAGTACCTAGGCTCCGCAATAGACAACTGGCAGTTAGCAGGGCAAGACATAACAAAAGGTTACACTTCTTTTCTCTAAGAATACCAAGGTTCTGGAACAGACTACCCCAGGATCTAGTTGACAGTGACACTTTAGAAGCCTTTTAAACTGGGATTGACAAATGGCTTTCTGAAAACTTTCACAGGGTCTAATTTCCCACTGATGTGGGGGACAATCTTGATGGGCCTTGGCCTTCTTTTGTCCGTACATACCTAGTAATACCTTATAATTCAGATGTCTGGGTTCTGGTTATCTGCCAGACCACTGAAGTAACCATCCTTAGAAGCCTGACGACTCATTATTTTAGGAGCCAGTTGACTCTCTTTAAGTATTAAACAAGCAAGCAATTACTGGACCAATAGTTGGAAAATGAGACCAGACATTCTTTTCAGGAGTCCTTCATGTCACATAGTCCCCCCGTTAAAACAGAGCGGGAAAGACCAAACTTAATAAACAGCAACATCAGTAAAAGGCATAACTTTAGACAGATTTATTCTAAGTATATGAGAGTGTTCTTTTTAACCTTGTCCCAATTTCCCTTCGGTGAAGCACGGTTCATCAGGTGCTATCCATGTTCAGGGTAGCTCAATGTTAAAACAATAGAGCAGCCTATTAGTGCCAAAGGTGGGTGCTGGATCCCTAGCAGATTTCGTGCTGCTCAGCTAGATCCCTTAAATAATGAAAGAACTTTTAGCCATATTTTTAGACATTTCCATGGACAGTGTCATTTATTTAATATCAGAAACTGTCTATGAGCAAGCACTATCATAGGGGCCGCCACAGTTGACAGATACTAACACAACATACCCTGGGCCAAACATTGGTAAAACCTATGGAGATTGTAGGTATTTATCTTACCAGAAAAAAAAGGAAAAATCTACCCTGTGAGCACTAAACCAAAAGGCTATTTAGAGCATTTTTCCTCCTCAGGTCTGCAGATTCTTCTCTGGTCCCACTGTCAAAACCAAATGCTGCAAACTTCATGGGAATGATGCAGCTTCCTGTTGTTCATTAATACAATCAGCCCATTCCAGACAGATTGGGGTCCAGTCTGAGCCCCTTGATCCCAGCATCTTGGGCAGTTCAACTTCTTTGCCCATCTCTCCAGACAAGTTGAAAGGAGCTGGTGTCAGTTCCCACAGAAGCGCGTAGTGGTTACTGGTCTTCACCAGTGTGCCAACAGGTGAAGTAAAAAGTACAGATAAGCCAGCACTGGTCTTATGGCAAGTATCTCCAACTGCACCAATCGAGGTTTGAATCAGACCAAGGAAGCAATTCTGTGGGTGCTAAAAGTGCTTCATTTTATTAAAAGATAAAAACAAGTGAATGCACCCTGCTTCCACAAAGAGCTATCAAATCCACAAAACACTCCCAACGCGTTTCACCCCCCCTGGCGCTTAATCATGGGAATAACAAACCATACCACAAAATGCAACACTTACATTTAAAATTCTTAAAGTGACAGTATCATAGTGAAATGGCTTTACAAATTAAACCATTAAAAACAAGTTATGCAAACCTATTAAATGCACAACAATAAGCATTTTAACTTTAAATATTACTTTTTACTTTTTACCACTATAATCAGTGTCCTCCTCAATTTCTTGGGGATCCACTTTCCATGCAAGTGATAAATGATGATCTCTATAAAGTAAAAAAAGGGATACAAATTAGTACATATTATTAACAATAAAATATTTTTATGCATCAACTAATCCTAACACAATAATTCAAACTACTTCTTTAAAAATGGTTTGATATCAATTCTTTCATTTAGTCCTGGTATTTCTGATCCACCCATAGCAAAAATCCAATACTGTTCTCTTTTCAGCAAAATATTATTATAATCACCACCCCTTGGGCTTTTTATGGGTTTTTCAACCCCTACAAAAGACCATACATGTTCTTTTACATTGTTTACTTTACCCATATGAATTGCTAATGCATTTTTACTATCACCATTCTTTATCGCTCTTAAATGCTCGCCCACCCTCTCTTTAAATTTCCTTTTAGTTTTTCCTATCTAGAAACAACCACAAGTGCATGAGGCCAAATAAATGACCCCCTCTGTTGCACAGGTGATAAAACCTCTAACCTTTATAGTTCTTTTGGTCTTTGGGTTAATAAAAGCCTTAGTTTGTGTGATGGTTTTACAAAATTTACAATGTCCACACCTAAAACATCCATCATGACATGCAGGTAACCACATCTTTTTATTTTCATATTTTGGTTGTACTGAATGTACTAAACTATCTTTTAAACTGTTTCCCTTTCTATGCACAAATCTTGGCTTCACATCTCTAAGATCCTTTAAACCAGGGTCTAAACTCACTAAGTGCCAATGTTTATTAATAATTCCTCCAATTTCCCTAGATTGTGCACTATATGTGTTCACAAAATTAACTCTTGAATCACATTTTTGTTTTATTTCCGGTTTTTGCATGACCTCTGACCTTACCAACTTGTCCACTTCTTCCCTAGCCCTGGTAACAACAGCGGCTGAATATTTCCTTTCATATAACCGCTCTTCTAACTCATCAGCTCTCTTCTTGTACATAGATGCAGTACTACAGTTCCTTTTAATTCTAAGGAATTGTCCCTTAGGTATACCTGCTATGGTGTGGAAAGGGTGACTACTATCTGCTTGTAATAAAGTATTTCTGTCTGTACTTTTTCTGTACAGATCTGTTGCAATACCACCTACACCATCCTTTTTAATAATCAGATCAAGAAAATTAATATGTGCGGAACTGAAAGATAGAGAAAAACACGGATTTTCATTACTATGCTCCAAAAATTTTACAAATTCAAATAATTCATCCTCAGTTCCAGTCTAAATAATCAATATATCATCTATAAAGCGTCTATATAAATCTATTTTGTCCCTAAATGGGTTTTTCTCTCCATCTCTAATATATTCCTCTTCCCACTTTCCAAGATATAAATTTGCAAAATTAGGGGCAAAAGTTGCTCCCATTGCTGTTCCTTTAATTTGCACATATTGTTCATCTATAAAAAAGAAAGTGTTAGATTGTAAAACAAATTCCGCCATTTTTACTAACATTTCTGTAGTTGGTGTCTTATTTTCCCTTCTCTCTAAATAAAATTCTAAAGCTTCCAAACCCCCTTCATGAGGTATATTAGAATACAGAGATTCCACATCCAAGGTCACAAATAAACTACTCTCTTCAATTTCAATTTCACCTAATACAGACAGTATGTCACCTGTGTCTTTTATATATGAAGGAATATTCTGGGCTATGGGTTTGATAAAAAAATCAACATACTGTGATAAAGATTCAGTCAGGGAGCCATTACCTGAAACAATAGGGCGACCGGGGTTATAAGACATTTATGTATTTTAGGAAGTATATACAAACATGCTTTCATAGGGTTTTGTACTTTCAAAAAGGAATAAGTTTCATCAGTTAACCACCCCTTTTCCTTTGCTTCCATCAAATAATTATCAATACATTCTTTATATCTGGGGGTCGGATCTGACGAAACTTTTTTATAGAAAGATGTATTATTCAATTGCCTATATACTTCTGCAAGATATTTATCTGTACCCATTATAACAATTGAACCCCCTTTATCAGCCTTTTTAATAATAATACTACTGTCCTTCCCTAATTCATCAATGGCAATCTTTTCAGCTCTACTCAAATTATTCATAAAGCTGTAGCCCTCATTCTGTAATTTTTTATCTAGGCCCATCAAATCTCTCTCACAACTCTTAACAAAAGATGTTAAAGGTGGGCAAAAAACAGAAACTGGTTTAAATCTGCAATAAGACATGTCAGTATCTATAGGAACTGAAGTCTCACTTACCCCTCGGTCTGTGATACTGCCTTCCTCCTTTCTGTTAAAAAAGGATCGCAGGCCAAGGTTTCTGGATAATTTGTGGCAATCCACTATAGTTTCAAACAAGTCAAACCTCTGTTGAGGAACAAAAGAAAGACCTTTATTTAATAAGTCCATTTCAGAAGTAGTTAATACCCTCGAGGAAATGTTAATAACATTGTTTATTGATGTCCTCTTCTCATGTTCTTTCTCATGTTCCATCTGTTTCTTCCTCTTTTGAAAAAAGCGCCACCTCCTCTGTTTTCTGCCCCCCCTCCGAATTCGTTTTTTTGAGTCTGATTGTAATTTAGATGTTCACTCCGCCTCAGACCTTCAGGAGATTTCCCTATATCAGGTAATGCAATATGTTCATCTTCTCCTAGATATACATCTTCCAGGCTACTTAGCTCATCTCTTTCACTCCCATCATACTTGTTTAAAATGGATTTAGTCGGTGTTTTAACAAAAGTACCAGGACTTGAACTTGTATCAAACCTTACTCTCTTCCCCCATTCAAACACTTGATTGGTCTCATAATCATTAGTGTCACATTCAAACTTCATTCTTATAACTTCTTGGATTTTTTTGTCATACTTAAATAAGTTCTGTTTAAAACTTTGACAATAATCCTCATAAAATAGGTGATCTTTATGTTTGTACAAAGCTTCTTCTTTAAGTTTAATCTCATCTTCTGTCTCCAGTTGTATGGCTGCATTTTCCTTTAAAATAAGCTCCATATATTGCTTGTTGGCTTCATGGCTAATTTTATGCCACTTCTCTCAAAATCCTTCCCTTTGTAACCCAAACGAAGGTTTTTTAAGAACCCTCAAACCTCGTGGTGCACGATCTACCTCCAAATAAGCTCTCAAAGAAATTCTTTCCCAATACAGTCTTTTGGCTCTGAATGCTGCCCTTTCAAACTGTTGAAATGCTTGTTTAACATTTTTAGGGCTTACCTCGGATTTCCCAGTCCTCTTCAAGAGCTCTGCAAAGGTGTCCGTTTCAATGTCTCCTTTATTAAATATCAGATCCTTGAAAATCATGTTTTCTCCTGAGTCGCAATTACGGGCGTCTTCAGATCTTCCTGCCGCTCCCTTTCCATTATTGCATGCCATGACTCGCAAGAGAATACTACCACTTGTTTCAAAATAGTCCTAAGGTGCTTTTTCAGAAAGCTCCCAAAGCTTCACTCAATCGCTTTTCTTAAAACGGACTTGAAACAAGAGCCTGCATTTGAATTGGAGGTTTTTCAACTTGCAGGTTTCTTAAAATAACCCGTGCAAACAAATGACCTTAATTGCAGGTAAAGTTTTTGACAGGAAAAACTCAGATCTGCACCTGGGGACCGTGCTTCGGCAAACAACAAGTAGAATAAAAAGTACAGATAAGCCAGCACTGGTCTTATGGCAAGTATCTCCAACTGCACCGATCGAGGTTTGAATCAGACCAAGGAAGCAATTCCGTGAAACGCGTTGGGAGTGTTTTGTGGATTTGATAGCTCTTTGTGGAAGCAGGGTGCATTCACTTGTTTTTATCTTTTAATAAAATGAAGCACTTTTAGCACCCAGAGAATTGCTTCCTTGGTCTGATTCAAACCTCGATCGGTGCAGTTGGAGATACCAGTGCTGGCTTATCTGTACTTTTTATTCTACTTGTTGTTTGCCGAAGCACGGTCCCCAGGTGCAGACCTGCATTTTTCCTGTTAAAAACTCAACAGGTGAAGTACTACTAGTATTAGATTGTCTGTAGAGCCATTGGAGACTATGAGAATGGACTCTCAGGGGTGACAGCTGTTGAGTAGGGAGGTTTTTATTCCTCTTTCTTTGTCTGTCCCTCACCAGTTGTTACTAGTGTTCTCCATGATGGTGCTCCGAGGTATACTGAGTGACAGAGGATTCTGGTTCTGGCTGAGTTGTCTCCATGGGTTGACAGTCTGTGCCATGTGGGTTATACGGATGCTGCTTTGGTGTATTTTGGCCCTGTTGAATATCCCAAAGAAAATGTTCCGACTCTGTCTGGAAAGTAAAGGTGATAAAAGTCTCCTTGATATTGAATGTGAAGCAAGGCCGGATAGAAGTCAGAATGTTCATTTTATACAGCTGTTACTTCACATTTGCATATGCCCATCACTTTTTAGATAATTCTTGGGAGTAGTCTTGAAACATCATGATTTCGGCACCCTCCCATTGTAAGTGCACTCTTTCTTTGGCTGCCTTTAGGAAAGCTTCTTTACAGGGTATCTGAGGAACGTATATAGGATGGGTCTGGGGTACTCACCCTGTCTTGATTTAGGGGCGTGGGAGCAGTGGGCACGTTCGATCTCCAGAGGGGGCCCATTCTGTAGGCCTAGAATGGTTGGCAGAATACGTTGTAGAAATATATCCCACCCTGCCGCTCTCTTAAGTATGCCAACAATTCTAATATGATTTCATCTGGCCCAATTCTCCATATCATCAACTTTAGTTAAGAGATGATCTGTGTGTCTTTGCTGTTCCCTGAGTTGCCCATGATGTATGTGTAGCATTTCCTCATGGTGTTCAACTGCATTCTCTGTCATTGCAACCCTCTTCGTAAGTATTTGCAAATCCATGCAGGTTTGGGTCATAGTTGATTTGGGCTCTGCCATGTCTGTTAGAACTTGGCTTAGCATTTTAGTTATTTAAGCCAGTTCAGTGGCAGTGTCCAGAGAAGGTGCCAGGTACTGAGCCATTTTTGCACAATTCACATGGTGGAGTTTTCTGTACCATAGTCCTGAGGTTTCCTTGTGGGATTCTGTTGCAATTCTCACCCAGTGAGTCACTAAAAGGCCTGCAACATGGTCAGAATTTAGTTTCCTTATAAATCAGAGCATGTATCCATCCCAGTGGAGGATGTGCTGTAAAAAGGACTCAATGGATAGCCCTCAACTTGCTCTATATTCCAGACATGTTTTTTATATTCCAGACAGCTTTTTAATCCAGTAAGTCGGTCAGACTCATGGATGGACGCAGTTGAAGTTCCTGGTGGTGCTCTCAGTTCAAATTAGGATGCCACCATCTTGGATGGCAAGCTCCAATTCCTTCCAAAGTTATTTAGCTTTGAAATTTCAGTTCTGTGCATGATCAGTAAGCACTTTAAGATAGCTGTATAAAATGAAAAGTAATCCTTTTTCATGAGGGAAAAATCCTTTTTCATTTGCCGCCATTTTGTTGTCTTTTTTTTTTAATTATTACACTTATAAAAAAGAAAAAGGTCCCTCATTGATCCAACCCCCCAACCTCCCACTGAGCACCCACCAGCCCACACACCCCCACAATCCACACACCTCCTCACTCATCTGAGCAGCTACCAGGGTGAAGATCCACTCTCCAATGAAAGACACATCTTGCTGCTGGAACAGCCAACTGTAGTATGAAAAACTAAGGTAAGTGCAGTTCAGTATATTTCAATGGGGGTTTCAACTTTGCTGCATAACTTTGCCATTTTTGCATACTTTGACATCAAATTTTCAGTTTGCATTTTTGACACCCCACCTTTTGAACAATGGCAGTGGAATTAAACAAAACTAGCTGGAAAAGTGATTTTTTTGGTTGCTTGGCAAAATCACCGTTTGGGCAAGATTTAAACATTTTCACTGCCCTTGTTCATGAGGTGGGGTCAAAAGAAGGCTATGTTGAAAATTTAGGATCAAAATATGTAAAAATGGCAAACTTCAGTAAATTTAAACATTTTGACCCCAAATTTTAAACATAGCTAGTTTTTTACACCACCTTAGAAATGTGACAGTTGCCATTTTTCAAATCCTGGCCAAAATGTGTTTTTTCACCTGTGGTACAGAATGACTTTTCTATTCCACAGAATGACATTTCAGCAGAGATTTGAAAATTCTCGGTACGGGGGTTCATGAGGTGGGGTAATAAAAAGGGAATGCTGATAATTTAGTTATTTTGTCAGAAATGCAAGTGCAGGGCCTGGAGGGCCCTGCACTTTCATAGCAACATACATGTATGTATTTATGGCTCTGGGCCCTGCATTCCTACAGGCAAATGAGGATACAATTAGACTATTTCAGAAAGTAAGGAAATTCTTTGCAAAAAACTTTAGTAATGCACTAGTTAGGGTTAAATCAACAAAAGTAGGGAAATTGTGGCATTTGGGTTTCCAAAAGTAGGGGAAATGTGGCGTTAGGGTTTCCAACCATGACACCCCACCCCCACCCTCCAGGCAGCAAAAGGAAAAATCATTACAGTTTCATCTCTCCTGCATCTTTGCTAATCAAGCATGGGGTGTGCCTTGGGGTTGTTAGCCCTAATACTCACCCCATTCTCAAATACTCTACACATCTCAGTTTCTTTCATGCTCAAATGGGATGAGCATTAGTGCTAACAACTCCAAGGCACACCCCATGCCTGATTAGCGAAGATGCAGGAGAGCTGAAACTGTAATGGTGTTTCCTGTTGCTGCCTGGAGGGTGGGGTCAGAAATCCTAATGTTACATTTCCCTACTTTTGTTGGTTTAACCCTAATTAGTGCATTAATGAAGTTTTTTTGCAAAGAATATATATATATATATATATATATATATATATGTAGGGTCACGCTCCTATAGTTAGGGTTGAGTAGGCTCTTCAATGTTAAACCTCAATTTTTGCACTTTAATAATTTTGCAGCTGTTCAATGGATTTTTATGACAATTAGCATGTGAGGTCACCTAGGGTAGATCTCTGGGTGTGTCAAGTTATGCTCCAGTTGGATATGGGGTTTCTGAGTTGCAGAAAGGAGAAAAAAGTTATTTTTTGCCCATTGACTGCTGTTTTTTTCTTTGAACTTGCCTACAGCCCACACTGGTTGGAATCTTGTTCTGGAATTTGCAGGGTAGAAAGGGTCTGGGCCACAGATGTGCCTTTTGCCTGTTTGGTGTTAAAATATTAATCTATATCAAAGTTATTTATTTTTTTTAATTTTGAAAATTCATTTCTGAGTGTGCTCAATCACACTTTAGGATAGCTGTACAAACCAAAAAAGGAATCCTGTTTTGTATTGGAATATTCTTTTTTCATTCAACATCATCTTGTTTCTGTTTTTTTATTTTTTTTTATTTCCAAAACCCACAAAAATGACAGCCTGGGGAGATCCCAACACATTTATGTGGCTCATTGAAACCCCACTAGGGACTCTGCATTTTAATATTGGAAAAATGTCCTCCAGATATGTCTCCTGCCACATTTTAAATCCTTTTTTGTGTCTATGTAATATGAAAAAGAATCTTTTTTCGTATTACAAAAAAAATCCCTTTTTTGTGACAATGTGAGCACCGCTGTTATCCGTTCATCACTGATACTGACAGGGATAACAGATCTCACCCAAATGTACAGTACTCAAATGTATGCATTTAAATGAAAAACAGATGTGCTTTCATTCATGAAAACAAATTAAAATGTATTACAGTACAGCATATTCTACAGATCATTTTTAATTCTTAAAAGCATGATGGCAAATTCAACACCCCTTTGAAACAAAGACTTGAGTGTGTGCAGCACTTTTCCAACTGACCAAATTACTGATCTGTGCAAACAATATTGTTGGGGTACTACACACACTTACCATTTAGTTTGCTCCAGTCCCAGCTGACTGTGATAACATACATTAAATATAAAAAATGAACAGGAGCCATCGAGCAGTGTGAGTGTAATTTCCATAAAACAGCACAACTAAATGACAATGTGCATTATCCAAAGACCATCATATACACAAACCTTCCTACCACTCATTCCCTCTGTGTGCTATCCCACCCTCTGTTGCCAAATCTTGACAGCTGCAAACAGCCCAGCACCCCCTCCTAGCACACAAATAGCCCTTGCCTTACACACAAATCTCACTCCCCCTCTGGACTGTCCTGCCCTCTGCTCCCCAATCTAGGCAGCCCCAGACAGCCCAACATCCCCTCCCAACATAAGACAGCCCCTGTCCTACAGGTAAACCTCCCTCCTGCTTGTTCCCTTTGTGTGCTGTCCTGCCCTCTATTTTGAGATCTTGGCAACCTCACTTATGCAGCAAATACATGCAAGTGAACATTCGACATTGACAAATGCTTGTATAGGGATGTAAAGAAATTGCCATCAACAAACCATTAAAAGACACAAGCTGATACTACCATAGAGTGTCTTGCTTACGTTTATTTTGTATGCAGAATTTCACAACTTCGTATGTTTGAAAAAAATAACATACTCGAAATGAAAGTTGTAACACTGATCTTAGAAGACATTTTGCTTTTGTTTTTTTTGTCCTAAATAATTCTCAAACATAAGAAAGCATTTTAGAGAATGTGCTGCAGTCCATATTTAAAAGATAGATGCTGTACTATCTGTTCAGTGGATATGAAGAGGGATTTGACTTTGGTACTCAGCACAGAATCAACCCTGTAGATGACAATAGTCTTCTCCATAACTATAAAGCAATTTTAAATATGTAAAAGATGATTGAATGTGTATTGCCTTCTGTGTTTCCCTTTCTTGCACTAAAAAGTCTGTGCTTTCTAGAAGCAAAACCTGTTAAGCCCGTGAAAAATAAAGCTAAATAAATAGATTATTTCTGAAATTTTTTGCTGTTAGAGCATTAAATGTGCCCATAATGTTTATTCAGACAATACAATGATTACAGCCAATGATATATTCAGGACAGTTCTTTATTTTAAAGTAATTGTACTCATCACTAATAAAACAAACTCTGGCCAGAGCCAATATGGCCGTGAAGCGCTACCAAGTGATGAAAGTTCCACATGTGCATAGAAATTATTCAACGCCCAGGTGTAACTTGTCTATATGTTGGAGGTGGTGCACCAGATGTTCAACATGGCCTTTTTTGGACCCCTCCTCATGAACAGTGCCAGTGTCATTTTGTTCAATTGTCCCAAAAGGTGATTGCGTGGACCAAATCGTTATTCTGCACCACATGTGTGAAAACATGGTTCAGGCAGGCTATGGAAAATGACAGATGTACAGTTATGAAGGAGGTGTACAAAATGGCTGTGTTAAAAATGTGAAGTGAAAATATAAAAAATTAGCCATGTTAGGAGCGTTGCGTAGAAACTGTGCAGTGCAAGCTCGTAACACAGCCATTTGTTGGAATTTTTCCCCAAATTTACAACATGACCTTTTATGGGTCCCTCCTCATGAACAGTGCCAGTGTCATTTTGTTTAATTTTCTAGAAAGGTGATTGCACAAAGCAAATGTGCTATTCTGCGCCACAGGTGTGAAAACATGTTTTGGGCAGGTTGTGAAGAATGACAGCTGTACTGTTGTGAAGGAGGTGTGCAAAAATGGCAATGTTAAAAATGTGGAGTGAAAATATTAAAAATTAGTGACGTTAGGAGTGTGCCTAGAAACTGCACAATGCACCCTCGTAATGCAGTCATTTTTTGGAATTTGTTCACCAGATTTGCAACATGGGCATTTTGGGACTCCACCTCATGAACAGTGTCACTGTCATTTTGTGAACTACAAAATCACCTTTTGGGACCGAGTAACAAAATAACAGTGACATTGTACCTGAAGTGGGGTCCCAAGAACCCCATGTTGAAAATTTGCGTCAAAAATTCCAAAAAATGGCTGAGATATCAGCATAATTTGAAAACCCCATTGAATAGCTGTATAGCATGCTTATCTTTAATTCTTCAGTTCATGGCTGGGCTTTGAAGAGTGCAGACTTGTCCCAGTCCAGAGAAGATGACAACGCTGACCTCTGGAGCAAGTATGGGAGTAAGGGGTGTGGGAGGTGGGTGCTCAGTGGGAGGAGACCACAGAGATGACGAGGACCTTTTACTTTCACAGGGAAACAAAACCGACAACGAGAGACCATTTTCAAATTTACAGGAAAAGGACAAAAAAAAAAATTCAGCACACTGGGGTGGGCTCCCAGTGTGCCACAGGAATTCTGACATGGGGATTGGGCACCCCATGTCAGGCATAATGTGGACAGGGGCACCAGATAAATGAAACTGACGAAGGACCATTTTCTAATTTATAGAAACAAAAAATTCTGCACATTTGGGGTGGGCTCCCAGTGTGCGACAGGAGATGAGCACACTACCTCAGGAAGGGGTACAGAAAGAGTGAATGCTGATGCCACTTACACAACATGAGTGGCACACTGCAGCACTGCGCATGCCGCAACTCTATGCGTATGCGCAGTGCACATATCAGAATGCAGAAGTAGCAGCCAAAATAGCATGACTGTTATTCCGTACATTGATTGTGGTGGAGGGCTTTCAGTGCCTTTGGGCTTTCAGAAGGATACTTCCAAATGTCCAGTGGAAGAGGTTATGAGATCGGCCATTTTCAGAGCTAAAAAGCTCTCTCTAAACAGCTGTAGGCTCCACCCACAGCCCTAAAAACATACAGTACTGGATCATCACTATTCGGGATACTACTGCAATTTTATGTAATTTGATGGAATTGAACAGCTTATCTTTGCAGTCTTTTTCATAATTTTAAGATGTAATTTCTAACAAATTGTAGTAATATTTCTGCTGTGTTGGTTCCTTGGTAATGCATACATATATAACATTAGTAAACAAGCATTTGCCAGTGCCGGAGTTCGTCATTGGGATTGCTGTTGGTATGCATCAATTGGCAGGACTACAGTTCCCAGAAGAAAGAACAAGTTATGCCACCAAGTTCACATTCCTGTTGAAATACAAAGAGGTGCATACCTGTTTCCTCAATTCGTGATCTGGCTTTGAAGAGTGACGATGTGTCTGTGGTTCAGAAAAGATGAAGGCACTGGAGCCCCGCCATTGGTTGGGGGGGATGTTATGGTTAGAAACCCTAATGCCCTGGGCATTTGTTGGTATTTGCACTACAAATTTTCAACATGGCCTTTTGTGACCCCCACCTCATGAAAGCACTTTGTACCTCTGCTCATGAACAGTGGCACTGTGATTTTGTTAATCTGTCTTGAACATTGATTGTCACAGTGACCGCGACATTATGCACCAGATGTGTGAAAACACAGTTTGGGCAGGATGTGAAAAATTACAGCTGTACCATTCAGAGGGAGGTGTGAAGAGAAGGCAGTGTTGAACATCTGGAGTGAAAATATTAAAAATGCTTGAACATACAAGCATACATGGAAACTGCACAATGCACTCTCGTAACAGTCTTTTAGTGGAATGATTTCACCAAAACTTCAACATAGGCATTTTGTGACCTCTACTCATGAACACTGTCACTATGATTTTCTTACTTTGTCCTGAATGTTGATTTCCCACAGCAACCGTGCCATTGTGTGCCAGATGTGCGAAAATACATTTCGGGCAGGATGTGAACAATAACAGCTGTACTGTTCATAAGGAGGTGTGCAAAACAGACAATGTTGAAACTCTTGAGTAAAAATATTACAAATCCTTGATGATACGAGTGTGCATGGAAACTGTGCAATGCACGCTCATAAAATAGTCATTTTATGAACTTTTGTCACCAAATTTTCAACATACTGTAGGCATTTTGGGACCTCCACTCAAGAACAGTGTCACTATGATTTTCTTAATCTGTCCCGAACACTGATTTCCCACAGCGACCGTCAATCCCCCATGAGCCACTGGTACAGCCTTCTATTCATCATCCTCACAGCTCTCAAATGCGGAATTTCCCCCGCGGGTGGTGATATTCCACATTTTGCCAGTGAAATTAGTGTTCCACAGGCAAAATTCTGTATTTCACTGGGGGGAAGGGGATTTCATATTTTGCACCTGTGAAATGCAGGGATTATGAAAAATATTTCCCTGGGCGAAATTTTTCAGTTTCGCACAACACTAGTTCTTACCCATAAAGCTCAGCAGCGGGACAGATGGGATACTTGGCCAACTCCATATATCAGAAATCAAAGGGGGATCACCTTATAAAGTGCATATGATGGAATATGTTTCATTTGGGGAAGGCAAATGCAGAGTACATTTAAAAAAAATGCAATTTTGTAGAAAAACTGCTAGAAGAAAATGACATTAAAAAGAGCTGGATTTTCCAGTTGAGATTAGAAAATTAGAACAATTCATTCAAAATACAGGAGTGCTTTTGCAAGAAAGCAAGTTGCCTGCATTAGAGCAGCAGAAATCTACTGAGCAGGTCACAAATAAGTTATTCAATATTAAAGGGTTAGCAAGCTCAACCCTGGCCAAAGCATGAAGATTTTGTCAAATTGATCTTAATTTGGTTAATGTTTACATGGGTGCACCTGCTGTTCATTCAGATCAATTCAATTTTCTAACTTGATTTTTTTCATCATTTTAACATGTTAAATGGGTTCTTGATTTCATCATTCAGCTGAATTATGATCAGCCTGACCACCACAACAAGGTGACCCACTCATAGATCAGGAAAAAGCTTTATATTTTAAATGTTACCATGCCATACTGAACTGAGGTCCCCCTGCATTCTCTATGTCTTGTAGAGAAACCACTCTCTGGCTTCATTTCTTATATAGTGTGCTCTGGCCAATAAGAGGCTCACAGGTGGTCACTGGGGAGCTCACCAATTAGGGAGAAGGCCACAAATCTCTTACTTGCAATTAGTATTAAAGGTTTAGCAAGCTCAACCCTGGCCAATATAGAAAGGTTTATACCAAATTTATCTTACATTTTTTTAAAGTTGACATGCAATGTAAGCCATGTACAGTATCAGACTGGGGTACATGGGGTCCACTTGGACAGTGGCCACAGGGGCCTGCCTGGACAGGCAACAGGGGGGAGGGCCCAGGGTAACACAGTCTGAGTGATATACCACATGCATGTGATACACCAGCTCATTATGCAGCACACAGTCACCAGCAGTGCCTCACACACCCCATATGAGTGGAGCATGGTGATAACTACAAGGAATGGTAGTGTGCAGAGGGTAGCCAGGTACCCGAGTGGGTGGTTCCCACCTGTGTGCATCTATGGTGTACCACCATGGGAGTGTGCCACAGGTCAGGTCCTGGCCTGTGCCAGCTTCCAACTCGTACCACCTGGTGACCTGGGCACCATTGCCCCAGACATCACCCTGGGTGCAAGCTACCACCAGGTGGTGCCCTGCAGGCCACATGACCCCTGGTACATGTGCTGCATTGTGGCTGTCTGCTCCACTGGTGTGCTCTGGGGGCACCCATCAACACTGGCATGTGCCTGCTGGGTGTCTACATCCAGGGTGCGGTGTGGGGGGTTGATATCTCGACGGTGACGGTGGTGACATGGCACCTGTGGCTCTGGGTACATGCCAGGAGGCATGACTGCTGTGAGTGGGTGTCTGGATCATGTTCTAGTGTACCTCTGATGGCTGTCTCTGGATGGCCTGCCTGCAGTTCTGTAGCCTGCCTGTGGGTGGCTGGCCAATTTAGGACATCCTTTTGTTTGCCTAACTTTGGGTGGCTCATTTCAGAAATGCACAGCAGATGTATTTTGGCAGAATATAGCAATGCACGGTATATTCATGGGACTGACCCCTTTATTTGTACGACATACATTATTTCTGTGTGGTGGTGCATTCTGAAATGTGCAATGCATCTCTCCCTTTTGAATATCATGTTTACGGGCATTTTCTGAGATATGCCATGCACTTTCATTTTGGACCATGCATCTCCTTTGAAAATGTGGACCAAAATTTACCATCTTGCCATAAAAGATATGAAAAAAAATCACTATTATAACAGTCTTATGTTTGTAAAACATGAACACTCTCAGCAGTAAATGAAATCATGAATTCTGAGATCTACTAGTAAAAATATATACATAAATCTTGTTACTATTATAACCACTACACAACATACATGCAAATCAAATGAATGTTATAAAATGATACTCAAACGTCAAACTCAATATTAATCAGATGGTTAAACACCCTGACTAAGTCTAAACATTTGTTGGGGAAGATTAAACATTATGTGCAAAGGGATGTCGCAGCTACCCCACAGGGGACAACACTAGACAAATGGGCTCAGGAGTTGGACACTCGGATATCAGATGAAGCATGGAGTACAGTTTGGGTACAGATCTAGGTTTCCAGCAGAGTTACAAGCCAGAACCCTTCAGTACAAGGTCTTGCACAAAGCTTACTGGATGCCACCATGACTGTATAGAGTGGGAATCACCCAGTCTAGTCAGTGTTATAGATGCTCCTCCCACAGGTCTCACTTTACCATGTACTATGGTCTTGCCCAGTTATCGAATATTAGTGGGAATCTGTCTGGACTCAGTGTAGAGAGGTGGTTCCTTTCTCCAACTCAAATATCATACCTTTGCCATGCTGGGTCAGCCACCAGAGGAGAGCCATATGTCTTCCACAAACTGCTCTAGGCCAACCATGTTCTTGGCACAGCAAAATATATCCTACTCTGGCACTGGAGAGATCCAGAATCACCAAGCCCTGAGGAATTGATGAATCTCATTATCATAGCCTCTTGATATGAAAAAGTAGTACACATGGCAGCAGGGAAACTTAATCTCTATACCCAAGTTTGGGTCCCTTTCTTGATCATTTAAAGACACACCCAATCCACCTACTGTCAGTTAGGTGACCCAACCTATTCAGGACTATATACTTATAGTCCAATCTTACAGTACACTCTATCAAACCCTATGTAGGCAGGCCACCTGTCACTCTCTAGAGCCATTAGGCTGACCTGCACCCTGTGATACTACTAGATTTCTATCACTTAAGCTCCTTGCTAACTAGGGAGCCCCCTCAGTTCCCCCCCTTCCCAGCTCCGCCAGATATAGGATTCTAAACATGACCAATTAACTACTAGGGCCAAAGCTGTTTTACTCATTACCTAGCTAACAATGTTAAAAATGGAACCCACGAGGGGAGAACTTATTGTTATGTTATTTCCTCAAGGTGAGACTGGGAACCCTGCCGGGAGAGAAAGGGTCATATCTTTCTGGAAAATCAACATCATCTCACTTCCTCACTTAAAATGAGACAGCCTCAAGACAGATTAAAATAGTGTGGACAGTGTAGTAATAAGAGAAGGCATCTCCTTGAGCTGTAACTTTTCTTCTGTTCCCTGCAATCTTTCTTTCTCAGCCCACCTCTATAAACGTGTATACTTGTGTCCTCTCCCCCCGAATTTATGAAGTACTTTTATTAAACAATGTGAAAGAGCCAGAGAGGATGTTCATGCATGTTATAGAAGGCCCCAAAAAGCATCCTTGAATTCCTCTTTCATTTTAGCTGCCTATCTTTAGATACTACCACTGTATACCACACATTCAGATGAATGTCTTTTCTCCTTACACCATGTTACCGTACTACTGTGCATTGCAAGCAACATCTTTGTTGTATTAGGTAAAGGGCATTGCAGTAATCAAGCTGTGACATCATGAAAGCATGGACTAGTGATGACAGATCACCCAGGGGTATCAGGTGTTTAATCCTGGTGATGTTTGTAAGATGGTAAAAAGCACTCTGGGCCATAGTGGACACCTGAGATTCAAGAGTTAGGCCACAGTACAGTACAATGCCAAGATTCATCACCTTAACAGAGGTGAGCAACATGGAGTCCCTGAGCCTAAGCCCAGAAGCTCAACCAGATTGCACGCCAAACCTTGGGTGACCAGATTCCACCACCAGTACTTCAGTCTTATCCGGGTTTAATCCATTGCTCAGACCTGGGTCCTGTTACCAACAGAAGACCTGACCATCCTGGTGCATGCCTTTATCATATCCAGGTTGGACTACTGCAATGCCCTGTACCTGGGGTTATCTGGGGGCAACCTCCGCTGTCTGCAGCTGCTGCAGAATGTGGTGGGTAGGCTGTTGACTGGTGCCTTAAGATCTGACCATATTATGCCTGTCCTCCCTGAACTGCATTGGCTGCCAATAAAGTGGAGGATTGCCTTCAAGGTCAGATTACTGACCTATAAAGCCCTGCACAGAGGGGGACCAGCCTTCTTGCAAGACCTGCTTGTTCCTCATTGCCTATTTTGGGCTTTCTGTTCCTCCAAGGGCTGCCTCCTTGTGGTTTCCAGAGCTAGTTTGTGGCATTCTGGGGACCATGCATTCTCAGTTGTCACACCGACCCTGTGGAACGCCTTGCCAAGACATCTAAGGGAAGCACCCTCAGTGGAAACCTTTAAAAAAGAGTCAAAAATGCTTTTATTCAATCAGGCATATGACTTTTATAATTTGCCATAAGTTGAAGGTCATAAAAATGAACTGACTGTTGTTTTTATTGTTGCCTTATCTTAGTTAATGATAGACAGAATAATGTTGTATTGAACTCTGCATTATGTATTGATATTGTGTATTGTGTTTGGATTGTTTTTAAATACTGTAAAGTGCTCCGAGCCTCTGGGAAGGGACTCTATACAAATAAAGTTTCTATCTATCTTCTCCTGACCTCAACCAGTTGACTCTCATTCAGTGTTAGACTTCAGCAAATTGAACTACATCAGCTAATTGAACTACATCCTGCTGTCTGGTGGCTAAAGACAGTTATAGTTGAGTATCTTCAGCATAGCAGTGAAAACTCAGCCAATACCATCTTATAATATCCCCTAGCAGAAGCATATACACTGCAAACATCATGGGGATAAAATGGAACTCTGTGGGACCCCAAATGGCAGGGGCAGTGGTGCATAGGAAAAAGTCCCAAACACTACCCTCTGTGTCCTGTCAGTGAGGAAAAAGTGGTATCAGTTGAGGACTGTACAAGACAGTCCACAATAAACCTGCACATGCTCCAACAGCACCCCATGGTCCACAGTATCAAATGTAGCTGAGAGATTGAGGAAAATAAGAATGGAATGCTTTCCTCCATCTTCGCCACCAGGCAATCGTTAATCACCTGAACCAGGGCAGTCTCAGTACTATGCTTTTTCCTAAAACCCAACTGGAGAGGGTCGTAGATGTCATGAGTTGGCATATGGGCCTCCAGTTAAAGAGCTACCACCTTCTCAATAATCTTTCCCACATGTTGTCCCAATCATGTGGCACAAAAGACCCAACCAGCAATAACAAGTGTACCAGCTGGGGCTGTGAGCATTACTGTCAAATTTCTGGCACACCAGGTTGGTGGCACAAAGGACATGGTGCAATACATGCCAAGGCACAGTGTACACACACATACACACAGGGAAGCACACCTGTCATAAGGATGTGCACAACATCAGACTGCACAGACCATAACATACAACATTTTCACTGGTGGGACAATGCCTCAAGAGCCAAGACATTGTCCCCAACCACAACTGTATAGGTTCTACTCCCACAGGCATGTGTGCAGCATGGCAAGGCACACAAGGACATCTGTCTCCAACCCCAGAAGTATGTAACATAGTGTAGACATCAACCCCAGAGTGTGAAACACACAATATAGGCTAGATATGTGGATACATGCCCATGGATCATCCCTCCATGTACTGCCATGCTGGGCCATATCACAGCCTGGTGTCTCATCCTGCTGCTGCTGGTCTTGGTGGCACCGCTGCTGTTCCATGGCCCTGGTTTGGCCCTGCTGAGCACTAGTGTCTACGGAGGAGGGCAAAGAAGATGTGATGAATAGAATGCAGTGGAACACATGGCACAGTACCATAAATCCTAAACAGTATATGTGTCCATATGCTGGTACTGTGTACCAGTAGCCACATGTGCATGGTGTGGATGGACAGGACTGTGCATGGCCACATCTTACCATTCTGAAAATCCATGGCACCACACACAGAAAGGTGTGCTATGGCCCAGGCGAAGTTGGAATGCTACATCCTACTGTAGTAGCTATGGCCTAGCACAGTGTGTGCCAGCCCATGTAGTAGCCATATCCAGCTGTCCTTACCACCTCTGTCCAACATACCCATACATGTCAGCTACAAGCCATGTACCCCTCACAGTATGCAGTAGGATGCATGTAGCACCTGGTCTCATGCAATAGGGCAAAAGAAGCATACCTTTGCAACACTAGGGAGGACATGATACTATAGGTGTAGCCAAACACATTGACCAGGCCAAGAGTGGCACATGCTGTGCAATATGATAGTACTACATGCATTACATGGCATATGCATATCAGCAGCCATGCTGCATAGCACAGACAGTGTACACCAAACAGACAATGGCCACATTCAGCTGCTGTTGGGTACACCTGCAATCACAGCTACTGGTAGAACCCATATTACGTTACCTATTCATCCACCCTGAGACTGCAGCCACATCAGTGTGGTAGCACACAACCTTGGTGCCATAACAGGTGCATGTGTCAGGGATCTACAGTGGGTCCTATAATGTTCAGTGTACCGGAGAAATCCAGTGAGACAGTTTTCCCCACACAGCAGCATTGGTAGGATCAGGCTATGCAGTTGAGAAGGTCCTACAAGATAGAGGGGACACAACAGGGACCCAACAGTCCAGGGCATGTTCCCTCATGTACATGACCCAGAAGGTATGTTTTCCTAGAAACAGTATTGTACGTAACTCACCAGCCAAAATTTAGACAAAGCTGCCTGTACTCACCTGGTCTTGGCATTGTGCTGCACTCCACCATCACCTTCAACTGCTGCAGGCAGTAGTTTCCCTTTAATGTCAGTTCACAATATCCATGGCTAAACTGGTCCCCAGTGCAGCTGACCCTGGCCCTGCAGGAGAGCTTGCTACCCACAGATGACAGATCTCACACCTGGGATGATCACTGTCTCCCTCACCCACCAGCTGCTTCTCCTTTGCAACTACAAGGTCTACCAAGCAGGTCAGCTCGGTGAATAACCACCTTGAATCCTTCTGCAGGGCAGGCCTCCTCCTGCTATCTGCCATTTTAGCACTGGTCATAACACTGATTTAGCAGCAGTACTACTGTTGTATTTACAGCACTCACACAGGAAGGTGACAATGACAGTGTCCTGGCTACATGGGTGGGACCTTTCTCTGTTTGCACAACATGTTTCACTATTAGCAGTTCACTAAGGTCATTTTGTGCAGTACAATGGTGTGGCTATCAACATGTGGCAGCATGGGATAGCACATGTGCATTGTGTGCATGCGCAGCCCTGTGCAGCTCTGCACAATGCCATTGCATAACAACATAGCTCACATGGCTGCGCTGTATGAGGATGTCATCCTTGATGTGTGACGTCATGTCAGCACTGCATATGGATGTTGTACTAGTGCAATAGCAGTGCTAGCATTTGTGCTATTACAATAATGTTTGAAGCAAAGCTGCAATTTTCAAATGGAATATGCAAATTAGCTAATTTTGCCTTCTGAGAGCAAACTCAACATTAGCATGTCATGACTGGAATGTATTCATTCATTAGGATGCCTACTTGCACCTGGAGCATATAATGGAGCAAAGTGCACCACCAATATTCCACAGCAGAACTGCCGGAGGCTAAAGGTAAGTGTATTATGGAATGACTTACAAAGGGACATGGTGATCATAGCACTGTGTTTAAGCTGTATCTGAATGAGACTATGGCTGTATCTACACATGGACAAGCCCTGTGTTAGGCAGGTGGCTGGATGTGTGTTGGTTCCAGCAATGCTGGAACACATACGTGTCTCTACCAGGGATCTGTGAGGCATTCACACCAATATACCTTTGTCCTGTGATCTGCTGTATGTATGCAATTTTCAGTTCTGTTTTTTTCTCCATTTCCAACAAGGATCATTGAGGAGAGGGAGACACAGAGAAATTACAAATTCTCGGAGAATGAAGTGCAGGCCTTGTCCCAGGTCTATGTTGCTCAGGAGGGTCTCATAGCCAGGAAAAGGGGGACCAAGGGTGAAATCAAAAAGGCCTGGGTTGAAATAACAGAGGCAGTGAATGCCATGGATGTCTGAAACAGCTCTTTACAGGGCATTAAGAAGAGGCTGGATGATATGAAATGCCATGCCAAACAGGTCCTGGAAAAAGCATGTAAGGACATACAGGCCACAGGTGGCGGGTTCCAAACAACTTCACCTCTGGCCTTTGCAGAGAAGGCAATAGTCTCAACCCTCTAATCCATGGAGGTGATGGGTGTGCCGGGAGGTTGCTATAAGAGCCAAGAGGAACCAGCACAGCCATGTGAGTGACTGAATTGAAACAATCATATTGTGTGTGTGTGTGTGAGATTAAACATGATTTCCTTAGAACACATGAGTAAATACATGGCAATGCTAAGTTTAAAACCTGGGAATTGGCTTTTAAATATGACAACATGTAGACCTTCAATACTTTTTTCTAGAATTTGCATTTCAATTTTGAAATTCAATCAATGAAAGATACACCTAGATGTTTAAAGGCACTGGTCTAATACACAACCTCTTAACATCTGGAAGATATCATTTGAACAATCAGGACCATTATTTTCTATTATGAAATGGGCAAAAGAAAACCAAGGCCTCTGATTGGTCAGAAGTGATTCAATGGCCCTGCAATATTTCAGCAAACATTAGAAATACTTAACTTTCTGAACCTCGTAAGTCAGTTTTTAAAATAAAAATCCAAGGTACTATTTTATTGTCACAAGGCATTCCAGCAAGCACAATTGTGGGATAATAGTACTAATGTGGTGCATAATGCACTTGATATTGTTATACTAAAAAAAAAATCATTCCTAGCCAATTCAGAATACAGAGAGACTGTCCAGATATTATTCAATAACTGGACAGGAGGCTGAATAATGGGATAGTGATTCTGCATTCTGATCGGCTGAGAACAATAATGAGACAGTGGCTCTGCATTCTGATCTGCTGGTGGATGTGTACTTAGCCAATCAAAGCAAGCCCATTTACCCTTCCACTTCAACATGCTGCAGACAATCAGAGAGATATAGTAATGCTAGAGTATGTCTGTGAGAAATAGTTCCTACTTTCTCACAGGCATGCTGAAGCATGACAAGCAGATTTCGGCAGTTTTTAATTTAAAAAAAAAAAAAATTTTTAGTATAATGGCAATAATACTAGTAGTGGACTGGGTTTCCCCAGTAATAACCACACCAGAGGGGTTAATAAACACCTTGATCTTTGGTCTTTGGACAGGACGGGGTGCACCCTAGGATACTGAGGAAGCTCAAGGAGGAGGTGCTGGCTATACCTCTGACAGCTCTGTTCAACCTATCACTAAAAACAGTGGCAGTTCTGGGGGACTGGAGGAGGGCAGATGTGGTCCCACTACACAAAAGTGGAAATAGGGAGGAGGCGAGAAATTACAGACTTGTCAGTCTGACTTCAGTAGAAGGTAAAGTAATGGAATCACTACTAAAGGAAAGGATTGGGGAATACCTTGCAACCAGTGGATTACAGGATCTGAAGCAACATCGGTTCACTGGGGGCGGTCTTGGCAGACAAACCTGATTGAGTTCTTTGACAGGGTGACCAATGAAGTGTATCAGGAAGGAGTAGTAGATGTGGCCTACCTGGATTTCAGTAAGGCCTTTGACACCATTCCATATGGAAGACTGGTGAGAAAGCTGAGCAACCTAGGAGTAGGTTCAAAAGTAGGAAATTGGGCAAGAAGTTGGACAAGCAATAGGAGTCAGAGGGTGGTTGTAAATGGGGTCCACTTTGGAGAAGGCAAGGTAACAAGTGGTTGTACAACAGGGGTCAGTACTAGGCACAGTCCTCTTCAATTTCTTTATTAGCTAAATTGCTGAATGGCTGGAGGGGAAGGTATGCCTATTCACAGATAACACAAAAATCTGCAACAGAGTGGATACACCAGGAGGGGGTGGAAAAAATGAGGAATGATCTGAAAAAGCTGGAAGATTGGTCAAGGGAATGGCAGCTGGGTTTTAATGCAAAAATATGTAAAATCATGCATTTGGGGCAAAGAAAGAGGCAATGAACCAATTGAGTGGGGAGGTATTAGCAACCACAAAACAGGGAAGGGACCTAGTGTAATAATTTCTGATGACCTGAAAATAGCCAAGCAGTGTGATAAGGTGATGGGGAAGGCTAGCAGGATACTTGGATGCATAGGGAGGGGCATCACCAGCAGAAGGAGGGAGGTAGTATAACAGTAGAAATAAAAAGGGTCACCTGGGACTAATTTAGTGTGTGGGCAAAACGTTAAATGTGAAGAAGAGCGGCAAAGACTCGCACAATAAGATAAATAGTCACAAAATATCCATCACAGTTTCAGTGAAAAAATTCATATAAACTTTAAATCACATTTACAAACATAGAAATTTGCCAGCAGAAATAGGCCACCTGGTCTATCAAGCCTGCTCGAGTGTGCAGCTAGTACCATCAGCTTGCAACTGCTCTGCCCCCTCCCCTTCCCAGTTACTCCCCCTTTCACCTTGTCCCATCTCCTTTTGAAACTACCCACTGTCTTACAGGCTACCACCTCCTCCGGTAGAGCATTCCATTCTTCCGTGACCCTCTCCGTGAAAAAGGATCTCCACATTTCCATCCTAAATCTTCCCCCTTCAATCTAAGGCCATGCCCTCTTGTGTCCCTCCCCGTCCTTAGCCTGAGTATCCCTTAACTGCCTGCCTTGTTCATCCCCTTTGTGTACTTAAAGGTATCAGTCATATCCCCCTGGTCCCTTCTCTCCTCCAAGGAGAACATGTTCAACTTTCTCAGCCTCTCCTCGTATGGTCTGTCCTCCAATCCCTGGATCATCCTTGTTTCCTTGCGTTGTACCCCTTCCAGTAATTTCACATCCTTCTTCAGATATGGGCACCAGAATTGCACACAGTACTCCAGGTGCAGCCTGACCAGTGTCCTGTAGAGAGGCAGGATCACCTCCCTGCCCCTGGAGGAGATTCCTCTCACAATACAACCCAGCATCCTGTTGGCTTTCACTGCCACCCTCCTACACCACTCTGTGTTGTTCATCTTCCCCATTACAACCACCTTAATCCTTCTCCTCCTTGGTGGAACCTAGCTGTGCCCCATCCCAGCTGGTAACTCCTCCCTGGGTTCTTTGCTCCAAAGTGCAGAACTTTGCACTTTTTCACATTGAACCCCAACTGCCATGCTTCCAACCACTCCACCAGTTTGGTCAGGTCATCATGCAACCCTACCAACCTGCTATATCATCTACCACCACACCCAATTTGCTATCACCAGCTAATATTTACATTTACAGTGAACATTTACACATATATAAAATGCTAGAAGATATGAAAGTGTACCACAGCCAGAAAAAAACAATGGCATTTCATGTCCTAATGCAGCATTTTGTCAAGGTAACCAACAGATATAAAGATGCTGTTTAAATACTTAATAAATTACATCATCTCAGATGCCCAATATTAAAAAATGACCCTCTAATATAAATTACATAATACATAATAGCACATACAGTAGACAAGCAAATATAAATACAACACAATTATTAAAAAAAAAGCTATGATAAATATACTGTAGGTGTGGTCTATAATTTCCTTATTTCCTTGGCCTGCATTCATTTGAGGAGAGGTGAAGATTCATGTGAATGCACAAGTAATGTTCACAACATGCTACTTGACTTCTAACTGCTTTATGAACAAATTCTGGTCAGGGTAAATACAGCTTCAAAATTATTTTTGTGAATGTTCATGAATTAGTACTGTGTTTAGTTGTTAAAGGTTCCATTTAAAATTTGTCATACTACATGTAATATGGCATACAGTGTCATGTATGAAAGAGACATTAGCAGCGACACATCCTCAGGATATAAGGAGGCTCATAAAGTTACAACTGGCAATAAAGGTAATGAAACGTGTAACTCATGCCTGATATTAACTACCCACAAGGCATGTTTTCCACAGTTGCTTAGTACATGCAATTGTTAAAAAAAGTTTTTCACATAAACCACAATATCAGAAAATATGAATTTATATAGAAGTCCTTTTTGCACATGTTGGGGTGAGGCACCGAGGATATAAAATGTCCAGGTGTTCATTCATATATATATTCCTTCACTTGAGGGACATTTTCTCTAGCACTGTTTATCCCATGAACTCTGTGATACAAAATACAAATGTCAGGCATGCATTCTAAGAAACAATAAAAAGCAGGACATTATTAAATCAGATGCTCATTTAGTCATGATACAATAAAGAAACACTTCTATTGCAAAGTATACCATCTTCATGTACTGGAAATAATGATTGTCTATAGAAATCTTGCAGAAAGTGCACAAGTTCAAATCAATCATTCACACCTTGGCTATAGCAAGCCCCCAAGGTATAGATCCATTATACCTGAGCATCTGATATAATAATGTCCTGCTTTTTGTATGATGTTTATAGAATAGATTCCTGACATGTGGAATCATTGTACTTTAAAGTTCACTGGTTCTACAATCTTAAAGAAAATGTCTTTCAAGAGAAGGGATATATACATGAATTCTTGTACATTTTAGATCCTCAGTGCTTCACCCCAACATCCACAAATTGGACTTCTATATAAATTTATATTTCCTGATATTGTACTTTATATGTAAAGCTGTTTTGTTTTTTTTTAATTACATGCACTAACCAAGTGTGAAAATATGCCTTGTGGGTAGTGTATACCAGGTTTGATATTATAACTTTTCATTACCTTAATTGCCAGCTGTAATTTTATAAGTGCCTCCTTGTATCCTGAGGATGTGTTACATTCATTGTTTTAAACATTAAATTTGTACATATCACTGATAGTCGATAATATAACAGAATTTCTGCATTAAGTTGCTAATTCTGATGAAGCTCGGCTTCTTGAGTGATACATTAGTTGTTTTTGCCCCAATCTGGCATAGCATTGCTCCCAGCCATTCATTGCACTACTGCACTTTTGTTGTTTTGAGTATTCATCATATGAATTCGCATATGCCTTTTTATGATCAGTTTATGAGCATATGCTCATATGTTTATGCTTTTCTATGAGCAGTTGTGACTGCTCTGCCTAGGCTTGCGGCTTTGTGTCACCACTCCCTCCTCTTCTCTCCTCCCTTGCTACTAGAGATGGGCAAAGTGGTCCCAATTCGCTCCACAAAGTGATTCGCAGAGTGAAGGCGAATTTGCAGAGTGCCTCGCAACGCGAATCAGAGTACTTCACGTTATATTGGGTAACGTGAAGTCCATTGAAAACAATGACTTCATGTTACTCCACCTTCCCAAATCACCACTCCACCAATTCTTAAGGTGAAGTATATTGAAAACAATGTAGTTTGCCTCACTTCCCTTGTTTTTTAAGCTCCAAAGGCAAAGTTTGCAGTGATTCATTGGATTTCAGGTCACATGGGCTCTAGATTGTTCTGCACAGCCTCAGTTCAGGGTACAGTGTATAGGAAGCTGTAGGAAACAGTCTGCTCTGAGAGCTTTCTGCAACTCAAACCTTCTAAAAGCTGTTAAAAAAGCCTTTTTGAGTCTTTTTTGCTGAAACTTTAGTTCATCGATTATAGGAAACCCTCCTGTGGTCATATCATCGAGCGTTTATTGTTTGTGTGTAGATTTTGAATGTTATGTACAACATTCAGTCTGTGTACTGAACATGTTTAAGTGTGCTTTGAGGAGGGGCAGATCTGTGGTGTAGGTAGATTAACTTGGAGAAAAAGACAGTTAATTCTGTTTTGGTGATATTTTTCTTATAACTGTGTTAATGTACACACAGTAATATTTTCAATAATTCTTGCCATTTTTTTGCTGATTGTTGTGGTGCATCAGTGCATAATTTTAGTTTGTTTAAAATATGTGGTTATATTACTGAAGTTTTCAATTTGCTACGCATTACTTAGTGTGTGTGTGAGTATGTGTGTGAGACGCGTGTCATCAAATCAGACACCTTTTATTGTGCCACATAGTAATTTCAGCAATGTGAACCTGCTATCCACTGCAGCTGTGTGATTTTTGTACTTCTTTGTGGTATCTTTACTGTTACTAGTAATAGTGACTGTTACTGCAGCAATGTAGTACACTGCCCCCCCCCCAGTGGCCCGCCCCAACTGGCAAAGGGATTATTTTCCAGATTTGAATTTCTGATGGTGAGCACTGGTTAGGTGTTGTGCCTTTGTGTCTGCATCTCTTCAGTGTGCAGTGCAATCTTAATCTGTCTGTGAATTTGCATTTTGTTAGGGCCCAATCTCCATCTGTAACTTAAGTCACAGTTGTTTCTTTGGCTTCCCTTCAGAGTACTGGACAGGTGTGGTGCATAATTCTACATGAACATTGTACTCATTAATATGCATTTTTTAGTCAGGACCATCATCACAAGTCACTCATGATACAAAATTTCATTCATGGATGTATTGTAAGCCTGTTTTGTAGTATCTCTCCAGGTTTTACCACCCCACCATTATACTCATTGATACATGTTTTTAAGTTGGGGAGTTTTAAGCTACAGCTCATTGGGGAAGTAAAGCCATAGGCATTCACGTTCCCAATACAGTTTCATATTTTCTCAGAAGAAGCCAGAAGGGGAAGGAAGCATATTAAATTCAGTGCTTTACAGTAACTGGTAATTGCTATTTTTCATTTAAACTTAGATTGTGGGCTTTTAGTGGCACTGTACTTTCTTTGCTGTCTTTACTTAGAATTGTTTTTGGGCTGTGGAAAATTTAAAATGTAGTGCTGGTGTATTTCTCTACTGACTTTAATTGCTGCAAATTTAATCTTTGCTTGTCTGACTGGCCCTGTAGTTTGGGTGAGGGGTGTTAATTGTCTGGCCTCTGACCTCAGCTACGTGATAACTGGAGGTGGGGCTTAGTCAGAGTTGAGGTAGCAAGTGGGTTTTATTTTCTCAAAAGAAGCCAGAAGGGGAAGGAAGCATATTCAATTCAGTGCTTTACAGTAACTGGTAATTGCTATTTTTGTTTTAAACTTAGATTGTGGAATTTTAGTGGCACTGTGCTTTCTTTGTTGACTTTACTTAGAATTGTTTTTGGGCTGTTGAAAATGTAAAACATAGTGGTGGTGTATTTCTCTGCTGTCTTTAATTGCTACAAATTTTCGCCCCCCTCACCTTCCCCCAACTCTTAATTATATGCCCTGTTAAATTTGATTGACAGGAGCTAAACACAGGGTATAGTAAGGGGTGTGGAGTAGGAGGGGCATAAGGGTGAAGAAGCCCACCCTCAGTATGACAAGTGTTTTGATTCATTTATTTATTTCTTGGTTTATTTTCTTTTTAAAAAAAAGTATCTGAGGATCAGTGGCAGGATTTTTAGGACAGTAAATTAATAAAAAGGGAACTAGGAGAGCTTCAGTAGCAGACAAGTAGTGGAATAGCAGTATAATTGCAGTATAATGTGGGGAGTGGTGTAATGCAGTAGCTGTGGGGCAGCCATATTCAGGCAGACCTTCTGGACACTGAGGTGCTGCCCTATCTGCATGCATCTCTCTGGACTGCAGGATGAGGTAGCCAGACTCAGAGCGGAAGTAAACTAGGTCAGGAGTACCATCACCCCTATCCAGAGACCACCCAGTCCAATGCAACTGCTTCAAAGGATGCCGAGAACAAGGAGCACTTGGATGACAGTGGGCTCAGGGAGGGTTAGAGCGGTCAGGAAGAGGCACATCCCAGATCCTATTTCACTCAAGAACTCATATGCCACACTGGCAAACAGGGACAACCAAATAGAGGTACCCAGAGAAATGGAAGGAAAGGATGTGGAGATTAGCCAAGGAGGTGACCTCAGCGGGGAAAGCAGTGGACCCCAGAGGAGGAGGTGGCAGAATCCTGGTGGGGACTCCATTATAAGAGGGATCCAGCTAGGAACACAGGAGGGGAGGACAGGAGGTGAGGGTGCCTACCAGGTGCCATGGCTTGGAGGGATGGAAGGAAGATCCTGGGGATCACTGGGAAGGCAAGACGGGAGGGTGAGCTGGATGTCATTATCCACCTAGGTACTAATGACCTGGCAAATGGGGAGCCAAAGGAAGTTCAGGAAGAGTTTAGGAAATTGGAGAGGGGTCTCAAGCAAGTAGCTACTTCTGTCACTTTCTCAGAAGTACTACCTGCGAGAGGCAAGGGACAGCATAGGAGTGTATGCACCAGGAACTTTAACTCATGGTTGAAGAACTGGTGCTGTGAGGAAGGGTTTGAATTCATTGGTGACTGGGGACCCACCTGGAGGGATGGAGGTTTGTTCAAGTCTCAATGATAAGTTTAAATGCTACATTGATGAGCATTTAAACTAGCAAAGGGGGGTAGCAGGCCAGCAAGGAGGGTATCTACTTGCTCACCCCCCACATTTAGCAGTGGAACCAGTGAACCAGAGGAGTGGCTATGTCTACAAAGCAGTGTGCAAAAGATGGAGATTAGCACCCAAGAGGTGGATAGGCAGAAAAGGGGCGAAATTCAGCAGAAGGGCAGACAGCAAGGAGAACCAGGGATAAAGGACAACCAAGGAAGGGGCTGGAGTAGAACAGCAAAACAGTCTAGGGAGGTCAAATCATGGAAAGCCATGTGTGCAAATGCCAGGAGCCTTAGCAACAAGATGGAAGATCTGGAGGCTGTCATGGTGCAGTCAGACCTGGACATTGTGGCCATCACTGAAACCTGGTGTAATGATAACCACAACTGGGAGATGACCATACCTGGCTACAACATATTCAGAAGAGACAGGGCAGGCACGAAGGAGGAGGTGGCACTGTATGTGAAAAATGACATAAGAGCCACAGAGATCCAGGAGGAACAAAATGGGGAAAATACTGTGGGTTAAGCTGGAAAGGAAAATGGGGCCAGCCATCCGCACAGGTGTGGTCTATAGACCACCAACCCAGGAGGAAGAAACAGATAGGAGCTGATGCTAGCCATCCAAAGGATGGCAGACAAGGGTGAGGTAGTACTGGTTGGAGACTTCAATATTCCAGACTTGGACTGGAGCATCCCAGCAGCAGCATCAACTAGGAGCAGATTTATCCTGTACTCCCTTCAGGGTGCCTTCCTCAAGCAGCTGGTCATGGAACCAACTTGGCAGAAGGCAATACTGGACCTTGTGCTCACAAACAGGGACAGTGTGATGGGGGTAACAGTGGGGGTGCACCTGGGGAACAGTGACCACCAGTCATTGTGGTTTGAAATCACAGAAATAACAGAACTAAACCACACAAAAACATGTATCCTGTATTTTAGGGGGGCAGACTTTGGGAAAATGGGGATATACTTGAAAGAGGCATTAGAAGGAATGGGGCAGGAATCAGGGGTTGAGAAACAGTGGGCAGTATTTAAAATGGGGATTACAAGAGCAACAGAATTATGCATTAAGCAGGTTAGCAAGAGGAAAAGGAAGAGGAGACCATTATGGTTTTCCAAAGAGGTAGCAAAGAAAGTGAAAGCCAAAAAGATTGCTTTCAGGCAATACAAAAAGACACAGGCAGAAGGAGATAGGGAGAAGTACCAGGAGAAGCAAAGGGAGGCAGGGAGGTCAGTAAGGAAGCCAAAGCTCAGACAGAAGAGACACATTGCAAAATCAATGTGGGTAGAGGGACAAAACCTTTACAGGTACAAGTAGAAAAAAGAAAGGCAAAGGGAGGATAGTGAGACTGAAGGGGAGGATGGGGCCCGCGTGGAGGATGACAACAGTAAAGCTGACATATTGAACAGGCATTTCTGCTCAGTCTTTACTAAGGAAGAGGAGGGTAATGGGTCTGAAGGAATACAAGAGGTGAGAATGGTGCAGAAATGGACACAAGTCCCTTTACACGAAAAGGGTCCCAAGGAACTGGAAGTAATAAGAGTTAATAAAGCAATGGGGCCAGACGGGTACACCCAGGGTCCTAAAGAACTAAGAGAGGTGGTGGCTGAACCTCTGGCTATCCTGTTTAGCCAATCACTGGAAACAGGGAGGTACCCAAAGACTAGAGGATAGCTGATGTAGTCCCTTATACAAAAGTGGGAACAAAAGAGGCGGGGAACTACAGACCAGTCAGCCTCACCTCAGTAGTGGGGAAGATCATGGAAACACTACTGAAGGAGAGATTGGTGGAACATCTGGTTGTCAGTGGACTACAGGACCCAAGGCAGCATGGTTTCACCAGGGGGAGGTCATGTCAGACCAACCTCGTTGAATTTTTTGACTGGGTGACTAGGGAGGTGGATCAGGGAGGGCAGTGGACATGGCCTATCTGGACTTCAGCAAGGCATTTGACTCTCTGCCACATAGAAGACTATTACACAAACTGGGGAATGTGGGTGTGGGCAGGACAGTAGTGTGGTGGGTAGGTAACTGGCTGGGTGGCAGGACACAGAGGGTGGTGGTAAATGGCTGTCACTCCACAGAGGGAAGAGTGACCAGTGGGGTACCACAGGGATCAGTGCTGGGACGGTCCTATTCAACATCTTCATCTGTGACATTGCAGGACCTAGAAGGCAGAATTTCACTGTTTGCTGATGACACAAAGCTCTGTAACAGAGTAGACACACCAGAGGGTGTAGACAGAATGAGAAGGACCTGCAGAAACTTGAAGAATGGTCAGGGGTTTGGCAGTTGAAATTCAATGCAAAGAAGTGCAAGATAATGCATATGAGACACAAAACCCTGACAATATATCAGTTGAGGGGTGAGGATATAGCATGCACCAAGCAGGAAAGAGATCTTTGGGGGTTATCATCTCTGATGACCTCAAGGTAGGGAAACAGTGTGACAAGGCAGCAGGTAAAGAATAGGATGCTGGGATGCACAGGCAGGGGCATCACCAGCAGGAAAAGGAGGTCATAATTCCACTATACAAGACACTAGTGAGGCTCCATCTGGAGTACAGTGTACAGTTCTGGAGACCTTACCTATGTAAGGACATAGACAGGGTAGAGAAGATTCAGAGGAGGCAACAAAGATGGTGCATGGATTGCATCACAAGTCCTATGAGGACAGGTTGAAGGAACTGAACATGTACTCCCTGGAGGAGAGGAGGGAGAGAGGGATATGATAGAGACATACAAGTATCTTACAGGGAGGAACAGGGTGCAGGAATACACTATTTTAAGCGAAAAAGATGTTCCAGGACTAGAGGGCATGGGATGAAGTTGGAGGGAGGACGATCGAGAGGCGTGAGGAAGAATTTCTTCACAGAACGGGTGGTGGACAAGTGAAACACCCTGCCAGAGGAAGTTGTGGGGGCTGAAACAATCATGGGATTTAAGAATGCATGGGATAGACATAAAAGAATTCTGGAGGTCAAGGGTAAGGGGCAACAGACTTCTAGGAAAACATAAACTGAACTTACAAGCTCAAATGGGCAGACTGGGTGGGCCATAGGCCCTTATCTGCCGACACTGTCTATGTATCTATGTATCTATATTGCTTATCTCACACCATCAACACCAAATCACATTCTTCAGTATCAGAGTCACAAATGCAGTCACAAATCACGATTCATGATCATGTCATGAATCACAACATAATTTTTTTTTTTAGTTACTTAGATGTATTGTAAGCCTGTTTTGTAGTATCTCTCCAGGCTTTACCACCCCACCTTTGTACTCATTAATACGTGTTTGTTTTTAAGTCAGGGAGTTTTCGCACACCACTAGTTCTTACCCATAAAGCTCTGCAGCGGGACAGATGGGATAGTTGGCCAACTCTATATATCAGAAAACAAAGGGGGATCACCTTGTAAAGTGCATAAGATGGAATATGTTTCGTTTGGGGGAAGCAAATGCAGAGTACATTTAAAAAAAAATGCAATTTTATAGAAAAACTGCTAGAAGAAAATGACGTTAAAAAGAGCTCGATTTTCCAGTTGAGATTAGAAAATTAGAACAATTCATTCAAAATACAGGAATGCTTTTGCAAGAAAATTAGAGCAGCAGAAATCTATTGAGCAGGTCACAAATAAGTTATTCAATATTAATGGGTTAGCAAGCTCAACCCTGGCCAATGCATGAAGATTTTATCAAATTTATCTTAATTTTTTAATGTTTACATGGGTGCGCCTGGTGTGTGACCAAACAAAAGCAAACAATTATAAACAGTGCTGTCCCCCACAAGTAAAAACAAATTTAAAGCCTGCAGTTCATTCAGATCAATTCGTTTTTCTAACTTGATTTTTTCATCATTTTAACAAGTTAAATGGGTTCTTGATTTCATCATTCAGCTGAATTATGATCAGTCTGACCACCACAACAAGGTGACCCACTCATAGATCAGGAAAAAGCTTTATATTTTAAATTTTACCATGCCATACTGAACTGAGGTCCCCCTTCGTTCTCTCTGTCTTATAGAGAAACCACTCTCTGGCTTCATTTCTTATATAGTGTGCTCTGGCCAATAAGAGGCTCACAGGTGGTCACTGGGGAGCTCACCAATTAGGAGAAGGCCACAAATCTCTTACTTGCAATTCAGTATTAAAGGTTTAGCAAGCTCAACCCTGGCCAATATAGAAAGGTTTATACCAAATTTATCTTACATTTTTTTAAAGTTGACATGCAATGTAAGCCATGTACAGTATCAGACTGGGGTACATGGGGTCCACTTGAACAGTGGCCACAGGGGCCTGCCTGGACAGGCAACGGGGAGGGCCCAGGGTGACACAGTCTGAGTGATATACCATACGCATGTGATACACCAGCTCATTATGCAGCACACAGTCACCTGCAGTGCCCCACACACCCCATATGAGTGGAGCATGGAGATAACTACAAGGAATGGTAGTGTGCAGAGGGTGGCCAGGTACCCAAGTGGATGGTTCCCACCTGTGTGCATCTATGATGTACCACCATGGGAGTGTGCCACAGGTCAGGTCCTGGCCTCTGCCAGCTGCCACTCGTACCACCTGGCAGCCTGGGCACCATTGCCCCAGACATCACCCTGGGTGCATGCTACCACCAGGTGGTGCCCTGCAGGCCACATGGCCCCTGGCACATGTGCTGCATTGTGGCTGTCTGCTCCACTGGTGTGCTCTGAGGGCACCTATCAGCACTGGCATGTGCCTGCTGGGTGTCTACATCCAGGGTGCAGTGTGGGGGTATTACTTGGTATTACTTGGTATGAAAAAACAGAAGAAGGCCAGAGCCCATCAAGACTGTTCCTCACACTATGTGGGACATTATTTATCTATTATCCCTCAACCAAACATCTAATTTGTTTTTAAAGACAGTGGCACTAGTTGGGTTTGCTGTCTCGATGGTGACGGTGGTGACATGGCACCTGTGGCTCTGGGTACATGCCAGGAGGCATGACTGCTGTGAGTGGGTGTCTGGCTCATTTTCTGGTGCACCTCCGACGGCTGTCTCTGGATGGCCTGCCTGCAGTTCTGCAGCCTGCCTGTGGGTGGTTGGCCAATTTAGGACATCCTTTTGTTTGCCTAACTTTGGGTGGCTCATTTCAGAAATGCACAGCAGATGTATTTTGGCAGAATATAGTGATGCACGGTATATTCATGGGACTGACCCCTTTACTTACACCACATACATTATTTCTGTGTGATGGTGCATTCTGAAATGTGCAATGCATCTCTCCCTTTTGAATATCATGCTTCCGGGCATTTTCTGAGATGTGCCATGCATTTTCATTTTGGACCGTGCATTTCCTTTGAAAATGTGGACCAAAATTTACCATATTGCCATAAAAGATATGAAAAAAATCACTATTATAACAGTCTTATGTTTGTAAAAGATGAACACTCACAGCAGTAAATGAAATAATGAATTTTGAGAACTACTAGTAAAAATATATACATAAATCTTGTTACTATTATAACCACTACACAACATATGTGCAAATCAAATGAATGTTATAAAATGATACTCAAAAGTCAAATTCAGTAATAATCAGATGGTTAAACACCCTGACTAAGTCTAACCATTTGGTGGGGAAGATTAAATATTATGTGCAAAGGGATGTCGCAACTTCCCCACAGGGGACAACACTAGACAAATGGGCTCAGGAGTTGGACACTCGAATATCCGATGAAGCATGGAGTACAGTTTGGGTACAGATCTAGGTTTCCAGCAGAGTTACAAGCCAGAACCCTTCAGTACAAGGTCTTGCACAAAGCTTACTGGATGCCACCATGACTGTATAGAGTGGGAATCACCCAGTCTAGTCAGTGTTATAGATGCTTCTCCCACAGGTCTCACTTTACCATGTACTACAGTCTTGCCCAGTTATCAAACATTAGTGGGAATCTGTCTGGACTCAGTGTAGAGAGGTGGTTCCTTTCTCCAACTCAAATATCATACCTTTGCCATGCTGGGTCAGCCACCAGAGGGGAGCCATATGTCTTCCCCAAACTGCTGTAGGCCAGCCATGTTCTTGGTGCAGCAAAATATATCCTACTCTGGCACTGGAGAGATCCAGAATCACCAAGCCCTGAGGAATGGATGAATCTCATTATCATAGCCTCTTGATATGAAAAAGTAGTACACATGGCAGCAGGGAAACTTAATCTCTATACCCAAGTTTGGGTCCCTTTCTTGATCATTTAAAGACCCACCCAATCCACCTACTCTCAGTTAGGTGACCCAACCTATTCAGGACTATATACTCATAGTCCAATCTTACAGTACACTCTATCAAACCCTATATAGGCAGGCCACCTGTCACTCTCTAGAGACATTAGGCTGACCTGCACCCTGTGATACTACTAGATTTTCTATCACTTAAGCTCTTTGCTAACTAGGGAGCCCCCTCAGTTCCCCATTCCCAGCTCCGCCAGATGTAGGATTCTAAACATGACCAATTAACTACTAGGGCCAAAGCTGTTTTACTCATTACCTAGCTAACAATGTTAAAAATGGAACCCACGAGGGGAGAACTTATTGTTATGTTATTTCCTCAAGGAGAGACTGGGAACCGTGCTGGGAGAGGGAGGGTCATATCTTTAAAAATCTGGAAAAGCAATATCATCTCACTTCCTCACTTAAAATGAGACAGCCTCAAGACAGATTAAAATACTGTGGGTAGTGTAATAATAAGAGAAGGCATCTCCTTGAGCTGTAACTTTTCTTCTGTTCCCTGCAATCTTTCTTTCTCAACCCACCTCTATAAATCTGTATACTTGTGCACTCTCCCCCCAAATTTATGAAGTACTTTTATTAAACAATGTGAAAGAGCCAGAGAGGATGTTCATGCATGTTATAGAAGACCCCAAAAAGCATCTTTGAATTCTTCTTTCAGTTTAGCTGCCTATCTTTAGATACTACCACTGTGTACCACACATTCAGATAAATATGTCTTTTCTCCTTATACCGTGTTACTGTATTACTGTGCATTGCAAGCAACATCTTTGTTGTATTAGGTAAAGGGCATTGCAGTAATCAAGCTGTGACATCATGAAAGCATGGACTAGAGATGACAGATCACCTGGGGTATCAGGTGTTTAATCCTAGTGATGTTTGTAAGATGGTAAAAAGCTGTCTGGGCCATGGTGGACACCTGAGATTCAAGTGTTAGGCCGCAGTCCAGTAAAATGCCAAGATTCCTCACCTTGACAGAGGTGAGCAACAGGGAGTCCCTGAGCCTAAGCCTGGAAGCTCAACCAGATTGCACGCCAACCCTTAGTTGACCAGATTACACCACCAGTACTTCAGTCTTATCCGAGTTTAATCCATTGCTCAGACCTGGGCCCTGTTACCAACAGAGGACCTGACCACCCTGGTGCATGCCTTTATCATGTCCAGGTTGGACTACTGCAATGTCCTGTACCTGGGGTTATCTGGGGGCAACCTCCGCTGTCTGCAGCTGGTGCAGAACATGGTGGCTAGGCTGTTGACTGGTGCTTTAAGATCTGACCATATTACGCCTGTCCTCCGTGAACTGCACTGGCTGACAATAAGGTAGAGGATTGCCTTCAAGGTCAGATTACTGACCTATAAAGCCTTACATGGAGGGGGACCAGCCTTTCTGCAAAACCTGCTTGTTCCTCATTGCCTATTTTGGGCTCTCTGTTCCTCCAAGGGCTGCCTCCTTGTGGTTTCCAGGGCTAGATTGCAGCATTCTGGGGACCATGCATTCTCAGTTGTCACACCGACCCTGTGGAACTCCTTGCCAAGGCATCTAAGGGAGACACCCCCAGTGGAAACCTTTAAAAAAGAATCAAAAATGCTTTTATTCAATCAGGCATATGACCTATATAATTTGCCATAAGTTGAAGGTCATAAAAATGAACTGACTGTTGTTTTTATTGTTGCCTTATCTTCGTTAGTGATAAATAGAATGATGTTGTATTGAACTCTGCATTATGTATTGATATTGTGTATTGTGTATGGATTGTTTGTAAATATTAAGTGCGCCGAGCCTCTGGGAAGGGGCGCTATACAAATAAAGTTTCTATCTATCTTCTTCTAACCTCAACCAGTTGGCTGTCATTCAGTCTTAGACTTCAGCAAAGCACTGATTGAACTACATCCTGCTGTCTGGTGGCTAAAGGCAGGTATAGTTGAGTATCATCAGCATAGCATTGAAAACTCAGCCCATACCATCTTATAATGTCCCCTAGCGGAAGCATATACACCGCAAACATCATGGGAGATAAAATGGAGCCCTGTGGGACCCCAAATGGCAGGGGCAGTGGTGCATAGGAAAAAGTCCCTAACACTACCCTCTGTGTCCTGCCAGTGAGGAAAAAGTAGGATCAGTTGAGAACTGTACAAGACAGTCCACAATAAGCCCGCACATGCTCCAACAGCACCCCATGGTCCATGGTGTCAAATGTAGCTGAGAGATTGAGGAAAATAAGAATGGAATGCTTTCCTCCATCTTTGCCACCAGGAGATCATCAGGCACCTGAACCAGGGCAGTCTCAGTACTATGCTTTTTCCTAAAACCCGACTGGAGAGGGCTGTAGATGTCATGAGTTGATAAATGGGCCTCCAGTTGAAAAGCCACCACCTTCTCAATAATCTTTCCCACATGTTGTCCCAATCATGTGGCACAAAAGACCCAACCAGCAATAACAAGTGTACAAGCTGGGGCTGTGAGCATTACTGTCAAATCTCTGGCACACCAGGTTGGTGGCACAAGGGACCTACCACTGCATGGTGTAATACATGCCAAGGCACAGTACACACACACACACACACACACACAGGGAAGCACGCCTGTCATAACGATGTGCACAACATCAGACTGCACAGACCATGACATACAACATTTTCACTAGTGGGACAATGCCTCAAGTGCCAAGACATTGTCCCCAACCACAACTGTATATGTTCTGCTCCTACAGGCATGTGTGCAGCATGGCAAGGCACACATGGACATCTGTCTCCAACCCCAGAAGTATGTAACATAGTGTAGACATCAACCCCAGAGTGTGAAACACACAATGCAGGGTAGTTATGTGGATACATGCCCACGGATCATCCCTCCGTGGACTGCCCATGCTGGGTTCCATCACAGCCTGGTGTCTCATCCTGCTGCTCCTGGTCCTGGTGGCACCGCTGCTGTTCCATGGCCCTGGTTTGGCCCTGCCAAGCACTAGCATCTGTGGAGGAGGGCAAAGAAGATGTGATGAGTAGAATGCAGTGGAACACATGGCACAGTACCATAAATCCTAAACAGTATATGTGTCCATATGCTGGTACTGTGTACCAGCAGCCACATGTGCATGGTTTGGATGGACAGACTGTGCATGGCCACATCTTACCATTGTGAAAATCTATGGCACCACACACAGAAAGGTGTGCCATGGCCCAGGCGAAGCTGGAATGCTACATCCTACAGTAGTAGCTATGGTCTAGCACAGTGTGTGCCAGCCCATGTAGTAGCCATATCCAGCTGTCCTTACCACCTCTGTCCAACATACCCATATATGTCAGCTACAAGTCATGTACCCGTCATAGCATGCAGTAGGATGCATGTAGCACCTGGTCTCATACAACAGGTCCAAAGAAGCATACCTTTGCAACACTAGGGAGGACATGATACTGTAGGTGTAGCCAAGCACATTGGCCAGGCCAAGAGTGGCACATGCTGTGCAATATAATAGTACAACATGCATTACATGGCATATGCATATCAGCAGCCATGCTGCATAGCACAGACAGTGTACACCAAACAGACAATGGCCACATTCAGCTGCTGTTGGGTACACTTGCAATCACAGCTACAGGTAGAACACATATTACGTTACCTATTCATCCACCCTGAGACTGCAGCCACATCAGTGTGGTAGCACACAACCTTGCTGCCATAACAGGTGCATGTGTCAGGGATCTACAATGGGTCCTATAATGTTCAGTGTACTGGGGAAATCCAGTCAGACAGTTTTCCGCACACAGCAACATTGGTAGGATCAGGCTATGCAGTTGAGAAGGTCCTACAGGATAGAGGGGACGCAACAGGGACCCAACAGTCCAAGGCATGTTCCCTCATGTACACGACCCAGAAGGTATGTTTTCCTAGAAACAGTATTGTACGTAACTCACCAGCCAAAATTTAGACAAAGCTGCCTGTACTCACCTGGTCTTGGCATTGTGCTGCACTCCACCATCACCTTCAGCTGCTGCAGGCAGCAGTGTTCCCTTTGTGTCAGTTCATGATACCCATGGCTGAACTGGTCCCCAGTGCAGCTGACCCTGGCCCTGCGGGAGAGCTTCCTACCCACAGATGACAGATCTCACACCTAGGATGATCACTGTCTCCCTCACCAACCAGCTGCTTCTCCTTTGCAACTACAAGGTCTACCAAGCAGGCCAGCTCAGTGAATAACCACCTTGAATCCTTCTGCAGGGCAGGCCTCCTCCTGCTATCTGCCATTTTAGCACTGGTCATAACACTGATTTAGCAGCAGTACTACTGTTGTATTTACAGCACTCACACCCAGGAAGGTGACAATGACAGTGTCCTGGCTACATGGGTGGGACCTTTCTGTTTGCACAACATGTTTCACTATTAGCAGTTCACTAAGGTCATTTTGTGCAGTACAATGGTGTGGCTATCAACATGTGGCAGGCATGGGATAGCACATGTGCATTGTGTGCATGCGCAGCCTGTGCAGCTCTGCACAATGCCATTGCATGACAACATAGCTCACATGGCTGCGCTGTATGAGGATGTCATCCTTGATGTGTGACGTCATGTCAGCACTGCATATGGATGTTGTACTAGTGCAATAGCAGTGCTAGCATTTGTGCTATTACAATAATGTTTGAAGCAAAGCTACAATTTTCAAATGGAATATGCAAATTAGCTAATTTTGCCTTCTGAGAGCAAACTCAACATTAGCATGTCATGACTGGAATGTATTCATTCGTTAGGATGCCTAATTGCACCTGGAGCATATAAAGGAGCAAAGTGCACCACCAATATTCCACAGCAGAACTGCCAGAGGCTAAAGGTAAGTGTATTATGGAATGGCTTACAAAGGGACATGGGTGATCACAGCACTGTGTTTGTGCTGTATCTGAATGAGACTATGGCTGTATCTACACATGGACAAGCCCTGTCTTAGGCAGGTGGCTAGCTATGTGTTGGTTCCAGCAATGCTGGAACACATACGTGTCTCTACCAGGGATCTGTGAGGCATTCACACCAATATACCTTTGTCCTGTGCTCTGCTGTATGTATGCAATTTTAAGTTCTGTTTTCTTCTCCATTTCCAACTAGGACCATTGAGGACAGGGAGACACAGAGAAATTACAAATTCTCGGAACATGAAGTGCAGGCCTTGTCCCAGGTCTATGTTGCTCAGGAGGGTCTCATAGCCAGGAAAAGGGGGACCATAGGTGAAATCAAAAAGGCCTGGGTTGAAATAACAGAGGCAGTGAATGCCATGGATGTCTGAAACAGCTCTTTACAGGGCATTAAGAAGAGGCTGGATGATACAGTATGAAATGCCATGCCAAATAGGTCCTGACAAAAGCATGTCAGGACATACAGGCCACCGGTGGCAGGTCTCAAACAACTGCACCTGTGGCCTTTGCAGAGAAGGCAATAGTCTCAACCCTCTAAGCCATGGAGGTGATGGGTGAGCCGGGAGGTTGCTATAAGAGCCAAGAGGAACCAGCACAGCCATGTGAGTGACCGAATTGGAACAATCATATTGAGTGTGTGTGTGAGATTAAACATGATTTCCTTAGGAACACATGAGTAAATACATGGCAATGCTAAGTTTAAAACCTGGAAATTGGCTTTTGAATATGACAACATGTAGACCTTCAATACTTTTTTCTAGAACTTGCATTTGAATTTCGAAGTTCAATCTATGAAAGATAAACCTAGATGTTTAAAGGCACTGGTCTGCTACACAACCTCTTAACATCTGGAAGATATCATTTGAACCATCAGGAACATTATTTTCTATTATGAAATGGGCAAAAGAAAACCAAGGCCTCTCATTGGTCAGAAGTGATTCAATGGCCCTGCAATATTTCAGCAAACATTAGAAATACTTAACTTTCTGAACCTCATAAGTCAGTTTTTAAAATAAAAATCCAAGGTACCATTTTATTGTCACAAGGCATTCCAGGGAGCATAATTGTGGGATAATAGTACTAATGTGGTGCATAATGCACTTGATATTGTTATACTAAAAAAAAATCACTCCTAGCCAATTCAGAATACAGAGAGACTGTCCAGATATTATTCAATAACTGGACAGGAGGCTGAATAATGGGACAGTGGCTCTGCATTCTGATCGGCTGAGTACAATAATGAGACAGTGGCTCTGCATTCTGACTTGCTGGTGGATGTGTTTTTAGCCAATCAAAGCAAGCCCAGTTTGTCCTTCCACTTCAACATGCTGCAGACAATCAGTGAGATATAGTAATGCTACAGTATGTCTGTGAGAAACAGTTCCTACTTTCTCACAGGCATGCTGTAGCATGACAAGCAGATTTCGGCAGTTTTTAACTTTTAAAAAATATTTTTTTTAGTATAATGGCAATAATACCAATAGTGGTCTGGGTTTCCTCAATAATAACCACACCAGAGGGGTTAATAAACACCTTGATCTTTGGTCTTTGGACAGGACGGGGTGCACCCTAGGATACTGAGGGAGCTCAAGGAGGAGGTGCTGGCTCTGACAGCTCTGTTCAACCTATCACTAAAAACAGTGGCAGTTCTGGGGGACTGGAGGAGGGCAGATGTGGTCCCACTACACAAAAGTGGAAATAGGGAGGAGGCGAGAAATTACAGACGTGTCAGTCTGACTTCGGTAGAAGGTAAAGTAATGGAATCACTACTAAAGGAAAGGATTGGGGAATACCTTGTGACCAGTGGATTACTGGATCTGAGGCAACATGGGTTCACAGGGGGGGCGGTCTTGGCAGACAAACCTGATTGAGTTCTTTGACAGGGTGACCAACGAAGTGGATCAGGAAGGAGTAGTAGATGTGGCCTACCTGGATTTCAGTAAGGCCTTTGACACCGTTCCACATGGAAGACTGGTGAGCAAGCTGAGCAACCTAGGAGTAGGTTCAAAAGTAGGAAAATGGGCAAGAAGTTGGACAAGAAATAGGAGTCAGAGGGTGGTTGTAAATGGGGTCCACTCTGGAGAAGGCAAGGTGACAAGTGGTTGTACCACAGGGGTCAGTACTAGGCACAATCCTCTTCAATGTCTTTATTAGTTAAATTGCTGAATGGCTGGTGAGGAAGGTATGCCTATTCACGGATGACACAAAAATCTGCAACAGAGTGGATACACCAGGAGGGGGTGGAAAGAATGAGGAATAATCTGAAAAAGCTGGAAGAATGGTCAAGGGAATGGCAGCTGGGTTTTAATGCAAAAAGATGTAAAATCATGCATTTGAGGCAAAGAAAGAGGCAATGAACCAATTGAGTGGGGAGGTATTAGCAACCACAAAACAGGGAAGGGATCTAGTGTAATCATTTCTGATGACCTGAAAGTAGCCAAGCAGTGTGATAAGGTGATAGGGAAGGCTAGCAGGATGCTTGGATGCATAGGGAGGGGCATCACCAGCAGAAGGAGGGAGGTAATATTACAGAAGCAATTAAAAGGGTCACCCAGCCCTAATTTAGTGTGTGGGCAAAACGTTAAATATGAAGAAGAGCAGCAAAGGCTTGCACACCAAGAGAAATAGTCACAGAATATCCATCACAGTTTCAGTGAAAAAATTCATATAAACTTTAAATCACATTTACGAACATACAAACATACAAATTTGCCAGCAATAGGCCACCTGGTCTATCAAGCCTGCTCGAGTGTGCAATTAGTACCATCACCTTGCAACTGCCCTGCCCCCTCCCCTTTCACCTTTTCCCATCCTCTTTTGAAACTACCCACTGTCTTACAGGCTACCACCTCCTCCGGTAAAGCATTCCATTCAACCATGACCCTCTCCGTGAAAAAGTGCCTCCACATTTCCATCCTAAATCTTCCCCCTTCAATCTAAGGCTGTGCCCTCTCCTGTCCCTCCCCCTCCTCAGCCTGAGTATCCCTTCAGTGCCTGCCTTGTTCATCCCTTTTGTGTACTTAAAGGTCTCAATCATATCCCCCTGGTCCCTTCTCTCCTCCAAGGAGAATATGTTCAACTCTCTCAGCCTCTCCTCGTATGGTCTGTCCTCCAATCCCTGGATCATCCTTGTTTCCTTGCGTTGTACCCCTTCCAGTAATTTCACATCCTTCTTCAGATATGGGCACCAGAATTGCACACAGTACTCCAGGTGCAGCCTGACCAGTGCCCTGTAGAGAGGCAGGATCACCTCCCTGCTCCTGGAGGAGATTCCTCTCATAATACAAACTTAGCATCCTGTTGTCTTTCACTGCCACCCTCCTACACTGCTCTGTGTTGTTCATCTTCCCCATTACAACCACCCCTAGATCCTTCTCCTCCTCAGTGGAACCAAGCTGCACCCCTCCCAGCTGGTAACCCCTCCCTGGGTTCTTTGCTCCAAAGTGCAGGACTTTGCATTTTTTCACATTGAACCCCAACTGCCATGCTCCCAACCACTCCACCAGTTTGGTCAGGTCATCATGCAACCCTACCAACCTGCTATATCATCCACCACCACCACCCCCCCACCCCCAATTTGCTATCATCAGCTAATATTTACACTTACAGTGAACATTTACACTTTAAATATAAAATGCTAGAAGATATAAAAGTGTACCACAGCCAGAGAAAAACAATGGCATTTTGTGTCCTAATGCAGCATTTTGTCAAAGGTAACCAACAGATATCAAGATGCTGTTTAAATAGTTAATAAATGACATCATCTCAGATGCCCAATATTAAAAAAAATGACCCTCTAATATAAATTACATAATACATAATAGCACATAGACAAGTAAATATAAATACCGCACAATTATTTAAAAAAAACCTATGTTAAATATACTGTAGGTGTGGTCTATAATTTCCTTATTTCCTTGGCCTGCATTCATTTCAGGAGAGGTAAAGATTCATGTGAATGCACAAGTATTGTTTACAGCATGCCATTTGACTTCTAACTGCTTTATGAACAAGTTCTAGTCAGGGTCAATACAGCTACAAAATTATTTTTGTGAATGTTCATGAATTAGTACTGTGTTTCATTGTTAAAGGTTCTATTTAAAATTTGTCATACTACACGTAATGTGGCTTACAGTGTTGTATATGAAAGAAACATTAGCAGTGACACATCCTCAGGACATGAGGAGGCTCATAAAGTTAGAACTGGCAATAAGGGTAATGAAACGTATAACTCAAGCCTGATATTAACTACCCACAAGGCATGTTTTCCACAGTTGCTTAGTACATGCAATTATTAAAAAAAAGGTTTTCATATAAACCACAATATCAGGAAATATAAATTTATGTAGAAGTCCATTTTCCACATGTTGGGGTGAAGCACTAAGGATATAAAATGTCCAGGTGTTCATTCATATATATTCCTTCGCTTGAGAGACATTTTCTCTCGAACTGTGGATCCAATGAACTCTGTGGTACAAAATACAAATGTCAGGCATGCATTCTAAAAAATAATAAAAAGCAGGACATTATTAAAGCAGATGCTCATTTAGTCATGATACGATAAAGAAACACTTCTATTGCAAAGTATGCCATCTTCATATACTGGAAATAATGATTGTCTATAGAAATCATGCAGAAAGTGCACAAGTTCAAATCAGTCATTCACACCTGGGCTATAGCAAGCCCCCCAAGGTATAAATCCATTATGCCTGAGCATCTGATATAATAATGTCCTGCTTTTTATATGGTGTTTATAGAATAGATTCCTGACATGTGGAATCATTGTACTTCAGAGTTCACTGGTTCCACAATCTTAAAGAAAATGTCTTTCAAGAGAAGGGATATATGCATGAATTCTTGTACATTTTAGATCCTCAGTGCTTCACCCCAACATCCACAAATTGGACTTCTATATAAATTTATATTTCCTGATATTGTACTTTATATGTAAAGCTGTTTTGTTTTTTTTTAATTACATGCACTAACCAAGTGTGAAAATATGCCTTGTGGGTAGTGTATACCAGGTTTGATATTATAACTTTTCATTACCTTAATTGCCAGCTGTAATTTTATAAGTGCCTCCTTGTATCGAGGATGTGTTACATTCATTGTTTTAAACATTAAATTTGTACATATCACTGATAGTCGATAATATAACAGAATTTCTGCATTAAGTTGCTAATTCTGATGAAGCTACGGCTTCTTGAGTGATCGTTAGTTGTTTTTGCCCAGTCTGGCATAGCATTGCTCCCAGCCATTCATTGCACTACTGCACTTTTGTTGTTTTGAGTATTCATCCTATGAATTCGCATCTTTTTTATGAGCAGTTTATGAGCATATGCTCATATGTTTATGCCTTTCTATGAGCAGTTGTGACTGCTCTGCCTAGGCTTGCGGCTTTGTGTCACCTCTCCCTCCTCTTCTGTCCTCCCTTGCTGCTAGAGATGGGCGAAGTAGCCCCATTTTGCTCCGAAAAGTGATTCGCGGAGTGAAGATGAATTTGCAGAGTGCCTCGCAACGCGAATCAGAGTACTTCACATTATAGTGGGTAACGCGAAGTCCATTGAAAACAATGACTTCACATTACTCCACCTTCCCAAACCACTACTCCACCAATTCTTAAGGTGAAGTACATTGAAAACAATGTAGTTCGCCTCACTTCGGCTTGTTTTTAAGCTCAAAAGACAAAGTTTGCAGTGATTCATGGGATTTCAGGTCACATGGGCTCTAGATTATTCTGCACAGCCTCAGTTCAGGGTACAGTGTGTAGGAAGCTGTAGGAGACAGTCTGCTCTGAGAGCTTTCTGCAACTCAAACCTTCTAAAAGCTGTTAAAAAAGCCTTTTTGAGTCTTTTTTTGCTGAAACTTTAGTTCTTCGATAGTAGGAAACCCTCCTGTGCTCTTATCATCGAGCGTTTATTGTTTGTGTGTGAATTTTGAATGTTATGTACAACATTCAGTCTGTGTACTGAACATGTGGAAGTGTGCTTTGAGGAGGGGCAGATCTGTGGTGTAGGTAGATTAACTTGGAGAAAAAGACAGTTATTTCTGTTTTCATGATATTTTTCTTATAACTATGTTAATGTACACCCAGTAATATTTTCAATAATTCTTGCCATATTTTTGCTGATTGTTGTGGTGCATCAGTGCATAATTTTAGTTTGTTTAAAATATGTGGTTATATTACTGAAGTTTTCAATTTGCTATGCATTACTTAGTGTGTGTGTGTGAGTATGTGTGTGAGATGTGTGTCATCAAATCAGACACCTTTTATTGTGCCACATAGTAATTTCAGCAATGTGAACCTGCTATCCACTGCAGCTGTGTGATTTTTATACTTCTTTGTGGTATCTTTACTGTTACTAGTAATAGTGACTGTTACTGCAACAATGCAGTACACTGCCCCCCTGTGGCCCGCCCCAACTGGCAAAGGTATTCTTTTCCAGATTTGAATTTCTGATGGTGAGCACTGGTTAGGTGTTGTGCCTTTGTGTCTGCATCTCTTCAGTGTGCAGGGCAATCTTAATTTGTCTGTGCATTTGCATTTCCTTAGGGCCCAATCTCCATCTGTAACTTAAGTCACAGTTGTTTCTTTGGCTTCCCTTCAGAGTACTGGACAGGTGTGGTGCATAATTCTACATGAACACTGTACTCATTAATATGTGTTTTTAAGTCAGGACCATCATCACGAGTCACTCGTGATACAAAATCGTGTTCATGGATGTATTGTAAGCCTGTTTTGTAGTATCTCTCCAGGTTTTACCACCCCACTATTGTACTCATTGATACATGTTTAAGTCGGGGGAAGCACAGCCACAGGCATTCACGTTCCCAATACAGTTTCATATTGGTTATCTCACACCATCAACACCAAATCACATTCTTCAGTATCACAGTCACAAATGCAGTCACAAATCACGATTCATGATCACGTCATGAATCACAACATTAATTTTTTTTTTAGTTACTTAGATGTATTGTAAGCCTGTTTTGTAGTATCTCTCCAGGCTTTACCACCCCACCATTGTACTCATTAATACGTGTTTTTAAGTCAGGGAGTTTTGTGCTACAGCTCATTGGGGAAGTACAGTCATAGGCATTCGCGTTTCTTCCTGTACAGCTTGTGAGTTACAGTACTATAAGTAGTGGTGGGCGAAGTGGCCCCAATTCGCTCCATGAAGAGATTCACGGAGTAAGGTGGAATCCGTGGAGTACTCCACAATGTGAAGCAGAGTACTCCGTTTCATAATGAGGAATGAGAAGTCCATTGAAACCATTGACTTTGCATTATTCCGCCTTCCCCAAACCACTTCTCCACCAATTTTAAGTTGAAGTACATTGAAATCAATGTAATTCACCTCACTTCACCTTGTAATTTTGCTCCAAATGAAATTCTGCAGTTATTCATGGGATTGCAGGTCACATCGGCTCTAGATTGGTCTGCACAGCCTCAATTCTGGCCTGGGTAGTGTGTGTGTAGTGGTAGCTGGAGACAGTTTGCTCTCAGAGCTCTGTGATTCAAAATCTCTAAAAGCTGTTTAAAATGCCTTTTTGAGCCATTTATTTTGCTCAAAATTTACTAGGAAACCCTTCTGTGCTCATATCATTGAGTGATTATTGTTGTGTGTGGATTTTGAATGTTAATTTAGAACAGTGAGTCAGTGTACTGTGAAGAGTGCTTTGGGGGAGGGGCGTATTTGTGGTGTAGGTACATTAACTGGGAGAAAAAGGCAGTCTTTCTGTTTTGGTTATATTTTTCTTGTATAACTGTTAATGTGCACACAGTAATATTTTCAGTAATTCTTGACTTTATTTGTGATTGTTGTGGTGCAGCAGTGTGTAATTTGTCTGTTTAAAACATTTGGTTATATTACTAAAGGCTTTCAATTTGCTACGCATTACTTGTAGTGTGTGTGTGTGTGTGTGTGTGTGTGTGTGTGTGTGTGTGTGTGTGTGTGTGTGTGTGTGTGCAATGCGTGCCATTAAATCAGACACCTTTTATTGTGCCATAGAGTAATTGCAGCAGTGTGAAACTGTTATCCACCACAGCTGCATGAATTTATTTTATACTGCTTTGTGGTATCTTTACTGGTAGTGGATTTATTTATTTATTTAGTTTTTGTTGACCAGGTAAGTGCACTAGACAAATCCTGCCTATTTTCAGGCACGACCCGGGGGAGGGGGATACAGATGAAGGTCAACTGACCTTGAACCAGATTAATCTGTTGGTGGTATTTTTAGTGAATGAGGGAAATTTGGCCAGGACAACGGGGAAATTCCCCTACTCTGACTGCAGGGGTGCTGTCACTTCCTGTGGACAGGATGGAGGGGCACAGTTTGCAGCCGGACACAGGAGGAGGAAGTGCTGATGTGGCAGAGGAGCAGGATGTGCTGAAAGGAGGAGGCCTGGTTTCAAGGCCTATAAACTTTCTCACTGTTGCTGATTCTGAGGATTTTTCATCGTTGTCAGTGAATTTGGATTTGAAAAAAGATGTTCCTGAGCTTTTTTTCTCCACTGAGGATCTAACTTTACCTAAAACAGCAGAAATTGAAACATTGACTGGCTCTACAATTTCGACTACTTCCTTGAGTAAACCAGTACCTTTATTAATGGATTCCTTGAAGCACCACGACATGGAAACAACTTCAGAAACACCCTGATTCGGATGTCAAATTACAGAATGACATACTAGCATCAAAGGCCCGGCTAGAGCTGAGTGAGTCATTGTCAATTTCATTTGCAAGCACAACTACCTCTAATACAAATAGTGTGCATGAAAAGGCTGGTAGTATGGTCGCTACAATGAGTGAGTGCCAAAAGCCTGCTATTATTTTGGAGGGTCATGGAAAAGTTATAAATGGGGAAGTTTCACATTTACCTAGTAATCCCTCAGCAAACAAACCGGTAGTTGCTTCTATCCTTAACAAAGCTCCTACTCTGCTCCACAACCCCAGCTCTCTCAAAAACATCGGGATTTGTTTTTAAAGCTCCCGACTCTAGTGCTGTAGCAGATTCAGCACTTGAGGCTACAATATATCAAAAATCTCCCTTGTCACAAATGGGAGCAACAACGTTTTCATTTAATAACAAACGGCAAACCGAGGCATTGAAACAACCGGCAGAGCCGGCCCCTCTTAAAGCAACAGTACCATGTCATTCAGCTCAGATTTCAACAGAGACTACAGCTCCAAAATTGTTAGAAGAAGCTACCCTAAAAGAGATATGGACACCAAAAAATGCTCTTTTGGGATCAGGATGGATGCAATCACCCAAGGGCATTTGGTTACCTGATCCCTCCTGGGACTCTTCGTTCTCACTTTCTCAATCAAACCCGACTTGGAAACCAGAAGAAAAACAGTGGGTGGTTATTGAAAAGGACTTAAAATCAACTGATAGGGATTTAAAAAATGCTGGGGCACAAGTTTTACAGGATGTATCAATCTCTATTACGGACTCTAAACAGGTTCCTTCCATTTCAACACCAGAACCTGAATTACCAAACATTTCACTTCCTTCACTGGAGCATTCTTCAGGAACTGAACAAAAACCCCTAATGTCTGAACTGTTTTCCAAAGCTAAGAAAGAAACTGCTCCCAGAAGAAATGCTGTGCGTATTCAGTATATTGGGGGCCTAGCAGACAGACTGGATAGATATCACGTGGGGAAGATATTACTAAAAGACTCACTACATTTTTCACCCAAAGAAGTCTTCACATTTATTAACATCTCCAGAGAGGACAATTTTGATGTTAGCTTCCACTCTACATATTTACTGGATCTTTTCTGGGAGAGATACGGACAAGTAAAGTTTTCCCCTACGTGGACCCCTTTTTGGTGATTCCTCTTACCAAACCTTCGATTAAGAATGTTACAGTTATGTTTAGGAATGAAGGGGTCCATGTAGAGGATATAACTTACTGGTTATCACAAAAATGTGATGTTTTAAGCTCTCCTGAACCCATTCTGGACACTGAACTATTTTGGACTGGGGGATGGAAATACAAAGTGAAGTTAAGACAAACAGATTCTGGTATAGAGCATATCCCAAATGCCTTCTTGTTGGGTCGTGACAGGGGGATTTGTTTTTATGGGGGTCAACCAAGGGCCTGTTATAAATGTGGTTCAAGAACTCATCTATCTAGCGTTTGTGACAGATCTCGCTGTGACAATTGTGGAGAAACTGGGCATGTTACAATGCAATGCGCTAATCACACATGTTGTGATTTATGTGAAGAATTTGAGCACATTTTTCAGGAATGTCCTTAGGCAGCAAAAAATAAGGCCTCCTGTATTAGCCCTGACTTAATAATTCAACAAGCTTAGGAAGATGCTGCCCGCCCCTTCCCCTCCAAAATCAGAGGATAAACCTCCAGAACCTTCCCAGACCCCTAAAGGTAATGTCCCTTCCTCTTCCCCTTTGAAGGAAGAAATTTTGGTGGTGAAACCAAAACCAGAAAGGGACACAACTGTGGGACCCATTCCTTCCTTGCTGATTCCTGTCTGTTACAAAGAATCAGAAATAAAGGATACTAAAGTGACAGTTCTCCCTCCTTCCTCTCCTCAGACTCGCAGATGATCTACAAGAATTTCTAAAGTGAACCCTCCCCCACAATCCCCTGTTTCTGTTTCCTCACAAGAAGTTAACTTTGAGTTTCATAATTCCTGTGCGGCACTTTTTTGGGGAGACTCAGAAATGGAGGTAGGAAATACAGATTCACAAAAATCCTCACAAGACCCTTCAATGGTGATTATGGAGGAATATAAAGAAAAAAAGAAGGAAAAAAATAAAGGCATGTTTATATGGGTTCTGCTACATTGACCTGGGGTTCTTTAAATACTCATAGTCTATTAAAAACTGATAAAAGGCAAGCAGTTTTTCAATATATTCATGATGAAAAAATCCAAGTATGTTTTTTACAGAAACCTGGATGTATACATTTGATCAGATAGCTTCTTTCAAAAGGATTGGCCTTGGGGTCCATCCTTTTTGGTCTTCGGACCTGACAGTGCAGATGGGAGAATTCTATTTAATTCTTATGCTTTTAATTTATATAATCTGATAGACCTCATTCCGGGAAGATTATTAATTCTGGATGGTAATTGGGGAACTGAGGCCTGTAGATTTATCAATATTTATAATTTTCAATCTAAAGCTGAAAGGGTGACATGCATGCAGGTGGTACAACCTTATTTAGTTTCCTCAAAAAAATATTTTGGGGTGGGGACTTCAATTGCAGTCTCCCAAAGTGTCAAACTAGTGATTCAAAAAAGATTTACTGCAATTCTAATTCTCTTCAGAAAATTGTTAACGTGGCAGGTTTACTTAATTGTTCCAAATTTCAAAAACAGGGACCTGATTTTACATGTAAAAGGGGTAAATATCAATCTACAATAGATTATTTATTTATATCCTCAAATGTTCCTGCCGGAAAATTCACTGCACATCCCTCAGAATTTTCTGATCATTTGTTTTTAACTTTTTCTCTAATATCCACCTTGGCAATACCTAGACAAGCTCACAGATGGAAACTAAATACTTCCATCCTGTCTCAACAAATGGTAGTTAATAAAATACAGTCAATACTTATGGCAAGGATTTATGTAGCTTTTTTATATACTGATTTAGGGGATTGGTGGTTGGACACCAAAATGGATATTAGTACCTGGTTTAAAAAATTTGGGAAGAATAACAGGAGGAATAACTTTCATAAGTATCTTATGCTTAGAAATCAATTAAGGAAACTTTATACGTTATCAAATACTTCTCAGATAGATTATACATCTCAGATTAATAACATTAGGAAAGAGATGCAGAAATACCAATATAACAGAGCAAATACCATACAGGCAATGTTAGCTAATCATACAAAAAAAATCACCCTTGGGAGATCCTTTTAAAGCATGTAAACATATTAAAGAGTCCATGCAAATAGACTCTTTAAAGGATGAGCAGGTAATATTCTAACTACAGAGTTGATATTGAAGCCTTGATGAAACAACATTTTTGTTCTTTATCTCCACAGGCCTTTATTTCTCCTTCTGCATAAAACATATCTAGCCTCAGTGATGGTGCCATCCTTTCCTTTGGATACCCTGTCTTTATAACACCCCATTACAGAACTAGAAATAAAATCTACAATACAGCAGCTTAAACTTAACACATCACCTGGCCCAGATGGGCTTCCTAATAAGTTTTACAAAACTTATTCTACATTGTTAATAACTTGTCTTCAATTGGTTTTTCAATTTTTCATGGAATCTCAGATAATGTCCCCAGCTTTTACTGAAGGACTTATGATATATTTATTTAAATCAGGTGATAGACAAGATATAAAAAATTGGAGGCCTATTACACTTTTGAATTTGGATTATAAGATCCTTACGATCTTGATAAATAATAGGCTTAAAGCTTATGCTTTAAGAGTCATTTCTCCCTGCCAATTCTGTGGTCTAACAGATAAGAAAATCCAGACAGCACTAATGATTATAAGAGATGTGATAGAATATCTAGCACTTCAAGGATCAACAGGTTATATAATTACAGCAGATTTAGAAAAAGCATTTGACAGGGTCCATCTGCCATATTTATTTCAGGTGTTACTTAAATATGGGGTTCCAGTCCCATTATTGAACTTAATTCAACTTCTATATACATCTGCTAAAGTTTATCCTATAATAAAAGGTATGACAGTAAAGGTTTTTTTTTTACAAACAGGAGTCAGACAAGGATGCCTCCTAAGCTCTTTATTATATATTTTTTCATTAGATCCCTTCCTGCGTTCTATTACAGAAGTAACAAAATGGCCAGGGATTCTTAATACAGACACAGAGAAACAATTACTTTTACAGGCATATGCTGATGATGTCTGTATGTTTTTAACAGCACCGGAACAATTAACATCGTTTTTGACAGAATTTGAACGATACGCATCCATCTCTAATACAAAATTGAACATTTCCAAAATAAAAGGTTTGATGGTTGGGTCTGGTATACAGAAAGATTTTTATTTTTTTTTATTTATTTATTTAGGGGTTTGGATCATATGTTTGAGCTCAGAGCTCTTTTACAAAGGTTCCACGTCAAACAGTGACAATGACAGCAATAACAAACAGTTTACATACAATACTCGAATAGTAGGTAGCTAATATACAGTAAGGATACAATGTCATTCATAGTACCAATGGTGATAGTACAGCATCAAGAGCATTCAACTAGGGTAAGGACAGTGTTTATATGTGAAGGAGATAAACAGGTGTGACACCTAGTGTGAGAGTCAAGGAGGAGTCAAGGTGAGGGGAGGGAGACAGGGGTGGGCAGCCAGAAGAGTGGCTTTGTCTAGGAGGTTGGGAGGTAGTGGTAGTATGTTGGTTTTAAGGTTGATCCAGTGGGAGAAAAGGCACAGGGGGGAGAGGAAGACAGAGGGATGGGCAATAGGGAAGAGTGGGTGTAAAAGGAAGGGGAAGGAGAGTGTGGGTGAGTGGGCATTATGGGTGTTAGAGTCCTAGTGGCAGTCACAAACTTTATTTTAGGGATATCTTTATTTCATCTACTCCACTTTTAATATTAGGGGTTCTTTTTGGGCCACATAATTTACCAAATGAAAATTGGGATCTGGCATTGAAAAAAACTGAAGGTAAAATTTCTAGGTGGAAACAGTGGAAACTATCTAAACAAAAAAGGATATTGATTTTAAAACAATACATTGTTCCTTGCTTGCAATATATAGCAATGATTTTTCCTTTGCCTCAACAGTTTGAAACCAGGATCTACAGTTCCTTTTTCCAGATGTTATGGGGGAATAGATTGAACCCTGTTAAGTGTTGTTTTACATATCTGACAAAAAAGAAAGGAGGACTGGGTATGATTGACCCTGTTGTGTTTTTTCACGCTTTATTTTTTTCTCAGACTATTAAATTTGGCCTAAAATCTAAACAAGGAGACGGTCAAGCATGGGTTTACAAAGCTGTAAACAGATATTTTCATATTTGGCATAATATGGCTCCGAAATTATCCAGTCATGTTCATGTTCCTTTGTATTTTCGAGTTGCTGTTTCAAAATTATATAAATGGCAAATTACAAAGACACTGGTGCAAACCACTACGGTACGCACTTTATATGAAACTATTATTTCCACAATTTACCCTACCGAACCTAGCTTTAAAAACTGCCCTACAAAACAAAATACTTTTGTATTAACACAATTGAATAATAAAAGACTCCCCACCTATATGTGGGAAATGCAGTGGTTAGTTATGTATGGGAGGTTAAATATAAGGGGCAACGCATAAAATATAAAGCACAGTTAGAAAGGAACTGTCCATATCCTGGATGTATCAACCTGGAAGAAACAATGGAACATTTTTGTAATTGTTCTTATGCAAAATCATTGTGGTTTTTTTTAGGTACAAAATGGAACTTGCCTTGGTTACATTACCTCACTTATGATATTTTAGTCTTAGGAATTTATCCTTTGGGATTAGCCCACTTTCACCAAGACACATTATCTCGCTTTTTCAGTTGCCTTAGATTTTACTTATGGCAGGCATGTTGTCAATGGGTAATTTACCAGAAAAGAATATCCCTTGAAGGTTATAGTCTGATTGTTTCTCAAGAATTAACAAAAATATTTTTAAAAGATGTTCAAATGTTCACTACAACAGCAGTAACATGGTGGTGGAAAGGTTTTCACAGAGTGATAAAGTTTAAGTAGCTGTTTTTCTAATATTTTGGCTATATCTTGTTTAAAATGTATAAATCTATGTAGTGTTATTGACTATGGTTCATTTAATAAAAATCTGCCCTACTCTTTTCGATAAGTGCCATGGGATCTTTAACATCCACCTGAGCTACCACCAATCCAAGCAGATGGGACCTTGGTTTAATGTCTCATCCAAAAGACAGCCCCTCAGAAGTGCAGCATCCCTCTCATGCTGCACTACAGTGTCAGTACTAGGATATTAACCCAAGTGCCAGATGTGGGAACTGAACCCACAGCCCTCTGATCTCCCGGCCTCAGAGGCGAGTGTGCTACCTACTGAGCCACTGACACTGCAAATTGTTACTGCCATGCACTAATCCCTCAACTGGCAAAATGTATTCCTTTCCAGATTTGGATTTGTGACTTGTGTGCACTAGTTAGGTATTGTTGTGCCTTTTTGTATGCATCCCTTGAATGTGCAGCACAATCTTAATCTGTCTGTGCATTTGCAGTGCACCATTAATTCTGGGAGACTGCATTTCTTGTTACGCTCTCATTTCACTTTGTCAGCTTGGGGAATTTTCTGGACACAAGACAGTAGCATTTCATCAGCACTGGGGAATTTTCTAGAGTCTGGACACAAGACAGTAGCATTTTGAGGACGCACATTAATTCTGGTGACTCTGTGACCACTGCATGCATGACTGAGTGTGCCATTAATTCTGTGAGAGTTTGCATTTCTTGTTATGCTCTCATTTCAATTTGTCAGCACTGGGGAATTTTCTGGACACAAAACAGTAGCACTTTGGGGATGCACATTAATTCTGGTGACCGTGTGGGTGGGGTGCTGCCAATATTGTTGTCACTCCGCCTTACTTCACGTTTAAAGCAGAATGACAATATGAAGTAATAATAACAAGGCAAAGTGAGCCTTTCCTATGAGGCACTCCACATAGCGAAGCACCAACATGAAGTGGCCACTTCGCGTTCACTTCACAGGTGGATTTTAAATTTGCTGCATGTCTACTTGCTACCCTCCCCACTTCTCTCCACCCCTCCATCCCCTGCTACTCCCCGTCTCTCTCCCACCCACCCTACCATTCTAACCCTCTCACCTCCCACCTACCATTCCACCCCTCTCCCTCCTCTCCTCCTGTCTCCCCCTCCCTATCACCCTATCTCCTATTGCTCCACCCCAGACTACCTAGCACTTATCTTTCTGTTCTTGCACTTATGACAATGTCAAATCCTTAACTGCCTACACCCCTTTTCCCCACCCCTCTCCCTCTTATCCCCCACCCCTTGCTCCACTTATGTCACCCCTAGGATAGTTTTTATTTGTATTTGTGTCTTGCTATATATACACACCCGTATTGTTAATTGTGCATTGATATTTGCCATTGACTGTTTGCTACTGTGCTGGTCTATACACATGTACTGTCTTTTGCTACTAAGTTAACCTCCTGACCTGTATTGTATCTTATCTCTGCTTACTTCTATGTTAACCTCCTGACCCTGTATTGTATCTTACCACTGTTTTGCTTGCACCCATTGCTGACACGGAACCTTTGTAAAAGGACCCTTGGTTCAAAGGTATTTGTAATCCTAGTAATAAATAAATAAATAAATATGAAGCGGGTTAAAGTTTTACTGTGACTATGGAATACAGCTGCTTTTTATTTGATGTACAAGTGGCAAGTACACAGAAGTGCCATAGTACAAGGAATAGCAAAGAGCAATGCTACAATAGATTAGTGCAAAAAACAACTAACGTTTCTTTCTAAAACATTACTGGAGTTGGGCTCCCAGTGTCTGCTTACTTTTTTTCATTGACTCTTGGACCTGAGGGCTGGGCACTTGGTATCAGAATGGGGGGTTGGTAGCATCAAAGTTTGGCTAACATTTTCCGCCTACTTTTTTAAATTTACTGTCTGACTTCAGAGTTGGGCACTTGATGTCAGAATTGGGGAGTTTGGTGGCACCAGGGTTGGGCAGCAAGTGGCTACTTACTTTTCATTGTAGTTTACAATCCAACCATGAAATTGGGCACCCAGTGTTGGAGGGGGAAGGAAAGCAGCACTGGAGTTTGGCTCCTGGTGACTGCCTAGCTATACTAATAGTGTCAGCTTCAGGTTTTCAAATAGAAGCTATATTCATATGCCTTTGACTGCTCTGTGTTTGTGCCACAAGTCCCTCACCTGTGCCTTAACCAGCATGCCTCTCGCAATTGGCTGCTGCAGACCCTTCTTTGTGTTTTCCCCTCACCTTTTCCTGTGCGCACACCCAGCCCTTTCAGCAAAAGTGGCATGCTCTGGACTCCTGGATAGTTGAAGCCCAGCCATAAGTCTATGTTACAGTTAGGGGTTGGACATAATGGACCCAGAGTCCCTTACGATGTTAAATTACTGTATTACAGTGAGGGACTGGACTTGATGGGCCTAGTGTCCCTTACAACATTTAATTACTATGTTACAGTGAGGGGTTGGACATGATGGACCTAGAGTCCCTTACAACATTAAATTACTGTATTACAGTGAGGGGCTAGATTTGATTGATCTAGAGTCCCTTAAAACATTAAATTACTATGTTACAGTAAGAGGTTGGACATTATGGACCTTGCGTCCCTTACAACATTAAATTACTATGTTACATTGAGGAGTTGGGTATGATGGATCCAGAGTCCCTTACAACATTTAATTATTATATTACAGTGAGGGATTGGACATGATGGCCCTTGAGTCCCTGACAACCTTAAATTACTATGTTACAGCGGGAGGTAGGACATAATGAACCCAGAGTCCCTTACAACATTAAATTATTATGTTACAATGAGTGGTTGGATATGATGGACCCAGAGTCCTTTACAACATTAAGTTACTATTAACAGTGAGGGGTTGGACATGATGGACCCAGAGTCCTTTACACATTTTTTTCAGGATCTCTGCACACACAGAGTGGCAACAAACTGTTTGAGGATTGCTGGGCCCTCAATATACTGTACAGACTGCTATAGCTACAGCTGTGAACCTTCCTCCTTGCTACCCTCACATGCTGTGAAGCTTGATCAAATAGAAATAAAAAAATGTCAATGTGGAGGTGGACATTGGACAGCAAAATCAAATGAGAGTGGTGAGGAAGTTAAAAAAACTATAAAAACACAATGTCTTTATGGGTCTGAACAAGGAAATTCACTAAACAGGCAGCTAAAATAAAATGTCAGCTTCTATGTATCTAACACAAGAAAATACAAAATCACACATGCCCCCACAATGCAAAGCATCATGGGCTACATATGCAAATCACCACAGAATGTTATGCTGGTCCAACTTTAAGCAGAATTGCATGGTGCCGAAAGGCCTCTCACACAGTTTGCAAAGGGTGCTAACAGAAGACATAGACACGTGTTTCGTCCTACCAGGACTCATCAGTATGCCTCTCTGTTTGACAAACTTGGCTTCCAGCCAAATGCCCTTTAGGGTAACCCTTGCCTCAGTGTTTGCGACAGAGGTTCTTTGTCTTTTAAATGGTTTTTTATTTTAATGGGTTCACCACAATATATCCAAGGCACACTGCCTCTAGGGTAGCTGGTCCATTCCACTGGGGTGTCAAACAGACGAGGCATACTGATGAGTCCTGGTAGAATGAAACACGTGTCTATGTCTTCTGTTAGCACCCTTTGCAAACTGTGTGAGAGGCCTTTCGGCACCATGCAATTCTGCTTAAAGTTGGACCAGCATAACATTCTGTGGTGATTTGCATATGTAGCCCATGATGCTTTGCATTGTGGGGGCATGTGTGATTTTGTATTTTCTTGAAACTTGGCTTCCCAGCCAAATGCCCTTTGGGGTAACCCTTGCCTCAGTGTTTGCGCACAGAGGTTCTTTGTCTTTTTAACACAAGAAGACTGAAGAATAACTACTGTACCAAGGTAATCAAGGGTTAAGACTCCAATGTATTGCAAAGTAATCTGAGAGCAGGCAGCAGTGGAATGCAGGACAGCTTGCAGGCTTAGAAGTGCCTTTGAAATAGAATAATCTTTTCATTGTTTATAGAAGTTAGCTAGCTTTTCCAAAGAAATAAAAAATGTAAATGTGGAGGTGGACATTAGACAGCAAAATTAAATGAGAGGTGAGGAAGTTAAAAAAACTGTAAAAGCACAATGCCTTAATGGGTCTGAACAGGGAAATTCACTAAACATGCATCTAAAATAGAATGTCAACTTCTATGTATCTAACACAAGAAGGCTGAAGATTAACTACCAAGTTAATCAAGGGTTAAGACTCCAATGCCTTGCAAAGTAATCTGAGAGCAGGCAGCAGTGGAATGCAGGACAGCTTGTAAACTGAAACGTGCAGCTGAAAGAAAATCATCTTTTCATTGTTTATGGAAGTTAGCTGTTCCAAAGCTATTTATCTTATAAGCCCTTAAAATGATAAATGTGTTTCAATAGGAATTACAGTGCTTATTGCTCTAAGTTAAAATTTTAAACAGGCACAATTATTAAATGGGGTCTAGAAATAGTGCTATCTACTGCAGGCAGGGGTGCACACCACTGTAGTAAATGAAGAGAACAGCAGAGTAATATGAGTCAAACTACTTAGTGGAAGACCACAGTCTCACAATCCTGTCAGTCCTTTCTCTTACTACTGATAGCAATGCATCAGCATGGTGACATCACCATACTGTCATAAAAATGTGTGGCATTATTAGCATAACATTTTTCTTTCTCTGTATACTGTTAGCACTCCATGTACACATCTGCACCTAGAAGATCTCACATTTTTTCTACTTTCACTTGCATGATTTGACAACCACCACAGAAATCCCTAATTATCTTCAATTCGGAGGGTAAGAAGATATCTTTTTGGCTATCTTCATTAATGTTCACAAGGAGGTGGGTTTGGAAGGTCATGGAATGTAAAGGGGGAATTGACACTTTTGGGTTTTGGCACATTTGGGGTGGGGTATGTGGGGAAGGGGGACAGCATTTCCTCAGATGTGGGTATTGGCCATCTAAGGTACCAGAGAATAAAATTTGGCACTGTTTACCCACAAGTTTGCAGAGCAGCGTTTTTTATTCAAATGGCTGGTGAGTGCTGGATTTTAAATGAGTGTATGTTTGGATTGCATCCTAAGCACACCACCCGAGTGCAGGAACCTTTTTTATGTGATTTAATTGTTACAAGAAGGCATGATGTGGTGGAGGTTTATGTAATAAGCACAAACATTTTTGTGAATGGATGCATGGGGCCCAATTTACCTCCCCCCTTAGATTAGTGCACCATATTACAAAACTCCTGCTGCGGCAAACTCGGGTGCACCAGGGACCCTGCATCAGATTTTGCAAAAAGCAGGGCCCTGGCACCCCCCCCCAAAGTTTGCCACAAGCCATACTGTGTGCTGCACAACTGGCACACAGGAGAGCAATGCCACAAGCTGTGGCACTGTCAAGCAGCAGTGGTGGCCATGGCAGGGATCCACTTTCTGTGCCTCTGATGGCTTGCAGGGCCCATAGAGGGCTGGCCAGGGTGGATTAAGGAATGGTGGTGGTGACAGATGCCATATAGGAAGAGCATGGCTGCCCGTTGTCATGGACGAGAGCGGGCAGTCATATGACTGGTGGTGGGAAGAAGCCTTGGAAGTCAGCAGCCACAGCTCTATCACTGCTAGGACACTTGGCCGGGTGTAGGGGGGGCACAGACATCTCTGGCAATGGCTGCAACAGGGACACGGACCACCTCCCACCCTGCCATGGCACCCAAAATGGCACATGAGCTGTTAGACTAGCTCCTGGCTGGTCTAACTCCAGTGGCCCATGCAGACTGTGGGGGCAGTTCTGGAATGCCTGTTTAGGGGAAGTGGCAGCCCAGATGAGGTACAAGCCCCCTATTACCATGATGCAGCTGTGTGGCTGCCACAAGCACAGCATAAGGTGGTCTAGCAGAGGCCCCCACAATTCTAAGCCTCTTTTGAAAATCACAGTTGCCACAAAGTCTGATGAAAGGTGTCCCCTGCATCACATTCTTTTGATGCAAGGTCCTTGCATCAGTCTCAGACCTTTGAAACTCTGGCCCATTATCTTTGTCTGTTTCTAGGAATAAGGAGCTCCCAATACTTTCTTGGAGCATTAAAGGCCCAAGGGATCCTATTATTTTTATATTTATTTATTTGGTTATTATTCAGAAAATATATTTGAGCTCAAGTGCTCATTTGCAGAGGTACCACGTCTGACAAGTACAAGGAATGAGAAAGACAACATAATGTACAGTCATCAGCTCAAGAGGAGCCTGATCAGGTACAAGCAACAGTAAATGAATAGTAAGGGTAATCTATACACTACAGCATAGCAGTCCCAAGGGGACAAAGTTTGCAAGTGCCAGTAATGTATAAGCACAGGATAAACATAGTATACCGGGCAGTAGTCAATTAAAACAGTGGCAGGTTGATTTCATAGTGATTTCTCTTTTTAGGGATTTCCTAAATTGTGTGATTTTGGAAAGTCCCATTAGGGATTCCAGGAGTTCGTTAAGCCATTGGCAAGCACAGACTGCAAAAGAGTGCCTGCCCAGGACTGTTTTTTGAAAGGGGACTTCAATGGCTTGACTAGACATACTTCTAGTCGAATATTGGTTTGTGACCAGACGGAAGAAATCGTTAGTTGCAGTGAGGGTGAGGCCCAACAAAGCTTTTTTAGCCGTCACGCAGGACTGGTATTTTAGCCTGTTCTGAAGAAGTAACCAGTTGTTGGGAGCATATAGTGAGCAGCTATGTGTGAGCCTGTCTGCCCCACTGGTAAAGCGACAGGCTTTATTGAGCACCATCCTTACTCTGGAGAGAGTAGTGACACAAGCTGCCCTATATACTGAGAGACCATAGTCGATAAGAGGGAGGACTGTACTGGAGACTACTGGGCATTTAAGCTCCTGGGTGAAGTTAAGGCATTGCCTGGAGAGCACTCCTAACTTTCTATTGGCTAGATCTGTGATGTTGTAAACATGTGTAGATAATGAAAAGGTGTCATCCAGGGTGACACCTAGGTACTTGAAGGACTCAACCTGGTATAGGGTAGCACCATGTGCATTATGGATAGTAAGGGGAGGGAAGCTTTTTCTTCAGATGTCGACCAGCAAACAACATGGTCTTTGTCTTCTTATAGTTCAGGACTAGTTTGTTGAATCCATACCAGTCCTCTAGAGACTGGAAGCTGCTTTGTAGATTACTGGAGAGTTTCCCATGTTGTGGACTGCTGTTGAAGATGATCATATCATCAGTGTATAAAAGTACGTTCAAGAGAGGGTAGGCTTCAGGAAGTCTGTTTATAAACAAGCCAAAGAGGAAGGGGGCAAGTACTTGACCCTTGAGGAAAACCAACTGAGACACCATTAGTGCTCGAGAGAATGAAATCAGTCTTTATCCTCTGCATATGACCTGCAGGGTAGCAATGGAACCATCCTCAGGTTTTGGAGGAAAGGCCCAGGGAAGAGATGCCCAGGGAGGAGAGCTTATCAAGCAGTAGTGAGTGGATCACAAAGTTGAAAGCTTTTGTCAGATCTATTCAGGTGGTTCCAACCAGGTGTCCTTTGTTGAGGGCCTAATACAGGTACTTGGTGTATTCTATTAGTGCAGTTCCAATGCTGTGTAGCTTACTGAAGCTGTGCTGCTGTTTACACATTAATATATACTTATTTAGGAAGGAGACAAGTTGAACTGAGACTATTCTTTCCAGAGCCTTAAAAAGAGGCTAAAGGACAGAAGAGAGAGGAGAGAGGATTGAGATAGGCCAATAGCTGGCTACGTTGGTGCGGTCTGCACTTTTGTGCACAGGGGTTACTGTTGCTGCTTTCCAAAGATCTGGGAACTGGGAATATTGCAGCAAGGCACAGGATCATGTTGTCACAAACAAAAACAGCGTAGCATTTGTTTTCTGTGGGGGGCTACGCACTCCCTCACCCCCTCTTTACAGGGGGCTGTGCCCCCCCGAACCCCCCATTAAAATAACCACCTTTGGGGGGCAGCTCGGGGACAGGGTGGAACTTTGGTGGGGAGAAGAAAAAAAAATAGACTAGCCTAATCTGGGACCAGGAATAGAACCCTGGTCCACAGCCACTCTATTGTCCTCCAGCACTGATGGCTCTACTCCCTGAGCCATGGCACCTGCTTGGCAGCTCCCTTCCAGTAGAGTTCTTACCCTCTGCAGCAGAGCTTTCCAGGAAACAGCTACAGGGTCACCACTACCACTCCACACTCATTGTGTCATATGGCAGTATGTACCCTGTGGCTCTTCTTCCATGCAATGTTACTGTTGTGCAGTTTTTCCCTGCGGCATTATATATACAACATATTGACCCAATACGTTGCAGCAAAAGGTTGAATGTCTTAGTCAATGGAAATGCAAGTTCTTCAAGCACCAGGGCCAGCAACTTCATATTTATTGAATCACCACCACCCCGACACCCTCGTTTTTCCTAGGACCCTTTTTAAATATTTGAGAGTTTCCTTGTTGATTTTTTTTGCTGTTAAATTTTTTATTATTTCAATTTCTTTACAATAATGATAACCCTTATTCTAAACAGGATTTTACTAATGAGTTGTTGGTTACATATACAACTCAACACAGGAGCAGAAAAGAGGCAATGTTACATATGACCTGTACTTACCCCACTATATACGATTCTTATCCTAAAGTAATGGAGAGGCAAGGCTTCCATGCTCCACACTCATACCTCATGACAAGGGAAAAAATGTTATATGTCTCGGGTGCTATCCAGGCTTCTGGCACCCTAGTTAAAGAAACAAAAAAACACAAAGAATCACTATTCTATATATTATTAGGTACATTGCATATGAGTCAGGAGGCATTGTATTGCCACCTATACGTACAGCCCTGGTTAGCCAAGTTTGACAGTTCCATTTACATAGTCCTGTTACCTTAGTCGAGATCCTGGTTATACAGTTCAGCCCACACCGGTCTTAGGGGTAGCATATCTAACAAAGGGGGTCCAACACTCTTCATATACTGCAAGGGAGTTACTTATCAAGTGGAAGAGTTTGTCCATAGTAGCAATGTGAACCATGGAGGCGAGGAGTTCTTGAGTACTAGGTATCAGTGTGGTCCGCCATCTACATACAAGAAGCCTCTTCGCCTGCATGGCCCACAGGGCTAACCAACAGTGTTCCAGTTTCTTTAAATGGGGAGCTTCTGACTTCATACCCAGTAGAAGCAAGGAGGGGGACCGAGGAATACACTTTTTTAACACTTTGGCCCCTACTTCACAAATGTTATCCCACACTGGTTGTATCATTGGGCATGACCAAAGAATATGAGCCAAGTCCCCGGGGTGGGAGTTACATCTCCAACATAGATTGGACTTTATCACCCCAGCCTTCTGTAACACTACCGGTGTGTGGTACCAGGAGTGTAGAATTTTATTTTGTATTAACTTACTTCTCATATCTGTAAAATGTTTTTGAGCCCCCTTCCAGCATTCCTTCCATTGTGCATCAGTAATTTCCAATTTTAAAGCCTTTTCCCATTTCTGTTTAGACGTTTCACTTTGGCAGGGTATTAATTCCTGGAGAGCATTGTAGACTGAGCTGGCCAGCCCTTTTTTTTTTGTTATCCAGGAAGGCGTATTTAAGGTGCCTCTTTTTGCCACCTGGGTCAGATATTTTTGGGCCGCACTACGTATTTGTAAATACTTCCAAAAATCGGAGGTCAGAATTGACCATCTGACCTGCAGGTTAGCAAACGAGTGCACTACCAGGGAGGTCGGGACTAGTATATCTTCCAACCTGGTAATGCCCTTTTCTACCCAGCTCTTCCAGTACACAGCTTTTTTATCTATACACAGGTTTCCATTTCCCCATAGCAGAGTTAATTTAATAGGTGCCAAGTCTACCTTCAACTTCTTCCTTACTTTCTCCAAACATTGCAAAGCGGCCCCTATCATGGGATGATTTTTCAAATTTATTGGGGGATTATTATAGATAAGCAATGACAGACAGACTTTTTGACTTACAGCTTGCTCTATGTCCACCCATTGTGGCTGAGGGGAGGAACCTAATCCTAACCAGCGTATTGACTGTGCCAAATGAAATGACCACTTATAACCTGTAAACCAGGGAAGACACTACCCCCCTACATTCCAGTGCGCCCGAAGCTTATTCCTACTATACCTGGGGGTTTTCCCTTCCCATAGAAGACTACCTATTGCCTTATCTATCTTCTGGATCCAGCCTTGTGGTAATACAAGAGGGATATGTGCTAGGAGATAAAAAATTTTGGGGGCCAAGATCATCTTAATCACGGCTATTTTGCCTGCTAGGTTTAAATGAAGTTTGGTCCACCTGGACATATCTTCTTGTATTTCCACCAAAAGAGGGTGGAGATTATATTCCCAGAGTTTCGAGAGATCGGCAGAGAAACGAATACCTAAATATGTGATATTTTCCCTGGCCCACTTCAAGCCCGTGTCCTCTAATACCGAAGATTGACATCTGGAGTTAAGAGGGAGAACTTCGGTTTTGGTGGCATTTATTCGGAGTCCAGAAATTCCCTTGAAGTGGCACAGGGTAGCAAGTATGGAGGGTAACGCCTCATCTGCATCCGCCACTAGGACCAGGAGGTCATCAGCATATAAAAGGGTGGTGTATTCTGTGTTTCCAGCCACTATCCCTTTTATAGATTGACTGCCCCGAAGGTGTGCCGCTAAGGGCTCTACAGCCAACACAAATAGAAGCGCAGAGAGAGGGCAGCCTTGCCTAGTACCACGCACCAACTTGAAGGATAGAGATAGGGTAGAGTTGGTCAGCAGTCTGGCCATTGGGGAAGTGTACAGGGCTTTTACCCAGGATTGAAAGCGGGGGCCTATTCCCAGTTTACTCAATACCTCATGGAGATAATCCACTCAGGAATCGAGCCTTTTGAAATCTATAGCTACCGCTGCCGGTGTGTAGTTGAGATGCGATATAGACTAAATTGGTTAAGGTTCTAAGATGATCTGCACTGTACCTACCAGGGACAAAACCTACTTGAGAGGGGTGTATTAACTGTGGTAACAGGGAACCCAGTCTTAGTGCTAGGGCTTTGGTAAATATTTTACTATCTACATTTAAGACTGAGATCGGCCCGGTAGCTACCAGGGGAAGTGGGATCTTTCCCTTTTTTGGGCAACATGGTGATAACCGCTTCACGTAATGTGGGCGGAAATATCCCTTGCACCTCTGCCTCAGCATAAACTTGTTGAAGTATTGGAGTAATAACGTCTGCTAAAGCCTGCCAGAATTCCACTGAATAGCCATCCCCCCTGGGGCTTTCCCTGGTTTGAGAGAAAGTAAAGCCTTTTTTATTTCTTCTATAGTTAACGGGGCATCCAGTAGCTCGGCCTGCTGTGAGGTTATAGAGGGGAGTTCCACTGTTTGTAGAAAATCCTGAATTACTTGGGGGTCCGCCTGTCTGGATGAAGCTTACAGGGATTGATAGTATTCTGCCATGACTGCATTTAACTCTCCACTGTTAGTGCGCATCAGTCCTGCAGTATCTCTCAGCCCAGCTATATATCGGTCCATTTGCTGTTTCCTTAACCTATATGCTAACACCTTCCCCCCCTTTCTCTCCCCCTTCCCAGTATTTGTGCTTCAATCTCAGTATTGATAGTTCAGCCCTCCTTGATAAAAGAGAATTTATCTCCATTTCAAGACCTACTATCTTTCTACGAAAAAAAACATGCCTTGCTTTCCCTTTTTGCTCCTTATGCTGTCTCTTTACTTCTTTGAGCGCTTCTTCTAAGTTCTTTAATTTTTGTTCCCTGTCTCTCCTTCTTGCCCCTGCATAGGCAACAATCCCGCCTCTCATGGTGGCTTTAAAAGCTTCCCACCTGACCCCAGCTGTGGTATCCTGTGCTGGGTTTTCCAAAAAAAATCTCTGAGCCTCCTCCTTAGCCCATTCTAGGAACTTTACATCCTTTATTAACAGGGGGTCTAACCTCCAAGATGTAGAGATGAGGGGACAGGGGCCCCCATGTTACAGACAAATGCACCAGGGCATGATCCGATATTATAATAGGAAGTATATTAGACTCCCTAACTGCCTGCGTAATCTGTGGGGATGTTAAGAAAAAATCAATACGACTATAGGAGTTATGTACCAATGAATAAAATGAATAATCTTTCCCCCTTGGATTCAGTGTCCGCCAAATATCTGCCAGGCCTTGGTCACCCATCCAGTTTATCAGGGCTCTCCTACCCTTCCCATGAGTGGCGTCTTCCTTTTTAGGAGTTTTGTCCATCATAGGGTCTGGCACTAAATTGAAATCCCCTCCTAAAATGGTGGGCATATTATTTTTATTCATATCTAAAAGCACTTGGGAGGTTTGGTGGAAAAAGACTGCGTCGTCCTCATTTGGCCCATAAATGTTCCCTAGTACTATAGGCCCCGTGGGAGTCTGAAATGTACCTATCACCCATCTGCCCTGCGGGTCCACCCTAGAAGTAGTAAGAGACCAGTGTAGTTGCTTATGTATTAAAATAGCTACTCCACACTTTTTTGTAGCAGCTGAGGCATGGATCTCTATACCCACCCAATCCCTTTTAAGTAGCCCATGGCCCTTCCCATCAAGTTTGGTCTCCTGGAGGAAAACCACTTGGGCTTTAATCTTTTTCAGATATGACATTACCTTCTTCCTCTTCACCGGCGTATTCGTACCCCTCACATTCCAAGTGATACAGGTCAGTTCAGCAATATTCATAACCCTTGAAAAGCAATGAAATGTGAAACGCCAGGTTCGAACCACCAGTGAAGATGGGAGGGCACCACTTTGCCACACACCAGTACCCATGGCCCTGCCCAGATTGGGGTTCCAGACCTTGTGACATTATTAAGCCCCCTTTACCTTGTACAACCAGTCTACCAATATCTTTGTACGTAGCCCTGACCATCCTTGACACCCAGGTTATGCTGTAAACCATGTCAAACAAGTACCACCCTAAAATTCTAAACACAACCACACAAAACAACCACACATTGAACCTATTTACATGTTGCATTTCCGTGCTCCGTTGGAGCCATCCTGCATATAGGATCATTTGCCTCCCAAGGAGAGGCCTGATCTGCAGAATAGTTCCCGGGGACATAGCAGTCTGGGCATAACTCGACCCAGAGCTACCCTGTATATCAAAGATCATAGCAGTCGAAAGAGAAAACGGGGGGGGGGAAGCTGCATGCCAAGACGTACCTCCAGGATCCAGACTGCATCCTTTAAATACCTTCTACAGCCTAGCAGTCAGTCGACTATTACACAACCAGACAAGGGTTATCCAATACGGGGAAATTCCATCTGTGCACTCCATGGTGTTGTATCCCTTCCCTTAGCATTATTGAGATATCTACAATGTGCCACACAGAGAGGGTCCTTAAAAAAACCATGGCCGAGAACTCCCTAAGCGTGTCTTATATCCCACCCAGCTACCAGCCCTTATACCAGTCATAACCTGGATCTACCTTCCAAGCCCAGCCATGTAACATCGGCTGACTGGTCTTCCGTTTTTAAGATACCTGGGCCCTTGTACCTCCCGTCACCCGCTACATTAAAATACAAAAGCGCCTATACAACGCTTCGCATTGCCTCTAACATACCCCAGATTCAGTTTGCATATACAGCTTATATTTTGTTTAGTTACTGCCCCTGCCCACCCCCGTATGAATCGCCCACAGAGAGTTGACTCCAGCCCTGAGATCAGTACGCCCTGGAGGGGTCAAAGTCCCAGTGTCTCGTGAGCTCATGGGCCTAGATTTTAAACAAGCCATAAGCAGCACCCCAACCCAGGTAGTATCCACTCTACCCGGATACCTCCTACTGCCCAATACTTAAACAGAGACATTACTTATCTAATTAACACCCGAGGTTACTGCTCCTCTCGTGTACTCTGATGACTCAATGCCACTGCTTCAGCGGCCTGGTCTCCTTTGTGGCCTTCGGATGCTGCGCCTGGGGAGTGCTGCTCCTTCTGTGGCTCCTCGTCATCGTTACCCTCCAAACCCACCTCATTTCCCGTAATACAGCTGACCTGGGGATCTTCTTTTGCCCTGGAGATTTCCTCCTCAAGGTGCACATTAGAGGGAGGAGAGGGAGATTTCAGTACTTCATAGGGATTACATGTCATGTAGCGCACCAGGGCCGTACTTTCACTGCGTTGTTCCTCCCGATCTGCTGTTTCAATATTCAAGCTGGTTCTGATGTGGGGGTGATCTCTTCGCCTATGATTATCTCTTGCTGTTCTCTTTCTACTCCAGCGAGGGAGGCCAGTAGCTAATTCAGACTGCATTTCAGGATCTGTCGCCATCTCTTCTAGTTCCAAGGGACCTGGGCAAGTGGTGAGACTAGACGGTTCACCTAGGTGCCTGTTCAAGAAGTCCTCCAGGGCTACCAGGGTTTCAAAAAAAAGTGGGGTCCCATTGTGTACTATCCACATGGTAGAGGGGTACCTTAGGGAATACTGAATCCCCAGTTTTTGCATCTTATGACATAAAGGAGTGTACTCTTTTTTCTTGCATGACAGCTCCCTATAGAAGTCCTGATATAATGATATGGGGTGCCCCTGCCAGCTCAGGCGACCCACCTCCCTGGCACGCTGTAGCAAAGCCTGCCGTGTATTAAATGAAAGCAGTTTAAACAGAATGGCCCTTGGTTTGCCTCCTTTCACTGGTGCTGAGACAGTAGCTCTATGCGCCCTTTCTATCTCTAAATGAAATTCTGAGTGCAGCCTGAGGATCTCAGGGAGGGCTTTGTTGAAGGAACAGGGCAGTATCTCTTTTCTCCACACCATCCGGGAACCTTATTACCCATAGATTATTCCTTCTGCTTCGATTTTCCAAATCATCAACTTTGGCCATAAGCATATTAATTTTCCCCTGCTGATCTCTCTGCATTCCTTTAATGTCCTCAATTTTGGATTCTTGCGTCATCGTTTTCTGTTCAACTGTTACTATCCGCCCTGTTAAATGTTTAATTGCTTCTGTAGTGTGATGTGACGCCTCCGTTACTTCATCCATCCTGTGCAGTAACTTTTTGAATAAGCTATTAAAATACGCCAGATCAAGCCCTGAGCCCGGCGCCTCCGTCATTTTACAGGCCGTAATATTGAAAAGGGGGCTTTCTAGTTATTTTGGCTGTCTGTATTTAAAATTCCTTTAACGTCATGCACCGGAGTTCTTTTAACTTATTACCCGGTTCTTTTGATCGATTTAACTCTTCATAGATGCGAGTTTGTCGGATATAAATGGCCACACGCAGCAGCTCGAAAGTTTAAGCTGCCATTCGGTTCAACAGCTAAGCCACGCCCCCGAGTTTCCTTGTTGATGAAATGTTTGAAGTAGAATTTGGGGAGGTCAGAGTTAGGACTGGGTGGGTTTCTCTGACCAGAGCATTCACCAGCACTGCCCACAGGTACTGTGTTGGGAGGGAGGACTGAGCTCAGGTCCGAGAAGGCTGTGTTGAAAGCATTCACAATTTCAGCTGTGTCAATGATGGTGACATGCCCATTAGTGGTGAGCATTGTTGGTGAAGACTTGTCATAATTTCCAAGGAGGTCTTTTAGGTTATCCCAGAATTTCTTACTGATGTTCCAGTAGTTCTTTTGCTGGTCTTTGTAAAATGCCACTTTAGCCTGTCTTATTTCCGTGGTGCATTTACTGTGGGCTTCTCCGTATTTTTGCAGATCACCAGATGAATCAGTGTCCTTTGCTCAGCACCAGAAGTTATCCCTGCCACACATGAGGACAGGGAGTGAAGGGGTGATCCAGCCTGCTGAGGTACTGTGTATCGTATGTTTCTTTAGGGGACAAATTTGTTGCAGGCATCTGTAAATTGGGTTACAAGGTACTCAAGGGCCATATTAATATCCAGGATGGTGTCCAGATAACTCCAGTCTACCTGCACCAAGTGTGCCTTGAAAGCACTGATTGAGCCTTTCTTTAATACCCTGCTTGTAATAATTTTTGTAGGGGGCTTAAGGGGCTGGACTGTCCATGTACATTGGACTGGCGAGTGGTCACTGACAGTGTCTGGTTGGACCAAGACCTTGATTAATCTTTCTGGATGTGTGGCCATCAATTAGGGTTTTGGTCCCCATTTAATAGTTGGTCTGGGTGCAGTACTTCACTACTTGTGTTGGGTAAAGGCTGGCTACCAGATCCTTGTGAGCAACACTTGATTTAGCTGACCAGTTAATACTGAAGTCCCCAGTGACTATTGCTCCCTTTTTTAAACATGTTTGGTTGAAGTACCTGGCAAATGCTGCAATGTCTGACTGCTGTTTGCCTGGTGGTATATAAACTGATAGCATATGGAGAGATATATATCCACACTCCAGTTGTATTTTAATGACCAGGCACTCACAGTCTCCCATAAGGTTGTCTACCATCAATTTGTGGCAATGTATGTTTGTTTTCAGGTAGATTATGCACCCCCCCCCGCCTTTTTCCTTGGTGATCTTCCCTGAATATCTTCTAGCCATGTAGTGTGATTGTAGAGTCAGGTATTTTGTGAGTGAGCCAAGTTTCACTGAGGGCAACTATATCAGATTGGACATGTGCCACCCAAGTTCCTACCAGGGGGAATTTAGGGAGCAGGCTTCCCATATTGAGTGAAACAATCTTAAGCTTTCCTTTTCGTTCAGTCACAGGCCTATTGTTACCAGGTGGATCCTGGTTTGGGTGGATGTTACCAGACATAAGGAGGAGGATAAATAGCAGTCTTTTTCAGTCTCTCCTACCAGTGGGAATCTTCATGGTCTTCTTAACATGAGAGTGGCATCTTAATGCTATCACATACCCTATGGCTCCTATTAAGGGGACGGAGATCCACTTCAGTTGGTTAGTAGTAACTTGGTGTTACTTAGGGTTAGCCAAAGTAGGAGGATTTGAGCTGGCGATGGTTTGGCTAGGGGCACCTTCATTCCATAATAAATTAAACAAGAACTTACAAGAAATTAAAATAAATAAAATTATTAACTATGTTAATAGGAAGAAAATATACTTATTTTGATTATAAGAAACCCCTTTTTCTCAAAAAGAATTCCATTTCTTTCATAAAAAAGTTGGGCCCTTGTTCAGCATCCCTTTTTTATCCACTTTTTGAGGTGTAGCGCTATTTATTTAAAAACAATGGAATCTTGAAATTAGGAAGATTTTTATTAGATACTAAAGGTAGACATCTTATACAGGAAATTATTTCTCTCTGTCAGTCTTTTACAGTTGCTAACATTTATGACCCAAATCAAAATTATCCATCCTTCTTTACTGATTTTTTCCTAAATTTATTGACTTCTTTATCTTCATTTATAATGGGGGCATTTCAACCTAATATTTAATAATATATTGGCCTGATATAAAGTTCCACTGAGTAAGACTTCATCTGCAACCATGGTAATTAAAATCTTTATAAAGGACCTATGATTGGAGGACCCATGGAGATATTATATTCCATATACAATAAAAAACTGTTTTTATCTACAGTTCACCAATCCTACTCATGTAGAGATAATTTCTAGTGTTCTCTGAACTATTATTTAACATTATAGATGCTCAATACCATGCTATATTATTATCAGACCATTCATCTACTACATTAAATATAAATTAAAATACCTTGAAAACCCCAGTCATTTGGCATTTAGGTCTTACAATAATTAATGAAGAGGAATTTAATGAAATATTGAACCAAGAAACTCCAATGTTCTTTCAACATAATCCTTTTTCAAACACTTCAGAACCTATCATATAGGACTACTTTAAAGTCTTCTTTTGGGGCATTTCTATCCCTTATATCATAAAAAATATAAAGGCATAAATTCAGAATTGGATAATTTAGAACAAACATTAAAAGGCCTTAATCATACCAACGATATTCACCCCACTGAAGCAGTTTTACATTATTTAACACAATTAAAAATATACTACTACACCATAATAACTAAAAAAGGCTGAATTGCAATTACTAAAATCAAGACCATACTGGTATAACATGAGTGACAAGCCTGAAAAATTAATGTTTCTGCAAATAAAGCAAGAACAATCTGAATGGATAATCAGTTCACTTTTCAACTCAAATGGTATCAGAGTAGTCACCCCCGAACAAATTAATCACGTCTTTTTTTTAAATATTATTCACAACTGCATGCCTCTGAAAGACATCTGGCACCAGAAGGTATAGTGCAAGGCCTACATATTCAAAGGAGATGCGCTGCCTAAAATGGAGATGTGTGGTGCATCTCTGAAAATGTGAGGAAGCGCAATATTTGAAAGGGAGATATGCGTCATGCATTTGCGAAAGTGCGATCACACATAAATAATGTATGCAGTGCAAAAAAAGGGGTGGGAACATGAATATGCCGTGCATCTGTATATTCAGTCAAAATTTGTGGTGCATCTGCTGCACATCCCAGAAGTGTGCTCTGCAAAGTTAGGCAGACAAAAGGATAGCCTAAATCATCTAGCCACCCACAGGATAGCCGTGGAACTGCAGACAGGCCTTCCTGAGACAACTCTTGGAGGTACACAGGACATGCTCCAGGCACTCATATGCAGCAGTCATACCAGGACTGACGTACCCAAAGCCACAGGTGCTGACACACCGTGGGCACTGCCCAGAGAGCCATCCCCACAATCGCATCCATGACGTAGACACCCAGCTGCCACATGCCAGTGCTGTTGGGTGCCCCCCCAGCACACAAGTGGAGCAGATGGCCACCTGCAACACATATACCAGGGGTCATGGCCTGCACCCATGTGACCTGCAGGGCACCACCCAGCACCCACGGTGACGTCTGTGGCAACAGTGCCCAGGTAGCCTGGTGGCATGAGTGGCAGCCTGACATGGGCCAGGAACTGACCTGTGGCACCCACCCATAGTGGTACATCATAGATGCACACAGGTGGGACCCACCCTCTCGGGTACCTGGTCACCCTCTGCACACTGCCATTCTTTGCAGTTATCACCATGTTCCTCTTATACGGGGGGGGTGGGGCACTGCAGGTAACTTTATGCTGCATACAGAGTTGGTGTATCACATGCATGTGGTATATCAATCAGACTTTGTCACCCTGTTCCCTACCCTATTGCTTGTCCAGGTCGTCCCCCCATGCCCCAGTCTGACCCTGTACATGGCTATAGATAGTAGCACTGTACCCAGGCCAACGCAGTCCACCCACCCACACACACATCTTCCATCACACCTGCCTGTTAGGCCTCAGTGCCTCCTGTTTACCTTTGTGGGGTGGTGGGGCAGCACTGCAAAGCTGAAAATGCTCATGTCTGGGGTATGCAAATGGCCTAAATACATTCCAGTTATGAGCTACAGATGTGGGGAATGGGCTCAGAATGTGCAATGAGGCCATTTGCATATCCCAACTGAATACTGCAATTTTGCACACTGTGCATATGGCCATCTATGATGCTTTTCCCTATGCTCCACATAGCGCTAAGGTCACCTGCCGCACCGCACATCTTCCACGGCGTGATCACAGGTTTGGAATATTCAGGTGGACATGTGCAATCACATATCATGGCACATCTTCTAAATATACCATTATTTTGTGCTGGCACATCTCAGTTGCACTGCGCAGGCACTTGCACGATGCAGCCTGGGACTTTTGAATATGAAGCCCCCATTCTTGTCTGATTTGGAAATTCCTAGTCTGACTGCAGATCAAACTCAAGAACTGGAGTCTCCATTTACAGTAGCAAAAGTGCAGAACGCTATTAATATATTAATGTCTGGTAATGCCCCCAGGGCCAGATGGTATTTCAATCAATATCTACAAAAAGTTGAAAGACTTTTAGTGCCATGGTAGACCTCTCTTGTCAATAATATTATCACCATACAGTTAGATGCACTTCCCAATATCTTTTACAGTGCTATTATAAGTGTTTTTATAAAAAAAAAGGCTAAGATCTGGAGCAGTGCACATCTTACAGACCTATTTCATTGCTTGATTCTGACTTAAAAAAACTTTACTAAAGTATTAGCATCCAGATTAAAAAGCAATTATTCCATCAATTATACACATGGACCAGAAAGGTTTTATTAAGGGTAGACAGCTGAACAGTAACTACTGTAGGGTTATCAATACAATAGAACATGCATTGGAATCAGATATTATCCTCAACCTTAGATGCTGAAAAAGCATTTGACTGGGTACAGTGGGATTTTATTCATACAGCCTTAAGTAAAATGGGATTCAGAACCAATATTCTCACCTACATTAGATTGCTTTACCTTAAACTAATGACACAGGTTAGGACAAATCTTAATCTGTCTGAAAAAAACATCTTATGAATGGGATACCTGACAGGAATGCCCATTGTCTTCTCTTCTTTTTGCAATAGCCATCGAACCATTGACAATTGCAATAAGGACAGCTTAGCAGATAAAATGAATTAATATCAATAGGAATGAAAACAAAATACTGGTATGCCTTTATTTGGATGATAGCTTGTCCACAATTTTAAATTCTTCATTAGGGCATTTACACTTACTGGCTGAAAAATTTGGACATGCCTCTGGATATAAAGTTAATTGGAGAAAATCAGAAATTTAAAGGCTTGGATCTGTAAATACCCAATGACTAATACCACCGTCTTAGGCCCTAACATAGCTTCTGGTTACTAAATACTTAGGTGTAAGATTATCTAAGAAAATATCAGAATGATATAGCCTACATTACATCCTATTACTTCAAAACAATTGCAAAAATCCTGGAAAAATCGATCCAACTACCTTGGATCTCAATAGGAATAAATGTTATTATAAGGTCCATTTCCCCTTAAGGTGTTTTTTTCAGTTTTTGCCTATAGTTGTTCCAGATAGCTTATTTTCATCATTGAATAAATGTATAACTTAATATATTTGGAGAAATAAAAGATCTAGAGTCTCATGAGTTAAACTAATGCTATGGAAATGTGAGTGGGGTCGGGGACTCCCAAACTTCCAGCTATATTACTATTTGAGGCAACTCAGCCAAATTCAAAACTGGATCAGAAATTCACTTTCGGTAAATTATGTGCCTGAAGTAAATAAATTACCTTACAAATCTTTACTTTCCATATTGTTTTCGGGATTACCCAAGGTCAAATATAAAGAGCTATTAACATCTACAGCTACTTCATCTACAGTCTGGCAAAGTACATAAAAAATCAATTTGACAAAAAACTAGGACCAGATACTCCATTAATCTGGAATTATAATGTCAAACCATGTTTATGGGCTACAGAACTTAAATATCGGTACTCCCCAAATCTAACTGATTTGGGGCAATTTTTTGAAACTCGGCTCTTTAAAACATTTGTCCAATTACAAGCAGAGTTTAACATTCCAAATAAACATTTATTTAGATATTTTCAATTAAAAGACTTTGTTAATAAGAAAAATGTTTCTCTAGATGCTCCAATACTCTCACCATTTCATAATATTATACTACCTGACTCACCCCAAACAAAATTGATTTCAAGAATATGTTATACTTTATTGTCTTTGAACAATACCAATTTAAGTATGCTTTATGCAAAATGGAAAACTGAGTCTGGTTTAACATTTTCAGATTTGGAATGGATACAAATTCTAAGACTCCCACATAAGGACAACATCTCATCTAAACTTCAATGCCCAGGTTGTGATTACTCAAGTGCAAATATCATGCATATGATCTCTGAGTGCCCAAAATCGAAATCATTTTGAGAAAAAAATATTTCTCACAATTTCTAAGGCAATGGGCGTACATATAGTATAAGGGTTTATATTGCACTTATTTTACTGCGCCCTAATGAAATAGTTACCCTGGCATTGGCACAATCAAAATCTTTACAACTTAGTCTAGTCATTACAATGAATGTATTTTATTGAAGTGGAAAGATAGCATTCCCCCAAAGTATACTTTTTGGGTCAATTTGATGGCTGATCTGATAAAAATAGAACAAAAAAAATACATTATACATTCCATAAAAAACTGAAGACTGGGAAAGATATCTGGAATCACTATAGTAAAATATTAAACAAATGATGTGATAATTAATATACAATTTAAGTTTAATTAAAATGCACATTATGTTGGATATTAAGTAATATGACTATATACAGTAGGTGCCTATACTTAGATAATGTATAGCATGTATGCTGGTTTATGGTTTATTCCTCATTGCTATCATGCTTGTAATATTGAATGACTTGATAACTAATAAAGATTCCTAAAAATAAGAATAAAAACATGTGACATCTGGGGACAATTGATCCACTTTAGGCCAAAAAGGCCATTAAAACAAATATGAGCAATAGAAAAGAAGCATACTGTACTCTCACACCCCAGAGGACACCTGGTTAAAACTAAACTCCCTCAGAGCAGGCTACACAAAATTAAACTGGGGAACAGGCAGAATTACTGTAGCTATTTACAAGGCAAGGGTTAAATATTTTGACCAGGGTGAGAAAGTGGGGAAAATTATGTATTCCGACTATGTCAGCAGGAAGTGTTTTACACAATATTGAGTTTGCAATACTGCTCCCAAACACAGAGCAGAGGAGTTTCACAAGCTTTACCAAGAGCTATACAGTGTGAAGGATTCTAGCCAGAACGCCATTGCTATCGACCAGTATCTTGACCACATTCACCTCCCACAGCTGCATCCTACCCAACAATAAATCCTCAGTGAGAAACTCACTTTGGGGGGAGTACAGCAAGCAATTAAAGACCTGAATCTCAACAAAGTCGCAGGCCTGGATGGATTTTCTCCTGATTTTTAGGGTTGCAGTGGGTGGAGCCCTGAAGACCTTTTATGCTCACTGAGAAAAAGGTTTCCGCATTCCTTTCAAATGAACAACATGTTGAACTGCGTTACATTCACCTCCAGGTCTGTGATGCAGTCCGCCCATGCTGTCCTCACCAACCACAGCACTGCACTATTCCACAGTGCCAGTGGTCACAGTGAAACATGGCACACTCTGTCGTGTCCAAGATGGCCACCGCACTGTACTGCGCATGCACTAGCAGTTGCGTATGCGCAGTAGCATGCAGCAGCCATCTTGGTCACAGCAGAGTAGGTCATGTTCCACCATGACTGCCGGCACTTATTCATGTATACTTTTTTTGTTATATTATAGGAATTCCCACCACCTGGCCTGCCCTCTCAGCACCCACCACCCCACCACCCCCAGAAACATAGAAATGACACTCGGGATGCCCAACCCCCAAGTGTCATAATTGGCTGCAGCAACATAACTGTGTCACTGGGGTTGCCCAATCCCCCAATGTCATGATCAGGGATACTCAGTCCTTTTTTTTACCACCCCACATCTCCCCAGAAACATAGAAATGACACTTGGAGTGCCCAAACCCTCAGTGTCATGATCAGTGATTGTCAACCTTTTTTCTGACACTGGGGGTGCTCATTCACCCAGAGCCATGATCGGGGAAGGGGAAAATTGTTTAACCATGAAAGGTACACAAAGCTAGAGCTTGTTTCCAGGTGTGACCTAGGAGCACAAGGACATTAAGTGACTTGCTCAGGATCACCCAGTATGCAAGTGGGGGCTGATGGGATTCAAACCCAGGTCTCAAGGTTTGCAGCTCAGTGCCCTTACCCACTATGCTATACTGCCTCAATAAAAATCACTCTTGGAATTGAACCAAGGTCTGTTTCTTGCTGCAGCACATGCAGATGCTGACCCAAACCCATATGCCACACTGCCAGCACAGATGAGGGGATCATCTGTCTTTTTTCACCTGTTTAAAAAAATGGTCCATCAATGTTTTCTCCCACATAACTGACACTGGGGGTGCCTAATCCCCCAGTGTTACAATCGAGGATCATTGGTCTTTCTTTTTTTTCCACCAGTAAAAAAAAATGGTCCATCAATGTCTTTTGTGGCTGTTCCTTACCCTTCACCCCACCCTCCCACTGAGCATCCACCACCCTGCACCCAACCCCAAGCCCTTACCCATCAGGGGGCCAACACCATAATCCTCTTTGGACCACAGACATGTCTTCACTCTTCAAATCCGAACCACGAAGATTGGCCCACCTGATCTCTGCCTCTAGTGAAGTAGATATACTAGCGGTTCTGGTCTTCCCTAGATGCACAGAAGGCCTTCAATAGGGGCTCATGGATACATTTGTTTAAGAGTCTGTGTAGATATGGAATCCCAGAGACCTTTTCTACCTGGGTGAAATTACTATACTGTAAACCAACAGTTCAAGACTTCTACAATAGAGTTTATTCTGCCCCAGTACATTTGTACAATGGAACAAAGCATGGATATCCTGAAGACACAGGTATGCAGGTCAATGTATTTCAATGGGGTTTTGAACTTAGTGCCATAACATACTAACATACTTTTTGCCAGCAGATTAGGCCTTATGGTCTATCAAGTCTGCTCGAACCTCAGATCCCTAGTTGGGTGCTGAGGCTGTCCCCCCTCCTTGTGTTCCAGAAACCCCTATCATCCATCCCCAACCCCCTGTGACAGGCCATCATCTGATACATCCACTTTCTGTGTCTGTCCCACCCTCTCTTGAAGCCCTCCACTGTGGATCTCTGAATCAGCTCGCCAGGCAGTGCATTCCAAGGGCCCACCACCCTCTCAGTGAAAAACCTCCTCCTCTTCCCCCTCACCCCTTCCAACTTCAAACCATGCCCTCTGGTGATACCTCCCTGCTTTAGTCTAAAGATCCCCTCCATGTCTACCCTATTTATTCCCTTGAGGTACTTGAAGACCTCAATCATGTCCCCCCGTCTCTCCTCTCCTCCAATGAAAACAGGCAGAGCTCCTCAAGTCTGTCCTCATACGTCAAATCCCCTAGCCCTTGTATCATTTTAGTTGCCCTCCTCTGTACCCTCCCCAGGAGCTGTATGTCCCTCTTCAAGTGTGGTCCCCAGTACTGTACACAGTACTCAAGGTGTGGTCTAACCAGTCCATTGTACAACGGCAGAATCACTTCCTTGCTCCTAGAGGTGATCCCCCTTACGATGCATCCCAACATCCTGTTTGCCTTGCTAGCTGCTCTCCTAACTTGGGCATTTTTACATATCTTTGGCCCAGACTTTCAGTATGCCTTCTTTGGGACCCCACCTCATGAACAATGTCACTGTCATTAGGCAGATCTGTCCCAAAAGGTGATTTTGCAGTCCCTGTGTGAAATCACCTTTCAGGCAGGAGTGAAAATTTTCTCTGCCCTTATTCATGAGGTGGAGTCATGAGAAGGCTATGTTGAAAATTTGGTGTAAATATATTGAAAAACAACAACATTATGAGCCTACATTGAATTTTGTGAATGCAGGCTCGTAACTTTGGTACTTTTCAATATTTTTACCCCAGATTTACAACATAGCCATATCTTTACAGCACCTCATGACTGTGATAGCTGTCATTTTTCAAATCCTGTCCATAGTGTTTTTTTACATCCCAAAAGGTGATTTTGCAGTCCCCATGTGAAATCACCTTTCGGGCACCAGTTGAAAATTTTCTCTACCCTCGTTCATGAGGTGGGGTCATAAGAAGGCTATATTGAAAAGTTGGTGCAAAAATATTCAAAAAATAACCAGGTTATGAGCCCACATAGAATTTTGAGAACACAGGATCATAACTTTGGTAATTTGCAATATTTTTACCCCAAATTTACAACATTGCCATATCTTTACAGCACCTAATGAATGTCACAGCTGTTATTTTTCAAATCCTAGCCAATATTTTTTTTTTACATCCCGAAAGGTGATTTTGTGGTCCCTGCACAAAAAAACCTTTCGGCCAGGAGATGAATATTTTCTCTACCCTTGTTAATGAGGTGGGGTCATAAGAAGGCTATGTTGGAGATTTGGTGTAAAAATATGAAAAAACAAAAACGTTATGAGCCTACATTGATTTTGGCAAATGCAGGCTCATAAGTTCTGTAATATTCAGTATAGCCATTTCTTTGCATCACCTCATGAATGTGACAGCTATCATTTTTCAACTCCTGCCCAAAATGTGTTTTTGAGACCCTAAAGCTGATTTTTCAGTCCCTGCTCAAAAACACCTTTAAGCCAGAAGTTGAATATTTTGTCTGCCCATCTTCATGAGGCAGGGTCATAACAAGGCTATGTTGATTGGTGTAAAAATATTACATACCAACACATTTATGAGCCTATGTTATATTTTGAAAATGCACTCAGGTAATTTTGGTAATTTACAATATTTTTATCCCACATTCCTCAGCTACAGCGCTACTGGCTCTGGTCAGAGTTTGTTATACATGCTTTCTGGTGGAACTCAGCCCACTCCTTCTAGACATGTATAATCACGTCTCTGAATGGGGGCTTACTGAACATTCCTTTACAGAAGTGCTAATTACCCTGGTCCCTACACTGTGTAGAAACCATACACTAGTAGATAATTGCAGACTGATTTCATTGTTAAATCTAGATCATTAAATTATGGCTATGATTTTAGCTTCATGGTTGAACAGAGTCTGGGATTGCCTTATAGGTCATGAATAGGTTAGATTTATGTGGATAGGATTTCTTCAGACCACTTATGAAAATTGGCCTACCTGATCTCTGCCTCTGGTGAACCAAATGTACTAGTGTTTCTGGTCTCCCCTAGATGCACAGAGTGCCTTCAATAGGGGCTCATGGATACATTTGATTAAGAGTCTGTGTAGATATGGAATCCCAGAGACCTTTTCTACCTGGGTGAAATTACTATACTGTAGACCAACAGTTCAAGACTTCTACAATAGAGTTTATTCTGCCCCAATGCATTTGTACAAGGGAACAAAGCATGGAAGTCCCCTTTTCCCATTACTATTGAATTTTTTTTCTTCAATCCCTTGCCCATGGAATTAACTCACACCCATAAATTACTGGTGTTAAAATAGAAGGGAAACAATATAAAATGTTTATATATGCTGGTAACATTTAATTGTACATCACCTTTCCTAAGACATTCCTGCCTGTTGCCATTTAGATTATCTCAACGTTCAAATTCCAACTACATACTCATTACTGACAAAATAGAGGTTATGCCCCTCAGTCATTGGGTTAAATAAGACTGACAATCCGGACCTTGGCTTGAAATGGAAGTGTAGCTCCCTGAAATACCTTGCATCCAGGTGACTAGACACCCTAAAACCATGCACAACCTGAATCTGGATCCTCTGATAGTACAGCTCAGATAAGATCTGGACTGGTGGGCAAAATTACCCTTAAAACTTTGAGGTAAGAGAAACATTGTAAAGATGAATCTCACCCCGAGTACTATACCCCCTGGGTTTGCTGAATTCCTTGATACCCTTTGATATTCTTTGACAATCTCCACAGTATAATTTCCAAATTTATTTGGGCTGGTAAGGCAGTGTGTAGAGCCTATCATAAATTAGTAGTGCCTAAATTAATGGGATGCCTTAAGCTCATGCACCTATACATCTACCATCTAACCATGCACAGCAGTAAATACCTTAAGTGGTGCTTGGGAGGCTCTGAAGGAGAACAAAGAGCCTATATACCACAGTGGCTACAAATTGAAGAGAATCTCTGCTCGAAGGGAGCATTAACCCTAAAGCATTAATATACAGTACACTTTCTCTAGAGACCTTCAAACTCTTTTTTGCTGGTAAAGATAATTCCTTTAAAGCTATAAGTTGTACTGATAGATACTCCTGTACTCAACAGTTGCTACGTCACTCGAATTGCTGCATACTATTCTGCAATTTCTTGCCTGTGTAACTGTGTATTCACTGTCCTGGTTCAAGTTTTTCTTTCTTTTGTGATTGTTGTAAAATTTGTGTCCTATGTGCCATCTAAATGGCCTGGGTCATACCTGAAAATGGTTCCTGTGACTAGTGTACTTACCCAGTTAGCAAATAAATAAATAAAAATAAAATAAAGCTTTCAAGGCCTAGAGGCTTATAGACCTCAAAAGTTTGTATCTTTAACTTTTCATTAGCCTAATAAAGGAATTATCTTTACCAGCAAAAATATTCTCTTTCTATTTCTCTCCTGCTTTTGTGTGGACTAACACTGCACAACCCCACCTTGATCTAAAGACCTTCCTAAGAGATTTGAGGGTACAGCCATGGCTACTTCAATGCAGATCCACAGCCAGTATTGTAAGCACCTTAACCTACAGTAGATGCTCATTATGATCTCAATTAGTTTTTATTGAATAATCTTAATTTTCATATAGACAGTCAACCAATAGCTACCCTGCCATGCACCACACTTAGTATCACTAAGGTGTAGCAATTGGTGTTTGAAGGGAAAATTATTAATTTTGCCAAATTTCAGCAACAATATAATCTGCCAAAAAAAAGCAAGTCCCATTCTTTCAGGTGGCCCATGTAATAGCAAAGCATTTTGGGACCTCTCCCCTAAATCTAGCAACCATGGCAAATATATACTGCCCATGGTTCAATGGTTTCAATTACCCTATCCCATCTTGAATCTTGATAAATGCATCTATGACTTTACCACTGATAACGTGGATGGCACAGACCCTTACTGGTGTGCATAACTGCTAAAGCAGGATGGGGACTATGACTGGTATATTATTTGAAAGGACCTATACAAGCACATCAAATTTGACAGCTACAGGCTAATGCAAATTAAAATCATGCATAATATGTGTGTTATACCACCAAACTATTAAAAATGAAGCAGCTAAGCCGGCCCGGTGGTGCAGAGGGCTGAGGTGCTGGATGCCTTACCTTGCACCACACCGGTGACCCCGGATCGGGATGGACTCAGGTCATCGGGGGTCAGTGAGGAAGGAAAGGATTAAGCATCTGGAGAACAGCCGTCATTTCCTGGGAGGGAGGGGTAGCAGATCCCACTGTCTGGCGACTTCCATTGGAGACTGAGGCTGCAGCAATAGTCAGGCTCTCCAGTAAGGGGATTGGCTGCGGTGGCACTCCTGTGAATGTGCACGGGAGTGCACACATTTTGCACTGGTGTGCATTGCACTGCCAAGCCTATGGAGGACAGAAAAGCAGAAAAAGCCCCAGCTGCCTTGTAGGCAAAGATGGGTCCAGTGGGATGGCCCCACGCACAGTGCCAGGTCCAGGCAGCTGATGACTGGCTCTCCATCCACTCCCTGGTCACTGTGCTGGATTCTAGATAGAACACCAATAGGAATAGGCTGTCCCATCCCAGGGGACTCAGAGCCAAGGGGTTGGGTGGCAAGAGGAGACGGAGAGGATATGGTCCCAAGCCAGGAGCCAGTTGGGGAGCCTCAGGTGTGCGTAGAAAGGCTATACCCGAGAGGCCACACCGGAGGTAGGCCAGGAAGACTGGTGAGTAGGGGGCATAAACAAAGCTGAAAAAATAAGAAAATGAAGAGGCTGGCAACTGATACACGTACAAAATGCCAGTAAAGCACTGGCAAACTACTACACAGTCTTTGGACTTGCCCTAAGCCAAAGCTACTCTAGGAAGCCATCCAACAGAAACTTGTCCCCCCCCCCCAGCCATGACTAAACTTTTATACCTGAAGTTTCCATTATTGGGTTCTATAAGCATACGCTTATTGGAGCAATTAAACATCACATTGCTTTAATATCAACCTGTGCTAAAAAAGTGCTTCTTAGGCACTGGTTATACCAGGATATCCATAGCTTCAAGGAATGGCATGCTGAACTGTTATTTGCTCCAAAAGCAGAGAAACCAGTTGGCAGCATGAGAAATCATTTCAAGGCATTCCAGAGAAACTGCAAAAAAACTATGTGTACTTGTACTGCACGACTGAGTGCATACCTGCAATATCAACATCAAGGTCCTTAGGTCATGGCTTGAGCATTCATTTGAGTATACTGGCACATTTTCCAATCAACTGCATCTGTAATAATACTAATAACACCACAGAGTCAATGCCTTTAATATCAGCTGAGATGTAATCTATGAACTGATGTACACCAAAGCTCCAGGGGGTGGGGAATGGGTGTTTGTCTGTTGTAGAATGTTAACTGTATGTCATGGTTGGTGGTGTATGTTGTTATGATAAAATTAAAGTATATTTAATTAAAAAAATGGCTGGGATAATAGGAGGTCTAGACTAGTGAGGTAATTCAAATCAGGCCAAGCCTTGGGTGGGAACATCAGACTCCAGTGGTTTCCAGGGATGGTACAGCAATTGAAATGGGGTTGGGTAAGTGAATCAACTGAACCATCCATGAACTCTCTTAATTAGGCTGAGAGCTCAAGAAGCCTGATTAGAAATGCTGCAATCTGATTGGCTATTAGCATTCTGACAGCCTTATATTAATCTCTGATACACTATCATGTACAGCCTGATCACCATGGCGCATGAATTTTTCTTGTCAGCATTCTGTCCTCTGGCACTGCTGAATGAGTGGAATGATGCATTCTGATTCTGAATCAGCATTCTTAAACAGTTGGTAGAAGAACTGTTTTATTACAAATCTCCTTCTCAATGAAGAAAACATTCAAAAAGTACACATTTAACACTTTTCTTTAAGAATAATTTTTATAATAGCAATAAGGCACTCCCAGGAGTTAGAGTAACAGTCAGTTAATCACCCCCTAGGGGCAATGTGGAACTCAGCTGTGCCTCGTGCCACATTACATCCCTAGGGGGTGATGGTTTCCCTTCAAAAGGGCAACTGAGATTGAGTGACTCAAATATGAGTGACTCAGTCTCAGCACCTGTGTTGTGGGCTACCCTGAGGGGTAGATAACAGGCAAAAAGGATGCCAACGAGGGTGACCGGAACCACACTGCTGGGGGCAGAAGAGGAGTGAAGTTATGTGGGAGGCAGTGCAGCGGAAGGCTGCTGAGCTGGCTGTGTATCCTGGTGGTGAGAGTGGCTGGCTACCATTGGGAGGCTGCAGGGTTCAGGTCTGGGGAGCTCAATAGTTTTTTGCAGTGCAGCATTTCTTTTGAAATCTTACAAGTCACCCCTCCCAATGTGCATCCCCCTGGAGCTGAGAATCTTTAGTTGGGGGGTGGGGAGCACAGCCCACCACATAACAAGCAGATCCATGTCAATGCTGCTGTTTTCACTGTGAGTGTACAGCGCCATTTTTATTTTCGGCAATGTACACTTGCCCTAACGGTTATCACACAGAACCGGGGGTGATTAACAGACTATTAATCTAACTGCTGGTCATGCCTTATTGCTTAATAACTGGAGCAGGGATTAAGTGAAAAACAGGGAGACAAGAGTCCAGTTCCATGGGGTGGGTGCAGCAGGTTAATGGGGCCTGATGTTAATACCATTACATGTTCTTACCTATTTTTATGAGGTTTTTTTTGTATGTATGCTTGGTTCTGCAAGACAAAGTACAACTAAACATGACATATCATGATATCTGTAACATTAAATGAGTACTTTAAGATTGGTCTGACCTGAAGAGACATCCTTCAAAACACCCAGCATGAAAAGATAGTAAGGGAATGGGAGATGAACTGAGGGAGAGGTGGTTCTGTGTCAAGGGCTGTGCTGTGCCCCCTTCACCCAATAAAGGGCAGGTGTCAAATGATGACTCAGGAGCAGGTTTTAGAAGGTATTTTAATCAATCAATCAATCTTCAATCAATCAATCTTTATTTAGCCAGGTGAAACTCCATTGACCAAGCTCATTTTCAAGGACAGCCTGGTAGGTACAGAATGTATAATACAGTCGCACATTAGAAAATATAGCACAAATGGGCATAGTAATACAACACATAGCAATGAAAACAAGGTACAAGGATAATCAATGAGGCCCGGTCGTAAGGTGAAGCCTCATCCCAGTAAAGAGTACAGCAGGGAGGTAGAAGCAAGTCAGCACCAATGTGCAATGTAATGTCCAATTTTAGGATGTCTTATTTGAATATTTCATCATATAATGTAAAGGGGGTTAACTCCAATAAAAATAACTAAAATATAAACAGAATTAAACGGACTCAATGGAGATGTGTGCCTGTTACATGAAACACACATTTTACAACCCAGATATGTAAAACTAAAAAGGGCAAGGGTGGAGCCGGCATCCGATGTCTCACAGCCAAGTAATAAATATGCACGTATGGTGATAATTTAGCACAAAGGGGTCTTATTTCATACAGAGAAGGTTATATCTGACCCCTGCAAAGATATGTGGCTATACAATATAAGGCAAACTGAGTGATGATACCGTGATTATAGTCGGTATAAATGCACCAAACAAAGATTCAGGCACTTTTGTGGGGGAAACAAAACTTTTTATGTGCTAACCAATCTGGGGGGCGGGGGTCGCTTGTTATTAGGAGGCAATTTTAACTGTTTCACCTCTCTTAGCCTGAACAGATCTTCAGACAGCACCATAAAAAATGTGTGGCTAAGGTTTTGAAAGTCCTAACCACAGAGTCTGGGCTCTCAAAGGTGTAATGGACCTCTCATAGCAGTGAGAAGGATTTTACCTTTTTTCCATGTCCCACAATTCTTACTCCAGAACTGAGCATTTTTGAATAGATTCATCATTTCTCTATATGGTGCTCAAGGCTGTGGTCCACTCAATAACTGTTTCTGATCACACCCCCATTTCCACCTGGCTGCAGACATATTTTACTAGGCGGGAAGAAGAGGGAGGAAAGGGTTAGATCTTTGTTGTCACGAATTAGGGATATAGAGAAGGATCTGTCAAAGAATACGCCAGAGGAGACTAGGGAGCTACTAATCAAGCTGCGTCATGAGTATGAGGGGATCCTGGGAGAGAGGGCAGAATATGCGATTCTGAAAACCAAGGCCCGGTATCTGAACCAGGGAGAGAAATCAGGTAGGCTTTTAGCTATGAGGTTAAGGGCAGTGGAGGCATCTAGAATAGTTCAGAGTATCACGTCTAGTGTTGATGGGACGGTTAAAACATCACCCATGGAAATTGTCAGGGAATTTGAAGATTACTATAAGGCTTTATACAGCCCAATGACCCCTAGGCCCAGTAGGCAAGAAGTAGAGGACTTTTTATCTGCCTGTAATCTCCCCCAGGTATCAGAAGGTCAAAGGAGGGAGCTTTTAGTTCCCATCTCTGAGGCGGAGATTCTGGAGGCAATTAAAACACTTCCCAATGATAGGGCTCCCGGCCCGGACGGGTTTACACCTAATTTTTACAAAAGTTTTGCGACTTTGTTATGTCCCGGGTTAAAAAGATTATTTCAGAGTATTTTGACCCTGGACAAGGTAGATGGTTATTTATTCGAAGCCTTGATAGTGCTTATTCCGAAAGAAGGGAAGGAGTTAGACAAAGTTACTAGTTATAGACCTATTTCCCTGATTAACTACGACATCAAGATTTTGGCGAAGATTTTAGCCTCTAGGTTGTCCAGGGTCATGCTAACTAATTCATCACGACCAGGTGGGGTTTATGAAGGGCAGAGACATCGGACCACTCGTAAACTGTCTCATGTCTTCTCGTCTCCAAAGACTGTAAATTCCCGTGTGTGTTGATGTCAGTGGATGCGGAGAAGGCATTTACAAGTGGACTGAAGTTTTTAGCCATTACCATGGAAAAATTTGGTCTTCCGCCCAGTTTATCAAATATGTGTTGCTTTGTACAGGGATCCAAAGGCCAAAATATACTGCAATGGGGTATTTTCTGCAAGTTTTTTGCTTAATTCTGGTACCAGGCAGGGTTGCCCCCTGTCACCTCTTTTATTTAATTTGTATCTGGAGCCTCTCCTCACCAGAGTGAGACTAGACTCCAGGATTATGGGTATTAGAGTCGGGTCTTATGAGCTCAAAGTCTCAGCATATGCGGATGACATCTTGTTGCATGTTGCTCAGCCAAATAGCTTAATCCGAGTGGTGCTGGAAATTATGGGAGAGTATAGCAGACTGTCTAACTACAGGATTAATGTGGGGAAAACCCAAATTTTTCAGCTGAATATGAGAGTGCATAGGTCGGAGGTGTTGGAAATGGGTATGCAGTGGACACCGCATATGCTGAAGTACCTGGGTATTTATCTGGCCAGATCGGAACAGAAATTAGTCAATCTAAATCTGAACACCATTAGGAACATTATTAAGCAGGATCTGCAGAGGTGGAGCGGATTGCGCTATCGCTCTGGGGCGGATTATAGTTAAAATGAATATCCTGCCTAGGATTTTCTATCCACTCAATATGCTTAATGCTTTTCTACCCCTAAGCTGGTTTAGTGAACTGCACTTGGTAATCTCTGACTTTATCTGGAGGGAAAAGGCCCCGCAGAAGTCATATAAGCTGGCGGCCCCAGGGAGAAAGCGGGTCTGAGACTTCCACATTTTGGACTATATTACTGGGCAAGTAGTCTGTGTAAATACTTGAGATGGGTAGTTCCTGACAGCAAACTTGACTCTTTGCTTTATGTTCCCTCATGGGTTAGACTAGAGATAGAAGTGATCAGGAGGCAGGAGTGGACCGGTTCGTTGCTCTATTCCACTCCTGGAGACTGCCCCTAGGCTGATTACAAATCCAATAGTAAAATTTTAGCGTATACATAGGCAGATTTGCAGTAAGCTTAGTTATGTCCCAGACAGGGACAAGCATCAACCGGTATGCCAAAATCCGAATCTGAGGATTGGGGGGAAAATGATTTTGGGTAGATGGATTCCCCAGCTGGAAGGACTGCGAATCGAGGACTTAATGGAAAATAGTCGCATACTCCCAGTTAGGGGGATCCTGGCAAAGTACAATATAGATGTTAAGAAGGTCTTTAAATTATACCAAGTTACTCATTTATTGACGCAAGTGGGGTCCAATCTCCGGGATGGGCGTGTGGATGGGAAGTGGTTTGAGTCATTAGCGGAAGTTGTGTGGGAACCGCACGCGGTCTCTAGAGTATATAAGAAACTTCTCGACCAAGTCCTGGTCGATTTCGACCACAAACCTAGATATTGGATTAATTGTTTGGGGGAGCAAGAGCGGGATTGGGAAGCTGTCTGGAGGCAGATGCACAGGTATGTTAGACAGGACAGGCTGAGGGTGATGCAGTTTCACTTCTTGAATAACTTATTCTGGACCCCTTCCAAGCTATTTAAGGTAGGTAATAGGTCGGACCAAAATTGTTTTCGGTGTCGTCAGGCAGTGGGAGATTTGTATCACATTTTTTGGGATTGCCCACTGATAAAGCAGGTGTGGATGCAGATTAAGCAGAGGGCAGACCCACTGTTGGGTATTGATCAGTATTTTACCCCTGATATATGTCTGATAGGGGATTACTCTGGCATCATGTTTAGGGAGCGTAGATTTTATATGGCCCTGATCTCATGTTCTCTTAAAAAGGTAGTTTTGCGACACTGGATGACTGACTCACCAATCACGTATACGGAATGGCTGCAGGAGATGTTGTTTAATTTAAACATGGAGAAATTGGGTGCGGGAAGTGACAACAGGCTTCATATATATGAAAAGATTTGGTGCCGCTTCCAAGTGCTATACCTTCTCCAGGCGTAGCCAGAACGAATCAAGCAGGAGGGGGGTTAATGGTGGGTGAGCAGATCTTCCTTAAGGGTATGATGTAGTGAGGGGGGTGGGTTAGTTCAGGGGAGGGGGCGGCTTTGTTATCGTGGAGGGCTGGGGGGAGAAATTTGGTGACTTGAATTGATTTTGTTAATTGATATGATAGAACAAAATGTGTTTGCTTGTTCCTATGTGCAGTGTATCTGATATGAGATTTGGTCACAATAAAATTTTGAATTTCAAAATATTTTACTAGGCGGGAATAACTATATAAGCTAAATGCTAGTCTTCTTGATGAGGAGGAATTACTCAATAAAATAGATGAGACAAAAAACTGTTCTTACAGGTAGTGGAAAATACGAACAATGAAGCATATCAAAAATTTGCATGAAATGGTCCTAAATCAGTAAGTAGAAAGCACATTATGTAGAAACATAGAAAAATAGACAATGATGGCAGAAAAAGACCAGAGGTCCATCCAGTCTGCCCATATTCCCTATAATCCCTGGAACCTATTGTTTCTCCAGGGTACTAACCCTCACCATGCTAGCCTCATTCTCTTCTTGTTGCTCCGGGTGACCACTATTCCCTTTATTCTGTTCCATGCCTGCTTCAATCCCCTGACTGTGTTTCCACCCACTACCACCGCCAACAGACTGTTCCAAGGTTCCACCGCCCTTTCTGTAAATAAGTACTTCCTCACGTCCCTACATTACATTACAGAAGAACAGAACTGTCCTGTAGTGTGCTACTGTATCAGCATATGTGCAGGTGAATGGGACCATTTCATTACATTGCACTACATTACAGCTAAAAACAAACACAAAAAAGGAGGTAGTGCCCAACTTGGCTCTACGACAACGGTTTAACAACTTTGTTGTTGATCGATGTTACAGCGACGGCTCTATGTCAACCACAATTGCAGTCGGCATAGAACTGTTCACTTTAGACTTCGCTTTCTTTGGGGGACTTCACCCCCCGAATCCCCTATGTGGGGGGATCTGCCCCCACAACCCTGTACGTAAACTAATCAACTCTGAGTCAGAGTTGATTTGGGAAGGGGGTGCAAGACCCCCAGAAAGCAGTGTTGGATCCTGCAGTGACAGTACAGAGACCTGTCGATGTTGTCACTGTACTGTTATTCGCGATGTGGGTGTTGCTGAGCGATTGGCATATGGCCCAACTCTTGCCTGACCTCATTACTCTAAAGGGGGACACTTCAGCAACTGCTGACTGGAAAAGCTGAGAGGAAACCCAGACCACATTGGATTCATTCCAGGTAGGCAAATAAAAGACAACATTAGGTGACTCCTACATGTCAAGTCAGTCAAAAACAGTAGGATTGAGGAGAGGCCTGGCTATAGTCATTGATGCAGAAAGGGCCTTTGATATGCTGTGTTGATCTTTCCTGCAAGGTACCCTAGCTCAGTCTGGGTTCCGGGAAGGACTGAAGAACAGAATTGTCCTGTTGTATGGTACCCTATCAGCATGTGTACAAGTGAATGGGATCATGTCTCTGAGCATTATTTGCAATAGGCATGGACTATCTAGTCAAGGTTATCAGAAGAAATACAAACATTAAGGGTGTCATGGTGAATGGAAACTAAAAAAAATTATAATATACAGACAACATATTGTTATACAATGAATTAAAGATCCAGTAACAGCATTCACATTGCTGGTGGACTTAATGCAACATTTTGGCTTGCTGTCTGGTTTTAAGATAAACCACGAAAAGGTCTGAGGTGTTATGGCTGGGAGGAGCAGATCAGATGGCAGTGAAAGAGGTGATAAGACTTAGATGGGTACACAAAGAATTTTGCTTTTATGGGTCATGATCCAAATGGATTAAAACAGATTATTCCAGATAAATTATGCTAGGCATCTGAAGGAAATTCAGAAGGACCTGGAAAGATGGGCATCTCCTTCTGACTCTCTCTGACAGAGGTAACTCAAGGGCCCGGATATTCAAACTGCGCCAGGCTGTGGCGCAAGCCTGGGCGCAGCTCAACTGTGTTGCACAGGGGTGTGGCCTGGGCGATATTCAACTGAGCTGCCCTATGGCACAGCAGCTTTGAATATCGCACCCTGGCCACCTCCACTGTGCATGGCACAGTGGCACTGCGCCAGCGCAGCGGCCAGAGTGGAGCATGGAGATGCGCTGGCGAAGTGCCATTGCACCATGCACAGCACCTGCGATATTCAAACGGGACATGAAGATGGGGCCATAATTTATGCAAGGCACACAGGAGCCATTTGCATCTCATTACGGCCCATTGCATTATCTCATGCTGTCTGAGTCGCGATCTGACGACTTCGCCTGGTGCCTTGCCGAGGCAGCAGCCGTCGGGGACCAATGCCCCTGCAGCCCGATTACGGGCATTTCTGTAAGATAAAGAAAAACTGTCAATATCCTGGTGGTCCAATGGACCTCTATGTACTTGATCGCGGGCAACAGTACGATCCCCAAGTCCAATATCCCTGGTGGTCAGTGGAGCACTGAGACCTGATCGTGAGCATCTGTAATTAGACCTCCCCAAGTCCAATATCCCTGGTGGTCTAGTGTACCCCACCCCACCTGCCCACTGGCCCCACCGCCCGCTCCCCGTCAGCGGTGGCGCGCCTCACCACCTGCCGCCCGCCATCCGCCGACTGACATCTCGATAGGGCTGCACACCCATTGGTTCACAGCATGAGCCAATGGGCATGCAGCCATGCAGAAGCTGTCAGTCGGCGGAGCGGGCGGCTGACAGGCAGGGGGTGCTACCACCAGCTGATGGGGGAGCGGGCAGGGGCTTAGTGGGCGGGTGGGGTGGGGGGCACACTAGACCACCAGGATATTGGACCTGGGGGGTCAGATTACAGACGCCCGCGATCGATGAAAGTGTCCACTGGACCACCAGGGATATTGAACCTGGGGGTTCGATTACAGATGCCCGCGATCGGGCTCAGTGCGGTCCACTGGACCACCAGGGATATTGGACTTGGGGGGAGTTCGCGACATGAGGGAGGGCGCCACCAGGTGCGGCAGGAACTCGGGTGGCCACCCACAGGTGGCAGCTGCTGTGTTGCGCCCTGCAGTGCAGCAGCTCACCTGTGGGTGGCCATCACTTGTTCCTTTTTTTCCTGGTGTAACTTTGTGGAGGCGCAGGTAGGGGTTGCGCGTGCATGACTCTGCACATCACAGGCTGAATATCGAGCTGTGCAGGTTATACATGGGCACGCCCCCCCACCTGTGCCTGCATACATTACTGATGCTCTCTGGCGCATCGGGATTTGTGCGGCACACTTTTCCCTTTTAAATATCACGCCGGGGTGCATCAGTGGGTTGTGTATGGCGCAACACTGTTGCGCCATGCGCAACCCTTTTGAATATCTGGGCCAATGTGTATAAATGTCCACCCCTGGATGCTATTCTTTTTTAGGTACTACCCTTAAAATTACTTCATAGAACTTGGAAAAAACTGACTAATATGATAAAGAAATGTGTATGGTGAGAAAAGAAAATCAAGGATGAAATGGGTACTAGTATGCTTTCCTAGTGAGGGGGACTGGGTATTCCAAACATTAAGGTGTATATCCAGCTCAACTGTAGTCTCTAATCTTTTTTGCAAGATTCATTCTACTGTAGACACAGGTTTGGTACAGCTAGAAATATGTAGTTCTCACAGGTTAGACTCATGGGCTCTCCCTTTTTTGGGGGTGGGGCATACAGCTGAACTTCAGGAGCATATCTGGTCACTCAAAGATACTCTGAGCACATGTCAACTATATTAAAGGCCCGTGACTTCCACACAAGCCTCAGTAAGTGCACTAAATTAGTATATTGCCTGGGATTTCCATCCAATAAATGCTACATGGACGGAAGTACTGAGAGAACTTCATAGGGGAAAGCAGAAAAAAATCCTACACAGAACTGGTGGGAGAGTTTCATCTTTCAAGATCACATTTGTTCCATTATTTTCAAATGTGTGATTTTTGCAGTAGGATAACATCATGGAATTGTGAGAGAGGGCCTGACCCCATCACTACCAAGGCAACTGGAAACCTAGGACTCCCAAAAGCACCGTACTCTTTCTCTAATGCAAACCTAGTACTGCACAGAAAATTACATTCGTATTTACAACGTTGCGGTGTACATTTATATGGAATCCAAACAAAGAAAAGAGAAAGAAATAAGTGCCATATCTGGGATTTGAACCCAGGCAACCCAGAATACCATTCTGGTTGCGCTATCAGCTGTGCCACCAAGGCAACTGGAAACCTGGGATTCCCTGAAGTACTTTACTCTTTCTCTAATGCAAACCTGGTGCTGCATAAATAATTACATTTTTATTTACATGAGTGTGGTGTGCATATACAGGTATATAGAATCCAAACAAACAGAAGAGAGAAAGAAATGGGAAGGGGGACAGAGAGCCATCTTCTAGGCAGGACATGCCTCACATGTGCTCTACATCTAATTCCAGCAAATCTTTAAATTGGTACTTTTAAGTTGTACATTTTGATATTTTACCTGCAGAAGTTGAATCATTATAACTTCTGGAGTATTTTGACACCACTCTCAGAATGACTTGTCCGAAGGAGCAGCAGGCAGGAACAACCAAAACAGTGACTGCCCAGCAGAGCAAGGCTGCAGGGAGCACAGATGCTGGTAACCCACTCTCAGCCATACAGCCACCATGGCAAACATTACTGGAATTAATGTGGGCCATGGACTCCAAGATGGAACAGGCTTTGACCCGACTTAAAGCCCATGATACCCAGCTCAAGGATTTATCTGCCAGGGTGGTTGACACACATAAATGTTCAACAACAATGATCTCCATAGCAGCACTCATTCAAGAGAACACACAGCTGAGGGGTCACATGGAGGCCCTTGAAAACAAAATGAGGGCCAGCAATTTGTGCCTTGTGGGGGTCCCAGAGGGAATGGAGGGCCCTGATTTTCTACTGTACTTAAAAACTCAGACTGGTATACTGTCACCACAGCGACTCCAGCACCGCGAAGACTATCACAGTCACAGGAATTCAGCAAAACCCACTTGTCGCTGTGATGGATGCAGTGACCGGGACATCCTCACTAGGTGTTTCCCCCTGGCCCTGTCCAGCTCCGACTCGGAGTAGGAATCCTGGAGACTGGGGGGTTTGGGGAGGTGCAGCCCCCCATTTGTATGCACCAACATCCCCGAGGCTACAATGCCGACAGTTGGCGTGGTAGCTGTTGCTGTAGGGGATGTCGGTACTAGCGCTGTCGATGCACTAAGGTAAAACCACTTAGATCTCTGCAAACATGCAACTTCCTGAACATTTTGAGATTCACTCACTCTGATGAGCACACTGAATCAATCCAAGGGTGGACCGAACACTCCCTACACCTATGCACTGCATATTAACAGCATATAAGCAAACCTAGGTCTTGGAATCATGCATCGGGGGTCCTATGGACCCCCACAGTATTCACTACAGGGGCACATGTCCCATCTGCACCTAACCCCCGGCCATTTGCACTGCTACACATGAAGATAATTTGGGGGGGGTGTCAGGGAGTTTGCCAACACTCTGCACCATTCACTGTGCTGTGGACTGCCAGATAAGGTGGTGCAGGCTATGTCCTGCTGACCACAGCAAGACATAAATCCCCCTGCCATTGCTGCCCCAGCTCTCTGGTCAGGTGGGGGGACTGTGGGTGGCCATTTGGGCACTTGTCTGTTCTTTTGGAAACTATAGAACCAGCAGTGTCATACAATTTCCTGCTGCACATGGAGCAGGGGATCCCTCCTGGACCAGATCAGGCATCCAGTTGGATGCCTGCATGTGTCCTCTGATCAGACCCCCCCATGCACTAGTGTGCTGGGGGGGCGAGGCTATGGAGATGAACCATGTGGCAGTCAGCAATCATGAATGCCAGCCACCATGCACCTGTCAGAGGGTGTGAAGCTGCACAGGCCAGGTATGTACCTACCGCATGTACCCAGACCTGAAGGGTGCATAGGAACCAATGTGAATATGCTGGATGGTAATAAATAGTGTTACTGATATGCAGTCTGATAGTTTGGACCCTGAGATGCAAATGCTAGACTTCAGATGAGTTTCTTGAAGGCTATTTGCAGGAAGATGATATTCTGGATTAAACATGGGTGAATTATATGCAGGCCTCAGAAAGCCATAAAAAGCACAGGTCATGCCAGCTTGTAGATTGAAGTCAACTGGTCGTCTGACTACTGAAGAGGCAAGGAGATCCATGAGATCTTGAGTTATGAGTCTGGATTGATTGGATGTCTATTCACTTAATTTATAGGGCTTTGTCTTTTAATGCCATGCAGAAATGTTTTGAGTAACTAATTCAAGAGGTCAGATGAAAGTTGCATTAAACAGTGACGGTAATACAAATGTTGGCTGGGGAAATGTGCTGTTTGATGGAGGAACGGGGTGTTCAGTTTTCTGGGGATCAGAAAAATGTAAAAGCAAGAACTTGTTGAATAGAGACTGTAAAAAGATTGAGGGATGTGTTGGCACTGAATGCAGAATACTTTGTCCAGGCTGAAATGTAAGTTGTTTTTGTAGCTTTAACTAGTGATGACCATCTTATCAACTGGGCTCACTCCAAGTTACAGTTCACGTCATTTGATGATCTGCTATATTCTGAAGTAGTGTCGTACAGGTGTTCACCATAGCATTCGCATTGAAGAATGCCCAAAGAGAAAGCATGATAGGGAGTCAGTTAGATGATTTAGCAATTCCAGGATTGTGTCCACAATGGAATTGAAAATTGTTAAACACAGATGTCCAGATCAGTTTCTGAGAAAGGCCATGACTGAAGAATGGTTGCCACTGCTGTTTGGTTGTCTGAAAAAAAAGTAACAAGATTGTTAGACCAGAGATGCCCACATTAGATCCACAGCAATTTTCGAGTGTATTCAATTGTCAGAAACTATAGTGAATTTATAAATCTTGAAGATGCCAGGAGGCCATGGAAGAGTGACCCTAGAGTTTTTATGGGTAGCAGTGAAATCATATGATTGTGTTGCATCAGTAAACATTCCTAGTTGTCAAGCAGTAGAAGGATCATAGTGGAACAAAGCTATCTAACGCCATAATTCGAAAACTAGGAACCTTATCTGAAGATCTTGTGGTATGATTCTCATGGTTTAGTTCAAGTATCCTAGGAGGATGCGAGCTCTCTGTACAAAATCATTTAGACTAGACAGAGATTGGAGAAGTAATCTAGTTGGTTGTCCATAGGGAGGCATGCTTCTATGCAGTCAAATCTGAGACAATGCCAGGGAAGTTCAGGGATTCAACCAGATCAAACATTTATTCTCTACTAGCAGTATATAAAAGACCAAATTAGGTTAGTGAGGCAGGAGATGTAGTCGGCTGATGAAAAGTCTGGAGGGACCATGAGTAGAAGGCATCTGGTAGATGTAGGACAATCCCATCTGATTCCGTACAGATACCATAGATCAGAAAGAATTGGTAACGTCTTGAAGGTATCAGCAATGTCTGCTTTGGATAAGCAAGTGTGGCATCCAGCGAGTTTGATACATTGTATAGTGTTGTTATGTGTGTGTGTGTGTGTGTGTGTGTGTGTGTGTGTGAGTGTGTGTGTGTGTGTGTGTGTGTGTGTGTGTGTGTGTGTCTGTGTGTGAGATAAATGGCTTCAGAAGGCATACGAGAAGGGATCCAGGCTCAGCTGCGTGGTGGGGAGATGACAATCATTGATAAGAGGTTCTACTACCCAGAGAACCGTTTGGTGAACATGCTAAGAAACAATATAGTGACTTTTCTTTGTGCTGTAAATCTCAACATAATATGTGAAGAAGAATACTAATGTACTATTTTTAAAGTCATAATGAACCATTTGACTCATATCTCCAAGGGGCAATAAGTAGGCTAGGAACTTAACTGTGTCTGTTTCCAACTGCTATGTGTTTCACTGAAATTCAATAAAGTTTCAGTTTTAAAAAAGGTAAGGTGTTTCTAGCCTAAACTTGAGTTGTGGCCCTGATAGAGCTAATGCGGTATGTAGGGAAGATAGTTGAGAATGGACCAATTAAGAATCCTTTCTGCACTGCATTCTGAAGAAGTGCATGACCTATGATGGGGTCTTGCATGACCTATGATGGGGTCTTTCTCAGCAGATTGGAAATCTTTGCACATTAGAGATGTGGAAGGGAAAGCATGGAAACCTATACCAGTTCCTTGAGAAAATTCTAAATGAAGAACGGACACCAAGTGTTGCTCTGGATGGACAGTTAGCAGATAAGCCAGAATGAAGATGGATAGTGAGTAGATGGATATCCTAGTCAAGGTCTGGCTGAGGGTGGATTTGGATATGGTCACTTGTGTGGTGGCATACCTGTTTGGAGAACTTCACCGCAGGACTACAGATGTAAAGAAAATACCTGATGAAGTACATCAGGCTTCATTAAATTTGTTGCATAAGGTTTTTCCCACAGAGAAAGGTTGGTGGGTTTGTGTTGAGTGGAAGAATGAGAAGCACTGGACTTGGCAGCAGCTGGGTTGATTATTTGGTTTCTACTGTGGCAAATGTTGAGTTTAGTGTGGTAACTGAGGTATTGATTTTCAATAGTAAGGCCCGAATGTGTTGAACCGAAAGCCGTATACTGGAACAGAGGACTGGTGAGGATTAGCTGGAGAGGCACACAGGAAACAAAGACACTAATCAGATAAGTGTGAGGCCAGTAGGTTGATTAGGTCTTGTTTCATTGCAAATGTTGAAATTGGCATGTGGAATGCCTTGAAGTGCATCATCAGTTTTTGAATAGTCCATTCCTTGGTAGATATCTTGAGTCTGAATTATTTTCATGGTCTCAGAAGGAGATGAGTCTTGAATGGTTAAATTTTGGATCTTCTGTCTCTAAGAGAAGAAAGGTAGATGAAATGAAGTATGGGAGGGAGCTGATGAGTACGCTCAGTGGAAAGCTTCAATTCATGAGGAAATCGATGGTCAGATGTCCTCCAGGTCTCATGCTTGTGCCCCAGGAACAGGACCTGGCTCCTGAACAGATCAAAATCTAGTCACACAGCAGCAGGTTACTGTTCTATACAGCTGTTGCCTATGGTTATGACACTGTATCCCAGGGGCTGAGTGGATGAAGATGGAAGTCGAAGAGTAGCATGGAGGAGGAACCCCATTGTCAGCAAACACTTCCTGCTGTGCAGATTTGAAGGGAGCTAGTGTTACTCTGGAGTTTGATGGTACAGCTGCATAATGGCAAGATGGAGAAAATCCCAGATTCAGCATCTGCTGGAAGAGCACTGTTCTGAGGGGAGCGATATCATTTTGAGACACTGAGCCAGAGTGCTTTGGAGTCCTATGCCTCTAGAGACCTTTAAATACCTCACATGGGTAAATAAGGTACAGGAGGGAAGTATTTTTTAGAAGAAAAGTTGCTCAAAAACAAGGGGACATGCTATGAAGCTGGGGGGGGTAGATTCAGAAGAGATGTGAGGAAGTACTTCTTCAAAGAATGAGTGGTGGATTCCTGGAACAACCTTCCAGCAGAGGTGGTCAGGGTGAAAACAGTGGTGGGGGTCAAGAGTGGATGGAATAAGCACAAGGTAAACATAGTGGAAAGAAAGGGGGAATGGAGAAAGAACTGTAGATCAGGCACAGTGTTCAGTAATAGTGCCGGTAGGGAGAAATGGGCAGACTGGATGGGCAAAGCAGTCCTTATCTGCCATCAGATTCTGTTTCTATGTTTCTATGCCATGTTCAGAGGCAGGAGAAATCTCAGGGAATAATGAGCATAAAGGGTTGCAACAGTGCCTTATACTATCATGCTTACTGCAAAAGTCAGATTGTATATGATAAAACTGTTCATAGTCCTGACCAGTGATGAAAGTGAGCCGGAACATACAGGAACGGCGTTCCGGTACTTTTTCTGTGACCAGAACACCGTTCTGGTACTTCTTCATATTCAAGAAAAAATTGTATTTTATTGATGTGCAGATTTGTATTAGGCACGGATGTCGTTGCCAAAAAAACATAGTGCGTTTTTTTAACTTTGCTTGTTGGGGGTGAGGAGGTGGGGGTTAGGAGTGCACTCACTAGCCTACAATCCCCTACATGCCTGCCACCTACTTGAAAAAAGCTATCTGGCTGCTGCTCAGAAGAGACTGGTGGCCGTGGGGTAGTTTCCACCAATCACAGATTATGTTGTTGAGACGTCGTTCTGTCCAATCACTCGACAGAATGGGGTTGACGACCTGCCACGGGGCAAACAGCTCTCTGTAACTGCCATCTCATTGACGGTGTGTGTGAGGGAAAAGTCAAGGCCACAGACCAGCCACCGATCCTTAAACTGAGTGAGCGACAATGGGAGTGGTTGCTGTTTGCAGGCTGCTTGACAGAGTCGCTGGAATGTCTATTCCAACTACTGTGAATGTAACCGCAATTTTCCTGTTTCCCTCACATCTTCTGACTGTGTCCCTCTGCATGGTGACAGGCAGGCAAACGACAGAGTAACTGATGGGGATAACGAGTGGCACACAAGTCAGCATGGCAAGTTCTTATTTACGTGTGACTGGTCCTGTGTCATGCTGTTAGCCTTTTTAATGGGGTGTTGGTAATGCAGGACAGCATGGAGAGAGTGACAGGTATCAGTACTGTCTCTTGACATCTGCCTTTCATCTGTAGCTAGGGAGAGAGAAAGATTGTGGGGCCGGTGACAAGGAAGCATTGGGGTAATTGTGCCCGGTTGTTGAGAAATTAAAGCCACATATTCCCTTTGAATGTTGTGATTGGTGTGCCTAAGTTGTGGTATGCAGATAGTATCAGCCCAGATTTGTTTTTGGTTTTTTTGGTTGTATCATCTTACTCCTTCAGCCTTACACCTGTACACCTCTGCATGACCAGTGACATGAGTCAGAGGGACATTATAATATACATAGGCATGGCAGCATGTGTTTTCTTGAGAATGTTCAGCTTCCATCCCAAGTGGGAATGCTACTACATCGCGTGTGTCAAGCTGTAATGTGTCAGAGTGTGTGTGTGTGTGTGTGTGTGTGTGTGTGTGTTTATCCTGGGGCATAGTTATTAGAATCTGTTATAAACATTTGTGATTGTAAATATAACAATCTGCTGGCTGTCATTATTTTTTTTTCAAATATTTAAGTAGGTTTGTAATACAGAAATGTATATCTGAATGAAGGCAATACGAACAACTTAGCACCATCCACTAGACTAAAGTCATGGGTCACACTAAGATTTCTTGGATGATAAATGTAAGGTCTCTCAAATTATGTGACACCCCATTTTACATTATAGGCTGATACTGTTCACTTTAAGACCCTCAGAGGCAGTTCTTCCCAAAAGGTGCTTCTGGTTCTGCTTGTAGCAACCATGAGGTTCTGCCTCCTTATCAGCACCCTTCCTTCTTCGCCTAGTCTCAGTTGCTATTGAGAAAGCCCAAAATTAACAAAACTAGACTATTTGACAATGTTTTCCATGTCTAATAAACTGTAGCATGTAAATTTGGGTCAAGTGTTCTATGCCAGTGAACAGGAATGTCAAATTTTAATTCTGACCGTAGTAGTGGCCTTCCTTTGCTCCCTTGAAAATACTGTCAACGTCCTTGCATTGCCGATGTCTCTGCGATTGGATCATGCAATCCTTGGAGGCATCTTTTTATTTATTTTTTTGTTTTGTTTTTATGTGTCATGAACTCCTTTCTCTTTCGACGTTTGAGGTGCGAGAGGACCTTTTTTCTCTTCACAGGGGAATTAAGACCCCTCACGTTCCAGATATGCATTATGATCTCACCCATTCTGCTTACAGGAGAGGGTCTATATGCTGACCTACATCCATCCACTGCTTTTGAGGCTATTCTCTGCAAGAGTTTGCACCGGGGTCAGGCACCTGAACTGGACTGGGGATGAGTACCTGGCGGTGGACCCTGCATGAGTGTGCAGTGCAAACGCACCTCGGGGGACCAAACAGTGGGAGACAATAGAGCCGGGGACCTTGTGTGGTTACTCAGAAGTACAAAATGACAATACCTAAGCAGTGTGACTCTCAGTAGCAATACCAGTTAAAACAGCAATGTAAATAGCTTAGCTCAATTAGTAACACCAATAGAAGATTATTTGGGGGCTTCGGTCTGGACTATAGCCGGCTGCACACGCAGCCAATGGCTGGCCCAACCTGCCCAGAAGGTGATCACCCCAACAGTTGGGCAGGGCTACGTGCTCAGCTGTGCTGTGCACTCTAGGGCCATAGCATTTGACCCAAGGTGTTTAAACCTGAGATCTGGTGGTCTGATAGGGGCACTGGACCTCTGTTGTAGTCCTCTAGAGGGTAGCAGGACGTACATCCCGATCCGGGTGTATCTTTCCAGTAAAAAAAAGGTGCATGAGCCTGGCAGGCCCTGTCTGACAAGTGATTGCTCGGAGTGGCCCACCACCTCTGAATCCAGTCCTCTAGAAGCAGCAGATAGAAAGTGAAAAGGCACAGGAGACAAGTTTGGACTCAGCTATGCAGGAGTGCAACAAAGAGCCCTTGTGTCAAATGGTTGCTCAGCATCTCCGCATGGCAGGCTCAGGTGCAGGGTGCAATTCACAAATAAGGGTGAGAGGAGAGGACTCAGGTGGGTAGGGTGGCAATCAAGGTGTCGTAGGCATAGCCCTTATCCTGGGTATCGGGTACCTGGGGAGAGAAGGCAGCTACAAGGCCTCTATCGCTTCAGCAGAGGAAAAGTGAAAAGGGGCAGGTTTCAGGATCACACACAGAGAGCTTTCATGGTAAGTGGTGGCTGTTCCTCCCCTCATGGTAGACTTGGGGAACAGGGTGCGAGTAACAAATCAGAGTGAGAGGGGAGGACTCGGGTGGGTAGGGAGGTGGACAAGGTGGCATGGGCATAGCCATCAGGTACATGGGGAAATCTACAATTCATCTATTCCTCCATTGCATATTCACAAACCGCACACACACACACACACACACACACACACACCCGTCCACAATAAATAGAGTACACAAGTCCTGCTGGGAAGCCATCAGAGGAGGGGACAAGACTGGATACTGTCCTGTCCTTCACTTAAAATCCCCTAAATAACTAAGAGGAATGGGGAGTTGGGAGCGCGAAGTAATAATAAATTTAAATCATGGACTTGCACTCTGGACACCCCTGGGCTACCTCCTCAGTCCCTAAGCACCATTCCCACCCTTATTCTCCTGTGATCTACAACCCAGCAAAAATACTGCACTTATCTGAAAGCTCCTATTTCGGGAACATGGTTGCAGGGGATGTTCACTCGTCTTTGGTCCTTGGGCACTCGGTCACCCTGTGGGTTGGCGCTCCAGGTCTGCAATAGATCTTTGGGCCTCCTGGGCTAGGGCAGACACTGGAAAGTCTGAAATAGCCTCCCAGTCTTGCGCATGTAGGTCATCGATCCCCGGGGCCACCGCCAGGGTGTCGGTGTCCATATCTTTGCAAGTCGTCGACCTTGGTGGGTGGGGTGACTGGTGTGGGCAAAGAGTATCTGTTATTTGTGAAGTATGGGCTGGTCCCCACAGATCCCTCCTTATCCTCTTGTTGGCTGGGCAGGATTTGGTATAGGCCTTCCTCTACATGGTCATTCAGGTGATTCCTTCTGGTGTGCACCACCTGCTGCGGCCACTTCTTCAGGTTGTGTGGTCTGGGCTCCCATAATGATCATTGAGTTTGGGAAGCATTTGAGGGGGGACCGCTGGTCCCATTTGAGTGGAGAGCGGCGATCAGCATACTCCTTGGAGTGAGCTACAGTTGGGCTATGTTCAGGGCTGCCCCTCCAGTTGTTGTTAGGGCCTGAAAAGGTTTTCTCAAGAAAGTGGGTACTGCAGAGTTTGTCATCTGGAAGGTGAATCCCTAGAACAAATTATGCTCAACTTGCTGAGGGGGTGCAGTAAATGTTCTGACGTCCTCTGGTCAATTTTTGATATGTACTGCTTGCAGGAATCACAGAGAAAAAAAATGGTTCTGAGGCTCCGGTTGGCAGCTGCGAACGACATAAGCGGCCATTTTCATTGCCGGCTAAGCCACTCCCCCCCATATTCTCATGTTTTTTGGGAGTTTATTCCAGAGTTGAGGAAGTGCATAACTTATTGAGGCCCTGCCAAAGCGCTACTTGATTTGAGGAGTAGAATAGTGTCTTCAACATGACTGAAGGCTTTAGTCCAGTCTATAGACAAAATTCATGTGTACATGCCCCTGCCCAAAGGACCTTTGGCATCATTAGTGAACTGGTTGAGAGCCGTACATGTCCTATGAGCGACTCTGTCTGAAACCTTGTTGAGCAGGGGACATTGCAGAGTCAAAGCAGAGTGCTGCATTTAAACATCAGAGTCAGTGCTACATGGTTTACTTTAAAGCCACGGGTTCACCAGCACCAGTGCACAAAGACACTTTGCGTCATCAGTGAGGGCCAGACAAAAGATCACCTGGCAGGTGAGTGCCAAAGAACTGGTCACCACCTGCCAGACCGCGAACCTGGAAAACAAAAACCCAGGGGAAGAGTACCCATTGGTGGGGGGGGGTAGTAACAAGAACAAAAATGGAAAGGGACCTGGGGGTGATCACAAGTCTGTCAGACACTATCCCCGGATGCCAGCTGGTAAACTGGGTTTTAAGATAATCCTTAAACGTTTGTTTACAGAAACATCCAGTGGTTTCAGGGCATCATTGCAGGAGGCCAGGACATACACAGAATGATGTTGTTATCCTCAAGATGCTGAATTACTGCCTCCATGGTGTGGTGCCTGTTCAGATCAAGAATCAGCAGAGCCTATTTGCATGTAGTAGTGCCAGCGCTTGTTTTTGGGATTGGACATAGGGCACCAGCACATTAGTAATGAACTGAAGGGTTGTTTCTACGTATGCCCAGTGATTATCTGAGTGTCAGTTACATGCCACCCACCGTTCATTCTATTCAGCCTCATTATCCCTCTCTTTGTCTTTCTACAATCCCTGATATACCTATAAAAGGTTTTATCCCCCTTCTTAACCGAGTTGGCTATCTTTTCCTCAGTTTGGGCCTTTGCTGTTCTGACTACCCTCCCTGCTTCCTTCTGCCTTAACTGGTACAGTTCTCTGTCCTGCTCCTTCTGTGTTTCCTTGTACTTCATAAACACTATCTTTTCTCCCTAACCTTCCCCGCCACCTCTTTTGAGAACCATAGTGACTTTTTCTTTCATTTTGATTTATTTATTTGCTTCACACAAAGGCTTGTTGCCTCTGTGATGACAGTTTAGATATTTCCCCATTGTTGCTTCACCCCTCCTTCTAGCCTGTTTGCTAATGCTTTTCTAAGGCACTCTCCCATCTTGCCAAAGTCAGCCCTCTTGAAGTCCAGAACCCTCACTTTTGTATGGCTTGACTCTGTAGCTGAGTTTATTGTGAACCACACTGTTTAGTGGTCACTTGTTCACAAATGGCTACCCACTTCTAGATCTGAGATCTTCTCACTGTCCCCATTTGAGAGTATGAGATCTAAGATTGCTCCCACACAAGTAGGTTCCAAAACTAGCTGTCTGAGGTATGCCACCTGAAGGGCATCGAGAATGGCCCTGCTTTTGGATGTGGCTGCAGCAAAAGTGCTCCAGTTAACATCTGGCATATTAAGGTCCCCCATCAACAGTATCTCCCCTTTCTCTGCCATCCTAAGTATGCCTTCTATCATATCCTTGTCCATTCCCTTCCCCTGACATGGGGGTCTGTATACAACCCCTGTGCGGATTGTGGTGCCATTTCCAGTCTCTAAGGTGACCCACAGTGCCTCCTCTCCTCCCTGTTTACTCTTTTGTTCAGTTGCTTTTATCCCTTCCCTTACATAGAGAGCTACTCCGCCCCCTCTTCTCCCCTCCCTGTCTCTTCTGTAGGTTGTGTACCCTGGTATGTTAACATCCCAGTCATGGTTCTCTGTGTACCATGTTTGTGTGACTGCTATGATATCCAGGATACCCAGTGAGTGTACCAAAATGGTGGGTGGGGAGGAGTGAATATGACGTACTTGCAGAATGGAAATGTGAATCTTAAAACCAGCTACACACATCCCGTTTCATGTTAAATATGTTAAGTTATTAACCTATATCAACTTTTTTGAGGAAGTCAGATTGCTAAAATATGAGTTGAAAGTATTCATTTTATAAAACAGATTGTGATCCAGAATTCTCTAAAATGCACCAAATTGGTTCAGTTTTTTGAAAATTTTTCGCATGCCCCCGGACCCCACTAGCAAGGCTGAGTTTTCCAACTTGAATAGAGTTCCTGTACTTTTTTTGAACCACTTTCATCACTGGTCCTGACTGAGCAGATGCAGGGAAGAGGGCTTGCATGAATGTATTTGTAGAGCCTGGTGGCATGGGGAAGAAATTGAGTGACTGAATGATGACTGCTGAAAGGAAGGACTGATATCGATGATCAGTATAGCTGAACAGGTTCTGAAAACATGAATGCATATTGAAGGCAAAATCATATGTAAAAACTCAGTTACAAGTAGGAAAAACTGAATGCTGTTTGGAACTACAGTATGACAGAGGCAATAAATGCTGAAGCATATTGATTGATTATGGCTGGGTAACTATGTAAGCTTGTTTGTTTTATTTAAAATCTGGAAAAGTCCATGGGCCACAGACCCGTTTACGTGGGTGACCAGAACAACCAACAGGTAAACAATAAACAATTAATAGTAAAACATTCAATAAATATATATAACCAGTACATTAAGACTAACCAGGAAAACATTTATAATGACAGCTGGACACAAGATAGTTTTTCAAAGGTTGGCTGAATTGCCTGAGTAGGAGTGGGAACAGTTGCTGGCCAGGATGGATAGACACATGCTCAGTTGCACCACAGCAGTGCCCTGCAGTTACAAGCCAAGACATCAGCACTTTTGCTGCAGCCACATCCAAAAGCAGGGCCATTCTTGATGCCCTTCAGGTGGCATACCTTAGACAGCTAGTTTTGGAACCTACTTGTGTGGGTAGCCTGGGTAGCAAACTGGCTGCACAACAGGACACAGAAGGTAATAGTGAATGGAACACATTCCAAAGAAAGGGGGGTTACTAGTGGAGTACCTCAGGGCTCAGTACTGGGTCCAATCCTCTTTAACATCTTTATAAGTGACATTGCAGAGAGTCTGGAGGGAAAGGTATGCCTCTTTGCAGATGACACAAACATCTGTAACAGAGTTGATACACAAGAGGGGGTAGAAAAGATGAGAAGGGACTTGGCAAGGTTGGAGGAATGGTCAGACATATGGCAACTTAGATTCAATGCAAAGAAGTGCAAAGTAATGCACCTGGGAAACAAAAACCCAGGAGAAGAGTACACAATAGCAGGGGATGTACTAACAACAACAAAATGGAAAGGGACCTGGGAGTAGTCATATCAGATGACCTAAAGGTGGGTAAGTAATGTGAGAAGTCAGTAAGGAGAGCCAGGGGATACTGGGATGCATAGGAAGGGCATCACAAGTAGAAAAAGGAAGTGATTATCCCTCTATACAGACAGTTGGTGAGACCCCATCTGGAGTACTGTGTGCAGTTTGGAGACCTCATCTACGCAAGGACATAGACAGGATGGAAGCAGTCCAGAGGAGGGCAACTAAATGGTGCAGGGTCTATATCAGAAACCATAAGAAGAGACTGAGAGAGCTTAATATGTATACCCTTGATGAAAGGAGGGACAGGGGGACATGATAGAAACGTTCAAGTACCTCAAGGGAATCAACAAAGTCCAGGAGGGTAGCATCTTTCAGAAAGAGATGTGTAGAACAAGGGGCACAGTTTAAAGATAGAGGGGCCAGCTCAGGGTAATGTGAGGAAATTCTTTTCACGGAGAGAGTGGTGGATACATGGAACAGCCTTCCTGAGGAGGTCGTTGGGTCTAAAACAGTGGGGGGATTCAAACATGCTTGGAACAGACACAAAGCAATTATAGTGCGGGGTTGCAGGAAGCAGGCTGTTGGTTAACTAGAATCTGCAGCTTATCCAGTAGGTAGGGAAATAGGCAGACTGGGTGGGCCAAGTGGTCCTTTTCTGCCGTCAAAGTCTATGTTTCTATGTTTCATCTTCTTTATGATTTTAATAGCAGAAGGAACTTTATCTGGTTGCTGAGCTTAGAAAGTATTGAACTAATAAATTGTAAGATTGTTGCCTCAGGCTCACTATAGATGCAGCACATGGGGGAACCTGCAATCCACTCCTGCATTTATCTGATCGTTGAAAGGAACCATCCCCTCAGCCTTTCATTCTGTTTCCCTGTGTGGTTTGCAGGCATGCACAATGATTGATTCTATTACACCCTCCTAATTTCATCAGAATTTAAATGCAAATGAAGATACTTAAGTCTGCTGTGAAAAGCTGCTTGACTCCATTGCAAAGGTCATGACCTTACTCATATAAGGCATCCTGGATTATTTTTTTTAACCCTATATTTATGCTCCTACCTTCCCCACATTGGCCCCTCTCTTCGGGGCCTCTATGATGATCAGCCCTGGAGCCCTTCCAGGAGATACCTGCACATATCGGTGCCCCGCTCTTAAGACCCTAAACCCACCGGATAACACCCAGCTGGGGTGGAGGAGTCCCCCTTAACTCCCCCAGACACTTGATGGAGTGTGCAGCCTGTGCGTGGAACCCCCAGAACCCCCAAGTGCCATCTTCCAAAGCCCATCTACCGGTGCTGACATGGGGAGCATTTTCCTCTTTTCCCATCTGCCCCCTGAGCATCGACATGCACTGAGAGCCAAGGAATCGGGGACATGCTGAGACATATCCTCCACTCTAGCTCTCAACTGATGTTCAACCCTCCCATTCACACTGCTTCCTCCTGCACCTACCACCCCGACACCCCCACATGGTGGTATTGCACCGAGGCCTGCAGGTCCTCCCTCCCCAGAGAAGGAGAGCAGCCATCAGGTGCTCAATCTCTGTCCCCTCCCCTGCCAACCCTCCGCGGCCTGTGCTCGTTCCCAAACATGGATCGTCGGTGTGGTGCAAGGTGTGGCGTCCAGCACTTCAACCCTCAGCACCACTGGGCCGGCCAGGCATCCTGGAATTTTATGCTGTTTTGGTGTTGAAGCCTGTAGTAGATACACTGTATTAGTCATTGCTGTTGCTTGTCTTATGCTGGATATGAAACTTTTCAAGGCATAGTAAGTGCCCTGCTGTTTTCTGTAGTTTAAAGCATGTCTGAGTTAGAAAAAATGCTTTTAGAAAATACAGGGACTTCAGAAGGCATGTAACAGAACTGAATGAAAGTAAAACTTCTGCTTGATTGTGCACGTACACAGCATCAGCTCCCATGATGATTTGCATAAGTGGGGCACTTTTAGAATGGAGACAAACAGGTTTTCACACCAGGACAAAACAGTAAAGCAACCTCATTTCTTTTTAAATTAGGATGGCATTAGGAGGATGCAAGAGAGGGAATTGTTGTTCTTGCCTAAAACATAGGTATGTAGGAATGCCATGCAGATACGTTATGAATGGTTATAGACTGAAAACACTGAGATCCTTAGGGTTGATGGTGCTGAAGTCAAAATGCCACTGTAGGTAGTTTATGACCGTTCAGAACTGCGCACGGTGTGCAATGATGTGGGTGAGTCAAACTGAGTGACTCAATTTGAGCGACTCAATTTTACAGCCCGTATGAATAGCAAGTGTGAAGGTGTATGAGGATTAGTAAATAGTGAGTGCAGCAGTGAGCTACACCAGCTGTAGTAGGATATGGGGCTATGTTCAGCAAAGCACTGATGAGCTGGCCATTTGGTGTAGTGGCTTCAGTCACCACCACTGCAGCTAGATCGGGTCCAGCTGTGGTGGATATTTTTTTTTTGTCTTTCCCCATTGTCTGCCCCTGGAATTGATTGGGGGGGGGGGTGCAGTGGGGCATAGCCACCTCACATAAACATGTAAATATTATTGCTGCCATTTTGAAAGTAAGCGACTGTCACTGTTTGAGTTGGTTGCTGTTATTTTATTTATTTATTTAAAAGTTTTACCAGGAAGGCATACTGAGCAGACTACTGCTCGATTCCAGATGCTTTCTTGGGGGTGGGGGGTAGGGGAGAGTACAATTGAGCTGCGGTAAAATGGACAGCCATTGAGTACAAAGTCCAAAATATGAAGTATAAAATACAGAATACGTACAAAATACAAAATACAGTACAGAAAACAGTGCAGCAGCAGGTAGTAGTGCAAGGCATTTAGACAGTATAGATTAAGATACACACATACTGTACATCAAAACACATCGGATCAACACATATTTCAATCACATAATGAGGAACTAGCCCTAGAGCAGAACAGTATATTTAGCTGCATGTGCAGGTGGAGGAGAAATGTGCTTTGAGCAGGGTGTTGAGGTGCTGGGTAGGGGAGGCATGCCGAACATGCACAGGCAGGGAGTTTCACAGTGTAGGCATATGATATCTGAAGGCTGCCTGGCCTGCAGCGGTGGACATGTGTGGGACAGATAGGAGCCAGGCATCATTGTTTCTCAGTGAGTACTCTGGAAGAGTTGGGGAAGATAGTTCAGAGGTGAGGTAAATGGGAAGGGACTGGGTCCAGAACTTGGCCATGATCCAAGCACTGTGAGACAGTCTACAGTCCTGAAGGGAGAGGAAGCACAGGGTCTGGTAGAGGATGCAGTAATGGATGGTGGGAGGACAGTCAAGGGTGAAGTGACAGAAGGAGTAGAAGAGTGGGTCCAGTCTGGCTAGGGAGGACTTGGTTGCAGCACTGTAGACCATGTCCCCATAATTAAAAATAGGTAAGATAATTTTCTGTACAATAGCACGGTGAGCCAGCAGCAGGATGCAATCATGATTATGGTATACAGCACCCAACCTGGGGTGGAGCTTTTTGTGGATGGCACCGATATGTACAGAAAAGTTGAGGTGCTGGTCAAGCCATACCCCGAGATATCTAAAGGAAGTACAGGACTCCAGAGAAGTCCCATCCTGGGTGTGAAAGATGGGAGTGGAGTGGAGCCGCGAGAGTCTCTGCCTAGTGCCGAAGGTCATAGAGACTGTCTTCTTGGCATTGAGGGAAAGCTGATTTGAGTGAAACCACAGCTGAACATTATTGAAGTCCTGCTGAAGTCTGGTTGCCACATCAGTGGTCATGGGGCCGGAAGTATACAGCACTGTGTCATCCACATACATGTGAATGGATGTGTGAGGGCAAGCAGAGGGCAGATCATTAAGGAAGATAGAGAATAAAAGAGGTCCAAGGACAGAGCCCTAGGACACACCTGTAGTGACAGGGAGGGAGGCAGAGGTGGTGTTACCAATTTGGACTGATTGGGATTTACCTACCAGGTAGGAGTGGAACTAGTTGGTAGCCACACTGGAGAGTCCTGAGAGAGAGAGAGAGCTTGGACAGGAGGAGTGAATGAGAGACAGTACTGAACGCCTTTTCCAGGTTGACAAAAATAGCTGAGGTGATGTGACCTTTGTTCATACCAGTTTGTATGGAATCAGTGAGCCTTAACAGGAAGGTGGCAGTGGAGTGGGTCTTCCTAAAACCAGACTGATAAGGTATGAAAACAGAAGAGGAGTCAAGGAAGGAGGAGAGCTGTGAGACTACCAAGTGTTCCTGAAGCTTAGCCAGTATGGGGAGGAGGGAAACAGGGCAGTAGTTACCAAGGATGGAGGGGTCACCACCTTTTGGAAGCGGGATGACAGTGGCATGCTTCCACTCAGATGGGATAGAAGCTAGAGAGAAGGAGAGGTTGAACAGTGTGGCCAGTCAGATGGCAATGGCAGAAGCTGACAGGTAGAGCATTTTGGAGTCCAGGCCAGTGGGGCATTTTCCTTTGGATGGGTTTCATGCGAGCAGTGCATTTAATACTTCTTTCGGGGTAACCTGGTGGAAGAAGGAGGAGGTGGGTGTAGGGGCTTGGGCAGGGGTGGAAGGGGTGATGGGGATTTAGGGGCAGGTGAGAGAGAGAACAGAAGTGACGAAGTGCAGCTTGTGAAAAAGGAGTTGAATTCAGAGGCCACCACAAGAGGGTCGATAGCAGTGGAGCCACCTATGTTTAAGGCAGAGGTTGGAAGATGGGAGGGTGGGGAGAAGTGCAATTTGACCACCTTTCAAAATTTATCATGGTGGTTTAGGTTAGTGTAGAAGGTGGTTTTGAAGTAGTTAGCTTTTGCCTGCCAGATTAGCCACGTGCAGGTGTTACATAGTGCACGATACTTTAGATGATCCACGGGTAGGCTGGAGAACTTGAAGGACTTCCATGCCTGATCTCTAGCTCTGAGATGGGCCACTATGTCAGCTGTAATCCAAGGCAGGTGAGCACCTGTCACCTGAGCCCATCTGAGATGGGCATAGTATTCCCAGACAACAATGAACCTGGACTTGAAGTACTCAAGGGTGAAGTCGATGGAGGTAGCCCAGGGGATTTCAGACCAGTCTGTTTTAGCCAGGTCATTTAGAAGTGAGGTGAGATCCAAGGATTTGTAGGACCTGGTCAGGAGGGTTTTGGGGGAGGTGCCTTTGGCCTAAAGATTTTCCTTACTGAGTAGATCATGTGATGATCACTAAGGGAGTCCTGTAAGAGGCCAGAGGCTGGTATCTGTTGTGGGTGGGAAGTGAGGGACCAATCAAGTAGAGAGTGATTTAGTGATTTGGGTTTCAGACATGTGGGCTCTGTGATCATTTGAGACTGATTAAGAGCAGCCACCTGGCTGCATAGCTGGGAGCAAACACTGGAGAGACAGTTCAAATTGAAGTCCCCAAGGATATAAGGCCCTCCCCCCCCGATGCTTGTGATTTTAGGGTGCCGAGGTGTTTCAAGATGTCAGTCATCGTGGAGTCAGGTGAGCAGTAGGATACTGCTATGAATATGGGTATAGCGTGGGGAAGGGATGGTTTCAACAATAAGGGGTTGATGGACTGCATGGGCACTGGTACCAAGACTTGAGTGAATTTAAGAGTGGATGCAACATACATGGCTATGCCACCTCCCCACGGACATCCAGAACGATGGTGAAGAATGACAGTGTAGCCAGGAATAGCAATTTCAGCATCCTTGATATGAGGGTTCAACCAGGTCTCGAAGATAATCAAAATGTCAGAATGTAGGTATAGAGAAATTGGTTGTAGCAGGGTTAGTTTGTGAAGGAGGCTGCAGATGCTTAGGTGTACCAGTTTTAGGCCCTTAGGGAGTTGTAGAGGAGGGAGGGGGGGATTGGTCTGGGGGTTGGGGTTGGTTCAGGGTTTGGCTCGACATTCAGTGATTAGAGGAGCAGGAGGTTTATCATAAGGTTGGTTAGAGACTGGGCCCACAGAAGCTTCCATAGAGAAGCAGGTGTCTGTTCAGTATGCACTGAGGTCACCTGTGCGGGGAATTTTAGGGCTAACAGGCCTGCATGGAAAGAGGGCAGACATATGGCTGGACATGCACAATGGTTGTGAAGGTGTGCTACACCTAGTAGTAGACCTGCATAGGAGGTGGCGAGGGAGGTGATGGGGCAGTCAGGGTACTGGATGCCAGCAGTTATGCCTGCAATTTTGGGTATGAGGATGGTGGAAGTGACACCAGTGGAGCAAGAAGGGAGATTATTGTTAAAAAAGGCAGCACTGTGGCACTGCTTAGGATTGGGAGCTACAGTTTGTGCTGTGGTAGCGGCCACTAGAGGCAGGAGCAGATAAGCTGCAAACGGAAAAGTAGGCTGATTGGTTTTGGGCGGCACATGATACTTACTATATATTCACCAAGGATGGTGATGAGGGCGGTGGTGCAAGTGATGAAAAGCATCAGCGGGAACCTTCCACTTTCCAATTGTGACTCATGTCTCAAGCCAACACTGTGCCTTGTAGCATACCTGAGTTCAGGTGGGGAGAACAGAAATGCCTTGCAGCTCTGGGGAGGGCATCTTCAGCCTTGGCCATCACGACCACCCTCAGTGGGGAGCTGTGGAATGCTGTGGAAAAAAAAGGACAGGATTAATAACTAGTAATAAGGAGGAGGGGCTGAGCAAGATGATGGGGGGGGGGGGGTCAGGAGAGAAAACCTACAACGAACTTAAGCAGCCAGGAAGAAAACACAATCGTAGTAGAGGCATTCCAATTTTAGCAGTTTGCCAATTAATTTTGGCTAGCAATTGATCATTACCTCCACTAGCTTCTTCAGAAGTCTGAACTGTCCATTGTTTACCTGACATAAAATGGCCACCCAGGGTATAATGAGTTAAAGCTGGGGAACAGGGATACTAAATCTGGCCCGCTGCAGCTGAGGAGTCTGCAGTTTAGCACTAGGAGATAGAATTCCTTGGATTCCTGAGTTCAGATCTTAAAATCACTACCAAGTGCATGCAGCTAAAAATACAGGCTGAACAGCAGGAATTAAATTAAGGTACATTGCTAGATCCTGGCTAAACAGTAGACTTTAATTCAAAGTACTTTGCTTAAATACAGGCTGAACAGAGAAATTATTTAAAGTACCCTGCTGAAAGCTGTAAAAACAGCAGATTTTGTCTAGAAACAGAGGAAATAAACTATCTGCATTGGTCTGATGACAGTAAAAGCAGGGAAGCAAGTCTGATCAGTCCATTGTTTAAAATGTGAAAATTGGCACCAAAAACAGTCCTTCCACTTTCTGACCTGGACTTGCACCTCAAACCACCTTGTAGAGCACTTGATTTCAGGTGGGGGGAAGCAGAAATACCTTGCAGCTCTGGGGAGGGTCCTTTAGCCTTGGCCCTCGTGATCTCCCTTGGGGGAAGCCATGGAATGCTGATTTCGGGTGGGGGGAGCAGAAATGTCTTGCAGCTCTGGGGAGGGCACCTTCAGCCGTGGCCCTCGCAGCCACCCTCGCGGGGAGCCATGCAATGTTGATTTCAGGTGGAGGAAGCAGAAATGCCTTGCAGCTCTGGGGAAGGCATCTTCAGCCTTGGCCCTCGCTACCACCCTTGGGAGAGCTGTGGAATGCTGATTTTGGGTGGGGGGAGCAGAAATGCCTTGCAGCTCTGGGGAGGGCATCTTCAGCCTTGGCCCTCACAACCACCCTTGGGGGGGGAGCTGTGGAATGCTGATTTCAGTTGGGGGAGCAGAAATGCCTTGCAGCTCTGGGGAAGGCACCTTCAGCCTTGGCCCTCGCTACCACCCTCTAGGGAGCTGTTATTCCGGTCGCCCTTCTGATGGTGGGCGAGTTTTAGTTCTTTCTTTTTTGTGGGTGCTGTTATTCAGTCACCCTTATCACAAAAAATGCTGCAAACATGATGAGATCCATAGACTTGGTGGTGCTGGAGTCAGAATGCACAGCAGTAGGGTATACTGTATGTATGCAAGGAACAGGAAGAACTGTCTCTAAGTCATGCAGCACCTAAGAGCAAGCTGAGTGTAGCAAGCTGTTTAGCAAAAAGAGCCAGATGAATTTATTGAGAAGGACTGGGTTGTGGAACTGAATGAATTTGCAAATGGTTAGTAGAACAGACTGAAAACAAAAAAAAACAACAACAAAAAGGGACTAAAAAGAAGCTTCAGGTAAGCTGCAAAAGAGTACCACTGACTGGATGCTGATGGTGCTAGCATGCAGAGTTTCAGGACAGAACACTGGTTAACAGAGGAAGCAGGACACAGCTAGAAAGCTGAAGCCACCTCTGTAAAGGTTCATAGGTTCATAGTACGGTACAAGTTCTAGAGGCCAAGGGCCATAATGAACTTGCCACTGCTTTAGACTCTAACGGTGGAAAGAGAATTTCCTATCTCCCATATATTGATCTAATCTTTTTTAAACTGTTCAATATTATCACTTGCGACAACATTATAAGGTAGGGAGTTCCATATAGAGGTGCCCTTTGTGTAAAGAAAGTTACACCTTTAGTTGTTTTATTTACTGAACCATTCAGTTTAAAGTTATGTGATCTGGTATTGTTATTAAATTAGTGTTTTTCAAGGCAGATTGTTTCTAGTGTGGAAACATCTTGAAAGGCCTTGTAAGTCAAAACTAGGTCTCCCTTAGAGCTTTATATTCTATAGAGTACAGGCCAAGATTTTTTAGCCTGCTTTCATAATCTAAGTTAGCCATATTTTTGATTTTCCTAGTAACCTTTCACTGGACTTTCTCAACCATGACCTTCCCAACAGTGGAAGTGGGTGCACTGAAAAGGGCACAGAATTCCAAATGTGGTCTAATGAGGCTTGAGTAAAGTGGAATTATGATCTCAGGTTTCCTACTTTTAACATGTTTAAGGATACATCCTTGGATGCTATGGCACGTCTTGACAGTTTTCTTTGTATGCATATCTAATTTAAAGTTATCGGAAATTATGACACCCAGATCCTTTTCATTTGTTGTAACCTGAAATTTTATATTGTTCAGTGTGTAACTTGCGTTAATGTTATTTTTACCCAAATGCATTACTTTGCATTTAGACTCATTGAACATCATTTTACTTTCTGCAGCCCAGTTAACCAATATGTTCAAATTTTCTTGTAGTTGTGCAACCGACTGTATATCATTTACTATGTATCCTACAGTATTTTACAGTCATCTGCATACTTATTAATCCAGGCATTGTTTGTAGTATGCATAGTAGAGACCAGGATGTTAAATAATGTTGGTCCCAGCATGTAGCCCTGGAGGACTCCACTCGTAACATTACCCCATGCAGGAACTGCAGTAATAGGGGAAGGAGCGGGATAGAACAGCAGGTAAACCTATGAAAAGATTGTAAATGTGTGCTGGAACAGCAGGTAATAAAGCCCTGGAAAACATAAGAAAGTATGATAGCATGACAGAAGCATGCTTTAAAAGGTAAAATAAACAGCTGCCTACTTAGTAACTGACATAGAAGGTGGAAGCAAACTGAAATCACACAGCAGGGAAGCACTGAGGGAAGGCGGGGGGGGGGCAAAGAGCAGCAAGCTGCTGCACTAGAGAAAAGCAGGAGCACAACACTATAGCCAGAGAAAGCAACAGAATACTAACCCAGTGAGCAGCAGAAGCACAGACCAAACAAGAGACAAAGGCCAACCAAACAGAAAGGCCCACCAAAAATTGAGAAAGCAGCAACCAAGGAAGGGGTGAAAGCAGAGCATCTGGTAGCAACAAATGGCCTGAGCAAAACACCTAGGGCCAGATATTGAAAAGGGTTACGCCATGCGCAATAGGGTTGCGCTAGCGCAAGTCTGAAAATGCGCCATTCTGCGATATTCAGCGTGAGGCAGTTGCGCTACCGAAAACATGCTGAGCAACAGCGCAATGCAAATGAAGGCATGCGCAACTGAAGGGGATGGAACCATGCATAAAGAGCACAATGCGATATTGAAAGGCTTGCGCAATGCGCAACAGCGGATCAGCCCGGAAGGTGCGCCATGGCGGAAATGAGCCAAAATAAAAAGGCGCAAGAATGCCACAGGGAAGCCACATGAGGAAGGGAGAGAGACAAGGCAAGAGGGACAAAGAGGGCAGGCCAGGGAGATCCCAGGACAAAATAGGGGCAAGGGAAGGTGTGTGGGGCCACAGACTGCAGAGGCCAGTAGGTGTACCCGGTGCAGTGGAGGTAGCAGTCAGGACATCGGGGGTAACAGAGCAACAACAGCCAGGGGGGGAACACAAGCCAGGGACATGGACAGTGCCAGCTTCCACATGGAAGCTGTAATGAGGGGGGTGAGAAGGCATGCTGCAGGGGCGTGGCCCGTGGAAGGGCCCGTCAGTGATTACACCCCCAACAAGGCAGTACGTTACCGTATCAGCTTTGAGCTGTACATGGATGTTGAGATTGTGGGCGGTACCGCCTGAACAGGGCAATACTGAGGGGTTCTCAGAGCAGTACAGTGATGTGATGCAGGCACCCTCAATGGAGTCACGCCTGTCAGTGGAGACAAAGGTAACAGCCTGTATGTGCCTGCTCACCACCAGTACCTTCCAGAGGCCAACAGGGGACACCACAGGCATAACACAGTCGGCCACGTCACGCATCCTCACCCAATTCCTCAGTGCACTGCTGCCACTTGCTGCGGAGTACATCCATTTCCCCAGCAACGCGGCAGAGCATACAGCAAACATGCAGGAGTTCCACAGGGTAGCACGTATGCCTGGCATGCTAGGGACGATAGACTGCACCCATGTGGCTATTCGCACGCCACCTGGCCCCGATGAGGCCGCATACTGAAACCGGAAGGGGTTCACCAGTGTCAACTGCCAGGTGGTGTGTGATGCCAGTGGGCGCATCATCAATGTCTGTGCCACACACCTGGCAGGACACATGATGCCTTCATATGGTGCCAATCTGCACTGTGCCATCGATTCGAGAGTGGGGACATTCCCACAGGACAGCTAGTGGGTGAGTATGCATGTAGGGGTTGCAAAGTTGGGGCAGGGTGGGAAGGCAGAGGTGCCATGGTAGTGGCACACAGGGCTATGGGCAATATGGACCTGAAAATGATACGTAACCACACTATCTCCACACAGGTGACAGCGGATACCCACTCCGTCCCTGGCTGCTCACACCCTACCGGCGCCCCACGACCCCATCGCAGCAACGTTATAATGAGGCACATGCCGCCACACGCAACATCATCGAGTGGGTGTTTGGGATGCTTAAGGCACGCATCCGATGCCTAGACACCTCCGGCGGTGCCCTACAGTACAGCCCCTCAAAGGCCTGTGGGATATTCCTGGCCTGTTGTATCCTGCACAACATGGCCAAAGACTGTGGGATAGCCGTACAGGTCGAGGAGGGGGACAGCGATGGGGACGCCGGTGATGATGGGGATGAGCAGCCACCCCCATGGACGGCGGGATCCCCGACTGATCCGGCAGGCCCAGCTGCACTGGGACACCATCACGGAGGAGCATTTGCATGACACAGGTAAGTCATGGGCCATGTGCAACCAACACTGTCTAGGTGCAACCCACAGGCACACAGGGTAACACACCAGGGTGCATATGACGAAGTGGAAGGGTCCATGCGCACAAACACACCATCATGGAGGGTAAATAGTTACATGCCATATGGACACACACACACCAGGCACAAACGTGCATGGGCAGGTGCACAGCAGAGTAGGAACAGACATGTGAAACACACAGATCCACAGACCACCCCCACCACCTGGACTGTCCAAGTACGTGTGTCAGATGCTGGGCACCCTTGCACCTTGGTGTGCAGTGCGATGCAGGCATCATCATGCACACACACCTTTGGACAGCAGTCGGGTGGGTGTGCAGGTGGTCCGTGTCGGCATGTTGGGCAGGGCACCCACCAGTGCACTGCCCACCATGACACACATTGCACACAGGGCAGCACTAGACAGGGCCCACACTGGGAGACAGGTCAGTCAGGTGGCACTGTGCCACGGCCACCTCGGATGCGTGGGCAGCCCCACCATGACCCAGCAGCACTGGCAGGCTGAGCAAGGGCCACATAGGGTGGCACCGATGTACCACTAGGGGTCCCACTGCGTGAGCTCGACCTTGTCCGCACAGGGGTCTGCAGCATGCCGAACATACCTGCACCAGGGGTGCTCCGGATGCCCGCAGTGGAACCCGGGTCGACAGGCTGGGTGTCGCACGATGCTGGGAACGGGGAGTGGAGAGTGTACTGCGTGGGGTGCGCGGTACAGGGGCACCTGACTGTGTGCCCAATGCGGCCACTACAGCGACCAATGCCTGGGTCTGCCTGTCAATGGCGGCGGTCACATCCTTCCGCATCTGGACCATCTCTGCATGGATCATTGCAGTGTCCCTGCTGTGCCGCTCCACAGCCACACACAGTGCCTCCATGGACGTTGCAACCCGCATCTGCTGCTGTACTGATGCCCGCAGCAGGCGGGTGTGCTTGTCTAACGGGTAGTCTGCCACTTCGGCAACCTTTCCCCCAGGGTATGGAAGGGCCTGATGCTCAACACCCCTTGAGGGTGGGCGCTGTTCACCAGGACCAGGTATGGGCAAGTCAACAGGCAGTGTGCATGTGCCACCACTGAACCCTGTCCCCCAGACCCGGTGGGTGACTGCTGCTGCTGCCCTCAACTTCTGTGCCCCAGGGACCAGTGGTTCCACAGCTGTGTCATAACAGTGCCAGAGACCTGCAGCCACGGTGCTGCCCACTGGTGCCGCCAGGCACTGCCTGGGACTGTGCTGACGTGCTGGCACACACGTTGGAACCAGCTAGGCCCAGGGGCACGTGCTGTCCTGCTGTGTGTCCGCAATGAGACGCACACGTTTCACTGCCCATTGCAGTCCTAGCATCATCAATGGTACAGGTTCGTGCAACAGCCACAGTCACAGCATGCTGGCATGCTTGCATGCCAGACTGCTGTGACACAGGATGGGCACCCCCCACACCTGACTCACCGACAGCGGAGATGGCAGCCAGGCGTGCACACTGGTGCAGTGCATGCCGGCTGGCAGCAGAGGTGGATGGACCCTCCTCCAACTCTTGCTGGATGTCCACACTGCATGGTCCCACCACCACTGTCCCCTGCAGATGCACAGGATCTGTAACAGAAAGTGAGTACATGTTAGTGCATGGGATCAACCACCCCCACCACCACCACCATGTCATACCGTGCAGTGATGGGCTGCCACCTCCTGGAATGCCCTCGATTGCACTGCGCTGCATGGATGCAGCCAGACGGTCCTCCGCCGGGGTCAGCTGCGCCACCTCTGGCTGGCCCCCGCCTGTGGCAGCGCGTGCCACCCTGAGGGCTGCCACCTTCTCTTTCACCCATCTCCTGTCAGTCCCAATCTTTTTCTTACATTCCTGCACGGAGCACTGGTGGCTTCCGTGCAGGTTTACAGCACGAACTACCCCCTCCCATGCAGCAGCACGGGCCCGAGGGGTGCCCCACCGTCCACTAAGTAGTGGCTCCTCATTCAGGTAGGCCTGGAAGAGTGCCTCTGTCTCGGACACTGCAGTGGCTGACACAGGTGGCCATTGATTCTCTTGCCATCCTCTTGGACCTACAACGGCATGGAGTGCGGTGCAGGAGGAGGCCCAGGGCCCTGCACCAAGCAGCAGGAGGGCAGGCTGGCAGGCAGTAGCTGCCCATCACCTCACCCCACCTTCCCTCTCCCGGTTGTTCACCCCTGCCCCTTACCCACCTCTACCTTATACCCATACCCCCACCCCTGCATTGTATATATGTGTACATAGTTGTTTTGTTGTTCTTCTTATTCTTGTTTATTACATTTATATATTTTGATATGAATACTGTGGTGGTCTCTGATTTGCAGCTGGCTATAGGTGCTCAGTTGCAGTGGTGTGCATGGCATCTGGGGTGGTATGGTCATGGGTATGTGTGTGCGTGTGTGTGGGGTGGTGTCTCTGGTGTGGGTGTGGCTTTCAGTCAGTATTGCAGTGTGCTGCCACCCACTGCTGGGTGCTCATGGTGGGTTTGGCTTGTATAGTTCTGTGGTTCACGAGGTTGCAGTGTGCTGGGGGGGCGTGGGAATTCCTGCAGTGCTGGCCACTGCTCATGGGTGATGTCTTGGGGTCACAGTGCAGGGTGTGCTGTGCACAAGGGGGGCTGCTGTACACTGGGGTGGTCCGCCCCCTTTGTGTGGCAGTCTCAGCTTGCCAGTGGGTGCTCTTGTTAACACGGCGGGATGTGCTTTGTTTGCTTGTCTCCATGGTCTGGTGGCTATTCCGTCCCTCCCCAGTTATGCTGTGCTGGGGTGTGGGGGTACATTGTTGGTTCTGCAGTGTGTCCCTGTGCCCATCTGTGGCATGGGTGGTGGGCCCCTGCCTACCTCCCTGGTTGTGCAGTTCCATTGCTTTGCTGCTGGGGGTCTCTCTGCTTGCGCTATGGTGCCTCTGGACTGCTCAGCTGGGCTGCCTTTATTGCGCTATGGCGTATCATCTCTGCTCAGCTTCCCCTTCCTGGTCGCGCTATAGCGATATTCAGACGTTGGCTGTTTGCGCAATTTGGCTTGCTCCATGTTTGAATATCGCGTCGATTGCACATGTGCGCAATTGACTTGTGCTTGCTCCTGCTGTTGCGCACTTTTTGGGCCCAGTTTGAATATCCGGCCCCTAGTGCTAAAAGGCAGGAAGCTGCTGGGTATTTATAGAAGAGGGTGTTGTCAGCTGACCTTAGAACCACAGGCATTAGCCTTTAAACTTTAACAAAATTAGAATGATGCACATGGAACTCAGCAGTGGATGCTGCCATCAAACAAGAAGGAGGGTTCACAATCTCATATGGGTACAAAAAAGCAGGACTACCTGTATATAGTTTGGTTCTAGTTGTTATTTCTCATTCCTATTTCATTCTATTTTACATAATGTACTTTAGGCTGTGTTAGGTATAACCACAATGGATGTTAGCTACGTGTAATGCAGTGGACCAATAGAAAAACTGTCATGGATATCTTAATTAGTTCAGAAAACTGGTGTCAGGTCATATTCAGGAGTATATTTTCTATAGTCTTAAAATTTTTTACAAATGGAGCATGTACTGGTCAGATGCATTGTATGTTAATTAATTGAAAAAGTGATAAATATTTAAGTGAAAAAATAAAATTTTTCCAACTATTTTGAAGATGTATCATAAGTCCTGCAAACATTGATTAGCTTTAGACCTTCCCCACTCACTCTTAGTTTACAGATTGATATTACAATGGTGATTATATCTGGTGACTTGCATATTTATTTCTAATTCATATGAGAACTTTAAATATCACTGTGTCTTTCTAAAGTTGAGATTTAAAAAAAACTTCACTGGAAGTTCCCTGAGGGTTACACAACATGAGTAGGGGCAACGTTCTGGTTATTAAGACTGAATGTGTGTCCACAGTCAAATTAGGTATACAGTAGTAATGGCCACGTGGCAGGAGGGGCAGCCAAGACGGACACATTCCCTTTCATCATCACAATACTATGTTACTATGTTATTATAAAAATTAGGCCTACAAAGAAAGCTATTGCTTTGTTTTTACATATAGGAATAATGCCAGTTTTCTGCATTATTAAGCAGTATTATGAATGTAATTTTGCATCATTAAACATCTTATCCCTATAGTTTTGTCCTGTTTCTGCTGTTTTAAAGGTAATACAGCACAACCTGTGCATAACACCATTTCCCTCTCTAAATCAATATGCAACACAACATTTTTATTACTACAATGTTTCCTAAATGTTAATGGATTTGCAAGCTATAATCAGAGGATAGCTAATCCTTAATAATATACCTATTCACGTACACAGTAGTTTCAGTATAACCAATACTCATCTGGATTTTCACTAATGAGTTTCTGAATGTCGATTCTTAACTACTTGTGGAGATGCATTTCTCAATTAATTTTTTTAATCACTAGCTGTGTGCTAATGGCTTCAACTGTTTAACAGCTGGAAAAGGACTTGCCACCTGCCAAAAACAATAAATCTTGTTTTAAGCAATAAATACTTGCTACCACAGAGAGGTAAATTAACTTTTGATTAGTCAGGGCAAGTATTTGAAAGAAAAAAAATGCTCCCCTAATGATTAGCATGGAGAAGCCTATTGCAATAAGTGGGTAAACGCTTGCTGTAGGATTCAATCTTCTGAACAGCAGCAGTCTGACACATGAGAAAAACATAACGTAGATGCAAAATTCCACCAGATAATGCAAAGCCATTCATGAAACTGTTCCAATGACTGTTTCAAAGGCTTCATTTTAGTACTCTGATGGAACACTAAAAGCATCAACCGCTGTCATTTTTTTTTTAAACTGTGGCCATTAAGGGGAAATACTGAAGCAGCTAATCAAAGCTATGGATCAATATTAATTAAAATGTTTGCTTGAGGAATGTTTGTCAACAGGCAGATAATTTATCATCCTCTCTTTTTCACAAATAAGGGTAATCCAGACCTTCTGTATAATGACAGAAACTACAAATTGTGCTAATAATGTAGTAAATGAGACTTAATGCATCCTTGATTTACTTTTTATGTTTTAATAAGATCAAGTAGGAGAACTGAAATGCAGCCTTTCAAATAATTATCCTGGCTAGCCTGGTGGCACTGTGATAGAGCAACCACTTGTTGCACCAGTGACCTGGGTTCAGGAATTGACATAGGTCATTTGGAGAAGGAGGACTGAGCATCCCAGGCACACTTGTCCACCTCCAGGCAGTGGGGATGCTGCATTACACATCTTGACTGGCACTAGGGGGAGGCTAAGTAGTAACACAGCGGGTGCACACACTGTGGGAAAAGGACTGCTGCCATCCACACCTGCCAGCCAGGGGTGTATTAGAAAAACAGGCAGGGAGGAGGGATTGTTGCTGGAGACCAGTTAGGGTCTGCAGAGATAGACTAGGCAGGGAACATCTGAGCAGACTGGGTGGGTCAAGTGGTCATTTTCTGCGGACAAATTTTGTGTTTCTAAGTAGACACTATCATGCATACATGCCACTGTGCACATGCGTAAACATCATTGCATGCCAGCTTTCTTGAGGAGGAAGCCTGGAGGAAAAAGCCCCTGTCCACCAGAGTCAAACCTGGCACCTCCTGCAGACCTATGCACAACTGACACAGCAGACAACCCACTACCATGGCAGTCCTGGGTAAATGGTGATTAAACTGTACGTCAGGGCTGAGGGATACCACTGGAAATAGGGCAGACTGGAATGAGCAGAAAAATACAGGAGCAGAAAAAAAAACAGGATTAAAAAAAAAACAATTATGCAGAAGGATTGAAAGTTCAGTGTCATATGTGTTTTTTTTTTTCTAATTTACTGCCTCAGCTACAGAGCATCTCAGCATGGTGACTTTCCAGATGCAGACAAATAGGACAGTTTTATTTGGCTCTAGGTGATCATACACCATATGGAATTCTTTCCACTTTCTCATCTGTTATCTGAAAGACATGAGTAATAGTTCTATCTTCCATTTCTGGTAACAGTGCACTAAGAGGGCACTGATTGAATTCCCGCAGAAGTGCTGGCTTGAGATCACTCACCACTTCACTTTCACTATATTAAGTTTATTACTTCAACCTGTCCAATACTTCCGGGACTGGATGGGGAGGACAGATGCTTGCGATCAAATATGGCAGCTATATGACCAATTAGGTGGGTATGAAAAAAACAGCTGACTAGGCGCAGTAGCCAAGTACATAACAAGGTGAAGTTTTTGTTAAACAGTGCATCTTTTGGTAGAATAAAAGACAGCAGACTTGGAAAGTGAGAAAACGGTACCCAAAATGATCAGGAGAAGGATACCTTGCATATCAAATAAATGCATGGTAAAACCCTGAGAATAAGATAAGACAGGATTAACAGGGTAGCAAACGTCAGAACAGATTTTGTACACAACTATACACTTATTTAATCTAACTGAGCTCATTCCACATTTTCTTCACCAGGATAAGGCAGCTGTAAAATACCTTACTGTGTAATGCATTACAGGAACTGCAATAAACACTGGTAACCATATGAAGGAGGTGTTGTTGACTATCAGTAGCATGTAGTGTATTCCTTTACCTTCCTGTTATGAATTTTAGATTTGTCAGACTGATTGCCTGGAAATTTAAAGAGTAGATTCAGCCACCAGCAAAAAAAAAATTACAAATAGAATCAGCAGAACCACAATGCCTCAAACAAAACTGAATGTCAAGTCATTCTTTATTTGTAAGAATATTTGCATGAAAATAGATTCTTGCCTTAAAAGTGGGAGATAAAATGTGCAATAAAAAAGAGGATTTTTGCACTAATACATAAATTGAACAGAATGCACAGAATGCAAAGTACAGTTGTAATAAACCGTTGGCATGGAAACACTTTACATATTAAGATACAAAAGGTAGGACAGCAGGGGCTATTGATTCAAAAGCAGATGCAAAGGTTTGCACTGCACCTGTGCCTGACCCAGAGGCTGCTACATTCAGTCAGATAGCAGACTGGTACTATCTGATTGAATCTCAGCCTGTGTTGGTGCAGCACTAAGTCAATCTGTGCTGCCCCAGCATGGACCTGGGCTGGATCCAGCCCATAGGGAATTGCACCCTAGTACTTGACAGTGCCAGGAGCCATGGCACGATATTCAGCTGCACCATGCAAATGAGTTCATTAGGCATGCAGGGCATTAAGAGGTCATTAGCATGCCCATTATGGGTTAAATTGCATAGGAGATGACGGCCCATGTTTTCCATCCTGTTGGCACCTGCCACATCATCCCTGGTGTCTAGTAGCACCCCCTGATGCCCTGAACACCCATCCTGGTTCTACCAAATGTTCCCATGCCTCCAGTGGCAACTCCCACCCTCCAAACACCTGTCCCAGTTTGTAGCAACTTTTCCCTGGTCCACAGTGGCACTCCCACCCTCTGATCACCAGTCCCAGGTAGTATCAATAGATCCCTGGTGTCCAGTGCATCCCTACCCTCCAACCACTGGTCCTGGTTGATATCAATGTTACCCTGGTGTCTAGTGGCACCCCTCATCTTCCGATCATCTGCCCCAGTTAGTATCACTCGTTCCCTGGTGTTCAGTGGCACACACACACCTCCCAACTTTCTGATCACCCGTCTCAGTTAGTATCAATGTTACCCTGAAGTCTAGTGGCACCTCCCATCCTCCAATCACCTATCCCGGTTATTATCAATGTTACCCTAGTGTCCAGTGGCACCCTGCACCCTCTGATCACCCATCCCAGTTAGTATCAATGTTACCCTGGTGTCTAGTGGCACACCCTCCAATCATGCATTCCAGTTAGTATCACTAGTTCCTTGGTGTCCAGTGGCACCCCCCACCCTCTGACCACACACATTGCCTTTATTATCAATGTTACCCTGGTGTCTAGTGGCACCCCCCCGATCACCCATCCCAGTTAGTATCACTGGTTCCATGGTGTCCAGTGGTGCCTCCACTCTCATGATCCTCCATCCCGTATATTATGCCCTACCCCTGGAGGCTAGTGGCATCTCCTCCCTTGATCTCCTGTCTTATGTTACTTATAATATCACTGGCATTCAGTGGTGCCCTGCCCCCACCCCCAAATGCCACTTGACAAATGGACCGGTGAACATTGGCAGTTCAGTGACCCCCAACCCACACACACCCCCAGAATACCACCCATCCAACCCACCCCTTAGCAGCAAGCCGGAGATGTGTGTTGATCCATGATAGAGCAGCTAGCCATTATATGGACTGACAGTGAGCACGCACACAGTACACTACACACATGCTCACTGGCAGCCCATACGGCAGCCTGCAGAGGAGGCAAGAGAAAAGCTGTGCTAGTCACCATATCAAGATTCAATGCACATTCCCCTGGCTTACTGGTAAGAGGGGTTGGATGGGTGGTGTTCTGGGTGCAGGTGGGGTGGGTGGGGAACACTGAACTGCCTGTTTTGCTGGTCCATTTGTCAACTGGCATTCAGGGGGGGATAGGGTACCACTGGATGCCAGGGATATTATGGGCAACATAGGATGCAAGATCAGGGGAAGGAGGTGTCACTAGCCTGCAGGGACTCCTAGCCCCTGCACAAAGAGGGTTTCCCTGCCCTGGAGCATGCTGTGATGCTCACCCTGAGGATCCCAGCCTCTGCTCAAGGAGGGCTTCCCTGCCCTGGAGCACGCTGCAACGCTTGCCCTGAGAATCCCAGGTAATTTGCCAACCTCCCTGCCTCATGGAACTTTTGCTAGCATATGAAGCTGAAGCCCTTTGTCCCCAGATTTAAATCTTGGCACCTTTTTGGACTGAAACGCCCAGAACAATTTAGCCCTGTAATTAGAAAAGGAGATTTCTCCCGTCACAAGCTGTTGATACAGAGCCCTTTTTAAAAAGCTAAGAACCTGCCCAAATGAGGGCTAGTGCTGCTAGTTCCCATTTCATTTATAAGATTCTCGTTATACTAGTGAGCGTTTCTACAAACCAGGCGCCAGTTTCAAATATTTCCTAGCAGCACTAGTTTAGTTTAGTTTAGTTTATTGTTCTAGGAATTACTACCTTTGAGCCAGAGGCTCTTTTACAAAGGTTCCACGTCAATTAGGTACAGTACAAAAGGTTACATAGATAACACAACAATTTGTGTTGTGTCAAGAGCAAGAAAACATACAAATACATATCAAATCACTTGTGCAAAAGGACATGAGATATCAATAATCACATTATTATTACAAGAAAGAGGTCATGCCAGATTAGGAGAAACAAATAGGGAAAAAGTCCAGAACAGAGAGGTTAAGTGAAAGGTGTGGGGAGCAGACAATAGCAGGAGAAAAGGTTTCAAACATGTCTTTGTCAATAACGGAACAGGGTGCGAGGAGAAAATAGGAGGTTTAATCAGGGCAGTCACAGGAGCTGGAGGTGGCAAGGTGAGAGAAAAGCCTTGATTTGAAAATACCTAGAGAGGTGGAGGCAGTAATATGAGTGCTGAGGGCATTTAGCCAGCTGGGGCACAATAGGCAAATGATCTTTGTCCCTGAGAAGTCCGCATCGGGGACTTGAGAGGCTGGTGTTCTGATCTTCTGGTAAACGGTGCTAGCGCCGGGCATAACAGGTCTTGGATACAGGGTGAGTGAGGCCCAGAGGGATTTTTTTGCCATCAGGCAGGTAAGGTACTTTATCCGGTTTGAGAGTTGCAACCAACCTGAGTCAGCATAGAGTTCACATGTGTGGGTACGTCGATGTGCACCAGTGAGCAGCCGACAGGCCTTATTTAGGGATGTTGTAATGTGACTAAGTGCTGTAGTAGTGGCAGATCCATATATAACTAAGCCATAGTCAACGACTGAGATGATAGAAGATTGGATGGCAATCCTCAGTGCAGAATGGGTAAGAAGCTGTCGGTTCCGATACAGAATCCCAATTCGCTGATTAATAGTTTTTGCTGTACTGTCAAGGTGAGTTGCAAAGGTTAGGCCTTGATCAAAGTTGATTCCAAGATATTTGAAAATTGGCACTTGTTCAAGGGTATTTCCCAGGTATGTATTAATGGTGAGTGGACTTGCCGCTTTCTTGTTTTTGGGTTAGAGAAGAGCATGGATTTAGTTTTTTGTGGTTTAGAACCAGCTTATGTTCAAGGAACCACATCTCAACTTTGGAAAAAGCATGCTGAAGGTTGAGGCGTAAGAGGTTCGGATCTTTATGAGTGGCAAGAATCACGGCATCATTGGCATAGAGGATTAATTGTTCAGGGCAGGATTTGGGGAGGGAGTTTAGGAAAAGGCTGAAAAGGAGGGGGCCCAGGATGGATCCCTGGGGAACTCCTGAGCGAACCGGTTTTGAGTCCTGTCGATCTGGCTTGCTGTGTACTTTCACAGGCTGCCCTAAGCACAGTTTTGCTCAAGCCTTACTACTAGTCCCCTTAGCTGGACTTTGCTATACTGCTCTTGGTTGGACAAAGTATCAGTGCTGAATAGCTGACTTCTGGACTCACCTCACTGCGAGGCTTCTCCATAGGGACAGGACTGCAAACGATCTGCAAATGGGTGGCTGGCTTTTCGGACCCAGGAGAACGGCAGCTGTTACATTGATTTGTAATCTGCATATAAAATCATCATGACCTCATGTTTGTTTTAATGAATTTAGAGCCACTGTTATCTTATGTGTCTTGCATAGGTGACCATCTGGTCCTAATTAGTGTGTGAATTTATACTGTTTTACACTGATTACCTTGAACTGTTTATCTTGAAACCTAAATCCAGTTTATAGTGTAGTACATTGTATTTCTTCTCGCTGTGCTCACTCCCTCCCCCTCCCCTGTCTGTCTACCTGGCTCCTCCCTTCTCCCTAGCTCCTCCAATTACTGTCCCTTTTGTAGTCCTTACACTATGTAAACTGTGTGCTTTTCCTTCTTCCCTCTCTCCTAGCCCCTGCTCAGGGAGGGCTTCTGTGACCTGGAGCACGCTGCAACTCTCGCCCTGAGGATCCCAGGTAATTTTCTGACCTCTCTGCCTCATGGAACTTTTTGCTAGCATACGAAGCTGAAGCCCTTTGTGCCCAGATTTAAATCTTGGCACCTTTTTGGACTGAAACGCCCAGAACAATTTAGCCCTGTAATTAGAAAAGGAGCTTTCTCCCATCACAAGCTGTTGATACAGAGCCCTTTTTAAAAAGCTAAGAACCTGCCCAAATGAGGGCTAGTGCTGCTAGTTCCCATTTCATTTATAAGATTCTCGGTATACTAGCGAGCGCTTCTACAAACCGGGTGCCAGTTTCAAATATTTCCTAGCAGCACTAGGTGACCTGGCTTGCTGTGTACTTTCACAGGCTGCCCTAAGCACAGTTTTGCTGAAGCCTTACTACTAGTCCCCTTAGCTGGGCTTTGCTATACTGCTCTTGGTTGGACAAAGTATCAGTGCTGAATTGCTGACTTCTGGACTCACCTCACTGCGAGACTTCTCCCTAGGGACAGGACTGCAAATGGTCTGCAAGCAGGCTGGCTCTTCAGTCACCCCAGCCACTTTATGCTGCTCTCCACCACCCCCGCCACTCCCACCCTTGGCAGGCATTAGTTATATAGTTGCGGTGGCCTATTGCCACGCCCAGTGGGAGTGGATGTTATTTTAACTATCTCCCTACTTTCTCACTTGCACATTATGTTCCACTGCCACTAGAGGGCGTCTGAATTCTTATAAATTGTGTGTGATCTTCTACTTCACAGCCAAATAACTAGTTTGTTTCTGTGCAATTTCTGCACCTTAATCTTTCACTACTCCTTTTCTCTTATCACCACCTCCTTACTGCCTACCCCTCCTAAAATGCCTACCCCTTATCCTAACTATTGGATATCTTCCCCCATGTTATATTTCTGGCAGCTTCTATTCTTACTCCCATCGTGTGGATCCTGGAGGTTAGTTGTCCATCTTCTACAAATAGTCCCCACTTTCACCCCAAAGATTACACTTTCTCTAACATGCTTATTATATCCCATATGCCACTAGCCACTTCTCCGTTCTTTGTCCCTAATAGGATTGCTTACCATGCTGCCTACTTATTACAAAACCTCTTTCTTCGCATTTCCATCCTACCGACCACTTTCATCCATCGGAAGTTGTGGTACTTGCTCCTCCTGGCACTTATTTTATCTGGGGATATTGAACCAAACCCCGGTCCAGGAAATAACATCTCCCACACAAACACCTCTTGGAATGATGCCAAAGGTCTGCATATTGTTCACATGAACATAAGGAGTCTTCGCCATAATCTAACAGAACTTGAGGCGTGGACTACTCTATATGATCCTGATGTTCTCTGCTTGTCTGAGACCTGGCTGCAACACTCTACCCCTGATCACCCAAGCCTTCCTCCTAACTACAAAATCATGAGGCAAGATAGGTCATCTTCTAAACATGGTGGAGGTGTTGCTATCTTTTATAAACCTCACCTATCTCTACATCGTAATGTCTCTCCCACTGTCTCACACTGTGAATTTATTCATGCTACTCTTCAACTTGGTTCTAAAAGGCTACACATAGTGTGTGCCTATAACCCTTCCACGGGTGGTGTCTCTGGTCTGGTCAAACTCCTTTCCTTGGTGGACACAGCCGTCGGGCGTAATGAAGTCATCATCCTAGGTGACTTAAACCTTAACTGGTCTAGTAAGTCCTGTCAGTCCCTCCACACCTTAGTGCAAGGCCACGACCTTCGCCAATTGATCGCTGACCCACCTAGGGTCATGCCCCCCTCCTGACCTAGCACTCTAATTGATTGGGTCCTTACGAACCATCTTGACTGTATTGTCTCTGCTGGTACCCTTGCTGATTCGATAAGTGACCACTCCCCAATTTTTTGCATCTGGTGTGCTGCTAGACAACCATCTCCTCCCCCAAAATTAATCACCTTCCAAAATCTGGCTAATTTTCATCAAGCTCAGTTTCTGTAGGAGCTAACTATGGTTGACTGGTCACCCATCTTTACCTCCTCTGATGTTCAAACTGCCCTTGACTACTTCCTCGAAAAGTTTGGGTGTCTCCAGGACCTTCATGCTCCTCGTATCACATGCCACATTCGTGGCACACAAGCTAAGTGGCTCACTAAAGACCTTCTTATCCAACTCCAGGCTAGGAACAAAAGTTGGTGGCTTTTCAAGGCCTCTGGGCAGCAGCATGATTATAATCACTATAGGGCTGTGAGAAACTCTTGCAAAAGGAATACTCAACAAGCCAAAAGCACCTTCTGTAAAGATCTACTAATAAAAGCTGGAGGCGACTTGAAAAAATTCTGGGCAGTCATCAAAGCTCTTCTTGGAACAAATAAGCCAAGCACCTCAAATGACATGCTACTAAATAGTGCACATTGTAACAATCCAGTGACTATTGCTAACTCTTTCAACTGTCATTTCTCGGATCTAACATGCTACTCTGCCTCCTTCCCCACTATTCACCTTTCCTCCACCCCTGTGGTTACTGAACCTACACTCTCTTGTCCACTTTTCAGGTTTCGGACCATTGCAAGAGTTGAAGTCCTAAAGATACTACTCTCTATCTCAGACACCACTAGCTCTGGTGCTGACAGTTTGGAACCTAGGCTCCTGAAAGCTGCAGCCCCTCTCATAGCCTCCCCATTGACTAAAATATTTAACTTGTCACTATCCTATGGTGTAGTCCCCAACATATGGAAGATAGCCAAAATAACACCCATCCTAAAAAGAAGTGATCCGAAAGATATGGCTAATTACCGACCCATTGCTAAACTTTCTGTGCTTAGTAAAATCTTAGAAAAATTAGTGGCAACCCAAATCACTGAGTATCTAAGGCAACACAACCTCCTCACTGGTTCACAGCATGGCTTCTGTAAAGGCCATAGTACTTCCACAGCCCTCCTAAAACTTACCAATGACATTTATTCTGCCATGGATTTTTGTCTCCTGACAGGTGCCATTTTCATTGATCTAACCAAGGCATTTGACTTGATTAATCATACCTTTCTCCTTACAAAACTCATCTCCCTTGGATTCTCAGTAGAATCGGTTAACTGGTTCCATAGCTATCTGTCCAATCGGCAGCAGGCTGTCATTTTCAACTCGGCCATGTCTGATCTGTCATCCATACAGGTAGGCGTTCCTCAGGGCTCTATACTTGGCCCCCTCCTTTTCATTATATTTGTTAATGACCTTCCATCTCAGGCACCTACCTGTTCCTCTTTGCTCTATGCAGATGATCTGGTCCTCTATTACAGCGCCAGAAATGTAATGGATATAAACCACTCCCTTGCCTCTGACTTCCTAAACATACAATCCTGGCTGACAGCAAATCACCTTGTTCTTAATATGAGTAAAACTCATTCTATGCTATTTGGCTCCCCTGTTAAACTAAAAGGAAATCGAGACTTCTTCAAAATCTTCTGTGCTGATAATTCCCTCTTAGTCAACACTACTTCCTTCAAATACCTGGGCATTCTCCTTGATGAATCCCTTGAGTTTGATCACCACATCACTGCTATTTGTAAATCCAAAAATTGGGGGAGCCTACCGTACTAGATATGCCCTCACTCCATCGGCCAGACTCGCTGTCACACAAGGTTTTCTGCTCCCATCTTTGGCCTATGGCTCAGTTACCTTCCTAGGTGCAACTAAGACCTCCCTCCATTCATGGGACACCACCTATAATAATATTTGCCGTTATGCTTCTGCCTCTCCTCGGTACAAACATCACTGTCAGCTCTATGCTGATCTAAAATGGCCTAGTCCTTCTGCTCACCGTCTCCTATCCTATGGTGCTCTAATTGACAGTATAACAAGATCTGGCCTTCCTCAATCCCTTGCCTCTTTACTTCACTTGCAAACCTCCTCCTATGGACTTCGCTCAAGCGATCAAACCCCTCTGCACATCCCTAGGTGTAAGACCTCCATGGGTGCACAAGCTTTCTCCTATGCTGCTCCTAAGTATTGGAATTCTATCCCTCAAGAAATTCATCTTGCCCTACAAATGTTGGTTTTAAGAAGCTTCACCGTGAATATCTACTTGCATCAAGTCCTTGTACCTGTTTCCATCCACCTTAAGCTCATCTTTTACCTGTCCTTTACCTTACTCTGGCTCCACCCTTCCTATATTTACACTCTTACCCATCTCCCCTTTCCTCTATCCCCTTCCCCCTCTACTTTATTGTCTATGTTTATTTTTTTTTTGTTATGGCACTTCTGTTTTCAGTCTATAATACCTACTAGTACTAAATCCTGCACTTGTACTGCACTTGTTTCATCTTTCATATCTCTGTTTACTAGCTGATATTATGTACTTTGTTTCTCAACCCTGTATTTTTACAGTCTAGCAAATTATTTGTATCTTTCTGAATATCTTTGTATCCTCATATTCAATGTGCTGCGTCACATGGCTGTTGTTGTTTGTTAATGTATTTGACTTGTATTCTTCCAGGTCATGCCTGAAAATAGGCATCTCTATGCCTAGTGCACCCACCTGGTCACCAAAAGCAAATAAATAAATAAATAACTATAGATACAGGACAGAGAACTGAGTGGTGGGGATGCCACTGATGTCAGGGATATGGTGAACTATATGGGACATGAGACCAGTGGACAAGGGGTGCCACTGGATACCAGGGATGGGGTGAAATGTTCAGAAAGGGTGCTTGGAGGGTGGGAGGTGCCACTAGACACAAGGGAATCATTGAAACTAACTGGAACAGGTCCTTGGAGGATGGTGGGTGCTACTAGACATGTGCAAAACATTTCCATTAACTGGGATGGGTAATCAGAGGGTGGTAGGGGTGCCACTGGACACCAGGGCATATTTGGTAGAACAGGGACAGGTGTTTGGGAGGTGAGGGTGCCACTAAACACCAGAGCTCAGTGTAAAATCTATGGGCTGGGTGATAGGGGGTTGGGGTGCCACTAAACACCAGAGAGCTGTCTGACAGTCATACGATGGGCAAGCAGATATGGGCAGCTGCTGTACAGCTGTCCCACCATTGGTGGGGTGGTGGCATGGGCTTAGCACCCAGTTAAGTTGAGGTTTTTGGAGGTGGTAAATAGTGACACCTTGGGTGCCATTTAGCACCAATGAAAACCTTTGAAACTGCCACTGTGGCCGTATGCAGGAGGGGACCCCCCCATTTGCATGCGTGCAGTGTTATGTTAGCGTCTGGGCACCTAACTGGTTTAGCTCATGCTAAATAGGCCACTGAATATAGATCCCACCCCAAAAATGGGTGCAAATCCAGATAGCATGGGCAAAAAACCCATTAGTGCCAGTGCTACCTTTTGAATATTTGGGCCCAGAAAGCTAGTAACCTATTGCAACCACCCCTTCCCAAGTGGTAGTATCTGTCTACTTTTGACTCACTTAAATAATTGTCAGATTTTTCCATAAATGCTTCCTGTCTATCTAAGTCTATTATGCAACTTGGCAGTAAATTCCATATACTAACTACCCTCTGTGAGAAGCAGTACTGCCTTCTGTCCCCCTTGAAAATTTCCCATTGCACCTTTGCGCTTACTTGTTATGGCCCCTTGTTGTACTTTCTCGTTCATTTGTACTTTAACCTTGGCCTCCCACTATAAATATTTAACTGTAATCCTGACTGTAAACTTGAATTTTACTGACCATGTTGATAAAGTGTTGGACCTCTCTCTATTACTACCACATATTAATAAAATAAAATAATAGAATTGTGTGAAATATTCAGAAAATCAAAAGCAACAGGAATTATCATTGTGTAACACTGGGGGGTAGGTGGGCACCAGTCCATTTAAGGAGGAGAGAGACTTAAAAGAACTCGCTAATCTGAAAGTGGACAAGGCAATGGGGCCGGACAGAATATACTGCAGGGTATTAAGAGAACTCAGAGAGGTGCTGGTAGCACTACAGACAGCCTTGTTCAACAGTTCACTGGAAACAGGTGTGGTACCAAAGGACTGGAGGAGGGCGAATGTAATCCTTCTCCACAAAAGTGGGAGGAGGGAGGAGGCTAGCAATTACAGGCCAATCAGCCTTACCTTTGTAGTGTGGAAACTAATGGAATCACTACTAAAAGAAAGGTTTATGATATATCTCAAATCCAGCAGAGCACAGGATCCATGGATTCACAGTGAGAAGATCTCGTCAAACAAATCTGATAGATTTCTTTGACTGGGTGACTAGGGAGGTGGAGCGGGGAGTGGCGGTGGATGTAGCCTACCTGGATTCAGAAAGGCCTTCAACACCGTCCCACATAGGAGGTTAGTAAACAAGCTGGACAGCCTGGAGTGGGTCCCAGGGTGTGAAACTGGGTCAAAAATTGGCTGACTGATGGGACACAGAGGGTGGTGGTGAACGGAGTTCAATCCAAAGAGGGAGGAGTGACCAGCGCTTGGACCAGTCCTCTGTAATGTCTTCATAAGTGACATTTCAGAGGGGCTGAAAGGGAAGGTGTGTCTCTTTTCAGATGACACGAAGATCTGCAACAGGGTTGACACTCCAAGAGGGGTAGAGAAATTGAGAAGGGGCCTAAACAAGCTTGAGGAGTGGTCAAAGGTATGGCAGCTAAGATTCAAATGCAAAGAACTGCAAGATCATGCACTTGGGACACAGAAATGCAGGGGAGGAGTACATAATGGGGAGGGAGGTACAGATGGCCACCAAACAGGAGCAGGACCTTACTGTAATCATATCTGATGATCTAAAGGTTACCAAACAATGTGAGAAGGCTGTGAGGAGAGCCAGTGGAATGCTGGGGTGCATAGGGAGAGGTATCTCCAGGAGAAGGAAGGAGGTGGTGATGCCACTGTATAGAACATTGGTGAGACGTCATTTAGAGTACTGTGTCCAGTTCTGGAGGTTGCATCTCCAGAAGGACATAGACACTGCAGAAGCAGTTCAGAGAAGGGCGACAAAAATGGTGCAGTGACTGTACCAAAAGTCATATGAGGGGGGACTGGAGGATCTCAATATGTATTCCCTAGAGGAGAGAAGTGGAGGGGGGGATATGATGGAGACTTTCAAATACATCAGGGGTATGAATAAGGTACAAGAGGGTAGCATCTTTCAAAAAATATTTTTTTAAGAACCAGGGGCCATGATATGAAGATAGAGAGGGGTAGACTTAGGGGTAATGTGAGAAAGTATTTTTTCACAGAAAGGATGGTGGATCCATGGAACAGCCTCCTGGCAGAGGTTGTGGGAGCAAAAATGGTAGAGGAATTCAAAAATGCGTGGGGCAGACATAAAGGAACTCTAGGGATAGGAAAGAGAGGGTAAGCCACAGATTATTTAGGATCTGCAGTATATGAAACAGGTAGGGAAAATGGGCAGACTAGGTGGGCCAAGCAGTCCTTATCTGCCATCAAGTTCTATGTTTTATGTTTCTATGTTCTCAGTGTTTCTGTTCAGGTATCTCTTTAAATATAGCTTGATCTTTCTTCTAGTGTGTATACTGCAAATAAAATTAGTTTGGCCAGGTAGTGCTGTCTTAGAACAAGATCAGGGAAGGTTGGCGAATCTGGAGGAGAAAACTTCTTCTGAGACTAGAATTTAGAGAAATGTCAGAGGACTGCACTTCTAAAAAAGGTATAAATATCTCAGTTTCAATATGCTAACCTGTGACATTTGTCTCATGTGTCTTGTATTAAGGGTTCTTGTCTCCCCCAGCTGTACATTGTTGTGCTTGTTGACCTTTGCTGTACATAGTAACCTATCTTCAATACCATTATTTTCCATGAAAACCTTCTCCTGAATTGTGTATAGCACCAAACAGGACTAGAAGCCTAATAATTCCACAACACACCTCTTACTATGCCTGCAGTACACAACTAAGCCCTTGACCTCACTAATTTTGGCCTACACTATAGCTACAATAACACCCATCTCCACCTGACTTGTTTTGAGATGACATTTCATCTAGTGCTTGCATTGCAGTAAGCATTCAAGAAATCCACAACATAAGTTTATATGAAGGTGATAACTTTGCAGTATCTAACCTTTTCTTTCTTGGGAAAAACAAAAATTGATTCTTCATATACGCAGGTGCCATCATGGAAGAAAAGACTAGAACAATCTGTTGTCTACAAAAGCGTGCAAAGGATAACTCTATCACACTGCAGACAAAATTTCACCTACTCTATTTGCTGAAAACTTCAGCATTCATAACCTGGTGTACTGTAGCTGCACTAATTTTGAAATATCAGCCTTCCTTTTTGTTCAGAGACATGCAAATAAGAGGAAACGAAGGACTTGCCAGTTTCACTAAACAGCCACTGACAGCTATAAGATATTCAGTAAGGTAGCAACATGTTGCACACCCACACAATATCCTTTAATATTTGAACATTTATAAAACTGTCTGCCGGTTTTATTTAAATGTTGTTGGCTTTCAAGGTTGCTTTTTATATAATGCACTTCAGGACTAATTAATGAACTATAATAACAAAAGACTTGGTTTACACCTTGAACTGTGAAGCAAAGGATGAAAATTAACATATTGCAAATTGATTTAATTAGATTTTATAAAATGACTTTAATAATTAGATGGTACATCAATAGAAACCACTTGGGAATGATCTAGTACCATTTAAGAGATGCCAGTTTTTATTGCTTTGGGTTTGAGCTGTGAAAATACTATTTTTTTTACTTCTCTGCTGTTTCCTCTCTGAATAGGCTTTACAGCATATATCAACTACAGGGTTTAGGAAGCATACATCTCCATTTTCCAGTGAAAGACAATGGAAACATAGTTGAAAATTGAACAATAATGCATGCCAGATCATGTCATGGTGGGATAATGTCACAGCTTGGCTGGGTTGGAAATGAGGCTGAAAGCTTAATATGTATACCCTTGATGAAAGGAGGAACGGGGGGGGGACATGATAGAAACGTTCAAGTACCTCAAGGGAATCAACAAAGTCCAGGAGGGTAGCATCTTTCAGAAAAAGAGATGTGTAAGAACAAGGGGGCACAATTTAAAGATAGAGAGGGGACGGTTCAGGGGTAATGTGAGGAAATTGTTTTTCATGGAGAGAGTGGTGGACGCATGGAACCGCCTTCCTGGAGAGGCTGTGGGGTCTAAAACAGTGGAGAAATTCAAACATGCATGGGACAGACATAAGGCAATTATAGTGGGGGGTGGCAGGAAGTAGGCTGTTGATTAACTAAAATCTGCAGCTTATCCAGTAGGTAGGGAAATGGGCAGACTGGGTGGGCCAAGTGGTTCTGCCGTCAAAGTCTATGTTTCTCTGTTTCTTAAGCAGAGTGCCCCCTCCCCCCCGAGAAGTAGCATTATCCAAACATGGCACATCCCATGGAGTGCATTGTTGCAATTATAAAATGGGTCCATTATAGTGTAAATAAAAAAATATGAATATGTGAAATATATAAAACTATATAAACAAACTTTTTTTAAATAGTTTTTAAATGATTTTTAAAGTGCAGTGCTAATTTTTTAAAAAGTTCATATTTTGCCACTAGAGAGCTCTGTTGCAGGAATAAGTGACCTTCAAAGTTTAGCTCTCTCCCCCACCCTACCCACCACATTAATCTCCTGCAAGGATAGCATCGGCATTAAGGTTACAAGCCAGAGCAGAGTCAGAGGGAATTAACGACTCAGATGACATCTGAAAAAGAGATGGACACAGGAGGCCTGATTCTAAGACACATGTCGCAACTTGTAGGCATATGAGAGTTGTGACATTTGCCTCTAAGCTGGGGACCCTGCACCATATTCCAGAACAGGCAGGATCCCCAGCACCTATGCCCTGCGACTTGCAGCTGCTCCAGGGTTGCATCACAGGAAGGGTGCACTGCACCCGGGTGCTGCAAGTCATCGACAGCAGGGCACAGCCCCGAGCCCCCCAGGGCCCCAAACATGCCTGCAAGCCTCCATGGGTCATGGGAGGTGTCGTCTGTGTGGCATGGGGAGGCAGGGCATGATGGACCCGAGTGTCAGTGGGTGGCACCCTGGTATTGGGGGGTTGCTCTGTGGTGGGGGGTCCACGGAGCACAGCCGTGTGTGGGGTTTGGCACTGCGCGGGGGGGCAACCGGCAGTTTGCCAGGACAGAAGCCCCTTATTCCAGCTAAAAGCTGGTCTAACCCCACAGTGCTGCAGTGCGGTCTTGAAATGGCGTAGTGGGGTTACGGCAGCCGCCCTTTTGGAATAGGGTGCAGATGCTGCTTTAACCCTCTCTTTCGCCATGCCATAGGGGTCATGGGTGGCGGAAGCACCATTGGGTGCAGCCCACCCATGCCATGGTGCAGGCCTTTAGAATCCTGATCGGCATACATGTTTCACATAGTGCGTACTCTGTGCCATTGGTTGGCACAGTCACCTTGCAACATGTGTAACCCGACTTAGAATCGGGCCCACAGTGTTGAGCTTTCAGGTGCTGGCGATATGTTAATGAGTAATTGAAGTGAGTGTTAAGTCAGTTGAAGCTGCACACAGAGTCTGAACTTGAGTGGGAGAGAAACTGTTTGTGAAGCTTGATGCAAGAACTGTAGCATGAGGTCATTGGCAGAAAGGAGTCAGTGCTATAGCCACACCTGGTGACGGGTATTTTTTTGCAGTGAGAAGGAGTTGTTTAAGTTGATATTGCACATGTTTGGGTTTCTCTGCCCTGTGTGTGAGTGATAAGAAGCTGCACAGTGTGGCTCTGAGACCAAGGACAGTCAGCAGCATTGTACCTATAAGGCTTGAAGTCAGCCATGTCGTCTATGGGCAGTAAAATGGATAACATAGATTCTATGATTCCCTAATGGTAAGCAGACTGTTTTCTGGGCACAGGTTTCAGTGTGATGTTAAGCTGGGATAACCTCATGGATGAATCTAACTCTGAACCAATCAGCTTCCAATATTTTTTCTACCTATTTTATAACTCAAAATAATGCATCTACGGTATTGTGATTCCCAGTTTTAGAAATCACAATGGTTCCAAAAATATCCTCACTTTTTTCACCCACGATCCAGTGCTTGAGATGTCTCTTCTTACTTAATCCTGTACTGGGTCTTGTGACTTCATCAAAAAAACAGGTTGATCAAAGTTTGTTTCCTGCAGAGCAGAATGGGATAAACACTTTAAAAATGGACATTTATGGAAGAATAACATATTCCAGATGACTCTAGACAGTAATAAAAGAAATAATTTCACCACTGTGACAGTGTTGAAAGATCTCAGAAGAGACAGTTTTATTTAAAGTTTTCCACAGTGCCAAAATTAGCTTTTAAAGGAGAACTGCATTCAACCAAAAAGCCTGTATTGGCTCTTCCAGGAAAAGTGAGCTGGGTGGGACTTTGGCTCTTGGAGCCTTTGCTTCTCTCTGGATGGGCAGAGAGTTACCTTCCCCTCTCCCACTTCACATTCCTGACAAACGGGTCAGATGTCTGAGCTGACGGAGGGGAAGAGAGCTGGCTATAACTGGTCTAGAACTGGGGATGCAGGGGCTGTGAGATTTACAGGGCATGTAGTCCAGTAGGGGAGTGAGCTGAGTGCAGGAGAATGTATGAAGGGGTGGTCTGATAAAGGGGAAGAAAAGGTTTGCTTCCCTAGGAATCTGACATTTCTGCTTGGGATCTCAAAGGGACAGTGACTCGTTCCCACCTTAGCAGCAGAACATGCAGGGTCAAGAAAGTAGGGCTTGGGTTCTGGATCATTTTGGGGTATAGGCACTAATGCTGCAATCAGAGGCTCATGCTGGATCTTCCAGGCGCAGTCCACTGTTTGGTAGAGCTTGTACGAACAAAAAATATATAATTATCAAGTGAAGTTAACAAAGTCAGGGGATTGGTGGTGGTAGGTTGGTTACTTTTCAGGAACTACAGCCCCCACGTCTATAAGTACAGTAGGGCAATGGCCTAGTACTACTACAGTTGTTAGCACCCCGGCCAGGTAAACACCCCCTCAATGATCAGCATGGTATTGAGCTGCCCCTTCAGGCAGATTAGATCCTGACTTACGCTCCTTTGTACTCCCCCAGGAGACTGCAGGTCCAGCATAAACCCTTCCCTCTTCTGATTGGCCCTGCCTGTATGCCACGACTGTCTGAGTTGTTTAGGCTGCCGGTGCTGTGTTTGGCGAAGTTGCTGTTCTGTAGCCCTCGGTGATGGTAGGATCATCCTGATACATGAGCCACTTCATGCATGGCTGGTGATCTGACTGGCTGATCCACTCCCCACCACTGAGATTGTCTCTCCCTCTTATTGACTTACTTGTATGCATTCCTGGGTGGGGTGGGGGTGGGGTGGGGTGATGGAGCCTGCCATTACCAGGCTCCTCCACGATGCATCGGCAAGTGCTCCTGTGTGGCAACTGCATCACATTTTTATTTTTCAAAAAAGTGGTTATCTGCCAGGCAGCTGCCTGCATGACTTGCCAACACTTTGGGGGAGCCCTTCTGCAGGTGTGTCCAGGTTACTGGGAGGTGGTTGGGTGAGGGATCTCCAGAGGTGGAGAATGTGGTCCTCAGTTACAATGATCAAGGGTGGCAGGGGTTCAGATCTGCCATAGTTTCTGATGGCAGCTACAGCTCAGTGACTACTGCATCCTCCTAAGAGAAATGGAAAGAGGGGACCCTGTGACAACTGCTCTACATATTTCCTGGCCTTCATTTTCACCTTGGAATCATACGGCAATGTAAAACAAAAGTGGGCTACTACAACAGAGGATCATACAGAGGCATAAGAATCTCCACAAAAGCCACATGCCATTGGGGCTGCCAAAGCTTGAGTTTCTTGGGCAATAGGAAGCAGTCCTTATGGGGGCCTACTGCAGCTGCTGCCCCTACCATGGCACACCCCTCTAAAAAAATACAATAGGCAGGACATGTCTAAAGGTACAGTACAGCCAAACTGATCCTCCCACTGGGGGTACCACCCCTGTCAGCCAACTTGCAGGAAGAGGAACCCCACCTGCCCACCCCACTGCCTCAGGCCATGCTGAGCATGGAGGTTACTCGTGTGCAGCTGACTGGTGAGGCCCCATGGGAAGTTACCTATTTAGATGTAATGGTGGAGGCTGATGTGTGAACACCTCACAGCAGCAAGAGGTCGACAGTGCCAGGGAGGGGCCTCAGGTGTAGAGGCATATGGGCAAGAAGTCATTAGTCACCAGCCACAGCAGTGTTCCACTCTGAAAGGGATCCCAGAAAGCAGTGGAGAAGAGACAGAAAAGAATTGTGCCAGGTAAGCTGCACAAGGGTGTGCAGAGCTTGACAGACAATGAGGTGTGGGCTCTGGCGCAACATTTGGTTGTGCGGATAATGCCAGTATCGGAGGTCATCCTTTCATCTCAGGGAGGTCAGCAGGCAGATGCAACTACAGGGTCCCAGGAGGTGGCACCACTGATGACAATATGCGGGGCACTTGAGGCCACTGTGTCACCTAGGGGGATGTAGCCAAGGTGCCAATGATGAGAGGCTTCCCCTCCCATGGCCTTGATCTCATGAGACCAGCAGCTTGACTGCCTGGTCACAGTCACTTAGAACATGCTGATACAGCTGGCTACCAGCACCAGGCCCCCTGAGCCTGTGGGGGAAGGGAGATTACTTCTGTGGCTGAAAAAGGGGATAAGCTGATGCAAAAATATGTGTATGCTAGTGTTTTTTGCCCTGCTGGGTGCACACTTGTCAGATAAGGTCCAGCAACTGATTCAAAACAGGGAATTTGTTGGCATGTTCTCACTACTTCACCTGAAGCTGAAGAAGGAAGAGCAGGACAAAAAGGGTGACAAAGAGCAGCCCAAAGTAAATCACTCCTTTTTAAACTGGACCTCAGCCATCATGATCTTTGTCACTGTAGTGTTGGACCACAATCTCAAACAATGCAAGGGCAGTTCCGAAGGCCTGCTTGGGAGATGGGGAACTGCGTGACTTTGCTAAGAGAAGGTCTACAGTGAGCACTGGGAGACAGTGCCAGACTAGGGCTTGGTGAGAGCAAGGGAATGTTGTAAAATTCCTCAATGTCACTCTCTCACTTACTACTCTTCTATATGATCTCCCTGGTTTGAACTAGAAACTGGTCTTTGAACTAAGAACTCATCTGCTTGGCTGGCACCTGACTTGGACTTATTTAATTTGGGTTTTATTAGACAAAGAGTTTGAATTATTGTAAACAGGACATTATTGGACCCTCTCTCTACTATTGGGATTCTCCTTGCACATTGTAGTCAGTAGCCATTGTTTTATTAGGGTGGGTTGGGACTGTGTGGGTAGTTAGTGTGGGTAGGTTGCACAGTATTTGTGGAATGTTGCTATTTTATTTGTGATTGTGTTTTATTGAGTGTATTTAGGATTATGATGAGTGAAGAGTAAGGGTGGGGGGGTTATTTTAAGTGATACTACTTGTGTGTTATAATGTGTTTTCATGAGACTTTAAGTAGGATCAGTTACTCACCATTCCTGCTGTATGCACCGCATCCTTTCTTAGACATCCCCCCACATGCAGAAGTTTATCATCGATGCAGGGGGGTTAGGGATTGCCAGAAGGCGTTGCAGGAGGGTTAAGGTATGGGATGAGAGGAAGGCTATTGTGGAGGAGGATTGGGACAGTGCAGACTAGGAGATGCCCTTGGGTTAGACAGGGATTGGAGAGGAGTGGTAGGCATTTAGTCCCTGTCCCCCAGGTATCCACCAGTCTGAGTGGACAGACAGCTGATGTGCTGGCAGCCACTACTCTTCCACTTCGGGCATTGCTTTGTAATGCCAAGTCGATTAGGAATAAGACTGCTATTATTGCAGACTTTATCTCTTGTTCCTCAGTCGACCTGGCATGTTTTACAGAGACCTGGTTAGTTGATGATGTTAGTCAAATTTTGGAGGTAATGGTGCCTGCCAGCTTGTCCATACTGCACTGCCTGAGGAAAGATTGCAGAGGTGGAGGGGTAGCCATCTTTTTCAGAACTGAACTGGGTATGGTGGTGCACCCTGTGAGGGACACCTCATCCTTTGAGTGCATGTCCATGCATGGGGGTCCAGGTGCTAAGGGCAGGGTCCTCCTCATATATCGTCCACCTGGTTGTGAGGGGAACTATCAGTGCTAGATTGTGGAGTTTGTCACCAACAGGGTGTCTGAGTTGCTGAGTTGAATCGGCCTCAGCAATTTCAATGCCTGGGTTGACAATGAGCTCTCACATTTTGGGCAGGAGTTCCTTCAGAGCATGTTAGCTCTGGGTCTGGCACAAGCAGTTGCTGCTGGAACTCATCAACATGGTCACACATTGGACTTGGTGTTCCACACGGGGCTTGAGGTGAAGAACCTCAGGATTGATCCGATCAGTTGGTTGGATCATTGCACCATCAGTTTTTAGTTCAGGGCACCCCCTCTGTAACCCACCCCATGTGGAGGTAGTCAAGTACCGCCATTTGAGAGGGTTGAGCCCTGAGGGACTTCTGGCAGTACTAGCCACTGCGGGTACGTGGACGGCCTGTGCTGAGGATACAGAGGAAGCAATGATGGCTTATAATAGGGATGTTAGGGCAGCTTTCAACCTGATAGCTCCAGTCTGTGTCCATCCTCTGCTTTTGCGCCTTGGCTCACTGTGGTTTGATGGTGAGCTAAGGGCAATGAAGGTTACAGGATGGAGGTTTGAGTGGCATTAGAGGAGGTCCAGGGCACAGGAGGATAAACTGACTTTGAATATTCACTGTGGGGAGTATCAAAGAGGGCAGTCTCTCATAAGAAGGCAGAATTCCTCTCCAGAGAGATTGCGGCCAGGAAGAACAAACCAGGTAACTTTTTCAGGCTGTAGACAGGTTTTACACCCAACCTGTCTGGAGCCCATGAAAATTGCATTATTTGCAAAATGTGAGGGGTTTGCTCAGTTTTTCTCAGAACAGGGGGGGTCCTCTATTAGGGACAAGATCTCCTTTTCTGGACAGTTATCATCCAGCAGTGGGGGGACTGGATGTTACAGTGGCGGTCAGTGATCACGGAGTGAGTTTCAATCAGTGGTGATGGAGGAGGTTGTCAAAGTGATCTCAGGACTGCAACTAACTTACTGTGACCTGGACCCTGGCCCAATGCGGCTCTTTGTGGGTTGTGCTGAGCAGTTGTTTCTAGTGTTCGCTGGGGTCATTCAATGCTCCTTGTCGGAGGGCATCTTCCCAGTCGAACTGAAAAGTGTGCTGATGAGGCCCCTTTTGAAAAAAACAACTTTAAATCTGTATGTGCTAGCAAACTACAGGTCTATTTCTAACCTGCCTCTTCTAGGCAAGGTTATTAAGAAGGTTGTTGCATTGCAGCTAGAGACTCAGAGACGTTCGATATATATGAACCTCTCCAGTTGGGGTTTCGGTCAAGGTTCAGCACTGAGACTGCTCTGGTCAGGGTGCACAGTGATCTGCTCATGGTAAGAGATAGAAGAGAGTAATATATTCTCGTTGTCTTGGCTCTCTCCTCGGCATTTGACACCACTGACAATAGACTGTTATTGGACCATCTCAGGGAATGTGTGGGACTCACTGGCAAAGTTATTAGCCTGTTTGAGTCCTTCTTTATGGGCAGGTCTCAGTGGGTTGTGATGGCAGATCCAGAAGCAAATGGTTTGACACCTTTTTTGTGCCCAAGAGACCTGCACTGTGGGGTACCCCAGGGATCATTCCTTTCTCCCTTGTTATTTTCGGTGTACATGCTACCCCTGGGCAAGATCATTAGGCAATATGGAGTTGGGTTTCACTGTTACACAGATGACACTCAGCTCTATTTGACCTTTGCACCCCAGGGCCGGGGAGCAGTTTATATGCTAAACAAATGTTTGGCTGAGATCCAGGGCTGGATGTCCTTGAGCTGGCTGAGACTCAACTCTGACAAAACTGAATTACCGGTGTTTGAGCTGGTTAGGAGGGGGAGACTGACAATGTCTGAGAGGACATTGAATCTCCACCTCGGTAACTCATCCTGATACTGTCCAAAAGGTGAAGAATCTGGGCATCATTCTGGATGAAGGGCTAATGTTTGAGGCTCAGGTGTCAACAGTCATCTGGAGTGGGTTCTACCATCATAGAAATATCAGCCGTATTCGTTCCCTTGTCCCCCCCCCCCCAATGATCTGACTTCACTGGCACATGCTTTTGTGATGTCTCACCTCAATTACTACAATGCCTTTTACCTCAGGGTCAGTGGAGATGTGCTATGATGTCTGCAGCTAGTGCAGAATGTGGCTGCCGGACTGCTGACATGCCTTGCTAGGTCAAGTCACATTCTCCAGGAACTGCACTGATTGCCAGTTAAGTGGTGTATCTCCTATAAGATGTGTTTGTTAACCTATAAGGTCCTGCATGGGCTGAGTCCTAGTTACTTGCATGACCTTCTACATCCATATCTTCTCACTCACTCCCTCCATTCTTCTGATGAGGGCCTCCTGGTTGTCAGCAAGACTAGACTTAAAACATCCGGGGGCAGAGCCTTCAGAGTGGCAGGTCCGGTACTGTGGAACTCACTACCAAGAGCTCTGAAGGAGGATCCTTAGGTAGAAGCATTTAAAAAAGGCCTTAAAACATATCTACTTACTCAGGCATTTGGTACTAATGTGGATATTAGCTGATTTAATTATATTTATGGTTTTAAAAAGCTTTTATTGTTTATCATGATGGTATTGTGGATTATAGTTGGTTGGCTGTGTTGTTTTATCTTATTGTAATGACACCCTGGGCCTCTGGGGAAGGGTGCCATAAATAAATCAAACTGGTAACCCGTGAAGTGGGCGCATGAGGAAGGGCGCCATCTGTTACGGTGACACCTTCCTCGCGCAATCCACTCCCGGCGACCGACGGGTAGGTCGACCGGATGAGGGGGTTGGCGAAATAGGTGACAGGATGTCGCTATACATACGCGTGCGGGGGGTGGGAGTGAGCATGGTGAGCATGGGCTGGGGGTGGAGAGGCTGTAGGGGTGGCTCTGTGGTCAGTCGGTCGAGCTGCGGCATGGTATCGAGTTGGGCAATGGCTGGGGTGGCTGAGTGCTGGGTTCGGGTCTGAGGCGCTGGTGGAATTTTTTTATTGCGGCCAATTTCTTATATTTTACTACTCACCTCCGACATGCACCCCTGGAGTCGATAATCCTATAAAGTGGGGCACAGTCCCCACAGAAAGTAGTAAAAATATGTCCTGGCGCCATTGTGCTGGTGCGCCAGGGTTGTCAGAGTGCACAAAATGTGTTTGCCACTCTGACTGAGCAATAACGGCGATCGCCTTTAGGTGTTCGTCGTTATCACATAGACCCAATAAAACTACTACTACTTGGCATGCCATTTTGGGTGGGGACACACATGCAGAGGCATTGGGTGCAACACACCAAGAGCAGGCTGCCACTAGAGGAAGATCCTTCAGATGGGAAGCAGGGCCAGGTGAGAAAAAAGCAAAGAAGTTTGTGTTGCTGATATAACAAGGGCTCGTGCATGCTGGTCAACTGCTGGTGCAAGTATGAATGGTTGTGCAGTGAGACATACCCACTGGTAACCTGCAGATGGAGAAGGGGAAGGCCTAGCTTTGGCAGAAGTCTACATGTGGTAAAAAAGGTAAACAATAGTAATGCTGATACTGATCCATAGTATGGACCCATGGCTGCGGTGTGATGGAGATAATAGGACAGCAGGGTCATTAGGAAGGAAGGATTTCACTAAAGGGATTCATATTTCCTTACAATGGTCCCTGGAGGCAAGACAATCTCAGGTCAGCCAGAGCAGCACCAGACGTGGTGCACCATAAGCTTTGTAAGAAATTGACTGCCAGGCAGGTGGCAAGCCAGAAAATTCTGGCCCACCCCTTGAGCCAGCTATAGATATCTCCTACTGGCCTGGTACCCAAGAAGTTGCCAGGCCACTTCAGAATAATCAGCCACCTGCTGTACTGGGCAAGGAGGAGTCAATGAACTACTTCCTACTGTCTGAGATGACCTCAGTACAGTATGCCACATTTGACAGTGCCATTAATGTAGTACATAGCTACAGCCAAGGGTCCCTTATGGCCAAGACAGAGATTCAGTTCACGTTACAGTTTCTCCCAGTGAATCTGGCTAATGAGCTCCTGGGAATGAAATTTGAGGGGTGTTACTATTTTGATAGATGTGTGCCTGTGGAATGTGCAATCACCTGTGCTTACTTTGAACAATTTAGCTCCTTCCTTCATTGGTTGGTGGCTCAGAAAGCAGGGCCTGACACAGTAGCACATTACCTAAATGACTTTTTATCATTGGCCCAACAAATAACCCACAAATCCCCCAGGTCCTTGATATCTTCAGCTGCCTTTGTGATGAGTTTGAGATCCCATTGGCTCATGAAAAGTAATGGTACCTCAATCACAGTTCTGAGGATTGAAATTGACTCTAGCCTCATGAAATGTAGGCTCCCTTAGGACAAGCTCGACAGGCTGTTTGCAGAAGTGGCAGCTGCCATAGTAGCCAGCAAGGTCACACTTAAGAAACTGCAGAGCCTCTTGGGGTCTCTGAATTTTACCTGCAGGATGCTTTTCATGGCCCGCACGTTCACAAGGCACCTAGCGAGAGCCATGTGAGGTGTCACCAAAGTGTATCACTGCATTAGAGAGATCAGTGATGGCTAAGATCAGGGAGGATTTAAGGCTGTGGGAGGTGTTCCTTCAACATTACAATGACATGTCTGTATGGCAAAGTCCAGAGGTCAGTAACGCAGACATTAACTGTTCACTGACACTTCTGGAGGTCATGGCTTTAGTACTTACTTGGCTGTTCTTGGTGTGTGGCAGCTTGGCTACACAACTGAAGGGAGTGGGGCATAACTGACAATGTCTAGCTCTGAGGCATTGATCATCTGGGGTGAAAGATTCCAGAACAGGAGCATTGTGTTTAAAATGAACAACAGAGGGGTGGTGGAAACCATAAATAGCCAGGCAGGTTCAGTGGGGATCATTGATGAACTTATGAGGGTGTTCATGGTCAGATGTTTGCTTCTCATCATTTCCTTTACAGCTAAATATGTTCTGGGGGTGGATAATGAGACATCTGATGCTCTGTCTTGATTTCAGTGGCAGTGCTTCAGAACTCTCACCCCAGATGCAGAACAACATCTGCATCAGGTACCGACACAAGGTAAGTGGGAAAAATAGGCACTGATAGACTGCTAATTGACACCCAGTATGAGGCAAGCATATGTTAAGGGGTGGAAAGGTTCATGCAGGTGCAGTCTGAAGAGGGCTGTCCAATGGTGTGGCACATTCTGGAGGATCAGCTCACAGTCTACGTACATTTGTGTAGGATGAGGGGTTGCTCATAACAGATGGTCAGCCGGCATTTGGCAGGGTTGTCCTGGAGTCGAAGACCTCTGGCCTCAAAGACCATAACTAAGCTTTCACCTTTAGTAAGATGATGGAAGGGTGGACTTGGGAAGAGACTAGGCCACTAGACACCCGGTGCCTCTTGTACCCTGGAATCATTGAAGCCATGGAAGTCTCCTTGGTTTATGTTTGTCTCACCCCATATGAAGGTCAAAATTTTTGCACTATTTTCATGGTAGTCTTTTGCAGGGTACTTAGTGATTCTGAGATGGTGGTACAGAATATGCTGAGTGAGCAGTGTGGTCTGTTACAGAAGTATGTAGTGATTCATAGTGACTAGGAGATGCTGTGGATTCACAGATTCAAGACTGACCAAAGGGGCATTAGAATTTGGGTCCAGATGTACCTCACCAGCTGGTGCCTACTGGGACATTATCCAAGTCATGAGAGGATGTTCACAAACATCCTCTCAGGTGGGTAGACACTTCCTCAGGCATGAATATGCTTTCCCAGTCACAAAGTTCCAATTCCTAAGAGTACTGAAGATCATAGTGGCTGGAAAGATGCTTGATCCAGAGGGCTCTGGCACTCATTCCTTCTGGATAGTGGTGGCCACACAGGCCAAGGTGCTGGGAGTGCATGAAGGCAAAGTCCATGCATTGGGTAGGTGGCACTCCAAGACATAAAAGTGGTATGTCCGCCCCCATCTACTATTACTAATGATCTTCCCCCAACAGGCTCGGTGGAGAACTGGTCAAACCCACAGCCATGCCGGTGCTGGATGTGCACGAACAGTGATTGGGCAATTGAGAGCACCCACAGGAAAGTCTATGCTTAGACAGGGTATGTGCTGGGGCAAGAGGGGGACTGGTGGGAGACACAGGAGTATCACACAGGGGGGTCATAGAATCTTTACATCTGCTGAAACACACCTACCAACTGAATGGGCTAAAGTACTAGTGGGTCAGCTAGTGAGTTATGCTGTGGAGTCAGGTCCATTTTAGGGGCCTGCCTGGTGGAGGATGGGGAGTCTGGGTCATGGGAACATCAGACTTTGAGCCTAACACCCCAATCTGTCACCTGATAGGGAGGGGGCATTGTGCAGTATGGCATGCACATGAACCATGGTGAAGGATGGAGGAGAGGTTGCAAGGCAGCACCCAGCATGTTGGACAGTGACTCCTCCATTGTCCTGGAGGCCTCTGGAGTGACTAATGGTTCCTTCTGCTCTACTGGTGGTAGGAAGAGGAGCAAATGGGGGGAACCCCTGTTCTGGGTCCTTATCATAACACGTCACCTGTGGTGGGATTCCTTTACCAGACTCTCCATTGCGCATGAAGCTCACATACTGTATGTTCTCTTTGAAATCTTTAAATAAACATGTGGCTACAGACATTTTTATAAATAAGCCAGTGTAGTTATTGTCACTGGGGAAAAGCAAGATGGGCTCTTAACCCGCTATTGGCTATTCCAAGAAAGCTAAACTGGAAGGGACTTTGGCTGTTGGGTCCCTTTCTTTCCTCTGGATGAGCAGTTACCTTCCCCTTCCCCACTCCACATTCCTGAAAAGTGGGTTAGATGTTTTAGCTGGACTCAGACAAGGGTAGGGGATGGGAGCTGGCTCAAACTGGGCTGGGACTGGGAAAGCTTAGGATAGGAGATTTTTGGTGCAGTTAGGCCAATGGGGGAGTGAGCTGAGTGCAGGAGAGTGTAGGACGGGGAGGGCTGATAAAGGGATAGAAATGTTCTGACTCCTTAGGAATTCAGCCTTTTTGGATGGGGTCCCAAGGAAATAGAGAATACCACCATCTCACCTGAGAAATAGAGGACATGGGGGGGAATACGGGGCAATGGGTTAGGAAGGTAGAGGGAGATCACCATGGATGCAGCCCTGCTCATGGAGGATCTCTGCAGAGATCATGAGAAAATATTTCCCATTTTTTTCCCTGTAATTTGTGTTTTTCTCATAGCTCTTGTTCATTTACTCATTCATCCCTGTAATTGTTTTTTTAAATATTGTTGTTTTGGTAAAATGTACATATTTTGTTTATATTTCTCAAAAAATTCTCCACTTTGTTTTTTTTAATTATGGATAAGTTCTCCACCCTTAGAAGTTTTTTAAAATTATAGTAAAGTATTAATTCCAAAATCATAAAGCATTGTACTAGCTGTCTTTTCAATTAATCAACATTCTAGGACTTAAAAGTGCAATACGTACAGATGTGTTAAGTTATGGTTCAAGAGGTAGATTAAAATTAAGTTTCCTAAACATAAAAATCATGTTTTGTAAAAATATTCAGAAAACACGAACACATTAACTCAATTAATATGTTGTCAAGGCACAGGTCAGGAAGACTAGGAAAACCAGGAGCAGTTGTAAAATTCACAACAAGTGATTTATTATTAATAACAATAAAATAAAAAAATAAAATTGTTCAGTATAACTATTTACAAAGGCAGTATAAACAGAGAAAGTCCATCTGGGTTTCTTCTCAATTTTCAATCTCAGTCTCTGTGTCTCTATTTTGCAAAACATTGCAGCTCCTTTTTATAAGTCTGTGCAGGAGCTCGTTAAGAAACCAACAATACTTCTCACACAGTGTTCTTGTAAGTTTCCAAAACGCTTGTTAGTTTCAGCAGGTGCAGCAAAAAGAACATTGTGACCCAGAACTGACCTCTTGTTTACATCTTCTGCAAAAGGCTTAAAAGTTGCATCTCAGGTTAACCCCTTGAGTTCCAAATAGCTTTGCAATCATTTCAATAGTACTGTATAATTATACAAAGTTTTAGCTTTGTAATCAGTTCCACAGTATAACTATATACAGTTTTAAACACAGTGATCCTAGTAGCTTCACATATATTTTTATACCTGCAGATATATGCAAGGGGGGAGAAAAGACAGAACAGCAAGTGAGGGTAGAGAGATAGTGAGAGGCAGAGAATTGCAAGACCATCAGGGTGATCAAGTCCTAGGTCTCAAGAGAAAATTTGGTTGTGCAACCAGACAGAGAAGAGGCAGAAAAGGAGAGAATAGAACAGATCCTTCCATTTAAACTCTTTCTCCACAACAACTGGGATAGGGCCGTATTCAGCCCTGTCACATAATATACAGAGCATATATATTTTCTAAATTAATATACAAAGCTCACATATTTAAACATGAAACCCATCATGTAGCATGAATATTTTTCACAAATACTTTTTACTGCACGGAAATTGTATATTTTATAAATCATCACAAAGCAGGAAAACCATCATGTAGTACAAATACTAACTTTATAACCTCACGATCAGTTTGAAAATCATCACATAGGACAAAAAACACTGTTCAGCATGAATATTTTAAAAACTGGTATGCAATATTCATGCTACACATAGATTTTAAAGAAAAAAATAACATTTGTGAAGGATTCCTTTTTCAAAGTCTTTCATTTTTAATCAATAACTAATTACTGTTAATTGTTTTACAAAAACTATGTTGTATAACTCGTACTAACCTTCTTCACAAACACTACACTGTCACCGTTAACTTTTACAAAATTAAAAGTTATTTTACCTTAAAGTTTTTATTTGTGTTGAACTTCAACATGAAAAAAGTCATGTTCAAGTTATTTTTCTGAGTTTTTTGATTGCACATGCATGAACAGTTAATTGTAATTGACTTAAAAACTAATTCATCTTTGCCCAGACCCCAAAAGAACCTATTCCTATATGATACCTACAAAATTCATACCTTACCTCTTTGCCATTTTTTAGCAATCTGAGCACAAAATGTGAGGTCACAAACTGGGCAAAAATATGTAATTTCAGCCCTTGCTATCTCAGTAACTACAGAAACAATCTTCATAACATCTGGGGAGTTAACAGACCCTAAGACTAAGAAGGTGCATGCCTTACTTTGCACTCCTAGGGTCTACCACAGCTGAGATATAAGGCTCTGAAAATAGCCATTAAAAACAAACAATGAAACCATAATATACAGTCACTATTGAGCCTGTATAATACCGAACAAGGCTGGCATACTCAGAGAGAGACACACTCAGAAGTTGGAAAAGATGCTCTTGCAAGCTGGAGATACCATAAACAAACAACAATTTCTTAAACCAAAGCACTACAGCAGTTCAAATTTCACAAGCACACATGGTATTTAAACAAAGCACTGTAGGAGTACAATTCCTAAGCAAAAGTAGCCTCAAACAATATACTGTAGTTGTTTTCTGTATTAACGTATAAAAGGACAAGTCAGAAAACAATTCAGTATGCATTTATATTTTTCTACATTGGCTGCATGCTCGATGTATATGCCATGCTGACGAAAGTCATAGCAGCTATAGCAACCAGATACAACCCTCGCTCACCCAACCACTCCACCATTGATTGGATTGCCACCAACTGTTCAAGCCTAGTCCTCCAAGTAGGCACAATGGCCAACACTATCAGTGACCACACCCCCACATATATTGCTTTAACCACCAAATCGATAAGTCCACCATATAAGTTACTATTTTTAGGAAATTTTAAACCTCCAACTTGAACCTAGTGCTAAGAGATGCCTGGGACATAAATTGGTCCTCACTCTACTTACTCAAAGATGTCTCGATGGCAGTGGCAGCTTTTTCAGAAGCTCTTCGCATACTACAGGACAGATATTTCCCAATCTTCACCAGGGGGATTAAAGGAGGCAACACCCACTGGCTATCACATGAACTTCTGGCCCAAATGAAAGCAAGGGACAAAGCATGGAGAGCCTTCAAGGCATCTCCTTCCCCTCCATTATGGAATGCTTACTTCGTAACTCCTGTAAGCAGGTGGTGAAAACACTTAAATGGAAATACTTTACCAATCTGCAAAATGCATCTCTTGGCAACCCCCATAATTTCTGGGCTTCCATAAACACCCTCCTGAACCCAGAGCAGAATAAACCAATAACTGAACTCACCTCCCCTGCTGGCCCCACAAACGATCTAGTTATCATTGCTGAAACCTTCAACAAAATGTTCACTGACCTCATCTCCTACACCACCAAAATCCCTCCTCAGTCCTCCTCTGTCCAGAATAACCACCGAAGACATCCTTATCCACCTAGCCCTGCTTTCTACCTAAGGGCCATTGATCACAGGGTCACTGGCAAACTTCTAAGGAGGCTACCCTCCAGGGGCAGTGCAGGCAGTGATGGCCTGCATCCCTCCTTTTTGAAAATCATCTCCCCAGCCCTCATCAGGCCACTGACCCATATTTTTAATCTCATTGTCTCATCCTCCTCCATTCCTGACTCATGGAAACATGCCCATGTGGTGCCTATTTTCAAATCTGGTGACCTGACTATACCAGAAAACTACCATCCCAAATCCCTTCTCCCGCACCTAAGCAAACTATTAGAAAAAAATCATACACCACCAACTTTCTGAATATCTGGAAAACTACAACCTCCTGGCCCCACTCCAACATGGTTTCCGCAAACATCACAGCACCTCTTCTGCCTTGGCCCTTTTTTCCAACCATGTCCTTAGAAGCATGGACATCGGCATGGCCACAGGTGTGGTGTCTGTGGACCTTTCAAAAGCCTTCGACCTTGTGGACCACCACCTCCTAAATTCTACCCTGCTTAACCAAGGCTGCTCCATAGACACTGCCACTTGGTTCAGCAACTATCTAGCAAATAGATCCCAGTCTGTCATGATAGGCAAGGTTACTTCTGCCACTCTGCCAGTCCACACTGGTGTATCTCAGGGCTCCATTCTGGGGCCTCTGTTATTCTTTCTTTTCATAAATAATCTTCCTGCAGACAGCATAAACTGTAATGCTCTCCTCTATGCTGATAACCTCATCATCTACCACAGCGCCAGATCCCTCAAAACCATATCCTCCACCCTCACCACTAACTATGGAACAGCACAGAACTGGTTCCTTTCCAAAAAACTCCTAGTATATGAGGAAAAAAATGAAGGCCATGCTCTTTGGCTCAAAGCCATTCCTCACAAAGGTTGCCAAAACAAATGCCACACTTCTGATAGAACCCCCTGCTGGACCTCCTCTTGACATAGTATCCTCCTTCAAATACCTAGGAGTGACTCTCGATCCTTCCCTTAGCTTTAATACCCACATTGATAATAGTATAAAAAGGGTCCACCAGAAATTGGGGGTAGCCTACCAGGTCAACCACCTCCTGATCCCTGAAGCTCACCTTGCTACCACCCAGGGAAATCTCCTGCCCTTCCTCAACTATTGCTCTCCAGTTTTCTCCACCACCTCTGCCTCACTTCTCTCCCAGCTAAGTACCACATATAACTCCATCTGTTGCTTCATCCTTCTGGTTCCTTACTCCACTCATCACTGCTCTCTTTACCAGTCACTAGGCTGGCTATCCCTTCATGGTTGCTATGAATATGCTATGGGCAATTTAGTTGACACATTTCTCAGGAACTCTCAGAAGTCATCTTTCTCACCAATTCTCACTGCCTGTGTGGTTACTCATTCTCTCAGTGACTCCTCCTCCCCCCCTCGGTAGTCCCCGGTGTATCTACTGTCATGGGGAGTAAGGCCCTCTCTATTTCTGCCCCGTCTCTCTGGAACAAACTTCCACCTGTCATCAGAATGGCTCCCTCTCATCAGTCCTTCAAACTGCAACTGAGAGAGTGGCTAAAGTCCCAGGACACCTGTACGTGCTCCCTAGGCAACCCTGTCACCAATCAGCCACTGTAGAGGCCATACTGTATCTCTCAACTTACCTCCAGGGTGATGACCACTAATTTGTACCTCTTAGCACTGCTTTCTTCTCTCTGGGTACACATGGATTATCATAATATATCTCCACTATGCACTGTTGCATATCCTGACTGTTCAAATGATGTGTGGATTTAATGATGTGACTGCTCTACGTGTAATTGACCATATATCTGAGACTCAGACATGCACTCTTGTATTTGTTATGAAATTTGTTGTGTTAGATTTGTTGTGTAATGTATCATTGGTGTTGATTTCATATTACTCGGTGTATATTGCTCCTTCTGAATTGTAACCTGTGCCTATTGCTTCAACCTTGTATTGTATGCCACTGTATGGCCCAGGTCACAACTGAAAATGGCCCTTTGGATCAGCTTGCTTACCTGGTTACCAAAAACATAAAATAAATAAATAAATAAATAAAAGCTGTAGTGTTGGAGAGAGCCAGTACAGACTGCCAAAAAGTGAAGAGAACACTACAGAGAATGCTGAAAACTTGTAAACACTGGTGTAGAGTCACTGGAGTGTTGTTCCAATTAGGAGTGTGCTGTAGGGCATATGTGCAATGATGTTTGGGATGTGGCCCTTCCTCTGAAGAACTGGGGACTCTGTCTACACCAATGTTTACAAGTTTTCAGCATTCTTTTTAGCATCCTGGTACATCATGAGAGCTGGAACTTTGTTTCTGTCCTCTTGCTTCCTACTGGGCTTTTCCCCTGCTTCCCAGTAGGATTGTCTGAGTTGGAAGAGTGCTTATTCTGCCTTTTGATACAAGTGCAGATTAATCTTAAAGCATGTGTCCATGATTTCTGCCAGAAGGGAGGGTGTTTGCATAGTGGTTTCCTCATATTTCTTTTCCAACTCTTTGAGCTTCTGAATTTGTTCTTCCAAGTCATTGGATCGAGTCTTTTTCAGAAGGGTGTTGTAATTAATGTATCTGCCTTTATGTATGCATTTAGATCGAACCATCTGTAAGCATCTGATGTGTATTGCCACCAGTTCATCACTAGGAGGACTTGTACATCAACTTCCAGTGAAGTTGTAAAGGCTGCATCCTTGAGCAGTGAGGTATTAAAGCACCACTGCCTCTGTGGTTGCTCAGGTTACTCTTTCAGGATCCAGGTCAAGGAGACAGGCTTATGGTCTGACACTGAGAGCCACTATGTGTTCATCCAAGACTTCCAGCACCCATTGGGTTGGCACCAGCTAGAAGTCTATCCTGGAGTACATCTGATGAGGGGGAGAAAAGTATGAGCAATCTCTGACCATTGAGATAACCAGCCTTCATATGTTAGTGAGCCCCAAGTCAGCTCAGAACCGGTGCAAGGCTTTTGCAGTAGGCAAGCCGTTCTGGGCTTTCATTCTAACAAGGAATTTATCTAGAACAACATCGGCATCCCTACCCCAATATTATTAAACTGTGTTGGTTTTCCACCAGTTTCTGTGCCAGGTTTGTGAAGAAGGTCAAGTCCATCTGTTTTGGACCATACACATTACAGAGGATCCGGTCGTGGCCCAAAAGGGTCCCCTGGACCAGCACAAAATGGCCCCCCACATCAATTACAGTTTTGTGGTATATAAAAGGAATGTTTTTATGGATGAAGATGGCTATCCATCTGTTCTTGGATGTGAAGGTGCTACTATACACCTGAAAAACTCACCCCGCTCTCAGTTTGTCTGCCTCGGGTGCGTAAGTTGGGTTTCTTGCAGAAAGACGATCCCCACTCCCTCCCTCCAGAGGTGATCTAGGTTTTTCCTCCATTTATTTTATTTATTTATTTATTGAATTTTGTTGACCCAGTAGGACCACTGAGACTAGAAGTCCCTTTTCTTTTTCAGGGGCGACCGGGGGGGTGGGAGGTGATACCAATGGTAACCAACTGAAATTGAACCAGATTAAGCTGTTCGTGGTATTTATTTAGTTAATGGGGGAAATTTGGCCAGGACACTAGGGAAATTCCCCTACTCACCTGTAGGGGAAACCATGGTCGACAGTCACTCTGACTGAGATTCCAACTAGGATGGAAGTGCGGGAGGCTGAGGAGCCAGTCTCCTCCTCTGCTTCTAAATTGCCAAAGACTGATTTTTTTTTGATGCTGCAGAACCTCCAGAGGGAAGAAAGAACCAGGATATTAGAACAGAAATGGATATCCCAGTTACAAAGCCTCAGATATGTGATGTTTCAGAAATAAAAGTTTCTAATGTTACTCAGATTGAAATATGAATGGATGCCACAGAGCAGCTACAAAAGTTACTTCTGCAAGAGGAAGAGTGCTTTAAAGAGCGCAAAAAACAGATAACTGCATCCTTTGGAAAAAATGGCACTGCAACTGCAAAAATTGGAGAGGCCTCCTCAGCAACCAAATCACTGAATCAAGTACTGTTAAAATGGACACTGTATTGCTGGAATATGAGATTCCAGCCCCTGAAAGAACAGAGATTATTTACTAGAAGCAGCAGGACCAGCAAGCTGCAATGGTCTTTTCTTTTGCTGCTAACAAAGGAAATATTGACCCGAAGAGACAATTCTCAGGAAAATCTACAGAGGGGAAAACACTTATTGGGCAGATGCGACTCTGGCTGACTCCACTCCCTGGTCTGTAAACAATGTACTGAGAGCAGCTGGATGGGCTAAAATTTCACTGACTGGAGACTGGATTTCAGGGTTTTCAGGGGTAAGAACACCTTCCTCCATTAATGAAACTGATATCTTAGCATTTCAAACTGAATCTATGAGACACAGGAACACTAACACTAAAATGAATAAAGGTTTACATAACATTACTACATAACTACGATGCCTGATTCACCTATACAACTAACTCCTGATTTAGAGTTAACACAGATCCCTACCTTGCCACCAGGTAAAAATTTTATTGACTTACAGCCACAAACAAATGGAAACCAGAATACTGCACCTTCTGTGGGGATTAAGGACTTTTCTGGGCAGGACACTACTAAGACTAGGATGACTGATGAAAATACCAGGCCAGAGCACTCAAGCCAAGAGCAATCATGACAAGAGCAAGCAAGGCAAGGGACACGTCCACATGCCTCTTTATTTCATGAGCCTATGTTTCCAGCAAGAAGGCACAATGCAGTGCAACTATTGTATAAAGGTGGTATGGAAGTGTTTCCTGACAGACTTTTTGTTGCAAGAAATCTATTAAAAGGCAGCATGCAATTTCATGCTGCAGAGGTGTATGTATGTATACATGTTTCAGGGGAGGCTTCATTTGATGTTAGTTTTAAAATGCAGAGTGGGTTGAAGAAATTCTGGGCTTTGTACCATACTCTTAAAACTACCCCCGTAGTCACCTTTTGAAGCAATTCCCCTTATAAAGCCAGCCAATAAAATAATTGCTGTTTTATTCAGAAATGAAGGGATGAGTGTTGCAGACCTCACCTATTTCATTAAACAAAAATATACTGTGATAGGTAATCTCGAAGCTATTTTTGATTCCGAAAATTTATGGACAGGAGGTTGGAAAATCAGAGCCGTACTAAAATCAACAGTCACTGTTTTGAAACACCTTTCCAATTGTTTCTTTCTTGGAAGGGATAGGGGGGTCTTGTTTTACCCTGGTCAACCCAAGACCTGCTATAAGTGTGGGAGGCCTGGACACATTAGTAGTGTCTGTGACAAACTACAGTGTACTATTTGTAATTCTTTGGGTCACACAAATAACGAATATAGAAGTGAACCTATCTGTAAACTTTGTGAATCTAGAGGGCCTATGTATACATCCTGCCCATGGGCAGCTCATGCTCAGGCTGACACTACAGACTCTGAAGAACAACGCTTATTAGTTGCTTTGGCGCAGAGGACTCATTCCAAATCCATGAGTACAAGGCTGCAGACTGCACCCCCACCTCCCCTCCACACACAAGCTACCATGCAGCAACAAGAGGAATGCCAGGTAACTGAGATGGGACAAGAAAGTAAAGACTTAGCAGATATACCAATGGTACAAGATTCAGAGCAGTCAGAAGCTAGTAGCATTACTGAAGAAGATGGGTTTGTAAAATCCATGGACATGGAGGTGGCTGAAACATCAACCCCTACACCTATTACAAAAAAAATGTCATGCCCCCCCCACCCCCACCTAGGAACCTGCATTCTGGTACAAAAAAAATGATCACTCGATGCTGGCAAGCCTGGCAGCAACCAATCCCTAAAGTCCCAAAAATCTCTGAGACACCTACCTCTAACAAGTATGCTGCACTACATAAAAACCCAGAGACTTCTGACAATGCCTCTGAAGATTCCCTAGCTAGTTCAGAGCAGCACAACTTGTTCTCTGACACTAAAATTGATGAGTTAGATGATAAGACCATGGAACTACAAAAGAGTGAAGAAAATAAAAAGGGAAAGAAATGACAAGGCAGGCATAATAGGCAGTCTAAAGGGGATAAACCCCTTAATTATACCTAGTGACCCACATCTCTCTAACACCTCATGATTTGACCCCTAACATTATGTTCAATTAACATTAATAGTATTAAAAATGCAACTAAGAGAGGGGCTGTTTTCTTTCATTTACGTTCTAATAAATCTCATGTATTGTTATTACAGGATGTTAGACTACACACTACTATAGAAACTGTACGTGCTACTACAGAATGGTTTACTGGCCCCTCCTATTGGTCGATCAGATTAGAAGCCTGTACTGGAGTTGGTATACTATTTCACAACATTGGTGTAACAGTTTTGAAATTAATAGATCTAGTACCTAGCAGAGCATTAATTCTAGATACAGAACACCAAAATTCCTGTGTAAGGATAATAAATAGTTATGCCCCTCAGATAAAAGCTGACAGAATTGCTGTCTTTCAAGAGGTCCTCCCATATTTATTCACCTCCCAAAATATAGTGTGGGGTAGAGACTTCGATTGTGGGCTGTCTGCTAAGGACAGGGGTAAGGGAACTACCACGAAAAAACCTTTTTGTGATATGGTATACCTTAAAAATGCAATGCAAACAGCAGGGCTCATTGATGCTTACTATGTAAAAAATGCACTCTGTGATCCAACTTTCCACAAAGGCAACTTAGCTACTAGAATTTATTTCTTTTTGCATTAACAAAACACTTCCAATCTGCTCAGCTACAACTAGGGTTGTAGAATATTCTGATCATTCAGAATTACAAGTAATGCTTGAGGCAAAGCCCACTTTAACATATGGAACCGGTCTCTGGAAACTTAATTCCTCATTACTACAAAAAACTGAAGTAGCACAACAGTTACAGTATTTTTTTATTATCAGAAAATCAGTTTATGAGTTGCATGATGACCCAGTTTTATGGTGATCTGATACAAAGAATGACTTGAGACAGCTACTTCTTACAATTAGTAAAGTTAATCGAGATAAAGAATATTATTTGCACTTAAAACAGAGGCAGCAACTACAACACTTAATGTCTCTAGCTCAGACTACCAGGCATAACTGTACTGATCAAATAAAAGATGTTAAACAATCTATGCTACTTTATCATAAGAAGCAAGCAGATGTCTTAAAGAAACAAGCTTTTGGTACACAGGGCACAAATGCAAATATATGCCCATTTACAAGCTAAGAATAGAATTCAAAAAAGGACTATGTGTACTGTTCTCAATGAACATAATATAGTACATGCTACAACACGTACCATTTTAAATGTAATCTCAAACTATTCAAGAAAACTATTTCAGGAAGTGCAAACTCATTCTAATGCTTTTCAAACATTATTTGGGACCTTTGAACCCCCCACTTACCAAGCTGAGCTAGATATGGATTTAGTGAGGAGTATAGATGGTCCAGAAGTAGTATACACCATCTCTTCCCTAAATAAAGGGAAAGCACCTGGGAAGGATGGTTTCACTGCAGAATTATTTAAGTTATTTAAACCTGAGTTAATGCAAGAATTGGCTGGTGTATATACTGTAATACCATTTTACAAAATACCCATATGCCATTAGCTATGGCTGAAGGTATTCTCATTTTCCTACATAAATCAAGAGATAAACAAAAATGTTATAATTGGAGGCCACTCAATCTTTTGAATATTGACTTCAAGACTTTAGTTAAAATCTTGAATGCCAGATTGCTAAAGATAGCTAATTATTTAATATCACCTCTACAATCATGTGCTATGCCTGATAGGGTAATATCGGATCAGCATATCTTATTGAGAAATATTTTTGAGATAAATAACACAACTGAACTAGAAGGATTTGTGTTACCTCTTGATCAACAGCAAGCATTTGATACGGTTAATCATAAATTCTTATGGTATACACTGCAATATTATAATATCCCAACTATTTACATACAATGTCTACAAGTTCTGTATAAAACTGCTACAATCACTCCATTACTTAATGGTAAGTGTGGACCCCTTATCCCTATAAAAAAAGGGATAAGGTAGGGCTGCCCAATTAGTCCACTTTGTATGCTTTTTGTATTGATCCTCTGAGTAGATCCTTGAACTACAACAGAAGCATCACTTCTTTATATCTTCCAACAGGCCACTTAACTTTCATCACTATGGCCTATGCGGATGACATCTGCATTTTAGTCCAGGATGTTCCTTCAGTTAAGGAAGCAATACTACATTGCAGTAAGTATGGGGTACATGACAATTTGCTCCCGTGATTTCGTCCCCCAACAATTTACTCCCAACAGTACACTCCGGCGACCTCTCGCACACGCACAAACTCGCCCCTGAGTCAATTAGCTCCCGGTGTACAAAACATGCAGCAAAAAGACCTTTTTCTTAAGTTTTATTTACTGAATAAATTATGCCATTATTTGCAGACCTGTCAGTATGTGATTGGTTTACATCACTGAACTTGTGATTGACTCTCAAATCTTATTATAATGAAGCCTCTTTTTGCCCGCAATCACATACCTTTAGTAACCACAATGACTGGATGTTTTGTTCTCTCAGAGAGGTCCAAGAAGAAACTGGTTGATGACCAGAACTACATATATACCTTTTATAAGAAACGTCAGCAGGATAAGGCAATATGACAGTGTGAATTAGCGGTCAAAAGGCAGAAACTATGCAATGCCCACATTCACACAGTGTCTTATGACAATCCGACAATAGTACATAGTTTCTCCCAACATACTCATGCACCTGATCCTACCGCAGTAGAGAAATACAAAGCTGTGAGCACTGCAAAAGAATGGGCAATGACATCTCAGGATACAACAACACAAGTGCTGCTACATGCAAAGGAAAATGTACCACTTGCATCACAGGGAAAAATAATAGACAACAATTTAAAACTTACTATTCAAAGGGTGAGAGTACATGGGACACCTCCTAATCCGAAGATTTTGGGCATGCCTTCATTTCTGCCTTTAACTCTGTGTTCACACATGCAAAACTAGTTGGCTGTTTTTTTCATTTCACACAATGGGCCAGATATTCAAAAGGGTTGTGCCATGCGCAACAGGGTTGCGCGTGCTCAAGTCCTAAATTGCGCCATTCTGCGATATTCAGCAGGAGGCAGTTGCGCCACTGAAAACAGGCTGAGCAACAGTGCAATGCAAATGAATGCATGCTCAACAGGAGGAGGAGGAACCATGCATAAACTGCACAGCCCGATATTCAGCCGGGCTGTGCAGAGTTGTGCAGGCGCAACCCCCAACCTGAGCCTGCAGGACCTTGAGCCAAAAAAAAAAGGCTTAAGTCGAGGGCCACCCACAGGTGAGCTGCTGTATTGCAGGGTGCAACACAGCAGCTGCCACCTGTGGCTGGCCCCCAACCCAGTCCCTGTGCCCCCCAGCCCGATCGCGGGCATAGTGTACTCCCCACCAGCCCGATCGCGGGCATCAATGTGGCCCCTCCCATTCACATCCCTGGTGGTCCAGTGGACCAAATGCCTGATCGCGGGCAGAAAGTAAAGTGAAACCCCTCCCTTGTGCCCGATCGCGGGCAGAAAGTAAATGAACCCCGAACATGTCCCTTGTGCCCGATCATGGGCAGTAAGTAAAGTGAAACCCCCAGACATGTCCCTTGTGCCCGATTGTGGGCAGTATGTAAAGTGACCCCCCAGCCGAACATCTCCCTGGTGGTCAGTGGACGAAATGCCCGATCACGGGCAGAATGAATTGAACCCCCAAACATCTCCCTGGTGGTTAGTGTCCCCACCCCACTCCACCCACGGCCCCACCACCCCGCCTCCCCAGCAGCCGGGCGGGTGGCAGCATCCCACTACTTCCCCACTGCTCGCCAACTGACTGCCCAGTAGGCTGCACACTCATTGGTGGAGCAAGAGCCAATGGGCGCAGCAGCCATACTGCATATGACAGTCCAGATTTGTGAATGATCTGACTGTCATGTACAGTATGAGCTGCACGCCCATTGGCTCTTGCCTGCACCACGGGCGTGCAGCCCTACCGGCAGTCGTCGGCGGCGCGGGCGCAGGCGGTGGGATGCTGCCGCCCGCCGCCGCCGGGGAGCGGGTGGTGGGCTTCATGGGTGGGTGGGGCACCAGCCACCAGGGAGATTTTTGGGGGTTCACTTACATTCTGCCCGTGATCGGGCATTTCGTCCACTGGACCACCAGGGAGATGTTCAGGGTTGGGGGTCACTTTACTTACTGCCCGCGATCGGGCACAAGGGACATGTTCGGGGTTTCACTTTACTTTCTGCCCACGATCGGGCACAAGGGACATGTTCTGGGGCGTTTACTTTACTTTCTGCCCGCGATCGGGCACAAAGGACATGTCTGGGGGTTCACTTACTTTCTGCCCGCGATCGGGCATTTCGGTCCACTGGACCACCAGGGATGTGAACGGGAGGGGGGGAGTTTTTAAACATACCGCCCGCGTGGTCACGTGGTGAGCAGACAATGGAGTAGACGTCTCTGACAGTGCTCCCGAGCCCCACTACAAAATTAGCTTAAATTGCACTCGCCTAGATTTGCCACACAGCCAGAAACTTTTGGAAGGGCACCCGAATTGAAGCTGCTGCATTCGGAGGATCGGTTTGGTTGCCACGTGGTGGAGGGAGCTAAAACCGCGCTGCCTGAGCAGTGGGCAGCAGGAGAGGCCGAGATGGAGCAGGGAAGCCTCGAGCCTCTGGCAGCCAGAACCCCAGCGACCAAGCGGCCTAAGCCCCATTCACCGGACTTGGAGGCTTCGGAGGACTGGAAGGGGGAAGGCCAGGAAGAACACTCAACAGCCGAGGACATCACAGAAATTAAGCAGCTGCTCAAAGGTCTGGTCGCTGACTTTACAGTCCTGAAACCAGCCTTGCAGGTACTTACGCAGCGAGTTGGAGATGTGGAAGCCAGGATGGCATCACAAGAAAGAAAGGCTGGCATTATGGACCAGGAAGTGGTCAGTTTGAAAAGGCAGGTGAAAAAATTGGAAAGCCGGCTGGAAGACCAGGAAGCGAGGAGCCGGAGGAACAACCTGATATTGGCAGGGCTTCCTGAGAGATCAGAGGGCACAGATTGCGTGGTCTTCATGCAGGAATTGTTGAAGCTATTTGGGCCTACTCCGTTCGGCGATGCATATAATCTTGAGAGGGCTCACTGTGCATTGAGGGAAACCCCCCCCACCGGGAGCTCGCCCTCGAGTTATAATAATGCCATTTATGAACTATAAGGAGAAAACTATATTTTGAATAAGGCTAAAGCTAATAGAAATTTGTATTGGCAAGGGCCTCCTCTGGTTGTTTCAGGATTTGGTCCCTCGTGAGAGAGAGAAGCAGAAAGCGTACAGTGACATTAAAAAAAAGTTGTATATGGCAGGACTGAAATTCAGGCTTCAATACCCAGCTACCTTGGTGGTAAAACTAACAAATGGGGATAGAAGGTACCTCACTGCTGAGGAAGCCCTCGAGAGCCTCAGAGTGGAACTGCCAGACTTGTTTAAATCGGGGACTTGAAGGAGAAGTATGGACTGGGAAACTATCAACAAAACGACGAGAAACGGAACTTAAATAACATTGTGGACATGTGATATTGCTGAGAAGAATTTTATGTTGTTGGGGGTTTCCTCCCCCCCTTTTTTTCTTTCTTTTCCTTTCTGACCTTCCTCCTTCCTTCCTCCCTCCTTTCCTCCCCTCCCCCTTTTTTTTTTCTTTCTCTTTTGTCGCTCTTTCCCCTGTATGGGGGCTTTGTAATGTTGGCTAACCTGTTGCAGCAGATAACTTTAATGGGAGAGTTGTGGTTATCGGCACTGGATTTCCTTAAAATGTTAATGGAAAGGGGGATCACTAGAGATTGGGGAGGAAAAGATCTTGTGGGGTAATATGGGGACTTGGGAGGCGAATGGAGGCATCTCAGGAGCTGACTCACACACGCCTCGGCAGTTTAGGGAGGGAGACGGAGGATCGGGGTAGTTTTAAGGGCGCTTGGGGAGGAAAGAGAGAGAATCCATGACTGGGAACTTAAGAAAAGCAGAGAATATGGGTGAGAGGGTTAAGGGTGAAGATGTAGTAGATGGGATTACTTAAAATTTTATCTTGGAATGTGAAAGGTCTTCGAGGTAGGAAGAAAAGGCTGGTTGTACTTAGATATATTGGTCAGATGGGGATACATGTTGCTGCGCTTCAGGAAACCCATTTATTGACTGAGGAATTGCATTTTCTTAGGAAAGGTTGGGTAGGTACAGTAGTAGGAATCAGAAATGCGAAAGCCTCGGGTTGGGTAGCGATATTAGTCAGGAAAGGATGTCCTTACACAATTGAGTCCACTCGAATCAGGGAGGATGGTAGAGGGTTATATATGAGGCTCATTTTTGGGGCACCCACTGGTTTGTGCTTCTATTTACGGGCCTACACCAGCTAAGACAGAATTTTTCGCCTCATTACAGGCGGATATGGCTGCACTTCCACACGGTTCACTTGTCTTGGCAGGAGATTGGAACATATGTGCGGACAACAGGGTCGACAGAAAACCTCCTTCTAATAAAGGGCCTAACCCATCGCAGTTTGCATTATATAGATTTTTGGAAGCTACAGCATTAGTGGACCCATATAGGATTTATAAAGTGGGAGGGAATGAGATGACTTTTTATTCAGGAGTGCTCAAGACTTACTCTAGGATTGACTTTTTGGTCAATAGGGAAGTTTAAAGGGGTCGAGGGATTTACACTTATGAGAGAACATTTTCTGATTATTCTCGATACAAATGGTATGGAGGATGGATCATATACCCCCAAGCCATATCGGTTGCCTAGATAATAGGTTATTAATGATGGACAATTTGGTAACTAGCATGGAGGGTAAACTTAAAGAAATTATTCAAGATCAAATCCCAACCCTTAGGAACAAGAACTTGGCTTGGCCTGCATGCAAAGTGTTGTATGCGGATGGGCGCAGGAATATTCCGCTAGGTGGAATAAGCCCACCAGGGCTCGGGAGGAATTATAATGGGGCCATTAAGTCCCTATCACCTTTAGAAGGGTCCTCTATGGAGATTGACAGGGAGCTTAGAGAGCTGAAAGAGGAATTTAAAGGGATGTGGTATCACAGGGCAGACCGTTGGCTGGAGAGGCTAAATGCTAAATATTTGTTGCAGGGAGATATACCAGGTCGGTTATTGGCTCATCGGATCAAGGAGTGGGAGGCTGAAAGAACGATTGTGGCAGTGCAGTTTGGAGATCAGATGATATCGGAGCCTCAGCAGTTGGCGGACGCCTTTGCGGACTACTATGCTGCAATATACCAGGCAGGGGCCCCTAAGTCAGTGACAGAGATTAGTGGGTTCTTAGATCAGATACCGCTACCTAGACTTAGTCTAGAACAGGCCCATGCCCTGGCTGCCCCAATATCAGATCTGGAAATACTAGAGGTCATCAAAGATCTGCCAAATGGGAAAGCACCAGGGCCTGATGGCCTTCCGGCTAAATTCTATAAAGTTCATGCAGAGACAATTATACCCTTATTGAAAGAACTTTTTGTAGCTATTATGAGTGACGGGGTTCCCCATCCCTCACTCTACCAAGCTTATATTGTGTTGATTCCAAAACCACATAAACCCAGGCATTTACCAGGTAGTTATAGGCCCATAGCCTTAATGAACCAAGATATGAAGATACTCACAAAAAGTTTGGCCAATAGGGTCTTGAAGGTTGCTCCTTTATTGATTAGCCAAGACCAAGTCGGGTTTATGCCGGGGAAGGGGGTCCAGGATGCTTTAAGGAAACTCCATCATATCCTAGAGAGAGCGGCTGATTCTGAATCTGCTATGGCCTTAATAGCGTTGGATGCTGAGAAGGCTTTCGATCGGGTCTCCCATCAACTTCTATTTCTCACAATGGAGAGAATGGGATTCCCAAAAGAGCTTTTGGTAGGTCTTAGAAATTTGTACAAAGCCCCTACAGCCCGAATTTTGTGTAATGGCGATCTCTCTAAGGAGGTTTCTCTCCAGAATGGGACTAGACAGGGCTGTCCCTTGTCACCTATCTTATTTAACATCTACCTCGAGCCTTTGTTGAGATTTTTAGTGATGGATCCAGGAGTACAGGGGATTGAAGTTCTGGGGTTAGAGCTTAAACTATCGGTATTTGCCGATGATATTTTGCTGCATTTATCCAATCCAGCCGAAAGCTTTCAAAGGGCGTTGGAAATTATTGAGAACTTTTCAAGGGTGTCTAATTATAAATTGAATTTGTCTAAAACTCAGGTCCTCCCACTCACAGTTCATACTCATAGGGCGGATTTCAATCATTTTCAGCTCAATTGGGCTCCGGACAAAATTAAATATCTGGGGATATGGATTCTGGCCAGATCCGCAGTTGGGGTGGAGGAAAATGTGGACGGTATCATAGTCAAAATTAAGCAAGATATTGAAAGGTGGAGGAAGCTCCCTCTAGATTTCACTGCCAGAATGGGTCTAATCAAAATGAACCTTCTGCCTCGACTGCTTTACCCGATCTGTCTTTCTCCCTATTGTATCCCCAAGGGCAAGTTTGCTAAGATTGTCCGGTATTCAAAGGATTATCCTGGAATTTCTTTGGAGCTCCAAACCTGCTAGGAAAAAACATGTTGTTTTACGCCTCCCTCATCAGGAGGGAGGCATGAAGTTCCAGATCTGATGTTATATTATCTTGCAGGCAACTTGGGTATATGGGATGTTGGGCTAGACAGGGGAAAATGAGGCATACATCCCAACGTGGTTACGAATTGAAAGGCTCGTCCTGGAGGACTTAAAGCTCTCCCCAAATGCCCTTTTATATGTAGACCCGGAGACATTGCCGGGTATTAGCAAGCAATCTCCGATATATAAATCAGTTAAAGCGTGGTGGGAGTGGTTATCCCCATGGCAAAGGAGAGCACAAAGAGGGGCTAGGGAGCAGCCGATAGTAGGAAACCCTAATTTTCGAGTGAGGAATCGGGTGTTGAGTGGGTAATGGAGGTCATTGCTATTGGATTCTAAAGTGGCGGACTGTATGGATGTAGATGGGTGCACCTGCTCACGCATCTCGGAATGGGATTTTTTAAAAAGATTCAGTTTACTAAGCTGATGCAAAAGTTTATACGAGAGCTGCATAACGGGGAAGTAAAGTGTTTACTTGGGAGTACTTAAAGGATTTGGATCTTTCACATCACCCTTGTCTAAAGTGTACAAGGTCTTGTTAGATTATGGTGGTAAAGGCCCCGAAAATAGGATTATATATTGGGATAGGGTTTTATCCCCCCTGAGAATTGATTGGATAGAAGTGTGGAAATATATGAAATACCAGCCTATACCGAAGTATACTACTATGCAATTTTTTATTTGTTCAAATATCTACTACACCCCTGCTAAATTGTGTTCTAGGAAACTCAGACAGACAGATCGGTGTTTCCGATGTGACATGGATCCTGGAGATCTACTACATGTTTTGTGGTCTTGCTCTCGGATTCAGCCACTATGGGCCCAAATTAAAGCAGAAATGGACCCGGTATTAAATTATGCGGAGTATATCTGCCCTGAAATATGTATACTTGGGGACATGGGTAGAATACCAACCAACCTTGCTAAGTGCCATGTATCCCCATATCAGCAGTGGTCAAAGCTTTTGTTCTTAAGCATTGGAAAGATGATAATGCTTATAGTTACGACCATTGGCTGGGGACTTTCTGCAGATTTTGGAGAGACTTAAGCAGCATATGTGGGTGGAAGGAAAAAGAAGATATTTGACAAGAAATGGGGAGCCTTGGCGAGTGTACTCATTGCAGTGGAAAGGTTCTCGGTCCGGATCTGTCTGTCTGAAGAGTAGTATTTGGTGTAGTTAACATAAGACTAACCCTTAAGGGTGCATCGCTGTGCATGACTTGGTGTTTAATTGCTGAGAAGTTCAGTATTTGCTTCTATAAAACTCTCACATTAGGTTGGAGGTTGCTAAATTGGGTAGGCCTTTTCTTGGTCGGGAAGTCGGGATTTCTCTTTCCTAGGGACACAGTTACTCAGGGTCAGAAGTAAATAGCATCCAAACTTGCATGATGGATGTAAGGAAATTTGAGTTAATGAATGGTTTATTTTGTTCGGGGACATTTAAATGTAACTGTGTATGTATATAGTTAGAGGGTTGTATATAGTTTCCACTTCCAGTTTGGGGAGGTGGACCCGGGGAGATCCCTCGGGATATAAGTGTGTAAGTCTTTGTCTTGGAAATAATGGTATAACTTTAATAAAGAAGGTTGTAAAAAACATACCGCCCGTGATCGGGCATTTTGGTCCACTGGACCACCAGGGAGATGTACGGGAGGAGGTGGGGGAGCCACATTGCTGCCCGTGATCGGGCTGCAGGGTGCGTCGGTCCCCGACGGCTGCTGCCTGGCAGGGCGCCAGGTGCAAGTCCTCGGGGATCGGCGCACCTACATGCTAATGGCATGCAAATGGGGCCATAATCAGATGCAAATGGCCCCCCTGTGCCTTGCATGAATTATGGCCCCATTTGCATGTCACCTTTTGAATATCATGATTTTGCGCATGGCGCAATGGTGCTTGGCCACCGCAAGTTGAATGCCCACTTGACAACTTGCGGGCGCAAGTTCCACTTGGCGCGATGCACAGTGGCTGTGGCTGGGTGATATTCAAAGGAGTTGCCTAATAGCACAACCCTTTGAATATCGCCTCGCCACACCCTGCACAACTATTTTGGCGCGCAGCGCAAGGGTTTGCGCCTCAGAATGGCGCAGTTTGAATATCCAGCCCAATGTGTATATCGCAAAATTCAAACAGAAGGCCTGGCAGTTAAATATGCACAAGACTCAGAGTTTGCACTTAAGTGTAAGTACCTTCCTGCACTCGCTTTCTACCCCACTGATCAAGATGTTGCATGCTTTGAAGAGATCACTGATGCAAGCCAAAATATATTCCCAAGTGAGCTTGTCCCTCTAATAGGCTACTTTGAGAACGTTTGTGTTGGGAGGCGCAACCGCAGAGGGACAGAGCGTAGGCAACCACACTTCCCTATAGAAATATGGAATCACTCAGAAAGTGTATCAGATGGAAGAGCAAAGACAAACAATATTGTTGAGACCTTTCACCATGGGATGCAGAGCATACCATGCATGTCACATCCCGCAGTGCGGAAATTCATTGACGGCCTATGAGGTGTGCAAAGAAAGCGAGATTCTGAAGTAGAGCAAATAATTGCTGGCAACCCCCCAGCATGTTCTCATAGAGTGTACAGAGATAATGTGGCAAAGCTAGCATGCATACTGGAGAAATGTGGTGATCAAACAATAGAAGAGTTTCTCTGAGGGGTGGCACACAGCTTTGAATATTGAACAGCTATTTAGAAGCAGTACAGACATTGTTTTAATACTTCAATAAAGGTTATGTTTTAAGTTTGAATTGAATTGAAATGAACTCACAAAATGAACTCAGAAAAAGATCTCCTATCTCAGAGCCAAGCTCGCACGGTTGCCAGGTTATTAAGGTTGCTATGGTTACTATGACCTACTGGTTCCTAAGTGCTACTAAAATTTTGGACTTCCTGTGTGCTACTGTACTATATTGAGCTGCACATCTGGTTGATTGGACGAGGACATTGAGGAGTGGCTGGTAAGACATATTTCTTAGATATGTGTATGTGTGTGTGTATATATATGTATATGTATATATATATATATATATATATATATATCTATATATATTGAGGCAAAAACTCCATTTAATGCATTAGTTAGGGTTGTTCCACACTGACAAAAGTGAGGAAATTTGGTGTTAGGGTTGAAAGCCCCTTGGACCCCCCCACACGCCCAACTTCAGAACAAGTGCGCATTAGGTTTGTTGGCCATAACTCTCACCCCATCACATGTGTAAAGAAGCAGAGGTGTAGGAGAATGGGGTGAGAGTTAGGACCGATAACCCTAATGCACACCCTGATGCGGGTTGGGGATGTGGGGGGGTCCAAGGGGGTCATGTGTGGAACAACCCTAACTAATGCATTAAATGGAGTTTTTTGCCTCTAATTTCCCTTCTTTTTGAGAATGATAATGGGAAATAGTGAATGTAATGCAATGGCGGGAGTGTGGGGCCCTTTGGGCCCTGCGCTCCCGCCATGTGATGTCTTGTCACATAGTAACATTGTGCCCGCAAACGCAAATGGTAATGTGCATGGTAACGCAAAGCGAAACAGAAAGAGAAACAGTAGTGTAGACAGAAATGTCAAAAACAATGCAACAGGAAGCACAAATGAAAACACAAAGGGTAACGCACATGGTGGCGTAGACGTGAACGTTAAGTGAAACGGGAACAGAACTACAAGTGGAAATGGTAACAGTAACAGTAACGGAAGCGCACAGGCTGGTTTTCACCAAAAGCTGCATAGAGAAAGACAGTGCGTACTAAGAATGTATGGATAACAATGGTTCTCGGAGCAGAAAATTGGGGGTTGGAATACTAAATTGCTTATATCTCAGAAACCGAATAACGTAGAAAAAAAAATTAAAAGTCATATGATTTATGACTTTCCTGGCTTGTTTTATGCTTAGCCCCTATTAGGGGGCTAAGCACTTTTCTGACAAAAATCCATATCTCGCACCGTTTCCGAGATACGGGCCCTGAAAGGCGCGGCGAATGACGTAATGTTATCCTATGGGAAAAAAAGAGAAGTTTGGAGTGCCATAACTTTGGCTCCCTGTAATATTTTTTCACCAAACCACAAAAAGGCACATCTGTGGGATGTTGGCTGTGATCCCTCCAAATTTCAGCCCAAAAGACCAAACCATTATTTTGCAGCAGGGTGCCAAAGGATTCCTGTAATGCGTTGGATGCTGTAATGTTATCCTATGGGAAAAAGTGTCAACTCTGGAGTGCCGTAACTTTGCCGCCATGTAACATTTTTTCAAATGAAACACTGAAAGGCACATCTGTAAGATGTCTGCTTCCCTCCAAATTTCAGACCAAAACACAAACGCTCTTTTGCAGCAGGGTGCCAAAGAATTGCTGTCATTTTCCTGTCAGTCTAGAAAAGTATTGCTGAAGTTTGCAAAGCCACAAAGTCATTCACAGAGTTGCAAGTGCAACAGTACTTATGGAAGTACTTTTCCAGAAATTTGAAAACATATTTCAGGTTTTTTACCCAAAATAAAGACATGGCTAATATCCTCAGGGTCCGACTAGGTGAATACAAAAATAATTAGGTTGCTAGATGGTCCCAATTTTAAATGGCAAGCATTTTTATGATTGCTAATTGAAAACAAAATGGCGGATTTGTGACAGTAAAAGGGCCATTTGTGAAAGTAAAAACTGCATTTGCGACACTGTTGAACTTTTTGTTAACTTTTCCCATTAACTTATAATGAGAACTTATTTTTTGAATAACTTTTGAACCGTTTAATATTTTTTCATGAAATCTTCAAAAGGCACATCGGGGACCCCAGCCACACGTTCCCTGAAGATTTTGGACTGGTCGCACAAACCATGCGACCTGTAGAGACGACAGTAAAATTCCAGAAAAGCGTAAACGTATGCGCAGATCATGCTTAATAACTCCGCAGCCATGCATGCGACTGGTACAAAGCTTAGCAGATACTAAGGTGTATGGGTCTTGATTGTGTATTCCAAATTTCAGGCAAATCCATCAAATGGTTGTAAAGTTATTAAGGTGCAAAATTTGGGGGGGTTTAACATGTAAATGGCTCCTCAACCCTAACTATAGCGGCACTAGCGTGCCACTATAATATATATATATATATATACCTGCCTTGCAGGAGTGGGAGCAAATTGTCACGGGGATTAATATGTATCGGAGTGGATGATCGCTGGAGTGAAAAGATGGGAGCAAATTGTCGGGGGGTGAAATCTCAGGAGCGAATTGTCGTGCTCCTGTAAGTATGGTGCTGTTTCAGGTGCTACACTTACTTTGGAAAAGTGTGTAGGAAAACAATTAGGCCATCAACAAAAACATCAGCAGGTAGTAGGTATCAAGTTACGAGAAGACCATATAAAAATACTTGGGATCCTTTTTGATACTACTAGCCCTTTAGATCTCCTAAATTGGGATAAAAAGCTTGTACAAGGAAAAAGCATGGTGCAAAACTGGAATAAATGGAAAACGACTAAAGCTAAGAGAATTTATTTAATAAAAACATTTCTTCTACCCTCTTTTTTTATTCATTAGTAACATTTTCACACCCCCGAGAGCAAGAGAAGCAACTATAATGAGTATTTTTTTCACGCAGTTTGGAGCAGCCACCTGAACCCTATAAAGAGAAATATTGAATACCTACCATTAAAGAAAGAGGTCAACATATTGCAAACCCCATTGATTTTTATTACTGTCAATTCTTTTTCACAAATTTTAAACCACTTCTTCAAAATTCTGAGAAACATTGGGTTAAAACTCTCTCGTTTATTATCTCAATATGGTTTATAACATGGAAAGTTGGCCTTTTAAGGGTTGTCAGGAAAGACCACACATGGTCCCATTTATCTGACCGAGGCATTTGTTAAACTTAAATCTTGGAACATTGCACCACAACGTTCGATATCACTTCCCAAAAAATTTCTTTATAGACAGATATTAGACTCACATTTTTCAGAACCTGTTGTCTTCCCTAAATGCCCTGAAGTTTGTTTAACTCCAGTACAGGCTCTTCTTACTGACCAACATATGCCACACAGGATGAGGGATGTAACTTGGTTATGTGGGCATGACCGCCTCAACACAAAAGGTAACCAGAAGCATAAGCAAATGGAAGAGCGCATGTGCCCCAGACTGAAATGTATTCAAGAAATAAAGACCATGGAACATTTGTTTTTTACATAGGATTATACTTGTGATTTCTGGAAATATACAGCACAGCAATGGTACCAAAAATGTTTTCAGACAGTAAACTATAGAATATTAGTTTATGGATATTATACTGGATTACGGGGAAAGTGGGAAATAGAGTACCCTTAACGTGATATTTGCAACTTTTAAGTGGTTTATTTGGAATGTGCGATGTCTATATACATTGCAACAAAAGAATATTAGCCATGTAGAATTATTGGAGAAAAGTACAAGGAAATTGCAAGAGATTTACTATGCTGAGGTTAAACTGTTAACTCAACAAAGACTGACTCAGTTATGGAAGAATTTGCCATGGATCACAGATAGTGATGCTCCTATTACATGAATGGATAACATTGTCATAATATAGGACCTATGTTGCTTTTTACATGACCTATGATGTGTAACCAGTTATCTGTCATGTGTTTCAAATCTTCCAAGGAAAAACAAATTCCCCTACTCTTTTCGAGAAGTGCCATGGGATCTTAAACGTCCACCTGAGCAACCACCAGAACAGGCAGATGGGACCTCAGTTTAATGTCTCATCTGAAAGATGGCACCTCAGAAGTGCAGCACCCCCCTCTTGCTGCACTACAGTGTCAGTATTAGAATTTAACCCAAGTGCCAGGTGTGGGGAAAAAACCCACAGCCTTCTGATCTTCCAGCCTCAGAGGCAAGTGCGTAACCTGCTGAGCCACTGACACTGACATTTAACCACGGAGTATATACCTTTCATGTTCCTGGATACTCATTTCACTGGTGTACCAGGCATTTCTGTTATAATGCCAGAACAAAGGGTTAGGCTTTGTTTGTAATGACTCTGCATTGTCCATGTTCTTGCAAAGTCAGTGGGGGGGGTCCCCTGTGACATCCCTGTCTCATCCGCTGTCTGTGTACCAGGACATGAGAACTTTCATGTCTGCTGAGAAACTTCTACCGGGTGGCCTGCTTCTGTGTACCAGGGAGCTGCCCACATCAGTCTCTGTTATTGAGACAACATACATAAACAGTACTAATATAAGTAACACAAGCAACCATATCTTCATCAGTGGTAACGTTGATAACAGTAACAACAGTAACATTTGTGAAAATTTAAAGTTGAACTGAACAGTGTCTTTTAGACAAACTTTTTGTGGAGTGGGGGGCATAAGCCCTGCAGAGATGGAAGCCTCTGAATTGCTTGCTCCCCTGTCACTGGGCATGTGCAGTGCAGAAGTATAAGCGGTTGCATGCCAGCTAGTGTCCTAGATGCCTAAAAAAATAGGGAGTACCTCACTGAGATAACCCAGGTGGGGGATAAAGAGTCCCCCTACTCCATATCTGCCCTGAGTGGACCAAGTGGTATATACAATGGTGGGGGCACAGTCTGTGAAGCTCCAATATACTGTATCATCAGAATCTGAGCCTCTTTGTGCTCCCTCCTACCCATCTGTCACAAAGGATGCACATATCTTATGATGCCTGCCAGAGGTAGAGACACAGGGCCATTGCAGTCATTCATGAATGTCCATGATCTCCCTAATTTCCCATAGATAGCATCCACTCCCCACCATTCCCCATATTTTGCTGTAGTTGGGACTCCCTCCTGAATCCCACGATGAAAGATGTTATGGTCTAGGACTCCCAGAGACTTATAATATACCAGCAATGATCCACCAACTCCACACTCAAATCTGTCCAAGCAAGATAGGTAGAGGATGGGCAGGATTTATCAGTTTTAGTAGTGCTCTGAGGACCCACGGGAGGGTCGCGTTGCCCATATCCAAATGCTAAGGGAGAAAGGGTGTCCATCCTTGTCCATTTTGTCCCCCTTATAATAGTAAGGCAGAGGTCTGTCTTTAACTACCCTTAGGTCAGGACACAACCTATAGCCCAGTTCCCGCAGTCTGAACTGCACAAGTTGAAAAAGTAGTGTCAACCTCAAGGAAGTGCTGCTGACTAAAAAGAGGTGAACTAAGAGCTATGGTCTGCAGCATGGTGGGAGGTAGCATTCAGGGGTGAGCAGGTTGGTTCTCGTGTTGGTGAGGGGGGGAGCATATGAGTGACCCCATGAACTGTCAATAAGCGGTTCATGGAGGAGAGTCATGTGATGTGCTCAGAGTGAACAGCCGGTTTTCCTTCAGCTCTGTTAGAGAGATCGAAAAAACCTGTGGCAAATTGTCGAAAGTGAAAGAAAATGTACACAAAACCAATATTTCATTAGCTAAAAATAGTCTGGAATGAAATACTGAGTTTGATCAGGAAATTAGCTCACAGGAGCAGCACGAAATGGAAACAAACTCACCATCTCAACCTCTGCCCACCCAGGTAGCTAAACGACTCAAACAGAATGATACTGTCAGATTTACTCTACCTTACCCAGAGGACAACAGCTCTCTAGCAGACAAACTAGAGCTCTTATTTACAGACTTTACAAAAGTTAAAATCACCATCTGTGACCTAGCGTCGGACATCAAGATCATGAAACCGATGCTGGAGTCACTGACCACACAGATGACTGATGTGGAAACAAGAGTCAGCTCAGTGGAGGACTGTCAAATAAAAGAGGAAGGTGAAATTACCAGCATGAGACAAAAACTTAACAAACTTAAAGGTCGCACAAAAGAACAAGAAGGATGATACAGAAGGAATAATCTCATCCTCATCAGCATCCCTGAAAAAGCAGAAGGGAACAGCATACTACGCTCTGTGCAAAAGATGCTAGTTGATGTAATCGGGTCTCCAAACTCTGGCCCTGCATTCCCATTAGAATGGGCTCACCATTTCTCCAGAGCTCAGTGCACACAAGCCAGTAATGCCAGACCTTGATTTATTATTTTACGCTGCCAGAACCTCCAGGACAAGTAGCACATTCTCTCCCAGGCAAGGAAAAAAGGCTGACTTCTATGGAACGGACGTAGGTTCTATATTTTGAACAATATCACTCCGGTGGTGAGGGATAAGCAGTGGGCATACCAATCTATCAAAGCGACTCTTCACCAAGTCCACATACCCTTCACAATGCTGCACCCTACCTGCTTTATTGTCACCACAGAAAAGGGTAACTTTGAGTTTTCCAATGCCGATATGGCCAAAAAAGAGCTCACTAAACTTTTTCCAACCCTGTTCCAACCTCCATTAAGCCCAGTTCCAAAAATCTCCCAGGACGAGCACTCTACATAACGAGGAACCAATGAGTACTGTGGGGTCTAATGGCATGGGCTAACCTTACCCCTGACTGCCCCTCTCCTGTATTGCTGCACATTTATTTATTTCAGATTAGGATTATTACCTTTGAGCCGAGGGCTCATTTACAAAGGCTCCAAGTCAGAGGAAGTACATGACATTACATGCTATTTACAATACAATACAGTTGAAGACACAGTATACAACAGATTAACATCAGCATAATAAGTGCAGTTACAACACAAACAAGTTTAGAAGGACAGCAAGTGAGAAGTACGGAACTTGCGCTGGCAGAGTAGACAATGAGGAGCAGCACTATGAGAGTGTGTTACATACTTGGGAGATAACAGGGAGTAACCCATGATGGGGGAGGGGCCCCCAAATCAGTTAGGGGGGGAAGTTAGGTGCAGCCAGGCATGGCTTTGTCCAGGAGAGGGGTAGGGGGTAGGAGGAGGAGGTGGGAGAGGAAGAATGGGGGTGGACAGGGTGGGAGAGGTGAGGGAAGTGTTTGTTGGAGGGGAGGGAGGGAGGAGGAGGAGGAACTTCCCCTCTTCTATCTTCAGGGATACTAATTTTGTATAAACAATCACTTGCTTTTACCTCCTGCATCCTACCCCGACCAACAAAAGACTAACAGAAGGCGCACAAAGGTATTTGCAGGGCATGGACTATAGGGGTCAGGCATGAATGAAATAATTGTTATGAAGGTTGATAATGGTCAAAATGGCTACCTGATGGCATTGTAGTCCCTGCCTCTCTCTGTTATTGTTTGTATTTCTTCTTCCTCTTCCCTGCTCGATATCTCCCACCAGCAGAACGGATGTAAATTACCTAATAAAACTGCCAATATGAACCTTTTGCCATGATCTAACCACATCATCAAAAGACAACATCCAGCAGCTCTAGAGGTCCTGGGAACATTGCCACACCCCAAGCCAGCCACAACTCTCTTCAGAACAACCTTTGAGATGCAGCCCTAGCATGAAGCACAATCCGGGACTCCTAGAACTGGAGAACGTAATAGCCAACAGACTCCATTTTCCAAGTATGGGCATACAAACGAACTGCATAATACACCCAGCGAGAATTCTGCATCTGTTAGGCTCACTGCTAATATGAACTGGGGCATCAAGGGCTTACTAAGCAGATGGATGATGGCTAACCAGTACCGATCAAAGATCGCTGCAGCCTACAAACTTAGTCTCAAGTCCCCGCATAGCTTTTCACCCTCCTCTCAAACAACTATCCTCATCTTACTGACGGCTACATACCAAACTTATGTAAATGTCTTTAAAGGTGTGAATGATGTAATCCATCCCTCACTCACCCTAAACACAACCAGGACTGTAACTAACAGCCAAAATGAAGTGCATTCTTTACCTCTGCTCTGGTCTCCCTTTCCGGCATCATCAGACCTCCCATTCAAATGCTTGACCTCCCAGCCTTTTGTTGCTCCAGACTATGGGAATGTAATCTACCTCTCCCTGTTTTAGCATTAGCTTGAACCATCCAGGAGTACCATTCCACAAAATCCCACCCAAAATTAATGCAAGCAAAAGGATTGTGCAGGTAAGGGACCGAAATATGGTTCTGCTAAACCATAGTTATTAACACTGGATCAGACTTTAAGTGAGCAATTGTATGAAACGTCTCAGCTGAGGTAAGTACCATATGCTTGTTTTGGACTGAAATACCCCCCTACCTCACTGCACCCATTCCTTAGGAACCATCCACCCTCTACACCCAAACCCACAGCACTAAAGGCTAGCACATCAACACCCCACCTTCTCCTTCTGCGGAAGAGGTCACTGCTCACCAAAAGACCAGTGAGTAACCCAGCACCTCTAGCAGAGGGAGTGAGGTTAGATGGGACAGAAACAGTGCCCTTCTTGATCTGGTCTTTTTAAATTCTCTCAAGGGCCCCTCTGATTGCTCTACATACCCCAGTTATCGGAAACGTATCAGCTGGATGGTTTCCGCTGGATAGGCACCGACAACCATGCTCCAGTTCTACATAAAGAGAAGTGAAGTGCATACATCTGGGACACAATGAGCCACAGGGCTATGAGTACAGAAGGACTGTGGTGGGTCATCTATTGCCTTGATTTTCCAAAAACCTGATATTAGGTAGCGATCATAGCCTAAGCTGCATAATCTATTGTAACAGTGCACAGCTGTACCACTTGCCAGGAGTCCACATAAATTAGCAGGTCCACCACTCTTGCTCTTAACCTTTGTACTATAAATCCAAGGTACATTGTGGACTATGCCACAGACCTTTGCATGGCTGCAAACATTATTTTTCCCCCCACTGATATATCAAATAGATCTTATGCACTTGGGAAACAAGAGGAAAGGGGGACTGCTAAAGAATGCAAAGTATCTCAACAGACTCCGGGAGCAGTTTTGAGTGCAGGCACATCTCCTCCTCCACCACCCCATAACAGGGGCCACACAGAAAGGCAGACCCTAGGCTATGCCCTCAATGGAAGTTTGGAGAGAAGATATCCAGACTTTCCCAGTGTGCAAACAAAAAGCCAACACAGTAACTGGGGAGGAGACCACCACCCTGCAGCCTCACTCGACCAGTCTAACAGCCAGAAATGTCACACTCTCACAGTGAGGGAGGAAGGTAAGAGCAGTAACATGGTTCTCCATTTCCTGACCCTTACACTCAACCCCATGGTGTAGGCACGGACAACTCAGGCCTAGGAGAGCAAGCCTGAAGGAGGCATGGGTAGAGGGAGAAGGGCAATCCTTGGCACTTAAGTACTATGGTTTGATTATCTCAGTCTTCTTTTTCTCAGTTTTTGTTTCTTGCCCTATCAAATCCAAAGTTTTATGGGGGGGGGAACAATACCAGCAAGATACAAGAATCAGAGTAGAGGTATTTATCCAGGTACATTAACACACTATTATGACACCAGATGTGCTGTGTTGGAGCGCCTCACTCAAGTGAATGTGTAGCCTTTTGTGTCATGTATTGGAGTGAAAGGGAAATATTAACTTAAACCCTCACTGCGGTCTTAGTCCCTGATGGAGGCTGGCAAGCTTGAATATCCCTCAGTGACATTATCCCATTATTGGCAAAGTGTTGGTAAATTGGACAGCACTCATCATCACTTTTCACTTATTTTTCTCCTTTGGTCTACTCTCACGGATCAGGAACACCCTCATGAGAGCCCGTATCAGACCCAAAGCGCAGGGGCCCCGCCTCTGCTGGAGGCCACCCTCTTCGAGAAAGGGGGAGGGCTCCAGCTCCAGCAAGGCCCGCCCCCACCCTCCACGACACACAAGACGCAAGCAAGCACCACTATTTTTGGATTATAGAATGTTTAGTCTAGTTGTAGATTATTTTTGTGCATGTTTGATTACCACTGTTTTTAATTTACTGCCAGGACTCTTGTATAATCATGACAGCTTTTTCAGGGCAATGTAACTTCCAGCTGGAGCTTGGGGGGGATTGTACAGTATCCTTACTCATCCCGATAGCCTCCCCTCCAGCAGGTTGCCAGGCAGTTCCAGAGTGACCCAGGCAAGCCGAAAATATAAGGTAACCGAATCTAATACCATACAAACATTTACGACCTATAATGGTGAACCAAGTGTATAAGCTAATAAGCTGGAACAACTGAGGGGCGAAGACAAAGAAAAGTGCTACCAAGTCCTTAGGGACCTCAAATGGGAAAGCACAAACAAAGCCTTTCTGCAAGAAACCCACACTCTCTCCACACAAGCTAACCTATGGCACAGGGAATGGGTGGGGCAAGAATATGCCACAGGAAATAGCAACAAAAAAGCTGGTGTCTTAATTTTAGTCCACAGAAACACCCCCTTTCAACTTCAATGAATCAGGGAGAAACCAAACAGCCACTGCATTGTAACTGAGGGTAGCCTAGACAGGACAGAAATAATACTGGCTTCACTGTATGGCCCAAATGGGGACCACCCATAATTCTTCACCACACTACTAGCAGACCTCTCCCAACACAGGCACCTTCCATGGTACTAGCAGGGGAATGGAATGCAGTCCCAGATTCAGCCCTGGATAGGTCAGGCTCAAGCCAGATCAGCCTGAACACTAACCAAAAGGCACTAATAGAATTGCAGGACTCATTGGGCCTCATAGAGGCCTGGTGAACTCTCCACCCTGGGGAGAGAAGCTACACATTTCGGTCTCCAGACCATAATACCTCCTCCAGATTGGATTACTTCCTTGTTTCCTCAGTACTCTTTGCAAATGCCACCCTCTGTGAAATTCTGCCCATGGTGGTTTCAGACCACTCCACAGTACTCTTATCCTTGTCCCCCAGTGCCAGCCCCCAGGGGAGGGACAGTCTGTGGAGAACCAATAACCCCCTGCTACAACACACTAGCATAAAAGAAACAAGCATTTGTCAATGCCAAGAGTTTTCTGTTGGTATTGCTGTTGTACATGCCTCCTACATGTTTCTCTGTATATTCCTCTGTCTTGAATTTTAAGTTGGGCATTACGGTTGGAAACCACTAATGCCCAGGGCGTTTGTTGGTATTTTTGCTCCAAATTTTCAGCATGGGCTTTTTGGGACACCAACTCATGAACAGTGCCAGTATCATTTTGTTACTCAATCTCAAAAGGTGATTTTGCACAGCGAGTGTGCCATTGGGCGCCACAGGTGCAAAACACATTTTGGGCAGGATGTGAAAAATGACAGCTGTACTGTTCATGAGGAGGTGTGAAGAAATGGCAATGTTGAAAATCTGGAGTGAAAATATGAAAAAGTGGCCAGGTTACAAGTGCACATAGAAACTGGATAACGCACACTCGTAATGTGGTCATTTTTTGGAATGTTTTCACCAAATTTTCAACATGGCCTTTTTGGGACCTCCCCTCATGAACAGTGGCACTGGAATTTTGTTAATCTGTCCCAAAAGTTGATTTTGCACAGTGACCATGCCATTCTGTGCCACAGGTACAAAAACACATTTTTTGAAGGACACAAAAAATGACAACTGTGCTGTTTATAAGGGGATGTGAAAAAATGGTAATGTTGGAAATTTGGAGTGGAAATCTTAAAAACTGATGACGTTATGAGCGTGCGTAGAAACTGTGCAATGGATGCTCATAATGCAGTCATTTTTGGGAGTTTTTCAGCAAATTTGCAACAAGGGCTTTTTGGGACCCCACCTCATGCACAGTGGCACTGTCATTTTGTTAATTGGTCCTAAAAGGTGATTCCGCACAGTGAATGTGAAATCACCTTTTGGGACTGAGAAACAAGATGACAGTGACTGTGTTCATAAGGTGGGGTCCCAAGAACTCCCAAAAATGGCTCAGATATCAACCTAAATTGACCCCTCCCCCCATTCACTGCCATTATAGGACTTACCGTCATCTCTTCAGTTTGCGGTTGGCTTTTGAAGAGTGCAGATGTGTTCCCAGTCCACTGAAGAGCGCTGCTCCCAACCTCCAGAGGTAAGTATGGTGCAAGGAAGTGGGGTGCGCAGAGGCAGGGTGAGGGTTGGGGGAGGGGGCCAGCGACAGCCACGAGGGACCGTTTTCTTTCTTTTCAGGCTTAAAAGTTTAAAAAAAGACTTTGTAGGTCTGTTTTCTTTTTTATAGTAAAACAATGGGTGTTAGCACACTGGAGTGGGCTCCCAGTGCGCTAGATCAATGTGAACCCAGAGATTGAGCACCCGAGGTAGGAGAATATTTGTGGGGGGGCCACATCCGACACTTGGTGTCAGAACCAGTTTACCAAAGGGAGGGGACAGGCCACACGGGGATTGAGCACCCCAGTGTTGGCAGGCGGGGGTCACCAGCCCAATGGCAGAGAGGGAGATGTGGAGGAGGCAGGCAAGGAAAGCACCTCCTCTGAGCCAGCGTGATTGATCATGCTTACAGCAGTGCCTTCGGGCATGCAATACCCCCAGCCCATATGGAGCTTAGGCTGTGGCCTGCTCTGCATGGCTGGGAGAAACTTCAACATGGCACAGAGTGGGACATCAAGACGCAAACAGCTGTTTGCTCTGCAATGACCTGCAGATGAAAGGAAAAAGCTGGCTCCTGATTGGTGTGGCTTTTTCTTTTCATGTGCAGACCACTGCAGGCAAAACAGCATCATTACCCACCTGGCTGAGGAATGGTGTAATACTGTCAAGCCCCATGCAGAGCACTCTGCATTGGACAGACAGTGTCACACCCCTCAAAGCCTACTCACCCAAGGAGTTCAACGTGCATGCATGAACTTAAAAATAGCTCAAAGCATTAACACCTTCTTCCAAGAAAATACAGACATGGCCTCCAGCTACCATAACGTATGGGGCACCTTCAAATGAACGATATGGGGAGAACTCATTAGACTAGCAAAAAAAAAAAAGAAGCCATGGTCAAACAACTCCTAAATAACATTAGAAAGCTAGAAAAATCCCTCTCTGTTACTTCACCTGCCGAGGACTGGCTACACCTCAGCACTCTGAGAGCTCAATACGGCGAAACCCTTAGAGAACAGGCAGAGCACGATATTCTCAAAGCACGCACCAAATATGTAGACCAGGGAGAAAAAGCCAGAAGACTACTAGCAATAAGGTTAAAGCAGCAGGAGACTTCTAGAACGATTAAAGGAATTCGAAGGACTGCAACTGCACCCCTTGTTACAAATCCGAGAGATATTGCCTTGGCTTTCACTGAATACTATCAGACCCTCTACACAGAGGAGGAGGTAGCACCAGATAATCTGGTAAATAGCTTCCTAGAAGCTGCTCAACTCCCAGGGATGTCCCCGGACAAAATAGCCAAATTGGACACAGTCATTTCACTACACGAAATCCAGACAGCCTTGAGGGACCAGGGCTGGATGGATTCTCAAATAAATTTTACTAAACCTTCATGCAACAGCTGACCAGACCCCTAGCTACCCTCTTCATATCAACTTTAGACTCAAGACTCTTGGTCCACTCTTTACAAAAAACCTTGATTATACTGCTCACCAAACCCGGGAAAGACCCAGAATGCCTGGACAGCTACAGGACCATATCCCTGCTAAACACAGACCTTAAAATACTTATCAAACTACTGGTACCCAAGATAAGAAGAGTATGGGACTAACTCATAGGTCAAGAGCAAGTGGGATTTATGAAAGGTCGAAGATCAGTGGACCACCTACACAAACTGGCCCATCAGATCTCAGCAGCCAAAGATGCTGATCAGGCAGCAATCCTGATGTTACTGGACACTGAAAAGGCTTTCGACAGGGTATCTTGGCACTTTCTATTTCATACCCTCCGCAACTTCGGATTCCCTGAAAAAGTCATCGTTTGCATCCAATTTTTATACTCTCATCCATCAGCATGCATTAGATGCAATGGTATTAACTTTGGTGCCTTCACACTCCACAGAGGAACCCACCAGGGCTGCCCACTTCCTTACCTATTTCATCTATACCTTGAACCTCTAAGCTGGAGAATCCTCCTGGATGACAGGATTAAGGGAGTCCTAGTTGGGGGACACAGATACAGACTCTCCACTTATGCAGACAACATCCTCCTACACCTCAAGGAACCCGCCTCCTCCATCCTGGCCACCTTTCCCATATTGAAAGAATATGGGAACATCTCAGGGTAAAATCCGAATCTAGAAAAATCCTATGTCATGCCACTCAACCATTGGGTGACAAAAAAATCATGCACAGGAATGGGGAACCAGCTGGTGCCCGAACTCTATTAAAATACTTAGGGATTCACATCACCCTCATCAAACAACAAACGTACACAAAACATAGAAGTCCTCCTTAACAACCATTAAACAGGACTTGCTGAGGTGGTCAGCCCTTCCTCTGACCCTCTGAGCCAGAATCAACAAAATTAAAATGAACGTGCTGCCAAGAATACTTTACCTACTCGAAATGACAGATCTGTACATCCCCAAGAGTTGGTTTGCCAGACTGAGATCAATCCTTAATAACTTTCTCTAGGCCAACAAAAGACCACGCAGAGCATACAGGAAACTCACATTGTCCAAAGGACTAGAGGGACTCAGACTCCCCAACTTCAACCCCTCTAGTTGGTGCTTCATGCCAGGAAATTCCTATGGTGGACCACAGCAAACTCAACCCTCCACCCAAGTGGATACACCCCACAGTGGCACCAAATTGAATGTGACCTCTGTAACCTAGCACACATTAACACTGAATCCCTACCCTACATTGTGCATTCAAAGGTCTCGGCAGTACTCAAGGGCACACCAATGGGCACCTCCCACCTGGTCAGCCACAAACTGCACAATTTTTTAAAAACTCAATCCATCCTAGCGCCAAACCAACCGATCTGTGGGAACCCAAATTTCAAAATTCAACAAAAGACCACCCCTTCCAAATTCCTCAAATCCCCACTACCAGTTCTACTAGGTCACCTGATCCAAAGCATCTCTTTTATAACATATGAAACCTACTGCTCACTCTTTCCTGATGCATGGATAACCCCATTTGCCTTCTTCCAACTTCGTCACTCCATTGCCACAACTCTCCTACCTAGACCCTGGTGGCTCTATGACCCCTTGGCATGGGAGGAACTAACCACTGTAGCCGCACAACAACTCCCCACCTCAAAACTCTATAAGAAACTCCTGGAACTGTTGGCTTATGGGGATTCAGATGCCTGCCCATACCGGTTCAAGGTGTTCCCCGAATTCCAATACCCCACTGTCAGAAAAGCAGTATGGGGGGGCATCCACAGATACCTCAGGGTCGACAGACTTAAACTAATGCAGATAAAAATCACATATAATATGTACTTCACCCCACAGAGAATATACAAAATGGGACACTTGCCTTCCGCATTCTGCTCAAGGTGTAGCCTAGAAACAGGTGACCTAAAGCATATCCTGTGGGACTGCCCCAAAGCAGAGCTGCTCTGGTCTTTTATCCAGCAACATCTGGACCCCTTCTGGATCTAGACACAGCCTTTACCCCTGAAATTTGCATGCTAGGACTAGGCCTCGACCAAGTCTTTGGCAACTGGAAATTCCACATCTCCTTCATAGCTGCCATAGCCAAGTAGACTATCGTGAGACACTGGCTAGACGTCACCACTCCATCTTACAGGGAATGGTACAACACCTTTCTCAACACCCTGAGAATAAAAAAGATGATCTGCACACTCCAGAACTGCTTGTACTGATACGAATACAGAAGGAATATGGTTGAAACACTATTACTCCTTAACTAAACACCACCAACACAAAGAGAAGACAGCATCAGCGCCACAGAAAGTCAAGGCCGCCTTGCCACCACATAACTCTAGGCCCAGGGGCCATGGAGAGCTGAGTGACCTGGTCCACTGGTGCCAACCCCTTAGTGAGGGACCACAGGATGATGAAGTGTTAACTTCCTCCACATCTGGCACTCTCATAGCTCTTGTACTGCAATTCATTGTGCTGCTATCTGTTTATATATGCTTATAACTTTGTATATAATGTCCTTACAGTGTATGTTTTTGTTTTATTGTTTGTTACTTTGTATGAAACCAATAAAGCATATTATTTCAAAAAAACAATAAAATTAGCTGTTCATGGACTGTGGTCACCTCGGCTCATCAAGCAGCTGCACTATCGCAAGGGAAGCCACACATTTACCAGGGAACCCAGGCCGCGCTGCTTGAATGTTGCTGCGTAAACATGTGGCAACTGAGTAATTGCCTGTTAATTGTGGGAAACGGCAGTGAGTCAGCAGAAACAGTACTTGTCATCTGGCCCTCCATACAACTCCACAAGTGCTTGGATGTTGCACATTGCCCCTAAACCGCAACCTGCAAAGACAAATTGCTCTCCCCTTTACACACAGCCCCACCTCAGCTAAAGGAGGGGGCGTGAGGGCAGTTCAGAAAGTTAAGTGAAATAAATGTCGCCCAAACTAGTACATACCCACCATGGTGTACTGGGCTATGGCTCATGGCCTCAGATGGGTGGATCAGTGTGAGCCATGTGTAGCCCTTGAAGAGAGGAAAAACATAGCCTCCCTTCCCTCTCCAGAGGAGGTGTGGTATAGGTAGGGCTCACTGTCTTCCCAACCTGTGAGTTACCAAGGATTTCTCGGTATAGGTAAGGTGAAACCTAATCATGAAGTGTCTCAGGCAGGACGAGGGTGAAGAATTTAGTGGGGCCGGGGAGCGGATTGGTGCTATCAGTATGAGTGGGAACCTGGTAACCGATCCATGTTGCTAGTCTGAGAAAGGTGAACAGGAAGTTTTTCAACACTGCTGGAGGGTACAGATAACCATTACCAATGTTATAAGTCTATTAATCAAAGCATTCAAAGGATATATGGAAAGCAGGCTACTCTCCTGAGATCAAACAGTCAATGCTTGCTGTCTGTTCTTCCTCTCACTCCTTCAGACCACTGCCCCTTATAAGGATCCCCCTGCCCACTGCAACTGCAAATTCTTCTCTCAGTCCTCCACTACTGGGTTGCATGTTAGGTCCATCTGGTGGGGCAGAGAGGCAATGTGCTGTTTCACTGGAGAGGCTGGGAGAGATGTGTTCATAGAGAGGACTTTGGACTTGCCCAGTCTCTTAGTAGCTGGCTCTCCATTTTAATTGGAAATGCCAGCTGAGTGTCTAGAGTTTACTGCCATCTCTCCCTAGACTTCTGTTGTCCTTTGGACCAGATTGGTTATTTTCCCTCCTTTTTCAAGCTAAGTGCTTGGACTTGGATGTCTGCCAAGCCATGTCATCATACTAAGACATTTCAGGGAGTCTCTTGTTGTGCTGCAGTCATGCTCCACGTGGTTGGGCAGCCCCCATTCCTGTGCATCCATTGCTGTTTTCAGGCTTTTCTCAGCTGTGGGTAATTGTCTGGTGATGTAGCAAAGGGCTTCCTCTGGGCTACTGAAAACATGGGACACCCCATTTCATATGATATGTAGTTTGGCAGGGTACTGCAGTTTGTAGGGAATGTCCTGGTCTGGAGTTCTTTCTTGATCTCTGCATACCCCTTCCTCCTCTTGGCCAGTTCAGTCAAGAAGTCAGAGAAGATATATACGATGGCCCTGTCCCACTAGGGGCCCTCTGTCCCTCGCCAGTGACAGGATTTTTTCTTTGTCAGGGAATCTAAGAAATATCACCAGTATTGGTCAGGATCTATCTTTTTCACTGGGTACCAGGCTAAGTGTCCTGTGAGCGTGGTCAATCTCCAGCTCCATTGTCCAGTTGTGTTTCAGTAAACCAGAGAGCTCTTTCTACAGGAAGGCTGACACATCTCTTCCCTCTGCTTTTTCTGGTAAACCCATGAACCTCAAATTATTTTGGCAGCTGCAATTCTCAGCATTCTCTAGCTGCTCCCAGAGGGCACTTATAAGTCATTCCAGCTCCTGGATCCTAGCCTCATGGCGGCTGTCTTTATCATCAGTGAAGGACAGGTATGTCTCTTGTGTTGGAGGCAGTGGGCCTTTTCATCCTACAGTATGTTGCTATGGAGGCATTGAAAATTGCAGTTTCCTTAAGGACATAATGAAGCATTGTTTTAATCTGAATGCATCCATGACTGGAGTAGCCATTGGCATTGTCACTACTCACATCTGGCCAAGCTGTCACCAAGCCATTGCAATTTTTTGGTTATAACCTTTTACTGTAGGCAAATTTTGTTCTGAAATTGCAGCACTCATTGGGGTTTTTTTTTTCTCTGTTGCATGAAACCTTGTAAGCTGTTGTAGCTGATGCAATACCAGAAATCTGAACAAATTAAGAACCGGGAGGCACAGCGAGCTCCTCTAAACTGCCATCCTGGTTAGCTGTTCTCGTATGTGTTGCTTGTCAGGGGTCCTTCTTGGAATGTGCCACCTATGGTGAGGTTCCAAGCAAAGCAAAACACTGGTGCTACTCACTCTCACCCGAGGAAATACACAAGTCCCAGGTTTTGCTTAACTAAATGCTTCTTTATTACACATATTTGTGCAGACATAAAACAGCAACCACTACAGGCAAAGATTCTGGGACACCTGAGTGGTAATAGAACACCTCAATGTTTTGCTCAACTGCACTTGAGCTCTACAAGAGATTGCAGTCCTGCTAGCAAAGCACTTATAAATAAGGTACATTTACAGTGTTACACACCCTGTTCTATATGTCACCAAGAAAAGTGTCAATACACAGCAGTTATGACCTGAGATCATAGTATGTAGTTCATATAATCACAGTAGTGCAAAAACAACAGTGAAAAGGTGAAAAAGGTACTTGTTGTGCAATTTTAGCTACCAAAAAGTTATTGTGGGCTAGTTGCCTAAACACAGCAAAACACTTCCAGATGACCAGGAATTCTACATTTGAGATAAATAAGGGTATGTTGGTACCAGAAAACAAACAGCAAGAACACGAAAAGGGTAAATTAAAAACACTCTTTGAGAATCAGCAAGAGAGTGTGCTAAGACAGAGCCGCACAAGGGTATGGGGTGCTTGAGTCTTTATTCAAGAGTGCATGGTGAGTGCCATGACTGGTCTACATATAATCACCAAGGGGGGGGTTGTAGTGTCTGTAGCATTGCTCCAATGTAAAATAAAAAGATCTAGCATCAAGAGCACAACGGCTGAAAGGTACGATATATAACTGATGTGGGCCTGGACTATCGCATTTTGCAGCATGGCTAAGGGAGCTGAGTATATATCCCCTTATTTGAGTTGCTGCATATATAGTCACCTACAAGAATGGCTCCATATACCAGTGCTAGTAAAAAGCAAGCTGCACTTCCTTTTGTTCCCTCACAGAGGAAGAGGAGGGTAATGGGCCTGAAGGGAGTACAAGGGGTGGGAATGATGCAGAAATGGACACAAGTCCCTTTACATGAGAAAGGGTCCTGAAGGAACTGGAAGAAGTAAGAGTTGACAAAGCAATGGGGCTAGATGGATTGCACCCCAGGGTCCTTAAGGAACTAAGAGAGGTGGTGGCTGAACCTCTGGCAATCCTGTGTAGCTGATCACTGAAAACAGGGGAGGTACCCAAAGACTGGAGGACAGCAGATGTTGTCCCCTTATACAAAAGTGGGAACAAAGAGGAAGTGGGGAACTACAGACCAGTCAGCCTCACCTCAGTAGTGGGGGAAGATCATGGAAGCACTACTGAAGGAGAGGTTGGTTGTCAATGGACTACAGGACCCAAGGCAGCATGGTTTCACCAGGGGGAGGTCATGTCAGACCAACCTCATTGAATTTTTTGACTGGGTTACTAGGGAGGTGGATCAGGGGGACGGCAGTGGACGTGGCCTATCTCGACTTCAGCAAGGCCTTTGACACTGTGCCACATAGAAGGCTAGTACACAAACTGGGGAATATGTGTGTGTGGGCAGGACAGTAGTGCGGTGGGTAGGTAACTGGATGGGTGGCAGGACACAGAGGGTGGTGGTAAACGGCTGTCACTCCACAGAGGGAAGAGTGACCGGTACCACAGGGATCAGTGCTGGGACCGGGTCCTATTCAACATCTTCATCAGTGACATTGCACAGGCTCTAGAAGGCAGAATTTCCCTGTTCGCTGATGACACAAAGCTCTGTAACAGAGTGGACACAACAGAGGGTATAGACAGAATGAGAAGGGACCTGCAGAAACTTGAAGAATGGTCAGGGATTTGGCAGTTGAAATTCAATGCAAAGAAGTGCAAGATAATGCATATGTGACACAAAAACCCTGACACAATATATCAGTTGGGGGGTGAGGATATAGCATGCACCAAGCAGGAAAGGGATCTTGGGATTATCATCTCTGATGACCTCAAGGTAGGGAAACAGTGCAACAAGGCAGAAGGTAAAGCAAATAGGATGCTTAGATGCATAGGCAGAGGCATCACCAGCAGGATAAGGGAGGTCATAATTCCACTATACAAGACACTAGTGAGGCCCCACCTGGAGTACAGTGTACAGTTCTGGAGACCTTACCTACATAAGGACATAGACAGGGTAGAGAAGGTTCAGAGGAGAGCACCAAAGATGGTACATGGATTGCATCACAAGTCCTATGAGGACAGGTTGAAGGACTTGAATATGTACTCCCTGGAGGAGAGGAGGGAGAGGTGGGATATGATAGAGACATACAAGTATCTCACAGGGAGTAACAGGGTGCAAGAATACACTATTTTTAAGCAAAAAAGATGTTCCAGGACTAGAGGGCATGGGATGAAGTTGGAGGGAGGACGATTCAGAGGAAACATGAGGAAGAATTTCTTCACAGAATGAGTGGTGGACAAGTGGAACACCCTGCCAGAGGAAGTGGTGGGGGCTGAAACAATCATGGGATTTAAGAATGCGTGGGATAGACATAAAGGAATTCTGGAGGTCAGGGGTGAGGGGCAACAGACTTCTAGGAAAACATAAAGTGAACTTACAAGCTCAAATGGGCAGACTGGGTGGGCCGTAGGCCCTTATCTGCCAACACCGTCTATGTGTCTATGTATCTATGTACCTATGTGTGTGGGGAGGAGGAGGTTTAAAATATGCTGTGGATACAGGGATTATAAATGACTACAAAAAGAGATACATTTAGGTTAGCTACTTATGTATTTAGATCACATTCCAAATAGAACACAAAGGGGCAAAAGTGACGGGAGTCAACAAGGGTGGCAACAAAGAGCACAGATGACCACAGAAGTACAAGAGGAACAGCAAAGGTCGGGGTAAAGGGAGGAACAAAACAAAGTACTGTAATTAATCTGTCTTCATGGGGGGAAAAAAGCAGGAGAATTGCCACCCTCCATTCCTGCAAACAGATCCAGCATTGAGGTCCAATAAGATGGAATAAGTTCAACTAAATACTTCTGTGTTAGTTAGTAATAAGCATCACAAACTGAAAAAGCAGCATTCAAGTAAAGTAACTTCCACACAGGCCTTTTCTCAAAAATGTCCACACAGGCTCAAATCTTTACTTATAACTCATGAATAACAGCTTGCAAAAAAAAAATCAAACAATTTTTAATGCTTCCATGTAAATTCATATCATAAATGTCCCACTTATTCAAATTAAAAAAAAATGTCTAGTCCTTAAAATTATCTTACTTTATGTTTATTGTTAATGGCTGTCTCTTTAAAAAATGTTACAGATCACACAGCAAGTTACAATGGCAAAACATGACTGTCTCCTAGAATATGCAGCTGAATTTTAACTCCATAAAGTGCAAATTAGAGAGAATCCTCTTAGAGCAATGTCTTCAGTAAAGTGCATAAAGTATTTAGTTGTGCAGGCAATGCATAAATTAACTCTTGAAGTGCAATACAATCATACAATGAATCACAAAATGCAGCAGCCAGGTTTATGTGCTAACAGCAAAAGCCTAAAGGCGATCAGCATCACAGCAAAGCCAGAGTGCCGAAAATCAGTTTCGGCACTCCGACTCCCCGATGCACAGCACAAGGGTGCTGGGACTTACATTTGACATTTCAATGCAGGGGGTCAGGTCCCCGCACCCCTACTAAGGCGATTCTCAACTCCAGGGGGGCATGTCGGGGATGTATCGGGGAATTTGACTCGACGCAACAAATAGCACCAACACCCGGACCAACCTCGAACCCCAGCACCACACATGCCCTAACCCTGAAACTACCCACCACACCTCGGGAGCAACTTGGCAGCTCACCACAGCACCACCCTCCCAATCCTCCTCCCATCCCACCTCACACGCAGCGTGCTTGCTCCCCTGCATGCGTATACATGTAGCGACATCCTATCACCATAGTTGTGCACCCCCATTTGGTCGCCCTCCCTCTCTCCTCACCATGGGAAAAGCACCACATTGAGTCACCATTTCGGTAGGCGTCCAATCACGGTCTCTAAACTCATGAGCTACCACAGCGGCCCATCCAAATCAGTCCAAGATAATATTAAATTCTTTAGATAAGCTGAGAAAGCAGGACAATACCTTAGTTACAAGTGTAATCTCCCTACAAATGGGGGTTCCCAAAAGTCTTCCACGAGCTTGCGTATTGCTCATAGCCTGGTTGGTGTTCAGCATTAAAGTCATTTAAATGTGACTGCCAGTGAGTGCTGTTAAAGCCTCCAAATACTGTCTCTTTAAGGGCTGCCTGCCTGGAGTGATAATTAGTTTTAATGGGGGGACTGTATGTTTCCCTGCTTGAGTCCCACCCGGGCTGCTGACTAATCACTCTGTTTCTGCCATCGCTACTTGAACAGAGTGAGCATTGTTGAAAGATGAAACTGATTGCAGGGAACTATTTAGAGTAATAATAAAATGCAGTTTGTTCTAACCTGCCTTCTTGCAGCATGGACTGTTTCTGTTTTGCTCCACTATTTTGGTCCCGAACTGCCGAATTGGACCAATCAGTGTGTGAGGACTCTAAAATGGAGCCTTCTATATTGGAGATATGTGGAGAAGACTCTGGGATTTGTAGTTTTGGGCTACTGGCACCTTTTTGCACCAACAGGGGGAGTGTGTTGTGACTGACATAGGAACCAGTCAATTGGACTCTTTGGATCCTGAGGGAAATGCCTCAAGCTGTCTGCTGGCAAGCCAGATCTGTGCTGGGAGTTGTGAGAGAAGGAGCTCTGAGTGTTCGAGGGGCCGTTGAGGCATAGTTCACACAGGAGAACCATGGAAGGCCTGTTTTCTGGGCTACTAGCCTGCTTTCTGCCCTGAGAGGGAGAAGAGGACATTTTCGGACAGAATCCGAATTTGTAGAGAGTGAAGCAAGCTGCTGATTTATAACCAGGTTCACCCTGTAGAAGACCGAGGATTTTGCTGAATGCGATCGGCCTGCCAGGAACTTTAGCTACGGTAGTGCGCCCAGGTTTAGCAGTGATTTGTGATCGGGACAGAGGAGTCACCTGCCTGGTACAGTAAACTTTCTTTACATATGAATGTGCTATGTGCTGGAAGGGGATCACGATCGGATCCCCCCTTGCTGTAAACTGCATGCTAATTGCTGGAAGCTGTTCCTAGCTGCATCGGACTGAATCCGCTTCCTTTCACATACTGATGGGCCCTGCCACGAGGGTCCTGTCTTGCTACCCTGCTTCTTCTGGCAATCCAGAACATGCATCAGCCTGGGTACCATGAGTAATTATCAGGGTAGCTCCCTGCAACTTTTCTTAAATCAAAGTGTGTCATCTGATTGTCTTGTGCTTTTCTTTCCATGAACTGAGCCCTCTGGCTCCAGATTACAAATTGTGTGTATGCATGTTCTTTTCCCATCACTGGGCCCCAACAAGCTGCATCGCCGGCTTACCCCGGGCAACGGTCCTGGCTAGCCCCTTCCCCCATCCTGGGTACCCAGAGAGTGTGACTGAGTTGGACTCTGATTTCATGCATAGTAGTGTGATCACTAATATGTTTAAGCCAATTAACCTGATTATTCTCCCTCCTTGTTACAGACCCCTGAATAAATCGGATCTTTTGTTCTTTGAAATCTACATGGATTGTGGTGTCAGTATATGTTGAAAGTATTACATTATAGCTGTGTGCATTGTATAACCTTATTTTACAGGGGGTCCCCAGTGGCATGCTGAAGGAATCAGTTCTGGGGGTAAGTGCTAGATTTATGTGTAAGTGGTTTGCATATCTGGGGTATTGAGAAATTAACTGTCGTGTACTGTGTGGGCCACTAGTGGGAAACAAGGGGGGGTCACATTCTCCCAGAGGGCTAGGACCTGGTTAAACTAGCCACAATCAACCCTGACCTTTTGGTGGAGGCACCCATCACCGAACCTAGGCCCCTCAACCTGCTGCTAGCCACACAGGCAGGGGTAGTAGCCCTTGGGATAGTGCCACTTAGGGGTTACATCTTGGAGGCACTGCTGGGATTAGCATTCTCTAGTGGCCATGTGAGGAAATTACCCTGATATGTTCAGTTTGGGAGAGAAAATTGAGAAGCTTACTACGCCAAAGCTAAAAATTGCCCCTCATAAACTGATGGTGCACTGAATGATGGGGTGGAGTGAAGCTGAGGGGATAGATCCTCAAAAGGCTATTCTGTTATTGGATGTTCCATTAGGGACCAGTAATGCTGATATTGTATCCACTGTGGAGCAGGTTAAGGGCGTGGGCAAGGTGGAAGTAAGGGGGCGAGATGCAGGTTTATTTGAACAAACTATGATAGTACTGCTCTCTTGTAGCTCCAAAAATAGATCCTAAGAAGGTACCCCCTGTTATTTTTCCCGAAGCTACCCAGAAGGGGTGGAGGGTCATCCATTTGCATAGTGGTCCGGCCACCCCGGGTGGGTCCCCCAGTATAGATGGGTTTAAGGAAAAGCTGCTCAAATTGTTAGTGTCTGACATGAGAACTGCTCAAGAGCTTGTAAAGGTGCTAGAACTGTTAGAGGACCACATGACCCTGCATTCCCCAGCCACGTCCCCAGTGTCCCCACAAGAGCTCCCCAGTAGCTGCCACCCCCATCATAATTCCCCTAATACAGCTTGACTCCTGCTGAAAGCTCAAATTTTCTCAGGCACAGTCCCAGTGCCTACGGGGGGAGGATGATCTAGAAACCTGGATGGACTATGCTACTCCTTTAGTGCAGGAATGGCAATGTTTGGAGGGGGAAAAGAGGAAATTACTAATAGAGAGTTTGAGAGGCCCTGCACTGGAGGCCATCCGTTTCCTGTGAGCAACTAGTCCAGAGGCTACTGCAGCTGAATACCTCTTGGCACTGGAAGGAGTATTTGGCAGTACTGAATCGGGGGATGACTTGTTATGGAAGTTCAAGACAGCTAAGCAGTGGAAAAATGAGAAGTTGTCTGGTTTTGTTACTAGGATTGAGAGGGCTCTGCAGAGGGCCTATAGGAAAGGAGTGCCTGCAAGAGAGCTGAACCGGGTCAGACTGGACCACATCTTGAAGTCAGCTCGATTTTCTAGTGTAATGATATTGAAGCTCAAGTTACAAGATAGGAGGGCAAACCCTCCTGAATACTGCCACCTGATGAAAGAAATTCATGAAATTGAGACTGATGAGGAGGGCTGGAAGCCCTATGCTGGGGTTGTGAACACTTGCCAGACTCCAGAGAGGAATGATTCAGAGGAGGCTTAGCAGTTGAGAAAATCGATTAAAGAGTTGACTGAGGCAGCCAGAGAACCTGATCTGTGTCATGCACCCCCAGAGACCAAAAGTGGAGTGGGAGTGCATGTTGTTTCTTCCAAGACCCAGACTGAGGTTAACTTATTGGCAGAGATCCAAGAGTTGAGAGCCATGGTGGGGGAGCTGCAAAGGACTGCCCTAACACCCAACCATAGTGGAGATTCAGAAGTTCAGGAACGTAGGTCCCAAGTCCAGGACGGGCCTTGAAGTGCCCCTGAGGTACCCCAGCAGAGAAAGGACCCCCCACCATTCAAAGACTTGAAAGAACCTAAGTTTTGCTACCACTGCGGGGATGATGGGCACATCCAGTTTGCCTGTCACTCGCCAGAGAACCTGAGGAGGGTAACTGCTAGGTTGCTAGCCTGGCATCGGCGGAACATTACCGGGCTACCAGGGGATGCTGTCCGAAAAAGTTATGCTACCAAGGCCAATGCCAGATTGACACCAATGGCAGTGCCGCCGGAGTGGTCCGAAGGGGTGGGTCCTTCAATGGAGACGACTGTGAAAGTAAATGGAGTGTCTGCTAGGGCTGTACTGGACAGTGGCTCCCAAGTAACCATCATGTTCCAAGACTGGTAACAGAAGCATTTGCCTGATGTGCCCTTACAGCCTTTGGAAGGACTGTATGTGTGGGGGTTAAGTGAAAAGGCGTACCCTTATTCTGGATACATTCGAATTTGGTTGTCTTTCCCCACCTCGGTAACTGGAGTGGTGGAACAAGTGGAGACCTTGGCCTTAGTGTGTCCCCCTACTGGTATGTACGATGGGGCTCCGTTACTAAGTGGAACAAATGCCCATATGTTCGGGAGGTTGGTGAAACTATGCTATGAGAGACGGAGCAGTGGACTGGATGAGCTTTCAGGATTCCTGCCTTGATCAAGAAGGCTTATGAGTCACGGAAGAATGCCAAAGAGGTGGAACCAGATGAACCAGTTGGGGTCGTATGGAAGAAGGACCCTGAGTCCATGATCCTGGCTCCCAATGCTCAGTGTACTTTACAAGGAGAAGTCTGATTAAGAAAGGATGTTAAGAATAAGATACTCATGTTGGATGCACCAGGCGATGGAAAATTGCCAGAAGGATTGCTGGTTAAGCCCAGTATCTTACCCGCTCGGGCTCATGCCTATGCTCAATGGGTGATGGTCCAGGTTCACAATGTGTTAGACAGAGAAATTCTGGTGAATAGAGGCTGCACCCTGGCTACCGTACAGTGTGCAGACACTGCATTTTTAACCAGTAACAAGTACTTGGGGGGAGAATGACACAGTGACACCCAACTTGTTTGAGTTTGGTGACTCCCCATTGCCAGCCAAATGGAAGATGAGAATCAGTGAGAAACATGCCCAGAGAGACCAGGTGTTTTCACTAAAGGAATGGATGTGGGAGGTGTGCAAGGAGCTGAGCATCATATCCAGCTGCATTAATGAGTGGTCATTCTGTGAGAGGTCTCGATGCCTGGCACCTGCTAATATAGATGATGTGAGACTGCACTTGCAGGAGATGCTTGTGACTGGTGTGATACAAGAATCCAGAAGCCCTTATGCTTCGCCTATTGTAGCGGTGAGAAAGAAGAATGGAACAGTATGAATGTGTGTGAATTATCGGACCCTCAACAGGCTGACCATCTCCGATCAATACACCATGCCTCGTATTCAGGATGCTTTAGACTGTCTGAATGGTAGCAAGTGGTTTTCAGTGCTGGATCTTCACAGTGGATACTACCAGATCCCTATGGCCCCAGAAGACTATGAGAAGAGAGCCTTTATATGTCCACTTGGGTTCTATGAATTTATGAGGATGCTCGAAGGGATCTCGGGTGCCCCAGCCACTTTTCAACAGTTGATGGAGCGTGCGGGGGGGACATGAACTTATTGGGGTGCCTAGTGTGATGTAGACAGCCAGTTCTGAGTGCTGTATTATATTTTTTTTAATATAAAATGTATTAATGTCTCTGCTGAAAATTCAAATGCTCTAGGAATGACCTCACTCATCTCCGCCCCCAGATTTCAGCTGAAGGATGGATGCCATGAGACATATGCTGAGACAGCATGTGAGATTATACACAAACAGATTTTAGAGACATTGTGTTATGTGGAAAAGCCTGAAGCTAATTATAGGGTTAAGAAGCTTGATGTTCAGCATATCCATTTTATGACACTTCCAGAGGAAGAAGAGCAGGTTGTGATGTATTAGTGTGAGATCATAAATGCTTTGATGTCTGTGTGACAGAGGATACTGTTTAAATATCAAAGAAATGTCATGTGACACACATGAGTTATGCTGAGGATGCAGAATGTAATACTTTGAAAATACATCCTGTGGTTGTATAAGATATATATTTTTTAAATATAATCTGACAGAGGAGGAGCTAGCTGACCTCACCAAAAAGGGGCTAGCCAATACAGTTGTTTAAGGAATAATTCTGTTTTACAGAGACACACATTTTGACTTGGACTCTGACAACAAAACATCTTGGGAGCACTTAAGCAAGTATGTAGAGACTAAGTACTGTAGCAGGAATCTTCACTGTTTAAACCTTGTTTTGTTTAAAGATATGTATGTCTTGTGATACAAGAGTTCTGTATTGTATATTTGACATATTATTACATATTTTAATAAAAACTCTAATTTTAGAGCAAACCTGATCTGTCTTTGAATTACTTTCTTTTGCTAAGAAATATTTATGGTTCAGCAGACGTATAGCTTGTATGGTGGTACCAAACTGGAAAGAGAAGTGTTTTAAATCTGAGGTCTTTATTAAAGTTTTAAAGGGTTCATCTCTGAATACCTGGTTAGGTGCCTGTAGGCAAAGATGTCTGGCCCCCTGAAGACAGATATATCTGAGCCTGTGCATTGGGTATGCTAACAAGAGGTCAACAGTTTGAATCCCTCCAGAACTGGAGACCAAAGGTTGATCCAAACTCACAAAAACAGACAAGAGGGTTACCTTGTCTGTTACACTGTTCACAAGACTGCACTCAGAGGTTGGCACTTTGGGACTAGAGGGCCTGACCTGCTGAATGAATCTGTGACAGATTGGTTGGCAGCGGTGTCATAATTTTGGTATCACAAGTTTTATTCTGTCAGCTGAGACCGTAAGCTCTCTTGCAAAGAAAGAAAAAGACAGAGTTTTATTTTAAAAAGGAAACAGAACTATATATCACTAGGTGTACAGTCAAGTTCCTACCTATTTTATTTTTTTCTAAAGTGCAAAGTCAGAGTAGCAGTAGTTAGGAAAGATGGCATCCAACTACAGCAGGCACACTGTAGAACAGTTAAAACAGTTGTGTGAGGACATAGGAGTTCTGTTCAAGGTGACAGCCAAAAAGCAGAACCAGATAGAGGCCCTGACGGTAGCAGATACCCAAAGCAGGGAGTCACAGACCGTGACTGAAAGGGACCATACCTCGAGTGTGGCAGAACTAGCAGCCAGTGAGGGGTCCTGAGCCGATGAGGAGGACTGCAGAGCCACTGTCAGTGAAGGGCCACAGCAGCAGGGACGAGTCACCAGTATCCTGAATCCAGAAGTTCTCAGGTTGCAACTTGAGTTGCGCCGGATGGAGCTGGAGTCCCAGGAGAGGAGAGAGTGAGAGAAGCGAGAGGCAGACCATGATGCAGAGCGAGAACGCAGAGAGGCAGAGTGACAACAGAGGGAGGCAGATCGTGAGGAGCGTGAGTGCCAGCAAGATGCAAAGGAGAAGAGAGAATGAGCATGCTGAGACCCAAACCATGAGGAGCAGGAGTGCCAGAGGCAACATGAGCTGGAGAAGATGCGACTCCAACCAGCAGCACCAGAGAAGGTAAGTGGCTTGGGTTTAACTGGAACTGCAGGACTGGGTTACAAATTGAACTCCAAATTAATAGCTGAGTTTAAGGACGGGGAGGACATGGACACCTTTTTAATTTCTTTTAAAAAAGTTTGTATTCAGGCTAAAATTCCTAGAGAGTCCTGGAGCGTCCAGCTATCCCCGCTACTTACCGGGAAAACTCGAAATACATTGGGTCAAATGAACAATGATGATAGCAATGATTACAGAAAGCTAAAAGCTACACTGTTAAAAAAGTTTGAATTAACTGCTGAAACATACAGAGCTAAATTCCGTAAGCTCAGGAGAAGCCCTGATATGAGCTATGAGGAGCTAGCCACAAAACAACGTCAGTTTTTAAAACGTTGCTGGGAAGGAATTGAGGCAAATTCTGTTGATAAAATTGAAAATGTGATTTTATTAGAACAGTTTTATTGGGCTTGCACAGCAGAGTTAAAAATCTAGCTAGAGGACCGAAATCCAAAAACAGTGCAAGAGGCTGCTGAACTCTCGGACCGCTATGCCCAGAGCAGACCTGCTCTGAGAGAAATGGGGCGAGTGTGGCAGCGCAGAAAGGGAAAAGCACGCCTTCAGGGCTGCTAAAACCCTCACTGCCTCCACCGAAACCAGTTAGCCCCAGGTTTCAGAGAAAGGATTTCTCTGAAGTAAGAAATGCTTGTTTCTTATGTAAAGAAACTGGGCACACTACCAGACAGTGTCCAAGAAGGGCAAGCAATACTACGCAAAGTAGTACTAGAAAGGAAGTGGGTTGTTTGTGTGTCCCTGGAAGCATGCCAGTGAACATGAGGGAACACATGCACCCAGTCATGGTAAATGGCATACAGACGTAGGGGTTAAGGGACACAGGGGCATCCCTGACATTGGTAAAGGAAGATCTGGTCCAGTCTGGTCAGCTTATACCCAATAAGTACGTGACTATACAGAACTTTACGGGTGAAGAGAAAACATTGCCACTGGCCAGTGTTCTCCTGGACGGGGTGAAATGGGGGAAATGTGCAATAGGTGGCTGTAGCTAAAACGTTAGCAGTAGATGTGATCCTGGGTAACAATCTCCAACAGGGGATGGTATGTGCAGTTACCTGTAGCCAAGTGGCAAGGGAAAATAGCAGTTCCCTGAACCCCACAGAAACCAGTGTGGAAACCACAGAGAGGCTGGTTCCCCAGCCTGTGTCTCCAGATGGGGAGACTGATAAAAAGGGGGTAGAAATTTCCCCGGTAGCAAGTGACCACACAGCTACGGAAGGTTACTCCAAAGAGGGAGGGGTGACCAACTGTCAGAGGGTTGGAATTGATGGTGATCCTGAGAGCCCTGATGCTAGTGCTAGGGACCCTAGTTTAGCTACTGAAGGGGACTTGTCCCATTCCTTGGGAAGGTGTGAGGGGTTCTCAGCTGCTCAGAGGAGTAACCCTAGTTTAGAGAAGCTGAAGGCTTGGGCAGACTCGAATGGAGCACAGGGAGGCGACAGAAGACATAGGATTTATTGGGAAAATGGACTTATGTATACACAGGCAGTACAGGCAGAGGGAGGGATGCTAGGCAGGCAGCTTGTCTTTCCCCAGGGATATCATGAGCGGTTGCTCAAGGTTGCCCATGATATTACCTTGTCTGGTCATCTGAGAATCGCACGAACTATGCAGCAGTTAGCCCAGAATTTCTACTGGCCTAACTTCACTCAGCAGGTGAAGGAGTATTGCAGGTCTTGTCACCGGTGCCAAGAAATAGGGAAGGTGGGCAAGAAAACCCAAGCCGCCCTGATCCTCTTGCCCATAGTGGAGGAGCCATTCTAGAGGGTGGGAATGGATATTGTGGGGCCTTTAAATACCCCCAGCTCCTCAGGGAAGAGATTCACCCTGACTGTGGTGGATTATGCCACCCAGTACCCAGAGGCAGTCGCCCTATCCTCACTGAGGACATACAAAGTGGCAGATGTCTTACTTGGGATTTTCTCCTGTGTTGGGTTTCCGCAGGAAGTAATCACCGATCGAGGGGGTTCCTTCATGTTGGACCTGATGAAATGTTTATGGGAGAAGTGTGGGGTGGCACAGAGATGAACGACACCGTATCACCCACAAACCAATGGGCTTGTGGAATGATTCAATGGTACCCTAAAGTCAATGCTCCGGGCATTTGCTGAACAGCATGAGAGGGACAGGAAGAAATACCTTCCCCTTCTGTTGTTTGCATACAGGGAGGTGCCCCAAGAGTCAACAGGATTTTCCCCCTTCAAACTCTTATACGGACGCCGGGTACGTGGACCCCTAGACTTAATCTGGGAGGACTGGGAAGGCAAGCATGCCATCCAGGGAACTCCCATTGTGGATTATGTCCTTAGGTTTAGGGAAAGGCTGAAGGAGCTTATGGGGACAGCCCACAGCAACCTGGCAGCTGCTCAATAGAAACAAAAGGTGTGGTATGACCGGAGAGCCAGAGCTTGCTCGTACATTGTGGGTCAGGAAGTTATGGTCCTTATTCCGGTCCAGAAAGACAAGCTGCAAGCTGAGTGGGCAGGACCGTACATAGTGGTTAGGATAGTAAATGACATAAACTACATTGTGGAGTTACCTGACCATAGACAGACAGCAAAGATGTACCATGTCGACATGATGAAGCCATATGCAAATAGGGCTGACATGGTGTTCGCAGTATGTAGTCATGGGGAGGAAACAGACGAAGGAGACCCCCTTCTCGACTTGCTGGAAGAGAGTAAGTGGAAGTCCTCTGTGGAGGCAGTAAAATTGTCTCCCTAGCTGAACCCGGACCAGGTCCAGAAAGTAAGGGAGGTTTTAGCAGACTTTGCCCCCTTGTTTAACGCCAAGCCTGGACTAACCCCCTTAGTGACACATGCTGTGGAGACAGGGACACAGACGCCCATACGGTGAACAGCATATCGGGTGTCAGAGGCTGTCCAAAAGGACATTAGGAGGGAAGTGGAGGAGATGCTGGATTTAGGGGTAGTCCAGAGATCCCACAGCCCCTGGGCCTCACCAATAGTCCTTGTGCCCAAGCCAGATGGCTCAGCTTGTTTCTGTGTGGACTATCATGGACTGCATGCAGTCATGAAGTCCGACACCCTTCCGATGCCCCGGATGGACGAACTCCTGGACAAGTTGGGAGAGGCGACCTACCTTATGACTGTTGACCTGACCAAGGGGTATTGGCAGGTAGAATTGACAGACAGGGCTAGGGAGAGGTCTGCCTTCATCACTCCGATAGGCTTATTTGAGTTTAAAGTAATGCCTTTCGGAATGAACAACGCCCTGGCCACTTTCCAAAGGTTGGTGAACCAGGTGTTGAATGGTGCTGAGGAGTATACTGTAGCATACCTGGATGACATTGCCATCTTCAGTACAAGCTGGGAGGAACACCTTTCACACCTTAGGGAAGTGCTGGGCAGGATACAGAGGGCCGGGCTCACTGTCAAAGCCAAGAAGTGCCAGGTGACCATGGGGGAAGTGGCATACCTCGGGCATGTGGTAGGCCAGGGACAGCTCCATCCTAACCAAATAAAGACAGAGGTGATTCAGGCATGGCCCAGACCAGAAACCCAGAAGTAGGTCAGGAGTTTTCTAGGGACAGCAGGGTACTACAGAAAGTTTGTACCTAATTACAGTGTCCTGGCTGCTCCCCTATCTGACCTGACAAAGAAAAAGATGCCAAAGAAAATTACCTGGGGCCCAGCCTGTGAGGAAGCCTTTACCAGACTGAAGGAGGCACTGTGCAGTGCTCCTGTTTTGACAAGTCCGGACTATAGCAAAACCTTTATAGTTCAGACGGATGCCTCAGATGTGGGTATTGGGGCACTACTTAGCCAGACATCTAGCCAAGGGACAGACCACCCAGTTGTATGCCTGAGCAGGAAGCTTATTCCCAGGGAGCAAGCGTACTCCACGGTGGAAAAAGAATGTCTTGCCATAGTGTGGGTCCTAAAGAAATTAGAGCCATACTTGTACGGGCAGCATTTTGTGGTGCAGACTGACCACAGCCCCCTGGTTTGGCTGACGCAGATGGGGAAACACAATTGCAGACTACCAAGATGGAGCCTTGCTTTACAAGGGTATGATCTAAAAATCATACATAGGGCTGGAGAGAAGAACAAGAACTCAGATGGGCTGTCTAGGGTCTATGAGGAGTGAACTGATTTGGGAAGCTCATCCCATGTAGGGGATAGATCCCCCAAATTCAGTCTTGGTGGGGAGGAGTGTGTCGTAGACAGCCAGTTCTGAGTGCTGTATTATATTTTTTTTTAATATAAAATGTATTAATATCTCTGCTGAAAATTCAAATGCTCTAGGAATGACCTCACTCATCTCCGCCCCCAGATTTCAGCTGAAGGATGGATGCTATGAGACATATGCTGAGACAGCATGTGAGATTATACACAAACAGATTTTAGAGACATTGTGTAACGTGGAAAAGCCTGAAGCTAATTATAGGGTTAAGAAGCTTGATGCTTAGCATATCCATTTTATGACGCTTCCAGAGGAAGAAAAGCAGGTTGTGATATATTAGTGCGAGATCATAAATGCTTTGATGTCTGTGTGACAGAGGATACTGTTTAAATATCAAAGAGATGTCATGTGACACACGTGAGTTATGCTGAGGATTGCAGAATGTAATACTTTGAAAATACATCCTGTAGTTGTGTAAGATATATATTTTTTAACTATAATCTGACAGAGGAGGATCTAGCTGACCTCACCAAAAAGGGGCTAGCCAATACAGTTGTTTAAGGAATAATTCTGTTTCACAGAGACACACATTTTGACCTGGAATCTGACCACAAAACATCTTGGTAGCACTTAGGCAAGTATTTAGAGACTAAGTACCGTAGTAGGAATCTTCACTGTTTAAACCTTGTTTTGTTTAAAGATATGTATGTCTTGTGATACAAGAGTTCTGTATTGTATGTTTGACATATTATTATATATCTTAGTAAAAACTCAGTTTTAGAGCAAACCTGGTCTGTCTTTGAATTGCTTTCTTTTGCTAAGAAATATTTATGGTTCAGCAGACATATAGCTTGTATGGTGGTACCAAACTGGAAAGAGAAGCATTTTAAATCTGAGGTCTTTATTAAAGTTTTAAAGGGTTCATCTCTGAATACCTGGTTAGGTGCCCGTAGGCAAAGATATCTGGCCCCCCAAAAACAGATATATCTGAGCCTGTGCATTGGGTATGCTAACAAGAGGTTAACAGTTTGAATCCCTCCAGAACTGGAGACCAAAGGTTGATCCGAACTCACAAAAACAGACAAGAGGGTTACCTTGTCTGTTACACTGTTCACAAGACTGCGCTCAGAGGTTGGCACTGATAATGACAGCATCCAGCGGGCTCAATCCCAAGACCCCATGATCAGATCAGCCCTTGAAGCCCTCTATGCGGGGAAAGATGTGTCCAAGTTGTGCTCCTCTGTGTTGAGAACTGCATTATTGTATAAAGAAGACCCTAAACTGAAACTGATTAACCGATTGCTGTACAAAGAAACAGTAGACACAGGGGGACAAGTAGACAAGCAATAGTTGGTTTTGCCCGCCGCTTTCAGAGACTTGGTGCTGAGGACCCTATACAACCACATGGGACACCTTGGTATATACCGTACCCTTGATCTAGTGCGGTCTAGATTCTACTGGCCTAAGATGGGGCCAATGTTGAGCATCATATACGGACTTGCAGTCGCTGCCTGCCCAGAGGGCTGCACCCCTTGTTAACATCACCACCAGCGCCCCCATGGAGTTGGTTTGTATTGACTTTCTGAGTTTGGAGCCTGATCAGTGGAATATTAGTAATGTGCTGGTGGTCACTGACCATTTTACAAGGTATGCCCAAGCATTCCCCACCAAGGACCAAAAAGCTTCCACTGTGGCCAAGGTACTGGTAGAGAATTTCTTCGTTCACTATGGAGCCCCCCAGAGAATCCATTCTGACCAAGGGTGAGATTTTGAGAGTCACTTAATCAAGGAGATACTCTATCTCTGTGGGGAGTGCAGAAATCTAGAACCACCCCTTACCACCCCCAGGGGGATCCACAGCCAGAACGTTTCAACTGCACCCTACTTGACATGCTAGGCACTGTCCACCCAAAAGACAAGCCCAGATGGAGCCAGCAAATTAGCACCTTGGTACACGCTTACAACTGCACCAGAAATTATGCCACTGGGTTCTCTCCCTACCGCCTTATGTTTGGAAGAGAAGTTTGGCTGCCAGTGGATGTTTGTTTTGGGGTTTCTCCTGATGGAGTCCGAGCTGACAGCTACCTACAATACATGCAAAAGTTAAAAGCTCAATTGAATCATGCATACCAACTAGCTTAGACCATGGCTGCAAAGAAACTTCTGATCATAGGGGACTCAATGATTCAGGGAGTTGATATGTATCTCCAGCCAGGGGTAATGGTCAGATGCCTCCCAGGTACATCAGTGTGGAGAGTCACTGACCGCATCACTAAAATTGTTCAGGAAGCAGGAGAAAACATTGATGTCCTGGTACACATAGGGACTAACTATCTCACTTGCTGGTCAGTTGTGGAGACCAAGGAACACCTGACCAGGCTGGGTGACAAACTATCATCCATTTCATCCAGCATCTCCTTCTCTGAGATCCTGCCAGTCTGGGAGAGAGGGACAGATGGACGGAAGGTCAGAGAAGGGGAGATAGGGGAGCTAAACATGTGGCTCAAGGGCTGGTGCCAGGAAAAAGGACACAAATTTGTAGGGAACTGGTGACAGTTTTGGAGGTGAAAGTTCTTTAAATTTGATGGACTGCATCTGACTAAGGAGACAATCAGTGCATTGGAGCAGAAGTTTGATGTCTTTGCAGAATATTTGAACTAGCAAATGGGGAGAGGTGTGCAGCACCCGAAACATCGAATGGGAAGAACACCCCCGCCTTCAGCTAGTGGTGAAACAGGAGTTCAGCATGTTTGTAGTTCATTTGCATCACCAGGTAAAGAAAAAGGTCTGGCTCCCCATACAATGCACAGGGGAAATACCAGACCTCTCCCAACAACTAACACACTAAATCTGACCAATGGAAAATCATGTACACAAATGCTCGCAGTCTGGGAAACAAGATCCCAGACCTGCAGGCAATAATGACAGAGGCTAAACTGGACATAGCAGCCATTAGCGAGACATGGTTTACCAGTAACCACACTTGGGAGACTTCAGTACCTGGCTATGTACTGTTCAGAAGAAACTGAGATGCAAAAAGGGGGGGGTGTGGCCCTTTATGTCAATGAAACTATAAAAGCTACAGAAATTCAGAATATACATAAGGAGCCAGAAGAACTGTGGGTCACCCTGGAAATGAGAAATGGGACAACCATACAAACTGGGGTTGTGTACAGGCCTCCAGACCAGGGGGAGGACATAGACATGTTACTGTTAAAAGATATACAAAACATGACAGCTAAAGGGGAGGTTCTGATAATGGGAGACTTCAACATGCCAGATACAGATTGGTCAATACCAGCAGGAACATCTGCCAGAACTAGACACATGGTGGATTCCCTGGAGGGGGAGGGCCTCAAACAACTGGTACAACAATCCACTAGAGACAGGGCTATCCTAGATCTAGTTCTGACTAACAGGGAAAGGATCACAGATCTTCAGGTAGAAGGTCACCTGGGGGCCAGTGACCATCACATAGTATGGTTCAATTTGGCCACTAGAACAAACTCATCCCATTCCAATGCAAAAATATGGGACTTCAGAGGAGCTGACTATGATTAGATGGCCAGCAGAGTTAAGCCAGCCCTGGTAAAAAGAAATACAGGTGAGGGGGTAGAGGCAAAGTGGGCAAGCATTAAAGATGGAATACTTGAAGCAACATCCCATTGTGTTGGTGAGAAAAGGAAGTGCAAAAGAAGAAGGACACCACTTTGGTTCTCAAACACAGTAGCAGAAAAGGTCAGAGCCAAAAGGCTGGCCTTCAGGAAATATAAGGGAATGCAGCAGGATGAAGACAGGAAGGCATACCAAACTTCCCTAAGGGAAGCAGGGAAAGCAGTAAGGCAGGAAAAGGCCCAAACTGATGAAACATTAGCACGAATAGTAAAAGAAGGTGACAAGACTTTCTATAGATACATTAGTGAAAGGAGAAAATCCAGAGGGGGTATTGCTAAGATTAAAGAGGATAAGGGGCGTGTGAGGAGGAGGACCATATAAAAGCATCTATCCTAAATAGATACTTCTGCTCAGTATTTACTGACGAGAAGGTAAGACAGGGCCCACAGCTCTACACCATGGACACGGGGGGGGGGAGGTGTGCACTTGTCCCTTCACAAAAGAAAGGGTCCTACAAGAGCTCCATAAGCTCAGGGTGGACAAGGCAATGGAACCTGATGGCATACATCCCAGGGTACTAAAGGAGCTAAGGGTGGAACTAGCAGATCTATTATCAGAAATGTTTAGTGAGTCTCTGAGCACAGGAGAGGTCCCAGAAGACTGGAGAAAGGGTCTTGTGATCCCGGTCCATGAGAGTGGTAGCAGAGAGGAGGCAGGGAACTACAGACCAGTCAGCCTTACCTCAGTAGTGGGCAAGATTATGGAGACACTCCTTAAGGAAAGGATAGTGCAACACCTGGAATCCATAGAAGCACAGGATCCAAGACAACATGGATTTACAAAAGGAAGGTCCCGTCAAACTAATCTCATAGATTTCTTTGACTGGGTAACCAGAGTGGTGGACCAAGGGGGAGCAGTTGATGTTGCCTACCTTGACTTCAGTAAAGCTTTTGATACTGTTCCACATAGAAGATTGATTAATAAACTGGGTAGGCTTGGGCGGGTCAGATGTTGGTCAACCGGGTGGCAAACTGGTTGATGGGCAGAAAGCAGAGAGTAGTGGTAAATGGTATACAGTCAGAAGAGATGCAAGTCACAAGTGGGGTACCTCAGGGATCAGTCCTGGGGCCAGTCCTCTTCAATATCTTCATCAGTGACATTGCAGATGGACTGGAGGGTAAGGTTTGTCTGTTTGCAGATGACACCAAGGTCTGTAACCGAGTAGATGATCCAGATGGTGTGGGCAGAATGAGAAGAGATCTGGATAAACTAGCAAAATGGTTGAAAGAGTGGCAACTGGGGTTTAACGCAAAGAAGTGCAAGATCATGCACATAGGGAAGAGAAACCCTGAAGCCACCTATAGGCTGGGAGGGGAGTTGCTGGCCGAGTCACAAGGGAAGAAAGAGACTTGGGCGTCATCATCACCGATAACTTGAAATCATCCAAGCAGACCTCTAAAGCAGTAGGTAAGGCTAGAGGGATGTTGGGGTGTATTAGTAGGGGTATCACGAGTCGGAAGAGGGAGGTAATAATCCCTCTTTACAAGACACTGGTTAGGCCCCATCTGGAATACTGCATGCAGTACTGGAGGCAACACCTTCACAAGGACATTAATCAAATTGAGGCACTCCGGAGAAGGGCAACCAAAATGGTGCAGGGACTGCATCAGAAAACATATGAGGACAGATTAACTGAACTCAATATGTATACCCTAGAGCAAAGGAGGGAGAGAGGTGATATGATTGAAACATTCAAACACCTTAAGGGCATTAACAAGGTGAAAGAGTCTAACATATTTCAATATAAGAAAAATAGCAGGACAAGAGGAGACAGCATGAGATTAGAGGGAGGCCGATTGAGGGGTAATGTGAGGAAGTTCTTTTTCACAGAAAGGGTGGTGGATGCATGGAACGTCCTACCTCAGGAAGTGGTGGATATGACTACAGTGCAGGGCTTCAAACAGGTGTGGGATAAGCATAAGGGAGCAATACAGATGAGTATGAATAGATAGGCCATTGCCAGAGCAAAGGCCTATGGCACATTCATAAGGTAGAAAAAGAAATGGGCAGACTGGTTGGGCCTTGCGGTCCTTATCTGCCATCAACTTCTATGTTTCTAAGAGAAATTTGGCCAATAAAGAAAGATACGATAAAAAGGTGAAGGCCCAAGAGCTCCACGCCAGAGATCATGTATTGTTAAGAAATCTGGGACTGCATGGCAAACACAAAATTGCTGACAGGTGGCATCATCTCCCCCACATCGTAGTAGGCAAATTGAATGACTTGCTAGTGTATAAAGTGCAGCCTGAAAACAACTCAAAAGATGTCAAGACAATGCATCGTAACCATTTGTTGCCCATTGGTCAAATACTGATTGATTCTGAGCCGCCAGAAATTGCTCCCCCTGGACCGGTGACAAGGGCTGCTGCAAGACAGAGACAGACAAAGCCTGCTCCTGTAGTTTCCGACTTAAGGTTTCCTCCATAGCAAATCCAAATTGAGAATGACTGTCAGTCTGCTTCGGTCGGGATAAAAGTGAGTGCAACTATGGTTATTATCCTTCCTATGAAGTAAGTCAGTTGTTTCAAGGTAATCCTCTGGTCAATTATGGGGATGAAGCTGGGCCTTCTGGACTGCCTAAGCCCCCAGCTTTGTCCTTGGAGCCAATGCTCCCTGAGAGTGAAGTGCAGAGTGTCACATCTGATGATATTGAATCACAATGTATGGTGGAACTGTGTGATTTCCCTGAGGAAGAAACAGATGAGCTGAGACCGACTGGTGACTTACCAGATCAGGAAGAGTACTTTGAGTACAATGATAGTTCCCTTCCAGTGCCGGAGTGTCTTTCAAGTGATTTGAGTGCTGTGGAACCAGAATTTGCAGATCCCGGGGCTGACAATGCCTCAAGTCCAGACTTTTCTGCCCAGATAAAAACTCCCCTGGCAAGAAAAGAAGGTGCTGGAAATGAAGGTAAAGGTGCCGAGACTGTAATTGTTCCCCCTAGGAAGACTGATCGAGCTGTAAAGCCAGTAGTGCACCTCAGCTATGATTCCCCTGGGAGACCTGTGGATTTGCCTCTCAGTGTGGTCCATAAAGGAGTGTATGTGTCCCATAGCTCACTGCCTAAACTGAGCATAAGTGCAAATTCCCAGTTAATTGTTCTGCCCTCCAGGTATGGTGCCCCTGTCCCATCTAGCCCCGAGGTAGCTGATAGGGAAGGGCCCCCTCTCTCCAGGTTTCATGTGCAGGAAGTAATAACCTGATTTCAAACTGCAATGTGTGCATGAGTAATCAGTGCAATGTATGTATAGTGCTGTATAAAAAGTAATGTGCTGTGAAATACAGGAAAGGTGTATGTAACAAGGGTTTAATATGCTGATTACTGCTTAAAAGTTATAGACCTGATGTGCTAGTGATATAGATGTATATGATGATTTGCATTAGAGTTATTGTAAGGGTACCTACTTGACGCGGACGCCATGTTTTTCCAGGCCAGGAAGGGTGTAACCCCCCCTACAAATGGGGGTTCCCAAAAGTCCTCCACGAGCTTGCCTATTGCTCACAGCCTGGTTGGTGTTCGGTGTTAAAGCCGTTTAAATGTGATTGCCAGTGAGTGCTTTTAAAGCCTCCAAGTACTGTCTCTTTAAGGGCTGCCTGCCCGCAGTGATAATTCGTTTTAATGGGGGGACTGTGTGTTTCCATGCTCGAGTCCCACCCGGGCTGCTGACTAAATGCTCCATTTCTGCCATCGTTACTTGAGCAGAGTGAGCACTGTTGAAAGATGTAACCGATTGCTGTGAACTATTTACAGTAATAAAAAAATGCAATGTGTTCTAACCTGCCTTCTTGCAGCACAGACTGTTTCTGTTTTACTTCACCATTTTGGTCCCGAACTGCCGAATTGGACCAATCAGTGTGTGAGGACTCTAAAACAGAGCCTGCTGTATTGGAGATATGTGGAGAAGACTCTGGGATTTGTAGTTTTGGGCCATTGGCACCTTTTTGCACCAACAGGGGGAGTGTGTTGTGACTGACAGAGGAACCAGCCAGTTGGACCCTTTGGATCCTGGGGGAAATGCCTCGACCTGTCTGCTGGCAAGCCAGATCTGTGCTGGGAGTTGTGAGAGAAGGAGCTCTGAGTGTTCGAGCTGCCGTTGTGGCATAGTTCACGCGGGAGAACTGTGGAAGGCCTGTTTTCTGGCCTACTAGCCTGCTTTCTGCCCTGAGAGGGAGAAGAGGACTTTTTCAGACAGAATCAGAATTTGTAGAGAGCGAAGCAAACTGCTGATTTACAACCAGGCTCACCCTGTAGAAGACCGAGGATTTTGCTGAACGCGATCGACCTGTCAGGAACTTTAGCTATGGTAGTGCTCCCGGGTTTAGCAGTGATTTGCAATCAGGACCAAGGAGTCGCCTGCCTGGTACAGTAAACTTTCTTTACATATGAATGGGCTATGAACTGGAAGGGGATCGCGATCGGATCCCCCCTTGCTGTAAACTGTGTGCTAATTGCTGGAAGCTGTTCCCAGCTGCATCAGACTGAATCCGCTTGCTTTCACATGCTGATGGGCCCTTCCACGAGGGTCCTGTCTTGCTACCCTGCTTCTTCTGGCAATCCAGAACACACATCATCCCTCCTGTGTTCAGCCTGAGTACCGTGAGTAATTATCAGGGTAGCTCCCTGCAACTTTTCGTAAATCAAAGTGTGACATCTGATTGTCTTGTGCATTTCTTTCCACGAACTGAGCCCTCTGGCTCCGGATTACAAACTGTGTGAGTGCATGTTCTTTTTCCATCACAGGGCCTCAACCAGCTGCATTGCCAGCCTACCCTGGGCAATGGTCCTGTCTAGCCCCTTCCCCCATCCTGGGTGCCCAGAGAGTGTGATTGAGTTGGACTCTGACTTCATGCATAGTAGTGTGATCATTGATGTGTTTAAGACAATTAACCTGATTATTCCCCCTCCTTGTTACAGACTCCTGAATAAATAAAATCTTTTGTTCTTTGAAATCTACATGGACTGTGGTGTCAGTATATGTTGAAAGTATTACATTATAGCTGTGTGCATTGTATAACCTTATTTAACAGGGGGGCATGCTGAAGGAATCATTTCTGGGGTAAGTGCTAGATTTATGTGTAAGTGGTTTGCATATCTGGGGTATTGGGAAATTTACTGTCATGTACTGTGTGGGCCACTAGTGGGAGACAAGGGGGGTCACAGTGTCCCAGAGGGTTGTGACCTGGTTAGACTAGCCACAACCAACCATGATCTTTGGGTGGAGGTACCCGTCACTGAACCTAGGCCTCTCAACCTGCTGCTAGCCATGCAGGCAGGGGTAGTAGCCCTTGGGATAGCGCCACTTAGAGGTTACACAAAGCCAGCCTGAAAAACTCTATTAAATTAGTGCCAGCACAGGGAGGGGATACTTCAGGTCACAAAGTGAGTGTGGTATCATCTGTTAGAATCTAAACATACTTTAAGGGTTGTGCTAATGACCAAATGCTGTAAATAGCTAATAAGCTGGCATAAGAAACAGGGGATATACCTCCTCCACTCTGGCAATACACGATTAACCACAAAAGCACACCCACTTATTACAGGCTCAGGTCCAGAAAGATCCTTTAGTAGCAGAAAACGGAGTTCCCATAGATATGCAAAAATTGTGGTAAAAAATCTAGCAGTGTCCACTTGAACAAACTGTAGCCCCTGTTCTCATAAATAGTCAACGCAAATGAAACGTGATTATATTCGGAAAGTAGAATAAGCAGAATGCAAAAGCTTTTCTAGAGAAAAGTAGCTACTTGCTGGTTAGTCGGTAATGAGCTTTGTTCAGTGATAGTCTCAATAACTTACATAGAAACATAGAACCTGATGGCAGATAAGGACTGCTTGGCCCACCTAGTCTGCCATTTCCCTACCTAACAGATACGCTGCAGATCTTAGTTAATCAACAGCCTACTTCCTCCTACCCCCACTAGAATTGTCTTGTGTCTGTCCCATGCATTCTTGAATTCCCCCACTGTTTTGGACTCTACAACCTCCTCAGGAAGGCTATTCCATGCATCTACAACCCTCTCTGTGAAGAAATACTTCCTCACATTACCTCTCAGCTGTCCCCCCTCTGACTTGAAATTGTGCCCTCTTGTTCTTGCACATCTCTTTTTCTGAAAGATGCTACTCTCTTGAACTTTGTTGATTACCTTGAGGTATTTGAAAGTTTCTATCATGTCCCCCTCTCCCTCCTTTCCTCGAGGCTATACATCTTAAGCTCCTTTAGTCTTTCTTCATATGTCTTCTGGTGCAGACCCTACACCATTTTGGTTGCCCTCCTCTGGACAGCCTCCACCCTGCCTATGTCTTTGCAGAGACGGGGTCTCCAGAACTGTACACAGTACTCCAGATGGGATCTTACCAACTGTCAGTACAGAGGGACAACAACTTCCTGTTTTCTCCTGGTGAGGCCTCTCCCTATGCATCACAGTATCCCCCCAGCCATCCTTACTGCCTTCTGACATTGCTTGCCCACCTTTAGATCATCTGATATGACTACCCCCAGGTCCCTTTCCATTTTTGTTGTTGTCAGTATCTCACCCCCCATTGTGTACTCTTCCCCTGGGTTTTTGTTTCCCAGGTGCATTACTTAGCACTTTGCATTGAATCTAAGCTGCCATACATTTGACCATTCCTCCAACCTTGCCAAGTCCCATTTCATCCTTTCCACCCCACCTTGCGTATCAGCTCTGTTGCAGATCGTTGTGTCATCTGCAAAGAGACATACTTTTCCTTCCAGTCCCTCTGCAATGTCACTTATAAAGACATTAAAAAGGACCTGCCCCAGTACTGAACCCTGCGGTACCCCACTAGTAAGCCCCCTTTCTTCACGGTGGACTCCATTTACTATTACCCTCTGCATCCTGTTGCCCAGCCGTTTTAACCAGGCTACCACCCTGGGACCCACTCCCAGGCTGGCTAATTTGTTTATTAATCTTTTGTGTGGGACTGTGTCAAATGCCTTGCTAAAGTCTAAGTAGGCCATGTCCACAGCCCCTCCCTGGTCTACTACTTTGGTCATCCAGTCAAAGAAATCAATTAGATTTGTCTGACATGACCTTCCTGATGTGGAAACATGCTGCTTTGGGCTCTGTGCCCCACTGGCCTCTAGGTACTCAACAATTCTTTCCTTCAGAAGTGATTCCATCATTTCCCCTACCACTGAGGTCAAACTGACAGGTCTGTAGTTTCCTTCCTCTGTCTTGCTCCCACTTTTGTGAAGGGGAATCACATCTGCCCTCCTCCAGTCCTCAGGTATCACACCATCCTTCCATGATTTATTAAAAAGGGTAGTCAGTGGTGTTACTAGTTCTTCCCTTAGTTCTTTTAGAATTCTGGGGTGAATCCCATCAGACCCCATTGCTTTATCCACCTTCAATTTTAGGAGTTCTGTTAGAACCCTTTCTTCTGTGAAAGGATTAATATCAACCCCCCTATCCAGACTGCTTCTATTGACTGGATTAGGTATCTCCCCCTGCTCTTCCATTGTGAATACTGAGCAGAAGTATTCGTTCAGTAGCCCTGCTTTTTCACTGTCACTCTCTGCCCAACTACCCTCCTCTTTATTCAGCCTCAGTATCACTGCCTTAGTATTTCTTTGCTTCCTAATGTACCTATAAAAGGTTTTATCCTCCTTCTTAACCGAGTTGGCTATCTTTTCTTCGGTTTGGGCCTTTGCTATTCTGACTGCCTTCCCCACTTCCTTCTGCTTTAACTGATAGAATTCTTTGTCCTTCTGTGTTTTCTTATACTTACTGAATGCTATCATTTTCTCCCTAACATTTGCCGCTACTTTTTTTGAGAACCATGGTGTTTTTTTCTTTCGTTTTGATTTATTTGCTTCACACAAAGGCTTGTTGCCTCTGTAATGGCGGTTTTGATGTTCCCCCGATGTTGCTCCACCCCACCTTCTTGCCTGTTTGCTAGTGCTTTTCTTAGGAACTCTCCCATTTTGACAAAATCAGCTCTCCTGAAGTCCAGTACCTTCACGTTTGTATGGCTTGACTCTACAGCTAAGTTTATCATGAACAACACTGTTTGGTGGTCACTTGTTCCCAGATGGCTACCCACTTCTAGATCTGAGATCCTCTCTGTCCCCATTTGAGAATACCAGGTCTAAGATTGCTCCCCCCTGAGTGGGTTCCAAAGCTAGCTGTTAGAAGCATGCCCCCTGTAGGGCATTGAGAATGGCCCTGCTCTTGGATGTGGCTGCAGCAAAGGTGCTCCAGTTAACATTTGGCATATTCGGGTCCCCCATCAGTAATATCTCCCCTTTCTCTGCCATCCTAAGGATGCCTTCTATCATGTTTGTTCATTTCCTCCCCCTGAGATAGGGGTCTGTATACAACCCCTGTGCGGATTGTGGTGCCATTTCCAGTCTCCAGGGTGACCCACAGTGTCTCCTCTCCTCCCTGTTTACCCTTTAGTTCTGTTGCTTTGATCCCTTCTCTTACATAGAGAACTATTCCTCCTCTTCTACCCTCCTAGTCCCTCCTATATTAATCAATACTGTATCTTCCATCTCCTCTCCTTTAATGTGTACTATTAAAAGCTTTTATAGTCTGTACATATCTCGTTAGTTTTCACATTATTTTTCAATATACAAAACGTAGCTACTCCCCCCTACATTCCTACCAAACCTTTTTTGTTTTTCTGCTTGTTTCACTTAAGATGTATAACCAGCCAAATGGATTGCCCCAGTCCTTCATGTCTCTCGTAAACATATGTAGTCATATTTATTTATTTTATTTATTTAGTTTTTGTTGACCGGGTAAGTGCACTAGACAAATCCTGCCTATTTTCAGGCATGACCCAGGGGAGGGGGATACAGATGAATGCCAACTGACCTTGAACCAGATTAAGCTGTTGGTGGTATTTTTAGTGAATGAGTGGAATTTGGCCAGGACACCGGGGAAATTCCCCTACCCCTTTTTTCGATAAGTGCCATGGGATCTTTAACATCCACCTGAACTACCACCAATCCAGGCAGATGGGAACTCAGTTTAACGTCTCATCTGAAAGACAGCACCTCAAAAGTGCAGCACCCCTCTCATGCTGCACTGCAGTGTTAGTACTGGGATATTAACCCAAGTGCCAGATGTGGGAACTGAACCCACAGCCCTCTGATATTCATATAGCTCTCCATATCTGGGTCTCCTAATCTATCATTAAAACCGCATAGGTTCCACGATAGTATATCAATGTTTTGTCCTTTAACCCAACCTTTGTTGAATCCTAGGGCCTCCACTACTTCCTGTGGCCTCCTTCCTTGCTTTGATTCCCACTGTCAATAATCAATATCAGTCAATACCTCAAATCTGTTTGCTGTTTCAATCATTGATTTCCATTCTTTACTCTGATACCCTGTCTGGCATCCCAGTGTTTCATGTATTTGCATTTCCATATAAATATGGATACCCAATCCATCCAGAACTGTTTGTTTTTGGAGTAGTAGATCCATCAATTTTCCCCTCTTCACCTTTAACATAATTTGCCCATCGAATTCCCACTGTTTCTCTTGTACAATATCATTGGTGCACATGTATGAGTTTAGTAATGTCCTAAGTGTAATGGTCAATTTTTCTTTGATATTCCTTCTATTCCCAAGATGTAATTAGTTAATTAGTGACAAGTGGTTAGCAATGGCTATTAAGAAAAAAAGCAGAGAAGCATGACCCTTTAGGATTTTTTTACTACAATGCTCTTTTTGATTAATTATGTTAGTACGGCTAAACCAGATATCTCTAAGGCCTCTCTCAGTCGTGACAATAGCATTAGCCATGATGGAGGTGGCCCTCTAGTGGAGATTAATCCTCACCTCTCCATCACAAATAAATTTAATATACTCCAACTGGTAAACTTACAGTCACCAATTACTATTTACACTTTGGATTCTCTAAATGCAGACAGTTTTCCTTTATCATGGAATATAACAGGCCTATCCACTCAGATTCCAGATAATGACTTCATTAAGTCATTAGAATTATTTTCTGGTGTTTGCTTTCAAGAAACATAGTCTAATAACTTGCTTGAACCATTTCTAAATGACTTTCAAATGTTACAGTTAACAGGAAGAAAAAAACAAAGGGAAGAGGTCTGCCTACTTTGGTCAAAATCTTGAACAGTGCAACTGTTATTTTGTCTGTTTGTATTAAACACAATGTACTTGCTGTTGGTGTTGTAATTGATCACATTGCTTACTGTATTGTAAACGTCTATGTTCCTCCTAAATATTCATCTTATGATACTCCAGAAATTTGGTTTGAATTAATTAAATTATTAGAGCTGACACTTTCAAAGGAGAATATTATGCAAATATACTGCAATGACTTTAATACCTGATTGAGCTTTTTAACAGTGTTGCTTACCCTGAGCTGTTTATTCCAGATCTTCCTCTAAAAGTGTATACTAGAAATAGCAAAGATGGTACCCTTGAGGAAAATGGCAATTTATTGATAACCTAGTTGGAGGAACATGACCTAACTGTATTGAATAGAAGGGTAAAATCTGACAGTAAAGGGAAGTGTACAGATTACTCATATAATGTGTCAACAGTAATAGACTATGTGATTACCCGGATTTATCAAATTAGCTTATTACACTGATATGAATATTTTGCATAAACCATAAAGTGATCATTGTCAACTAATAATTAAGAAAGATGCTGCTAAAAAGTGAACCATGGCTAACAGTTACCAAAGTTAAAAAGTCAGGATATAAGAATAGTTAATAAGAGAATTAAATGGAATTGGTGCCTGGAACAATATTTAATTGGTCTTATGCATAAATATGTTAATCCAGTTTTTTCAGCATTCTATTAGCAAGATTATACAACAGTTTAACATAAAATGCTGGCATGATATTTTTTCTGAGGCAATCCCTATCTACATAAGAATGTCAAACTAACAAAAGATAATAATTCTTGATACAACCAAAATGCAGGATAGGAAAAGAATTGTAAACAGATTCATCTGTCAAGCAAGACTTCATCCTTCAAGATTTCATTTATTGGACTTAAACAGAGCCAGAAAATTATACAGAAACATTTTGGAAGAACAAAGGAAATTATATTATAGGAAAGAATGTTCCAGGTCATTGCAGCATTTTAATATTTTTGTAAAGAAAACAAATTAGTGGTAAATCTATCAGAAAATAAAATATTACAGTATGGCCAAAGATCACAGAATGTGATACTATGATGAGAATGTCTTAGAGCAGGTTGATTCTTATGTTTTTCTGGCTCTGACCTTTACTTCCATGTTATCTTAGAATTAGCAGTTTAAGACATTGTCAAAAACAGGTTTCTGTTCATGTGGGTTGGGCCACTTTAATCATAGATATGATGGTTATTCTAGTCCTGCTGCAATCAAAGCTGCAAATGTGAAACTTTCTTTGAAACTTCTATATGTCGCTGAACTCTGGTGACTGGTATTCAGTGAGTATAGTGAACCAATATGGGCACCCATCAAAACAGCAACTCATATTGGGCAATATATCATGGGCTACCCTGTAAGGGTAGTGACCTCACGCCAAGGCAAGAGTAGGGAATGGTGACCGGAGAGGGGATAGTGAGGGAAAGGGGAGGAACAGGGAAGGGGTATGTAGGGGGCTGGTGTGCCTGCTGCCATCAAGCCAGTGGTGTGGTGTGGTGGTGAGGGTGGCTAGCTGTAGTGGAGCAGGTACTGGGTTCAGGGCTGGGGACCAGCGCAGAAATATTTGCCACAGCCTGCAGTTGCTGACTTTATTTTTCTGCAGCAAACAGAGTGTTGCCCCTCCCAAACATGCATCAGTTAATCTAAATTCAGGGGCTGTGGGGGGTGGGGTTGCAACCCCGCATAAAGCAGTTTTATGGTTGACAGATGTTGGGTTGCTGTGATGTGTATATCACCAATTTGCTTTTCGGCGCTATACACTCTCCATACTAGCGAGTACTATTTTGTGCTCGCTATTAAGACATGGAACTACCAAGACTAGTTGAGAGAGAAAAAAAAAGTCAAATTTTGGCAGCAGATTTTATCATTGCCACATTTCACGTCAGCTTGTACCGTTAGGACTTAACTAGTAGAAACTCAGTTGTTCCGTTTGTAAATCAAAAATATTTTCCTATTGATTGAAAGTCAAAGGAATAAATGTCGATAGGTTACCTGCTCTTGCTTTGATGGAAATGGAGATGCATGGGTTTAGACCCTAGCTGGTTGAAACATCTAGACACCATTCTTTCTGATGCATTTTTTTTTTTGTCAGAGTTGCTAGATAATGGAGTATGCATGGTATACATCCCTCCTATAGGAAGGAGGATTAGAAAATTGACTAAAAAGGATCGACAAGGGATCTGGAGATATTACCCACATACATTATACAGTAAGTTCAGCCCTTGATACATCAACAATAAAAGAACTCACATTTAAGTGGCCTATTTGGACTTAAGAACCCAGTATTGAGGAAATAAGTTTAGATTTCAGTTATTTGAGTCTAATGATTTAAAAGCCCATTTTGTGGTCAAGTCCAGAATTATGAAGCCACAAAATGTGGGTGTGGGCAGAGAATAGTGGAGGACACAGTTCATGTAGTAATTCTTGCCCAAGATACATTATTTTACAGAAAACATGGTCGGTCCCATTTTTCCTGGTTCAATGAATTCTCTGTTTAAGCAGTCAGACTTTTTTTTTGCAGTTAATAGTTTATATTAAGTTTTCAAGTTTACATCACAACAATACATTTTTAGGATGGTTACAGACTAGGTAATTACACACATATATTGGTGTAGCATTACAATGAGTTTTAAACTGGTTCATCAGACTGACATCATGAAAGTATGAGGTCATAACAGAACTACAAAGATAAATTAACATTTTGTACTATTTATTTATTATACATATCGGAATTACAACCTTTTGGTCAAGGACTCGTTTCCAGAGGCTCCACGTCAGTTCCAGTGGAATCAACACATTGACAGCAACACAAATGCAATGTGATGGACAGGAGTTTACAGAAGTTTTTTGTTACATACCAGACAGCTTAATAGCAAACAGTATTCACTTATTTGCAGTTGTCAGAACAAGCAGCGAGAATCCTAGCCATCCAGTGCCCAGATAAGAGTTACAGTTTACAATAGCAGTACAGAGGTCTATACAGTGTGAAAGCTAGGCTCCAAGGACAAATACAGTAAATTCAGAATTGCAGCCTGAGATAAGGTGACTGTCATCAAGAGTCTAGGAAAGGGGCCGGGGTGGAAGCAGGGCACCTATGGGCTAGGATCCCGCTTGTGGAGCACATTCGCAGCTGCGGGTGGCGAAAATGAGGCTCTTGAGAGCTGCCTTAAAAGGACCTATTTTAGTGAGTGAGGGGATCAACTGGGAGGGTGTTGAACCAGTGTGGTGACCCGTAACAAAAGGATCTCTGAGCGAGTGATGTCCGCACCCTCGGGACTCTGAGAGTGGCTTTAGTGGAGCCACGGGTAGAGGCAGAGGGGGAAGCAGGGTGGAGGGAGGTGGACACCCCGGGGGGAGAGACCTAGAAGTATTTTTTTAACCAGGAGGCAGGTCCGATATTATAACCGCTCTTCTAGATTGAGTATGTTCACCAGCGAGTATAGAGTGCATACATGAGTCCATTTGTCTGCACCAGTGAGGAGCCTACAGGCCTTATTTAGGGATAGTTGGATTGTCCTGAGGGCGGTGGCATCAGGAGCAGTGTAGACAGTCAGGCCGTAGTCTGCAAGAGACAGGACATAGGAGGAGACAGCCAATCTGAGGGCATCCGGTGGGAGGCAGTCCTTATGACAGTAGAGAAAGCCTATGCGCATGTTAATTGCTGAGGTGAGCAGGTCAATATGCGAGTGAAAGGAGAGGGCAGAGTCAAAGGTAATGCCCAGGTATTTGTAGCAGCTAACTTGTTCTAGTGGGTGGAGTGAACTGGATAGTATATGGACGGGCGAGTTTTTTGCCTTATTTTGATGATGGGCAAACAACATGGCTTTTGTTTTTTTAATGTTAATGATCAGCCTGCGGTCATTGAACCAGTTTCCAATTTGACTGAAAGAGTGCTGGAGGGAGGCCTGAAGAGAGGAGGGGTCAGGGTGGGAGGAGAGGAGAACTGCATCATCTGCATATAGCAGGACCTTGCTGGAGCAGGAGTTGGGCAGGGCATTTACATAGAGACTAAAAAGAAGAGGGCCCAGGATGGAGCCCTGTGGGACCCCGGAGTGGATGGGGTGGGTGCTGGAGAGGGTGCTGTTTATTTTGACACACTGGGACCTTGAAGAGAGATAGCTAGAGAACCAGTCCAGTGGGCCTTGGGAAAAGCCTAGTTGAAGGAGAGTGTCCAGTAGGAGTGGGTGACAGACCATATCAAAGGCCTTGGAGAGGTCGATGTAGACAGACCCTGCAAGGTGGCCTTTGTCAAGGGTTTCATGAAGGAAGTTTGAGAATTCCACGAGAGCAGTGGTCGTACTATGACCTGGATGGAAGCCATGCTGCTCTCTGCATAGGAGATTGGGGAGGCAAGATATTCAGATAATTAGTCTGCCACTATTTTTTCCAGGGCTCTAGAGAGAGGAGGAAGAATAGAGATTGGCCGATAGTTTCCAGGAGAGGAGGTGTCACCACTTTTGAAGATGGGGGTGATCACAGCCTTTTTCCAAGCTAAAGGGAACTGGCCCAGGCAGAGGGAGCGGTTGAGTAAATCAGTCAGGGGGTTAAGTACTACGTCAAGGACCTGCCGTAGGATCCTAGTATCCAGGGGGTCAGAGGAAAGGCTGGTAACACTGAGGGCTTTTGTTAGATAGTGCCAAGAGTTTTGTGGTGAGATGGTCCTCAGGTAGAAAGGTGGGTGAGGGAGGGGCTGTGGTTGGGGGGGGAGGTAGGGTCGAAGAAGTTACTAGGAAGAACTGCACTGAGATCTGAGAAGGAGGTGTTTAGGCAGTCTGCAATACTAGCGGAGGCAGTCATAGCAGTTCCATTAAAGTTGAGTAGAGATGGGGTGGGGAGTGAGACTTCCCATTTAGCTCCTTTATGTTATCCCAGAAGTTCCAGGTAAACCCCCAGGAGGAGGCTAGTGTGTGGATCTGTAGTACTCTGCTTTAGCCTTATGAGTGGCCCATGTACATCTGTTGCACTCAACATTGTAGGACTGCCTGTCCCCAGGCTTGCCTGAGGAATTGGCTCTATGCCACAGATTGTCTCTGTGGTGGAGCTGTTTGAGCAGTGATGTTGTGATCCATGGTGCACTATGTTGCTTAGGTTTTGACCAGCGGGGTAAAGATGTCACAGGCCTTATTGAAGGAGTGGGTAAAGTAATCAAGTGCTTCATCAATACTAGGGGCCCGGTTGAGAGTGGCCCATGCACATCTGTTACACTCAACATTGTAGGACTGCCTGTCCCCAGGCTTGCCTGAGGAATTGGCTCTATGCCACAGATTGTCTCTGTGGTGGAGCTGTTTGAGCAGTGATGTTGTGATCCATGGTGCACTATGTTGCTTAGGTTTTGACCAGCGGGTGAAGATGTTGCAGGCCTTATTGAAGGAATGGGTAAAGTAGTTGAGTGCTTCATCAATACTAGGGCCCGGTTGATTGGTGACCAGTCCCACTGGGTGAGGTACTGCTTAAGTTTAGGGAGGTTACCTGGTCGGATAAGTCAGCAGGAGACCATGCTGGGCACAGGTTTTGGTAGACGGCAGGACCACATGAAAGTTACTGGTGAGTGATCACCAGGGAGTTTGATGGACAACAATGTCCATAATTCTGTGCGGGCGGTTGGCAAGGATGATGTCCAGTAATGTGTAAGAGCCATTGGATCGGTTCAGATGGGTAGGCTGGTTTACCAGCTGTGTTGGGTCCAGGGCTGCAAAAGCATCCTTGGCAAGGGCAGATGAACTGGCAAGCCAGTTAGTGTTGAGGTCACCCACTAGTATCTGCTCGCCCTTATGCAGGAGGCTGGACAGGTAGTCAGTTAGGGATTGGATTGCTTGGGTTTGTCTCCATGGGGGAATGTAGGCTACCAAGATCATCAGAGGGGCCCTGGAGGGTCTGGGGTGATTCTAAGTGAGATGGCTGTATCAGCTTGTTCAATAACTCTCTCTGCTTCCAGTTTTTTATTGACATTGTCTCATGCTGTGAACAAGAGTTGCCTTGTGGGTATTACATACATAGTGTGTCAAATCCTAACTGATCACCTTTCAAGATTGCCCTGCAAAGCTACTGTACAAATGTCAGTTCTGTATGGTTAGCTGTTTTGCCTTCTGATTGTACTACTCTGTTACCTACAGGTATCTGTTACTTTAAATCCTTGAGTTTGAAGTGATTTCTATCATAATAGCACGTTTCGTCGAGGTAAAATCACTGATTTATTTTCTAAAAACCATATTGGATCTCAGGAAGTTATAAATCTGAGCACCCAACCTATATTGTGTCATACAGAAGGTTATTTGGAGACTTCCTTGAAGGAACATATTACTATCATAAATTCTTCTGGAGTCTCTTTTCAAAATGATTGGATAGGAGATCCAATGAACTACTCTTCTGATATTAGGATAAATCAAGGGGTCTCTGTAGCAAAGGATGATGCTATATCCTGTTTTTCATCTGGTTTGAACCTATTTAGCCTTTTGGAAACATCAGAGACTCCAACAGCTCTGGAGGGCTCAATAGTGGAGATGGAGGAGCAAATGTATACAAACTTAAATGGATCCCCAGATGAGAGCTTTGAAAGAATGGATAGTGAGGTACAGAATACCCATTTAGATCAGGATTTTATTGCCCAATGCCCTGATACTATATCTAAATACACTATCAAGGCTCTGGCCCACCCAGTCACGTCAAATGTTGTGCTATTAGAGGCTTATAAGGTATTAAAGTAGCACTGTAAAATGTGTCACAATTCTGTATAGAAAGATTTGCTTCAATAGAACAACACATTTTATTATTGATTGAAAAAGTGAGATTAATAGACCAAATCAAAATCTGTCATTCTCCTCTCTAAGTTTTGTTGAGACTCCAAAAAAAACCAAAAAAAATGGAGGAGTTTAATAAGAAAAAGGGGAAAAAAAGGAGACTAACCCTAGGAAAAAGTCTAGCAATAGTAAAACTAGACAACACAAAAACAAAAAGATTAACAAAAGTGAAAGAATGGTAAGAGGATCTTCTATTATAGTAGAGACTAACGAGCATAATAACATAGAGGGGGTTCAAATGTACAGAGAACAACTTAAGTCACCTCTCCTTTTGAATGGGGTAAATATGGAGCTAGTAACTAACTTAACAGTAACTGAACCACTTTCTTTAAAAGTTCAAGAAAACAGGACTAGCAAAACTATTCCAGCTCAAAAGTTAATTTTGCTGGACAAACCTACCAAGAAAGATGAACTTAAAACAAAGCTCTGGAAATAACTTAGTGTTATTAAGGGATGATATTCACTCTCCAGTTAAAGAAGATCCTGAAACATATGATCTGTTATGCACAGGCAAGGAGGTAATTTTTAAACTGAATCATATGTACTGTAAAGATTATGAAACTAATGCAACTCTGACAAATTTGATAGCCCACATGTTGAGAGCAAAATTGGGATTACCAGCAGTAGCAGATGCTCTTATTATGGTTACTAGGGACACAGTTAATCCTCTTGGTTCAGTTTATTTTATGCTCCCAAATTTGGATGCAGCAAAAGAAGTTTGGGCAAAGCAAGGTTTGATTGACTCACTAGGAAGGGTACTCTCATCACCAGTGACTTGGGCCACAATCTGGAAAATACTTATAATGGGATTAAACCAGGTATAGTTATTAACATATGATAAATTTAAGTCTTGCATTGCTGAATTGGGAATTTGTAGTACCTCCTGAAGGCTCTATGTGTGTTATTTTGAGGTTAGAAATATTGGAAGGAGAAACTGCTGATAATTTTCCATCTTTTGAGAATGATTTTGTCAGCTATCATTAAAACACAAATACATTGGATGAAATAGTACAAGTAGAGAGGGTTATGAAGGAGGAACAAAGCACTCAGATAAATTGTTTCATATCCTCTATACAACTAGTAGCACTATTATTAGAGAATAGACACATTCTGGATGAGGTGGGTGTTTACTTGGTGGAATTGAATGAGTGGGATACACAGGAACAGTCTGGAATAATCCATTCATGACTACAACCACTTAAAAGCCAAGATTTTGATGTATCAGTAAATCAGGGATGGAAGGAAATGAATAATATAAGTTGTAACATCCTTAATTGGAACATTGCAGGACCTTATAATAAATTTGCAGATCCTCAGTGGGTTAGCTTTGTCTCCACTTTTGAAGTTATTATCTTTCAAGAGACATGGGCAATAACTCAGCCCTATTTGAATGGTTTTGAATCAAATTTTGTACCTGCAACTAAAGTGAAGAAATAAAGGAGGACTGGCAATTATGATAAAAATTAGGGATGGTTTAAGGGTTTTAACAAGTTACCCCCTCACTCCCGAAATACTAATGGTAGTAGTTGGTGGGATTCCAATATTGCGCTGATTGTAAACGACATTCCACCATGTTTTCATACTCACCTACATATGATATTTGGACCCAATTGTCTATGGAAATAGATTTGTTTACACAAACAAATAAAGTAGATATTGTACTATTAGCAGGTGATTTTAATGCTAGGATTGCAAATTTTGATAATTTAATAGAGTTGCAAGAACAACTTTATATGCCAGATCTCGAACAAAGAAGAACTACAGATATGATTGTAAATGAGGCAGGAGATGTTTTCAAACCTTTGTTAGGGATAATAATTGTATTGTCCTTAATGGGAGATTGAGGGGATCATGATGGTGAATGTACTTTTTTCCCACTCAGGTAGGAGTGTGATTGATTTTATTTTATGTTCCCCTTTTAGTTATCAATATTTTAAAAAAATAGAGGTGATTATGAGAACAGAAAGTGATCATGCAGCAATTTTACTGGCCTTTAAGAATCCTGATAGTAATTCTTCTTCTTTTCCTAAACCTGTGATTGAGCTTGAGATTCGAGGGAATAAAAAGCTAAAGCTGAATAATAAGGTAATGAATGAAGTATCACATATAATATATTCTTCTACGTTTGTTAACCTATTTCAGAGTATACAATATTATTCTAGAGGTGAGCAAATTTATCATCTACTGAACTTAGGATACCAACAAATAATTAATGAGATTTACTATACTAAAACTAATGACTCTAAGTCAGTATCCTGGTTTGATGATCGTTGTAAGATGGAGAAAAAAAGTTAGCCAATCTTATCAGACAAACAAAAAAACATACGACAAAAGGAGCACTGTTAAAATTAAATAAAGCCCGTAGCGAATATAGTAAATTTCTGGTTCAAAAAAAAGGAGTTTACATATAAACAATGGGAAGTAATGTCTCAAGCTATTAACGAGGATAATAGTAGGATCTTTTGGTCATTAGTATCAAGAGGAACTAATTATCAGAATTTAAACCCTCTGATACATATTCCTAAAGAAACTTGGACCACATATTGCAATTCTCTACTTAATAAACATACTAATGAAGGGAAGAAATAGTAGATAGTTATATTGAGGGGGGTGAATATATACCTGTTAGTGTTTACAATAAGTGAGGTAGAAGATGCTATCTTGAACCTCTCACATAACAAAGCACCTGGACCTGACTTGATCCCTGGGGAAATTTACAAGGCACACTTAAATTACTGGGTAACCTTTTTCACAAATTACTTTAATATATGTTTAAAAGAAAGATTTATACCATCTTCATGGATGAAAACTATAATTGTGCCAATTCATAAAAAAGGACATCTACAATCACCAGCTAATTATCGTCCAATTAGTCTTATTGATATTAGTGGGAAAATCTTCTCAAAAATTTTATTTCAAAAACTACAAAATTGGACAATGACAAATTTTCCATTGTCTATGTTTCAAGCAGGATTTCATAAGGATTTTGCAACTACAGATAATATATACATTTTATCTCATTTAATAGAAAAATATAGGTCATTTCGCAGAATGAAGCTGTATGTTTTGTTTGTCGACTTTACAGCAGCATTTGATTCGGTGAACAGAAATAAATTATGGGAAATTTTAATAGGGAAAAAAATACCTCTGAATCTTCTGTTCCCAATTTATATGTTATATTCACATACAGTTAAGCTGTCAGATATGATAACAAAGGTAATCTTACTGATTACTTTAGCACAACTTCAGGAGTCAAACAGGGATGCCTTTTGGCTCCACTTTTGTTTAATCTATATATTGACTCTCTTATGACTTATACTGAGGTGTCCAGTTTGGATTCTCCTAAAATTGGAAATTATCCAATTCATAGTCTCACGTATGCAGATGACTTAATCATTGTTGCTCTATCTATACAGGGATTGCAAATAAATCAAATGAATACTATAATACTAAATGTAAACAATTGGATTTAATAACAAATATGAACAAAATTAAGTACATGGTTTTTGCTCCAAAGCAGGGTCAAGGTAAAAAGCCAAGATTCTATTTAAATAAAGCACAGATTGAGGGTGTAACTTCTTATATATATCCAGGTGTTAAGCTTTCTGCAAATGGAGCATGATCAGAGTTTTGGAGGGCTCAAGTGACAAAGGCAAAATTGATGGCTAAAGCATTACTGTGTTTTAATAACAAATATGCAGGTCATTCAGTTTCTCCAGCACTAATTGCTGCTGAGCCAAAAATTAATCCTATCCTAACATATGGAGCAGAGGTTTGGGGTGCAAACCCTCCTTTATGGTTGGAGATTCCTCTTTCTTTCTTTCTTTTATAAATCATTATTACAGGTCCCTATATCTACATCTAATTCTATAGTTAGTGCTGAATTAGGAAGATTACCCATTGCCACCATAATTGAGATGCATATGGTGGGCTACTGGTTAAAAAATATTAATCATCAGGCTAATAGTTTACTGCTATTATGCTTGAAAGAAAAAATTGCTTGGCAAAATCAAAACTTTAGATCATCGTGGTTCAAATCTATCCAAGGTATTTTGGAGAAAATAGCTATGTATCATCTTTGGCTAGACTGGGAAAAATTAATCATAATATCTCCCCTTATTTAAGGAACTGGTTAAAAAAAACAATATTTACATTTGCTCAAAGTAAACAAATGGAGCTTCTCAGAGCACAACCGTCAGGCCACTTGGTTAGCCCGAAATAAAATTAATGTATTTTTGGAAACTTATTTAATTCTACCTCTTACTCCTCTAGATAGGAAAATGATCACATGGGCAAGGATGGGCATTATTTGCTCTAAATATATATTCTTCAACAGAACAGCAGTCCTCAATACCTCCCCTGAGACATGTATGTGTAATAGGGGTTTCGTAGAAAATCTTTATCATATCACGATACAGTTCCTTTATACAAAATCCCATGCTTTAAATTACTTAATAATTTTCTTAACAAATATATAAATGCAGAATATGACCTATTATTTGTGCTCTTATACCCTCATACATCAGAAGAGGCCAGGATGATGGCAGGGTTCTTTACTAAGTGATGAAATATAAAGAAAAACATCTCCCTGCCTCTGAGAAATAAATCTGAAGCCTATTAGCCCAAATGAATCAAAATTAAGTAATCTGCTGATTTTTAGTAAGATTATATATATATATATATATATATTAAGTAAAGGAGGATTGGGATTGCCTGGAAAGAGAAAGGAAAAGATAAGGGAGAGATAATAATTCCTTTGTCTGATTATGTATATTAATATTATGTATCAAGGACTTTTAATATTTATATTGTGATGAATCTGATGTCTATGTATTTGTATGCACTATAATGTACATTTTAATGTTTTTAGTATATTGTAATGGTAATTACCGAACAATAAAAACTAACTGAACTGAACTGTCATGGGGTAATTCAATGTGTTCTGGCTTCATGTACTAGAATTCTAATTACCTATCTACAAGGACTTAACTAACATTTAAACCTAGTAATTAAACCAGATAGTTAAACTGAGACAGTGCCATACAATAATCCATTAATCCATTAATGTTTGTCAGATTTTTTTGTCATATGTTTGTCATAAGGGTGGACTAGCTCTGCACTGAATATTCTTCAGTGTACCTTCTTCAGTATGTACATTGTGCACATGTAAGTGTATGTGTATGTATATTCAATATATGTGTATGTATGTATGTGTGTTTGTATGTATCCCCTTCATCTGCATGGGCAGATATCTTCCATTAATATCTGGTTATGGTTAGGTCTGGTAAGGAGTCAGTGGTGCCTGTGTTGATATTTTATGGTGGGGAAGGGGTAAATGTCCAGAGATGTGTCTAAGCATGTCCTGGTTCAGAGCCTATGGTGGGAGGATATGTAGGTGTGCAAAAGATGTTGTGTGTTTTGTGATGGGCATTGGTGTTCTATTTCCGTAATATTAACCTATAGCAGTCTGGGGGTGTTGAGTGCTGCCGTTGGTGTTGTTATGGCTGAGATTATGGTTGTGATTGTTGTTGTGGTCAGTGGTGGGAGTTTGATTTAGAAATTGGTGGAATTTGTCCCAAGTTCTGTTGTATGTTGCTATGGAGTTTGCTGCCAGATGAGGTAGACTTTCATATTCTGCTACTTTCACCATATTGTTGAGTAATTGTTGTACTGAGGGAATCTCCTTTGTGTGTCATTTGTGTAAAATTAACCACTTGGCTTCTATGCTGGCCAGGATCGTTAGGTTGTACTGATACCTCCCTAAGTGTAGTAGATCGGGTTTTAGCCCTAGTAAGAGGAGTTCAGGTGCTAAAAGAATTGGCGATTGAATAATGGATTGAAGGGTGTGTTGTATTTGTTACTTGTATCCTGTGATTTTGTGGAAAGTCCAAAGGATGTGATAATGGCCTCCCCTGGTGGTGAGCATCTCCAGCAGTTGTTGTCTGTGGTGATATATGCGGCATGAAGTACCTGCGGTATGCGGTACCAGGAGTGCATAATTTTTTTTTGCATTAGTCTACTGCCAGAGTTTTGGGCCAGTGTGTGTGTGTGGATTTCCAGTATGTGGCCCAGTTGGTGTCATCTATAATTATGTGTAGGGCTTTCTTCCAATACCTTTTCACCTTTCCTGTTTGGTCTGATATACTGTCTCTGATACTGGAGTAGACCTGACTATTTTTTTGCATTGGCTAAGCCATATCATGGTTGGGTGTGCAGGTGCATAGGTCCTGGACTCATTTCAAGAGAGGTGTTAGTGCCTGTCTCAGTTGTAGGTATTTCCAAAATTCATTTTTGTGTAGACCAAATCTAGTTTGGAGGCCTTGGAATGAGTCTAAGCATTTTGATTTGGGCATTAGGATGTCTGATAGCCTGTGGATATTATTTTATTTCCATGTGGCCCAGTTTATTGGTGTTTCTCCTACCTTTAGGGATGTGTTTCCCCATAGTGGGGTAAGCTCTGGTTGTAAGAGGTCTATTTTCAGCCAACGGCCCATTTGTTTCCACGTGTCCCAGGAGGCATAGATAGATGGTGTTGTCAAGCATGAATTTGGTGTCTTTTCAAATAGACTAACATGAGGTTGGTGGTTTCCTGACAAGTGTGTTTCAATTTCAGTCCATATCAATCAATCAATTTCTATGTTTTGCCAGGCGGAACACCATTGAGGCAGAGCTCATTTGCAAGGTGGACCTGGGAACAGTGCAGTAGACATGATGTCCATAAATCAAGCATGTAATAACGTATAAAGGAAAAAATTTATATATGTACAGACAGTAGGTCAACAACATGAGACATATCATTGGAAGCATATGAGAAGACAAGCGTAAAACAGATATACAATGGAAAATTATGTAAGCACAGGTGCAAGTAAATACAGGACAGGAAGATGTAGACTGTAGTACATCCACAGAAAAAATTTGATGCGTGTGTACAGATTGCCAGACGGGGGAGAATGAGGCAATATGCAATCAGTAGGTCAGCAGTTGTGATATATTTCATTGGAAGCAACCTCATAGGTATTGTGTATACATGCATAGAACTATATACAGAGTGTTAGTTAGCACAATGCACTCCAGCTAGCAGAGGTTCAGTCAATAACACTGGGCATGAAGGAAGAGGAGAGTAAGAGGAGTGGAGCTGAGTGTAAGGGAGATTAAAGGAAGAAAGGGGCAAATGAGCAGGCATAAGCAGTGGCAGAGAAGGGAAGGGGCTGGGGGGAAGGGAGCTAAGGGGAGGAGGACCATTGGTAGATGGTGTTAGTGGAAGAAGTAAGTATCTCGTATGATATTAATCTAAGGAAGGGGAAGCCCGTAGGGAGATAAACGTCATGACAGAGAACTAAGGTGTAAGGCAGTGCAATAACCCTTATTTGAAGCAATTACAGGCCTCTGAGAAGGACCTCAGGAACAGGGCTTTGAAGAGGGAGACTGTCACAGGGGTAACGAGCCCTAATGATTTCTGGACATTGTTCCAAAGAACAGAGAGGGCATGGCTTATAGCGGCTCTACCGAAATGCGATCTGACCTTAGGCATAATAAGGGATATGTAGGTAAGGCTTCTCAGAGGGTAAATACTGGGGGGGACAAATAGGTGGGCAATCTGAGGAATACTAAGGGAGCTTATGGATAATGGCTTTGTAGGTCCATAAGGCAGCATTCTTCTGCCTCCTGAAACTGAGAGAGCTCCAGCCTATGGAAGAATAGAGTGCACAGTGGTTAGTGGAATAAGGAACATCAGAGATAAATCTGAGCACTCTATGATAGAGAGTGTCAAGCTTGGAGAGGGCTGCGCTGGTACTATGACCATACAGGAAGTCAGCATAATCCAGGAGCAGCATGAAAGTAGTATAGACTAGTAGTTTTCTGGCCTCCGAAGTCAGGGAGTACTTGATTCAAAAAAAGAGCCCAAGACTTCCATTTCTTAGAGAGCTTTTCTATGTGTTCAAGGAAGGACAGCTTAGAGTCTATCCAGACACCCAAGTATTTGAATTTCACCACAAATTCCAAGGTTTCACCCAGGAGAGTGCTTATCTGAGGAACCATGCTAGAGGGGTTATTTTTGAGAGGGAGGACTGAGGGAGAGAAGAGCAAAGCTTTAGTTTTTTTTTTTTGTGTTTAGTAGAAGTTTGAGATGCAATAAGTTTTTCTGTAGGACATCGAAATCACTTTGACGGTCATTACAGGCTGACTCAGGCATTGATCTATCAATGTAGAATACTGTATCATTGGCGAATAGATGGATATTCACAGACATGATACCAGTGTCTATATGATTTATATAGATAGCAAAAAGCAGTGGGCCAAGGATGGACCCTTAGGGCACACCTATTAGCAGTATTTTTATAGATGACAGGTCATCGTCAGCCTTAGCCTGTTGGTGTCTGTCCGTAATATAGCTGGAGAACCATTTTAGCACCAGGTTGTCCACCCCTAAATTTCTTAGGGACACCAATAGAAGGTCATGGTCCACCGTATCAAAGGCCTTGCTAAGGTCAAGAAACAAGGTGCATACAAAACATCTAGCATCAAGAGCGATCTGCCAATCATTCATAGCCTTGGCTAACGCAGTGATGGTACTATGGTGGGGACGGAAACCCGACTGGACCATATTTAGCAAGTTGGAGTTTTCCAAGTGCAATCTGAGCTGCGCATTGACTATCTTCTCTGGTAGTCTGAACAGGACAGGGAGCAGAGAAATAGGTCTATAATTATTTAGATCATGGGAATCACCAGATTTAAATAGAGGGATGATATATGCTGTCTTCCAAATCATAGGGAGAGTGCCTTGGGAAAGTGATAGGTTGAAAAAATGGGTAATCGGGGGAGCCAAAATAAAATAGGCCAGTTTTAGGAAGTATGGCTCGATCAGGTTGGGACCCACGCTTTTCTTAGGGGTCTAGTTTCAGGAGTAGATTCTTGACTTGTTTAATGGAGACAGGACAAAACAAGAAGGTATTATTTTGAGTGTGAAGGTCCAGATTAAGGCATTCAGGTCTCTGGCTACTTAACTGAGATCTGATTGCATTTGTCAGGGAGGTGTCAGAAGACATCTCAGCTGTGGCAAAGTGGTTGTTAAGAAGGTCAAGTATCACATGCTTGTCAGTAGAAGAAGTGTCACTGGTAGTGATTTTTGAATGGAATGTGCTAGATGATCTACGACCTTCCACCTCCCCTAAGGTTTTTCAGAACTTACTGGGGAAGTATGTAGATGTATTAATCTCTGAGCAGAAATAGCTAGATTTAGCAGCTCTGATTAGTTTGGTGCACTGGTTTCTAGAGGTTCTGAAGGCAGTCCAATCTGCAGCTAGTTTTCACTTTCTTGCCCTTCTCCAAAGTGCATCCCTTTGCCATAAAGCCACTTTTAGGTTTTCTGTGAATCAAGGGCAGGATTTCCTTTTGGTTCAACTTTTGACAAGTTAGGCATGAATATCTGTGGTCTCAGTAAGCATGGCTTGGAAGGCCTCACATGCTTCATCCACCGAAGGGGCAAGGTAGAACTTCTGCCAGTTTGCATACTGGAGATCATAGAGGAATGCATTGGGGTTGAAGTTCCGTTTACATCTCTTAGAGATATACTTTGAGGAAGAGGCTATGTTGTGCACTGATCTCACACAAGCGATGGCACAATGATCGCTAAGATAGTTAAAAATTACTCCAGAATGAGTGGAGAGGTGAGGCTTACTTACTAGGATTAGGTCCAGTAGTGTGCTACGTTCAGGGTTTTTAATGTTGGGACAGGTAACTTCATTAATAATCTGAGTGAGCCCAAAGGTATCATGAAGATCTTTGAATGGTTTGGATGCTAAGGAAAGCCAATCCAGGTTAAAATCACCCAGGATAGTTCCTTCCGGTATGCTGTGCCTAACATGTCACTTAAGTGGTCCAACAGAGTAAGGCCGGCTGATGGGGCCTGTATCAGGTGGGTTAGTCCAAATTGGGAACCACCGTGAGGGTATGTGCCACTCTAAATACCCAGTAGTACCCTTTTAGCCATGGTAGGCCTAGCCCCCTTTACCTAGTGTGTTCTTAATTTTTTTCTACTATATCCTGGCTTTTTCTCTTCCCATAGGAACTGTCCTATGCACTTATCTGTTCTTGTGAACTGTTTGTTTGGAATTATCAGTGGTAAGCGAGAGATAAGGTGGAGTAGTTTTGGTATTGTCACCATTTTGATTGCTTCGATTTTCCCTAGAAGTGATAGTTGGAGTGACTTCCATTTATCACGCTCTGTAGTAATCTTATCTAGAAGTGGTTTGATACTTAAATCCACTTTCTTGTTTATCTGTGGGCTTATTTTTATTCCAAGGTAGGTGATGTGTGTTTGGGTCCACCAAAGATTAAGTCTTCTGAAGTCTGTGGCCTGGCTTTTTATATTTAAAGGGAGCACTTCCATTTTGTTCATGTTAATTTTGAGCCCAGATAATGCAGAGAAATTACCCATAAGTTCTATAAGGCGTTGAACAGATGTTCCCTCTTCACTAGTCAGGACCAATAAGTTATCTGCGAATGGGAGGGTTTTGTGTTGTTTTGCACCCATCTGTACCCCTTTAATGTCTGTGTGTTGTCATATTGCTGCCATAGGAGTTGGATTTGTAAAATTGTGGTGGGGCCAAGGGGTCAGGGGTCAAGCCCGCCTCTAATCCAGGGTCAACGGTCAACCCACCCACCTCCAGTGGGGTCTGGGATCAGGGCCCTACTTCATCTCTGACTTTACCCACTCTTTTCTACTACTAGGTTTCCCTTCCCTGACCTTGTGCCCATACTATGCACTCTTAAATTCCCCTGCCGTTTCTGTCTTCCCCCCCCACCTCCGCTGAGAGGTTGTTCCATGCATCCACAGTGATTTCTGGCTTTCTATGAAGAAAAACGCCTCACGCTACTCCTCTAGCCTCATATTATAACCCCTTGTTCTTGAAAATGTTTTTTCTGAAAGATGGTACCTTCCTGTACCTTATATAGCCTTTATTTCTTCCCACCCCACCCATTCCTCGGTGGCAGTTACAGTCCCCCTTCCCAGCCATGGCATCCCCCACCACGATAAAGGGTCTGTTACAAAACTCTGTGCACATCATGTGCTGTGCTGGCCTGTAATTGTAGTGAGTACTGCACTGGGCCACAATCCCTAAATGCTACTTTATTTAGAAGCCTGCGCTATCAACCCACCCTGGACCGCCACTCTTAGCATAGCACTGATGTTACTGTATTTTAGCCCCTTACAGCACTGCTCGCTGTATGCCACATCAGGCTGTCAGCTGCTTTTTTATTACTTTGATTTGGGGTGTTTTCCCACACACTCAACCCCACGTGTTAAAAAAGGAATTGGGGGGGAGCAAAGCCCCCCAACTCAAACCAACAACACATAATTCAACAGCCAGCATGCAACGAAAGTAGCCTAGCACATATATGGTACTTCACAGGAAACAAATGACAAAAATCCGCTGTATTCTCTGTAGCTCAGTTAAATTGGGTAGGCAGGCAGAGGTCCACTGGAATTGCATGAAGAGGAAAACAAAAACTTGGAAGTTCAGTACTGTAAATCTTCCACATCTGATTCTACTAATTTACAAAATGCACTTCAGTTCAAAATTATAACCTCTGAAGAGTAAGCTATGTGTGACTAAAGCGCCTTCTTTTGTGCAGTACACTCAGTTCGTATTTCTGTCTCACATGGGTGAGGCTTTTCATTTTTTAAATAACCCCACTGAAACAGTACTTACTAATTAACTGCATCAGTGGGCTGTTAAAAAGAAACAGAAGCCTCCCCAATGTGGGGCAGACTAGAAATATGAGTGTACTGCAGCAGTAGTAAAGCTGTAGTTACATATAGCTTACTACAGTGTATGGTGGAATGTTTTTATGCATGGAATATGCTTGTTGTGCTGCAGTAGTGACATCATTATGTTGTGCTGCAGTAGTGATGTCACTACTCCAGCACAATGACCAAGAATGTTACCACACAGCTCGGGGACTTCAATCTAAACTGGCTTGCCCTGGGGACCCCCACAATCAAGAACTTAATACTCGACACCTCACTTACCCAAGTCATAGATCTGCCTACCAGGCATAATGCTAAATCTGGCAATCATTCCCTACTTGATTGGGCACTAGTCTCCTGCCCAGACTGCATACTGACCACTGGGATCATGTCTGACTCTCTGAGTGACCACTATCCCATTTTCTGTACCTGGTCCAACAAACCCTCCAAAACAGCTGCCAGGGTCATAGAAGCCAGGAATTTCAGTGGGTTCATACCAGAAGACCTCTGCTCTGACCTGGGGAAAATTGACTGGGAACCCATTGTCTCCCTCCCCTCTCTTGATGAGGTGCTTGATTACTTCTCTAATTCTTTCCTGTCCCTAGCCAACCTGCATGCCCTGCGGAAAAAGCTCAGGGTACAGGGAATGTGCCACAAATGGCTGAGCCCAAGCCTAAAGCAAACTATGCTTCTCCGCGACAAGGCATGGGAACTCTACAAATCCTCGGGCTATACACCTGACTGGGAGAAGTACAGGGAACTGAGGAACTTATGCAAAACCTCCAAACAGGCCAAGTCAAAGTACGTAAGTGACCTCTAAACCAGCCACCTACGCGATCCAAAGAAATTCTGAGGCCACATAAACTCCCTCCTCAAAGGTTCCTCTAACATGCAAGAAGACTGTCTTCTAGTAGGGGATACCTTGACCAATGATCCCTCTAAGATTGCTGATGCCTTCTGTGCCTTCTTCTCCAATCCAAATGGTCCCCCCCCCCCACCAGGGACTCCCTATCACCCTGATATGGACTGGATGCTCCCTCGTCCCCTATTCCACCTGAAACTGGTTGAACCTTCTGCTGTACTCCCTCTCTTACTCAAAATAAATCCAAGCTCCTCCCTGGGAAATGACCTGCTAGAACCTCGGCTGCTTAGGGCCTCTGCCCCGGCTATCGCCTGCCCCGTCACCCTGCTCAACAACGGGTCCCTCCGTGAAGAAACAGTCCCTAGCAAGTGGAAGGTCTTGACTATTGTCCCCATCCACAGAAAAGGACCCTGGGACAGAGTGGGAAACTATAGGTCCATCTCCCTACTCAGCCCCCTAGGGAAAGTGCAGGACAGGCTTGTATACAATTAACTCCAGGATTACCTTGGGCAGCACCAAGTCCTCGCCAATATACAACATGGCTTTAGGAAAGGCCACAGTACTGACACCGCCCTCATCCATCTCACGTCTGACATCCTCAAGGCCATGGACCAAGGCTCCCCAACGGGCGCCCTATTCATTGACTTGTCCAAAGCCTTCGACCTGGTCAGCGACCAACTTCTGCTCTCCAAACTTCACCGACTGGGCCTGGATGAGCACTTGCTCTCCTGGTAAGAGAGCTACCTGACTAACAGATCCCAAAAAGTCCATTGGAGAGGAACACAATCCAACACCAGACCCATGATATCTGGGGTACCCCAGGGCTCAATCCTGGGCCCCCTATTATTCTCACTCTTCCTCAATGACATTGAAGGTGATTGCGCACCCACCAACCTCATCCTTTTATGCGGACGACACTGTTGCCTACTGCAGCGACCCACATCTCAGTGTCATCTCCTCTAAACTACAGGCCTGTATCTCAGTTCTTGAGGTCTGTCTCCTCGAATTTCCTAAAGCTGAATGAAGACAAAACCAAAGCAGTCCTGTTTGGGACTAGACGCCTGGGCACTGACCGAAGCGAGCTACTCCAGCTCAACACAGCCCAAGGGAGGAGACTCAAGGTCGTAGACCAGTTCAAGTACCTTGGGGTCCTCCTCTACCAGGAGCTGACCTATAAACCACACATTGACTCCTTAACATGATCCACCCACCAGAGGCTTGGTCTCCTCTACCGTCTGGGAAACTCTCTCTCCAGCGATGTGCGACGAGCCATAGCCAACTGTAACCTCCTCCCCTCCATTCTCTATGGTTCCCTTGTACTACAGTTCCTCTGAGAGACAGAGCTTAACAAACTTTCCATACTCTACCACGGAGTAGCTCGCTTTGCAACAAACTCCTCCCCCAGGAAGCACCATTGTGAGGCCTTCACGGACCTAAACTGCCCCTCCCTATGGCTTAAGCTGGCCTATTCTACTGCCTGTCTGGCCTTTAAATTCACCTTCTTCAGCCCCCTGCCCCACTTGTGTGGGCTACTTACTCCCAAAATCCAGCGGCACACCCTCCGATCCACTGCAAGTCGTCCCCTTGCTATCCCCCGTGTTAGCACCAACCTAGGCAAGCGCTCCTTCCAATACGCAGCTTCCTACCTATGGAATGCCCTACCAACAAATCTACTCGACAAGTCTACGCTCCCTGGGTTTAAGTCAGGCCTCAAAATGTACCTCCTGGAACTTAGCCTCTGTGGTTGCAATCGCTAGACCCCGTCCTTGACCAACTTCCCTTGCCACCATCTGTTGAACCATCGCCTCCCGCCCCATGAACACCCTATGGAAGAATGCTAAAAGTACTGGAATCTGCCTAATACCTGGCTTACCTGGGATTAGGACTTTATCTGTGGCCAACATTTTACTAGCTGATATCTACTGTAACCCTAATGTCTATGTCTGTATTCACTGTAACTGTATATGTATTTCACTCAAAACTACTGTATTTTATACCTATGTATGAATTCATTGTAACTAATTCTGGGTCACCCCTGAAAAAGGGATCTCTGGTCTCAGTGGGTTTACCCGGTTACCAAAATCTAAATAAATAAATAAATAAGTCGGAAGCTTTTTTTTTTGTAGACTTGAACTTACAGAAAAAGCTGCAGCACATCAATTCAGTAATTTGAGCCCACCACCAACACTCAAGTGGCTCAAACCCCTTACAACCCCAGTTCACTGAAAAGCAGAGTGTCCAAAATAGGCATGGATCATGCCACTACACTAAAACATAATGTATAGGCACCCACACACAAGCTTGAGTTTTCTATGGTAACCAGTGAACGAGGTTCCTGGTGGTTGCCATAAAAAACTCTCGATGCAGACATAGCCTTATTGTGTAGGCTGCCCCTATATTATCCTCTATGTTTGTTAGATCAGAGTACAACAATAACAGTTACAGGCTCTCCATCTCCTTCCATTCCATTCCATTCATCATCAGCTAACTGAAGTTCATATTTCTGTCCCAGCCACTTTCTCCCTCATGGGTAAAACTTCATTTTTTAGTGTACTATAGCAAACAAGCTTTAGTCACACATAGCTTAATACTGTTTGCCCTGATCTGACTCTGAGTATACCATAAGTTAGTTACAGGCTGTCCCTCTCCTTTCATCCCATTTATGATCAGCTGCATAGCACCAGTTCCCCCCCTCCCCCGTTATCCATATGTCTTCTAATCCCTAGCTGAATCCCATCTTCCAACCCCTTACACTCTTCTCCTTGATTTCCCCAGGCCATTTGACTTCCCCAGACCCCTTATTACACAGCATTGGTCATGAATCATGAGTCAGCTCTAGTACAGAAGGAACTGAAAAGCAAGCCCAATCGCACAAAAGCTCTCACCATGCCCTGCCTATTCTTACGGTCACTTTTTACATAGATACATAGACAGTGTCAGCAGATAAGGGCCTATGGCCCACCCAGTCTGCCCATTTGAGCTTGTAAGTTCAGTTTGTTTTCCAAGAAGTCTGTTGCCCCTTACCCCTGACCTCCAGAATTCCTTTATGTCTATCCCATGCATTCTTAAATCCCGTGATTGTTTCAGCCCCCACCACTTCCTCTGGCAGGGTGTTCCACTTGTCCACCACCCGTTCTGTGAAGAAATTCTTCTCATGTTTCCTCTGAATCGTCCTCCCTCCAACTTCATCCCATGCCCTCTAGTCCTGGAACATCTTTTTCGCTTATAAATAGTGTTTTTCTGCACCCTGTTCCTCCCTGTAAGATACTTGTATGTCTCTATCATATCCCCTCTCTCCCTCCTCTCCTCCAGGGAGTACATGTTCAGTTCCTTCAGCCTGTCTTCATAGGACTTGTGATGCAATCCATGCACCATCTTTGTTGCCCTCCTCTGAACCTTCTCTACCCTGTCTATGTCCTTACGTAGGTATGGTCTCCAGAACTGTACACTGTATTCCAGGTGAGGCCTCACTAGTGTCTTGTATCGGGAATTTGACCTCCCTTTTCCTGCTGCTGGAGTGCCCCTGCCTATACATCCCAGCATCCTATTTGCTTTACCTGCCGCCTTGTCACACTGTTTCCCTACCTTGAGGTCATCAGAGATGATAACCCCAAGATCCCTTTCCTGCTTGGTGCATGCTATATCCTCACCCCCAACTGATATATTGTGCCAGGGTTTTGTGCCCCATATGCATTATCTTGCACTTCTTTGCATTGAATTTCAACTGCCAAACCCTGACCATTCTTCAAGTTTCTGCAGGTCACTTCTCATTCTGTCTACACCCTCTGGATTGTGTCTACTCTGTTACAAGCTTTGTGTCATCAGCGAACAGTGAAATTCTGCCTTCTAGGTCCTGCGCCATGTCGCTGATGAAGATGTTGAATAGGACCGGTCCCAGCACTGATCCCTGTGGTACCCCACTGGTCACTCTTCCCTCTGTGGAGTGACAGCCATTTACCACCACCCTCTGTGTCCTGCCACCCAGCCAGTTACCTACCCACCACACTACTGTCCTGCCCACACCCATATTCCCCAGTTTGTGTAATAGTCTTCTATGTGGCACAGTGCATTACATTAAGAAGACTATTCCCCAAGACTACCCTCTGTCTTGAGCAAAATATCAGTCTTTACTGAAAGGAAATTACTATGAAAAATCATCCTGTAAAATTATTATGTCCTGACTGACACTTTTGTACTGCTTACTGGCTGGTCACACAGCATATTTAGTTTTTTGTTCCGCTTTCAAGTAAGGATGCCATCAGTTCTGGTGTAAATCAGCAGTGCATGAATGAGGAGAAAATTGTGACCTATACTTTTTTTAATACTATTTTAGATTGACCCTTATCTCCTGACTTGTTTGTATGATACCCTTCTTTCTCTATTTTGAGTCTGCTTTACTACTTTTGTTCACATTTGAAATAATAAAAGGAGTGCTCCTTTTAAGATGGCTCAGACCAGGTTTTCATCAGAATTGTCAGCTGTTTTTGAACACCTATTGTTCCATAAGGTCAGGGAGACCTGTCTGCTGCATTATAGTTCCATTTTAGTCACGACAGAAGTGATTTCAAAAACTGATGTACAAAAACAGCTGAGAATACTGATGAAAACATGGTCCAAGCCATAAAAAAGGAGCACTCCTCTTCAGATGTGACAAAAAGTACTAATAACGCAAGCCCAAACTGTGGAAAGATCATACAAGTCCATAGATCAGGGGAGGGGCAATCTAAAACAGAATAAAAAAGCATAGGTGACAATTTTCACCACATTCATGCACTGCTGCTTAAGGACACTGTGCCTTCTGTTAGTGGAAACAAGCCACTGGGAGTCCTTGGTTATACACTGTATTATTACAGTGTGATAATAACTTACTGGAGCTCCATCATGGGCCACATACAAGATTGCTTACTGCCACATTGATGCATATCATGCATTTTGATTTTGTTCGTCCACTTGAAAAATCACTTCTATTTAACTTCTAAACCCGGCTTCACATAGGGCCATGATGATAAAGGTGAAAAAAAGGTAAAAAGAAGGCCAGGAATATTCCAGAAAATGTAACATAAAAATATTGTATATTTCTGTTTAAACAAACTGATCTGAGACTTGGGTTTATTTGCTAGATAACAGTACCAAAGTAAGTGTGGTTGCTGGTTGGAGACAACAGCATATGAAATACCTTAAGTCTTGCAACTTGCCAACTCCCTCGCATACCTCTGTACCCTTAACCCTTCCATATAGAGTCTAGTCAGGCAACAACATCAATAACATCCCAGTTCCCACCCTAATCCCACATATCCTACCCCACCTGATGCATCTATGATGATGATCCATTCCATCCCCAGTGTGCCACCAGTGGCACTTTACCTGGCTAGTGCTGGGACTTTCACTTTCTGGATGGTGCTCTTGATTGGGGTAGGGAAGATATGCCTTAGCCTTACCACCACCTGGTGCTGTGCTGCCACTGCTGGTCTGAGTTCCTCTGATATTCTCTGTCTTGCTAGCTGCTGCCTGTAGTCTTATGCTCCCTGCCTGGTTGGCTACTTATGTGCCTGTGCTGCTGACCTGCTGCTGAGGGATACTGACTGACTGGCTGGCCTCATCCTGGCTCCTGGTGGGTTGCTTGAAAGGGTCAAGGAGGAATCTCTCCTCTGTCTGCTCTGACCCAACCTGGCAACCTCTTTCTGGTCTCTTTCTGCTCTGCTGCATCTGACCTTCTCAGACTCTCTTCCTAGGCCTACTCCCTCTTCAACTCCCAGGCCGGCTCTGCCTGGTTGGTGATTGCTGGGCTGGTGCTGCTTCTTTATAATTGTTGCTGCTGCTCTGGCATCAGTGGTGTGGTATGGTACTGCCACCTAAGTAGATTATGGTGCTGTTCACTGGTCTGCTGCCTTGCCCTTTCCTAATCCCCCTGCTGTGCTCTGACCAAGTCCAACCCAACCAATGACCCACTGCTCTCAGTCACTTGCTCCCACATGGCTCACACACACTCACTGACACGGGCTCCCAAGACCTTCCCTTGGAAACTAATACTAGGCAGGCCTGGATGACTCCCTGCTCCATCGCTCTGAGAGCCCTGCTGCCCTGTGCTCTACATTCTGCTGCAGGCCTGCAGCCTCACTAGTCAGTCTCTCAGGCCTCTCCTTGGCTCTGCTGCTCTATTAGCCTTACTCTGGTGCCACTGACTCTCTCTCTCCTCCCACCCCAGGATCCTTACCTTGTGACCATCTCACCGGTTCATGGGTGCTGCTCCCAAACTCCACCTTGACTAAAGGGTCCTCCTTCCCTCATCCTCCTTGCCTTGATGAACATACCAGGACAGTTCAACCCTACTGCTTCGTTGAGAAAATCCTCCGGGTCACTACCACTGCTGCTGACCTGCTGCTCCTCTGTGCGGTGGCTGGACGGTGGACTGCTGTGCTCTGCTGCTCCGCACTGACGCCCCCTCACACTATACACCATCGCTGATGACTACTCTCTCGCCTCTCCACTCCTCGATGCCCACCTCCATTTAAACCATAGTGCCACCCAATCAGAATGCAGCTCTGATTCAGTAGGCACATGCACAGAGAGGGATTTGGAGCCAATGAAAAATACCACCACCATGGACCACCAATGATAAAAGCAAAGGGTGGGATCGTTTGGGGTTACCTGCTGCACCCACGCAACAGTGGCCAGGCAGGGTCACAGACAGTCACATGCCCAAAACGGCACCACTTAAAAAATGCCACCCTAGCTCACTAATGAGGATGGAGCCCACTGGGGCTGGGGTGAGTGATGGCCACAGCCCGGATGGGTCGAGGGGTGTAATCAAAAAAAAAACATGCCAAAAAATAATGAAGGTTCATGAGAAATATTGCTGGGGCTGAGCCCACATCCAAAAATAATGCTGGGACACATGCCCCATGGGCTCATAAAACCTGGCACCTACGATTGCTGCCACTAGGGGTTCTCTTGCTAGAATGAATAGAAGGGATGAGAGAGGGCAGCCTTGTCTGGTGCTTCTGTGTAAAGGGAAGGGGTCTGGCAGCACACCGTTAATGAGAACTTGGGTTTGTGAGGCTGAATGCATAGCTTGTATGGCTTTTATGAAGGCTGTTCCCACTCCGAACTGAGTAAGGACTGAGTATAGATAATTCCACTCCACTTAGTCGAAAGCCTTTTCAAAATCAATGGCAATGGCAGCTGTGGGGAAATTGTTGTCTTTAGCCAGGTGCATTATATTGATCAGACTGCATATGTGGTCGGAGCTAAGTGACCCTTAACGAAACCTACCTGTGAGGGGTGGATCAAGGAAGGGAGTAACTTTACAAGCCTGTTCGCTAGTATCTCAGCATACAGTAGATTTTGCTATCTATTATGATTAGGGAGATGGGGCAGTAGCTGGCAGGTAGTTCCATGTCTTCCCAGGTTTGGGAAGAACGGGTAATGGTTGCTTTGGCCATTGTGGGGGTGGTATATGCTAGTGCATCTTATTTTGGCATAGACTCTTTCTAGTATAGGGGAAACCTGGGTGGCCTGCATCTGGTAGAATTCTCTTGGTAGCCCATCCCCTCCTGGGGCTTTTTTGGGGGCTCAGATTGAATATTGCCATTATGAGCTCCACTTTCGTGATTGGAAGCTCCAGTCTTCTTGCTTGTTCTGGGTCTAGCACCGGGAGGTGAAGGGACGATAGAAAGGTCTTCAGTTTAGTTTGATCAGGGTTGGTAGCCGGTGTGTATAATTGTGTGTGGAACTTGGTCATTGTCTTGTTAAAGCTGTCCTGCAATGTGCACAGTTCTCCTTCAGGGGAGCACAGAGATGCAATGGTTCTTTTGGATTGTTGTTTTTTAAGTCAATAGGCCAAAAGTTTACTGCACTTTTCTCCCCCTTCCCAGAATTTCTGTTTTAGCTGCAAGATAGCTAGTTCTGCTTTTCTTGCTGTCAGATTATTTATGTTTTGTCTAAGGGCCAGAACTTCCCTGTATATGGGGGTGGATGTATTGGGGTTACAGCTGCTTTTAAGGAGAGATTCCTTGTGTGCTAGTCGTCTCTCCAAGGTTGATAGTTCCTGTTCTCATGCCCTGCAGCAGTGTGCTGCGTATGCAATTATTGAGCCCTTACTGATGCCTTATATGCCTCCCACAATACAGAAACTGAGGTGTCCTCAGTCTCATTTAGCTGGAAGAACTCCTGTGTGGTGCTCAGTAGTCATGATTGGAACTGTGGGTCTAATTGTAGTAGCTGGTCCATCCACCAGCTAGTTGAATTAGCTGGGATTGACCCATATCTATCTATCTATCTATCTATCTATCTATTCTTTGTTAACCAGGTAAGGCCCACTAGGCACAAGTTCCTGTTTTCAGGGGCAACCTGGGAGCTTTAGGCTGGTTAAGTGTCTTGCTCAGTCACACAATATGCAAGTGGAGGATGTGGGAATCAAACCCAGGTCTACTAGATGTATCAAGCTTATTCACAGTTTGTTACTCTAACCTCTAGGCTATACTGCCACTATATATATATATATATATATATATATATATATATATATATATATATATATATGAGGTCAAGCTGCCAGGGCACGGTCTGATATGACTAAAGGGTGATGAGAGTGGCTTACCATAGGGGTGATTTGTTGAGATGTGAGCCATATGTCAATTCTGCTGTACATGCCATGTACTGTAGAATGGTATGTGTAATCTCTTAGTCTGGGATTGTGGATGCACTACTAAACAGTTAGACTTTTGAATGTCGAGAAGACCATTCCTTTAACTTAGAAATGTGCTCATTTTCTGTCTTGAAATTGAGGAAAAATAGTACATATTCCTTATTCCAAATATCAGATGCTGCGGATGATGTCTGTATGATTATTCTAATGTATTGCACTGTCTTTTGTACTTTGTATGTGATACGTTATTTTATATTAATATGGCATCTTGAAAATAGCTTATAGCTGATCAATAAAAATAACTATTATTATATACTGGTGCAGTATCCTCACATAATAAATTCTGTTAATGATACTGATTTTTCCATGTCTAACATGACACTTCATTACCATAGGAGCTGGGTCACTAAGTTCTCCCTTACCCTTGTGTCCTCTATCAATCTGTATTAGTTCTTACAAGGCTTTGCTGGATTTATTTTAATGTAGACAAGTCCAAAAAGACTGCAGCACACACACCCATTTTTCAAATACCACTGAGGCTCTCCAATAATGCTAAAAATATACTTTATTACATATAAAACTACATGAAAGCCTGACAAGTTTTGGATTGTAAAATCCTTTTTCAAAGGCTAAAAACACAATGAAACCAACACCATTATATACAGACAAATGATGACGTCACAGTGACATCACGAATGGATCTTTCAAAATCATTGGTGGATCAAAACTGATTATTCACCATGACAATGAGTGTAAACATATGCAACACAGCAAAAACAAAATGCAACAGTGATCCATAACTTAATAAAAGCAACAGTGTCTCAGGATCCCTGAGAAATTGAGTTCAAATTGCACTTAAATAAAAAGCTGCAAACTTCTAAAGTGCAAAGGTTTTTTTTTTATAAAGCTTCTCTATAATGGTAATATAAATAGCTGAACTCTGTAACTATGTTGAACCATATTAAAGCAAGAAAGTGCAACAGTATCTCAAGACCCCTGAGAAATTAAGTTCAGACTGCACTTAATAAAAAGCTGCAAACTTCCAAAGTGTAAAGATTTTTTTATAAAGCTTCTCTATAATGGTGGCATACATAGCTGAACTCTGTATGTATGTTAAACCATATTAAAGCTTACTTGAGCACTAATTTTTTTATAGACACTGTATTTGGACTAAAGTTTGCGCGGCGCAACGATGTTGCGCCATGCAACCACTGATGCGCCCTGGTGCGATATTCAAAAGGGAAAAGTCGCGCTCAAATCCTGATGCGCTGGAGCCATCAGGAAGGAAGCAGGCACAGGTAGCTGCCCATGCATAACCTGCACAGCCTGATATTCAGCCTGGATATGCAGAGTCATGCATGCACAACCCCTACCTGCGCCTGCACAAAGTTACGCCCCCCAAAAAAGGAACAAGTGATGGCCACCCACAGGTGAGCTGCCGCATTGCAGGGTGCAACACAGCAGCTGCCACCTGTGGGTGGCCACCTGAGTTCCTGCTGGACCTGGCGCCCCCCCATGCCCCATTGCAGGCATCACTATAGCCCCCTCCAACTCTAGTACCCCTGATGGTCCAGTGGACCGCACTGAGCCCGATCGTGGGCATCATTAATAGAACCCCCAAAGTCCAATATCCTGGTGGTCCAGTGTACCCCCCACCCACCCACTGAGCCCCACCACCCCACTCCCCGTCAGCTTGCGGGCGGCAGCACCCACCCGCCTGCTGCCCGCTGTCTGCCGACTGACAGCTTGGTAGGGCTGCATGCCCATTAGTTCTAGCATGAGCCAATGGGCATGCAGCCCTTCACTACTACTCAGTCCAGATATGTGAATGAATTCATTCACATGTCTGGACTGAGTGCGGTATGGGCTGCACGCCCATTGGCCTCGATGTGAACCAACGGGAGCGCAGCCTCACCGAGCTGTCAGTCGGGCGGGCGCGGAGCGGCAGGCGGGTGGTGTGTGCTGCCCGCAGGCTGACGGGGGAGCGGGCGGTGGTGCTCAGTGGGCGGTGGGTGGGGGGTACACTAGACCACCAGGGATATTGGACTTGGGGGGGTTCTATTAATGATGCCTCGCGATCGGGCTCAGTGTGGTCCACTGGACCACCAGGGATATTGGAGGGGGGACTATAGTGATGCCCACGATCGGGGCACATAGAGGTCCACTGGACCACCAGGGATATTGGACTTTTTTTTTATATTACAGGAATGGCCGCGATCGGGCTGCAGGGGGTGTCAGTCCCCGATGGCTGCTGCCTGGCAGGGCGCCAGGCGCAAGTCGTTGGGGATCGGCGCACCTGCATGCTAATGGCATGCAAATGGCTCTCTAATGAGATGCAAATGGCCCCCTGTGCACCTTGCATATATTATGGCCCATTTGCATGTCCCCTTTTGAATATCGCAGGTGCTGTGCATGGCGCAATGGCACTTGCGCCAGTGCATCTCCATGCTCCACTCTGGCCACTTGTGCTGGCGTATTGCCACTGTGCCATGCACAGTGGGGGTGGCCAGGGTGCAATATTCAAAGCTGCTGCACCATAGCCCAGCTCCGTTGAATATCGCCCAGGCCACACCCCTGCGCAACAAAGTTGAGCTGCACCCAGGCTTGCGCCACAGCCTGGTGCAGTTTGAATATCCCGGCCAATATACTTAAGTAGTATTCAGTTTAAAGCTTCATCGTTCTTCCAAACAGGGCTTAAGTTCAGTACCGACATTCAGATCTGGATTCTTATTCGCATGCAGCCTAATGATCCATTCTGTTTCTTTTTTTAGAATTTTGTTCCGAAATTACCACCTCTTGGATTTGGAAAAACATTTTCAATACCTGTAAAGCTGAAAAAATGCTCGCAAGGGTTCAAGGAATTCATAACATGTTGTGCAGTGGCATATAAAGGGTCTTGGCTTTCTATTGCCCTTAAATGGACACTGTCAGTCTTTTTTGCATCATATTATTTTTAAATAAAACCCCACATTTTATGATTGCTTACCTTCTCTAAAATTCATTGATGTTGCTGGTTGTTTTATCTGCCTCCTTGCTTATTAGAAGTCAAATGCTTGGTAATGTATAGCTATACCCAGCCTTGTTTTGCCTCAAATCATTGAAATATTCTTACTGTATACTTTTTGAACATTAGATACACCCTCAAACAGTGCAGCCACTCATGATACAATGGTATCCTCTATTCTCACTGCATAAAGAGTAGCTAGATTGTGTTGGGAGTGTTTCTGAGTCCAGAAAAGATGCAGTGGGAGATGGTAACACCAGTATGGTGGGCACTCGGTTTTTCACCTTTTAAAAGAAAAAAAGGTTCTGAATCAAACTAGCAGCTCCGTCAGCAGTCTCTATAGAATGTGAACAATTATAAAATATGTTTTAAGGTTGTGGGTGGAGCCACAGCCATTTTTGTGAGAGCTTTTAGCTCTGAAAATGGCCGATCTCACAACCTCTTCCGTTGGACTTTGAAGTATCCTTCTGAAAGCCCTCCACCACAATCTATGTACGGAATAACAGTTGCACTATTTTGACTGTTATTTCCACTATTCCATGCATGCACTGCACATGCGCATGAGTCGTGTACATGCTCGAGTCATGCTGGCACAGTGCTGTGGTGTAAGATGTTGTGAATGGCACAATGCCATTCTTCATTTTGTGCCCCTTCCCCAAGTCATTCCCCAAACTGTGATGTTATATCGCAACACTGGGAGCCCACCCTAGTATGTGAAATGTGGTGTTATCTGTAAAACAGAAAACGGTCCCTCATTTGCTTTTTGTCTTGGTGCCCCTGCCCACAGATGCCCAACATCAGGGTGCCCAATCCTCATGTTGGCATTCATGTGGCACACTGGAAGCCCACCCCAGTGTACCTAAATGTTTACTTGTCCTGTAAATTAGAAGATGGTCCTCGTCGGTTTGTTTCCTTGCAAAACTGAAAACAGTCCCTGCCTTCGCTGCAGTCCCTCCTCCCTACCCTCCCACTGAGCACCCACCTCCTACACTCCCCCACTTATCCCATACTTACTTCTAGAGCTTGGCTGTCATTTTCTGACCGGACAAGTCTGCACTCTGCAAAGCCCAACCGCAAACTGAAGAATTAAAGGTAAGCGTATAAACAGCCATTCAATGGATTTTCAACTTATGCTCAAATCTCAGCCATTTTTGAATTTTTGCCCCAAATTTTCAACATGGGGTTCTTGTAAGTAAAAAGTAAGTAAAAAATTTATATTTATACAGGAATAATACATGTCACTTGGATAACACAATCCAGTTTTCAAGACAGTCCTGTGCAAACTCTCTAAGTTTCACATAATCATACCAACTACAAACAATTTAATACAAAATATAAATAAATACACAAGATCTATCCCTAGGTTACAAACAATTTTTTAAAACAAAAAGATAACAAAAATCAATATCAAACACATACACATGAGTAAACATAACACATCTTTAACCCCTTAAGAAATTTTTTGACAGTTTTCTCAGCTCGTAATGAGGGAGGGAGGGAGTATATTCCAACATACTGATGCTTGTGATGCTAATGTTCTGTCCCCAAACTTATTTTTTTGCTTATCTGGATCAATTCTATTTTGATACAGAGACCTGGCTGAATGTTTCCTAAGGGCAGAATCTCTATCTGCCAATAATTTAGCTATATTATGATTTAAGTGAATTGTCCTACATTTATAAATAAATATTGACCAACGTTTCTTGTATTCCAAATCAAGGGATAACCAATTTAACCTAGTTAACAAATCACAATGATGGGACCTAAAATTACAACGTAAAATATACCTTGCCACCCTATAATGTAATTTATCTAATTGGTTTAGAAGTTGTTTAGTTGCAGTCCTATAAATGACCTCTCCATATTTAAGTACTGGAAGTATGAGCTGTTCTGCAATCAATTTCCTATCCTGCAATTTTAGACACCTAGATGTTCTCTTCAAGGCTCCTAATTTTTTATGTGTCTTAGTAATAATAGATTCTATATGCCGTTTAAAGGTCAATGAAAAATCAATATTTACTCCTAGATAACAATCATTTGATACTTGTTCTATTGGGGTTTGATTCAGTGTTAAAATTTGTATGTCTGAGAACTCCTGTTGTCTATTGGTGCCAAAACACATTAGTTTAGTTTTATTTACATTCATTATTAATTGTGACCTGGTGAACCACTCCTGTACCCTGGTAAAGTCGGTCTGTAGGTTTTCCACACCACCACCTCATGAAACCATCACTGTCATTTTGTTACTCGCCCAAAAGGTGATTTTGCAGTCACTGCATGGAATCACCTTTTGGGACTGATTCACGAAATGACAGTGCCACTATTCATGAGGTGAGGTCCCCAAAAGCCTATGTTGCAAATTTGGTGAACAAATTCAAAAAAATGACTGTGTTATAAGTGTGCATTGTGCAGTTTCTATGCACGCTCCTAACGTCGCTAATTTTTAATATTTTCATTCCACATTTTTAACATTGCCATTTTTGCACAGCTCCTTCACAACAGTACAGCTGTCATTTTCCACAACCTGCCCAAAACATGTTTTCGCACCTGTGGTGCAGAATAGCATGTTTGCTCTGCGCAATCACCCTTTGGGAAAATTAAACAAAATGACACTGGAACTGTTCATGAGGAGGGATCCAAAAAACGCCATGTTGCAAATTTGGTGAAACAGTTCCAATAAATGACTGCATTACAAGCTTGCACTGCGCAGTTTCTATGCACGCTGCTAATATCGCTAGTTTTTAATATTTTCACTTCACATTTTTAACATAGCCATTTTTGTACACTTCCTTCACAACTGTACAGCTGTCATTTTCCACAACCTGCCTGAACTATGTTTTCGCACCTGTGGTGCAGAATAGTGCGTTTGGTCTGCGCAATCACCTTTTGGGACAATTGAACAAAATGACGCAGGCACTGTTCATGAGGAGGGGTCCAAAAAAGGCCATATTGAAATTTAGTGCAACACCTCCAACATATGGCCAACTTACACCTGGGTGTTGAATAATTTCTACGCACATGTGTAACTTTAGTCACCTGGTAATGCTTCACAGCTCTATCAGCACTGGCCAGAGTTTGTTTAAACTAGGGACACTTTGAGGCCTAAGGGGGTTGACAGTGTCCCTTTAAATGCCCACCAACACTCATTTTAAACTACCTTTCAGTTTTTCCAATATAAAATGTGCCACAACAATGGTCAGCTTTGTAAACAACCCCCGAGGTGCTACAGGTTATGAGCTGCTGATTTTCAAAAGTATGGTGGCTGGTTTGACATAAATTCTTTACTCTGATTCCCAAACTGCAGTTCACACAGTTTTGACACTTAAAACACCCTTTGATTTGTTTAGCTATGTTTCCTCTGTTTAGTTGTAAAATGGCTATGGGTCAGACCATCTTTAATAGATAGCTCATCTATAAGACATAATGGGAGGGAACCAGTCACAGAGGGGAGTCCTCTGTCACTGCTAGAACATTCCAATGTTTGTTGATTATGTTTGTTACCAAGCTCACATAATCTGAATAAGTGGTCACAAAATGGAATCTGTTACCTGTTTCCTGGTTTCTCCTCCTAGTTTGTAACAAATCAGCCTTATCTTCTGTGGCTGCTTTCTGGCAGGCATCCATGAATCTAGCTTGTGAGTAGCCTCGTTCTAGCAGCCTATTGCTGAGTTCCTCTGACCCCTTCTGGAAAGACTCTGCAGTACTCTCTTTACCCTAAGAAACTGACCCTTATGAATATTATTAACTGTGTGTTGTAGATGGCAGCTTGAAGCAAGAAGCAGTGTATTGCCATCCAAGTCTTCCTGTAAACTGCTGTGTCAAACCTGCCACTTTCATTTCTTTTTTTTTATATTTCTGTCTATTTTTCCTCCTTGAGCCACCAGACTGCCTACCTTACAGCTTCTGGCATCCCCTTCAGGTCTCTGGCCACAATCTCTGGGAATCCGGCGCTCCTTGTGGGTCCTGCGGCTACCCCCATGGCAGGGTGGAGGGGAGCTTCTCCCCCTTAACTCAGCCCCACTGAACAGGATCCAGTGCTGTGTATCCACTGAGCTATTCAGTCTTCCTCGCTAGGGACGGCCATCAAGCCGCCGCGTCTGGTGCCCGTATTTCCTCTGTTCTCCCTCCCTCCCCATCATCTATGGCATGCAATGATGCCCAAGGAAATGAGCGCGCATGCGTCCACATGCCTCCTGATCCTGGCATCCTGCCACAGTACAAGCTCCATAAATCCTACCCATGTTCAGTGATCCCCAGCCATCACCAGGGGCCACCCGAGCACTGGCAGCAGTCCACCCCCCTCCCCGGAGAAGGAGAGCAGTCCTACAGATGCTCGATCCTTCTCCTCCCCTGCCGACTCCTGATGGCCATGGCTCATTCCTGAACCCGGTTCACCAGCGTGGAGCGAGGTGTGGCATCCAGCGCCTCAACCCTCAGCGCCACCAGGCCGGCAGCCACTTTCATTTCTAGTAGATCTAAGAGCTAGGTAATTGATAGTCTGAGGGTCTGCAGTGGCTGAATCTTAGACATTCTTCAGTAGTAGTGCAAAAAGTAATAAATTCATAAAGGCTCTCCTGATTTCCTTCAAAATTAACATTATATCATCAATATAACGCTCCAAAGCATTATATTTTCTTTATATCTGTTCATTTCAGCATTGTAATTCACATCACTCTCCCATTTATCTACAAAAAGGTTTGCAATGGAAGGAGCACAGGTGGCCCCAATAGCCGTGCCCTTGCTTTGTATATACAGGTCACCATCAAAAGTAAAAATATTTTTAGTTAGCACTGGGAGCAAATTTATTTTAATGTGCAATAGGCCCTCAGATAAGGTTCTGCCCAGTAATCCTCTTGTCCCTTTCTTACCTTCTCATTGCAGGTTGCATTAAACCCAGTTCTGGGCCTGGGCAGACCCTGACCGGTCGCATGTCATAACGATGATCACGAACGGCGATCGCCATTTGGGCAAGTGTACATCGCCGAAAATAAAGAACGGTGATGCACACGCATGGCAACTGTAAAGGTGGTGATGGGACTGTAACATATGCGCAGCCTCTACCCCTAATTAAAGATTCTCAACTCTAGGGGGTGCATGTCAGGGTGTAAACTTAATAAAAAAAGCTCGGGCACCGACGCAAAAAGGAATGCCTGTCCCAGAACCGAACCCAGCACCCTCCCAACACCAGCTGGCCACCCTCACCACCATGCCACATGGCCAGCTTGGCAGCCAACCTCCACACTACCTCCCACATACCCTAACCCCTTCTGCCCCTCACATGGTGTGGTACACCCCCAACCCCTGCACGCATGTATATACTTCCTATCGCCCTCCTTTGCCCACCATGGTATCATGTCACTACCCTGCCACACAGCCCAGAATACAGGAGCCATGACTGAGCCGCCATTTTTGCAGTTGCTCAATCGTGGTCACCATGTTCACAGGATACCCCCGAACCCCAACCAAAGTAACTCACCTTCATTGAACTGGTATTAGGAGCCTTAAAACTGCCTATCTAAACATTAGGAATTTGATACCAAACCTCACTGAACTTACAGTATGGGTCAATCATTTTAATCCTGATGAGCTAAGAGTATGGGAAATGTGGGTAATGTCAGCCATCCCTAACCATTTATGAACCTTCCCTGTGTATAACTTTATTAGAAGTGACTGTACATCATTAAATAAAAGGGAGGCACCATGATTTACTTATTTGTCATCTTAATGTCACCTTGATCGCTACTTCTGTCACCCTGGGTTAGGCATAGAAATTTGCCATGCTGTCCTCTTGTTATGGAATTCCAAGAAATAACATTATGTTTGTGTGCACATCCCAGTTCCAAGGCAATCTGTACTTCCAAACTTGAAAAACATGGTGCACACTCACAAAAGATTTTTAAAGCTTTATTGCTTAGTTAAAGTGTGCTAGGTCAATGCAGACCGCAAACATCACTTGCCCCAGCACTTCAGGTCCTAGCCCTTTGTCAGGGGCATGACAAGTTGAAAAGACACATCACCTTTATACATTCATTGCTGTATAATATCACAGCTATTCTTAGTTAATTAATTAGAAATCAACTACAAAAAACATTTTGCCAGTGTTGTAAATAAACATTACAGGTATGAAACAAAGCCTAAACACAATCATAGCAACTAGAAGACTTTGTGGTCTGGTCAAAATGGTTGGGCCTCCTCCTTTTGTCTTTGATCAGAGCCTGGGATAAATACTGGTTGAAATTTAAAGTTGATATCTGGCTGGGTAAGATACTGGTCTCTTAGAAACAACTGTAAAAGGCCATTTGGCATAACAAAAGCTGTAAATTTGCTCTTTGACTCTACATCTGAGAACATTGCAATTGCCATATCAGGAAAAGCTTTTAAGCTAGACAGGTAGCCAATTGTAACTAGCAGTATCTTGAAAAACAGTTCAGTTTGGACTCTCGAGCATGGTGGTACAGTGAATATCAGGAGACCAGGAGGGGGAAAACTGTGCAGAGGAGGACCAAGAAAAGCTAAAATATTAAATGAATACTTCTGCTGGGTCTTCACAGTGGAAGGTGGGAACGAAACCAGCATGCATTAACAGACACCAGGAGGAGTGGACACAAGTCCATTTAAAGAAGAGAGATTTGGCCAGAGTTTGAAAGCCCTTAAGGGGAAACAAGGCAATGGGGCCAGACAGGATTCACTCAAGGGTACTTAAGGAGCTGAGCACCATGCTAGCTGTCCTTTTGGCAATGCTATTTAGCACCTCATTGGAGACAGGGTGGTTCCAATGGAATGGAGGAGGGCTGGTGTGGTCTCTCTGCACAAGAACAGCAGCAGGGAGGAGGCTAGTAATTTCAGACCAGTCAGTCCCACATCAGTGGTGGTGAAGTTAATGGAGTCCCTGCTGAAGGACAGACATGTAGTACCTGGAGATACATGGGCTGCTGGACCACCAGCAGCACGGCTTCATGAGGGAGGTAGTCAAACAAACCTCATAAATTTAATTGACTGGGTAACTAGGCAAGTGGATCAGGGACTGCAGTGAATGTGGCCTATCTGGACTTCAGTAAGGCCTTTGATGCTGTTGCACACAGGAGGCTGGTAAAAAAACTCAGTAGTCTGGGGTGGTGGAGAAGGTGGTGTGCTGGGTATTAAACTGGTTGAAAGATAGGAGGCAGAGGGTGGTAGTAAACATCAGTCACTTGGAGGATGGGAGAGTGACCAGTGGAGTACCACAGGGATCGGTTCTGGGCCCTGCCCTCTTCAACATCTTCATAGGTGATATTGCTGAGGAGTGGTCTAGGGGGTGGCAGCTAGGTTTCAATGCAAAAGTGAAAGTCATGCTCCTAGGGTGGGAAACCCTGGAGCTGTTTATAAGATGGAGGTATTTACAGGCAGCAAGCAAGAAAGGGACCTTGGGGTGATCATATATGATGAAGGTGGCAGGGCAATGTGACAGAGCAGCAGGCAAGGTGGGCAGAATGCGTGGGGTGCATAGGGAGGGGGATCTCTAGCAGGAGAAGGGAGGTGATGTTGCCCCAATATCATTCGCTTGTGAGACCGCACCTCGAATACTGTATCCAGTTCTGGAGGCTGCACCTCTGCAAGGACATCGACAGGGGGGAGGTGGTCCAGAGGAGGGCTACTAAAATGGTGTGGGGGTTGCATGAGAAACCATATGAGGAGAGGTTGCAGGAGCTGAACTTGTACTTTCTAAATAAGAAGAAAGGGAGAAGAACATGATTGAGACATATAAGTACCTCATGGGGGTCAGCAAGGCGCAGGAGGGAAGTCTCTTTACTAGAAGGAGGAGGAGCACAAGAACATGGAGGCATACTAGGAAGCGTGGAAGGAGTTTTATTTGTTTTATTTATTTATCTACTTAGTTTTTGTTAACTGGGGAGGTACACTAGGCAGAAAATGTATTTTTCAGGTACGACCCAGGAGATAACAACACAAACATACATATCACAGTATAGCAAGATCAAGCATATATATCAGAGTATAACAAAGAATAAAGTATTAACTGGGTACAAGAGTAAGGGTAGCAAGACAATGTAAGCATGTAAAACAATAATCAAAGGAGGAACATCATGTTAGCATATAAAGGAAGTAATTACATAATTAATAAATACAGATGTAAGAGGTACAGTATATAAGATGTAAGGAGGGATGGGAGAAAATACTTTGCCACAGAAAGGGTGTTGGATGCCTGGAACAGCCTGCCAGAGGAGGTACTGGGGGAAAAGTCAGTGGGGAGTTTCAAGCATGCATGGAAAAGGCCCACAGATATAATAAACAGAGATAAGAGAGGAGAGGAGACACCTGTGACCAAACAGAGTCTGGGGTGTAGTCTTAGGCAGGGAAAACAGGACAGACTGGATGGGCCTATCGATCCTTCTCTGCTGATGCATTCTATGTTGCAACAGTACTGTATGTGTACTGACTGAATTTGCTCCATCCACAAGAGTGCAAACCGATCTTTTTTTGAGATGTCATAAGCCTTGGGGTTAGCCACCCCACTCGGGTGCACCACCCGTGAGTTCACTGCAGTGTGGCAGTTTAGTTTGGTATCTGTGACCAGTAGTAATAGGTTTACCCACTCTGCTATGGACCAACATATGTCTAACATTGCGTCCTCTTTGGAAAGTATCCTGGGGGCAGTACCTATGATTTCTGCTAGTTCTGTATTTGTGGGCAAAATGTCCTAGTGCTTATTAATAATGTTGCTGACCTACTCTACCATAGGATTAAAAGTCATAACAAAAGTTACCATTGTTGTTCCTTCCATTCTTTCATGTAATCTGGTGGGTAACAATTCAGTTGTGCCCTTTGTTGTTCCTTTCTTTCATGTAATCGGGCGTTAGCAATTTATTTCTGCTCCCATTCTGAGGCCTTTCTATATGCAGATTCAAAAAGATGTGGATCATAACCTCTAGCTGAAAATCTAGACTTGAGTTCTTCTCACTTTTCTTCAAAATTTGTGATGTCAGAACAGTTCCTTCTTAGTCTAATGAACTGACCATATGGAATAGATTGTATCCGAGCATGGTGATGTGTGCTGTCAGCCCTTAGAAGACTATTAGTAGCAGTTGGTTTTCTGTTGCTGTAACTTCTAAATGTATTTAGATAGTCACTGCTGAGCTCAATATCCAAAACATTAATCTTACTACAATTAGTAGTGTGAGGAAGGCATAAATTGAACTCTCTGCATATAAGCCATCTCATGAATTCTTGCACTTGCTTACTAGTGCCCTTCCATACACAGACAGCACTGTCAGTAAAGTGATGCCACCTGACAGTGCTGTCTAAATATGGATTGACCCTCATGTCAAAAATAACCATGTCTTCCCAGCAGCCTAGGAATAAATTAACATAAGTGGGAGTTGCTAAGGCCTCCCATTGCTGTTCAGCAAAGCTGTAGATAGAATTTGTCCTCAGATTCAATGTAATTATATCTAAGGATGAAATCCAGGTTTGCTAGGATAAACTTTAGGAAGAGAGGTATCTCCACCCTCCTATGAAAAAAAATATGAACAGGTATTCAGCCCATCCTCATGAGTTAAAAATGTGTAAAGGGCTTCCACATCAACAATAGCTCAAAGATAATCAGGTTGTTAGGTAAGATCCTGCAATTTGGCAAACATGTCTGTTGTGTCACATAGACATGAGTGAACTTCAGGTAATTTGTTTAAAAAAAATCCAAGAATTTACTAGTTTGTTAGCAAGTGACACAATTCTGGACACAACTGGATAGTCAGGAGGGTGCTTGAGATATTTATGGATCTTAGGAAAGGTGTAAAAGGTGAGGATAGCTGGAAAAGCAGGATAGTTGGACAAGCAGGATGAAGGAATTCAAATTATTTCATATTGATACATTTTACAGTTAGACCATTCTCTAAAAGGGTCATCAGTTGTTTGAAAAAAGTGCAAGTGAGGTCCGTGGGAGTTTTCTATAATTACTGTCCATATTTTGAAGTTCAGTACACTTCTCCCTGTATTGTTCCCTTTGCATAAGAACAATACCCCCCACTAGCTGGTTTGAAAATAAAACCATTTCATTGTTCCATTTCTCTAATGTCCTTTTCCTGTGTGGTGGTAAATTTGACCAAAAATTATGTGTAGTATTTTTCAGAAGATGTCCCACTTCACATTTAATTTTCCCCCCCCGAAAGGCAGAATTGCACTATTCATATTGGGTGGCAAAATTTGATTTTGGTCAAAAATATGTTTACATAATTTTGCAGTGTTCTGTGGAATCAAATGATGTGTTAATTAGGAGGACTTCTAGCGACATCACCACCTGCATAGCAACTTAATCAAAAGCTCCATTTAGGCAAAACTAATTGGGGTACATCCACTAACATTTTACCATTATCTTGCATTGGAACTATCCATTAGACAGCTGTATCATGACCACAAGACTGGCTAAAAGGTTTGTGGCAACAGTGACCCCCCAAACAGCAGAAACTGAAAGTGACTGAACAGGCCTGCAGCCAAAGCAGCTCCCTGCCCAAGCAGTCACCCTAACCACAGCCTGTTAGCAATTCTAAAGAAGAGGATTTTACAATCACTTCAAAACAACTGTGTACACAACTCTGCAATACAGGTGAAACTTTAACTATACTTGAAGCAATAGTGACAGATGATAGAAAGGACTTACAAGTGTTGAAGCAGCATGCTGGAGCAATTTAATACTACTCTCACCCAATATACAGTATTTACATTACTGCTATACACAATCCTGCTATCCTTTCACTGCACCAGCATAACCTGGACTTAAAATAATGCATGGAAGAGGTGGAAAATCAGCATAGTTGAAACAATACATGACTGCATGGCCTACCAGAAAAAAAAGGAGACAGGGACATGTTGCACTTCGTGGAAGGCCAGCTCTGTGAAATACTGGGCATCCCTGCAGACAAAGCTCTAAACAAAATCTGGGCTTACTACACACTGACGATGCTATCCAAAGACCCACAAGCACAGTCCCGTTCCATTATTATGCTATTACTGTATTACAGGATAAAAGAAGATGTTCACTGTACAGCATGGACCAAAAAGGATTTCCTTTTCAGAAACCACTGACTCTACGTAGATTACGACTTTGCATTGACAACAATGCAGTGCCAGTACTAAGTCCTTGCAGTTCAACATGCACTAAAGCAGAAAGATATCCAGGCCACTATGGAGTATCCCTCTGGCCTGAAAGTTAACCACTTCAGATGGTATTCAACATTTCTCTGAACTCAAAAATGCCACGTCACTTCTCCAGTCCCTGAGTCTGGAGATTTGGGACATATTAAAGCCTTTCAGATCCAGGAAACTGCAAAACAAGATTTGAAAACAGCAACAAAACCACTAGAATAGGAATGCCATGGCCCTCAACAACATATAGGACCACAGTTTTGGTGGAGATTGTGGGGGATGCCAGCATCTGAGCCGGGGGCTGTAGCTGTCTCTGTACATTTGTATTTCTTCAATTGGCAGCACATACTTCAGAGGGAGAACCAAGTCCGGCACTTCTACTACCTGGGACCTGCCCGCTTTTGGGGGTTTACAACTGACTAGCTGAATATATCATTCCTAACTGTACATGAGCTTTACTCTACCTGTGTAGGCTTTACAGTAAGTAAGGATGGATCAAGCAGTTTTTTATATCATGGTGGCTGCCCTGATGTATTTCCAATTTGGAATATTTTTCTTTTTTGGATGGATCCGTTGCTGTGTTTGGCCTAAATAGGGCTGGGATAAGTGTGCTGCATGTCGGTTGAGGGGAGCCATAGCTTACAGTACTTTGCCACTGTGTAGGACTGCCTTGCTGGGGGGGGAGAGACCCTGCACATGCTCAAAGGTGAGATAAGAATGGGTTACAAGACTGTGCTCCCAGTAACTACTGAATTTACACTTAAGTGGATTTGTCATGAGCATCACTTGACTGACTAAGGGCCGCAAAAGGATGAGGGAGAACTGTGGGATTTTGATCTTGCTTAGACAATGCTATGATCCACATTTGATGCATGCATCAACCAAGGGAACTGGTGCTGGCCACATGGGTATTTTTTTTATTTTCTATCCGTTGTAGCTAGATGGTGTGGGGAGGTCCTGCCTGGGGCCACGGATTCCACGGAAAGCAGGAAACTATTCACTTGGCCCGATTGCATTCACTGACTCATTTTTACAGAATGTAACACCATTTCTTCTGTAAATTGGGATGATCTGTAGCATAGGTGGTGGGTAGGGTAGGGCAGTAGTACCCACCCTCTGATAGAAGGTGCATCCACAGTAGCAGAAATACTCTCAAAACTATATGTAATGTATCACAGGCTGGCTGGCTTAAGTGTGTTCAGAATGCCCTGCTTAGTTGTATTTTGCAGACTGTACTGCAGCTAGTTTGATCGATATCCCCTTGTGGCTACAAGAGGCCAGACTTTCTCCAGTACTCCTTTTTTTACTATATGCTGGTGTGGTTAGCCATCAGTCAGTGGCCTCGGTTGATTACACATCTAACTAGAGATGGGGTCACCTCCATCTCGACTGGGTGGGTTTCATGCAGTGGCTTTCTACAGGAGGTTTGGTGGAGACTGCTGGGGATGAAAGCATCTGAGGTGGGAGTTCTGGCTGTTTCTGCCTATTTACAAATCTTCAATATAAATAAGCTATCCCATGCTCCAGGCTGTGGCACATATGCCTGGTCCACTGTTGGTGTTTTTGGTTTTACTGGATGTCTATATAGTGAGACATATTTTGGTACTACCCACCTTGGTTTTCAGGAATTCATTCTGCCATTCAGTCACAAGGCACAATTTGCCATGTATGGTCTGACATTACCCATTCAGTGTTGTCTGTGGATTAGCACTGAATCAGAACCTCTACATTTTGGGAGCTCTAGCCACCTCTTGACTCACACATTTCAGTAAAGGTGGTGGTCTGAATGTTTCACCTTGAAGGTTAACATGTTATTATCTTCTGTTACTGTTTTCACCTATCATACCAAGTTTATTCTAAGAATGTTTTTCTGCCTTTTGCAGACTGTTAGATTTGCTGTTTTAAATGCACTTAAAACTCTCAATGCATGTCATCTTACCAGTTTGATTGTATATACTTATGGCTGACTTAACTGTTACTACATAAAATTAAGGGTATCAGTAATCCTATTAAACAGTCAATAATCCTGCAGGAATTGCATAGGCAAGGTGCAGTGGTGGCATTCCTGTAGGGAACTCCCTGACAGTGGCAGAACATTTTAAATGTAAATGATTATAGGTGGGAAAGCTTACATCTCCTCACATGATCTACATCCTCATAAGTGGGGAATGGTCATATTGATTAGAGAAAATGTGCCATTGCAGATTGGCAGGGTGGATACTGACATAGAGGGGTGGTTTGTATGCTTGTTTGGAACTTAAAGGAGGTAGCCTTGTGTCTTGCTTAATTTTTATGCCCCCAACAAGAAAGCTCCAAGAAGGTCATGGGAGAAATGATTGTAGATCACCGGAGTCTAATTGTCATTAGGGGTGATGTTAACACCATCCTTAACCCTCAGCTAGATAAATCGGGGACAGAGAAAACAGTACAGGACAGGGTGGGGAAGATGGTCACTTGACTGGCTCTGGAACTTGGGACTTGTGACATCTGGCACTTTCTGCATCCACGGATACCAGATTATTCTTACCAATCACCTTGTTAGAATCAGAACTCAAGAATGGACTTTTCTTGCTCTTCAACCCACTGGGAGCACATTGCATTAGTATGTACAATTAAAATTTAATAACATCTGATTATGCACCAGTGATGCGACAGATGATACTACTGAGATCCCCACAGACATCTTGGATGCTAAATGTCAATCTTTTAAATTCAGAAGAGTTCAAAGAATTTGTACAATACAAAAAAATTGAAAGAGTATGAAACCCACAATGTCTTGGGAAATACACCAGTTACTGTATACTGAGGTGCAAAAAAACAAAGATCAGGGGGACATTATCCAATACATGGCTAGGCAGAAATGGGAGAGTGGGCTAGGCAGCTTTCATTGAAACTGGAGCTAGCCGACACTGAATTTGAATATAAAATTGTTTTGGACCCTACAATCAAACAAAGTTAGACCAGCAGAGGGAGGAACTATCCCATTTATTAGAAAATAAAATAAAGAGGGCCTGGCATTTTTCCCAACAACTCTTCTATGAGCATGGCAACCAAGTAGGGAGGTTATTAGCACTACAGTTACATAAGCAAGCAGTGAGTAGAGCAGTACTTTAACTCTGCAATCTACAGGACGCTACCATTACAGGATATCCTGCAAAATAAAATAAATATTTGGGGAATTCTATGGGGCTCTGTATGAGGATAGAAGGGGCCTGCTCATGAAATGTCCATTGCTTTCTATTTGCAGACATTACCTCCTCAGTTGCAGCCACAAGAGCAGGAACAATTAAATGCCCAATTATGCAGTAAGAGATCACAGAGAAGGTTAAATACCTCAGTAATAATATGTCTCTTTGGTTAGATGGATATCCTGCAGTATATTATAAACTGTTCCTTCCAAGATAGTCCCACACATCACAGCAGTCTGCAATGTGGTCTTGATATATGGGGCTCCAATACATGCCTTCTGGCACCAAGCATAAATTCAATTTTGTTGAAACCAGGCAGCACCGATGAAAGACTCTTTAGAGTAGTGGTTTGTACAGTCAAATTGGCAGATTTCTATACTACCCACAGATTTAAAACAAATGTTTACTGAGATTTTGGCAGCCTGCCTTCACAACTGCATTGCTAAGTTACTCCATTGTAATCAGGTAGGCTTCATTAAAGGCCACTTTCTGTCAGATAACATCTGTCGCTAACTAAATATCACCACAGCATAGTATGGAATAAAGGCCTTCCGGTTGACTATTAGTATAGATGATGAGAAGGCCTTTGATAAGATCAATTGGGCCTATCTGACCCAGGTACTGCAGTGGTTCAATATTGGGAACCATTTGGGTGTGGTCACAGCCCTTTATACAGCACCAGGGCAGCTGTACTTGTGAATAGGCACTTAAATTGTTTTCCACTGTGGCAGTGAACCTGTCAGGGATGCCCACTGTCTTTGCTGCAGTTTGCCATTAGCCTTGACCCTGGTAATAGACATTCACCTTATTCAGAGTAGCAAGGGGGTTGTGGTGGGTGAGGTGAAGCAAAAGGTAGCCCTGTGCGCAGATGACTAGATTTGATTTTCTGGAGATCCTGGAACATTCTTGAACACCTCTGTTAGACACTTTTCAGACCTTTGGAGTTATAACCTGGTATAAAACGAATATCCAAAACTCAGAGGGCATAATATAAAGTGGCACACCACAACAAGGCTTTAAACAGCATTTCCCATTTGCCTGGCCCATCAAAACTTATTCCAGTATCTAGGAGTCTGTGTCTCCACTGAGGTATCCCACTTGCTTCAAAATAATTATCAGAAGTTTTTTGACAAGGTCAAGGCTAACTTTGCTATGTGGTGCAGTCTCCCTTTCTTCCTTGCAGGGAGAATTCAGGTTCTAAAAATCAATGTGCTCACCTAAGTCTTATTCTTTTGTCAGGTTCTTCCCATTAAAATCACAGACTCCTTCTTGAACTTGTTTCTGAAGGAGATAACAAAATGTATTTAGTGAGGAAAAAAACAAGGATAGATGCACATATACTCCATCTCCATTTGCCTAAGGAAAAGGGGGACTGGGTTTACCATGCTTTCAACATTATTATCTAGCTGCACAGGCTGCTCACTTATGCACATGGGTGAAACAACATGCATATTCTGGATGGTAACTGATAGAGGAGGTCCTGTCCACATTATATCCAGTATGGACCCTACCAACAGCAGTACTCCCGCCACAGATTTGGGGCTCCATACAAAAGCCATGGTTTAAGCATTCTCTGAAAGGTTTAGTGAAGCTCAAAAAGTTGACCGGCACCTTGAACGAACTGAGGCCATTAACATTAATCAGACACCATGAACCTTTCTTTCCTCCTAGACTAGATTTGGGGTATAACTATTGGAAATTCAGGGACTAGTTCACTTTGTTCAGTTTTTTGATTCTCACCATTGTTTATATTTTGCACAGTTCAAGGAATCTTTTTAAGACAGGTAGATCACTTCAGGTACTACTAAATGAGATATTTTATTCTGGAAGTGGGTAACACAGAAAAAAAAATAAGCAGACCACAATCAAAACCTGAACAATTCTTTTTGTGGGTGGTGATCCTGGGAGTAAACGTTTGCTACATCACAGAGATCTATGGTATTTTAAATAACCCAGGAATACCCTATCTAAAAAATGTTCAGCTGAAGTGAGATCAGAAGATGGGAGCCCGGATTCCTATCAAGCATTGGGAGATGAGATTACAATAGGGGTGGAAGGTCACATTATCACCATCCTGGAGGAAAGTTAATTAGAAAATACTGGTAAGGTTGTTTCACACACCCATGATAATTAAACCTTTTGGATTCACCTATACAGCAGCTTGCTGGTGCCAGTGTGTGGGCATTTCGGGATGCACCAGCACAACTCAGTTGCGCCAGGCATCTCCTTTGAATATCTGAGCTTTAGTTTAAAAAGTTGTGTTAATTCATTAGTAAACATAGATATATCCTGCTCCTTTAACATTTACAGGTATATTCTGTTCATTTGCCATTAAAGTAGAACTGCACTGAACCTATAAGCCATTTTCCCCAGCATCCTCTGTTTATAAGTACTGGTTTGAATTCTATTATTGTTTCCTCTTTATGAGCCTTTTAGTAAACATAGTGGGTGCTATGATTAACACTCCAATGTAAAGTACCGTTCTGGAACTGTGTGATGTATTTTATGTCCATCTCAGCTACAGAGTTCTATAATAGAACACTGATGCATTGTGCCAACAAAGAAAGAACTGAGCAAGGGAAATACACTACATCCTACAGTTCTGAAATGGCACTTACTACCTGTGTGTAAATCTGACACACCCATTAGGATAACCAGAAAGCCTGCAGAGCTATAACAGTATCAGAATTGAAAGCAGTATTTAAAAATATGCTTTTTCAGGGGAAAATGACATATGGGTTCAGCATAGTTCTCCTTTAACAATTCCTCTACTACATTTAAAGAGCAACTTTCAGTTACCCTCAAAAAGCATGATTTATCCCCTCATTTGGCCTGAAGTCATATGTGCTGTAAATATAAAGCTTTTTATAGCTGCCCTTGTTTAGGAAAGAGAGCATCATATTTTGCTCTGTGGAGCCAAGTCACACCAATCTCTTTCACTTCCAGGTACCCCTTCGACTGATCTGCTTTCATGTTAAGATGTTTGTGAAGTCACTATATGAAGAGTGCAGGGACATGCTCCATACCAATGAATGGGGCCATTTTTAAAGTAAAATGTTTGTAGGGACCTTGTTAGTTAAGCAGTACCCATGATTTGTTCCAAATGGCAATCTAAACTATGAAAATTTAACTTTAAAAATGGGCCTCTTCATGTCTATTGCAGGTGCCCTGTGCTCTTCATATAGTGACTTCACAAATGTAGCTAGCATGGGGGCAGATGGGCGGTGAATCGCAGTCTGAAGAGGTACCAGGAAGTGAATGGGATCATGAGCATGGCTCCACAGAGACAAAATATGACCCCTTCCCTTCCTAAATAGGGGCAACTATAAAACAAAATATTTCAAAAAAAATATTTGCAGCATTTGACTTTGTGTTAGGTAAGGGTTTGTCATGCTTCGGGGGGTGGGGGAATTTAAAAAAAGAATGAGTTAGTTGCTCTTTAAATTTGCTGCATCTAATGCTGACCACTCATCATCATTAGTCTCTGTATCAGTGTTTATACCCTATTCTGTGGCCTCCTGTGTGGAAAGAGGTGAGTTATGCATAATTTCACAATTAACAATATTAGTCTCTACATTATTCTCTGATAATTTCTATATAACAAATTATTGCCCAAGACATGCTTTAGTATGTTTAGGGATATAATTCTTAAATATTTTCATAGGATCCTAACTGACCCTGTGATATTAAAATGCTAAGTTACTTTATCAACTTGCTGCCGTAGAGCTCTGGAAAAGGATTGTGTAAAGAACTGGAACAACCCAGAAAGTGAATCTCTGGCCAAGAGCTTGTGTGAAAAAAATTTACTTTTGGAAGTAGAAGACAGTTGTATAAAGAGACAATCCAGGTTACCTGCTACTGGGCACTGGGTCAATATAGGGCTTCAAAAACAGCGTGGCAATAACTGCACTGTGTAAAGTGTGAAAGGAATTAGAGCAGCGGGGTATAAGAGTGGTAGGGAATTACTGCTACCCCTGTCGCTGACTGAGAAGTAGAGGAATGGGTGAAGAAGCCTGTGCTGCTCTGCCTGGTTGAGCTGCTCCCTTGGTGGAGTGGCTAAGTCACCAGCACACAGCAGTGGTGGAGACCTGGGACCATGGTTCAGTTCCCCAGCTCTCTGGTGCAACTTTTTTTTTATGAAAAAACTAATGTTCCCCCTCGTGAGTTCTCCCATCCCTTAGTCCACCCCGGAGTTGATTATTTATAGTCCAGGGGGAGGGGTGAATCGGGTGAAGCCCCTGCAAAAAGAAAAGTTCCATGGATGTCAATGTGGTGTAAGAGTTTCGTATCCTCACCATTTGCTCCGATGTTATGTCGGAAGACCATTTTGCTTGGTGGCATTGATTGCTGGCTGTTTTTGTCGGCAATATTATGTTACTGGACATCTGCCACCTGCAGCTAGTGCAGAATGTGGCAGCTAGGCTGTTGATGTGCTTATCTCAATCTAATCACACCATGAACTGCTCTGGCTACCAGTGCAGTGAAGGATCATCTTCAAGGTTGGTTTCCTAACCTATAAGGCCATACATGGAAAGGGACCGCATTATTTGCAAGACCTCCTGCGTCCCTAGTGCCCCCTCCGCCCACTCTGTTCAACTGAAAAGAGATTGCTAGAGGTTCCCAGGGTCCATTTTAGGACCTCGGGGTGAGATCTTTTGCATTTATGGCCCCAACTCTGTGCAACTCTCTACATTGTCAGGTTAGAGAATGCCTGTCCACTGAGACTTTTAAGGTTGCCTTAAAAACGTATTTATTTGAATTAGCTTTTTCAGAATTTTTTTAAGTGGAATGCTGCCTTTTTAATTTGACTACTGTTTTATTATTTGTTGTGGTCTGTTTCAATTATGTGCACAAGTGCTTTGATATTCTGAAAAGTGCTTTTTATAAATAAAAATGACGACTACTGTGGGATAATTTTGCTGCCGTTTTGTTATATACTGTATGAAGTACTTGGGACACTGAAATTGGGCTTGAACTGAATAATACTGCCTCTTGAGACTTACAGTTGTTATTAGGGGACAAATTTGTTTTTTGTTGCTGACTTCTCATTAGGAGAAAGTTTCAACCGGCTTTGTTCATAACTTTAAAGTCATTCAAGTTTCACCCAATTTTTGCTCAAAGCCAGGATACAGACCCTGTAAAAGAATTATTATAAGAATATGATTCTCGTTTTTTAACACAGAATACTTTTTAATGTTCAAGCTGTGTTATGCCTACTGTGACTTGTACTTAAATTGTTCTATTTTACTTCTAACATGTTTGTGATATGAGTGGAACAAAGTGAAATAATCAAAACAACGAAGGGGAGGAATAAAGATTAATGATCAAAGTAAAGAAATGCCAAAAAAGCGGAAACTTAAATGAATAAAATAACTTCTTATTTAAGAGGCTTTATTAGCGCATGTGGTTCTGTGAACTTAGAACCTAGCTAGAACAAGTTATTACAGGAAATTATGGATCCATGTCATAACAGCAATGGAATAAGGGTGAAATCAGTTATGGTGAAGTAAGAACAGCACCTACACTAACGGCGACATGAAATTTCAGTGACCGTATTTCAGGGGGAATTCAGAAGGCGCTCTCTACACACCATCTTCCCTTTTAGGCTCAGAGGATACTGTGCAGACATTATCCTCTGGTAGCTCACCTGTGTCTACTAGCTCCCCCCATGAGCACATCTTTATTCTCACTCTAAATCACTTCAAATGTTTTAATGTGGGGGGCTATGCCCCCAGCACCTCCGAACACCCCCTCTTTCTAATTATCCTACTCCAAGTCCACACTGATCACTAATATTGCTATTGTTGTATGGTTACCGTAACTTCAGGGTTGCTGTTTTTGTTATTGCCTTGATGCAGTTGCCCTAATTGAGTCATCTTTATTCCCTCACCGTTACTATATGCTGCCAAAATGATTACATTAAAACAATCTCACTAATCTCCAGACAAGGAAAACACAAAGCCAGACACCCCCCCCACCACCACCTCTGCCAGAGTAAATGTTATATCTCACACTAGAAAGTCCATTATAGGCAGTATAGCCTAGAAGTTAAGAGTAACAAGCTGTGAATAAACTTGTTAACTGCAGACATGAGTTTGATTCCCACAACCTTCACTTGCATACTGTGTGACTCGAGCAAGTCACATGACCAGCCCAAAGCTCCTGGGTCACTGGTGAAAACAGGCATGTGTGCCCAGTGGTCCTTTCCTGGTTAACAAAGACTAAATTAAGAAACTGGGCATGTAAGTGATAAGAATCACAACAATGGTAATACTATTCAAATTGACATTGGGAAGTGCCATTTAGTTTTCTTAGGAGAAGAACACGGTGGGAATAGATATTTGAGTGAATATGAAAAGTTTTGTTAACTCCTATTCTATACAGAGTAGCCTCTGAACATAATAGAGCCCTGGTTAGCATTCCTCTACTATAGCCTGAAAAAAACATCTTCACCAAACACTTGGGTAAGAGGCAATGCTGAAAATGACAAAGAGAATAGTGACAGTAATTTGAAAGAGAGCAATCAAAATAATAATAAGACTGATTTCTTGTTGGCTAAAACAATTTTTTTCTGGAAAAAAATTACTTGTCATTCAGCAACAGCAATATGGTGTTATAACTGACAGCTTCCTTAATATAATAAGGCCAATAATGGCCCACTCTGCATCTCCCCAGTAATCCACACCTCTTGAGCAGGTGTCATCCTACAAATACCTGGGCATCATCTTCGACTCGACTCTTACCTTCCACAGTCATATCAATACCCTGTCCTCAACTATAAACTCTCAGATAGCCTTCTCTATCATCATGAGACTGCCTCCTCAAACCGCCCTCTGACTGGCCATCAACTCCTCCGTCCTGTCCTTAGAATATTATGGCTACCCATCTATGCTGCAGCCACCAGTACTGCCTCGCAAAATTCAGACCTTGATAAACAAGGCCTGCAGGCTGTTGACTGGAGCATTCCACCACACTCATACTTGCCTGCTCTATTCCACCGCCAACCTGCTCACCTTTGACAAGCGCCTGCGCTACCAAACCTGTCTACTTGCCAAAAAATCCCTGCTAGGTCTCTCCCCCCCAGGGGTCACTGTGTCCCTGCGGCATGCATCCCCATCTGTTGCCACCTGTAGCACAGCTAAGTCCACCTTCCAGGTGCCCCATACCAAGACCTCATCAGCCCAAAGGTTCTTCCACTACCTCGCCCCCACATAGTTCAACTCCCTCCTGCCCTCTGTCACTAATCTTACCAAAATTGGCTCTTTCAAAGTCACTCTCCATAACCTCCTCTTTGACGCCCGAAGCTGTAATTGTCCCTAATAATTGTGATGTTGGGGTCCCTCCTGCCTGACAATGTCTGTTTGGACTGTACCACTATTATTATTTTTTTTTTCTGTAATATTTTGTAATATTTGTACGAGGGTAACCAACTGTATGCAAGTTTATCTGTAAACCACTGCTATAAATGTGTTCTTATTGTTTTATGTATTGCACCTGTATGTTACCACTGTTGTACCTTACACTGTATTCAAGTCTCACCACCCTGTGACAAGGTGCCCTTGTAAATGAGTCCATGACTCAAAGTTTGTAAATCCAACTTTCAAATAAATAAATACATTAATTAATAAAATACTGGAAAATAGATAAAAGGGGCATAGAACAAGCTGATGATCTCCACACTACTGCAATAGAGGGGTCAACTCATGTAGCTGTCAACGAAAGACCAATAAGTGCAGTTACAGAGGATACTGGAAATATATAATTAGCAAGTGGATGACCTGAAAGAGGCGGAAAAAAAAAAGAAATAGATGGAAAAGTAACAAAGAGTACAAAGGGGTTTAACTCAACAAAGTGCAATAAAGAAACAAGGAGGGAGGATGTAAGCTATAAAACTGCTAACTGAAAGAGGTCTGTTATTATAGTGAAGAAAAAGGTACCGGAAAACGTTTTAGAGGAGGGTAAAAAACAAAAATAAAATAAGCAAGACAAAAATAGGAAAAATTGTTTACTACCTGTACTTTTTAAGGGAGGACCAAAAAGCAAATAAACCAGCTGAAGTGGATGATTAAATGCCGAGACCAAAGGCCAAGGCATTTAATCAGCCACTGAAGCCGGTTATTCCGAGTACACTCTGTCTAACTGAATGTTATTACTAGTATATGACTAAAAATTTTGGAACCAACTATTTTAACAGTGCTGCAGTAGTTTTTAAAGGAGAACTACACAGGGTAAAACATGAAAATAACAATCCTGAAATCTGAAAACACAGCATTGTAGGTTAGAGTCTTACCTACAGTATCATGTGCTCCATTTGGTAGAAAACAGGGATGTAATATTGTTTCATCAGTCTTAAATTATGTATACAATCTGTGTTATTTATTCAAAAGCCCTGCTCCAATAGGTACCTAAAATGACTGGGATGTCATTGTGCAGTGATGTCATCAGAGCAATAGTGCTCCAAAGTGATCATTCAGTATGTATGGGGCCTTATAAATATATAGTACTTATGCTATCACCTTTAGATTACAGTTCTCTACAAAATCCTTTAATGTGCATGTGTGAAAATGTTGTCACACACACACATTAAAGGATTTTGTGGAGAAATGCAATCTAAAGGTGATAGTATAAGTATTTTTATAAGGTCCCTATACTGTACATACTGAATAATTGCTTCGAAGCACTATATTAAATCCCCATTTTCTACCAAATGAAGCCCATAATACTCTAGGTAAGATTCCAGTTTACAATGCTATGCTTTCAGACTTCATGATTGTTATTTTCATGTTTTACCTGTTTAGTTGTCCTTTAAGAGATTTACTCATAGTCACACAGTATGCAAGTGCTGACTGTGGGATTCATACCCTTTCTCCAGGTTTGTAGCTCAGGGCTCTTACCCACATCACTATACTGTCTCACAGGAAACAGTTAAAGAGGAACCTGCCTTTGTTCCACCCCCTCTCCTTTTTTAGTCTGTGGACTAAATAGATAACCTACTGTGGGCATGTCTGAAATGTGGATACCCTACTGTGGGCATCACCAGAATGTGGATACCCTACTGTGGGCATTGTCAGAATATGGATAATCTACTGTAGGCATGATTAAAATGTCACTGTAGTAGTTTGTGGGATAATAACTGACAGTTTTCCAGTGTTCTGATTGGCTTAGACAGATACCAGTCGTATAATGATGTATGATATATAGGATAATGCCTGACTAACAGTGGCTTACCACGATGTAATCACCTCAAGCAGTAGCCAGGACAACCAAGTAAACCTTGAGAGCACAGCTCGAGAGGTTTACAGTTGTCATGGCAACCACAAGAGGTGATTATGTATGTGGTTAACCACCATTACTCAGGCATTGTATTTTACTGTGTATGGAAAAAACTAGCCACTGTGGGAAAAAAATACAGTTTTTTCAATGTGCTTTTGTTCTCCTGCTCAGCTATGAATGCCTGCTGGTTTGAATGTTGAGCAACTGAAGTCCTGAAATTAACCATTGCGATCTATACTGCCCTACTGCCCCAGGTGATCGCTCCACTCAGCTGGTGAGGGGCTGCTAGAGATTCCTAAGGTATGTTTAAAATCTTCAGGGGCCAGATTTTATGTTTGTGGCTCAGACATTATGGAATTCTCTACCTTGCCATTTATGTGAGTGCACAACTGTGGAGGGCTTTAAGCTGGCTCTTAAGACCTTTTCATGGCACCAGGCCTATGGTGAATAACTGCTGATTATTGTGCTGTTATACTATTTTATGTTGTGTGATTTTATGAATGTTTTATCCATTTTTTATCTGTTCAGCGCTTTGATATTTGAAAAGCGCCTAAGAAATAAAGTTATTATTATTATTATTATTATACTGCAGGGTATACTGTAATTGTCTGAATGGAATGTATGTGTTTTGAATGAATGTCCAAGCAGCAGATCACCTTTCCTTTCCAAGAATGTTGGCAGGTGGTAATAGTCTATCCTGTAATCCCATCATTATGACATAGTTAAGCAACATTTACAGCATACTGATGATGTAACAATGGGATTATCAGGGTATATATAGGATAAAGTATGGTTCTGGGTGTGTAACAAGAATTTACACACACCCAAGGGGTTTGATGCTACATAAACCCCGAGAGTGAAGCTCGAGGGGTTTATGTGAAGCATCTAAAACCGAGGGTGTGTGTAAATATTCGAGTTTACACACCCAGACCCATATTTTATTTTACATAATTGCTGGGTTTTCCTTTTTTCGCCTCAGCAATTGTATAAAATAAAATGTAGCTGTACAGCCAGGGTTCAGTGAAGTGCGTGGCCGCAGACAGCAGTTTGATTTTCTGATTTGTTTTTTTTTATCTTGTGCACAGCACTGACTGAGGCAGATTTTGCTTGTTTTTTTTTTTTGTACTTACAGCCTAGTCCAGGTGGCGGTTTGCTGTCCGTTAGCGGTTCTCCGAACAGGCACGGTGGTGAAGCGAGGAAGTGTGGCGGGCACATGCGCACAGTGAGGGAAATTGTGCACGTGTTTGCCGTAATGAACACTCCTTCATTATGGCAAATTACGCTACGATTTCCCTAAGGGAGAAAAAAGTGAAACCGGTAATTATAAACTGATTGAAAACAGGAGTTAATAGACACTGTCCATATATTATATATTGAAATATGCATTTGTTTCTGAGGTTCAATGGGAAGATATGTGAACAAACTATAGATACAAGAGAAAGCCAAATAAAGGTTGATACGCTTGGTAACTAAAAGCTTGAAAACACAAGACAGGATTAGGGAGAGAAAAGAGGAATAGGAAATATATAATATTGTGCGGGATACCATTTGTTTTAATAATGGTGTAGGGATAAAGCCATTTACAGTTCTGAACAATATACCTAATAACAAAAATAATGTCAAAAATAAGTAAACAGTAATGAAAGAGACCACAGTTAGGCAACAAAGGATAACAGAATCTGTCAAACCATGTAACAATGACAAAGCTTTTTTCAGGGAAAGACATGGCACCCAAAGAAAGGGTTAGGAGACAGAGAAAATTAGTAGTGAGAATTAATGATAGTACTTTTCTTGATTACCAAGAACCCATTGATCAAGAGTCCTCTTGTGAGGAAAATGAGGTTGTTGCCCCAGTTTATTGGTGTTGGTGGAGAACACCGACCACCACAATCTCCATAGCGACATGCTACAGCAAATGTGTAGCATAACATTACATGATGCCATAAAGGAGATCATGAAAAGCTATGCTGATCTGATTGGACTACTACTATCTCCATAGCGAGATGCTATGGCACACAGGCACAATTATGTCTGTTGTAACAGTTCAGTAATTTGTTTGAGTTGGGTGCTTCGACGCCCCCATTTTAAAGAAATACATGGGGGGTGGGGGGGGCAGCACCCCCCAATTCAAATATAGTGATAAGCTAGTCTATAATTCATAAGTGTATTTGGTAAGTGGTAACTCCCCAATCCAAATATAGTGACAGGCTAGTCTATAAGTAGTCAGTAAGTGGTAGCTTCGCAAGAGATGGCATGGTGGAGTGAACCTCATGTGACTACAGTGTGAAACAAAATGCTATTCGCAGACCAATTATGAATTTGGTCCAGTGTTCTCCACCAATGCCAGTTTACCTCATGTCAAAAAAATAATTTGAAATATTGGAGTATGAAGTAACTCTGGAGAGACTAGAACCTTTTAAAGTTGTTATAAATCTGATTACATAGAATTTCTATGGCCTAGAGACAAAATGTAATAACAGAGGTGCTTGAATTCATAATTTCTAAAGAGATCATAATGTTACAAGAGACTTGGGTGTATAGTACAGAATTATGTAAGTTAAATGGTTAGAAGTAATTTATTATTCCTGCATGCAGGGATTCTAAATTTAGAAGACCAAAAAGGCAGCATTGCCAGTCTAGCAGCCTGTCATCTGAATTTCAACTGTGAATAAATAGAAATGGGTATGCATACATTTTGGATATTATGGTGCTAAACCTGTTTGATGCCCTCGCAAAGGTGGTCCAGACAATCATGCTTATGTTAACACAACTTCACAAAATCTTTGATTATAGTATATTAAACTGTCCTGGGATATGTATCCTCATGGCTGGGGATTTTAGCTGCAGACTAGAAGAAGGTACAGAAGTATCATCTTAAGCACAAAATATGAATGACTGTCTGTTAATTCCAAACAGAACCTCAAATGACAGACTGGTTAGCAAGCAGGGCAGGGGCCTCCCTACATTAACTAAAGACTACAATATTTGTGTCTTAAATGGTATGGTTTAAGGGGACTACAAAGGTAAAATCATATACCCAAATGTTAATGGTGGCAGTGAATTAGATTTATCGCTTATTGATGAATTCAGTTTTCACAACTTTAAAAGTTTCTGAGAGGTTCACATCAGAATTGAACTTGACCATTTTCCTGTTATTTGCAAAACTGCTCTCCAAAGTCTTATGTTTAAAAGCCCTGAAAATGAAATGATTAAGGAGGTTGATCAAACAGTTGTTTCTAATAAGGATAAATGTATTAAGTGAAGTCCCATTGATGAAACTGTTTTAGCAAACACTCTGACTCAATATGCTATTTGCCCTTTTACTAGTGCTCTTATGCAAGATGGGAATTTCTCAGTTAATCTGTCTTATGAAAATAACTGGAAAATAAGAACACAGTGATAAGTTAATTTGGGGAAAACAAAGTGGTAACCAAAAATAGGAATTCAAATGAAACTTGGTTTTACAACAACAATATTTTTTACAATTTTTTGGCCAGGAAAGACACATTAAGCCAAGGTTCATTTCCAGGTTCCTTCTGAGACTTATTTCCGTGTGTGTCCTGGGAGTACAGTGAAGTTTTATTTATTTATGTTTTTTTTTTCATTCCTTTGGTAACCAGATAAGGCCCACTAGGCACAAGTGCCTATTTTCAGGGGTGACCCGGGAGCACTAGGGTGGTTAAGTGACTTGTTCAGAGTCACACAGTATGCAAGTGGAGGCTGTGAGAATCAAACCCAGGGCTGCTGGATGTACCAAGCTCATTCGCAGCTCATCACTCTAACATCTAAGCTATACTGCCAGACCATTAAAGTTAAGTGACTTGCTCATGGTCTCACAATATGCAAGTGGTGGCCGTGGGATTCTCCAGGTTTGCAGCTTAGTGCTCTTAACCACTACACTACACTACCTTTCCGGTTTGATATGGAATATAGAAAAATGAAGAAATTGCTTTGAAAACTGCCACACTGTGGTGCTAGGCACCTGTGTGTAGTCACACCAAATGGCTTGCAACATGCATTTTTAAACAAAGTTGTCCTGTAGAACTGTAGCAGGTACAAAAAAGTCCTTCCCCCAAGCTGACTATCCATAGTGTTTGGAAGTTAAAAAAAAAGTTTAGCTTTTTTTTTTTTGCCAGCCTGGTGGCAGTGAGGGTTGAGGTGCTGGATACCACACCTCACTCCACACTAGTGACCTGGGTTTGGGAGAGAACTCGGGCCGACAAGGGTTGGCCGGAGGGAGAAAGACTGGAGCGTCCGATGACAGCTTGCCTTCTCCAGAGGGGAGGTAGGGCCTTTCAGTCCAGCAAGCGGTGACCCCTGGCGGAGACTGGGGGTGCAACAGCAAGCTGGAGTCACTGGGGCATGATTGGTCACAGGCATAGGTCTGGGACCAGTCAGCTCCAGAGCAGCTCCTTTGCGGAAGGAGGGGGAAGGACGTTGAGGACGTCAGCATGCGTGCCATGGCATATGGGCACACAACATCCCATAGAACATGGGGAAAAAAAACAGAGCCAGAAAGACAGAGCACTGAGTCTGGTCATGATGCCAGTGCCTGCCTACAGTCCTGGACCCTGACAAAGACTACAAGATTTGGGGTTAGCCCCCACCCTGACCTCCCAGGGGTCCCGAGGCAGGATGGAGGGACTGGGTGTTGTCAGGTAAGGCACTAGGTAGGGACAGGCTTAACTGGCATCTCCCGATGGTGTGGCTCTGAGGGGACGTAAGAGGGGGGAAAATAGAAATATAAAAAAAAAAGATTTTTTTTTTGTTTGTTTTTTACTCTTCTTTGGTTGTGTAAAATTGCAGTCCTCTGAAAGTATGCAGTAGAAGGGAATTGTCTATAAGGCATAGGCTATCAAGTTGGACTGAGCAGTGGTAGTGGTATGTGTTCTAGGATGATGTCTGAGTATTTATGGTATTTTTAAATGGCAAAGTTAAAAGTTTGTGTACCTGCTACAACTCTACACGACAGCTTTGTTTAAAAACATGTTGCAAGCCATTTGGTGTGACAGTACATTGATGCATAGCACCATAGAGTAGCAGTGATAGTTTTGCCCGTACTAAACGCCAGTATCCAGTAGCATACATTTAGCAAGAATGTGGAGCATTTGCACAGATGTGGTCTTTTGAATTGTTCTCTTTAAAACTATCAGAATATGTTTACAAGAACCCTAACATGAGCAACAAAGCTTATGTAATGCCAGACGTGACTACAGAAATCCATTAAAAGTAAGAAATTAATGTTTGAATTAAATATGTAATAACTTGATGGATGCCATTATTAGTAAAAATGTGCCAACATTTTGGAATATAGTGGCTAGTGACCAGGAACCCATACTGGTTTGCATCCAGGAACAGCTGATTTCTATTGCAGGCAGCTATCAGGACATGCCACTCAATCTTAGCCAGGTTGCAGTCCCCTACTATCACCATCTCTCCAATGCCTGCTGCCTTTCTAATCATGTTCCGCATCTCTTTGTCTTTGCCTTCATGCTGCAAGGCAGTCAGTATATAACCCCTAGCCTTAAGTGCTTTATGTATCTGAATCCACGCTGCCTCTAGGCCCCCTCGATGTCAACTTCTGTAACCGTTATGCCTCCCTTGAAGTACAGTGCCACCCTGCCCTTTCCCCATCTCCTCTCTTCTATGGAGGGTGTACTCTGGAATGGAGAGATCCCAGTCATTGTTCAGTGTAGCCCAGGTCTCTGTGACCACTGCCAGATCAGCATTCCTCTCTGTCAGCATGGCCTGCAGGCCATTCATTTTACTTCAAGACTTTTGCATAGAAGAATACTAGCCTCCACCAACCCTTTCTATTCCCTTCCTTGATTCTGAGACTTCATCCCACTCTGCTTGGCCCACTTCCTCCCCCTCCCCCTACCCAATGCCTAAGTTTTTCCTTACCTCATGTCACTTTCCAGTCCCCCCTACAGCCCTCTCCACTGTCCCTCTATGCTATTCATCTGAAAGAGGCATGACAGTCCACTTCTCCAAGAAACCTTAGGCACTGTGCACTCTGGTAGTCCACCTTCAGTTTAAATAATACTGCTAATATAGTCCCAGTCTGGTCACTGAACATTCTGGCTCCCTTCCTTCTTAAATGTAACATATCCCATGAGTAGAGAGATTTATCCTCCCAGGCTCTCCCCCAAATCCAACAAACCCTAAGTCCTCCTCCCTGCCTCAGTCCCACAGTCAGTAATTTAATTCTTTATCCTGCACTTTCTTGCTGTACTGGTTCTGTGAACCGATAGCACTTCCAAGAAAGCTGATAATTTAGATTCCTCCCTACTTCCCTGAATTCTTCCTGCACTACCCAAACCTTATCATTCCTGAGAGGAACACCACTCTCCTTCCATGCTGTTCCCTTCCCCCTCTTGGCCCAACCAACCCCTATCAAATCCCCTCTGACCATGACTCAGCCTTTACTCAATCTCTCCTCCACCCTCCCTTCTGGTGTGTCTATATGGCTTGGTTCTGCACTAACCATACCTCTCCACTGTCCCCAGTTACAGGGACATCCTCGCTTATCCCTCAAAATTGCTCTGTCTCTCATCTGCCCTCATGAAAAAGATGAAAGAACCAGGTGGTCTTCTTCTGTTGGCTCTTTTCTTATGTTCGTAGATGCTGCCACTCAGAGAACATCCCATAAATTCACACTTTAAAGCAGACATTCATAATATTCTAAAATGCTAGATCAAACATAAACTTTTACATTTAAGCACAGTGGTTTCCAGTGTTTTGAGACTGTATCTTCATGCCTAAGAATATGTCTCTCATTATAACAGAAGAGATGAGGAAGAGGAGTCCTGTTTCCTGGTGGAGAAGGCAGCAAGACAGGAGACCTGTGAGAATTGAAAATGATTTAGACTTTAGTCAAGCAGCCACTGAGGTCACTGCACAGTATATCAATTGTTCACTTCCAGTACTGTGATGGCCACATGGTATGTCCGTTGCCAACTTCCAGTCATACCATACCCTCATTGCCTCTCACTTTGAGTGTCCCTGTCCCTCATTTCAGTGACAAAAGATTGAGAGTTGTGCCCCTAACTTTATCTTCTCTCTGTTATGGTCTCTAGGTCTCTGTATACTTCTCCCCCCTCATGTGCCGATTCCGTCTCTTCCTGTCATCCTTCCCTACATTCCCACATCCTTTAGTTTCTGACTGGCCTGGGTCCCTACCCCATCCCTCCTCTCCCTTGAGTACCCCATGCTATGCCTCTTGTCCCTCCCCCACACCTTGCCCTCCCAATCCTACAGCAACCAACCCTGTGCTGTTCTGCATCTTCTCCTCCCTCTGCAAGCTAACTGGGGTAACGCTGTCCCCTTCTGTAATTAGTGGCTGGAAATTATTTATAACTGTCACTGCTATGCTTAGAATCACCCCACCCCTCCTGCTGAACCTCTCCCAGCAGTCCTCCATCCTGCCTCCCTATACTTCCTCACCCTTTGGTGTTAAGGTGACCAGGGTGCGGTTCTGTAACTCCTGTAACCCCTTCATCTTCATAACCCTGCCCAGCCCTACCTGCCTTCCCTCCAACTTTATCAGTTCTGCCCTAGACCCCTGCATTCCCCACCCTGCCCCTGTCCTCTGACCAGCCCTACCTACCTGCCACCCTTCCAGCATTCTCAGTTTTGCCCTATGCATCTGTACCTCAGCTATAAAAATCCTAGTTTCCCACACAATGTGCACCACTGGCCTGCCATATTGCTCCCAAGAACACAGCTGTCCCATAGCCCTGCAACTCACCACCTCCCTCTCACTTCATGCCTCCATATTCTCTTACCTAAATTCCTCTCCTACCAGCCCAGTGAGCCTTCCTCTGATATGAATGAGTAGTAACCCTCTTTATGTCTCTGCAGGCCCTCCTACCCAGATAGGGAGTAGTCAAGTCTACCACTAACCTGCTTCTACAGACTTACCCTAGGTGGAGAATAGTTGCAATCTACCACTATCCTTCTCAGTAGGCCTGCCACAGATAAGAAGTAGTTGCTGTCTAATACTAACCTGTCTCCACAGGCCTACCCCAGATAGGGGGTAGTTAGTCTAATACTAATTTGCCTCCCAGACATATCCTTTTACCTGGACTTGCCTTATTCCCCAGTTTCCCTCCAGTAATTCTTTCACCCCTTACATTCTCCCATGTCCCTTTAGGATCCTACTCACTTGTCTCCAAAATGGCAGAGTCCCTTGTGGACCTGTGGCTGCCCATAGCAAATGCCAAGATAGACACACGCTCCCGCTTCATGGTACTTATGCTTTGGGGTTGCTGACATGAAGGGTTGCTTGGAACTCTGGGAGATGTAAGGGCAGACTGCTGCTGTTCTACTGGCTGGCTGCAGCCTCGTGTTACTGGTATCCTGCCAATAGCAACTGGCTCTGGGATCCTTCAGACCCTCCCCTGCCTTCCTTCACTGTCAGCCTCCTGCTTCCCCTTCCCTTCCTCCCAGCACCTGATCAGCAGCAGATGTAATGCATTAGCACACAAATTAGTAAATCAGCAGAAAATACGTATTTTTTTTAATTTGGTACACTGCAGACAGTACACAACAACAAACAACAGTTGCATGAGATTTCTGTTACATACAAAGTTCAGATCCAATATTCAAAGCATATACCAATTTCTCAACAATGGCATACAGGGATTAGGGAACAAAATCTTGTCTCACAGTTAGCATATATCATGTCCATCTACTCCAGAGCTCTTCAAATGTAGGTACTTTATTACTTAACCTTGCAGTGAGCTTTTCCTTGTCATCATAGACAGAGTGCATTAAATCCTGTTAGCGCTGTATTGTATGGATATTCATTGCAAGCCATTTTTTCCTGACTTTTTTAGCTCTTATCAGGCAAACATAAAGGAGTTCCATGTGTTTCAGACATGGTACACAGGAGGTAGATCCAGAAACTATAGAGTATGATCAGGGAGTTGTTGTCCATCCCCAAAAATAGTCCAAAGGGCAAGAAGAAGTTGCTCCCAAAAAGGCAGAAGCAACAGTCAATGCCAAAAAAATATGGCCTTGAGTTCCACATGGGTCACTGCAGTTTCTCTAGCAGAGTGCATCTCATTCAGGCTGATAGTTAGCCTGAATTACAGGGGTAAGGTAAAAATGTGTAACTGAGTTCCATGAAAATTCTCCCCCAAACGTGAGCAAGCGGTGACACAGTGTATGTTTGCCAGCTATTTACACCAAGTTACTATATTAATCTGTGTTTCAAGGTCAGCTTCCCATTTGGTGTGGACCTTCTCAGTACTTGAGTTTGTTAACTGGAGCAGTGCATGGTATATTTGTGAGATAAGCAAAGGAGGATGGTCATGCCTTAGAGTGCTGATAAAAAAAATGATGAAACAAGGCATTTCTGATTCCTTTGTTTATAGACAGGTGGGATTTAATAAATCTATCATGTGGAGATATCTCTAGTGGTCTGCAGGGCTTAAATTGTAGTTAGCCTGTGATTCTGTAAAGAAAATATAATCCCTGCCCTGTAGGAATTGGTATGGCATCATCAGCCCAGTTTTTTTCCCATCTGCAATATGTGTGGTCCGACTGTGCTGGAATAAAGGCTGTCTTGTATGCCATAAAAGTTAGCAGGAACCTAGTAGATTCCAGCTGACTATGGTTCCATGAATGTTGCTAATGTACTACAGTTTGCTTGATATATGGGTTAACTGTGATTGTGAAAGGTGGCATGGCAAAGGTGGATAAGCAAATAGGAGGTGCAGTAGGTTGGGATGATCCTCTACCCTGTTTTGTAGGAATTTCCAATGGGAGCAGTAGTCTCACATGAGCCAGTATGCAACAGTGTGAGTTGCACTGCCTTATGGTATCTTTGCAGATTCGGTAGTGCTCACGCAACCTGCTGTTAGGTAAATGTAACATGGAAAGTTTTATGCTAGGCCTAGCCCCATTTTTATATATATCAAGAGATGACATTTCCATCTGCAAAAAAGGCTACTGGGGTGCGACAGGAGGATCCACACTAAGTATATTAACAGCCTGGGTAATACCACCAATCTGATACTATTGATTCTTTGCATTAATGAAAGTGGTACAACTTGCTATGTTTCCAGGTCTTTCAAAATGGGTCAGTGGGTCATAATTTATGTTCAGTAGTTGAGTGTCTGCTGTAGCATCACACCCAAGTACTTCATAGCAGGCATCTTCCCTACCGTGACTCACACATGAGCCAGTGGGTGTGAAGTTTTAAGACCTCTGTTTTAGTGGCATTTAATTTATAGTCTGAAGAGCTGCCGAACTCGTTAAGTGTTTGTCATAAATGAGATAAAGATTCTTCTGGGTGTATGAGTTATATTAAGAGATTGCCAGCAAATAATGCCAACTTTTAGTGTCTATTTCTTAACATTACAATTGCACCCTGGATATTTGAGTGTTGCCTGATAAGCTGAGCTAAAGGTTCAAGATATACAGCTAATGACAGATGAAAGAGGGCACTCCTGTTGGATTGCTCTAAATTGTTCAAAGGTAGTAGAAATTTGTCCATCTATAAAGGGTCAGGAAATTGCATTTGTGCCATTTCTGAAGAAATCCCATGCCTCCGATCAAATGTTTTTCAGAATCCAAGCTTAGTAGAAGGAATTGGGTGTTTGACCACGTAGCATGGTGGAGCAAATGCAGGGTCCTTTACTATTACCTTGCATTTGCCTGACCTAACAAATCTAGTCTGGTCTCCATGTATTAATGCCTGGAGAAGTTTGTCCAGATGATGTGCTAGAACTGAGGTAAAAATGTTATAATATGTAATATTAAAATTGAGCAGTATGAGGCACAGCAAGTTATATCTTTATTAGGTTTCAGGATTGCCAAAATAGTACCTTGACTATATGTTGGGGGTACTGGAAATCCCCATGTACTGCCTGGCAGACCTTAAGGGGGGGGAGGAATCAGGAACTCCTTAGAGGTGTTAACAAATTCAGGTGTATAGCTATCTGGCCCAGGGCTTTTACTATTTTTTCAGACCCCTAATAGTTGCCACCAGTTCTTTCTGTGTTATTGGGGTCAGAAGGGCTTGGGCTTTATCCTACATCAGGGACAACAGGCCTAGCACCTGAATGTATGTCTGCAGGTCTAAGGCAGAATGGTCCAAATTTTGGGAGTATAGGGTAGTTTGATATTGCCTAACAGTTTCCAAAATCTGGGCCTATCTGTTGCCACCATGTTTGTTTCGGGGTCCTGTGTATGCATCACAGTGTGCTGAGAAAACTTTATGCAAGCAGAAAGCCAGTACTTTAGAGGTCCTAGCACCACCTTCACAAAAATGTTGTTTCAAGTATCCCAAAGCTAATTCCTTTTTTGCATTCCAAATTTCTTGTATTTCCCCCTTTCAGTTTTTTCACCTGTGGTGCTCGTGTGGTATCTCCCTGTGCATGAACCTGGCGGGTTCAGGCCAGCTGATAATGTCATTTGGAATTGTTTTCTTCATGCAATTTTTCTTGAGTGTACCAGAGTCAGTCAATTCATCTCTTAGTACTATCTTACTGGTGTCCCAAATTATACCATCTGAAGTTTCTGGTGTCAAATAATCCTGAAGGTTCTGCAAAATCTTATCCTTAGTTAAGACAATGCACTTCAGTGAATTTAATAGAACGTTATTAAGTACCATAGAGTACACTTAGAGAGGAATCTCAGTTTAGCTTTAGGAGTATATGGGCATGATTGGATAAACAAATCAGTTGTATGATGCAGTCTGCGACTAAGTCAACATACTCCATAGATGTATGCACTAAGTCTATTTGTGTGTAAATTTGATGTGGGCTATAAAAAATGTGTGTAGCTGTATGGTAGAGTATAGGTGCCTCAGACATCAGTCCATCCACACTCCTTAATGACAGCTCTGCCCTTCTTTTGAGCTTGGGTTTCCCAGTGGGGAGGAGGGTTAGTAGTATTTTTTCTATCAAATATCATGTTGTAGTCCTTGATCAATAAAATGCCATTCTGATATTGTAACACCCTAGTCAGTAATGCTTGTAGCATGGGAGAGTCAGTACAAGGAGGTAAATAAATGATCACCAGGGTAATTTCTCTGCCTAGATAAGTACCTATGGCAATTGCCAGTCTACCATGAGGATCAATATGCATCTACAGTGGAAAGGGGTCTGTCTTGGAGTCAATATGGCAGCACCACTCCTTTTCCCACTTCTATAGGAGGAGGCTATCATTTAAGAGAAACCTGGTTTGAGGAGTTTTTTATGCTCTTCAGGTCTGATATGATTAGGAGATCCCAGTTGTACCTTTATCCGATCCCTGAGTTCCAGCTGTAGGGCAGATGTACACATGAAGAAAAATTACTGTAAACCTCCTGTATATAACCTTAGAGCTCTCCCTGTATGTCCCTTATGAGCCATGGAAGCAAATTATAGGGAATTCAGATTGTACTGTAATATATAAAACAGGTAACATCCAATTCAACTATAACAAGCATGGTGTAATAACCCAAACCAGTGAAACAGCACACAGATAACACCATGGTGACTCTACATAGAAGTCCCCACCAAAAAAAATAGAACAAAGGCAGGAGAGCATAAGATGTAACTCTCTATTATCCCAGGAGCTAATAGTAATGGCATAGCTGCCACCCCATGGGGGAGGAATGGTGTGCACCTGTTATGCAGCAGGCCTCCCCTGTGCAGGCCACTAGGGCTGCAGCTGGTATGGGTATAGGGGAAGTTAGAATGGGAGATTGTGACATAGCAGGTAGAGATAAAAGGCAAGGTAACCCTTATTTAGTAACAAGAAGTTTGGAAGCACAGTTGCCTCTTTTCCAGTCCCCTGTGTCTGTAATCGCAGGTTGCAACATGGAAAGATATGGTAGAATTTATGAGATGTCAAGGCAGGCCTTGTCTCTACCAGTGCAGGACAGTAATTAGATCTAGATTCTGGTCTTGTACTCCCAAACCAGGACAACAGTTCTGCAGCCTAATGTTCAGATTTGCAGAGTATAAGGCCATGAGTTCCTCTGGGGTACTAATTACCATACAGTCAATGTTAAGTAATGGCACTGAGGTAGAATAGCCTGCACACATACAGGAGATGGCATCATACACCATGCCTGAATATATCAGGATCTTGAGATGCTCCCAACCTGATTAGGGAAAAGATGGCTGCGTGTGGTTTAGGGTGTGGCGGATGTGCAACTAGGAGGGGTCCAGCACCAAGATGCTCAGATGTCACAGATGGAGATGGTGTCAAGAAACCTGTGACATATGAGAGGGGATGTGTCAGGGTGATGCTGCTGCTTCTGCTTCTCATGCTCACATGTGATTTCACACTTTCAGGGATACTACTGACCTCCTCCTTAACCAACTTTCCCTTCACAGTATCCTCTACCTCATCTCTACCTCCCGAACCATCTGCAGACACTTTCTGCTGATGTGCTTGCCACCTAGCCATATGTTTGACACTAACATGGGTATGCTGCCCACCTGTGCTAACACAAGACCCTTTTTTGCCATGGCTTACTTGGGCCTGACAAAACTGGTATATTGCCACAATGTCATCTTTTGTGTCAAACTCAAAAGTCTCTCACAAGTGATTTTGAAGGAAGCTCACATTTATTTGGAGCATCATTTGTGGTGGGCATCAGACCAGCACTTGTTTCTGTACTGGGATAGGTATCGCCCATCATTTTTCATGGCAGAGTTTGCCTACCCTTCATGTTGAAAAATGTATACACTTTGTTGTAACCCTTTTTTTTTTTTTTCTTTTTAGGCTCCCATGAAGGATCAATGGCAGTGACATCTTCATCTTCACCTTCATTTCCTCCTCCTTTCCACAGTCCCCTCTTCCTCAATTTCCTAAGATGACAGCAGCATACAACTCCACAATTACATCATCCCAGACTTAGGTCCAGTACCCCCAGCCATTGGGTAATTTTTCATCATCACTGTGTTTACTCACTGGTGTTGATGGGGTTGTGAAATTTTGGATAAGAGATCTTGCCTCTCGCTGCCTCCCTTAACTAAAGAGCAGCGAATCAAGTGCTGCATGCATTTTAACAGTGCCACTGCCATCACACACACTGCAGATACACTACTACCTGCCGCCATCACGATGCCCATGTCTGCCTCTACCGTGGTCACTGCCGCCTTCCCTGCCTATCTATCCTTTTCCTCTACTACTCATCCTAACATGGTATTGTGTACCCATGCAGCAGTACTAGTGGCCTGAATAATAATAAAAATACTGCAAGAATAGTAACAAAAATTACTATCAAATTTAAACAAATATTTCAAAATGAAAGGAAAGGTTAATCATGTAAATCAAAAATTATAATAAAAAATATTGAAATACACAAGTTCTACAACTACCTTCAAGAGCCCTGGACAGTCAAAACAATCATTAGTATATCAGCAGCACTGCAACACTGAGAGGGTAATGAAATTATAGAAATTGAGAAAAATGAACTGTGAGTGGCAGTGAAATCACTAAAACTAAAACTGTTGCTGCAGACGAGAACCTGCCCCCCCACACACACACACACAGCACTAGCCCGGCACTGCAGCACCCCAGGGCAGCACCACACAGAAAGAGAAAGGAAAAAGTATCTAAACTGTAGGTACAAATATACAAAATTGAGTCTTCAGATACAGAACACCAAGTATAATATGTTTAAAAAAAAATGGCAGTACAAATCACTGAAACTGAGCTCTTAGTACACAGACAGAGACTATCTCCTAAACACACTTCCAGGACCGCACGCAACACAGCTCTCAAGGTCTGTTTCCAGTCACATGGTGCAGCAGCAGCAGCAGCAGCAGCAGCAGCAGTGAATGGCTCAGTCCTTTTGCAAAATCCAGTGGTCTTTGCCAGGTCATTTCTAAATTGCAGCTTCACGAAGTCAGCCAATACATCAAGTTCAATGTTGCGAAATGAAAACAGCTTCCTGAAGTTGCAGAACTTTGTGACATTATTATAAATCAAAGTTTTTCAACTTTGCATATCTCTGCCTTTAGGGTTCAAGCTCAGCATGGGAAATATTGTGTACAGCCTTCCTGCCCATATGTTACAATAATACTCATGGCTTGACTTCACTCATTTAATGTAAATTTGTACGTAAATAATTTTATGACTAACACTCTGTTTTTTTATCAGTCTGATAGTGAGCAGCTAGTACTGTATTATAGAGCTGGACAGACCAGTTATGTATTACATCCAAACCTCCCCTCCCCATCTGGGAAAACTTAACCTTCCCATTGATACAGAGCATTCTATGGCTCGGCTCAAGAAGTGAGATTTCCCCAGATTGTGCACACACACACACACACACACACACACACACACACAAAACTGACCTCCTCCTCTTTTTTTTTAAAGCATTCTTTATTGTCATTTTTAATGGATTAGACAAACATACACTGATACCGAGCTCGGGCCCACACCCCAAAACTGGGTGTGGTCACTATATCTATAATAACTATATACATACACAGCTGCAATAAGTACCCCCAAGCATCATAAGCAACTATACTAGTTTGTACTATAAAGGGCATCTTGTGCCTAGATAGCTGACTCTTATACCAAAGCATCAGTTTCAGGAGGTGTCCCCTCAAATAGTTAATATAATCTCCATACAAGTATCGACAAATTGGGGTAGAACCCTGCAGCTGCGTCCCTAGGGAAAAAGAGATAGTCCCCCCCCCCACCCACAATCATTTAGCAGATTCTAAAACTCATGCTATATGATCCTAATAATAATCAACAGGAGTATACATAACCCCCTACGGTGGAAGATAAATAAATATAACCCACTGTTATTCATCTACTCCCTATCCATAAATCTTGAACTAAGCACAATCAGACAGACAGACCCGTGTTTGAGCATCTTTAGTTTGTATTGAGTAAACTGCCTCCAAGGTCCTCCATCTCTTATCATACATTCCCTTTCTTCCATCCCGAAGCATTTGCCTCCTGAGCCTATCAAGCATCTTCAACAAATCGCCCACCCACTGGTCATATGTATAGCTAAAATCACTTTTCCAGTGCCTTAGGACAAAGGCTTTAACTAGGGCGGACATCAAAGATATATGATGTTTAGTAAGTGCTCCTGGGATTTGTGCCGTATCTCCCAGAACACAGATCTCAGGCAAAATAAACTCCATATAATTTAACATGGGGTCCATATTTTGTTTAATTTGAACCCAGAGGGGGTAAATTTTAGGACAATCCCACAATACATGTAGTATATCCCCAGGGTTCACGCCACATCTAAAACATAGGTCTGTCTGCCTAAGGCCCCGAGCACATAGTTTGGCAGGGGTATAGTATATATTAGAGAATATAAAAAACTGCATGATCCTGTACTTAGGTATAGGTATATAACCACAGCTCTTCCAAATTTCCTTCCAATCAGGCCCCAGGGAGATATTCTGTTTTTCCCAGTATGAAACCTTCGCAAAAAGATCCCCGACTAGAAAATCCAATAGCAACTTATATAAGTTAGAAAGGGTTTTCATAAAGGGCTGGTTTCTTAAGGTTATCTCAGGTAAACGGGTATCCTGAGCACCACTATTCTCTCTCAACATTTTTGCACCATTTGGTAACCTGTATCCTCTTAAAGAAGTTCATATTCTTGCACTGAGCTGGGAAGACCACCCTGTCTTCTACTATAAGATCTGCCCAATTTAAATTAGACAATTGAGGAGCCCACTGTTTCTAATTATTTGACCCCCAACAGTCATATTAGGATTACCCAATATAGGCTGCTCCCTGCAGCCCTTTTGAGTTTTTTTCGGACTCGGAGATAAGAGAGCACACCAAGCCGACACTGACTTATATATTGGAGTTTGCTTTCCCCCATCCGGCAGTCCTTCTGGGTTGGAAAAGAGCAATGCTTCTGGGGAAATACCCATGTCTTTAAAAATTTGTCTCTCAATGTGTAGCCAAGTTGGTATATATCCCCCTTCCTCCGGCGTTCTATTCCACCGACCCATTATACCTTGTTGTCCAGCCACATAATATAAATGGAGGTCTGGAATTTTGAGACCCCCCATACTATGAGGAAGACGTAAAATAGTATATTTTCTCCTAGGGGATTTTTAATTCCATAGGAAGTCAGAGATTAATTTTTGCACTTTAATAAACCAGCACTTTGGGATATTACTGCATTTTTCCTTTGCTATCTCCTGGTGTGCTTGTTAGACCACCCAAGTGCCACCACCTCTGCTCTACCATGGACTACTCTATCCTCCTAGTTCTTTTATTCGCTGTGGGGTGCTACAGGCCCACGATGCCAAGCTGGACCACTACCACCCCTGCGAGAACCTGCTCTTGACAAAAATGGACTATATGGCACCCCAATGCCAACTGTGCCGAAGGAGCTTCAGCTTTCCACCACCTGCATCCCACCTGCTAGCCTGGAGCATCCAACACCTACCATGGTTATCAACATTACCATTTTCATGCCCATAAAGATCACCCTGGTGAACGCACGCCTCCCCCACTGCAAGAGCAGGAGGTGCAAGATATGCTCCACCATTTGCATAAACCTCTCAGCCAAGAAAATAATATTCATGCTTCTTCTTCTATCGGGTAATGTCCATGCCAATCCTGGCCCACCACCAGTATCAAACGCAGGGGGGGAAACACGAGTAAAGGCCTGAAAGTAGCTGCACTGAACATCTGCAGCCTCACAGCAAAGTCTGACCTACTCCAAGCGTGGATGTCCGACCATGTACCTGACATTCTGTGTCTGACAGAGACCTGGCTGTCAAGCAGGATAAAAGACACTGAAGTGATGCTTCCAGGATATCAAACATTCAGGTAAGACAGGTGTGGCAAGAGAGGTGGAGGAGTCCTTATCTATGCCAGGGATTACCTATACTGTTCGGTCCTCCCTGTTACCAGGGTCGAGGATGATCATGAACTACTAGCAATAAAAGCACAGGTCGGACGGCACGGCAAATCTCTAATCTTAGCGTCGGTTTATCTTCCACCCACTAAAGCCAGGGATGGCCTCCCAAAAAATACTGGATACAATTGCTACCCTTTCTCAGGGCACAGAGCTTCTCATAACAGGTGACTTTAACATCAACTGGGAGGGCAGGGAATCCATGCCTTTCAAGGACATGGTCGCTACTTCCAATCTGACCCAACTTGTAGACAGCCCAACAAGGCGGAACCACAAAACAGGAAGAGACACCCTCCTCGATTGGCTCCTCTCGAGTTACCCTTCTCGGATCTCTGAACTTAAGGTCCTGCCTGAGACCTTAAGTGATCACTCCTGGTCACTTTCACATGGTCAAACAAATTGAGCAAGCCCGCCTATCATAATTAATAGTAGGGTCTTGGGGAAGGGCAAGCTTGGGTCCTCTCTCTGCCCTCTCCCAGTATGACTGGTCCCCATCGATCATGCGCCTAATATTGACCAGGCCCTAAGTTCTTTATAGAGGGCTTCAACAAGATTTGCGATATCTTTGCACCACTGAGGAAAAGAAAAATTCGGGGTCAAGTTAATGGTTGGATCACAGGGGATCTCCTCGCCCAGATGAAGGAAAGGGACAATCTCTGTGAAAAAGCCAGGTCCTCTCACAGCAAACACAACTTCCAATGCTACAGAGCTGCAAGAAACCACTGCACCAACCTTATCCGCCAAGCAAAGGCCAACTTCCACAAGGAGCAGCTTAAAAAAACTTGGGGCAATGGGAAGAATTTTGGGATAACATCCAAAACCTTCTTGGGAAGGATGAGAAGAAGATCCCCACTGCTCAACATTGACAACATCACGATTACTGACCTCAGCACATCGCGGATTCTCTCAACACAGCGTTTACTGACCTGACTGGAGTGCTACCCCCTGACTACCTGCACCCTGCTGGGGAACAAACCAACTGCAAGCCTCAAGAGGGCTCAATCCCTGTCTTCTACTTCAAAAAAGTGTCAGTGAAGGAGGCTTACAAATACATAAAAAAAATGCTAGGCAAGACCAGAATGGGGAGTGATGGAATTGATATGAAACTCCTATCCCTAACACTGGATGTCATCTTCGTGCCAGTTACAAAACTATTTAACAAATCACTGGCTCTTGCACAGTTCCCCGGGATCTGGAAACAGGCTCTCGTGACGCCGGTGCACAAGAATGGTGATATGACATGCACCGCCAATTACAGGCCGATATCCATCCTCTCTCTCTTATCTAAAGCCCTGGAAAAGATTGTGGCCACCCAACTCACAGATTACCTCAACAAATACAACCTGTTATGTCCAAACCAACATGGCTTCAGGCAGAATCATAGTACCTCCACAGCTTTGCTGGACTACACTGAGTACTTGCACAAGGCACTAGATGAAGGAAAGCTGGTGGGGTCAGTCTTCATAGACCTCACCAAAGCCTTCGACACTGTCAATCACGCTCTCGTCCTGACTCAACTACAGAACCTGGGGGTTGCAACCAATGCTGTCTGCTGGTTCAAGGACTACCTTACACACAGAAGCCAACGTGTAAAAATTGGGCACACAGTATCTAGCTCCAATGAGGTATCTTTAGGGTCCCACAGGGGTCAATATGGGGCCCTTACTATTCAGCCTCTTCATAAATAATCTTCCTGAAGCCTGTGACACTAAACTGATACTTTACGTAGATGACGCTGTGCTTCTCACCAGCAGTTCATCATAGTTGCCCTCCACTCCCAGCTGCAGGCATCCTTCTACAAGCTGGAAGTCTGGTTCTGTAGCCATAAACTTCTATTAAACTACAAAAACTAAGGTGATGCTCACAGCCAGCCCACAGCACAAAAGAGCTCCCTCCCTCACCATCTCCAATAAAGTCAGTGAGCTGCTGAATCAAGTTCAGACCTTCAAGTACCTGGGGTCACCGTTGATGACTGCCTCACCTTCACCCAACACATCGACACAGTGGTAAAGGCAGTGAACACCAAGCTGGGTGTACTATATAGGCATAAAAAGTATCTCACTCCAGAGGCCATCCGTCTCTCAGTCTCCAGCTCCATTCTTTCTACCATCGACTATGGATTGGTGGTCTATGGCGCAGCAACAGACACTGCACTAAAAAGGATTCACATTGCCCTCAACAAGGCATGTAGGCTCACAATGGCTGCAGATCGAAATACCCACACCTGCTCCTTACACAAGGAGACCAATTGGCTGCCACTAAAGAACAGGATTATATTCCAAACATGTCTCCTTGGAAAAAAGGAACTAATGGGTAAAACCGCCCCATGCATTTCTAGCATCCTAACACCAAGTGCTACCAGCTATACCACCAGAGGCAAACTGTGCAGGGACAGCATGCTTTCAGCTTTAGGGCCCCAATGGCTCAATGAAATCCCAGTGCACATTCTAAACTCCCAATGCATCTCGCAATTCAAAAATGGCCTAAGGCAACACCTTCTTACTAGGACAGTTTGTGACTGCCACTAGGACTCTAACACCCATAATGCCCACTCACCCACACTCTCCTTCCCCTTCCTTTTACACCCACTCTTCCCTATTGCCCTATCCCTCTGTCTTCCTCTCCCCCCTGTGCCTTTTCTCCCACTGGATCAACCTTAAAACCAACATACTACCACTACCTCCCCAACCTCCTAGACAAAGCCACTTCTTCTGGCTGCCCACTCCCCTGCCTCCCTCCCCTCACCTTGACCTCCTTGACTCTCACACTAGGTGTCACACCTGTTTATCTCCTTCAATACATATAAACACTGTCCTTTACCCTAGTTGAATGCTCTTGACGCTGTACTATCACCATTGGTACTATGAATGACATTGTATCCTTACTGTATACTAGCTACCTACTATTCGAGTATTGTATGTAAACTGTTTGTTATTGCTGTCATTGTCACTGTTTGACGTGGAACCTTTGTAAAAGAGCTCTGAGCTCAAAGGTATGATCCGAATCCCTAAATAAATAAAAAATAAAAAAATTATATGGGGACAAATGTATTGGATACAGGAGTCTAGGCAATAGGTTCATTTTAATCAAACCAAGTCTAGCAGTAAAGTTCAGGCAGAGATACTAAACAAATATTTTTGCTCAGTATTTACAAAGGAAGAGGGGGAGGTACCTAAAACAAACAGTAGAAACACTCTGGATACTGAAGTTGATACCAGCCCATTTACAGAAGAAAGGGTTCTGAAAGAACTCTTAAAACTGAAGGTGGACAAAGCAATGGGGCCTGATGGGATTCATCCCAAAATTCTAAAAGAACTAAGGGTAGAACTAGTGACACCACTGACTACCCTCTTTAACAAATCATGGGAGGATGGGTGGTACCCAAGGACTGGAGGAGGGCAGATGTGATTCCCTTCACAAAAGTGGGAGCAAGGCAGAAGCAGGAAACTATAGACCTGTTAGTTTAACCTCAGTGGTAGGAAAATGATGGCATCACTTCTGAAGGAAAGAATTGTTGAGTATCTAGAAGCCAGAGGGCACAGGACCCAAGGCAGCATGGATTCACAACGGAAGGTCATGCCAGACAAATCTGATAGATTTCTTTGACTGGGTGCCCAAAGTAGTAGATCAGGGAGGGGCTGTGGACATGGCCTACCTAGACTTTAGCAAGGCATTTGACACAGTGCCACACAAAGATTAATATACAAGTTAGCCAGCCTGGGAGTGGGTCCCAAGATGACAGCCTGGGTAAGAATTGGCTGGAGAATAGGGACACAGAGAGTAATAGTAAATGGAGTCCACTCTGAAGAAAGGCGGGTTACTAGTGGGGCACCGTAGGTTCAGTATTAGATCGGTCCTCTTCAATGTCTTTATTAGCTACATTTCAGAGGACTGGAAGGAAAGTATGTCTCTTTGCAGATGACACAAAGATCTGCAACAGAGTTGATGCACAAAGTGGGTGGAAAGGATGAGAAGGACTTGGCAAGGTTAGAGGAATGGTCAAATGTATGGCAGCTTAGATTCAATGCTAAGAAGTGCAAGGTAATGTACCTGGGAAACAAAACCCAGGGTAAGAGTACACAATGGGGTGAGATACTAACAACAACAAAAATGGAAAGGGACCTGGGGTAGTCATATCAGATGACCTAAAGGTGGGCAAGCAATGTGAGAGGGCAGCAAGAAGGGCTGGGGGATACTGGGATGCATGGGAGAGGCATCACCAGTAGAAAACAGGAAGTTATTATCCTTCTGTACAGACAGCTGGTGAGACCCATCTGGAGTATCGTGCATTTCTGGAGAGCCAATCTCCGAAAGACATAGACAGGATGGAAGCTGTCCAGAGGAGGGCACTAAAATGGTGCAGGGTCTGCACCAGAAGACATATGAAGAGAGACTTGAGGAGCTTAATATGTATAGCCTCGAGGAAAGGAGGGAGAGGGGGGACATGATAGAAACTTTCAAGTACCTCAAGGGAATCAACAAAGTCCAAGAGGGTAGCATCTTTCAAAAAAAGAGGTTTGCAAGAACAAGGGGGCACAATTTGAAGATAGAGGGGCGGCTCAGAGGTAATTTAAGGAAGTATTTTTTCACAGAGAGGGTTGTGGATGCATGGAATGGCCTTCTGGAGGAGGTTGTGGAGTCAAAACAGTGGTGGAATTCAAGCATGCATGGGACAGACATAAGGCAATTCTAGGGGTGGGGTAGGAAGAAGTAGGCTGCTGGTTAACTAGGATCTGCAGCTTATCCATTAGGTAGGGGACATGGACAGACTGGGTGGGCCAAGGGTCCTTATCTGCCATCAAATTGTATGTTTCTATGTTTCTAAGGGAGTTTATTCCATCTAGTTATATCTGTTCTGACTACTGAGAGCACCTTGCTTATGTTTGCTTCCACTCCTTCCCCATATTAGCAGTGATCCAAATGCCAAGATATTTAATCCTTTTGGGACCAGTTCAATTGTAGAGGTTCAAAATCCGCTTTGTAGGTATATAGGGTGAGGGAGAACCTGTGTCTTACTCAAATTTAACTTATAATTCGAGACCATAGAGAATCTTCTTACTATTTCAAGAGCACTATTAAAGCTCTTTGCTGGTTCCTGTAGGTGTAACAGTATGTCATCTGCGAAAGCAGAAAATTTCATTTCCCTCCCCCTGACAACAATCCCCTGTACCACCGGGTCCATCTGGATTGCTCTTAATAGGGGTTCCAGATATATGTTGAACAAAATTGGTGATAGGGGGCATCCCTGTCCAGTCCCGTTGTCAAGGCAAAACTCCTTCGATAAATAGCCATTGCAAAGAACCCTAGCCATGGGAGCAGCATAGAGATTTTTAATGCCTCTGAGAAGGCCCTCTGGGAAACCCATCTTCTGCATGGTCGCAAATAGAAAAGTATGGGAGACCCTGTCGAAGGCCTTCTCAGTATCTAACGAAATTAGCGCCATGGGTAACCTAGATTTAGAAGCCTTGTTAAGTATGTGATGGAGCTTCCGAAGGGCATTGTGTGCCTCTCTATCTGGCACGCCATGAACCCAACTTGCTCTTGACTGATTAGCATGGGGCAGTTTTTAAAATTCTATTGGCCAATATCTTTGTCAACAATTTGAGATCTTGGTTCATCAAATCATTTGGTCTATAGCTTCCAGGGAGTTCTTTTGGTTTATCCGGCTTTGGGATGAGTGTAATGTAAGCCTGATATAACGGTGGGTGAGGGACCCCTTCCTGCATAATATTGGAGAATATATCTTTCAATAAAGGTAATATAGTTAGAGAGTGGGATTTATAAAATTTGGCTGATAGACCATCTGGTCCCGAGGTTTTGCCACTTGGTAACGAGTTAATCACCTCCATTATTTCAGAGTCTAGTATGGGGGCCGCCAGTCCATGGGCTTGCTCTTGGTCCAATCTAGGTAATGGTATATTTTCCAGAAACTCCCATACATCCGCCTCATTACTAGGCATGCCCCCTTGATAAATCTCTGCAAAATAGGCCACAAAGGCATCAGCCATTCTCTGAGGCTCTGTTATTAATTCCCCCTGGAAATTTATCAATGGAATCGTACGAGCAGCCTCCCATTCCTTAATTTTATTTGCAAGAAGCCAACTAGGTACATCCCCTGTAGAAGATATCTAGCTTGAAGCTTTTCAAGCCAAAATCTATCTTGCCATAAAGAATGCTTACCATTTCATCTCTTAATTCCTTAAGCTCGTATCCACCCTGTCGGAAGATCCTCCAGGGAGCCAGTGAATTGATAGCACACAATATAAACTCTTCCTCACTTTTCTCATACTATTTCTTTTGACAGTATACCTCTGTGCTATGCCAGCGTATAAAACTTTACAGGTGGGCCACGCTAATCTCCTATTCTGAAGTGTTGGGATTTGAGTCTGGATAATTTCCAGCAGTGCTTCCTCTAACCGAGATAACATACTATCATCTAGTAGTAAGGATTCATCTAACCTCCATCTATAGGGCTTCCTTGGAATAGATTCCATGGCCCAAGTCAACTGAACTGGGGAATGGTCGTATAAAATTCTGCTATGGGTAATCAGCCCCTAGTTCCCTGCAGTGCCTCCTTATTAACCAAAAAATCGATTCGAGAATGGGTTCTATCGCCCTGAATAAAAGGTCATACTACAGTCCCCTTTATTATACACTTGAATGGGTCAACCAACGCTGTTACCTCAAGGAATCTAACCATAGCTACCTGGGCTGTAGAAGGTGGCTTTTAGATGAAGGTTTCCTGTTCACAAATTATTAAGACACAGATTCCAATCTCCTGCTGTAATTAAGGGATGGGATGAAAAGGTAGCTATGTCCACTTCCAACGAGGTGAAAAAATCAGGGTTAGATGGTGTGAGGCCGTATACAGAGGCAATCGATAATAGCTTACCATGATAGTACCGTAACATATATCCCTCTAGCGTCCTCTCTGGCTTTAATTTGCGATACTGTGAGCAGGCAGGTTCTCCCAATCAATTGCTACCCCTGAGGCTTTCTCTTTCTCTCCTAAGACTTGGCCCACCCACAGCCTCTTTAAAGACCTAACTCATCTTTTAATGGGTGGGTTTCCTGCAATACTGCTATTTGAGCCCCCAGCTGATGAATATGTTTTAAAATCACTAATCTTTTCTTTCTCTCTCTCTGAGGCCTTTAACATTCCAGGAAATAATTTTAATATTTATCATATTATTTTTCCATACCCCTTCCTCTCACTCCAACAGATTCCGCCTGTATACTTATATATGCTATGGGGTGTCTCTCTTCCCCAATCCCACTGATCCCTCTCCCCCTCAGCATGACCCCCGATCCTTCGATTGCCCTCCTACCACAAGTTGATACGACAATGAGCCATCCCCTGAGAGCGCCCCCAGGTCCCCCGGATCTTTTTAGGAGCACCTGAAGCCTCTTGACTTCCCTATGTTACCACTCGCCCCCCCATCATGCCCCATTAGTATTCTCTCCTAACCCCAAATATAATATATCAAGCTATGCAGAAACTAGTAACAATAATAATAATGATTATGATGTGGCCCCACATAACCAGAAGACAAATATAATTACACATTATAATATTTCAGTTTCTATCCTTCTGAGGCCCCATATTAGGGTCCAGTCTCTTTAAGTCCAGGGTTGGATCAATGCACAGTATCTTGAGCCCACACCTAACACTAAACACATAACAGTTCGTGTTGACTGCCTTTAATTACTTTTATCTTTTCAACAATATTAATCGTCCCTCTGCATATTTCTAACCTAGAAATGAAAATAAAATGTGAGTCCCATTGAATCTAATGCAGGAAATACTCGTTAAGTAAACTTTAGGGCATTTCTGCCTCACTATTTTACTCCAAATAAATGCATTTGCACGATTAGCAAGTCTCAAAACTGACTGAGGTCTTCTCCCACCACTCACAGTCAGGTCACAGGTCTAAACAAATTTGGAAGCTCAACTCGCAGTTAAGTACCTCCGATCTCCAGATTGCAGTTTCACCACCAAAGTAGCCGCGTGCTGAATTCTAAACTTCACTCCAGCAAGGTATAGCTTTTTCTTTATATCCACATACTCCTTCTGTTTCTCATGAATCGCAGGTGTTTGTTCTTGAAATACCCACAAGAATGCTCCATTCCATTGCAGGTTTTTGAATGTTTTGGCTCTGCTTAGAACATAGGCTTTCTCTTTATAATTTAAGAATCGCATAATAATGACCCGCGGCCTAGCCCCCGGTGGAGGTATTTCTCTGAGTGAGCGGTGGGCTTTCTCAATATTGTATGAGTCCCCATATGGTGTTGGGCCCAGCAGCTTCAGTAGTAGATCCTGGATAAAAGTTATGCAATCTGATCCTTCTGACCTCTCCGGAAGACCCGCCATGATCAAATTATTCCTCCGGCCCTACGAGTCACTGCAAAGCTCTAGTAAAGTCCCACAATCTGCACAGAAGAGTTTCTCAAAGAGTGCAACTATCCTTAGAAGCTTGACCACGTTATTTCCACCACCGCACTGGAGTCAAAGGTAAGTTTAATATTTAATAGATTCGGCAGGGCCTGGGAGCAGCACTCAGGATGTCTTTCCTCAATCAGCTCATCACATCACCTCACTCACTCTTACCTGTCCCTGCAGCTGCATCCATAGTACATTCACAATTCAGCCATCTTCTTATTGAATGCTGCTTTGATTAAGTGACAGGACTTTATGCACATGCAAAGCAGCATTCTGCTGCCCAACACATGGAAAGATATGGAACAGAGTTTCTATTCACATGTTGTGCTGACCAGTCCAGCAGATGAGATGACTGGCTACCTTTCTGTCATCCATTGACTGTGTGTCACCATTGCCACCCATCAGCCTAGCCTAAGCAACACACTATCAGTAGCCTACCACTAGCACTAAGCTATCTACAGTATCTATAGTGTCTTATAGTATATGGTTAGAGTTTATTGTGTATGGAAAACAATGGTTTTCCAAATATTGTTGTAGGACAGTTCAAAGGTAAAAAAAGTTGTTGTACTATTGTTCTGATGTCATAGCAATAGTACAACAACTTTTCCCCTTGAACTGTTTCCTGATTGGCAGAAACAGTGCTGGTTCCCAAAAGAAACAGGTTAAAATGGTGGTCCCAGTTCACAAGCGGATTAGGGAGTGATCATTTGGAATTTGGACACAGACTGTCATAGTCGGCTCCGTGTGCCCAAACTACCAGTTTTGCAATTATCTTTTTTTTTCTTTTTAAATTACTGGCACAGTAAAGCATATAGGTTAGCAAATCGGAACTGCAGCAAGGACCAGAGTCAGGTGCGGAGCGGGATTGCACTGAGGAGCGGTACCATAAACACAAGGTATGACATCACCTTGTGAAATCAAACATTTCTATGTTTTGAGGAACCATATACTATATAATAGTGTGTGGTTGCCCAAACACAACAAGGCATGTTGCCATCTCAGCAATGTGATGTCATCATACTGACCTCTCGAGCTTCGCTCTCGAGGTCTGTATGATGTCATCACATCCACTGGATGGCAACATAGCCTTGTAGTGTATGGACAATCATGCACTATTCTATATGTTATACTCTGACTCCTGTCATAGTGCAGCAGGTACCACTATCAACCAGAAAGAACAAAAAACACGAAGACACATATAATTGAGGTGGCAGTTACCTCGAAGGCATCCATACTCCACTAAGCACACAGAAAAACAAAAAATGAACTGCATAGTCACTAAGGTTCTTTGCAGTGGAAAAGTCTATTTATTATAGTGATAACAGCATAGTGGTGGGGGGTTTACAAGGTAATACGTATATCTGAGACTGCATGAACTCAGAGGCTGCAGGGTGAGGTGATTATTACATCCATCCTAGAAATGGTTATTTTCAAGTTCAACCCTCACCAGTGTAGCTATTACACTGTAGTTGTTATACTGAAAAATATACCTTTATTAGAAAATAAATTAGAAAAAAAAGTTTAGAGAAGTTAAAACAAGCCTTCTATTTTCCATTTTTACTGTATGGGTTAGTGACATCTTAACATGTACACGCTGGAGGCGTTGATTGTGAAGAGCAGTTTGTGGATGTTAGCCAATCAGGATGCAGGGATTAGCACACAGTCCCATTACTGAGTCTACTGTCCAGTTATGGGACTGCATTAGAAGGCAATATAGTGTGGTGGTTAAGGGCACTGAACTGCAGACCTGGAAACCTGGGTTTGGATCCCATCAGCCCTCACCTGCATACTGCGGGAGCAAATTATTTAACTTCCTTGTGCTCCCGGGTCACACCTGGAAACAAGTTCCAGCTTAGCTTAATGTGCCTTTCCTGGTTAAACAATTTCCCCAGTGTTAAAATACTGGGATAGCAGCTCTGCATTTAGATTGGCTGAGGGAGAACATTTTTAGTATTATTAGGCAGTAACGGTGTAGTGAGCTTGGTTTCCTAGGTAATAACTGTGCTGGGACACCAACAAACACCAAGACCAAGGTATTTATTGGCATCCCAGTATAGTTATTCCCCCATAACCCCTCTTACTGTTCCATTATTGTTACACTGCAGAAATACCACCTACCTGGTAGCCCATGATGATAGTGCTTATAAATGAGCGACTGTAGAAACAATGACTCATTTATAGTGCCATAATGATCTGCTACCCTGCAAGAGTAGCGATGCTATAGCATCTAGAGTGACTGGAAGGGGAGGGATGGGGAGCTGTAGAGGAGGGATAGGAGGGAGGGTTCAGAAGGATAGGTGAGCCTGCTGCAGCTGAGCCATTCCTGTGGTGTGGTGGTGAGGGTAGCTGGCTACGGGGCAGTGGGCACTGGCTTAGGGACCTGCAAGGGGAAACAATTTTGCCGCTACTTGCGGCTGTGCAATTAATTTTTTCAGACAGAGTTTCACCCCCCCCCTCGACATGCACCCCCCTGGAGTTGAGAATCCTTAGTAAGGATGGTGTGGGGGTGAAGCCCTCCACAAGGGGTGGGGTGTGGGGGGAGCGCTGGTGGGTGCAGCCCCCAACAAAAACACTTTATTTCACGGATGTCAGTTCACTAAGGAATGTATATTGCCAAAATGTTTTCGGTGATATACATTTTGCGATAGCGATACAGTTTTTCGATCGCTATCATCACATGGAACTGTCATACCCATTTTATAATTTCATTCAGGTCCAGCTTCCTTATTATTGTAACTGAACCCATGCCAGTGAAAAAGGGATTTGGAAGCACATGATTGGATACCTCAGCTCTGTGCATCCACAGTACTGTGGTCCTTTGTCCACAACGATGTCGTCAGTGCTTGTGGGCTAGTTCTCTGCCACCCCTTCCCTCCATGGGCCGGACAACCCACCCTCCATGGGGGCACTATTTTGTTTCCAGCCATCACTGTCGTAGTTGCAGGCAAAACAAAAGAGCCTGCTGTGCCCAAGATAGATGCTATGAGCTCATTGCGCATGTGCAACTATTGCACAAGCGCAATTCTGTCACAGTGGCCATCTTGGACATGGCAGACCCTTTCTCACACATGTGAAGTGATTATTGGTCACTACATATATGCAAGTACCATGCAAGTATAGTGTCAGCTACAGAGGGAGCTCAGAGTACTCTTCACTTGAACTTGTCACTCTGAAGCAGCCGTGTTGGCTCTGACCAGAGTTTGTTTTAAAATGACACAGTCATGCTAAGGCTTTCTGTAGTGCTTCTGCTTGCAGTTGTGTTCCTCCAGTTTTCATCAGTAAATCTAATTTCAAAAACTGAAACCACAAACACTCCCAGTGCTGATTCCTTTTCTCCCCTCTCTTTCCTTCACCGCCTCTCTTCTACAAATGAGCCCGGGGATGGGACACAACTACACCAAAAGCTACAAGGATTGCAACCACTTTAGGACAAATGTCCTAAAGCAAACCTGTAACACCCATCAAATTTCAGCAGGTCAAAGGACTAATAAATAGAATAATAGATGCATTCTGGTGTATTACAAGATAGTAATTCATCGAGAGGATCTGGGGGCACAGTAAACCTCGAGAGCGAAGCTAGAGAGGTTTTAAGTGCCCCCAGATCCTCAAGATGAATTACTGCCTTGTTACACCAGAATGCATTTGTTATTTTTTGTAATATATGGAAAATAAAAATAGTAGTTTCTTACCTTTGCAATAGTCAGGAATAGTGGGTCGAGTTGGTGGTGAAGTAATTCACAGCCAATGATTGCGGCAACTTGGATAACTTTTGAACAGTTGAACAAAGAAAAGCAAGCAGTGTTAATGAAACTGCAAACAAAACAGTAGTCATTTTTCTTTTTTTGTTGTTGTGGAACCAGTGACACCTAGTACAGAGTGTTACTCGAGTCGGAGTACATCACTTAAGCGTCTTTGGAAGCAGCCCTAGATTGGCTGTTTTTTTTGCAGTGTTTATGTTTCTTGCTCTTTTATAAAGTTTTCCTTTCTTCTGACAGGTTTTGTTCTTTTGCCACAGACATTTTTAGTCAGGCGCTTACAGGATGTGAACTGTAGTCGGCTTTTACTGTATCGACAGTTACGTGAAAGCGGCGTCGCCGATCAGTAAGCTGCTCGAGCTGTCCGGTGGCGCTTGCGCTGTTGTGAGTTGCAATAATACTATCATTGAGATCTTCAATCGATAGTATTACGAGATCTGAACGATAGTATTATTGAGTTCCATCGATGGTATTACTGCATTTTGGGCGGTGTATTACAGGGGATTTTTTGTATGTATTTTGGAGGTATTATTTTTATTTTCCATATATTACAAACCAGTAATACATCCCACCAAACCAATAATACATTCAAACGTATGCATTTTTACATATGCAGACATGATAATGCTGGTTTCTAAACACATTTTAAAACATTTTATAAGCACATTATAAAATTTGCTGGGAAATCCCTGAATCCTGATTGGCCTGGACCCACACATGGTGACAGTACTACCAATTGAAAAATATTCTTCTTTTAAATGTCTTGTTTTATTTTTAATATATGCCTCACAAACCCATTTTATAAATGCAATAAGAGACTCCATGGCATTGCTAGTACTGTGACAACTGCACATCCAGGGCTGAAGTCTTTCGGCCTGTTCTCATGCGTACTACGCTCCTGGGTGCATGGTTGTTACAATACTACCAATGCCATGTCATGTCCTATAGCTTTCATAACACACTTGGGTGTATATTATGCTATGTCACTGCAGTTCCCATGTGGTTGATGAAGGCACTTGGCCTGTCTGGTCTTGGGCATCACAATGCAGCCAGGTGCTCTAGCATAATGTATTCACTGTTGTGTGTTATTGCTAACATGCTTGAGTCATGCACTACAATTTACTGCAGGCTGCATGTCAGATTTCACTGGCTGATGCAAACAGTACTAACACATTATTAGGCAGGGGGTCTGGGGGCCTCCAAGTCACCCAGAAACTATGTGATTTTTATATGCACTGTGGTACAATTTGACTGATGTTTAAGATATGACAAATATTTTTAAACATAAATCCTTTGGGGCAAATGTTCTTTTTCTTGTTTTTGCTAACCACATGCTATACATAATCTGAAAAATCAATTAGTACTGATATTTTATGTAAACTTGTCCATGTTGCATTCATACGAAATGTAAGGCATTCAGGGTTACACCATAAAATCTGTCAGGCTTCCTCAATATGGAGTTTATACTGGAGATTACCTAGTGGATTCTATGTTTACAGTGGCTATAATCTCTTAGCAGTTATAATCAACAACATTAGGATACAAACCCTTTCTGATTTTCTTTTATTGGAAGATAGAGTAGTGTACACCATCACATAACGTTGTTGGCTGTAGGCAGCTGCTGTTGGCGGTTGTAGCAGTAGTTAAGGAGGACTGTTGTTTGGATCCAGACAGGATACTTGCCTAGTGGTGTTTCACATTGCTTAAAGGTTCCTAACTTAACTTGACAGCTTATTGAGCACCTGCACCAATCCGGATGAGCATGCATTCAGTATAACGAGAGAAGCTACACTTGTGACATCTTTTAATTAAAGATGTTACAAGACATGAGAGCTCCTTCACGCGATTCTAGTAGTCCCCAAATTTTCCTAAAAAGATAGAAACATAGATATTGATGGTAGATAAAGACGCTTGGCCCACCTAGTCTGCCCATTTCCCTACCTACTATAACACCGCAGACCCTACTTGATCTCCAGCTTACCCTCCCACTCCCTACCTCTTCAGTTCCTTTGTGCCTGTCCCATGTATTCTTGAAGCCTGTTACAAGTTTTGCCCCACCACCTCTGCTGGGAGGCTGTTCCATGCACCCACCACTCTTTCTGTGAAGAAGGACTTCCTCACATCTCCCCTGAGTCTCCACACACACACACCCAAGCTTCATAGCATGTAGTCTTGTTCTTGAGCATCTTTTTTTTTTTTGAAAAATGCTTCACTCTTGAACTTTATTTATACCTGTGAGGTATTTGAATGTTTCTATCATATCTCCCTCTCGCCTTTCCTCCAGGGTGTACATAATAAGGTCCATCAATCTCTTCCCATAGGACTTGTAATGCAGACCCTGTATCATTTTAGTTGCCCTCTTCTGGACCACCTCTATCCTTTTTTTTTCCAGAGATGTGGGGCTCGATTTTCAAAAGCCAGAGAATCAGTCAAACTCTGGTGCACTGATCATATGGTGCATGGGGCTTTGACATTCTCCCAAACCCAACTGATATTTTCACTTCTGTGTGCCAAATATCACAAGTTAGAACCAGCCCCCAGTCTAACGTGGCATACTGAGACCAGTTTTACAGGATTTGTGCCAAATATTTTGTGCACGCCACCATAAAGTGTGGAAAGTGTTGCAACTACACCTGATGTGCTAAAATTGGGGCAGTTGCACTGAAGGAATCGATGAGAGCTGTGCCAAAGAATGGGATTGATGCAGGACTTGACACAAGCCCTCGTCACCTTTGAAAATTGAGCTTGTGGTCTCCAGAACTGGACACAGTGATCTAGGTGAGGAGTCCCACCAGTGATCTATACAGCGGTAACACCACCCCTTTCTTTCTGCTGGTAATACCCCTCCCTATGCACCCTAGTATCCCACTAGCTTTCCCCACTGCCTTATCACACTGTCTGACGACCTTTAGGTCATCTGATATAATTACTCACAGGTCCCTTTCCTGTTTGGTGGTGGTTAATACTAGCCCCTCCACATACTTTGTACTCTGTCTCTGGGTTTCTGTGCCCCAAATTCAGGATTTTGCACTTCTTCGCATTGAAACCTAGCTGCCACACCCTTGACCACTCCTCTAACTTTCCTAGATCACTATTCACTTTTTCCACACACACACACACACACACACACACACACCCTGAGTGTCTACCCTATTATATATTTTAGCGTAATCTACAAAGAGGCAGACCTTCCTTTCTAGCTCCTCTGCATGTAACTAATAAAGACATTAAAGAGGACCGGTCCCAGTACTGATCCCTGTGGCACCCAACTTGTCACTTTCCCTTACTCATAGTGAACTCTGTTTACCACCACCATCTGTCTCCTGTCCCCCAACCAATTTCTTACCTAGTTTACCACCTTAGGACCCACTCCTAGGCTTCCCAACTTGTTTACGAGTCTCCTATGTGGAACGGTGATGAAGGCCCTATTGAAATCTAGGCAGGCCACATCTACCACTCCACTCTGATCCAATTCCCTGGTCACCCAGTCAGAGAACTCTATCAGATTTGTTTGACATGCTCTCCCCCAGTAAATCCATGCTGCCTTGGATTCTGAAGACCCCTGGATTCCAGATATTCCACAATCCTCTCCTTCAGTAGTGACTCAATTACTTTCCCCACCACTGAAGTCAGTTGCCAGTTGCCAGCCTCCTCTTTGCTTCCACTTTTGTGAAGTAGGACCATAGCTTCCCTCTTCCAGTCCTCCAGAACCACTCCCATCTCCAGTGAGCAGTGGAACAGGGCTGTCAGAGGTGCAGGTAGCACCTCTGTGAGTTCCCTCAATATCCTAGGATGCACCCCTTCTGGCCCTATTGCCTTGTCCACTTTCAGATTTGTGAGTTCCCTTAGAGCCCTTTCCTCTGTAAATGGACTAGTGTCTATCTCCCTTCCTTCTATGCTCCTGGCCCTTAGCTGTGGTCCCTCTCCTTCCCCTTTCTCTGTAAACACTGAACAAACATACTTGTCCTAGATTTCTGCTTTTTCCTGGTCCCCCTCAATGCACTTCCCTCCTTCCTTCCTAAGCCTTACTCTTTTCACTTACATACCTGAAAAATACCTTGTCCACTTTCTGCACTGCCTGGGTTATTTTCTCCTTTGTCTGATCCTTTGCACTCCTAATTGCTTTTCCTGCCTCCCTCTGTTTCTCCTAATACACCTCTCTATCTTCCTCTCTCCGTGGCTCCTTATACCTCCTGATTGCTAATTTTTTTGTCCTTATCTTCCCAGCCACCTCTTTTGATAACCATAGCAGTCTTTTTTTACTCCTGCTTTTGCTTACTTGTCTGATGCAGAGGTTTTTTGCCTTCTGTGTCCCTCCTTTTAGATTTGCTCACTGTTCCTGCACTCCCTCCCACAAGACCTCCTCCCTTGCTTGAGCATCCCTGAGGCATTCACCCATCTTTTTAAAATTGGCTCGCCTGAAGTCCAGGACCCTTGCCTTTGTGTGGTTCGATCCTGCTGCAGTACTTGCATTGAACCTCACTGTATGGTGATCACTGGCCCCCAGGTGGCCACCCACTGTGGCATCTGAAACACTGTCCCCATCACTGAGTACAAGGTCCAGTACTGCCCCATCATGAGTGGGCTCCTTTACTAGTTGCCTAAGGAATGCTATCTGTAGGGATTCAAGGAAGCGCCTGTTCCTAGGTGAACCTACAGCTGGGATGCTCCAATCTACATCTGGCAGATTGAAGTCCCCCACCAGCAGCACCTCTCCCTTGTCTGCCATCTTTTGTATGGCTTCCACTAGATCCTTATCCAACCCTCCCACCCCCCCGTGTTGGAGGTCTGTAGATCATGCCAGTGCAAATAGTGGCTCCTTCCCTGTTTCTAGGGTGACCACAGTACCTCCACCCTTCCTGAGAATTCTCTGTATCTCAGTAGACTTTATGCTATCCCTCACATAAAGAGCTACTCCCCCTTCCTTTCTTTCCCACACTGTTCTGTCTGAATGGAGTGTAGCCCAGTATGGCTATATCACAGTCATGGTTCTCATTGCACCATGACTCGGTAATGACGAAAATGTCCAGGTTAGCCTCTGCCATGACAGCCTTTAGGTCCAGGATTTTGTTTCCCAGACTACGAGCATTTGCACACAGGGACTTCCTGAATGTTCTTCCACCCTGTTCCCATTTTGCCATCTCTCCTTACCCCCTCTACTCTCAGTTTTATCTTTCTTCACTTCAACCACATTTTTTCCCTTTTTGGGGGCACCCTTGGGGATTTATTTCCCTTTGGTCTCTCCCTACTGCCTACTTCAGTTTGGGGGGGCCGTTTATGTCTTTCAATTTCCTTCCATCACCCCACTTGACTAGTTTAAATGCCCATCAATATAACATTTAAACCATTCATTGAGAGCTGTGGTTCCTTCCAGGATGGATGCAGGCCATCTCCCCAGTATAGATCTCTATCCCTCCGGGGGAACCCCAATCCAGAATGTAGCTGAACCCCATCTTCTCTGCATCATTCCCACAACCATGTGTTGAAGGTCCTAGTAAGGAGTACCCTATCCTTCCCCCGATGTAGACAGGTAGCACCTCAGAAAAGGCCACTGAGCATGCTACCTGCCTAAGACCCCTCCCCAACTCCTTGAACTCTTCCTGTGCTATCTTAGTCTTGTCTCTAGGCAGGTCATTGGTCAATTAAGTTCCTAACCTAGTCACTTTTTCTACAGCAGATAACAGTATAGTATTGTATGGTATGGTACGCTATGAGAGGTAGAGTACATACAGTATAGTATAGTATAGCACAGTACCATACAGTACAGTATAGTATAGTATAGTATAGTATAGTATAGTATAGCATAGTACAGCACAGTACCATACAGTACAATATAGTATAGTATAGTAAGTGAGCCCTCGCATGAGTTTCCCTAAGCGTGAGTGCCATGGAAGCAGTGTAGTGTCTATGACTAGATCGCAGGCCATGCCTGGCAAGGCACATAAGGTGAATACACAAAAGGGTAGGAGAGAGGAGGGCAGGAATACCATATAGTGGGTCAAACATATGGTGCATTTTCAAGTAAGGAATACCAAGCAAAACACTATATGTGGTCAACAAATTAACAAAAACTGAAAGAAAGCCAGCAACAAGTAGAGAAGGGTGATTCAAGGAAGTGGTTCCCAGACTACAAGCATTTGCACACATGGCCTTCCCTGAATGTGCTACCACCCTGTTTGTCATCATCCCTTGTTCCCTTTTGCCATCTCTCCTTACCCCCTCTGCTCTCAGTTCCATCATTCCTCACTTCTACCACATTTTTACTTTTTTGTTGGGCACCCTTGGGGATTTATTTTCCTTTGATCTCTCCCTACTGCCTATTTCAGTTTGGAGGTGGCAGTTTATGTCTTTCCATTTCTTTCCGCCACCCCTGGGCTAATTTAAATGCCCATCAATATAACATTTAAACCATTCATTGAGGGTTGTGGTTCCTCAGGATGGCTGCAGACCATCTCCCTGTATAAGGCCTCTGTCCTCCAGGTGGGACCCCAAACCAGAATATAGAAACCCCTCCTCTCTGCACCATTCCCACAACCATGTGTTGAAGCTCCTGGTGTGGTGTACCCTATATTTCCCCTTGTTGTAAACAGATAGCACCTGGGAAAAGGCCACTGAGCATGCTACCTGCCTAAGACCTCTCCCCAACTCCCTGAACTCTTCCTGTACTATCTTAGCCTTGTCTCTGGTCGGGTCATTGGTCAATTATGTTCCTTATCCTAGTGTAGTATAGTAAGCGACCCCTCGCATGAGCAACCCTGACATGTAGGTGCCACAAAGCAGTAGTGTAGTATCTGTGACTAGACCACAGGCTACAGACATTGAGCAAGGCACATAAGGGGAATACACACAAGGGTAGAGGAGATGAGGGCAGGAATACCATATAGATGTTCAAACCTATGGTGCATTTTCAAACAGAGTAAGGGAATACCAGCAAAACACTATATAGAGTCAATCAATTAACAAAAGCTGACAGAAAACTGTCAGCAAATGAAGACGAGATTCAAGGGAAGAACAGGAAAAACAGGGAACAGTACAACATTCAGGGGGTGAGGAAAGAACAGATCCAAGATAATGTAGTGAGAGAGAGAGAGAGAGAGAGAGAGGAATGCACAGACAGTGGGACGGAGCTGGGAAGGATGGTGTGCTACAACAACTGTGGGACAGTAGTCTTTCTGGGAACCATTTGGGATATAGGGGGCTGTCCAGTATGCAGGAGCATAGGGCAGCTAAAGGCAGAAATAATGCAGCTCATATGGGAGATGAAGAGAAGGAAGTGATGGGCTGAAACAGCAAGGCAGTGTTGGGGGGAGATGGGGGAGGAACACAGGGGAATGTGGATATCAGACAAGGGTACAGACCTTGTGGGAACACCCAGTACTGGGGGTATCCCTTACTCAGAGGACCAGGGTACTCAGGGAGAGGGAGTGGCAGGTAGTAAGGGGAAGGGGTGGGAGCTCCAAATTTGGAAAAGGGAGTATAACTACAGATGGAGTGCGCTTACCAAACAGATTTGGCTCCTTGTCTGAAATGGAGATAGGGGAAGCAGGGGGTGAGGTGGGAGATCTAGGTAGGAATGCAATGAAAGAGGGACATGCCAGGGGGAGCGAAACAATGCAGGGAAGTCAGGGGAGACAGGGAGAAGAAGCATATCTAGTGGAGGGATTGGAGGAAGGGTTAAAAAGGCTAGGTTTAGAGGGAGATAGAGGGGATAGTGGGGGGTAAACACAGGCATGTGGAAAGGAAGAGGCTCAGAAAGGAAGGGAGACACAGTCGAGGGAAACTGTGGACACAGCGGGGGGGGACACTAAAGATTGTATTGGGTAAGGTTAGCAAGAAGACAGGTTCTGCAGGAGTGAGAATTGAGAGGGAGAGAAACATGGTGGATGGGGGAGGTAGAGTGACAATCGTTGGGGACTCCATGATTAAGGGCATCAGCTGAGGAAAAAAGGGGGGCATGGACGCCATTACAAAAGCAGTGTGCATGCCAGGGATGACAGCAGACAGGGTGGGTCAAAGTTAAAAACCATTATGGTTCTCAAAAGACGTAGCAGAGAAGGTTAGGGAGAAAAATATAGCATTCAGGAAGTATAAGGAATCACAGAAGGAGCAGGACAGAGAACTGTATCAGTTAAAGCAGAAGGAAGCAGGGAAGGCAGTCAGAATAGCGAATGCCCGAACCAAGGAAAAGATAGCCAAATCAATTAAGAAGGGGGGTAAAACCTTTTATAGGTACATCAGGGAGTGAAAGAGGACCAAGGGAGGGATAGTGAGGCTTAATAAAGGGGAAGGGAGGTGGGCAGAGGGTGACAGTGAAAAGGCAGAGATACTGAATGAATACTTTGGCTCATTATTCACAAAAGATGAAGAGGGGGAGGTACCTAAACCAAACAATAGAAGCACTCTGGGCAGGGGGGTTGACACCAGTCCATTCGCAGAAGAAAGTGTCCTGAAAGAACTCCTAAAACTGAAGGTGGACAAAGCAATGGGGTCTGACAGGAGTCATCCCGGAATTCTAAATTAACTAAGGGGAGACCTAGTGACACCACTGACTACCCTTTTTAAAAAATCATGGGAGGATGGAGTGGAACCTGAGTACTGGAGGAGGGCGGATGTGATTCCCCTTCACAAAAGTGGGAGCAAGGCAGAGGCAGGAAACTATAGACCTGTTTGTTTGACCTCAGTGGTAAGAAAAATGATGGAATCACTTCTGAAAGAAAGAATTGTTGGGTGCCTAGAGGCCAGCGGGGCATAGGACCAAAGGCAGCATGGCTTCACAGTGGGAAGGTCATGTCAGACGAAGCTAATATATTTCTTTGACTGGGTGCCCAAAGTAGTAGACCAAGAAGGGACTGTGGATATGACCTATCTAGAATTTAGTAAGGCATCTGACACTGTCCCACACAAAAGATTAGTAAACAAGTTAGCCAGCCTAGGAGTGGGTCCTAGTGGGGGTAGCCTGTGTAACAAATTGGCTGGACAACAAGAAATAGAGGGTAATAGTAAACGGAGTACGCTCTAAAGAAAGGGTGGTTACTAGTGGGTTACAGCGGGTTTGTACTGGGACCGGTCCTCTTTAATGTCTTTATAAGAGACATTGTGGAGGGGCTGGAAGAAAAAGTATGCCTCTTTGCAGACAACACATAGATCTGCAACAGGGTTGATACACAAGGGGGGGTGGAAAGGATGAGAAGGGACTTAGAAAGGTTGGAGGAATGGTCTAAAGTATGAAAGCTTAGATTCAATGCAAAGAAATGTAAAGTAAATGCACATGGGAAACAAAAACCCAGGGGAAGAGTACACAGTGGGGGTGAGATACTGACAACAACAAAAATGGAAAGGCAGCTGGGAGCAGTTATATAAGATGACCTAAAGGAGGGCAAGCAATGTGAGAAGGCAGTAAGGAGGGCTGGAGGGAAATTGGGATGCGTAGGGAGAGGCATTACCAGTAGAAACCAGGAAGTTGTTATCCCTCTGTACAGACAGTTGATGAGACCCTGCCTGGAGTACTGCGTGCAGTTCTGGAGATCCCATCTCTGCAAGGACATAGACAGAATGGAAGTGGTCCAGAGGAGGGCAACTAAAATGGTGCAGGGTCTGCAACAGAAGCCATAATTAGAGAGACTAAACAAACTTAATATGTATATCCTTGAGGAACGGAGGGAGAGGGGGACATGATAGAAACTTTCAAATACCTCAAGGGAATCAACAGAGTCCAAGTGGGGGCAGCATCTTTCAGAAAAAGAGATGAACAAGAACAAGGGGGCACAATTTGAAGATGGGGGGTGGCTCAGGGGCAACGTTAGGAAATATTTTTTCATAGAGAGGGTGGTGGACACATGGAACCACCTTCCTGAGGAGGTTGTGGGGTCAAAAACAGTGAGGGAATTGATGAATGCATGGGACAGACATAAAGCAATTATAGTGGGGGTTAGGAGGAAGTAGGCTTTTTTTTTTTAAAGTTAATGCACTTTATTACATTTTCAAAACACAAAACTATTGAAATACAAAACATATGAAACAAAGCAACCAACAAGGAACAAACATAATTAGTACAACACACTAACCCACCCAACCTCCCTCACCCACCCTCAGAGGTTAAATTACTGAGAGATGTAAAATAAGAGAGCAGTCATATCAGATACCATGCTAAATACCGTAATAAAGCCTCCAGCTTCAGTGCCCTACTCAGGGGAAGAGGCAAGTGAAAATAAGGAATGCAATTTGTCTCACTTTTTGTTATACACCTGCATATTGTTACGTATATTAGCTATTATCTTTTCGAGCCTTAAATTGTGCAGCAGCTCATTAAGCCATTCAATATAGGGAATTTCCAGCTGATCTTTCCAATGACACAGTACCACTGTCTTCACTGAGAGGGAGATCATAGCCAAGTGGTATCTCCACTCCTTGACTGGCACCTCCGAATAGTCTCCTACAAGGCAGATTTCAAGAGTGAAGTACTCCTCCAGCCCCAGTAGGTCTACTCTTTATTTGATCGTATCCCAGACAGAGGCAATCCTAGGGCATTCCCACATTACATGCAACACACCTAGTACACAGAGGTGAAGGCAGTTTCCAAATCTTAGCCAAATATACAGGGGTAAAGTAGATATTATGTAAAATATAGAAATGGGTTAGTCTTAGCTTGTCATTGGATAGGTAACTATATAAATCCAGCCAGATGCGGTCCCAGTTAAAGTCAGAATCTGGAAATAGAGAGGACCAGTACCCAGAGTGGCCCGACATCTCTGGGGAGAGCTTAGAAAATAATTCAGAAACTATTTGGGAGACTGAATGGGGTAGCCATCATAAATTTCAGAATAATTGTATAAATTCATCTTGAGTGTTGGACCAAGATGCCGGCCAAACTGACTTATCAACAAATGTCAGAGCTGGAAAATCTTAAATAAAGCTTGGTGTAGCAAATTGAGATGCACCAACAATTCCTGACTAGGAAGTATACGACCTTCTGAGAGAAGGTCGGGGACCCTCTTCCCTTCTAGTGCAGGAATTCTTTTGGGAGACATGTATCCTCCAATCTGAAAATTAAGATTGTTGCACAACGGCTGGGAAATATCTGTGATATTGTTGTAGCGTAGACTTCTGCACAATTGGATGTGGATTTTCAGCAAAATAGAGATGACTGATTTTTGAAGCTGTATTGGGAGTTGCTTAGGCGAAATAAAGTAGAAACTCTCAAGAGACAGACCAGTTTCTACAATCTGCTATCATTCCACATGAAGCCACAAGGGGACATATGGGGAGCAGTGGCTGGAGCAGGCCACATAGCATATTTGGCTATGTGACTTGCCAAGTAATAGGTGAAAAGTTAGGCAACTTGAGACCACCCAAATTTTCAGGGCTCCTAAGCAAGAGTAAGCCCTTCGCATTGGTTTACCCTTCCAAAAAAACTTGGCGATAAGACTATGAATTCTCTTGAACCAGTGCAGAGGAAGCATGAGGTGGAGCATATTTAGTGGGTAAAACAGCCAGGGAAGTATGTTCATTTTAATAATATTAATTATATCCTGAAGAGACAAAGAGGACCATCTGTTCAAATCTTGTTGGATATTCTCATCTAGCTCATCCAGGTTTAGTTTCTTCAATAAAGTAACATTTTGAGTAAGAGTAATACCTAGGTATTTAAGCTTGGTGGTCCACAATAAGCCTAGATGGGCTAGGTCTGATTAAAGACCTTAGAATTCAAAGGCATCATTGCCATCTTGTCAATATTAAGCTTATAGTTAGAAAATCTGCTGAAAGCCCAAATAATGTGCAGGGCTGCTGAAAGGGAAGTGACAGGATATGAGCGATGCAATAAAATATTGTCAGCATATGCGGAGAGCCTGAGATCCATCAGCCCAACGGGAATATCTCTATTAAGGGGAAAAATGTAAGAAGGTACAGTAAGGGCTCTAAATAGAGGTTGAATAAAAGAGGGGGAAAGGGGCCCCCTTGCTGGGTTCCTGAGCGTAGCATAAATCCATCAGACATTATACTATTACAATACATTTTGGCACAGGGCTGAGTACAACACCTGAACCCATCTTATAAAGGGCAAGGGGAAGCCACATTTTTCCATCACTGCAAACAGGAAGGTCCCATTGACCCTGCTGAAGGCCTTCTCCACATTCAGGCAGGCCAAAACCGTAGGGTGATTGGACTCCCTAGAAGTGGAAAAGACATGGGACGGTTTTCTTAAATGATCTGCTGAGGTACGACCTTTCATAAAGCCCACCTGTTCTGGACCAATCAACCCATCCCATACTTGCATGACCCTGTTGGCCAGTATCTTAGCAAAAATGTTAACATCATAGTTCATCAGAGAGATGGGACCATACTTGGTTATCCTATCAGGGACTTACTCAGCTTTGGTAGTACCACTATCAGAGCCTCTAATAGGGAAGGGTCTGAGATGCCCACTTCACAGAAAAAAAAAAGAGTATAAATGCTGAAGAATCAGGGCTAACTCATCGGCAAATGCCTTATAGAAGTTTGAAGGGAAGCCATCTGGGCCAGGGGACTTGTCCAATGGGAGGGCTCTGATGATGGATAAAATTTCTTGAAGAGTTATGGGGTTGGGTAACAAGGACTGTTGCTCTGACTTAGTCGGGGTAGATTAATGGGGGAAAGGTAGTCCTGGATATCTGAGGAGAAGGGAGAATTACAGGGAGGGCTTTACAATTTACGGTAGTATTGTTCAAACTCTAGGGAAGTATGCTGTTGGCTAACTAGAATCAGCAGCTTATCCTTGTTGTATTTGGTGGCCAAAAATAAGTACCTTAAAGACATCAGGGTCTTGTTAGAAAGAAAAACATGCCCAGAGAAATCTAAGCCTACTCTGCTTACTTATATGCAGCTCAGATACAGGGGAACAGTTTTCTCAACACACACACAGGAAGTATAACAGTCAATGCCTCCCTTAAAGTTGTACTGTGTAACATTTCTTAAAACTGCACTACACATAACAATCCCTCCTGACTTAGCTAGAAAGTACGTAAGTCAATAATTCAGAAAATAGTATGAAACTACTATATTAAAGTTATTACTGCAGTGTCCCTTTTAGTCAGTCTATGTCATTAGGCTATATCTCTACAAGTCCATTCTCTTTGGTGGATGTCTTATACAACCTAACTGACGTAGTAGGACTTGAGGCTGTTGCACTTTAATCTGATTAACATCAGCCACATCTTGTCTTAATTGCTGTGGTTTGATTATCTCTTCCTGTTCTTGTTCTGAAAGAAATAATGCTGGATTACTACCCTGACTCTGAGTATCCCTTTTTTGTTCTATCTCATTTCTAGAACGTAATTGGTCCACATGTTTTTTCACTCTCCTCTGGTTAGTCAGTCAAACACTATAGACAACATTTCCAAATGTTTTTTTCTACTACACCTTCTATCCATCTCTTTGGGCCTGCACATGTACTGACCCACACAAGATCATTGGGTGTGAAGGATTTGGTCTTAGGAAGCATTTCAGTTACTGACGTATAGCCTAGAGGGTGAAGAAGGCCCAATCTGACATCCAAACAACAATTCTGCAGGGGATATTCCTGTGACACAATGTGGTGTTGTTCGATACATTGCAAGAAAGTCCAAATGAGCTATCTGTATTGCAGTCAGTGTAGTAGGATTAGCTTTGTCCATACTCTTTTTAAAAGTCTGAACCAGGTGTTCTGCTTCGTCATTTGAACTTGGATGGTAGGGAGGTGAGAAAATATGGTGGATACCACGTTGCTGGCAAAATGCTTGGAAGTCAACAGACATGAACTGTGGTCCGTTATCCGAGACAATCACTTGCAGAAAATCATACGTAGCAAAGATAGATTTTGACTCTTTAATGGTAGTCTCAGTAGTTGTCGAAGACATTTGATGAATTTCTGGCCATTTACTATAAGCATCAGTTAAGAGTAACCACATGGAATTTAAATAAGGTCCTGAAAAAACAATATGCAACTTTTGCCAGGGTTTTTTAGATCATTCCCAATGGTGAACTGCAGCTCTTGCTGTATTTTCCATCAATACTGCACAACATTCGCATCTTTGCACAACCTGGTATATGTCTCTATCAATGGAAGGCCACCATAAGTCAAGTCTGGCTAGGGATTTAATTTTAGCAAAGTCTGGATGGCCCACATGCAAAAGAGTCAGCACATTTGAGTGATAATATTGGGGCACTATGACATGCAATCCCCATAGAAGACACCCCTCAGCAATGGACAACTGCTGTCTCTTTGTATAGTAGGGTTGTAGTGCAGTCCAACAAGTTGTATCTTGCGGCCAACCCTCAAGCGTCTACTGATACACTTGTTTCAAAATTGCATCTTGACTAGTCACTTTTGCAATATCCTTGGCTAGTACTGGAAGCTGATCTAATTGTTGTAACTCCATTGCACACACAGCAGTAGAGTCCTCCATATCTTTGAAATGCACTGGAAAACTATCTGGCCCCACCTGGCATACTGATGGCTCCTCTTTAAGTCCCACATCAAACTCCACTTCTCTGGATATTGGTAACCTCGACAAGGCATCCGCATTTCCATGCTGTTCAGTTGGTTGGTATGTGAAATTATAGGCAGACAAAATGAATGCCCATCATTGAAGCTGGCCAGCAGCTGTTTTTGGAATTCCTTTTTCTGGACTGAAAATTGTCACTAGTGGCTTGTGAATCTTTTTAAGTGAAACTTGCGACCTAGAAAGTATTGGCAAAATTTCTGGACTCCAAACACAATCGCTAATGCCTCTCTCTTGAGTCTGGGCATAATTCCTTTCAGCTGCAGTGAGTTTGTGTGAAGCATGGGTATCCGGTTCTCCACTCCTTCTGGATCTGTATGGAAAAGGACAGCTCCTATACCCACAGGACTAGCATCACAGGCCAATGTGATAGGTAAATTAGGATCATAATGAGTTAAATTATTCACATCAGTTAGAGAGAGCTTGATGGCTTGAACTGCCTTACTGTGGCTCTTAGTCCACTTCCATGGAGTACCTTTATGTAGCAGTTCTTTCAGGATACCACATTTAGTGGCTAAGCCAGGTATGAAATGGTCATAGTAGCGCACCATACCCAAGAATGAGAGCAACTCTGAAACATTCTGCGGGTCAGGCATGTACACAATGGCTTCCACCTTTTCATCATTCAGATGAATTCTGTCTTTGTCAATAGTGTGACCTAGGTACATGACACTTGGTTGACAAAATTTACATTTTTCTCTCCTGAGTCTGAGTCCACTCTGTTGCAGTATCTCTAAAGTCGTTTGTAAGCTAAGTAAATGTTCTGCTTGTGTCTTGCCCATGACAATGATGTCATCCAAATAACAACTAAAACCTGGTATATCACCAATCATTTGCTCAATCACTTTTTGAAAAATAGCCAGTGCAAAACTAAGGCTAAACCATAACCATTTATACTTGTGCAGTTCTTGGTGTCTATTAATCACTACCAATTTCTGAGAGTCTGTATCCAACTCCACTTGAAGGTATGCATCAGTGAGGTCCAGTTTAGAGAACCCCACACCACTATTCAGTCTCTGAAAAAGGTCCTCTGGTAAGGGTAAAGGAAATACATCTGTGTTAAGTACTGGATTAAGTCTCACCTTAAAATCTCCACATATTTGAACCTTACCACCTGGTTTAGATACCACCACAATTAGAGTAGCCCAATCTGAACTTAAAACCTATTCCAGCACACCCACTTTTTTCAGTCTGTCCAATTATGCCCCAACCACTGGTTTTAAGGCAAAATGAAGTTTCCATGGTTTACAAAACTTAGGAACTGCATTAGGCTTTGTAACTAGCTTTGCTTTAGCTGTTGTGCAACATCGTAGGCCTTTCCACAGCTCTGCATACATGTCTAAAATCTCCCCAAGCTTGGTCGGATTACTGCTTTGTGGTACCTGGACAACAGCAAGTCAGCCAAAATCTGCTAGATCAATATGAATGTTTAGGAGAACCTGAGCATCTCTGCCCAAAATGTTAACACCCTTTTTTGAAACCAGAAAAGTTAAAGGTATACTAGGAGAATCAGCTCTGCATACCAAAGTGGTAAACAAGCCCAGTGACTGAACTGGTTGCCCTTCAAATGCATACAGCAACTTATTACAAGGAGATAATCATGGCTTATTCAGATCAGACCATGTATGATGGTTAATAAAAGTAACTGGAGAAGCAGAATCTACCATTAAACACAACCGATGCCTCAGTTGTGGCAATTGAAGTAACACATAGAAAGGAGGAACATCTTTAATCTGCATTTGTGTTGCAATAGGAACCATTGCACTGTCTGTGCTCTCTGAACTAATCACTGCAGTTCTCCTGCTCCTGCAAACTTTAGTAATATGACCCTGACATTTACAGGCATGACACTGAACTTCTCTGAATTTGCACTGGTCTGTGCTATGCTGAGAAGACCCACATGCACAATTGTACTGGCCATGCAGTTTGGGTGGTATGGTTGAATTATTCTTTGAAAACAGTGGCTTAGACTTAGGTTTGAGCTGTTTCAATTTGGGGTTTACTGCAGTTACTTGTACCTCATTTTTAGTGTTCATCTTAGCATGCGCTTCATTTTCTGCAGCCTTATACATTTGAGCCAACTGTAACAGTTCCTCTGCAAACTTCTTGACACTTACAGAAAGTAATTGCTTAATACAACGTTCATTTTCAAACCCATAACAAACTTATCAGCTAAATTAGATTTAAGATGCACCCTGCTCTGCTCACATGTGAGAGATAAGCGTTTGATCTCAGCCAAATAGGATTGAAATGACTGACCTGGTTTCTTATGGTAACTGTAGAATTTAAAACATTCAGCCCTTGGGAAAGTTGTTAAACTGTATTGTGCATTCAATTTAGCCTTTAGCTATTGATATGACAAATCCTTCAGCCTGTCTGGTGCACATAGACTGCGTAAAAGTTTGAAGGTTTCACTTCCCAAGAAAGTACAAAAAGCAGCTCGAATAAGCATATCTTGTAGCTCAACATTTGCAGAGTTTATGGCAGGATTAAGTGATAACCACTGATCAAACTCTCTGGACCATGTATCCCAGTCTGTTCCTGTAGAAATCTTAAAGCTGGCTGAATTTTCCTTAATACTGTAAAGTTTCAAATTGCTTACTTGCCTCCAATGCAGAAAGTCACAAAATGTAATTCAGTAAGCTGGAGCTATGAAAATTTTCACCATCCTTGTCTCCAGTTTGTTGTATTTGGTGGCCAAAAATAAGTACCTTAAGCACAACAGGGTCTTGGTAGAAAGAAAAACATGCACCACAGAAATCTAGGCCTACTCTGTTTACTTCTATTCAGCTCAGATAAAGGGGAACAGTTTTCTCAACACACACAAGTTTGACAGTCAGTGCCTTCCTTAAAGTTGTACTGTGTAACATTTCTTAAAGCTGCACTACACATAACAATCCTATTGGTAGGGAAATGGGCAGACTAGGTGGGCCAAGCAGTCATTATCTGCCATCAAAGTCTGTGTTTCTATGTCCAAAAATAAGGGAGGTGGTAAAAGGGAGAAGGAGGGAAACAAACATAATAATTCACCTAGGCACCAACGACCTAGTGAGGGGAGAGTTAGCGGTGGTGAAAGGTAGGTTCAGGAAGTTGGGGGTGATCTGCAGGGAGGTGGCAAGTTCACTGTTATTCTCAGAAGTGATCCCAGTGCCAAGAGCTAGCACATTTAGGCCCTGTCCACACTACACTGCTCAGACCCCATAACGGACAGAAACCGTTACAGCCGGAGGCCGGTACAGTGTGTCCACACTGTAGCAGTGACCGGTACGAGACCGGTACCGCCAGTCCACACCTCGGGAACTGGGCGACCGTTACCGTGGCGCCCAATCCCACAATGCAGCTCGCGCTGCACTACAGGCCCTGCAGGGGACCATTACTGCCTGTCCACACTACCGCCAGTAACATTACCAAGGTGGGACTGGTTTCATAACCGTTGTTGAAACCACCTCATATGTGGTTTCAACAATAGTTGCAAAAATGCCTTCTGTAATGTTACAGGTGTAAATGCAAACTGTTGCGGTAACGGTTTGGGCACTCTGTAAAGTTACAGAGGCGTAGTGTGGACAGGGCCTTAGAAAAGCTAGGATAGAAGAGTTCAACGCATGGCTGAAGGATTGGTGCGAAGAGGAATGGTTTGGGGGTGACGTGGTCAGATAAATCTCTGTATGAACCCGACAGACTGCACCTCAACAGGGAGGGATCAAGGGTACTAAGGGACAAACTGGGAGGGTACATCACCCAGAAGTTACATTTAAACTGCTGAGGGGGGGGGCAGGTGGGCCCAAGGGTCAAAAGACCAGGAGAGAGAGAGAGGGGCATGAATGGCTCACCCCCCATAACAGTAGAGGGGGACTGCAGGGAGAGGGTGCAAAAGGCTAGTTTGGAAATTGGGGGGGGGAGCATACGGAGACAAGAAACAGCAGAAGGAGGGGGGAAAAGGTGAGGGCTCAGATGCAAAATGGAAGATGGAGTCCTTGAACACACGTAGTCTAGGAAACAAGATGGATGATCTGCAAGCACTGCTTGCAGAAGGGAAGGTAGTTATTGTGACAAAAACAGAGATTTGGGACACACCTAACCATGACTGGGACCTCTCAGTTTCCGGGCATAGGCTTTACAGGAGAGACAGAGTAGTAGGAATAGGAGGAGGGGTGGCAATATTCATTAGGGAAAGCAAAACAAGCACAAGGGAGGAATCAGAAGAAGGGAAGGTGGAAGCAATGTAGGTCCAACTGCAGAGCAGTAGGGTGAGGTAGGCGAGGTTGGGAGTGGTTTACAGGCCACCCAATCAGGATGAAGAAATGGACAAAGACCTGAGTTTGCAAATTCTGAAAGCTGCAAGGAAGGGGAAGATGGCAATAGTGGGAGACTTAAACTTGCCCAGGATTAACTAGAGTGCACTGACAATGACATGTGCCAGGAGCCAGAAAATACTGGAAGTGATTCAGCTTGAGTTCCTGAGACAGGGTGTCACTGAACCCACCTGAGTGAGGGCAATCCTGGGCCTGCTGCTTACAAATGGAGAGCATGTACAGGATATAACAGTCAGAGAACCACTTGGTGGAAAGTGATCATCTTTCAGTGTGGTTCAGGCTGGACATGGGCAGGGAAAGAGTCACCACTAAGACCAAAATCCTGGACTTTAGGAGGGTGGACTTTGGGAAAATGGGTGAGATGCTAAAAGTCATCTAGCAAAAATGATTGCAACTATGGAGGTGAACCAAAAATGGACTATTATCAAGGAAGGAGTAGGGGCTGCAACAGAGGAGTGTGCTTGGTACAAAAGGAAGAACTCCAAAATCAAAGCACCAAGCTGGTTCAGCTTTGAGGTAGTCCAGGCAGTGAGGAACAAAATGCTGGCCAACAGGAAATTTAAGAAAACCAAGAAGGACATGGACAGAGAAATATACCTAGGACAGGTAAAGGAAGCAGGAAGTGCAGTTCAGAGAGCAGAGGCTCAGAAGGAATTGCAATTAGAAGAAAGTATTAAGAGAGGGGAGAAGGCTTTCTTCTGCTACATTGGTGAGAAAAGAGACAAGAAAGAAGGGATAGTCAGACTAAGACAAGAGGCAGCATGGGTGGAGGAGAATAGGGAGAAAGTGGAATTAATGAATGCATACTTCTGCTCTGTCTTCACAAAGGACAAAGATCGACCAGTGCCGATAGGGGGAAAAAGGAGGCCGGAAAGGGGAAGGGGACAGATGGGGCAACAGAAAAGGAAGGAGTGAAAAAAGGACTGCTAGCTTTGAGGACAGACAAATCACTGGGCCCGAATGGAGTACACCCTAGGGTGCCGAAGGAACTATCACAGGAGCTTGCAGAGCTACTGGTGGACCTGTTCAGTGGTTTGTTGGAGTTGGACGTGGTGCCGCAGGACTAGAGAATGGTACATGTGGTGCCCCTCCAGAAGAGCGATCCCAGAGATGACCCAGGGAACTACAGACTGGTCATTCTCACTTTGATAGTATGCAAGTTTATGAAAACCATACTGAAAGAAAGGTTGATAGAGCATCTAAAGGAATATGGCCTCCAGGATGCAAGGCATCACGGTTTTATGGGAGGGAGGTCTTGTCAAATTTATCTGACTGACTCCTTTGACTGGGTAACCAAAACAATGGACAGTCACAGAGGCCAGGCAGTGGACATCCTATACCTGGATTTCAGCAAGGCATTTGACTCTGTACTGCACAAGCGGTTGATCAGGAAATTGGCAGACCTCAGAGTAGGACAGAGGTTGGTTTAATGGGTGAAAAACTGGCTAGGGAACAGGTCCCAAAAAGTGATCATTGGAGGAGAGCTGTCTAGTACCAGGAAGGTCACAAATGACTTCCCACAGGGCTCAGTGCTAGGGCCAGTGCTCTTCAACATTTTCATTAACAATATTGGGGATGGCATCAAGGGCAAAATGAGTCTGTTTGTAGATGACACCAAGCTCTGTGGGAGGGTGGACTCAACAGTGGGAATGCAGGACCTTAAGGAGGACTTAAGAAAACTTGAAAGGTGGTCATGGATCTGGCAACTAGGCTTCAACGCCAAGAAGGGCAGGGTCCTGCACGTGGGAGCCAAAAAAAAAAAGACAGAGTACTACCTGGGGGGGAGGGGGGCAAGTAACTCCCACAGTGAAAGAGAAAGATCTAAAAGTGATGATATCTAGTGACTTTAAGCACTCTGTGCAGTGCAAGAAGGCAGTGGCATGAGCAAACAGGATATTGGGCTTCATAGCCAGGGTGATCAGTAGTAGGCAACAGGAGGTAGTTCTGCCCTTTTACAGGTCACTGGTGAAGCCACATCTGGAGTATGCAGTGCAGTTCTGGAGCTCTCACCTTAAGAAATATATCAACCTAGTGGAGATGGTCCAGAGGAAAGCTACAAAGATGATTGCGGGGCAGCAGGGTAGATCCTAGGAGGAGAGACTGGAGGCCCTGGACATGCTTTCCCTGAAGGACAGAAGGAAGAGGGGAGACATGATAGAGACCTTCAAGTACATGAAAGGATTCAATAGGGTAAACAAAGAAGGCCTATTCAGGGAAAGCTGCATCAAAACTATGAGGAGGGCACAGCCTTAAGCTGGGGATGTTGTTTAGGGGGGATGTTAGGAGGCACTTCTTCACAGAAAGGGTGGTGACCAAGGGAACTCACTGCCAGAAGAGGTGATCTCAGTGAGGACAGTGGGTAGCTTCAAAAGGTACTGAGATGGAAATAGGGGGAGGATTACAATCAAGGGCAGGGAGGAGGATAGAGATGAAATAGTAGAGGAGAGAGAGCGGGGACATCAGCCTGAGCAAAGCTGAAATCCCTGCACAACAAGCAGACTTGCTACACCAGAAGGTCACATTCTCTGGCTACTTTGTATGTTCATATAGTTTAGCATAGTATAGTATACTATGGTATAATATAGTATTAGTATTAGTATGGTATAGTTAAGTGATAACATTCATTTAGTTGGAGTATGCGAAGCAATAGCAGGCTTCTGTAGATGATTAAATGCTGAGGCACAACTGAAGTGTTTAATCCACACAGAACCCAGTTATTTATTGCTAGTATACTCCAACTCAATGAATGTTATTACTATTATACGAGTTGAAGTGTGTGCGCTGTTGTCTTGGATAAAAAAACTAACACATTTTGGGGCAAAGTTTAAACTATGTTAAAGCTTTTAAATAGTAAATAAAAAAAAAAGCTGTACTCGGTGCTGCAGTCTTACTTTCAGTTTCAGCAGATACTCTGCTCAGTTCTAGTGCTGTAACAGGAATTCCAGAGATCAGAGGTGATTAAATAATACACAGGACTGAATCATTCCTCTTTGTGTTCAGTCTGATGAGAGGCAAAGGACTGGGAAATCATTCAGTGTTAAGCTTAAAATCTTTTTTTTCATCAGGGGACACTTCAGGCATCTGCTCCGTGCGCAGATGTTTGTTTCTGATTTTGGTCTCAGGATTGAATAACTGACTGTAGGCATGGCTGGAAGCTGATTAACTGACTGTGTGCATGGGTAGAGGCTGATTAACCAACTGTGGGAGGGTTTTAAATGAATAACCGACTCTAGCGGATCTCCAATGTAGTTTGTGGGACATTAACTGACAGCAGTTCTTAATTCTGATTGGCTGAGAACAGATACCTCGTATAGTATAGTATAGTATAGTATAGTATAGTATAGTATAGTATAGTATAGTATAGTCAGCACTCAGATATCCATCTCCCTTGGTTCCCAGGCATGGTGACAGATATGTGAGAGAAACGGTTAAATGCATATTTTTCTGTCTGATTGTCAGAACCATTTAGAAATGCAGGAAAAGAGTTTCTGGTGAGCCTGCAATACTTTAATGACTCTAGATATTAAGTAAAACACTAATAAAATATGGCTTAAAATGTAAACTGGTCTTTATTTCTTATTTTTTCTTGTTTTAGCACTGTTTTTCACTGTGCAGTTCTGAACCTGTAGTGCTACAGTACAGTATATTTTTACAGTACTGTACATTTTCCACTTTTTAAAACAATTAACCTTGTTACAGTACAGTAATCAAAACAGTACCCTGTACTCCATCACAAGAAATCATGGCATTTTTCAGTTTCATGAAAAACATTCCACCACACTATCACAAAGAATGGCATCCCCCTCCTCCAATATAGTACCTATACTGTACAGTACAAAAAACATTTCAATTTTTTTTCAGCCTCATGGAAAACAGTTCTCCACGTCACCATGAAACAAGGCACTTGCAATTAAAACAGTCCTCGACAAGCCGAGAATAAAGCATGGCATTTGTTTAGCTTTCAACACCTCACCATCACAAAACCATGGCATTTCCCCCCCCTCTCACCCATAACATGGCATTCTGTTTTTCATTTAAGAGACAACAGTCCCCCATATACTGTACTGTACTGTACAGTACATACTGTACCCAGAGTAAAGCATGGCACCTTTTTAACTTTCAGGGACAACATTCCACCACACTATCACAAACCATGGCATTTTCCCCCATCCCACCAATACTGTAGCATGGCATTTTCTTTGTCACTTAAGAAACCACAGTCCCCACATGCCCAGAGTAAAACATGGCACATTTTTAACTTTCAGAAAAACATTTCGACACACCATCACAAACCATGCCCCCCCCCACAGCATTGCATTCTTTTTGTCACTTAAGAAACCACTGTCCCCCACATGCCTAGAATAAGCATGGCATATGTGTAACCACACCATCACAAAACCATAGCATTCCCCCCTTCCACCCATAGCATGGCATTCTTTTTTTTTTCATTTAAGAGACAACAGTCCCCCACATGCCCAGAGTAAAACATGGCACATTTTTAACTTTCAGAAAAACATTCCACCACACCATCACAAAACCATGGCATTTCCTCCCTCCCACCCATAGCATGGTATTCTTTCTTTTTTCATTTAAGAGATGACAATCCCCCGCATGCCCAGAGTAAAACATGGCATCTTTTTAACTTTCAAGAAAACATTCTGCCACACCATCTGAAATCATGGCATCCCCCTCCCACCTAGAAACCATGCCCCCCGCAGCATTGCATTATTTTTTGTCGCTTAAGAAACCACAGTCCACCACATGCCCAGAATAAGTATGGCATATGGTAACTTTGAGGAAAAACATTCACCACACCATCACAAAACCATGGCATCCTCCCACCCCCACCCATAGCATGGCATTCTTTTCATTTAAGAGATGACATTCCCCACATATTCTTGGACTTACCAACAGTGCCATAACATCACAATTGAAAATGAAATGCACTGACTCACAGTTTGAAGTCCCTCACAGTTCACTGCCTTCATGATCTTTTTTAAAGAATTGCTCGATCACAGTCTGACGTGACTTTTTTTGACCTACCACAAAAGTCTTTGCAATCAGGGCCCGGATGAAGTCAATATCCTTTATGTCGAAGAAATCCATATTCTGTTCAGCATATCCCTAGGCAACTTCCAATCCACGACGAGCATCCACTGCTGTCCGGGTGAAAGGTGTTTCTGTGTCATTGATGCTGTCAGTGTCTTCATCGGAATTTTCTGCTTCATTGGATGGTTTCACCATCTGAACAATTTCCTCTTCATCTAGTGCTGCACAGGTTTCAACATTCTCATCAGCCCACAGGATATCTACCGCATTGACATTTGTGGTGTCAGGCAGTTGGTCAAGAATGGAGGAGATGGATTGCACCACAGAGTCAGTGGAGTTGTTAGGTTGTTCTTGGGTGGCACTGTTGTCAGTAGATGGCTGAGCAACAGGGTACAGAATTTCCATATGTTTCCAGCAATTGATGACTGTTGTTGTGTTCACATCTAGCCAACTGTCCCGTATGAAATACAGAGCCTCCTTGATGTTAATATCTGCTGGTTTGCCATCATCCAGGCAGTTGACATAGTGCTGCAGTTGCTGTCGTCGGTACAGAGCCTTAAAGTTCTGGATTATGCCAGCATCCAATGGCTGGATTTTAGAGGTAGTGTTTGGAGGGAGGAAATGAAGGGTGACATTACGGTGGCGAACTGTGTTGGAGTGCGAGGAAACATTGTCAAGCAGCAGAATCACACGACATCTCCGCAGACACATAGATCGGTCAAACTCCTTTACCCATTCTTCGAAAATTGCAGCTGTCATCCAGGCTTTTCTGTTAGTGTACCAGTAGCAGAAACTGTTAGGATCAAAGTCCTTTCCAAAGCACCGAGGGCAGTTAAATTTCCAGATGACCACTGGCTTACGTTTGTCTGTGCCACTTGCATTGACACATAGTGCCAGTGTCAATCTATCTTTATTTTTCTTTTTTCCAGACACTGGCCCTGTTGAAAGTGTAGCATTGGGTTCCATCTGAAAGAATAGACCAGATTCATCCATGTTGTAAATGTCATTAGGGTCATACTCTTTCAAAACAAGTTGCAACTGCAGACGCCCATCAGACACAACTCCTTCATCCACACTTGCAGCCTCACCATGCAGTTTGTAATGCCTAATGTTGTGACACTGTTTAAATCTTACGCAGCCACCCACTGAATAGGAAAAGAGTCTGGCACACCAGGCGCTGCCAAGTGATTTTGCTTTGGTTAACAGGACATCATCACTTATGGTTACTTTTGCATCCTGGCATCTGTAGAACCATAAAAACAGGGCATCCTCTAGTTGTTTATGCTGAGGCTTTCTTACTTTAGTTGAGGCATCAGAGGACGAACAGGCTAACCACTTGTCCTTCTCTCTCAAAATGTCTGAAACTGTGGATTTTCCTATTGACAGTTTATGCTCCTTTAAAACATAGGCAACTATGTCAGACCTTGAGCATTTTGGATTCTGGGTATGGAAAACACAAATGCTACATTTTCATTTGCAGCAATGGCTGTCCTGGCCCTTTGTTTGCAGGCTCCATCTTACAGTACTGTACGTACTGTGCTGTGCAGATTACAGTCTCATGTAAGCACCTTCAATCTGTAAAAAGGTTGCTGTTTACTGTACTGCACAGCTGTACCCACCTCCTCTGCCTTCTTCCCCCATGAAACAACAGGTGGTACAGTATTCCAACATTTAGTTTATGGCTGCTTGACTGGTGGCAGAAAAGTCATTGTACCCTCCTCTGCCTTCTGCCCCCCATGAAACAGCAGGTGGTGCTCCAACATTTAGTTTATGGCTGCTTGACTGGTGGCAGAAAAGTCACTGTACCCCCTCCTCCGCCTTCTGTCCCCTCACCCCATGAAACAGTAGGTGGTGCTCCAACATTTAGTTTATGGCTGCTTGACTGGTGGCAGAAAAGTCATTGTACCCTCCTCCGCCTTCTGTCCCCTCACCCCATGAAACAGCAGGTGGTGCTCCAACATTTAGTTTATGGCTGCTTGACTGGTGGCAGAAAAAGTCACTGTACCCCTCCTCTGCCTTCTGTCCTCTGCCCCCAATGAAACAGCTGGTGGTGCTCTAACATTTAGTTTATGGCTGCTTGACTGGTGGCAGGAAAAGTCATTTCCCCCTCCTCTGCCTTCTGTCCCCCTCACCCCATGAAACAGCAGGTGGTGCTCCAACATTTAGTTTATGGCTGCTTGACTTGGCAAAAAAATTGCTGTACCCCCTCTGCCTTCTGTCCCCCACCCCATGAAACAGCAGGTGGTGCTCCAACATTTAGTTTATGGCTGCTTGACTGGTGGCAGAAAAAGTCACTGTACCCCCGCCTTCTGCCCCTCCCATGAAACAACATGTGATGCTCCAACATTTAGTTCATGGCTGCTTGACTTGTGGCAAAAAAATTGCTGTACCCCTCCTCTGCCTTCTGCCCCCACCCCACATTTAACAGAAGTGGTGCTCTAACACTTACTTTATGGCTGCTTGATTGGTGGCTGCTTTGCCTGCTTCAGTTTGTCTGCACAAAAAGTTTGAAGTGCAAATTACATTACACAGGTTCTGTACTGTACAGGTTTTACTGTACAGTACTACTGTACCTGTACTGTTTTCTATTTCCTTTAGGTACTGTACAGTACAATACTGTACTGTAAGGTACACTACAATGCAGTAGTGATGGCGCATTTACAGAGCTCTCCTGACGTGGCTGGATCCTCCTTGATGTACTGCTTCTTCCTATTGGTCTGCTTGGAGCGCCTAGAAGTCGTGCTAAAAAACCGCTATGTTTCCACAGCATAGTCTCGCGGAAGGTCGGTTATCTGAGAGTGGAGACTGTGAGCTGCATAGGAGACAACATGCAGGATCAGTGACGGAAACGGATAACACGAGTGACGGTTATGCGGGTGATAACACAATGGGGTGGAAAAAAATAACCGGTTGATGACGGATACGTGTGTGCGCCGGTAAAATGCGAGTCAAATAAACGAGTGCTGACTGTAGTATAGTACAACTCTATACTGAGGTGGTTAGCTTGGTGGTTTTATGTTAAATAATATCCCTGTCCCTAACTCTTTACTTTACCAATCCCACTAATTTCAACACATGGGCAGCCTTTCAATGATAGAAGCTGTAGTTCAGAACTTAAAAAAAAAAATTGTATTCTGATAATACACATTAAATGTCTGAGTAATGCATACTGCATTGTGTGCTGTGACATAGGACAACTGTCAGCCCTCTCACTAGCCTGAAGGGAAACAAGCAACTAGATTGGCCTGGACAGCTGCAGTGCTAGCTGATTCCGCTGCATGCTGTTAACACTAGCATCTCAGGCTGTACTTGTTGCCTCAAGAAAGAACAACAGAAAGGTGTACTGGACCATAGCTGGAGCCACTGTAGGAAAAATGTCAAACTGAAGAAAATGCACAAAGGCAGTGCTCAGGAGGCCTGGTAGAAATATAGAATCTGTTAGCCCAAAAAGGCCCTTGGCCCTTCGAGTCTGCCCAGCTCTACCTATCCATGTTGAATGTGGGGACCCTAATGGCTAATCACTCCTCTTTTGCCATCCCCTTTAGCCACGATTTTCATCAGGCCCATGTGGCTGTCCCACCCATGTTTGAATTCCTTAACTGATTTTGCACCAGCTACCTCCCTTGGCAGTCTATTCCATCCCTGCACAACTCTCTGCATGAATAAATGCTTTCTGACGTCCCGCTTAAATCCCCCCCAAGTTACCTCTGGTGCTTGTATTTACACTCTCTTTTATTTACTTTATACACTGTGTAGGCATTGTATGTCACAGTTATGCTCCCCTCTTTCTCTGCACTTTTAGCGTTACTGACCTTGGAGTATTTTGGTTGCCCTCTTTTGTACTTCTTCCACCCTGTCCTTGTCTTTCTTCAAGTGCAGGCTCCAGAAGAGGACACAGTATTCCAGGTGAGAATGCAGTAGGGACCTGTACAGTGGCAGACTCACCTCCCTCCTCCTACTGCTGATCACACTTCCCATACAACCCAGCATCTTTTTCATCTGTCACACTGTCATGTTGCATCATACTGTAGCTTTCAGATTGCCTGATATTATTACCCCCAAGTCTGTCTTCTTGGGCCTAATTTCCACTGCAGCCACACCCTTTGTATTGTATTTTCAGATATTTTGCCCCATGTGCATTATCTTGACCTTTTCTGCATTAACTTTTAACAACCACACCCTTCACCGTTTTTCCAATCTTTCTAAGTCTTCCTACGCCTTCTGCAATATCTATTCTTCTGGAGATCTTTGTATCATCTACAAATACACAAATCTCTTCCTGGATCCCCTCTCCAATATCAAAGACAAAATGGTTGAAGAAAACCAGTCTCAGGACTGATCCCTGTTGCACCCCACTGGTGACCCCATACCCGACTTCAGAGTATTCCCCATTATGTACAACAACCCTCAGGGTTCTGTAACTTATCAGTTTCTTACCTACTTCATGATTTTATCTCCCACCCCAGATCTTCCATCTTCTCGACTGGTTGACCATGTGGGACAGAGTCAAAAGCTTTGCTAAGGCACAGTATTGCAGCCACCTGCCCATTATCCACCACCCTTGGTTACTGGATTACAGAAGTCAGGTTTGTTTGACATGATCTGCCACTTGTGAACCAATGCTCTATCTCATCCTAAAGTCATTTCACCTCCAGGATCTTCATTAGCCTCTCCTTTGTTAATGTTTATAGTAGCATCCCCACTATAGATGTCAGACTGATAAGTCTGTAGTTCCCTGGTTCATTCCTACTCACGCTCTTGTGCAGTGGTACCACATTCACTGTATGCCAGTCACTAGGTATCTTCCACATCTCCAACAAGCTGCTGAATGATTCAGCCAGCTGAGCAGTCAGGACATGTCCCATCTCCTTCAGTACTCAGGGATGCAGCCCATCCAGACCTATGGACGTATCCACCATCAGTGCATATAGTCCCTTTAACCCCCTAGCCTCTGAAAACAGATCTTTATCAACACCCTCTTCCCTCCTTGCCTTGTTGACAGTAGGGCTGGGAGACCTCAGTGAAGTTCTGACCTCATTAAATAAGAACTGTAACACAGTAGAGTTCTGATTTGTTCCGATTAGTTTTGATTATTTCTGATTATTTGTAAATATTTTAAGAAATGTGATAAAATGCATAAAAGTGGCCAGAGTTGGTAATTTTTAACACAGAAGCCCAAAGAAAATAATTTAATGTGTGATTTGTATAAAAAACATTACAGGGAAACTGCTAAATAAAAGCAATAATTACTAGCTGCTTCATGGCTGGGTTGTACTGGTGGCACATCCTACTCAGGCCCATGACGTGAGTGTGCTGGAAGAGAGAGAGAGAGAGAGAGAGATAGAGAGAAAGACAGGGAGATTCAAGTACTATTTTGCCTGCCTGCCTGACCTGTACAGTGTACATACACTGCACAGCCACACTGAGACCAAGATTAATTTCTTTATTTGTGATAACTGTGACAAAAATTTCCCTTTGGCCTCGAGTAGTCTAGTCTCTCTCTCTCTCTTTCTCATCTGGATGGCCCAAGTCAAAGATCTGTTTTGCCATCCTGCCCTTGCCCTGTAAACAGACAGCCATATTGAGACCAAGAATAAACTTTATTTGTGATTTCTGTGAAAAAAAAAATTCTTTGACCCCAGTAGTCTAATTTCTCTCTCTCTCTCTCTCTCCCTCTTTCTCCTCTGGATGGCACAAGTCAGCATTTATTTCACCAGTCTACCCTTGTCCTCTATACAGACAGCCACAGTGAGACCAAGAATAAACGTTATTTGTGATTTGTTTGAAAAACATTTCTCTTTGGCCCCAGTAGTCTAGTCAGTCTCTCTCTCTCTCTCTCTCATGGCACAAGTCAACATTTATTCTGCCAGTCTGCCCTTGACCTGGGCCTGTACACAGACACCAAAAATGGACCAAGAATAAACTTTATTTGTAATTTCTGGAAAAAAAATTCCCTTTGGCCCCCAGTAATCTAGTCTCTCTCTCTCTCTCTCTCTCTCTCTCTCTGTCTTTCTCCTCTGAATGGCACAAGTCAACATTTATTTTGCCAGCTTGCCTTTGCCCTGGGCCTGTACAATGAGATCAAGAATAAACTTTATTTGTGAGTTATGTGAAAACATTTCTCCCTTGCCTCTAGTAGCCTAGTCTCTCTCTCTTTCTCCTCTGGATGGTGCAAGTCAACATTTATTTTGTCAGCCTGCCCTTGCCCTTTACACAACTCTTGTTACCCCTTCTTTCTGGTTCTTACTAAGTCGATCTTACTCTGCTCTATCACCATTGACATGTCTTCTTCAAGATGGGCAGTCATTCACAAATCACAGAGAGAACTACAAGACTGATGACACAGCCAACCCAAGAGTTGCAAACCGACCACAGCAGCTGGCATGAGCTCATATCACCCCACCACACTCCACATGACTGTGACATATGGTCCCCCGACTCCTGGGCTCAGCTCCACCCTCCCCTCCTCAGTCTTTGGTCCACCTGGTGCTGTCCATTCCTCTAGCTGTTCAAAACTGCAGTGCATAATAGGCAATGGCATGGCAACTTGGGGGAGAGGGATACACAGGGCAGGAAGAGAAATAAAATTATAAAGTCCCAACCCTATTAATATTATTGCTTCCCTCTGTGGTGCACCAGGCATGCAGAAAAAAAAGCCCTGCTTTCCACAGATCCAGAACCTGACTTCTGAAGTGAAGTCCATATTTATCTGGGTCCGTGGATTCAAGGTTGGATCCAGGGGTCCAGATTTCAGATGGAACAGTCCACCAGCCCTAGCTGACAAATCCAATAATGGTCTTATCCTGTACTGTGAATACTGAATAGAAAAAAAGGTTCAGTAGATCTGTCTTTCCTTTGTTCTCCTTGTTCCATTCTTCCCGTGTTCTTAGTCTGACTATTCCCTTCTTAGTTTTGTGCTTCTCCCTTACATACAAAGAAACATTTAATTTGTCTTCCCTGTTCATTCCCTCAGCTACTCTCACTTCAATGTCAGTCTTTGCCCTCCTCACTGCCTTACTGGTCTCCATCATTTTGCTTATGGATTCTGCCTCGTCCTATTCTTTACAGCTTTTTTTTTTGTATTTCTTAAAAGCCATTTTTTTATCACAGCCTCTCCCACCTCCCTAATGAACCACAATGACTTTTTAATCCTCCTGTATTTTCCCGGTTACCCTGACACAGAGAGTCATGGTTTCCAAGACTGCCTCCTTGATCAATATCTACTTCTTTTCCACCCCACTGTCACATTTACTCTTTATAGTCTATCTTAGAGCATCCTTTGCATCTTGCAAAAGTCTGTTCTTCTAAAATCTAGAACTTTTTCTGCAACTGCTTCCTCTCTGCCATTATAGGCACAGAGTAGGGTCGACAATGTCAAGAAGAATATAGGGCAGACTGTCTGGGCCTTGAGGCCCTTATCTGCTGACACCTTCTATATTGTATTGACATTAAACCACACAGTGTAATGGTCTCTGCTACCCAGTGGATCCTGTACCATAACCTCCCCTCTGATATCCCTGTTCATTATGACTTAATGAAGTATGGCTCCCTCCCTTGTAGGCTCCTTAACACTCCTCATCAGGAATGTGTCCTGGAACACTTCTACAAGTAGCGGATTTCTTGTACAGTACTTCCTGCTCCTGGGCTCCTCCGGTTTGCATCTGGTGTGTTAAAGTCACCCATTAGCAGCACCTCCCCCTGCTTTTCAGCCCTTCTAATTTCTTCCTCCAGTTACTAGCCAATGCTTCTTTCTGTAATGGCAGCCTGTATACCACCCCTATCCTGATGCTCCTCCAACATCTGTAACAAACTAAATGCACACAGCCCTTGCTATTATCCTTGATCTCTGGGGCCTCTCCATCCCTCCTAAACATTGCATACCCGGAAGAGTAAGATCCCAGTTATGGTTTTCAGTTGCCCATGTCTCTGTGATTACCACCAGATCCAAGTGTGCTCTCCCACCACTGGTTCCAGGTCACTGGTTTGTATTCCAGACTCTTAGCATTAGCACACATAGCCCTCCATGTCACATACTTTCCCCTCCCTCACATGGTTTGTGCAATTGTTCGGTTTCATATATAATTTATTTGAGCTTTTTTGAGCTATGCTATTTTAAGTATACAGTCTGTCAGCATGTACTGGCAGGTATAGAATTTACATTATGCCTTCTGAGCACTGCCTTTGTGAGTTGTGTTTTTTAACTAATTTCCTGCTTGTTTTTAAATTAGTTTCATTATTTATTTATTTCTTTTTTTTGGCAGGTGTTTTTGCATGGTGTGGCTCATCTGGTAGGCCATGGCTGTCCACGGCTGCCATGTGCTGGGCCATGTATATGGCAATGGTGCATTTACTATTTCTTACCTGATTGGGTCCCTACCAGCATCTTGAGCACTCGTGCTTTTCAGGATATTTTTGCTACATTTTGTCCAGCTTGTCTCCTCATGCCCCACTCTTTCTTCCCTGGCTTTAATTCATCCATTCCTAAATCCCATTTTCCACACTACCATTTTCCACATTACTATCTGCAGTTGCAAATCCCCACCGTTTACCTATGCTTGCCCCTTGGCTTGCCCCCACCCCCTGCAGTGCATGTCTATGCCACCTTTTTGCCTATCTTTTCCCCAACTGCAGACTCCAAATAGTATCCCTGCTATTTCCCTGGTCTCAAGATCCTTGTCACTGCATCCACACTTCTACAGCTCTGTTCTCTGTCACTGTTTCTCTGGCCACTCTGGCATAAGTTTTCGCCACTGCCTGGTGACCATGGCTCTCTCAGCTGCAACTGGCACATTCTACATATAGCCATCCCTTCCCTTCTATCTGCACACTCACCAGCAGTTGGTGCTGCCTAAGGGATATAGGTTGGTGCCTAGGTACGTGGTTATAATTGGCTTGGCAAGTAGCATGGTGGGATCCTTATAGCAGCGTACTGCCAGGGTGCTTCCCCACAGGAAATGAAATACAGCCCCCTCCATTGGAAATGGGTAGAACAAAATACAGTCCCCTCCCCACTTCTCACTCTAAACATGCAAATATTACACTACACAAGAATGCAAACAATTCAGAAATTGCAGCAAAATAAACAAGTGGATTTATTTTGGGGTTGGATAATGAGGTAAGGGACAAGTTAAGCAAAGGGTTATAAAACATTCAACAAGAACCTTATAATAAAACTGTAAGCAGGCAGAATAAACAGGCAACACAGTATATTACACATAGTATTCTCTATCCCCGCCCCTTGCCCCCCCACTGGTGCACCAGTTAACTCCACAGTCCCTATGGGAGCTCCAAGTACCTTGTGTGCACACTGAGGAGTTGCAGGCCTGTGGCTAGAGGTCACTGGGTGTAGCACCATTGAAATGGTTGGATGTTGCAAATGCAAAGTACCAAACTACACCGGGGGGTGTAGAACAGTTTATCCTACCTGTAAGTGTTGCTGTGGGCATAGCTAAGGTCACACAGGAAGTCCAGATGGAAAGTTAACTAGCTAGCTAGCTGAACAGTTAGAAAAGTATGTGGTTGGGTAAAACCCAGTACTCATGACCTTTCAGCTGAATAGGAGATGCAGGAGTTGGGGGACATCTCCCCTTTCAGACAATTTTGGAAAAACAGACAAACTAAAATGGAATGCGGTCAATGATCCTGTTCACCCCCCAGAGGGACTTGTCTTCACCCACCTCACCAGGTAGGCAGGCCATCATCTTTACCCCACAGAGGGACTTGTCTTCACCCACCTTGGCAGTAGGTAGGCAGTCTTCACCCCACAGAGGGACTTGTCTTCACCCTCCTTGGCAGTAGGTAGGTAGTTGAACAGGCAGGCAGGATCTCAGAGCTTAGGTCCCCTGGCTGGAATTACAATTTCTTGTGTCAGGACAGTGAGGCAGAGGATTTGTCACCTTACAGAAGCACAAATAAAAAACTTCTTTCAGCAGTCACTGATATCTGGATTACCAAATACCAACAATTCAGTCCAGGCAGAGGTAAATCCCCTTGTCTCTGGGATTTACCAGACACTTAGGAACACGTTCAGGATGTCCTTATTTTGTATTGGCACAAACTACAGTAGTAGCCACAGAAACTGCCAGCTATTTCCCAAAATTTCTGTGATATTTCCAGAAATATCTGATATTTTTTGCATTTAAACAGTAGGGGCAGCAGAGAGAAACTCTTCAGAAATTTCGTGAAATATCTGGAAATAGCTGGCAATGTCTGTGGCTTCCATTGTACTTCAGTTTTGCTCTGTCACAGCAGCAGGAGCAGTCAAAATCAGATGTTTCTTCTTCAAAACTTTCACAGGAAACACCCAGAGTCAAACTGTCAACCCCAGAATGTGTGGTTTGAATCTCGACACCTCATTCATCCACACTATTCTCAAGCTCCATGTCCTGATTGGAGGTAATGCAGCTACCAATAGAATTTCTCGCTGTCCTCATGCAACCTTGGCAAAGATGGCCACCCTTGTACAGTTTTTACAGGCTCAGTCTCTTCTCTGAAGTCTAAAATATTGTTGGCATAGAGCTGGTGGCAGCATTTGGCTGTATAGCTAGGACCCTTCTGGTCCCTTCTGGTGGTCATTGGGTCCAGGGAGCAATTTGGGGGGACAGGAGCTCTGTCGGAGGCTCTGTTTTGTGGGCTCCCTAGGAGGAGCTATGTGGCAAAATGGCAGTTCTGGCACTAGGCATCATGGGACTTGTAGTACCAAACAGGTACCATGTTGTCCCCTGACTCCTGACCCACTGGAGGTTGGGAGCCTCTTAATAGTCATTAATTTTTTTTTATTTCATTCCCCCCCGGCCCCCTTTGCTGTCCAGTTGGGCTGGGGAGAGGAGCAGTAGAGCGGCACTTCTGCTGCAGTTCACAGTGGACACTTGAGGCACCAGAAACACTTTGCAGCCTATCTTGGCTCCCTGCCTCGCTGTGTGGCAGTTCGGGGGTAGGAGAGGAACTCAAATATGTGGCTTACTGGCTGCTCTTCTTAATTGGTGCTAAAGGTGCCAAAATAGTCTGTTATGCTCCCTGGCCCTGGCAGCAGTCCATGATCAGGCCAGGGGAGCGAGGATGTGAGCAGCTCACTGGCCATATGGAGATCAGGTGCAGCAGGCACTACAACGGACTTAAGGTGCTCCCCAGCCCAAATGCAGTCCAAGAATGGGCCAGGGGAGTACAGAAGTGAGCAGCACGGCTGTAGGAGCTCCTGGGCAGCAAGAGGAGCCACAGGTAAGCTCTTGACTTGGAGGGGGTTTATATTCTCCCCCCCCCACTGAAATCCTTGGTGTCCTTGTCAAGGCCTGAAACATCAAACATTGCAATGCAATGTATTACATGCTATCTAATACACCTGATATCTAACCATCATTAGCATTGCATTTCTTAAAACACAGGGCATGCATTGAAATGATTATTTTCCCACCATTGTTTACATGTACACCTTCCTGTTATAACTTGCAGACAGCACAAGGGGGAGCAGCAGTAGTGGGCTTAGCAGCAGATTAACCCTTTTATGTATCACATTGACAGAGAGATCAGAAGGGACACCAGGGACATCATAAGTAAGTTTTACTTTTTACTTGTGTTTTCTACTAGAGCAGCAGGGTACTATAGGTTCCTCAGCAGTTATTTGATCAGAATCATTAATAGATTCTGCACACTCAGCCACAGGGGGTTCAAATCTTTCAATGTCCTGGATAGGGTCTGTTACTGGAGTCTCAACATTCCCTGCATTTGGAACATAGTTCATGACTGTGGGCCCAGTGTCAGTCAGAACAAAGGGTAGTGCAGCGGGATTCAATGACCTGGAATGACTCGCATTACTCCCTTCAGGTGCTGAAAGTGAAAAGTCAGTGGGATATGGTGCAGGCTGATTGTGACATGGTATCGGACAAACGTAAGGGTCTTCAACTGCAGAACTACTGTTGAACACATCAGAATGCATCACCGGAGGGGCAACAGGTACTGGTAGTTGAACTTGATTGTGTCTCTTATGCCTTTTCTCATTTCTAGTGACTGGTCTCCACTGAGGTGAGAGAGGTACTGTATTTATAACTTCTGGCAACAGTTGACCAATTGGCGAGTGGTGGTTTCGATGCAGCATTTTAACCACCATGTTTCCTTTCTCCATTCTTAATCTGTATACTGGCAAATTTGGAAGCTGTTACGCAATTACATGAGGATCAGATTTCCATCGGTCCTCTATCTTGTGTTTGCCTGGTATCCCCAAGTTTTGAATCAATACTCTGTCTCCGGGCTGAAGAGCTTCTTCTTGGACTTTCTTGTAGTATCTGTTTTTGTTTGCTAGGTCGGACTTTGCAGCTACTGCTTCTTGGGCCACCCAGTAAGCTTCTGTTAACTGTGCATGCAGCCTCCTGGTACACTCCAAGTGTGTCTCTGGTAAGGCGCCGTCCACAGACTCCCAAAAACAGAAGTCAACTGGAAGTCTGGCTTCTCTCCTGAACATTAGGAAATAGGGTAAGAACCCCATCGAGTCATTTTTAGTACAGTTATAGGAATGGACTAGGAAAGGTACTTGTTAGCTCCAATATGGCTTTCTGTTAGGATACAATGTTCCCAGCATATTGAGCAGTGTTCTATTGAATCTCTCTGGCTGAGGGTCTCCTTGAGGGTGGTATGGAGTAGTACGTGGCTTCTGTATGCCCAAAATACTTGTGAGTTCTTTGATAAGGTGACTCTCAATGTTTCTCCCTTGATGAGAATACAGCCGTTTGGGGAGTCCATAGTGCACAAAATACTTTTTGCACAATACTTTAGCCACAGTGGTTGCTTTTTGGTCTTTTGTGGGGAAAGCCTGTGCATAGCAGGTGCTGTGGTCAGTTGCTATTAGAATGCTAATGATCCCCTTTTGATCAGGATCAAGGGAAAGGAAGTCCATACAGACCAAGTCCATCAACCAACTATTGATGAGGTTTACAAGAGGTGCTGCTCATTTGGGTAAAGTCTTATGGGTGATGCTCTTATTATAGCTTTTGCAATGTCTTTCCACCTCCATAGCCATCTGAGGCCAGTAGAAGTGGTCTTGTACCAGGCCCAAAGTCTTATCAATTACCAAATGTCCCATGTCTTCATGAAGTGCTTGCAAAACCATTCAGCAATACTTTTTGGGCAGCACCAGTTGCTCTTTGGGAAACTGAGTATGTGTTTTGGAGATACAATAGTCCATGCTTTAACAAAAACTTGTCCCACTCTCTCAGGAGAAGTGATACTTCTGGAAAGTTTGCTTTGACTTGAGAGGATGATAAACCAATTTTCTTTGGCTAGGATAATGTCTCTTAAACTAAGATCTGCTTGCTATGCTTTTCTTAAATCTGTAGGAGATAAATGAGGCAAGGAGGTGTTGTGCAGGGTGGTGAATCATGTGTACACTTCCGGTATGGTGTCAGGATGTAATCCAAGCGGGGTCACAGCTCAGTCTGGGTTGATGATGGCAGGCTGATCATCAGGCACCATCATTTAGCAAACAGCTTTCACTCCATCTTCCATAACATAGGTCCAGGACCCCTCCATGGGAGAAGTATTATGAGGGCTTCCAGACAGTGCATTTAGATCTATGTTGTTTTGCCCAGGATGATATTGCAAGCGGAAATTGTAGGCTGATAGCACAGAGATCCACCTATGCCCAGTGGCATCCATCTTGGCAGTGGTCAGCACATATGTTTGTGGGTTATTGTCCATTAGCACCATGAATCTGGCTCCATAGAGATACTCATGGAATTGATCAGTCACTGCCCATTTCAGTGCAAGGAACTCTAACTCATGGACTGGATAGTTTGTTTCAGAAGGAGTCAAACTGCGACTGGCATAGGCAACGGGTCTCATGCCTTTGTCATGTTCTTGGTAGAGTACAGTGCCCAAACCTTCTATGCTAGCATCAATGTGCAGAGTGTATGGCTTGGTGTAGTCAACAAAGGCTAGAACAAGAGCTTCTGTTAAGAGTCAAATCATTTCTTGAAATGCACGCTCACATTCATCAGTTCGTTGGTCCCCAAAAGGTTCATTGGTTTTGAAATATTAATTTGGGGAGGTCTTCATGGCTCCTAGATGTTTGCTCTTCTGAGTCAGAGGATATCCCTGAGTTAGTCTAAACAAAGGCCTCACCACCTCAGAGTAGTTTTTTACAAATCTTTGGTAGTACCCGCAGAATCTTGAGAAAGAGTGAAGCATTTTCAAGTTGGTGGGTCAAGGCCATGTGGTAAGAGCTTTCACTTTTTCTGGATCAGTGCTGATACCTTGATCAGAAACAATATGTCCCACATATTTCACAGAAGTCTGGCAGAACTGACACTTGTCCAAAAAAAAGTTTTAGACCATGTTCCTTCAGTCAATCCAGTACCTTGAGTAGTCAGATTTCATGTTCTTCCAGTGCTTTCCCAAACACTGCCAGATCATCCAAGTAAACTAAGACTTCTAAGAGGTTCACATTACCCACCACCATGTCCATAAAATGCTGGAATATTGCTAAGGCACCAGATATTCCTTGAGACATTCTCTTGAACTGGTAAAATCCCAGTGGACAAATAAAAGCAGTCTTCTCCTTATCTTCCTCAGACATCGGTATCTGATAGTAAGCACTGTGCAAGTCTAGAACAGAAAACCATCAACTACCTGTAAGGCTGTCTAAGGTGTCTTCCACTTGAGGCATGGTTTATTGGTCAGTCACTGTCCACTGATTCAGGGTGCGATAGTCAATGCACATTCTTATGGCACCATTCTTTTTTCCGGCCTACCACTATAGGTGAGATGTAGGGACTGCGAAATTCAGATAGAATCCTTACCTTCAGGAGTTCTTGTAAATATCTTCTAACATCTTCAATATCTGTGGGCGCCAATCTTCTTGACCTTTCACAAAATGGGCTATCATGTAGGCGGATGTGATGTTCCTCTCCTTTGATGCAACTCACATCCCATTTGTGGCAGGAAAATACATCTGATCAGTCTACCAACTCCTTTAATTGATTCTTCCAGCTGGTGAGAATGGGAGATTAACTGAAATTGAACACCCCTTCATCCAAATGAGTAGTCTTCTCTGGAGAGGATGTGGCCATGACCACATCTGCTGTGTACATATTGGCTATTACTGTACCAGAGTGCATCATCAGATCCTTGTGAGTCTCATTCTTTAGCTTTATATTGATTCTCTTGACCATCACAGTGATTCCAGGCAGCACTCCTTGCTGGACCATTTGGCAGACCTCTTCCTGGTGACTCAACAATAACAATTTGGTCTGACAGTGACTCATTGCTGTCCACTGCTTCTTCCACCACACACTCAGCACCAGGGGGCATTATCAGAGGATTTTTCCCTTCTTTTTTGATAACTCTGACAATCTCCTCCAGCTGGCTGCAGACCTTGGTCTCTCTCTCTCTCTCTCTCCAGGTGGGCAGTACTCACAGTGGCATGAATTGCTGAAGTCTGGTAGATTCTTTTGTCTGCCTTCTACAGGTACAGGTGAGCCACGCATCCAACCATATTGGCATTCATTCCAATCAACACTGATGTCTTGTCCAATATCTGGGCAACAAGACAAATGAGGGCAAAAGTGTTGATCCTTTGAGGGACTCCAGCAAGTCTCTGGAAATTTAATTTGCACAGTGATGTAGCCATCATGGGGTAGCTGGCATTGCTCAACCCCCACACAGAAAGTCCCTCCGGAGGCTGCAAAGGCAAATGCTTTAACTAGCTATGGTAAAAAGATCAATAAATGATGGTGACCTGTGACACACTGTCCAGGAGGGCTTCACACGGGCATCTGTCAATAGAAATCTTTATGGCAGGAGTGGGACCTATCAGTCCAGACAGTAACTTGTTTCTGACAAATGCATTGGGGCTGGTCCATCTTACAGAGCTGTTCACTCTTGGAGTCCTATGCCACTCCCTCACTGGACTCCATTGCCGTTTCCCTGCGGCTGTTGCTGTCTCTCTCATTTCTGGTTCACTAGCTGCTGATTCTCAGGTCTAACACAACCTCATGTGATATGTCCATCTTCTCCACAATGAAAACAGAACCAGTCACCTCTGGGTACAATTAAGGATCAATGGCTGACTCTTGAATTAGAGGAAGGATTCAGCTGGCGTCAATGCCCAGGTGGCAAGAAGTTGGCTTGGCAAGGCATCTATGTCATCAGCATGGCTTTGACACACTCATCGAGTCCTTTTACCTATGTTTTCAGGTCTAAGATATTATTTTGTTCTTGGCTACTTTCAGCTTCAGGCTGTAAGGGGAAGTCTTTCCCAGTAGGCAATTGCAATTAATTGTCAATGTCTTCCTGTGACTCTTCCTCTCTCACCTCCTCAAGAAGCTGTCTGAAATTAGGAGGGCTGGCTCAGCATTCTCTTAGTCTTAACATTATCAGAGTCCAATGGAAATACACAGCACCTCGTAAAATTTGGTCGAGTCTCATTTGGGCAACCTGTGCAGGGGTTACTCCTCCAGCTTTAACTATTTTATGAATTATTACCTCTATCAGGTCATGTAATGGTACACTTTCTCTCCCACTTTCTAGGTGATACCTTCCAGCTGAAAAATTAGATCTTCCTTACGCTCAACTGCTCCATAGGAACTTCTCAATATGACGAAATGGTCAATAGCAGTGCAATCCAGTTGGCTAACTCGCAGTGATCAGATGACCTCCAGTGCCATACCTCTCAAACTCTTCACTATGTGTTTGCATTTCTCGTCATCCGAGCACTTCCATACTTGCACCATCTGGGTGGCTTAACTAATCCAGCTCTCTTAGTCATCTTCACCAGAAGGAGTGGGGAAACATAGAAACATAGACTTTGATGCCAGATAAGGGCCACTTGGCCCATCCAGTCTGCCCATTTCCCTACCTACTGGATAAGCTGCAGATTCTAGTTAACCAACAGCTTACTTCCTGCCACCCCCACTACAATTGCATTATGTCTGTCCCATGCATGTTTGAATTCTACTGTTTTAGACCCAACAACCTCCCCAGGAAGGCGGGTCCATGCATCCACCACTCTCTCCATGAAAAAAAAAATCCTCACATTACCCCTGAGCCATCCCCCCTCTATCTTTAAATTGTGTCCCCTTGTTCTTACACATCTCTTTTTCTGAAAGATGTTACCCTACTGGACTTTGTTGATTCCCTTCAGGTACATGAACATTTCTATCATGTCCCCCCTGTCCCTCCCTTCATCAAGGGTATACATATTAAGCTCTCTCAGTCTCTCTTCATATGGTTTTTGATGCAGACCCTGCACCATTTTAGTTGCCCTTCTCTGGACTGCTTCCATCCTGTCTATGTCCTTGCGTAGATGAGGTCGTCCACAGCATGGCCCTTATCCAGTTCCCATGTCACCCAGTCATAGAACTCTACTATGTTTGTCTGGTATGATCTGCCTGCGACAAACCCACATTGCCAGTTGTCCTAGATACCATTTGCTCCAAGAAGCTCATGAGCCTTTCCTTTAGGATAGTCTCCATGAGTTTGCCCATGATTGAGGTGAGGCTCACTGGCCTTTAGACGCCTGGTTCATCCTTTGGCCCACTTTTATGGATGGGCACCACGTGGGTCATCCTCCAGTCCTGTGGTACACAGCCTGTGTCCAAGGAGGTACTGAACAGGTCTTCCAGCAGCCCCGCAAGGACCTCTGACAGCTCCCTTAATACTCCAGGGTGAATGCCATCTGGCCCAGGAGATTTGTCCACTCTTAATGCCCTCAGCCCCTCCAGCACCCTGCCCTCTGTAATCCCTACATCTGTCATCTTCCCCCCCTTACCCACCCTACCACTTGCCTGAGGTATTTGCCTCCTCTTCTCCTGCATGAATACAGAGTAGAAGTACTTGTTCAGTGCCTCTGCCTGCTCCACCCTCTCATCCACCCACCTCTCATCTTTCTTGATCCTCACAAGCTGGTCTTTGCTTCTCCTTTTCTCACCTATGTAATGGAAGAAGTCTTTTTCTCCTCTTCTGATCCCTTGCACCAGTCTCAGCTCTCTAGATACTTTGCCCCCCCTGACCAGTCTGGTGACCTCCCTAGATGTTTCCCTGTATTTATCTTTATCTTCTCCCTTCCCCAATTTCCTATACTTCTGAAATGCCACCATCTTGGCTCTCACCCCTTCCCTGACCTCTGGTGACAGCCAACTGGGTTTCTTTGCCCTGTCCTTCTTGGTTTTTTTCCTAGTACAGGTCTCTGTTGCCTCCGCCAGCCCTCACCTTTTATATTCTGTTTCTGATCTGCATCCATGTGTTGTTGGATGTCTGCCAGGTGCTTGCTCAGAATTTCTCCCACCATCCTAAAGTCCGCCCCCTAAACTCAATCACCCTTATACCCATGCCCCATGTGTCCCTCCCCATGTTTAACGTGAACCACACTGAGTAGTGGTCACTCCCAGCAAGCAATTCCCCCACATCTAGGTTCCTTACAGCTTCCCCGTTATCCAGTACAAGGTTCAAAGTCCTTTCCAGCTGTGTTGGCCCCCGAACCAGCTGTGTCAAGAAACTGCCCTCAAAAACCTCCAACAGGATTAGGTCAGGAGCCTCTCAATAATCATTTATTTTTGTTTATTTTGTTCCCCCTAGCCCTCTTTGCTGTCCAGTGGGGCTCTGGAGAGGATTGGTAGAGTGGCACTTCTGCCACGGTTCACGGTGGGTGCTTGAGGTGCCAGAAACACTTTGCGGCCTATCTTGGCTCCCCGCCCCTCTGTGCAGCAGTTCAGGGGGTGGGGGAGCAACATAAATATGCGGCTCACTGGCCGTTCTTCTTAATGGGTGCTGAAGGCACCGAAACAGTCTGTTATGCTCCTTGGCCATGGCAGCAGTCCAGGATCAGGCCGGGGGAATGAAGATGCGAGCAGCTCACCGGCTACACAGGGATCAGGTGCAGGAGGTGCCACAACAGAGTTAAAGTGCTCCCCAGCCCAGTTGCAGTCCAGGAGAGGGCCAGGGAGAAAAGAGTGAGCAGCGTGGGTGTAGGAGCTCCCAGAGGCAGCAGGAAGGAGCCCAGGTAAGCTCCTGACTTGGGAGGGGATTGCATACATAGTGCTGCAATGCCAACAGCTGAAGGTGGCATGGCCTGGCACACTGTTCATACTGAAGCACATATCACCATACACATCTCTGAGAGGGTGGATGTCATTCCTACCCCCCCCACCACCACCACCACCACTCCATGCTTCTGTTCGGACATGAGTTCAAAATAATTAAAAATAAACAAGGGATGTCAATTCTGACTGAGGAAGTTGTCTTGTGTGCCTCAATGGTAGCTATGCAACTGCATCAGGTTATTAATTATTAGAATGACCTCCAACTCAGATGCAGAAGTAAAGGCTAAAACAGTCACAGCAATGTAAAAGTAGCTGAACATCAACAGTGAGTAGTACAGATGAGCCCATGGCAAATAGAAATTAGGTAACAGAGCAAGCATAATAGACTAAATGGCTTTATCTCACTCTGAGAGCCTCTTCTATTCTTTTTTCTAACAATGTATGCCATAAAAGGCTACCTGCAGTGCTATTGTCACATGTACCCTAAACTGATGGCAGAACTATGTAGTTATTGTAAAGAGCTACACATCAACGATCCAGCACAAAGGGGAATATAATTGCTTGGCTTAAAATAAATATGTCTATTTTGTCATTGATAGCAAGGTAAAGCACATTGTCTTCCAAACAATCCACTCAGAGAATCTAGAGTGCTGTAAAATCACAGAAATGCAAGCACTAAAATCAAGCTTCATGTGTATGATATGTTTCAAGATTTTTTTTTTTTTTTTCTATTTTTGTTGCCAGGCTCCTCTAGCCCCGGGAGCAGGCACGCCAGGATTCAGCAACCTGAACCCTCATACCCAGGGATACCTCCCTGAGTGGGACCGCCATGGTGGAACTGTCGTGGCCAGAGGGTCAGACACTGGAGCTGGCTCATATGCAGGGGCCGGCATTTTTTCTTTTTTTTCCCCCTGGAGCTGAGGGGCATGCAATGACGCTGATGGAGAAGCATCTGTCCCCAGCTTCTCCCTGTTGCAGCGTGGTGCCCAGTCCCCCAGACTCTGCCAGGGGGCAACTGTGTGCTGACACTGAAGGACTTCCCTTCACAGAGAGAGGAGGCAGTCCTCTGGATGCACGATCCTTCTCCTCCCCTGCCAACCCCCACTGGCCCGTGCCCATTCCCGAACATGGGTCTCTGGTGTGGCATGAGGTGTGGTGTCCAGCGCCTCAACCCTCAGTGCCATTGGGCCGGCCCCATGTGTCAGTGTTTGGTAAATAGAGTAGTGCTTGTGTATACTGTTTAAACTTTGACCTTTCTCTATTCCCATGCTTGGTAGAAAAGCCAGGTAGTGTGCAGGGAATAGAAGGCCCAACACCAAGGGTGAGCAGAGTGCCAGAGGAGGAGGAGGAGGAAGAAGGGGAGGATGGTGGATGTTTTGCAGTATGCTAAGCAACAGCTGCTGAGAGAGGCTGGCTTTTACTTGAAATGCGGGAGGAGCTAGTCCCCCACATTGAACCTCGGGCTTCAGCCCTCCAGTTCAATGTTTGGTGAATAGAGTTGTGTGCTTGTGTATACTGTTTAAACTTTGGCCTTTCCCTATTCCCAGCCTTGATAGATAAGCTGGGTAACATTTAGGCAGTAGAAGGCCCAAAAAGATTACCTCCTCCAACTCATGAAGAATATAACCAGTGGCACACAGGAGAGGAAAAATACCCTGCAGAGGAAACCTCTGAGGACCCATGGCTACTGACCTGATTGTCCTCAGGGCAACTAAGAGGAGATGATCCTAAATGCTTGTACTGATTTCTGATTCTGGTTTAGGATGTAGTATTCACAGTGTGATAAAATCCATTTTCCGAAACTCCTGACAGTGTGTGCAGGAAAGTTATTTACTGAGGTTGAAGAAGCAGATCCAACCCAGATGAATGTCCAGATGATGAATATGGATTGCATACAGCCATTGAAGAAAGGTTCATAACATCATCCAGGAACTATTTTTGTGGTCATAGGTGATTGTTTATGAGAGATAAATAAAGGATGCGATGGATATGGGCATGAGGAAGAGCATACGTTTGTCTACATGAGTTGCCGAATTCCAGTAATTACAGGATGGATAACAGGTTATGTGAATGTCTTAATATAATTTGTCAGTCTTTGAAGAAGGTAACAGCAGGATATAATAATCATACCCTTTTTGTAAATCAGTGATTTTAAGGACATTGACAAAGAAAAATGATGAAATAATGAATTCTCCAAGATGCAGGAATCCTAAGAAGGCCAGACAAAACAGTGGAAGAACCATGATGTTGAAAGTTGAGTCAAATGGATCTGAGATCCATTAAGTCCACTATGTTTCATTGTACAGGCATCTATAGGGAGACAGCAAGGAGTTTAAGCAAGTGAAGCTCTTTGGATATCTAGTTGAAGAGTTCAGTTGAAGGACTGAAAAACAGTGAAGATGAGGATGGAGTATGCTGTAAGGACAATAACTAGATACCTGACAGGTATAGCTTTATTGTTCCATATGATAGTTTCAAGGCTTGATGACAAGTTAGAAATGCTAGCACACATTTTACATGAGCACCATATTCAGGAAGGACTGCAATGCACAAAAATGAGAGATACTTGTCCCACTGTAGTAGAGGTAGCTCAAGTGGCAGTAGCTAGGTTGGCCCACATGGCGTTCACTTGCTGACGATTAAATTGTAACACATTATGGGGTTGCTAGATAAAAGGTGGGATCTTAAATGAATCTGCTAACTGATAGGGCAATGAAAGGTCTGACATCAGAAAAGGGATAATGTATTGACTACATCATTTGCATTGTCTGTTATGGAACCATTGTGGTGTGAAATTGTGATGACAAGATAACCAAGTAATTTGCTCATGAATGGCATGATGGAATGGAACAAAGAGTTTGGGGATGAACAAGCTGGAGGGAGCCCTTGTTGATGGTATTCGCTGTGAATCGAGTATAAGGAAAGATAGATACCAACTGAAGGGACCAGTGATGGCCACAAGGAAGGCGATTGTCATGATTGGGTAAATTTTGAAGAGGAGATGTAAATGACTTTTCTTAAAGTATTGTAATGTCCGGAGGCCAGGGTGCAGTGATCCAGGATTGCACAAAGATAGCAGGATAGCTATGCATTGGAGATGCATTGGTGTATATTCTGAGATACAGGATGAAAGAAGAGTCTTTGAAGAATATCAGACAGTAATTCCAGGACTGTACATTTGGGAACACATTGCCAGATCTGATTTGCCGCTGCTGAGAATTGGATATGATAGTGCAATTGAGAAATCGATGGTGCCAGTACCAATAGGCATGCGTGAAGGACCTACCTTGAGGAATTATTGTCATTGCGAAGTCAAGGTATCCTAGAAGGGAAGTAAGTTCAGGCAAGAGGATCAGTTTGAAGAGAACTCCACTAGAGCTGGATCCTGTGGAGTTTACCAGGAAGAAAATGGCTTCCATACAGTCTGAATCCAATAAGATGCCTGAGGAATGATCCTGTGGTGGTTATAGGGAGATAAGGGCTTCCATACGATCCAAATCCTATAAGATGCCGAGGAATGATCCTGTGGAGATTATTAGGAGGTAATAGTGCTTCCATACAGTCTGAATCCAAAAAGATGCCAAGCAGTTTGAGGGTAGAGATAGGCGAAGTGGCCCCAATTCGGTCCGCTAAGTGATTTGCGGAGTGAAGGCGAATTCACGGAGTGCTCCACAACACAGTGGAGTTCCTCCCCACGTTATAACGCAAAGTCCATTGGAAAACAATGACTTTGCGTTACTCCGCCTTCCCAAAACCACTACTCCACCAATCCTTTAGGGTGAAGTACATTGAAAACAATGTACTTCACCTCACTTCGCCTTATTTTTAACTCCAAAGGCTAATTTTGCAGTGATTCATGGGATTTCAGGTCACATGGGCTCCGGATTGTTCTGCACAGCCTCAGTTCGGGGTAGTGTGCATAAGAAGCTGTAGGAGACAGTCTGCTCTGAGAGTTCTCTGTAATTCAAACCTTCTAAAAGCTGTTAAAAAGCCTTTTTGAGTCTTTTTTTCGCTGAAACTTTAGTTCATCGATTGTAGGAAACCCTCCTGTGCTCATATCATTGAGCATTTATTGTTTGTGTGTGGATTTTGAATGTTAATGTTCAACATTCAGTCTGTGTACTGAGAGACAGTGGAAGTGTGCTTTGGGGAAGGGGCGTATCTGTGGTATAGGTAGTTTAACCGGGAGAAAAACACAATTCTTTCTGTTTTGGTGATATTTTTCTTAGAACTGTGTTAATGTACACACAGTAATATTTTCAATAATTCTTGCCATTTTTTTACTGATTGTTGTGGTGTATCAGTGCATAATTTTAGTTTGTTTAAAATATGCGGTTATATTACTGAACTTTTCAATTTGCTATGCATTACTTGGTGTGCATGTGTGAGTATGTTTGTGACACGTGTCATCAAATCAGACACCTTTTATTGTGCCACATAGTAATTTCAGCAATGTGAACCTGCTATCCACTGCAGCTGTGTGATTTTTGTACTTCTTTGTGGTATCTTTACTGGTACTAGTACTAGTGACTGTTACTGCAGAAGTGCAGTACAGTGCCCAGGCCGCCCCACACGCGCAAATGTATTCTTTCCAGATTTGAATTTCTGACGGTGAGCACTGGTTAGGTGTTGTGCCTTTGTGTCTGCATCTCTTCAGTGTGCAGTCCAATCTTAATCTGTCTGTGCATTTGCATCTCTTTAGGGCCCAATCTCCATTAGTAACTTAAGTCACAGTTGTTTCTTTGGCTTCCCTTCAGAGTACTGAACAAGTGTGGTGCATAATTCTGCATGAACATTGTACTCATTAATATACGTTTTTAAAACAGGACCATTATCACGAGTCACTCGTGATACCAATCACGTTCTTTATCATCACAGTCACAAATGCAGTCACAAATCATGATTCACGATCACGTCATGAATCACATACATTTTTTTACTAGTTACTTGGATGTATTGTAAGCCTGTTTTGTAGTATCTTTACAGGTTTCACCACCCCACCATTGTACTCATTGATACGTGTTTTTAAGTCTGGAAGTTTTAAGCTATAGCTCATCGGGGAAGAACAGCCATAGGCATTCGTGTTCCCAATACAGTTTCATATTTGTTATCTAACACCATCAACACCGAATCACATTCTTCAGTATCACAGTCACAAATCATGATTCACGATCATGTCACGATTCACAACATTAATTTTTTTTCTAGTTACTTGGATGTATTATAAGCCTGTTTTGCAGTATCTCTCCAGGCTTCACCACCACACCATTGTACTCATTAATTCGTGTTTTTAAGTCGGGTCCCGGGAGTTTTGTGCTGCAGCTCATCGGGAAGTACAGCCATAGGCATTTGCATTCCTTCCTGTACAGCATGTGATTTACAATTACTATAAGTAGTGGTGGGTGAAGTGGCTAATTGGCTCCTGATGATTCACAGAGTAGCAGTAGAGCCGTGGAGTACTCACAATGTGAAGCAGGTACTTGCTTCATAATGAGGAACGAAGTCCATTGAAGCCAATGACTTTGCGTTAGTCCACCTTCCCCAAACCACTTCTCCATTAATTTAAAGGTGAAGTACATTGAAATCAATGTAATTTGCCTCACTTTGCCTTGTGATTGAGCTCCAAATGAAATTCTGCAGTGATTCATGGGATTGCAGGTCACATGGACTCTAGATAGTTCTGCACAGCCTCAGTTCTGGCCTGGGTAGTGTGTGTGTAGTGGTAGCTGGAGACAGTTTGCTCTCAGAGCTCTGCAATTCAAAACCTTTAAAAGCTGTTTAAAATGTCTTTTTGAGTCATTTTTTTTGCTCAGAATTTACTATGTCGATTGTAGGAAACCCTTCTGTGCTAATATCATTGAGTGATTATTGTTGTGTGTGGATTTTGAATGTTAATTTAGAACAGTAAGTCTGTGTACTGTGAAGTGTGCTTTGGGAGAGGGGCGTATTTGTGGTGTAGGTACATTAACTGGGAGAAAAAAGCAGTCTTTCTGTTTTGGTTGTATTTTTCTTGTATAACTGTGTTAATGTACACACAGTAATATTTTCAGTAATTCTTGAAATTTTTTTGTTGAGTGTTATGGTGCAGCAGTGTATAATTTGTCTGTTTAAAACATTTGGTTATATTACTAAAGGTTTTCAATTTGCTATGCATTACTTGTAGTGTGTGTGTGAGTGTGTGTGTGCGATGTGGTGCCATTAAATCAGACACCTTTTATTGTGCCATAGAATAACTGCAGCAGTGTGAACCTGCTATCCACCGCACCTGCATGCATTTTTTATATTGCTTTATGGTATCTTTACTGGTAGTGGATTGTTACTGCCATGCACTAATCCCCCAACTGGCAAAATGTATTCCTTTCCAGATTTGGATTTGTGACTTGTGGGCACTAGTTAGGTGTTGTTGTGCCTTTTTGTATGCATCCCTTGAGTGCGCAGTGCAATCTTAATCTGTCTGTGCGTTTGCAGTGCACCATTAATTCTAGGAGACTGCATTTCTTGTTACACTCTCATTTCACTTCGTCAGCACTGGGGAATTTTCTGGACACAAGACAGTAGCATTTCATCAGCACTGGGGAATTTTCTGGACACAAGACAGTAGCATTTAGGAGATGCACATTAATTCTGGTGACTCTGTGTGTGACCACTGCACGCATGACTGAGTGTGCCATTAATTCTGGGAGACTTTGCATTTCTTGTTATGCTCTCATTTTACTTCATCAGCACTGGGGAGTTTTCTGGACACAAGACAGTAGCACTTGAGGGATGCACATTAATTCTGGTGACTGTGTGGGTGGGGTGCTGCCAATATTGTTGTCACTCTGCCTTACTTCGCATTTAAAGTGGAATGACAATGCGAAGTAATAATAACAAGGCGAAGTGAGCCTTTCCTATGGGGCACTCCATGTAGCGAAGTGCCAACGCGAAGTGGCCACTTTGCGTTCACTTTCCAGGTGGATTTTAAATTTGCTGCATCTCTACATGAGGGATATCACCAGACCAGGGTTTTCTCTTTGATCAGAGGAACTGATAGTCCTTGGAATGGCTGGATGGGAGCAGTAATGCCAGCCGTGGGAGGAGAATCAGGCAGATCGATCAGGAAAAGTAATCAAACAGATGATTGAGTGCTGGCCACCAACAAACATTGAGTAATGCCCAAAAGAAAAGACAGGGAAGCAAACAATCCAAAGCCCTGGACTACTGTTGCAGTGGAATGGAAAATGAAGTCCAACAGAATAGCAGTCCTTCCAAGACAGTCCATGTAGATGCCAGAGATGTAGAGGGATGAGAAGCAGCCAAAAGGGGTCTATGAAACCAGTCACTGAGAGCCAGGAGCCATGGCCAAAGCATCCGAACAATGATACAGTATCATGGAGATGTTCACAAAGTGGAGCACTGTCATCGAAGGAATGGCAGGCACTGAACAGGATCCAGGAGAAATCTATTTGAAAGATCAGAGTGACATGGCAGATGAATGATTGCAGGTTTCTTCACAGCAGACTGATGAGTACGATTGTGGAAGGCATAGGAGGGGAGCACTGAGATGCCTGAGGGGTCCAACAGAAATCCAAGGGAGACGCTGCACAACAGATGGAAGGCCAATGCCATGTGGCATGAAATAAATCAGAAATGGATCAAGCTGCAGTAGAGGTGAGAAGTTAGGAAGAATGCAGACACAGTCGATTCATCAGGAGTGCAGGAGTCACAGACTGCAATAATACAGAAATGACGCCGCAGGAGATGAATCAGACAGCCAGGTTACAAAGCGGTGATGACTCTGAGGTGGACAGAATATAAACTTGTATGAGAACTCAAAGAAACAGCAACATCTGGAGCACTGTTGTAATTAGGGCAATAAATCTTATCCTATCGCAGGTTCTTGTTGGAATTGCCAGAGTAGAGAAACAACAAACATGTGGTTTCCAGAGTCTGATAATGATTTATTTCTGGTATATAAAACAGGCTTATAACCAAATCAGCGATAAAATATCACTGAGGAGAATACCAGATCTTCCTAAAGCTTACCTAGGTAGCATCAGCTTCTTCTCAAAGAACAGTCATTCTTATACCTCTGATTATTGCTATAGAAACTAGTAAAAAGATATAATAAACTTATGTAATTGGCTAATAGAGAAATGGTGTGATTCATACTAGCCTGGGAACACTTGCTGATCTAGCATAAAAGTAAGATATCATGAAACAAAGACATGTCTCATAGTCGAGGTCATCTTACAGTGTCTCACATAATTGCTATTCTGCACTAAACCTAAAGATGGCAGCATTGCACAACTAATGATTGTAATTATACAATTATCCAAATAGCAGTATCTCCTCAGTACATTGGTAATACAGCAAAAATAGCATAATGATTCTTAGCAAAACACAATAATTGCAGAAATATTCGTAATACAAGCATGGTAATTGTATATTTCTGCCTACATCCTCCCGAGAAACCAAAAACTAGCCTTTGATTCTATCCTCTGGACAATCTCCAACCTACCCAATACTAGTGAACTCATCTTATTGGGAGATTTCAACATCAACTGGCTATCCCCTACCTCATCCAGCTACAAGGACGCAGCTCTGGCATATGACCTAACCCAAATAGTCACCTCTCCTACCAGAAGGGACACTAGAACTGGGGCCTCCACCCTCATAGACCTTACATTCACAAATAGGCCTTGGAACCTCTCCCAAGCCTCAGTGCTCCCAGACTCAATTAGTGACCACTCTCCAGTGACCAGCTGGTGGACTGGCAAACTGCCCCCTGCCCACCCGCAAATCTCCATGCAGAGACAGCTAAAAAGAGGGGGTCTACGTAAACTCATAGCCCATCTAGTTACCTGCGACTGGCTCCCTATTTACACCATGCAATCTGTTGACCTAGCGCTCGATCACTTCATTACCACCTTTAATAAGGCCTGGGACATTTTTGCACCCCTCACCAAACAAGTACGGAAATTCAGAACCACCGCTTTGTTCTCACCCACACTACTTAACATGCTCCAATTGAGGGATAACCTTTGGCATAAGGCCCTTGATTCCCAAAGCACACATGATAGACAATTATACTGAGCAGCCCGCAATAAATGTACTTGGGCCTTACAACAGGCTAAGGCCTCATACTACCACCAAACTCTTACCTCCTCCTGGGGAGATGGGAAAACATTCTGGAGAAACATAAAATAACTAAATGGGAATTCCTGCCCCCCCAAGTCTCTATAAATGGAGAAGTCCCCCAAGACCCCTCCCTATAGCAGAAGCCCTCAACACCACATTCTTGGACCCTCTCATATCCTCCTCCTAAATTCTTCCACCCTGTCCCCCCACCTCCCTCCGACACTCCTTCTAGCTCAGATTCACTACCCTTCAGGCTGAGAATCATCTCCAACGGGAAGCAAAACAATACATTTCCAACGCAATTTCCAATTCCCGTACAGCAATGACTCACTAGATCTTAAACTTCTTCAGCTGACACTGGATGTCATACTTCCCACCTTACAAAAATTCTCAGTCTCTCTCTCTGCCTCGGTCAGTTTCCCTCAACCTGGAAGAGTGCTTTAATCACTCCCATCCTGAAGAGTGGAGACCCCACACTCTCAAGCAACTATAGACCTATCTCTATACTTCCTCCTCTCTCTAAAGCACTGGAAAAAATAGTCTCTGACCAGTTTACTGAACACCTAACTAGATACAACCTTCTAAGCCACGCACAGCACAGTTTCCGGACAGGCCATAGCACCGTCACCACACTTTCCGAGCTCACCTCGTTCATACATGAGGCCCTAGACCAAGGAGCCATTGCAGGTGCAATCTTTGTGGGCCTTACCAAAGCCTTTGACATGGTTAGTCACGATCTGTTGTTTCGTGTTATGCCACAGCTACACGTGGTCCCTGAGACAACGGCCTGGTTCAAGGACTACCTCTCAGGCCGGTCTCAGCAAGTTAGGTTAAATACTACCATCTCCACTCACAAAGCAGTGAGCTCAGGGGTCCCACAGGGGTCTATCCTCAGCCCTCTTCTCTTTTCCCTCTTTTTAAACTCCCTTCCCAAGGCTTGCAGTAGCCATTTGCTTCTCTATGCGGATGACGTGGTACTTTTCTGGAAACACCCGCAACCTAGCGCCCTACAACTAGCCCTACAGGGTTTCTTTGGGGAGCTTGAATCATGGTTTGATGAGCACCGACTGATCATCAACTATAAAAAAACAAAATCCATGTTATTTGCGCACCGACAAAGCCCACACAGCCATTCGGCACTACTAATTAAAAACACACAAGGAACCCCCCCCTTGAACACGTCTCTAATTTCAAATACCTGGGTATCACGTTAGACACCTCTCTCTCTTACCATAGCCACATTCAACTGCTTTCCTCCACTGTTAACACTAGAATGGGAGTCCTCTATAGAGTTAAACACTGTTTACCCCCTCAGGCCTTGCACCTAGCTGTATCCGCCTCAATCCTCTCCCTAATTGATTACGGGATTATGATATATGGATCAGCAGAATCCACCACTTTACACAGTATTAACACTGCCCTAAATAAAGCCCGCCGACTAGTCACCGGCAGTGACCGTCTTACTCATACATGTGACCTTTATGCCCTGACTGGTTGGCTAAATCTCCAACAAAGACTTCAGTACCACACCTGCATACTGGCAAAAAAAATACAACTCCAGAAAGCCCCACTTGGTCTTCTCCCCATAATCAAAACAGCCCCCCCAGGCGCAATACTCGCCTCGCTACTAAACTCTCATTCCAGGTCCCCCACTGTAGGACATCAATGGGTCAAAGATCGCTTCGGTACCGTGCTCCCATGTGGCTTAATGCTCTACCTCCTCGACTCACTCAGACTCTCAGCTTTTCCCTGTTCAAAGCAGGCCTCAAAGCCCACCTAATTGAGTCTGCAACCTGTGACTGTGGCTAGCTCTGCCCTCCTAAATATGCTACCTAACCCCATTAACTGCAGACACAGGGTCTTCTTAGATCCCACGACTACACCTCCCCCCATTCTCTAACAAACGATGCCCCGAACACTGCCCACCTCTGCCTATGCAAATCTAAGATAGAGCCTGGTATGAAATGCCAGTACTGTTTGTCCAAAAATGAGTGTGTATGTTTTTTCTTGTATACTGCTTTGCTACGTATGTATCCTTGTATTACGTTCCCCCTCCACCCCTGTAACCGACGTGGAGCCTTTGCAAATGAGTCTGTGACTCAAAGGGTAGTAATCCTGATTTTACGCAATAAATAAATAAAATAAATATTAGGCATTGTAATACTTATATATAAAGTATTGTGATTATATAGCAAGAATACAGCGATAAGCATTGTAATCGGTAGCAGCAATGCTAATAGAACAGTGGAACCCAGATCCTGACACTCATGCTTATATGATAAGTGCCTGTGCCCTAAATATTACTGTCTGTGACATAGGGGCCCAATCAGGAGTGGTGGTCCATGGATAACACTGTGGATGGAGGAGATGGCAGCAGGAGCTGAAGCATTGGAGACTGGAGTAGTTGAATCTGGGAAGTAAGCCACAAGTGCTGGTAATAGAGGATTGCAGGATGGTAACTGGAAAGGTAAGCAGATCCATGAAGTCCTGAATTTCAGATGATAGAGAAGAGTCCAGGGACAAACAAGCTGTAGGATCCAAGATCCAGAACAGGATGAGGCTGAGAAGCTAGGAAAGAGCACTCAGTTCCAGGGTGCGAGCAGAAGCCATGCACTGAATACCTCAACAATCGAAGTTCAGCCATGAGGCAAGAACAGTCCCATCTGCGATGGAATAGGTCAATTCGTTAGCCTGTGGATGGCCTGGAGGAGCAGAGGAATAAGTCCAGGGAGACTCTGCATGACTTTCTTCAGAGATGGGAGGTAGATAAGTAGGACGCTGTGATGCAGAGATGCTGCGTATGATGCTGAGAGCCCAGGGGGCAACCCCAAGCAGCTAGGGCCGGGAAGTGAACTGAATGAAAGGCTCAGGTACAGGAGGCTGCAGGCTGCTGGGGTAGAGGGTTCCATGTCTGAACAGAGATGGCAAACCCAAATCTCATTCTGTAGGATCTACAGAACAAAGAATAAGGCAGAGGATGAAGTGGATGGTAACTGAATGAAACAGACTCCCATCCCCAGTAGGCAGGATGAGCCTACCTTCACTCGAATGCCGGAAGCATGAGTTAGGGATGGAAACCATTAGGCTGCTAGTAGAAAATGGAATTGGTAGAGAATGTTATTGGATGAAACAGACTCTTATCCCTGGTACATGGGGCATGTTAACCTTCACTCAATATCCCACCAACTAGAATTAGGGATGGAGACTGTCAGTTTACTGATGCAGAATGTACTTGGTAGGGACTGTAGCTGACTCCCATCCCTGGTAGACGGGCAAGCTAACCTTCACTTGATACCTCACCAGGTAGAGTTAGGGACGGAGACTGTCAGATTGCTGATAAAGAATGTAGATGGTAGAAACTGTAGGTGGATAAAGCAGGCTCCCATACCCGGTGGATAGGGCAAGCCCACTTGCACTTCAATACCTCACAAGGCAGAGTTAGGGATGGGGACTGTCGGACTGCTGGTACAACTGACTGATATGACTGACTGAAACAGACTCCCATTCCCTGTAGACAGGCAAGCCTACCTTCACTCAAATACCTCAACAAGTATGAGTTAGGAATGGAGACTATTGGACTTGTGGTATGGGTTGAGCAAGGAAAGGGCAGCTGGCAGCTACATAGTCAAAACAGGAACAAAGCAGAAATAAGGAGCAGGAAGAAAGAGATAGTAGTAAGCAAAGGAGTACTGGGAACACTAGGAGGAGCACAAAGCATACACTACTGAACATGAAGCAAAATAGGACAAACAAAAGACAAACAACAGAGAAGCACTAGGAGGACAAATAATGGGTGTGTACAGCTTTAAGCTAGGAAACCAGAGGAGACAAGTAAAATGCTACAGATCCTGGGTTTGCCTGATGGTGACAAAACAGGCAGTATAAAAGTGGCAGAACAAAACATTCAGTTAACTTACATTGAGAAGGAGCACCAAGCAAGGCAGGACCCAGTGAACAATAGGAATTGAGGCTTAACAACTTATAAAAATCCAGGAAGAACGAGTTAAATGAATTGGAACTGAGTAGCCATGGTGTACCAGCAAAGGTGTAAGTGACACAACAGCTTATGTTTACATTCTAGTGGGCAAGACAAATTCATGCACTAGGAAAAGACGCCAGGTACATGTACTTGACAGGGTGTGGAGCAAGCAGAGCAACTCCCTTTTGAAAAACGAGGGTCGTGACCAGAGTAAACAATGGCATAAAGAAAAAATGCTGACACGGGGCATGTGCATTAGTGCTTTGGAAGCTCATCAACCCGGAAGCGACAGCTCAGAGATGGAGTGGCACTCCAAAGAGCGAAAAAATCCCAAAAGGGGAAAAAACAGCAACGACGAGGAATGACAAGATATGGGGGGAACCACAAACAAAAGGCAGAAATGGGGAGGAAATGGAGGGGTTGGGGAGCATATGGAGCAAGAACAGAGAACCGAAAAGGCAGGAGGAGAACAGGCACAAAGAGCAACAAAATGGGGAATGAAGGCAAGACGAGGGGGGGCCAAAGAAACAAAGAAAACAGAGAAGGGCAGGACATGTCCTCTTTTCCAGATGTCAAATATTCTTTGTGTACCTTCTGTATCCTGTTGTAATATTATTATTATTATCTTTTTTTTTTTTTACTGACGCCTACCCGGGACCTCCTTGTAAATGAGCTGTGAAGGCAGTGGAGACTTTAAACCTCTTTACTCGGGGTCGGACACAAGGGCTCATTTGGAAAGGGACTGGTAACCCATGCAAATGAGAACAATCCAAAACTGACAGAGAGCAAAGCAAAAGCACAAAATGAAAGGAGGCTCAGCCAAATGAGCTATACCGAAGCCCAGAATGTTTTGCAACATGCTAAGCAAGAGATGCTGGGAGAGGCTGGCTTTTATTTAGAATGTGGGAGGAGCTACTGTATTCCCCCACACTGAACCTTGGGATTCAGCCCTCCCAATAAATTCATAGGTCTCATAGGTTATTACAAGGCCAAGAAGACAAAAGTCCATAATGGCCTGCCTAGTTAATATCTAGTTATATCTTGTTTAATCAGGTATTCATCCAAGGAATTTTTAAAAATATTCATTGACGAACTCGCCACTATTTCCAAGTGTAGACCATTCCATATACTAGCTATCCTTTTACTAAACCAGTTTTTCCTAGCATTTGTACAGAAGGAGCTGATCCAGATTTGAAATGGGTTAGCTCTTGTATCATATGGCTGCATCCTTAACTCCAATCCCAGTTTATGCCAAAGGTCATCATCTGATAGTGCTCTGTATACCATGCACATATCACCTCGGAGCCTCCGGAATTCCAAAGAATACAATTTCAATTCTACCAATCTCTGTTGGTAGCTTAACCCCTCACATGTCATGTTGCTTTCCTTTGTACCTGTTCCAGTGATTTTATGGTCCCTTTTTCCCCAGGTGACCAAAATTGGGCACAATATTCCAGATGCAGACAGACCAGAGCCTTATGTAGAGGCATTACCACCAGTCTGTCTCTACTTTTAATATGCTTGTTTATGAAATGTAGGAGACCACTAGATTTTCTGATAATATGATTACAGTGTGTCTTAAAGCTCAGTTCATTGGTAATATAAATCCCCAGGTCTTCTTCTTATGTTTCCTGCAACACTACTCTATTTAGTGTATATTCATAATGGGTGTTATTTTTCCCCAGGTGCATGACCCTACATTTATCTACATTAAATGTAGATTTATTTATTATTGCCCAGTTTTTGATTTCTCTTAATGCTAATTGTAAGGTATCCGAGTCCTGCTTAGAATTTATCCGATACCCTATTCTTGTGTCGTCTGCAGACTTTGACAACCACACATTTGTCAAAGTTTGCATAGATGAAATGTATAAGTTGAAAAGGCAGGGGCCCAGAACCAAGCCCTGCGGCACCCCACTAGTCACTGTTGCCCAATCCGACAAGGATCCCTTCACCGATACTCTCTGCCTCCGATTTGTCAACCAGTTCTCAATCCATAAGGAAATATTGGCATGTATACCCTGCTTAATTAGGGCCTCAATCAAGAGGCCATGTGGTACCTTATCAAATGCTTTTGAGTAATCCAAGAAAATAACATCTACTGCTACTGTGGTGTCAAGTGCTTGATTCACTTTATCATAAAACTCCAACAAGTTTGTCTGACAGGACCTACCCTTTCTAAAACCATGCTGATTTTGGTCTAGATCTCCTGACATAACCAACATGTTGGTAATATGGGTTTTGTTGATGGCTTCCAGGGTTTTTCCCAATATTGATGTCAGGCTGATGGGTCTATAATTTGATAGCTCCTGTCTTGACCCTTTCTTATATATTGGAATAATATCCACCTGCCGCCATTCAACTGGAACTTCAGATTTATCTATAGAATGCTGAAATAAGTGGGCTACTGGGGGGGGCCAATACATCAGCCAGCTCTTTAAGCACCCTAGAGTGAATGCCATCTGGTCCCTGTGCCTTATTCTAGTCTAAGGCTTTTAGTCTGTCTCTCACATCTTTGACCTCGATTTTAAGGGGAAAACCTACTCCCTTTACCTGATGATGTAAGGTGTTTTGGGTTTTTGGATCATACACTGATGCAAAATATGCATTGTAATGGCATGCCATGTCTTTATCATCCAATATCAAATCACCATGTGGTCCCCTTATGGGTCCTATTGATTTATTTACACCCTTTTTATTATTTATATATGAGAAAAAAGATTTATAATTATTTTGGACTTTGGTTGCCAAGTTATATTCATAGGCCTCTTGCACTTTTTGTATGCTTCATCTACATTTTTTCAGTTCAAATTTAAATTCAACCCATCTTTCTGGCTGCCCACTTTTTTTCGCATTTCTGTATGCCTTATTTTTACATTTTATACTTTTAATTATTTGTGGTGTAAACCATGGGTTTTTTTTTTTTTTTGGAGTTTGTAGTCTTTAAGACTAGGAATGAATTCATGTACCAGGGCTTTAATTTTGTTACTTAAAATATCCCACTTTTGCTGTATCATCAGTCCACTGAAATCTGCCTCCCAGTTCCATGAAACTAATTGTTTGCTAATATCATTAAAGTTTGCCCTACTGAAATTATGTACCACTGTCCTACTAGTCATCTTTGATGAAACCTCATTAAGACTAAATTTCACCATGTTGTGGTCACTGGAACCTAAGGGATGTAAGACTCTGCAATCCTGTATATTGTAATCCAGGTTACTGAGTACCAAATCCAGAGTATGATTTCCCCGAGTATGATCTTTAACATATTGTTCAAGATTATTTAGCAGAAAAATTCTAAGAATCTTTGCTCATTTTGTGATTCTGCTTTTGGGGGGTCCCAACTCAACCCTGGTAAATTAAAGTCACCCACTAACAGGGAATTTCCAGTTTGGGTGAAATTATCTAAGCATTCTAGAAGTTTGAGGTCATCTAACTGTGTTAGCTGGCGGCCTATATACCACACCCACATTTAATTTGGGCATTTGGGGGGGCTAACTTAACCCAAATCAACGCGGCTGTATCATTATTAATAATTTCTACACTTTCTGATGTAATATAATCCGTTATATAAAGGGCAACACCCCCACCCTTTCGGTGTGGCCTATCTCTATGATAGAGATGAAAACCGGGGAATTGTTTGTCCCATGAATCTTCCTGTTTCCACCATGTTTCAGTAATGGCACATAAACTAATATTGTATGTATTTAGTGTAAACACCAGTTCATCCAGTTTATTATTGAGACTTCTTGCATTTAATAACAGACAGTTCCAGTGTTCTGATTTTACTAACCCTTGCTTTATTGATGTTTGGGATATACCTCCCCCCCACTCAGGAAGTTTAAAGAATTGCCATTTTCTGTTTTAGTGATCGTGAGAAGCGACGTTTCCCTTCCCTATTTAAATGAATGCCATCCCTTGCAAATAACCTTGTGTCAAAAAAGTTTTCCCAGTTCTCCAGATAATCATAATCTTCTCTAAGGCACCACCTTTTTAACCACCCATTTAAGCTCTCAATTTCTGATTTCATGTGAAAGTTTACACCGGGGCTTGGTATAATACCTGAAATAATCAGGTCACATCCTCTAGCTTTTAAATCTGAGCCTATATACTCAAAGTCCCTTTGAATGTCAGCATCCTTCTTTTAACCACGTCATTTATGCCTACATGAATCAACACCAATGGTTGCTCATTATGTTCCAAAAGACCAGGTATAAGACGTCTTACGTCTGAGATTTTTACACTAGGTAATGCACTCACAGTGGTTGAAGTTATCCTATTTTTACATAAAATGGAATCTGTATATTTGAGCATTGAGTCTCCTATCACCAAGACATCCCTTTTGGCTATGCTGATTTCAGTGTCAACATGTTCTGCTTGTTTTTTGTGACAAACTACTTTGGTGTCATCTAGTTGCTGGGTTTGCGGATGTGTCTCCTGTACCATGATATCATCTTGTACTAAAAGGCTATATCTGTTTGGTGTTAACACATTTGATAACCTTCCAATGTTTTGCCTCCCTTTCCTGTTTTTCTGGGAGACTGTACTCCACTGCTCTGCCTTCTCCTCTGCATGTGATGATACTGCCTGAACATCACTGCATGGGCTTGTAGCTTCCTGTTTGCTGCTGGTACCTACCTCTTCAGCTACGTTATCTATGTAATCTTCTAAACTACTTATATCTGTTAATATTTTCAGTCTGTTTCTAAGTGCTACATTTTCAGCCTGCAAGTATTCTATTAATTTGCATTTTGCACTAATGAAGTTAGTTGTACACCCACCCACTGAGAACATTTGACAATTGCCACATGTGTTAATTAGATAGTCTTCTAATGTAAGTAGATCCATTTTATCTTGTTTACTGTAACACCACGGTGCAACTCACTTTACTGGCCCTTTTGCCCTATTGCCCCATTGACACGTGTGTCTCTGCGCACAACGACACGTGCCCTGCTCATGCGCGCCCTGATCACTGCAGGCAGCTCTTATAACTAGAAAATGCCCCGGAAATGCTTCGGGGAGGTCACAGGCTTCATCGCAACAAAAGTTGCAAAATTAAAATTTTAAAACGCTCCTTGTGCGTCCCTTGCTCATACGCAAGGCAGGCACAGGATTTCACAGTCCCCAAATAAATTATTTAGTTACTTCTGCAGTGTTTGTAGTCCTAGTGTCAGCCTTGGAACTACCACTCTCTACCTGTTTCCTGATATGGAGACTAGGGCTCAGGGATCCTCTCAAATATACTTGCTCGTTTGTAAATGAATAAAAGTGCTTGCTTCACAACAGTAGTACTCCTGGCAGTAGCTAAGTCTCCATATAAGACTGGGCTCACAGCAGGCAGCTCTTTTAACTAGAAAATGCCCCGGAAATGTTTCGGGGAGGTCACAGGCTTGATCGCAACAAAAGTTGCAAAATTAAAATTTTAAAACGCTCCTTGTGTGTCACTTGCTCATACACAAGGCAGGCACAGGATTTCACAGTCCCCAAACAAATGATTTAGTTACTTCCACAGTGTTTGTAGTCCTAGTGTCAGCCTTGGAACTACCACTCTCTACCTGTTTCCTGATATGGAAACTAGGGCTCAGGGATGCTCTCAAATGTACTTGCTCATTTGTAAATGAATAAAAGTGCTTGCTTCACAACAGTTGTACTCCTGGCAGTAGCTAAGCCTCCATTGTTTCAAACCCAGTATGTTTTTCCTGTAATCTCCTGAAATTCCTTTCCTTCTACACTGAAACCTCCAATATCTGAACATATAAAATGTGCATAAAACAGAGAACAGAAAACAAAAGAAGAGGGGAAGAGAGGGGAGAAAATCAGTTTGTATTATTGTTTTATAATATAGCCGATCTCTTCATTCCAAAGCACTTTTATCTTTATCTTTAATTTCCACACTCTTTCTTTCCCAATTATCTTACTCCACTCTCTTTTTTTTTCACTCAACTTGCATTTTGGACTGCTGTCTCCAAACTTGCAACCTTTACTTCAGTGCCAAACTTGAATCCCAGGCTTAGGCCTTACCGAAGAGCCTGCTGTCTCCCACGATCCAGCCTCCACCATAACGACCTTCTTTGTGTAGTAAATAATTAGTAGACTTATAGCGGGACCTGCTAGCAAGAGCTTCTCCACAGCTCTGCGGTGTGCAGATCTTCTCAGCTCTCCAGCGTAACAGCAGTCCGACTATCACCTCCGTGTGTCTGTCAGTGGAAATCGTGTGCTGGTTGGTTACCGTGTCACTCTCCAAGTCAACGTTGCAATTTTGAGCACTATAGGAGCCAGAGGTAGGAATCACGAAGGGATGTTGTCCACGACACCTGCTCTGTTCGAGTCACAGTGTCCAAGGTTGGATTGGCTTGGGTTTGGAGTATTCTGATAGTATCTAAAAGGAAAACACAGAGAAGGATGTGGAGACAAAAGTGTCTGAGGTTCTAGAGGACAAATTAGGGGTTAGAATTAAACAAGATAAGATACTTATTTGAAAGGTAGACAGTCAACATCTGGCCAGATCTGAAAAGTCTCTGTATATCTTTTCTCACTGGTCTCACAAAGAAGCTGCAACTGCCAAGACTGTTTTCAAACTAGGAGGGAACTAGGAAGTGCCTCCCTCTGGCAGTATCACATTCATCCTATATTCAATACAGATACTGTTTTACCAGTACTTAATTAAGCAGTACTAAATTTTACAGTTTTTCACACTACAGGGATCCAGTATTGCTGAGAATGTTGACCACTAGGTGCAAACTGCTCTTACTTCTACAAAGAAAAACATGTCTTCATTTGTCCCCTTTTGTTTCCATTGTTGCTCACTATATTATGGAGCCTCTGGGAGAAATTATCTGAAAGTACAGCTTGAGTTTTCAATGCTATGCAAATGGCACTCAGTTGTATCTTTCATTTGCAGTCAGATACTGTGATCCAGTGTCTGCAGTGCAGGAGAAGTACTTTTTCAAAATCAATGTCTGGATGGCCATAAGCTGGCTGAGAGGGAATCCAGACAAGACTCAGCTGCTGCTGGTGGCCCCAAGTCACTAGGTGTCATCTTTCAATGATTGCCTCAAGCTACCCACATTTGATGGGGTATAATCTGAGGTAAAGAGGTTGTACAACCTGGGTGTAACTCTGGATAGTGAGCTAACCCTGATTCCTCAGGTGTCAACTGTGTTCTGGTGCAGCTGTATCATCTGAAAAACATTACCAGGTTATACCCCTACCTTTTCCATAGTGACTTGAAGACCCTAGTGCAAGCTTTAGTTATCTTGCGGCATGACTACTACAATGCAAGGCTGTGCAAAACAAATAATATTTGGGGCAAATACACACAAATACTACACTTTTCACAAATACAAATACCACTTTTAAATATTTTTATTTGTGTTATACCACATAAAAGTAGTATTAGACCTTGGTTTAGGCTGATGTGAAACACCTACAGCATGACAACTACTGTTCATTACACAAAAGCATATTTGCTTGATAACTCTACATATTTTACATAGAAACATAGAAACAAACAAGTTGATGGCAGATAAGGACCACAAGGCCCATCCAGTCTGCCCATTTTTCCTACCTTATGAATGTGCCATAGGCCTGTACACTGTCAATGGCCTATCTATTCATACTCATCTGTATTGCTCCCTTATGCCTATCCCATGCCTGTTTGCAGCCATGCACTGTATTCATATTCACCACTTCCTGAGGTAGGCCATTCCATGCATCCACCACCCTTTCTGTGAAAAAGAACATCCTCACATTACCCCTTGATCGGCCTCCCTCTAATGCCCTTGAGAGGTTTGAATGTTTTGATCATATCACCTCTCTTCCTCCTTTGCTCTAGGGTATACATATTGAGCTCCATTAATCTGACCTCATATGTTTTATGATGCAGTCCCTGCACCATTTTGGTTGCCCTTCTCTGGACTGCCTTCATTTTGTTAATGTCCTCGTGCAGGTGCGGAATCTAGTACTGCATGCACTACTCCAGATGGGGCCTAACCAGTGTCTTGTAAAGAGGGATTATTACCTCCCTCTTACGACTTGTGATACCCCTACTAATATACTCCAATATCCCTCTAGCCTTACCTACTGCTTTAGTGGTCTGCTTGGATGATTTCGGGTCATCTGTGATGATGATGCCCTAGTCTCTTTCTTCCCTTGTGATTGCCAGCAACTCCCCTCCTAACTTATAGGGAGCTTCAGAGTTTCTCTTCCCTATGTACTTGATCTTGCACTTCTTTGCATTAAACCCCAGTTTCCACTCTTCTGACCATTTTGTCAGTTTATCCAGATCTCTTCTCATTCTGCCTACCCCATCTGGATTATTTACTCTGTTGCAGATCTTGGTGTCATCTGCAAACAGACAAGCCTTACCCTCCAGACCATCTGCACTGTCACTGATGAAGATATTGAAGAGGACTGGCCCCAGGACTGATCCCTGAGGGAACCTACTTGTGACATGCATCTCTTCTGACTGTATACCGTTTACCACCACTCTCTGTTTTCTGTCCATCAACCAGTAAGAAATCTATGAAATTAGTCTGACAGGACCTTCCTGTTGTAAACCCATGCTGTCTTGGATCCTGTGCTTCTATGGATTCCAGGTGTTGCACTATCCTTTCCTTAAGGAGTACCTCCATAATCTTGCCCACTACTGAGGTAAGACTGACTGGTCTATAGTTCCCTGCCTCCTCCCTGCTACCACTCTTGTGGAGCCAGATCACATGAGCCCTTCTCCAGTCTTCTGGGGCCTCTCCTGTGCTCAGAGACTCACTAAACAGTTCTGATAATGGCTCTTCTAGTTCCACCCTTAGCTCCTTTAGTACCCTGGGATGTATGCCATCAGGTCCTATTGCCTGGTCCTCCCTGAGCTTAGTGAGTTCTTGTAGGACCCTTTCTTTTGTGAAGGGACTTGTGCACACCTCCCTCCCCCCCTGCGTCCATGGTGCTGAGCTGTGGACCCTGCCCTACCTTCTCCTCAGTAAATACTGCGTAGAAGTATATATTTAGAATAGATGCTTTTCCTTGATCCTCCTCCACTGACACCCTCTTATCCCCTTTGATCTTAGCAATACCCCCTCTGGACTTTTCTCTTTCACTAATGTATCTATAGAAAGTCTTGTCCCCTTCTTTTACTGTTCATGCTAGTGTTTCCTTGGCTTGGGCCTTTGCCTGCCTTCCTACCTTCCCTGCTTCCCTTAGGGAAGTTTGGTATGCCTCCCTATCTTCGTCCTGCTGCATTCCCTTATATTTCCTGAAGGCCAGCCTTTTAGCTCTGACCTTTTCTGCTACTGTTTTTGAGAACCAAAGTAGTTTCTTCCTTCTTTGCTCTTGCCTTTCTCCCTAACACAACGGGATGTTGCTTCAGATATTGCTTCCTTAATGCTTACCCACTTTGCCTGTACCTCCTCACCTGTATTTCTTCTTGCCAGGGCTAGCTTAACCCTATTGGCCATTTTATCAAAGTCAGCAACTCTGAAGTCCCATATTTTTGCCTTGGAATGGGATGATTTAGTTCTAGTGGCCAAATTGAACCATATCATCTGATGGTCATTGGTCCCCAAGTGACCTTCTACCTGGAGATCTGTGATCCTTTCCCCAATAGTCAGTACTAGATCTAGGATAACCCTGTCTCTTGTGGGTTGTTGTACCAGTAGTTTGAGGCCCTCCCTCTGCAGGGAATCCACTATGTGTCTAGTTCTGGTGGATGTTCCTGCTAGTATTGATCAATCTGTATCTGGCATTTTGAAGTCTCCCATTATCAGAACCTCCCTTTAGCTGTCATGTTTTGTATATCTTCTAACAGTAATGTGTCTATGTCCTCCCCCTGGTCTGGAGGCCTGTAGACAACCCCAGTTCATATGGCTGTCCCATTTCCTGTTTCCAGGGTGACCCACAGTTCTTCTGGCTCCTCATGTGTATTCTGAATTTCTGTAGCTTTGATATTTTCATTGACAGAAAGCCCCCCTTTTGCACCTCAGTCTCTTCTAAACAGTACATAGCCAGGTACTGAAGTCTCCCAGGTGTGGTTACTGGTGAAACATATCTCGCTAATGGCTACTATGTCCAGTTTAGCCTCTGTCATTGTTGCCTGCAGGTCTGGGATCTTGTTTCCCAGACTGCAGGCACTTGTGTACATGATTTTCCATTGGCCAAATTTCGGTGTGTTAGTTGTTGGATGAGGTCCGGCATTTCTCCTGCGTGTCATTTGGGGAGCCAGACCTTTTTCCTTACCTGGTGATGCAAATGAACTACAAACATGCTGAACTCCTGTTTCATCACTAGCTGAGGGGGAAGGGGTGTTCTTCCCATTTGATGTATCGAGTGTTACGCCCTCTCCCCATTTGCTAGTTTAAATATTCTGCAAAGACATCAAACTTCTGCCCCAATGCACTGACTCCCTCCTTAGTCAGATGCAGTCCATCGAATTTAAAGAACTTTTGCTCCCAAAACTGCTGTTAGTTACGTACAGAATTGTGTCTCTTTTCCTGGCACCAGCCCTTGAGCCACATGTTTAGCTTCCCTATCTCCCCTTCTCTGACCTTCCGTCCATCTGCCCCCCTTTCCCAGCCTGGCAGGATCTCAGAGAAGGAGATGCTGGATGAAATGGATGACGGTTTGTCTCCCAGCCTGGTCAGGTGTTCCTTGATCTCCACATCTGACCAGCTGGCAAGATCGTTAGTCCCTACGTGTACCAGGACATTGATGTTTTCTCCTGCTTCCTGCATGATTTTAGCAATGCGGTCAGTGTCACTCCATGCTGATGTACCTGGGAGACATCTGACAATTACCCCCGGCTGGAGGTATGCATCAACTCCCTAAATCATCGAGTCTCCTATGATCAGAAGTGTTTTTTTGTTTTGGTCCCTGATTTGGGTGAGTTTTGTTGTACTATCTCCTGTGCTGCAGTGTCCTGCTCTGCAGTGTCCTCTGCCTCTTTGTTTGATTTTGGAGATAGAAGCAGATACCTGTTTTTAGTTTTTATATGGTTTGTGGAGGTGATATATTGGCGAGCACTTAGTTATGGGGCACCTGATTTGCCCCTCCTAACCACCTGCCAACCTCCTGGACCAACTACCCTCTGCAGTTGAGGTGCTTCAGTTGGATGTTGGGGAAATGGCACATGGTTCTTATAATATATTTTGTTTTGTTTGAATTTTGTTGACCCGGTAAGCCCACTGGGCCTAGAAGTCCCTTTTTCGGGGGGGGGGAAGGGGGATACATATGGTAAGCACTTGAAATTGAACCAGATTAAGCTGTTGGTGGTATTTTTAGTGAATGAGGGAAATTTGGCCAGGACACCAGAGAAATTCCCCTACTCTTTCCGATAAGTGCCATGGGATCTTTAACATCCACCTGAACTGCCACCAATCCAGGCAGACGGGACCTCAGTTTAACATCTCATCTGAAAGATGGATCATTTCCTCCTACTTCCTCCTGAATATGCAATTTTAGGAGTGCAATCTCTGCCCATGCTGCCTGGAGCTGAGCCTTTAGATCTCCAATGGTCCAGCATGTAGGACAGCATCCTAAATCCTGTATAACTGCCCCTTTTTGAAAAGTGTCCTGCAGTACCTGCAGTTAATAATATCCATTCCAGTTGAGTTGCTGAGTTTATAACCTGGTCTGAGTAATTAGAAGGAGGAAAATGAAAGCAAATGTTAGATTTTTTGTTTTGTTTGTTTGTTTTTGTATAACTTGTTATAACAAGTTACATTTCTTGTGCCCCTGTAAGTGAGGTCACTGTGTGGATACCCCTCTGATCCTCCCTTCTTGCTTTGCTACAGGAAATGTCATGACTGTGCTACTCTATAAAGGAGTGTAGCATGGGGTGGGTGGGGATGGGGTGGCTGGGCCATTACCCTGCCGAAAAAGAAGAACCACGGATGAAAGAAACAAGGAGGTAAGAGCAGAAACAATCAACCAACAACAAATGCAGTAACCCTGAAAGCGTAGCCTAATGATAGATAAAACTGTAAAACCTGTAAAACACCATCTATAATAATTTCACAGAAGATATGCCCTGCAAAAAACACTTTGCTACAGAGAAAAATAAAGCAGTAACAGAAGACATAAATTGCAAAAAAACAATTTGAATCACAGAAGATTGCAGCAGGAATCTGTAAGTACAAAACAGTAACAAACCTGTAGGCACACCCTGTAATAATGCAGCAGAAAGTATACCCTGCAACAGCAATTTGAATCAGAGAACAATAAAGCAATAAAATGTTAACAAAAAACAGTAACAAACCCTGTGAGCACAAAAGAAAATAGTAACACATAGTAAATCTGCCTAGCCAAAAGAAGCCTTAATCTTTTCCTTTGCTTTGATAGTGTTCCTTGCTCTGTCCTTACAAGCAAACCTAGAAGAAAAGAGCTCCGGTGAAGCTAGGTGCCTTTGCCAGCAAACCTAGTCTTCCACTTCAAAAACACCAAATAACCTGACCTTTTAACTCTTCCTTCTGTTGGAAGTTACTAAGACTTTATCTGCTCCACCCCCAGTTACACACCTAATCCCCCGGAAGAGCTGTGAGAGGAAAGCAATTAGCCCCTTCAGTGTGAGAAGGAGACTGCAACACCTTTTAGACCAAACCAAAAACCTTTCAGCAAAAAATAAAATAAAATACTAGCAAACAGTAATTTTGCTTAGCCCAATGATAGATAAAAAAGTCACAAAAATGTAAGTACCACCTGTAACAATTTCACAGAAGATATACCCTGCACAAAAAACACTTTGCTACAGAGAAAAATAATGCAGTAACAGAAGAAATACATTGCAAAAAAACAATATTTTTCCTTCCTTTGATAATGTTCCTTGCTCTGTCCTTACAAGCAAACCTAGAAGAAAAGAGTTCAGGTGAAGCTAGGTGTCTTTGCCAGCAAACCTGGTCTTTATTGAAACTTCTCAAACCCCTGGTTCTGCGTCATCATTAACAACACAACAGTCTGAAATGTATTTTGCAAACAATAATATGTAAAGAAATAGAAATACAGATACAAATACCAGAGAGACAAATACAAATACAAGTATCAACAAGCATTTGTCAATGATGAATGTTGTCTTGCTGGCATTGGCATTGGTAGTGCAGGAGTTAGAGAGAGATGCATAATAAGAATGGCAGTGAAGTATTGAACTGATGCCAACCCCAGCCTGCTGAGACTGACTGGCATTGGGGTGTGCCTTTGGTTCCTCGGCCATAACGCTCATACCATTTCACCTCACCCTACCCTGCAGATACTGACAAGTGTTGTGGTGTGCCTTGGGATCTTCGGGCCTTATGCTTACCCCATTCCATAAGGAAATACACTGAGATGTGTGCAGTATAGGAGAATGGGGTGAACTTTGAGGCTGAAGACTCCAAGGCACACCTCAGTGTCTTTCACTGGCTGCTGGGTAGGTGTGGGGGGTGGAATGGTATGAGCATTAAGCCAACAATCCCAAGTCACACCCCTGACACCTGTCAGTCTCAACAGGGTAGGGTGTTATGGTTGGAAACCCTAACACCCCGGGCATTTGTTGGCATTTTCACTCCAAAATTTCAACATGGGATTTTTGTGACCCCACCTCATGAACAGTGGCACTATCAGTTTGTTAGCCAAAAGGTGATTTTGCACAGCGACTGCACTATTTGGCATCACAGGTGTGAAAACACATTTCAGGCAAGATGTGAAAAATTACAACTTTACCGTTCATATGGAGGTGTGACCAAATGGCAGTGTTGAAAATCTGGAGTGAAAATATTAAAAGTTGTTGAAGTTACGAGCGTGCATGGAAACTGCACAACACACGCTGGTAACGCAGTCATTTTTGGACTTTTTTCACCAAATTTGTAACATGGGCTTTTTGGGAACCCACCTCATGAAAAGTGGCATTAATCAGTCCCGAAAGGTGATTCCATGCAGTGACCACAAAATCACTTTTTGGGACTGAGTAAAGAGATGACAGTGCATGTGTTTATGAGGTGGGGTCCCAAGAACCCCATGTTGAAAATCTGGTGCCAAAATTTCCCAAAATGGCTGAGATATCAACCTAAGTTGAAATCCCACATTGCCTGTCATTATAAAGCATACCACATTTTGTTCAGTTCCTGGTCAACTTTTGAAGAGTTCAAATGTGTTCCCACTCCACAGAAGATCACAGCACCAGCCCTCCAGAGGTAAGTATGGGGTGAGGGGGTGTGGAGAGGTAGGGTGTGCAGTGAGTGGGTGCAGGTTGGGGAAGAGAGCCCGACGGGATGCAGAGGGACCATTTTATTTTTTTACAGGTAAAACAAAAATGGACTTCGGGGGAAGGTTTTATTTATTTACAGGTAAAAAAACTGATTTGGGGCACACTGGGGTGGGCTCCCAAAGTGCCATGAGTTTGAGGGGGGGGGCATGATGCCAATGAGGATTGGGGAACCCCGTAGGCAAAAAAAGTGTGTGTGTGGGGGAACATGATGCCAACAGGGATTTGGCACCCCTGTCAGCAAACAAATTGAACAGGGGGAAATGCTGACATGAGGACTGAGCATCCCCGATGTTGGCTTTGTGGGGTTTGTGTGGTGGGCAGCAGGAGCCACCATATTTATTGGAATGTTTCACTAGGAAAGGCACATAACAGAGTCTTGTCATCTGATACGCCAGTGAGGAAACTGCACCTCATTGGAGCAGCAGAGTTCTTTCAACTCCATGGCTCTCTTTATGCACCCACTAAAGCATCCCCTGCATTAGACACAACACTGACACACCTCTCGCACAAGCCAACATAAAAGTCAGCCCCATGCACAGACCTACTATAGCATACTCTACCAGGACCTGCAGCTAGTGCAAAATGTGGCTGCACAGCTCCAGACATCACGCCATGTGAAAGTATATCTTCTCAGTGCTCCATAAACTGCATTGGTTGCTTGTTAAGTGGCAAGCTGACTTTGATATGACAAATCTCTGCACTAAACCTGGGTGGCCCAGATTTGTCAAACCCAAGTTTAACAAAACTGGGCAGCTCTGACTCACCCATCATGTGATGGAGTTGGTTCATTGTATGAGCATGTCATTTCCTTGGTCCTAGTCAGTCGCATGATCAGGTATCTGCTTGTGACCCCAGTGAGTTACTTACCTCATGCTGCTTTCCACTGCTTTGCATACATGAAAATTGAGTGGATATAAGGAGGTAGAAACTTTGGGTCTGCATTGTTGCCAGTTAGTGATAGGACAGGAAGTCTGATCTGACTGGTGAGCACAAGCATGGCAGGACAGGAACAGAGCAGGCTACAGCCATGTCAGCAGGCAAGTGATGAACAAGAAAAACATTTAAAAAGAATAAGTTACACAAGAAACAGCATAACATAAAAAATATAGAAAAAAGGAAATCAATAATAAGAATCATAGGCTGTCTAAGTGTCAGGGTTGGGCCTGACCTGGCCCCGAGCTGCAAGCACATGCATACCTTCTAGAGACTGAAGAGCTGCCCCATTTGTACTCACCTCTCTGGGTTTGACAGCAGAGGTTGCTGGACCCAGACTCAACTGGTAAGGGTGCAAAGAACCTTCTGCCCCACCCATGGGTTACCAAGTCTGCTACCACTCACCCAGATGATGCCTAGTCAGAGGTAGAGCATTTTGATGGGTTCCAGGAGAGTGTTAGAGGTGAGAAGCATACACACTCCTCAGCCTATATCACTACGCAATTCTTTTACCATGCTGACTAAATGGGGAAGCCAGGAGGAGGCACCCATAGCAATGGGAAGGGAGGAAGTGGAAATCCTCAGAAGGGAAGGCTCTAAGGAATGAGAAAGAGGACCCAGCAGAGGAGGAAGCAGCTGCTGGTTGGCTCTATTGTTAGGGTGATAAACTTGGGAGCAGAGGGAGAAAGGGAAGGAGAGTTGTAGTTCCTGAGAGGTACTTCCGCTTGATAGAGAGAGGATCCAGGGGATTGCTAGGGCAGCAGAAGATGAGAGGAACCTAACTGTCATTATCCACCTGTGGACAAATGACCTGGCAAGTGGACAGGGGAGAGACAACCTGCATCTTTCCAAGAGGGGGAACACAGTCCTTAGTGGGAGGTTTAAATGCTAATTGGATGAGCATTTAAACTAGTCAGGAGAAGGCTGTAAAACCATGGGAGGCAACAATTGCCCCCTCCCAAAGGATGATGCATCAGCTAAGGAATGCCAAAGGGGAGTAAGCACCCTCAGAGAGGGGGCACAAGAAGGCATTGCTGGGGACAAGGCAGAGGACAAGGGAAGTATAAATCAGGAAAGCAAGAAGTAAGGAGTAAAGGAGACAGGTAAAGGAGAAGGTAACAAGGGAAGAGGGGGTCAGGCAGAGCTTCAGGGAACAGCACAGGCAGGGTGGGGAAGGGAAAAGAGGGAAGCAGGTAGGGAGCAAGTAATTTATGGAGAGACATTTGTGGCAATGCAAGGAGTCTGAGAAATAAAATTCCAGACCTGGAGGCCATCATGGCAGATACTAGCCTGGATCTGGTTGCTGTAATGGAGTCATAGGGCAATGAAAGCCACCACTGGAAAATGGCCATACTAGGCTACTCTGTGTTCAGGAATGACAGGGAATGAAGGAAAGGCTGTACTATATGTGAGGGAGGGAATCAAAGCCACAGGAACAGCATGGACCCAGAGAAAAAAGAAGAGTTGGAGTTGCTGTGGGTCATCCTTTAGACAGGTACTGATGCTGCTCTCCATTCAGGGGTGGTATGCAGACTTCCAGCATAGGAAGAGGAGTCGGATAAGGCAGTTGGGGAAGCCATCATCAAAACAGAAAGTGAACGGAAGGTGCTGCTAGTTGGGGGCTTCAGTCTGCCAGATGTGGATGGGAGGCTTCCAACTGGAACTTCAGCAAGAAGCAGGGTTATCCTTGACACCCTACAAGGATCTTTTTTCAGGCAGCTAGTAAAAGAACCTAAGAGGGATGGGACAGTGCTGGACCTGGAGCTTGGAAACAGGTGTAACCCCTAGGTGGCGCTATCCCAAGGGCTACTACCCCTGCCTGCATGACTAGTTGCAGGTTAAGGGGCCTGGGTACTGAAAACAGGTGCCTCCACCCAGAGGACAGGGTTAGTGGTAGCGTAGCTGATCAGGGTACAGCCCTCTGGGACACTGTGACCCCCCTCTTTCCCTTCTAGTGGCCTAAACAATGAACAGCATACACAGGTACAATAGCCCCTAATCAGCATACAAATCCCCACTCTGTTTGCACTTAACACCAGGGCTGGTTCCATCAGTCCGACCCTGGAGACCTCCTGTAAAATAAGGTTAGACACAGCAGGTAATAACAGTACAGTGCTTCTGGTACAAAATGGAACCACAGTCAGGTTAAATGCAAAAAGAATTAGATCTGATTTATTCAGGCGGAATGAACAAGGGAAGGGCGTAATTTGGCTGATTAGTTCTGTAATTGATTGAATCAGGCAATCATGCATGCACTTTAGAGTCCCTTCACAGTCACACAGTCTGGGTACCCAGTTGGAACAAAGAGGGGCTAGCCTAATTCATTGTCCATGTAGGCCAGTGTTGCAGCTGGTCGGGGCCCTGTGATGGAAAGAAGAAGTATGCACAACCACACACGATTTGTAATCCGGAAGCAGGAGGCTCAGTTTGTGATAATTAGACAAGACAACTAAATCAGATGACACACTTTGAGCTGTTGTTGCAGGGAGCTACTCTGGTGTTTACTCACACTACTCAATACAAGACACAGGATGGATGGAATGGAGACTTTAGGATGACTTGCTGGTTTGTCAGGAGAAGCTGGGCCCACACAAATCACCGAGGTGTCGTTCCTGTTCGAGGTGTGGAGCAGGGGGCTGATCCCTGGGTAGGTCTCTTATCTATAGTTTTCTCTGTGTCGTAAGTAGCTGGCTGGGCTAAGTTGGCAGGGCCCAGGCCAGGTGAGCAGTTCGGATTCAGTCCGGTAAATGCTGGATGCAGCTTCCAGCAAGCATGACACGATTAGGCAGTGGGGAACCAAATCACGACCCACTAACAGCATTCAGCACACTTATAGTAAAAGAAAAGCAATACCACATTTCGGATGACAGTCTGGTTGCAATTTCAGCTTTCCTAAGCAAAACTGTGATCTCTGTGGTGATTCAGATGTCCTGACAGGCTGATCGTGTGGAGCAAATCTTTTGGTCTTCTTCAGGCAAAGGTACAGCCACAATTCGGCTGCTTTTGTCACAGTTGGTTCAGATACAGTCCGGTTATTTAAGCACTCTTTAAGGATCCCTTTCAAGGGACAGCAGGCAGACAGGCCAAACTCAGCCTTTCCACCAGTTTCCTGTGCAACTACGCAGGAGCAGCTGCTCGAATCACTCGAGCTGTTCACTCTCTCAACTCCAAACTCAGACTGACACTCTGCTGCAGGCAGCACCGGGACATCTTCTGAGATCCAAAAGGTTCGGTTGGTTGCTCTATCTGTCTGTCACAGCTAGAGCGCCCCCTCCAGGTCCATTTAGGTGCCAAAGTGGAAAAACTACAATTCCTACAATTCTTACAGAAATTAATTCCCACAAGACCCCTGGGGACAGACTCCATTTTAAGGTCCCCCAAAAGGTACTGATTGGTGCAATAGAGAAATGTCCATGCTGCAAAGAAAGGCAGGCTAGACAAATTATAATACCATTCTTATTAGAGCAGCTAATCAGCAAACAATTACCAGTTCTAACAGAGCTCCCTCTGCACCATTAGTGATGGCAGAACAGAGCAATATTGCAGCTTGGGCGGGACTCAAGCCTGGAAACACTCAGCCCCTACCCAGATTAATTACACACTACAAAAATAATGTCTCTCGCATGCAAGCACTTTTACACCTGAAAAGACACAGAACCCCCACCTAGCAACCCCCATTTATAGGGTGGTTACACAGGGATTGCACTGCAGATGGCACAGTGGGCAGTCCCCTCAGTACCAATGATCACCATAGAGTGTGGTTTAACATTAAGAAAGGAAAAGGCAAACCACATGAGGGTCCTGACCTTTAGGAGTGCAGATTTTAAATAAAAACGGAAGACTGCCTCAGAAACTGCCTCATGGGGAATTGCCAGGGTGGGGTAGAGGCACAGTGGGGAAAATAAGGGTGGGCATAATTAAGACCACCAACATTGGCATGAAGGTAGTGAGTAAAAGTAGGAGGAAAATAAAACTGTTATGGGTCTCTAAGGAAGTGGCTAAGGTTGTGAAGAAAGAAAAGGTGGCTTTCAGGAGGTATAAGGAAATGCAGAGGGAGTAAGACAGAGAGCTGTACCAGGTAAAATAGAGGGAAGCAGGAAAGGCAGTGAGGGGAGCAAAAGTGATGGCAGAGGAATGGAAAGCCAAAGTGGTAGTTAAAGGGGTTAAGACTTTCTTCAGGTAAATAAGTGAGAAAAGGAAAGCAAGGGGACTGGAGAGATAGTGAGGATAAGGAGGATAGCAGGGGGAAACTGCACAGAAGAGGATCAAGAAAAAAATGATATCCTGAACTTAGTACTTCTTCTCAGTCTTCACAGTAGAGAGAGGGGGGATCAGCCAGTAAGGAGCAACAGGAGCAAAAAGGGGGAGGTAAACTGAGTCTTTTTTCAGAGGAAAGAGTCCTGAAGGGATCTGCAGCTCTTAAAGTGGAAAAGGTTATAGGACCAGAAAGGATGCACTCAAGGGTACTAAACAAACTCAGGGAAGTGATAGCTGCCCCACTGGCAGCTTCTGTCAACAGCTCATTGGAAACAGGTGTGGTTCCAAAGGACTGAAGATCAGTCACGGTTTCATTCTATAAGAGCAGCAGCATGGAGGAGTCTAACAACTGTAGGCCGGTCAGTTTAGCATCAGAGGTGAGGAGATTAATGGAAACCTTTGTAACCCCTAGGTGGTGCTATCCCAAGGGCTACTACCCCTGCCTGCTTAGCTAGTAGCAGGTTAAGGGGCCTGGGTAATGAAACGGGTGCCTCCACCCAGAGGTCAGGGTTGTTAATGGTCAAGATAACCTGGGCACAACCCTCCAGAACAGTGTAACCCCCCTCTTTCCCTTCTAGTGGCCTCAACAATATACAATAATTACTTTCACTATGACCCTTATTCACCAGGCACTTACTCACTCTGTTTGCACTTACCACCAGGGCTGGTTCCTCTAACTGACCCTGAGGACCCCCTGTAAAACAAGGTTAAGCACAGCAAATAGCAACAGTACAATACTTTTGGCACAAATTTGAACCACAGTCAGGTTAAATGCAAACAAATTTATATCTGATTTCTTCAGGGGACTTGAACAAGGGAGAGGCATAATCAGGTTGATCTGCTTAAAAGCTATATTAATCAGACAGTTATGCATGCAGTTCAGAGTCCCTACATAGTAACACACTCTGGGTACCCAGGTAGGAAAACAGTGGGTTAGCCAGGAACATTGCAGCTGGTTGGGGTCCTGTGATGGAAGAAAGCAACATGCACAACACACACTATTTGTAATCCGGAGCTGGAGGGCTCAGTTCGTGAAAGAAAAGGCAACAAGACAATCAGATGACAACACTTTTAGATTTAGCTGTTGTTGCAGGGAGCTACCCTGATGTTTACTCACGATACCCAATACTGGACATAGGCAGGATAAAACAAAGACTGCAGGCTGTTGAGCTGGAGTGCCCGGAGAAGCAGGGCCCACACGAATCACCGAGGCTTTGTTCCTGTTCAAGGCGTTGAGCAGGGGGCTGATCCCCAGGCTGGTCTCTCGTTGATGACTTTCTCTGCACAGCAGGTATTCTGGCTGGGCCAGTGTAACAGGGCCCAGGCAAACAGAAATGGATACGGATTCAGTCCGTGGAGCTGGATACAGCCTCCAGCAAGCAAAACACAGTTCAGACATACAGTGGGGAACCAAATCACAACCCCCTATAAGCACACAGCACATTTAAATGTAAGGAAATTCCACTGTAAGAGGCAAATGGCTCTCCGGTTGCAATTTACAGAGTCTCTGCGCAATCCGGGAGTTCAGAGGTAGTTGGAAGTCCTGACAGGCTGATCGCATTCAGAAAATCTTCAGCCTTCTTCAGGTTAAAGCCTGGTCACAATTCAGTAGCTTAATTCGCTCTCCAAATTCGGATTCAGTCCAAAAAAAACACAAGTTCCCTCTCAGAAACAGCAGGCAGGCATGTAGGCCAAACTCAGGCCTCTCCACAGTTCTCTAACGTGAATCCACTATGGATTGCTGCTCAAACTATCTCGAGCTGTTACTTCTTCACTTCCCAACTCAGATCTAACTGAAACTGCAAGCAGTGTGGGACTTTCTCCAAGATCCAACAGGTTCGGTTGGCTGATCTGTCTGTCAGTCACAACAAGGGCTCCTCCTCCAGGTTATTTTAGGCACCAAAGGCCCACAACTATAATTCCTAAAATTTTTGGCCCCTCCAAGCCCCTGTAGGCAGAATCCATTTTAGAGTCCCAAATGTACTGATTGGCCCATTCTGCAGTCCAGGACCAAGATGATGGAAACAAACAGAACTGTCCATGCTGCAAAGAAGGCAGGTTAGAACAAACTGCAATATTATTACTACTCTAACAAATGATCAGCAAACAAATACATCTTCTAACAGAGCTCCCTCTCAGGTTAATTATGACTGCAATCCAGGCAGCTCTTAATTAGATAGTACACAGAGGCTATACTGGCACTCTCTGGCAATACATTTAAATGGCTAAAACGCAGAACACCAGCCTGGCAGTGAGCATTTAAGCAAGCTCAAGGAAGACTTTTCGGGAACCCCCATTTGTAGGGGGGTTACACCCTTCCCTGCCTGGAGAAAACTTGGCGTCTGCGTCAAGTCTGGACCATCATACAACAGTTAACATAAACTTATTACTTTACTATACATATTCACTACACTTCATGATACTATATCCATAAGGACAATACTTAAGCATGTTTCATACCGGTAATACTGATTGCACTATGATTAACACATTAGTAACATCACAATACAGCTTCAGGTAATAACTTCTTGCACATTAAACAATGTAAGAGGGGGCCCTTCCCTATCAGCTAATTTGGGGCCAGATGGGGCAGGGGCACCATGGTGAAAGGGAAAAACAAGTAACCTGGAATTGGCCGTCAAGCTCAATTTGGGCAGTGAGGTTGACGAGACATAAACCCCTTTGAGAACCACATTGAGAGGCAAATCCACTAGCCTCCCAGGGAAATCATAACTAAAGCGTAGTACTGGCTTGACAGCTTGGCCAGTCTTTCTGGGGGAAGCACCCACAGTCTCTGTACTTTAAGCACTAACTTTGGAGTTTTCGTCACTTGTGAGGGGTGCCTCTGCATGGATAGGAATGTCCAAACCGGGAGCACCATCAGCTCCTTGCTCTGTAGGCTCTGTTTCTACAACACCTTGCTCATTATTATCCTCTCACAAAGACCCAGGTTGTTCATTTTTAGGAGGCTCTACAGTAGCAGCCACAGACACTGCCAGATATTTCCCGAAATGTCTGCGATATTTCCAGAAATATCTCCTGCTTTCTGCATTTTCACAGTAGGGGCAGCAGAGAGAAACTCTTCAGAAATTTTGCAAAATAGCTGGAAATAGCTGGCAATTTCTCTGGCTACTATTGTAGCACAATTAGGCTTTGTGGCACTGAAGGGGGGCTGTCAACACTCTCACATTGTTCTTCAGGTTCAGGTGTGTCACCAGGGAGACTCAGACCATCAGCACCTTCTTTGGACAATTTACACAGTTCCACAAAACACAGAGAGTCTGCAACCTCAGATGTGATGCTTTGCACCTCACTTTCAGGGAGCATTGGCTCCAAGAATGAAGCTGGGGGTTTAGGCAGTCCAGAAGGCCCAGCTTCATCCCAACAATTAGTCATAGGGTTACCATGAAACAGCTGACTCAATTCATAGGAGGGGTAATAGGCATTGTCACACTCACTATCATCAGAGGTGGACTGACAGTCACTATCATTCTGGGCCTGCTGCGGGGGAAACCTTAACTCTATAACTACTGGGGTAGGTTTACTCTGTCTCTTTTTTACAGCAGCATGAGTCACCGGCCCAGGGGAGGCAATGTCTGTTGGCTCAGCTTCAATAATAACTTGGCCTATAGGCAGCAAGTGGTTATGGTGCATGGTCTTGACAGCTTTGGAGTTATTCTCTGGGCGTACCTTGTATACTGATAGATCATCCAACTTTCCAACTACTACTGTACTGTACATGAGGAAGATGGTGCCACCTATCAGCAATTTTGTGCTTGCCATGTAGTCCCAAATTGTGTAACAACACACGGTCTCCGGGCTGTAGCTCTTGAGCCTTTACTTTCTTGTCGTGCCTCTCTTTGTTGGTGAGATTTCTTTTAGCAGTCATTGTCTGGGCCAGTTGATATGCATGGTTCAATTGAGCTTTCAGTTTCTGTACATACTGCAGGTAGTTTTCAACTCGGACCCCATCTGGAGAGACCCCAAAACAGACATTAACTGGCAGGCTGGCCTCCCTCCCAAACATGAGGTGGTAGGGGGAGAACACAGTAGCATCATTTTTGGTGCAATTGTATGCGTGTACCATGGTGGTAATCTGCTGGCTCCACTTATGCTTGTCTTTTGGGTGGAGGGTGCCCAGCATGTCTAGAAGGGTGTGGTTAAAACATTCTGGTTGAGGGTCCCCATGCAGGTGATAGGGGGTGGTTCTCAACTTCCACACCCCCCACAGAGAGAGCATTTCTTTAACTAGCCAACTTTCAAAGTCTCTGCCTTGGTCAGAGTGGATCCGCTTGGGGGCACCATAGTGGACAAAGACATTTTCCACTAGCACCTTGGCCATGGTAGAGGCCTTTTGATCTTTAGTTGGAAAAGCTTGTGCATACCATGTGAAATGATCCATAACCACTAACAATTGGGGCTGTGGCTTAGACAATATAAAAGCAGGGGACTCCAATTACAACTTCCTGTTGCTAGCCTGTAGAGCAGAAAGCAGCTAACTAAAAGAAGCTACCATTTTCTTATTAATTTAACACTTCTATCTCAGCAGGAATCAGTGTCTGTTGAGATTAAGCAGACATACTTTATTAGAAGTAGAATGGGTCTTATTTAGGGTTAAAACAAAGAAAAGAAAGTCAGTGTGTGTTCTGTGCTGGGAAGGGTACTGTATCAACTTGCTTTGCTAAATCAGTAGGAGGAGAGAGAGCTTAATTGGGGGTGTGGCTTAGACAATATAAAAGCAGGTGACTCCAATTACAACTTCCTGTTGCTAGCCTGTAGAGCAGAAAGCAGCTAACTAAAAGAAGCTACCATTTTCTTATTAATTTAACACTTCTTTCTCAGCAAGAATCAGTGTCTGTTGAGATTAAGCAGGCAGATACTTTATTAGAAGTAGATGGGGTCTTATTTAGGGTTAAAAAGAGAAAAGAAAGAAAGTCAGTGTGTGTTCTGCACTGGGAAGGGTACTGTATCACCTTACTTTGCTAAATCAGTAGGAGGAGAAAGAGCTTAATTGGGGGTGTGGCTCAGACAATATAAAAGCAGGTGACTCCAATTACAACTTCCTGTTGCTAGCTTTTTTTCTTACTAATTGCCCTCCACCCACCCACCCTAAGCCAGTTCTACTTTTATAGCCACTGGATTTGACTAACAACAGGAACTTCCTGTTTGGCAGTAGGAAGGGAAGGATCATAGAGAAACATTGGTTTTGTCAACCCTAAAGGAAAAAAGTAGCTCGCTCTCCCCAGCTGCTGGTGGTCTGACACTGAGCAAGGAAGAAGGAGGCTACTGAAGAATATAGGAAGTTGCTGTCCCAGAACAGGAAGGGTGAGAGTTGTAAGGAGAGGAGAGAGTAAGCATACAGAGAAACAGGAGAGGGGACACAAAATAAGACATGATAGGAGTGGTGCAGTGCAATGGCTGTGGGGCGGCAGTGTTCCAGGAGACATTCTGGAGGCTGCAATGCTGCCCTATTTGCAGGCACCTCTCTGGTCTGAGAGAGGAGGTTGCCCGTCTCTGGGATGACCTGGCTAGGATTCATGAAACCTCCTCCCCCACCCAGGGACCACCAGGGCCAATGCAACTACCTTAGAGGTTGCCAAGAAAGAGGAGATGCTGGACCAGGGTGGGCTCAGGGAGGGAGAGGGTGGTGGAACCAAGTTGCATCCCTACAGCTGTACCTCTCCACAATTCATACACTCTTCTGGTGGATAGTGGTTCTTCTATGGAGGCACCTGCAGTGGAGACCAAGGAGGATGCTGGGAACCTTCACAAAGGAGACCCACAGGAGGGTGGCATGGGACCCCACAGGGGAAGGAAACAACTCCTGGTGGGGGACTCAATCATTAGGGGGGTAGAAGTGGGGGAGGAAGGGGAGAGGGAGGTAAGGTGCCTGCCAGGCTCCATGGCTTAGAGGGACAGGAAGCAAATCCTCAGGATCGTGGGAGCAGCTGCACGAGAGCAGGAGCCGGATGTCATTATCCACCTAGGGACAAGTGATCTGGCTAGGAATGGGATCACAGCAGTGCAAGAGGAGTTTGTAGAGTTGGGGAGGGGCCTTAGACAAGTAGCACATACGGTAACCTTCTTGGAGGTGCTGCCCGTCTATGGCAAGGGTGATGCTAGGGTACTCCTCACCAGGGAATTCAATGAATGGTTGAAAAACTGGTGTGGAGCTCAGGGTTTTGGCATCATTGGGGACTGGGGAGCCACCTAGAGGGATGCAGACCTATACTGGTGCGATGGTCTGCATCTGTCCAGGGGGGAACCAGGATCCTAGGTGAGAGGTTTAAATGCTTCATTGGCAAGCATTTAAACTAGCCAAGGGGTGGGGGCAATGAAAAGAAGCAGAGAAATCCCAGCATCTCCCCACAAAACATGGTAATTAGTGAAGTAAACACCAAGGTAGAGAAGTCATTAGGGAGCAGGATAGAGGTAAATGTAAAAAAGGCAAGGGCAGTAAGGACAGGGATAGGGCTAAAAGGGGTAAGGCCATCACAAAGTGGAGGGTGATGAGTACCAATGCCAGTAATCTGTGTAACAAGCTCCCTGAACTAGTGGCCTTGATGGAAGAGGGTTGCCGGGATACTGTGGCAGTCACAGAAACATGGTACACAGAGAACCATGACTGGGATGTCAACATACCAGGATACACAATCTACAGGTGGGACAGGGAGGGTAAAAGAGGAGGCAGAGTAGCTCTCTATGTAAAGGAAGAGATCAAAGCAACAGAACTAAAGAGTAAAAAGGGAGCAGATGAGGCACTCTGGGTCACCCTGGAGACAGGAAATGGCACCACAATCCGCATGGGGGTTGTATACAGACCCCCATCTCAGGGGGAGGGAATGGACAAGGAGATGATAGCAAGCTTCCTTAGAATGGCAGAAAAAGGGGAGATATTGTTGATGGGGGACCTGAATATGCCAGATGTTAACTGGAGCACCTTTTCTGCAGGCACATCCAAGAGCAGGGTCATTCTTGGTGCCCTACAGGGGGCATGCCTCAGACAGCTAGTATTGGAACCCATTCAAGAGGGAGCAATCTTAGACTTGGTACTCTCAAATGGGGACGAAGAAAGAATCTCAGATTTAGAAGTGGGCAGCCATCTGGGAACAAGCGACCACCAAACAGTGTGGTTCACGATAAACACAGCCATACAGTCAAGCCATACAAAAGCAAGAGTATTGGACTTTAGGAGGGCTGACTTTGGGAAAATGAGAGAGTGCCTCAGAAAAGCACTAGCAAACAGGCAAGAAGGGGTGGAGGAACAATGGGGAGTAATCAAAACAGCCATCACAGAGGCAACAAGTCTTTGTGTAATGCAAATCAACAAAACACAACAAAGGAAAAAAACGCTATGGTTCTCAAAAGAGGTGGCAGGGAAGGTTAAGAAGAAAAGGATAGCATTCAGGAAATATAAGGAAACACAGAAGGAGCAGGACAAAGAACGTTATCAGTTAAAGCAGAAAGAGGTTGGAAAGGCAGTCAGAATGGCAAAGGCCCAAACCGAGGAAAGGATAGCCAACTCTGTTAAGAAGGGGGATAAGACCTTTTATAGGTACATTAGGGTGCAAAGAAAGACCAAAGGAGGGATACTGAGGCTTAATAAAGGGGTGGGAATGTGGGTAGAGGGTGACAGTGAAAAAACAGGGATACTGAAGGAATATTTCTGCTCAGTATTCACAAAGGAAGAGGAGGGGGAGGTACCTAAACCAAACAAGAGAAACACTCTGAAGGTGGGGGTCGATACCAGTCCATTTACAGAAGAAAGGGTTCTGAAAGAACTAATAAAATCGAAGGTGGACAAAGCAATGGGGCCTGATGGGATTCATCCAAGAATTCTAAAAGAACTAAGGGTAGAACTAGTGACACCGCTGACTACTCTCTTTAACAAATCATGGGAGGATGGGGTGGTACCTGAGGACTGGAGGAGGGTGGATGTGATTCCTCTTCACAAAAGAGGGAGCAGGAAAGTGGCAGGAAATTACAGACCAGTTAGTTTGACCTCAGTGGTAGGGAAAATGATGGAATCACTTCTGAAGGAAAGAATTGTTGAGTACCTAGAGGAAAGTGGGGCACAGGACGCAAGGCAGCATGGATTCACGATGGGAAGGTCATGTTAGATGAATCTAATAGATTTCTTTAACTGGGTGACCAAAGCAGTAGACCAGGGAAGGGCTGTGGACATGGCCTACCTAGATTTTAGCAAGGCATTTGATACAGTCCCCCACAAAAGATTAATACACAAGTTAGCCAGCCTTGGAGTGAGTCCCAAGATGGTAGCCTGGATAAAAAATTGGCTAAACAGGACGCAAAGGGTAGTAGTAAATGGAGTCCACAGTGAAGAAAGGAGGGTTACTAGTGGGTTACCGCAGGGTTCAGTACTGGGAACGGTCCTTTTTAATGTCTTTATAAGTGACATTGCAGAGGAACTAGAAGGAAAAGTATGTCTCTTTGCAGACGACACAAAGATCTGCAACAGGGTTGATACACAAGATGGAGTGGAAAGGATGAGAAGGGACTTGGCAAGGTTGGAGGAATGGTCAAATGTATGGCAGCTCAGATTCAATGCAAAGAAGTGCAAGGTAATGCACCTGGGAAACAAAAACCCAGGGGAAGAGTACACAATGGGGGGTGAGATACTGACAATAGTAAAAATGGAAAGGGACCTGGGGGTAATTATATCAGATGACCTAAAGGTGGGCAAGCAATGTGAGAAGGCAGTAAGGAAGGCTGGGTGGATGATGGGATGCACAGGGAGAGGCATCAATAGTAGAAAACAGGAAGTTGTTATCCCTCTGTACAGATAGTTGGTGAGACCCCATCTGGAGTACTGTGTGCAGTTCTGGAGACTCCATCTCCACAAAGACATAGACAGAGTGAAGGCTGTCCAGAGGAGGGCAACCAAAATGGTGCAGTGTCTGCACCAGAAGACATATGAAGAAAGACTAAAGGAGCTTAATATGTATACCCTTGAGGAAAGAAGGGAGAGAGGCGACATGATAGAAACTTTCAAGTACCTCAAGGGAATCAACAAAGTCCAAGAAGGTAACATCTTTCAGAAAAAGAGATGTGCAAGAACAAGGAGGCACAATTTGAAGTTAGAGGGAGGACGGCTCAGAGGTAATGTGAGGAAGTATTTTTTCACAGAGAGGGTTGTGGATGCATGGAACAGCCTCCCTGAGGAAGTCGCGGAGTTAGGAACAGTGGAGGAATTCAAGAATGCATGGGACAGGCATAAGGCAGTCCTAGTGGGGGGTAGGACGAAGTAAGCTGTTGGTTAACTAGGATCTGCAGCTTATCTGTTAGGTAGGAAAATGGGCAGACTAGGTGGGCCAAGCGGTCCTTATCTTCCATTAAATTCTATGTTTCTGTGTTTCTAAATTCGGATTCAGTCCAAAAAAAAACACAAGTTCCTTCTCAGGAACAGCAGGCAGGCATGCAGGCCAAACTTGGGCCTTTCCACAGTTCTCCCATGTGAATCCACTATGGATTGCTGCTCGAACTATCTCCAGCTGTTAGTTCTTCACTTCCCAACTCAGATCTAACTGAAACTGCAAGCAATGTAGGACTTTCCCCAAGATCCAAAAGGTTCGGTTGACTGATCTGTCTGTCAGTCACAACAAGGGCTCCCCCTCCAGGTTATTTTAGACGCCAAAAGCCCAAAACTACAATTCTCACAAGTTAATGTACTGATTGGCCCATTCTGTAGTCCAGGACCAAAATGATGGAAATAAACAGCACTGTCCATGCTGCAAAGAAGGCAGGTTAGAACAAACTGCAATCTTATTACTACTCTAACAAATGATCAGCAAACAAATACGTCTTCTAACAGAGCTCCCTCTCAGGTTAATTATGACTGCAATCCAGGCAGCTCTTAAAGAGACAATACACAGAGGCTATACAGGCACTCTCTGCCAATACATTTAAACTGCTAAAATGCAGAATACCAACCTGGCAGTGAGCATTTAGGCAAGCTCAAGGAAGACTTTTCAGGAACCCCCATTTGTAGGGGGGGGTTACACCTTGTTAAAGGAAAAGTTGGTAGAGTATTTTGAATCCAGTTGTCTACACAATAAAAGGCAGCAGAGATTCACAGGGGGAAGGTCATGTCAGATGAATCTGATTTCTTTGACTGGACAACCAGGGAAATAGATCAGGGGAGGGTACTGAACATGGCCTATCTGGACTTTAGCAATATCTTCGACACTGTGCCACCCAGGAGACTGATAAAGAAATTGAGCAGACTAGAGGTGGGATCCAAAATGGTGAACTGAGTAAGGAACTGGTAACTGAATAAGCAAAAGAGGATGGCAGTTAATGACACTCACTCCAATGAGGTGACAGTGACCAGCAGGGTTCTGCATGGCTCAGTAATATGCCTGGTCATCTTCAATGTCTTCATAAGTGACATTGCAGAAGAACTAGAAAGGAAGGTGTGCCTATTCGCAGATGGCACCAAAATCTGTAATAGGATGAACATTCAGGAGGGGTTGGAGAAAATACTTAAGGACCTTGGTAAACTCATGGAGTGGGCAAGAGCAAGACAGTTGGGATTCGATGCCATAAAGTGTGAACTCATGCACTTAAGGCAAAGAAACCTGGACACTGAGTACAGTATGCAGGGAGATATTGACTGTCAATAAGCAGGAAGAGACCTAGAGCTTATTATATCTGATGACCTGAAAGTGTCACTACAGTGTGACAAAGACGTGGGTAGAGCCAGTGGGATGCTGGGATGCATAGGGAGAGGTATCTCCAGTAGGACGAGAGATATGGTGTTGCCACTGTATCGCTCACTGGTGAGACCCCACCTAGAGTATTGTGTCCAGTTCTGGAGGTCACACATTAGAAAGGACATAGACAGGGTAGAGGCAGAGGGATCTCAACAGGTACAGCCTGGAATAGAGGAGAGCAAGACTGCACATGATAGAGATCTACACGTCCCTCACTGGGGTGAACAGGGTGTAGGAGGGGAGTCTCTTTCTTTTTCTTTTTTTTTCATCTATTGTTCATCCTTCCAGTGGGTGTCAGCTTGTGTAGGTCACCCAATACTGGACGTCCGTGGTCTTTCAGGTACCCTTTCCTCTACCCAGCAGAACCACCGGAGTTGATGCAAGGAGCTTCATCCAGCCATGGCCCCGATTATCCACTTTCTCCCCTTATTCCTTGGAGTCTCCAGACAAGGACAGTGTGTATGCACCTCCCTTGGCCCGGGCGAACTCCACTCTGCTCACACCTGGCCTAGCACCTGTCTCCATGCCGTTGCCTGCACCACCATCATGCCTCCATGTGGTGGAGGTCAGAGGCCAGGAGAGATGACCTCCTCTATTTGGGAGAGGAGAGCTGATAGCGGCTGCTCAGTCCATGCCTGACCCTCCCCCCCAGCTGATCCCCGGTGCCCCGAACTCATTCCCTAGCACGGGTCGACAGCGTGGTGAGAGGTAAGGCATCCAGCGCCTCAACCCTCTACGCCACTGGGCCATCTTTTTTTTTTTGTTTTTAATGCTGTATTTATGGAGTGTTCAGTTACATTTACAAAAGAATACATTCATGTACCACATGTTATACGGGGGGGACCACTATATCACCAGAGTTACTTTATATACAGCAGAATGGGCGATTGGAGGATGGGGGTGACCACTATACCACCAGGGTTATTTTATTTACAACAGAATAGGCAGGCAGGGGTTGGAGACCACTGTACCACTCAGGCTACTTTGTCTACTGCAGAATGGGCAATCGGGGGTTGGGGGACCACTGTTCATACTAAGATTCATACTAAGATGCTATATAAGGCACAAAGGCTAAACTGCTCATAATGGCCTCAGGCCTACAATTAATTATTTGGAAACTTATTCAAATTCCCAAAAGCATCGAGTCTGTTTTTGAAAGTCAATTTATTGTTGCTAATTACAACACTAGTTGGTAATTTGTTCCATGATGAAACAACTTGTTGTGAATAGAAGTGAGCTCTTTTTAAAGTATGGTGTTTTTTTCTAGATAATTGAAGTGGATGGCCTCTAGTATTAATCTTAGTCTATTTATGGTCAAGACCACTATGAATAAATAAATATTCGTCATTATGTAAATCCCATAAAAGCAACAGATCACCTCTTATTCTTCTCTCCTCTAGTGACATTAAATTGAATTTCAACAACCTATCTGAATATGAAATTGTTTTTAAGGATACTAAATATTTAGTTATCCTTCTCTGTATTCTCTCAAGTCTAATTACATCCTTTCTTTTATATGGGCTCCACAGCTGTGAACCAAAATCCAGATGAGGTCTAACATATGCTCTATATAGAGGAAGAAGTACAGTACATCTGGATTATTTGATGTCATATTATGATGAATGGCCCACCAAATCTTATTTGCTTTATTTATGGTATTAGTAATATGGGAATCAAAAGACAACTCAACATCAACAGTTATACCAAGATCTTTTTCACAGTCCTTACTAATTAACAACTTATCATACAAAAAATAATGATATTTTAAGTTCTTTTTCCCAAAGTGCAGGACACAGCATTTTGAGGTGTTGAAGTAGAGGTTCCATTTTTGAGACCAAGTTTCAAGAATCTTTAGGTCTTCCTGAATAACCATAACATCATAATCATTACTACAAATATTACAGATTTTACAATCATCTGCATATTTGATGGAAATACTTTTAATATTTGTGGATAAGTCAAATATAAAGACCTGAAAGATTAAAGGAGCCAGGACGTATCCAACACCACTTTTTACATCTTTCCAACTGCTAATATGGCCGTCGATTATGACTCTCTGCTTTCTACTTGATAGCCAGTTCGAAATCCATCTAACATAAATTGGATCGATGTTAAAAAGCTGTAATTTTTTTATCAAGGCCCAATGAGGAACAGAATCGAAAGCTTTTTTAAAATCAAAAAAAATAACATTACAGGGAATGCCCCAATCCAAGTTTTGACTGACATAATCATAGAAACATAACAAATTCATTATACATGATCTACCCTTAATAAATCCATGTTGAGTTTGATCTAATCTAGATACTACAGAAGTTAGAACATCCTTAAAGATACATTCCAAAAGTTTGCAACAAATTGAAGTCAGACTGATGGGACGATAGTTGTTTGAATTACTTTTAGAGCCTTTTTTTAAATAGTGGGATTACATTGGCAAGTTTCCATCCAGCTGGAACCAGTCCAGTATTTAGACTTGTATCAAAAAGGATTTTTAAAGGTACGCAGAGGTGATCTTTCATTAAATGAATTAAGTCCCCAGAAATTCCATCGGGGCCTGCAGATGATCCTTTTTTAACGTCCTTTAATTTAGATTCAATAGTTTCTAATACATGTCAGCATCTTGGAATAAATGAACATCAAATTTGGTAGTACTACTTCCACTGTTGCTAGAAAAAGCCTCACAAAACTGTGAATTAAAGAGTTCAGCCATATCACTAGGATGGGTAAAGGTTTCTGAACTGGAAATAATAGGGCCTACCTTACATGTTTGTTTTTTTAAAGAATTAACGTAGCTAAATAGTAATTTACTATTACCCTTATGTGCCTTTTTGCTAATGATGTTTCCATAAATATTTTAGCCTTTTTAATTTCTCTTTTGTATAATTTTTGAATTTGTTTAAATGCATTTAAGGTTCTATTACATTTATTAGATCTATATTTTTTGTAAATTTTATTTTTCTTTTTTATTAATTTATGTAATTTTAAATTGAGCCATTGTGGTTGGTGGCTCAGTTTCTTCTTAGCAATTTTGGGGATGAATTTATTGGCCGCACTCAAAATTGTTGTAGAAAAAAGATTCCACATATCGTTAATGTTTTTGTTTTTTAACATAGCAAACCAAACAATAGCAGCAAGATGTTCATTTAGTGCTATAAAATTAGTTTTATGAAAGGCAAATATTTTTGTAATGTTATCTACGTCCCATTGAACTAAATTAGTTTTAAAGATAATAGTGCAGTGGTCACTATTACCTAATGGAGCTGAGGGGTGACAATTATATATTGTTATATGTTCACTACCTGTTCCACCAGAGTTACTTTATATGCAGCAGAATGAGCCATTGGGGGTGGAGGAACCACTGTACCACAAGAGTAACTTTTTTTTATAGCAGAACGAGTGATCGGCAGGGACCACTAGACCACCAGGGATTGCTTTATTTACTGCAGGGTGGGTGTTCAGGGGGGGGGACTACTTGACACAGGGAGAATGGCTGCAGTACAGTGCCTTGCCTTTGGGGGTTGGGGACTTGGGCTTAGTACCCAGATAAGACATGGTTTTTGGCCAGCAGTAAACAGTGCAATTCTGGGTGGGGCTGTTTACCACTGCCACAAACCTTTGAATATACCACTGCACCAGTATGTATGAGGGACCCCCTCATTTGCATAGACACAGTGGTATAGGTAGTGGTACAGGTAGCACCTTGGCATTGCCAGGTTTGAGTGGCACTTTAGGAGCCTCTGAATATGGCCCTCCTTGGAGCACTGGTGCTAACCTTTTATATCAGGCCCAACATTTTTGTGTATCATGCTCTTTAAAATGATCCTTGTTCTGGACAACCTGAAAGCTGAATGACCCTTTGTTAGCATACTAAAAGCCTGTTTATAAAAAATATTGGCCAACCTGCAAAGCCAATTGGCCATTTCGCTAGCATGTTAAAAGCCTGTTTAAAAGAATTGTCTTCATTTCAGCCAACCTGCAAAACAGAAAGCAGTTTGTCAATGTATTGTAAGCCTCTGCAGCTAGCCAGTCACTTTTAATAAAGTTATCATTTTCAACTCACAAATTCTTGTTTGCTGTTAAAATCACTAGTATTTTTGTGTATCCTCCATGGGCATAGGCAGGGGGGGTTCCTGGGTGCATGGACCCCCCCCCCGCTTGCCTTGATATTTAAAAACTCCATTGTTGCCACATTAACTGACAGGGTTCATAACCAGTGGCATAGTGGGAGGGAGTGGGTCAGGCAAATGCCCAACTATCATTGCAGTGTTCTTTGACTTCTGTTGGGAAATTTGCATCATCTGTCACTGGTGGTTGCATCTTTAGGTGCGCACCTGGGGGGGCTAACAGGGATTGCAATAAATAATATTCTTTTGGAAAGAAAATGAGTGGGCAGCCACGATTCATGAAACAAAAACATAGCCTGAGCCAGACAATGATATCTAGATATCCTTCCCAGATCTATAATTTAACTCATTCTACTCTATTCTGACTTTAGAATGTTGGTGATGGAACTCCAGGCTGTTTTGCTGTGACATTCCTAATGCACTGCACAGAATTCTAAGCATATTTGTACACGTCAAACAAGTGTAAATATCTGGAAAACTGCATGAGCTACTGGAAAACATACAGTAGCAAAGTGATGCAGCAGAATAAGACCTTTTACAATGAGGATAACCACTAAGCTGAAATCATTATACTTTTTAAATTATGGCCATTTGAAGTGGTAGATTTGTCACAAAAACACTGAAATTCGGGTACTCAGATGGCCATAATTTAAAAAGTATAATGATTTCAGCTTAGTGATTACCCTCATTGTAAAGGTCGTATTCTCCTGAACAACTTTGCTGCTGGTTGTGTGGGTGTAGCATTTTTAGTTTTCAAGATATTTACATTTGTTTGACATGTGTGCTACTGTGTTTAATTTGACTGCACACAGTAAGACATACTGTTCCTTGACATGTTGAGCTGCACTTACGAGCCATTCAATTGTAAAACAGAACCCAAATTTAAAAAAGTAAAGTGGCAGTTTTGTAGAATATAATGTTTACAAACCAAATAGTGCCCTGTATAGTTCAGCTGCTGTATTTTTAATGAAACGGAGCTTCTACAATATCATGCTGGTCCCCATCAAAAACGTGAGACAGGAAGTGAGCTGTAAGCCAAAAAGACTCTCCCTTCTGACTGGATTTGTAAAATAAAAAGCTCTCTTTTTCAGAAATGTAAGCCAGTAGCTCACTAAAGAATTAAATTCTAGTGCCTGTTTCTGTGAAGTTTTAATAAATAAAGCCTTTATGACTAAACCAGAGTCCTCTGAAATCCGTGCTGCATGTCAGAAAAACGGAAAACCGGAAGTTCCTTGCCATGATCCTCTCACGTCATTCAGAGTGCACAGGAGCCCAAATCTGCCACTTTCTGCTTATATTTCTAAAAAAATAACCCTGCCTGCTTTTCCTCACACTCCGGTTTGCAAACTGATTCACTTTCAATACTTTTATCACTAAATACCACATTGCCTTGATGCTTTCTTTTCAAATACAGGGTTATTTTGGCTGGTTGCCCCACTATTCAGTGCTGTTTCATTGCTACTACATTATGCAGACCTATGTGCAGGTCCACTTATTACTACTCTGTTTACTAGCCTATGTACAGCTTGCTTATGTACTCATTACTTATGCAACTCATTGATTCATGCCTACTGCCATCCCTCAGCTTCAGTCTCTGGGATTCTGCTGAACTCAATTCTGCATTCGATCTGCAAGGTCTCAGCACTCACTGCTTATTGTAATCTCAGCACACCAGTGCTCACTCAGCTCACCAGCTTCAGCTCTCAATCTATTTCTGGGGCATGCCAGCCATTCTCTATTGGTGCAGGGTTCCTGCAGCTAACGGTCTCACTCTGCATTTAGTCCGCATCATTGAGCGTGCCTAACTTGGGGCGGGATACTTCTCAGATGGCCCATAGCTGGGAATGTTCTCATCCCAGGCTCTGCTTTAGCTGCCTGCTACACTACAGCAGCTCCTGATGTAGAATTTAAGACTATTGGTGAAGGGTGGTTATTATGATCTCCTTTGGCTCCAGTGTTCCATTATAACGATTGTCCATTGGCTTTAGTGGATTCTCTAGCAAGGCACCTTCACCGCATTCGCCCTAAGACTGCCTCTGGTTCACCAGGTTTGATCTTAGGGTGGGTAGGCCAGGTGAGTGCCTTAGCAGTTGTTGCTCTCCTCCACCGCCTTGGTTGCACGTATTGTTGCAGAGTTTTCTTGCAACCTTTCACGGTGGTCCTGCTAGACGGTTCGAGTGAGAGCCTCCTCCAAACTGGAATATTTTCCACCTCCCTTTAATTGGGTTTTCCAAATTGCAGCTGCAGAGCCATCACTAAATAAAATATCCCAAGCCTGGAGGGAAGGCGAACTAGGCCTTGGATCGCCAGAGAGTTCCTCCTCATAGGGGTGTTTCTGTCTCCTCCATTGCCTCAGGTCATAACTGTTAGTTAGCATAGTAGTGTCCCCTAGTTTCTTTAGGTAGGTTCCGCTGTTGGATGGAGGTGGTGTTCCTGCCATTCCCTCTCTCCTTAGAGGATCCTCTCATTCTCAATGCAAACCTATTTCATGCTTCGCAATCCTGGGCATTTCATTATGTTATCAAACTGAGCATCTCCTTACATTGTCAAACTGTCTATGCTTCTCTACTACTACTACATTACAGTTACTGCCCCTACGCCACAGTTACTGCTTGCTCATATGCTTCATGTTGCCTCATTCTTTTGGGATGCTTGTACTACATTTCTTTTGGGGATTCCTAAGGTACCTTCAGCCACAGGAATTATTCCGCGGCATCTCTAGGGGTGGAACCCTCTCTGAGGGTTCCTTGCCTTTCGTACCCCTACAGGGTGGTAATTTCTCTGGAATAAAGAGTGCAAACAGCCAAAACCAAACTAACACAGTTGCACAAGCATAACACTATAGTGGCTGTGTAGGACAGTGAATCTGAATTTTCCTTTAAGGGCTCCAATGCTGGCCAACCAGCTGCAACAGTAACAGGCCTGCAACTTAATATTTAGTACTGAGTACCCAGATAGAAATGCTGGATTCTATAGTGGACTGGGAACTGGTACCAGTTGAGGGCATATGTGTGTTTTAACTTCTTGTGCAGCTAATTAGACAGCATGTTAACCTTGAACCCATCAAAAGGCTTGTGGGTGGCTAAAGCATGATAATTCTCTGAACCTAAAAAATGCAAAATGATTATTTTCTTCAATACAGAATTTCTAATGTCAGTCCTGTTGCTGATCTACAAAAGCCAATCTAAAATATTGCTTAACCTCTGCTTCCAATTTACCCATCCTAACCCTTATGCCCTTGTAAATTAATGTTGTAAATAAATGTAACCATTTTTTATAAATCTGGTGTCATGCGCATATTATTAGAGAGAGTCAATAATTCTGAAATGTTGAATTTGGGGGGTTTGGTTACTGATCCATGTGTATAGTGACAAAATGGTATTGTGGGTGGGTACAGCATCCCAGGGGGTTGTACCAGCTTTATATTAGACCACTGAAAGTATGCTCTGGGTGGAGACACGGCGCAATAATGTTATCTTGGGAAAGAACCAGTTGAAAATCAGAAATGGGAACCCAGGCCCCTCAACCTTGGTCAGGCCTGCAAGGCAGGGTAAGTAGTCCTTAGATACCCGGTGCCAGGGTTACATGAAAATTAAAAAAAGAATGTTTAAAAATTAAAAGGAAGAGCTGAAAACAGTGAAGGTGGTATAGGGATGATAACAAAATGGGAAGAGATGTTGAGAAGAGAAAGCTGGAAATATCAAGAGGGAGAAAAGAATCCTGAGTTCAACTCACAACCTAGGATTGGGGAGGGATGAAACTGATAATGTGAATTTTGATGCATTTTGTAACTCAACAGTTATTGCCCGAAAATGCATTAAACTTCATCATTTTTTTTAATTTTTTTTTTCCAATTGTTTAACCAGGTGAGACACACTAAGCTGAAAGCTTGTTTACAGGTGCAATCTGGGAGCACAGGGAAGTTAAGTGACTTGCTCAGGGTCACACAGTATGTAAGTGAGGGCTGTGGGATTCAAACCCAGGTCTCCAGATTTGCAGCTCAGAGTTTTAAACCACTGCGCTATACTGCCTCCCATTTAACTTCTAAATTTTCACATTTTTTCAGGGGAGCATGCCCCTGAACCCTCCTAGAAATATTTGGACCCCCACCCCACCAAATCCTGGCTATGCCCTTGCCCTTGGCATACTTGCTGTATGCCTCTCCAGTTAGCCTACCAATTTTTAAAAGACAGTTTAAGTAAACTGGGCACTTTCTTCAATTTTCTATTAGTCCTAATTGTTTTGCTGACTGATTTAAAGCTGGCTTTGGTGTCATTTTTAAGGATGCAGCGGGCAAAGCCCTGCAGACCTCTTGCTATGAGAAAAAGGACTCTCCATTCTTTCAGAACAAACAACATGTTAGACTTGCATCATAGTCACCTCCACATCTGTGAAGCAGTCCACCCATGTTGTCCCTATAGATGCAGCACTGCACTATATTTCAGTGTTGGCGGTCATGGCGGAACATGACACATTCCATCATGTCCAAGATGGCCACTGCACTCTATTGCTCATGCGCTAACAGTCACACATGCACAGTGGCATGCAGCAACCATCTTGGTCATGGTGGATTTGGCCATGTTTCGCCGTGACCGCCTATTTTATTTATTTTTATTATAAAAATTCCCCCCCACCCGATCCTCCCTCTCAGCACCAACCACCCTACCTCCCCCTAGAAACATAGCAGTAATACTGGGGATGCCCAATCTACCAGTGTCGCATTCATGTTCTCCCCTGATGCCAGTCCTTTTTTCTTTAAGAATTTTTCTCCCCCCACCCAACCATTCCCTCTCAGCACCCATCACCTCACCCCAGAAACATAACTGTGACACTGGGGGTGCCTAATCCCCCACTGTCATGATCAGGGATCCTCGGTCCTGTTTTTGTGTTTTCACCTGTGAAAACAAAAAAGGCCATCAATGACTTTTGCAGCCATTAAACTCCTCCCACATGATCCTCCCACTCAGCACCCACCACCCTGCACCCCCCCAAGCCCTTACGAACCCATCAAAGGTTCAACACCATAATCCTCTCCAGATCACAGACATGTCTTCACTCTTCAAAGCCAGACTGCAAACTGAAGACACAGGTATACAGTTCAATGTATTTCAATGGGGTTTTGAACTTAGAGCCATAACTTGGGCATTTTTACATATTTTTTTGGCCCAGATTTTCAACATGCCTTCTCTGGAACCCCACCACATGAACAATGTCACTGTCATTAGGCAATCTTTTCTGGAAGGTGATTTGGGGGGGGTCCCTGCATGAAATCACCTTTCTGGCAGGAGTTGAACATTTTCTCTGCCCTTGTTCATGAGGTGGGATCATAAGAAGACTATGTTAAAAAGTTGGTGTAAAAATATTGAAAAACAACAACGTTATGAGCCTGTGTTGAATTTTGAGAATGCAGGCTCGTAACTTTGGTACTTTTCAATATTTTTACCCCAAGTTTACAACATAGCCATATCTTTACAGCACCTAGTGAACGTGATAACTGTCATTCTTCAGATCCTGGCCAAATTGTGTTTTTACATCCCAAAAGTTGATTTTGCGGTTCCTGCGTGAAATCACCTTTTGGGCAGGAGTTGAAAAATTTCTCTGCCCTTGTTCCTGAGGTGGGGTCATAAGAAGGCTGCAGGTATGTTGAAAAATTGGTGTAAAAATATATATAAAAAACAGAACAAGTTATGAGCCTATGTAGAATTTGGCAAACGCAGGCTTGTAACTTTGTTACTTTTCAATATTTTTACCCAATATTTACAGCATATCCATATTTTTACAACACCTCATGAATGTGACAGCTGACATTTTTCATATCAAGGCCAATATTTTCTTTTACATTGAGAAAGGTGATTTTGAGGTCCCTACGCAAAATCACCTTTTGGCCAGGAGTTGAGAATTTTCTCTGCCCTTGTTTATAAGGTGGGATCATTAGATGGCTATGTTGGAACTTTGGTGTAAAAATAATAAAAAAACAAGCAAAGTTATGAGCCTATGTTGAATTTTGCGAATGCAGGCTCTTAAGTTCTGTAATATTCAATATTTTTACCCCAAATTTTCAACATAGCTATTTCTTTACAGCACCTCTTGAATGTGACAGCTGTCATTTTTTCAGCTCCTGCCCAAAATGTTTTTTGCATCCATAAAGTAGATTTCACAGTCCCTGTACAAAATCACCTTTAAAAGAAAGCAGCCCAAAACATGGGTTCCCTCCCCCGGACAGCTTACCCTCCGGTTTAGCTCTGACCAGCAAGAGCAGGATTTTCGTGCACTGCAACTTGCTGTATTTACATTTTTAAAACTCGGGAACCCGGAAGTATGGAGGAGGCAGGGGAGCTCCATTTGCTGAAACGGAGCGGCGACGCACTGCGTGCTTCAATACTTTTGTAGCTTAATCTGGTTCAAGGTCAGTTGGCATTCATCTGTATCCCTCTCCTCCAGGTCGTGCCTGAAAATAGGCAGGATTTGTCTAGTGCACTTACCTGGTCAACAAAAAAATAAATAAATAAATAGCCCTCACTGTAATCTTGTACCTCCAACTTGCACTACATGACTATAACTACCTGCTCCTCTTCCACTTCCCATTTTGGCTTCTTACTTATTTAGTACTCCCATACTGCTCCCTACCATCCCTCTCATCATTAACCATGTCTACCTCATTTATTCCATCCCATCATTACTCAATCTGCCAAGAGTACTTATTATAATTACCAGTGTGATTATAATTACCAGTGTGATGGCTATATACTCTACTCAGTACTGTTGCACATCACCATAACATTGTTCACACATCATGAACCAAACGTCCTTCATTGTTTATTGTCTCCTGCTATACCAGATTATGTAAAATCTTACTTGAACTATGTATGCACTTTGAATATTTGTAATCAGTGTTTGCCCTTTTAAGGGATGTCTTACTATGTAATGTAATACCTTTATCTATTTAACTGTCCCAGGACTTCCTTGTGAATGAGCTTGCTCAATGGAGTTTTCCTGTAATAAACTTGAAACTTGAAACTTGAGCATACACACATATAGATAGATAGATAGATAGATATATGTGTGTGCATGTATACTGTATATGTATATATGTATGTATATAGATAGATTCCTTAAGCTGCCTCTTTGTTCTTTATTCATCCTTTAAAATACCACATAATTTCTACATTTATATTTTTTCTGTGGTTTTCATACAAGGGCAACAGAAGTTTTAGACAGAGAGTCAGATATGTAAGTTGCCTTGACATGTTGCTGAGCATAATTATGTAATTCAGTTTATCTTCTGACTTGTGCAGTAACTACTGTTGCCTGGCTATGGAGCTGAGCTTGAGCAGTTGGTTAAATCTGAATCCATAAGACGAAAGACATTTTAAGCGATTTGGTGATTTTTGTTTGTGGGCAAGTGGGCTACGTGTACTTCAGTATTTCTATTGTGTTAAAAAAGTAAGTGTGTACTTTTTTTAGCTCTGTGGAATACAGGCCTTCATCCCCTCTGACCCGACATACAGTATATGGACAGCAAACACAACCACACAATACTTAAGCAATAAGGCACGACAGGGTGTGTGTTATCATGTAACAACGTCACTCTTGGGGTGGGTTGAAGCACGAGGTGAAGCCGAGTACTTTCACCACCCCAGGAGTGACGTTATTACACAATAACACACTTCCTAGAGTGCCTTATTACTATTATACAATGGCTCGTTGGTATACAAAATAAAAAAATGTAAAATGTTTTAGTATATTTTTAGTGAGCCACTATATCTTTGTTTCTTAAGAGAAAAGAAAAGAATCAAGCAAATAATCAATATAGTGATGTTATACTGAGATATCATCACTGTCTCAGGCACACATTGACCAATCAGAGTCAAGGATTTTTTCTTGCAATTGTGTAATATGTAATCAATCATCAATATCAACTGGCTCATCATTACTGCTGTCAAAGTAAATTGGTAGAGAACCAGTGCAGCCAGCAAAGAAACTGAGATTAACTTTCACAAATGTAAGATGTCCAACATTTTCTGGCAACAAACAGTTTTTGGAGTAGTATTAGTAGTAGTAGTGGCAGTAACTGTACCTATATGGCATTGAATCACAAGGGCTCTGGGTGCCTTTCAACAGTAATATAGAAACATGCAGCACAGGTACATGAGTATAATAAAAAACACAATTAAAATACAAACATTATAAATATTATTGTAAATCGCATATTTTGCACAGTGTTGTGAGCTTGATAGCAAGTAAAAGAAAGGGTAAAAAGCTGATGTTTTAGCCTCCATAGAAATGCCTTAACTGAAGGGACCTCCCTGAGAGTACAAGGCAGCTGGTTCTACAACATGGGTGCCACCACAGTGAATGCGAAGTCCCAAGGCAGCTTCAGTTGGGATCTGTGGCCCCTCAAGAGGCCCACCTCAGAGACCAGTGAGATCAGGAGCAACACTACTAGCTGTACTAAAGATTCTCTTAAATTAGACAATGATCAAAGGTCAACTGAAATAAAAATAGCTATTACTCACAATGCTAATAAAATGTTATCTATTAAACCAGTATTCAAAGGATTATCTCTTATGCAGAGTTTCCTAGGATCTTCTAGAAAGTCTTCAGACTGGTGTCAGTACAGCCTTGGATAACACTGAAAGCATTATTGTCTTTATCAGTATAATGTATCCCTGACCAAAAATCATAAACATCTTTCCCAGTGGCTGTTTTCCAACTGGGAATGAGGTTTGAGTGGGGGGCACACTTGGCAGGTTGGAGAGAGTAGCAATATGAAGCCATTTCATCTGACACTTTCTCAGTCAGTAGATCTTTATATTTGCTGAGGTCTGTGATGCCAGAGAAGTTGAAGAAAGTCAGACTACTCTTAAATTGAAAGTCTAAGTTCATGGCGAGAACATAATGTTCTGAATGTAACATTGTTGATATTCCTTGGTTATTTTCCAGGGGTATACATTAGTTAGTTTTTCATTCAATGAGAGAAACAGAATTAACTTCCTCAATAATGTTTGCCTTCTGCTTCTTTAGTTTGTATTTTTAATATATATAAGTCAGATTACTTGACTCAGACTGGGTACTGATTTCAGGAGTGACTTCCTCAAATTGCTAAATAATTAAGCATTAAGGCATAACTAGGGTTTGGATTACTGTCAGGTAATCAAATTCTAGGTTAATCATGAGGTACAAGGTGCAGCAAAGGCTTTCAGCGTCTAGTCAAAACTGCAACAGCAAATACCCGCGGTCAAAATCTGCATGGTTATAACAGCACTGCGTGGTTTCGGAGTTACTATATCTAATCTAGCACAGTTTTGGCCCACATGATTTTGTATTGACCATGCTGTTTTTGACTGTGCAGTCTTGTGCGGTCAAAAACAGGGCTTCTGCCCAAAGGGTCAGAATTAATGAAGATAACCCAACCCAATCACTGCATTGTCTCAATGCTAATATTAAACTATTTTTTTTTTTTTAATGAATTTTTTTTATATATTGTCCAGTAGACTTATTGTATAGGAGGATTTCCGGTCATTAACCTACTGTAACATTTTCAGAATTTTGTCAGATAATCAGAATGCTCATTTTTCAACCATTGTTTGATAATCTGAAGCAACTGTCCATCAGGGTCTTCTGGCCTGAACTAAGTGACACATCTCATTTCCTTACTGAGCAATCTAGAGCATGCTGATACACTGCTCTATTTACTCAAGACACTTGCAGAATATAAAATGGGGAGTTCTACCATCTGACACTTGGCACTGGGTCTGAAGAGTGCCAATAAGAATACTGTTGTCATGGTGCGCACATCAAAAACATTGCTGATTTTTCTTTTGTGGGTGATCCTTCCCCTGCACCCCCAAGACTTAAGGATTCCTACTCTGGGGGGAGCAGATTATGGGGCAAGTTAAATTTCTGGGGCCATGGAATAACGTTGCCATGGCCCCTTGTAAAAAAAGTCTCGATGTTCATAAAATGGATGGAGACCAGGATTAGAATCCTGGTCTCCAATGCCACTAGCCAAGCTGTTCTATGTCCCAGCCCTCCATGCCACAGGAGCAGCACAGCCAGCCTCGTGGATTCCGACTCCCTTGTAGGGTACAAGCACACAGACAGCGACCAGGGAGCGCTTACAGCAAGACCTGTAAATACCCACTCGCTGTCCGTGTGAGCGTTTACCAGACTAGCACAATGTATAGTGTGGCGTTATTCTGGTGGCACTTAATGGAGTACCCTGGCAGTCTTCTGGTTCAGCTGAAGTTGTTGAAGGTTATTGTTTGCTTTTGCAGTTCTCACAATAGTTTGTCTGCTTTGACTGAATGGCTACAGTAAATTATATGTCCACATACTTTGCAGCCAACACTCAACACAGTCTGTATATTTCTTTGAGCACGAAGGAAATTATATGCTACAAGATTAAGAGTATGAGCAAAGCATGATATGTGCAGAAACCCTCCGTCCATCAGTGTGTATATAATATTAGCCCCACTATTAGATACCAGAAACGCTGGAGAAAGTCCATGAGGAGTAAGCCATTTGATGGCATGTATGCTTCCTGCAAGATGTGTACTACAGTGGTTCTTTTCACTCAAGAATAGTAATACACAAGATAGCTTGCTTCTTAAGTGTATTGACTGTGTAAGAAACAGAAGATGAGGCAAGGAATCATTAAAGCATGAACAGGGGTTCAGTGACTGTCATGTAGTTTACAGTTTGGCTGCTAGTCCACATATTGGTTTACATATGTATATGTAGCACTGCTATAAGCTTCAAGGCCTGTGTCACCTTTTTATGCAATCCACAATAGATCTTTGGTGCAGCTTTTGTGGAAAAATAGTAACTGGATGGTATCTTCACAAATCTGGTTCCAAGGATCTAGTATCCCACTACTGTCCCATCTCCCTCCTTGCTCCTCTCTCCAAAATGTTAGATAAAGTGGTCTACAGGCAAACCTCAGAATTCCTCTCCAAATACAACCTGCTCACAGAGGCCCAGCATGGGTTCTCTGCTTGACACAATACCAAAACTGCCCTCATCAAGTTCTCCCAATCCATAGACAAAGCTAACAATAAAGGCCTCTACACCTGTGCTGCATTCATAGACCTCACCAAAGCCTTCGACCTCGTTGATCATGAAGTCCTCCTCCATACCCTGGCTGGCCTCCATTTCTCACCTGAGATCTGCCTCTGGTTCAAGGATTACCTAATGGGTAGATCCCATCTCACCATTATTGGCAGTGTCCTCTCTGAATCCTGCCCCATCAAATACGGCATCCCCCAAGGGTCCATCCTGAGCCCTCTTCTCTTCTCTTCTCTCTGGTCGTTAACTCCCTGCCTGATATTTGCACCACCTCAGAACTCATTCTGTATGCTGATGATACAGCCCTTTTCTGTCAGGACAAAAACCCCAATGCTCTCATTAACAAACTCCAATTTGATTTTAGCAGACTTCACATCTGGTTCACATCCAAAGGTCTTGTACTCAAGTCCAAAATAACTAAGTTCATGGTTTTCTCCAGCTCCCACAAACCCCTTGACTTTGACCTCTCCCTCTATGACAACTTTGGTAGCTCCATTGAAAAAGTCAGTGAATTCAAATACCTTAGCTTACTCCTGGATAGTCACCTCAATTTCGATGCTCACACTAGCCTCACAATCAAAAAACCCACCAACACCTTGGTATCCTCCACAGAACCAAGCATTACCTTAACAGGGAATCCAAATCCCTCTTAGCTTCCAGCTTCCTCCTTCCTTTCTTTGACTATGGTTCACTTGTCTCCCTTCCCCGCCACGCCATCAAAAATTTCTCCAGACTTCAAAGCTCCTACCACAACGCTATCTGCTTTGCCTCTGGTCTCCCTAAACTCACACACCACTGTGACCTTTATAAGCTCACCAGTCAGCCCTCCCTTGAGGCCCGCCTCAACTGCAAGATGGCCACCTTCTTCTTCAAACTCTCCCGTGGACTGCTCCCTGATTGCCTCACTTCTTTCTTCCAGACAACCGCCACCACCAGGACCACTAGACTGTTCTCCACTCTCTCTTTCACTGTTCCTTTCTGCCAGACCACTCAAGGCCAGAAAACACTCTCTTTTATGGGACCCAAGCTCTTCAACTCTCTCCCTCCGGAACTGAAACTCTGTCCCTCCACAAATGCCTTCAAACACAATATCAGTATACATTTCTCTCCCACCTGCACCTGCTCACAGCCCTAGTCTGGCTCCCTTTCTGCACTTTTTTCCCCTCATTCTCTGGTTATCCACCTCAGGTACTTACCCTCTCTTTCTAGCACTTGTAGTATTGTTAATCCACCAAGGCTAGTTTTTAGATTGCACTTACATTTTTTGTTTCCCACTGTTATATTATATTATTGTTAAACCCTCACTGAATGTTTAATGACACCTTGTATTTGTTAATTCACCAAGGCTAGTTCATGGTTTGCTCTTTAGTCTATATTATCCTAAATGTACAGTACATACTATTTTATTAACCCTCACTGTTAATTAAACGTTTAAGCCTACAGTATGTCATGTCTCATGATTGTTGTATGTAACTGGACACCCGTGTAAATGGGCAGCAATGCTCACATGCCTTTCCAGTATAACCAATAAAAATGAAATGAAAATTAAAATGAAAATGAAATTAATTCTAGTTCACTTTTATCTACCTCATCTTCTGTTTCACCATCTTTGGAGAGAAGGCCCATAGTATGTGACTAGGTGAGAACTGAAGTTCTTTGAAAATACAATGCTCCCTTCCTTTCCACTAAGATTCCCTGATGCCTAGCCCATGCATTTTTGAAACCTACCACTGTTTTCACCCACACCACCTCCACTGAAAGACTGTTCCAGAAAATTTACCACTCTTTCTGTGAAGAAGTACTTCATCACATCTTTCCTGGATCTAACCCCCCTCCAGCTTCATAGCATCTCCCCTTCTTCTTGAGCACTTTCTTCCTGAAAAATACTTCTCTCCTGTACATTATTTAGTCCCTTGAGGCATTTAAAGTTCTTTATCATATGCCTCCTCTTCCTCCTCTCTTCCAGGGTGTACAAACTGAGGTTCTTTTCTCTCTCCTTACAGAGCTTTTGATGCAGACCCAGCACCATTTTAGTTGTTCTCCTATGGACCACCTCCACTATATGCCCTTCCAGAGATAACGATCTCCAGAAATGGACACAATACTGTAGGTGGTGTCTTACCAGTGATCTATACAGAGGCAACACCACCTCCTTCTTCTTTCTGCTGGTGATACCCCTCCATCTGCACCCCATCTTCCCACTGACCTTCCCAACTGCCTTGTAGAACTGCCTGAAAACCTTTACGTCATCAGAAATTATTACCCCCAGATCTCTTTTCTGCTTGGTGGTCCTCAGTATCATTCCCCCAGTTTCGTACTCCACCCTTGGGTTTGTGTGCCATAAGTGCATTATTTTGCACTTTTTCACATTGAAACCCAGATGCCATACCCTTGACCATGCCTCAAATTTTCTAATGTCTCTGTTCATCCTTTCCACCCCTCCCAAGAGTGTCCACCCTATTGCAGATTTTAGAGTCAACTGCAAAGAGGCTGACCTTCCCTTCCTGTGCCTGTGCAATGTTACATCTAAAGATATTAAAGAGAACCGGTCCCACCACTGGTTCCTGAGGCCCCCCTATTGCTCACCCTCCATTCCTTGGTGGGAACTCCTTTACCACCACCTCTGTTGCCTATCCCCTAACCAATTACTTACTCAGTTTATCACCTTTGGACTCACTCCTAAACTACTCAGCTCATTTACTAGTCTCCTATGTGGAATGGTGTTGAAAGTCACTGAAGTCTAGTTAGGCCATGTCCACCACTCCACCTTGATCTAATTCCTTCATCACCCAGTTAAAGAAAAATAAATCTATCAGATTTGTTTGACATGCCATCCCCCCCCCCATCTCCTGTGAATCCATGCTGCCTCAGGTCTTGTAACCCACTGGATTCAAGATATTCCACAATGCTTTCCTTCAGCAGTAATTCCATTAACTTTCCTACCATCAGTGTCAGGTTGACTGGCCTATAATTGCCACCCTCCTCCCTGCTACCACTTCTGTTAATTGAGACTACATCTGCCCTCCCTCCTATAGTCCTCCAGCACCACTCCCATTTCCAATGAGCTGTTACGTAGGACTGTAAGAGGTGCAGCCAGTACCCCCCCTCAGCTTCCTCAATACCCTTGGATGCACCCACCTGGCCCCATTACCTTAGCCATTTCAGATTAGCGAGTCCCTTCAGGAATATCTCCTCCAAAAAAGGACCAATGTCTGCCTCCCTCCCTCCAAAGCTCCTGTTATTTTTTTGTGGCCACTTCCCTTCTTCTTCAGTGAACACTTAACACACGTATTTGTTCAGGATGTCTGCTTTTTCCTGGTCCCCCTCTGCACAGTTCTTTCCCTTCACTTTTTAACCTTATAATCCCTCCTCTGGGGTTCCTCTTTTCACTCACACACCTAAAAATGTCTTTTTATTACCACCTGGACTATTCTGTCATCAGTTTGCACCTTTACAATCCTTTCTGCTATCCCTGCTTCCCTCTATTTCCACTGATACACCTCCTTCTGAATGCTACCCTTTTAACCTTTAACATTTCAGCCACCTCTTTCGAGAACCATTACAGTCTCTTTTTCCTCTTGCTTTTGATCACTTGTTTGATGCAGAGGCTAGCTGGCTTCACCATGCCCCCGTTTAGCCTTGCCCAAAGTTCCTCCACCCCACGTAGCTCATCCCCATGCCAGGTCATCCCTGAGACATTCACCCATCTTTATAACATCTGCCATCCTAAAGTCCAGGACCCTCAGCCTTGTGTAGTGTGATTCCTCAGCCATTCTTCTATTGAACCACACTGTACCATGATCACTGGTCCCCGGGTGGCCTTCTACCTTGGACGTTTGCAGCACTGTCCCTGTTAGTGAGTACCAGGTCTAGTACTGCCCCATCAAGAGTGGGTTTGCTGACTAGTTACCAATGGAATGCTCTGTACAGGGAGTTCAAGATGTCCCTGTTCCTAGCTGAAACTAAAGTTGCAAGGCTACAATCTACATCCAGCAGATTGAAGTCTCCCACCAGCAGCACCTAGCCCTTTTCTGCCATCTTACCAATGGCTTCCACCACTACCTTTACTAACTCCTTCCCCTGTGCTGGAAATCTCTAGATCATGCCTATGTGAATAGTGGTTCCATTCTCTGTCTCCAGGGTGGCCCACAGTACCTCTGCCTCCCCCCCCACACATTCTCTATAACTCAGTTGCTTTATGCTTTCCATCACATAAAGCACCACACCACCTTCTTTCTTTTCCACCCTGTCCTTCCTGAACAGAGTATAGCCTGGAATGGCCATGTCACAGTCATGGTTTTTCAGTGCACCACGACTCGCTAATGGCCACAGTATCCAGGTCAGCCTCTGCCATGATGGCCTCTAGGTCCAGAATCTTGTTTCCTAGACTTCTAGCATATGCACACATGGCCATCCAGATTTTGTTACCACTGTTTGCTTACCCCCTTTTTTCCTTTTTGCAGTCCCTCCTTCCCCCTTGTTTTTATTACTCCTGTTCACGTCCCCTTTCATTTTTGTCACCCTGTTTCCTTTATTGTCAGTGTCAGTGGCTCAGTAGGTAGCACACTCGCCTCTGAGGCCGGGAGATCAGAGGGCTGTGGGTTCAGTTCCCACATCTGGCACTTGGGTTAATATCCCAATACTGACACTGTAGTGCAACATGAGAGGGGTGCTGCATTTCTGAGGTGCAGTCTTTTGGATGAGATGTTAAACTGAGGCCCCATCTGCCTGGAATGGTGGTAGTTCAGGTGGATGTTAAAGATCCCATGGCACTTATCGAAAAGAGTAGGGGAATTTCCCCAGTATCCTGGCCAAATTTCCCTCATTCACTAAAAATACCACCAACAGCTTAATCTGGTTCAAGGTCAGTTGGCATTCATCTGTATCCCCCTCCCCCCGGGTCGTGCCTGAAAATAGGCAGGATTTGTCTAGTGCACTTACCTGGTCAACAAAAACGAAATAAAATAAATTAATTTGTGCCCTGGGGGAATCCTCTCCACTTGGGTCCTCCCTACTCTTAATTTTAGATTGGGGGGCAGTTTCTGACTCCCCAATGTTTTCTGCATCACCCCCCCCAGCTAGTTAAAATGTTCTTCAAAGTAACATTTTAACTGTTCACTGAGGACTGCAGTTCCCCTCCCAGATAGTGATGTTGGAAATTTTTAATTTGGCAGCAAACTTGGTACAATTCCACCATATTTGTATTTATGAAAAAAATCATGAATTACGGGGCAGCACTGCCAACTTTGCTGGTAAATTTTTTTATTTTATTGAATTTAATTTTATTTAATTTAATTTTATTTTATTGAATTTTTTATTATAAAAAAACATCACCACCCACAGTGCTGTGCAACTCTTCCCTTTCCCCAAAAACACAGATACATTTATTTTACACCCCCTGCTGGCAACCTCCTCTCCCACAAACATCATGCTGCTGCAGCTGGCAGTCTGGTGGCTGAAGTTAAGTTAATCCCTTCCCCCACTCATGTGCCTGATACAGTACATTTCACCCACCTCCCCCCCCACCCAAGTCCTACTGTCTTTTGTAGAAACACTTAGACCTCACCCAACACCCCTCTGGTCTCCTCCACTCTCCTCCCTCCACCAGCACCCACAAAAACAATGATAAAAATGTCTACTCAGTGAACGGCATCTGCTCTGTTCAGTGCTGACTTCCCATCTGGTAATGGCATGTATAAATGAATGGTGATGTCTTTGCTCCTAGTAAAACCTGATTGGTTAAATTTGCAACCAGTCAGATTGTACTATGAGCAAAGATGTCACTATTTATTCTTTAAAGCCATTATGAGACAGGAGGTGGCACTGAACAGAACAGACGCTGTTCACCAGAACACTATTTTCTTTATTTGCAGGTTGACTTTATGAGTGAGGGTGGGAGGAGGTGGGTGGTGGGGACCGAGAGGTAGGAGGTTTGGGTGGGATCTGGGTGTTTCTACAAAAGAGAGTGGGAATCAGGTGGGAGAAGATGCATGGAATGTATTTTGCACACAGGTGGGGGGAAGGGATTAACTTTTCAATGAACAGCAGAGTGATGTTCGCCGGGGTGGCATGAGGAGCAGGGAGGAGGGTGCCAGCAGGAAGTTAGGGAGGGTGGTATCCTCAATTTGCAAACAGTTCACCTTGTTATTCACCACGTGAATTAGCCATTCACCATGTGAATTTGGCCAATCTGCCAGGTGAATAACAATGCAAATTACAGTCCCCAGCTCCATGAATTTGCTGAAATTTGCAGATTTTTTCATGGAGTAGATTTCAGCAACTTTGCACATCTCTGCTCCTGGATAGATGCGGCCATCACCTACGGACTCTTAGCCCTCCAGGTGGGTCCTCAGTTCCCAGTGTAGCTGAACCCCTCCTGCACCATTCATTCTACCATGAATTGAATCTCCAGGTGTGGCGCTCCCTCCCCCTCACCTGTGCAGACTGGCAGCACCTCAGTGAAAGCCACTGAGCATGCTACTTGTCTAAAACTCCTCCCCAGCTCCCTAAAATCCCCCTTTACTGTCCCACCCCCATCCTTAGTCAGGTCATTAGTTTCCAGGTGGACGACATCCAGCTCTCCCTCCTGTCCTGCTGCCCTAGCGATTATCAGGATCCACGTCCCATCGCTCGGGGTTGTGTGACCACGTAGGCACCTAACTTCCCTCCCTCCCTTACTATTCCCAAATCTACCTTCACACAATTGAGTCCCCCATGAGAAGTTGCTTCTGCCTTCTCTGGGGTCCTTTACTACCCTCTGTGGGATCTCTGCTAAGGAGGATTCCCACATCCTCCCTGGTCACTACCATGGGTGCCTCTTCCTGGCAGTCCTGCCCAACCAGAGCAGCATAGAAATTACATAGTAGTACTGGTTGAGGAATGTGCCTCTGACCCACCACCCTGACCCTTCCAGAGCCCTCCATAGTCCAACCATTCCTCCTCTCTGGCATCCTTTGAGGTAAATGGTGGCAGACTTAGTGGCCCCTATGTGGGGGAAGACATCCCCAAAATTCTAGCCAACTCAGCCTGGAGTCTAGCGACTTCCTCCCTCAACCAAGACAGGTGCATGTAGATTGGGCAGCACCACAGTCTCTAGAAGGCCTCTCTGAAAACTCCACATGGATGCTGCACCCCAGAGGCCAGAACTTTACTATACAAGAGACTACAGCCTGAAGCACCTCCTCAAGCTGATGTCATAGGACCGGATGCCTCAGTTTGGCCATAGCCTCTTTCATTAGTTACTCCCCCGGCGATCTTTAATTGGATCCCTGGCCCAAATCAGGAGGTTTGGAAAATCAACCCCCACATGTATTTAATTCACCACAACTTTCACCCTTGCACGAGGGAGCAAGAGAGCCATGGGCCTCTGAGAGTAAAACAGCACATCTACACACGTTTCCTAGATCTCAGCAAAGCCGTCAACATGGTTGACCACTCCATCCTTCTTAATTTGCTGGGTTACATTGGCCTAAACAGTGCCGCAGTCAAATGGTTCCATTGTTAATTTACAAATCGAAGGCAACAAATCAAAGTTCAAGGGGAACTGTCCCCACTTAAAGTCTTGCCTCGCAGTGTAGCACAAGGATCTATCCTGGGGCCTATCCTCTTTTCCATCTACATTAATAGAATTGACTCTGGCCTTCTTGCTGGAAATGTACATCTCTTGGCAGATGATACAGTCCTATACACAACCAACCCCTATCTAGATCTTGCACACAAGGAGCTACAGTGGGACTTTTTCATGCTCCAGCATAATCTACCGAGCCTTAAGCTCCTACTCAGTGCCAAAAAAACAAAAGCCATGATCATCTCCCCATATCCCCCACTCAATCTGGGGATACCTGGTATCCCTCAGATTATCACCCTCCTTGGTGAATCTCTGGAAATAGTGGGCAAAGTTAAATACCTGGGAGTCTGGCTGGATAACAAGCTTAGTTTTACTGTCCATCTAAGTGAACTGTCAAAAAAATTAAGACAGCATCTTGGTATATTTTACTGCATAAGATGTCTTCTTACTTTTGAAGCTTGGAAATGGCTGGTCCAAACAACCTTTCTGCCTCTGCTTGACTACGCTGACTTTCTGTATAGTCACAGCCTCCAGTATGCACTCCAAAAGCTTGATACACTCTACCATCATGCCTTGAGATTCATACTAGATATGCCCTTGCGGACTCACCACTGCCAGCTTTATCAGGCATTGGACTGGCCATCTCTCTCCTTGAGGAGGCAAAGAAACGCCTCACTTGGCTCTTTAGGGCACTCTCAGACAAGCTCCCACCCTACATTGGTAACATGTTTGAACGATCTTTTGGTACTCGTGGCCTATGAGACTCCACTCTTGTCCTCTTCAACATACCAAGGATGAGGACACACCTTGGCTCAACTGCCATCAGCTCTTTCCTCCCATCACTCTGGAATAACACTCAGAAAGTACTCAAATGCTCCCACCTGCCCAGTCCTCATGCATTCAGACAGTTGCTTTACCAGTCCCTGAACACCGAGTGTGCCTGCTTCAGGTAATTTTGGATGTTTAGTTGGAAGTCACCCTGCTCGTGAACCACGTTGGCCACCTATTCCCTCTGCAGCAAACCTCCTCTTAATATAACTTCCCTCCCCCCAGCTCCCTTTCTTTCCCCCTGCGAATTCCTTCTAGGGTGTCCATCCCATAGCAGGATTCCCATACCCACCCAGTGTCTGCCACTTTACTGTCTATACTGACTCCTTGCCTTTTTCTTCCTTCTCCCTCCTGCATCTTCCTCACCCTTCCTCCTCACATTAGCCCCAAAACCTTCTGAAAGGGCCTATATGTGCACATACACAGCCAGTAATCAGTAATGCTAGATATTATTTGTAAATGTAACTTATTGAATCTGAATGTTATCTGTATGTCATGTTATGTCATGATGATATTTATTGTAATTGAATTGTACTATGTGTCCAGGACTATCTTGCAAATGAGCTTGCTCAGCGATGTTAATGCCTGGTTAAATAAAGTTTGATTGATTGATTGATTGAGAGGTAACCACATGGCCTCTCAGTCTAGAATATAAGGGTCCAAAACAAACAAACAAAAAAGGTTTCTCGGGCCTGCTCCATAAACCAGTGATGCTGCAGCTACATAAGTACAGGAAACAAACAGAAAAAGCTACACACCTATGAAACTCCAAAGAAAAAGCAGACAAAAAAGCAACAAACTTCAGCTAAAGGCAATTATTTACAGCAATCAGTGAAACTAGTGAGCACAAAACATCCCAATGTTTTGCATTATAAAGCTGGTGCTTTGGCAAGGGACAAGAACTCTCTCAAGTGGCTCCATTCTTTTACTGTCAGATTATGTAGAAACAGACAATGGGTCCTACGCACGAACATGTGGAGTGGCTATACCCTGCAGATCTGTGGCACGTAGCCACTCCACATTGATTGCGCCCCCTGTGCGGGATGCACAGTAAGGGACATGCATCTTGTATGCACCTGATCCCCTGGCTGCACAGACAGTAAAGCACCGGGGGGGGGGCATAGTGACACTACTCAGCAGTCACCATGGCACATAGTGCTGTCTGCAGGGGGGTGGAAGATAGAGAAGGTACTGGCAGGGGGAACCCTGCCATAAACCCAGTATGCTCCAGCATGCAAACTGTCTCCTGCCAGGCCAAAGCAGCCTATGGGAAACCAACTGGCACAGCAGCACCCCCATCCCTGTCTTGTATGTCTGGCCCCCCACCATGGGACAGCCCCTGCCCCAGTGTTGCACAAGAACCCCCCTCCGCACCCAAAGAGGAACCCCAGCATAACCCTCCCACTGTCTGTGCCCGGCACTCTGCATAACTCGCTGGTGATCGGACTCTGGTGGCACCCATCACCCCGCTACCCCCATGTGCCAGCCCTGTCCACATTTGTATGGCTGTGGCCCCCACTCCCTAACCATGTCCGCAACATCCCCACCAGGGCCAATCATACCCACCCCCCAACAACATGACAGCCCCGTCCCCATGGCATAACACACAAACACACACACACACACACACACACATATGCACACCTTGTAGCCCCAGGCAACAGTACCTGATCCCATAACCCCTGCTGGCTCAGTGGTGGCCTGTGTGGTCCTGTTCCCCCCTGCCCTGTGCAGCACAACTGGTCCACCCCCCAACCCCTGATCCCAGCACCTCCAGCCGTTCATAGATGTTCTATGGACCCCACACACCCTCGGCACCGACAACCCCCCCATCCTCGTACCTTGCTGTCAGTGCCACGGCCCAGGATGGCCAGCGGCACAGCCCTCCACACACCTCCATGGCCACCAGTCATCCAGGTGATACTGGGACCACAACAGCTATATATAGCAGCACACTCCCAGCATCACTTGCATGGCCAGCAGCCGAGGATGTGTGAGGAGGACTGTGCCACTGGCCATCCTGGGCCACAGCACTGACAGCGAGGTACAGGGATGGGGAGTTGTCAGTGCCACAGGTGTGGAGGGTCCACGGAACATCTATGGATGGCTAGAGGGGCCAGAATCAGGGGTCTGGGGTGGGGGGTTGTAGTGATAGTATAATATGTTGATTATTGTCACTCCATTTTGTATGCTATTTCATGTAATGTATGTCATTTTATACTCCATTTTGTATTGTGTGACTCCATTTTACATGCTGCTTCATTTAATTGGTGTTTTGCTCTTTAGATAGCCTTATTATTATGTTTTGCTTCAGACAGTGTATTTTGCTGACTTGAAGGTCGCATATTATCAGGCAACCTGTTTTGTAGTTTTGTTTAAACTTCTGCTTAGCTCATAGTGTTCTAGGCACCGCCAGTGTTTGGAGCACAGTGACCTAGCAGGTGTAGGGAATTCTGAGCAGTCCTTATCTGTGAATTTGTAGCATCCTGGGAGCCCGGCCAGCTTCTAGAATGTGGGAAAAAACACTATGAGGGCTGCACGATTATTTTTAGCATAGAATAAGATATAAATGTAGCTTTCTCAATGCCTGGTTAGAAGCCTCTCCTGCAGGGTGGACGCATCATTGTGGGGCCAGTTCCCGGTTCGAGAGACTCCTAGCCAGGCTGACAAGGGGGCTTCCCAGCCATTGGAAGAGGGCTTGGATGATGCTTTATTGAATCGGTGATGTATAACCTTTTGTATTATATTTTGTTATAATAAAGCTTTGGCTTGCTGTACTTATTGTATTGTTATTGTGTATGTGAGTGTGAGTGAGTAAAATAGCTGCCTGGTTTGAGTTGGCAGAACATTTTAGGCGTAGTCGGCAGGATTCGGAAAATAAAATGTCTATTTTTAGGAAAAGGATGAGTTCTTTTTTAAAGGTGTATTAAGGCTCAAACCAAGCAAGGCAACTGCCCTTTGTACTTGTAATTTGTGCTTGTTGCAAGTATATACTGTTAGAGCCAATGATGGCTTTCACAGTTCAGGCTGCTTTAGGAGAAAAGCAGCGGCTGGTTAAGTAAAGTTAGAATAAGCAACATCTAGAAAAGAAAAATAAACTATCTGTGGATATACGCATTGTGGTGACTACAGACAGGATGATTTGAAAATCCCCCATGTTGCCTATCTGTGTAGTTTCAAGTTTTTCTGTATCAATTTCAAGTTCCCTTGCTCCATAGAGGCTGGAAACATTTGATCCTAAACCCAAGTACTGGGACCTCTACCAGATGGATCTCAACCTAGTACTGTTAGAGATTTTGTTTGTTTTGTTTTTAAACTGCAAACCAGAGCTCTGGAAAAGACTTGGTTTGGCAGGTTACTAAAATGGCCAAAAGAAAACCTTTGAAAGGGTTAAAACCTTTGAAAGAGTTAATAGCTGCAGCGTTTGGAAATTATCACGAAGGTCCTGCAGTCAGTTTTCTTACTTAGACTAGTATATCGGAAAAGAAGAAGAAAAATACCTTGGCACCGGGTAAGTCTGAATTTTTATTCAAAGTTGTTTTATGTCTGTCTGTTTTATTTACAAGGTAATGCTCCGTCTTTCTCATGCATATTTTCTAGCTTATATCTGTGTTTTGTAATTATGTTCTATTGTCAAGGTTGCGAGATAGGATTGACTGCCTTCAGTGCACAACAGGTTACAGAAAAAAAAAGGAAGAAGAAGCTTCTTTGCCTCATAGCTGACTGTTTTAATTGGCTTTATTTGTAATGGAACATTTGTGCTGCCTAGATAGGGTCAGTGAAAAACTTTTGTTTGTAGTTGTTGCTTGGAGCAGGTAGTGTTGATAGTGAAGAATTATGACGCTCATATAGATTGCAATGTGCAGAAAGAGTTGTAGTTTGCAAGCAACGTGCCAAGCCACTGCTAGGTGAAAATGTACATGTTAACAGCTATAAATGGCTTTATCATACTTCTAGTTAAAACCAGAAACTTTTGCAAAATGGCAGAGTGCCATATTTTAGTTATGTGCCAAAAGGTGTAATCATGTTATACGAGATGTGTTCACTTACAGATGATGTGTTTAAACAGTGTTTTGTTCTGGAAAGATTTGGTATGGCAATATGTATAAATGTGTTGGTTTAAAAATTGTCAGTGTTACATGACAGGCAGGAGGCAGCACATATATCTAAACCACGCATAGTTTTCTAATGGAACTATGGGCATTACCTCAGCAAATTGGTGTAAACAATGTCAGTCTTATTTTGTGTCAAGTATTTCTTTTTGTGTATGTATGTGTGTGTACTGTCTTGGCCAGCAGTTTTATTGTGTAAAGATATTTTAATATTGGTGGTGTTCAAGGACACTACAGGAATGGCTGGGTTTGAATGACCCTTGCATGCACACTGTGACCTTTTGCATGTTATTTGACCTTCATGTGTTTCAACATTTTATGTTACTACCAGTTCAAACTTGATGTGTATTCCATGCCTAAAGCACAACTTTTCACACAAAATGTATGTTTTCATGAAAGCACACCAAGAGTGAACCATGTAATTTGACTTTTATTGCAAAACTAGTATTCTAAGTGAAGAGGAACAAACTTTACAATTTTGAAAAAGGACTATTACAGCTGTTTTGAGAGTTTACCATCTACAGAGATACGTACGTACGGTATTACCATCAATCTGGACATTTTGTCATGCTTAGGATAAAGGAACCCAGGGATGCTTGGCTTCTTTTATCCTATGGAAATAATCTTGTTTTATTTTTAAACTGATGTGTGTTTGTTTTTGTTGTTTGTCTGTGTTCGCTAACCATTTTATTGCTACAGTATTCGAGCTGTCTCTTGCACCTTGAGCTGTGTCTTCCACCAGTAGGAGCTTGGAGGGAGGGTGCTACCCTTCCTCCTTCCAGTGTAATACCCACAAAGGTTGCAAGGTACATGTCATATTTATACTGATTCATGGTCTGTAGCCAATGGTTTAACAACCTGGCTGCCCACTTGCTTAAGGATGAGTGGAAAATTTATTCGAAAGAAATATGGGGAAAAAGAACTGTGGAAGGAAATATGGACTATGGTGCAAAATACTCAGACCACTGTATTTCATGCTGATGCTCATTGTGCTTCAGATACACTAGGACGATGGTATAATTCTATTGCAGATAGAAAAACTAAGATTCTTCCAGTGGATATTGAAGAAACTCAAAGTCAGCAGTTATCAGGGCTGGCAAAATGGGCACATCAAAATGTGGACATTTGGGAGAGAAAGCCACTTACAGGTGGGCATTTAGTAGGGTGTGCCCAGAACATTGGATTTGGTTAAAACTGTTATTGCTCAGTGTCCTATATGCCAACATGGGCAACAAAGACCAATCCCTCATATTGTGAAAGGACAATTGGGGGGAGCCTACTAAAATGGAAAGAGAATTTGCATGAAGCATTACAGATTTTAAATAATAGACCAATTGGAGAATCTGAGACCCCTTAATGAATGATAACTCCTAATTTGCAAGTGCAGGCTTACTCAACTACAGAAACAGTGTTATATTGGGAAATTACACTAGAGCTCTGTTCCTTGCAGGGCAACCCCAGAAGCTGCTGGACTTGATTTACATGCCCTTCAAGAATACAGAATAAACAGCAGAAACATTCAAGTGATAGAAACTGGTATTGGAATACAAATTCCACCTAGACATTTTGGTTGGATAGCACCTAAATCAGAACTAGCCTCAAAGGAATACAAATTTTGGGAGGGTGATTGATTGTGATTACCAAGGAGAAGTGAAAGTAATTTTGTTGAATAGTAGAGAACAAAATCTGTTAATTCAACAGTATGACAGAGTGGCTCAATTGTTAATTATTCCAGTTAACAAAATGACCCTATAAGGGACAAGCCCCCACATCTTAACAGCAAGGGGGATAAAGGTTTTAGATCTACAGGAGGTTTTAACAATGGTGCCAAAATATGGGTTACAAACCCAAATGGCCCTCCTGAACCAGTTGAGGTGATAGCCACCGGACGAGACAAAACAGTGTTAATTATCAGATCAGGGAAAGAAAATGGAATATGCTCGCACATAAATGTTATCTTCGAGAATAATGAAATTTGTGTCTTTCTAGGTCCAGCAATGGATTTTAAAAGGAATGCTGGTGTGTCTTATGGCCTATTTGGCAGAGCTAGTTACCCCTGGAGAAGGATTCAAAGGTTAACTGTAAGACACTGGTTGTAAAGGAACCTGGAGTTGGAAAAATGATACCAAAGATAGAACCCAGGGGAACTTTAGCTGCCCATCCGGACAGAAGTGTGTGGTACTGAACATGACATTTTCACCAGGGGTCAATCTCTGGATGACAACTGGTGGCTCAGGACAATATGCCTACGAAACAGATGAAATCTCTTTGCAGAATAAGACTGCTATTAAATGCTGCAACTTACTGAATAGTTGCATGGTGACTGTACAACATAGACTTGATTGCTGCATGAATCAAACAGACATTTTCAATGCAAGTATTACTTTGATTGACATAGACACGTTATTCTGCATGAATGCTACTGCAATAACTAATAGAACTACTTGGCAGATCACATTACAGTGTTGAAAATCATCCTGTAATTAGCAATGATAGTATAGTTGAGGTTCCATCCACATGTACATCAGTAGCGCTTGTATCAGAAAAAATGTAATCCATTTTAACATAATGTTTATGTTTAGTAGAAAATGCAAATATAAAAGAGCTTGGTATGATACGCTATTAGGTGGAGCAGGGGCAGGCATGGGAATTGTAAATAGTGTGGGTATAGAAACACTGACTAACAGGCTTCAGGCAGTAGGAATTGATGTATTTAGCTTAATTAACTTACAAGCTCAATGGATGCCAACTGTTTTCTTATCCCAAAGATTAACTTTGAATTATGATTTTGAGTTCTTGCAGTTATTTAATGCTTCACAGGTATGGGGAATGGGAGTAGCAGAAAATATTTTGTGATTTATTGATTGGACAGAATGCACAATGCGACATATGTATTTTATAATGCAAAGAAATAAGGCCCAGAGTGATTTAATGAGTAATAATGAATATGTGTGGAGGACCGTGTTCAAATCATGGATTCCTAGTAATCATTGGATTGTAATGTCATCCACCACAGTAAAATGCACAGGTCCCTGATAATGAGCAGACGCTTATTTTGTATTGGCATCCCAATATTTTAGATCAATCAAGATTGAATATCTCGTTAAATAAAATTAAACAGATAATTCAGGAAACAGATGTAATGCAGGCTCATTTGGCAATAAGAAATAAATCATTAGTGCAAAGTCAGGTGCAAACTACGATAGTTAAAAATAAAATGATTGATTTAAGTTCCAAGATTCAACAAGAGACTACTCATTATTGGTGGGATATTTTTACAGGATGGTCTCCATCAGCTACAAAAGTGTTAAATATTCTGATACATCCTATCATAATCATTGCTGTAGTGACAATTATCTTGACTTATCATGTTATATTCGTAGTAATTTTGCTATGGTACCAATATCATACAAATCGTATTCACAATAATCAAAGGACCGAATGTAGTGATAGTATAATATGTTGATTATTGTCACTCCATTTTGTATGCTATTTCATGTAATGTATGTCATTTTATACTCCATTTTGTATTGTGTGACTCCATTTTACATGCTGCTTCATTTAATTGGTGTTTGCTCTTTAGATAGCCTCATTATTATGTTTTGCTTCAGACAGTGTATTTTGCTTGACTTGAAGGTCGATATTATCAGGCAACCTGTTTTTGTAGTTTTGTTTAAACTTCTGCTTAGCTCATAGTGTTCTAGGCACCGCCAGTGTTTGGAGCACAGTGACCTAGCAGGTGTAGGGAATTCTGAGCAGTCCTTATCGTGAATTTGTAGCATCCTGGGAGCCCGCCAGCTTCAGAATGTGGGAAACAACACTATGAGGGCTGCACGATTATTTTTAGCATAGAATAAGATATAAATGTAGCTTTCTCAATGCCTGGTTAGAAGCCTCTCCTGCAGGGTGGACGCATCATTGTGGGGCCAGTTCCCGGTTCGAGAGACTCCTAGCCAGGCTGACAAGGGGGCTTCCCAGCCATTGGAAGAGGGCTTGGATGATGCTTTATTGAATCGGTGATGTATAACCTTTTGTATTATATTTTGTTATAATAAAGCTTTGGCTTGCTGTACTTATTGTATTGTTATTGTGTGTATGTGAGTGTGAGTGAGTAAAATAGCTGCCTGGTTTGAGTTGGCAGAACAGGGGTGGACCAGTTGTGCTGAAGAGGGCAGAGGGGGTGGCAGTGTGCACAGATAGGGGCACGAGGCTTCAGTGTGTTGGGGGATTTGCCTTCACAGGGCCGGTGCCCCTATGTGTATCAGGGGCTGCCTACACAGAGCTGGTGCCCCTATGCGTATCAGGGGGCTGCCTTCACAGGGCCAGTGTCCCTATGTGTATGGGGGAGTGGCATGGACATCACAGGGGACAGATGATCCTGTGGAGGGGGGACCACGGTTCCTGCACTGGGGAATGGTCATGCGGGTCCAGGTGCCTGCAGTATCTATTCATGCACCTAGACCTGTGCAGGCAGGTGCAAGTAATCCACTATGGAACCCAAGACAGGCATCTGATTGGATACTGGCCTGGGTCCGCTACTCTTTCCCTGGCCGCCCTGCGTGGTCCTGTGTGCCGGGGGGTTGGGCTGTGTACAAGTGGCAGCCATTCATGAATAATGGCCTGAGCGCACCTGTCCACGAGTGTGGAGCTGCACGGGCATGTTACATGCCTCCAGCATGTACTTCCCACCTATTAGTGCACAGGCCCCAGTATGGGCAGTTACAGATCATTCATCCATTCAGTTTGTCTGGTTCTTACCTCAGTCTGTTACTGGCTAGAATGTATCTAATTACACATTCCTCTGCACCTGGTCACTCACACCCATCATGATCCTTTCCCACTCCCTCCCCTCTATCTGAGTCCCCCCCCTCTCAGTCCCATTTGCCCATCCCAGCCATGCTTTAACATGTTAACCATCTGCACACTAGCCAGCCTGTAGGCAGTTGGTTCCATTTGTCCACCACCTTCTCTGTGAAAAAGTACTCCATCATGTCCTTTCTAAATTTGCTCCCTCCAGCTTCAGACTGTGTCATCTTGTAGTTTCCTTCCTTGAACCTGAATATCCCCAGGCAGTCCACTCTGTTGGGATACTTGAAGGTTTCAGTCATGTTCCCCCTTCTCTTCTAGTTTCCAGAGAGTACATTTTGAGGACATCCAACTCATAAGCTCTTCCCCACTGTCTGTGGATCATCTTAGTCACTCTTCTTTTGAATAGTCTCTAAGTGGTCCCTGTCCTTCTTCAGGTATGGACTCCAGAACTGGACATAGTACTCTAGGTAATGCCTGACCAGTGAGTGGTATAATGGCACAATTACTTCCTTTCTTATGCTCAGGAAGGCCCTTCCTTTTCATCCTGCTTGTCTTGCAGTATGCCTTGTTGCATTGTGCAAAGCTCATTAGGTGATCACTGATTATGACCCCCAGCTCTCTCTCCTCTGTTGTGTGTTCCAGGTACACTCCCACCATCCAGCGTTGAGTCCTAGGATTGTTCTTTCAAGGTGCATGACCTTACATGTTTTGCTTTCAGTCTTAGCTGCCAGACCCTTGACCTTTTTTCCAGCTTGGCAAGATCTTCCTCATTGACCACTCTGCGACACATTTTTTGTGTCATTGTCAAATGGTGATATCCTGCCCCGTAAGTTTCCACTGATATCACACATGAACATGTTGGAAAGCACCAGGCCCAAGATCAACCCCAATGGCATGATGCTCCACACCCTTCTCACTTCCGACCTAATCCAATTAATGGCAGCCCTCTAAGTTCTGTCCCTAAGCCAGTTGCCCACCCACCTAGTCACTGTGTCACCCACACATACGTCCTTCAGTTCTTCACTAACCAACTGTCATGCAATCAAAAGCCTTACTGAAATCCAAGAACAAGACATTGAGATCCCTTCTCTTGTTCATTTCCTGCGAAATCGCATTAAAGAATTCAGTGAGATTTGTCTGATATGATTTTCTTCTCATGAACCAATGTTTCCTTGGGTCTTAGAGCAGTTGCACCTCCAGTGATTCCTCTAGCCACTCTTTCATTGTGGACTTCAGTAGCTTACCCAAGATAGATGTCAGGTTTACAGGCCTGTAGTTACCCCAGGTCACACCTATTTCTACCCTTATGTAGGGGGATAATGCCGTCCATCCTCCAGTAATCTGGGACCTGTCCAGTATCCAAAGAACAGTTAAACAGGTCTGCCACTGGCTCTGCCAGTGCACAAGCTAGTCCCTTTAGCACCCATAGTGCAGTCCATCTGGATCCAGTAACTTGTCCACTTTTAACTGCAACAGCCCCTTTGGCACTCTTTTCTCCAAAAATGGTTCCCTTGATTCATTCCAACTGTTCTTCAGCCTATATGCTGCAGCCCAGGAGATGGTCTTTTTTTTCTCCACTGTAGGATTTCTGCTTCTGATTGTCCAATTCAACCCAAAAGTGTCCTTTTTTAAACCATTCTATTCCATTTTTCCCTTTATTCTCCATTATATAGCTGAAGAACTACAGTACTTATCATTTGACTTCACCCCTTCTGCTATTCTGAGTTCTGTAGATGTCTTTTCCATTTTTACTACCTTGCTTGTGTCTTTGGCAGACTTTAGATAACACTCCCTGCTGACCTCCACCTGATATATTTTTATATTCATGAAACACCATCCTCTTTTCTGTAACTACCTCCCTTACCTCTCTTGTGAACTAAGTTGGTCTTTTTTCCTTCTTGCTCTTTCAGTTGTGTTTACACCACCCCTTCTTTACCTTTGTTAACTTCATTTTATGAACTCTCACTGTTACTACCCAATCAGTGTGATGATATCCAACCAGGTTTGCCCTAAGATCACCTTCCATTGTCCTGAAGTCGACATTCCAGAAATCCAGCACCATCATCCTAGTGTTCTGCCTTCTTGCTCTTAGGCTGAGATCAAACCATACTTTGAAGTGATTGTTCCTTCTAAGTGGCTCCTCTACTGGACATTGCCCCCCCAATCACTGCTGGTCAGGACCAGGACCAAAATGCTCTCTTCCTTTGTGTGTTCCTCTGTGTGCTGGGTCAGGAAACAGTCCTGCAGAAGGTCCACCATCACCTGACTCCTGACACTCTATGCTACCGGGATGCTTCAGCTGACATCAAGTATGTTAAATTCACCTACCAGGAACAGTACGCCCATCACCCACCCCGACCCCAGTTGCCCTCCTTATTTCCGTTCATAATTTTTTCTATCTTGTTAGTCTGGGTGTGGAGTCTATAGGTCATCCCTATTCAGATCATTTTCCCTTTCCGTGGAGCTAGTTGGACCCACAGCATTTCTCCTTGCCACCCTCCCATGTCCCTATCCTCGGTGGCCCTGATATTGCAGTCGGCATAAGTCCATCCATAAAAACTTTGTTTCTTTTGGGGGCATCACACCCCAAACCCCACATGCAGGGGGCTCTGCCCCCCACCCCAAGTAATTCATATAGTCAACACTAAGTTAGAGTTGATTCGGGGAGGGGGTGCAAGACCCTGACAAAGCAGTGCCGGGGTCCTGCAGTGACAGTATAGCTACCTGTCGCTGTACTATCATTCACGGTACAGGTATCGCTGTTCAGTCAGTATATAGTCCAAAACCATCTGTGTAAGAGCATGTGAATTGTGCAGTATAAACCCACAATGCAGGAACAGCACAGAGATACTGTAGGAAAGAAAGGGACAATAAAGCATTTCTCCTCCCTGGGGCTGACAGTCTCAGCCAGCAGCATTACGTCATTGTCTGGAAAAAAAAGTGCGGACACAAGACAGGTGTATTACAAAAATGTTTAATCACTGCACCACAGCCATAAATCCAGTACAGTACTACAGTGTACCACATATAAGCCCTATCAACAGACAGGTAGCAGTCTGCCAAGGAGCATGATCAAGGTGCAAGGTGCATGGTTACAGTCAGTCACTGGCGATCAACTCTGCCACATGAACTCCACCTAGTCATCCTCCTCCTCATAGCTCCTGCTGGACCACTTCAGGGTGGTGGAGGTATACCCCCCTCTCCTCCAGCACCAGGTGCCATAGAGACTGATGATACCCTGAAATTACAAGAACACAGAGGACAGTCATGAGTGGCCGCACATGCAAGACCCCAGCTGAACACAGCCAGCACACAGTGCTGCTCTCCCACAGCACCTGCCTTCACAGGCTCCACCATGGCCCACAGCTCCCTGACATTGTACTTATAATAGGTGTCCCTACTGCCCACTCTCCAGGACAGAAACCCCAGGATCTGAAGTGCCCACCACTCTCTCTGGGCCACCACCACTGCCCCATCCAGCTGCTACTGGCACTCCAGGACTATTCTTTCAGAATAGCCATGGAAGTCCTGTGGAGATATAAAGAGGGGAACAACATTCCTGACACAGCACAAACAACACTAGGCATGCATTCCCCAGTGACACATGACAGTTGAATACCCACCTCTGATAGCTCTATCATCTGCCAGACCACTTGCCCCTCCGGAGCATCCTGGTAGGTGGATAGGGGACATTCTCCACAGCTTTTTAGGGTATTCACCCACTTTCCCCACAGCCTCATCTGAAATGCTCTGTGACACTGCAATTCTGCATAAAGTCAGGAATGTAATGGCCTGGTGACGCCCATGCATCCCATGTCACCTGACCAGCGTGCCTGGCACAAGCCCCTTTAAAAAGGCTTATGTCTGCATGGGACCCTTGTGAAGCATCCTGTCAGGGCCTTGGTCAGGTGAATCATAGATGAGCATGCAACACACACCACCTGGCAGCCATGCAAGGGCAACTTCAGTGGGGGTACACAGGATGTGCCTGGGGCTACTACTAATGTCCTCTTGTTGGATTGTGACAGGGAACACGAGCAGGCATTGAGGGCACTGCCATGGCTATGTGTATTCTGGCCATGGCTGGATGCCAATGCCCTGTGGGATGCATACTGTCTTGAGAGATTCTGCTAGGACCACAACTTGACCAAATAACTGTGTGACAAGGTTTGTGCACGAGTGGAACCGCATACCCATTGATCACAGGTGATGATGGTGGACACCGAGGTGCTATGTGAATTGACATACTATGTTATAGGGTCCTTCCAGAGGGTGGATGTAATTGGCATCAGTCAGTCCTCTGTGTCCCAGGCACTGCACCAGGTCACTGACATCCTGCTGCTTATGTACATGAGTACATACAGTTTCGCACCACTCAAGCCAACATATGGGCCACAAAGGAGGCATTCTCTGCCATGCATGGCATACCAAAAGTTCTGGGTGCCATTGACTATACTCATGTGGTGATCCTTACACCATCTGTGAACAAAAAAATCATACCATAACCACTAAGGATATCACAGGATCAACTGCAAGACTGTCTGCAATTCCACATGTATTATCACTAATATGTGTGCCAAGAATCCCCAGTTCATGCCATGATGCCTGTATCTTCAAGGGATCCAGTCTGAATGCACTCCTTGGTGCACGTGGAGGCCTGAATGGATGGTTGATAGGTGGGTATCTTTACCCTACACACATGGTACACCATTGGAAGGTGGGCAGCTGCATGGTACTAACCCTGTTTTTTACCAACTGCACAGGTGATAGCAGATATCAGCAATGGCCATACCTGATGACACCGTACCTGGGGGCACATGGAGTGGCAGAGGATGCATACAGTGAGGCACATCAAAAGACACAGTCTGTGTTCAAGAAATAATTGAGCTGCTAAAGATGCAGTTCCAGTGCCTAGATCGGACAGGCAGCACAATGATGCTTACCCTAGGGAAGACATACAGAGTGTTCACAACATGTACCATGCTATCAGCTACCCATGCAGCGGGATGTAGAGTCGGATGTCCCACCAGGTGACAGCGGGCCTTCCAGCAGTGGGTTGCAGAGTCACTGCATGAATGGGTGGCATGGCATGAACTCATGCAGGGGTCATTCAGCTGTTATGTGATGGACCAGGGTAGCACTGTGCTGATGACCCACCCTGAATGCCTAATGGACCATGGTGGGGGCACTGAGGTCCATGCTCAGGGTATATGTGGTGCTCTGTGGTGGGGGTTATATGTAGTGGGGTATATGTGGCAGGGGTTATATGTGGGGGGGTTCTGTGTGGTGGTGGTGTATATCATGGGGGGTTATGTGTGGTTTGGGTATATGTGTGTATGGCGTATGTACAACGAGTGCTTATGTGACACTCGGTATTTGTGGCATGGGTGGTATGCATCACTTTTTCTTTGTCTTTTACTGCACCTGTCTTGCGGATGCACATAAGCCCAGGTGATGAGTCTTGGCTGTGGCCTTTCCACCTCCACATACCCCCTGTGGCCAGCCTCCATGTACAGTGAGTTAGGTGGGTTGACAGGTCATGTCTTCACAGTGTGTTATGTGGTCTCCAGCAGTCCTCCTGTGTTCTGCTGTCTGGAGCCGGAGGGTGTACAAACCATCTCCTGTGTCTGCTCGATGGTACTGGCAGGCCCACCACATGTGGCTGCACAGCTGGGTCATCTATGCCCTGAAGGCCATATTGGGCCTGCTGTACAGGGTGCATTTGCAGCATGGGATTGCACAGGGGCCATGGAATAGGCTGTTTAGGGGTGGATATGTCCATCTTCTCCTCATACCCCTTTGTGTCCAGGTTAGTTTCTGCACCGGTGTGCTTCAGCACATCTCAATGTATGCCATGGCCATGGTCTCCTGTGGTGTAGCTGAGATCATACAATGGTAAGAAAGAATGCTGATCGCTGATTGGTTAGATTGGGAGTGGTCCCAGGTAGTTATCCCAGCATAACATCCCAACTCTAGTCCCAGTACAGTTGTGACCGCTGCAAGTCTCACAATATCACTACACGCTGCTGCCCGCTACAGTAATTTACATCTGCTAGACAGTCCAACCCACTGTCAGTGTCCCCACCACTGTCAATGTCCCCAACTTACTTGCTACAACTACAGACAGAGAAACCTGCCACATTGTCCCCAACTTGCTCCCAACTTGACTCCCCACACTGTATTACTCCGACCAACAAAAAATACTTTGAAATAGAAAAAGCTGTCATCTTTGATGGCATTTAAATTTCCCTGTCGGCTTTAGGGTGAGCCCTTTGAACTTGCCACGAGTGAGCAAGTGGTCCATTCCTCAAACAGCCAGAATGCTTACTGACAAATAAAAAAATAAATACCACCAACTGCACAGAAACCTAGCAACAAATTAAAAAATGAGCATTTTAAATCGTGACACACTTACTGGAAAACCGGAGGTGTGCGCTTTAGCAGCATCTCCCTGTCAAAATATTCACCCACTGCACACAACCAGTACATGAAAAAAAAAATCTTCACCCACTGCACTCAACCAGTACATCTAAAAACGAAATGCAATAAATGGGAAGGGGTACATCAAGCAAAGCAGCACCACCACCTTCTGGTCAAACAATAGAGCAGCATTATTTTTTAAATATGTGTACCTACTCAGTAAAAAAAGGACAAAAACACATTTTATGCATATTTTGTGTCTCTCTCTTTATTTCATTTTACAAAGGAGCTGTTGTATAATAGGAATAATGTCCTCCAGGGTGGATGTTATGCTGGGATAACATCTCTTCTCGGGTGTTGGATGCCCTCAGCCTGCGGCCTCAGGTCCAACCACCCGAGGCGAGATGTTATCCCAGCATAACACCCACCCTGTTGGGCATTATTCCTTCAGCAACAGGCAATCCAAGTGTTACAGGCTATGGCAGATCTGTGGGTGTGTTGAGGGTATGTTGTGGGCCACAGGAGGTACCACCTGCCTACGCTGTCACCCTCTCCTTGGATTCCAGTACCAGCCTCAGGTCGCATACCCACCTCCACCAGTGTTGCAGACTCCTCATTGGGGGCTGTTCCTTATCACAGGGTTCTTAGAGTGCCTTTAGTGTCTCTGCCCCATACAGGATCCCATAGGTTTTTCTATATATCAGCAACCATGGCTGCCACCTGTCCACTGGAGAAACTGGAGAAATGTGTTCTTCTGGCACCCCATGTCCGACCACGTCCTTGTGTCTCTGTGCAGCCACGTTCTGAGCCATTGGGCACCAGTGGTGGTCTGGATATCACAGGAGGTACTTTTACCCTGCTGTCCTCCAACAATGCATGCCCCTCAGTGCCCATTATGGCAGTCACTTCCATGAATGTCTGCAGAGTGGTGTGGATGACTCTTTGGTGCCTCTTTGCTATCCCCTCCCTCGTTGCAACATGCCCATATTTGTTACCCAGACCCGGTGCATACTATTTTGTACTTAAGTAACAGCGTAAGAGCAGCAAATACAACAGTACATAGTTTTATGGATTTAACATTATATTTAATTTAAGCAGATCAAAACATTTATATTATAACACCAGTAGGGTTGGATATCAGACCATAGTAGTAACCAAAAATCAGTGATTAAGGACAAAAATGCCGCACCCCTCGCCAATCAACTTGTAAGCCATGGCTTATTTGGCTTATAAATACCCACACTCATGGTCCCACAAACATACTGCGTGGGCTATATTAAGCCTAAAATAATATGAACTGTCTAGCTACTGTGCTTTACTAATCAGTTCAGACTAGGCAGGAACTGTTTGTGTTTACTTACATTTTGGTTGTGTTGCAAGTTGCTTTTCTTATTCCATATTACCTGCTGACTCTCTCTCTCTCTCTCGCTCTCTCTGCACTAATACAGTTCCCCAGTGTCATGGCAACCTGGATAAACCTATGGTCATCTGTTTTCATCACTGTCTCTTCGGCACCATCGACCTTCATCAGTGCCAACAGGAACTACTGCCAATCTTGATAACCACCACCAATTCACTTGCAGAGTCTTGATGGGAATCTTAGCTGCTGCTTCAGTTTCTCAGTTTGTTGTTCCAGATCCCTCTTGGCCTAGCATTGTCTTCCTCCAGCCACGTGCTCTTGGGCAGGACTCTGTCTCTATGTCCCCCCTTCCCCAACACTACGGCCCTCAAAACAATGTGTCACCCTGCCAAGACAATTAGCAAATGGTGTGGGACACATGCAAATTTTGGCACATTCCCCACACATGGGGGAGAGAGACAGTATTTTGTACCTTTTCTTCAGCAGGCGCATGCACAAAATTCAAATGACAAGACTAATGCAACAGTTTTTTCCTCAGTGAAATCAACTCTTGTCACAACCCTGTAATGTTGTGTGCCTGCCTCACAGGCACCCCAAATCCCAGACAAGCCCCCATGTAACCCGCTCATCTAGAATTTTATCTGGCTCTAAAGAGTTAATAAGATTGTTGGGGGTTGCTTCCACAGCTAGCATTTCTCTTGCTGTGTTGCAGCAGGCTTTAAGGGCATCCTCCATCCCCCCTAGACTGTACTCTGGCCCAAAGCCCACCAGTGTGCCTCCCTTAATGGGATACCCCCATAGTCCATTCTTTCAAACTTCATCTTCTTCAAGGACCAGCCCACTGTAGGCAAGAGAGCAGCAGGCAGCTAGTAACATATTCACTCCCCCAGAGAAGAGGATAAGGTGTTACCTTTACATTTGAGGGTAATTTTCTGTTGACAATGTCTAATTTTCTTTCACTATTATTGAACAATATTGTTTAGACCAAGCCAAATCCAAATCTCATTTTATTAAAAACCAAACCGAAAGCCATGCCAGATTTGCCCATCCCTATTTCAAGCTTTGCTATTGATATTAAACATATGGGAACTGCTAGTTACCCTCTGGGAGGATCTCGCTGAAAGGAGGAATCTGATTTCCAGTATCTGGGCTGCCAGAATGCCCCCACTTCAAGACTAAGATCTGCAGGGGCCTGAGCTTTTGCGATTGCATCCCAGAGCTATGGAATGAATGCCCACGTTCTATCAATGATGATCTCTCAGATAAGACTTTTGAGTTTTGTTTGAAAACCAGGCTGTTTATCCAGGTCTTCCTATTAAGCTCTAGCAGTACATTCAGTATCTTAAAAATACTTACTGTGTTTGTCATTGGTATAGGTGTTTCAAATGTTTGACATTGTCTGTTTTATTTTGATATTGATAATTATTTGTCATGTACCTTGAGCCTAGAAAAAGGCATTCCAGAAATTAAGTCTGTCTACTGTCTCTCTCTCTAGACATATGGTATATATTTATGCAATGGGTGTTGACATAGAGTGTGATAAATCTGTTTATCCAAGTAACTATGCGTATAAGTGGAGTAACTACATGTATAAATGTAGGATCTTACATTAATACACATAGTTACTACATCATCCTACATTTATCTACATAGTTACTACATAGTAGTAGCACTCTACAATGACACTGTATTTAATCTATGTACTGTCATCCTCTGTACCTGTCGTCATTCTTTGTGTGATGTGGAGCCTTTGTAAATGAGTCCCTGACTCAAAGGGTTGTAATTCCTAGACTTTAAAAAAATAAATAAAAAATAAAAAATAATCATCTGGCCAGCAGTGCCCCCCTCTCCACTGGTACTACTTTCGGAGTTTAATTTACTAGTTCAGTGCATTGCTATTACAAAACTCAGAGATCCCCCTTCATACTTATGTAAAACTCCTCTCCTTACTAATCTCTCTTTCTTTGTTCTGTGTGATAATGGTGAAAGCCTAAAGGCGCTCGCCATTATCGCAAAGTCAGAGTGCTGAAAACATTTTCGGCACACTGACACCCCGGTGCACAGGAAAAAAGCATCGGGGACATACTTTTCAATGCATTCTGTGGGGGGGGCTGCACCCCCCCATGTGGGTGATCCTTTGAGTGTATCATAGGTGCAGGTGTGGGGTGCAGGATTCTTCTCTTCTCTTCTACCATCCACCTGGGGATGAGAAGCAATTCCTGAAGGAAGCTGTGGACTTCATCATCGACATGGTCTTGGAGTCCCCCAGATGGGTGGTTCTGCGGGACTTCAATACCTGGGTTGACAATGAACTCTCGCACTTTGGACAGGACTTCCTCCAGCTTATGAACTCATTGAGCTTCATATAGGTGATTACCTCTGCGACCCATAATCACGGTCACTCATTGAACTTGGTCTTTCTACTGGGCATGGAGACCTCCAATTTGGTGGTGGAACCAGTGGGATGGCCTGACCGCCATACTATAAGGTTCAATTTCCAGGATCCCCTATAGACCTGCCCTTATGGAAATGGTCCGGTACCGCCCTTTAAGGGGTTTGACCCCAGATGGCCTGGTGGCGGTGCTAGACCTATCAGGTTTTCTGAGTGCAAGCCTGGATCCAGACAAACAGTTACAGGCTCATAATAGGGCTGAAACTGAGGCTCTTGATTCCATAGCTCCTATCTACATTTGGCCCCCTCACCCTTTGCCCTCAGTCCCCCTGGTTTGATGGGACCTTAAGGGACTTGAGGAGAGTGGGAGGAAGGATGGAGTGGCACTGGCAGAAATTGTACCAAGATGCCAGCAAACTTAGTGTGATGGCCCACTAGGACTATCAATCAGCTGTCACCGGTAAGAAGGCAGAGTTCCTGTCCAGGAAGATCATTGGCACTTAGAATCAACCAGCTCAGCTCTTCTGAACTGTCGATAGACTATGCAATCTAGCCTGTCTGCAGTCTCGGGGAGCAATGTTACAGGATAAGTGTGACAGGTTTGCTCAATTCTTTGCAGATAAGGTTGCCAACATCGGGTCTGAGATCGGTGTAGCTTGCTCCATTGGGTGTGGTGGTGGTTGGTAGGAGGTTACAGCTCCTTGTTTTGTCTGGTCCAATTATGACCAGGTGGCAATCGCAGATGTCATGAAGATTGTCCAGACTATGCGACTGACCAGCTGTGGTTTGGAGCCAAGCACAACTTGCCTCCTTGTGGAGTGTGTTGAGGTCATTGGCCCAGTTCTGGCTGAGATAGTCTGGTCTTCATTGGAGACAGGTATGTTTCTGAACACCCTGAAGGAGACAGTGGTGACATCTCTCCTTAGGAAATCTTCTCTGGACCTAGAGTATCTCGGCAACTACAGCCCTGTCTCTAACCTGCCCTTTTTGGGCAAGGTTATTGAGAAGGTGGTCGTGCTACAACTGTAGGATCATCTCACCATCCACGACATCTATGATCCTCTCCAGTCTGGATTTTGGAAAAGGCACAGTACCGAGACGGCCCTAGTTTGGGTACTCAATGATCTCCTGATAGTGAGGGATCGGAGGACCCACTCCATCTTGGTCCTCCTTGATCTCTCTGCAGCATTTGACAACATGGACCATGGTGTGTTGATGGAGCACTTGTGGATGATCTGTGGACTGTCTGGCACAGTCCTCAGATGGTTCCACTCCTTCCTCACTGGCAGGTCTCAGAGTGGTGTTGGGGATTTATTCCAGTGACTCATTCTCCCTGTCATGTGGGGTGCCACAGGGCCCCGTTCTGTCACCCATGTTGTTTGCGGTGTATATGCTGCCATTGGGAGACATTGTGAGGCAGTATTGGCTGAGTTTTCACTGCTATGCAGATGATACTCAGCTATACATGCCCGAGCAAGATGGAGCTGTCGCGGTCTTTAACAACTGGCTTGCTGAGATCCAAGACTGGATGACTGCCAACTGGTTAAGGTTGAATCCGGGCAAGACTGAGGTGTTGGTTGTGGACCCAGGTCATCAGGTAGAGGGGCTTTCAGCTGGGCAGCCTTCCAAGCTTTGGCCTGAAGGCAGTCAGCTGATTGCCTCTGAATGGGTATGGAACCTGGGCGTTATCTTTTACAAGGGACTGACGCTTAGATCTCAGGTGTCATCCATCGTTAAGACCTTGTTTTACCATCTGAGGAATATCACAGATATTAAACACTTGGTTCTACCTGATGACCTTCCAACACCTTTGTGACCTCCCGCCTTGACTACTGCAACTCCCTGTACCTAGGGCTACCGGGGGTTAATATACACAGCTTGCAGCTAGTGCAGAATGCTGCAGCCAAGCTGTTGAAAGGGCTTCCTTGCTCTTGCCATGTCATGCCTGTGCTGTGCGGCCTGCACTGGCTGCCTATTCAGTGGTGGATCACCTTCAAGATCAGCTTGCAGACCTTTAAAGCCCCACACAGATAGGGACCATGTTACCTGCAGGAGCTTCTGTGTCCTTACCACCCCCTCCACCCACTCTGCTCTGCCAATGAGGGATTGCTAGAGATTTCCAGGGTGCATTTGAAGACTTCTGGGGCTCAGGTATTTGCATTTGTGGTCCCAAACCTGTGGAATTCTCTACCTCATCAGATAAGGGAGTGCCTGACCATGGAGAATTTTAAATCTGCAATGAAGACGACTCCTTTTAACCTTGCTTTCCCTGAATTTGTATGAATGGTAGTTGCTGATCAGTTTTAATTATTTATGGACATTTTACTTTAGATTTTATGAACAGTGTACAAGTGCTCTGATCATCTGTGAATAGAGCTTTTTAAAAATAAAGCTTGATTTGATTTTATTTGAACTTGAGGGGGCTCTGAAGGACAGGTCCTGTGAGGGTACTCGACTCTTTCATGTATTCTACATCCTTAGTCACGGAGATGTAAAAGTAGTCACAAGGACATGAATGTATGAATGGATTATTAAATGAATGAATTAATTAAAATTAATACATTTATTGTTTTAATAAATAGCCATAACAACAAACTTTATAAAACAGACATCTTTAAAACTGCACTGCATAAATCACTAAAATGGCATTATACTGAATAAATACATAGACAGTTTAAATATGTGTCTAAGAAATGTTTCAAACAACTGTTTAAGGCTTTTTTTTTACAAATTAAATTAGCACAGCATAAGAGTATAATCCATATTCTCTTAGGGCCCTAGTAAGTTAAGCCGTTTTGAATAGTAATGTCCTCTTTTTGGTGTGCTATCTCCCAATGACATACGTCTCAGCATGCTTCTCCCCAATCTGTTTCCTCCCATGGGCTGAGTCTGTATGAATTGTGTATTCCCCATCCAACAGCTGAAGCACCACAGGCATTTCTAGACCAGGATTACAGTAGGCATCTGAACACTGACACAGTCATCCTACCTTGCTTTGTCAGGCAACTCTTCACATTGCAGTGCTCCCAGCTCCTAGCAGCCTGACTGCATAAAGTCCAGTTCTGGACTTAGCACAGTTGCCTACACAGCAGAGCATACTGTAGTTCCACCTTTTAGCCATTCAGGGAGCCCCAGGAAGCTACTTTCTGAAAGCTAAATGGACCAAATATCAGAGTACAACTCAGATCTGCTTATTGCTGAGTAATACATAAGGCAGTTGGCTCAGTTCCTGGATCCATCTAAGTATTGATGATGTGTCATCATTTTTGCAATAAATGAGTCCATATTTAGTAGCCAAGAATAAAACAGTTTGACGGGAGTGCATTCCTAGGTAGTAAATATCATTTAGGTTTGAGACCCTGTTCCCAGGAGTGCTAGAGGTTGATTTGGTGTAATGTGGAAAGTCAGTTCCTTTGAAACGGCATTAAGCAGAGACATTGAATAACTAGTGAAAACCCTAGCAACACCAAAGTACATGGAAGAGATAACCTAAGCTTATCTGGGATTTGCAGTACATCAATAACAGTGGAGATATTCTCATTAATGCATGCAGCCTACATTGTGTATAATAATCCCTGTGTAAAACTTTCAATGTGATGCAGGTCATAACATTAATAGATCATATTTTACATAATTAAATGTCTAATATATATTTTTAATTGTATTTTGAGGAGGTGGTGCAAAGCAACACAGATTATCTTACTTGGGTTGAACATTAAGTATGAAATATATATACCAAGTAAACATAGTGGTCCCAATACCATGGCGTGATAAAGTAGTCGAAAGGAAAGGGCAATCTTCCATGAAACAGCTGTGCAGACATACAACTTTAATTATAGAAGCAACATGTGACATTGTTCTACACTAAACAGGTGCTCTGTCATCCACTTGTTAATATCTATAGGGCTAGAAGTTGTTTTTAAATCAATAAACAAAAATCACTCCTGTACTTTGAAATGCAAAAAGAGAAATGTGACCCTCTCCTTTCAACTCTTGCTTCTTCCCCATTCTCCACTCATGTTATTGACCACCTGCCTCACCTATTCACATCATCTCTTCCCTCTCCCTGACCAGTTTCATGCCCCTGCCCCAGTCCCCTTTCTCTCTGATCCAATCCCCACCAGTTTTCAATGTCAAATCTACATTTCAGTCCCACAACTGCAACTCCATCAATCAGATCAACATTAATCCTCCCTCACCTTACCATGTTCAAATAAAACTCCAGAAGACACTGTACAGGGGCGCAGCAAATACCTTTTATTACTAGATAGGCCAGTGATAACAGCTTACAGACCTTCCACACAGCCACAGGAAGTGCTCACTCCCAAAAACTCCCCCTTACTGGAGCACCTGAAACTAAGTCCTCATGTACCGTAATTACATGTGTAGAAGGCTACTTAAAATAAAGTTAATTTAACAATCTCCCACTTTTCTTTAAAGACATAAATTTTAGCCCCCCCCCTTTTATAATAGCAAAGTTTAATGTCCACATGGCTAAGTGTCTTCTTCCTTAAGCTGCCACATCCCTTTACTGAGTGCTTTTAGAAGCACAAAAGCCGATGCTCCCTTTTTTGTCAAGCAGTCAGCCAGTTGTTCCTTCGTGGTAGACCAGAGAACACGCTGGACCCTCTTGGCCTGGATAAGTTCTTTAATGCCACTGATTTCAAGGTGAAGCCTTTTCTCTGAAACCAACTTGGTCGACTTGATAGCATCAATTAGTGAATGAGTGTCCACAACACATGTCACGGGTAAGATGTGTTTGGTACCACCAGTAGTGAGCTTTGAGTAGAGCATTGCCAGAGAGATGGCATTGTCAATTCCCTCAGCCAAAGCAAGGGTTTCCCCAGCAAGCGTGCTCTGGACTACTCTTCTTATCCTTTTTGACTGTCAGGAAAGTGGTAAAAAGCATCCTTCCTCACCCATTAAGATAATCAAGTGACCACCCTGAGTACCCCCATCCGGGAGGTTGCCTAGTGATGCATCACTAAAAACTACCAATTTTAAGGAGGCATCTTTTCCCAAACATTGAAATTTCAAAGTCACTTATTCTGACTTCAGTTTTCGAACAATTTTGTTTGCCTCATGTATGGTTTGAACAGTGGCTTGTTTTGTGTTAGACACCAAGTTGCAAGCATCAAACATGACATCAGGTCTGCTCTGTCTAGCAACCCAGAGAATTTGGCCTGTCTTTGATCTCAGTTGATCTTTTTTACTTTCAGTGAGAGGATCATCATGGTGTAACGCTCTTGTGGAATCCATGTGGATGGGATGAAGATTTTGTATATAGTGTTGCTGTTGTAACTGTACGATTTTATCAACTGTATTGAAGTCTATGCCCATGTAACAAAAGCTGTCATGTTCCTCACGGCCAGTCTTAAAGACATTTCTTAAATGCGGTATTGCTGTTGTGGCAAAGTTATGTGAGCCACCACAAATGAAGTCATCAACATGGCAGGCAAGCACTCCAGCTACATTGCTATCTTGATCTAACCAGTAGAAGATGGCAGGATCCACTTGTGACATTTTTCCACCTGTATTCAGCATAGTTTCTTTAACTTTGTTGTACCAGTACAGAGATGCATCTGCCAGACCATAGACACACTTTTTAAGTTTCCACAGTGTTCCTTTATCTTTAGCTTCAGGTGGAGGTTTGATGTAAATATCTCGAGACAACTCTGTTCCTTGTAGGAAAGCAGATTTAATGTCCATGGAATGAAGCTCCATTGTTTTGACAAATTACAGTTAGAAGCAATTTTAAGGACTCTGAGGCGCACGTTGCTGAGTCTTTTGGAAGTTCTTTATTGTTAAGTTCCTCAAAACCTCTGTCCACCAGACATGCTTTTGGAACTATTCCATCCGAGGTTTCTTTTAGGGTACAAACCCACCTTGTAGAAATACACTTTTGTCCATTGTCTTTGACTATATCAAACACTCCATTGCTCTTCCAGCTACTGAGCTGAACTTGTTTTGCATAATCAAAAGATACTTCCTTTGTAACTAGCACATCATCTTCAGAGTGTTGCACTTGGTTGTCCATAGGTTCGATGTGAAGATTGTCTACACGTGACAAGTCAACTGACCCTGCTGTATCTGAAATGGCAGAGGGTTCCAAGTAGTGTAAATTGTACCAGTGTTTGTTTTTACCCTTAACTTTTCCTGCACGTCCAAGAACTTTTGCTGTGTATGGAATCCCACTTTCACTGTCTGTATATCTAACAATTTGTTCAGGTTTTAGATTAACACAGCTGTCTTGTCTTGACACATGGGTTTGTTGAATGTCCACTTCATCAGTATTTCCTGTGTCATTGGTGAAGTCCTCTACTTCATCATTGTCTGTGCCACTCATAATGTCCACGTTATTGTGTTCAGCACCTGGTAAATCTGTCTTGCCTTCAGCGACCTTTTGTGTAGCATGCTGATGGTCAGCCACTGCTTCTTCAACTTGCTCGTTATTCACTTTTTGTAACCTTGAATGATGCACCCGCACATAGGTGCCTCCATGTCTCACAAATATTACCACGCCATCCTGACCAATGATGACACCAGGTCCTTTCCACTCTGCACAATCCATGCGTTTGTAATAGACTTTGTCAACAGTCTCATATTTTTCATCTGTAGGATGAAGTTGTTTACGCAAAGCCCGTCGAATTCTCTCTGAGCATTCTGCTTCTGTGAATGCTTTCCTCGGTGCATGCAATGCTGAAATATGCTGTTCTACCCATTCACTCATAGTCGTCCCTTCCAAAGCAGGTGGCTTATCAACCAGCATGGAGGGAAGATTAGGGTTCTGTCCAAACACTAGCTGGTATGGGCTGTAGCCATGGACATTCTGCATTGAGTTTTTTGCTATAAGTGCCCAGTCTAGGGCTGTTTTCCAATCACATTGATTAGCTTTTTTTTTTTTTTTTTACTTTCAATAGATTTTCAGTGAGTGTTAAATTATGTCGTTCCAAAAGTCCATTGCTCCACAGACTGTACCCAGCAGTTGTCTTTACTTCTATATTAAAATTTTCTGCCATATCACAGATTTCATCATTGCTGAATTCTCCTCCATTGTTGTTCTATAATTTCTTAGGTGGGCCATGCACACTTATCCAGAAATGAATAAACTGCTTCACAATTTCAGTAGGTTTCTTTGTAGTCACAATGCCTCCAGCACTGAAACATGTGAGGTGATCAATTATGTGAAGATACCACACACTTGGTCCTAGCTCATGAAGGTCCACTGCCACTGTTTCATTGTACTTGGAAGCCATTGGTAGCCCAACAGCAGGCTTGGGCTTGGGTTTGCTGTATCTCAGGCATGTCTCACAGCTGTTCACTATCTGTTGTAGAATGGAAACACTCTCTTTATCATTATTACCAGAACTTCGCAGTAATTTCTGAAGCGTATCAACTGAAGCATGTCCAAACTGCTTGTGAAGTTTAAACAAAACTCTGTGCTTTTCATCTGTGGACATGTTCTCTGTCACTGTTAAAATCTCATTTTCACATGGACTCTCTGTAATGTCTTTGTCTAGAATGCTGACACAATAATGTCCTGCGCTAGTAAGTTCATGTATGAATGGTTGTTTAAATATCACCGCTTTGTCATTTTTAATGTCTAGCACTGCCCCTGCCTTCTTTAAGGAAGTTTTGCTTAACAACAAAGGAATATCTGCAGAGACAACCTCCGTTTCTATGTGACATTTTGTCTGACCTATTTTTGCTGGGATATTAACTCTTTTGATAGAATGCACAACTCTTCCATCTCCAAATTTGAAAGCTCTGCAACTGGTATGTCCACCATCTTGTGCACTACATCTTGTCTAAATTCACTTACACAGCTATCTAGTCATTTTTCTCCACAGACTGTGCATTTACATGCAGTATCAATGACTGCAGATCCTAAAGACTCTACCATAAATACCTCTGCATCAGTAGCGAACTCCTTTGAAAACAATGTGATGTTACACTGCTCTACTTCATCTATATTTGTTTTTCCTCTATTAACTTGTTCATTTTTGTGCTGGCAGTCTTTGGCCTAATGAAAAGTGCTTTGGCAAATGGCACATTTTGATCTTCTCCCATATCTATTCAACGGATTTTTGCCAGGCAATGGCGCCCTCTTGTGGTTGTTTTGATAGCGCACCATGCTATCCTGTTTTTTCTTTTGCTCAGTGAAATACGCTGCATCTTGACCCAAGTGAATTCCCTCTATGACTGGCACAATAGATGTCTTATCGCCAAAAATCCTCTTTAATGCTGACTTCATTGATGCAAATGTCAGGCTTGTACAGGCAGTTAAAGCCAAATTTTTATCCTTCACATCTAAGCATGAAGTATCTAACAACTTGAAAGCTAGCACAGTATCTGGCAGAATCATATTGTGTTTGAGCATGACAGTGTACCTTTGCTCAAAGTCAATAATGTAGTCCGTCATGGACATTGAGCTGCCTCTAGCAATCCGGTCAAAATTAGTATATGCGTCATAAATCCGATTCTTCTCCTCCTCCTTGAGAAACACATCATCAAGTGCTCTGATTAATGTCTCCATTCCCGTATCTTTGTTTAAATCTTCTGCTGAAATTTCCAATTCAATGTCTCTCGCTCTACCCTTGAGCGAAAGTACAACCGCCAGCGCTTGTTTTTTTTTCTCCAGTTCGGTAACACATTGCCATATTCCAACTTCATTTTTCCAGCTTTCATATGCCCTTTTCTCGTCAAATGCAGGTGGGACCCTGTAATTGCTAACCATCCTCTGCTACCAATGTTCAAATAAAACTCCAGAAGACACCGTACAGGGGCGCAGCAAAGACCTTTTTATTGCTAGATAGGCCAGTGATAACAGCTTACAGACCTTCCACACAGCCACAGGAAGTGCTCACTCTCAAAAACTCCCCCTTACTGGAGCACCTGAAACTAAGACCCAGGTACCGTAATTACATGTGTAGAAAGCTACTTAAAATAAAGTTAACTTAACAACTACTCATCCCACCTAGTCACTCTCCCAAAAATTCACCTGGATCTCAACATCTACTCACTCAAAATAAATCTCTCCTTATATATGACCTTATCCATCCATGCATATATAGTAACTTTTATTTCTCACTCTCCAACCTCCTGTATTTCTCACACATGAGACTCCTTTTGAAAAATCTAGTCCTGGTGCTGTAAGCCTTAATTGGCAAATGTGCTTGAATCCCATATGCACTGTTCACCACCATTAAAGAGAAAGTAGCTATGACAATACTTAAAACAATTATATTTAAAATAGTTTTGCTTATTGTTATATTTCCAGATTCTATTTCTTTCCCCTGTGTTAGTCACTAAATGTTTGGCTAATGTAGTACGTATGTCCTTGTGCCTTTCAGAAAGCATCAGACTATACCCTACTGAACTCACAATTACTTTTCATGACATCACAGTCTGTTGTCACAGTAAGCACTATGATGTAATGAAAGTATGATGAGGTGAGTTGGGGACAGTCAAATACTTTTCATACAAACATTTTTGGATAGGCTACTGAGATGTGTTATACACCCTGGAAAGTAAAACTGAAAATTAAAAAATGGCCTGTATTCCTTAGTAAATCAGAATCTGATCAAAAACATTTACAGTGTGCAAAAACAGCCAAATTAGAAAAAGGCCAGTCATATAAAGTTGTTATATCTAAAAGAGGAAAACAGACAAGATAGCTTGACTGGACAGTCATATAAATGTATGACATATTAATAGGGACATAGAAAGAATTTGTGATGGAAGATGCTTAAACAACCAGTCAAGGTTGGTTATTTCCATTTTCTCTGCATAAGCAGGAGAAATGGCTAATGGCAGTTCACTCTGGATCTAGAATATATTCAATCAATCAAATCAATCAAATTCTTTATTTATCCAGGTGAACACCATTGAGCAAGCTCATTTACAAGGTGGACCTGCATTACACAAGTCAAGTAACAATGCATTTATATACAGACAAATAGACAGTAGATGCAAGAGTACAACAGTACAGGTAGGCCTGCAATAGACAAGATAAGTAAAAATACATTTGGGTTCAGGCAAAAGACAATCGGTAAGGGTATACATAACAATAGAGTAGCAAGTCAGTAAAAATTTATACCAGATACAACAACAAACATGGTTTAGTATTCCTGTAAGGTAAAGGCATTATAGTCCAGCAGAGAGATTAGTTGAAGTGGATGCTACAAAGCGAAGAGACATACATAGTCAGTTTAAAAAGACCCAGGCATATCAAGGGGGAGACATGTGTCAGGAGAGGTGGGCACCCAGTGGGGGGACTCTGGAACTGGGATAATACTAGGAGCAAAGGAATGAGATGCTGTGGGTATACAAGGAATAGGTGGGTGAGGGAAGGGGAGATTTAGGGCAGTAGATAAGTAGGTGGCTTAGGGACAAGTTATGCACTGATACAAGAAGGAAGGAGGATGGGAAAAGCAGGGAGGATGTGGAAGGTGGATGTAAGTAAGATAGGATCATTGGAAGTAGTTGCAGGCTTCTGTAATGTATTTTGAGTATAAGGACTTAAACACAGTAATATTAACAGGAGTCCTCAGTTTCAGGGATTTCTGTAGCACATTCCAGAGTGATGGTAGAATGAATCCTATGGCAACTTTCCCAAAACGTGTTAGGGCTTTGGGCACTTTCAGAGAAATCAATGAACAGCTTCTTAGGACATAGGTTCCAGGCATATTGAGAGTCAGGCAATCAACAGTGTACTGCAGAAGTTTGCCAGTGATAGCTCTGCATGTCCAGAGAGCTGCATTTGTATTTCATCTGTAGTATAGGGAGGTCCAACCTACAGCCACATATAAAGAGCAGTGATGGGTGGAGAAGGGGGAGACCAGTGATGAAGTGCAGGGCTCTGTGGTAAAGTATGTCCAGTTTACCGAGGTATGAAGTAGCACTTTGGCTGTATATAAAGTCAGCGTAATCAATTAGGGAAAGGAACATAGACTGAACTAACTGTCTCTTGGCCTCTGTAGTTAGTAGGCAGTTTAACCTGAAGAAGAGATCTAGTCTCTGCCTCAGTTTTTTTAACAAATCCTCCAGGTGGACTGCAAAGGAGAGTTTGAAGTCTAGCCAGACCCCCAGGTATTTGAATTTCAGCACAAATTCCAGGGTTTCTCCTAGGAGGGTGGTGATGGGGGGTAGAGCAGGGCAGGCTGCATGGTTAATAGGTGAAAATAGCATTGCCTTTGTCTTTTTGGCATTAAGTAGCAATTTTTTTACTAAGGAGCTGGTACTGAAGTATGTTGAAGTCAGCTTGCAGGTCACTACAGGCAGTTTCAGGAGTTGTACAGCTTAGATAGATCACTGTATCATCTATGAACAGATTAATTTTCACCTCATTGATGCCTGAGTCTATAGTGTTGCTGTAGATGGCAAATAGAAGTGGCCCCAGGATGGATCCCTGCAGGACGCCTATTTTTAACAGATTTGAGGGGGAGAGTTCACCTTCAGCCTTGACCTGTTGGTGCCTATCAGAAAGGTAGTTGTGGAACCAACGCAAGGAGGTAGAATCTAGATCAATAGCTTTTAATGAAGAAAGAAGGAGGCTGTGGTCAACAGTGTTGAAGGCCATACTTAGGTCTAGAAAAACAGCGCAGACAAATTTTTTGTTCTCTAGCTCATGCTGCCAGTCATTTGTCACCTTGACCAGGGCCATGACTGTACTATGTTCAGTTCTGAAACCAGATTGCATTGGGTTTAGCAGGTTAGTATCATCTATGAAAGATTTCAGCTGGGCATTCATGATTTTTTCCAGAAGTTTTGATAGTACTGGGAGAAGGGAGATGGGCCTGTAGTTGTTTAAATCATAGGGGTCTCCGGATTTAAACAATGGAATAACATGTGCGGTCTTCCACAGTTTGGGGAGGGTCCCTTGAGAAAGGGACAAGTTAAATAGATGCATAATAGTTACGGCCAAGACATGATAGGCAATCTTTAGGTAGAATGGATCGAAGGTGTCAGAGCCAGCACTTTTTCTGGTGTCCAACTGGAGGAGGAGGAGATCTTTGACCTCTTTTAGTGAGGCAGGAGAGAATGAAAAGACTGCATCTGAGAGACTAGATTCTGAAGGTTGCGTGGTATGCTGGGACCATAGGTTGCGTGCAGGTGTATTTCAAAAGCTAGTTGAAGGCTTGTAGTATCACTTTATTTTTGTTGATAGTTACATTGTCAGAAATAATTTTTGAGGGGGGATTGTTTCCTGTGATATTACCAGAAAGTTCTTTTATTGTGGACCAGAACTTGGTAGGGCAGTTGGAAGCAATGTCGAGTTCAGAGCGATAGAAGTTGGACTTGGTTTCTCGAATTAGCTTTGTACAGTGGTTTCTGGCTGTTCTGAAAAGATGCCAGTCTTCGGCTTTGTGGGATTTGCATGCTAGCTTCCAGAGCTTGTCTCTTTTTAATAGTGCTGCTTTCATGTCTGCTGTAAACCAACGGCACTTTCTAGCCTTTATGCGGGTTTTGACTAAGGGTGCGTGGGTGTTACGAGCGCTGGATACAATTTCGTGGAAAATGGCATATGCTGTTTCTACTGATTTGGCTAAATAAAAGGTCTCCCAAAACAAGGAGGCTTTCAGGTCATTGATATATGCAAGTGTGTCAAAATTCCATTTTGATCTTTTGGTAGAGAACTTTGTTGAGGCTGTTGGTTTAGGGACTGCTCTTATGCCAGCAATAAAGCAATGGTCACTAACATTGGCAGAAAAGATCCCAGCATGGGAGAAGAAATGGGGTTTGCTTACTAGAAGTGCATCTAATAGTGTACTTTTCATAGGGTGTTTCTTATTGATACGAGTAGGTTCATTAATAAGTAGAGTGAGCCCGTGAGAGTCACAGAAGGATTTAAGTGGAAGAGATGTGCTTGACAGCCAGTCATAGTTAAGGCAAGGCAAGGCACATTTTATTTAAAAAGATGCCCATCCCGGAGGCTCTGGGTGCCGTACATTAATCAATAAATACAACACATTACAATAATAATCAATTAAATACAATAATCTGAACAAGTTAAAACAAAATTTGCTATATAATTAACTACCCTCAACTTCAGCAGCATTTAAAGTCTCTAAGACTAAATTAACATCAGATTAATCTTTATTAAAAAGACAGGTAAGTAACTATAAAACAAAGTCCAGGAAGGCATGATTATACAAAAAGGCCTTGAGGCAGGCCTTAAAAACCTCAACAGATGGGGCCTCCCTAACAGCTAGAGGAAGCGAATTCCACAGGACGGGGGCGGCAACACTAAATGCTCTGTCACCAGCAGTTCTTAACCTCGTCCTGGGAATCACTAGGAGGCCCCTAGAGGAGGAGCGGAGGGAGCGAACTGAGACAGCAGGTACAAGAAGGTCCTTCAGGTAGCCAGGGCCCAGGCCATGTAGGGCCTTAAAGGTGAGCAAACCCACCACAAAGAGGACCCTCCACCTAACCGGCAGCCAGTGAAGTTGACACAGCACCGGGGTAATATGACAGCATTTAGACTGTCCTGTCAACAGCCTTGCTGCTGCATTCCGCACCAGCTGCAGTCAGTGCAGGGTAGCCCCAGAGACCCTGAGATAGAGTGCATTACAGTAGTCAAGCCTGGATGTCATGAAGGCATACACCAAAGTGGGGAGGTCCAGTGGCGGAACTAGGGGCTTTATCCTGGCAATATTCCTCAGATGATAAAAGCTGGTATGGACAACGGACGCCACCTGAAAGTCAAGTGTCAAACCGCTGTCAAGAATAACACCAAGATCACACACCCTAGAGGAGGCCTTCAATGGCACAGAGCCAAGACAAAGTCCTGACTCTGCACCAGAGGCCAACCTATCACACCCTCTGTTCAACTCCACCACCAGTACCTCCGTCTTACTGGGGTTCAGTCACAACCAGCTGGAGGCCATCTAGTCATTGATTTCAGCTAGGCAGCTGTTAAGCACTTCTACTGCGCAAGATGTTCCAGGGGCCATTGAGAGGTACAGTTGGGTATCATCAGTATAGCAGTGAAAACCCAGACTGTAGTTCTTAATGATCTCTCCCAGGGGTAGCATGTACACAGCAAACAACATCGGTGACAAGACCGAACCCTGGGGAACTCCGCATGACAGGTTGACAGGGGAGGAGGAGAAATTCCTCATCACTACCCTCTGCTTCTTGTTATATAAAAAAGACTCAAACCAGCAGATAACAGTGCCAGCAAGTCCACAGAATTCAAGTAACACTCAATGGTCCACCGTGTCAAATGCTGAAGAGAGATCGAGGAGAACAAGAATTGTCCCCTCCCCTTGATCTCTAGCCCTAAGGAGGTCATTATGCACCCGAACTAGCACAGTTTCAGTGCTATGCCTCACATGAAACCCAGACTGGAGCAGCTCATATAAATCATGGGCCACGAGATGCTCCTCAAGCTGAAGCGCCACCACCTTCTCAACAATCTTACCCAAAAATGGGAGATTGGAGATAGGATGGTAATTTGTCTTGACGTCAGGGTCCAAAGATGTTTTTTTAAGAATGGGTCTCATCAATGCCTCCTTCAAGACATCAGGAAAGACCCCTTCTGACAGGGAATGCTGGACAATCAAGGCAAACACCGGGCCAACGGAGTCAACACATCTCATTAAGAAATGAGCTGGCACCGGGTCCAGTTCACAAAAGATGTGCCACAGCTTGGAAGCAATCTCACTGACCTCAGCCACCTCCACTGGTCTAAACTCACCCCAACCAGGTGGAGTGCCCTCCAGTCGCCCATGGTGACCACTGTCGGCCAGATTCTGGTCCCCTGGTGAAACCTCCTGCCTGATGGCAGACACCCTGTCCAAGAAGAACCGAGCAAACTCCTTGCATAATGCACTTGAAAAAGCTACCTTCGGCTGTAGACTGGAAGGATGAAGAAGCCTGTCCACAGTCCGAAAGAGCACAGTTGGTCGGTTCCTCCCGGCGGCAATCTCCCTGGGCAGGAATTCTGCCTTCTTACGGTTGATTGCCCCCTGGTATGCACAATAGTGCACACACAGGGCCAGTTTGCCCATCTCCAGGCTGGACTTCTGCCAGCAGTGCTCTAATCTCTGACCCAATGTCTTCATCACCTTGAGCTTCCCATCATACCAAGGGGACCTCAAGTGAGAAGACCTGGGTCATATACGGACTGATGCGAGGGAGTTGAGCGCACCAGAAAGCACTTTATTATAGGCATCCACTGCTGCACACACCCCCCCAACACATGCTCTGTCCACACTAGATAGGTCAGTCACCGCAAAAAAAACTCAGGGGTTAACCCCCTCAAAGGGCGATAGCTGACCATCTCTGCAGGAGGAGGGCTACCGGTGGGGGTCCCTGAACCGGAACTTCACCATGCAATGATCGGACCAAATGACCCCATCAATAATGAGACTATTTATCTCAAGCCCCAGTGAGAACACCAAATCCAACATGTGGCCACCCTGATGGGTCATGGAAGAAACTTCCTGCGCAAAGCCCATAGATGACATAATCTGAAGGAAGTTATAACCAAACCGAGAGGATTCATCCTCAGCCCAAACATTGAAGTCCCCCAACACCAAACATCTGGGGGCCTCCAATGTTTCCCCGAAGGTGAAATCGGTCACTTCTTGCAAGAAATCTCCCACCACCCCAGGGGGTGGTAAATCAGGAGAATCAAGCAGCCAGCACCCGGAACCCCACAAATGGCCACACGTTCAAAGGAATATGGTGCTTTTACTGGGTGCACGGTGAAGCCCAGCTCAGATCTAAAACAGATGGCTACCCCCCCACCCCTGCATTCCACTCTGGGGCAGTGCACTATGGTATACCTGGACAGGATGGCAGCCTCTAAAACTGGGCCAGCATCATCACCAATCCGGGTCTCCGTAATGCAAGCCAGATCGGCCGAAGAAACCAAGTCCGCTATAATTGCAGTCTTGTTTCTGATCGATCTTGCATTGCAAAGCACCATCCTCAGGGGATTGGTGGACAGTGCAGCCCCTCTGGCTGCCTGCCCACTTGGTCTGGTGGGAACCCTGGTGACTGGAACTAAACACGTCTGGCCTCTCCCTAAGTCCCGTCTAATCCCAGGGTGCCTTCTGCACCCCACTACCTCGATCCCACCACCACCCGCCGTGTAAGGGGCACCCCATCCTGATCGAATCCTATGACTCCTCCCTATTCCAACCTCCCTGCAGTGCCTTGCTATAGTATCTGACACAGGGAGGCTGAAAGAATGCCGCAGGTCGAACAGCCAGGAAGCCCCATACACTATCCTGGCCCGCCCCAGGCCCACATACCTTCCCAGACACATCCTCTTGGCTACGTAATCTCAAAACCAAACAAGACCCACTACCACACGCACACACTTGTAATTAAATAAACACTAGTCCCCTAGTATAATTGTTTCCATTGTGTCAGTACTCATAGTAGATGATAGGTGGGACAGGAGCTGTGACCCCGAGGACGGGGGTCTATAACATCCTATAACACGGAGGGCCATTGATGTAGATATTTCAGTTTTTAAGGACAGGCATTTAAAGGCATTGGCAATTGATGTAGTGTCGAGGGTAGCGACCGTAAACTTGGCCTTAACATCGATGGCTACACTACCACCTCTAGTTAGTCTGTCAGCTCTGAATAACAGATAAAAGAGGCTACACACTTTAACATGCATAAAGCTGATACCTTTATACTTCATGACTTTGGACAGTGAAGGAATTGCTGGTATAGGACCAGGGTTAAGTTTAACATTACCTGAGCATAGCAAGAGGAGGAGTACAACTTGATACAACTTGATACCAACTTGTGTAACACCTGTTCTCAATTACATGTACCCTGTAACCTAAATGTATTTTGTCTGACCTCAGTGTGACGTGGCGCCTCTGTTGAATGCCTATTGTTTTGCAAACCTATGCTATGTAACCTAGAACTCTATGTATGTCTTTAATGTGAAGAGGTACCTTTGGAAACGAGCCTCTGGCTCAAAGGTTGTAAACTCATTTCACAAATAAATAAATAAAATATAAATAAATAAACTTTCCTCATGGCAACAAGTAGTAATTTGGAAGAACTAAACCTTCATTGGCTAGTAGAAGTATTGGCGTAGGAATGCAAGAACCTATTCTTTGTACTGTTCAGTCCTAGTGATACACATGCTAAGACCCTAGTTGTATGACACCAGTAGATGCAGGTACTGGGCCAAGTAGGTAACATTCCTTGGGTAGGTAACGAGATGCCTGTGGCTGTCTGAGAGGGAGACTCAGCTGAAAGTGGGTACGACAACTTAGGGGCATAGTACAAGTTGTATAGGGACTCCACGAGTAGACATTCTTGTGGTAGGGGATACGAGTCCTCTTTGGGGTAAATTCCATCTGGCATGTACCCTAATAAGGGTAGGGTGCATAAGGCGGTAAATAGGTAGAGCCAGATTGCAAGTTCCATGGTTAAAGTCTGGGGGTCCGAAAGAGAAACAGTTGTAAGGGCTTAATCTGGGCAAGGTATCACCAGGTAAGGCTACGAGCCATGGGGTCTGAAAAGGGATACAGGTGCCGATACCACTTGAAGGGAGCAAGGAGATGTTTCTATGGCACAGCGACTAGAGATAGTTACGAGAAGTTGTAAACCTGATCTAAGAAGGATCACCAGCTAAGGCTACACACCACATGGTCAGCAAAGGGATGTAGGCACTGAAACCATTTGTAGGGAGCAAGGAGAATTTACTATGACACAGCAACTAGGGACAGTAATAAGAAGTCACAAATCTGATCTAAGATGAGTGGTAGAGGAGACTGCGGTGGGTTAGTTAGGATGGGACACTTGAACCTGAAGCGGCAGCCTAAAATTTATATGTCTGTGGGCATCCTAGGGAGGTGGGGAGGATAGATTTGTAGGAAAGCCAATGGCAGGGGAGGGCGGGGCAAGGAGGTCTATATAATAATGGTCGGGGGGGGTGGGCATAAAATATGCGGCTTTACCGTACCTCTCTGGGTCTGGAGTCCGAGTAAGTGGTCTCAGGCGGCGTCTTCAGACGTGCCGATCGCCCAGTGGCCGCGGTTCTTGCGGCGGATGAGCTGGGAGCCCTGTAGGGTTCTCGGCTGAAGGAGAAGAGAAAGTGTAGCCAATTAGTACTGGTCCCAGACAATGGTCAAGCTACCCAGTGACAAAACTAATTTACAAATGAAAGGGGTCAATTTCCTTGGCACCCTGAAGTCTGGGCGGCAGTTACAGAGGCAAAGGAAAGGGCTGTTTCACTTAATCAATCTAGCAAGAGCAGTTTGCAAGTATTACAGCTTTTTTTAGGCAGTTTACAGGCAGATTCTAACAAAGCAGGCATGCATTAGCAAGCATAAGTAAAAAAAAAAAAAAACAGCGCCTTTTTAGCTCAGGAGACAGAAAATAGATAAGGGGTGAAGGATCAATCGGAGCAAGCCTGGAGAAGGCACTCACACTCCGATTCAATATTCCGATATTCAAGTGACAAATTAAACATTTTATTTACTATATCAAACTTGACACAACTCTTAACAACTTAGCTTCCCAAAGTGTGAGTTTAATAATGGATGAGGACAAAATAATTGTCAGTTGTTTCATGTTTAATTTGGCCATTTAATGTGTTCATTTGTAACATGAATATTTTCTAGAACTGGCATGAACTGTCATTAGCAGTTTCTCTCACTTGGAAAAAATGGACAATGGCTTTGGATTAGCAGAAAGGTCAGGTATTGATGTGCTGTCCAAACTTTTCCCAACCGAAATGCTAAGTTCCTACTAAGATAGCGCACAATTAAATGAATGTCTGTTTCATCTAACTTGTTCTTTTTTCCTCTTTTAGATATCACATCTTTGAACAGCTGACTATGTTTTCTAAGTTGTCTGCTTTTGTACATTGCAGCTTTTTTTTTGTCAGATATATATGTAACCCCTTTGTTACCCGGGGTTACTAGAATCCCAGTAAGACCTAGTGGTAGGCCGGGAAGGCAGCTTGTGAAACTCCAGTTAAATGGGTTTCACACTGTCTCACTCTGTCCTCATTCACAGCTGAGACTTGAGAGATGACATCACTATAGAACTGTCGCAGCTGCATGAGCCACTTTGGAATCTCCAGCTCAGGGAGTGAAGTTTAGAACTTTGGGAAATTCAAAAGTCAGTCTTCAGTTTGTCCTTAAGCAAACAAGAAGGAAATCAGTGAGTTGTCTGTTTACCCCCCTCCCTCGGGGGGGAGGAAAAGTTCTTTGTGGGTTCCAAGGGCAATCCCCTTTGCCCACTATGGAAGGAAGCTGCCTGGTTTTAAGTCTGTTCTTGTATAACAGCAAAGAAAGTGTTACTTCACCTGTGGGGCACCTGCAACAAATGGGTGAGTGTTTGGCTCCATTTGAAGGGGCAAACATACTTTTTTCTTCAGTTGGGAAGTAATGTGGACTGCTATTTAGGAGGACTATGTCTACTAGGACGAACAAATGGAGCAGTCTATCAGTTTAAAGTTTAAATGGATTTAAAGTTCGCTGTAGAGGGGGTGCTTCAGGTCATCCACCGTTCAATCTACATTTTACAGTTCTAAAGTTTTCTGTGTGTCCAGAGAAATGGCTGGGTATGGGCTGTGGGAGCTGGAGGTGGGAAAACCCCCCATCTTTAGTAACCAGGTCCACCTCTGATTTCTTCTGTGTTTTTGCTACTTGCCTTATGCACTTGGCCAGTGATGGGGTGGGTACCCAGACGTGGGTCGCAACTTGAAAATCTCCTAGGAGTCGCAGACTCTAAGTGGTGTGGGGAGCCACAGGATGGGAAATTTACTCCTTGTTGGATGGGAGTCTCCTTGTTGGATGGGAGTTCGATTGGAAGTACGAAAACAAATCTCTCTAGGAGTTGCAGACTTCAAGTGGTGTGGGTAGCCACAGCATGGGAGCCTCCTTGATTGATGGGATGTCTTTCCAAGTAAAGTTTGGGTTCATTCTTCAAGTGGACCGTCAGTCGAGTGGCCGGCAGGGGTGCCGGGCCAGTCGGGCTATGTATCCAATGCGCATGCAAAGTCCGGGCTGAGTGCCTGGTGGGTCCAAAGCCAGACAACTGTAGTAATGTGTTCATTCTTCAAATGGACCACTGTGTTTTAACCTCTAATCTGCACATACAGTAACGTAGCCCTTTGGGGGACCATGCAATGCTTTGTTATGTGTCATCTAGTCTGAATAAAGCCACACTGGAAAATCCCAATTCTGGTTCTGGACATTACAGTTATTGCTTCCTGTAGTTGGATTTACTTGGGTGCCCCTGTGCAGAGTAGCCAAACCTAGGTCCCTTGTGCCAGGTAACCTCATCCTTCCCGAACTCCAGAGATATGTTACCCCACCAGGTATTGCTGCCCACGCCAACAGCATGCCACCTGTCATTTCCGTGAGAAAGGCAGGGGTGAGGTGGTTACAAAAATGGAGGCACCGCTTTGATTTGTTCGAATAAGGTGCTTGGGCAAGTAGGCTACGTTTTGGCTATCTGGCAGTCGGTAGCCCCAAAAAGTTGAAGCAATTTCTAAGCTGTGCTGTGTGCTGTGAATCTTGTGCTGCTGTTTAAAAAATGGCAACTGTTTACCAAGGAGCTGTAAAGCCAAAGTGTGTGTCCTTGTCCTGCATCAACATAGTTTACAGCGTTTGTCAGTTTTAAAATAAAGTTCTGTGAAGGAAAGTGTGGAAAACTAGGGGTAGCAACAGAGAAATTATGCCCTGGATGTTGGAAATGCTTTCTGTGTAATACTAGAGACTGCAGAGTTAATGGCAATGTTACATGGTTGAAATGGGCTCCCACCGTGGAGCCAGCTGAAAGGAAAAAAAGTGCATCTTTTCAGTTTAAATTTGCCTGCTCGACGATCGCCATGAGAAGAGGAGCCTTCGCGAGGAAGAAGAGGCTCATTTGCATGGCGTCATGTGGTTGGTCAGTTTGCCATTAGTCCCGCTCCTCAGCCAGCTCTTCAGAGTTTGCCTCAGCATTCGAGAGGGAGACAGAGAGTAGTGCGTGTACTGACAGTGGAGGAGCATTCGCGAAGTGTTCAAAGTGCTGTAAACAGTAAAAAAGTGACCTTCCAGTTAAGAATCGGGCTCAACCCGCTTATTGATCGTGGGATCAGTGAATTGTGTGGTTAATACTACGATCGCTGAGACTGCCCGTCCGTTTGCATTCTGAGGCCTTCAAAAATCTGGCTGCAGGCCGTTTTACCCATGCAGCAATCTGCTACAATAACAGTGAGTAGCAATTAAAACTGCTCAAATCAGTGATTTTCAGTAATGCCATATAAAATGTGTGTGCAGCTGAATAGTCGCTTTGCAAGTAGCGATTGTGTGATGTCCTGCTGGCAAATGCAAGTCTGTAAAGCCATTAAATGTGTGCATAGCAATGAAAGTAGCCTCAGTTTAAAGTTTGCAGCCAGAGAGAGACTGTGGGTTGTAAAATAAGTGCAACACTAGTAGAAGCAGGCAATCCTGTGCTGAAACCTGAAGTTTTAAAAGGGACTGTAATTAAATGAATGTTACCAGCATGTGAAAAGTCCAAGGAAAATCCTGTAAATGTGTGAACAGCCAGAACAGAGCAAGTTGTGCAGTTTGAATAAAAGTTATTAGTAGCTGATGTAAATCGGGTGCGCAGTGGCTTGACCCAGAGTCTGAATGTTGATGCACAGGAGTGCTGCCACCGCCATTACAGGGTGGGGTAGTAAAGTAAACACAGCAGCAGAGGAGCCATTTTAAAGCTACAGAGTGTGTTCATTAAAGTGGGACTTTCAGTTACAGTGAACTTTTGTTTGTTTTTCTGCAGTTATGGTCTCATGACCAGCTCGTTACCCGAATCATGCCCGGGCTGCAGTAACAGCAGCAGTAAATAGATTGAGAGATATTGAAAATTGGTGCTATAGAGGGCAACTCCCTCCTGATGTGGCAATTCCTAATTATCCAGTGCATGTATGCCAGATGTACTTGAGTGCTGGAAGGGATGTCTTCATGATTCCTCACTGTGCTGGATGTCTACAAAAATATGGCTTGTATAAAGTGCCTTAAATTCGTTTGGCTCCCACATGGACACAAATTCAAGAATCTGCAGTTGGCAGCACACAGCATCAGGCGGAGCCTGTGGAGGAAGGTCCCTCGGGGGAGTGTGGCACAAAGTTAGAGAGTGCAGAATTAGAGACTAAATCTGAAGTTGAAGTTTTGGATGCTGGATCTCAGAAGGCAAGTTCAGATAAAGCATCAATAGACCCCTGGGTGGGGGGGCCTAGCAAGTTTCAAGGTGAAGATGAGATGCGGAGGCCGTTGAATGGGAGGTGTCGACCTCCACTCCCAGTGATGAATGGATAGTCTCGGGGTGAGAACTACTGCTCACTCCTGGGCTCAGATCCTCAGTGAAGAGGAAGATGAGGGGGAACCTATGTGGCCTTGTGAGAAAGGAACGGGTACACAGCCTCAAGATCTTGCCTCGGAGGAATGTGTTCAAGAAGGTGGTGATGCCACTGCCCTGGCTTCACCAGAAGAAGAAGTCAGGGATCCATTTTAATTTCATTGAGGATGCTAGCTGGCAGAACCAGGACTGGCCACCCCATGCCAGGCCAGCGGTCTCAGATTGACCAAAGCAAGTAAAGAGGAGAGACTGGTTCAGAAAGGCCAATGAAATCTTTGGTATGACCTTTCCTACCTTTCCTCAGAGAGTCTGGGAGGAGATTGAGAACTGCAGGAAATCCTGGATCTGGGATGAAGCAATGAAACATGTGCATCTTGGGGCTAACCAGCATGTAAAGAATAGACTGTTCTACGAAAAGTATACACAGTGGAAGAGAGGCAGGACACTGTTTATGGACAGAGTGGGAATAGTGGACGGAGAGGGACGCGAAGTCTCCCACTGTGTGAATTATGTGCGTCCAGACGGAGTAATAATTCAAGCCCCTGACCCCTACTATTGGCCCCAGTGCAAGGACCTCCCAGTAATTAAGCCCGTGCCTACACAAATGGAGAGCCGAGCGTGGTAGTCAATACCACATTAAGACTGTGAAGTGCCCTTATTGAACTGCCAATATGAATAAACAAGGAATCAGGTGTCCCATATTCTTCAGTCCACAGTGTACTATCCTGTTCAGCAACCATCTACTGGCACCACCAGATGACTTCAGATCCAGAGAGGACACCAGTCCAGCTGTTTCCTGTTCATCGCCTGGTAATCGGATGACGCCGGACCAGCTGTTTTTCTTTTTGTTCCTGTTCTAAGGTTCCTTCTCCAGAGATGACATCAACCCAGCTGTTTCCAGATGTGCACTCCTGTGGTTTCCCGGAAGATGTCCGCCCAGCTGTATCAGAAGAAATGCTGCCAGGGAGAGTCTTCTGCAGGGACCAGGTTTGTGATGTTCGAATACTTCAAGAGGCTGGTAAGTCCAAAAAAAACCCTTTTATTCTATCTTTATGACATTGCAGTACACGCCCTACACTACAGACTTCAAAAGTGTGTGAACTGTCCGCAAAGACTCTCCCCTTCGGGATTATGGCCTTAAAGGACTATGTTCACGGGGCTCCGGCCCAGGAGAGACTCTTTAATGGACTGGCCTTCGGGCCTTGCAGTCACTAGTTGGGCCATTTAGGGCACTCCATCCCCCCCAAAGGTGTATTGTTACCAATGTCATTAATGTACTTTAATGTAAATACTGTTTTTCTACCTTTTTCTAAAAAAAATTCTTTTTTGGGATTGTTCAGTGTTTTGTTTTTCTGTATGGTAAGGGTTGCTGTTGTTGTCATTGTTGTTGTTTAGATAGACTGTACATGCAGATTAGGATGTGTTTTTTTTGTTGTTTTTGTCTTTTCTTACAGGTGTTCCTGGAAGACAGAAGAGAAGACAAGAAGAGGAGGAGGGGCTCATCGGAGTTCCTCGTCAGTGCTTATGGTGTAGAATTTAAATGTACTGTGTTATTATTGCTAATGGTTGTAGTTGCAGGCTGTCCAAGGTCGGGGAGGTCCCCGGGTTTTGTTTTGTTTGGGATATTATGTTAAAGGCAGATAGGTTTTCCCTAGAGGGTTAGGGGGGATAGACAGGCAGTGGTCCTGAACGGCCGTAGGGATTGCAGTGCTGATCTATCAGGGCTATGCTCTGGACGATTCTACCAGAGCCACTAGGTGTCCATAGTAAGTGGATAGAGTAGAGGCTGACATGTCAGCTATAGGCCTCTAGGCCCTTAGTGTTGCCTACCTGTGCTTGCACATGGTAGGCGGGGGCCTGATCACCTCCTCCACAGGTAGCACATAGGGTGGGATGGCCTAAGGCCGGGTGCATAATGACTGAGGACAGTCATTTTCCTGGTCAAGGGCGAGTGTAACCCCTTTGTTACCTGGGGTTACCAGAATCCCAGTAAGACCTAGTGGTAGGCCGGGAAGGCAGCTTGTGAAACTCCAGTTAAATGGGTTTCACACTGTCTCACTCTGTCCTCAGTCACAGCTGAGACTTGAGAGATGACATCACTATAGAACTGTCGCAGCTGCATGAGCCACTTTGGAATCTCCAGCTCAGGGAGTGAAGTTTAGAACTTTGGGAAATTCAAAGTCAGTCTTCAGTTTGTCCTTAAGCAAACAAGAAGGAAATCAGTGAGTTGTCTGTTTACCCCCTCCCTCGGGGGGGAGGAAAAGTTCTCTGTGGGTTCCAAGGGCAATCCCCTTTGCCCACTATGGAAGGAAGCTGCCTGGTTTTAAGTCTGTTCTTGTATAACAGCAAAGAAAGTGTTACTTCGCCTGTGGGGCACCTGCAACAAATGGGTGAGTGTTTGGCTCCATTTGAAGGGGCAAACATACTGTTTTCTTCAGTTGGGAAGTAATGTGGACTGTTATTTAGGAGGACTATGTCTACTAGGACGAACAAATGGAGCAGTCTATCAGTTTAAAGTTTAAATGGATTTAAAGTTCGCTGTAGAGGGGGTGCTTCAGGTCATCTACCGTTCAATCTACATTTTACAGTTCTAAAGTTTTCTGTGTGTCCAGAGAAATGGCCGGGTATGGGCTGTGGGAGCTGGAGGTGGGAAAACCCCCCATCTTTAGTAACCAGGTCCACCTCTATGGATTTCTTCTGTGTTTTTGCTACTTGCCTCATGCACTTGGCCAGTGATGGGGTGGGTACCCAGACGTGGGTCGCAACTTGAAAATCTCCTAGGAGTCGCAGACTCTAAGTGGTGTGGGGAGCCACAGGATGGGAAATTTACTCCTTGTTGGATGGGAGTCTCCTTGTTGGATGGGAGTTCGATTGGAAGTACGAAAACAAATCTCTCTAGGAGTTGCAGACTTCAAGTGGTGTGGGGAGCCACAGCTTGGGAGCCTCCTTGTTTGATGGGATGTCTTTCCAAGTAAAGTTTGGGTTCATTCTTCAAGTGGACCATCAGTCGAGTGGCTGGCAGGGGTGCCGGGCCAGTCGGGCTATGTATCCAATGCGCATGCAAAGTCCGGGCTGAGTGCCTTGGTGGGTCCAAAGCCAGACAACTGTAGTAATGTGTTCATTCTTCAAATGGACCACTGTGTTTTAACCTCTAATCTGCACATACAGTAACGTAGCCCTTTGGGGGACCATGCAATGCTTTGTTATGTGTCATCTAGTCTGAATAAAGCCACACTGGAAAATCCCAATTCTGGTTCTGGACATTACAGTTATTGCTTCCTGTAGTTGGATTTACTTGGGTGCCCCTGTGCAGAGTAGCCAAACCTAGGTCCCTTGTGCCAGGTAACCTCATCCTTCCCCGAACCCGTAGATATGTTACCCCCACCAGGTATTGCTGCCCACGCCAACAGCATGCCACCTGTCGTTTCCGTAGAAAAGGCAAGGGTGAGGTGGTTACATATAGTCTCTTCTTTTTTTAGTTTTCTAAATGTTGCAATACTTTACTTGGGAATATTTACTATACCTTTATTACATTTATTCATATATGTAAGGAAAGGAAATTTTATATCCAATATAACTGCTAATTAAAACTCAAGGAAGAGATATTAGAAAGGAGGGTGGGTGAATCATGTTTGCATTGATTATACAGGATAGGGCAGGAAAAGGAATAATAAATTACATCCTATCTGTATATTAAAGCACATTGTGGAGGCATTTGCAAAGGTGTAATCATGCATTTTGAAGAGGGTTATAGGTGCAACTTGGAAGGGGTTGAGGGTCGGGGGTACTGTAGCAGGGGAAGATGGTGGGATACAAGCTAGGGGAAGGGGACAAACAGGGAAAGAGCTGGATCAAGGAGAATAGTGGGGTGTAACAGATGAGAAGTGATGGTTTATATGGATATGCTGTGGAGAATGGGGTTTTGCCCAATTTGTAACAGATCTGTACAGCTAGAGGCAGGTGTTATTAGGCTGAGGAGGGAGTGGGTGAGTAGGGGCAGGGAACACAGATGGAAGGCTAACAACATGTGGAGGATTCATTAAATGAAGGGAAAATGGGGAACACTTCCAGGACAGGAAGCAGTCTGGGCTGGATGAGGAACAGGAGAGGACAGTTGGTGGGCAGGGCAAGAGGGGATATGATGGGGGACTATGTGAGAGGAAACAAGAAAGGTGAGAAGGCAGAAGGAAACTAGTAAAGTGAAAGCAGAGAGACTAGGTGTGGTGCATATTTCATGGGGGGTGGGTTTAGCCTGAGGAATAGGTATACACGTTCAAGAAATCTGAGGGATGCAGGCAGTCAGGAAGGGGAAGGAGACAGGGAGGAGAAGAACAGGGAGGGGAGGAGAGGTGCAGGGTGGATGGGGGAATAAAGTTTGCTGGGGTGGGAGTGGAGATGGTAAGAGAGGCAAGGAGGGGGCTAAGGCAGATAACTTAGAGATCTTGGGAGGAGACAAGGTTGGGAAAAGGCTGGGAGAGGGGACCATGTGGTGGAAGGTGGGGAACAAGGGGAGGGAGGAAGAAAGGGCAAGAGTCATGGAGGATATGATAGGAAAGAGGAGGGGAAGGGGAAATTGAGATTCTTAGGAGAAAGAAGGGGACACTTGGGCTAGGAAGCCAAACAGAGGTGAAGAAAAGAGGAGCAAGAGGGGGTAATGAGCAAGAGGATACTGATAAGGGGGAGGTCAATGCCAAGGAATGGAAGACAGTGTTAAGCACCCCAGCAGTTGGGAAGGACAGAGGTGCATATAGACAAAATGAGCATGAGGACACTGCAGAGAGGGAGGATAAAGCCATGGGGAGGAGAAGAGTAAAATCTGACTGGGAACAGTTAGGTAGAGAATCCATAGACTGCAGGGGGAGGGAGTATAGCAGGGTACTTATATTGAGGGACTCCATAATGAAAGGCATCAAATGGGGGCGGGGGGAGAGATAAAGAGCTCGAGTAGGGCTAAGTGCATGTCGGGCATGACAGCACTCAAGGCCGGCACTTAGTGTGCAGCTTGGCCAGGACGCAAGGGGGGAACCCCCACATCATAGTATATCTGGGCACGAATGATCTGGAGGATAACCGTGTGATGGAAGTAGAGGCTAGATTCAAGGATCTGACAAGTTTCTGTCAAGAGGAGGGGAACACAGTCTCTTTTTCTGAAGTCCTGCCAGTGCCGAAAGTCAGCACAGATTGAAAGGAGAAAATTGAGGAGTTCAATTCATGGCTGAGGAGGTGGTGTGATGAAAAAGGATTTAGTCTGGTGGGAGAATGGGGTAGGATATGGGATAATGCAGAGCTTTATGCACCTGACAGGCTGGGTCTAAGCAAGGGTGACACAAGGGTACTAAAAGATTAATTGGATAACTACATAAGGGAAGGTCTGCATTTAAACTGAGCAGCAAGGAATAGGCTAGCTAGCACACCCCTGGAAAAAGGAGCAGGTATGTTAGTAAGGGATGGCAGGGAGGTAGAGGATATGGTGAAAAGGATTATATGCAAATGCCAGGAGTTTAGGGAATAAAATGGTGGATTTGAAGGCCATAATGGTGGATGATGGCCTGGACATTGTGGCTATAACTGAGACCTGGTGATCAGAGCACCATACGTGGGAGCTAGTTATCCCGGGGTATAGATTTTTTAGAAAGAGCAGGGCTGGAAGATAGGGGGAAGCACTGTACATCAAGGATGACATTAGGCAACAGAAGGGCAAGAGGAGCAGGGGGATACAGAGTCCTGTGGGTCACACTGGAAAAATGGTCTGGAAAATCATTAAGACTAGGGGCGACTTACAGACCTCCTACACAGGGAGAGGAAGGGGATAGGCAGATGTTGCAGGTGGTTAAAAGGATGGCACTCAAGGGGGAGCTCCTGATAATGGGGGATCTAAACCTTTAAGGAGGCAGTGTAACACAGTGGGTGAAGACTCTGAGCTGCAGATCTGGAGACCTGGATTTGAATCCCACAGCCACCTAGCTGCATACTGTGTGATCCTGAGCAAGTCACTTAACTTTCTTGTGCTTCCAGGTCTCATCTGGAAACAAGCTTCAGCTTAGTGTGCTACTTCTGGTTAAAAACAATGTTCCCTTTTTCTTTCCCTAAACCTCCCCAATGTGGACTGGGAAACAGTGACTGAAACGTCAGACAGGAGCAGAGAGATTCTTGAGTCTCTCCAGGGTGCTTTCATGCAACACCTGGTTAGGAAGCCCACTAGAGGGGATAACATACTGGATGTGGTCCTCACCATTAGGGAAAATGTGGAAAACTTTGGGGTGGGAAACAGCATAGGAACAAGCAACCACAAAACAGTGAGTTTCAGGGTAAGGATGGGGAGGGAAACTAATTGAACCAGCACAAAGGACTTCAGGCAGAGGGACTTTACCAGAATAATGGAAATATTCAAAAAAGAAATGGAAGGAAAGGGGAAAATAAGAGACGGAGAGGAATTACGTGAAGCTAGTAAAGGGATGTTACTGAAAGCCACCGAACTCTGTACAAAGTATTAAAGAACAAACAAAGGAGGCCTCTCTGGTTTACCAGGGAGGTGTCGGGGGAAACTACAGAAAGAAAAAGGACATTCAGAACATATAAGAAGACCCAAAAGAAGGAGGAGAGGGAGACTTACAGAGAGGCTGAGAGTGGCAGAGAAGAAGATTAGGAGGGCTAAAGCAGATTCAGAAGAGAGAATTGCTAGGCAGGACACAAGAGAGGGATAAGACTTTTTTTAAGTATGTGGGAGAGAAGAGGAAGCCAAGGCAGGGAATAGCACATGTTGGGGGAGGGAGTACTAGTGTAGGGAAACTTTGTGAAGGCAGAGGTGCTTAATAGCTACTTCTGCTTGGTCTTCATGGTGCAGGGGGAGGGAAGGGAACCAGAGTTAGGAGGGAGGGGAGGGGAAGACAAAAGGCTATATTCTAGCCTGTTCAGTGAAGACAGGGTAAGAGAGGAACTAGGAAAGCTGAAGGTAGACAAAGCAAAGGGGCTAGATGGCTTGCATCCTAGGGTACTCCAGGAACTAAGGGAGGAGCTGGCAGCACCTCTGACAAGGCTGTTCAACTTGTCGCTGGAAACAGGGTGGGTGCCAGGAGACTGGAAGAAGGCTGTTGTGGTGCCAACTCATAAGGAGGCAGCAAGGAGGAGGCAGAAAAGTGTTACCCAGTCAGCCTCACATTGGTGGTGGGTAAGGTGATGGAGATACTAATAAAGGAAAGGGTGGCAAACTACTGGGTGGATAGTGAACTGCAGGATGACAGGCAGCATGGCTTCAGAAATGGGAAGTAATGCCAGTTGAACCTAATAGAGTTTTCAATTGGGTGACTAAGGTGGTTGATCAGGGAGGGGCAGTGGACATGGCCTATCTGGACTTTAGAAAGGCCTTCGACTCTGTCCCTCACAGAAGGCTGGTAAATAAGCTGGAAGGCTTGGGGGTGGGACAGAAAATAACTAGGTCGATGGAAAACTGATGGAAAGACAGAAGGCAGAGAGTGGTGTTTAATGGGGTGCATTCCAGGGAGAAGGAGATGACAAGCAGAGTGCCCCAGGGTTGGTAATGGGTTCCATCCTGTTTAATATCTATATCAGTGGTATAGAGGGTCTGGAGGAGAGGGTGTGCCTATTTGCAGATGATAGAAAGATCTGCAGTAGGGTGGACACCACAGAGGGAGTGGAGGCCATGAGGGAGGACCTGAAGATTCTGGAATGCTGGTCAGAAACTTGGCATCTAAAATTCAATGCAAAAAAAGTGTACTGTAATGCAAATGAGGCGTGAAAACCTGCAAGCCACTTACACACTGGGAGGGGGGCATAAACCAACAGAGCAGGAGAGGGATCTAGGGATTATAATATCAAACAATCTTAAGGTCAGTACCTAATGCAGCAAGGTGGTGGACAAAGCAACTAGAATGCTGGCGTGCATAGGGAGGGGCATAAGAAGCAGAAGGAGAGAGGTGCTGATGCCTCTTTATAAAACCATGGTGAGGCCTCACCTGGAGTAAGGGGTCCAGTTCTGGAGACCTCAACTGTGAAAGGGCATAGATGGGGCTGAAAAGGTTCAAAGAAGGCCAACCAAGATGGTGCACAGTATGCATAGAAAGCCCTATGAGGAAAGGTGGAGGGAAGTGGATCTGTACCCTCTAGAGACTAGAAGGGAAAGGGGGGGCATGATAGAAACATTTAAGTGTGTGACTGGGATTAATAAGGTGAGGGAGGGGAGCTTATTTACAAGGAAAGTGGGGGCTAACATTAGAGGTCATAGTCTGAGGTTAGAAGGAGAAAGATTTAGGGGCAATGTGAGGGGGTGTTACTTCACAGAAAGGGTGGTGGAGTCCTTAATAGACTACTTGAGGAGGTGGTGTGGACTGAGGGACTCAAGGGGGCATGGGACAGATATAAGGAGTTGACCAGTGGGGGAAAGGGAGGTCCCTAGGCAAAGAAGACAAGTGGGGGATAAGCTGCAGACTCAATGGGCCAGAGAGGTCCTTTTCTGCTGACACATTTCTATGATTCTATGTATATTTGATTTGCTCACTTTAGTTTCAGGTTTCCAATGGACCCTTCCCTTGAGATGAACTTGGAGCTCAGCTGCCCTCAGTTCAGCATGCCCACCAAGCAAATATTTCAAATAAATTAATATACTTAGCTTTTATGTAGTTTGTAATTCAAAAAGGCCCTCCCAGTATTAGAACCCAGGTTGCCTTGTTTGTAAGTTATGACTTAACCTCTGCATAATAGGAGCTGTCATTCATTTCAGTGTACCTTTCTCAGGTATTAAAGACAACCACAGAATGTTCCTGTAAGGGACTTGTCTACACAGGAACATTTGCTACCCATACAAACTGCTGTTTTCAACCAAATTTTTTTTTCTATAAAATGTACTATTCCAACTTCACACCACCACATATTTCCCCTCTGGTAAAATCTGAACTGAAAATAAAATTAAGGGAAATTTAAAGTCCCAGTTAGGATTTGAACATTGGTCTCTTGCTAAAGATATAATCGGTATGGTTCCTACCTTCTGAACCCCTGCCCCCTTGCTTGCTAACACAAAGACATATCCAGTGTGTCATCAAACTACATAATCTGGCAGTAGAGGTACAACACAATGAAATATTCCTGTCAGGGATAGTCCAATGTAATGTAGCTTGTACTGTAAAAGTCCCTGCTGTCCTTCATTGACTTACCTTCTACACCGCAACAGCTGATGTTTATTGCTGATTAGAGTAGTAAAGGAACTGAATATTTCACTGGAAATCGCCACTCATGGCTTTGGGATTACCTGTGATATATCTGGACATAACTATTGATTTACTTGGACATATCTCTGGTTACTATAGTAAACCATGATCTCTTGACTAAATACAAACAAACTCTGGTCAGAGCCAGTACTGCTGTAAAACGATGAATTTGCAGCATAGCCATCTTGTTACCCCACTTCATGAACCACACTGTTAAAAGTGTTCAAATCCCAGCTGGAATGTAATTGTGCACCACCAAAACATAATTTTGTGCCAGAGGTGTGAAAACACATTTTGGCCAGGATTTGAAAAATGACAGCTATCACATTCATGAGATGGTGTGTTGCAAATGTGGGGTCACAATATTTAAAATTACAGATGTTATGAGCAAGCATAGAAAAATGTCAACTTTTAAAATGGGCATTAATGAAAGGTCAAATGACAACTTGCCATTAGGCAAAAAGTGTCACCTTGCCATTCATTAATGCCCCAGTAGACCAACAGTTGGCATACTGATTGTAAAAAGCTTTTGATTATTTTGCTTTTTACAGTCAGCTAGCCTGTTTTATAAGTGCAGTAACCCACTCCAGCCCATGGGTGTACCAGGGCATTAATGCACTTCCCGGCTAGTTGAAGTCACTCGGGCAAGCCCTTGTGCCTCACAACACACCCAGGGTGTGCATTAATGCCCTGATACACCCATGGTCTGTCATGGGTTATAGCATACATACCCTCATAACGTTGTCATTTTTACATATTTCAACCCCAAATGTTCAACATTGCCTGCTTATAATCCTACCTCATGAGTAATGGTGGTGAACATTTTCAAATCCTGCCTGAAAGATGATTTTGCCAAGTGACTGCAAATCACCTTTCAGGCCTGATTTGCATAATTTTACCACCATCGTTCATGATGTGGGGTCCCAAAAAGGGCATGTTGAAAATATGGTGTGAAAATATGCAATAATGACAAAGTTTTGCCTCAAATCTCAAGACCTTATTAAAATACATTGAACCACACTCACCTTAGTTTCTCACACTGCAGTCACCGGTTCCAGCAGCAAGACATGTCTTCAATCAGAGAATGGATCTTCACACTGGGATCTGTTCAGGTGAGTTAGGGTGTGTGGGGGTAGAGGGTAGTGACTGCTGAATAAGAAGTTAAGGTGGCAAGGATCAGATCAGAGAGTGACCATTTTCTTTTTTACAGGTTTACAGAAAAAAAAACAATGAGGGGCGGTTTTCTTTATTACAGGTCACATTTTGTAAGGGGCTGCAATTGGAGGGGGAGTGCCACTAGGTAACATGGAAATAATATATATTTAGGGGGAACAGGGATCAGAGTGCAGGAGGTGCCACTAGACACCAGGGTAATATTATGAAATCACAAGGACAACAATCGGAGCGTGGGGGTGCCACTAGATACCAGAGAAACATTAGGGAAATGCAAGGATTGGCAATTAGAGGGTGGGGGTGCTACTAGACACCAGGGAATCATTAGGGAAATATGAGGCCATTGATTGAAGGATGGGGGGGGGGCTCCACTAAACACCAGAGAAACATTATGGAAATATAGGGCCAGTGATTGGAGGGCAGAGGGTGCCACTAGACACCAGGAAACATTGTGGGATGGAGTGCAGGGTGCCACTAGACAATAGGGAAACATTAGGGATCTACAGTGCTAGTGATCAGGGGGGTAGGGGTCCCACTAGACACCAGGGAAACATTTTATAAATATGGGGCAGTGATGGGGGGGGGGTGCCACTAGACACCAGGGAAACATTACAGGGTGAGGGTGCCATGTAGCTCTGAACACTGAAAGTGAACCAGAAGTGAGCTTGCAGCAGGAAAACAGTGTGCCCAGTTGGGGAGGGAGGCTGCACTGTGGTGAATGCAGTGGACCACATGTGCTTCAACTCCACTGTAGAAGGACACACTCTAAGAATCTGGTCACATGCTTCCTGAGCCCTGCCTCTCTACTACGTAATGGCAATATGCTACATAGCTCTGTTATGCAGCCATAAAAATGTATGGTTCCTACTTGGATTTGACCCCTATTCCTTTACTAGTTTTATTTGTTATTTATTTATTTATTAAATTTTGATAACCGGGTAAGGCCGCTGGGCCCCGAAGGTCCCTTTTTCAGGGGTGACCTGGGGAATTACATGGAATAATACATGGGGTAGCATATAGCACTGGTACATTACACTAGATAGCGAGGAACATAATACATAGTAGTTTTTCAGCAGTTACATTTAAGAGGTAAGACATAGTAGCTTTTTAGCAGTTAACATTTCCTGGGTAAGCTCTACAGATGGGGTGCAGTGCTATATAGATGGGGTGCAGTGATAGTCGCTATTTCCATATGAGGGAGAGGGGTGGGCTTCCACTTAGGAGCCTCTCACTTTAGCAGTTGCATATGGAGGTGATCATCATATGAGCCTTCAGCCTTGTGCAGAAGGTGTGGGTAGAGGTAGCATCCTGAACACCAGGGGGCAGGGAGTTCCATAGGGTAGGCGCTGTGATGGCGAACAACTTACCCCTCTGCCTTGGTTCTAACCCTTGGCACTGCGAGGAGGGTTCTGTCCGTTGTTCTGAGGAGCCTAGGGTTTCTCTTTTGGGCAATGAGTCCAGTGAGGCTAGGAGGAAGGGATGGCTGAGTAGTTTATGAGTGTGGCAGAGTAGGTGGTATTGGAGCCGGGCCTCCCAGGAAGGCCAGTTTAGTTGGGACAGAGTCTAACAGTGGTGAGCCCGGGAGCCGGATAGGGTGGTGAAGTGAGCCACCTTGTGATAGAGAACTTGTAATCTGTTCATCTCTTGTTTGGCAGCTCCCTGTGTCACCGGGGCCCCATAGGAGAGGGTAGGGAGGAGGACGCTTGTGGTGATGGAGGCCCTGGCTGCGGGTATCAACTGTTCTTTCAGCCTATACAAGGTCCCAAGTTTGGCGTGAATATTTTTGGTTACCTGGTCGACATGATCCTTGAGGGAGAAGCACTGATCCAGGGTGAGGCCAAGATATTTTATCAATTCAACAACCTCAAGACTTTTTCCTAATTTGGTCATCAGCCTGAGATGTGGGCTTCTATCCAAAATAACACATCAAATACTGTACAATATGGGTCTGGGTTCCACCTCTTCAGAGCACTGGTGGCAGTGCGCCCAGTCATTATGGCACCCCCTTCGAATTATACTAACTCCGAGGAGTGGGGCGGACCACTGGGAGGGGCAGCGAATCTAACATTTGGTACCGTAATGATCCTGCACTGTTATTCCAGCACCTAATGACTGGTAAGGATGGGGCTGCACTGAAGTAAAAGGCATGTCCTGTGGTGTACAGCTTTTGTCAAATCTGTGGTATACACAACCTGGGTTCAAATTCTACCAGGGTCTTTTACATTACAGGCAACATAAAAAACTGGATATACCTGATAGGAACATTTTGTGGTATAATTACTAACAAATCAAGACATTCTCTAAAATAAACATCTACAATTTGGTGTACTATAAGTTATATTTTCATTCACAAGGGTGTGGTTTGCACATATATGGAACCCAAGCAAATAAAAGAGAGAAAGGAATAAGTGCCACAGCTGGGATTTGAGCCCAGGCCACCCAGAATACTATTCCAGTAGTGCTATCAACTGTACCACCAAGGCTACTGGAAACTTGGAACTCCTAGAAGCACTGTACTCTTTCTGATGCAGACTGCCCAGGCAATTACATTTTCATTCACAAGGGTGCAATGTGCACATATATGGAACCCAAAGAAACAGAAAGAAAAAATTACCTTGGCTGGGATTTAAACCCAAGCCACCTGGAGTACCATTCCAGTTATGCTACCAGCTGTGCCACTAAGGCAACTGGAAACCTGGACTCCAAGAAGCACCTTACTCTTTGTCTATTGCACCAGGTGCTGCACAGATAATTACACTTGACACAACGTACTCAAGCTGTAAAAATCGCAGGAGCGGTCTTTGACCCAAAACCAGTTCTCTCAGGTGTTCCCCAGGGATCCATTTTGGGCCCTCTTCTTTTCAGCATTTTTCTAAACTCACTCCCCAATTCATGCCCTGAACAAATAATCTTATATGCTGATGATGCCGTAATTCTATCCTCTCACAAAGACCCGAAACCCTTACTCCACAGCCTTCAACTTGCTTTTACCAAAGCTGAGAAGTGGTTCCTTGATCACAAACTGGTCCTAAACCACAAAAAAACAAAATCCATGCTCTTCTCCAGCCCGCAAAACAAGAAAAGGCAACTACCACTCACTATCACTACATATCTGGGAGGTACTCTTGAACAAGTGGCTACCTTTAAATATCTTGGAATCACCTTTGATCAAGGCCTAACCTTTGCAACCTACATCGATAAGACAGCGAAAGTGGCAAATCAGCGTAATGGTATCTTGTTCCAGAACTGGCAGTTCCTCACCCAACCTGCATTAAGGATTGCTATTCAAAGCTCTGTCATCTCAATCATTGACTATGGCTTAATTATATATGGGTCTGCCTCAACCACCTCTCTTAAGCGTATTACAGCCTCCCTCAACAAGGCCTGTCGACTGCTCACTGGTGCTCATAGACGCACTCACACATGTGAGCTCTACACTGAAGCTGGTTGGTTGCAACTATCAAACCGCTTAAAGTACCTTACCTGCTTGATGGTGAAAAAAACAACCATGGGCCTTACCCCTCCGTGTGTCCAAGACCTGCTATGCTCGAATCCCTGCATCCGTCTCACCAGAGGATCGAATCATCAACCTCTCCAGGTTCCCCGATGCCGGACTACTCAGGGTCAACGATCATTTGCTTACCGTGCACCCAGCTGGCTAAATGCCATCAATACTCTCATCTCCCCCTCCACCCCCCTAGGAGTCTTCAAATCTCAGCTCCACTCTCACCTCGCTGCCTCCAGCTCCTGTGACTGCCTTGATTAAATAACTTCTTTCTTTTTTTTTTCTCTTTCCTTACTACATTTCTTGACAAAGGCATATGTGAGGCTCTTTTCTCACTATTGTCTGCTTCCCTTACCACCTCTTACTCTCTCAGTAGTACATTTTCTCTTGAGTCTTTTCCCCATAATCTATTTTGTTTTTGTATATTAAAAAGTATTTTGTTTCCCTTGCCTTATACTAAGTTTGCCAATTTTAAGGTTATGTGTCATTTCTGGCAATTTTGTCATAACTTAATTTATTTTGCCTTTCTTTGTAACTACACTTGTTTTGTACTCAATTGACGTGGAACCTTTGTAAAAGAGCCTTTGGCTCAAAGGTATTAATTTCTAGAACAATAAACTAACTAAACTTGCATTCACAAGGGTGTGGTGTGCACATATATGGAACTCACACAGAAAAAAAGAGAAAGAAATAAGTGCCTCAGCTGGGATTTGAACACAGGACTCCTGGAATGCCATTCTGATAATGCTACCAGCTGCACAACCAAGGCAATAGGAAACCTGGGACTCCCAGAAGCACCTTACTCTTTTTCTAATGCACAACAAAATGCTGCACAGACAATTAAATTTTCATCCACAGGTTGTGCAGTGTGCACATATATGGAACCCAATCAAACAGAAGAGAAAAAAAATAAGTACCTTAGCTGGGAATTGAACCCAGGCCCACCTGGAATACCATGAACACTGCAGAATGACTGGTGCTAATGGCAAGGTGTGTTGTTGCTACCAAGGGGGCTGGTCACCCTCAATACCTACAGTACAAGGCAATGCTGTGCTGCACAAATGAAAGAGAACTGACTTAAGCTTAAAGTGAAGGTTACATTTATTGTGCATATAACACAATACAGGCAAGACAATTGAGCTTACCATGCAGGTGCCCAGAATACTGTGCCAGTTGCACCACCAGCTTTGCCACCAAGGCAACTGCAAATCTGGGACTCCCAGAAACACCTTACTCTTTCTCAAATGCATAACCTGGAGCTGCATGGATAATTACATTTTTATTCTCAAGGGTGCCATGTGCACATATATGGAATGCAGACAAACAGAACAGCCTGGGTTCAAATCCCAGCTAAGTCTCTTATTTATTTCTTACTTCTGTTTGTTTGTGGGCTATCACTTAACAGGGCTACTGTAAGGTGTATGTTTTGGTAGAACACATTCTAAGCATGAGGTCTGGATGAAAGGATCATGAGATGAAGCTGAGCAGAGGGTTCTGGTTGCCCAAATCTCATGGCAGGCATCTCTTATACCATAAGAGACATCCCATGGAGGCCCTATTAATATTTTATAAATCATATAAGTTATCCAAAGTGATTTTAAAAAAGTTGTATTTTTTAAATTTTAAAAGTGAAATGCAGCTTTCTACCCCTTTGATGTGAAGTGGAATGCACCACTCCTAATGCTCCTGCAGAGAGAGAGAGAAAACTGTACACAGGGCAAGAGATACAAAGGATCTGTGTGCTGATTGGCTGAAACCACTTAAGTGATTTATAATAGACTGTTGTGTCACACACCAACAAAACAAGCATTCATAATGTACTGAAATGTTTTAATCAGATATAACTGATTTTTAATTTGGATAAAACATGTTCAAAGAAATAAAACTTGCATATCTCAAAGTGGTACATGCAGTATATCACTAATAACATTTTTATTTGATTTGCATATCTAGTATGGGATTCAAATCTGGGTGTCCAGCATAGCACACTGGGAACTTACCACTAAGCCATTATGTGGCAGCTTAATGGACAGATTTTCAAGATGAAGTCAAACACATTGACCTTGATACTTCAGCCAAATGGAGGTGGGTAAAGGTCTGATTGTTATGGCTGTATACATCCCACCAGGGCGGCAGCAAGTGGGGCTAGAAGCCTTTGCTAACCTTTATACCCAGGCCAGCCAGAATAAAGAATCATACTTGGAGACTTTAACTCCAACTGGCTTGCCAGCTCCAGCTCCGCACACAGAGATCTGGGATTGGGGCAATATCTGACACAGATGGTCAAGAGCTGCACCCGCACAAATTACCGCACAGGCTGTAGCACACTGACTGCTGACAACGCACCCGGAGTGGCTAAAGAATGCTCCCTGACACACTCAGTTTCCCCCTAGAATGGTGAGAGGCAGAATCATAAAAAAATCCACAATGGGTGGCTTTAAGAATTACCTCAAATAAATAGATTGGAGCTTCCTTGACTCATGCCCCTCTGTTGACACAGCCCTGGAGCACTTTCTCAACCACTTCAATGCGGCAGTGGATAAATTCACCCCATTTCAAAAGAAACCGATTAAAGGCTGCAGCATGGACTGGGCCACCCCACAAATCCAAACCTGATGCGACAGCATGATCTACTTTGGCACCGGGCTACAGCAACTGGGACTGCTATGGATAGCCAAAGCTACAAAGTGGCCTGAAACAGGTGCACTTGGGCTATCCGACAGGGTAAGGATACTTACCACAGAAGCCTTCAATCTCAATGCTGGGGTGATGGCAAGAAATTCTGGGCATCTATAAAAAACCTCATCGGAAGCGGCGACAGATCCCCCCTTCCATGCTACACCACAACAATGAAGTAATACTTGATGCAGATATTATTGCTAATATTTTCAACAAGGTATTTATGGATTACAGTGCCATCCTTCTCCCAAAACTGGCTATGTACCCAGATGCAACAGCAACCTCTGACCACTCACCCTCTTCCTCCAATACCAGGACCTCTCCAGCCTTTTACTAAAGAAGGGTAACCATCAATGTAACAAAAAAATACCTAACCAGAGTCCTTGGCAAAACTTGGATGGGTGGTGATGGTATAGAAATGAAACTGATCTCTATAGCCCTTCCCAAGGTCATTGGACCCATCAACAAGCTATTTAACCTGTCACTCCGACTGGCTACCTTCCCCTCCACATGGAAAACCTCCCTGGTCACACCTGTGCATAAAGAGGGTGACCGGTCAGTAGTCTCGAATTATAGGCCCATCTCAATTCTCTCGCCACTCTCAGAAGCTCTGGAGAGAATCATAGCTGACCAACTCATGGACCATCTGCACAAATACGACCTCCTTTCCCACCAACAGCATGGCTTTCGCAGACTGCACAGTACTAATACCGCCCTTCTTAATTTCACTGGATACGTACATGAGGCAGTCGACCAGAGTCAGCTGGTTGGGGCAATCTTTATAGACCTAACCAAAGCCTTTGACCTCGTGGACTACCAGCTGCTGCTTCACAGGTTAAGAGGCCTAGGGCTGTCCCCTGACTCAGTCCAATGGTTCTCCAGCTATTTATCTGGGTGATCTCAAAAAGTCTGAATTAACGGTGTTACCTCCAACACCTGTGAGGTGTCAGTAGGTATACCCCAGGAGTCTATACTGGGCCCTCTCCTCTTCAGCATCTTTGTGAACCACCTCCCTGATGCCTACCCCATGTCTGAGATCCTGCTATATGCAAATGACACAGTGCTATTCTCACGAAACTCCTGCCAGGAAGCACTGACTAAGGAGTTGCAGAACAACTTTAACCTACTACAAGAATGATTCAAGGATAGCATGCTGGTGCTCAATAGTAAAAAAACAAACAAAGCAATGCTCTTTGCCGAACAACAAAAGAAGAGGTCCACCACACCTCTTTCAATTATCTGCAGCTCTCACACCACCCTGGAGCAGGTAACTTCCTTCCAGTATCTTGGCCTCACCATAGATGAGCCCCTATCATTCGACGAACATATATACGCAATATTACCAGGGTGGTCAATAGGAAATTAGGGGCTCTGTGCAGGCACCGGTTCTGTCTTACTCCTGAGGCCAGGACATAGGCAGTCAGAGGTACAATCCTTCCAATTCTGGACTATGGAAATGTAGTCTATGGGGCTGCCACTGAAACTAGCCTGCTCAAACTGCATGCCTCCTTAAATAAAGCCTGTAGGTTTGAGTTAGGGCCAGATCACCTATTGCATACATGTGAACTGTACGTACAGACTGAATGGCTCTCACTTATGGACTGCATTAAGCTCCATGCCTGCATCTTGGGACAGAAGGCCCTACTCGGACTTGCACCTTCCTCTATACAAACCTTATTCCATCCTGCTCCAGCTGAACATGCCACAAGAAGTGTTACCAAACATGCATTAGCTGTTCCATTCAGAAGGACTGCCTTGGGGAGACGAGGATTTGCCATCAGGGCCCCTGCTTGGATAAATGAGCTACCAACCACCACCACAAACCTTACCCAACTTGGGCCTTTCAAGACTGAGCTAAAGAAGTCTATCCATCCTCCTGTACATTGCTATTGCCACTCTTAACCCACGAGCCAGCACGCCTCTGTTCACCAAAGCCATGCTCCCAAAGACTATCTCCCCTCCTGTACGCTGCCATAGCCACTATTAGTCTAGCAAGTACCAAAACCCTAGGCCTGCCAAGGTTCTTCTTTCACTTCTACAATTTGGTGCAAAACTCCCTGCTCACCACCTGCCCATGTCTGCCCACCTGCCTGCTCACCTTTCACCTCTCACACTCTCCCTGACAAACCTTCACCCACTGAGCTCCTTACACCACCCACCTTTGAGCCTACCGTCATCCCCTCCTCTGATTCCTCTTCTACTACCTAATCCTGATAGGTTCCCTCTACCCTTTTTGACTACTGTGCCTAGGCTGACGCCTCTGGCTATGGCCTAATAACCTTTGGGTATCAGTTTTGATGAACAGCTCCATCTCCTGTTTCCTCCCAATACAAGATCCTGCCTAGCTTCCACCTCTGATTTTTTCTCAAACTAGCACCTAACTCTGACTTAAGCACTTAATTGTATGGCATGACATGTGAACCCAACCCCATTGACTATGTTCCCTTGTTTTGGTTGTGTGTTGTTATTTGCCTATGTTTTCCTACATTGTTATGGTATTGCCAATGTTTACTGATTTCTCCTGTTCACATTTTTCCTTACTATTAGATGTTCTTGACAATGCCTATTAAGCTGCTACTGACTCCAAACTTATGTACCCTCCCCTACCCTTGTGACAATGATCCTTTGTAAATGAGCTTGTAGCTCAAAGGCTGTAATTCTGATTACTAAATAAATAAATAAAATAAATGGACAAAAAACAGGGGTATTTGTTTCAACACAACCAAATGTACAGTTATGCATGTGGTCAGGAAGAACCAAAGATCAGATTAAACTTGATGGGCTTGATTTTCAAAGAGCCCCTAGATCTCTGCAATTTGTGGCACTCTAGGACTGTTGCAAACATTGGGTGTGTTAGGGACCCTGCACCCAATCTTGCAAAAGCAGGGGTCCCTGCACTAAAAAACAAGGAGGTGCCACACCTGCAGGCTAGCCCCAAACAATCAGTGCACCTGGGGGTATTGCCACAGGGATATAGCCCTCCTGTCCAGTGCAACTTAGAGACACTAGGATGTGTGGGAGGGTGGTAAAACTACCTTCCTGGAGGGGTCCAGGGGCAGAAGGGGCACAGGGGTGCCACAGTGGAAGTTGGGGAGATGGTGGGCATTTGAGGGACTGATGTGGCACCTGGCGGGTGTGCAGCTAATATTGCTATAATGACAATGGAATGGTAAAATATTCTGAAATCAAGAGTAGCTCAGGCATTAGCTCGGCATCAGCCCCAAGGCAGGGCTGATGCCAGGGCTGTGCCCACCTGGGGCCATGGCACTGTTTGTCCCTGGGACCCTCCCGCGGTACCATTCCATTGTCCTTATAACTGTATAAACAACACCCCTGCTGGATGCCATATCACTCCCTCGAATGACCACCATTTCCCACACTTCCTGAGCTTCTTCTGCCTCTGGGCCCCACTTTCAGAGCCCCCCCAAATCACCACATTGTGTGGCACTGGCACAATGCACTTAGACCACCTCACGGCTGGTCTAAGTCAAGCCCCTTGCTGCACCCATGGCAGGGCTTCCAAACTACCAAAAAAGGGGATGGTGCAGCTCCACCATGATGCAAGTCCCCTCGCAACCTGACGCACCCTGCTGTATGTCACAAGGGGGGGTGCAATGTCACTTTGGCACAGCGGCTCACTCTTTCGACACCAACAAATATGAAAATTGGGAATGCTGCATCTTTTGACACAAGGTGCCACTTGCATCATTTGTGTTTGATGCAGGCACCTTGCGTCATTCCTCAGGCTTTGAAAACCAAGCTAGATGGCATCAACCTCAAAGAATCTACTGAGGAGAAGGACGTTGGGGTGATACTAATGCCAGCCATGACTCCCAAAATGAATTGCCAACACTTTTACCACTAAAGCAAATGCTATCCTAGGTTGTGATAAGAGAAATATCATTAGCAAAATCGCAAAGGTGTTGTGCCCATTGTATAGATCATTGGTTCAAACTAATTTGCAGTATTGCTCCTCACTATGGGCCCTGTATCACAAAGGCAATATAGCCAAAATCAAAAGGATACAAAAACATGTCACTAGGATGCTAACAAACCTCAAGATCAGGACTACAGTTAAAGACTGAATAACATGTATTTGTTTGATCTAGAGTACAGACGAATAAGGGCTGATAACCTTTCCATATACATAGTACTAAGAGATGATAAACTAACAAACTAAATGGGTCTAGTGTTAAGCGTAGTTGACCTTATAATTAGAGGACATGGTCTGTAATTACAGGGTCAACCATTTAGAAGAAATATTAAGATGTACTGTACTTCTTTACCCAGAGAGTGGTAGGCATCTAGAATAGCTTACCCAGTAACCTAGTGGAGTCTATTTTAGCTGCTTTAAAAACAAATTAGTGTAGGTAGGTACATGGATGAGGGGAATGTCAGTACATTTTACTACTGAATAGTGGGAGGATGGTCTCAATAGGCATCTGGCCTTCATTCATCCTTGGTATCCTAGTATGAACCTCAGTATGAGGGTTACAGAGAGTGTACAGTGAATACAAAAATGTATGTTTCCTGACCAGACTTGAACCCATGGGGCCGGATGCACAATATGCCACTTAGATCAGTGCAGGCTGTGGCAAACAGCAGCTTGTGCCCATCACTGGTGCACCAGGACCCTGCAATATTTCTTAAATGAGAGGGGTACGGTGCCAAACTGCCAATGTTTGCAGCAATCACTCCCATGTGTCAAAATAAAGGCACACGGGAGGGGAATGTCACAAGTTGTGGGATGGCCATGTGGCTGGGACAGAATGGGAGACCGGTACAGACCAGGCACCAACAGCAGACCGGCAGGCATATGGCACAGCTGCCAGACCTCTACTGTTAGTCACAGAGGGACTGTGGGGGGTGCTCAGACCATGCAGGGTGTTGAATGGGAGCCTGACCAGTGAGGTGTGGGGGACTGGTGGCACTTTTTCAGGTTCGTGAAGTATAGGGATGCCACATCTGCCCATATCCACGTGGACCATCCACCGATCCCATATCTGTACAGTAAGATGGTATGTAGACACTTTCCTGCTGTTATGCAATCTGCCAATGCTGTTGGGAGTCAATCCTTGTTGTGTTGCCCATAGGATGTCCCTGTTGTAGCCCAAGCTCATCTATAGTACAGATGTGTCCAGTGGTCACTCTCTGTGGGTGCCATGTACATCCATCGTGTCAGGCTGTGCTACATTACATGTAGAGGTACTTGGGCATTGCTTTGTAAGACACTAGCAGTCAGCCTATACTTTTTTTGGCAATTCAATATACTTTATTAAACATTTTAACAAAATGCACAGAATATCAATATCACAAGAAAAAAGAAAGGCTACAACAGTTAAAATAAACATCCACAATAATAATTAACAACCAAAACAATAAAATGACAGGATACCAACCTGCCTCCCCCCTACCCCTACTACGCAGATCCTGCTGCGCAATTCATGAAAAACAGACATCTTCGAGAAACTGCCAGGTTTGTCAATACAATGAGCTGAGTTCCAAATGAGGAGAGCCTTATCAGCTGGGGGGGGGTGGAGAACCAAAGTCAGTGACTACTGACTGAGGAAGGCTACTAGGTCAGACCAACAAGCCCAAAATTTGGCAGCAGTACCATTAGATTTGGCCATAGAGTTTCCTGCGCTAATTGACACTAAACATTCCTGTACCCTCACCAAGTAATTAGGAGACCACTCCCCCTCCAGTGGTGAACAATAAGTAATTTAGTCACCAAGGAGAGAAGGGCAATATAATGTTTATGTCTGAGGGAGGAAATACCTAAATAGTCTCCCAGTAGACAAGTTTCCAGAGTGAAATAATTGAAGTTAGAGAACAGAGAGGAGACTTTATTTTGAACTGAAGTCCAAAGAGTCCTAGCTGATGGATACATCCATAATTTATGGTAGAATGAACCCTTTTCTTCTGGGCATGTTTCACAATCTGGTATGGGCAGTTTTTCATTTTGTGAAGTTTGCATGGCGAAAAGGTACTCTGCCAACAAAAGGCATTTGGCTGGACATAATTATGAGCTTGCTTGAGAATCTCTTTATAAAGAAGGGAGGTAGTCTTCCTCTTATAGTCACTTACAAGCAAAGGTTGAAAAAAGGTAGAGGCTAAATTAGACCTTGGGGGGGGGAGGCGCAAGAAGGCCCGGACACGGTGTGTGACCAGAAAATATTTAAAGTAGGGATAAGCGGGGACCTTATGCTTCTCACCAAACTGAGAAAGGTAAACAAGTTTGTCCCCATTAACCAAATAACCCACTCGCACTCCAGAGGGCAGTGACCATTTGTGGGTGGAAAGTGGATGGCCAGCAATGCAGAAATTCCAGTTATATAGTAGGGGTTGACCCAAATCCTTTTTACATGAAAAACTTAAAATGCCTGCATAGCTGAACATGGGCCTTAAGACTCCAGCCAATCAAGGAATTCTTCAGGGATGATGGTAAGGATGAGAAGGGTAGATAGAACAAAGAGGTCAGGGAAATATTGAACCACCTGATCAAAGACTGTACAATAAGTAACCAGTCCAGTTTAACATTACTGGCATCATCCAGGTCCCGCCATTTAAGATACTTGGTTCCATATAATGCCAAGTAAAACATATAAAAGTCAGGTAGTTGCAGTCCTCCCAAGCTGCATGGCCTACACAATGTAGCATATGAATGTCGAGGTGGAACAAATAGAATGCAATTTGTCAAACCAGGATTTTGGAAGAAAAATATTGAGAACTCACATGGGGTAAAGAAACTTGGGCAATACAGACATTTTGAGCAAACTGGCTCTCCCCTACAAAGAAAGCAGGAGCTTACACCAGTGAGCTAGATCTTCTCCAAATTGCTTAACAATGGGATCCAGGATAAAAGTTTTTAACTTAGATGGGTTCTTAGTTAATTTTATGCCAAGATATGACAGGGCAAAGGTCTCCCATTGAAGACCCAGCTGGAGACAAAAATCTTTTGAGCATGAAGAGGGTAAGGAAAAAAGAGTGGGTTTACTGGTATTCAACTTATAACCAGAAAAAGTACTGAAACAATTAATAATAGTCAAAACTTTGGGTAATGAATGGGTCCAATCTGCTAGGTGCCAGAGGACATTATCGGCAAAGGATGAGAGTTTGTAACATGTCTAACCTACTGTGATACCTTTTATTGAAAGGGTAATGTTAATTTTTCTCACAAGGAGCTAAAGATACAAGTTAAATAAATACAGGGACGAGGGCAACCTTGCCTAGTCCCTCTGGTTAATGTGAAAGAATCTGAGAGCAAGTTGTTACAAAGGATTTGGGCAGTTGAACAGCTGCACAGAACATTCACCCTGTCAATAAACTCCTTAGGGAATCCAAATTTTTCCAACGTAGTAGAGATAGGACCATGCAACTCTGTCAAATGTTTTCTCTGCATCTAGGGTGACCAACACTGAATCAGGTTTGGCCTCCCCAGACACAGAGAGATAGTAAAAAATTTTCCAAAAATGATCCCCCGAACTCCAACCCGAGATGAAGCCCACCTGCTCAGACTTAAAAGAGGGACCCAAACTAATGTCAAAAGCGAGGCCAAGATTTTAACATCCCATTAATGTCACTGCTAATAAGTGAAATTGGGCAGTAACTTTCAGGTTGAGATGGGTCCTTCCCCGGCTTAGGCAACAGAATAATTCAAGCTTCAAACAAGGTTGCGTCCAGGGATAGGTGAGACAGCCAGGAATTGAAAAGGTTTGCCAGCAAGGGTATTAAGGACTCCACATACATTTTATATAAAAGCTGAGGAGAACCTATCAGGTCCTGGAGCCTTGTTCAAAGGCAGAAAAACTATGGCCGCACCCACCTCTGCTCCAGTTATGGGGCCGAGAAGGGACAGCTGCTGATTTTCAGTAAGCTGAGGGAGGTTAAGGGTCTGGAAAAAATTGACTTGGGAGGACTGGGCCTCCACAGTTAGTACAGGTGCTGAATAAAGAGAATGATAATAGGCAAAACAATGTTGGCCATTACTTGGGGATCCGTAGTCGGTGTGTTAGTAAACAGATGTGATAAAGATGGAATCAATCTGTCCTCCTACTGCTGTTTGACTTGGAAGGCTAAAAGCCTTCCAGCCTTATTTCCCTGGTCAGTGTAGGTCGCCTTGATACAGGAGGCAGTACAGTCCACCAGGCCAAGGAGATATTCCAAGTACTTAGCCCACAGCTGACTCAGTTCCAAATGGGTACTTTCCACGGAGGATACCGAGAGAGTCCTCTCCAAACTCTTAATGCAGGAGAGCCACTCCTCTGTCTGGGTCCATTGTTTCCTCTTACAAGTAGCTGCCAGATGAATCAATTCACCCCACCAGGTAGCCTTAAGCCCACCCAAAATGTATTCAACTGACACTGGCGAGTCCTGATTGTGGTGGATGGATTGGGCCCAAACATTTTGAAAGGTCCAAACCAAATCGTGGTCCTCTAACAATTGGTTATTTAGTGACCAAGTTTAAGATTGGGTAGAAAACTTGGGGACATCAAGAGAGGCCAACACTGGTGAATGGTTGGAGAGTACCCGACTCTGTATGTTAGAGGTCTTCAACCAGGGGAGTAACTGTTTGCTAAACAAAATATAATCTATCCTAGACATGACTCTGTGTGGAGGAGAATGAAATGTAAAATCACGGGTATTAGGGTGCAACATCCGCCATGGATCAACCAACTCAAGGTGGTCTATTAACTCTGTGAGAGCCCTTTGAGCAGGTGTAAGGCCAACCTTAGAGCAGTATGTTCTATCAACAGCATTAACCTGCACCAAATTCCAGTCTCCACCCAGCAAAATTGGGAGGTGGCAAAATGGCAAAAGCACATTAAGCAAGTTGGAGTGTTGGTTGGGGCTATGCACACTGCCCTAAACAAGTCCCAAATTGCCCAACAGACTGTGTAACAAGACATATCTACCCTCCTTATCCCTGACTATATTCATCAAAGTAAAGGAAGTACCCTTTGAAAACAAAACAGCTACGCCCCTTTGACACGAGATGTTGCCCACCCCATATGCTTGCAGCACCCAGAATTTCTGCAGTAAGCCCACCTGAGAAGAATCCAAGTGGGTCTCCTGAAGAAACTCTATGTGGGGTTGGAATTTACGTATGTGCCTTAAGATAGCAAATTTCAGCCGGCCCAGTGGCGCTGAGGGTTGAGGCACTAGACACCACACCTCGCACCACGCCACCGACCTGAGTTCAGGAGCAAGCTAGGGTGCCAGGGGTTGGCAGAGATGGAGCGAGGATCGAGCACCCACAGGGCTGCTCTCCTTCCCTGGGGAGAGTGCTGGGGCTTGTCCGGCATACCAGCGGCTCCTGGTGGAGATGGGGGCACTGCAGTATGTTGGCAGCATGTCAGTCAGCGTGACTGATGCAGGCAGGGTTACCATGTGCCATTGCATCAGGGGTGCACCACACCAGAGGGAGGGGCAGCAGAACATGGAAAATCCTGGCTCTGCAGGGTAGGCAATGGCACCTGAACCCCATGCCCACCACCAGATCAACCTCTCTCTGCCTTTCAGTTCCTCCGCCCAGGCTCTCAGCTACAGCCAGAGTCTATATTGTAAGAGTGCCCAAAGAGGAGGGGTGGCCCCACCCCAGAGGGTTAAGCCAGGGTGCTGGCTGTGGGGCGGGGGAAGGAGGCTCAGAGCCGAAGGTACCTCAGCTGGGCAAGAACAGCCAGGATGCCTGAGAGAGGCTCCGCAGGCTGTGAATGGAAGGAAAAAGAGTTTAAAAAATAAGAAAATAAAAAAGATAGCAAATTTCTTCCTGTTGTCTGTACCCCCTTTTATATTCCATGTAAGGAACGTTAGCTCATTAATCATATACTAAACAAAAAACAAGGAAAGAACCCAGCAAGCACAGAAAAAGTGCAGCCCTCCTGCTCCCACCCCTTCCCTGACCCACCCTAAAAGCCTCCATAACCCACAAAAAAAAGAAAACTAAGCAAGTAGTATAACAGTAAAAAGACAACACTATATACAAAATGTTACATAAACTACCCAGGCCTAAAACCCTACAGCCAACAAAGATCAGGTTCGTAAGTAGCTATGTATGAGCTCCAACTGAGCCCCTACATAAAATGTGGCAGTAGTGCTAGCTAACCCCCCATAAAAAAAAAAACAGTGCCACCTTCTAAGATTCAAACTATCATGATCTATAACACTTAACCCAACTAAAAACAGAAATATAGCAACATGCTATGAAGGGGCTACTAGGTCACAGCTATATGAAAAACATAATGAAAGAGATCCGGCCCCTCAAAACTCATACACAGTGGATCCCCACAAAGAAAGTCAGTAGGATCTAAAAAGAACAACGTGTCCCATAAAATAAACCTCAGAAAGGTAGCGAGGTTTTAGCATCTAACAAAAGGAAATACTAAGTGTCCATATATAATCTTGGAGCTACTAATAAAACAGATAATTCTGTCTGAATAAATGTTTCTGAGCTGGAAAGGGAAAAAGAGCACACTTGTATGGTATAAAGTAAAACAGTAGTCATGACAAGGATGTAACAGGAGCTATATAAGAAACAAAAAAACTACCAAGTCCAGTTATTTCCCACACCCTTGAAAAGAACCAGAAATGGCAGCTTTATGTAAAACAAGTAACTGAAGGAAATAACTTCTTGCAGAGGAACAGGTCCAGAAACCCAACAGTAGAGGGCACTCAATAAGCAGCAGCTCTGTCCAAAATAGTACGCTGGTACTCAGAGTCCTAAAGTTCAAATATTCCAGGTCACAGCAAATAAATCCAAAAAAGAATAATCAGTGATCAGACCACCCTCTGCCTCTATATAAAGTAAAAAGCATCCCTTTTTGATACAAATGAAAAGATGGTCACATGCCACACATCGGGAAACAAAAACAGTTAATCATTGGCAGGGAAGGTAGAGAGACCCAAAATATGCAGCAAAAGAGCACTTAAGGCAAGTCAATATAGCAATTCCTCTTAAACCTATCTTAGGGTTATCACAGTCCAGCAAAGATCAAAGCCAACAAGAACTTACACTCGCAGAACAGCATCTCCAATTAAAGCCACTTCAGCCGGAAGATGTAGGAAACAAATCAAGGATAACTGTGGCAGCTCCCTACTCACCTGGTCAGTCATGTCAAACTGCTTATGGCCAGCTGCTGTGGTCACTTCCAGCTGTGCTGGATAAAGAAGCCTGTGCCTAATGTGGGCAGACCATAATTTCTTGAGAAGAGGACTGTATCCTGCTCAGGCTTGCCTCATCTTGGTGGTCATATCGGGGACAATCCATAGCGTCCTCCCTGACCACTGAATAGATTCCAGCTTCCTGACTTCTCTAAGGATGTGCTCCATGTCTAGAAAATTTAGCAACTTAACAATGATAGGGCAGAGAGGATCCTCAGGGCGGGGTTTCGCACGAAGTGCCCAGTGGGCCCTCTCTATTACATAGATGGGTCCATTGGGAGAGGGGCCCATCACCTCCTGGCAAAAGCACTGTAAAAACTCCAGGGTGTTAGGTTCTTCTTCACCTTCAGAGAGTCTGAGTATTACCAGATTGCTGCAGCGATTTTCGACCTTCAAGGTTGTCCAGTTTGTTTTCTAAAGAGGAGACTGCATATCACAACTTTACCACTTCTTGGTCTATTTTTATCACGGTGGTCCTCCAGGGAGGAAATGTGGGCCTCAACATCTGAGATACAGGTTGCCAAGGACCCCAGAGTTGGCTTAATATCCGTGTCCTCAACCAGCTTAAGAACTGCATCCTTTATTGCCAGTAAATCTATAGAGACTTGTAATGGGGAATACTCCTCCAATGCTGGATGCAGAGAATCGGTTGGGGATGAACTTCTGTGTAGGCATTTGGCCTCCAGGCTGATCGGCTGTTCAGCATCCCATGTTGCCCACTCCTCCGTATTCTTATTGGATAAAGGTCAGATTTCCATTTGTTCGCTGGCCATGTTGGTCCCCAGTAGTTTCTATGCACTTTGAAACCAAGGGGGCAGAATTAAAGTGGTTAAAAGACCAAAGTTAGTTAGCTTTTTTTGTGAAAATAAAATGGAGCTCAGTGAAAAACCACCCTACTACAGTTCTGACATCACATGACTTCCTCCGGCCTGGACTTTATGGGTAGGTGGCAACATGCCAGCCATCACCTCAGAAAATGTCACAAGGGCCTTAGACCAGCCCTGGGGCAGTCTATCTGCCAGGGGGATGGTCAGCCACTAAGAATCCTGATAACATGGATATTACAGCCATGCCCTGGTGCATGCCCACCTTCACCATGCTGCAGCCCTGCAACCAGTGCAGGGACAGCACAAGCACGGCTGGTGCAGGTGGTCCTCCAACCGGCTCAGCTTGCATTGTTGAATCAGCAATGATGCAAGGTACAGTGCAGGGAGCCCCATGTGTCATTACTTCTTGATGTAAGTACCTTGCATAATTCTCGATGCTTTGTGAATCAGGCCCATGGTCTTTTGCTTACTAAGCTGTTGACATATTCGCTGTGCTACCAAGCTGCTCTGAAGAAGATATAACTTCCTGTAGTGAAGAGGTTAAGTTGCACACACAAGACACACACAACCCAAACAACCTAGTTCTGAGTTATGGACTGCTACCTTGATTTAGGAGCAAACCACAAAAGCTTTGCTCTTACATAATACACAGCAAAACCACAAACTTCAGAGAATAGATGCAAAATGTTTTGTTTACTTACATATGAAGATCAGGGTGCTGGCATAGCAAGGTGAAGTCCTGCAACCTATAAGGAAATCACCCAGTGGGTTTCATGTCTTCTTGTGGCACTTTTTCAAGACTGTAATATCAAACAGGTACTAACAAGTTTATGTAGTACAAAAAGCTGTGATGTCACAAACCATGTTTACTATGCAAATGCAAGTGACATTGCAGACATATATAAATATGTGCATGAAGATAAGTTAAAATAGATAATAGTTAAATCTGCTGCAACACATCCGTCCTGAGACGGCACATAGATTAAGGTAGCACATTTCACAGCACTCATGTTATTGAGTAATAATCACAGCTCTTAAGTAGTAGTAGGGAATTTATTTGATATATTTTCTACTTATGTAGGATGTATATTTATGCTAATGACTGGTATCATCCAATTTATGTACTCTATAATTCCTGGTGCTTTTGTTATTGTTTTCTCTGTGTACTGTAAAACTCTACCTTTGTACCCTCCCAGGTCATGCCTTAATATAGGCAAATGTATGCCTAGTGCACTTTACCCGGTCAACAAAAACTAAATAAAAAAAATATGTTTCGAAACTATCACAAACATTCTACAATCATTAAAATACATGTAATTGAAATTATTAATTACATCAGTTCTGAAGACAGAACAAAGTACATAAATCAAAAAGAAATACACCAGATAAACAATAAATCAGTTTAAACAGACCATAAAATGGTGTAATCAAACCTCACTTTAATGATATCCAGGTATGACATTGATCCTGGATATTTAGTCATTTGTAGCTTTATAGTAGATTAATCATTTTTTACTTTCTCACCCACATTCTATTTCTGACTAGTAAATTTGTCACCTTGTGACTCTTGTAGCACTGTGAAGTATCAGCGATACAATGTCACTTTAAACCTAGGTTGTTCTGATGACATTGTTATGACAAAGGTAGAGAAGCATGCTTTGCAGACCTGCTAATACTTATCAAAATGAATTACCTGCAGATATGTTAGGATCAATAAATTAAACCCCAATGTGCCAAAAATGCTGCTGTTTAGCAAACGCCAACTGGAGATTTCCCCAGGAAGCAAGTCATACTAATACCTTACAGTACATTGGGATACGGTCAAACCATGGCATTAGGGCCTCCTAGATTGGCCCTGAATCAATTTGTTGGATTACTTTAACATGGGCATAAAAGTAGCAAAATCAGTTTCTAGTCCCCAAACTGAGTCAACTAGTCTTGCCATAAGAGCCCACCAGCTTCGATGGGACTCCAAGGGGCACAATGCAGCATATGCTGCTCCATGCTTTTAATGTCATCTTTCACAACAGGCATATTATACCAGCCGCATAATGAACACCATGTATGGGACCTTTCAAGCTATGCATACTGCTATATGTCCAGTCATTTGATCTCACCTTTGATACTTTAGTCACCAACCAGCCCAAGCCATATCGTCCTGCTCCTACCTCAATTGCAGCCCACAGATGGTTTACTTGCATAGTTAAGTTGGCAACCATGCAGCATAATGCTCTGCTTGCCCGCTCTTCAGACCTTCCCCGAGTCAGCTGCATATTAATATTCATTGAGCCTCTCATTATATCTCCCTCCATTGTTTCTTTATAATTCATGATACCCATAGAACTGTGTTGTACTATTCCGCTTCAGCACCAATACCAAACTAAAATCACTGTACAAACAAAAGCAAACATACAGATTCTTGAGTCACACATAAGCTTGTAGCACATAGTGGATACCATAGGCAGAGAAAATTAAAATAGAATAATTTTAGAAAGAGTGTTTCAGTCTACTGGCAAGGAAATTTCATATGGTCATTAAGTTCATAGCATGACTCCAAATCGAGTTTTATATAGTGCTTTCTCCTCCAGCCTTAAACATCATGGCACTTCATAGTGTACTGTAGAACTATAAAAAAACTATAACAGGAGCAATTTATGAGATACCAACCTGCAGCTGGTATTTTCAGAAAATCCGCAAGGTGGACATGGATTATGAATAAAAATCAAGTCTGGCGTTTTACCTCTTGTACCTTAGTTGCCTTCAATACCTTAGTTTTCTCCATGCTTCTGTCCTACGTCCCTCAAACATTAGCTCACTTGGCAACATAGAAGGATTTTGCTTTTTTTGCAAAGGCCCATAAAGGATTCAGTGCTTTAGATTCTTGCCCCCAAAAATGGAGTCCTGGCCCAACTCTATCCTTCATTTTTTCAGTCCTTTATTCCTATTTTCCTGCTCCTTGGGCCTTCTCCATGAGCTTTCCTTCCTTCCTTCCTTAATCATAAATTCCTCCTCTGGGGTAACCTGTGATAGGAATAAAGAGAAAATCTCTCAGTCTGAGCATAATAAGTTGTAAATTTTTAAGGACCCATCCTTAGGTATCCCTAAGCAAAGTTAGCATACCTTTTTGTAAACTTGTTTGCCAGCATCTAAGCACACTATGTTGTACTGAGATGTAGACCTCTTTCTCCACATGCCTTCCAGATTGCCTTCCATCTGACTAAATAGTCCATGTTTCCCAAAGTCATTAAAAAAGATGTCATCAAATGGCAGTATCAAACCCCCATTATGAACTGAGGATCGTAAATAGAGGAATCTGATTGGCCAAGAGCTCTTTGAAGCCATGATGATATCGAGCTACATCATCACGGCTTCAAAAAAGTTCCGGCACCACCAGACTCTTAGCTCTCTACTGTCAGAGAACTATTTTTTCAAAATGTACTCCTACATCACCCAAAAGCTCATTCATAAAATGTTTTAAAACCTGTTTATTTTATTTTTTTATTTATAAAGCTTCAAACTCAGTTCATAATAGCAATAAGTCACTCCAGGGTGTGGTATATCATGGGATATCATCACTTCTCAGGTGATTGGATGCACTCGGCTGGCGGCCTCATGCCCAACCACCCGAGGCGTGACGATATCCCATGATATACCACACCCTGTCATGCCTTATTGCTTAATTTGATCATCATCATCCAAGCACATCACAGGTATGGGGTCGACTATATCTGCACAAAACAACTCAAAACTACAATGACAAGCAGTGCCTCCACTCAAGGGAATGCCAGTTTAGTTCTATGACAAAAACCAATTGGCGTCTGGAGTTCTTTAAATAAACAGTACCTGAGGATGCAAGTCCACTGCAGGTGCAAGCCTAACTGATCCACAAATTGCCCAGACCAAGGTTTTCACTGGGCACGGGTTCATAACGCTGCCAACAAAGAATGCATAGCCACAAACACCACAAGCAATACAGCGACGACTGAAACAGGGTTGGAAACAACAGTGAAAATAAGAAAAGAGCATGGTCCATTGAAAACAATGGGACTTTCTTTTTTTATCGGGGGATTTGCAATCTGAACCCCTTGACATAGGGGACTTTGCTCCCCCACACCACCCAGACTTTAGATAACAAACTCCAAGGGGGGTGTGGATTCGGATATGGGGCAAAACTCCAAGAGGGGGAAAGTTTACATTAAAAAAAAATGAACAGAAGAGTTGCAACACCGGGAGGAATGGAACCACAGTCCTAAGTCTCCCATCCTGCCATGTGTAGGTGCCCTAGCCACTCCACTACAGGAGCAGCTCGACCAGGAACCCCAGCACACGGCTACTTGATGCTCTCCAGTAACAGCGCAGAATGACGGGGTAGCAGTAATTCCCTATCACTGTATACCCCTGTCGCTCTAAATCCCAGTGTGCTTTACACTGCACTGTTAGTCCTGCATGTTTTTTGTTTTGACATCTTGACCTGGTACCTCTCACTGCACCTCTAGTAGAGAAAATGACAACACAAACCGGCAACCAGCTCCCACATGCCTTGGGGGTACCGGATTAGTCTCCCAATCATAGCTGTTCTTATTCTCTTTGACTAAAATTCACATAGTTAATCCACAGATGTAGACTTCACAGAGTACCTACTCAACTGAAAATGTGTCATCACTACATAGTTTCAAATAATTGTAAAAGTCCATTTTATATTGCCTATGGATTGTTGTGAATTCCCACATAATCAGTTATGCAGTGTAATTTCTAAAGAGAGGTTTGTTGTAACAGATTCCACAGCTTGTAATTTATAATCCCTTGCTGGGATTAAAGCCCTGCTCACTTGCTTTGCAGGTTGTGACTTAACCTCTACACCACAGGAACTGCAATTCCCATCCCTGCAGCTCAGTGGCACACTGAATGTGTGTTCCCTTAGCAAACTATGGATCAACAGTTTGAAATCAGTTAGGCACACAGTGTGTTGTATTTTCTGCAAGAGACATGGGGCCAGATATTCAAAACTTTGCGCTGGGCAAAAACCATTTGCGCAGGTTTAGCACGGGATTAGCGCGGGTCTGCCATATTCAAAAGGCCAAATAGCGCAGGCAAACTGCATTAGCGCCGGGCAAAATTATAATGTATGCAAGGGGCAAACTGACATGAATACAGGCGCAATGCTATATTCAGCTACTAGAGCCACGCTAAGTGGTTTTGAGCGACTCAGCGTGACACTTAGCCGGTGTACACATACGCCCAGGAAAAGCTGGTCTTAATCCTTCGGCAATCAGCTTTGGCGCCGGTTATCATGGCTTTGCGGTGTTTGCGGTTTAGCGCGGGTTTTGCGCGACCCTAACAAATAAATATGACACATAGATAAAGCCAAACATAGAGGAAGCATGCTGCTAACTGATGGCATCACAATGATGCCATCATCTGCCACCAGTCCCAGCCATGCCAGGCAGTAAGTGGTGACCCTGCCACCAGTGGACAGCACGGCAGTGTGGCCATACAGCACACACCTGTGGACCACACTTCCGTGGACACCAACAGATGCCAGCACACACATGCAGCACTGTGGCATGGAGGATGTTGAGGGGAGCATATACGGGTGGTGAGGCTGTGCTACAGATCAGGTGTGGCCACAAGACTGGGACACATCATGCAGTGTACATGGGTCAGTATTGGGAATACCCCAACACCAGTGTGCCTTTCGGATAATATATGCCCCCCCGGCCACATACCTCACAGCTGTACAACTGCCATAGCACACAAAGCCAGAAATGTACATGTCACTGTGAGCATCCATGCCACAGATGCAGCATCTGTGGGTCACACACAGCGAACAGTAATGTCCAGTGTCAGAAAACATCCACAGGTTGGGCGCTCACTGTGTATAGTGCAGTCATCATCACTGCCCTACACACCATAGGCATTGCTGTGTCCACGCACCACTGACCCCTTGCTACTGTAGTTTCTGCTGTGCACTGTAGCATGCCCTACAATGTGACAGGTGGCATGCAGCACCATCACCACCTGTGCCTATGGTGTCCTGTCCCCTGGGGTATAATATGCTATGCTATGCTGTACTGTTTACATGTAGCCTGCAGCTATCATCATGCACTGCCAGACTGACCTACAGGTGGAGCTGCGGTTGGACCTGGTCAGCCCTGTACTTCCAGACTGACCTACAGGTGGCTCTGTGGGACTCTGCAGTAACGCTGGGCAAACTGCATGCAAATCAGGGTATAATGAGATACTAATCTGGTTGTTTGCCCAGAGACTAAGTAGTAGGCTCATTTGCATGGCACTTTTGAATATGGCACATTTGGCCCCAGGCAGCGTGTTTTGCTCCGGGCTAACAACTCGCGCTAATGCCCGGCGCTAATGTGTTAGCGCCGCTAACGGCTACGGGAATATTATACAGTTTTGATCACTGTTCTTTCACATCTGCTGCTTCCTGCAGCTGTACTGAGTCCATGCATTTGCTGGCACACATTGGCCACGTAGTTCTGCCTGTACCTGCCCTCATGTTGCTGTGTACTGTGTTGTTGTTGTGGGTTGCACTTCCTGGTTGCTTTATTCAGTGCTGTCTTATTCCAGGGCTATTTTTGCCCTGCACTCCCAGCCCAGTTTGCATGGCCTCATTACCATGCCATATTCGGAAGCTGTTTGCCCTGGGCTATTCCTTTTGAATATAGCGTGCTCTGTGCTCCGGGCTAAGTTTGCCCGCTGGGCAGTGCTAATTTTGCCCCGGGGCAAAGTTTTGAATATCTGGCCCATGGTGTGAATCCTAGCGGGGACAAACGTTTAAAAAAAAAGTGTAAAATGGAAACTAACTTGAGTGGCGATCCATGGCAAGAAGTACATTTAGCTAAGAACAACCATTTGTTGAGGTAGAAAGTTATTCAGTCAGAACAGGAAGTCCTGACAGGAAAATATCACATCACCTTTTTTGAGCTTGCGGTTTGTGGTGTGCTATGAAAGCACACATGAAATTTTCCTGTCAGGACTACTTAAACTTTTCCATAGTTTGTAATTTATAATCCCCTACTGGGATTAGAATCCCAGGTCTTGCTTTGCAGGATGTGACTTAACCTCTACACCACAGGAACTGCAATTCCCATCCCTGCAGCTCAGTGGCACACTGAATGTGTGCTCCCTTAGCAAACTATGAATCAACAGTTAGAATTCAGTTAGGCACACAGTGTGTTGTATTTTCTGCAAGAGACATGGTGTGAATCCTAGCAGGGACTTAAAGTTAAAAAAAAATGTTTAAAACGAAAACTAACTTGAGTAGCGATCCATGGCAAGAAATAAATTTAGCTAAGAACAACAATTTGTTGAGGTAGAAAGTTGTCCTGACAGAACAGAAAGTCCTGACAGGAAAATATCATATCACCTTTATTGAACTTGCAGTTTGTGGTGTGCTATGAAAGCACACATGAAATTTTCCTGTCAGGACTACTTAAACTTTTCCATAGCTTGCAATTTATAATCCCCTACTGGGATTAGAGTCCCAGTTCCTGCTTTGCAGGTTGTGACTTAACCTCTACACCACAGGAACTGCCATTCCTTTCCCTGCAACTCAGTCGCACACTGAATGTGCATTTGCTTAACAGACAAAGGATTAACAGTTTGAATCCAGGGAAGCACACAGTTTCATATATTTTCTGCAAGAGACATGGTTCAGATCCTGGCAGGGACTTAAAAAATGTATTTTAAATTTTATATTATGATGGTAACTCACTTGAGTGGTGATACATGGCTGTGCATAGTTTGAATAGTAAATTAAGTGAGAAGTAAATTTAGCTAAGAACAACAATGTGTGCAGGTAGAATGTTGTCCTGCCAGGATAGAAAGTCCAGACATGAACATTTCATGTCACTTTTTTAACACATCTCAAACTGTAAACTTAGTAAAGGTGACTTTTCCATTGCTTATTATTCATAATCCCATGATGGGATTAGAAATCCAGTCATCTGCTATGCAGATTGTCACTTAGCTTCTACACCAGAAACTGAAATTCCATTCTCTGCAGCTCAGTTACATACTGAATGTATGTTTGCTTAGATAGCAAAGTACCAGTGATTAAAATCCAGGTAGGTATACAGTATATTGTATTTTCTGTAAGAGACACAGTTCAAATCCTGTCAGGGACTTAAACATTCATTTTAATTGTTTTAATGGAAACTCACTTGTGTGGCAATACATGGTGGAGTGGAGCTGGAGGAGTAAGTTATATGAGAAGTGAATTTAGCTAAGAATAACAATTTGTGCAGGGTGAAAGTAGTCCAATCAGGATAGAAAATCCTGACAGGAAAATTTCATGTCACACTTTTTTAGCAAATCTCAGACACCGATCTTAGTAAAGGTGACTTTTCCCTTACTTGTAATTCATAATCCCATGCTGGGATTAGAAACCTAGTTGCCCACTTTACAGGTTGTAATGTAACCTCTACATTATAGGAACTGCAATTCCCTTCCTTTTAGCTCTGTTGCAGACTGAATGCATCTTCACTTAGCAGGCAAAGGAGCAGCAGTTCAACTCTAGGTAGGCATACAGTATATTATATTTTTTGCAAGATATACTGTTCGAATCCTGGAAGGGACTTCAATGATTTTATTTTACTTTTTTTTTTTAATGGAAACTCACTTGAGTGGTGATCCATGGTGGTGCAGATTTGTAATAGAAAATTATATGAGAAGTAAAGTTAGCGAAGAGCAACAACTTGTGCAGATGGAAATTTGTCCTGTCTAGACAGGAAGTCCTGACAGGAAAATTTCATTCAGCTTTACTAAATTTGCAAGGTTTGAAGATGACTTTCAAAACACTGAACTGATGTGAACATTTTGTCTTTTTTTTAATAGTTTATGTTGTTGGCATGTATCTCTCTCTCTAGAAACATTCTGTCTATGATGTGGAATAACAGTACAGTGGTAGAGCACCTGAAGAGTAGTAGGGAGGGGCCTGGGTCTGATTCCCCATTGTAAATATTTTTTTTCTTTCTCACTACAATTTACGTTATTAGTGTGCAGCTATTAAACAAGAGAAATTGTCAGATGTCATGGCTGATATCAGTGATTGGGCTTTCAGGGCTTGGGTAGGTTTTCAGACCATGAACTGTTAGTGACCCTGGAACAAAGAACATGGAAAAGAACTCTATTGTGATTTATTGATTATGTGTGTGTGTGGGGTAATGGGGCTTATCAGTTACAGCCTGTATGACTTTCTTTTTTTTTTTTTTGTAAAAGATTATGTTGACTCCAGAGGCCTTAGTACAGGAATTGATCAGGTTGAAAAGGTAAGCATTTGTACATTGTGTGGTATACTTGCCTATTCAATGAGGTGTATGTGTGTGCTTGCATACGTCTATGTTTCTGTATTGTACAGCATATTTATGTACATTGTTTAACATGTATATGTATCTTTTTCTGTTCAAAAATGACATATACATGACCTGGCATTGCTCAGTGGTACTGTCAGTACTTTGATTTTACTATATTACAACAAAGAAACCAGTAGTCACAATTGTTTTATGACTCCAATTCATTACTCTGTCTTTGTATTGCAACAATTTCCTCCAAATGCATAAAATCCCAGGGAAAAGTTTATGGTGCTTACACTATAATAGTGAAATAATATGTATTATGAAGGTTGCATTATTACTACTATAAGATCAATTGGCAGTAAGGTGACTTTTTAAGGTACAGCGTCTATATAACTAAGGAATTTAACTGCTGGGGCGGTGGGTAAGTGGCTGGGCTGGGGTAGAGGCACAACAATAAAAATGGCAAATCTATTTTAATGTTAAAAAATAACTAAGGCAACTAATCACAATGCAAAAAAAACTGCAAAGCCTGGCAAGAAAAATGCTGCAGTGGATAACAAATGAGAATAAATCATCTGTAAATGGAATCACAGAAAGGTGTGTCATCAGACTGAGATGATGTTCAATTTTTTTATTGGCAGTGATAACTAACAGTATTATAGCCCCCAAACCCCAAATAAAATTAAGACATTTTGTTTGGTGTTCCCAGTTGTAAGTCATGCAACATTATTGTGCCACTGTCACTTGTCAATAAAATTAAAGGACAAACATAACATAATGCACCTCCCTGACCATACTATCTCCACAGCATTTCAGGCAATTGGGACATATAATCAATCAATCAAAACTTTATTTGTAAAAGGCGCCTTTCCAGAACCAAGGCACCTGTACATCACATAATAAAAACAATGTTACTAAAACAATAAAATTAATCCAAACCTAATAACATTTAAAAATCATTATACGCATGTTTAAAAAGATATATTTTAAGTGCCCCCTTAAAAGTTTGGACAGTCTTGCAATCTCATACCTGACGAGGTAGAGAATTCCACAGGGTCGGGGCCATAAAGCTAAAAGATCTGGCCCCAGAGGTCTTCAAACGGACCCTGGGAATCTCTAGCAATCCCTCATCAGTGGATCGGAGAGAGCGGGAGGGACAGTAGGAATGAAGGAGATCTTTCAGGTAGCCAGGTCCCTGATCATGTAGGGCCTTATAGGTCAGCAAACTGACCTTGAAGGTGATACACCAGCATATTGGCAGCCAATGGAGTCCGCGGAGCACAGGCGTTATATGACTGGACCTAGAGGAACCAGTCAATAGCCTGGCTGCCGTATTCTATAACAAAATGTGTTGCATTTGAGGGGTGAACAATCTGCCCCTAACTATACTGTCTCCATGGTATCCCAGGGGGCAGAAGTATGTAGCACAGAAGTAATTGGGACTTGTACAACACCAAGGAGCAGTCATCCTAAAATCCATATAGATAGACACCTAGGGAATGTACCCCACAATACTTGGCAGCAGTGAAGAAGCATGATTTTGGTATGTGGTAGTGAAAAATGTAATTACTGAGCTATTATACAGATTCTGTCCTCACTAGGATGGATCAGGGACACATCACTGCAGCCATATTCACTGAGCTAGCTAAAGCTTTTGAATTGGTGTCCCACCCGCTCCTGCTGAACAAGTTGAACTCTGCTGCCCTCTCAGCTTCTGCTGTATACTGGTTTCATTCATACCTTACAGGCCATCAACAGTCAATTCAGGTGGGTAGTATCCTGTCCCCCACCTCCTTATCCTAGCAGGGGTCCCACAGGGCTCAGTTTGGGTCCGATCCTATTCTCAGTTTTCCTAAATGATCTCCCCTTTGCCTGTGTCTCTTTGCATATCCATATGTTTGTGGATAACATGATCACCTACACTTCTGTACTTTCAACCTCAGCTGTGAAGGGCCACAATGTGCTGCACTGATTCCACATCAATCAGCTCAAGGCCAACACCAAGAAGACAGTGTCCATGATCTTCAGCACCAGTCAGAAACTAGCAAAGCTCCCACCTTCCTCTGTCTTCTGCACCTTGGATGGCACCCACCTGGAGGTTGTCCCTGCCTTCAAGTACCTTGGTGTGTGGTCAGATAGCCAGCCAGACTTCTTTGCCCACATTGATGCTATCCATGCCAAGCTTTGCCCCAAACTTGGTGCCTTGTACTGTAGCAAGGATTGCCTCTCCCTCCAAGTTCTCTGGGAGCTCATAACCACAGTGGTCCTCTCGGTTTTTGACTATGCAGACATAGTCTATGGCACCATCCCTCCTCTTCCGTTGCCAGGCTGGACACCCTCAGTAATGTCTTCTGTTGCTTCATTACCAACTCTCTACTCCACACTCACCATTGCACCCTCTGTTCCTCCCTTTCCTTCCTCCCACTACCTGTACATTTCCAGCTCTGCTATACCACCTTCATTACCAAATACTGGTTTGGTTCCCCTCCCTCCTACCTTTCTCACTCCTCTCCCCTGCCCTCTCCTCTTCCTACTCTCTATGCTCCAGGGATTCCTGCACCTTCTCCATTCCCCACCCTCACTCAAGTGCTGGGTAAGCGGCTTTCTCCTACCATCTCCCCTCCTTCTGGACCCTACTCCTCTCTTTCCTTCATCTCTCTCCCCTTTTCTCCATACCTTTAGATGCCTGCAAAGGCATATACCTGCTATCCCCTGTACCTGTCACTTCTCCACTTAAACCTGTGACCTGTTCCTCACTGTTTCTCTTGTCCCCCTGCCCATCTATGACTCCCTGAATCTGGACTAACTATGCTTCTTGCCCTCAGTCTGCTCTCTATTCAGTGCAGTGAATAATTTATGCACTTCCGTATGCATCATTCAGTGTATCTATGTATGAATCCATGTACTGTTCTTTTTATTCAGTTTAAGATCCTATACTGTTGTTAATTCATGTGGGCCTTCAAACTTAATCACCTCAGTTGGACTGCCTATGGATTTTGGATTTTGCATTTTGTACTGTGTATTTCTTGCACTTTGAATATCTGTAATGCTATATTGTCTGTACATTCATTCCCCCCTCAACCAGGTCACACTTGGAAATGAGCCTTGGCTCAGTGTGCCTTTCTGGTTACCAAATGTTTTAAATAAATAAAAATATAAATTATTGATAATAAAGAAAAGATGCCAATTTTGTAAAATCATTTAGTCCCAGATATTTAAGTGCCTCTACCTGGAAGATCCAAAATGATTCCATTCTGAGGGTAAGCACTTCCAAGGTGCCCACGACTGCCCAACAGGACTCTTTCAATGCCAAAAATAAAAATAAAAAAATAAAAGAGTGTAGTTCTGTGTCAGATGAGTTAGTAATGTGTTTTGCTAGTGCATTATTGAGATCTTGGTTTCAAACTGCCTACAAATATTCCTGCACTCTAATCTTAAAGGCCCTGTTTTTCTTGCCCAAATGCTTTGCATTTGCATGCGGCCAGAGAGATGATATCTTCGGTGGAGCAGTTGATGAAGCTGTTAATTGTATAGACCTCTTCAGTATTTATTGTCCCATCAGAGTCTGATTTCTGGATACTATGGCAAAACGTACAGTGTCCACATCTATGACATTCAATAAGTGGGTCTGGTAACCATGTGGGTCTAGAAGCCTTTTGCAGTGGTTGGAGGCCATGTGTTAGTCTATTTGATATGTTAGGGCCTGTTTTGAAAACCATCCTTGTGAAGTGTTTGTGTACTATTCCAGTGCAGGTTCAGTAGCAAGGATATGTCAGTTTCTTGTCAGAATGGCTCTTTCCTCATCTGTTCTGTGTGTATAGCTCATTATAAAATTCACATTTTCACTAAACTGTGTGCCTCTCTTCTGGTAATTGAGTAACAAGTTGACGGGCTTCCTGTTTTTGTCTGTGCAACTACAGAGTGACTTTACCCTCTTACAAGAAAAAGTGTTTCCATTTCCTTGGCTCTCATCTGAAAATCCAATGTATAACAATTTCTGTAATGTGCAGGAATTGTCATTTGTGTATGTTCCTAATGGTGTGTCATGGTTGAAAGCTTATAGCATGGAGGAGTTTCTATATTGCTCCACATTGTCAATGGGAAAGGTAGTTAATACATATGGTAATTTTCTCCTCCACTGGTGAGAGTGGTACAGCTGAAAAGCTGTGACCTCGGCGTAGAACCGAAAGAATGTGAAGATTCCAAATATAGCACTTACATCAGTTTCAGCTCAACCACTAAGGGGGTAGCAACATCAGTGCACCCCTTCAGGTCAACACCTCGATGGTGAAACACAATAAAGACCATTACAGTGACATTCGCTGTAATGGTCCTTTTTTGGTGCTTTGCTTTCCGACAGTATTCTGCCCTCCCCAGTCCAACTCCGACCTAGGTTGAGAATCCTAAAGTCTGGAGTGGGGCAGAACCCCATGGGGGTGTGGGAAACACAGCCACCCACAGAAAACACTAAGCTGCATGGGAGGCACAATGCCGACATCGATATTGTGCTGTTGGCTGGTGGGGGAGGTCGCATTTTCACTGTCGACCTCCCTTGGTGCTTCCTAGCAACATAGAGCACTCTGGAAGAAGCGTATTTCTAATTTTTGTTTGTTATCTTTTCTGAGGAAGTGTGTAACTCTGGGGCAGGTCAGGACTCCCTGGTGACAGGAGTCACCCCTAAATTTAGAAAACAACGCCTGTTAAGCTGAGGCTTTCAAACTGAACTGACAGGCAGCTCTCACTATCAGTGCCCACAGTGCCTGAATGATGATAGCATGCCATTGTTGGAGTGTTTTATTATAAGTCTAATAATAATACAGCTTAGTGGTTTCAGGTACGTGAGGGTATTCTCTTTTGTGAGGGAGGTTTAGTTAGATAGCTAAGTGGGGTTGGTGAGGTTGTGTATTAGGTTTGTTCCTCCCTCTCCCCATACAGCTTCTATCAACATGTTTTTGAACTCCTCTCTATGGCTAGTGTGTATTTTGATACTATTTATTCCAGCAATTCTTTTTTCCTTTTTTTCAGTGTATAAATTTAGTGCTCATAAAAGTTGCTGGATTGACAGTACTGGAACCTAAAAGTGCAGCTTGTTGTTTGCCAAACTGTGAGACTGTGTGTGTCTGGTTTGTTTCTTTGCCGAGGCTAGTTTGTCTTTTCCAGCCTTTTCCCTTGTTTGTTTAAGGAACTGTGAATCTTTCCCATTTGCCCTCCTGTTTTTTGCTTGTGGACCTTCATGGTCCTTGGATCTGGGCATTGAGGTTCATGCTCTTCCCATCTTGACTCACTCCCTGGCCTTTAGACAACAGGTAGCAGCACTGCAATTCATGCTGTTTTCTCTCAGACAAAGTGCTTGGTGACCTTGTGCCAACTGTCAGTGTCGTGCTACTCCCAGGTGTTTGGTTCATGGCGGTTCTTGTCGCTTGCTAGAATGAGTGGGGGGGCTAACAGAAAAAGAAATTACGGTAAATCAGAAGGAATTTCTCTTGTATTTATGTCAGTTTTCTTTCTATAGAGGCCTGTGATTATTGTATTATCTTCGCTATTTTTGATGTCCAGATTCAAAAATTGAATCTTAACTGGATCAGATGTCACCATTAATATTAGGTTCTAGTTCATATTTTCCAAATATAGTATTTGACAAATTCTGCCAACTACTCCTTGCTTCCACACCACACCATCAGGATACTGTCACTATAGCTGAATATATAAATGAAGATGGTTGCACTTACCTTAAATGAACTTGTTGCACCGCTCGCCAAAGTCTTCAATGCTTCCCTTAGATCAGGAGTCTTCCCTGACAAATGGAAGGCAACACTCATCACCCCCATCTTTAAATCTGGGGATAGAACCAACCTGGCCAACTATTGGCCAATATTGATACTATCCCCCCATCTAAAGACCTTAAAAGGATGGTCTCCAACCAGCTTACTGAGTACCTTGAAAAACACAGTCTACTCTGCAAGCAACAATATGGCTTCCATCAAAACCACTCCACTCTCACTGCCTTGGTCGACTACACCACCCAGCTCTACGGTGCCCTGGACAAAGGGTTGGCAGTGGGGTCTATCTTTATAGACCTCACTAAGGCCTTTGACACTGTCAATCACCAGCTTCTCCTGCAAAAACCTTCATGACACTGGTCTGTCCACTGGCACTGTTGCCTGGTTCGACAGTCACTTGTTTCATAGGACATAATGTGTCCAAATCAGCTCTGCAAACTCTGAGGCCCAAGAAGTGAACCTAGGTGTCCCACAAGGGTCTATTCTAGGCCCACTCCTTTTCAGTCTCTTTATAAGCACTCTATCCTCTTCCTGCCTGGCGCACATCGTGCTATATGCAGATGATGCCATTATTTTTTTCTGTCCCAGGCAAAGAATTGGCAGCAATTAATTCTGAACTACAGAACAACTTCCAAATGTTGGAATTTTGGTTTTCTCATAACAAGCTGCAGCTCAGCTATAAAAAGACCAAGTGTATGAAACGTAGAAACATAGAAACATAGGCTTTGATGGCAGATAAGGACCCGCTTGGCCCACCTAGTCTGCCCATTTCCCTACCTACTGGATAACCTGCAGATTCTAGTTAACCAGCAGCCTATTTCTTCCTACCCCCACAGGAATTGCCTTATGTCTATCCCATGCATTCTTGAATTCTCCCACAGTTTAGTTCAGTACACCACAGAGCAAGTTGAGAGAGGCCCCACTGAGAATACTTAGCCGTGAAGGTGTTACTCTTGAGCAAGTCAGCACTTTTAAATATCTGGGGATCCTACTGGATGATACTCTCACCTTCTCTGCTCACATCGAGAAACTTATAAAAACTGTTAACATGAAACTTGGTATACTCTACCTACATCGAGCCTTTATGATGCCAGACACCCTAAAACATGTTGCTCATTGCTTTGTACTCTCTACAGTTGACTATGGGCTTGTCATCTATGGGGCTCGCTCTGACACAGTGCTGAAGAGGGTCAAAACCCTCCTGAACAAGGCCTGCCATCTGGTCCTGGGTGCTCACCACCTGACACATTAGTGTGCTCTTTACATGGAAACTGGCTAGCTCACCTTCCATCTAAGGATACAACATCAGGCCTGCCTACTAGCTAAAAAAGCTGTGCTAGGGCTCATGCCTGAGTCTACCTCTGCCCTCTTCATAACTGCACTACCCACCTTCAGCACTAGAAGTGCAACTAAGGAAGGGCTGACAGTACCCTTCAAGTGAACATCCTTGGCCCAGAGATCCCTCTCGTACAATGGCCCCAAGTGGTACAATGACCTGCCTGCTGCCCTAGTTGAACGCACCAGGCTCAGCCAATTCAAAGCAGGGCTACAGTCTCACCTTAATGGCAAAAATGTCTGTCATTGCTATTACTAATTACATACACCCACCAGCCTACGGCCTTTCCCTACCCTCACTCTTCCCTCTACCACTTCTACATCTGGACAGTACAATGCCTACCTGCTGCCACCACCTGATAATAACCTACTTTCCCTGCACGCTACCTCCTCTCCCCCACCATACCTCCCAATGTACAAAGCCATGCCTGGCAGCACCTGAACCCCCAGCAGCCTGTGGTCCCTCTTGTATCTTAATGCCCTTTGTACACTCTAAGTCCTGGACCACACTCCTGCAATGTTGCTTTGAAGGTATTTCCACAAGTTTAGTTGTGTTTCTACTACCCTGCTGTCCTTATATTGATGTTACCATATTTGATGTAACTGCACTTGAAACATTGATGTTAATCTATGAGTCCACTTGTTTGTACCCTGTCATTGATCTGTATTGTCATGTACTCTCCTTCAACATGGAGCCTTTGTAAATGAGCCCTTGACTCAAAGGTATTAATCCGAATTTGTTATAAATAAATAAATAGCTGAACCTGATATCAATGAGCTGGTAAAAGGGATCTGCTTTCTGGTCACAGATAGTGTCTGCCTCCCACCTGCCAAACTACAAATTGGCATAATTGGGAGCAAATGTAACTCCCATAGCTGCACATTTGAATTGGTGTAGAAGTCCCCATGGAACAGAAAAAAAACATATTTCAACACATAACTTGCCAAGGATGTTAGAAAATCAGTTTGGTTGGCACTGTAATCTGTGCCCTCTTCAAGCCATGCATATATGCATTGCCAAGAGTCCACTCTCATAGGGAATGTTCGTGTATAGGGACTCAGCATCCATGGCAAACAATAGCCAATTTGTCTCCATCTGTAGATTCCCCAGGACATTCAAAACCTCTGTTGTATCCCTGATACATGAAGCCAGCGTCCTCACAATAACATATAAAGGTATCCACATACTGGGACAATGGCTTCAGTCCAGCCACTATGAGATGTCCTGGAGAATTATTGAGTCATTTGTGGGATTTTGGCAATGTATGTAAGGTTGCCCTTAATGAACTTGGATCCATCAAGAAATCAAGGGTTCATTTCAATACAGTGCCTTTGTGAAATGACCTCAACAAAATAAATCAATTTCCTTTTTTTTTAAGCTACAGCCATACAGCATTCGTGGCGGCAGTGTGTGTGTGTGTGTGTGTGTGTGTGTGTGTGTGTGTATGAACACATATATGTGAGGCCCTGACTAATGCACCAACACGTAGATTGTAGCACCAGCTAATTCTTGTTTTGCCTATAAAAGAATGTTGCTAGAATTTAGCTGTGTGTAGCACACAGTGGGAAATATATTTGTAGGTCACAATCTCTACAGCACTCCAGTCCTTACAAAGTGGGTTTATAGGACAGCAAGATGATGATGATGCACATGTGACTTCAAAGCAGTAGTTAGTGTGTGGTTTTGCCTTGTACAATATGGCAGATGGAAGTTATATCACTAAGATACTTCCACCACTTCTCTGTGTGGCAGGATGACTACAGGCTTATTAGAAGATAGACAGTGGTAGAATGGTGGCCTGTGTGCCATGCACAACATGGCAGGTGGAAGTGATGTCATTCACAGCACTTCCACCACCTGACTAGGTCCCATGGACACTGAGGGACTTGTGAGATTTCCAGCGGAAGTGACACAGTTCGCTTCACTTCTGCAGCCCTGCAGATATTATAGAGCAGTGGCCTGTGGGCCATGCACAACATGGCAGGTGGAATATATATCATCCATGACACTTTGGCCATCTCACTGGGTCCCATGGGGACTATGGGAGTCCAGAGATGGCTGATGAAAATGATGCAGCTCACATCATCTCCACAGCCCTGGGAGTGAAACAAGCACAAGAAGACACTGACACAAGCTGCATCATTTACTTCCTTATCCTTGGGGCCAGTGTAATTCAAAACATGGCATCTTTGCATGCCACTTCTGAAGTGCATGTATGATTTGCCAGGAGTGGCAAGATGGCACCTGCATACAGCCACTAATTGTCCTTGAAACTAGGAGGATCTCTCTTCTTGGGATTATAACTCTCCTGTTCTCACTGCACTGGAAGTCCTCCTCCAAGACTCTCATTCACTTATCAGTAAATGATAAAACTCATCCTGGAGTTACTGCAGTAGTGGCTTCAGGAGGTCACCGGATGCAATGCACACACATGGCAAATTGCAAGCACTCCTCTGATTAGAGGAGTGCTTTGCAATTGCTCAGGTCATGGCGTGCTACCATGTGACCACTACAAGAGTGATCACAGAAGCCTATGCAATCTTATTAAACCTGCTAGGGATGGGGGAGGGCGTAACAGTTCTTCACAAGGTGGGAACATGCTAACAAGAGTGGGCAAAAATTGTAATTATCACATATCATGTGATAGAAAAAAATAAGCAGCATGACTCAACATAGGTTGAAGTGAACAGATGCATGATGGTACCCCGTGGCCCTGAGTAGCAAAAAAAATCAGAGGTGCTCAGAATATAGGAAGGGAAGGCAGAATAAAGAACTGATACATAAAAAAGGTTAATTTTAGTACAAAGCCTCACATAATAGGTTAGTTATCTATGGAGGTCACTAGGTTGCTAACAGGGAGGGTGTTACCGTAGAAAATTTGTGAAAAAACAAATGCTGAAAACAAGAGTTAGCGAACTATGCTGCAGCCTACTCAATGAAAATGAAGGAACTGGGGATCCTGAGAGGTTACTGAGCTTAGGTGGGGTTGGAAGGTCACATGTGCCTCATCAACCTATTAGGTGTATGCAATCCAGTCTGTAGGATGTGGAGTGCCATAGAGATATGTTCCCACAATCACCTTTACCAGAGGAGTAAACTTCCATTCCCTGAGTGAGCCTTTGGACTTTAGAGAACTATAAACGGTGAACTGTGTGTGTGGGGAGGCAACTTCAAGTACATTCATAAGAGTCCCTGACAATTGCACCAGCATAGACATTATTGTCAACAGAAAAATCTAATTTCAGTCCATAAAAATATATGGCTAGAATTTAGACATGTGTCACTAAGTAAGAAAGATATATTTTAATAAGATTTTCAATGATTTTTCCCTTACTCATGCAGTCTTGCAGCTCATGTTGGGGATTGTCACCCCAGCTGCTTTTAATAATTTTACTTAAAGTCCTTAAGTTTGTGTAAGGGATCATAGTTTGGTCCTATGATGTGGATAGCTGATCCCTTCCACTTCTTGATAGTGCTGACACCCCCCACCCCGTGCTCAGGCATGTAATGACGTGTGACCAGGGAGAGTGTAGAGGTACGCCCCATTGAAGTGAATGGGGCTCCATTTCAGTGGCATCTTTATGCTCAAGAATGGCCAGTTGGAGATTAATGAAGGCCACCACTCGACTAACAAGGACCTTGTCCAGTGCCACAGAGCTATGCAGGCATTATACATGCATTTCATACATAGACTCTGCACCTTAGTGAATAGGGCCCTCTATCATAAGAATACAGTATCTCATATATTGCGCTTTTTGTTAGCGCTGCTCATGCTGCACAGTGCGGGACTATTGTACAGATAAAGAGGTAATAAAAAAAAGATTAGCACACAATATATAATAAGTTTGTAGGCAATCAATGAGAGCCTGTTATAGATAGAAGTGTCTTCTCTTGCATCCTGAGGGCACCAGAACTGATCACCTTCAATTTGCAGTTCTCTTGCCCTGTGAACGTGCAATGCAATACTCATATATCTGTAAGAAGCCCTCCTAGTTTCCTATAAATATATCTGATGTTAAAATGACTAAATGTGCACACCAACTATAAAGTAGTAAAGTCAAAGCTGGCCCGGTGGTGCCGAGGGTTGAGGCATTAGATGCCACACCTCGTGTCATACCGGTGACCCGGGTTCGGGAACTAACTCAGGATGCCAGGGGTTGGCAGGGGAGGGAGGGAGGAGATTGAGCATCTGAAGGACTGCTCTCCTCTCCTAGGGTGGGTTACAAGGGGTTCCCTGCTCTGTAGCGACTCCTGATGGAGATCGGGGCAGTTCATGAACAGGGACGTTGGACGTGGGTGAGGTGATGGCAGATGTTGGTGGCGGAGGAGGGGCCATGCAGGGTCATGCTGCATGCTGCGACTTTGGGGGGAAACGACACGGAAAAACTCTGGAAGGTCCAGGAAGGCAACGGTGGCCCCAGTGGATGATGCCCACATCCCCAACACTGGATCACCTTCTCACCTGCTCTCCCGAGCCCCTCGACCCAGGCATGGACCAACCGAATAAATTCCAGAAAGGTTGCCAGGTAAGGAGTGGCGGTCCCACCCCACGGGGCTTAGATCCACAGGGCCGGCCAAGTCCATAGGCTTGGGAGGAGGATACTCAGCCCTTTTACTCCTGGTGGAAGAGGGTTTCAGCTGGGGAGCAGAGGCAGAGTCTGAGTGTGGTACACCCGAGAGATGCCCTGGCCCTCCAGAGATAAAAAGAATGTAAGAAAAAAAAGTAGTAAAGCCTCTGCACCTAGAATTTTTTTGGCAGTACCCTTGATTTTCTAACAAGTTTGGTCCTGTACAGATAGTCACCATAGTACTTCTTCCAGAATCTTTTTTTCTAGCTCAGCTAGTGTCACTACCATGACACTTGGTAGCTGAAACATTATGGTGGTAGAAATACATCCTGAAGTTCCTAGCTGCTCTTAAATTCATTCTTACATCCTCTCAACATCACTGTTTATAATCCCCTTTTCTACAGCTAAGTACTTATAAGAAATTTGCATCATCTTCAACTTTAAAATCCCAACCACACATGATATTATCAGTGCTCATTTGTCTGTCCCCTACAGTCAGCTGCTTCTCCCAACCCCTTCCTCCCCCAACTCCTCTCCATACCTATTTCTGTGTGTGATGTCAAGCACCATCTGATCCGTAAAACATGTAACCCCCCCAAAGGTGTGGAGCTAACCTTTGTGCTCCACAGCCCAGTCCAGAGTGCTGGCAAACAAAGAACAAAGCTGGGCACACACCAGATCCAAGAATTAAAATGGGTTTCTTTCTTTAATGACAATGCAAAGCATAGCAGACACACCTGGCTAACATGGGTCTTCCTCAGGGACTCGATACGTAGGGCTGTTTGCCTGGTGTGTCTGCTATGCTTTGCATTGTCATTAAATAACAAATCCTTTATAATGCTCAGCTCTGGTGTGTGACCAGCTGTGTTCTTTGTTTGCCAGTAGTAATTGAGGGCTGGAGCACCTCTGAGAGGCTGATGTGCACTGGTCTGCCTCATTCTCCAGTCCAGACCGCCACTGTCATGGTTAGCTCCCTCTGGCTCATGAGAACTCAAACTCTATAGTGGGGACCAGAAGGGAGCAGCAGCAAGGAAGAGAGCATAGGCAGTGTGGATCTATATGCCAAGTCGACAACAAACTCGTCGACGGGCATCGCAGCGCCAGGCTCCCTGTCGACTGCGATTTGTAGTCGGCAGAGAGCCACACACAGCAGGTGGTCTGTTTTTCTTCAGGTGATTGCCCCCCGCACCTCCCATTATTAGGATGCCAACTCCAAGTCGGAGTTGGTTTGGGGAGGGGGTGCAGGATGGGAGAAAGTGTTGCCCGGTCCCAGGCTCAACTCTTACAGTGACATGTCGCTGTTGTTGGCAGCAACGTATGTCGCTGTAAGGGTTTCGCCACAGGAGATGCATACCAGCATGTCCTCCTGTGCCCTGGAAAAAAAAGAGTCTCTGTGCTGCATATCAAATTGATTCTGATGAGGGGAGGATTCCCCAAAGAGATACCCTGACCAAATCGGACACTAGCATGATCACATGCAGATGACTTGGGGGCAAAGAACAATGTTTTCAGAGCAGCAGAGCAATTTAAAATAAGACACTCAGGCCAGAGTCTATTAAGACTACAAGTTGGTAGCCATCTTGTTCGCCCTGTGACCCCTGACAATATGGCCTCCATGGTCAGAGGACAGAAATCAGCCGATATATAGATGTTGTCAGCAGATAAGGGCCTTGTGGCCCATCCAGTCTGCCCTATCCCTCTTTCTAATACTTAAGGTACCCTAAATGTTAAAAGCCCCCCCCTTCACCTTAGCTTGATAATTCCCATGTGTCTATCCCACGCATTCTTGAATCCCTGAACCTCGGCCACCCCCACCACTTCCTGAGAGAGACCTTTCCATCTCTCCACCACCCTTTCAGTGAAGTAAAATTTCCTCAAGTTCCCGCTAAGTTTTCCACCTTTTAGTCTCATGCTGTGCCCCCTTGTTCTGCTATTTCCTTTCATGTGTAAGATGCTCCCCTCTGGTACTCTGTTGCTTTCCTTTCGATATTTGAAGGTCTCTATCATGTGCCCCCTCTCTCTCTCCCCTTTCCTCCAGGGAGTATATGTTTAGAGCTCTGAGTCTCTCCTCATACAACTTATGCTGCATCCCCAACACTATTTTTATCATCCTCCTCTGTACTGTCTCCATCCTGTCTATGTCTTTTTGGAGATGGGGCCTCCAGAACTGAACACAGTACTTCAGATGAGGACTTACTAGGGAGCTGTACAATGGTACCACCACTTCCCTCCTTCTACTTGTTATACTCCTCCCTATGCACCCTATCATTCTGTTAGCCTTTCCAACTGTTTAGTCATTTTGAGATTGTCTTTTATGACTACCCCAGATCCCTTTCCTCTGTGGTAGCCTCCAGTGTTACCCCGTCTAGTTCATACTCAGTGCTAGGATTCCCTCTCCTTAGGTGCATAATCTTGCACTTGTTTGCATTGAAACCCAACTGCCATTCCTTGGACAAGTTTTCTAGCCTCTTCAAAACAACTCCTCACTTTTTCTATACCTTCCTGTGTATCTACCATATTACATAGCTTTTATCATCCACTAGCAGGCTAACCCTCCATTCTAGACCCTCTGCAATATCGCTTATGAAGACACTGAAGAGCACTGGTTCCAGCACAGATCCCTGGGGTACGTCACTTGTTACCCATCCCTCCTGTGACCTAACCCCATTTACCACCACTCTTCGTGTTCTGTTACTCAACCAGTTTCTAACCCATGTGACCACCTCTGTCTCCAGCCCCAGATTTGCCAGCTTGTGGATTAGTCTCCTATGTAGGACTGTGTCAAAAGCCTTCCTGAAGTCCAGATAGGCCACATCTACCACTCTACCCTGGTCTATTTCCTTTGTCACCCACTCAAAGAAATCAATCAAGTTGATCTGGCATGACCTCCCTGCAGTGAATCCATGTTGCCTTGGGTCCAGCAGCCCCCTTGTCTCTAGGTAGTCCACCAGCCTTTCCTTAAGTAGGGTTTCCATCATTTTACCTACTACCAAGGTCAAACTGACTTGGCAGTGGTTTTCTGCCTCCTTTCTACCACTGTTGTGCAGGGGTACCACTTGTGCCCTTCTCCACTCCTCCGGAACCATGCCTGTTTCTAGTGATCCACTGAACAGCTTAGCCAGAGGTTTAGCCAGTTCCTCCTGGAGCTCCTTTAGGATCCTCGGGTGAATCCCATTGGGCCCCGTAGCTTTATTTATCCTAAGCTGTTCTAGTGCTCTTTTTACTCTGTCCTCTGAAAAAGGTCTAATGTCCACCCCTTCTCCCTGTTTGCCCTTCTCCATTGATGGGGGACCATCCCCAATGTCTTCTTCCATGAATACGGAGCAGAAGTATTTGTTGAGGATGGTCACCTTGTCAATGTCTTTCTCCACTACCCTGCTTCCCTCTTCCCTAAGTCTCACAATCCCTTTCCCTGTCTTCCTTCTCTCGCTAATATACCTAAAGAATGCCTTCCCTCCTTCCTTCACCAATTTAGCTAGCTTTTCCTTGGTTTTGGCTTTTGCTGCCCTTACTACCTTGTTCGCTTCCTTTCATTTTTCCATGTATTCTTGCCTGTTCTCCTTGTTTTGTGTTGCCTTGTACCCCCGAAATGCAATTTTTTTCCCTCTTACTAGCAGTTACTCCCCTTGAGAACCACTGTGGTTTCCTCTTTCTTTTGTTCTTGATGCAGGACCTGTCACAATGGTTTGCTATGAGGTGCAGGGCTTCCCATATCTTATCCCACTGTTCCACTAATTCCCTTATGTCATTGTATCCCTGCATAACTTTCCTGAATTCATCCTTCATCTTACCGAAGGCTGTCTTCCTGAAATCCAGGATTCTAGTCCTTGTGTGGCTAGCCTCCTGTGACGTCCTTAAGGTGAACCCCACAGCTCGATGATCACTAGTCCCTAGGATCTCCTCCACTGTGACTTCCTTTATCCTGTCCCCATTGCTTAGGACAAGATCCAGAAGTGCATTCTCCCTCGTAGGCTCACTCACTAGCTGTGTGAGACCTGCCCCTTGCAGAGATTGCAGGAATACCTTAATCCTGGTTGAGGCTGCCACTGGGATGCTCCAGTCCACTTCTGGTAAGTTGAAGTCATCCATCAGCAGCAATCCACCCTCTGTTGCCATGTTCTCTATTGTCTCCAGGAGTTCTCTGTCTACATCCTCTGCCTGCCCTGGGGACCTGTATATTACTCCAGTTCTAAGTACTGTTCCCCTCCGCACTTCCATGGATACCCACAGTGCCTCTGCTTTCCCCCCTTGTCTTGTGGGACTGTCACTTTTATCACTTCCCTGATGTACAATGCCACCCCTCCCCCCTTTTTGCCTTCTCTGTCCCATCTGTGCAGCGTGTACCCTGGAATGGCTAGCTCCCAGACATGGTTGCTATTGCACCATGTCTCTGTGACTGCCATGATATCCAGGTCCTCGGAGGCCGTTCACATCACAAGTTCCGGGATTTTGTTACCCAGACTGCGGGCATTGGTGCACATAGCCTTCCAATCATGGCCTCCCCCTCTGCTATAACTCCAGTACCATCCCCCTTATTCTGTGTCTACCCCTCCTGTACTTTACATGAGATCCCTCCTTTTTTACCTATGACCACTCCCTGCTCATGGCCATGTCTGTTTCCTTTAGTCCAACATTGGGGGTTCCCTTCTATTTGCTGATCCCCGTACCTTCGTATCTTTCTGCTGCATCCTCATTTAGGTCTTCTTCTCTGTGCTGGAGACCTCTCAGTTTAAACCCTCCATGAAGACCTCCAACTTCTGCCTTAGCGCTCTCACTCCTTCTCCGGTGAGATGCAGACCACCATGCTTGAAGAGCTTCCTGTCCCAGAACATGCCCTAGTCTCTAATGTAGTGCATGCCATTGTCTGCGCACCAGCCCTGAAGCCACTGGTTGAAATCCCTGAACTCTTTGTTCCTGATCTTGTCCTCACTTCCGACCTTCCTCCAAACTGGCAACACCTCTGAGAAGGCCAGGTGTGTTGTGTACTCCTTTAGGCTGTCCCCTAGGGTCTTCATGTCTGCCTTGGCTTCTTCCACATTCTTATTTGCAATGTCATTTGACCCAAGGTGAACAATGACCCCAGCGAAATTCTGATCTCTTCTCACCAGCTGTCCTACTCTCTCCTTATCTCTCCTTGCAGATGCTCCTGGCATGCATTTCACCATGGTTTCAGCTCTCTTTTCACTGAAGAACTGTGCCTCTACTCCTCGTAACATAGTTTCCCATGACCAGAATCCTCATGTTGCTCTGTGTATGCTTCTTCTCCTTTCTTGTACCTCCTTCCTGCTTTCTTGAATCAGGTTTGCCCTGCTTGATTCTTTCTTCTTCCCCTCCTGGTTTCTGTCCCCTGTCTAGGGGGCAAAATAATTCTGCATGTGGATAGCGTGTGGCTGGCAGTGCCCCATCGTAACTCTAGGTGCACCACTGCCCCCTCCCACCACCCTCCTTCCCCCAAGAACCGTGGGCCTTTGGTGGAGTGGGTGGGTAAGGGGGGGTGGTGGACATCCCCAATCCAGTCTCCTCTGCAGCCTCATGATCTCTTCTCTTGCCTGCCATAGCTCCCTCCACAAGTCCACAACTGTTCTTCAGAAGGGGCACCCCAGTCTCCAGAGTGTTTGCCATGCTACCAGCCCTCCGCAGCTTTAACAGATCTGGATGTCCATGTCTGTTTTCCTCCTGGCCTGTAGGTGTCACTGTTTCTTTCTCTCTTCAATGTGTCTTCTCGGTCCTCTCTTCCTGTTCTCAGTGGTGTCTTCCCTTGGGAGCCCTGCAGGAAGTTCCCTTGGGCGTCTATAAATGTAGAAAGACCCTCGGTGGTTGGGAGGGTGGGTAGTACTATAACCACCCCTTAGCAGTTAGCAGTTAAGTGATGGGGAAGGGGGAGATTTAGCTGATTCCCCTCTTCCTCTCTAAAATGAGGGACTCTTAAAAGCAAATGCTAGCTCCCTTTTAGTTGCTAGCTTCCCTCACCAAAATCATGTTCAAAGCCTGGGCCAGAGCCAACACCAGGCTCTAGAGACACTGGAGGAATTCATATTTCACATAGAAGTGGGGCAGCCAATCAGCCATTGAGCAACAGCCAGACAGACCATCCCAAGAGACTGACAGGAGAAACTAGCCAAATGGGGGGCTGTTTTTAATTGCCAAAAGACTGAGGAATCCTTCAGCACACTCCAAGTCTGCTGTGGTGTGTGGAGCAGACCTCTCATCTGCTAATGGAATCAGTGGGAAATGGAGCCTGCTGTTAGAGTTATTAGAGAGGAGACCTACCATCAGCAAGTGCAAACTTTCACTGCCCATGCACCTTGGAGGGAAAATGTGTGCTTTTCCATGCACTAAGGAGGAGACTGCTACTTGCAGCACAATGAGAGAAAGAGACTGAAGCTGTAGCTGAGATCATCCTGCAAGGATAAGCTGTACTGCAACTGAGCCACAGTGTACAGCCCGAGAGATCTTTTCTGGTCAAATAAGTAGAGTGTGAGCAGAATCAGAACCAGCAGGGCCTAAAGTCTCCATGCTTTGCCAATTAATAGGGTAAACCAGAGGCTTGGGATCCTCAAGATCATCACAGATCAAGAGACTGATGAAAGCACCCAGCTGAGCCTGCATGAAGTGAGAGACTGAACAGCCAACCAAGAAGAGCTGCGGAAGCTGTCAGATGTGAGACATTGGCTAGCAAGTACACGCCTACAAGGCTGAAGCCAGAGTTACAAACATTCAATATACATAATTGCCAGTACAGGTAAGCAATTACAGTTTATTGAGTCTGTGCGATACGGAGCTCATGCATCTGGTGTTACATGGCTCTCCATCCCCTTCCCCTGACATGCTGACTCTCCCCTTGACTTTATCCCACCCCCTATTAAGTCCTCCATGCTACTTCTGGTTACAACCTCCTCTGGTAGCCCGTTCCACCTTGCCACCACATTTTGTGTGAAGAGATGCCGCCTGGCTTCCTTCCAGAACCTTCCTCCTGCCAATTTGCAACTATGCTCCCTTGCAGTCTTGCTCTTTCATTGAGCCTAAAAGGTCACTCAGATTGACCTTATTTATATGTTTGAGGTACCTGAAGATCTCTGTCATGTCCTCCCAGTCACTTAATTCCCCAAGCCAGTACATGTTAAGGTTCTCCAGCCTTTGCACATACAAGAGTCCCTGTTAACTCTCGATCATCTGTGTGTCTCTTCTCTGTACCATCTCCAGCTGGTTGATGGCCTTCTTGTGGTAGGGCCTCAATTCTGCACACAGTTTTCTAGGTGTGATCACCCTGTAGATCTATATAGAGGCAGATGAACTCTTTCCTTTTGCTGCTGAACCCTCTTGTTATGCAATCCAGCATCCTATTTGCTCTTGTCTTTGCCTTGTTGCACTGCGTAGAGGATTTCAGATTGCTTGTGATTGCAGTTCCCAGGTCTTTGCTTCCTTAGACACTTTGACAGTAACACACCCTTGCCTGTACTTGGCACTGGGGTTCTTTCTCCCTATGTCATGGCCTTGCACTTTTTTAATTGAACTCCAGTTGCCCAATTCCAAACCATCTTTTTAACCTTGACAGGTCCTCCCTCAGATCCCTGACTTACTTCTCTATGTTCCCACAGAGTTTGGTGTCATCTGCAAAGAGGCAGATTTTGCCCTTCATACTGTCCCCAATGTTGTTTATGAACACATTGAACTGCACCTGACTAAGCACTGACCCCCGTGGAACCCCATTTGTGACCTCTCTTACCTCTGAGCGCACTTTCTAACACCACCCTTTGAGTTTTCCCCCCAGCTAGTTTGCTACTAACCTAGTCAAATTTTGACACTCCCCCAGGTCCTCCAACTTCATATCTCATGTCACAAAACCTGAATACCCAATTTTGGTTACTCATGGTTACCCTAATTTGGAGCCATGCAGCCTCAGGATAAGCATGGATAACACAAACAGGGCCCTCAGGTTCTGTGACATCACATATGTAAATAGTTCTTCAGCCCCAAGTAATTCTGAGTTTGCTTAGACTAGGCCATCTGGCTGGAATACAAATACAGTGTTTGTTTAATTGTTATGAGTGCACTAACACTGGTCAACCATGTGCAATGTCATTGAGCCTACACTGATACAGCACCTCACCAGCCAGGCTTATGAGGGAGCTCCTTAGGACTAGTGGTAAATTACTGACACCAGAGGGGATTGGGGTAGTAGCCCAACAGTATAACTGGGCTGAGCATTATGACTAGTTGTTGCCAGAAAGCATAATATTTTCATCTGAGCCTAAAAAGGAATCAAAAGATAGGCATACCAGCAAGTCAGTGATGACTGATATTATTTCATTTGCTTAACCATTTTTCTTTCTCCTAGTGTCATTTCTAATAATTCCACAAAACCCTTGTTGATTGTTTGTAATTCTTGTGTCGTGCATATTTGGTCCTACGCATGATGGAGCTTGGTACACACCAGAAGGGGAATATACTGAACTGCCTAACTGTACACTGCATACCTGGCCACAGCTGAATATGCATGTCTGAGCTTTATTGTCACAGTTTGTGGTTAACTTTTCCCAGGATTCCCTTTTAAATGTATTTAGTTTGGGAGTTCTTCCTTATACCAGTATGTAAACAGTGTATAAGAGTGGAAGTACTCAGCCCAAAGGAAAACTTTGGAATACTGATTCACACTGTGTCTTGTTATTTGTAGGTTACATTTGCCATTTTCATAATTCCTTGTTCAGATCATAGTACATTTCTTCATATAAGCATCTGTGCTCCCTCTTTATTTCTTTAGTTTTATGTTTGTTAACGTTTCAAGACAAACATGTCTCCTCATCAGAACATGAATGAGGGCTGCTACTATACCTTTTGTACTTTAGTTCCTTATGTTAGTACGGTAGTTCTATTTCATTTCAGCATTGGGGTCCCATATGAAGTAAACTGTTTCTCTTAACTTTACAGTTTCTGCTCTGACTTTTAATCTTTACTTATTTGAATCCTTTCATAAGAGATAATTAGTGAACCCTGTTTCAGTGATGCTGTCAAAGAGCTTGAAAGTTCTGCTTGATGCAGTTTTAACTTTCAAACACAGTGCCGACCACCATTGATAAGAACGCTGACTCACATAGTGCTTACTTCACTGTGGCGATACCACTCTTGGTACACTGGGAACTACTGTCCTTATCTGGCCCAATGTGTATCAACATGATACTCTGTAAGGGGCGAGGCCAGCTGGGAAGGCACACCTGGGCCCATAGGCTTCCAATCAGAAAAGCTATCTAGTACCACAGAAGATCCCCTGCTCCATGAGAGCAGAGGACCATGGGATACGCACATCTAAAATACAGCAGCTCTCCTGTGTGTTCCTTTCAGGGCCCCGGAAAGAATGTCTAGGATGATGACAGGCTTTGCAAAAATGCTAAATTTATTAGTGCAACTTAAAGTTTGTACAGAAAGCCTGAAGAAAGGTAACTGCAAATTAGGGGCTGAAATATCATAAACCCTCAAATGACCAGATGCCCCAGCACTTCACTTTATTGGAGCTTCATTAAGGGGTGAGTCTTTGATACAGTATACCTGATTTTAAGGAACCTCCGACCAGAGGCAGAGCTAGGAAGATGCATAGTTACAGTAACCCAGTCTGTCTGTCATGCTCCTTACTGGCCTTAAAGGGGGTTCCCTAGATGTTCATTTTCAAGTTCTAAGTGCCTAATATGAAAAAAATAAAATGTATTTTTTTACAGCTCTATTGGATGGTAGTGAGGGCCTCAGTGGCCCCATCCTTTGTCAGTCTTTCCCTGGCTGTCTAGGAAAGGGATCTGATTTGTAATGAGACAGCTAATCTACACAGATGTAACATTTTCAAATAGCGCAGATATATTGATAATGTGGTATGCTTGTGGAAATGGGCAGAAATGGAAGCAAGATTCTTCGCATAATGGCTGAATTGCAATGACCACAGCTTGAGGCTTACATGCAATATCACCCCAGATAAACTTAACTTCCTAGACATCTTCCTTTCCAAGAATGACTGCAGGAAAGTGGTAATAAAAAGTTATCAAAAACCTATGGCAGTTAACACCATAGTTAGAGCAGATCGTGTCCACCCCAGATCTCCTGTTAACTCAATAAAAACTAAATTAAAGCAAATTAAAATAAGGAAAAGTTGATCTAAGGACCAGGACTTTGAGATAGAGTTTTGGGAACTGACTCAGGGACTGAAGAAAAGGAGTTACAATACTGCACTGTTGAAACCAACCAAGCTAAGAGAGAGCAATTAAGACATAAATGGTCTGCTTGTTTCTGAAAGAACATAAAAATTAGAGAGGAAACCTATTACACTAGTACTGGATTGTAACCCCATGGCAAATGAAATAGGGGCCATAATGAGAAGAAATACTGGCTCATTTTGCTTGGTGACCAGTGTCTAGTCAGAAGGTACTGTAGGAACAGTGCCTTGCCTAGAGTAACCTTTAGAAAATGTTAACATTTAAAGGACAAAGTAGTCCATAGCAAATTCAAGGCAGAAAGATTCAAGGGACCTGCTGGTAACTGGCTGCAGAAGCAACCAAAGGGGATGTTTAGATGTGGATAATGCAGTGTCTGTAGGCACTGCAAACCAGGAAAAAGATATGAACTGCAGGGTGCAGATTCAGTATTGAGGTCAGGTAGTTCATCAACTTCTCAACCCCCTTTGTAGCCCATGTGCTCTGATGTGACTGGCAGAAACATGTGGGGCAAAAAAATCACCCCCTGAATGTATATATTCAAGAACAACTGAGAAGCTTTATCAAAGGAAGGGTCCAACATTACAGTGGGACTACATTTTATGGAACACCACAGATCAGATCCCAGTGGTCTCTGCTTTGTAAGCTTGGAGTGGATCCCATGGGCCAGGAGAGGAGATGACAGTTTGTCAAAATTACTCCAAAGGAAAGCCAGTGGATCTACACCTTAGGCACTCTCAACCCAAGCAGTTTCAGTGAGGACTAGAACCTAAAACCATTCCCTTGTAACTCAGAGAAAACTGGAACCATCATAACCAGACTTAACAGATCTTGCCAGAGCCGAATAACCAAAGTTACACGTGTGCATAGAAAATATTGAATGTTCAGGTGTAACCTGGCAAGTTTTTGGAGGTGTTGCACCAAATTTTCAACATGGCCTTTTTGGGACCCCACCTCATGAAGAGTGATAGTGTAATTTGTTCACTTGTCCCAAAGGTGATTTTCAAGAAAGTTTACTATACCATTCTGTGCCACAGGTGCGAAAACACATTATGGGCAGGATGTGAAAAATGACAGCTATACTGTTAATAAGGAGGTGTGCAAAAATGACAATGTTGAAAATCTGGAGTGAAAATATTAACAATTGGTGAGGTTAGGAGCGTGCATAGAAACTGTGCATCGCACGCTCATAACACAGTCATTTTTTAAACTTTTTTCACTAAATTTGCAGTATGGGCTTTTTGGGACCCCACATCATGAACAGTGGCACTGTTGTTTCATTAATTGGTCCCAAAAGGTGATTCCACTCAGCGACCATGAAATCATCTTCCAGGACCAAGTAACGAAATGACAGTGACAGTGTTAGCGAGGTGGAGTTCCAAGAACCCCATGTTGAAAATTTGGGGTCACAATTCCCAAAAATGGCTGATTCATCAACAAAAGTTGAACACCCCATCGACTGCCATTATAGCACGCTTATCTTTGATTCTTCAGTTTGCAGTTCAGCGTTGAAGAGTGCAGACATGTCCCAGTCCAGAGAAGATAACAGCGCTGACCTCTGGTGGTAAGTATGAGGTAAGGGGTGCAAGGAGGTGGAGTGCTTAGTAAGAGGGTGGGGATGGGGAGGGGGACTGGGGCGATGACAAGGGACAGTTTTCTTTTACAGGTAAAAAAAACACATTGGGGGATGGTTTTCTTATATTACAGGGACAAAAGCATACATTTGCACACAATGGGATGGATTCCCATTGTGGCATATGAGTTGGGGGTACATGATGCCGACATGGGTATTGGGCACCCTGATGTTGGCACAGGGAAAAAAACATACATTTGGGTACACTGGGGGGGCTCCCAGTGTGCCATATGAGTTGGGGGGCACATAGTGCTGACACAGGGATTGGGCATCTCAATGTTGGAGTGGGGATGGGGAACAGAGGGAGCGAGGAGGACAGCAGCAGTGGGAGGGAGTGGGAGGGTTTTCTTTGCTGCCAGTGCTGGGAGGGAGCAGGGAGGACAGGAGCAGTGGGAGGGTGCAGGAGCAGTGCCATCCAAAAGTTGGTGGCGGTGACTCAACTGCGCATGCGCAGCACTCACGCATGTGTAGTTGTGGTGAATGGCATTTTGCCATTCACAACATGGCAGTGTCTGCGGAACTGCGCATGTGCACTAGTTGCAGACGCGCAGTTTTTGCCCTGGAATGTGGAAGTAACAGCCGAAATAGTCTGGCTGTTATTCCATAGTGGCTGATCATGCAGAGTGTTTCAAGCTCTGTTGGACTTTTGGAAGGATACTTCCAAAAGTCCAGTGGAAGGTTCCATGTTCGGCCATTTTTGTAAGCTACAATCGATCCCAAAATGGCTGTAGGATCTGCCCACAGCCATAAAAAAGGAAAAGCTGGGACCCTTTTTCCCCATTTTGTAACCCCTTAACACCCAAAGAAAAACTCTCTGTCTCTATTTAATCTCTTCTAGATTATTAGGACATGGTAGTAGAGGTTGGAAATATTAAGCAAACTGCATCAATGTACAGTAACCCTGAATGTGTGAGGCTATTTGATTCCAAATGTAATAGTTTCTTTCTCAGTCTGGTTGTGCCTTTGGAATGTTCAACAGCGATGTTGGATTGTTATTTGTGGTCTGTGTCCCTACGCAGGCTCTTGGAACAATGAGGATCAGAGAAGGTGACATTTGCATCTCTGAGTATTACTTCTCTTTCCTATAAGTTATAAATGTTATTGAAGACTTGGGGACACTACTAGATTGGGTAAATGGCACTTTTTTTAGATTCCTGTATTTGATAGAATGCTCTCACTTTGCAGCAGTAGGTAGCACAGTTTTTAATCTAGGATTTTAAATGCCTGAAATGTCAGGCTTTGACTGAGACCAGAACCACTAATTTATTTTTAAATATTGTATAAACTGAGTGGCAACTATCAAGTAATGTGCAGTATAAATGTGACTGCCTGGTAAAACAGTGCTTATTGCTTGTTATCTGTTGAAATGTATCACTTCTGTGTCCTGTTCCACACAGGTTTATACGTAACTAATTCCAGTTTGCCCCTGAAAAAGGGACCATTTGGGTTCAGTGGGCATACCCAGTCAACAAAATGAAATAACTAAATAAATAGTATAAGGGCATCAGGTGTAATCAAATGTTATTTTTTTTTGTATTGGACACTTTGCACTTTGAAATTCATCACCTATGGAACCCCTCCCCCCTCTTTAAGACCAGGCAGGATCTTAACAGACAGATTGGAGTGCAGTGACTATGTATCTCCATATAGTAACTCTGTAATTGGTTGGAGTTTCCTTAAAATTAGGAGGTTTTGCATAAGAACCACCCTCCCCCCGAGGAAGTTCCAGTAGAGCGAAGCACCAGCACATCTGTCATTTGAGGGTTTATGCTGTCATGGGCCCTGATTCGCACAATTATTTTTTTTTCTGGCTTTCTGTACAAACTGTAAGTTGCACTTACAGATTTTGCAATTTTTGCTAAGCCTGTCATCTTCCTAGACATTCTTCCAAAGACTCTGAAATTTAAACACATGACTGCAGCTGCATTTTTGATATGAGTGTAAAGTTTGGGACTGACAAACCATTGATTGCACCTGCTCTTTTGGTGGTGAGCAGGCACTTCTTTGGGGAGATCATGGGATATGTCATTAAATGGAAAGACTGACATATCCTGCTGTTTAGCAGAGGTTTTTTTCCTATTCAGGGCAACTGTTCTCTGCAGCCTGTAGCCTTGTCCCACTTTCTCTGGCAGGGAGGGCTGCAGTGCATGGCTGCAGGGCACATTGGGTTCCCCAGATGCCTGTTGTTGGGTAAACAGCTATTATGACAGCCCTCTGGCTATATAACAAACACCCCTGACACCAGCCTCACAGAGTATAAATGGCATTGTGCATGCCGCATGCCGCATGCCATTGTCCCATTATTTGCTTGCTCTCTCCTCACCACCCGCCCCAACCAACCTTGCAATTCAACAAGTGCAGGAGTGGATTGGCTCTGGCAGGGACAAGTGATGTGGGCATACAGTCTGTGCATCCATGGGTGTCCTTTGGACACTTGTGATGAGTGTATCCCAGCTCTATGCACTGTGTATTGTAGCGTGTAGGGTTGTGAAACATTAATGCATAGGGTCCATTATTAGTAGCGTGTTACGTTTCATATTTAGTCAAATTTTCATGACGCGGAACCTCTGTAAAAGAGCCTGGTTCAAAAGTACTTGTAATCCTAGTTGTAATAAAATAAAATAAAAAAAAAATGTTAATTGTATTGCATGGGAATTGTGTGGGTTGGTGCTGTTTCCCAAGGATAATTAAGCAATAATGCCTGACAGGGTGTGTGTTGTGCTGGGATAACGTCACGCCTCAGGTGGTTGGGCACGAGGCCACAGGCCGAGTGTGTCTAACAACTCAGGCGTGACGTTATCCCAAACAACACACACCCTGGAGGGCAGTATTGCTATTATACAATGGCTCGTTGTTATGTATAAAATAAAAAAATTATTTTAAAGAATGTTTTTATTAGTGTGGAAAAATATTTTTGTTTCTTAAGAGGAGATGAAAAAAAGGAGCAAGATCCATATCCATATCATCATCTGCAGGTTCACAGTGAGGCTGAAACTAGACCCGTGATGTTGTACTGGTTTACATCATGGGTACAGCCGAAGACTGACCAATCGGGACCAGGATTTTTTCTTGCCATTGTATAATAGTAATTAATTACCTAGTCCATTTATTTTTTCCCTAGGTGGAGGCACTGCACTAATTGTCTTTGAAATACAACATCTCTTGGTAATTTATCACCACAGAAGTTATCAACCCAGACCCCTCATCCTTATCTGAGCCCATAAGGCCAGGGCAATGTACTGAAATCTATAGTCACCTGGTACTAATAAGTAGTTCTTTTCTTGGCTATTATTGATCCAGCATGGTCTCCTCCAGTATTCATTCCTGTATCAACAATAATTATTAAAAGCTTCATCCTTAGCATTATCTGTCCCATGCCACTCAAAACTGCAGGTGTGTAAAAGATAGCATGTACATGTGGCCAGTAGATATGGGAATGCTCAGATGGATGGCCCACTCATGTCAAAGTTCAAACAGAAACATTTTAATGTTGGACACTGTTGCTTTAAACAGTCCACAAAATCAAATAGCTTACTTCAGCTATCATAATTTTGACTTTTGACCTTGCTTCTCCAGCAGTTTGTCCGAATGTTGCAGGCACATATTTTTCCAACACTTTGCAGCAGTCTTCAGAGCAAGGACCACAAACTCCTTTGATTCCATTTCTCTCTAAGTCAGTCACTGGCCCTTTTCTTGGTCTCTCCTGACTTTCCAGCACAGGACTTTCAATGTTGTCTCCTTGCTGGAAATGTCCTCTCAGCTGCAGCTTATTACCAGTCAATCAGTCTCTTAGGGCTTTCAGTTTTAGGCTGTTCTTTTCCCCAAAATACCCATTCATAAATAGAGGGGGGAGAATCTAAAGGTTTAAGTAGGTTGACAGATTCAAATGAGTATCATCCATTTGTGGAGATTTGTTTGTAGCCATATTAACCCTTGTACAAAGAGATGAGAAAAGGTGATTTTTATACCTTTTATTGGACCAAGAAATGTTCAGAGCACAGGTTTTCAGGCCTCATGGTGCCCTTCTTCATCTGAGTAAAGGTACAGTTCAGTGGTCATTTGCTTCCATGGTGCACAGCAGTTAGCAGCCCCCCGCAGTTTGGTGGTCATCGGCTCCCATTGTACAAAGCAGTAAGAAGCCCACCCGCCACAGTCCAGTTCAGTGGTTGTCTGCTCCCATTGTGCACAGCAGTAAGCAGGTACAGAGTGAGGATCAAGCAGCAGCAGCAGCTCCTAACCTGGCTGTATTTAAATCTTGGTGCCATTTGCTTTCTGACTGACTTTAATCCATTGTGGCTCCATTTTACTTAGCTACTGACTAGACTCCTTAGGTGCATCAAGGACAACAGCTCACCAGGAGAAAATCATACACTTTCAACTTCAATCTCACCTAGAGCTTAATAGCTTTCTCTCCACTTAACAGCATGGTTCCCATAAATCCCATAGTACCCACACTGCCCTCATCAAGGTAATTTCTGACATCCTCAGCTCGATGGATAAAGGCATAGTTACTGGTGCAATATTTGTCGATCTAACGAAGGCCTTTGACCTTGTTAATCACAATCTATTACTCCAAAATCTGCTATAATCAGGCCTTGACTCATTATCTTTAAACTGATTCCCAAGTTATCTCACTGGTAGTATTCAATGCATGAAATGGGCCACCCATACTTCCCCTTTCGCTGCAATAATGGATGGCATCCCCCAAGGGTCTATCCTTAGCCTCCTCCTGTTTTCATTGTTTATTAATGAACTACCTCAGCACTGCTGGGGTGCATCAGTTCAGCTATACGCCAATGACGCCATCCTGTATAGGTCGTCCTCTGACCCAGCTTGGCTGAACCACCAGCTACAATGGGATTTCTGGAGCCTTAAGGCAAGGTTTCTCAACAGTCTCCGAGTACTCAACACCAAGAAAACTAAGGCTATGCTTTTCTATCACCACACCCCTAAGCTAATGTGCCAAACTATCTTGTGATTAACTCCTCCCATGGTGATCCTCTTGAACTGATGCAATCATTTAAATACCTAGGTATCACCTTACATTCCAACCTCAACTTTGGTGCTCATGTTACCAAGTTTTAGGACCCTACATCAGAAGCTAGGCCTCCTTTATCACAACCATTTCTACCTAACTCCCTCCTCTCACATGGCCAAAGCATCCTCCTCTCTTCTTCATCTTATCTCTCACGGAGCTCCTGTTCTCCATACCACCCAGATCTCTACCCTTGCCTGGCTAAAACAAGCTTACCACAGGTTTGAATGCTACACTCTTTGCAATAACTCCAGGGAGCACCACTGCTCTGTCCTTGCCTCTCTTGGTTGGCCTTCCTTTGAAGCTAGACTGCATTACTCCACCTTCGAAGCTAGACTGTATTACTCCACCTTGTGTCTGATCTTTAAACTGGTACACTTGTCCAACCCTCTCTGTTTTGCAACCCTTATCCAATGCAAAATTGTGACAAGGTCCCTTAGGTCGGCCAGCCTCCCACTGCTAGCTATCACTAAACCTCGCTTAACGGTTGGTCAGAGAGCCGTCTCCTTCTCGGGACCTTCTCTCTGGAACCCTCTCTCACCTGTGGTCCTAACCTGCCCTTCTTTATATCAGTCCAAGCCCTCTCTTAAATCCCACCTAGTCTCCAGCCAGTACTGCTCCTGTACTTGAGGTCCCCCTTTTACAACCCTTTTACTCTTAGAAACATTGTATATAATCCATTGCTATTGTTTCTATCTTAAGTTATTGTCCGAGTGATTTGTAAATTATACTATTTATGTTTATGCAAATACTTGTAACCTCTGTTTACTTGCCTATTGATGTATTCCTATTTTGTATCATATCTCCTATTGTACCCTGCCACAGGTTTCCCATGAAAAAGGGGCACTCCATCTCAGTGGACTTATCAGGTTACCAGAATTCAAATAATAAATAAATAAAAGCTTGTGTTCTGAAAATTTCTTTTGTGTCCAATAAAAGATACCAAATCACCTACTTTGTTCATTTATACCTCACTTGTGCAAACTTCTTAAAGAGGCCAAAGACACTATCTCTGCCATAAGGTGTCATTCTCCCTGTCATAAAACCAGGGGACAGACTCACAAAGTGGCCACTAGAGTGATGCAAGTTGTGACAAACAGCAGCTTGTATCCAGTGCTGATGAACCAAGAACCTTGCACCTGATTCACGAACAGGTGGGGTCCCGGTGCCAAACTCCCACTGTTTTCCGCAACTGCTCCTGTGCAGGAAACAGAAGGCACATGAGGGCAGTACAGCAGGCTGCAGGAGGGTTATGCAGCAAGGCATCCAGTGCCAGCAATCCATCGGCTGACTGCCCTGCCAGGCATCGGAGGTCGTGGAGGACACAGAGGGTTGGGTTTTGGGCTGGGTGGAGTTCAGACCCATGTATGGGATGCGGAGGATGATATGGTATAATTCTAGTAGGGCCCCTGCCTTGCACTATATAGCATAGAACTGGGCACTGTACTTCCAGAATGAAAAAAGACTTGTGCACAAATTGCCCCAATGGGGTACTGCACCTACATGGTAGCCTCGTTAAAAGCTCATCCAAAATCAATGACAGACTCAGTGCTAAAGCACTGAAATAAGATGAGCAACAGGTATAGGTCATGTAGTTTGGAAACAAAAGCTCTTTATCACCGATTGGACTGGGGTAAGGTTGTTTCACGTATGTGCTTGTATGAAGCAAACTCTGTATTTATGGTGGATTTTTTTGTACATTCTTTGCACATTTTTTTGTGTGGATTTTAAAGGGAACAAAAGAGTAAAAAAGAAAAGAAAGCAACAAAAAACTTGATTTGACAGGAGACAAAGTGCTTTTGTTTCCAAAATACACAACCTATACCTGCTGTTCACCTTATTTCAGTGCTTTAGCACTGAGACAGCAACTGGGCACCATACGACTGTAGCGTGGCATCCTCAAAGGTGTGGCTGAGGTGTGGAACACGGGGAAAGGTATCGCCTATGCGCCCCACGTGCCCTGCACATATATGTGGTTTTCTACAGCATGGCAGGAGACACCTTACACACTTACCAACCCTTGTCACTGACACATCAAGTACAGCAGATACAACTGACAGGCACAGCAGGCATGCTACATGTCCAGCTGTAGCCATTCTCTGTGGCCAGCCACTCCCATATACATTGCTCTTGAGTAAGAATATCTGTACCAGAGTGTACAAGGGGCACCATCAGGGACACCTGCACATGCCATATCATACAGGTACTGGTACTTGGCTGGCCTTGTATGGACTGCATGATATGCCTGCACCTGTCACACTGTTGTCCCTATACTCTGACAGTTGACGGCTCTTGGCACACAGGGCTGTAGGCCAGGTCCTGGCTGATCTAACCCTGTCCAGAGCCTGCAGATATGGGGGACCTTTGCAAATCCCACAAAAGGGGATATGGCAGCACAGGTCCAGCGCACGGCCCTGTCCACCATGGTGCATCCCAAGGTCAGGTGCAGGGCTGGCGCAGGCACTGTTCAGTGAAAGGAAATATGATGTCAGCATAGCCAACATTACTGAATCAGGAAAATCACAAGTTTTGATGCAAGGTGCCCCTTGCATTAATTCCATTTGATGCAGACGCCATGCATCAATTTCTGTGCTTGGTAAATCAACCCCATGTCTTTACCCTAACCCTACAAGCTTTTACAGATCTATCTCCAATACCTCCTTTCTCAGCAACCACCTGTAAAAGGCTGATTTAATGTAGCATCCTAGCCATCAGGCTCATAATAATCTCCTTGATCCCTTTCAGTCATGTCAAAATGACTGCTCTTCTGTAAATAGTCAATTATCTGTTCTCTGACAACCAAGAATATTTTTGACTCTGAAGTGTTGACCATGGTATGGCATTTATTACCATCGACCACAACATTCTGTAAAGCATTTCAAATATAATGCTGAAATCCTTGTGTCCTGACGCTATTCCTATTTCTACAATCACTCCTTATTCATTACTGCTAGTGACTTCTCCTTTTCTTCTAGAATTCTTCTCTTTGAATCTGCCCAGGACTCTGTTCGCAGACCCCTTCTTTATTTCATCATCCTCCTCTGCCTCACCTTATCTCTAATTCTGCACTTGGGCATCGCTTCTAAATGGATAATATCCAGTTTTACATTTTGTTCAACTCCTTATGTGGTTCTGCCCACTCCCTCTCATTTTGCTTTGTTTATATCATCTCTTAATTTTAATGATACATTTCTCCAGCGTATTGTTTCCAAAACTAAAATGCTGTTCTTGTGTAAGACGTCTCCCCTTAGACTCAACTTTGCTCCTCCTGCTACCTCAGCTTTCCATCTACTGTCACAATTCTTTGCCACCTTTGACCTTTTACCAATATCCCCTATTATAAATTTCAGCTACATTCACCTGAAAATCTGACTGCTGCGCTCCTGAAATCTGCCTACCACTTTCTGAAAATCTGCTTACCATTATCTGGAAATCTGCCTACCACTAGCTCAAAAAAAGTTCCTAGCATTTACCGCATGCATATCTGTCACATAGATAGACAGTATTTACTGGATGTAGAATTGGAATGCATTTTTTTCAGACTCAGGGTTTTTTTTTTCTTAATTCTGGTTTAATTCTCTTGAATTGCATCTTTGTCATTCATTCTCATTTAGTGTTGCCAGGACCGTCATGTAGCTGCAGTAAAGAAGATGACTCTCACTGGGATGAAAGAGCTGCTGAAAAACATTATAGTACTGTGGTATGTATCCTGTTTAGCCTATGACTGAATATGTATTCTGTTTAGCCTATGACTGAATAAATACTGTATTGTTTGGTAGGTGTTGCACTATAATAAATGTTGCATGTTAAAACAAGAAAGAGCTATGATTTGTAAAGTCATTTGTGTAGTGCACTGTGTTTCTAGTGTGTTATCTGTTAACATAGAGGATTGTGTATGAGCAGTCATATACAACAAGGATATTCTTGTATCGAGAGGTTTGCTTGGTAACAGATGACCTCGAGAGCGCAGCTCTAGAGGTGCTCTGTTATCAAGGGAACCTCGAGATACAAGAATATCCTTGTTTGTGTATGACTACTCATACACAATCTTTTTTATAGTGTATGGGTAGTCACAGCATAGAAAATCACACAAACACAGCTAGTGAAGACAACAGAGAAAAGAAATGCTAACATTTTCTTTTTTTTTTTTAACTGACAGTGTGCTGCAGATGTTGCTGCAAGTTCAAGTTAAAAAAAAAAAAACTTCCAGCTTAACTGGATAGAGGAAAGCAACTATGTGAAAGCATTCCAAGTTGTTATGCTGCAGCAGTGACATCACTACTGCAGCAGAACAATGATGTCACTACTGCAGCAGAACAAGCCTATTCCAGGCATGGAATTCCATGCATAACAGCATTCCACCATACACTATATAATCAATATCAGTGTCAGTGGCTCAGCAGGTTGCACATTCACCTTTGACGTCAGAAGATTGGAATGTTGTTGGTTCTAGCCCCACACCAGGAACTTGGGTAAAATTGTAATACTGGCACTGTAGTGCAGCATGAGGGTGGTGCTGCACTTCTGATGTGCCGTCTTTTAAATTATTTGTTAAACTGAGGTCCCATCTGCATGTTCTGGTGGTTGTTCAGGCGGACGTTAAAGATCCCATGGCACTTCTTGAAAAGAGCAAGGGAATTTCCCCGGTGTCTTTGCCAAATTTCCTCTATTCACTAAAAATACCACCAACAGATTGACCTGGTTCAATTTCAGTTGGTTTCCATCTGTATCTTCAACCCACCCACTCCCACCCTGCAATGAGGCTGAAAATAGGCAGAACTGCCTAGACCTCCTTTTCTGGTCGACACAAATTAAAATAAAGATACATTCCTTTATGGTGCATAAACATGTCATGTGATGCAGTCCTTGAGTCTGCAGCTTTTTGAATTGTTGAAACATCTATGCGGACAAGGTAAGGAAGAAAGGTTTATTGATTCTAAACAGCATGCTAGATGAAGGAAGAAATGTGTTCCATACTTGAAAGTGTTGTAAAATATTATTTATAGAACAGCTACAAACCATGCACTACAAAAAGATGATGTGTGACAGGAATAGGAATGGGGGAAATGTTATAGTGGTTGCTGAAGCAAATTGCCATATATTTCATTTTTTGTTGGAAGACGTGGTTGGTGGTAACTGTGATATATAGTGGGTTTTAGATATGATGGACTGAACCCATAGTTCAGTGAGGCAAAGGGCGACACTTGCCCCCACACCACATTAAATGGTACTCAAAACTTAAATGCTGATGTGGCCTTTGGGCAACCAGTTTCATTGATGCAGCCATGCAGCTGCTGGTCTCCCACTCTTCCTGCCCCACCTGCTCCCTGGCCTTGATGTGCAGCTGTGGCTTGGGGTCGTTCTGCTTTGTTCCCCTATCTTGTTCTGCTCATATTCCTCCTGGCTGTGGCAATTCAGCTCAGTGGCTCCCCCCACCTCCACACTGCTGCTCTACTTCCTGGTACTCTTGTGGCACTTGCTTCCATCCATTCAATCCCTTCTGGTTCCATTTTTTCCCACCTTGCTTCTAAACTTCTTGCTGCAGCTGCTGCCTCTGGAACTGTAGTCTTTTGGCTCTCTCCTTCACTTCACTCCTTGCCCTTTTCTGCCTCTGCATCTGCTGCCAACAATGGCTACCTGATACTCCCTCGTCCGTTGCCTTTATTGTGTTCCTTCCATCACCTTCCTCAGGATTGGACCCTGTCAGTGCCTGTCTGTTTCCTGCTCTGCTCCCATCTTTTTGATGAGACATTCCTGCATGCTCTGTTCTCTACTTTCCCCTCATGCCTCATTCTTGCTGGCCCCCTGCATGGCTGGTTCTACTGCTGCTCTGCTTTCCCCATGGCTGCTCTATGCTTCTGTCATTTCCCCTGCCTTGCCTATTTGTTGCTTTCTCCCACTGCCTTTTGGTTTTCTATTGCTTCTGGTGCTCCTGTTTTCCATTGCTGGCTATGTTTCCCCTCCTCCCCAGTTCCTCTTCTGCAGTGTTCTCCCTTCCTCTGCAGTTTGGCCACCCCCACATCTGTCTCTATTCCATGCCTGCTCCTCCCTTTTCTCTTGCTGCTGTTGGCCATCTGAGCCTCTTTTCCACATCTCCCTACCTTCTGGCCTCACCCTTGTTCTTGTGCGCCATCTGTTCTCCGTCACTTTTTGGGCTCAGTTTCTTCTGAGCCTTTACCCAGAAGCACACTAGCCATATACAACGGCTGTATTTGGTCCTTCCACTACAGGCTCCAAATGCTTGCATGCTTTGGGCCTACTTCCCTCTGCTTGTAATCATACCCATCAGTCTGCCTAAGTGGTCATTCCAGTCCTCTTTGTCACTTCTGGCTATACCAATCCACAGCACCACTACTACCAACTTAGTTAACCCTACCATTATTCCTTTTCTCTTCTGAAAGTCGTCATGCGTGACAGGCAGCGTATAACCATGTGGCCTAGGCTATGCAGGAACATTCAAAATGATAAGTCAGAAAGGTTTAAGATTCAAATACCTAACCTCTTTATTTTACATTTGGTTGAACAGTTCAGAATTATACAGTTTCTTTCCCAGTTTTCCAACAAAATCTCTGGTCAGTGATTTCCCACTTTATACAGCAGGAATAAACTGACTCTCCCTGATCCTTTCTGTCCACTAACTCTAGAGACCCAATTCAGACTTATACTGGCTCAAAGCTTTCATCAGCTTGCCCCTTTTAAGCAGGCCTCCAGGCAGACTCCCCTAACTCTGCCTGTCTCTGGCTTACAGGGTTAACCTCTTCCTATATCTTTAACCACCCTGTCATTCAGATTTTCTCTTCAGCTCAGTGTTATGCAGGATTTTTACCTCTACCTCCCTAGCCACTAACTCTAGGTCCCCAATTCAGAACAATACTGAATTGATTCTCTCAAAGCTTTAATCAGCTTGCCTTGCCTTCAAAGCAGGCCTCCAGGCAGACTTCCCCACCTCTGTCTGTCTCTGGAATACAGGATTAACCTCTCTGTGTATATTCAGCCACATGTTCTTCAGAGCTCCACTTCAGCTCTTTTTTCTGCAGGGTTTAACTCCACCTCCCTGCACATTTCAGCCCCCCAAAAATAAGAAAAAAAACTTTCATAGAAACATAGACTTTGACAGCAGATAAGGACCGCTTGACACACCTAGTCTGCCCATTTTCTACCTATTGGATAAGCTGCAGATTCCAGTTATCCAACACCCTACTTCCTCCTACCCCTCACTAATTTTATTTATTTATTTATTGCAATTGTTTCACCAGGAAAGGCACACTGAGCAACAAGATGCTCATCTCCCAGTGCGACCTGGGGGGGTACACATGGATATGATAACACGCAGGTTATTAAGTGAACAGTTAACAGAAGCAAATAAAAAGCAGCTTAAGGATACATGATTGCATGAATATACAAGCAGCGCACATTGAATGCTTAGGATATTATAGTATCAAATAACGATTTTTGTGACGAGAAACAGCAGACAAGGTAAATTAGCACAGCAGTAACAGCTGTAAACCACAGAGGACGTATATCACAGTTAAGTTATACAGTTATACACAGTACATAGGGCAAAATAGGCTCAGGACATAAGTGCAAGGTTGGGGTTACATGCCAGCTTCTGTAGCAAGGCTAAGACCTCTGGTCAGGCATTGGGGAGGGGATAGTGGGGCATGGCAGGTTCAGGGGCAGGAGCAATTTGTAGTAAGGAAGTTTGCTAGGGTGGTAGACAGAGAGTAGGAAGAGGAGTAGTGCCGAATTTGCGGTGGAGGGGCATTCCAGAGCTTGGGTAGCCGGTGTGAGAAAGCAGTTTGATTGGCAGAGGTCTTCTGCCTAGGGATTGAAAGTTGACGGGAGTCACTGGATCTAAGATGATGGGAGGGGGATGGGGCATCTGTGAGCATGGTGGCAAGGTAGGAGGGGATGGACCCGAGCCATAGGTCAGAGACAAATTTAGCACAGTGAGAGATGCGGTGGTTTTCAAGGGACAGTAGTGCCAAGGCTCGGTAGAGGTCACAGTGGTGGGTGAGGGGAGAGGCATCAAGAGCAAAGTGGCAGAAGGCATTATAAAGTGTGTCCAGTTTAGATAGGGTGGACTTAGGGGCTGCACTGTATACAGTGTCACAGTAGTCGATGAAGGGCAGTATCATCTTCAGGACCAGTTCACGTTGGACTCAGGGAGAGAGGCTGCTGCAGTTCCTATATAGTGCACTGAGCATGAGACATAGTTTTTCTGAGATAGTATCGATGAGGTCAGAGAAGGAGAGATGGCTGTCAAGCCAGACCCCCAAGTAATGGAACGAGGCAACATCTTCAAGTTTTTGGCCATCCAGGGTGGCGAAGTAGGGAAGGGAGGGGAGTCTGGCCAGGTGTTGTCATGTGCCGAAGGTCATAGTGACAGTTTTCTTTGCATTTAGGGAGAGCTGGTGTGAGCTAAACCATTGCTGTACCTTGTTGAAGTCAGCTTGGAGGTTTGATTGTACCACATCAGGGGCGGAGCATGAGTAGTAGAGTACAGTATCATCTGCATACATGTGGATTGAGGAAGTAGAGCAGATGAGTGGCAGGTCATTTAGGAATATAGAGAACAGAATGGGACCAAGAACCACCCCTGTGGGCCACTGGTAGTTAAGGGAAGAGGGTGGAGATCACATTTGAGACTCTAATGGACATTGTTCTATCAGAGAGGTATGATCTGAACCAGTTTGTGGCTGCAACAGAGAGGCCTAATTCAGCGAGACGCGAAAGCAATATGGAGTGGGAGACGGTGTCGAAGGCTTTTGCAAGGTCGACAAGAACGGCTGAGGTGATCAGTCCACTGTCCACGCTTGTCAGTATAGTGTCTGTAAGCCTTTTCAGGGAGGAGGTGGTGGAGTGTCCCTTCCTGAAGCCAAACTGGAATGGTGTGAAGAATTTGGAATCAGTGAGGAAGGGGGTAAGTTGGGTGAGCACGAGGTGCTCTTGTAGTTTTGCTAGGGCTGGGAGGAGGGAGATACGGTGGTAGTTAGAGGGGGAAATAGGGGCACCTCCTTTTGGCAGAGGGATGACAATGGCATGCTTCCATGCATGGGGGATGGCTGCGGCAGCAAAGGATTGGTTTAGGAGTTTTGCAAGTGGAGTTGCTATAGCGGGGGCAGAGAGGTGTAGAAGTTTGGGGTCTAATCCATCTGGGAATTTGCCTTTTGAAGGGTTGAGAGAAAGTAATGCATCTAGGGCCTCAGTGGCAGAGATATCTTTGAAGAAAAAGGAGCGAGGCCTAGTCTGGGTCTTTATGTCTGTAGGTGGTGCGAGAGGTGTAGTGTTGGGCAGGGAAGAGAGGAGGGTGGCAGCACAAGTGGAGAAGTACACATTGAACTCAGTGGTGACTGCTGTGGGCTCTGATAGGAGAGAGTTATTAACATCTAAGATTGCCTTATGTCTGTCCCATGCATTCTTGAATTCCCCCACTGTTGTTGACCCCACAACCTCTTCAGGAGGGCAGTTCCATGTGTCCACCACCCTCTCTGTGAAAAAGTACTTCCTCACGTTGCCACTGAGCCATCCCCCCTCTATCTTCAAATTGTATCCCCTTGTTCTTGTACATCTCTTTTTCTTAAAGATGCTCCCATCTTGGACTTTGTTTATTCCCTTGAGGTACTTGGAAGTTTCTATCATGCCCCCCCTCTCCCTCCTTTCCTCAAGGGTATACAAATTAAACACTTTTAGTCTCTCTTCATATGGCTTCTGTTGCAGACCCTACACCATTTTAGTTGCCCTCCTCTGGACTGCCTCTATCCTGTCTAGGTCCCTGTGGAGATGGATCTCCAGAACTGTATGTAGTACTCCAGATGGGGTCTCATCAACTGTCTGTACAGAGGGATAACAAATTTTTGTTTTCTACTGGTGATGCCTCTCCCTATACATCTCAGTATCCCCTCAGCCCTCCTTACTGCCTTCTCATATTGCTTACCTACCTTAAGGTCATCTAATATGACTACCCCCAGATCCCTTTCCATTTGTGTTGTAGTTCGTACCCCCCCCCCCATTGTGTACTCTTCCCCTTGGTTTTTGTTTCCCAGGTGCATTACTTTGCACTTTTTTGCATTGAATCTAAGCTGCCATATTTTTGACCATTCCTCCAATCTTGCCAAGTCCTTTCTCACCCTTTGCATCCCTTCTTGTGTATTAACCCTGTTGCAGATCTTTGTGTCATCTGCAAAGAGGCATACATTTCCTTTCAGCTCCTCTGCAATATCACCTATAAAGACATTAAAGAGGACTGGTCCCAATACTGAACCGTGTGGTACCCCACTAGTAACCCCCCTTTCTTCAGAGTGTACTCCCTTTACTATTACCCTCTGGGTCCTGTTGTCCAGCCAGCTTGCTACCCAGTCTACCACCCTGGACCCACTTCCAGGCTGGCTAACTTATTTTATAATCTTTTGTGTGGGACTGTGTCAAATGCCTTGCTAAAGTCTAGGTAGGCCACATCCACAGCCCCTCCCTGGTCTATTACTTTGGTTACCCAGTCAAAGAAATCTATTAGATTTGTCTGACATGACCTTCCTGCTGTAAATCCATGCTGCCTTAGGTTCTGTGCCATGCTGACCTCTAGGTACTCAACAATTCTTTCTTTCAGAAGTGATTCCATCATTTTCCCTACCTCTGAGGTCAAGCTAACAGGTCTATAGTTTCCTGCTTCTGCCTTGCTCCCACATTTGTGAAGATGAATCACATCTGCCCTCCTCCAGTCCTCCAGTACCACACCATCTTCCCATGATTTGTTAAAAGGGGTAGTCAGTGGTATCACTAGTTCTCCTCTTAGTTCTTTCAGAACTCTGGGGTGAATCCCATCAGGCCCCATTGCTTTGTCCACTTTGAGTTTTAGGAGTTCCTTCATGACCCTTCTTCTGCAAATACTGAGGTATAGTCCTTTTATTCAGCTCCTCAGCTGCTCGTAGTAATAAACTGCTCCCAATTACCCAATGAAGGGCTGACTGCAAGCTTGCAGGTCTCCCTGCACAGTATTCCAAAAGTCAACTTGTCAAATCCTGGTTTGACTCCCACCAGAGTTCCTGACAAAACCCCCTCTGGTCCTGAAAGTGATAAGGAGACCAAAGGACAGACCTACCATGTCACATCATGCCATCAGATCCTTTTTGGCTCCTGCTGCATCTTTCCCTGTTGTCTTACATAAGTCATGCCTCAAACATTATGTATTTGACTCATTTCAGGTTCCATCTGCATCTTTTCTTTATGTCTTGTGGAAGTCATGCCTTGAAAGTCATACCTTTGCCTTCTTTTGGGCTCGTCCTGCATTTTTTCCTCTCAGCTCATGGAGTTCGTGTCTTGAAAATCATGCCCTTGGTCCCTCTCAGGTTCCCTCTTCACTATTCCTTTTTTTTCTTTTGGATGTCATTCTGTATCTTGCAAGTCAAGCCTTCAGGTTCATATTGGGTTCCTTCTGCATCTTTTATTCTTGTCTCATGGAAACCTTAAAAGCCATGCCTTCAGTTCCTTTCAGGCTCCTACCTTAGTGTTCCCATTCTCATTTGGAAGTAATGCCTTAAAAGTCAAATCTTTGGCACCTTTCAGACTCCTTCCATATTTTTCCCTCATAGCTCATGGAATTCATGCCATGAATACATGCCCTCTACTCTGTTAAGGTTTCCTCTCCTTTACTACTTTTCCCTTCTGGAAGTCATACCTTGAAAATCATGCCTTTTGGCACCTTTTGGGCTACTTCCACTTCTTTTCTTCTTGTCTGATGTGAACTAAGCCTTAAAAAATCACACTTTCAGATTCTTTCAGGACCTTCTCTTTTTCTTATGAAAGTCATACCATACTGGATCAACCAGAAGACTTTAAAAACCCACAGTCACTTCATAATGGAAATCCATGACAAGAGCAATGGTGCCAAGGCCTTGCTTCCCCATATGTTACCTCCACGAGAGGGTGTTTCCTCTCCTTCATGCTGAAGATCATGTAAATATTGTATTCTGTAACAGGTTGAAACAGGATGCTGGCCAATGACTTCATTTCTCATTCCCTCCTTTTTTATCCATAGATTTCTCTATAGGATGTGTTCACCTAGGCAACATCCCTTCTCTAGAATTGCAAAGTAAGAGTTTGTCTGTTTCTCATTTGCAATTTTGGGTCTTCTCCCCAAAGGTTCACTTGGTCAAGAGGATTTTTCCTCTATGACACCTCTGCAGGTAGGACCCTCCTCATGAGAATTTCTGCATCTCTACAGCCCCAAAAGTGTAGTAGCAACTTTAGCATGGGCAGATTGAGCATCATCCAAAGTTACAATCATGCTCCATAAGTGTTCTACATACCATTGACAAATAACCTTAGTTCCTTTCTCCAAATCATTGCCTGCTACCAATACAATCCCAAACCTGCCTATCCTTCTTTATGTTCCTTTTGCATTCCTATATGAGGAGCCCAATAGCCCCTTTAATTGATAGATTTTGCTCTTGGTTTGGTGTGACAGCAGGCAACAGTCATCCTGTCTCCCCCACCAAACAATATATACCATACATGCCAAAGCATCCTTCAGCACCCAGTTTTGTTGCTGCCACCATACCTCCCCTCTCCTCCTCAGGCAATGCCTGTCTTTCCATGGGGTTGGGCTTCTGGTCTAAGGGGCTCTCAACCCTGTGACACCTCTAGGGGTAGTACCTCCTCAGAAGGAGTCTTGTCTTTATATGGAAGCCCCTTTAGCAGGGGCAGACAGAGCAAAAGTCGAAGTTGTAAACATATTGCACAAGCATTTTACATACCACCAACTAGACAGTCTTAGTTCCCACCTCCAAGTCATTGCCTCCTGCCCAGTCAACCCTAACCCCATCTCTCCTCTTTCATATTCCTCATACACTCCTACACGAGTAGCCTGATGGGCCATTGAATTAAATTATTATACTTATGTACAGTTCAAAAATAGAAACCAAATCAGCATTTAAAAGAACAAAAATCACTCACCAAAACATTTTCCAATGCTACACAATTGATTGTCAGCTGGGTGACACCTCCCCTCTTCCCACAGACTATGATAACAAACTGCTTTTAGTGGAAAACACTTTATTTGTGGTAGCAGCAGCAACAACTTTTAAATAAGCAGCACTTTTTCATAACATCATAAAAACTATACGGCAAAATGACCAACTGAGAATAATACTGAAAAAGATTCAGGAGTTTGTACGTTGCCTACATACAGTACAATGCAGAGCAATGTTTTGACTAGTGTCAACACCTTCAGTAAGGATAATTTTTCAGAGTTTTTTTAGTTTGCAGCCAACCATTTTGCCATATGGTTTTTATGCTGGTACAAGAAAGTGCTGTTTAAATTGAAAGTTGCTGGTTGGCCCGGTGGCGCTGAGGGTTGAGCCGCTGGACGCCACATCTCACACTACGCTGCCACACCTCACACTACGCCGGTGGCCCTAGTTCAGGAGCAAGCTCGGGCACTGGAGGTTGGCTGGGGCAGGTCAAGGATTGAGCACCTGCTGGGCTGCTCCCCTCCCCTGGTGGGGAGAGTTGGGGATTGTCTGGTGTGCCAGCGGCTCCTGGTGGAGACCAGCACATTCTCAGTGTGGCTGATGCAAGTCAGGGTTACCGTGTGCCTTTCCGTCAGGGTGTGTACCACACATGGGGGGAGCAAGCACCAGAACAAGGAAAAAGCCTGGTCTGTGGGGTAAGCAATGGCACCTGCTCCCATGCCCATGGCCAAGTCCATCCTGCCTAGTCTTCCAAGTTCCTCCACCCAGGCCCTCACCCACAGCTGGAGACTATGTGTGCAAGAGCACCCATAGATAAGGGGCTAAGCTGGGGATGCCGACTGTGGGATGAGGGGGAGCAGAGAGGAGGCTCAGGTTGGATGACTTCAGGCAGGGCAGGAACAGATAGGATGCCTGAGAGAGGCCCCGTAGACCGCGACCGGAGGGAAAAATACTTAAAAAAAAATGAAAGTTGCTGCTGCTACCACAAATCAAGGATTTTTCACAGAAACAGTTTGCTATCACAGACTGTGGAGAGTGAGGAAGGTGCTGCTCAGCAGACTGCCAGTCATGTTGAATTTGGTGAGGGGTGATGTGTTGCTTTGTTCCACCTAGGTAAGACACTCAAGCTTTGAGTTTTGAGCTCCTGCTGTTGTATTTTGTTCATTTAGTATTAACATTTTATTTGAATTCTGCTATCACAAACTAAAAGTGAAAATACCCAGTAACTTTAATGTTATGATTATTCTAAAGATCATAACATTAAAGGCATGGGATAGGCATAAGGAAGCAATACAGATGAGTATGAATAGCTAGGTTATTGACGGAGCAAAGGCCGATGGGACATTCATAAGGTAGAAAAATAAATGGGCAGACTGGATGGGCCTTGAGGTCCTTCTCTGCCATCATCCTCTATGTTTCTATGTAAGGCATAGTAGCATGATGGTCTTATAAAAGAGCAGTGAGCTAAAAAAAGAGGGTAGGAAGGGGCACAATTGTACTATTTGTTAGTCATTAACATTTTAACTATGTGTTATGTCCTTTTCTAGACCAAAAGCTCTGCTGAACCAAGCAAACGGTATTTTTTTTATTTGCAGACTTCAAATTATAATTAGTTTTTGGTTTTAGTTTTTTATATATATATATATATATTTTTATGGTAGAGGAGCCATTTACATGTTAAACCTAAAATTTTGCACCTTAATAACTTTGCAACCATTCAATGGATTTGCCTGAAATTTAGAACACATAATCAAGAGCCAAACATCTTGGGATCTGCCAACTTTCGTACTGTTGGATGTACAGCTGCGGAGTTATAAGTGTGATCTGCGGCACATTTACACTTTTTTGGAATTCTTTGCTCGTTTTCACAGGTTTATCGTTTGTGCGATCAATGGAATTCAGGGAACATGCGCCATGGTCCCTGATGTGCCTTTGAAAGATTTTGTGAAAAATATTAAATGATTCAAAAGTTATTCAAAACAATTTCCCATTATAAGTCAATGGGAAAAGTTAACAAAAGTTTGACAGTGTCGCAAATGCAGTTTTTACTTTCGCAAATGGCCCTTTTACTGTCACAAATCTGCCATTTTGTTTTCAGTTGGTCATCAGAAAAATGCTTGGCATTTAAATTTGGGACCCTCTAGCAACCTAATTCTTTTTGTATTCACCTAGTCGGACCATGAGGATGCTAGGCATGTCTTTATTTTGGAGTAAAACACCCCAGCTAAATTTCTGGAAAAAGTATTTTCTCAAAGTACTTTCGCACTTGCAACACTGTCGAATGAATTTGTGAAAGCTTTCGCAAAGTTCGACAGTACTTTTCCAGGCTGTGGGAAAATGACAGCAATTCTTTGCCACCCTGCTGCAAAAGAACGGTTTGGTCTTTTGGCCTGAAATTTGGAAGAGACGCAGCCAACATCGCACAGATGTGTCTTGCAGTATTGTGGTGAAAAAATATTACACGGTGGCAAAGTTATGGCACTCCAAAGTTGACACTTTTTCCCATAGGATAACATTACGGCATCCGCCGCATCACAGGAATCCTTTGCCGCCCTGCTGCAAAATAACAGTTTGGTCTTTTGGCCTGAAATTTGGAGAGAAGAAAGCCAACATCCCACAAATGTGCCGTTTACTGGTTTGGTGAAAAAATATTACAGGAAGCCAAAGTTATGGCACTACGAACTTCAGTTGGTCATCAGAAAAATGCTTGGCATTTAAATTTGGGACCCTCTAGCAACCTGATTCTTTTTGCATTCACCTAGTCGGACCATGAGGATGCTAGGCATGTCTTTATTTTGGGGTAAAACACCCCAGCTAAATTTCTGGAAAAAGTATTTTCTCAAAGTACTTTCGCATTTGCGACACTGTCGAATGAATTTGTGAAAGCTTTCGCAAAGTTCGACAGTACTTTTCAAACTGTGGGAAAATGACAGCAATTCTTTGCCTGCAAAAAGAACGGTTTGGTCTTTTGGCCTGAAATTTGAGGACGCAGCCAACATCTCACAGATGTGCCTTGCAGTATTTTGGTGAAAAAATATTACAGTGTGGCAAAGTTATGGCACTCCAAAGTTGACACTTTTTCCCATAGAATAACATTCATCGCGCATTACAGAATCTTTTGCCCTGCTGCAAAATAGCAGTTTGGTCTTTTTGGCCTGAAATTTGAGAGAAGAAAGCCAACATCCCACAAATGTGCCGCTTACTGGTTTGGTGAAAAATATTACAGGGAGCCAAAGTTATGGCACTACTGAACTTCTCTTTTTCCTCATAGGATAACATTACGGGCGTTCACCGCAAGATTTAGGGCCCGTATCTCGAAACGGTGCGAAATACGGACTTTTCATCAGAAAAATGCTTAGCCCCCTAATGGGGACTAAGTACAAAACTAGCCAGGAATGTCATAAATCATATGACTTTTACATTTTTTTTCTATGTCATATGGTTCCTGAGATATAAGCAATTTAGTATTCCAACTCCTCATTTTCTGCTCTGTGACCCATTATTATGCATACATTCTTTGTACTCACTGTCATTCTGTATGCAGCTTTTGGGGAAAACCAGCCTGTGTGCTTACATTACTGTTACCCTTGCCACTTCTGCTTACAGTTCCGTAACCGCTTACCTCATTGTTCCATCTACGGCACCGTGTGCCATCTTCAAGGCTTTCATTTGCACTTGTGTTTGCGTTATTTTAACCATTTGTGTCTACAGTACTGTTTATCTTTCTGTTTCGCTTTGCATCACCATGCGTGTTACCATTTGCGTTTGCGGGGACCGTGTTACTATGTGACAAGACATCACATGGCGGGAGTGCGGAACCCCTCCCGCCGCCGTATTACATTCACTATTTCTCATTATCCTTATCAAAAAGAAGGGGAATTAGAGACAAAAAACTCCATTTAATGCATTAGTTAGGGTTGTTCCACAGCGACAAAAGTGAGGAAGTTCGGTGTTAGGGTTGAAAACCCCCCTTGGACCCCCTGCCCACACCCACAACCGGCATCGGGGTGCGCATTGGGGTTGTCAGTCCTAACTCTCACCCCATTCTGCTATACCTCAGCTTCTTCACACATCTGATGGGGTGAGAGTTAGGGCCGGCAACCCCAATGTGCACCCTGATGCCAGTTGAGGGTGTGGGTGGGGGGGTCCTAGGGGAGCTTTCAACCCTAACACCGAATTTCCTCGCTTGTCGCTGTGGAACAACCCTAACTAATGCATTAAACTGAGTTTTTTGCCTCTATATATATATATATATATATATATATATATATATATATATCTAGCGTTTTCTTCATAGATGCGTGCTAGATACTTACTCGTAAAAGTCCAGTTTGTACAGAAGGCCCCAGTTGGTAACATGCCAGGAATGCAAACATGACCACACATCCTATCACTCAGAAACCATTCTTATTTTTGCAAAATGCTATCTTTTTCTCCAAATCTTTTCCAATGCATTATCCACAGCTATGAAAGAACATACTGTGACAAGCTTATAAATGGGTAAGCTCAAGCCAGAGTTAAACCATTTGTTTGATTCAACTGAGCATAAAAGATCAAAGAAATACATGAGCCTGAAACAAAAAGAAAGCTGCCTGATTCCCTTATTCCCTTATTCCCTATGGGGTACATTAACACAGCAGTGCTTGTTAAATGTAAAAGTAGTGTCCCATACTTTTTTATTCTATTTTAGATTGCTTCTCATCTCTCATCTTTTAATATATCATTTTCCTTTTTTAAGTCAATGTTAGCACTTTTTTTTACATTTGAAATAATTAAGGGAGCACCCCTATTAATATGGCTTTCCCCAGGTTGTAGTCATCATTCTCAGCTGATTTTGACTAAAATGAATCAATATGCAACAGGCATGGCTCTCTGACTTTGTGGAACAAAGAGAGTTCAGAAACAGCTGAGAATAATGATGAAAATGTGGGAATTACCAAAATTAAAATAAACACTCCTTTTTAATCTAAAATGTAAACAAAAACTGCTTAAGCACACTCAAAATTGGGAAATAAGAGCATCTTACAAGATAGGTGATATGGAGCAATCTAAAACAAGCATTTGTCAATGCAGAATGTTGTCTTGCTGGCATTGGCATTGGTAGTGCCAGAGTTAAAGATGCATAATAGGAATGGCAGTGAAGTATTGAAGTGATGCCAACCCCACCCCCACCCTATAGAGACCAACAGGCATTGGGGTGTGCTTTTGGGTTGGCAGCTATAACACTCATGCCATTGTACCTCACCCTACCCTGTTGACACTGACAAGTGTTGTGGTGGTCTTTGGGGTCTTTGGGCGTTATACTTACCCCATTCCATAAGGAAATACATTGAGGTGGGTGCAGCATAGGAGAATGGGGTGATCTTTGTGGCCGATCACTGCAAGGCACACCACAATGCCTGTCATTGGTTGCGGGGTGGGGGTTGGGTGGAATGGAGTCAGCATCACAGCTGACGATCCCAAGTCATACCCCTGAGGCCTGTAAGTCTCTACAGGGTGGGGTGCTACAGTTGGAAACCCTAACACCATATGCGTGTGTTGGTATTTTCTCTCCAAATTTTCAACATGGGCTGTTTGTGAGCCCACCTCATGAAAAGCGGCACTATCAGTTTGTTAGCTGAAAGGTGGTTTTACACAGTGGCTATGCCATTTGGCGACACAGGGATGAAAACACATTTTGGGCAGGATGTGGAAAATGACAACTGTACTGTTCATGAGGAGGCATAAAAAATGGCAACATTGAAAATCTGGAGTGAAAATATGAAAAATTGGTGAAGTCATGAGCATGCATAGAAACTGCGCAATACACGTCCGTAACCAAATTATTTTGGGGAGTTTGTTAACCACATTTGTAACATAGGCATTTTGGGACCTCCCCTCATGAACAGTGGCACTGTGATTTTGTTAATCTGTCTCAAAAGTTGATTTCCCACAGTGACCACGCCATTGTGCGCCACAGGTGCAGAAACAGATTTTAGGCAGGATGTGAAAAATGTCAGCTGTACTGTTCATAAGGAGGTGGGAAAAAATGCCAGTGTTGAAAATCTGGCATGAAGATATTGCAAATTTGGGAAGTTACAAGGGTGCGTGGAAACTGTGCAACGCACACTTGTAACACAGTCATTTTATGGAATTTTGCCACCAGATTTTCAACATAGGCATTTTAGGACTTCTGCTCATGAACAGTGTCACCATCATTTCTTCAAACTGTCCCGAAAACTGATTTCGTACAGCGACCATGCTATTCTGCGCCGGACATGCGAATACACATTTCTGCCAGGATATGTAAAATGACAGCTGTACTGTTCATAAAGAGGTATGGAAAAATGCCAATGTTGAAAATCTGGAGTGAAAATATTACAAATTCACGAAGTTACGAGCGTGCACGGAAACTGCGCAATGCACGCTCGTAAAACAGCTATTTTTTTGATTCTTCCCACCAAATTTGCAACATAGGCTTTTTGAGAGCCCCCCTCATGAACAGTGGCACTGTTGTTTTGTTAATCGGTCCTGAAAGGTGATTTCGTGCAGTGACCACAAAATCACCTCTCGGGGCTGATTAACGCCATGACAGCACCAGAATTCATGAGGAGGGGTCCCAATAGTGTTGTCAGAACTAGTTCGTCAATGATTCGAACCCTCCTCAAACCCTGGTGTTCGAGTTCTAACTTAGAACTCGAACACTAAAAGGTTTGCAAAAGGGTTCGAATCTGTAAGTTTAACTAACTTACTTTGTTTTGAGCTCTGTGTCCCTCCTGTCCTGAGTCCCCCCAACTCCCGTGACATCTTTTCCTGGCCCCAGCTGATGTGTCTATGTGAGGGGAGGAGGCACGTCCCAGCAGATAGCCCTGATGTGGGGGGGGGTGCAGGCAGCAGCAGTGTTGCTGTTGGGGCTGCCAGAATCTGCAAGTTCTCTCAGTGCGCTTGTGTACTTACGCTCAAATTATCCTCACCACCTGACTATTTACTATGTGGTCAGGTGAGGGTCGAGTAAGCTGTGTGAGCTGCAGGATCATGTGGAGTGGTATTTAAGTGGATGCAAATCCAGAGAGCGCGATTTGGATCCTGAGGATTTCAGGAGGCAGCAGCAGCCTGAGCAAGTTACCGTAGTATAGTAGCGTACCACAACCAGCATTCTTGCTTGATAGGCCAGGGCCCAGGTCGGTGTGGCTGCAATTGGATTGCAGCACTTGCTAGTTGCTGCAGTGCTTACCTGAATTATTTAAAAAATTCCCAGTCCATCATCCATTTTCCTGCAAAAAAGGCTAAGCAAACGTTGAAAGTTCGATGGGGAGGGAAGGGGGGGAGGGCCCAGGCCGAGAGACCGAGAACGAGAAAGGCTGAAAAGGCTCAATGAATTAACGGTTGGGTGTGGGACTAGGGGAGGTTCAGGAGGGGCTAATCAGGAATTGGGAAGGGATCCATCAGTATCAGGAGAGAGAATAAAAAAAATAGACAGAAAGAAGAACCTTTGTGATTGTGAAACTGCAGTGCAACTTAATCACTGCACAGTGCACACTCAGCAGCTGCCAGCAACAAGCATATAACAAGGGGGAAAAAAGGCAAATAAATTTGTCAGGACAGAGTCTAAGGACAATGCTCAAGCTCATTGTGCTGTGCTGCTAAGGGGGATCCTCCTCTTTCACCCTCAAAAATTCCAGTCCTTATTTGTCCTTATACAACAGCACAAGGCACTGGCAGTAAGGCACTGACTGAAGGCAGGAAGTTAATTTTTTTGGACACCACTCCTCTGTGTGTGTGTGTGTGTGTGTGTGTGTGTGTGTGTATGTGAGACTTCTACTTCTCCACTCCCGAGTCCCTGTGTTGTGTATGTGACTCCCTGCTCCCATCTCCCGAGTTGTGTGCTGCTATTACCCTTACATGACAGAAGCTTAGAAATATAATTCTCATTCCCTGTGTTGTATATGTAACTCCGTCTCCTGTGGTCAGCCCATAACCCTGCTGCTGTGTAGCCCTTGACTGCACTGTACCCTACCCAGTGTGTGTTACTGAGAGAAGGCCAGTGGTCATTTGTGTGTTGGTATTACCCTTACATGACAGAAGCGTAGTAATATAATTCTCATTCCCTGAGTTGTGTATGTGACTCCGTCTCCTGTGGTCAGCCCATCACCCTGCTGCTGTGTGCCCCTTGACTGCACTGTACCCTACCCAGTGTGTGTTACACAGAGAAGCTCAGTGGCCAGTTGTGTTCTGGTATTACCCTTACATGACAGAAGTGTAGAAATATAATTCTCATTCCCTGAGTTGTGTATTTGACTCTGTCTCCTGTGGTCAGCCCATCACCCTGCTGTTGTGTGCCCCTTGACTGCACTGTACCCTACCCAGTGTGTGTTACAGAGAGAAGCCCAGTGGCCAGTTGTGTGGTGGCATTAACCTTACATGACAGAAACGTAGAAATATAATTCTCATTCCCTGAGTTGTGTGTTATGTATGTGACTCTGTCTCCTGTGGTCAGTCCATCACCCTGCTGCTGTGTGCCCCTTGACTGCACTGTACCTTACCCAGTGTCTGTTACCATGTGAAGCCCAGTGGCCAGTTGTGTGGTGGCATTAACCTTAAATACATGACAGAAGCCTAAAAATATATTTCCCCATTGGGAGGAGAGACAGAAAAATCTCTTTCCTCGGTTTGTGTGTGTAACTCTGTCTCTTGTGGTCAGCTCATCACCCTGCTGATGTGCGCCCCTTGACTACTATGTGTATGCCTATGCCCAGCAGCCCAATCATTCTGTAAGCCTTGAACCTGGGATCCTTTAGTTGCAAACCATCATATTCTTTAATTACTTTCAGTCCATTGCATCACAGTGTCACACAACCAAAATACAATTTTGGAGTTGTAGCCAGCGATCACAGATCAAATTGCTTTTGGCCCAGTGGTGCTGAGGGTTGAGGCACTGGACGCCACACCTCGTGTCACGCCAGTGACCCGGGTTCAGGAACGAGCCCGGGTGCTGGGGGTCGGCAGGGAGGGAATAGGATCGAGCACCCGATCGGCAGCTCTCCTTTCCCTGAGGGGGGATCCAGGGGCATCCCGGTGCAGGGGGAACCCCCGGTGGAGACCGGAGGTACTACTGCTGCCGGGAGCACAAGTACAGCAGTTGGGGGCTGATGCCTGGCCAGAACGTGGGCGGATGCGTGCACGTTCGTGGCCATTGGCATCAGTGCATGCCAGCCGGCTTAGGGGGAAGGAAAAAGTGGAATAAGTAGGGCACTAGTTGCGGCGGCATGATGGCCGTCTCCGCAGCGGACTCTCCTGGCACCTAGGTGCGTGGTAGTACTGGATCCTGAGTGGGTGGGTTGAGCTCCGCAGGGAGTGCTCCCCACCACCCCGCCGCAGGGAGCAAGCCGCGGGGGTAACCGCAGGGCCTAATGAGGTCATCGGAAGGGGGATGGTGGCCGGACAGACCTAGGGGCGAAGCCAGGACGTGAAGGTAAGGCAGATCAGTGGCCCTTGGGGGATAAAGAAAGAAAAAAAAAAAAAAAAAAACAGATCACATTGCTTTCTTACACAGGAATTTGTGGGTGTGTTCACTGCAGTATACTGGTACTGTTATGGCTGACACCAACATAGATGAAGCATCTGGTGCTGGTGTTGGAGCAGGTGTTGGTGGTAGTGGTAATCCTGGTGCTAGCAGAAATAACCAAAATGTTTCATGTGATAAAAATTCAAGAAACAGAAAAAGAGCAACAGTGAAGTGTGGTAAAGGGGGACCTTTTAAGAAAACCTGTACAGCTGCTGGGGTCACATGGAGAGGCACCATAAGGTATGCCATTCATGCTGTTAAGATCCCTGTGACTAGCAGCAATAATGCAAGTGAGAGTGAGTCCCTCTCTGACTCAGACAGTAGCTCTTTGTCTCATTCCGACACTGCTGTGTCTTGTGACATATCATTACTTCCTCAACAAAGTGAAATGAGCAAGTCTGCTGACAATGAATCAGGTAGTGCACTTGCAAATACATCCAGCACTGTTGGCAATGAAAAGGACATATCCATTGAATCCACCACTTCTGTGTTGGCCAGCAATGAAAATCCATTAGAGTCTTCTGCCCACTCTTTTAGCACCACGGAGCATGTCCTGGGTTGTTAGGACAGGTGAAAAGGTGCAAACAGTCTTTAGCTATCTTCCTAGCACTCAAACAAAATCTGTCACATCTGAGTTGTGGAATTATTTCTCTGTCAGTAAAACCGATCCATGCAGAGCAATTTGTTCCCTGTGTAAACAGAGTGTAAGCCGTGGTAAAGTTGTGTCATGCATTGGCACTACAGCTCTTAAACGCCATCTGAAAAAGCATTCAAGTTTTGCTTGATTGTCCAAAACCCATGTCCTCCATCTTCCAGACCACACGTGAGAAGGGTCAGGAGGAATCTGAAATGGATACTGAATTGTCTGAACTTGATGCAGACAGAACCACTGCCAGCCCTAGGATCATTGTTACCACCAGTGCCAGCACCATTAGTACCAGTTGCACATCCAGTGATGGCACTGAATGTATAAGTTCTAGACTACCATCCCAGCGTCCATCTGCCCATCGAAGCACTGTGTATAATAAATCAGCAGGGACATGTTGTAAACAGCTAACACTGTCTCAGGCATTTGAAAGGAAGAATACCATTACTAAAAATCATCCAAATACCCTTCATCTTAATTACAGAATTGGTGAACTGTTAGCTGGAGCCCCTCTCCCATACTCTTTGGTAGATCATGAGGATTTTAGGGAGACATTCATGACATTAGCAGAGCCTCGTTACAATGTTCCTCATCAAAGGTACTTTTCCTATGTTGAAATACCAAACATTAATCAGGCTTTAAAAGCGACAGTGATGCTTGCACTTAAAACTGCAGAGGGTGGGGTTATTCATGTCACAACAGATACGTGGATCAGCACTCAAAACATAGATTACATGTCCCTTACCGCTCATTGGGTCATGTTTTCTTGTGGTTCTTCAAAAACAAAGACACCCCAGAAGATGGCGCTGCTGCATATAAAGAAATTTGGGCAAAGTCATACAGCTGCAAACATCTTCCAGGAACTAAATGACCTCCTTGACAAATGGGTTTATTCTCACGGTCTAAAATGTGGCTTCATAGTAAGTGACAATGGAGCCAACATCTTGAAAGCAGTACAGGATGAAGGATTTATGCATGCTTCTTACTTTGCACATTGCTTACATTTAATTGTCACGGAATTTCTCAGCAATGAAACACAAGTGGATGGTATGATTGCTGTTTGCAAAAAAATTGTGACTCACTTTTCACATTCAACCAAGGCTATACGGACATTGTCCGAACTGCAAAAAAAACACAAGCTGCCCCAGCAAAAGCTGATTCAAAATGTTTCCACTCATTGGAACTCAACGCTTTGTATGCTGCAGCGACTCTTGGAGCAAAAGCAAGCTATGCATGATTATTGCTCCAGTTACATTATTGGAGATGGCATTATGCTGTCTGTGCTGCAGTGGAAATTAATGGAGACAGTGTGCTGCATCCTAGCTCCTTTTGAGACAGCTACAAGGGACATGTCTTCTGAAGGTGCATCTGTGAGTCAGATTATCCCACTCATAATGCTGATTTCACATCATCTTAGTGTTCTAAATCTACAAATAGAAACAGACAGATCTGAAGCTCAGACAACATGTCACCTGTATCATGGGAATCTCGTGAAGAGAATGAGCGAGCGCTTCAAAACCAATGACAAATTAGTTGCAATGACGAAATAAAAACTCTACATCCTTGCAACTCTCTTAGATCCCAGGTTCTAGGCTATACATCTTCCAAAAACAGATGATATAGAGCAGTACAAATGTCTGTTGCTAGATGAGCTGCAGCACTCACAGGAGTCAGAACACAGACACGCACTGTACCCTCAGGTTGTCATCACCACAACATGCAGGTTCATCTTCACAAAGGATACAGAACTGAAAAGTCACCAAACATTAACAGTAGTTGTTCCACAACTGCCACTTCTTCAACCCTTAGTAGCAAGCTAAATCTGTGGCACAACCTTTCCCAAATTGCTGCCATACCAGCTTATGCTGATTCCTCTTCTGAGCGGTCTCTGTCCATCATGGTAGACAGTTACCTGCAAGAACTATCTATTCCTATTGATGCATGCCCTTTTGAATACTGGAGATCAAAAAAGTTGATTTGGACAGAGCTGTATGATGAAGCCTGTACATATTTGGTTGTCCTGCAACAAGTGTCTCTTCAGAACGCATGTTTAGTACAGCTGGCAATATTGTGACAAACACCAGAAATAGGTTGCTGCCAGAAAATGTACACACATTAACTTTTAATAAAGTTAATGTCAAGATTTTCGTATCCCTACAACAGTATACAAACTGATTCTGAAGTGATTGATGTTGTGGATGTTGATGGTGATGACAACTCAGATGGTGGTGGCTGGTAAATACTGTGTGGGACAGAGTCTCTCTCTGCACCCAAAAGGAAACTTTTACAGACTGTGATGACTTTGGTTGTCTCTCTCCTTTCTCGATCTACTACCTTGGACTATATATCCCACAAAACTTTCACCATTTCATGGCAAACTGCTTTGTAGCTAGGGTCTAAAGTCAACAAGTTTTATATACAGGGCAATTTTAATATCAGTGAGAACAGGCCCAAATTTGGCATAAAAGGGACACTGTCATGTCAATCATTTCTGTATCATATTATTTATAGTTAAAGTGCAAACAAATATTTTTGGATTTACCTTCTGTGACTTTGTGGTGCATCAGTATGGGCTGGGACCGGGGGCGGTCTATTTTTCAATTTTAAAGAGGACAAAACAATGATTTCTAATTGGTAGCTGTTTATTATTTTTTCAATTACAGAAATGTTAACCATAAACCAAAATGATCCATGTGTAACTTATCTTACTGAATAAAAAATTATGGGAAAAACTGTATTTTGTATTGTTATGTTTCTGTGGGCAGCATCCTGTTACAAGTCTCTTCCAGAAACAGAGTCATCTGAGTTTTACCTATGTCATGGTTGAGCACATATTCTGTAAGCATAGGTCTCATACCACAATAGCTCGTGTTTAACATTCTGTTTGTACACAGACCATGGCATAATAACAACAACTCTCAAATTACTGGTTCCATGAAGAGGACTGTACAGAATGTTGTCCATAAGAAGAAAGCAATTGAAAAGACAGTTTTTCACATAAGTGTTGTTTATTAAGGAACAGTTAAGTATGGCTCATTTGGAGGCAAGAGTTTCATTTTTCTTGAGTAAGCATGTGGTAGTTTTAGCATTTGAGGAGGAGGAGGGTAGAATGGGTGCTGGAGGGTGGGAAAGGGCTGGAGGTTGGTTTTAACATGGATGCAAGAGGAGAAAGATGGCATGGATGCTAGTACATGGGTGATGGTTGGGGACTGGGTTTTAACATGGGTGAGGGATGGAGAAGGGTGACATGAATGGTAGTTCATGACTAAGTGTGGGGGTAATTTAAACATTTGGGTGAGGGAGGAGGTTGGAATACATGCTTGAGGGGGGTGAGGGTTGTGGGTTGGTTTTAACATGGGTGTAAGGGTGGTATGGGTGCTACTGCACAGATGAGGGTGATGGAAGAAAAGTGGAATGGGTGATGGGGTGAAACGTGGGTGTTGTTTCAGTCCTTTCATTTACAGATTTGTGATCAGCTGGGGATGGTGAGGAAAAAGATGATGACAGACCGATGGTATGGGAGGGCTGTACCGATTGCCCACTGTGGAACCTACTATAGATATAATATATATATATATATATATATATATATATATATATATTTTTCTTATTAAATACATTGCAAACTGCTGCCACGTAGCACAATTGTCCTGTCCCCTCTAAAAAAAGAATAAAGGAATCAGAAATAAAAGAAAATCTGCATCAGCAGTTTTCACAGAATGTGACCTATCATAAAGTGTTTTTGCTTTACAAGTAGTGATAATTAGATGCATAATGGGGTTGACAGACACTGTCCCTTACACATCACGTGCCAACTGCTGCAGCTACATTAAATGTTCCTTAAGTTAGTATGTGGTGAGGAAACCACTTTTTTTTATTTATGTGACTGAAATACAGATTTTATTGACGTATCAGCTGGAGAAATGCATCATCTTAGAAAGTTGTATGTATTACTTCAATTTGCCAACAAGAATGTTGGTATGTGTATGCATTATCTTAGAAAATTGCATGCATTTTTTGCCAGCAACAATGACTGGCATAATTTTTTTATTCAAATGTCTTGACTGACTACGTTATGACATAATATGTTTTGCAACAGTTCCATGTGCTGCGGCTGCAGTACCTTGGTTTGACTTTGTTATAAAAGCTTTCTTTTAAACATAGCAACTTTTGATTTACTCATTTAAAACACAAAGCGGCAAATAGCTGAGATTAGGTAATATCAGTTATTTTTTCTAATAATTCATGACGATGAGTGTATATAACTGAGTACATAAATGGCTAATGTGCCTCTTTCTTTCACTAAGGAACTATGATGCACCTGCAGCAGGAAAACTTTTAACATATGGGTGGGTGGGTGGGCCTGTTACGTATTAAGTTGCTGGCTTTAGCAAACAGAAGAAACCATAGATAAACCTAGTCTTATTCTTATCAATGTCACACATGAGCATTTCTCTCCCCCTTATTTTAAACAGTTTTTCCTTTACATGTATTTCATTACTATCTTCATTACTGGCAGCACAATTAAAAAATAGGGTTCGAGTTCTAAAAAGTTCTAAAAAAGATTAGAACCATAGAACTTTTTCAAAAGTTCTAGACTAGAACTAGAACCCAGAACTTCAGAGGGTTCTGACAACCCTAGGTCCCAAAAATCCCATGTTGAAAATTTGGTGCCAAAATTCCAAAAAATGCCTGAGATATGCATCAAAGTTGAAAAAACCCTATTTATTCCAATATACAGCTTACCGGCATTTCCTCAGTTCGTGGTCGGCTTTGAATAGTGCAGACGTGTTACCGGTCCACCGAAGATCATCGTGACAGACTCCGGAGATAAGTATGGGGTGAGGGGGGTGTGGGGAGGCAGGGTGCGCAGTGGGTGGACGAGGGTTGTACACGGGGGGCAGGGAGACCGCGAGGGACTGTTTTCTTTACAGGTTTAAAAAAAAAAACATCGGGAGGTGTTTTTTTGCAGTAGAGATTGGCATGCTGGAGTGGGCTCCCAGAATGCCACCTAAGTCTTTTTTGGGGATACTGTAGCCGATGGGGATTGGGCACCCTGTTGACACATACTGAAGGGGTGGAGACACAAGCTGAGGGGACTGGACACCCCTCAGCACACAACAAAATTGGGAGGAGAGACATTATGCTGATGGGGGTGGGCTCCCCCATCAGCAAAATAAATGGGGATGGGGATAAACGCTGATGGGGATTGGGCCCCCCGTCGGCAAAGAAAAAACATTGGGGGGGCGCATTATGCCGAGGGGGATTGGGCACCTCCTCAGCATACATTTTAAATGGGAGGGGGTCATTATGCCAATGGGGAGTGGGCTCCCCTGTCGGTATTGTCACAGGAGGCAGCGGCAGTCACTGCCACCATGTTGCGTGGATGTCGGGAGGCATGTTGTGGTCCTGCTGCATGAGAGCTTCGCTCTCATTGCAGCGGACCTCTTCTTTGAAGTGATTGCCACATTAAGTATGCATGGTGTGGTGCAGGCATGCAGGCTGATTGGGGAATGAGGGACTCACCTACTGATGTGTGCCCTGCATTCGCCCAACAGTAACTGCGCCTCCAAATCTGCTACTACCACAATATGTTGACTGCGCATGCGCGAGCCAACATAAAAATGGATTTAAAAAGTATAGGTAAAAATGTCCAACATAACATGCACTGCTGCTTTACAGTATATGCTAGTTATCACACAGCACATAAAACTACCACAGTATTATATTAGAAATGCTTGTGGCATCTACTATTATGTTTTGTTATCAGACTGTAGTCCCTTCAGGTGCAGAAACAACCTTGGCTCTATGCTAGACTGGCAGGTGCAACGGCAAACAACAGAACAATAAGAAAACATGACACAGAAACCTAGAAACATAAACATTACAGGCAGATGAAGATCAAGGTTCAAGCCAGTCTTCCATAAAGAGTTTCCTACGTACCCTCCTGACCTAATGTCTCAAAGGCATTTTCTTCTCCAGAATCTCCCTCTCTCTCCCTAGCCCCCTCCACCACCACCACCACCATCATACCTCTTAGTTCTTCTTCCTAGAATTATCAGTCCTTTAAACTTGTCACTTTGAACCCATTTATTATGTTTGCTTGCGTGCATGTGCAAGAAACATAGTGCCACCATTCAAGTTTTGGTAGGTGTGCCTCCCCCACTTCCAATGCCCGGCTCCCTTTTGTAGGCACGACTGCACCATGCCAATGAATGTCTGAGCTGTATATAACAGCCGTTCAGATGCAGTGACATACAGTTGTGTAAAGAAATCAGTCAAGAGACACTCTTGCATACTGCCGCTGGCAGTATACAAATCTGTCTGCTTCTGCACTGCATCTGAACTGTCTGTGTCATAGACAGTTCCCCCCAGACACATAGGTGCACACTTGAACCCACCCAGCCTGCTCATGTGCTCCTCCCATACAGTGTATGGCCAACAGGGTTGCCCAATCCCCCGTCAGTTCCGCGCCCCCCAACGCACTTCCAGGTGCCATGCTGGGAGCCCACCCCAGCGTGGCAAATGTCTGTCTGTTGCTCCCCCAAATACACTTCCAGGTGCCACGCAGTGAGCCCACTCCAGTGTGGCAAACCTCTGTATGGCCAATGGGGTGCCCAATCCCCCATCGGCTCCACTGCCCCAAAAAATTCAGCTGCCACACTGGGAGCCCACCCCAGTGTGGCAAAAGTCCCACGCTGCCTTCATATAAAAGAAAAAAGACCTAAAACAAAAACTGTCCCCGTTGATTGTCTTGCACCCCTCCTCCCAACCTCGCCCACCCTCTGCACATCCACCTCCCAAACCCCCGACCCTATACTTACCTCTGGAGGCTGGCGTGACGATCTTCGGTGGACCGGGAACACGTCAGCACTCTTCAAAGCCTACCGCGAACTGAAGTAATGCCGGTAAGCTGTATAATGGAATAAATGGTTTTTTCAACTTTGGTGCATATCTCGGCCATTTTTGTTGTTGAAAATCTGGAGTGAAAATATTACAAATTTGCAAAGTTATGAGCATGTGTACAAACAGCACACCACACACTCATAAAATAGTAATTTTTTGGAATTTTTTCACCAAATTTTCATCATGAGGTTCTTGGGGCCCCACCTCATGAACTCAGTCACTGTCATTTTGTTATTCGGTCCATAAGGTGATTTCATGGTCACTGCGTGGAACCACCTTTAGGGACCCAGTAATGAAAGGACAGTGCCACAGTTCATGAGGTAGGCCCCCAGAACCCTATGTTGAAAATTTGGTTAAAAAATTCCAAAAAAATTACTGTTTTACGAGTGTGCAGTGCGCTGTTTGTACGCATGCTCGTAACTTTGCAAATTTCCAATATTTTCACTCCAGATTTTCAACATTTCCATTTTACCACACCTCCTTATGAGCAGTACAGCTGTCATTTTTCATATCTCACCCAAAATGTGTTTTCGCGCATGTAGCGCACAATGGCGCAGTCAGTGTGAGAAATCAATGTTCAGGACAGATTAAGAAAATCACAGTGACACTGTTCATGAGCAGAGGTCTTAAAATGTTTATGTTGAAAATTTGGTGATAAAAGTCCATAAAATGACTGTGTTACGAGCGTGCATTGCGCAGTTTCCACACACACTCATAGGTTCACGAATTTGTAATATTTTCAGTCCAGATTGTCAACACTGGCATTTTTCAACACCTCCTTATGAACAGTACAGCTGTCATTTTTCACACCCTGGCCAAAATGTGTTTTCGCACTTCCGGCGCAGAAATGCGTGGTTGCTGTGGGAAATCAGTGTTCAGGACAGATTAAGAAAATCACGGTGACACTGTTCATGAGCGGAGGTCCCAAAATGCCTGTGTTGACAATCTGCTGTAAAAAATCCCCAAAGTAATTACATTACGGGTGTGCATTGAGCACTTTCTATGCACACTAGTGACTTCACTAGTTTTTTTATATTTTCACTCCAGATTTTCAACATTGTATTTTTTATACCTCCCCATGAACAGTACAGTTGTCATTCTTCACATCCTGTTTGAAATGTGTTTTCGCAACTGTGGTGCCAAATGGCGTAGTCGCTGTGCAAAATCAGCTTTCCACTAACGAATAGATATTGCCACTGTTCATGAGGTGGGGGTCACAATAAACCATGTTTAAAATTTGGAGTGAAAACACCAACAAATGCCTGGGATGTTAGGGTTTATGACCATAACACCCCACCCTGTAGAGACTGACAGGCACGAAGGGTGTGACTTGAGATTGTCGCCTGTAATACTCCTGCCATTCCACCCCCACCCACACCCTGCAGCCAGTGACAGGCATCAAGGTGTGCCTTGGACTATTTGGCCCCAAAGTTCACCCCATTCTCCTATACTGCACCCATCTCACCGTATTTCTTATGGAATGGGGTGAGCATAAGACCCAAAGACTCCAAGGCACACTCTGACACTTGTTGGTGTCTGCACGGTAGGGTGTGGTGAAATGGCATGGCCGTTATGCCTGATGACCCAAAGGCACACCCCAGTGCCTGTCAGTCTCTGCAGGGTGCTGGTGGCATTGGCTTCAGTTCAATACTTCACTGCCATGCCTATTATGCATCTCTCTAACTCCTACACTTCCAATGCCAATGCCAGCAAGCAAACATTTGGCATTGACAAATACTTTTTGTCCTTGCCATCGCCATTTCTGCTGGTAATCTGTTCCCTGGTTCCACTACCCTCTATGTGACGTAGAACTTCCACACATTTCTCCTGAAGTTTCCACTGGCTAGTCTCAGACAAGAAGCTGGCGATGATACAAATACAGTGAGTGGATTGCCAACAGTCCGGGGTGGGGCAGAGAGAGGCTGACATATAATGAGCAGTAATGGATATGAGGAGGACAGCAAGAATAAAAGGTGGTCCACTCTGGCTAGGGTTGATATGGAGGTCACACTACAAACCCCCTCCCCCTAGTAATATGCTGGGAGGATCATTTTTGATAACAGTCTCATGACAGGCAGGGAGGATGATACAAGCCTTGTTTTGATATAGAACAACTAGCTGGAAAGGAGTTGTTTTTTCTATCTATGTGACTTGGAAAGTTGAGATGATGAGTCAGTCATACACTTGTGTATTTCAAGGAGAGGACTTCTTCCAAATGGACATCACCCAGGAACGTGAAGACCATGGTGGAACTGGAGTTTGGGCAGCTGTTTACTGGTTTCAAAGATAATGGAGAACAATTTTGGGGGGCATTTAAAGAGAGCTTATTAGCCCAGAACCATTGCTATGCATTGATAAAGTCCATCTGATACTGCACTGACAGCTCAGAAGCAGGTGAAGAGCACTGACCAAGAACACAGTGTTATCCATGTGAATATATAAGGAGACATATTCCTTGGGAAGATCGTTGAGGATTATTGAGATCATCATGGGACCCAGAATGGAACTCCACAAATCAGGAAGGACGGATCAAGGATCACATAGATAGTGGAAGCCATAGTTGGAGCAGAGAGGTGGAGGTTGGGATCAGGGCAATTACCCTTGAAAGGGCTGATGAACAACAGGAAACTATGTAGAAAGGATAATGTTTCTTAATAGAGACCAGATTTCCACCACTGTTTAAGACAAGGGTGCAGTGGCCAGGGACTGGAGATAATATAACCTCATATATCCTTCTAAGTGTAACAGCCCTGACTACCTCAGTCAAACCTCCTCCACCTCTCTGCTCCTGCTGTGACTTTCTCCATCTCTACTCTCCTTAACCTCTCCTTACATAACCCATAAAGAACCCGGTGCTTGGAAAACTGGCAAAATAGCCATACTGGGACTATCTTGGGGTTCAAAACTGAATGGGGCATTTTGAAAAGGGTAATTAGGAACAAAACGAAGGCAGGGGACAAGGGAAGCTCTAAAAAGGCAGAGTAAAACAACACCTACCTGTAGTAACATCATGGCAGACTCAATAGACTCAAAGGGCCCAATTCTCAAACGCTGCACCAAGACACAAGGTGCATGCGCCAAGCAGCAGGATGCAAGCAGCAAGCTTCACCAAGATGCAAGCAAGACAGGATTCACAAATGCACCATGCATGAAGGCAAAGATCCGCTGTGTCAAGTACCCCGTGTGCCAGCACAGCGCCAGAAGGCAGCTAGTGCCTTGACGCATTGTGCGTTACGACAGAGGTAAGACATGTAGGACGCAGGAGTGCAATTCACAAAAGAGCACCTAACAGCAGATATCAAACACCTGCTATACCACACAGAGCTTATCTAAGGGGACTTATAAAAAGGAAGGGAAGGGGCAGGGCAGTGATACAGGACTGAGACACAGGACTGCAGCAGGACAGAGACAGATGACTGCCAGGAGGATGTTAGCACCACAGGTCCTACTGAGCATACAGCTGGTCAGGCAACGCCATAGGCGAACGTGCCCACCAGGCTGCACAACAGTGTGGTGCTGCACAGCAGGTGCACAGCCAGCAGCAATCCAGACACCAGAGACATGTCATGCATGTGTACCGGCCACGCTCCGCCCACACGGACCTGAGCGAGGAGCAGTGCGTCGCATGATATCGACTTGGCAAAGCAGCCATAGCAGAGCTATGACAGGAACTTGACGCCGACCTCAGAAGCAGGACCCGGAGAGGCCACGCCATACCAATAGAGGTGAAGGTATGTGCAGCCCTACGGGTAATGGCCACTTGTGGATTCCAGACACCGAGTGGCGAAACCGTGGGCATCTCACAGCCCTCCGTATCATGGTGCCTGAGGGCAGTGATGGATGCCCTCGTACACAGGTCACACCAATGCATCCACCTACCCACAGATGCCCAGGAGCAACTGGCAATCAAGCAGGGATTCTACAGCATAGCAGGATTCCCACGTGTACTTGGTGCAGTAGACTGCACACACATTGCCATAAGGGTACCACTGGATGAACCAGAGATCTATGTCAACTGGAAGGGCTACCATTCCATGAATGTACAGGTCATCTGTGACAGCAGGTGCAGGATCCTCGATGTTGTGGCACAGTATCCAGGGTCCACACATGATGCGTACATCTACAGGAATTGCAGAGTGTGTGAGGCCTTCCAGAGCAGCATACTCACAGATGGCTGGCTGCTTGGTAAGGCACACACAGACACATGCAGAATGGGTGGGCATGGGACGAATGTGGGCATAACACTAACCAACACCTCCCTCCCCACAGGTGACAGCAGATACCCACAGCAGCCCTGGCTGATGACACCAGTGAGGCATCTACAGAGTGCGGCAGATCAACAGTACAACGATGCCCACACAGCAACTCACAGTGTGATAGAGCGCACATTTGGCATCCTCAAGATGAGGTTCCAGTGCCTTGACAGATCAGGGGGTGCACTGCAGTATACACCAGTAATGGCAAGCAAACTGTTCATAGCATGATGTGTGCTGCACAACATAGCACTGGAACATGACACACCACTGGCAGAGGATGAGGAGGCACCCAATGAGGATGGTGACACTGCGGGGGAGGAGGAGGAGGAGGAGGCTGTGGGGCCAACCCATGATTGGTGACAGCAAGGCCAGGCATAACACACAATAGCAGGATAATGAATGCGAGCACAGCTCATTGCGGCACACTTCGGATGAGAACACAGTAGTATGCGCAGTGTGCATGGCAACAGGTACGCCAACACCACCATGCTGCATGCAGGCTCTGAACCACAGCCTTGGGACCATGGGAAGACCACACACATGCAGCACTGGCACACAAAGCAGGCACACTGGGCAGCAGTGCCATGCCATTGCAGGGAACAATAATGCAGTGCCAGGAACCTAGGGACCACCGCGGAGTGCACACACAGCAGGTGGACCAGAACAGCTGCGGCGAGATGGAGATGTCGCCACCTGGGCCACCACACAGGCAGTGGAAGCACAGGTGACACAGATGTGCCCATTGCCTGTGTGCCACCCCAGATGGTGCAGCACACAGTGACACGGACAGCAGCAAGTGCGTCTGGGTGTCCAACGCTAGCAGGGGTGACGTGCACGAGCAGTGTGATGTAGGGATGGGGGACTGTGTGGAGGTCAGTCGCACAGCGGCCATAGCGCTAGGCAGCAGAGACTGTATGTCATGGGGCTGGAGCCATGGACAAGTGGCACTCAATACACTGTTGCTGGTGCCAACATGTAATGGCAGTGTGCAGTGGGCACCAGAGGTAGGCAGAATGGGGACATGGGGACTGTGTGGGTGGGAGACTGCACACACCATGAAGCACTGCCACAGGGGGATGCACAAGGGTGGGTGCAGTGCACCACAGGCAGCAGGACATGGGTGTGTCATGGCACACCCATACGACATGTCATGTGGACTGGCACAGTGCCACTGGAGGCTTGCCCCCTCACACAGCCGCGGTACCCTGCACAAGCACAGTGTGTGGTGACAGGGGGGATGGCAAGCACAACTCCGTACGTTTCACTGTGCAGCAGCAGTGGGTGGACGCAAGTCACACTGTGCGTCAGCCACAGCAATGCTACTTGCATACACAGTTATCCCGTACGCAACGCACAGTACGTTGCGTGCTGCATGCCAATGCAAGCTGCGTAGCATGTACATCACAGCGTGTGACTCACAGGGGAAAGTGGGGAACACATGGAACTGAGCCAACAGCATGTGTAAGGCCTCAGTAGCGCATGCTAGGCTGCACAGGATGGTGTAGCACAGGCACAGCCCCAGCCACACTGCAGTGGAAGGCAAGGGATAACAGCAGACACAAGGGCAAGCAGCAGGTAGCAGTCCCAGTTACCATGACATGCTGGAGCAGGGCACCAAACTTTACAGATGATGAGACAGTGCTTCTCATCAGCTTGGCTGAGCAGTGGAGCAGGGTGCTATTCCCACAGGGAGCACAGCAGTCCAGCCCAGCAGACAGGGAGAGAGTGTGGTCCACTATAGGCACCAGGCTCCAGGCAGTGTGTGGAATAAGGAGGACCATGCGACAGGTCATGCACCGTTGGAATGACCTGGCCTGGAGGGATGGGCGGCTCCTTGCCCACCTGAGGAGGATGGTATGACAGGCTGATGTCCAGATGCATGGAGGACACCCACACCAGTCAGGTATGTGGCACCAGTAACATGTTCAACACACAGCACACAACAGTGACCTTGACTGCACAGAGGGGAACTGATGATGTCACACACCATTATGCCACCACAGGTGAGGGCAGTGACACCGAAGGCCAGGGCAAGCCCAAGGAAGCTGGACTGGATGGACATGGTAGAGGACCCCACAATGAGCAGCATTGGCAAGGTAGGTGTGCAGCGGTCATGTCATGTATGCAGCCCTGTGGGGACCAGCAGGTAGGGGGGTTACACACGCACACACACATGCACCAGTGGGCCAGCACAGGTTGCCATGGCTGGAGGTTGCTGGTGAGGCACAGGCATGGCCAGTGCATGACACATGACATGGCATGGTGGTGGTCTGCTGGGCCTGCATCGGTGGTGTGGGCAACATGCAGGAAGGCAGTACATGGGCCTATGGCACACTCACTGACTGTCATTTTGTGGTCCAGGTGCCCAAGGTGGTGCAAGGAGTGAGCAGCAGTGCTGGGACACACGGTGGCATTCCCTGGAGAGGGCGATGCGACACCTGAAGTGGAGCAACACACGGGCGTACACAGCCAGGACCCGGATGATGGTCCAGGGCAGGCAACACGTGGCACCACAGCAGGTTGCGGAGGAGGCAACCGATGAGGATGTGGAGGAGGAGGAGGAGAATGTCCCAGATACCCAACAGGAGTGTCGTTGGAATGCAGAGCCAGGAGACAGTGCTGTGGGACTGCATGCGGCAGGTGACACGGCCATCACGGCGACAGGCGGGGACACCCGTGGCACAGCTGGCCAGGCACCGAACCAACCAGGGATGAGGATGGCGAGGCTGCTGACCGTCCTGCAAGTTGCAGTGCAAGCTCTGCTGGACTACCTGGACCCGATTGGTGGTCAATGAGTGGTGGACATATGCGCGCATCAAAGTCCTGGCCCCACTCATGCAGCAGCTGGCATGCCCAGGACGGGGCCCACTGGGTAGTATGAACACAGGACACCGGGACATCAGGGATAATGTAGCTATGCATGCACTGCAGTTAAGTGCATCACTGTTGTAAGCCTATTGCTGATTGTGGGGCTGTGCCTATTGCACTGTGTACCTCTTGGTTCACCTTGACTGTTGTTGTTGTGTGTTACTTATGTGTCCCCAATACAGTGTTGTTCAATGTGCAAGCTGTGTCTGTGTGTCTCTCTGTACTGAGCATGCTAATCACCTGTCTATGCTTTACACTGGTCGGGGACAGCCATTGTGTGGGTAGCAGCCCACAGGGTCTCTGTAGGGCACTATGTGGTGACAGGGACCACAACCAGCAACATGTGGACAGCACCGCAGTGTGTCACAGGGTGTGTTGCTGCCACATGTAGGGCATGGTGTCAGGACACTGTACTCTTGTGGGCCTGTGCCACCCAGTGTAGATGTTCTCTTAGTTCCACAGTGGCATGCCACGGTGGGTAAGCCAAACCACCAGTCGACAAGGTGGGACCCCACGGTTTGGGCCTGCATGTGTTGTGCATGTGTCGGTACCAGCCATGTGGGGCCGGGTGGTGTGGCATGGTGTGTGGCATACCACAGGGCCCACCCAGTGGACTGCTGTGCACAGCTCTGTATGGTTGCCATGGTGGAATGCCCCACAGTGGGTACTGTGTGTGCGGGTTGGTGCTGGGTGGTCTGTGATGCCCCCTGTGTGGTGGGGAGGTGACAGTCTTGCAGTGACCATGCACCTGGGTGTGAGGGCATGAATGGCAACATGGACAGGTATGGTGCCATGTGTCCCAGGGGCCACATCTGTGCTGGTGCTCCATGCCATGGTGTGGACACCCACTGCTCACACCGGCCACATGGGGTGCATGTTTGGTTGGTGGTGGATGGGGGTGCACAGGTGTGGGAGTGCTGTGTGAGTGATCTGTGGCATGTCATGGTGTACGCACCCGGGTGGATGCAACAGGTCCCAGGGCTGGCATTGGGGGCCATGCAGGTGTCCGGTATGTGCCTGCAGGGGTGGTGGTGTGCGGCTCACTAGCATGTGGTGGGTGTGCCACTGTCAGGGGATGCAGGCTTGTGTGCAGGTCCCATGCTGCAGTGCCATGCAGGGAGCACCATGGCCATGGGCACTGTACAGGGGACATGGGTTACAAGTGCATGCAGCACAGGATGCATGGCACAGATGCCTGCACATCCATGTGTGGTGTGTGTTGTGATGTGGTCCCTGCCCATGGTCGGGTGAGTGCACTGGACCATTGCAATGTGGTGGGCAGCACCATAGGATGACCCCACTCCGATGTACATGCCTGACATGCTGCGTGCACCCTACCGGGGTGTGTGTGCTTGCCTCCCACTCCAGTCTACGGTGTCCGGTGGCTCACTCTGTGCAGTCCATGGTGGCTGCACCACCGTGTTGCCACTCTGTGTAGCTTCCTGCTGTGTGGCATGCCTTGGCTGCACCCCCACCACAGGTGGCACTGTGTTCACCCTGTGCCTCTGTGATCGCCGCCATGTCACCGGGGGTCTCTGTTGCGCTGCAGTGGTCCCTGGCAGCCTGCTGCTGTCATCACCCCTACCTCTGGTTCTGTTGCCGGCAGCTGCCATCTGTGCAATGGGCCATGCCACCTGCCTTGGGGTGGGCCCTCTTGCGGCCTTGGGAACTGGCTGGCATGTGTTGTCCCAGCCTCTGTGCTGCACTGGGTGTTGGCATGGCCATGCTGTTGGCATTCACTGTACTGTCTTGTGTCTGTCCAGGCTGCTCCATGTCACTGACACGGGGGTGGGTGACCGTCCCCTTGTGTCCATCATGATCCAGTACCCCTGTGTGCGGGTGCACACCCTCAGCCATGTTACTGGGTGTTTTGCCACGGTTGACATTCATGACCTGTGCAGCTGTGGCCCCCTGCTGGGTGTGCCCCACTGCGCCATGGCCAACCTCCACACCAGCATCACTGCGTGGCTCCAGCCCATCCTGCTGTCTGTTTGGCCAATGTGTCTGCCATCAGAGACATCTACTTCTGGCTGCTGTTCCCCATTGGCTGTGTGTGTGCCTGTCATGTCATCCACAGCCCTGTCCTCGGGTACTACTGTTGTCCCATGGGCATCACCAGCTGCCCTATGCCCTGTGTGCCCTCATGGCCCTGTCCCACTTTCTGTGTGCTGGCTGTGTTCCCCATGCCATGATGGTCATCAACTGACCCTCTGTTGTGCCACCACACATTGCAGTCTGGGCATACCTGTGGGACTGGTGCCACACCGGCTACCTGCTGCTGCATGCATCTTGCACTCTTCTGCACTGCAGTTACCATTGCCATTGTTGCCTCTGTCTGAGTGATATGCTGCCCCATGCTGCATTCCATGAGCATGGTCTGCCATTCTATGGCATCTGTTTGGCATGTGACGAACAGCCATATGTCCTGGAGTAGCCGTGTTTCCTATGTTGTTTGGCATGCCCCTTCCTGGATCCCATGTATGATGGCTGCATGGATATTTGTCACCATCAGCTGCAGCTGTCCCGTGTGCGCTTGTGGCAGTGGTGTGTTCCTGGATGCTCTCTTGTATCCCTGCCAGCTACCGCTGTGCTTCCTCCTGGGTGAGCAGGATGTCCTGGCAGTAATATGACAGGTCTTCCCCAAGGTCATCCTCCTGTGGCAGTGGAGTTGCACCATGTTCATCTGTCCAACCTGCACCTCCATGGTCCGGTGTGGTGCTGCGGTGTGCCTGGCCGCCAAGGCCTACAGTGGTGGATGTGTCCTGTCCCGCCACAGAGCCATCCCCTCTGCCCCCTACTGCTGTGTGTCCACCATGGTCTGGTGCTGGTCAGCAGTTCTGGATGCGGGTGGGCTCTGCCCAACGGTGCTGCTGCTGCTGGACGGCGTGGCATTGCTGTCAGTGTCACTTCCCTGTTGGGCCTCTGACTCACTATCTGTCACCCTCCTGTGGGCCTGGCTCACTGTGCTGTCACTTGTGGTTGCCTGCTGCTGTTTCTCCTTGCTGCTGCTGTATCTGCTGTGCTCCAATGCTTCACTGTTACTGTGGGTCACAGCATGGCATTGTGGTGGTGTTGCCTGGTTGGCTGTGGCCTGTTGTCTGGTCGCTGTGGTCCTGGCACCTGCTGGGTATAAAGACAGATGTGCACAGTGCATTACCTCAGTTGCCCATGTGCCGGTATGTGCCCAGTGCCACGGTGCATGTCCAGCCTGTGGTGACCAGTGGAGGGGTCACCCCCTGCATCTCCTGTGCCTGCCTGGGGGCCCAGGCCACACTGTGTCCCTCTTTGCCTGCCCTCGGGTCCCTGTCCAATGTGGGTCCCTGGTGCCCCTGTGGTGCATTAGCCTCCACTGGTGGTGCCACATTGGCTGTCTGCACAGTGGTGCCACCCACCCCATGCATGCCCAGTGCTTACCTTGTGCATGTTGTTGCCGATACAGGTCTAGCTCTGTGTCACCCTGTGTGCTACGCATGCTGATCTGTGCCACTACACATTCCTCGTGTCTGCTGAGGGGCCATGGGTGGGTCCTCCTCCCGTTGCCATTGTGCAGCACCTGTTGTGGGCTACCTTCTCCTTGGCATGGTGCCTGATGTCACAGTGCTGCTTCGGCAGCTCCCTCACACTGCACTTGCTGGGTGCCACTTCATTCAGTAGTCTAGCTACCTCATCCCATGCCTCCTGCCGCTTTGCCCATATCTTCTGGTCCCCTTCCCGGGACAGTAGCAGGTCCACCTGTTGGGTGTCACACACTGGTCAGGGCCTTGCACCATTGCCCCACATGCTCATGTCCTCCTGCCGCACATCACACCTACCTGGGCCTCTGTTGCATCCAGGAGGATGTCTGTCTCCTGGTCTGTGAAATTCTCTTTCCTGAAGTGCCCAGTCCTCTTCCTCCGTGTCCCTGAGGTTGTCTGTCCCCTCTCTCTTTGCTGCATCCTCTGTGGTTCGGCCATTCCACCGCCCCTTGCATTTAGATGCTGCCTGCACCTTGCGTGTTGCCCACGCTATTTATTTGACACACTGTGTGTTCATACGCCATGTGTGCTATGTCTGGCGCATGATGCGTTCCTTACAGAAAAAGGTGCATTGCTGATGGCGCAGGGGGCTTTGGCGCACGGCGCATCTGACACACCTTGCGCCGCTCTAAGGGCATTTTTGAGAATTGGGCCCAGAGTCTTTTTCTGCCTTTAGCCATCTATGTGCAGTATCTATGTTACTTCTTGTATTCAAGGCTCTGAATGGATAACCTTTCTATGTTCAGGATCGGTTAGTCACCCTCCCCTATGAATCTGCAGTTGATACAGGTCTGTAGTCTGGGGTTTAAGGGCTGCTGAAGATGTCCATAACGAGGATCAGCCCATGGGACACATGATATTTTCTGTAGCAGCCTGTGCACTTTAGAATGCTCTGACAAGATCCCTGTGTAAGGCTCCACAGATGTTCAACTCAAAACTGCCAACTCAACTTTTTCACCTGGCATTCCCAGGCTGTCTTTTTAGAACTGATGAAATGTTTATCTCATTCCGGATTTGTAATGTTTGTCAAGATTAATTTAATGTCTATCAGTGAATGTAGCATATTGTGTTGTGACACAGCATGGGTGTTCAAGAAGCACACGGACAGGCACATCTCAAGGAAAATGCAGTAACTTTATATTAATTTGAAGAACAAGCAAAATAAAATAACAAACAAAAGACTGGAATATCACAGCCACCTTAATCATATTCTGGCACTGTGGAACCTTTCTGGGATACTGGGTGGCAAGTCTGAAGTCTCTGTGAAGCAATCTGTGCAAGTTTCATACTTCAGCAGTGCCTCCAACAAATAATCTTTCCTCTGCAATGACCAGACACCAGCTGACTCAAGTCCCAATCAGCAGGGGTTCCTTTAGAAGAGAAATCCTGCCTCCCATTTCCCATAGGCTCCACAGAACATCAGTCTTCAAGGAAAGTACTTAAATGTTCACAACAATAATAGGACATTACATAACAAACAGATAATGCATTTAGCACTATCGGTGTTATTCAATATCAAAACTGTGCCTTATTACTATAAATATATAAGAAATAGGCAAATACCTACAAAATATTCAGTGGTCATAAAAATTCTAGAATATTCCCATAATTCTGCTGCTTTGTTTTCCTTTTGCCACAAGATGGCACTATAAATCTAGTTACTGCTTCACTGTTTCTGCATACATTATATCACCTCCTCTTTCTATTAGGCTTCCCCAGCCAAAAAAAAAAAAAAACTGACCAACTAACGAGGGAAGGGGGTATGTTCTGGGCAACAGAAGGAAAACAGAGGGGACAGGATAGAATAGATGTGCAAGAAATCCTGTCTTGCCAGACCAGGGGTGAAATAATGCAGAAGCTGCAACAGCTGGCAGCATCTGTATTTTGTCTGGGGCTATCCTCCCCTGGACACAGGAAGGGTTGGGGGAAGGAAACACCAGATGATGGTCCTAAGGGGGACAGTAGTTCTCCAATGATTGGGCATAGGGACCACCAAGGCCTCCCACATGGGAGGGAGGGTCGCATCCTGCGGGGGAGAGGAGGGAGATATCTGGGACTGTAGCCAGCAGTCCTACCTCTTTCCTCCTCTCCCTCTCCCTCTCACAGGATCAAGATCAACAGGCGCTCCAGCTCAAAAGCACCAGAACAATAAGGTAAGGTAGTTGGGGCCTAGGGGAGAGGGAGAGCCCTTGGAGCATCAGGCTGGCAACAAGCCAGTGACTTGAGGTCCTCCTATCAGAGTGCAGATGTTGTTCTGCACCCTGGACAGTCGCCCTGCAGTACTCTGTGACTCTTCCTTGGGGAGGGAGCCTGAGCCTGGGGTCTGTGGTCCAAGGCAGCATGGGTTCACAGCAGGAAGGTCATGTTGTCAGACGAATCTAATTTATTTCTTTGACTGGGTGACCAAAGCAGTAGACCAGGGAGGGGCTGTGGACATGGCCTACTTAGACTTTAGCAAGGCATTTAACACAGTCCTACACAAAAGATTAATAGTCAAATTAACCAGCCTGGGAGTGGGTCCCAGGGTGGTGGCCTGGGTAAAACATTGGCTGGACAACAGGACACAGAAAGTAATTGTAAATGGAATCCACTCTAAAGAAAGAGAGGTTACTAGTGGGGTACCGCAGGGTTCAGTACTGGGTCCAGTTCTTTTTAATGTCTTTATAAGTGACATTGCAGAAGGACTGGAATGAAAAGTAGGCCTCTTTGCAGACAACACAAAGATCTGCAACAAGGTTGATACACAAGGAGGCGTGGAAAGGATGAGAAGGGACTTGGCAAGGTTGGAAGAATGGTCAGAAGTATGGCAGCTTGGATTCAATGCAAAGAAGTGCAAAATAATGCACCTGGGAACAAAAACCCAGGGGATGATTACACAATGGGGGGGAAGTAGTAACAACAACAAAAACGGAAAGGGACCTGGGGGTAATCATATCAGATGACCTTAAGGTTGGCAAGCAATGTGAGAAGGCGGTAGTTAGGGCTGGGGGGATACTGGGATGTACAGGGAGAGGCATCACCAGCAGAAAACAGGAAGTTGTTATCCCCCATACAGACAGTTGGTGAGACCCCATCTGGAGTACTGCGTCCAGTTCTGGAGACCCCATCTCCGCAAGGACATAGACAGGATGGAGGCAATTCAGAGGAGGGCAATGAAAATGGTGCAGGGTCTCCAAGAGAAGCCATACGAGGAGAGACTACAGGAGCTTAATATGTATACCCTTGAGGAAAGGAGGGAGTGGGGGACATGATAGAAACATTTAAGTACCTAAGTGGAATCAACAAAGTCCAAGAGGGTAGCATCTTTCAGAAAAAGAGATGTGCAAGAACAAGGGGATACAATTTGAAGATAGAGCGGGGACGGCTCAGGGGCAATGTGAGGAAATATTTTTTCACAAAGAGGGTGGTGGATGCATGGAACAGCCTTCCTGAAGAGCGTGTGGGGTCTAAAACTGTGGGAAAATTCAAGAATGCATGGGACAGACATGAGGCAATTTTTGCGGAGGGGGGTAGGAGGAAATAGGCTGTTGGTTAAATAGGATCTGCAGCTTATCCTCTAGGTAGGGAAATGGGCAGACTAGATGGGCCAAGTGGTCCTTATCTGCCATCAAAGTCTATGTTTCTATGAGGGCCTGCCAAGTCCAGGCATGAGACGGGCACCTTTCATCAGCCCTGGGGTGCTCCTGAGCCTCCTGAGGTCCCCGGAGCCAAGATTGCATTTAATAAAAGAAAAAGAAAATAAATAAATGGATAGAAACAAAAGGCAGAGGTACAGGAATCAGACAGGGCTAGCCCACGGGGAGGGGAGACTGTTAATAGACCTGCCAGCCTGCAGTTATGGACTTCGGAGGGCCTACCTAGTCGCGGATGCTTTTCCTGCAGCTCTGGTGGTTCCAGGCTGGATCCTCTGCTCCATAGTCGGTGAGTGAGGGGGTGGCCTCAGGGATGCAGTGGGAAATGGCTCCGGCGTGTGGTGGCTGTGACATGCCCTGTGGCCAGGCTAGATGGGGCAGCAGGGATGAAGTGATTCTCCCATCCTCTGCACGGCTGCCCTCCAGGTGCACTAGCTCAGAGGTTCAGCGCTGCACCTTCTGTGGGACTTCACATCCCAGCATTCCTTTGGGGTGTTTGACGACTGGCTGAACAGCATACTCACGCTGCTCGGGGGCATCCCATGAGACCTGGGCTTGGAGAAGCTACAGCCCTTGCAGATCTCGTGGGAATGCTCGAGGGAGGCAGGTGCCATCTTGGGTGGGCATTCAGCTGGGTAGGCCGAGCTCACCATGCGGCACACTGGAGGGCACATTAGGTTCCCCCTTCCTGGTGCAAATTTGGGGCTAGGTAGCAGCTGAAGCCCAGGAGGGGTAACCTAGGGGCGACCCAGGGAAGGAGGTAGTAAGAGTGCCACTGCACACCCTCCCACCACAGTTTAAAAAAAACAAAAAAAACAATAAAAGGAATGGAAATGAAAAAAAAATAGAATACTTTTCCCTTCCCCAAGGGCTTGGGGTCTCGGGCTTGGGCCTAGGGCCAACGTGGGGGGGCAGCCAGAGTGTGGTGATGCTGGGTTAGAAGTGGGCCCCCCCAACTGCAGACAAGGGCGGGATTCCCACCAGGGACAGGTGGAGCAGTCCAGGGCATGCTGCCACTTGGCTAAGGGAGGTGGGCTGAGGAGGTGGATCCTACTTGGGCCCAGCCATCGCAGGCTCCCGAGGCGGAAGGCAGCCAGGGGACCGGTAAAGTCCTCTCCCTTGGGTTCAGAATGGCCCCCTCATCACCGGGGGCGCCCATGGTGGAGAGAGGGCTGGGGGGCCAAGGGGCTGTTCCCCATCCCCATGTTAAAAAAAAAAAAAAAAAAAAAAGAAAGGGAGAGATGATGATGGACAAAAAAAAATGCTAATAAAATAGCATTGCACCTAAAAGTCCAGGATTGGTAGTGTTGAACAGGAGGGGGTGGCTGGGTCAAGGGGAGCCCTGCTTGGTGGCTCGACCCCAGGGAGGCAGACGTGGCATGGGCCAACATTGAACAGACTGGTGGAGTGGGAGGACAGGAAGAAGGAAAAAGGGGAGGAGGCAGATAAGAAACCCCCAAAAGTCCCCCGCACCTTCGTCAATTGGATAGCGGCCTTCCCCATATATGCAGGCACCATACTGCAGATGGAGAAGGATCAGAGACTGAGACTTTACACATACCACAACAGGATCACCCTCATGCACTGGAGAAAAGGGGGGATGGCATGGTTCAAGTACGACGAGGAATTCAAGAGGCGGAGACAGGAAGACGGATCCCTGGGGTGGAGGACAGTGGACATGACCCTGCTGGTGGTTGTCATGCACGTTGGGGGGTAGTGCACACTGACAGTGGCTTGCTGCATAGGCCTCCACCCCCAGTGAGGTTGGAAGGGGCCATGGGAACCAGCCAGGCTTGTTATGTGTGCAACCAGGCAAAATGCACCTGGGCCTCATGCCATTTTCATTACTCATGCATGGCATGTGGACAACAGCACCCCTTCATTCAGTGCACTTCCCCATGGCCCCCGGGGAGCACCCAGAAAATCAGGGAGGCAGCAGAGTGACAGGCCTGCCTACCCTGGTATGGGTGGACAGGATTAGTTGGTGGTTGGATCAGTACCCTGAAGGGGAGGCCACCAACCTGCTTCAGGAGGGATTCACAGTGGGTTTCAGGTTACAATACATAGGCCCCAGAAAGGGCCAGGAGGCTGAGAACCTGAAATCCACCAGGGATTGCCCGCAGGTAGTCTTAGAGAAACTGGAAAAGGAGAGGCAGCTGGGGAGGATCAGCGGGCCATTTGCTGCCCCACCGAGCCTGGCCCTGAAGGTATTGCCCATCGGGCTGATACCTAAGAGAATGCCAAGGGAATTCATGATGATAAATCACCTTTCATATCCAGAGGAGGACTCAGTGACCAATTATATTGACCCTAGTCATACAGCAGTGCAGTATGCATCATTCAATAGGGCAGTTCAGGTGGTGCTAGAGGCAGGGCCTCGGGCACTCCTGGCAAAGGCGAACATCGAGTCCGCATTCTGGCTGCTGCCAGTTCACCCAGATGACAGGGAACTACCGGGCATGAAATTTGTGGGGCAGTATTATGTAGACAACTGTATGCTCATGGGGTGCTCGTTAGCCTTTGCAGTCTTCGAGACTTTCAGCAGGTTCCTTCACTGGGTGACGAAGAAGTATTCGGGTAGCAAGCTGGTAGTCCACTACCTCGACTATTTTCTGCTTGTCGGGTGGATGGGACAGATGATTGTGCAAGGACACTGTCCACCTTTATGGTGATCTGCAGGGACTTTGGGGTCCCCTTAGCCCTAGGAAAAGGTGGAGGCACCTGCGAAGGTGCTAGGGTTCCTGGGGATCTAAATCAACACCATTAACAGGCTTTGCTGCTTGGCTGGTGACAAGGTGGAGGCACTGAGATGCCTGCTGGATCCCATGGAGGGGGTCAGGAAGGCAACATTGAGTCAACTGCAGCAACTGGTGGGGCACCTCAACTTTGTTTGTCAGGTTATGCCGATGGGGTGCATATTCATGAGCTGCATGGCTAAGCTATGAGGGGATGCATCAAGCCACATCACAGGTTGTGGGTCACAGAGGACTTTCAAGAGGACCTGTGGATATGGAAAGTCATCTTGGAATACTTCAATGGCATGGCTCTGTGGCAGTCAGACAGCTGAGGGCATGAGCTTCAGCTGTTCACAGATGCTGCAGGATCTTTAGAGTTCTGGGCTTACTTTCAAGGGGAGTGGTGTGCCTGACAATGGCCGCCGGAATGGGAGGTGGCGGGGTTACTTAAGAACATTACATTGTTGGAGTTCTTCCCCATAGTGGTAGCCCTGCATCTATGGGGTGCCCAGCTGAAGGACCACAAGGTCCTCTTCAGGTCGGACAACATGGGGGTGGTGCACACTAGTAACAGGCAGTTGGGGCCAAAGGGCCCAAAAGGGGACTTGATGCACATCTTCATCCTCAATTGCTTACTCTTGAACATCTCCTTTAAGGCCATTCATATACCAGGGGTCAATAACGGGATTGCTGATGCTTTGTCTCATTCACTGTGGCAACGGTTCTGGAAGGTGGCTCCAGCAGCAGAGCAGCAGCCACGGGCAGTACCCCCCTTCTTGTGGAGGGTTGTGACATCGTGACTTGGAAATCGGTAGGTAACTCCATCACCCCGAGCACAAGAGAAGTATACAGGAGGGGGATTGAACACTTCTTAGCTATGAGGGCATAGGCGGCATGGCTGGAGGATTACCCCATCCCAGTTGAGCAGCTGTGTAGGTACATTATGCAGTCAAAGCAGGCAGGGGCGTCACCGGGGGTGGTTGCTAGATGCCTCGTTGGCTTGTCCTGGGTTTCCAGGGTCCTGGGAGCTGCGGACACCATGAAGGTGTTCAGGGTGAGGGAGGTCTTTGAGAGTGGACTAGGTCGGTGGCTCCTTGCTGGGACACGAAGTGCCCAGTCACACCGGTGACCCTCAGGAGCATCAGCAGGGGTCCTGTCCAAAGTCTGCTGAACCCTGTTTGAGGCCCTGATGTTTGACACAATGTTTCTGTTGGCCTTTTTTGGGGCATTCAGGGTATCGAGGTTACCCAACCTTCCAAGGGGGTCAAACATATAGGGCTGAAGAAGGAGGACATGCTGGTGTTGGCACGGGAGGCCTGCGTGAGGCTACAGATGAGTAAGAGTGACCAGGAGCAGAAGCGCCACTGGTGCCTGGTGCAAGCTCCACCCGGGGTGTCCTGGAAGATTCAGGATAGGGTGCGTGCCTACATGGCGGAGGCACCTAGGGTAGGGGGCACCTTCTTTAAACATGCAGATGGGACTCCAGTCATAGCTAATCAATTTCGGGTCATTTTGGGCAAGGCAGTTCATGAGGCAGGGCTGGACCCAAAGGAGTATGGGACACATTCATTCAGAATCAGTGTCTCCACATATGCGAGGAAGCTGGGGTGAGTGGACAGCCAGATTCAGGTGCTGGGGCATTGGAAATCCCAAACGTTCTTGGGGTATGTGCACCCACATTTGCAATAACAACTTTTGGTTCCCAGAGTCCCCCATTGGTGGTTTGGGCTGGCTGGTGGCTAGACCTTCACGCTGCAAGGACATCGGTGCAAGAGGCTGCTCTGGAGGAAGGGGTCATCCTAAGGTTCTCATGCGTAAGGCGGAAGACCAGGGGCTTGCTGTGAAGGGCATGAAGAGTGAACCATAGGGGGTAGCCATGGCTCAACCCACTCCCCTGGCCAAACCGACCTGGTAGTTACCAGGTTGGAGGGGGAAGGTGGTCCCTTTCAACTATGGCCCACATTAGGGTTGGTTTGGGTGAAGAGCAAGGTCGAGCATGAGATAGGGAGGACCATGGAAAGACATAGCCAAAGACAGGCTTTGGGCCAAGGTGCGGCAGCCGTGGCAGGCCTCTGACCCAAAGGGGGGGAGAAGGGTTAGGAGAGGTGGATTGGGGTCTTGGAGAAATTAAAGGAGCAGGCATCTTGGGGGGTTGGACGTTGTCCTTCCTGTAGCATCTCGGGAGGATCATGATACATCGGATGGTCACGTGGGGCGGTAATGAGCCGGGATCTCCTCAGGCCCATGGCCCCCCCCCACTCTGGTTGGCGTGGAGGCAGAAACTGAGTATTCTGACCCAGGGGAGGGGTCAAGGCCCACCTCCAGCAGGCATAGCTATACTGCAAGGCTAACGGTGCCTCATGGGGGGCGGTCAGCAAGTCTTGGCCCTTGCAACCTCGGACCGTAGATCCTCCCGGGTGTGCTCGCTGCTCTCAATCTGGTTGTAATCAATAAACATATGGCTGTGGCCATTTTCCTCCAAGATTGGTGTCTGTGTCTTTCTTCCTGGGGGAAGGGGGTTATGGATGGGTACCAGACAATGCAGAGGCTGCAACAGCTGGCAGCAGCCATATTTTGTCTTGGACTATCCTCTCCTGGACACAGGAAGGGGTGGGGGAAGAAAACACCAGATGGTGGTCCCAAGGGGGACAGTAGTTATCCAGTGATTGGATGTAGGGACCACCGAGGCCTCCCATATGGGAGGGGGGGGTCACATCCTGTGGGGGTGAGCAGGGGAATATCAGGGACTGTAGCCAGAAGTCCTGCCTCTTTCCTCCTCTCCCTCTCACAGGATCACCCACCCACCTGGTCTTGTAAAAGCAGGGTGGTGGGGGCCAGGCAGCAACTAGTGCCCCCCTTTTGAGCCCTTAAGAGTGACCGAAATAGGGGTCATGGAGCAGCTTTTCCTGTTTTTTCCCTGAAAAAGGGTTTTCCAGGTTTTTCACCTCCTCCAAAAGGGTGCAAAAACAGAGTGAGATGTGGGAGCATCAAATAGGGTAGAGCAAATAGTCAAGGATAGGTGCATAGCAATATATCACAGTCATATTGTTGGTATCTCTGGAGGATCACGATGCATCAAATGGTCATGGGGGGGCAGTAACGAGCTGGAATCTCCTATGGCTCATGGCCCCCCGCTTTGGTTAGCGTGGAGGTGGAAACTGAGTATCCTGACCTGGGGGAGGGGTCAAGGCCCACCTCCAGCAGGTATAGTTATCCTGCAAGGCTAACAGCGCCTGACAGGGAGCGGCTAGCAAGCCTTGGCCCTTGCAGCCTCGGACCATAGATCCTCCCAGGTGCACACGCAGCTCTCAATCTGGTTGTAATCAAAAAACATATGGCTGCAGCCATTTTTCTCCAAGCTTGGCATCTGTGTCTTTCTTCCTGGGGGAAGGGAGTTATGGATGGGTACCAGACAAGGGTACATGATAGAAAAAAAGGATTCCACTTTATGAAATGGGGGAAGGGATCATCGCTTTCTCTCTTTCTATCCTTTCTGTATTTGTAATTGCAGAAACAGACAGAGATAGAAGACATCAGGTCTATCACATATCTCCCCCTTTAAAAAAACTGGAGGGTTTTGAAATTCTTTCCACTAATAGTTGGAGCTAAGGGGATTCCTTCCCACCCTTGCCAGAAATGCCATTCCCTTGGACCCTAAGAAAGTGCAGAGATAATCTGCAGTAATATGCATAAAACATAATACAGATGCACATATACTGTACATCAGAACACAAATGCATACATCAATATAGTTCCCTGGGAACCTCTTTACTTTGTTGTTTAAAACCTTGTTACCAACACTCTGGCAAAACCGGACAAAAACTCACTTGATAAGTCATCAGATATGAACTCATAGAGTTACATCATACAGCTTTTACTTTTCAACACAGCTACAATATCCAGTTTCTACATTTTCACTTACACATTTGCCCCATATCTTGATAGAAAGTCTCCATTTTTGTGCATCACCCCTGGTTTATGTTCTACTTTGAGTATAAGGCTGGAGAAGCAGATATCACCTAGTAATCCTTGCATTTTTATCCTTAATTTCCTAGAGCCATTTTAAAGGGTTGTGTTCTGTTATGAACGTGAATTCAGCTCTGTTCAGAAAAAAACACAATGGGCTGGATTTTTAAAGGCTTGAGAATGATGCAAGGTGCTTGCATCGAAGAAGTCTGACGCAACAGGCACCTTGCGCCAAAGGTAGTGCCCCAAGCGATTTTAAAAGGCAGCCTGCATCAATCTGCAGGCTGCTTGCCACAAAGTGTGCTAGCACTAGCCTTGCGCCATGAAAGTGGCTATGGCATAGTGCTAGGGTGCTTGCGGCAAACCCTGATTGCCACAATCCCGAAGTCCCGAATTTCAAAGCCCTTCCCAGGAACAAAGTGTTAAGTACTGTTAGACCAGCAAAGGGTTGGTCTAATGGTAATTAGACATCTCCTAGGATGGTCATCCAGTATGTGCCACTGTGTGGCCTGCCCAGATCCATCCCCAGTAGTTGCTCCCTGGTGATCTAGTACCCCCCACTGACCCGTTGCACCCCAACACTGCCCATCCTGTATCCATCCTAGTGATTTAGTGGTCCCCTCCTCCCTGCCCCGTTGCACCCTCGGCAGTGACGGTCCTTGAACTTATTCTCCTAGTGAACCCCACAACCCCGCACCCCCAATCCATACCCCAGATTCGGCGACTGGCACAGCCCTCTGCATACCACCACAGCTGGCCACTGAATGAACTGTCAGTGTGCATATTATATACAGTATGCACACTGACAGTTCATTCGGCGGCCAGCCATGGTGGTGTGCGGAGGGCTGTGCCGGGCGCCAAATCTGGGCTATGGATTGGGGGGTGCGAGGCTGTGAGCACTGCATGCTAGGGTGGGGGGCCAGTAGAGCACCAGGGAGGATACTGTTAAGGACACTTGAGGTGGGGAAGGGGTGTCAGGTCAATGTAGTGCCCCGATGGGCACATCGGGCATGGTGTTGGGAGGGGGCCACTAGCATGGCCCATGCAAGGGTGCAGTGTCACACACTGTCCCGTGGCAATTGTGGCATTCTTTCTGTGTGCACCATCCATTTGGCGCAACCATTCTGTGGCCGAAAGCAGCGGTACTTAGGTGCCAGGACCATGCCCCATGTAAAATCGGGCGCAGGGTCCTGGACGCACCAGCATTCGGCGCAAGCTGCCCTTGTCACAGCTTGCACTGGAGGTGTGAAAATCTGGCCCAGTGACTCAATGGCCCATTTTATAGCCAAACACTCCTTCTCAATAGTTGAATAGTTTTTCTCTCTATCATGGAGCTTACAGCTGAGCTGATATACTGTAGATAATGGGCTCTTCTCCCTCATCACTTTTCTAGCTCAACACAGCCCCCAGCCCAACCTTGGATGCATCTGTTTGAAGCAAAAAGGGTTGGGAAAAATCTAGGCTTTTCAAAACTGGTAAAGAGCATAAACAGGCTTTTATGGCATTAAAAGCTTGATTAAACTCTGGAGTCCATTTTACTTCACTGAGTTTGTTCTTCTTGAACAGATCTGTCAGGTGTGCAGCTGGCTTTGAGAAACCTTTAATAAAATGCTGATAACCGTCTGCTAAACATAAAAATGATCTTACATGCCTCTCGGTTTTGAGTATAGGCCAGGACTGTTAGCGACTGCCTCTACTTTGGATATTTCTGGTTTAGCTTTACCATCTCTCAATACATATCCCAGATATCTGGTATCCACCATGCCTAGTGCACATTTTTCTGGATTTATAGTGAGACCAATTGTTGCAATATAAGATATCATTGCTTTGATGTGTGTCAAATGGCTGTCGAAAGTGGGACTAAATATCAACACATCATCCAAATAGGAAGAACTACACTGGTAATGTGGGGCCAAGATCTTGTCAATCAAATGCTGAAATTTGGCAGACACCCCTATGGAGACAAACAACATTGTTATGAATCTGAACAATCCCATAGGGATAGCAAAACTCATTTTTTTTCCTTTTGACTTGGTCTCCAGTGGAATCTGCCAGTTCCTTTTATTAACTCTAGTACTGTTATGTACTTGGCACATCCAGCTGGTCAACAAGATCATGTCACCAGGGCATCAGGTAGCTGATAAATCAAGAAATGTTATTTATTTTCCTAAATTCAATACAAAGATGGATGCCATCTTCGTTCTTAGGCACTATGACAATATAAGAGCACCAAAAGCTGATTGAAGGCTCAATAATCCCTAGTGGCTTCATTTTTTCCAGCTTCTCAATTACAGCCTGATTTTTCTGGGTGGGGGGGGGCATCTACATGGCCTCTGCCCTATAGTTGGAGCTGACCCTGCAACAATAATGTGCTCTACCTGACTAAATTTTCTTGGGGTCATAGTGAACACTGCCTTAAATTTCTGTACTATCCCCTTTATACCAACTAACTGACTAAGTTCCAGGTTGGGATTTATCTTTACTTGCAGAATGTCAATATCAGAGCTGCTTTTGTCCAGCCTATGATAGGCTTGCTCTAATTCTCCATCTTTCTGTTCAGGAAATACAGTACACACAGGCTGGGACAGATCTTTATTTTCCTCTCTCTCCTTCCAGAGCTTCAGCAGGCTGGCATAATAAATATGAGACCTACACTTGCCTGGAATCTCTATTTCATAGTCCACCTGTCTAGTCACTGTGAAGGCCCCTGCCATTTTACCAATAATTTATTTTCATGTGATGATAGTAATAACAAGACATTATCCCCAAGGTTAAAACGTTTGTCCTTCAACCCCACATCATACTTAGTATCCTTTCTGCCTTTCCCAACTTTGCAACCAATTCTCATGGGCAAGCTGAGTGTATTTACCCAACCACTGGCATAATTCAGTGATGTACTGTACCACATTCTTTTTCTGATCAGTTTTATTCTCCCATATCTCTTTTACAACATCAAGTGGCCCACTAGGGGTTCTACCATGAAGGAGATCAAATGAGGACAGGCCTGTAGATGTCTGGGACACCTCTCTGTTTGCGAACAGCAAGAAAGGGAAATAAAGGTCCCAGTCTTTCCCTTCTTCAAACACATATTTCTTTAACATTTTTTAAGTGTCTGATTGAACTGCTTTACTAGCCCATCCATTGGATCCATTGGGGGTGTGGTAGGGTGAAGTTCTAATGGCTGTTATTCCTAGCACCAAATACAATTCCTGCAATATCTGGGAGGTGAAATTTGCCCCCAAACTGTTAGAATAACTTCAGGGATACCCACCTGACTAAAACTTTTGGATAGTCCCTCATCTGCCCTAGAAGCAGTAATAGTTCTCGTAGGAACTGCTTCTAGGTATCTTATAACACAGTCACTGAGAACTAGAATGAATCTGTTGCCTTTTCTACTCCATTCCATGGGCCCAGCTATATCCATAGTGACCTCCAGAAGGGTACATCAACCACAGGTATGGACATGAGGGGTGCCTTTTCTTTTTTACTCGCAGTAGCAACCTTTTGGCACTCCTCACATGTCTGACTTTTATCTTCTACCCACTGCTGTATGGATGGCTAATATAACCTATGGAGCAGCCTACTTAAAGTAGGCTGCTCCATAGGGAGGCAGTATAGTGCAGTGGTGTAAGGCTCAGAGTTCAAGGCTCTGAGCTGCAAATCTGGTGACATCCAGCAGACCAGACCTGGTTTGAATCCCACAGCTTCCACTTGCATACTGTGTGACCCTGAGCAAGTCACTTGACTTCCCTGTGCTCCCAGGTCGCACCTGTGAAAAAGCTTTCAGCTTAGTGTGCTACTCCTGGTTAAACAACTAAAAAAAAAAAGTACACTCTTGCCTCAGATGACCAGACAGAGAAATGCGATGTGCCAATTTTATCAACTCCTGCTTGTGTTTTTAAGGAGCCATCAATTGTTTAAATAGCTCCTTAGTTTGAGGATTGAAAAACTCTCCGTACAAGATATCAGTTTTTAACACCAGCACAGTTTTAATTCCATCCACAATCCCCACCTTAGCTAACAATGTGTCATAGTTTTTTTAGATCAGTTATCAAGTCCTTCATGTTCCAAGGTGACTTAATATATGGGTCTTCTGCAACGTTCCTCCTTCTGGCTGCTTTGGCCCTTCTGACCTCCCCCAAGGTCTTCTTAAGGTGTAACCTAGACTCAGATAAGTTGGAGTCCTCAAAGAGAAATATAACCCAACAGTTGCTTCTGTTGGGCCTCGGGTTACACTCCAGCTGTCACTGCAGAGTCACATCAGAGGAAGGATTCAAGTCCTTCTTTTGCAGAAGAGAGGCAAATCCTGGCAGGTCATGACCCAGTATTACAGGTACTGGAAAAGTGGGACCACACTTACATTCATTTGTACCTCTTCTCCATTAATGTAGAGCAGCACGGTAATAGTGAGGTAACAATAAAATCCCAATAAATACATATCAGTCTTGTCCTAGGACCTTTAACATGCCTCTGATTGAGGACATCCTCACAGATGAGAGTCTGTCTACTTCCAGTGTCCAGCAACCCCTGGACTTTTTCAGAACCAACCCCAGAGTCCATCAAGTATGGTCCCCAGTTAGCAAGAGCAAGTGTTACAGGAAATGTTTTCTTAGTGGGGCCCCACCACTTGATATGTCCCTTTTCTAAACATTGATGACAAACAATATCAGGCTTATGTGTGGAGGATGGCACTTTATCACTGTTTTTATCGGTGTGTGTGTGTGTGTGTATATAGGGTGTGGCTTAGAGGTGGACGCTTTAGGGGTCTGAAAAGGTCTTACTATTCCACTGATGTTTTCTCAGGGCGGTTGATGAAGTTTGTCAAGCAAGCTAGAAGTCCTCTGCAAGCTTGACGGCCTGTTTACCTGTTTCCAGCTGAAGCTTTTTTATCCAAACTTACAGATCCTCTTGTAGGCCCTGAGTGCACTGGTCCAGTACCAGTTCCTCACTGATTTGCTGTGCTTTGTGCCATCCTGGTTGATGCCATTTGCAGCATAGTTCCTTTACACTCACAAAGTAATCTTGTGGATAGTCACCTGCTAGGTACCACAAAGCTTGAAACGTCTGTCTATACAACTCACTGCTGATGTCATATCACATTATGATGGTGGCTTTGACTCTGTCACAATTGGTAGCTATGGTGGTGTTCACATGACTGTAGGCGAGTTGTGCTTGGCCTGTAAGGTAAGGTGCAAAACAGATTACCCACTAATCTTTGGGCCAGTGGCATGCTATGGCCACCCTCTCAAAAGCCATGAGATAGGACTCGATGTTATCATCCGGATCCGGTTTCATCAGCTTCATATCTCTTAACATACTGCTGGAATCCTCTTCAGCTGCACTTGGCTAAGCTGTTTGTACTGTCTTTTGTACAGCCTCTAGCAATTTACAGATATTTTTCATTTTATGTACTGCCTCATGACTTGCCTCTTCCTATCTCAGACTCAGCCATTTGAGAAGTTCAGTAAGTCCCTTGGGAGGGGCATCTTCTCCACTACATGTTTTTTTTTTTCTCTTTCTTCTCTATTTCTTCCTTGGCTACTGTAGGACCCATCAGCCTCGATGGGTCCACAGGATGAACCACTAGCTCATCCACAAATTTTGTAGCCATACTTCTGGTCACCACATTCAGAGGAACAAATGGAGTCATCCTTCTTATTGCACCACACCCTTGTCCTTGCAGCATCCACAATATGCTTTCCTTGATGATTGGCATTGGCACCTTAGCCATCCAACAAACAGTAAATCCCACTTCTAACAGCAAATTGCCATGGCATGGGTGTTCAGAAAGCACACAGACAGGCAAATCTCAAGGAAAATGCATTAGGCATGTACTGATTTGAAGAATAAGCAAAATAAAATAAAAACAAAAGCTTGGAATATCACAGCCACCTTATATAGAATAGTGTATGGTTGCTCATACACAACAAGGCTATGTTGCCATCGAGGGGATGCGATGACGTCACACAGACCTCGGGAGCGATGCTCGAGAGGTCCGTGAGACGGAATCACTTCCCGAGATGGCAATAACGCTTTGTTAGAAGCGAAGCAACCATATACTATTTTATATAGTATATGGTTCCCCAAACTGTAGGAGGTTTGACTTTTGACAAGGTTCATACCTTGTGAATATTGTCCTGCTTGCTTGCTCGGTCGCTCCCTCCCAGTCTATGCTGCAGTCACCATCCAGTTCCGATACCGAAGATACCGGTGCTTCACTGCTTCCTGCGGTCCTGCTCTCGGCAAAAGAAATAAAAAAAAAAAAACTGGCAAACTGATAGTTTGGGAACACAGAGCCGAGTATGGCAGTCCGTGTCCCAACTATCTAACTTAATGGCACTACCGACTGATCATTAGACACCTCCGCCATTTTAGAGCACATTTTTTTTATCAGTTCTGTTTTCAGCCAATCATGTAGCAGCTCAAGGCTGAAAAGTTGTTGTACTATCGATCTGACGTCAGAATGATAGTACAACAACTTTTTTGACCTTTGAACTGTCCTACAACAACATTTGGGAAGCCACTTTTTTCCATCTAGAATAAGCCCTAAGCATATACTATAATCAAATTCTGGCACCGTGGAACCTTTTTGGGGTACTGGGTGGCAAGACTGAAGTCTCTGTGAAGCAATCTGAACAAGTTCCATTCATCAGCAGTGCCTCCAACAAGTAATCTTTCCTCTGCAATGACCAGACACCAACTGACTCAAGTCCCAGTCAGTAGGGGTTCCTTTAGGAGAAAAATCATGCCTCCCAAGTCCCATATGCTCCATAGGACATTCATTTTCATAGAAAGTACTAGAATGAACACAACAGCTCTCCCTCTCCCTTAATGCCAGACGACTTCTACACAGTGCCAATCTAGTTGGGAAGTTTTGGCTTGGGTCTCTGCCTCCATACTTATCTTCCCTCCTATCTCTCTTCCCGCCCTCCATCTATTCCCTCCAAGATTCCATTCATTGCACCCTTGCCCTCCCCCATGGCACACCTCATCAGGTTGTGGCACTTTCTCCTTCAAGCTTCCTAATTTCTGGAATTCCCCCCCTCTTGAAATTCACTCTGCTCAATCTTGCCACTCACTGACCAATCTGCTCCGGAAGGACACTTCACAGTTGCACCTGCAACTAATCCCTTCCCACCCTTTTTTTCCCCAATCCCCAACATCCCCACCTGCCATGCACCCTTCTTCCAGGTTCTCTGGGGTGTAACTTCCCCAGCTTGCCTTGCCACCTCCCACCCCCCTTCCCATGCCCTCTCCTCCCTCTCTCACTGCCTTCCTTGGGAGGTTCTTCCCCAACTTGCCTTTGCCTTCCCACACTCCCTCTTTCCCCAGCCCTCACCCTTCTCTCTCACTTCCTTTCATGGCTGAGGACATACCCCTTGCAGGGTTCTCAGCATCCTGAAGCGGTGTAACCCACCCGGCATGCCTTGTCCCCCCTTCCTTGCCTGTCTCACTTCCTTTCATGCCAGGGCACATACCCCTTCCAGGGTTCTCAGTGTCCTGAAGGGCTGTAACCCACCCAGCATGCCTTGCCTTCTCCCCCTTTGTCCCTGCCCTCTACCCTCTTTCCTCACCCTCTTCCTGTCTAGGCTCATATTCCCTTGCAGGGTTCCCAGCATCCTAAAGGGGTTGGAACCCCCTGGCTTACATTACTCCCCCCCCAACTCCTCTTTCACTTCCCTCCCCCTCCCTCCCATTTCCTTCCTGTCCAGGCTCATACCTCCTGGCAGGGTTCTCAGCATCCTGAAGGGTATAATTTACCCCCCCGCTCGCACTTCCTTCTTGTCTGGGCTCATACCTCCTTACAGGGTTCTCAGCATCCTGATGGGGTGTAACCCCTGGCTTACCTGCCTTCTCCCCTCCCTCTCCCTCTCTCTTACTTCCTTCCTGTCCAGGTTAATACCCCCTTGCAGGGCCTCCCCCTTCCCTCTCCCTCCTCTCTCACTTCCTTCCTGTCTGGGTTAATACCCCCTTGCAGGGTTCTCTACATCCTGAAGGGGTGTAACTCCCCCAGCTTGCCTTGCTTTCTCCCCCTTCCTCCCTCCCCTTCCCCTGCTTGCACACTTCCTTCCTGTCCAGATTCATACACCCTTGCAGGGTTCTCTGCATCCTAAAGGGGCATAACCCACCCCAGCTTGCTTAGCCTCCACCCGCCTCCTCCTCTGCCCTTCCCTTCTAGGTCCATTCCCCCTACAGGGTTTTCAACATATTGTAAGGATGTAACTCCACCCAGCTTACCATGCCTCCACCGCTGCTTTCCTTTCTCCTATCTCTCCCCCCTCCCTCTCCCTTTGTTTCACACTCCTCTTCCTTTGCACTCTCCTTCCTCCCTCTTCCCTTCGCTCCTTGTTTTCACACTGTCCTCCCCCCCTTCCTACCCCTCTGTCTCACACTCCTGTCCTATCTGCTTACTTCACTCTTGGTATCCCTATACTCTACCAGACTTATCTTGCACTTCAAGGTGTACTCCATTAGGGTCTACACCTTCCTTGTTACCTATTATACACATGTGCCTACGGTATTGCAACCCTGTTTAATTTTTACTATGGATTAGTTCCTTGTCCAAGCTAGTAATGTAGTGTTCATATGCTGTTTTTTTATTTATTTTTATTTTATTTAAACAGCAGTTTGGAAAACCTTTGAGCCATAGGCTCATTTACAAAGGTACCTTGTCACAGTAAGACAAACTTATACTGCCTGTCCTCGTTTTTCATTTTGCTCCCCCACTTATGTAACCCCTCCCCCCAGGATGCTTCTGGAAGCAAGCTATTTACAGCTCATGTTGTGTTTCCTGGTAAAAAACCTTTTCAAATAAATAAAATAGGGCATTACAAAACAAATAGATAATGCATTCAGTACAATCAGTGTTTTTCAGTATAAAAACTGTGATTTATTACTATAAATATAAGCAACCAACTAAAAAAATTGGTTAACTTAACTAGAAGTGTGATACATGTTGTCTAAATCAGTTGTCATAAATATTCTAGAATATTCCAATAATTCTGCTCCATTTTTTTTCTTTTGTCAAAAGATGGCACTATACATCTAGTTACTGCTTCACTGTTTCTGCATACATTATATCACTTCTTCAAGTACGTTCTAAGTAGCAGAGGGAAAACAGAGGGAGCTGGATAGAAAAGATGTGCAAGAGACCCTGTCTGGCCAGACCAGGGGTGAGACAAGAACACAGGACAGAAAAAAGGATTCCACTGCCCGAAAAGGGGGAGGGGCTCATCCCTCTCTCTTTCTCTCTTTTCTGTATTTCTAACTGCTTAAACAGTGATAGGAGACATCAGGCATATCACATGTTTATATTATTTCATGCAATGTCTTCCCCCACCCCATATTGTTAGTATTGTTTTAATGTGTAAACAGTGCTGTAAATCATTGTTCAACACTCTGAGCTAGTGGAAAGACACTTTATCAAATACAAATAACCTAACCTAATGCACAGCACCTTTATCTTGAGAAAGGTGTTCTATAAATATATCCAGTGGCATCATTTAGGCATAGCCAGGAGTTGCAGTTGAGACATTATGATTTCTTTGAAACCACTGCAATATTTGCTGAAACCCATAGGAATCTATAAAATAATGTTTAATGTGGTTTGACTTTATCAAGTTTGACAGGTGGGTAAGCTTTTCAACCCCTTAAGGTATTTTTCTCATTACAATTTGTGAAGAAAGTTCCAATGCATAAGCTGCATTATATTATTACATTGACTAATTATTGCTATAAATTCCAGTCCCTGAAGAAGGCTAAGAATAAGAAATTATAGAAAGTATAAGAATTAGTCAGTGTTAACTATGTTTGATTGCTTGAGGTGGACATGCTGGATCAGTGCTGAGAGAGAGAGAGAGAGAAAGCAACCACCAGCTTCTTTAAATCAAGGAGGTAATTTAATAGACTACACTGAATTGGATTATTAATATTTGGGCCTGTGTAAGTAAGTACTTTTGATTCTCTGTTTTTTGGGGTTGACTTTTCTTAGTTTAACTTTATTCCTCAAGCAACTGGTCATGGAACCAACTTGGCAGAAGGCAATATTGGACCTTGTGCTCACAAACAGGGACAGTGTGATGGGGGTAACAGTGGGGGAGCACCTGGGGAACAGTGACCACCAGTCATTGTGGTTTGAAATCACAGAAGGAGCAGAACCAAACCACACAAAAACATGTATCCTGGATTTTAGGGTGGCAGACTTTGGGAAAATGGGGAGATACTTGAAAGAGGCATTAAGAGGAATGGGGCAGGATTCAGGGGTTGAGGAACAGTGGGCAGAATTTAAAACAGGGATTACAAGAGCAACAGAAATTATGCATTAATCAGGTTAGCAAGAGGAAAGGAAGAGGAAACCATTATGGTTTTCAAAAGGTAGTAAAGAAGTGAAGCCAAAAGATTGCATTCAGGCAATACAAAGACACAGGCAGAAGGGGATGAGGGAGGAAGTACCAGGAGAAGCAAAGGGAGGCAGGGAGGTCAGTAAGGGAAGCCAAAGCTCAGATAGAAGAACACATTGCAAAATCAGTGGGTTAAAGGGACAAAACCTTTTACAGGTACATAAGTGAAAAAAGAAAGGCAAAGGGAGGGCTAGTGAGACTGAAAGGGGAGGATGGGGGCCGCGTGGAGGATGACAACAGTAAAGCTGACATATTGAACAGGTATTTCTGCCCAGTCTTTACGAGGAAGAAGAAGGTAATGGGTCTGAAGGGAGTACAAGGGGTGAGAATGGTGCAGAAATGGACACAAGTCCCTTTACGCGAGAAAGGGTCCTGAAGGAACTGGAAGTAATAAGAGTTAATAAAGCAATGGGGCAAGATGGAGTGCACCCCAGGGTCCTTAAAGAACTAAGAGAGGTGGTGGCTGAACCTCTGGCTATCCTGTTTAGCCAATGACTGGAAACAGGAGAGGTACCCAAAGACTGGAGGACAGTAGATGTAGTCCCCTTATACAAAAGTGTGAACAAAGAGGAAGCGAGGATCTACAGACCAGTCAGCCTCACCTCGGTAGTGGGGAAGATCATGGAAGCACTACTGAAGGAGAGACTGGTGGAACATCTGGTTGTCAATGGACTACAGGACCCAAGGCAGCATGGTTTCACCAGGGGGAGGTCATGTCAGACCAACCTTGTTGACTTTTTTGACTGGGTGACTAGGGAGGTGGATCAGGGGAGGGCAGTGGACATGCTCTATCTGGACTTCAGCAAGGCCTTTGACACTGTGCCAGATAGAAGACTGTTACACAAACTGGGGAATATGGGTGTGGGCAGGACAGTAGTGTGGTGGGTAGGTAACTGACTGGGCAGCAGGACACAGAGGATGGTGGTAAATGGCTGTCTCTCCACAGAGGGAAGAGTGACCAGGGCGGTACCTCAGGGATCAATGCTGGGACCGGTCCTATTCAACATCTTCATCAATGACACTGAGCAGGACCTAGAAGGCAGAATTTCACTGTTCGCTGATGACACAAAGCTCTGTAACAGAGTAGACACACCAGAAGGTGTAGACAGAATGAGAAGGGACCTGCAGAAACTTGAAGAATGGTCAGGGGTTTGGCAGTTGAAATTCAATGCAAATAAGTGCAAGAGAATGCATATGGGGCACAAAAACCCTGGCACAATATATCAGTTGGGGGGGTGAGGATATAGCATGCACTAAGCAGGAAGGGATCTTGGGGTTATCATCTCTGATGACCTCAAGGTAGAAACTCAGTGAGCAAGGCAGCAGGAAAAGCAAATAGGATGCTGGGATGCATAGGCAGAGGCATCACCAGTAGGAAAGGGAGGTCATAATTCCACTATACAAGACACTAGTGAGGCCCCACCTGGAGTACAGTGTACAGTTCTGGAGACCTTACCTACGTAAGGACATAGACAGGGTAGAGAAGGTTCAGAGGAGGGCAACGAAGATGGCACATGGATTGCATCACAAGTCCTATGAGAACAGGTTGAAGGAATTGAATATGTACTCCCTGGAGGAGAAGAGGGAGAGAGGGGACATGATAGAGACATACAAGTATCTTACAGGTAGGAACAGGGTGCAGGAATACACTATTTTTAAGTGAAAAAGATATTCCAGGACTAGAGGGCATGGGATGAATTTAGAGGGTGGAAGATTCAGAGGAAACGTGAGGAAGAATTTCTTCATAGAACGGGTGGTGGAAAAGTGGAACACCCTTCCAGAGGAAGTGGTGGGGGCTGAAACAATCATGGGATTTAAGAATGCATGGGATAGACATAAAGGAATTCTGGAGGTCAGGGGTAAGGGGCAACAGACTTCTAGGAAAACATAAACTGAACTTACAAGCTCAAATGGCAGACTGGGTGGACCATAGGCCCTTATCTGCCGACACTGTCTATGTATCTATGTAACTTTTATTTGCCAGGGAAGAACTCTAGCTGGGAGATATTTGCAGTTATTTGTGACTAGACCTGTTACTTAACTTCTGTGAAACAGGTGTCTGAAAGGAAGGAAGGCACTCCCTGGGGTGGAAGGTCAGAGTTGTAGTTGATTGTTTCTGGAGGGCACAAATTTACTCCCACCCACCAAAAGCACATAACTTCCTTTATATCAGGGGTTCTGACATCACTTCCCCAAAACTGCTAACAACATACACCTGTTCATATCCTTAAAGGCACAGCACACTGAATGGAGGAAGAGACACTCACAAGCTTGCACATACTAAAACAAGAACAACAAAAAAAGGAAAACATCTGAAACAGAAAGGGAGACAGACATGTGGGGAGTGGTGCAATGCACTGACTGTGGAGCAGCAGTCTTCCGGGAGACATTCTGGAGACAGTGCTGCTGCCCGATTTGCAGGCACCTCGATGGTCTGAGGGAGGAGGTTGCTTGTCTCCATGCTGACCTAGCAAGGATTTGGAAAACCTGCTCCCCCACCCAGGGACCACCAAGGGCACTGCCACTACCTCAGAGCTTGCCAAGAAAGAGGAGTGGTTGGACCACAATGGGCTCAGGGAGGGTGAGGGTGGTGGAACAGAGGTGCATCACTCCAGTTGTGCCTCTCCACAATTCATTCACCAGTCTGGCAGAGCATGGTTCCTCTATGGAGACACCTGCAGTGGAGACCAAGGAGGATGCTGGGAACCTTCACAATGGAGACCCACAGGATGGTGGCAGAGGACCCCATAGGGAAAGCAAACAACTCCTGGTGGGGGACTCAGTTGTTGGGGGGTTAGAACTGGGGGACGGAGGGAGGGGAAAGGGAGGTAAGGTGCCTGTCCAGCTTCATGGCTTGGAGGGACAGGAAACGAATCCTCAGGATCATGGGAGCAGCTGCAAGGGGGAGGGTGACCAGCAGGAACATCTGCCAGAACTAGACACATGGTGGATTCCCTGCAGGGGCAGGGCCTTAAACTACTGGTACAACAACCCACAAGAGACAGGGCTATCCTAGATCTAGTACTGACTAACAGGGAAGGGATCACAGATCTCCAGTAGAAGGTCACCTGGGGGCCAGTGACCATCACATGGTATGGTTCAATTTGGCCACTGCAACTAAATCATCCCATTCCAAGGCAAAAATATGGGATTTCAGTGGAGCTGACTTTCATAAGATGGCCAACAGAGTTAAGCTAGCCCTAGAAAAAAGAAACACAGGTGAGGGGGGTACAGGCAAAGTGGGCAAGCATTAAGGATGCAATACTTGAAGCAACATCCATTGTGTTAGACAGAAAAGGAAGTGCAAAGAAGGAAACCACTTTGGTTCTCAAATACAGTAGCAGAAAAGGTCAGAGCCAAAGGCTGGCCTTCAGGAAATATAAGGGAACACAGTGGATGAAGATAGAGGCATACCAAACTGCCCTAAGGGAAGCAGGGAAGGCAGTAAGGCAGGCAAAGTCCCAAACTGAGGAAACACTAGCACAAACAGTAAAAGAAGGTGACAAGACTTTCTATAGATACATGAGTGAAAGGAGAAAATCCAGAGGGGGTATTGCTAAGCTCAAAGGAGAAAAGGGGGCATATGAGGAGGAGGAGGACCCTATAAAAGCATCTATCCTAAATATATATTTTTGTTCAGTATTTACTGAAGAGAAGGTAGGGCAGGGCCTACAGCTCAGCACCATGGACACGGGGGAGGGAAGTGAGCACTACTCCTTTCACAAAAGAAAGGGTTCTACAAGAGCTTGCTAAGCTCAAGGTGGACAAGGCAATGGTACCTGATGGCATACATCCGAGGGTACTAAAGGAGCTAAGGGTGGAACTAACAGAGCCATTAGCGGAACTGTTTAGTGAGTCTCTGAGCACAGGAGAGGTCCCAGAAGACTGGAGAAGGGCTCATGTGATCCCGCTCCACAAGAGTGGTAGCAGGGAGGAGGCAGGGAACTACAGACCAGTCAGTCTTACCTCAGTAGTGGGCAAGATTATGGAGGCACTTAAGGAAAGGATAGTGCAACACCTGGAATACCATAGGGCACAGGATCCAAGACAGCATGGATTTACAAAAGGAAGGTCCTGTCAAACTAATCTAGATTTCTTTGACTGGGTAACCAGAGTGGTGGACCAAGGGGGAGCAGTTGATGTTGCCTACCTTGATTTCAGCAAAGCTTTCAACACTGTTCCACATAGAAGATTGATAAATAAGCTGGGTAGGGTTGGGGTGGGTCAGAAGTTGGTCAACTGGGTGGCAAACTGGTTGATGGGCAGAAAACAGAGAGTGGTGGTAAATGGTACACAGTCAGAAGAGATGCAAGTCACAAGTGGGGTACCTCAGGGATCAGTCCTGGGACCAGTCCTCTTCAATATCTTCATCAGTGACATTGCAGATGGACTAGAGGGTAAAGCTTGTCTGTTTGCATATGACACCAAGATCTGCAACAGAGTAGATGATCCTGATGGGGTGGGCAGAATGAGAAGAGATCTGGATAAACTAGCAAAATGGTAGGAAGACTGACAACTGGGATTTATTGCAAAGAAGTGCAAGATTATGCACATAGGGAAGAGAAACCCTGAAGCCACCTATAGGTTGGGAGGGGAGCTGCTGGCAGTCACAAAGGAAGAAAGAGACTTGGGCATCATCATCACCGATGACCTGAAATCATCCAAGCAGACCTCTAAGGCAGTAGGTAAGGCTAGGGTGATGTTAGGGTGTATTAGTAGGGTATCACAAGTCGTAAGAGGGAGGTAATAATCCCTTTTTATAAGACACTGGTTAGGCCCCATCTGGAGTACTGCGTGCAATACTGGAGGCCACACCTTCACAAAGACATTAACCAAATTGAGGCAATCCAGAGAAGGGCAACCAAAATGGTGCAGGGATTGCATCAGAAGACATATGAGGACAGATTAACGGAGCTCAATATGTATACCCTAGAGCAAAGGAGGGAGAGAGGTGATATGATCGAAACATTAAGGGCATTAACAAGGTAAAAGAGTCTAACATGTTTCAATATAAGAAAAATAGCAGGACACGAGGACACAGCATGAGATTAGAGGGAGGCCGATTACGGGGTAATGTGAGGAAGTTCTTTTTCACAGAAAGGGTGGTGGATGCATGGAGCAGTCTACCTCAGGAAGTGGTGGCTATGAATACAGTGCAGGGCTTCAAACAGGCATGGGATAGGCATAAGGGAGCAATACAGATGAGTATGAATAGATAGACCACTGACAGCAAAGGCCGATGGCACACTTATAAGGTAGAAAAAGAAATGGGCCATCAATGTCTATGTTTCTGTGTTTCTGTGAGCTGAATGTCATTATCCACCTAGGGACAGATGACCTGGCTGAGAATGGGATCAGAGCAGTGCAACAGGAGTTTGTTGAGTTGGGGAGGGGCCTTAGACAAGTAGCATACATGGTAACTTTCCAGAAGAGCTACCTGTCTATGGCATGGATGAGGCTAGGGTACTCCGCACCATGGGATTCAATGACTGGTTGAAAAACTGGTGCAGAGCTGAGGGATTTGGACTGGGGACTGGGAAGCCACCTGGAGGGATGCAGGCCTATACTGGTGCAATGGTCTGCATCTGTCCAGGAGGGGAACCAGGATCCTAGGTGATAGGTTTAAATGCTTCATTGCAAGCATTTAAACTTGCCGGGGGGAAGGGCACTGAAAAGGAGAAGAGAAATCCTAGCCCCCCCCCCAAAATCAGGGTAGTTAGTGAGTTAAACACCAAGATACAGCAGTTGATAGGGAGAAGGGCAGGGGTAAATGAAGAAAAAGACAAAGGCAGTGAGGACACTGGTGGGGCAAAAAGAAATAAGGCCGTAAAAAAAATGGAGGGTAATGAGTACCAATGCCCGTAGTCTAGGTAAAAAAGCTCCCTGAAATGGTGTCCTTGATGGAAGAGGGATGCCTGGATATCGTGGCAGTCACAGAAACATGGTACCATGATTGGGATGTCAACATACCAGGGTACACAATCTACAGGAGCACAGGCAAGGTAGAAGAGGAGGAGGAGTAGCTCTCTATGTAAGGGAAGGGATCAAAGCAACAGAACTAAAGGGTAAACAAGGAGGGGAGGAGAGGAGGCACTGTGGATCACCCTGGAGACTGGAAATGGCACCACAATTCGCACAGGGGTTGTATATAGACCCCTATCTCAGGGGAGGAAATGGACAAGGAAATGATAGAAGGCATCCTTAAGATGGCAGAGAAAGGGAAGATATTGCTGATGGGGATCTGAATATGCCTGATGTTAGCTGGAGCACCTTTGCTGCAGCCACATCCAAGAGCAGAGCCATCCTTGATGCCCTACAGGGGGCATGCATCAAACAGCTAGTTTTGGAACCCACTCGGGAGGGAGTAATCTTAGACCTGGTACTCTCAAATGGGGACAGAGAGAGGATCTCAGATCTAGAAGTGGGTAGCCATCAGGGAACAAGTGACCACCAAACAGTGTGGTTCACGATAAACTTAGCTGTAGAGTCAAGCCATACAAAAGTGAAGGTACTGGACTTCAGGAGGGCTGATTTTGCCAAAATGGAAGAGTGCCTCAGAAAAGCACTAGCAAACAGGCAAGAAGGTGGGGTGGAGCAACAGTGGGGGAACATCAAAACCACCATCATAGAAGCAACAAGCCTTTGTGTGAAGCAAATAAACAAATCAAAATGAAAGAAAAAAACACTATGGTTCTCAAAAGAAGTGGCAAGGAAGGTTAGGGAAAAAATATAGCATTCAGGAAGTATAAGGAAACACAGAAGGAGCAGGACAGAGAACTATACCAGTTAAAGCAGAAGGAAGTGGGGAAGGCAGTCAGAATAGCAAAGGCCCAAACCGAGGAAAAGATAGCCAACTCAGTTACTGTAAGAAGGGGGGATAAAACCTGTTATAGGTACATTGGGGAGCAAAGAAAGACAAAGGCAGGGATACTGAGGCTGAATAAAGAGTGGGGTGGTTGGGCAGAGAGCAACAGTGAAAAAAACAGGGATACTGAATGAATACTTCTGCTCAGCATTCACAATGGAAGAGCAGGGGGAGATACCTAATCTAGTCAATAGAAGTTCTCTGGATAGGGGGATTGATATTAGTCCTTTCACAGAAGAAAGGGTTCTGAAAGAACTCCTAAAACTGAAGGTGGATAAAGCAATGGGGCCTGATGGGATTCACCCCAGAATTCTAAAAGAACTAAGGGAAGAACTAGTAACACTACTGACTATCCTTTTTAATAAATCGTGGGAGGATGGTGTGGTACCTGAGGACTGGAGGAGGGCAGATGTGATTCCTCTTCATAAAAGTGGGAGCAAGACAGAGGCAGGAAACCACAGACCTGTCAGTTTGACCTCAGTGCTAGGGAAAATGATGGAATCACTTCTGAAAGAAAGAATTGTTGAGTACCTAGAGGCCAGTGAGGCATAGGACCCAAGGCAGCATGGATTCACAGCAGGAAGGTCATGTCAGACAAATCTAATTGATTTCTTTGACTGGGTGACCAAAGTATTAGACCAGGAAGGGGCTCTGGACATGGCCTACCTAGACTTTAGCAAGGCATTTGACACAGTCCCACACAAAAGATTAATAAACAAATTAGCCAGCCTTGGAGTGGATCCCAGGGTGGTAGCCTGGGTAAAACATTGGCTAGACAACAGGACACAGAGGGTAATAGTAAATGGAGTCCACAGTGAAGAAAGGGGGGTTACTAGTAGGGTACCACAGGGATCAGTACTGGGGCCGGTCCTTTTTAATGTCTTTATAAGTGACATTGCAGAGGAACTGGAAGGAAAAGTATGTCTCTTTGCAGATGACACAAAGATCTGCAACAGGGTTGATATGCAAGGTGGGGCGGAAAGGATGAAAAGGGACTTGGCAGGGTTGGAGGAATGGTCAAATGTATGACAGCTTAGATTCAATGCAAATAAGTGCAAAGTAATGCACCTGGGAAACAAAAACCCAGGGGAAGAGTAAACAATGGGGGGTGAGATACTGACAACAACAAAAATGGAAAGGGACCTGGGGTAGTCATATCAGATGACCTAAAGGTAGGCAAGCAATGTGAGAAGGCAGTAAGGAGGGCTGGGGGATATTGGGATGCATAGGGAGAGGCATCACCAGTAGAAAACAGGAAGTAGTTGTTCCTGTGTACAGACAGTTGGTAAGACCACATCTAGAGTACTGTGTACACTTCTGGAGACTCCATCTCCACAAAGACAAAGACAGGGTGGAGGCTGTCCAGAGGAGGGCAACCAAAATGGTGCAGGGTCTGCACCAGAAGACATATGAAGAAAGACTAAAGGAACTTAAGATGTATAGCATCAAGGAAAGGAGGGAGAGGGAGGACATAATAGAAACTTTCAAATACCTCAAGGGAATCAACAAAGTCCAAGAAGGTAGCATCTTTCAGAAAAAGAGATGTGCAAGAACAAGGGGGCACAATTTGAAGTTAGAGGGGACAGCTCAGAGGTAATGTGTGGAAGTATTTCTCACAGAAAGGGTTGTAAATGCGTGGAACAGCCTTCCTGAGGAGGTTGTAGAGTCAAAAACAGTGGGGGACTTCAAAAATGCATGGGACAGACATAAGGCAATTCTAGAGGGAGGTAGGCAGAAGTAGACTGTTGGTTAACCAGGATCTGCAGCTTATCCGTTAGGTAATGAAATGGGCAGACTAGGTGGGACAAGTGGTCCTTATCTGCCATCAGATTCTATGTTTCTATGACTCCTATAAGGATGCTCTCCTCATCCAGGGGGAGCCACTGGATCACTGCCGAGCATGGAACCTCTAAGGGTGCCACCCTTTCCTGATGGGGGCAGGCTGGATCACTACTGAATTTGAGTACTATTGCTGCTCCTTCAGGTGGACGGGGATGAGTTGCCTTGGTGGTGGGCAGTTGGTTGTGTCCCTTCTGCTCCTGCAGGGGGAGCAATGTGGGCCAGCTTGGTGGATGGCAGCTGGTTGGGTAATGGCAGCCACCTCTGTCCTTTATCATGGCTCCTCTGTCCCTCGATGATGACTCCCTAACATCTGTCAATGCACTACTCCTCCAACTGAATAGAAATGAATAAGATTTTTCATGTCAATGGGTCATTCATTCAAATGTTTTTTTCTTTAATTCATAACTTCTTTGTCTTTGTAATAGCCAATGTCCACCACAAACACCAAATTTCAGTGGGAATTTGAAAGTTGACACCCACAGGGTTCATGAGGGTAGGGGTTAAAAAGCTTCTGGCTGAAAAAAAGTAGGCAAAAGTATTAAGAAACAAGAAGTTATTACTTAAAAAGTACATTGAAATGAAAGAGTGATTCAGTAAGCGGGTTTATTCATTTTAATGTTTTTTTTTCTTTAGTTAATAATTTTTTTTAATATGTTTACTTTTTTCTGGTAAGTTCATTTTAACCCCACCCTCACAAACATTATGGGTGTCACCTTTCAAACAGCTCCTGAAATGGGTGTTTCTGGTGAACACTGACATACACTGCAATTACCACGAGGGGGAGGATAAAAAGGACTCCAACAGAAACAAGTAGGCAAAAATATAAAAGAACAAACAAGTTATAAATTAAAGAAAAACATCAGTTGAAATGAATGGGTCCTATTCATTTTCACGCAGCAGACAGTGAAGGAGCAGCGAGTTAAGGATGCAGCATCGAGGCACAAGAGGATCTGCGATGAAGGACAGAACTGGGTGCTTGCGGGGAGGAGGCAGTTGGTAGCATGCCCAGAGGGTGAAAAAGGGTGTGGGTTTATTTTGAAACAGTGCAGGAGAATACCATTGGATTTTGAGAGTTGGGGAACAATACTGCTTACTAGCAGTGGGGATGGGCACCTGACCACCAGACTTTGAGAAATGGGGTTGCACATGGTGGGGAGTTACTTGAGTCACTTTAGGTGCTCATTGACAGAGGCACTCAGCAGAAAGCCCAGAAGGTGCACTTGTCACAGCCAGTTGGTGGAACATTAGAAAAGCGTCCACAGGTGACCATTAACAGAGGTGGAGGTGGTGGATGGGAGGGGCTGCAACAGGCTTCCATTGACTGAGACCATTAAGAAGGGCATTGCAGGAGCCACCACACCTAATGAGAAACAGGACGTGGTATGGCAGGAGGGGGGAAGAAAGTCAGACAGGTGGCATTGGCTGCACAGCATCATCAAAATGGCAAAACCCAACACTTAGTGGGAGCTGCAGTACTCCTTTGAAAACTGTGCTTTCCCATGGCAAGCCTACATTATCAGCCAGATCAACTACCATTGGCTATGCTCTGATTTTCAGCCACCTCATTGCCTCACAGTCTGACATACCTCCACAGCCTGCTTTTTTTTAAGCCAGCCTGCCAATGCAATAGTGCAACTGCTTGCAGTACAAACAGCCTGGGTTTGGGAGTGAATGCGGGTTGTTGGAGAGTCAGCCAGGAGGAGGAGGAAGATCGTATGTCCAATGGGGAGGTGCTGAGCCTGGCGTTAGCCTAGCCCTTGGTGGTGACTAGGGGTAGGTCATCAGGACTGCTCAGCAGGGTGTGGAGCATCAGCATATCAGGACTGCTCAGCAGGGTATGGAGCATCAGCATATCAGGACTGCTCAGCAGGGTATGGAGCATCAGCATATCAGGACTGCTCATCAGGGTGTGGAGCATCAGCATATCAGGGCTGCTCAGCAGGGTATGGAGCATCAGCATATCAGGACTGCTCAGCAAGATATGGAGCATCAGCATATCAGGACTGCTCAGCAGGGTATGGAGCATCAGCATATCAGGACTGCTCAGCAAGATATGGAGCATCAGCATATCAGGACTGCTCAGCAAGGTATGGAGTATCAGGCTGTCAGGGCTGCTCAGCAGGGTGTGGAGCATCAGCATATCAGGACTGCTTAGCAGGGTATGGAGCATCAGCATATCAGGACTGCTCAGCAGGGTATGGAGTATCAGGCTGTCAGGGCTGCTTAGCAGGATATGGAGCATTAGGAGATCTGATGTATCACATATGGAAGTGTGCATGTTAATGTCATTGACTCCACTGTATGCTGGTCCTTGGGGAGGGACTGAGACCACTAAGGAAAACCCAGTTCAGCAGTATGACTCCTACCACCCTCAGGCCCCGCACCCAAAGACTAGGCATTGCCACGGAACCAGATCCATTTTGCAATGGGGAAAGGGGAGACCCTCAGCCTCGCTGGGGCAAGCCCTTGAGAACCACACAGGCAGAGTAAGTCTTAGATTAGTTGGGTTGATGCGGTTGGGTGATAGTCATGAATGGGGCTGCCTGAGAGCAGGGAATTAAAAAAAACTGCTTTTTTCCACTAAAGCTACACCAGTATATTTGATATGCATTCTGCATATCAAACATAAAATGAGCAAAATTTTAGGTACGATGTTCATCTTTAAAAAATAACATTTCATCTTAATAATAGTATTAAAACACCCCAGGCTTGGGTTGGGCTCTTAGTTAGTTAGTAAGTTAATTAGTCAGTTACTTACTTACTTACGTACTTACCTACTTACTTACTTGTTTTATTTATTTATTTATTTGTATTATTGTATGACTACCTGAGCCTCATGCAAAAGGTGTCAAACAAAATAAAATTTGCCTTGCCTTACCTTAATCTGAGCAAAGAAGCAAACCATGGTGTGTCAGTGCTGCAACAATGGTAGACTATCAGAGATTATCAAACCAACCCTAAAGTCAGAATGGCAGAGCCAAAAAATCAAACCTGAAGCAACTGCAAGCCCTGAAGCAGAGATGGCCCCCTCTGCAAAAAGTCCTGTAACTATTTTAAACCATACTAAACTCAGTTGGGGATGAAAGCCAGCAAATCAGTGAAACAGTAAAGAAAATACCTTCTCCCCATTACTGATTTACTGAAAAAAAAAAAAAAAACAGAAATCTAAGTAACCTACAGATGGGATCACAAGTAAAGAATATTTTTGGCAAGCTCAGACATAGCCATTGTGGGACCTAAACTTGAGTCATAACAAAGTGCAGTGGGGAAAAAAGTTGCCTGAATTAAGAAGAGCTTTGAATCCTGTAGTTGGGATTTTCACATGGCTGGATGTAGCACTTGGGTCCATATTTTGGACACATACTGCATCCAGACAAATATGGCGATATGATTGTGGCCAATTTTAAAACACCCCAATGCATTTGGAACACTTGCTGCTTTTTAAGGCACGAAACATTATGCATACATCAAATTTAAATGCATGCATCATTTTTGGGGAACAAGTCACGGTACTCATGCTTGGCAGTTAGATTACCTTTTAGGTGGTCTAACAGTCTGGGCAGACATCATACACCTGCATCCGAACAACGGAAGTGTTTCAAAATCTTACACTGTATGTTTAACAATTGTTGTTAATGGAAGAAGAGAGATCGGGTGTAATGAATCTTCCCTAGAGAGCAAATATTTAGGGGGATCAGAAGGATTATAATCAGTAAGGGTAAAAAATGATGAAGGAAGTTGGAAGATGAAAACATACTCATACAGTACCCATAGAATTATATGGAGCAAGCCAACATGGACATTAAAGCTAAACTGGCTGATTCTGATCCAGGACCAGGTGGAACAGGTTCTGGAGCATCTACAGTAATAATTCAATTACCTCATCCCAATCTGGTTTCCAGGCTCTACTGTACAGATTACTACTACTGTGCTAATCAAAGTAACAAATGAGTGGTTCACTTCCCTTGACCAAAAGCTTGTAACACTGCCATTTTTCTTGACCTTAGTAAGGCTTTTGATACAGTCAACCATCAAATACTTCTGCATAAGCTGTCTTCTATTGGTATTGGTCAGCATGCTTTATCCTGGTTCAAAAATTACTTGGTGGGTAGAGAACAACACTAACTTAAATCTGAAGGCCTACTCCTGTCCTGCTCACAAATCTCCAAAGTAGTCCTACAAGGGTCTGTCCTTGGACCATTAATATTTACTATATATACTGTATAAATGATCTGGGAGATGATGTTGGGGATGTCAAACTACACTGCTATGCAGATGACACAGTACTTTATGCAACCAGATCTAATGGGCCAGAAGCTTAAAATGACCTCCAGTCTGCTTTCAATATTCTTTAACTGAAATTGTGTGCTTCTAAACTCCTTCTTAATACTGCCAAAACAAAGTACATGATTTCTGCACCTACTAGCAACTGGTCAGCTGCCCCCCCCCTTGGAATCCTTACTCTTCTAGGTGATAAATATAGGCTAACAGACAAAATCAAATACTTCAGAGTATGCCTAGATAGTAAGCTCTCTTTCAGCAATCATACTGAAAACATATGTAAGAAGTTCTGGTAAGGCTGGGCTTCTGTTACAGAAACAAATGCAATCTTTCTTTTGATGCCCGCTAAATCTTAGTCACAGCTAAGTTTTTACCCCTGCTTTATTATAAGGACTTAGTGTATAGAGGTACTGCAACTGGCCAACCTGCCAAACTGAATGCCCTTTATCGTAGGGTACTGAGATCCATCATGGGGCTGCCTACAAGACTCCACCACTGCACCCTCTATGCATCCATTGGTTGGCCTTCCCTCACTACTAGATGACTCAAAAACCTGTATTTATGGTTCTACAAATCTTTTAGACACAAAGTATTGCAATATCTCTCTGACTTTTTCTGCAAAGTCTCTAGTTTATGTAACAAGAGAGCATGTGACTATATTTTGCTTGAAACTCCCAGAATTGCAACAAAATATGTCAAAATGGTTTTCAGTTGGTTTGCTCTGATATACTGGAAAAAACTTCAGGCCTTTCTTAAACTGGACTTGATTGTGAGCCTTCATACCTTCACACTATTAATCGATACCTACTGCACCAGTAGTTGTGCTTGCTCCTAGGCACTCCATTGCTATTCATTGCAAACTGACTGCTGTTTTAAAATCTGTCTCCACTGCAACAACCTTGCTATCTTAAATTGTTTTATATTATAACTGGTCAGCATTTTTTTCTAATGCTGACCCAGTTGATATTCGCTGTAATAACCCATGGGTTATTACGGCAAACACATTCTCCATCTGTCAAACTCGAGCACTCCCTGATTTGCTCTGGTCCTGTATGTCAGCAGGCAGAGCACCTCTTCAAACATGGTGGCTCCAAATCTCTATTAGTGTGGAGCCACCTGCTCACCTTCACAAAACATTTTTTTTTTTATCTGTCTGGCTTATCCTGCCTTTAAATTAAATAAAAAAAAACCTTATCTGGTTGATCCTGCACTTCATCATCTTCACAAACTGCAGAGTGGGACCAGGAACAGTTCCATTGGTAAGCACAATCTTGATTTCAACAATAAGTTAAATTAAATGAATGAAATAAAAAAATAAATTAAGAGGCCAGAAAGCAAGGAGGGGGACATACAGTGTGTGTGTGTGTTTGTGTGTGTGTGTGTGTGTGTGTGACAGTACTCAGGCTGGAAAAACAATTGCTGACCAGATATTATATAAAATGAAAGATGAGGAAGTGTCTTGAAACTTGAATTTAATGCACACCTTAGGTGTGGTAAGCTTTAATAAAGCCCTCAGGCTTCACCCTCGAGGTTTATGTAGCATCTACCACCTCAGGTGTACATTAAATTCTCATATCACACACTTCCCGATCATTTATGCTATATATATATTCTGTTCTATTACTGTATACTGTTATATGATTTATCAGACTATATACTGCTTTTAACATTTGTTCTATTCCTTTTCTTGTATCCCTGTTATAGTTCATAGATTCATAGAATGTTACGAGTTAAGGGGACATTTAGTCCATTAGAAACTCGCCACCTATATTGGTGGAAAACCTAGCTCAGGAAGGAAGTCTTATTTTCACCCATAAAGCAGTCAAGACTGGTTTTAAACTTGACCATACTATCACTTTGAACAACATTATTGGGTAGTGAATTCCATGCGGAAGTCATTCTCTCAGTGAACCAATTGTTACATTTGTTGGTATGGTTTGTATGCCCTTTAAGTTTTAGGTTGTGGGATCTTGTGGTTAAGTTACCATGATATTTAACCAGTCCCAATGTTTCAAGGAGATGCTCATCTTTGACTGCTCTGTAGGTGAAGCATAAATCACCTCTTAACTGTCTGTATTTTAAAGAACACAGTTCCAGGTCTTTAAGTCTATGACCACAATTCATATCTTTAACAATATTGATCTGTTTAGTGATTCTCCTTTGCACTCCTTCAACCAGTTTTTTACCTCTAACTGTAGTAGGGGTACACAGTGGAACACAGTATTCAAGATGTGGGCGGACTACTGCTGAATAAAGCAGTATTATAACTTTGGAGTCCCTACTCTTAACATTTTTCAAAATACAACTTATAATACTGTGACATTTTTTAACTGTTATCCTATTATGTGACTCAAAGGATAATTTATTATCTATTAAAATACCCAAATCAACTTCAGATTCAACCTCTTGCAGTTGTATATTATTAATGTTATAAATATTTTTATTGTTATTATGCCCAAGATGCATTACTTTGCATTTTTTAGTATTAAAACTCATTTTGTTATTGTTTGCCCATTCTACTAGCTTACTTAAAATTTCCTGCATATCCTGAGCTGATTGTAAATTGTTTACTATACAGCCCAATTTACAATCATCAGCATACTTTACAGCCCAAGTTCCACCTGTGGTTTGCATGGATGAAACCAAAAGTTTCAATAATGTAGGTCCCAGTACCGAGCCTTGGGGAACACCACTAGTAACCAGTCCCCATTCTGAATAGTGTCCCCTAATGGCTACTCATTGTATTCTATTAGAAAGCCATGAGTTTATCCAGTTTATTATGTTATTATGCAAATAAATACTGATGAGTTGTTCTATCAAGATCTTGTGTGAAACTGTATCGAATGCCTTTGAATAATCAAGATAAATGACATCAACTGGTAAACCACAATCCAAAGCAGCACTTACTGGTTCAAAGAAATGAATTAGGTTAGTTAGGCATGATCTACCTGACTGAAAACCATGTTGATTAAGATCCATTAAATTATTTTGGGAAATATGTTTATCTACCCTCATTTGGATCATCCTCTAACATTTTACAAATGACCGATGTCAAACTTATTTGCCTATATTTGTTAACTTCCTTTTTATTTCCAGATTTAAATATCGGAGTTATATTGGTCTCATTCCAAGTTGAGATAGTAGCACCTTTCTTCAGTGAGGCGTTAAATAACAGAGTTAGTGGTCCCATTAGTTCTTGTTGTAGTTCTTTAATAAATTTCGGATGTCATCCATCCGGACCAGGAGAACCTATACTTTTTAAATGATTGAAGGTCTCTGCCACCTCAATCTCAGTAAAGGGATTCCAATCACTGTTATTATTATTTGAAGTACTGGGAATTTGGTCTTTTGGATTAAATATACTTAGAAAGAATCTATTTAGATGATTAGCCATATCTGTTTCATCACTCACTGTTTTACCTTCAATTACAAGTGGTTCCAAACTAGATTTATTGCCACGCAATGAACCTATATAATTATAAATGCTCATTATATTGTCTTTTATGTTTGTAGCCAAATGGGATTCAATATTCAATTCTGATTTCTTTATTAAAATTTTAACTATATTGGAGCTTTTTTATAATGATTCCAAGTTATAGCTGTTGGGTGAGTTTTAAATCTCCTGTAATTCTTCTTCTCTTATTGATGGCTTTTTTTAATATTCCTGTCCCATCAAACTAGAACTCTGTTTTTATTTATATATTTGGTTCTATTAGGGATCCAAGTGTTAATACAGTATTGAAATTTGTCCGATATTAATTTCCATTGTGAGTTCAGAATCTTCCCTTTTAGTTCATTTTCCCATTCCCAGTTAATAAGGTATTCCTTAATGCTTAAGTAATTGGCTTTATTAAAGTCTCTCATAATTGTGGTGCCTTTGGAGTATTGTTTAGAGGTAGTAATGCTAAATTTGATCATTTTGTGGTCACTAGAGCCCAGGGGTTCTAAAACACAAGGGATGGAGATGTCTTCTTTGCAGTTAGTTAAAATCAGGTCCACTAAGTTATTTCCTCTGGTGTTATTCAGTACTATTTTCTGTAAGTCATAGTTAATTGTAAAATTAATAAATTTATTTTCTATGGTCCCATTAGCTTATGAAGTTGACCAATTAACATTAGGCAAATTAAAGTCACCAATCAAGATATAATTAGAATTTCTTCCCATATTTTCCAAGACAGATAAAAATAGATCATGTTCACTGCGGCCTAAATTTGGTGCACAATATTCTAGACCAATTGTAATTAGTTTTCTTTGGAGAAAGATTTGAACCCATAAAGTTTTGGTATCATAACAGTTGGCTAGAGTTGAGTCAATTATATTGGATTTATATTTCTCTGAGACATATAATGCTATCCCTCCTCCTTTCTTATTTTGTCTATTTTTGGAGTATCTATTAAATCCTGGGATATCCATACCCCAGTCATCATCCTTGAACCAAGTTTCCATAATGCCACAAATGGATATAACTTGCTCTTCTAAAATAATTTGAAGTTCACCCATTTTATTTGTTAAACTTCTGACATTAGCCAGGAGTATGTTAATGTCATCAACTGTTCTAACTGATTTTATTAGGCTTGGTGAGTTTTGTGATATTTTGTTAAGAGATGCAGAATTAATCTGCTTCTCCCCCAATTTACTTAGTTTAAAATAGTATTTAAACAAGTGCTAAATTGTTTCCCAAGTAGAAGATTACCTTTTCTACTTAAATGCAAACCATCACCACTAAAAAGTTCAGGATGGTCTGCAAATTTTTCCCAGTGTGTTACACATGTTACCCCTTGTTTATGACACCAGATACGTAACCATAGGTTAATATCTTTAATCTTGTTGTTAACATAATACTGGGCTTTTGGTATTGGAAGAATTTCTGAAATTGCAACCATACAGCCCAAATCAGTTAGTTTATTATAAAGAGCAATCAAGTCCTGCTTTATTTCTAGGGCTGAATTATGGAACGCATTATTAGCACCAAGGTGCACTAATACCATAGGAGATGTTTCATTATCATCAATTTTACCATTAATCATAAGTGTAACATCATTGATTTTTGCTCCATGGAAGCTGGAAAGAGTTCGATTTACTTTATCAGGGTTACAGATTACCCTATCTAGGTGTTTTATTATAGAGTCTCCAAGTACATATACTGGTGATGGTACTTGTGAGCTTGCCCTGAGTTTTCATGGTTTGTAACAAGGGATAATGAATCAATCATAGGAGTATCAATTAAATTTAAATCTGAGACTATCCCTCCTTGATTACTGTCTAATGTCAGCAAGTCTGGGGTTGTGTTCAATTCCTGAGTTGGATTAGTAATCTCAGGTAATATACCATAATTAGCAACTAAATCATTAATAATACTTGTCAATTGGTAATCCCCAGTTAATTCAGAGTCATGTGAAAGTGGATCAAAATGATTAAGTAGTGGGATATTGAATATAGTTTTCCTTCTACTCTTTTTTGAAACTTTTAAGTTCTGTACCTCGTACCTCTCACCATCTATACTATCAGTTGTTTCTGGTTCCCTAGACCCTTTCCTATTTGACTCATCTTGAGGTGTTAACTCAATAGGAGATTTGGTCACTAATGGAGCCTGTTTAATTGCCTTATATTTCTGATTTGAACTTAATTGATCATTAATGTTTGATTGTCCAGTAACAGGTATTTCTGTACTGTACTAACCAGGACCTCCTTGCAAATGAGCTTTGCTCAGTGGAGCTTTTCATGGTAAAACAAATGAAATGAAAGGAAATTAAATAAAAAAATGAAATGAAATAAAAAAGAAGTAAAGGCAGGTCTTATGGCCATAGGTATAGTCACAAAGATACAATACAGTGGGCAAAAATGTTTTTTGACCAAATGAACATAATAAATGAAAAATTGGAGAAATTATTTCCACAAATTACAGTAACTGTGAATCTGATACAGGAAAATAAAGAAATTGCAACTGAACTAGAAATGGCCGAACATAGAATACTTAAGTTGGAAGATTAACGCATAGTCTTGCAATGCCCATTGAATAATATGGAGCAACCCAATATGGACATTACAGCTAAACTAACTGATTTTGAATCCAGGGCCAGAAAGAAGAATGTTAGGATACTTGGAGTGTCCAAAAGTTGGGACAACATTAGAATATTGAGAGAAAGCTTTAGGTAGACCTCCATGGTCTATTTGGATACTGACATTAAAAATATAAATTTCAAGACAGATTGAATCCACAGTGGGTTGACAGTGAAGGCAGATGACAACAGCCCACCAAGACCAATTATAGCCAAAGTTCTTCAGTCAGAAGACAATTATGTTCTGATGAATGAGGTATATAAAAAGAGGAGAATGAAACTACTGAAACTATGGGGGGGGTGCTGTTTCACTATATAATAAACTACTTCCTATCCTTATAGAAGAAAGGATAAAAAATATTTTGTCAAGAATAAATTGTGGGCACACAGTATTAAAGTAACAGTAATCTCTGCTCCCCATTTGAAAATTGTGCTGGGCTAGGAGCGGATTATATGTGAATTACCACAGGAAGCCACAAAGGACTTGAAAATTAAGTTTCCAGAATTTCTCTCATGCATTATTCCAATAAGACTCATGGATGCTAATTTAAATAGAAAACGAAAACTGGACATTTAGTATTATGCCTATTTTCTTCCTTTTCTATAGGGGTATTTTGTAATATAAATTACTTCTTAAGAAGAAATATTGGATTAAGAAAATGTCCTTTGGAAGGGAACAAATGCAGGTAATAGTATAAGATGCTGAAAAGGGGATGGAGACCAGAACATGTGTAGGGGGAGAAGCTCAGGTAGGTTGCATCTTTATGGTTTGCTTGATCTACTCTACTTTTTTCATCCACTATACCTTTTCATTTGTTCAGGGATAATACATTTTGTAAGTTTTAAAATGAAAAATTCTGCTTGGGGGGAGTAATGCAATTGAATTTGGTAAGAAGCTACTGGAATAATCACAAGAAGGAGGGACTGATTAGCATTTTATGGTTCAGAATATATAGTTCAAGATGGCAAGTGGGTTAAGAATAAGATGTGCCACATTAAATGCCAATAGGATTAATACCCTTATAAAAAGAGCCATTATAATTAATTATCTTAATAAGACAAAATCCAATATTATACAGCATTGGCAGGATATTCAAAGGGGTTGCGCATGGCACAACAGTGTTACATCATGCGCAACCCACTGATGCGCCCTTGTGTGATATTCAAAGGGGGATGTTGTGCTGTACAAATCCTGATGCATCGGGGTGCACCAGTAATGTATGTGGTGCAAATGCAGGGGGCGTGCCCATGAATATGCGACATCCCGGAGTATTCAGCCCGGGATGTGCAGCGCATATGCCGGGGTATTACACCGGGCTTTGTGCCGCCAGGGGGCGCAAGGTTGTGCCTGGTGAAACCAGGAGAAGTCCTGGCTACCTATTACAGGTGAACCGCCATATTGCAAGGTGCAAAATGGCAGCCACCTGCTGTGGGTGGCCACCTGACCTCCCGAGACACAGGCCTGGTGCCGTGCCCCGCTCCACGCCTGATCACGGGCATAAAATGTATGAAAATACCCAGGTGGTCCAGTGGACCCTACCCCATCACCTGATCATGGGCAAATGAATAATTTAAATTCCCTAGTGGTCCAGTGGACCTGATCTCCAGCCTGAACACAGGCAAATGAGTATATTAAGTTCCCTGGTGGTCCAGTGGACCCAATCCCCAGCCCAATCGTGGGCAAATGAATAATTTAAATTTCCTGGTGGTCCAGTGAGCCTGATCCCCAGCCCGATTGCTGGCTTTGGTTGTAAGAAATGCCCAGGTGGGCCAGTGGCACCTCCCACCCACCCCACCAGACCTGCCACCCTACTCCCCTCTACCGGGTCAGGCTGGCTGCAGCTACCCACCTGCAATCCACCCAGCTGCCCAGCCACCCGCTGACTGAGAGCGTATTCATTTGCTCGTGATTGGGCCAGGGATTGGGTCCCCTGGACCACCAGGGAATTATTTCTTTTTTTGCCTGTGATCGGGCAGGGGTGCAGATCTACTAGACCACCAGGGAGATGATTTAATTACGCCCATGATCAGGCAATGGGGCATGTTGCCCGCCGATGGGCAGGGGGCATCAGTCCCCGATGGCTGCAGCCTGGCAGGGTGCCAGGTGCAAGTCATCAGGGATCGTCGCACCTGCATGGAAGTGGGGCCATAATGACATGCAAATGGCCCCATTAGCACCTTACATGCATAATGGCCTCATTTACATGCCCAGCACTGAATATCATGGTTGGGGTGCCTAGCACACCCGCACTTGTGCTGGTGCATCCCCCTGCTCCTCACTTGCCACTTGTACTGGTGCAGTGCCACTGCACCATGCACAGTGGAGGTGGCCCCAATGCCATATTCAATGGTGCTGAGCCATGGCACAGCACCGTTGAATATCACCCGGGCCATGCCCTGGTGCATCCCAGTTGCGCTGCACCCAGTCTTGTGCCCTTGCCTGGCACAGTCTGAATATCCCACCCAATATGTCTACAACAGACACATCTGGAGAACCAAGAAACGTTAAAGTTGAAACACAAATGGGTAAGTCATAGGGTACAAAGAAAAGCTGTGGTGTGGCCATCTTAGTCTACAAGACCCTGGAATTTCACAAACTGGATAAATTAATTAATGAGAAAGGAAGAGTTGTTTTGGTTAAGGCAAGAGTTAATAACATAGTAACCACTGGTTCTGTTTATGGACCTTTTAATCAATATAACAAATATCTGGCCTCTGTAACTGAAGGTATAGTTCAATTACAGGCAAAGAATATGATAAAAGAGGTGGTATGAATGCTTTATTTCAACCAATCATAACAACTAGAGTTAAAGGCAATATAGCCACAGCAAAAACATTAATTTTCTCCACACACATGATCTGGTTGAGATTAAAATATCCTAAAGAGAGGGAATTTACTCTTCACATAAAGAATAACTTTGTATTCTCTAAGACTGATTATATTTTTATTTCAAAATATTTAGCAGTGGAAATGTTAGATGCAAAATTAACTCTGTAGTGGTATGCATTCAAGAGTGCTCAAGGAATTGGTAACATAAATAACTGAAATGCTGGTAGGGCTATTCAATAGCTCAGTTCAGACAAGGGTAGTTCCAAAAGGATGGAGGATAGTCAACATTGTCCAGCTCCATAAGTGAGAACAAGGAGCAATTGGGTAACTATAGACCTGTCAGTCTTACCTCTGTTATGAGTAAAGTGAAAGAGACACCAGTCAAAAAGGACCTCATTGACTATCCGGAGAGCAATGGTCTCCATGATAGTAAACAATATGGGTTCATGGCAGAGAGGTCTTGTCAGACTAACCTTATAGTATTATTTGACTGGTTGATGAGGGTAGTGGATAATGGCCATGCTGTGGATTTACTCTACTTCAGTTTCAGCAAGGCTTTTGACCTGGTACCTCACAAAAGGTTGCTGAAGAAGCTAGAGGATCTGGGTGCAGTGAACGACAAAGTTAGATGGCAAGAAACTGGTTAGAAGGGAGATAGCAGAAGGTTGTGGTTAACAGAGTCAAATCAGAAAAGAGGGTGGTCACCAATGGGATGTCACATGGATCAGTCCTGGGTCCAGTCCTTTTCAATATGTTCATCAGTGACATGGGAGAAGGAATCCAGGGCAAGATGTGTCTTGTCACAGATGGTACTAAGCTCTGTGGCAGGGCAGACAGTGAGGAGGGGGTAGAGATGCAAAGAGACTTGCAAAGGCTAGAGAGATATTCAAAGGTTTGGCAGTTGAAATTCAATGCCAAAAGGTGCAAAGTGATGCACATAGGAAATGTGAACCCCACAAGAGAATACTGGATGGGTGGGGTAAAACTGGGCACGACCTCTGAGGAAAGAGACCTAGGGGTCATAACCATTGTTTCCCTCAAATAATCAAGCAAGGCTAACAAGGCCTACAGTAAGGCAAACAGGATGCTGGGGTGTGCAGGAAGGGGTATTGATCACATAAGAAAGGAGGTATTAGTACCTCTCTATACAACACTGGTGAGGCCCCACCTGAAGAACCATGCCCAGTTCTGGAGTCCTCATTTAAGGAAACAAAAGGACAGGCTGAACACAGTGCAGTGCAGATTGATAAAAATAATTCAGGGTCAGCAGAGCAGATCTTATGAGGATCGACTCAAAGCACTCAACATATGCTTGCTAGAGGCCAGACAAAGGAAGGGGGATATGATAGAGACCTTCAAGTTCCTGAAAGGAATAAAAAAGGTAAACTGCAAGGAATTATTTAGCATGAGTAGTGGATCACATTAGCATGAGTGGGAGCTGATGGGGGAATTTCAAGATAGACATGAGCATGTGTTATTTTACATAAGGGTGGTAGAGCAAAGGAACAATCTGCCAGCTGATGTGTTGAGTGCCAAAACCATCAGTGGTGTCAAACATGGCTGGGAAAGTGTGAAGGGCTTAATAGCTGCTCAGGGTAATAGAGATAGGGTTGGGAGCATGGGGGTGGATAGTGTGGGTTAGAGTCTTGTATGAACAATAGGTCCTGGCTTGGTTAGAGTTTCATGTGCAAACTTAATAGATGAAATGGTCTTTTTCTGCCATCATTGTCTATGTTTCTATGTTTCAATGTAATAAAATGAGACAATATGATAGATGTTGGTCCTTTAACACTGAATTGTTAAGAGCAGTTTATTTCCCCAATCCAAAACACAATAAAGGAACACTGATATTTTCACTAGAGCGTCCAAATCACAGTTTTTTTTATTGTGGGATCTCATGAAGGCAACCCTGAGAGGGGTAATAATATCATATCAGGCATAGAAACTAAAAAAAAAAAAACAGGAAACAGAGAAGTAATTATTGAAATAAAGATTGAAACATTTGGATAAGCTGATGACTTATTTATTTATTTACATTTTGGTAACTGTGTAGGCCCACTGAGACTTTGACAGTCCCTTTTTCAGGGGTGACCCAGGATTAGTTACATGTACCTAGAGGGGAAAAGAAAACCAATGCTTTTGATTGTACTACAGTATATGGTACATTGATCATGTATACATGTCGCAGAGATAGCAATACTATAGTTGACATAGGCGAGTTTATGTACGAAGAACCTTGTTAGTTACACACATTCATGAGTAGATAGTAGACGTAAGTGCAGTTCAGTACATTATGTCCTTCCTTACTGTTCCTCCCTCCCTTTTTGTCTGTATTTACATGCGGCATCCCCCTTTAGCAGAGGTGCCTTTATGGGTTGCGGCACCTGCAATGAGACCCACTGCTTAGGTGTAGTTTTAACCCTTTCTTGTACCCCTCAAGAGAGGTGCAGTCCTGGAGCTCTCTCGGGAGATTGTTCCAGAGTTTGGGGAGAGTTATTCTAGGTGACCATTGTCCCATAGTTGATCTGGCTCTTGGGGGTTCTATCAGCTTGCATTCAGTCGACCTGAGCTCCCTCCTGTTTGCTTTAGGGGCTAGTAGATTTCTCAGGCTCGGTGGGGCATCAGGTTGCTGCAATTTGAAAGCTAAGCACAGGGAGGGATAGGCGAGTCTCGCTTCAAGGGATGGCCAGTTTGGCGCTTGTGGTACATCCCAGTGGTGCTCCATTCTTTGTGCCCCAGCGGCAAAACAGCTGATTCTGTGATACAGTGTACTCAGATGTGCATGTTAAGTGATTATTCTAAATACCATCCAATATGAGTGACCTGAGGAAGAAAACAGGATATTAATAACAAAGAAACAGTTAACAATATCAAGTGAATTAAATTTGCTAAATAGTTACAGAGTGTTAAACCAGGGACAATTCTTTCCAGTATGCTAAGGAAATAGGGTAACAATATAAATGTAATGAAGGACAACAATAGCAATAGAAAGTATTAAGATGAGGAAATAGAAGAGAGTTTTGTACTTTTTATTAATCTTTTTATCAAAACTAACTTCATATGGGCATGGTTATTTTTGATGAGTTTATCCAGAGGAAGAATATCCCTGTATTGGAGTGTCAATGAGGACCTTTTAAACTAAAAGACGTTAAAGGAGCAATAATATCATTACCCAGAAGAAAAACTCCTGGCCTTGATAGATTTACAGCTGAATTTTGTATCACCTTTAGTAATGACCTAGCCCCACAGTTTACAGCTATGCTAGAAGTATTTGTGGATGGCTTTGAGTACCTACCACAATCTGTGGAGGAAGCAAAAGTGGTACTATTAATTTAAAGAAGGGAAACAAGCACATATGCCAAATAGTTGTAGACCTATAGCTCTTTTGAACATAGTTTATAAATATATACTGCAAAATTGGTGGTAGATAGATTGGATAGATTGAAGCCTGGGTTGCCGAGCACCATCCTCCATAATCACTATGGGTTTATTAAAGGAAGGTACAAGTGGTGTTTGAAGATATTAATAAGCTCCTGAACACACAATTGGATATAGCTCATGCAGTAGCACTTTGATGCTATTAAAGTGTTTGATGCAATCGAAAGGAAATTTATGCTGTTGTGTTTAAAGACATGGAAAATTCCTAAGTCTCTTCTATGTTCCTAAATTCTAGTATGTTCTAATTCTGTCAGCAGCCTAAGGGTTAATAAGTATTCTGTATACAGAGGCAAGAGATTGCAAATGAACATATTTTAACTGCTCCATTCAAGATGTTAAATGGACTTGGCCAAGAGTGCCCCCTGTCCCCTCCCTTTTTTATTTTATGCCTTGAATTTTGTCTCTAAATAATAATAAGAATAAGAATAAGAATAAATAAAGCAATCAAGGGAATATTAAGTAGAAACTGAGACAATTAAGATAAGTGTCTTTACTGATGACAATCTGCTAATAATAAAAATATACATAAGTCTTTATTGGCTCTTTCGGAAGTGGTAAAGACCTTTTTATTTATGTTAGGGTATAGACATAACAAAACATCTATAAGAATGCAGATTACACAAGGGAAAGAAGTAGACCTCAATAAGGTTTGCTGAGGAATTAAAAAAAAAAGAGTATAAAATACTTTGGAATAGAATTAACAAATAATTGGATAGATAATAAAGTAACTATGAGAAGACCAAATACAAAATTAAAAACTTCTTAGATGATTGGCAGGACCTTTTATTATCATTATTTTGTAGCAAATTGACTTATTTTCATATTTTATGTCATCAACAAATTTTGTACATTTTTTTGTTGGTATAATTTTGTTATCTGAAAGAATACTGGGTGTGGATCAAAATAGGTATGTATATTGATTTAAAAATGGACTTCTTAATAACTAAGCAAGGAAAATGGTGCTTTAATTATTTTGTTCAACAACAGAAAAAAATGGTTTTGAACTGAAGACTGCTTCCAGCCCTTTTAACAGCCTGTTCCTCTATACCATTTGAAGACTGCTCCAGAAACTGTGCATTTAGAGGGTCAGTGATTCCATACCTCTTAGCTAAATAAACTCTTGCCAGAGCCGATACAGCTGCAGCTGAGGTTTCCGAGGAACACAGCACTGTCTGCCGTGTTCAAGATGGCCGCCGGAGTTTTCTGTGTATATGCAATGACTCGTGCATATGCACTGAACTCCAGTGTCATGGTGGCATAGTCTGGCATCTCCAAGATGGCTGATGGAGTTTAGTGCACATGTGCGAGTAATCGTACATGCGCAAAAAACTCTGCCAACTATCTTGGACGTGGCTTTCTGTGCCGCGTTCTACTGACTAGAAATAGTGCAGTGAATGTACAGTGATTGCCATTCACCTCCACTATTTAAAAATCCGGTCAGTATCTGGCAATCCTCCTTTTTTCTACTGTACTCACAAGATGTCTGCTGGGCTATGCCCACTGCAGCCATGAAAACAGACTAAGAGAATTATGACTTTGAACAATGGATGTTAGAAAAACAAAAGATTTTTATTATGTGGTTTAAAATTGAAAACTGGTAACAGAACAAGACAAACACCATTCTGAAAAGGACATTACCATGAATATAAAAGCTTACAAAATTTCATAAAATAATGAAGAAAGAAGCTAGAGAGGAAAAATATGAATACCTGTTCAATACATGTTATATTAGCTATTCTTGGACTTTTCTGAACTAGTAATTCACCAAGACCAAGGGTGGGATATTCAAAAGGGTTGCCCATGGTGCAAACAGGATTGCACCATGCGCAATGAACCAATGTGCCCCGGTGCAATAGTCAAAGGGGCAAGTTGTGCAGCACAACTCCCGATGCACCGGGACACACTGGTAATGTATGTGGAGCAAGTGCGGAGGGTGTGCCCATGCATATGTGGCACATCCCGATATTCAGCCCGGGATGTGCGGTGCATATGCTGGCACAACCCTGCCTTGCGCCACTCAGAGGGGTGCAAAGTAGTGCCTGGTAAATCCAGGAACAAGTCCTGGCCACCCACAGGTGAGCTGCCATATTACAAGGTGCAACACAGCAGCTGCCTGCTGTGGGAGGCCACCCGCCCACCCAGGACACAGTCCACATGCCCCCTGTCCAGGGAGCATTGTGCCCCCCCTCGCCCGTTCATGGGCATATGTGAATGACAGCCCTGGTGGTCCAGTGGACCACTATCCAGTGCCCGATCATGGGCATGAGTTGAATGATTCCCTGGTGATCCAGTGGAAACCCCCTGGCACTTGATCATGGGTGAAATGAACAAAGGACACCCTGCTGGTCCAGTGGTACCCTCCTCCCCACCTGCCCACTGAGTCCTCTGCCAAACTGCACCTCCCCAGTCAGCGGTGGGTGGCAGCACCCCGCCCACAAGCCACCCAGCTGCCCGACAACTGACAGCGTATAGTAGGATCGGTATGCCTATTGGTCCACTGCATGGGCACCGTACTGTACTACACAAGCCTGAAATGTGAACAAATGTGCCACATATGCACCCTGTCCCTGTGTAGTTCTGTGAGCCATGCACATGCACATTTGGCAGCAGAGGGTTCCAATTCTACATGGCTGGTGGGAGAAATGTAAACAAAAGCAAACAAAAACAGCAAATTATGGGGTGATAGCACAATGAAAACAAGAAACATTACCAGGTAAGTACTCAAAAGAGCACAGGAAACAAACTGTTATGGAAGACCCATTTCTTTTATCTAGTACTGCTGCTTTAAGATTTTGTTTTTTAAAATGAACAAAAGCCATGAAACACCTCCCCAAGGTGTTGAGATTGAAGGGGAGAGGAAGCTATTTATGAGATTGGCAGATGTCCAATCAGTGTCACTAACTTTGCTGGTTTGAATGTCATGAAGGTGTGACATTACTTTCATTATAAAACGTTCAGCAGCATGCCACACCTCAAACTCTATGGACAGCAGCACATCATACAGTCCAACAGAAATTTTCCAAGAGAAACAACAAAGAATCCTGCATTCCAGTGAAGAAGACTCTAGAGAAGTAACAGAGCTGAAAGAACAGCTTTTAAGAAAAGTATGTGTTACCTGCTGCAAGAGTCTCCATCTTGTATATCCAGACTTTTGGAGAACCACTCCCTGTCATCCTACACTATTAAGTATCTTTATCAGATATTTATATTTTATAGCATAGTGTTAGATGTTTATTAATTTGTTGATTGATTTGTGAATTTAAAAACTGGTAACAAGGAAAGGCACACTGAGCCAAGGCTTATTTCCAGGTGCAACCTGGGGGAGAGGGAAAGGGGAGTACAGAATGACAAAATTACATCAAGTCATAAAATGTAGCTACAATGACAAATGACAAACTACAAAGTGCAGTAGCAGAATACAGAGCAATCACATGGACAATGCCATGGCAAATGAAGCAGACCATAAAATTAGTTAACAGTACAGCATGCAAAAGAAGACAAAACGTTAAATAAAGTGCATGGTGCCTGTTGAAAACAAATGATAGTGATTTGACAGTGCAGATGAGTAGCAAACAGGCAGTTTCAGATCAACAGAAGGAACCAAAATCATCAGGGGAGTAGGAGGCATTAGCAGAAGGGGAGGTAGGGAGCATGGTGTAAGGTCAGGAGGAGGGTTGGCAAGAGCAGGAGGGAGCAGGGAGAAGCCTTAGCTGGTGTCCAAGGGCTGGGAATGAGGAGAAAAAACAGAGAGAGAATTGAAACAGGTTCAGGAGGGAAGGAAGGTGACAGGAGAAGGGAAACCACCCAGCAGAGAAATGAAGACAGGGAAGGGAGAAGGTGAGAAGATCCCTGGAGCAGAGGGAATAGAAGGAAGAGGGGATGGGAGAGAGGTGTAAGGAGAGGTAAAGGGGAGGGACCCAAAATAATATTTACAGATGAAAGAAGCACAGTGGGACTGGCAACATGAAGAAAGAGAGAAGATGGTAAGGTAGGATTAGATGGAGCAGTGATGAGTATGAGAGGGTGAGCTGGTAGTGAAGCAGAATGAACTGCAGAGGTTATCCAGTCTGGTAATGTAAGAAGAGGGGGCAGTGTCATAGATCATATCCTCATAGCCGAAAACCAGGAGAACCAACTTGGTGACCAGCTCCCAGTGGACATAAGGAGAAAGGTAATCCTTGTTGCAGTACAGATCACTGAGTGTAGGGTACAGCTTGACATGGATGGCATCAATTTGGGCAGAGAAGTCCAGCCTACTATCTAGCCACACGTTCAGGTACTTGAAGGAGGGAACTACTTCAAGACAGGTGATATCCAGTGTAGAGAAGACAGATATTGGTGAGAGCCTGATTAGTTTCTAGCTTGTGCTAAAGGTCATGGACACTGTTTTCTAAGTATTGGCCAGAGTTGGTTGGCATGCAATCAGTGTAGTACATTGTGGAAGTCTTGTTGGAAGACCTTCCACAGCCATGGCTGAGGTGCTAGAGGAGCAAATGACTGTGTCATCTGCATACTTGGGGATATGTGAGTCAACACAGGCAAAGGGCAGTTCATTGTGGAACACTGAGAAAAGGATGGGAGCCAGGATGGAGCCATGTGGGACCCTAGCTTGGATAGGTAGGAAAGGGGACAGGGCACTTCCAACCTGTACCAGCTGCAGGCAACCTGTAAGGTAAGAGCAGAATCAATCAACAGCAGAAGCTGAGAGGCCAGCAGAGCTCAGCCTGTCAAGGAGGAGAGAGTGGGACACAGAATTGAAGACTTTGGCCAGATCAATGAAGATAGCCAAAGTGATATTTCCCGTTATTCATCCCAGTGAGGATGGAGTCGGAGACATGCAGCAAGGAGGAAACAGTGGAGTGGTGCTTCCAGAAACCAGACTGGAAGCAGTAGAGAAAGCTGGAAGAGGAGAGGAAGTCAGCAAGTCTGGAGTATACTAGCTTCTTCTGAAGCTTTGCAAGATAGGGGAGGCAGAAGATAAGCCAAAAGTTATCCTGTGAGGTAGCGTCACTCCCTTTGTGCAGATGTAGAACCTTGGCAACTTTCTACGACTGAGGGACAGCACAAAGTAAGAAGGAAAGATTCAGAAAGTGAACAAGGGAAAAGGCGATGGCAGGTGCTGAGAGGAGGAGGAGTTTAGGGTCCAGCCCACCAGGTGCATTACTTTGCACTTCTTTGAATTGAATCCAAGCTGCCATACTTCTGACCATTCCTCCAACCTTGCCAAGTCCCTTCTCATCCTTTCCACGCCTCCTTGTGTATCAACCCTGTTGCAGATCTTTGTGTCATCTGCAAGGGTTAAGTGAGAATAAAACAAGCAAGATTTCCTGATGAATGATGGAAGAAAAGTGAAAGCCCTTGGCTGAGTGGGGCAGAGGTGAGATGGGAGGGGAAGAGAGGGGACAAGGACCAGGAGAGAGAGAAAGAGGGGAGGCACAAGTGGTAAAAACTTATTAAAGAGAGCAGCAACAGAAGGAGGGTTAGAGACTGGTGACCATCCACCAGGAGAACTGGGGAAGCAGACTTGATTGAGGTGTCAAAGCGGGATTAAATAACCTTCCAGAAATTAGCTGGGGAGTTATAAATGAAAGGTTTCCCTGTAATTCGGTGGCCAAGTAGCCAGCCACTCCCACTTCCTGAGCTATATAAGCAGTTCCTCTAAGCCTCACTGTGAAGCATTTTTTCTTTGCAGTTGGAGGCTATGTTGATTTGTCCACTGAGCTGGCTGGGGCCTACCCTCCCACCTGCTGTTTCTGTGTGTCTCTGATGGAATACGGTGTCTGTTTTTTCTGCTTCTGGTTTGTATCTTTCCTCCGGCTGTGTGCTTCCCTGTGTTTTGTGTTTCTTGTTTTTGGGCCTTCCCTGTTTTCTGTTTTGCTGTGTTTTGGTTTTGTCTTTTTTGGGGGGCTTTGTTTCTAAGCTCCTAGTATACTGCTATTCCGGAGCTTATACTGCTTGCTTTACATAGAAACATAGAAATATAGACTTTGACGGCAGATAAGGACCGCTTGGCCCACCTAGTCTGCCCATTTCCCTACCTAGAGAATAAGCTGCAGATCCTATTTAACCAACAGCCTATTTCTTCCTACCCCCCTCAAAAATTGCCTTATGTCTGTCCCATGCATTCTTGAATTCTCCCACAGTTTTAGACCCCACAACCTCCTCAGGAAGGCTGTTCCATGTGTCCACCACCCTCTCTGTGAAAAAATACTTCCTCACATTGCCCCTGAGCTGTCCCCCCTCTATCTTCAAATTGTGTCCCTTTGTTCTTGCACATCTCTTTTTCTGAAAGATGCTACCCTCTTGGACTTTGTTGATTTCACTGAGGTACTTAAACATTTCTATCATGTCCCCCCTCCCTCCTTTCCTCAAGGGTATACATATTCAGCTCCTTTAGCCTCTCCTGGTATGGCTTCTCTTGCAGACCCTGCACCATTTTAGTTGCCCTCCTCTGAACTGCCTCCATCCTGTCTATGTCCTTGTGGAGATGGGGTCTCCAGAACTGGACGCAGTACTCCAGATGGGGTCTCACCAACTGTCTGTACAGGGGGATAACAACTTCCTGTTTTCTGCTGGTGATGCCGCTCTCTATACATCCCAGTATCCCCCAGCCCTCCCTACCACCTTCTCACATTGCTTGCCAACCTTAAGGTCATCTGATATGATACCCCCCGGTCCCTTTCCATTTTTGTTGGTGTTACTACCTTCCCCCCATTGTGTAATCTTGCCATGGGTTTTTGTTTCCCAGGTGCATTACTTTGCACTTCTTTGCATTGAATCCAAGCTGCCATACTTCTGACCATTCCTCCAACCTTGCCAAGTCACTTCTCATCCTTTCCATGACTTCTTGTGTATCAACCCTGTTGCAGATCCTTGTGTCATCTGCAAAGAGGCATACTTTTCCTTCCAGTCCCTCTGCAATGTCACTTATAAAGACACTAAAAAGGACTGGACCCAGTACTGAACCCTGCGGTACCCCACTAGTAACCCCTCTTTCTTCAGAGTGGACTCCATTTACAATTACCTTCTGTATCCTGTTGTGCAGCCAATGTTTTACTCAGGCTACCACCCTGGGACCCACTCCAAGGCTGGTTAATTTGACTACTAATCTTTGTGTGGGACTGTGTCAAATGCCTTGCTAAAGTCTAGGTAGGCCATGTCCACAGCCCTCCTGGTCTACTACTTTGGTCACCCAGTCAAAGAAATCAATTAGATTCATCTGACATGACCTTCCCGCTGTGAACCCATACTGTCTTGGGTCCTGTGCCCCACTGGCCTCTAGGTACTCAACAGTTCTTTCCTTTAGAAGTGATTCCATCACTTTCCCTACCACAGAGGTCAAATTGACAGGTCTATAGTTTCCTGCCTCTGCCTTGCTCCCACTTTTGTGAAGGGGAATCACATCAGCCTTCTTCCAGTCCTCAGGTACCACACCATCCTCCCATCATTTGCTATAAAAGGTAGTCAGTGGTGTCACTAGTTCTCTGCTTAATTCTTTTAGAATTCTGGTGTGAATTCCATCTGGCCCCATTGCTTTGTCTACCTTCAGTTTTAGGAGTTCTTTCAGAATCCTTTCTTCTGTGAAAGGACTGGGATCGACCCCCAGAGTGCTTCTGTTAATTGGATTAGGCACCTCCCCCACTTCCACTTTTGTGAATACTGAACAGAAGTATTCATTCAGTATCCCTGCTTTTTCACTGTCACTCTCTGCCCACCCACCATCCATTCTATTCAGCCTCACTATCCCTCCCTTTGTCTTTCTATACTCCCTGATATACATATAAAAGGTTTTATCCCTCTTCTTAACTGAATTGGCTATCTTTTCCTCAGTTTGTGCCTTTGCTATTCTGACTACCCTCCCTGCTTCCTTCTGCCTTAACTGGTACAGTTCTCTGTCCTGCTCCTTCTGTGTTTCCTTATACTTCCTAAATGCTATCTTTTTCTCCCTAACCTTCACCGCCACTTCTTTTGAGAACCATAGTGGCTTTTTCTTTCATTTTGATTTATTTATTTGCTTCACACAAAGGCTTGTTGCCTCTGTGAAGGCAGTTTTGATATTTCCCCATTGTTGCTCCACCCCTCCTTCTAGCCTGTTTGCTAGCACTTTTCTAAGGCACTCTCCCATCTTGCCAAAGTCAGCCCTCCTGAAGTCCAGAACCCTCACTTTTGTATGACTTGACTCAGTAGCTGAGTTTATTGTGAACCACACTGTTTGGTGGTTACTTGTTCCCAAATGGCTACCCACTTCTAGATCTGAGATCCTCTCACTGTCTCCATTTGAGATTACGAGATCTAAGATTGCTCCCTTGCGAGTAGGTTCCAAAACTAGCTGTCTGAGGCATGCCACCTGAAAGGCATCAAGAATGGCCCTGCGTTTGGATGTGGCTGCAGCAAAGGTGCTCCAGTTAATATCTGGCATATTAAGGTCCCCCATCAACAGTATCTCCCCTTTCTCTGCCATCCTAAGTATGCCTTCTGTCATATCATTGTCCATTCCCTCCCCCTGACATGGGGTCTGTATACAATCCCTGTGCAAATTGTGGTGCCATTTCCAGTCTCTAAGGTGACCCACAGTGCCTCCTCTCCCCCCCATTTACTCTTTTGTTCAGTTGCTTTTATCCCTCCCCTTACATAGAGAGCTACTCCCTCTCTTCTGAACTCCCTGTCTCTCCTGTAGGTTGTGTACCCTGGTATGTTAACATCCCATCCCAGTCATGGTTCTCTGTGTACCATGTTTCTGTGACTGCTATGATATCCAGCCATCCCTCTTCCATCAAGGCCACCAGTTCAGGGAGCTTGTTGTCCAGACTATGGGCATTGGTATTCATTACCCTCAATTTCTTGATGGCCTTACCCCTTTTTGCCCCATCCCTGTTCTTATTGCGTTTGTCACTTTCTCCATTTACCCCTGCACTTCCCCCTATTGACATCTCTATGTTGGTGTCTACCTCACTTAGTACCCTGATTTTTTTGGGGGGGCTAGGATTTCTCTGCTGCTTTCCAGTGCCCCCCCCCCTTGGCTAGTTTAAATGCTTGCCAATGAAGTATTTAAACCTATCACCTAGGATCCTGGTTCCCCTTCTGGACAGATATAGACCATCATGCCAGTATAGGCCTGCATCCATCCAGGTGGACCCCCAATCCCCAATGAAGCCAAATCCCTGAGCTCTGCACCAGTTTTTCAACCACTGATTGAATCCCATGGTGTGGAGCACCCTAGCCTCATCCATGCCATAGACAGGCAGCACCTCCGAGAAGGTTACCATGTGTGTTATTTGTCTAAGGCCCCTCCCCATCTCCACAAATGCTTCTCGCACTGCTCTGATCCCTTTCTTAGCCAGGTCATTTGTTCCTAGGTGTACAATGACATCTAGCTCCCTCTCCTGTGCAGCTGTTCCTGTGATCCTGAGGATTTGCTCCCTGTCCCTCCAAGCCATGGCGCCAGACAGGCACCTTACCTCCCTCTCCCCTTCCTTCCCCAGTTCTACCTTCCTAACAATGGAGTCCCCCACCAAGAGTTGTTTCCTTCCCCTGTGGGGTCTCATGCCACCCTCCTGTGGGTCTCCTTTGTGGAGGTTCCCAGCATCCTCCTTGGTCTCCACTGTGGATGCCTCCATAGAGGAACCACACTTTTCCAGAATGGCATAGAAATTTTGGAGAGGTACAACTGGAGGAATGTGCCTCTGTTCCACCACCCTCACCCTCCCTGAGCCCACTGTGGTCCAACCACTCCTCTTTCTTGGCAACCTCTGAAGCAACGGCAGTGACCCTGGTGGTCCCTGGGAGGGAGAGGAGGTCCCACAAATCCTGGCCAACTCAGCCTGGAGATGAGCAACCTCCTCCCTCAGCCCAGAGAGGTGCCTGCAGATGGGACAACACTGCATCCTCCAGAATGTCTCCCGGAAGACTGCTGCTCCACAGCCACTGCACTGCACCGCACCACTCCCATCATGTCTTTTTTCTGGCCCCCTAACTGTTGTTTGGAATACTTACTCTTTCCTGTTTGTTTATTTTCTTTTTTTTCTTCCCCTACTTACTTACTGCCTCTGTGCCCTTTTAGCTCCTGATCTTCCTGTTCTAAGACAATAAGTTCCTATATTTCTCAGTAGTCTCCTTACTTGCTCAGAGTCAGACTTCCAGCAGCTAGGGGATGGAGGCTACTCTTGCCCTTCTAGGATGGTGAGTCTTTGGTGGCTCTGTGATCACTCACTTCCTGCTCCCAAACAGGAAGTTCCTCTTGTCAGTTAAATCCTGTGCCTATAAAAATAGAACTGGTTTAGGGTGGGGGTGGAGGGGAAGGAAGGAGGGCAATATAGTTCCTGTAGAGAAGTTTTAGTTATACCAGTAGCTCCTTCCTCCTGGTGTTATGTCTGTTCTCTTGCAGAAGCTATCTAGGGCAGTGCTTAAATCTGGTTTTAACCTGGCTCATTCTAGCTAAGCCACTCCCCCTACTTTGCAAATCTTTCTACACTTAGTTAATTTCACAGATAACAATTCCCTTCTGACACCTGTGACAAGCACCTAGATAAGTACACAGATAACACAGATAACGATAACAATTTACTTCAACTACCTCTGACAAACACACTCTTTTTTTAACCCTGAATTGAAGGTCCCAGTACAAGAGTTCTAGTTCTTAGTTCCAGTAGAGAAGTTTTAGTTATACCAGTAGCTCATTCCTCCTGGTGTTCTGTCTGTTTCCTCCTTGCTGCATGTCTCTGACTCCATCCTCACTGGGATGGATAATGGGAAATATCACTGTGGCTATCTTCATTGATCTGGCCAAAGTCTTCAATTCTGTGTCCCACTCTCTCCTCCTTGACAGGCTGAGCTCTGCTGGCCTCTCAGCTTCTGCTGTTGGTTGATTCTGCTCTTACCTTACAGGCTGCCTGCAGCTGGTACAGGTTGGAAGTACCCTGTCCCCTTTCCTACCTATCCAAGCTAGGGTCCCACATGGCTCCATCCTGGGTCCCATCCTTTGCTCAGTGTTCTGCAATCACCTGCCCTGCAACTCTCAAATTACTTGCACAGCAACTCTTAGCATTCTGCTATGCACAGTTCATACTACTGCTTTCAGTTACCTACAACTACAACCACTGCTGCTGACTGTTTAATTACTATTGTACCCAGTGCCTGTGTTTTACGCTGTGCTCACCACGCTCAAACTACTGCAATGCAACTGCAATTATTATCTGTGTGTTTCAGCTCAGCCATAGCTGCTCCATGTTGCATACTCAATTTATTTCACCTGGCACAGTTTACTGACCTTAGCTGTGCTGCTCATTGCTGCTCTCACTCTCTTGCAGCTTCATTGCACTACTTGGCTACACCTGCTTTCAAGCATTGTCTCCTGTTTTATTGCACTTACAGTACAACTCTGAGGTCAACCAACTAAGCTCCTGCTGAGGATCTTAATATAGTTTTGTTATTAAAATTGCCTCTCACCAGCCCGGTGGCACAGAGGGCTGAGGCGCTGGATGCCACACCTTGAACCACGCTGGCGACCTGGGTTCAGGAACGGACTCGGGCACCGGGGGTCGGCAGGGGAAGGGGTAGGATTGAGCATCCAAAGGACTGCTCTCCTCCCCTGGGGAGGGTTAGGGATGCATGATCGCTCTTCAGCAGCCCCAGTGGAGACCAGGGGCACAACAGAGGGGTCGCATAAAGGGGAACACCAGAAAATGGAAATACCGCTTGCTGGCCACCGGATGATGACTCTCTGTCCCCGGTTGCCTCCAGTGCCTTCCTGGGGCCTCCTTCTCCACGGCTGCATCCCCAGGCCCTAAGAAGAGTGTGCTGGGATCATCCCTCTCCCCCCAGTGCCTTTTCCCTCGGAGGAGGGGGGCCCGCCCAGTGACAGGATACGCTGGGATATCCCAGGGATCGGCTGTGATACGAGGAGTAAGAGGAGGGCCAGGTTAGGACAGGAGGGGCTATTGGGAGATGTTCAGAGCCTGAAGGAGTGGGGGCCTGTGAGTATGAGGAGGGTGAAAAAAGAATATACAAAAAAAAAAATTTGCCTCACTACCGAAAATCCTCAGAATGTTTGTCACCTTGATTTGGCTATTCCTGTTTGGCTGGCTTGCCCCCAATTCAGTGTTGTTTAGTTGCTATACCATATGTTATGCAGGTTCACCTATCACTACTACTGCTTATTGGTCTACGTGCAGGTCCACTCTGCTTACGCAACCATTGCTCCTTGCTTACACAAACCATTGTTTCATGCCTACCGCCATCCCCCTCAGCTTCAGCCTGGGATTCTGCTGCACTCAATCTGCATTCAACCTTGCAAGGTCTCAGCACTCAATGCTTATTACAATCTCAGCACACCATGTTCATTCAGCTCACCAGCTTTTCAGCTCTCAATCACTTTCTGGGGCATGCCAGCCAGTCTATTCTGGCGCAGGGTTCCTGCAGCCTACAGTCTCGCTGTAGTCCACATCTCGAGCGTGTCCAACTTCGGGTGGGATCCTTCTCACCTGGCCCATAGCTGGAAATGTCCTTGATCCGGGCTTGGCTTTAGCTGCCTGCTATGCGACAGCAGCTCCTGGTGTAGAATTTAAGACTAGCGGTGAAGGGTGGTTAAGACAATCTCCTTTTGCTCTAGTGTTCCACTATATAGTGTTTCCCTAGCAAGGCACCTTCACTGCATCCTCCCTACGACTGCCTCTGGCTTTCCTGGTTTGATTTAGGGTGGGTAGGCCAGGTGAGTGCCTCAGCATTTATTGCTCTCCTCCTGTGCCTTGGATGCATGTATTGTTGCAGAGTTTTCTCGCAACCTTCCATGGCATTCCCGCTAGAGGGTTTGAGTGAGAGCCTTCCTTCAAATTGGAATATTTTCCACCTCCCTTTAATTGGGTTTTCCAAATTGCAGCTGCAGAGCTGTCACTAAATAAACTATCCCAAGCCTGGAGGGAAGGTGACCTAGGCCTTGGATCCCCAGTGATTTCCTCCTCATAGGTTTTTTTTCTCTCCTCCATTGCCTCAGGTCATAACACTTAGCTTAGTTGTTTCCCCTAGTTTCTTAGGTAGGTTCCTTTGTTGGATGGAGGTGGAGGATGTCCAGCCATTCCTTCTCTCCTTAGGGGATCCCTACACTCAAAGCAAACCAGCAATATCATGCTATGCAGACCTGGGCAGTCATTACGACAACTGCGCATCTCATTGAATTATCAAACTGCCTATACTTCTCTGCTACTATGTTACAGTTACTACTCCGATGTCACAGTTACTGCTTGCTCATATGCTTCATGTTGCCTCCTTTTTGGGGATGATACTACATTTTTGGGGGATTCCTAAGGTACCTTTAGCCACAGGAACTGTCCAGTTGCACCTCTAGGGGTGGAACCCTCTCCAAGGGTTCCTTGCCTTCATACCCCTACAGCGTGGTAATTCCTCTAGAATAGACAGTGTGAACAGCCAAAACCAAACTAACACAGTTGCACAAGCATAACACTATACTGACTGCATAGGCCAGTGAATTATACTTTAGGTATGAGATAAAGTAGTAAGCCTTGGTGGTGCAAACTTCCTTCACACAAGAGAAAATTGCATTCATTGATGGATAGGTTCATTGATTGGTTAATTAGTTACTGCTAAGCTTTATTTCATTTTGATTTATTTTTCTTTCTTTTTTGAAGTTCTTTGAATCTCATATCAATATGGGTATATAAAATGATATCTAGTTGTTCAAGAGTTAGAAAAAAAGTGTTTGGGTCCTCTCACAAAAAAGTACACTGAAATCATTTGCATTTATTTATTTAGTTATTTTGCTTTGGTATTACAGTACTTTTTTACCTCAAAATGTATGTACTGTCTGTTTGTTTTTGTATTTATTTATTTCAAAAGTTTTCCAGGAAAGTCATACTGAGCTTTATCGGGTCATTTCTAGATGTGTCCTGGGGGAAGGAGAAGAGAACAGAACGGAACAAAGTACAATGTGCAAAAATAATGCAATAATATGGAAATAAGTATAACAAAATATACAATTAGAAGAACATTTAAGAATAAAATTGCCTTAAAAGCATAACTATTTATGGTAATTTTTCACAGTTTTATATTAAATATCTGTTTTTGGTACTTCTTGTCCACCACATACAATGTTCATTTACAAAATTATACGAACCTTTTAAGGCCCATTTAAGGTCAAGCTGCTGCAGTACCTGGCCACTCTTGGTAACTGTGACTGTATCACCTGTACCTAATCCTACTGTTATTGATAATATATCTATCCTGCATAGCACCCATCTCCCCCCCAACTTCCCCCGCCTGGTGTGACCCCACTGAGCACTTACCCCCTTGTCCCCTCTTTATCCCCACTTTCCTGCTTTCTCTTCACAAATATTAATCCTCCCAATTTTCACACCCTCCCCGGTTTCCCTCACCTCACCCCCAACTTTAAAACCCTTTCCCTTATCCCTCTCTCCCCCACATTACCCAGCCCTATCACCTTCTTATGCAACCTAGGTAGATTCCTATCCAATCCCTCCCCTCTGACTACTCAACCTTCTTATTCTGTCACCCCCTTTGTCTCTGTCCCCACCCTCCCCCTGCTCACATCTATTCTGTCCTCCCCCTCCTTTGGTTACCACCACTTCTGACCCTCCATAACTCCATAACTGTACTTGCATGCTCTAAAGCTCAGCTACCACTATGAATTGCTTGTCCACCTTAGGTATGCTCTTAGTACTGTTGCAATAAAGTTGACCTCTCCTACCTCATGTATTTTAACTGTATTTGCTTGAATCTGTATCTGTATGTACCATAATATACTTGCCTGCTGTATAAACCCCTATCTGTTTTGTAATGTCTACGTACCTTGCCCATTGCCTTATGATGTGGAATCTTTGTAAATGAGCTTTTAGCTCAAAGGTGTTATCCGAGATTCCAATAAATAAATAAATAATAAATAAACCTTTTTGAAACAAGAGACTGTAAAAGAAAAACATGAGCCATTTTTCCGAAGAAACATAAAAGTGTTTTGTTACTAAAAACTGAACTGTAAACAGTTCTAGAACACATCCTCTTACAAATTGGGTGTTCTTGATGGGAGGTATTAAATATAAATTTTGGTACCATGGTCCACCAAGTCTGCCACCACTAACCCAGAGGATGTCTCGGCAGAGGAAGAGCAGTTTGACCTTGGTGGACTCCAGGAGGGTGGGAGTGGCAGGAAGGGTTCACCCTACTCAGCCTGTACCACTTCAGAATTCCTTTGTCATACTGATGGGATGGGGCAGCAGGGAAGAGGCATCCATAGCAATCAGAGGGGAGAAAGTGGGGGTCCACAGATAGGGAGGATCAAAACAGAAAGAAAGAGGCCCCCAGCCAAGGAGGAAGCAGCTGCTGTTGGGGACTCTACTGTTAGGGGGACATATTTGGGAGTGAGGGAGGGATAAAATGAGAGGAAGATGAAGTGCTTGAGAGGTGCTTTGGCTTGGAGGGATGTAGAGCAGATCCAAAGGATTGCTAGTACAACAGGAGATAAGAGGCAACTAGTTGTAATTGTCCACATGGGACAACTGGCTTGGCAAGGGACAGGAGAGGGGTAGCACAGGGAAATTTCAGAGAGCTGAGGAGAGTCTAAAGCAGGTGGCATACACAGTAACTTTTGTTGCGGTGTTACCTACGTATAGCCAGGGAGAGGAAAAGACACTGTGCATCAGGGCTTTTAACAATTGGTTGAAGGCATGGTGCATGGTGCATGGTACATGGAGGAAGGCTTCAGCCACATCAGGGACTGGAGGCCAACCTGGAATGATATGGGACCCTATAGGGGAGACAGCATGCATCCTTTCATGGAGAGAACCACAGTCCTTAGTGGGAGGTTTAAATGCTACTTGGATGAGAATTTAAACTAGTGGCAGGGGAGGCTGTAGACCTATGGGAGGCAACAATTGTCCCACAGATGATGAAATAGTAGCAAGGGAGGGCCAATGGAAGTGTAACCCGTGAAGTGGGTACATGAGGAAGGGTGCCATCCATTACAGTGACAACTTCCCCACGCAATCCACTCACGGCGACTGACAGATAGGGTGACCGGATGAGGGGGTGGGCAAACTAGGTGACAGGATGTCGCTATACATACATGCGCGGGGGTGGCAGTGAGCACGGTGAGCGTGGGCTGGGAGGGGGTGGAGAGACTGTAGGGACTGGCGCTGCGGTTGCTGGTCAAGCTGCGTCATGGCATCAGGGATCGGTTAATGGCTGGGGTGGCTTAGGTACTGGGTTCAGGTCCGGGCGCTGGTATGATTTTTATTGCGCCCAGCCTGAACCTTTTTACTATTTTCACCCCCATGCACCCCTCAGAGTTGAGCATCCTAAGTAGGGAGGTGCAGGGGGCAAAGCCCCCTGTGAGGGGTGGGGTGTGGGGGGTGCAGCCCCCCCCACAGAAAGTAGTAAAAATATGTCCTGGCATCATTGTACTTGTGTGCCAGGGTTGTCAGAGTGCCAAAAATGTGTTCAGCACTCTGACTGAGTGATAACGGTGATCACCTTTAGGCATTCGCCATTATCACATAGACCCCAAGGGGAGTAACCTCCTCCAGGGCAGGAGCACAAGAAGACAGTGGTGGGGACAATGCAGAGAATAAGGGTGGTATAAATCAGGGAAAAAATTGAGTAAAAGGGACAGGTAATATAGAAGGTAACAAGAGAGGAGGTGGGTCAAGGGGAGCATCAGGGAACAGCACAGGCAGGGGGAGCAGGCAGGGAGGGAGTAAGGTATTGAGAGCCACTTGTGCCAATCTAAGGAATCTAAGAATTAAATTCTGGAACTGGAGGCCATCATGGCATATGCAAGCCTGCATTTGGTGGCCGTAATGGAGTCATGGTGCACTGATAGCCATGACTGGAACATGGCCATACCAGGTTACTTTCTGTTCAACAGTTACAGAGAAGAGGATGGGAGCTGGGATTGTACTATCTGTAAGGGAGGGAATCAAGGCCATGGAAGTACAGGGACACCTGGAGGAAAAGAAAGGGCTGGAGGGGCTGTTGATCATCCTGGAGACAGGCACTGGGGTTGCTAACCATAAAGGGGTGGTATACAGACTGCCAGTAAAAAGAGAGGAGTTGGATAAGGCACTTGGTAGTGCCATCATCAGGACTGTAAGTAATGAGGAGATGCTGCTAGTTGGTGACTGCAATCTCTCAGTCATGGAGTGAAGCCTCCCACCAGTGCTTTGACAAGGAGCTAGGCCATCCTTGACTCAATACTAGGGGCTTTTCTCTGGCAGACAGTCAATGAACCCACTAGGGATGGGACAGTGCTGAACCTGGTGCTTACAAACAGGTAAGGCATTGCAGACATCACAGTGGGCAGTCCACTAGGTACCAGTGATCACCATATAGTTTGGTTTAAAGAGCCCCTGATGCCATTGTGAAAACATTGGGAAAATGTAATATTTAGACACAATTCAGCTTATATTTAATAATTCTGTAATCTCCCCTACTTCTTTATTACTAAGGACATTTGCACATAAACAGGATCACTGCCCTACCTGTTCTGGCTGCTTGCCTACGCCTGATATCACAGTTCTGTTTATGACATCATGATCTATTGCTATGGAGATAATTATGATGTCATAAACAGGGGATTATTATGTCAGATGTAGGCAAGCAGATGAGCAGATAAAGTCTATGGGACATTAATCCTTTTTCATACCACTGACCTCAGCAATAAAGAAAAAAGGGGAAACATATAGAAAATATATGAAATATAAACTGAATTTTGTCTAAATCTCACATTTTTGGAAGTTTTTCTAATGGTGTCAGGGGTTCTTTAACATTAAGACAGAAACAGAGGCAAACACCATGAGGATGAAGGTCTTGGATTTTAGGAGGGTGGATTTTAAAGAAATGGTGCATTAACTTAGAAACTGCCTCATGGGTGGATTGCCAGGCAGGGGTAGAGGTACACTGGGCAAAAATAAGGAAGGGCATAATTAAGGCAAACAGCCTCTGTGTGAAGGAAGGAAGTAAAAGCAGAAGAAAACAAACTCTAGACAGAGCTGATAGGGCTGTGAAGCACTAACAAGTTATTTTCTTGTTGGTGCCATATAGTGCTGTTCAGTCACAATCATCAAAAACTGTCATGCTGCTAATTCAGTCCTCTTGAATTTATTTAGTCAGAGTACATGCTGCTGAGTGTATGTGTGTGTGCGTGTGCGTGCATGTAACCTGTCATGCCCATAGGAATGAGATAGCTAACACAGCTGCAGCTGCACTGTCTGTAATCTGACACTGTAGTCTGTCTGACTTTCAGAGTTTCATTAAATTCCAGTACACCAGATAATGAGTTAACCCCCAGGTTGCTGAAAGAAATAGAATACATCTATTAGACTGAGCTGGACAGATGATAAGAAACAGCGATTTAAAAAGTTTTTTTTTTTTGTTAATATCCTGAGAAGTTCAGAGGCACAATATCGTAGCATCCCCACTCCCTTCAGATGCCTTTAGCATAGAGCAGTAAATAGCAAAAATTGGAAGGGGAGTGCACTATTTTGCAGTTGCGGAGGAATACTTTCCAAAAGTCCAAAAAGGGAATTTCACGATAAGCCATTTTTTTAGAGATACACTCTGATCCCAATAGGGCTGCAGGCTCGTAGCCTTAAAAAGAGACCATTATAAGTACATCTCTATCTCTTAGGTGTCTTTTTCAAAGCAGCAAAAGACTATTATACTTTTATGGTTTAAAACAGATCTGCTTCCCTATCCCAATGGCAAGACACTATTTGGGAAATCTATATGTACTGTAACCCCCCTGTTACCCAGGGTTACTAGAATCCCAGTAAGACCTAGTGGTAGGCAGGGAAGGCAGCTTGTGAAACTCCAGTTAAATGGATTTCACACTGTCTCACTCTGTTCTCAGTCTCAGCTGAGACTGAGGGATGACATCATAATAGAACTTTCATTGCTGCATAAGCCACACTGGAATGTTGCAGATGGAGGTTAGAGTAGGAAGTTTGGGAATCTGAAGCCACAGTCTGTGGAGACTGTAGTTCAGCAGAATGTGTGCAGGCTGTCAGAGCTTTAAGCTCTGTTTAAGAGCTGCTTTTGGAAGGTGTGTGTTTCCACCTGAAGAGGAACACAGGAACTGGTAAGTGAAGTGGTGGAGACCGCTTTCAATGGTTCAAGAGCCCCATCCCTGAGGGGGTGGGGGAAGGTGTTTGCCTGTTTTCCAGGGGCAGCCCTCCTGGGTCCGGCTAAAGGAAAGAAGCTGCCTGTTTCAAGTTGTGCTGAGGCACCAGAAGCTCTGAGAGGAAGATTCCTTGTGGAGGAAACGCCTGTGGGGCACCTGCAACCAAAGGGTGAGTTCACTCTGAAAAAGAACCAAGTGTTTTCTCCTGAACAGATGGAAACTAAAGGGACTGTTACTGTGGGGTCAGAAAAAGACAGCCAAGTACAGTTGGAAAGTGGGGATTGGACTGCTTAATCTGTGGGAGGTCTAGAGTAATGGACAATGCCACTTGATTCAAGTATGTTCAAGTCCAGCACAAAGAGTTGAAGGAAATTGGGGATTGGACTGCTTAACTCAGTGGGGAGTCTAGAGTAATGGACAATGCCACTTAAAAGTATGTTAAAGTCCTGCACAAATGGGAAGCAAGACAAGTAGATGGAATGTGAAATACATTTAGCAAGAATCTACATTGCAAAGCTCTACAGGATGAGGTGTTTACTGTCCAGAGAAATGGCCGGGTATGAATTGTGGGAGCGAGAGGTGGGAGACCCCCCATCAGTAGTAACCAAATTCACCTCTACGAATTTGCTCTGAGACACCTTTTGCTTTCTCTCAAGTACTTGGCCAGTGCCTGAGGAAAGAATCCAGATGTGGGATTGAAAGGAAGATTCCCTGATGGATCCGTGGTGCTCTTAGGTGGTTTAAGGAGCCACCAGAAAATCTTTCCATGAAGTATGGAAGGTGTCCAAGTGGCTGGCAAGGAGCCGAGCCAGGAAAAATCCAGAACAGTGTACAAGTTCGGGCTGTGTAACCCAAAGCAGCGTGCAAGTCCGGGCTGTGTGCCCAGTGAGTTCAGAGCCTGAGGGCTAAAGTGTTGAGGAGGTGTTCTGGTCTCTTTTAATCTGCATTACCAGGAGTGTAGCCCCGTGGGGGTCCATCTGTGCTTTGTTTGTTCTGTTTGGATGTGAATAGATAGCCACACTTTAGAATCCCACTTCTGGTATTGGACATTACAGTAATTGCTTCCTGAGTTCAGAGTTACTTGGGTGCCCCTGTGCAGAGTAGCCAAACCTAGCCTTTGTGCCAAGTGATCTATTCCTCCCCGAACCCAGCCCACCTGGTATTGCTGTCAGAAACAAACGGTAGACTGGTAGGGGTTACATATAAAATAATAATAAAAAATAGAAGAAATAATTTGCAATAGATGGAGCCTATGGCTATTGTAAATAACCTCTGTAAGGCCAGAATTGATTCCCTGAAGGAGACAGGAGGAAAAATAAATTGAGGGAAGAGAACAGACATGTAATTAGCACCTGGGGTTTAAAGACCTTTCCTGAAAATTGATATATTTCTCAACTAATACAGGCAACTATTATAACACTACATTATACTGTAAATCATTATACTCCAACTGCCTGATATAATGTGTATTTTTCATATATTTTCAAGCTTTGATTGTTGCCTGATGGCCTGTAAAACTAAAATAACTGTATTTAATAAACATCTAAGTATATAAGTATATAAAAAAGAGACCATTATGGTTCTCTAGGGAAGTGGCCAAGGTGGTGAAGGAAAAAAGGTGGCAGTCAAGAGGTATAAAGAAACATAGAGGGAGGAAGACGGGGAAGAGTACCAAGTAAAACAGAGTGAAGCAGGAAAGAAAATGAGGGGAGCAAAGGCACTAACAAGGGATAGGATAGCTAAGGAGGTACTGTAATTAAAATGGATAAGACTTTCTTCAGGTACTTAAGTAAGAAGAGGAAGGTAAGGTGAGGGGGTAGTAAAAATATGTAGCAGAGCAGAGGGAACTGCACAGAAGAGGACCAAGAAAAAAACAAAGATCCTGAAATGTTTTTCTGCTTAGTCTTCACAGTGGAGGGAGGGGGGATGACCCACCAGGGAGCAGCAGGAACGGGGGGGGGGGGGGATGGATACAAGTTTCAGATGAAAGAGTCCTGAATGGATTTGCAGCTCTAACATCTTTAAAATGTAAAACTTATTTGTTGTGTTGAAAAGTGGTATGCAGATCAGGAAAAATTCAAGTGTATAAGATTTATCTGTCTATACCCCAGTGCAGTGCATCAGATTTGGGCTTAAACCCAGCCAGATACTAACCATCTTTTTTTCTTGGCTGAGGTTCTGAACACCCCCCCCAAAAAAAAACTTTGCCCCAATCCCTCTCCCCAACGCCATTCCATTCAATACCCGTCTCATATGGGACATGAAGCCACCCAAAGGCACAGAAACATGAAAAGCACATCACTATTTCAGTCCTTCATCCTTCCCCAATCCCGCTATAAAAAAATTATTGACTTTTACTTACCCAGCCACCTGCCTGGAACCTGCAGCCTGGCTCAGTGTGCTACCAGCCCAGTTTTTAGTCTGCTTCTCCTCCGTCCTTCTGCCAGAAGCTGGATGCTGGAACTGACTGTCCCAGATCCCCACCATTGTCCATGACCAAGTCACTTCACCAACCAAACCCACTCAACCTGTGTTGCTTGCTTCTTGCTTGGTTGCTGCCATAAGCTGCTGCTGCCCTGCACTGATCAAAGCCCGTAAAGGCCACTCACACTGCTGTCGCCACTGCTTTTAGGCCTAGCTTCTTCCACGGGGGGGGCACTGTTTTTATTGAAAGGCCAGCCTAGTAGTGTAGGTAGGTAGGTAGCCTAACTGTTGAGCTAGCTTCTAGATCACCCCTGCCCCTTCAGCCACCAAGGGAGACAGAGACTCACTAAGAGTACACCAACAAAAATATGCTGCCGCAACACTGCTATCCAAGAGCTCAGTACTCATCAACTCCTCCAAGCAGTAAGTGTAGCCTATCTACTCTGTGAGGGGAAAAACAGTGTTGCACTAACATGGTTCACATGCTGTTGCTTGGGAGATCCTCCACATCACGTGTGGCGGCCCCACACAATACAGCCACAGTCGAGTCAGGAGAGCACCTGCAGCATGAGAGCACACAGGCCAGGGGGACACTTATTGTGCAAAAGATTAATCCCATATTCAATTCCAGTATTGCTACACCATAGAACAACCTAGGCACAAATGCAGGATGGCAACTGACCCCCTCTTCCCTACCTAAATGACACCTCTGCTTTATGGTAGAAATTCATTCTCAGGTGCTTATATCTGTACAAGTAAATACAATGGTTTTCATTGTGTTCTGAGGTACCGTATCTCTATGTTTCAGGATGTGTCCCGATCATTGTGAGGGTTAATGTTCCTCATTGACCCTCATTTTTCATGTCCATGTCCCTTATTTTCAGTTACAAAAAGTGAGGTATGGTGCATGCTTCCAATGCATTACCCAGCACAAAGCGTATTGAGCAGGGCCATAGTATATATGCTCCATACAGAATGACACAGTGAAAGTAAGTGAGCCATAACAGTCACAGAGAAACACATACAGTATGTAGCACTAAATATGCATAGTGGGATTCAGATAGCCCAAAACAAAAAGGACAGGCTTCACACCACAGAGGCCCCTCTTCGCACATCTAGAATGGCGGGTGTTGGCTGACTATATCTTAGGAATTTAATGCAATAAGCAAACAATACTTTACAAATTAATGGCACTTTTAATGCCAAAAAAAATATCAGAAGTAATTAAACAATTTGCAAAAAGATTAAATGGTGAGAATTAATGATTTTGCCTTATTTTAATGGGGAATCAATGGAAATTATATTTTAATTGCTCTAATTGCTAGCAGTTGTATGAGAAATAGGAACAATTTTTTTTTATGAGATTTGCACCAGCTTAGCTGCTGCATACGTGGCAAGTGTGCAACATGTGAATCTGATGTGATTTTTAAATGATGTTCACACCAGCTTAGCTGCTGCTCTCATGCCAAGTGTGCAATATGTGAACCTGATGTAATTCTTAGAAGCTATTCGCACCAGTTTACCTGCTGCACACATGTCAAGCTTGCAGCATGCAAACCTGATGTGCTTTTTAGATCTGGTTTATTTAGGTTCACTTTGTGTATGCTAACCACATGCAAACATTGCACAATTAAGCATGTGGCATGCATTGTGAACGTACACAGCTCACTTATGTTCCGGTAAGGGCTCCTATGCCAGGGAAAATTTCCAAATTATGATCAAATAAAAACAGCATACCCCTTGGTTTATAGAATTAGACTACTATGCCACTATCAAAACTAAACTTAAAATGATAACCAAGATGTTAATGGATCATATTAGTGATTTGTCATTAATTATCCCAAAACATGAAAAATGACTAAATTAGGTATGGATAACTTGCCTGCTAGAAACTACATGGCCTCATTGAAAACAAAGACAGTAGAGTAGAAATAAATCCTAAATGTGCTGAGGAATCTAACATTACAGTAACATCTCATCAGTGGTCTAATTTAAGAATAAAGACCAATAAAAATTATATCTGCAAATAATAAAACTATTCAAAGGGAAGATTATAGCTCAAGCATAGCTAGCCCCATTGTAACTTATCTAAAATAAATATAATAATGACCTCTGTTGGATCTGGGGGGCAACTGGCTGTGGGACAATTGGACATCTATTTCATTGTTTTTGGAGTTGACTTAAAACTCTAGCATGGTGGAAAGAAACAAGCATTTGTCAATGCCGAATGTTTGCTTGCTGGCATTGGCAGTGGTAATGTAGAAGTTACAGAGCTGCGTAATAGGAATGGCAGTGAAGTACTGAACTGAAGCCAACCCCACCACCACCCTGCAGAGAGTGACAGGCATTGGGGTGTGCATTTGGGTCATCAGGCATAACGGCCTCGCCATTTCACACCACACCCCACCCTGCGACACTGACAAGTGTCCACGGTATTCTTAGGGTCTTTGGCCCTTATTAGCACCCATTTCATTAGGAAATGCGGTGAGATGGTACAATATAGAAGAATGGGGTGAACTTTGGGGCTGAAGAGTCCAAGGCATACCTCGATGCCTCTCACTGGCTGCAGGGTGTGGAATGGTATGAGCATTACAGGCAAGAATCCCAAGTCACACCCCTGATGCCTGTCATTCTCTACAGGGTTGGGCATTATGGTTGGAAACCCTAATACCTCAGGCATTCGTTGGTATTTTCACTCCAAATTTTCAACATGTTTTTTTTTGTGACCCCACCTCATGAACAGGGGGAATATCAGTTTGTTAGCCGAAAGCTGCTTATGCACAGCGAATACGGCATTTAGCACCACAGGTGCAAAAACATTCCGAACAGGATGTAAAAAATGACAGCTGTACTGTTCATGGGGAAGTGTAAAAAATGGCAATGTTGCAAATCTGCAGTAAAAATATTTAAAAAAATGGAGAAGTCATGAGCGTACATAGAAACTGTGCAACGCACATCCATAATATAATTAGGTTGGGGATATTTTACAGCAGATTGTCAACTCAGGCATTTTGGTGCCTCCGATCATGAACAGTGTCACTGTGATTTTCTTTATCTGTGCCGAACAATGATTTCCCACAGCGACCATGCATCTCAGCACTGAAAGTGTGAAAACACACTTCAGCCATGTTGTGAAAAATGACAGCTGTACTGTTCATAAGGAAGTGTGAAAAAATGCCACTGGTGAAAATCTGGACTGAAAATATTACAAAGTCATGAACTTACGAGGGTGCGTGGAAACTGCACATTGCTCACTCGTAACACAGTCATTTTATGGACTTTTGTCACCAAATTTTCAACATAGCCATTTTAAGACCTCTGCTCATGAACAGTGTAACTGTGATTTTCTTAATCTGTCCTAAACATTGCTTTCGCACACCAACAGCACCATTGTGCGCTACATGTGCGAAAACACATTTTGGGCGACATATGAAAAATGGCAGCTGTACTGTTCATAAGGAAGTGTAATAAAATGGCAATGTTGAAAATCTGGAGTGAAAATATTAAATTTGCAAACTTACGAGCATGCATAGGAACTGCACAACGCACGCTCGTAAAACAGTCATTTTTAGGAATTTTTTCACCAAATTTTCAACATAGCCATTTTAAGACCTCTGCTCATGAACAGTGTCACTGTGATTTTCTTAATGTGTCCCATACATTGATTTCAAGACAACGACTGTGCCATTGTGCGCTTACATGGGCGGAAACACGCTTTGGGTGACATGTGAAAAATGACAGCTGTACTGCTCATAAGAAGGTGTGATAAAATGGCAATGTTGGAAATCTGGAGTGAAAATATTGAAAATTACGACCCACGAAAGTGTGCTTAGGAACCGCGCAATGCACCCTCGTGAAACAGTCATTTTAGAAATTTTTTTCACCAAATTTTCAACATAGCCATTTTAAGACCTCTGCTCATGAACAGTGTCACTGTGATTTTCTTAATTTGTCCCGTAGACATTGATTTCTAAGACACCGACTGCGCCCATTCTGGCGCCATATGGTGGAAATACATTTTGGGTGAGATGTGAAAATGACAGCTATACTACTCATAAGAGGGTATGGTAAAATGGCAATGTTGAAAATCTGGAGGAAAATATTGAAATTTCGCGAACTTACGAGCCTCGTGAGAACTGCGCAACGACCTAGAAAACAGTCATTTTTTGGAATTTTGGCACCAAATTTTCAACATGGGGTTTTTGGGACCCCTTCTCATGAATGATGTCACTGTCATGGTGGTATTCAGGCCCAAAGGGTGATTTCGCAGTCACTGTGCAGTCACTGCGCGAAATCACCCTTCGGGCCCGAATAACGCCATGACAGTGACATAATTCATGAGAAGGGGTCCCAAAAACCCCATGTTGAAAATTTGGTGCAAAAATTCCCAAAATGCCCAAGATATGCATTAGTGTTGAAACCCCTATGTAACCCATTATACAGCTTATCGGCATTTCCTCAGTTCGCGATCGGCTTTGAAGAGTGCAGACGTGTTCCCGGTCCACCAAGATCGTCAGCAGGAGTCCGGAGGTATGGGGTGGGGTGGGGGAGGCTGGGTGCGCAGTGGGTGGGCAGGATGGGAGGGGTTGGGAGACGCGCCGGACGATGTTTTATTTTACAGGTTTAAAACATAAAAGACGTCATGGGACGTGCTTGCCACATTGGGGGCTCTCAGCGGGCACAAAGACTTGGGGATGTTCAGCCGACGGGGATTGGGCACCCTGACGGCAAAATAAAAACAAATCGCGGTACCTTTTGCCACGCTGGGTGGCTCCCAGCGGCACAAGGACTTGGGGGCGTTCAGCCGACGGGGATTGGGGCACCTCCCCGCCGCCAAAGGACTGAGTGCTTGCCACACTGGGGTGGGCCCCAGCGTGGCACCTACAACTGGGGACGAGCTCAGCCGACGGGATTGGGCACCCGTTGGCTATACAGTACAGGGCCAGACGCCTGTTCAGCTGGCGCGCGAGCAGCCGATATCTTATCGGTGCTCACTCAAGCGTAGTTCCCCCTTTCAACTGTATGCCACTGCATTTTGGAGCATGTCATAGACAGCTTCAAAATGCTTTGGCTTACAGGGGCCGCGCCTGCCAGCCCACTGACTGAATTGGAGGAGGAGGTGACACACCTCCGAAATCTCCGATGAAGGCACTATGTTTCTTGCACATGCGTGCAAGCAAACATAACAAGGAAACCAATAGCCCTAATGTTGAATATAGCTATTTCACCAACTCCAGACATAGTTTTGTTTAAAGAGCAGCTGACACCTTCAGGTGAACGTTTACCAAACATAATATTTAGACACAGTCAAGCTTGTATTTCACATTAATTCTGTATTTCTCCTCCCCATTATTTATTACTGAGGTAATTTACACAAAAACAGGATCTTTTCTCCAGAAAAGTTAATCTATTCCTGTTGCATTCTCCCTACCTGAAGTCATAATGTGCTGCTTGTGACATCACAGGTACTCTCATGGCAACACACTGTGATGTCACAACAGATGATTATGATATGAGGTAGGGAGCAAGATGTGGAGGCAGATGGACTCTAAAGAAACTCTAAGGACTAAAGATAATGTATTCATGCAAATGTCCTCAGTAATAAATAATGGGGAAGAGAAATATATAAAATATATATGGAATGCAAGCAGAATTGTACCTAATTATTTTGCTTTTTAAAGTTTTCTTTGAGGCGTCAGTAGCTCTTTAATAATGTGGAAAATCTACAGCTAAATGTAGCTGTGGAAAATGTTTTCATTAGGGGAACTCAAAGGATGATTTTAGAGGAATGGAACACAAATACTCTGTTCAGTTGTGAACTCTGTAGGTGATGGAACATGCTTAGAGAAACACTACATTTAAAAAAAACGAGATACTCTGTTGATAAAATAAATGATATTTTTGGAACAAACTGGAAACAGTTGGAAGCTAACCTCCAACCACTACTAAGACTGTAAGAATGTATGTATATAAATGTTGAAGATTCCTCTGAAGTAATAAAATAGGTTACATTTAAGTTAGAGTGTATGTATATATACAGGTATTAGTGTAGAGAAGACAAATGTTAACATCTCTATTACTTTGTATTTATATACTAAACATTGTAAGTGCACAAAATTGATAATGAATGATAAAAATTGATACAGTATATGGGAAAAACTACCACTGCAGTTCTTAACGTGACTATGTGTGCTGTTCTTTTATTTTGACTTTGAGTATTAGGCCCAGATATTCAAAAGGGTTGCGCCCCGGCACGATATTCAAATGGGAAAAGTGCGTGGCACAAATCCTGATGTGCCGGAGTGCATCAGTAATGTATGCAGGCCCAGGTGGGGGGGCGTGCCCATGCATACTCTGCACAGCCCGATATTCAGCCTGGGATGTGCGGAGCCATACATGTGCAACCCCTACTTGCACCAGCACAAAGTTGGTCCAAAAAAAAAGGAACAACGGATGGCCACCCACAGGTGAGCTGCCGTATTGCAGGGCGCAACACAGCAGCTGCCACCTGTCGGTGGCCACCCGAGCTCCGGCTGCACCTCAGTGGTGGTGCCCCCCGCATGCCCGATCGCAGGCATTAGTAAAAGTAATAATAATACCTCCCACATCCCTGGTGGTCCAGTGGACCGCTGTCAGCCCGATCGTGGGCATTTGTAATAAAACTAAAGAATTACGCCCAATATCCCTGGTGGTCCAGTGGACCACTGTCTGCCCAATCGCGGGCTTAAGTGAAATGAAGAAACCCATATCCCTGGTGGTTCAGTGGACTGCTGACAGCCCGATCACAGGCTTAAGTAAACTGAAGAAACCTATTTCCCTGGTGGTCCAGTGGACCCCCTCCCCACCCGCCCACTCGATACCACCGCCTTCCCTCGGGTCAGCGGGCAGTAGCAGCACCACCTGCTCGCAGCCCCGCCGCCGCTGACGACACCATCGGATGTTGTCCCGTTAGGTTCACAGCGTGAGCCAATGGGCATGCAGCTAGTATTGCATTACACATTTCAGATATGTGAATGGATCCATTTACATATCTGGAATGTGTAGTATGGTACTGGCTGCACGCCCATTGGCTCACGCTGTGCACCAATGGGCATACAGCCCTATCGACGGTGTCAGTCGGCAGGCGGCGGGGCAGCAGGCAGGTGGGGTGCTGCCACCCGCCGCTGACTGGGGGGAATGGGGCAGTGGAGATCAGTGGGCGGATGGGGAGGGGGGTCCAATGGACCACCAGGGATATGGGTTTCCTCATTTTTTACTTAAGCCCACGATCGGGCTGTCAGTGGTCCACTGGACCACCAGGGAAATAGGTTTCGGATCAGTTTACTTAAGCCTGCGATCGGGCTGTCAGCGGTCCACTGGACCACCAGGGATATGGATTTCTTCATTTCACTTAAGCCCGCGATCGGGCAGACAGCGGTCCACTGGACCACCAGGGATATTGAACGTAATTCTTTAGTTTTATTACAAATGCCCACAATTGGACTGACAGTGGTCCACTGGACCACCAGGGATATTGAGAGGTTTATTTATTTACTTAGCCCGTGATCGGGCTGACAGCGGTCCACTGGACCACCAGGGATATTGATGATTTTTATTTATTTACTTAGCCCGCGATCGGGCGGGCAGGTCCACTGGACCAACAGGGATATTGATGATTTTTCCCTTTTTTACTTTGGCCCGTGATTGGGCTGTGGAGCACATTGCCACACTGCAGGGGGGCGTCAGTCCCCGACGGCTGCAGTCTGGCAGGGTGCCAGGCACAAGTCATCGGGGATCGGCGCACCTGCATGCAAATGGGGCCATAATGACATGCAAATGGCTCCATGTGTGCCTTGCATACATTATGGCCTTATTTGCATGTCTACTTTTGAATATCGCGGTTGCTGCACATAGCACAATTGAACTTGTGCTAGCGCATCCCCCTGCTCCACTCTGGCCACTTGCACTAGTGCAGTGCCACTGCGCCATGCACACTGTGGGTGGCCAGGGTGCAATATTCAACAATGCTGTGCCATTGCACAGCTCCGTTGAATATCACCCAGTCAACGCCCCTGCGCAGCCAAGTTGCGCTGTGCCCAGGCTTGCGCCACAGCCTAGCGCAGTTTGAATATCTGGGCCTTAATGTGTATGCTACAGTATTTTAATTATATGCACACTATAGATTATTTATTTAACAGCATTTTCTAGTCATTGGTTCCATAACCCGCACATCTGCACTTTTCATTGTTAGCTTTTGTTATTTTGGTAACTTATGACTGTATGGCTTCAATTCTTGCCCTGTTTCCTCTGCAACCCCAACCACAAAGTTGCACCTGGAAATGATAGGGGTGTTTAAACTCCACTTATTGGACATAAGTTTGACCAAATAGGCTCTGTTTCCTCACTGAACAATCACACTGGGAGGTCTTTGTAGCCACAATCTATACAGACTATCATCAGACAGAGTCCAGAGTCAACCGATCACAAGAGGACAAAGGAGAAACAAAGCGACTTTCCACAAGGTAGAGCCAGCAGGACAAAGGACACCAATGACAATGCATTAAACATTTCAGGCTAAAGGGTTTCATGAGGCACAGGTCACTGGAGCATAAGGCCAAGCCTTTATCTGCACAGGATCACCAATGGGGATGCTGCAGGTATCCAGGTGGTTGACATGTTAGCTGCTCCTGACCCCACCAGCCATAGTTCTAAACTCCTCCCCCCACCAAGTCAACTGATCTGGGTAGACCAGGGTAATGGGGGAAGGTGCACCTTCTTCTGAGCTTTGAGATGTCCTCTGAGAAAGTGTGGTTGTTTTATTACATGAATTTCACCACTGCAAATCTGCAGTCCCATGCTGAAAAGTCCCTGGTTTGCAGAATCATCGATAGACCCTCCCACCTAATAAAGTTGTTGTTACTGATGCTGCATCTGGTGTGCAGTGCAGACAGATATCCCAGAGACTGCTCTCAATACCTGGCCCTCCCCACTCTGGATTGTTGTGAGCAGACAGTGTTTCTGCAGTTATTGTGAGTCTTAGAGTCAGCGCCTCCCACCTACATGGTTGTGGTGCACTGCTACAGTCAGTGTGTAACCCTCCCTGGTACTGATCAACTATAGTCAGTGCTCTCCCATGTCAGCAGGGACCGATGTGATTCTGTAGTAGGTGCCCCCCCCCCACTCTGAAGGCTGGCTGTTGGTGTCAGTATACCACACTGATTAGCTGTTACTTTAATAGTTGGTGTCCCCTCAATTGTCCCAATTGCATGAAGCCACTGTTGGCTAAAAAGGAGTCCCCTGAATCCTATCATATCCCAGAGACTGTCCCCCTCCCACTGCAAGCATCCTAGAGTTATAACAGAGGAAATCACATACTGTGAGGTGTGTGTGTATGTGTGTGTGTGTGTATGAATGTGTGTGTGTGTGTGTGTGTTTGAGGGAGTGTGTATATGCATGTCTTTTTTTAATTTTTTATGTAATTTTTCAAGTATACATACAAATAATAAACTTTTGTAATTCATTACATACCATACCCTATCATACAAATTATTCTACATACAGATATATACCAAGGGATATTATAATAATTGACTAGAAAGCAAGCATACTAGATAAACAGTAGACCAACTCATTTCATTGTGGAGGGGCCTGGATAGTTAATAAATAGGGATACATTATGATTTACTTTGTCATACGGTTTTCATCTTCACGAGATGTTGGCAACCTCTTCACCATCACGAGTGGGTGTCAGAGGTTGCAGACATCGAGTGATGATAAAAACCATATGACACAGTAAATCATAACATACCTGGTTTATACAATAAACATGTCTGCCAACACAAGCAAAAATGGTGATCGTTAGTTTTACAATATTAAATCAGTTTTTAAAATTGGTGCAACCTACCTTTTTTTCATGAGCTGGTCCACCTTTCCAATGTCCTTCCATTACATTCTCAGACCATTCTGACTCCATTTCCAAGGATCTTGGTCATGTAGCAATGTTGTTGCTAGGTGAGTTGACAGTTTTTATTAGCTTATTGCCAAGTGGCCGTGTTACCGAGCAGCCTGGTTGCCATGGGGGTTGAGAGGCACTATGCAAATTCTTATTGGTCCAAGTAGCGCTGGAAAATACTTCCCATTTGCAAAGCCATTTATTGTTTGTTATTTTATCATTTTGTTAATTCATCAGTCTTTAACTGGGTAAACTACTTCTAGAATTGCCATAATTGTTTTACAGTTCTCTGAGAGACAAGGAAAACCACTCGATGCTTGGTTACCCTCTTTACTGATACTGTCACTGCTCAGTATTAAAAACAAGGTCCGGCTCATTGCACTGCTGCACCGCGGTTGTGACAGATCTAATTGTGGAGATATAAACTGTGATGAACCCTATTCATAAGATAAAATTGATATCTTATGAATAGGGTTCGTCATCAGGTGGGATAACACTTTTATCTACAACTTTATTCAGACAAGCTTATTGTATAAATAGAATTATGTCAGTGTCTGACAACAAGCAGATGCATTTTTCTGGCTTCAATCCACAACTTTAAATCGATATCTGAAGCATTCTCCCCATTAGCTGTGCCAAGATATTATAGCTGCACGGTAGTGCAGCTATAGTTAAGGTTAGTGCAAGCATTTAATGTTAAAGGCCAATTTTTGCAGGGTAATAACTTTGTTCAAGTACAACAGATATGCTTGAAATTAAGCACACATCTTCAGAAGGAACAGGTCTATTGATATGCCAAATTTGGTTTAAATCCCTTATGGGGTTTCTAAGATACAAAGTGTTGAAAAATAAGAGTTTCTTATGTTTTTCTGCTGTTTCTTTGTCAACCTGTATCTCATAAATAGATGTAGCTATAGGGCTGAAATGTTCAGGGTAGAAAACTGTGGCCACACAGATGTGCCTTTTGAAGGTTTGGTGAAAAAATATTAATCCATTCCAAAGTTATGAAATGTTCTTTTTCTCATTGTTGCCTACCCCCCCCCCCCGGGGAATTTCTGTAAACATTTCTGACCCACGTATAAGCAGAGACAAACTTATTTATTACAAAAAGTTTTGACAAACACTGCACATAGATTGAAAACCATAACATGATTATAATAAAAAAATTTCATTGCTAGTACTTGCAGTCCTGTTTTTTATTTCAAGCCACCCTCCTTGATGTCAGAAAAGCCAAGCTCAACCCATTCCCAAACCAGTGTGATATCAGGTCCATCAGGAGGGAGGTAGTGAAGCATGCCGTGACTGGAGACACAACTGGACACAGCAGTGCAGAGGGAGAGAAACGCTGGTCTGGAAGGACAGTTTCAAATACTTTTTACACAGGTACTGTGTTTGTTCAAGGTTCTGGTTTACAGGAATCATGAAGACTTATTAGGAGGGGGTCAGAGCACCAAATGAGAATAATTCAAGGGAGTGGCAGGTGGGGGGTGCGAGGAAAGGCTTCAGCGTGTAGCTGGAGTTTGTTTAGAAAAGGAAAAAAGTTTGTTTACATGTTACATGTATGGCACTGTGTTAGTTGGGTTGCCAGATAAATTTTCTGGAGCTGTACTAGTATTTGTGAAGTGGTGCTGATGGAGAGGGTGAACCAGTACTTAGCTGAAGTTCTGTTACGGCAAGATTGATTACCAGATTTTATCGACTGACCTGCGTATAAGCCGAGGTACCTGATATAGCAATGGAAAAGTGGTCAAAAAATTTGGCTTGTACATGAGTATATATGGTAGATATCTCTGGAGCTATTGGATTCTAGTTCAATGCAGAATCCTGCATCAGCATCAGATTTTAGTTCAATGCAGAATCCTGCAACAAACTGCCATGTTAGATTCAGAATGATGATGGTTATTTTGCTCTTATATTGTCTCTTTAATATAATATTGTCTCTTGAATTATCTTGCCAGCTGTTATTGTACACTGTACGCTATATGTATTTTCCCATGCCCCCTACCCCCTAGAATGCATCTGGAATCAAGCAGTAGCCTATTCAGCATGCCTTCCTGGTAAAACTCTTAAATAAACAAATAAATAAATAATCCTGCATCGAAGTGGTATTTTACGATGCAGTCCTGCATCGAACTGCCATGTTGCAATGCAGAATCCTGCATCTAACTGTCATTTTTCCAGGTGTACCCCTTTGTAATTACTGTTTCCCAACATCAGGGTCCCAATCCCTGTGTTGTCATTTCTTTAACCCTCCACTAATGTGGTGCACTGGGGAGACCACCCCCGGTGTACCAAAAGCATTAACTTTCTGTTGTTTCTGACATTGGGATGCCCACCCCCTGTGTCAGATCCCCCCCCACAGCCCATTCTTATAATTCTTTGCTGACAACAGGGTGCCCAATCCCAAAGCTGGGATTTATTTCTCCCTCTATTACTGTGCCACACTGGTGAGACCACCCCCCAGTGTGCCAAAAACCATTACTTTTTTCAGTGTTTTTTCTGACGCTGGGAAGCCCACACCTGGTGTTGAATGCCCCCTCCCCCGCCTGATGAAATATTAATAGTGTTCACCGACATTGGGGTGCCCAATCCCTGTGTCAACATTATGAACCCCCCAGCACTATGGGACACTGGGGAGCCCTCTCCCAGTGTTCCAAAATAAAGTTATCCCTGCCATAAAAAAAAAAGAAAACTGTCCCCAACGTCTTTTTTTTAATTCTAGATAAAAGAAAATGGTCCTTTGTCATCTCCTCTGTCCCCCTCCTCATTCTGACCCTCCCACTGAGCACCCACCTCCCCACACACCCCTCTCACCCTATACTTACCTTTGGAGGTCGGTAGCTGTCATCTTCTCTGGACTGGGACACATCCACACTCTTCAAAGCCCAACCACAAATTGAGGAATCAAAGTAGACTTGTATTACGGCTTTCAATGGGGTTTTCAACTTATGTTGATATCTCAGCCATTTTTTAGGAATTTTTGCCCCAAATTTTCAACACGGGGTTCTTGGGATCCCACCTCATGAACACTGTCACTGTCATTTCATGGTCATTATGTGGACTCTCCTTTCTGGACTGATTAACAAAATGACAGTGCCAGTGTTTATGAGGGGAGGTCCCAAAAAGCCCTTGTTGAAAATGTGGTGCAAAAATTCCTAAAAACGACTGTGTTATGAATGTGCGTTGCACAGTTTCTATGCATATTCATAACTTCACCAATTTTTAATATTTTCACTCCAAATATTCAACACTGAGATTTTTTCACACCTCCTCATGAATGGTGCAGCTGTCCTTTTTCACATCCTGCCCAAAATGTGTTTTCACAGCTGTGGCGAAGAATGGCGTAGTCACTGTGTGAAATCAACTTTTGGGATGTACTAATGAAATCACAGTGCCACTGTTCATTAGGTGGAATCCCAAAAAGGCCATGTTGAAAATGTGGTACAACAATTCCCAAAAATGACTGTGTTATGAGTGTGTATTGCACAGTTTCTACACGTATTCTTAATGGCCAATTTTTAATATTTTTACTCCAGATTTTCAACATTAGGATTTTTTCACACCACCTCATGAACAATACACCTGTCATTTCTCACATCCTTCCCAAAATGTGTTTACACAGCAGTGGCGTGAAATGGCACAGTTGCTGCTCAAAATCACCTTTTGGGACTAAGTAACAAAATGAAAATGTTAGTGTTCATGAGGTGAGGTCCCAAAAAGGCTGTGTTGAAAATTTGCAGCAAAAATACAAAAAATCTCCCACAAAGCTGAGAACTATTATACTACTTCAAAAAGTAAGGAAATTAATTAACAAAAACTTTGTTTAAAGCAAAGTTAGGGTTCTAGACATAGGTCTTCAACCAAAGTGATACAGGTCAGGAAATTGGATGTTAGGGTTTACAACTGTTATACCCCTTCCCCACCAAACCTTACCATTGTAACTGCACCCCCACCCTCCACACACAAACAAGCATCAGGTGTGCCTTGGGTGTTGGTTCACCCACCCAACCCTACCATCACAACACCGCCACCACCCTCCACACACCAATAAGCATCAGGATGTGCCTTAGGGTTGTGGACACTAATTTTCACCCAATTCCATCTGTAAGGAACCTGACATGGTACAGTATAGGCCAATGGGGCAAGCATTAGGGTCCATGACCCTAAGGCACACCCTGATGCTTGTTTGTGTGTGGAGGGTGGGTGGGTGTGGTTACAATGGTAGGGTTTGGTGGGGGAGGGGTATAACAGTTGTAAACTCTAACATCCAATTTCCTGACCTGTATCACTTTGGTTGAAGACCTATGTCTACAACCCTAACTTTGTTTTAAACAAAGTTTTTGTTAATTATTATAAATTTGTCGGTCTCTATCTAGCAAAAATGCAGCTATTGAATGAAAAAGCTAACATGAAATTTAGAATATGTTTACAAGTCCCTTCTGTCAACGTTGTCCATTATGTCCTTTTTAGAAGTCATTGGAGACTCTGCTGATTCATGAGATGAATAAAAATTCTGAAGAAACATATCCAGCTAGCCCAGCTCTAAGCAGATTTTAACTTTGTCATCTTTAATGATTTTTACTTCTGTAGCGGGTGTAAACGTGGGTAGTAAGGAAGTCCAACACAGTGTCAGGATGCCAAAATAAAATAAGTATTTATTTATACAATGGTTATAAACAAAAGTGAACTGGTTTCGTCAAAAGAAAATAATCATAAACAAGAAGACATCAAATAAAGGCATAACGGTTCAGTATAACTTCAAACAGAAACAAAATCCCACCTAGAAAAGAGCTAGGGGTCTGATAGGGTCAGCACCCTATCATCAACTAACTAAATGCTCCCAAACCTGGTCCTTTTATACAGGAGTAGGATCAGGTGATCAATTAGGTTCTGCCCCTTTTTATAACTAAAGACTAAAATCTTCCAGAGCATTTATTTTTCAGTTTAGAATTAAAGAAAACCAACAATAGGTTGTTAGAAACACAAAAACATAAGCTAGTAGTAATATGAATAAGGCAAATCCTTTCTTTGTGTGCAATTCCAAACAGTCAGGCTCCTCCCATCCCTTCTGACTATAAACTAACTGAGAAGATGGCTGCCTGGCCCTATAGCAGAGTCACAGGGATGGAGGAGAATCCTGGCTGCAAGAAATGCTAAAATAGGTAAGCCAATATTTTCTAGCACAGCAGTACAAGTTTTCTTTTACCTAAAACATAGCACACAAAGCATAAGTCTGTTAATATACAAGAGTCTCTTTTCAGAAAGAAATGTGTTGTTTTAAAATGAAACAAAACAACAAAATGGGCTGCCAAAGCCTGAGGAGACAAACATGTTCATTTTCAGTCTATCACACAGAAAATAGCAAACACCAAGCAGCCTCATTTTAGCACTGGACTTTAAACTGCAGATAACATTACTTGAAGGACCAAAATACAGGTTACCTTGTGCACACATTCTATTTTGTTTAGAAAACCATCTGTGCTGTTTATTTTGCCAGGAGGGTGACAGAAACAGCCAGAAAGACACTCAACTTGTCTTTCATTTCACCCTGCAGTTTCAACCCCTAAGCTACACAAGAAGGCAAATAAGGGCTATTTTCACTGGGTTTGTCCTAGCTAAATGTTAGGACAAACAAGTCCATTTTTAAAATGGACTCCACAGGAGTGCAGACGAACCGCTGCACGTTCACACAGGTAATCGTGCGCACCTTCATGCAGGCAGAATGCGCATGATTGAGCGGAGCTATGCACCAATAATGATTTAGACATGTAATCAGGGGCACAGTGCAAACGTGGAAGAGCAAAACGAATTGAAAAGAGGAAAGGAAACAGGGATACATAGGACAACTACAGGTGGCCTTCCTGATAGTTGGGGAACATAGGGAGAAGATATAGAATAGTACAAGATAAAGAATTACTGTTGCAACAAATGTGTTTTAAAGACAGAGCGTGCTCATTCCAGGATACACACATCCCCTATTACAGCGGGCAACAGGAAGAACTGGGCCCCCAGTCTCCAAAACCTCTTCGCGAAAGGCCAAGAATTTGTATTGGCAATGATGAGTAGATTAGCTGTAGTCAGGAGAGATATAATATTTCTGATTTTATATTGAAAAAAAACACACAAAAATTTAACTAGTTTAAATACAAAACCTCAGTCAGAATGAAAGGCAAATTTAGCCAAAATAGTTGATTAAGCAGATACAGATTCCTGATGTTGTTCTTTTTGGAACCCTAAAGGCCTGGGTGAGTGGGGGGGGGGGATTATCCAGCAGTATATCAAATGTTTTAATCAGTATATCTTTGGCAAGCTGTCTTGTATCAGGAAATTCTGGGTTGCGCTGTTCCACAATATCAATCGTTCAAAAATGTTTGTGTCTCAGCAAGTTTTCATTGTTTTCTAGCTTGTGGTCTATATCATAATTGTCTTTCATTACACTGTGACAACTGGCCTCTAGTGCCATTATTTTCACACACTGCTTTATCAGCATAGAAGAATGCTTGACCACTATCTTCTCTGCTGCTTGCCCAATAGTGTGAATTTGATTGCTCTCAGTTCATAGGTAGCCTTTTTTTTAAGTAAAGCTTTAAATCTGTGATTGTCATGTTCAGTCCAAAGTAATAATTTACCGATGGAGAGGCCCAGGGACTCTAGCGTATACTCCTTCAGTGAGGACTGAGAAATTGGAGAGAAATAGTGTTCTTGATATTTGGCTGCATTCTTGATGTGTCCACTACTCCTAACTTGAATCTAGCTGTGGGAGGAGTGCATTATTGTGCAGCAGTAGTAGTAGTAGTAAAATATTTTATTCAACTGAAATAAGCAGTGAATAGGTACAGCTCAACTGAGACAATCTCATTTCCAGCGAGGCCCTAGTATATCCTAATTAAGTTATAATATTAAAATACATCAAAACATCATTAACAATACAACATATAAATACAACAAATATTATTATAAATGTAACTGCATACATACACACACGTACACCAAACAAAAACAGGTAGTTTGCTCTTAGGTGTGACTTTTAAAATGTATACAATTTATATACCCAATATTTAAATTATAAGTGAATCTAAGACCAAAGCAGGTCTTCACAAATTTTCCTTAATGCATCTTGTTCAAACCATGATTTAATTACACCTGGCTGATTGGTAATGTTTACTGGTCTAAAAAATAATGGTAACCTATTCCAGATCTGGGGCTCCCTGTAGAAAAATGAGATCGACCAAAATCTATCCTTACTTTTGGAAGGATATTTTCAATACCCTCTGCAGAGTGCAAACCCGTTCTTATCTCTTTAGATTGTAATCCCTCTAGAATATATTCAGGGACCTCATTTCTGGAGCAGTTCACCATATAATTTAATGAGACACCCTCCTGTCTTTTGGGTATACCCAATTCAACAGTTTATATAATTGCTGTCTATGGGTCTTCCTGGGGACATTTAAAACAAATCTTGCCAATTATTTAAATAAGATATCCACCCTGGACAATTGTGTCAATGTTGCTCCCATATATATTATGTCCCCATAGTCCAACAGGGGCAGCACTAGTGTTGTGACCACATGTTTCCTAACAGCTTTGGACATGCAGCTTCTAATCCTATATAGTGCCCCCAAAGGCATAGCCATTGAGGAGGTCAGTGTGCTGCTAGTGCCCCTGCCACCACTGTCACACTCCAGGCTCAGTGGACCAGGATGAAACCACCATTCAAGCGGGACCAACCAAATAAGACAAACTCTTCACTCCTGCTGATCTGTAAGTTTTTACGAGGACCCATGACCCATTCATGGACTTTTGCACATCAAAACTGAATGTTTAAAGATAGTTTTTCCTGAAATACATGAGAAGCTAAAGAACTAAGCTGCTGCTTGTTCAGGCATTTTGAAGATATGCATGTCTGCCAGAGAGTATGTGTATGCATGTTTGAGGGTGAGTGCATTTGGGTGTGCCCGTGTACGCATTTCAGTGTGTATATGTTTGTGTACATGTCTCAGGATTCATGTGTCTGCATACCTAGTTTTATAAGTTTGCATGTTTCAGATGTATGACTGTCTGAAGTTTTGTATGAATGTATCTAAGTGTGTGTGTATGTGTGTGTGTGTGTATGTGTCCTTCTACCATAAGTGAGTCTCGTAACTGTGTTCTCCGTTCTGCAGGGTAAAAAACTTAAATGTTGCATGGGGGGGTATCTCAAGGCAGCAGATTGCACTGTGAGGTACTATCTCACAGTCCCCATGCTCATGCCTCTCAACCTTTTGTAACTAACGTGAGCCACACTGGCACTTTAATTGTTGGACACGTCTTCTGTAATGAAGATATAAGCTCAGAACACTGTGGAAATCTCTGCTTTCATTTTTATAATAACTAATTTTCAGGTAATAGAGAATATATATGCTAGGGGGTTTGTGAGCAATGAATATGAATTCCTGAATACCATGACTGTTAGGCTACATGAATATTTATCTAAATAACCAACAGTTTTCACTATTCCTATTCAGTCAAGGATTTGCTGGAATAAATAAATAAAAAGTTCTTTCCCTTCCCCAGGTGGCCAGGGATAGTTTCCTGGCCACCCTCCCTTTCAATGTCAAACTTTTCCCACCCCCTTTCCTGGAGTCCCACACAGCTAAGAAAAATGAGATTCAGCTCCTGGCACCTTACCAGAAGTTGACAGCATCTTTATGACCCCTCTCCATAGCCCAACTAGCCCATTAATAAAAATTACCATGCTATACTCCTTGTTGGCCCATCCTCTCCCCAAGCCCAATCTTTGATTGTGGGTAGGCAAGTACCAGATATCCAAGCTAGTCAGTAGGCCCCCTCCCTCCATCTCTCCACCCACTGCACTCCCAAGCCCGCTCCACTCATTAAATCACAGCTGATCTATAGAGCAAGTGTAAGTGGGAATGGGTGCAAATGATCATGAGAAAGGGAGTGAGGCAGTAGCATCAGAAGTAGTGATGTTAGCCAACCCAGTGGTGCGAAGATAGTGCTACAGGTACCACCCTCCACACTGGCAACCTAGGTTGGGGAGTGTTCTCAGTTTGCCGGGGGGACTGCTCTCCTTTCCCGGGGTGGGAGGCTTGTTGTTTTGGCCAAATGACTACCACCAATTAAAGGCCTGGTGGCAGTGTGGGCCTGAAAGTGGCAACAAGTGGGTGGGAGGGTGTTGCATGATTCCACACTGTTTATGTGTGCCTCCACACACACACATACACACATATTGATGAGTGCACCTCCAGCAACTGGTTTTGGAAGAAAAATGGAGGAAAATGGGGGAGTGATGGGCATGCATGACACTCTGCACACTGAGACCTCACCTGCCCCACCTCCAGGAAGAATCTGCTGGATTAACTGGATTTGGACTTCAAGGAGGGTGATGGTCCTCCCCCTTCTAACCCTGCCATCAGGGGAAATCCAAGGGGGGGGGACACAGATTGGTCAGGTAAGCCTGGGATTGTGGATGGTGGGAGTCGGTGGGGCAGGCAGAAGGGTAGTCCAAACCTGTCTTGACCAGGGAAAATAAAAAGATTTTGGAAGAAAAAGAAAAAAGGAGTAGTGATGCAAGGCAGTCTAGCTGGTCAGATTGCCTAACATCACTACTACTGATTCTACTACCCCCCCCACACACAATCATTCTCACCCAGACCCACTCACACTTTCTGTACTAATCAGCTGTGATTTTGTGAGCAGAGCTGGCCGTGGAGTGGAGTGGAAAGAAGGGAAGGGGTGAGAATGACTGACTAGCCTGGATATTTGGCACTAGCCAAGGATTTCCCCCTTCCTAGCTACCAGGGCTAGTCTCTAGGTCATCCACCCTCTCTATTCCAAACTTTTCTCACCAACTTACCCCTTCCCTGGAGTCTCACACAGCTATGAAGGAAGAGGTAGGCTGGCTTAGGAGAGGTATAAGAAGACACATTTTATCAATGGGGTAGTCAGAATAAAGAGGGGGAATCATAAGGATGCTGCTGGCTCATGGCAATGCAGCAGGAACTGACTTTCACTTTTCTTGCCTATGTGGGAATTCCGGGAAGGACTAGGTAGGTGGAGAAAGTTTAGGATTGAAGGAGGGTGGCCAGGAGACTAGTCCTGACCATCCAGAGAAAGGGGTAGCCTTTTTCTCCCATCCCTCCCATGCCAAATACCAAATTTGAATACCAAATATATAGACACCCAAACAGCATATTCGGGTCAAATATTCATTAAACGTTATTCACACATCCCTAACTTATTATGTCTGGGTGTGTTTGAATTTCTCTCCAAAGACGTGTGTGTTTGTGTTCTTGAGGGTGTATAAGGGTGTGTGTATGCATGTTTGAGGATATGTGTGTGTGTGTGTACGTATGTCTGTGTCTGTAAATGTGTGCATATGTATGTGCATTTCTGAGGGTGAGTGTATGTGCATGTCTCAGAATGTGTGCCCAAGGCCACATAAATTCTGTATCCTCTTATAAGGTTAATGCATTAGCAGTCATTTTGGCTCTGACCAGAACTTTTTTTATGGAATGCCCTTCATAGCAAGCACTCACTTCTTACATTTGTCAAGTCACACCATACTTTGCATACTCCTGCTCAGTATTGGGTTGACCCAATATTAGCTCTGTCTCATAGAACTACTTAATATCCCTGGCGAAGTGCTTTAACCCAGTTTTGGTAGCGCTGCCCTGGTCTGATGTCACTTATAGTGTGGCAATATAAGCAACATCAGGTTAGCTGAATCAGATCAATGTTGGGAAGACCTTTGACCCAGACTTCATAATCATACTAATGTTAGGAGAACCTAATATTAACACAGTTCCAGCAGCAGTTCCTTCACTGTTCAGTCTGTACCCTCTCATACTAGATGCAAAACATGTGGTCCCATTTATACGTGTTCAAAAATGTATGCATTTCACTCAGTAATGCCAAAAATATGAGTATTTTGGGAAAAGAGTGTGTGTAGATGAGAAAGAGAGAGAATGCTGATTTGTTTAGATTCAGGGAAAAGTATTGCAGCTGTGCATGTCAGTGTAATTTTACTTGTTCCTTGCTACATCACACTCCTTATCCCTCCCTCCCTCGAGCTGTATGTTATGTCATGTGGTTAACCACAGAACTAGAATTCCATTTGTATGTGGCTTACCATTTTTATGGGTGGTCTGTTCTCCAAATTGCTGTCTACGAATGGGAAATAAAACACCACAACCAGCACTGCAGTTCACTTTTATTTTCAGCTGCTTGATCTACACATGGTGTTTTTTTTCCATTTGAAATAAAATGACTTGTGCTGTCTCGAGAGGTTTCAGAATGCTGTTCTACCCCAGAAGGGTACAATTACATCCTATGATCGTTGAACTGTGGTCAAACAGAATTTTGAAAGGGATGGGACTCCATATACAATAACGTTCTACTGTACACTATAAGAGAATGGGTCACGTGTAAAGGGGAAGGGGACTGACTATGTGGGTAAGCATATGGATAGTATGTAACAGGGAGCAAGGATTTCGAGGATGGTGGGATATGGGCTTTTTCTAACCTTGTTTGCACGTTTTAACATTTGGATCTGAATTGGAATTGCACCTCTGTCATTGAGTGCTCATCCCCATGCAATACGATGCAAGCATTTGCACTGAGCTAGCCAGTAGTGGAACAACACGGCAACCTCTTTTTAACCAATTTCATGCTGCCTCCTCCTAGTGACTGTGAATAGCCCTGATGTTAATAAAAATATGATTACAAAATGTTAGTGGGAAAAACTGCTATGGTTTATCCAATCACATTATTCCCCTTCATTAAGTGTGGGGCATCGTGGATCTACTATAGAGTCTCCTCTGACCCTGTATTACTATGTTACTATGTAATCATCAATGTCGTGGAGAAACTGCAATTTAAAAGGTGGAAAATTATGGAAAATTATGTCTTCAAAAGGAGGGATATTATAAAGTAGTAATCATACATACCCTATACAGTACAATTGACATTAAACTTATTGTGCAACTAGCTGATAGCCTATTCGCATCTGAACTGCTAAAGTTCTATATAGGAAATCTCATAATTACTAATACTGATGCTGCTTGTTAATAATGTTGCTCAGGAGCTGCCAGTTCCATTCAGTTATGCATTTTTTGGATAGTGAGAACATCTTACTGAGACTCTAATTCTGTTTTGATACCTGCTACTGCATCAAACTGGAACTGGAACAGGAATCAGAAGTTCCAGCTCTGTATCAGACTCCAAATAACCTCCCCCCACCTAGGAAACCCCAATCAGACATTAGTGGGCCAGGAAAAATGCCCTCCCCTTTCTTCTTCCTCTCCCTACCTTACTGACTACCATCTGCCAGTCCCACAGTATGGTGCTGTAGGCCAGATAGGGAAGAATCTGATGCAGCTGTATGATGGATCCATCTGGTTCCGGTCCACATAAGCATGCAGGCAGTCACAACCCCCTGTCCACAGAAAATAAACCCTCTCTCAGTCACCCCCCCATAAGCAAACCGATCTCACGCCCCTAGTCATGTCCTCATTACTATGTAGTGGCCCACATGGCAATGATGAGTACCATTGTTGTTAAACTTATTATAGCAGGCAGCTAATGATTCTTTCCTCACTTACAGTATACTACCCAAGTACTGAATAACTCCTGAGTGTGTAGATGTGCCCTAAATTCCCCTTACTCAACAGCTCTCCCCCAAAGTGGTGGCTGACTGACAGAGAGCCCTTGGTAGCAGGCACTACCATATGCTTTTATTAGGTGTCTGGTGGCAGTGGCTACCCTGGACTTTCTATCAGTTGCCAGCTACAGAATGGAAACAAATTAGTCACTCACAGGTTACTACATTAAGCATTTATTGTTTACAACAGCTACTGGATAGACCCAGTAACTGACATACTGTATACACTGGAATAGATCAACATTTCATGGTCCACCTACCACTTCAAAAATGGCAATGTTAAAAATGTGAAGTGAAAATATAAAAAACTGGTGACGTTAGGAGCGTGCGTAGAAACCGCACAACGCACTCTTGTAATGCAATCATTTTTTTGCAATATTTTCACGTAATTTTCAACATGGCCTTTTCTGTACCCCTCCACATCAACACTGGCCAGTGTCATTTTGTTCCATTGTCCCAAAAGACCAGACCAAATGCGCTATTCTGTGCCACAGGTGCGAAAACACATTTGGGTAGGTTGTGGAAAATGACAGCTGTACTGTTTTGAAGGAGGTGTGCAAAAATGGCAATGTTAAAAATGTGGAATGAAAATATAAAAAATTGGCGATGTTAGAAGCTGCGTAGGAACTGTGCAACACACGCTTATAAAAATCCCATTAAATGGCTGTATAGCACGCTTACCTTTAATTCTTCAGTTCGTAGTTGGGCTTTGAAGAGTGCAGATGTGTCCTGGTCCAGAGAAGATGACATCACCGACCTCCAGAGTTATGTATGAGGTAAGGGGGTGTGGGGCTGTGGGTGCTCAGTGGGAGGGTGGGAAGGGGGGAAGGGAACCGCAGCGATGACGAGGGACCTTTTTCAGTTTCACAGAGGTAAATAAAATGACAAAGAGGGACTGTTTTCTAATTTACAGCAATGCAGTAAAAAAAAAAACATTTTGGAACACTGGGGTAGGCTCCCATTGTGCCACATGAATGCTAACATGAGGATTGGGCACCCCGATGTCAGGCATAACTTGGGCAGAGGGCACCAGGAAAAAACATGGTGAGGGACCGTTTTCTAATTTACAGGAAAAAAACAAATTCTGCACACTGGGGTGGGCTCCCAGCATGAGGAATTAGATGTCAGGCATGACGTGGGTATGGGGGGCACAACATAGTGAATGGCATATTGTCATTTGCAACATGATGGCACTGTAGAACTGCACATACGCACGAGTAGTGTGCATGCACAGTTCACACATCAGAATGCGGAAGTAACAGCCAAAATAGTGCACCTCTTATTCTGTAGGCTGATCATGGTGGAGGGGATTAAGCTCCATTGGGCTTTCAGAAGGATACTTCCAAATGTCCAACGGAAGGTGTTGTGAGATCAGCTGTTTTCAGAGCTACAGAGCTCTCGCAAAACAGCTCTAGGCTCCGCCCACAGCCCTAAAAAGTACAGGTACTCTACCTGCATCTTCTTCTGGGGTTTGTTTTAGTTACATTTCATTACTGGTTTCTGTTATACCTTATTTCTTTGCCATCAAACTTCCAAATCTGACACTACTGCTTTTAATGAAACACAATATGATATTTACTAGTCAGCTCTAAAAAATCACTAGTAATCCAGTATTTCCATATAATACAATTTGCACCTACCTCCTGGCATCTTCAGAATTTGAGTGGGTGCTGGCTACTACAGTCACATCCCATAAATTCGGATGAGGTTACCAAGGCATCCCCCAAGCGCTCCAAACAGACACGCAAGCACTATTACCGAAAACTGCCTGACTGACAAATTTTACTTTTCTTCTTGTCTTACACTACATGCGTTTTGTCTTATGTTTTAAATAATGCTTACACAGTCCTGTTAGACTACCCATAAACAGTGTTGTATTTTTGTACACAGTCTGTGATTTCAAGTCCGATTGTAGTATGTTCCATATTTAAATTATGTGGCATTTTAATCTTGGTAGTTTGTTTATATTGCAGGTGCTTGGTGGGCTACACTGCAGCTGTGAGTGTGACTTTCTATCAGTCAGCCACTACTGGGTAAGGCGAGTCTGGGACATAACTGTATACTTGGGGGTTGGTGTGTGTGTGCTAAGTATTGTATTGAGGGTAGATTCATAAGCTGCCTGCTATAATAACTTTATCAGTAGTGCTACTCACCTGTGCAATATGGGCTACTATGGTGTGGAGTGTGGAGGACACAATGACTAGGGGTCCTGGGACAGGGTTGTGGGAGTGGGGTTGGTGCTGAACAAGCTTGCTGGGGAGGAGGCATAGTCTCTGTGAACGTGGCAGTGAGAAACATGAAGCCACCGCCTTGTGACTGTCATCATCATTGCCTGCCAGACCATTCAGACTGGCACTGGACTGATCCATCTGATGGCAGTGTGTGTGATCCTTCCCTACCAGGCTTACAGCACCACACAGTGGGACTACTGGATAACTAGTCCATAAAGTAAGGGAGGTAAAAGGGTGGGTGGGGAGGGTTCTTTCTGGACCTACCAAGGGCTCCTCTAGGTCTTTCTATTGGGTGGGAGGAGAGGTAAAAGAAAGGCTTAGGCAGCATTCGGTTGTGGAATTGGAATCAGATTTTGATTCTGAATCCACATCTGTTTAGGGTTCTCAGATTTAGATTGTCAGCCTTGAATACCAAAATTCTGGCGGGGAAAAAAGCCCAGAATCTGGATAATTTGATTCCATTCATCAGATTCCAAGCAACCTGAGCTGTTAGCAGGCCTCTGTTGAGTTTCAAATGACTGTCTGGATGTACTTTTAATTAAAAGCCACATTCTACAGCTAATGGAAAAAAACAAATCAACAAATTGGCAACTCATTGCTATCACATAAAAATGTGTTGCAAACTGGCTACACAATAAGTTTAATGTAAACTGTACTGCAAGGCACCAAGCAAAATATTTATAAATTACCATAAGACAATGCTCTTCTAGTGTAAGCCTTGCTTCAGTGCTTTTGCATTGAAGGTCTTATTCACTATACAGAATAATTTATTTATTTATGTATTGAAATGTTTCACCGGGAATGGCACACTGAACAACAAGTTGCTCATCTCACGGTGCATCCTGGGGGTTATAAGGGAGAACCAACATAATAAAGTACATACACAGAGTAACATAACAATTGACAGATTAAATGAACATATTAATGGTGTGCATACAACATTCTACAACAGTATATAATAATTAACCTCTGACCATGAAGAACAAGGCTGTAATGGCATCAACGTGCATTTGTGACATCGCATACCCATGAGGGTGAAGCTGTAGTGGTACTGTGATGTCATCAGAACCTCAGAGGTGTCCTAGCAACCCTGGTCTTCACAGGGTTTTTTTTAATTGTGCTTGCATATTAGGGTTGAGGAGGCACTTTAATGTTAAACCTCAGTGTTTGCAGCTTAATAACTTTGTCCCCATTCAACCGATGTATATGAAATTTGGAAAGCACAGAGTTTGTGCCAGGATCTCTTGATTCTGTGTATCTCATGTAGCTCAGTTCAGTTGGGGCAAAGTTACAGAGGTGCAAAAAATGTAAAAGTCTCCATTTTTAAGACTTTTTTTGTGCTCTCCAATAACTGAAAAAATATAAAGATCTGAAAAAAGGAACTTTCAGGTTTGATAGAGTTTGGCCCAAGGTACATGTTTTTGTGGTTTCTACTTCAGTACTTTTTAAATTACTTCAGTAAAAAGTTCTGTTTGTGAGCATGCGCAGTTTAAACAAGCATTTGCCAATGACAAATGTTCAGCGTTGGTATTGCTATTGTACTGAGTGGGGCAGGACTGCTTATTTACATGCTCTTGACTTGCAGCATTTCTCGCTAACTTATTTATGGGAGCAATATACTGTATACAGCAGATGGGCAGGCCATGTAGCCTTGGCATATACCACACAACAGTTAACCAAGAGGCCAAAGTTCAAATCCTATGTGACACTTTCTGTGTCGCCCTAAACAAGTCATGCAACTGCCAGTGATGAACGTGAACAGGAACGCACAGGAACTCAGTTCCTGTACCTTTTTTGTATCAGGAACTGAGTTCCTGTACTTCTTTACAGGGGTGTAGCCAGAAATTTCCATTTTGTACACAATCTCCAACAGTTACACCCCCCCCATGAAAAAATGTACATATCCTCTCCAAATGGTACCCCCTTCCAAACAAGTCACATTGTTGTCAGATGATTCATCTAATCTCTAAAGAGGTTATAAATGTATCTGTCTCCTAAATAATAGAAGTTTAAACAGAGACACTCCTCAGTGGCCTACACTAACCCAAATACTACAGATTAGAATGAAAATGTTAACAAAAAGGCATATGGTTTGTGACAGGCACTCAACAAAACTGTACACAAATGTGTTCAGTGAGTATGCCTGTCTACACCCTTGCTTCTTTATGCTGACACTGAAACTAAAATTCTTAAACCACCAACATAGTGACAATTTCTGAACCTGTGATCTGCAATCAGAGTTTCCATAACAAGATTTGACTTGTACAACAATGCTATTTTCCTGGAAATACTTCAATATCTCTAACTAAATCTACTAGTGTAAAATTAGATAGTTGTGTCTTGACACCACTATTCTTTAGATTGAAGATCTTCATTCTGCATTTCATAATTGCCAGTGCTTGAGTTCCTGTACTTTTTGTCTACCACTTGCACCATTGGCAACTGCCCAATGCTAACTATTGTTAAGAGGAAGGGGCACCCTTCTTACTGTAAAATGAAAGTTGGGCTATCCTGGGCAAATACTTTATTTAAACAAAAATGTTGTGCAACTGCCACCACATCGTGAGGAAAAGGTGATGATAAGGAGCACACAAGAGGCACAGAATTAAGTAGTACAGATGCATTTGCCATTTAAAAGGAACATCACCCGACCCATGTCCAACTTAAAAGAGCAGGTAATTTTACAAAAGGAAAGTTTGTAATGGGCACTGCTACCCCGTTACAGTAAACCCACCAAAATATAGGTAAAAGAGAGAAACTTGCCTCAGTGCAGGGTGCCACAAGGTGGTCCTGGGGAAATGTTGTCCACTGCAACTGTAAAAGAAGAGACATGGGTGTCACAAAGGATTTACAGTTCTTAGGGGGCTTAAATAGGCTGGAAAGGACAGGAGAGAAATAAAATTATGCTTATCTGATGGGGTTGGAGTCCATGTCCTATCAGACCCTAGAGATAGAAGTAAAATAGGTTAGTTAAAAAGGAAAAAGATGTAAGATGAGGAAAAGCAGAGTAGCTCCAGGTATTATAAGGTATAACGAGGTATAAGGTACTATCAAGGCAATAGTGTGGCCAATCCTATACATCACCTCAGTGCAGGTACATCTCAAACCCTGAGCATCACTGTTGCAAGGGGCCCCTTGAAACCTACTCTAAACATTTCTCCTTTAAGGCTATAGCAAATAAGGAATTCATCTAGCACATCTGACATTGAAAGACATTGAATAGCGTTTGATAAGGAAGACATGGAGTCTGCTGCTTAAACTGCCACATGAAGTGTTATTAAAATAATTCCTGATTAACTATTTAACTATCAATTAGCCATTTGTCTTTTGCTGGTATTAGGTAACCCCTCATTATTAACTTTTTAAACAAACATAGCACTGAGGGTCAAGGGCTAAAGCAACTGCCCATCTCGGTGAATACCGTTTCGCTTCATCTTGCCAAGACAATTGTAGGGTAACCTCTAGTTAATAAAAACACAACAGTAGTCACCCTCTGATTGTAGAAATTTACTTTCCCTTTTCTGGCTCTGAAAAAAAATTAGTAAGGCAACCCTCTTATTCAAAACCCTTCATGGGCTGTTTATGCTTTGCAGATTGGCAAATTTACTTTTTTTAACATTTAAACAAGACAATTGTCAGCACACGTCACAATGCTGTGATCAAGGTTGTACTCTGGTTTGTTTAGTGATGCATCGGTATAATAAAGGGATGGAATTTCTACACTGAGCTTGATTTTAGCCATGCATCTAGCTCGCTGCATTCAGTCGACTGACGGATATAAACCCTACAGCTTGATAACATTTTTATGTAACACTTTTTAAACATTTTATATATAACGCTTAACCCATAACATTTAACATTAACCAGCACTCGGGATATAAAATGTCTCCCTCCATTAGTTCCAATCAGCACATACTTGCCTTACTCCTACCATAAGCAGTGCATAGTACGGACCATCATAAGCAAACTGCCACCTATATTAATTAACGTATCCCAGACAGCTGAGTCTCAGCCAACCAGGTTGTTAATTACCTGAATAGTGTTTAACATAAGAATTTAGAAGGCGTGTGCATTAGATTAAAGGCTTTATGATGCCCATCTATGTTGTTGTGGTCCTAGGCCCCCCCAGCCCATAGCTAGCCTGACTTTGCCACTTCAGCTATTGTGGACTTAAGGATGCCTCTATCAAGGTAAGCTGCATCCTTTGCTTGTCCAGCTGTAATTTAATTTTGGCGGTCCTCCTCAGGGCTAGTGAACACATTATTCAGAGTAAGGCCGGTATTTTCAGAGTAGAAAACTTAAATGATTATTTTTAGTCATACTAACAGAATGTTAGCTTCAGTTCAATAGATCAATTAATCAATCAATCAATTTTTATTTTACCAGGTGAAACATCACGGAGGAGAACTCATTTACAATATGAACCTGGGCATGTATTTAGCAATAACAACAGTAAAGAACAAAAAATAACAAATGTAAAATATCATTTCACGTAGGCAGCATGAGCTAAATATACCTATATACATATAAGGTGAATGTTATGATATAAAAAACATAGAAGGAGATGTATGGATGAGGAGGTAAGCAGAAGAGAAGAAACATGAGGACAGATATATACATCAGGAGTACCAGGAGGAGGAACTATCATGCTAATGTAGATAGTGTCTCAAGTCCTGGAGTTACAGGATTCTGTGCTGGCCCAGGAAAACAGGGTTTTAAATGTGGACAATTTAACAGGTGTGGCTATTTTAAGGACTTTCTGCAAACTGTTCCACAGGAAGGGAGGGAACGGTTTATAGAAGATTTACCAAAATGAGTTCTGACTTTGGGAATAACCAGAGATATATAAGAAAGGTTTCTCAGTGCGTAGCTACCAGGGGAACAAATAGGGATGCAGTCTGTGATATATTGAGGAAGGTTCTTTGTGATGGCTCGGTATGTCCAAAGGGCTGCATTTCTCTGGCGTCTGTAGTGGAGAGACAACCAACCTACTAGTCCATATAGAGAGCAATGATGAGTAGAGTAGGGTGCTCCTGTAATGAATCTTAAGGCCTAGTGGTATAGGGTGTCAAGTTTGTTCAGGGCAGCACTAGTGCCTTGACCATATATAAGATCTGCGTAATCCAGCAGTGTGAGAAATGTTGTTTGGACAAGTTGAGTTTTTGTGTCCACTGTGAGAAGGTGCTTTATTCAAAAAAATAAGCCAAGTATCTCTTTGAGTTTTTTAATGAGTTCCTCTATGTGATCAGAGAAATACAGTTTGTTGTCAGTCCAGACCCCCAGATATTTAAATTTGGTAACAAATTCTAGAGGCTCACCAAGGAGGGTGGAGATCTGAGGTACGACACACAGATTGATGGTATGAGACGACTTAACGGAGGGAAAAATAGCATTGCCTTTGTTTTTTTGACATTTAGAAGTACAGTTGTCCCCCATTATAATGAATCTCATTATACCGAATCCCAGTTGTAATGAACCTGAGTCTTGCCTCCCACTGAAATCAGTGCTTGTGAAGCTGGTGTGATCATTTAGCAACGAGTGTGTTTTTTTTTTTACCTTGTTGCTTACCTTGTTTCTTTAGCTTCGATACACTAATGTCATTAAAGTAAATGTGTGATTTTAAAAAATCACACTTTGGGCTTCCTAGCCCGCTACTCTGGGGCAGCAATTAGCCCCTCTGTGTGAAAAAAAAATTTTTTTACTCACTGTATGACGTTTGGGAAGGGATCGTAATTTTGTTCAAACTGGGAGCCAGACGATCGCTTACCACTTCCGCGTCTGCCTGATCCACCCCACACTCCCCCATTTTGTGACATGCTACCATGGAGAGTGCAGGGACACGCCTAATACTATTAGTTGAGCAGTGGCTTTCATTTTTATCAAACGTTAGTTTCAAGCATAATAAAATAGTTTTAAAAGTTAGCCCCATAGAACTGTATTAGGCGCGACCCCACGCTCTCCCTGGTAGCACGACACAAAACGGGGGAGCGCAGGGCAGATCAGGCAGATGCGGAAGTGGGAAGGGATCATCTGGCTCCCAGTTCAAGCAAAATTACGATCCCTTCCCAAATGTCATACAGTGAGTAAAAACAATTTTTTTTCACACGGAGGGGCTATCACCGCCCCAGAGTAGTGGGCTATGAAGCCCAATCTCTTAGCTCATACAATTCCTTTAAGTACAAACTAATTCTGTCAATAAGTTCACCAATAACAAGTTTATTTAGATCACCTACTGAATATACTCAGTGCTTGTTGTGAATATTACCGGTCTGGCTGAAATCAATAAATCAATCACTTATTCAATCATGTACCCTGAAATTTCCCCATGTGCAGTAATCACTGATTTTAAATTACAGGCTTTTGCTCACCTCTGAATGCTTCAGTCTCCTCAGTTCTCTCATTTCGGCATCGGTGTCAGTTGCATAGATACATAGATACATAGACAGTGTCGGCAGATAAGGGGCCTATGGCCCACCTAGTCTGCCCAGTTGTGATGGCTGAAACTAAAGAAAGAAAAGCCCTGGATGTCACTAACAAATTATGCATTATAAACCAGTTAATTGCTGTGCAAAATCATTGTTAGAGGCACAGGCACAGAGTTGGCCAAATTCCTTAAAGCATTTAACATCACGGACATGATGTATGTCACTGGGACTGCTTGAGATACAATAGCTGCTGAGAAAAAAAAAAACTGCTGGCGTGATGTACTTGGGCCAATTTTTGAGGACAGCACATCTCAGCCTGTTGTATCAGCCGCTGATGTAGCAAGTGATAACAAAGACATAGGCATAGTGTGCGGGTTGGGACTTATTGAAGGGGACTGGTGCTGAAGGGCAGGAGCAGCTGAATGCTTGGTTGAATGAAGATGATGCTATACCGACTGCTCAACCCATGAGTGACTGTACAATTCTATCAGAAGTACAGGGGCAAGGCAGTGAAATCATACCTGAAGCAAACTCCGATGAAGAGGATGAGGGGAGAGAGCAAGCTAAAAACTTTGTTCAAGCAACTGAGGGAATCGAAGCTTTGGAAACTGGGCTACACTACCGAGAGAGGCAGCCATACATCTCATCGTTGCAGCTACTCCAGCTGAGACATCTCATTGTGCAGGAAAAGAAAGAAATGCTGCAACATGAGATGGTGCATACAACGTTGGACTCTTTCTTTAAATGATAGTACTGTACTGTATTTATTTCTTTACAGATGATTTTAAAACCTCTTAAACATTTAACATTTAAAGTACTACAATGTGTTGTTGCAATAAATTATGTAAACATTTTTTAAACACAGCAGAAGTCTTGACATCATTTATTTCAGAAGTACATGCTCTAAAAGTGCCGTTTCTCATTTTTTACACACAGCAGGTCTTGGCATCATTTATTTCAGAAGTACTGTACATGCTCTAAAAGTGCTATTTCCCATCTTAACGTACCCTCGCTATAATGAACTTATACAATGGCTCCTGAAGTATTCGTTATAGCGAGGGACAACTGTAGTTTTAATTGTATCACGTTTTTCTGGAGATGGCTGAATTCAAGTTGCAGGTCGAGGAATGCTTTTTCTGGAGATAGCTTGGAAATATACAGTACAGTGTCATTGGGCAAATAAGTGATGTTAGCTGACTTTATTCCTGTATGAATATTATTAATATACATGACAAACAGAAGGGAGCCCAAAATAGAACCATGTGGGATGCCTCTCGGTAAGGTTTTTTCAGGGGAGAGGTCTCTTTCTGCTTTTACTTGCTGGGAACGGCTAACCAGGTAGCCATCGAACCATTTAAGAGCTGTGTTATCTAGGTCAAAATTGCAGAGGATGCCCAAGAGCAAGGCACGGCCCACCATGTCAAAGGCTTTCCTTAGATCCAGGAACAAGGTGCATGTGTATTGTTTATCATCCAAGCCTTTCAGCCAGTCATTTGAAACTTTGGCAAGGGCAGAGACTGTGCTATGGCACGGCCTGAATCCATATTGAACTGAAATGAGTAGGTTGCAAGAATCAAGACAGTTCCTAATTTGTTGATTAACTCATTTTTCTAACAGTTTGGAGAGTGTGGGGAAACAGGGAGACAGGCCTGTAATTTTTTAAGATTGCTAGGATCACCTGATTTGAAGAGAGGAATGACGAGAGCAGTTTTCCAAATAGAAGGAAGAGTTCCCTGGGTAAGAGACAAATTAAACAGGTGGATAATGGGAACAGCCAGAATACGATAGGCTATTTGTAGGATGTACGGATCTATGAGCAGCCAGAATATGATAGGCTATATTTAGGAAGTATGGATCTATGAGATCAGCACCAACACTTTTCCTGGCATCTAGTTTAATAAGCAAGTCCTCCACTTGTTTTAATTAAAACAAGCTGGTTATAAAAAGAAAGATATCTATTTCCTACAGGACTACCATTTTATATACCTATGGTGCAGCAACCCCCTCAGGTAGACCTCATGGTGTTTAACTCTTTGATCTCTCCATGAGAGTGTATGAGGAATACATTGACCAAGCTGTCAGTCGGCAGAAGAGTCCCTGCGCTGTAGTGGACACAAATATAAAACTATAGGGGTGTACACCACTTCAATCTCTGCAAGCAATTTTGTACTTAACATCTTAGTGGTTAGAGATTAAATACAGGGAGGGCTATGCATTACTTTCATGGTGTAAAATGGCCCCTTCTTTAATTAAGGCCATAGACCACTTGCACTTGGCATTGTCCCACCGATTGTATTGCACCAGACCAGATTCAAGGAGTGCTTCTAATTAAACAATCAGCAGTCCTTGGATGTCTATCTGTATAGGTGCCTTTAGCCATCTGGCACAGTATTGTAAAGAGCTTTAATAAGGGCTTGGGATATGTAAGAACTCAGTCCCCACTAACATCATTTGGCTCAGATAAATAACTGTGTGGGGCTCTTTCAGAAGGCAGCTGGGGAAAAGGAGTAGCAAGTGCAGCAAGGAGCTGCTATTCAGTGCAACCACTCCAGTGGCAATGCAAGGTGGAGAAGGAAAGTGCGCCGGGCAGCAGGAGCTGCTGTTTAGTCAAGGCATATGAAGAGCCTGGGGGGTGAAAGAAGCAGAGAAGAGGCAGCCAACAGCTGGAGCTGCTGTTTAGTAAAGTTGCACGATGGCTAAAGCACGGGGTTGTATATATATATATATATATATATATATATAGAGAGAGAGAGAGAAAGAGAGGGGAGAAGAGTGGAGTAAAGGAGGCAGAAGCGAGGCGTGTCGAGTGCACGCGATGTAAGCCACACATGACTTAAGTGAAAGGCAGGTAAGGGAAGGGACCTGTGGGGTGGCGAGGGGGGTGATGTCAGCCAGGCTGATCAGGACACCAAACAGCTGCTTGCTGGGTGGTGTCCTGCAGATGAAAGGAAAAAGCTGTGTATGATTGGTTCAGCTTTTTTTTTTTCAGCTAGACAAAGTTTCTGTCCATCAAGGCAAAATGGTGTCACAATCAGCCTGGCTGATGACTGATATGGCACTGTCTTGCCCCTTGCAGACCACTCTGCATTGGACAGACAGCATCACCACTCCTTACAGCAAGAAGTTCACTGTGTGTATGGGCACAGTGAACTTAAAAATCAACATTCTATGGATAGCGGGTTTTTTGCGACAACAGCCGGTTGCACTATATGACACAGCTTTCATTTACTAAAGAACACTTGTGTCATATGGTTTGTACTATACCACACAGCTGTCACTTACTAAACGACAGCTGTGTCATACAGTGCAACCTGCTGTTAACTTGACTCATATGTCAGGGACGGGCTACTGTCATTATTGCTCCGTCATCCTGACTGTGCTGTGCCTTACATTATTATCTGCACCTGGAGACTCAATCTCTGGTGGCAGACTTTGTTTGTTTGTTTATTTATTATTTATTTTTTCAATAATCTGACACCGGGATGCCCACCCTCTGTGTCAGATCCCACCACCACCCCTGCATCCCATTGCTTCATAAATGATTGCTGACATTGGGGCCCCAATCCCTGTGTCAGCATTTACTAGATCTTCCTCCCCCCCCCCAGCAGTGTGGGACACTGGGGATCCCACCCCATTGTCCCAAACTAGTTTATTAAAAATGTTGTATAATCCGAAACCGGGATGCCCAACCCGTGTCAGATCCCCAGCAGTCCATTGTTTAATGAAAGTTTGCCAACATCAATGGACCCAATCCCTGTGTCGGACTTTACAATATCTCTCCCCATCCAGCAGTGTGGAACACTGGGGAGCCCACCCCCACTCTCCTAAAATAGATTTATTTATTATGTGTACCTGCAAAAAAAAAAAAACACCCCTGACATCTTTTTTTAACCTGAAAAAAAGAAAACTGTCCATCCTCATCGCTGCCATCTCCCTACCCCCAACCCGACCCTCCCACTGAGGACCCACTACCCCCCACACACACCCTTACCCTTTACTTACCTCTGGAGGTTGTATGCAGTCATCTTCTGTGGACCAGGACACATCTGTGCTCTTCAAAGCCAAACCGTGAACTGAGAAATAAAGGCAGGTGCCGTATAATGTATTTCAAAGGTGTTTTGAGCTTAGGTTCATAACGTTGCCATTTTTTGGAATTTTTCACCACATTTTCAATATGGCCTTTTTGGGACCCCCCCCCCCCCATGAACACTATAACTGTCATTTTGTTAATCAGACCCAGAAGGTGATTTTGTGGTCATACACAAAATCACCTTTCAGAACCGAATAACAAAATTTCATCATGAGTGTTCATGAGGCAGGGTCCCAAAAAGGCTATGTTGAACATTTGGTGGAAGCAATCCTAAAAATGGCCAAGTTATGCACAGTTGTTGAGATTTTTCTATGCACATGCATAACTTTGGTAATTTTCAATATTTTGACACCAAATTTTCAACATAGCCATATTTTCACACCACCTCATGAACAGTACAACTGTCATGTTTCACATTCTGTCTGAAATGTGTTTTTGCACCAGTGGCGCAGAATGGCATTTCTGCACGGATTTGACAATTTTGACCTATGGGACTTATGATGTGGAGTCATAAGAGGACTGTGAAGCAATTTGCGAGACTATTCAGGTTTGTACTCTGTCTGGCCAGTCTGGACTCTTAAAATCTTGAGATGAGCTTACCTGTGGTAACTGGGGCACTGTTGTGAATGGTGGGGCACCTGCTGCCTGGTCTCTATGGTGGCCCACACTAAGGGCAAGCTGAAGGGCCTGCTCTACATGCGGTGCTGCTAGGTTTCCTGGGGGTGGTCACCTACGAGTGAGCTTGACCTCGGGGGGCCTGGGGATTATTTGGGCAAATGGGCCCTCTTTTGCATTTTTTAGGGCCTGAGGGGAGGTGCAGCACACCTTATTTTTCCATCACAGCTGTCCAAAGATATTACTCCTTGACAGCAGTGGTTTTGTTGTCTGGTGGGAGAATCTTCTGGGAGGACAAACTGAGCCAAAGTGCAATACCATAAAGTCTAACCTGCTATTTTATTAGGATTTTTCAGTGGTCGGAGGCAGCAAACTTGTTGGACTATATACTGGACTCCCATATAGAACTTGAGTCCTCCGTCCCTTGATATATCGATAGGACTCCAATCTCTGGCACTATTCAGGATTAGGCAGTGAGAGTGCCTAAAACTGACTCAATATTATTAGTTTCTGTTATTTCCACACTAGTCCTGGTGGGAATGGGACTTAAGTGGAACTTATGGTATGCATTGTCCTTTGATATGAGAGGTCTAAGGATGCTTATTGGAACTTCTTCACCTGGAGAGTGTCAGCAACTCTTTACAGTGACTTTACAGTGACTTTATTTTTGTTTGTTACATTCTGAGTTTATACTTCTATTATAAAGTCACTTAACTTCCCTGTGCTCTCAGGTCACACCTGGAAAGAAGCTTTCAGCTTAGTGTGCCACTCCTGGTTAAACAATTGGATAATTCCAAAATGTTATGTACTGTTTATTGCTGGGAGTTTGTTGGGGTAGTTTATGATAAAGATTTGGGGGAGGGTTCTTATTGCTTGCTGTTTATCTCTTGCATGGGTTTTGTTATTTTTGGGACATCACTGCTAGTTTTGGGGATGAGCCATGTGTTGCCAGCTATCTACGATGGTTAGGCACCACTCCCACTCTTTGCTTAGGGGCTTGTGCCCCTTTGACTTACCTCCCCTACCCCCTGAGGTCTACAATCATTGCTGGGCCCTGAGAATAGCTCGGAGGGGTCAGGGGGGTACAAGTCGCAGATCGGGAGGAGGGGAGGAGCGGGGCAGACGGATTGGGGTGGTGGGGATGAGGAGGCACCTTGGGGTGAAATGGTGCCAGGATAGGGGTCCTCCCTTCCTGGTTCCCATACCCAAGGGCTCCACAAATGATGGGCAAATAGCATGCTCTCCTCTTCCACTTATCCAACTCAGGTGAGGTTGTGCAATGCCAGGTCAATAAAGAATAAGACAGCAATAATTGCTGATTTTGTTGGAACATCTGACCTGACTTGCATCACCAGGACCTGGCTGGATGGAAATGCTGGACCAGTTTTGGAGTCAGCAATTCCAGCGGGGTAGTAGGTGATACATCGCCCAAGACTGGATCAGAGGGGCCGGTGTGTAGTCATTTGTTTTAAAACAGAACTGGAGCTTATGGAGATACCAGTGGGAAGCACCAGATTCTTTGAGTGTATCATGGGCACAGGTGTGGGCTGCTGGATACTTCTCATCTACCGTCCACCAGGGAATGAGAAAGTATTCCTGCAGGAAGTTGAAGACTTCATAGTTGACATTGTATTGGCGTCCCCCAGGTGGTTGGTACTGGGGGACTTCAACGCCTGGGTCGATGATGAACTCTTGTAGTTTGGACAAGACTTCCTCCAACTAATGATCTCGTTGGGCTTCACACAGGTTGTTACCACTGCAACCCATAATCAGGGTCACTCCTTGGATCTGGTGTTCCTCCTGGGGATGGAGATCTCCAACCTGGTGGTGGAACTGGTCGGATGGTCTGACCATCACTCCATAGGGTTCAGTTTCATGGCTCCCCCAATAGACCTACCCGCCTGGAGATGATTCAGTGCCACCCTTTAAGGGGTATGTCCCCTGATGGCCTGCTGGTGGTACTGGATCTATTTAGTAGGCCGAGGGAATGCATGGATCCAGGGGAACTTGTGCAGTACTACAGTAGTGTAGTATTTGGGGCCCTGGATTCCTTAGCTCCTGTTCATGTTTGCCTACTCGCTCTGCATCCTCGGTCCCCATGGTTTGATGGGGACTTGAGGGAGTTGAGACAAGTGGGTCAAAGGTTAGAATGGTGCTGCTGGAAATCCAGTCTTGAGGGGACAAGCTTAGACTGATGGCTTATTACCAGTTCTATCAGTTGGAAATCTCTCGTAAGAAGGCAGAATTCCTGTTCAGAGAGATTTCTGTAGCAAGGAATTAACCGGCTCAGCTCTTCCATACTGTGGATAGGCTGTGCAATCCAGCCTGCCTGCAGAATTGGAGAGCTTTTTCACAGTTAAAGTGTGAGGAGTTTGCTCATTTCTTTGCTGATAAGATTGCCACCATCAGGTTGTAGATCCAACCAGCACCTTCTGTTGAGTGTTGCGACTGTCAGTGAGAAAGCTCAGGCACCCAGGCTGTCTAGGCTGATTTCAACAGGCTGGTGATCACTGATATCGTGAAGCTTGTCTGGGGCTTGTGGCCAACTTGCTGTAGTTTGTATCCTGGTCCAACTCGCCTCCTTGTGGAGTGCTTGGATGTCATCGGCCCGGTCCTTCCTGAGATTTTCTGGTGTTCATTGGAGAAGGACGTGTTCCCAGACTCCTTGAAGGAGGCAGTGGTGACACCCCTTTTAAAGAAACCTTCCCTCAACCCGAACCATCTTGCTAACTACAGGCCAGTCTCTAACCCACCTTTTAGGCAAGGTTATTGAGAAGGTAGTTGTGCTGCAGCTTGAAGACCATCTTACCACCCATGAGGTCTATGATCCTCTCCAGTCCGGATTCTGGAAGAGGCATAGTACTGAGACTGCCCTTGGTCAGGTGCTAAATGACCTCCCGATGGTGAGAGATCAGAAGAGCCATTTGATCTTGGTTCTCTTAGATCTCTCAGCGGCATTTGACACTGTGGACCATGGGGTAATACTGGAGCACCTGTGGTTGATCTGTGGACTTTTGGGAATAGTCCTCAGATGGTTCCACTCTTTCCTCACAGGCAGGTCTCAAAGAGTGGTGTCAGGAATTATTTTCCTTGGCCCCTCTTCCCCTATCATGTGGGGTACCAAAGGACTCTGTTTAGTCCCCCAGGTTTTCACAGTGTACATGCTGCCATTGGGGGGCATTATAAGGAAGTACGGGCTGAGTTTTCACTGCTATGCAGATGATACTCAGCTGTACATGTCCTTTGTACCTGAACAAAGTGATGCCATCTAGGTCTTTTTTTTTATTCAATATACTTTATTAATTTTATGCAGCATACAACAATGAGTATAACACTGACTATCTCAGTCTTTCATAACTTCTTTTCTGCGATCCAGGACTGGATGAGTGCCAGCGGGCTGAGATTGAACCCAGAGAAGACTGAGGTGTTGGTTATGGACCCAGGTCATTGGGTAGAGGGGCTTCCTCCTGGTTGTCCTCCCAGTATCATATTCAGTGGCAACCAGCTGAGGGCCTCTGAACAGGTGCGTAACCTGGGCATTGTTCTTGACTCCATTTAAAGCTCAGGTGTCGGCTGTTGTCAAGACCTCATTTTACCACCTGAGGAACCTCACCCGGATGAAACACCTTGCTCTGCCTGAAGACCTTCCCATACTTGTCCACGCCTTTGTGTCCTCCCACTTTGACTATTGCAATGCTCTCCACCTAGGGCTTCCGGGGGGTGGAGATATGCCACCTGCAGCTAGTGCAGAATGCAGCAGCCAGGCTATTGACTGGCTCATCAAAAGCCAGTCATATTATGCCTGTGCTCCGTGAACTGCACTGGCTGCCAGTGTGGTGTAGAATCACCTCCAAGGTCGCATTGCTGACCTATAGGGCCCTACATGAACAGGGACCATGCTATCTGCAAGACCTATGTCCCTATCGCCCCCATCGATCACTTTGTTCCACTGGTGAGGGATTGCTGGAGGTTCCCAGGGCCCGTTTGAAGACTTCTGGGGCCAGAGCTTTTGCGTTCGTGGCCCCGACCCTGAGGAACTCTCTACCTCATCGGGTGAGAGAGTGCCTGTCCACCGAGTCCTTTAAGTCTTCATTAAAAACATATTTATTTGAATTGGCTAACCCTGACTCATTCTGAATTTTATTATCAGTTTTTTAATGGAATAGCTTTGTTTTAGAATTTTAACTGGATCTAGTTTTAGAAATTTGTACAGCTGCTTTGGTTTCTGAAAAGTGCTTTTATATAAATAAAGTTTGACTTTGACTTTGACTATATTGAAAGTTTGGGGTCAAAATATTAAAAAACAAAGTTTTTATTAAGTAACATTATTTGCAGGGATGTCCGTTGCACCACTGGGGAACATGCTGCCTTACCATGCCAGTGAGCTGAGTTTAGGTCTGAATTCAATTAACCAGTTTACTGGGACAAGACTGATGCAGAAGGCGCTGCAGCATGCAGTGCCAGCCCTGGCCTGGGTAGGGATGGAGCAGTGTTTTGGTGCAGACACCACACCCTGTGCTGGGTCAAGAAACCTCACCCACAAGATATTGACATGTGTGCCGGGGCCTGCTACCCTCATGCACTGGGTCAGGACTGTCTAAAATATTGTATTTATCTCATTTAGCCCAGGTCTCAAAGGGACCTGCACAAATGAGGATACAATTCCACTATCAGAAAAAGAAGGGACATTCTTTGCAAAAACTACTTTAATTAACATATATGGGTTGTAGAATGTAAAGCGCACAAAGAAGGGAAATAAAAAAAATGTGGGGATTTGGATCTACAGAGTATTGGTGAATCAGTGATGGGGGTTGTCAACCCTAATGTCCACCCCCTTCCCTTATCAGACAAGCACAGATGTGATATCTGTGGGCCCTGTGTGAAGAAAGCTATTACAGATTATGTTGGCCATACTGTTTCACTATGACACGCTAGCTTGGAGCTGTACCATTTTCTTGGAACAGGTTGTGGGGAGGGGGTTGGTGTTAGGGTTGACAACCCCAGGGAAGATCCCACCACTGATTTGCCAATAGTCTGTAGACCCAAATCCCTAGTTTTTTTTTCATTTCCCTTCTTTGTACACTTTGCATTCTACAATCCTAATATGTGCATTAACTAGTTTTTTGCAAAAAAAATATATACATATATATATATATATATATATAGAGAGAGAGAGAGAGAGAGAGAGAGCGAGAGAGAATGATAGGCAAACTACTGTACTGAAAGCCTATTGGTCCTATTTGCTCATTTGCCCCTTGAGATGGAATTATTGTAGAAGTGTATAGCACTTCAGTAGCTTTTATTTTGTGTAATACATTTGATGAGTGAAAAATGGCTTGATGTTTAGTTTGTTTTCTGTCGGACCTTAAAAATGTTCTGATCTATGACAATCAGTCGACAATTTTGTTGTCGACTGACGTTACAGCAACTCCTTTATGTCGACCACATTTGCAGTCAGCATAAAGGGAGTCAATTCAGACTGTGTTTTCTTCAGGGGGCTTCCCCCCAACCCACCCATGCAGGGGGCTCTGCCCCCCGCACCACCACTACTTAATTAATCAACTCTGAGTTGGAGTTGCTTTGGAGAGGGGATGCAATACCCCCCAAAAGAAGTGCTGGGGTCCCGCACCAACACTACAGTGACCTGGTGCTGTTTTCGCTGTAGTGTCGGGCGTGGTAAAGTTGTCGCCACAGTGATGGTATACCAAAATGTTCCAGCAGGTTGGGAGTTAAATGTAGGTTAATGAAGGACTTTCTTTGGAGCACTGACTGCTGCTTGTTAAGTGTTTGTGGAACAAACATTGGGTTGATTTTAATTTGAGGTTGCAGTCAGTGCCATGCCAATCATCATTACCCAAAGGAAGAAACTACTACCAAGGGAAAGTGCAAGTCCTGATCAAATGCCATAACAGTCCCCATTAGAATCCTTATTAAAGGATCTTAGTACAGTACTGCAAATGAAGTCTAAGCATTTAGATAATTAACATGACTTCTAGCCTTTTTTTCCAAGAAACACAATAAAAAGAAAATTAAAAACTAAAAAACACCAGGGCCCAGATATTCAAAGGTTGCGCATGGCGCAACAATCATTACACTATGCACAACCCACTGATGATGCCCGGCGATATTCAAAGGGAGAAAGTCGCGGCTCAATCCCGATGTGCGGAGCACATCGGTAATGTCTGGTACAGGTGGGGGTGCCCATGCATAACCTGCACAGCCCGATATTCAGCCCGGGATGTACAGAGCCATGCATGCGCAACCCCTACTTGTGCCAGCACAAAGTTAACCCCCAAAAAAAGGAACAACTGATGGCCACCCACAGGTGAGCTGCCGCATTGCAGAGTGCAACACTGCAGCTGCCACCTTTGGGTGGCCACCCGTATTCCGGCTGCACCTGGCGGCCCTCCCCATGCCCGATCGCAGGCATCTGTAAAACCAAAAGACTTCCAATATCCCTGGTGGTCCAGTGGACCTCTATCTGCCCGATCATGGGCATTTGTATAAAATAGAATAAGTTATCTTATATCCCTGGTTGTCCAATGGACCACTCTCTGTCCAATCTCGGACATCTGTAAAAAAAGGTTCTATATCCCTGGTGGTCCAGTGGACCGCTCTCTGCTCGATCTCGGGCATCTGTAAAAAAAGTCCTATATCCCTGGTGGTCCAGGGGATCACTCTCTGCCTGATCTTGGGCATCTGTAAAAAAAAGTCCTATATCCCTGGTGGTCCAGCCTTTAGAATCAGTCAAAGGAAGCATAACATATATAAAAATAACATTTAATACTCCACAGTACTTACATAGGTTACAGGATTATACACCAAAGACTATGAAGAATACAATATTCTACAAAGATGAAAAATAAACATTTGAAAAGATAGAGACCACACAGAAAAACTTAAGTCAAAGCTAGCTACATTTCTAAGTAGGGTAGTTTTACGAAACCGGGAACTGGTGAGATATGACAGACTTGAACATGTGATGTCACATGTTCAAAATACTAAACATAACTGAACTCTGTCAAAATAAAATAAGACAGAAGTACATTTTACAGGCTGACCACATTACCCACATCATCATACATGCCCCTCTGCCGTCATATCCTAGACCTTCCATTGATCTTTGGAGATCAGCTCTTCCCATAATGGGCCCAAACTGGTTTTGTGGCTTGCCTTTAGTTTGCATTGTTCCTCCAGCTCCTGGTCTAGCAGGCTGACATCACACTGAACCAGCCATTTGTCTATGGTCACAACATAGTCTTCTTAGATGAAAAGGGGCTTAGCTCTTGATGTGTAATTAAAACAAGGAGCCTTTGCAAACTGGAAACTGTTTCTGTCCCCCTCCCAACCTGTTTGTTTTCTGAGGACAAGAGGCTGCGCAAACATAACTCCTATATTTTATTTATTTATTTATTTATTCATTTATTTATTCATTCTTGGAAATACCTTTGAGCCAGGGGCTCATTTACAGAGGTTCCACATCAATTACAGTTAATAGACTAGAACAAATTACATATAATGAATAAGCTCAGCACATACAATGAATAAGTTCATACAGTGACGAACATAGTCAGACAATATGATGGTACAATTTGGAGTAGTATTCCACAGCCAGACATGTTTTGAGAAAACAGTTCTTTTATCATAAGTGCAACAAAGGTTAAACAATGTATTTTTAATCCAAAGCAGTGGAAACAAGTGCAAGCAAGGGACAGATACTATGGAGGTAGGGATAGCTGCAGATGGATGGGAGGGTAGATAAGGTGGAGAAAAGTCGAGAGGTGGCGTAGTTGGCATAAGGGTTACAAAAGAGAGGAGGGGGAGCAAAGGAGGGTAGTGTAGCAATGAGGGAGAGGGGAAGTAGGTCCAGGAGGTCTACAAGGGGTGGATAGGAGCTCAAATAGTGATTGGGTACAGTAAGATAGTAAAGCGAGAGGGAGGGTTTCATATGACAGAAAGCGAAGCATGGGGCGGGTAGTGCAGGAGAAGGGGAGAGAGTGGGAAGTAGGTCCTGGAGAAGTATAGGAGGCAGTGGGTAGGAGCTCAATAGTACTAGGTCCAGTACTGGGTATAGAATAGTAGGTGCAGGGTGGGATGGGGGGACCTAGATTTAGGGATTGGGAGGGGTTAGAAAGCAGGGTAGAAACTTCAAACAACATGATTGCAGTAAAGGTAATAGTAGGGAATGGAGGAAGATTAGATCCCACAGTCACAGCCATGGTCAAAGCTAGTAATGTACGAAGTTTTGATTTAAAAGGACCCAGTTTGACTTCCACTATGATATTTTGCAAACAGAAGAGATAATAAAATGATTAAAAGAAATTCCCTTGGTGTTACATCTGTTACATCTCCATCCTTCAAGAAAATAAAATGGCACCTTTTTGTGGCCCTAAATATATTTTTCATGTTAGTGGGTTTGCTCTACCTGCTACACCCCCAGTGCTTTCTCTGGTTTAACAACTCATTAATTCTCTAAGGCCCCTCCCTTTCTTTACTGAGCCACTAGTTATTGCCTAGACAAACTATCTGAATTGCCATGCTGTGACCAACTGCAATGCCTAATGTCCATGTTATAGGACTGCAGTACCCGCCTCCATTTTAACCCTTGGGCTGCTGATACAATTAGAATGTATTGGAATTATGGACTGATATAGCCAGCAAGGGTTAAATGTTTGGGGTTTAGCCCACTGGTCCTGTGGATCCATATGAGAGGGTTGTGGTCAGTAACCAGTGTGTAATGCCCTCCTATACAAATATGGTTACAGCTTCAGACCCCAAATAATACCCAAACACTCTATCTTAGTTGTGGAATAGGCCTCCTCTCGGGGCAGCAGCTTCCTGCTCAGGTACATGACTGAATGTTCCTCCCCCATATATATGATCTGACCCAGAACTGCTCCTGGCCCATGATTGGATGACTCCACATGCACAGTGAACTTCAGAGAACAGTAAGGGCAAACAAGCACTGGTGCCTAACACAATGCTTCCTTTAGTTGGAGGAACACAGTCTCACAGTGATCCATGGACTGAACTTTTTCTGGCATCTTCTTCCTAGTGAGATTGTACAGGAGTTTGGTCATACTTCTGAAGTTGGCACAAATCTTTGATAGTACCCTGTTGTCCCTAGGAAGGCCTGTACTTTCCTGTTTGTGGTGGGTGTAGTCCATCCCTGTATGGCCTCAGTTTTTACTGGCTCAGGAAGGGTGTACTCATGCCCTACTCTGTGCCCAAGGTATGATACCTCTGCCATCTCTGTTAGGCACTTCACCTTGACAGTCAACTCTGCAGGCTTCTGTTAATGAAGTACCTCAGTCACATGCCTGAAATGATCCTCACATGACTGGTTTTCGATACTGATCTCATCTATGTATGTTAGAGCAAAGTCTCCTACCCCACACAGAATGCAGGCCACAAGATGTTGAAAGGTGGCTTGCACATTCTTCATCCTGAATGGCATTACTCAGAACTCAAATAGGCCAAATGGAGTGATGAAGGCCGACCTCTTTCTGGTTTCTGGGGACAGTGGTGCCTGCCAATAGCACTTTTCATAAAACCATGGGCATAGGAAAGAATTGACATTTCAGATAAGACACACCCCAGTAGTTGCTTTTGAACTTTTATTGCTTCATGCAGCTTCACATGAGGCAGCATCTTCCATAAAACTTGTTGCACATTTTTCAAAACATACAGTAGGTGCAATGTGAGGTTCAGAAATAAAAGCACTAAGGCAGATACAAGGAGATAACCCAGTGCTTCACCTCCAACAGTGAGGCTTTGTCAGTAAATTGTTCTCTCTACTACAAATCATCTCTTATTGTAAGTACTCTTTACAATTGTAAATGGTATGATTTGTTGTGCTTTATCAATAGTATACCATTAGTTTTAATTTATTTAATCTGTCAGTTATTAATTAAAAACTGAGTAATTATGTACAAGAGTTAACTGAGACACCAACAGACCTTAAGTTATTAAAGTGCAAATGCTAGTGCAAGTAAAATTGTGCAAGCATTAACTAGACTCTAGATATTATGAACCCAAAATCTGTCTTATTTTTTTATTGTGTTCCTATTAGTACACTTCTGTTAATTCTAAAGGGCTTATTACTACATTAGACATCTCACTGTGAATTTATATGAATATGTAAAGCCAAAATCTGAGATTATATTCTCGCTCAAAACCGGGATAGTATTTCCATTCAAAAAATCTCTAGTTAAAAATTATTAGAACCCCAATACAATTCACTTATATACAGTAGCTTAAATAGTCTTTTGCATTCACAATCAATTTACATAGATACATAGATACATAGATACATAGACAGTGTCGGCAGATAAGGGCCTATGGCCCACCTAGTCTGCCCATTTGAGCTTGTAAGTTCAGTTTGTTTTCCTAGAAGTCTATTTCCCCTTACCCCTGACCTCTAGAATTCCTTTATGTCTATCCCATGCATTCTTAAATCCCGTGATTGTTTCCAGCCCCACACCACTTCCTCTGGCAGGGTGTTCCACTTATCCACCACCCGTTCTGTGAAGAAATTCTTTCTCATGTTTCCTCTGAATCGTCCTCCTTCCAACTTCATCCCATGCCCTCTAGTCCTGAAACATCTTTTCGCTTAAAATAGTGTTTTCCAGCACCCTGTTCCTCCCTGTAAGATACTTGTATGTCTCTATCATATCCCTCTCTCCCTCCTCTCCTCCAGGAGTACATGTTCAGTTCCTTCAACCTGTCTTCATAGGACTTGTGATGCAACCCATGCACCATCTTTGTTGCCCTCCTCTGAACCTTCTCTACCCTGTCTATGTCCTTACGTAGGTATGGTCTCCAGAACTGTACACTGTACTCCAGGTGGGGCCTCACTAGTGTCTTGTATAGCAGAATTATGACCTCCTTTTTTCTGCTGGTGATGCCCCTGCCTATACATCCCAGCATCCTATTTGCTTTACCTGATGCCTTGTCACACTGTTTCCCTACCTTGAGGTCATCAGAGATGACAACCCCAAGATCCCTTTCCTGCTTGGTGCATGCTAGATCCTCACCCCCAACTGATATATTGTGCCAGGGTTTTTGTGCCTATATGCATTATCTTGCACTTCTTTGCATTGAATTTCAGCTGCCAAACCCTTGACCATTCTTCAAGTTTCTGCAGGTCCCTTCTCATTCTGTCTACACCCTCTGGTGTGTCTACTCTGTTACAGAGCTTTGTGTCATCAGCGAACAGTGAAATTCTGCCTTCTATATCCTGTGCAATGTCACTGATGAAGATGTTGAATAGGACCGGTCCCAGCACTGATCCCTGTGGTACCCCACTGGTCCTCTTCCCTCTGTGGAGTGACAGCCATTTACCACCACCCTCTGTGTCCTGCCACCCAGCCAGTTACCTACCCACCACACTACTGTCCTGCCCACACCCATATTCCCCAGTTTGTGTAATAGTCTTCTATGTGGCACAGTGTCAAAGGCCTTGCTGAAGTCCAGATGAGGCCATGTCCACTGCCCTCCCTGATCCACCTCCTAGTCACCCAGTCAAAAATTCAATGAGGTTGGTCTGACGCGGCCTCCCCTGGTGAAACCATGCTGCCTGGGTCCTGTAGTCCATTGACAACCAGATGTTCCACCATCTCTCCTTCAGTAGTGCTTCCATGATCTTCCCACTACCGAGGTGAGGCTGACTGGTCTGTAGTTCCTGCTTCCTCTTTGTTCCCACTTTTGTATAAAGGGGACTACATCTGCTGTCCTCCAGTCTTTGGGTACCTCCCTGTTTCCAGTGATTGGCTGAACAGGATAGCCAGAGGTTCAGCCACCACCTCTCTTAGTTCTTTAAGGACCTAGGGTGCACCCCATCTGGCCCCATTGCTTTATCAGCTCTTATTACTTCCAGTTCCTTCAGGACCCTTCTCGTGTAAAGGGACTTGTGTCCATTCTGCACCATTCTCACCCTTGTACTCCCTTCAGACCCATTACCCCCTCTTCCTTAGTAAAGACTGAGCAGAAATACCTGTTCAATATGTCAGCTTTACTGTTGTCATCCTCCACGGCTCCCATCCTCCCCTTCAGTCTCACTATCCCTCCCTTTGTCCTTCTTTTTCACTTATGTACCTGTAAAAGGTTTTGTCCCCTTTAACCACTGATTTTGCAATGTGTTCTTCTGTCTGAGCTTTGGCTTCCCTTACTGACTTCCCTGCCTCCCTTTGTTTCTCCTGGTACTTCTCCCTATCCCTTCTGCCTGTGTCTTTTTGTATTGCCTGAATGCAATCTTTTGGCTTTCACTTTCTTTTGCTACCTCTTTGGAAACCATAATGGTCTCCTCTTTCTTTTCCTCTTGCTAACCTGCTTAATGCATAATTCTGTTGTTCTTATAATCCCCATTTTAAATACTGCCCACTGTTCCTCAATCCTGATTCCTGTCCCATTCCCTTAATGCCTCTTTAAGCATCTCCCCATTTTCCCAAAGTCTGCCTCCTAAAATCCAGGATATGTGTTTTGTGTGGTTTGGTTCTGCTCTTTCTGTGATTTCAAACCACAATGACTGGTGGTCACTGTTACCCAGGTGCTCCCCCACTGTTAACCCCATCACACTGTCCCTGTTTGTGAGCACAAGGTCCAGTATTGCCTTCTGCCGAGTTGGTTCCATGACCAGTTGCTTGAGGAAGGCACCCTGAAGGGAGTCCAGGATAAATCTGCTCCTAGTTGATGCTGCTGCTGGGATGCTCCAGTCCACGTCTGGTATATTGAATATCCAATAAATACACATATCCAATAAATACACATATCTTTAAATACTTACAATGATATTAAAATTAATTCAGCAAAATGGAATGGATGCATAAACTTTTCATAAAAGATGTGATGGTATTGTAAGGGAGGTTGGTGCTGTGTTTAAGCTTCAGTATGGACCATACTGACCAGAAAGAGAAAAAAATAAATGTTAGTCTCTTCAAAACACAAAGTATAATTGAAGAGCTATAAAGCATGCAAATGATTGAGATGAAAAAATATAAAGAGATAAAAAAGGAAATGCATATACTATTCCAGATAACTCTACATCAAATATTACATACTTCTTATATTTCAGACCAAAAGATATATAACCTGTATTTAAGATTTATGCAGTTAAGCAGTTAACTCACAGATTTTAGACTTCAAACATTTCTTGTATTTATTTTTAATATTTTACATAGAAACATAGACAATGATGGCAGAAAAAGACCAACTGGATTGTCTGTCCAGTCTGCCCATGGTACCCAATCTGACCTCAGGACGTATTGTCTATCCAGGATCCTAGCCCTCACAATCCATTTCCCTATCCCCCTGCCAGTTTCTGTCATCCATAGCAACCACTGTACCTTCACTCTGTCCCAGCTGTACTTAAAACCATTCATGGTTTTAGTACCCACCACCTTGGCGGGTAAACTGTTCTATGGTTCCATAACTCTTTCTGTAAAATAATACTTCTTAATGTCTCTTTTGAACCTCCCTCCTGACAGTTTCCACTCATGTCCTCATGACCTCGAACTGTTACTCATGCTTAATAATTCCCTGCAGTCCATGTTGCTTGTTCCTTTCATGAACTTGAAGTTTCTTATCATACCCATCCCCCTTCTGTTTTCTAGTGAGTGCATGTTCTGTGCCGTAAGGCACTCCTCATGAGATCTGCCCTTTTGGCCCTGACTCATCTATGTCACCCTTCATTGCACTGTCTCTAGCTTGTCCTTATCTTTGCTGAAGTAAGGACTCCAGAACAGGGCACAGTATTCCAGGTGAGGCCTCACCAAAGATCTGTAGAGGGGTACAGTTACCTCTGTTCTTCTGCTGTCAATACCCCTCTCTATACATCCCAGCATCTTATTTGCCTTACTATAGGCCTTGTTGCACTGGCTTAATTGTTTGAGGGTCTGATTGATGATAACTCCAAGATCCTGTTTTTCAGTCATAGTGCTGAGTCTCACCCCACCCATCCAATACTTAGTCATGGGGTTTTTGTTCCCTAGGTGCATCACCTTGTACTTTGTGGTGTTGAATTTCAACTGCCAAACCTTAGACAATGTTTCTAGCCTGTGTAGGTCACTCTACATATCCCTGATTCACTCCTTGCTATCCACCCTACAGAGCTTAGTGTCATCTGGGAAGAGATATAGCCTACTCCAGATTCCTTCTCCAATGTCACTGATGAACATATTAAAGAGGACTGGGCCTCGGCCCGGTGCCGCTTCCTGAGGGTTGAGGTGCTGGATGCCACACCTGGCACCACACCGGCGATCTGAGTTCAGGATGAGCTCGAGTGCTGGCGGTCAGCAGGGGAGGGTTGAGGAGTGAGCACCCTTGAGGTGCTCTCCTCCCCAGGAGGGAGGGATGGGGATAGCTCGGCATACCAGCAGCCCCCGGTGGAGACTGGGGGGCACTGCAGTATGCTGGGCAGTACCGGTCCAGCGTGGCTGACGCAGGCAGGATTGTCATGCACCAGAGTGTCGGGCATGTGCCATGCATGGGGGGGAGACCACAGAACAAGGGAAAACCCCAGACCTTGGGGTAGGTGATGGCACCAGCCCCCATGCTCAATGCTGGGTCTGACCTGTCTGGCCTTTCAGGTCCTCCATCCAGGCTCCTCGCTGAGCAGCTGGGAGTGTTGATTGTAAGTGCACCCAAGAGGAGGGGAAGCTCCACCCTGGAGGGGTTAAGCAGGGGGGACCAGCTGCGAGGTGAGTGGGGGAGAGAGGAGGCTCAGACAGGTGGAATTCGGGACAGGCAGGGTCCGGTTGGATGCCTGAGAGAGGCTCCTCGGTCCACGAACCAGAGGAAAAAAGAGTTAAAAAAAAATAGGACTGGGCCCAGGACAGATCCCTGAGGTATCCTGCTCATGACCTCCCTCTCTGTCCTGACCTGACCCCATTTACCACAACCCTCTGATGCCTCCCCCTTAACCAGTTACCTACCATCTTACTATGTCCCTAGCCACACCCAGATCCTACATCTTCCTCAGCAAGTGTCTGTGAAGTACTGATTTGAAAGTCTTGCTGAGTTGAAGCAGAGTAAATCCACTGTGTGGCCCTTGTCCAATGCTCTCATCAAACAGTCAAAAAAACTATTAGGTTTGTTTGACAGGACCTCCCTGTCATGAACCTGTGCTGTTTACTGTCTTGGAGACCATTGCTCTCCAGGTAGTCCACAAGGTTCTTTATGACCTGTGACTCCATCAGCTTTTGAAGATTTACAGACATAATAATTCTTCCAAACAAACAAAAAATTGTGATACATTACCATAATAAACCACACATCATACAGAGTTGCATGCTCAATGAATATGTTTGTATGTCATTATGTAAAAATATATAAAAAAAAAGAAATTAAGATGCAAAGATGCAAAAACACCCAGTATCAACCCTTTAAAACCAAATCTCACATATAAACAGTTTCTCGAGAAATATGTACATATATACACTTTACAGCCTTTAATGTGATTAGAACAAAGAATATATATTATGCATTAATGGTATAATTCTGGACCAAAGATTAAACAGTGAATAAGTGCACTGTAAATCAAACCAGAGGGCAACAAGTGAGTTCATAATCAAAAGATGAGCAGAATAAGTTTATATACTGTAAAATAAATGCTCAATACCAGCCGTGATGCAATACAGTAACTTGCAATAAATGACGTCACAAAATACAGCAGTAAAAAAAGGGATTAATTGTCATTCAATTCCACTGTTTACTGTAGCATATTGAAGCATTTTGTGATATACTGCAGCATTACTGCATTGCATCCTGGCTGGTGCCACTGTAGGTATAGATATAGACATACACATACGTATATAGGGGATGTGGATATAGATGTATAAATACAGTATATATATTGGAAAAAAAACAATAAAATCTGAGAGAGAGGAAGAGGGTGGGTTAGGGTACATAAAGCTGGGATGGGAAAGAAAGAAAATGAGGTAAGGGGAGTGACCTAAAGGAAATCGTTCATAGTAAGGGTAAGGATGGGGGGGGGGGCAGGAAACAAGGGAAGAAGAAAGATGGAAATGAAACAAGTGCTGAAAAAAGAGGGAAGAAAATAGGATGCTGAAGGGGTAGAGAAGAAGAGGAAGCATGATGGCATTGGAAGGTAGCTACATCATATACTATAGCTGTCATTCATTTTATCATTCCAATAAGACAAGCTAAATATAAACCTAAAGAAACACTGGAAAATCAACCAGTTCATTAAGTCCAACTGATGGTACAGCATTTTAAGTTTTGATCACTTGGCATTCCCTTCTGTATAATTTATCTTCTTTCAGTCTCCTCCTCTTTGGTGAGATTCCACTATGCCACGGCGACAGAAAATTTGTCGACCGTCAGTTCAGCGACAGCACAAACACCACCAATTGATTTTGTGTCATCACTGGGGGAACAAGTGTTTACAGTGGGGGGCTTTGCCTCCCACACCACCCATATGGGGGGTCTGCCCCCCACACTAAAGATTTCTAACTCCAGTCAGAGTTAGTTCAGGGAGGGGGCAAACACCCCAGTGGCAGCAGTGTCTGAATACCTGGAGACCATCACAGCGAACTGCCGAAAATGTCGCTGTGATGGTCTTCATAGTATTTGCGTTGCTGTGCCATCAGTATACCCTTTGGTGAGCTGGTATATGGTCTATGACCATAACATTTTAGAGAATGTATGTTACCATGATGCACAGGGTGGATTGTATTGGGCAATACTGGACTGTCCTGGGCCCCTAGAAGGTCCAGCATTGCCCAATACCACCCATCCTGTTGGGTATTATTGTGCTTAGAAAATTGGCTACTTAGTAAAGAAAGAGGCTGAGACAAGTTTTTGTTTTCAAGATGAAACAGATTGCATTTATTTAACTTTTAAAAGTAAAAGAAAAAAATAGTCCCTTTTTGGGACAAGAGAAAAAATACTTAAACGTAAACCACGCTGTAGCACTTTTACAATTTTGGGATGGGCAAAATAATAAATGTGAGGCCACTATTTGTTATGAGAAATGAAGCTGACAGAACAGTTGAAGGTACAGTTTGTTGGATTGAAGAAGTTTTGTGTTCCTGTAGTCTTCTGTCGTGTAGGTGGCAGGTTGTTACTGGATTCATTGTGCTGGCTCTGCTGTTCTGTAATGTTTGTGTTGGACTGCTGAAGCATGTTATTGATTACTTCAATCTTGTTTGCACCCTGGATCAAGCTCCACTGCTTTCTGTCACTAGTGGAGGGCCTCCAGTAAGTCGTCAAGTTGACTTCAGATCTGTGCCCAGTGACAGATGTAATCCTTCGACTGGTAAGTCCTGCATCAGAAAGGAGCTGAACCGCAACTGATGTTATGCTGTGGTTGATATATCATTGTAATAGTGTTGCTTCTGTGCTTAGTTTTCACATTAGGGAGCCAAGGTAAGTTTTTCCCATCAGCTTACATGTATACCAATCGGTTTGTGTATCTAAATGATGTTGAGGAAGTCGGCATGGGTGGACACAGAAAGTCTTCACTTCTGGAGGCACTTTTGCAAGGTATTTCTCTAATGATTTCACCAGGCACAGAGGATTGCCGGTTCCTCGAACACGAAACCCCTTGTATTTTCTTTATTAATTTCTAAGGGTTTTTTATGATTCTTTGTTTTTGCGTCATGGTGAGCATGACATACTTTGTGACTGTCTCGTCAGTTTTAATTTCAAATGAATCTCTCACAAGCTCCCTCCAGTCTTTCCCAGTCACGCCTGGCTATATGTAATTGAATGTCGAACCAAATCTTTTGAAGAAGGCCAGGTGCGGTCTCAAGTGAAAGTGCAGAGCTGTTTCTTAATTTATGTAAGTCTGCTGCCATTACCGTAGGGTGGTGGTAGGAGGTATCTTTCTGTTATTTTTGACGTTTTTTTAATACAGACTGTAAAACATTATTTGAGAACTGGAAGATGGGGTCACTTATTATGCTATTATTCCATCCGTTTTCAGTGCTATTCAAGAGACATTTTATGCTGGATCACAGTGTGCAGTAGCACACAACAGAATATTCTTGACTGTTGCTTGTTCTTACCTCCACATAAAATTTGCAGAGGTGTTTGTTTAAATTGTCAAAACTGATGTTGTGCCAGTTGATTTTTATGTTATTACGTGTTGCCCATTGTTCAAATACACTAACTGCCCTTTTTGTGTTTTTTGAGTGTTTTCTTCCTGACGTTCCATTTGAGGTTTGTCTAAATCTGTGTTGCTGACAGAAATATGCCTTTCACTCATGTTTTTCTCTTATCTTGTTTTTTGGTGGTTGTTCTGTCACCTGTTCTTCAGAAAACATTGTGTCCACATTAACCTGGGCTGTCAAATTGAATTGGACTCTCAGATAATCTGACATGCCTTTTCTTTAAATGTTTAGTGGCCTATCTTACTGTACTGGACAGTGGTCAGTAGAGGTATGTGGATGGGCACAAGGATACCTGTTTTAGTGATGGGGCACAGAGGCTGGTACTTTTTATTTCCTGGGCATCTATTGTAAGTTAATTGTACCCCTTCTCAAGGGTACCAGACGATCTGATGCCAGGAAATAAAAACCATTATTCTAGCATCTGATGATTGTCTAGTACCCTAGCCGGGGGTTACATTAACTTTCAATATATGCCCAGGAAATAAAAAGTACCAGCTTATAGTGCCCCTTCACCTTCTAAAGTATAATAGTGACCACACTGCTTCCTAATTGGCTAAAACCATCTAATTTCAATTTCATATCACCACCATTTTTTTGTCTCGCTTAGCGAGAGATAGAGTCTACCCCAAAGTGCTGTAGTTCAATGCCAGCTGCTTTGCAAAACTGCACATGGTCCTCTGCTGTGTTTATTTTTCTCTACATTTTTTATTTTTTTTATTTACATTGCTTTCTTCTCCCATGACCCTCCACTTTCCAAGTCAGATACCCTTGTGCCCATACAGTTTAAAACTAACTGCTGTCACCTTGCTGTCTCTCACTTATCAGCAGTTACCTCGTACAACTGCTTGCTACCCTGTCCTTTCAAAGCTGGCAGCTGTTCATGTAAAAAAAGAAAGAAAGAAACTCAGTCCTTAATTTATTTTTGTACACAGGGAGAGACAATTTATCATTTCTTACAGTCGCAAATACAGCACTCTTCCGACTACACTCTGTGTACCAAACTCTCCCCTTCTAAAACCATTTCCCCCACTGTCACCTAACCCTGTCGTCACCCAGTTGTGACTTGGAGATTTAAATAAAGATAACATATTGTCAGTCCTTTAACCAACCACTACAGTGCTCTCCCAGCGAAGAACAGAATTCCTCAACATAATGTCTTCCTTAATCATACCTCACAGCCAAGTCAAGCCATCTGGGAACTAGTGACCATCGAACAGTATGGTTCACAACAAACACAGCAATAGAGTCAAGTCATACAAAGACAAAAGTACTGGACTTTAGGAGGGCTGACTTTGCCAAAATGGGTGAGTGCCTAAGGAATGCACTAGCAAATGGGCAGGAAGGAGGGTGGAAGAACAATGGGAATAATAAAACTGCCATCACAGAGGTAACAAGCCTTTGTGTGAAGCAAATAAACAAAACAAAATGATATAAGAAACCACTATGGTTCTCAAAGGAAGTGGCAGTGAAGGTTCAAGAGAAAAAGAGCATTCAGGAAGTACAAGGAATCTAGAAGGAGCAGGACAGGGAACTGTATCAGTTAAAGCAAAAGGAGGCTGGGAAGGCAGTCAGAACAGCAAAGGCCCAAACTGAGAAAAGATAGCCAACTCCAGTTAAGAAGGATAAAACCTTTTATAGGTACATCAGGAGCCGGGCAGGAAGACCAAGGGAGGGATAGTGAGGCTTAATAAAGGGAGGGAGGGTGGGCAGAGGAGACTGTGAAAAGGCAGAGATACTAAACAAATATTTTGCTCAGTATTTACAAATGAAGAGGGAGGTACATAAAACAAACAGTAGAAACACCCTGGATACAGAAGTTGATACTAGCCCATTTACAGAAGAAAGGGTTCTGAAAGAACTCTTAAAACTGAAGGTGGACAAAGCAATGGGGCCTGATGGGATTCATCCCAGAATTCTAAAAGAACTAAGGGTAGAACTAGTGACACCACTGACTACCCTTTTAACAAATCATGGGAGGATGGGGTGGTACCCGAGGACTGGAAGAGGGAAGATGTGATTCCCCTTCACAAAAGTGGAAGCAAGGCAGAAGCAGGAAACTACAGACCTGTTAGTTTAACCTCAGTGATAGGGAAAATGATGTAATCACTTCTGAAGGAAAGAATTGTCGAGTATCTAGAGCTCAGAGGGGCACAGGACCCTAGGCAGCATGGATTCACAGTGGGAAGGTCATGCCAGATGAATCTGATAGATTTCTTTGACTGGGTGACCAAAGTAGTAGATCAGGGAGGGGCTGTGGACATGGCCTACCTAGACTTTAGCAAGGCATTTGACACAGTCCCACACAAAGATTAATATACAGATTAGCCAGCCTGGGAGTGGGTCCCAAGATGACAGCCTGGGTAAGAATTGACTGGAGAACAGGACACAGAGAGTAATAGTAAATGGAGTCCACTCAGAAGAAAGGAGGGTTACTAGTGGGGTACCGAGGGTTCAGTATTAGACCGGTCCTCTTCAATGTCTTTATAAGCGACATTGCAGAAGGACTGGAAGAAAAGTATGTCTCTTGCAGATGACACAAAAATCTGCAACAGAGTTGATGCACAGGGTGGGGTGGAAAGGATGAGAGGGACTTGACAAGGTTAGAGGAATGGTCAAATGTATGGCAGCTTAGATTCAATGCTAAGAAGTGCAAGGTAATGCACCTGGGAAACAAAAACCCAGGGGAAGAGTACACAATGGGGGGTGAGATACTAACAACAACAAATATGGAAAGGGACCTGGGGGTAGTCATATCAGATGACCTAAAGGTGGGCAAGCAATGTGAGAGGGCAGCAAGGAGGGCTGGGGGGATACTGGGATGCATAGGGAGAGGCATCACCAGTAGAAAACAGGAAGTTATTATCCCTCTGTACAGACAGCTGGTGAGACCCCATCTGAGTACTGTGTGCAGTTCTGGAGACCCAATCTCCCAAAGACATAGACAGGATGGAAGCTGTCCAGAGGAGGGCAACTAAAATGGTGCAGGGTCTGCACGGAAGACATATGAAGAGGACGAAAGGAGCTTAATATGTATAGCCTCGAGGAAAGGAGGAGAGGGGGACATGATAGAAACATTCAAGTACCTCAGGGAATCAACAAAGTCCAAGAGGGTAGCATCTTTCAAAAAGAGGTGTGCAAGAACAAGAGGCACGATTTGAAGATAGAGGGGGCGGCTCAGAGGTAATTTAAGGAAGTATTTTTTCACAGAGAGGGTTGTGGATGCATGGAACAGCCTTCCGGAGGAGGTTGTGGAGTCAAAATCTGTGGTGGAATTCAAGCATGCATGGGACAGTCATAAGGCAATTCTAGGAGGTGGGGGTAGAAAGAAGTAGGCTGCTGGTTAACTAGGATCTGCAGCTTATCCAGTAGGTAGGGAAATGGGCAGACTGGGTGGGCCAAGCGGTCCTTATCTGCCATCAAATTCTATGTTTCTATGTTTCTATGTCATTTATAAAGACAGCACTCTCCCAACTGCGTGCTCACACTGCGTAACAATCTCCCCTTGTAAAAATGTTTCCCCCACTGTCATCTAACTCTGTCATTGTCCAGCTGTTGGAGATTTTAATTAAAAAAAGTTATTTTACAGTAAACACCTGATTACTGTACTCTCTTGCTGCAGCAACAGCCACGCTTACATGCCGATCCTTCAACCAGTCACTACAACGTTGTCCCAGTCCAGAACAGAATATCGCAACACAAGTCTGCTTAAAAAAACCCAGAAAGTATTAAAGTAACCTTGCCACTTGTTACTTCAAAAATGATTGCAGTCTAAAAGTCTGTGTGTTGGGGGGGGGGTGACCAGAGATAAATATACAGCAGCCATACATATCCCTCTACTGGATAATCAATAGATACAGGGACTACGTTATCAGATAAAAGCACAAAAATACATTTGCAGTCATTTTTTATAAAAAAAAAATTTTTGTAATCCAATAAAAAATTACAATGTAGCCCATTTTCTAAGCACAATAATACCCTCCAGGGTGGACAGTATTGAGCAGTACCAGACCTTCCAGGGGCTATAAGGCCCTCCGACTGTAGCATCAGGCCTCATTACACCCCTGGATGGTCCAGTATTGTCCAATACCACCCACCCATTGGGTATTATTGCCTGCTTTGTTAGCAGCTGAGCTATCTTTTTTGTTATGGCATACTGAATGTAAATGCTCTTGTATACAGACCTTGACCAGTCTCATTGTCAGACCTACATACAGTTGCAGTAAAAAGCCATGATTAGATATTTCATAATATTTCTAAAGAGAGTGTCTCTGGCAGTGGCGCCATGCCCATAGGGCCCGAGGGGGCATGTGCCCCCCCAATATCATTGCTCAAAACTAGTATAAAATACCCGTAAATGTATTTTATTTTCCAGAAAATCACAAGGTCTAAAACAATATTGACTTTTTTGAAGTCATAAGTGGTGGGAGCGGGGATCTATTGACACCGCCACGCATCAAAGAGTGGATTTTCAGGCACCATCTTACTCTGTGCGCTCAAGGAAGACAGGCTGAGGAGAAGACCGGTATGAGAAAAACTAAGCAAAACTGCAACCAAGAAGGGTAAACATTCACCTGTAGTGGGCCACGTTATTGAGTGAGATCGGCCGTGGGTGTGTATGTGCCACTGCTGCTTCCCAGGAGAGGAGTACTAGCAGTACCAGCAGCAATAGGAGGCTGGTGAGTCCGAATGTCTTCATTCGTTGGTCTGGGTTGACTTGTAAAAGGGCTCTGTTCTTGGAGGACATTGTATGTGACAGGGAGATGGGGCAGAGTGGGAGAGATAACAAGCCTAATTCTTTCGAGCTGTGCCTAGTGTCCATCAACTACTTGATGAGCCAGCCCGCCCACAGACAAGGATTTCTGTGTTTGAAGGCTGAGGAGTGGTGTCCACCTGGAATGTGTTCTCTGTCCCCATTTCTTTTGCAGGTACCTCTTCTCAAACTGCCGATCCGGTCCCCCTCCCCTTCCGACTTTCAGGTTTTGTTTTTCCTTTTCTCAGGTGATGGACGTGTGAGCAGAGTTTTGTTTCATTTCCTTTCTGAAGCATCATGGAAAGGAAGGCAATGAAACTCTACTCACACGTCCATCACCTGAGAAAAGGAAAAAAGTTGCATCAGACATGCTAGTGTCTCTCCTTTGAATGGTTATCTTTCGTTCCTTTTTCCTGAAAACTCAGAGACAAATTGTAACTTAACCAGGTAAAAAGAAACCTGAATTTGATTTGGGGAATTCAGTTTTTAGCTTTGGAGTGTAGGCAGAAATGCTCATGAAATACAAAACTATGCCATTTTTTTTTGTAACTCTGCCATGCTGGATTTTGACTTTTCTTTCTTGGCATGTCTCCTTATTAAAGATAATATATAATGAGCAACAGGGATCCAGGGTTCTCACTGACTGTAACAACTGCAACCCACATAATTATCTTCAGAAGCTTTTGTAGACATACGGGGCCAATATACAGTGGCTTTTGGGGGCTGATATACAGTGGCTTTTGGGGGTGATGGACTTTAGGGGCACACAGAGGCTCTCCCTACTGCCATGCCATAAAAGTGCTTTACACAAAGCCCCCACTTAGTGGCCAAGCAAGGAATGTGTGTGTGTGTGTGTGTGTCTGGGTGGAAATGGTGAGAGCTGTCGCTATCAGTGGCCAGCAGGGATACTTGAGTGGGGACAGGGTGTTGGAGAGATGCCTCTGAATGCCACAGATACTTGGGCATGAGGCAGGGTGTGTTGGGGTAGCACCATACACCTGGGATACTTGGACATGGTGTTGGGGCATCACTGGACTGTGCAGTCCCACGGGGAAAGTGGCAGGTGCTACAGTGCTGGGACCCAGAACAACAGGAGTAACAGATGCCCCCCCCCAAACAAAGCAACATACTTAGTGGAAGTGACCAATGTAGACCAGTCTCCCTCATCTGCAAAAAGACAGTGGTCTATGCCACAAGCTGAGCAGTTGTGGGGTCTGGGGAACAAGAGAATCAGAGGGAATACTAGTGACAAGAGTTCTCTTGGGTTCAGTGGAGGGGACACAGAGGGACACGACTGTTGGACCATCCCAGACACCAACAGAGAGCTGTAAAAGTTTGGTTTTCAGGAATGAAAGAATCCCGTACTCAGCTGGAGCAGCAGGAGTGAACTGTGCCACATTCACCACAGTCTGATCCACCGGGGATGCCCTGTGGTGCTGAGAGGCAGGCAGAGAAGCTGACCACCTGCCACCATGGACAAGCCAATCAAAGTGGGGCAGATGTTCACGCAGCAGCAGAAGTTCAGTAGGGTAAGGGTTAAACACAGTGGGTGTATTTGTTTGTTTTATTATTAGTAGTAGTAAACTGTAATAATTTATTCATTGTTATTGGGCAGGCTGTGTATGCACTTTGCCAGAGGTCGAGTGTGCATGTATTGGTGCCGACTCAGAGGGGCAGCACAACACTTCCCCTCCCTTAAATCATTAGCTTTCACTGTAGTTCAAGTGACTTCTGCTTGTTTGCATAGATAAGCCCCTCTCCCCAAAAAAGAAAAGTTGTCACTTGTTCAAATGTTAGGAGTGTGATTATTGTCTGGGGTAGGTTATTTCATCCACCCCCAGCCCGGGTTGTCAGTCTGTGTTGTATTTTATTGTCATTTGTCTGTTTCTGTTTGGAGGGTTTGCAAGAGGAGGTCACTCATCTGTGTGTGGTGTTACCACGAATACCACCCTTGTCATTTGTCAGTGTTGGAGGGTTATTAGTCAAGGTATTAATTTGTTGTTATTAGGCTTGCTCTGGTTTGAGAGCCTGCAGAATGTGTGACTTGGAGTGGGTAACACCCCCCCCCCCCGGGCAGTAGGAGTTTTACAAGTAATATTAGTTAGTATGATTCTTTATTATGCTGTTCTGACAGTTTTACTTTTGTTAGCAATACTAAGTACAGTGTATTGCAAGCTGGCTTGCTCTGTTTGCAGTACTTTGTTTGGAGGGCCTGTTGGCAGGAAGGTGGTACTGATGTTTATTTATTTATTTATTTATTTATTATTTTAGTCTTTGGTAACCGGGTAAGGCCCACTAGGCACAAGTGCCTGTTTTCAGGGGTGACCTGGGAGCACTGGGCAGTTAAATGACTTGCTCAGAGTCACACAGTATGCAAGTGGAGGTTGTGAGAATCAAACTCAGGTCTGGTCTGCTGGATGTATCATGCTCATTCACACCTCATTCCTCTAACCTCTAGGTTATACTGCCAGCCCAAATGTGATGGATTATTCCCACCTACATTTATTTCTGCCTTGCATTGCTCATCATGGTCTCTGTCATGCCTGTTCGCAGTTTTTCTGGGTTGTTTGCAGTTTCATAATAAAAATGCAACTTTTATTGAAACACACTTTGGCACTAAGCATAGGAAACCCACTATTCGTATATTGATTAAGAATGTGCTACACATTCAGACAGGTTGCTTGCAATTTAAAGACAAGTGCTGACATGATAAGATGAGAGGTATGGTCCAGACTTCTGAGGTCAAACAGCACTTGTGCAGATAATAATTTATCTGACAGCTTACCATTGTATATTTCCTTTATACAATATGGGATGCTTTCTGACACTGCAGGGACATTTGATTTTGATGTTTTTTAAATGATAGGTTGTGTGACTTTTTGTTAACTTTCCAATTAGCACAATGGTTGCTGTTAAATGAAACACCACTCATTTTGTAGATAGTTTTGTGTTGAACAACTTGTGTGCTCAAAGTACCATGCTGTCATTTTTTTTTGTTTTTGCATTTGTTTCTTGCAAAAAGTGAACACAATTTAATTTTCTGCTATTTTTTGCTAATTAAAAAAAACTAAAAGGTAACTATAAATGAAACACCACTCATTTTGTAAATATCTTTCTGCTGAACACCTTTCTTTCGCACAGTATTATGCTGTCCTTCTTCATTTTAAAGTTATTTGCATTTGAATACAGGAATACGTGACATCACTACTATGCAGATAATTGATAATGACATAAATAATGTGTGGATAAATGGTGATTAAATCACTACTGCATAGATAAATTTGATTTATTCAATGGCTGTGCAGATAAATGGATTTATTAAATGGGTTTTGTGTCCATGTAGGGTATTAAATAATCCAAAAGAAGTGATTATCAGTTTCACATGTGAAAGAGCTAATCAGCTGCAAAAATGTGTAGTATATGGCACAGACAGGTTAGCAAAATGAAAAATACTTTGTTTTGTACGTGTAAACTTGAATAAAAACCATAAAAAATGTTTAGCAGTCTAGTGCTATACAGTTCAGAAAATGGATAGCACAACCCTCTGATACTGAATAGCATTATGCTATGCTATGCTGGCTATTTAATACTCTGCCATGCCTATTGCATGAATAAGGGATATGCGGGGAGCGACTGTGTGATAAAGTGGTTATCTTGTGAAGTTGCCATTAACCTCAAGTAACCTCACAAGTGGTAGAGTGTGATGTAATAACTGTGTGTATAAATGAAATTTATATACACAGTTACTCAAATAAATGGATTCATCATACTCTGTTTATCGTCATCCCTATTGCATATATGTAAGTAATACATGGAAAAGATTACACAGTAAACAAATTATCAGCAAGAACAGATGACCTGTGTCATTATTTTTCATACAAAACATTTATAGTAGATGACTGTAATAATTTGACTATTCACATGGTGCATTTCTGGCTTTTAGCAGGTAATTAATTAGTTAGGAATGGACTGTAAATAGCTAGCTGATTCACTGTATGGTAAAAGCCACCAGAATGCACCATTTCAGTTCAGTTTTACCAAAATTGCTTTGAAAATACAAGAGGTCACTGTCACAGACTGAACAAAGAAAAAAAAAGTATAATTGTGACAGCATTTAGCATGTTAAGGAAAAGCTTCCGGGCCTTCTAAAAGTCACCAAAATGCACCATTTGACCTCAATTTTTCAAAATGTTCCCGGGGGAGCATGCCCCCAGACCACCCTAGAGAAATTCTGATGTCGTGCCCCTCCAAAATTTCTGGTTGCATGACACCCCTGGTCTCTGGTGACCTTACTGTGATACTGCAGACAGGTGGGGAACTTCTATAGAGATATCACAGACATTTCAGGAAATAGCTGACCATGTTTTTGTTACAACTGTATAACAAATGGCAACATCACCAGACAACATAAATGAACTATGTACTTAACTAGATTTCAAATTTTTTAGTAAAAGAAGGATAACAAAGTCTTTACCAATAACTGTGTGCTTACAGACAGAGCAACCTCTGCACAGATAAAAGCCATTAGGTGGTGGTTATTTTATTATGCTTTCAAATGCAGACCTATTTTTAGGGGGAACAAAGTGACTTACATAACTGATCAGCTAAATTTGAAGGTCTAGCACATGAAACCAAGGGAGCTGAACCATTATGGTTTATAAGCAGTTTGTCAGTAGGAAATATTTCCAGTTCTGATGGACAATGTCTGCAACTCTACAAGAGAGTCTATTAAACTCTTTCATGAACACTGCACAATTGTTCTGTATTTCCAAGTTTCAGTGTTACTAGAGGCTCTCTATTTTGAGATTCTGCTCTATTAAAGGTTTCCATTAGGATGTTTCTTTGATAACCTCTCTCTTGAAAATAGATCGCTTTTTAAAACTATTAATATTTCATCAGTTTCTCTGAAGGTGGAAGAATTGTCCATAAAGGATAGCAGCTTTCAGTGTTTAAGGGCGAGCACTGGATGCTAAGAGCAAGGAATTACTGGCTGTTGTCTTCCTATAGCCTTTAGTTTGTATTGTGTTACCTGCTACAGTCCTTGAGCCCTGTGCACTAAGGTGCAGAGTGGGTACACACCATGTGTCTGTGGTGCATAGCCACTCTGCACCCATTTCTCCCCCCACACGGGATGCACAAAATAGGGGGGGTGCACGCAACCCCTGTGCATCTTATCCCCTGGCCGTGTGGACAGCAATGTTCCAGTGGCAGGTGGGAGGCATGCCTGCACTACGTGTCAGTAACAAAGGTGCACAGTGTGACACGCAGGGGGCATAGGGTTGGATAGGATACACCAAGGAGGACCGTGCCATAAATGGCCATATGTGGCCATGCCCACATACCCACAGGGTCCTCCCCCAGCACAACTGGTCCTGAGCACCCTCCCCTCAACACTTGGAGCCCCCCCAGTCCCTGCAGCTCAGAACCCCCACACACACTTATATGTCCCGTCCCTGGTGCAGGCGGTGGAGGAAGTGTGCAGTGGGCATTGCTGCCTGCTGCCCATGGCCGTGGCTCCTAGCCAAGTCCAGGGGTTGGGGGTGGTGTGGTCAGTGCAGTGGGGTGGGGGAGTCTTGTCTGTGTGCGGGTAGGGGTACGACAGTCCTGGGGCAGGTGACCCACTGTGTGCCGAGGGGGCTCTATGGTCGATGGTGGCCACCAGCACGGTTCCATGGGTGCCAATGCACCATTCTAGGCCTGTGCCAGCATGCATGGGGGGATCCACTCTTGGTCCCAGGCAGGGCATTCCATTGGCCACCCATCTAGGACCATAACTCCACCCCCATCCACCCCATGTGAACCTGCACACCGAGGGGGGGCATGGCTGCTGTCAGGCGGCTGGCGGTCGTGAATGCCACCGGTGCACAGCTGTCCACCGGTGCAGAGCTCCATGGGTGGGGTACATGCCTGTGGCATGTACCTTTCACCCCATTGGGCATAGGGGCCAATGTTAGATCCAAAAAAGTTATCCCTGTCTGAGCTGAAGCCAGCAGTAAATTTTAATCCTCAGTTTTTATTTACCCATGCTACAAAACCTTTAACTTCAGCAGGTCACCTTGCCAGATTATTAATACATCTCTATACCAATGATATACTGTAAGTTGTTAGCAAATGGATTATTATCAGAAAAGATGATACTGTCTTCCACCCAGAATAGGACTAGGTTGGCATATGATGATACTTCTGCCACACCCATTGCCATACCTCAGCATTGGTAGTAAAATTTACTATCAAATAAAAAAGTAGTTTCTTTAAGTACCAGTTCCATTCCCATCATAAGACATTCTGGGTGAATAGCATCTACTGTATCAAATTTATTCAAAACATCCTTAACAGCAGATAAACCAAAGTCATCCTCAATGGATGTAAACAATGTCACAAGCAGTACATAGAAAGTTTTGTTACCAAGTGATTTTATTAAGTTTCCCCAGGACGGACATCATGTCACAGATATAGGACTGAGTATATTTAACTATCCTTTTTAAGACAAAAATCAATGGATCTGGATAAATTATCCATCAAAGAAACTATTCCAAACACAACTGGCCAGTCTGTGGGAACACTTGCACATTTTTGCGCTGTGGGCAACAGATAAAAAAGTTGCTACCCTTGGATTAGTTTGCCTTAGGAAGTCGCTCTCATTTTCATTGATCCAGTGATTATATAAGGTGAAGTTGAAAAATTAATTCAGGGCCTTAATAAAGATCTCTGTAGAAGTTCAATTTAATTTGTCAGGTCTACTGTGGTCAGGTAAATAGCTCCTTCTAACCTCTCTTGGACCTCATCTGTCCTGAGATAGGGGTATGCATCCAACTCTGTACAGCTGTTGAGCTTGCAGTAGTCGATGCAGAACCTTGTGGTCTCATCCTTCTTTAGAATTAGTACCACTGGGGAGGCCCAGGGACTACTGATCTCCTAGATTACCCTAAGAGGCAGCATTGTCTTGATCTCCCCCTCAATGGCATGTTTTACTCCCTTGGGGACTCTGTAGGATGGATTGCTCATCAGGGCCTGGTGCCCCCTATGCATGTGATGCTTCACCAGTGTGGTATACCATGGTTACCCCATGAACATTTCCCCAAATGTATGCAGCAGCTCATACTTTTCGGCAGCTTGGTCAGATACCAACCACTCCAAGAAGGTGACAGCTAGAGATGCAGTGAATTTTAAATCTGCCTGCAAAGTGGATGCAAAGTGACCACTTTGCATTGGTGGAACACAATGTGAAGTGGCCACCATAAATTGCTCACTTCACCTTCTCATTATGACTTCACATTGTCATTCTGCCTTAACGTTAAGTAAGGTGAAGTGACAACAAAATAGGCAGCCCCCCACACATCACATAGCTTACAGTACTGTAAGTCACATGCTTTAGCCAGGCAGGAAGGAAGTGAGTCAGAAATGCAGTTACTTTCACTTTCTCCTTCGCAGTTGTAGAGGGAGGAGGCTTTCTTGGTGAGAGAGGAGAGCAGTTTGTTTCCCAGTGATTTTGTGCAGAAAAAAATAGCTTTTTTAAAAGTTACATCTTTATTTAGTTTTTGTATTGTGTTTGTGATTTTTATTTTTGGTACTGAGTTTTTTTTATAAGTTTTGTTTTGTTTTGTGTACATGTGTGACTGTGTGTGTGCGTGTCTGAGAGTGTGAGACTGAGTGCGGGTGAAGGTTAGGCGTCAGAACTCATTGATAGTCAAGGACTTGTGTGTGATGGACCCGGGACAAGGAGAATCTGTGGCCCATGGGCATGGGCAGAGGAGAGGAGTGGGCACACGTGGGGCCGATCAGGTGTTACTGGACCACTCCCAACTCTTGGGTGTTGCTTCCCACCCTGTAGAAGCAGCAGCAACAGCACCAGTGCCACCAGTGACTGCGCATTCACCTACTCCACCACTACCACCACCACCAGTAGCAGCTGCAGGGGCTCTAGCAGCACCCCTCCACCACCTCCACAGCAGCACATTGAGCCCCAGGTAAACGTAGGTGGTCCAAGCAGTGTATTTGGTCCCCCATGCAGCTCCCCAGAGTGGGAGTTGTTTAACTGTGTGGAGGGAAACAGCACAATCATGGTTTGCCATCTTTGTGGTGTGCTGGTGTGCCATGGCCCTCAGTGGACACATTTGGGGACCACCGATGGCTAGCACACACATGGCAAACCACCACAAGGTGGAGTGGCAGGCTGCCACCGAAGTGGCCAGGTGTCTACCTGCTGGTCCCTGTGGCAGTGGCTGAGGGTGCTGGGGGTGAAGCTGTGCCTCACCACCACATCAGGAAGCTGCAACTGTAGCAGCTGTTCCACCACCACAGCCACCAGCACCACCCCCCTCTCTACCACCACTTCCTGGGTTTCCAGCTGCAGTGGAACCTGCCACAGTGCCTACAACACAGGCCAACATTGCTTTAGTCTGGGCGGACCTTGACGAGAACAATGAGAGGGTGCGTGCTGTGCAGCAGCAGGTTGATCAAATCCAGCAACAGCAGCTGCAAATACTGACTATGCTGCACCTGCTGCTCGAACACCATGGCATCCCCCATTAAGGGATTTTTTCTGGACCCCCACTACTGTGCTGTACTGTTTTTGTGTGTTTTTTTTGTTGTTGTTGTTTAATAATAGACATTTTCCCTTCTGTTGTTGCAGTGCCTCAGTAATGTTGACTTTTGTTTTGGAGTGCTTGTGGACAAGCTGTTGTGAGCAGTGCAAGTATGATGTGTAAAACTGCACGTGTGCAGTCAGTGTTGTTTCCTCTGTGTGTGTGTGTGTGTGTGTGTGTGTGTGAGACATCAGACATTGTGCAGCGAGTTGCAAACATATATTGCTGTTGCTGACTTGTTGCAATGCTTATGCTATAAAGAATAGCTAGCAGAATAAGGTATATTTTATTGTCACCATCATCATCAGTGGACTAAGTGATATGATACTTTTTCAGAGGTGTCTGGCCAGAGTGCACCTTAGTCTCATTATATACTATACTGCACACATAACTTTTAGTAGAGCATATGTTTTTTGTGCTATGATCTCCACAAAGTCATGTGTGCTCTGTGAGTGACTGAGGTGCACAGTGAGTGACCCATACCTCTGAAAAAATATCACATCACTTAGTCCGCTGGTGCTGCTGGTACTAATAAAATATACATCTTGATACTGCAACAAGTCTTACCTTATATATGTTTGCATGAAGCTGGACAATGTATGCACACACAGGAAAGAACACTGACGGCACACATGCAGTTTAGCACAACACACTTGCATTGCTCAGTCTTCGTGCTGTTTGCGAAACACTTAAAATCCGATTCATGAGTCCCAACACAAAGTAAACATTACTGAGGCTCTATAACTATTTTGTTTGTGAAATAGACATGAAAGAGATTCCCCCAGCTTACAGCATTGCACCCGGTATATGGGTGCCTTACTTCCAGGAGAATCTTTCTTGCTCCACATGTCCTTACATAGTGCAATACATTTCATTGAAAACCGCCCGTAATTTCATTAAAGTGTGTCATGTTATGGAGGAATTCACGTTCAGAAAAGCCACCCAAATTTTGCCCCCCTTTCTCAGCAACATTAGGACATGATGCCAGGGGGAGCGTGGGTACACGTTCCATTACAGTGAATGTCCAGCAGCTTTCCGAATGTTTCTTTGTGTTATAATGTTCAGTTTGTGGTGAAATGTGGGCATGTTTCCACTAACAAGGCTCTTGTTACACAACACACAAAATGCATCTGCCTCACGTCCAGAAAACTGACAAGTGGTAACAAAGTGAAATGGGAGCATTTCAGCACATACAAAGTTCCCTAGAATTAAAGGCGCACTCAGTCAAGGGCGCAATGGTGGCACAGAGTCCCCAGATTTTTTTCTGCATGCCCAAAATGCATCTGCCTTGTGTCCAGAAAATTGACAAGTGGTAACAAAGTAAAATGAGAGAGTTTAAGCATATACAAAGTTCCCCAGAATAAAATGATGACCGTGAGTGAACTGTTGCTGGTCCAATGTGTGCTGTGAGTCCAGCAAATGCAATGTGATCATCTCAACTGGATGGAAGGGTGCCCTTTGTCTGTACACTAATAATAGCCTTGGTGAGTTGATATATATAGATACATATTTGTGTATTTTGTAGGTGGGGGGGTTGACGTAGACATGTACTCATTGTATTGTTTTGTATCACAGGTCACAGATACTGTTGGTGTGCACATTCCAGTGCTCGATGAGAACTTTTTGCGTAGAAATTTGAAATGGATAACTCTCAAGCTAATGAAGGTAAGTATTTTTTTTGGGGGGTGGGGGGAAGCATATTTGCAGGTTTGTCTCTAATGGCTTCTTATTTGGTTACTTCTTCACAGATTTCATTTGCATCCTTCTCAAGTCTAGTTGCTAATGATGGTCATGGTCATCGAATGAAACAACTTTTGCATGTTGCATGTGTGCTCCCCCCCCCCCGGGCGGTGGGCTGATGTTGGAGAACTTCTTTGGATAAGGCCACTTTGACACAACAACAAAGCATCTGGAAGCTTCACCTTCTCATTATGACTTCAGAATAAAATGATGACCATGAGCGAACTGTTGCTGGTCCAATGTGTGCTGTGAGTCCAGCAAATGCAATGTGATCATCTCAACTGGATGGAAGGGTGCCCTTTGTCTGTACACTAATAATAGCCTTGGTGAGTTGATATATATAGATACATATTTGTGTATTTTGTAGGTGGGGGGGTTGACGTAGACACGTACTCATTGTATTGTTTTGTATCACAGATCACAGATACTGTTAGTGTGCACATTCCAGTGCTCGATGAGAACTTTTTGCGTAGCAATTTGAAATGGATAACTCTTAAGCAAATGAAGGTAAGTATTTTTTTGGGGGGTGGGGGGAAGCATATTTGCAGGTTTGTCTCTAATGGCTTCTTATTTGGTTACTTCTTCACAGATTTCATTTGCATCCTTCTCGAGTCTAGTTGTTAATGATGGTCATGGTCATCGAATGAAACGACTTTTGCATGTTGCATGTGTGCCCCCGCCCAGGGGGTGGGCTGATGTTGAAGAACTTCTTTGGATAAGGCCACTTTGACACAACAACAAAGCATCTGGAAGCTTCCTTAAAAAGAAATAAATGGCTTCTTACAACTTGATTGTAATTTGTCCCTGGTTCTCAATCTCAAGTCAAGTTACATTTCAAATCAAACATCTTGTCAAGTAACACAACCTGTGTGCAACTTTTTCAACACTGTCATGGTCAGGGCTGCACAGCTGCAAGTTCAGAATACAATGCATGAATGATATCTTACGGAAATAGTTTTGGTAATGTACACGTCACCTAGTTTATGAATCGTACTCAGTCGCATTTGCTGCAGTCTTTCTAAAACAATGAAACGGATTAAATAAAATCTTCATACTAACCAGAATGCATTTCAAATGGATATTCTCTAGGTTCCTCTGTATGGTACAGCTGCAGTACCATTCCTACCGAGTTTCGGCGAAGGAGAGTTTTTTTGTTAACCTGTAAAAAAAACAAAAAACAAGTATACTGTATGTGTTTGACCATTGCGGCTCTGAAAAGCTACAGAAAACAAAACTTCCAACTTAAGGAAGTTAAATAGCATGACAAACATTAGTAAACATACTCACTTTATGGTTTAAATATTAAGAAGCTTTGTGCCTGTGGCTGATGAATGTGGTCTCCTGTTTGATTTCCTCTGCCTTGGCATGGTAAATGTAAATGTAATGGGGAAATATTGTCTGAATGATACTGGTGGTGGGTGCTGGTGATGATAGCTGTGGCACATGATGACGTTCTCTGTTATATCTTCCTGCATCTGGTGGTGGTGGCAGTGGCTAACATCAGTCCCGGTGCTGGTGGTACGTGGGGCCAACAGAATCATGCTCATTGGTGGCAGTGGCTAACATCAGTCCTGGTGGTGGTGGTCCGGGGGTGGACAGACTCATGCTCAGTGGTGGCAGTGGCTAACATCAGTCCTGGTGGTGGTGGTCTGGGGGGTGGACAGACTCTTGCTCAGTGGTGGCAGTGGCTAACATCAGTCCCGGTGGCGGTGGTCCGGGGGGGTGGACAGACTCATGTTCAGTGGTGGCAGTGGCTAATATCAGTCCCAGTGGTGGTGGCGGTCTGGGGAGGCACACCGCCTTTTAACAACTTCAGTTAAAACCTGCCAACATTAACCACATCATCATCCTCATAAAGAAAGCTGACCTCACTGTCATCTATGTCTGAAGTCTGACCACTGGGAAATTCTTTCTCCACTGTGTCATCATATACATCAGCGGTGGGCTGTTTCAGGCAGCCACTGCCAGTGCCACCAGTATGGTCCATTTCCACATCACCAAAACCACCATGACTAGGCTGAGGTATGAATACCGAGGTTGCAGTCTGTGCTGGTATGTGCCTCTCATTCATTTTAATGAATGTTAGCAAACTAACATTTGCAGGAGACAGGTTTGTCTGATGATCCCTGACTATTGCACCTGCTGAGCTGAATATCCTCTCAACACTTACTCTGGAGGGTGGGCATGTGAGGTACTTCAGTGCCACTGCAGTCAGCTCTGGCCATTCACTGACTTTTGCACTCCAGTACAAAAGAGTATCATCAGTTATTGTCAGATGCCTGTTTTCAAACAAATATGACTCAACCATTCTCTGTGCCGCACTAAGTCCAGTGGTTGATGCAGCATCCTGTTCTCCCAAATCATTTATTTCACAAATCCCCACTTGGGACAAAGCCTTCCAAAGCAGGTTGATGCCTGCCTCTTTGGATGACAGACCACCTGGAACTGCAGTCCCCTTCCCATTGCAGGATATGCTTGATGGTCCTTCAGGTACACCTTCAGCCGGATTATGCTGCTGAGGTTTGCTGACCTTGGCACTTGACTTCTGTGCCCCATGAACCAAACACACCAGCTGACCACTGATATTTTTTACCTGTTCAGGCCCTCCCTCCAGTACTGATGCAATTCTACGTTTGTATCGTGGGTCCAGCATTGTTGCTATGGCAAAGTTGTCACTAAGCTGAATGCTCACAATGTGATGATTCTGGTCGAATACTGTCAGCACGTGTTGCAGCAACATACTGCTACCACTGTCTCCGGCATCATCAAGACCATGCTGTACATTCACCAATGTCTGCCTCAGCACCCGCAGCAGTGGAATTGATTGGCTAATGGAGGCAGACTTGCCACTCACTGCCTGTGTGGCATGTTCAAAAGGTCGCAAAATTGTTATTACAGAGTCCATGAGGTGCCACTGTTCAGTCATCATAGACATGGAGGGCCCAGAACTGTTACGGCTAGTGTGCATCACAAGATATTCTGAGATGGATTTGTATTGTTCATACAACCTCTCTGCCATGTATAAAGTGGAGTTCCATTGGGTGACAACTTCCAGCTTCAAGCTGTGCTGAGGCAGGCTGTTTTGTATCTCCAACTGCCGCAGTTGGTCACGGGGCTTTCCAGATCATGAAAAGTGAGAGCAGATACGTCATGCAATGGTCAGCATTTCCTTTACAGCAGGGTGCTGCAGAAACTCCTGCACCACAAGATTTAAACAATGGGCCATGCATGGAACATGAAAAAAACACCATTCATGATGTATTTCACCACATTTGACCCACTGTCACTTGCTATGAACCCAGCTTTCAGGGACTGGGAGTTTAGCCACTTGTCAATTCCAGTCAGTACCACATCCAATATGTTCTCACCAGTGTGTGAACAGGTCACATTGTGCATAGCAATCGTTGCATGCTGTCGAATTCCTGGAAGATTGCTACCACGACAATCCACCTTACTGCACTGATTATTCACACTACCAACATCACAAACAACCCCCGGCACCTGCGCCCAGAGTGCAGTTATACACAAATATGAACTTCCCACTGTTTTACAACTTGTCCACATATCCATACTTAAATGGATAAATGGAGGGGAGGAATGCTGAAGGGCATGTCTTACTGAGTCGGACACAGTACGGAACAACTCAGGGACAGCACGGGTAGAAAAGTAAGTCCTGGATGGGACTTTCTATTTTGGACAGGCACATGCAGCAAACTGCCAGAACCCAGAATTCTCCACAAAAGAGAAGAGCAAAAGATCAATTGCCAACATTTCAGCTACAGCAGCATTAAGTTCACGTGGCACTGTATGATTGGGGTACTTCAGCTTATGTGCAAAAGCACTCTGTAACGTGGGCTGACTTAAACGTATTACATGGGGTGTGATCACAAATGGTTGTGCTCTGTGATGAATGGCATTGGCAGGGGGTGGAGTGTGGATGTTTGATGAAGACAGTTGCACAAGTAATGATGACAAACCCAGAAATGCATCTACTTTGCCTGATTTGCCCACCGGGGTTGATGTACCACTTGCACTAAACATACTGCATTCACCACCACCACCACCAAAACTGCTACTCTCACCAGCACTGGACAACATTTCAAAGTCATTATGTTCCTCCACCTCATCATGCCTGTAATAATCCTCTGCACTTATTACCTCACTACTGCACAAGTTTAATTTCCTACTGGGCTTAACAGTCATGGTAGGGGATAACATGCTCGTTATGGTTGATGACGAGGGTGAACGCCCCACTGTTGTATTAGCTGCCATCTTGTGCTGGGTCCACAGTGCCATGTGTCTGTTCTTAAGATGTGTATGCTGTACTCCTGTGCCCAGATGGCTCCCCTTTTTACCTCGACTCACACACACATGGCAAACCTGGCAGATTGCAACTGACTCATCATTTGCTTCTTGAACAAAAAAATCCCAAACAAGAGAGTGTGAAGCTCTACTTTTAACATGTCCATGATGCTGCTTATTTAACTCCATTCTTTTAAGCACTGAAGTGGGGGGGCACGTGATGTTTTGGGCACTACACACCTGGACTGCCACTGACCACCATGACTACCTATCATTATTACAGGGTCATCATCATCAACTGAAACTGGTAAATCACAAGCTTTTACGGTTGGGGGCATTACTGCAAACAGACTCAGACACAGCCACCTTGAATTTCTTTTTCTCCGGTTCCCAACTGGGGTCAGTTACATTATCATCATATTCATCAATGTCACACACATCCACATCTTCTGCTTGGATGCTGGCATGTGGACTGCATGTTGCAACAACTGCAATATCATCATCATCATCATCACTTTCATCATCATCATCATCTACACCACCATCACCTGATATTTTTTCACCACACTGTGAATCACTGCAAGGAAAATGTGTGACATTAACCACCATGGTGGACGAAATATCACATTGTATGCTATCGTTGACATGATCATCAGAATCCTCAAGTTCAGTTACTGGGAAGTATGACATCATCTACACTGCCACTCACTTGCACTGCTTCATATGCCACTATATTTTTTGATACGGTACACTGGTCAGAATTCAAACCTGAGGCACCAATACTAATATTACCACCACCACCACTAACACCACTAACACTAACACCACTGGCTGGGAAAACATCATCTCATCCAACTATGAGTGAAGCTACTGATTGGGCTGTAAAAAACATTGCAGGAGAAATACCTTTCCTCATATCAGCAATGCACTTCTGCGTCTGCGTACTACCACACCCACAGACTATCTTACTGGCAGTAGTGCCATGGTGAGAACCAGCTTTGCTTGCACTTCTCTTTGTGGGCATTTTGGGGATCAACAACAATATTATAAACAAATTTAGATTTTGTTACATTCATTGTCTGATTGGGGGGACACTGGATGTGAAGCCAAAAAAACCACAGTGGCTTCAGCAACAGATAGAGACCGTCACGCAATGAAAACAGCTTCAGTAACCAGTGGTGCTGATGAGGTCACAAACAATCCAATCTGGTAAAAATTCCTTCAGCCAGTGGTGGTGGGGGGGGCACCGACTGCAGAGTTTTACGACAGTACGAGCAGCAAAACAAAGAAGAGATATCACGATCACAGTACAAAATCAGGCAGCTGCAGTGGATAGCAGGTTCACACTGCTGCGCCTGCAATACACTAGTCTGTGGCACAATAAAAAGGTGTATTATTTGATGTCACACAACACCGCACACACACTCACACTCATACACACACACAGAACAGTTTGTCTACAATGATGAACGAGTAATGCATAACACATTGAAAAGTTCAGTAATATGCCACGTATTGTAATGTAAACAACCGGAAATTATGAACTCTGCACCAGATCCATACAACACACAATCAGCAAGAAGTTTTCAACAATTACTGACAATATTACTGTGTGTACATTAACACAGTCAGTTATATAACAAAAATATAACCAGAAAACAAAGAAATCACTATTTCTCCAACTTAAAACTACCTACACCACAGATACACCCCTACCCCAAAGCACTCTTTCACTACACACACTCAGTGTTACACATTAACATTCAAAATCCACATAAAAACAGAAACGCTTGATGATATGAGAACAGGAAGGTTTCCTGCAATCGATGAACTAAAGTTTGAGACAAAAAAAAATGCAAAAATGCTTTTTTAACAGCTTTTAGAAGGTATCAGTCATAGACAGCTCTCAGAGCACACTGTCTCCTACTGCTTCCTACAGACACTACCCCGAACTGAGGCTGTGCAGATCAATATAGATCAGTCACCTGATGGCCTTCCCCCGTTGTTTTTGTGCTAAGTGAATGGTCAACTGGACACAAACAAAACTTGTATCTGTTCCGCAGATCTAACCTTTGCACCATCTAATCAATGCTCTAACAGATTGTCTAGTTCTACACAAATTTCACAATAGTTAACTCCGGGTGCTTTCCTTAATCCTCTATATTTTTGTCTATAGCCTCAAGAGTCAATTCAAAACAGTTTATCAAGGCAGTTTTCACTTTGTTGTAGTCCACACTGTCCTTGTTGTCCATACTGGTGAAGGCTTTGATGCCCTGCCTTAAAGGAGTGGTAAAAGGTGAATTGCCCAAGAGACCCTGTCCAATTCAAACTGGCCACAAATTCTCTCAAAGGGTTTTATAAATATATCAAGATTATCACCCTCCTGATACTTGGGAAACATTCTGGAAATTAATTTTGGCTTCTTGGGTCAAACCACTGATGCTGGTATATACTGTTTGTGGTGCTGCCTTCTGGCACAGAGTCTCCATCACCCTTTCATGTTCATTCCCTCGCTCCTGCGCCTCACTCATCAAGACTTCATGCTCTCTCAGCTGGATCTTGTGCTGGTGCTGTCTTTCTTACTCCTTTCTCAACTGGAGCTCATGCTGGTATGGCTTCTCCTGTCCTCTGACTCCAGCCTCAGTTTTTGCAGTTCTGCCTCCACTTTCACCCTCTGCAGCTCAGAATTTGTCTTTTGGCTCTCAGCTTCTGCCTTCACCTTAAGCAGGGCAAGCTCCAGCTGCTTCATTTTATCCACTCTGCTTGTGCTGATGCCCTAGTTATGGGCTGTGGCTCATTTACACTCTCCTTAGTCTATGTTTCATTACTTTGGCTAGCAGTGGTCACTACTGCACCACTTCCCTGGTCACTTTTCTCAAGCAAGTCTATGAGATCTGCCCATGGTTGGTCTTCCTCAAAGACAAACCCTCTCCTTTTGCACAGCTCTTCAAGGTGTGCCACATTCAGTTTTTTGTATGGCCCTGACATTGTGTCTCTTAGCTATCTACTCATACATACAAAAAAATTAAAATGGTAATGTATACAGTATCCCCTTTGCATATCCTGTTCTGTGAATAGAGGGATATTTTTTTATTGGCAATCCATTTCAGATCCTACCACTGCCACCAATTTGTCATAGACTGGTTCTCTCCCAAAACGTAGTCTGCACCATCCTACCCATTTTTACAACCCTTCAGATGCCTTATGATCACTGTGGTAAGCTGCCTCCACTCAGACTGACTCCCACTAAATATCTTTAGGTCTGAATCCTACCAGAGCCACTGATCATACAGTACAATACACTGCCCTTTCCCAAAAAGCAAATGACCCACTCCTTTAGTCACAGCTGAGAACATCTTGCTTTAGATAAAGTAGATGTATGTATTTATCTATCTAATTTATTCTTTGGTAACTGAGTAAGGCACAAGTGCCAGTTTTCAGGGGCAAGCTGGGCACACTGGGAAGGTTAAATGACTTGCTCAAAGTCTCACAGTATGCAGACAGACATTTTGGAAATCAAACCAAGGTCTTCTGGATGTACCAAGCTCATTCACAACTCATTACGCTAACCTCTAGGCTATACTGCCTGCCAGATTTAGCCTGTTTCTTTGGAAATGGATCTCAGACTTGAAAGTTTACCCCCAGGTTATTAATGCCCTAAAAGACTCAGTAACAGCAAGCATGGACTACAGAATATAAAAATAACATTTATTAGTTCAGAATATTTACATATGTTATAGGATTATACCCACTAAGGACCATGGGGAACAATATTGTACAGAGATAACATCTGAAAAGATAGAAATCACAGAGAAAGACTTAAAGCTAACTAAATTTCAAAATAGAGTAGCTTACCCCAACTAGGAACTGGTGAGTTATGGTAGACTCAAACAAGTGATGTTACAAGTTCAAAATCCCAAACATAACTTAACTCCCTCAGAACAGAACAAGACAGAAGTACACTTTGCAGGCTGACTGACTTTACTCACATCATTGTACTGTACATGTCTCTCAGACTTTACATCATGGACCTTCCTTTGATCTCTGGGGACCACCTCTTCTCAGAAAGGGTCCAAACTGGTTTTGGGAATTGTCTTCAGCTTGCATTGTTCCTCCAGCTCCCAGCCTAGCAGGTCATTTCACCGTGATATCCATTTGCTTATAGTCAAAGAATAGCCTCTTTAGATGAAAAGAGGCTCAGCCCTTGATGTGTAAGTAAAACAGAAAGTCTTTACAGGACAAGAACTGTTGTTGTCCTCCACCCAACCTGCTTGTACTCAGAGGACAAAGACTGCTTAAAAAGTGCACAGAAACTTGGGATACAGAACAATGTAATTTTCAGTTTTCACATGACTCCTACATCTACTATGATATTTTTCAAAAAGGAGAGATAATAAAATTATGAAAAAAAATGTCTGGGGTATGATAGCTGTTACATCTGTTACAGCACTACATTATACTGTATATTGTGGGTTTCTCATCTTAACATCTACGGTTTTCTCCCAAAGCTAGATCTGTTTGCAGCTCCTCATGGTCAGCCTCCAGCTGGATGTTCTCATCATATCAGAGTCTTGGCTCTCCCACAAGGTCCAAGACTCTGTAGTGTCTATCCCAGGTATTCTATAGCTCAGCAGGATCATTCCAAGAGAGGCAGTGGTGTTGATATCTACCTATTCTACAGCATCCAACTTGTGTCTTTGCTACTGGTCTATTCCCCCTCTGCCTATGAGCTGCTCTTCATTAAACTCCCCCTTCCCTTCTCAGTCTCTCTATTTATTGCAGTGGGGTATTCCTGCCCAGGCCTGTCCCCTGCTTTGGTCATTGAACCCCTCCCATCCATCTGCTCCCACTTTTCCTCTGGTGTGTTGCTGATACTTGGTAATGTTAACATTAACTGGCTCTCCCCCTTCTGCACACAAACTTTGCCAAAATGTCAAATCCCCCAGCTATCCAAACTGATTTGGGATCCTGCCCATCTTAATCATAAATCTTCACACCACACTCTTCTGCTCTGGGTACTCTGCTGTCACCCCCTCAGTATTGTGGATGCAGATATTCTCTCAGATGCTCTCAGTGACCTTCACATGGTCTACTGCATGTGCAAGGTCCATTGCCCTAAAACTCCACCTAAAATCATCCTCCTTCAGTCCTTCAGGTTGCTGGATTTATCCACCCTCCATGCTGATCTGCCAGCTTTGATTAGTCAGACATCTCAGCAGCCAATGACATCAACTCAGCCCTCAAACTCTTCAATACCAAATTTATGGATGTCTGGAACCACCATGCCCCCCTAAAGAAAACCAGGGTCTGGGGTTCACACCTTCCAGGGATCCCTGCCAAACTGCTGGCCTGCCTTTAAGCTCATAACTTAGCTTACCAGTCCTATAAGATCACCTGGTCTGCCTCACAAAGCCTCGGTGTTTTGAAGTGAAGCGTCAGGTTACTGCTTTTTTCTCCACCGCAGTATATGTTCACTTTGTACCTCACTATGCACCTTTAAAGTAAATAAAACACCAAAAGGAGCTCACACTAGGACGGGGTGCCATGGAAAAAAAAACTGAATAAAACACAAAAATTCAGGCACTCACCAACCATAATGAAGCTGCTGCATGAGAAGAATATATTTAAAGCATATGTATTTAAAACAACCTGACGCATTTCTGGTCTGCTGTCCAGTGGACCAGAAACGCATCAGGTTGTTTTAAATAAATATGCTTTAAATATATTCCTCTCGTGCGGCAGCCTCATTGTGGTTGGTGAGTGCCTGGATTTTTGTGTTTTAACCTTTAAAGTAAATGCATTCTTATGCAATAAACTAGAGACAACAAATTTGCTGGTATACTGAGCTTCACTTCTTAAGTTTTCCTTGGTGCCCATGGTCTATTTTGAAGAATATAAGCAGTTCCCCTCCTGCCCTGTTAAGTTACTGGACCCTTGCCAAAGCTTGCACCAAAGCCAGCAGACTTGCAAAATTCATACTCTGAAACAACCTAAATCACCCTCCAAGTTCTGGAAAGTTATCCATTCCCTCTTCTTCCCTCAACTCAGTCCTCCACCCTGTCATCAACATCTCTGGATGCTTCTCTTTCCAACTTTGTATGTTCCAGTGCTCCTCAGCACATCTTTCTTGCTTACAGGTTTCTGCTCCACCCAACAACCCATTGTGAGAGTATCTCAGAAAACTACTTCTTGCTACCATATAAGAAAGGCCTCATAGCACTATTAAAACACCAAATACAGCTATTGCTACTTATCTCAAGCAATGTCCACCCCAACCCTGGACCCCCACTGCTTGGACCCAGTCACATCACGAGGGATGGGATGCTTACCCTGAAAGTATAAATATCTGCGGCCTCCTCAATAAACTTGACTCTCTTACTGCCTTGGTTGCACATCACAACCCTGATATCCTCTCTGTGATTGAGACATGGCTAACCCCTAAGATCCCTGACTCTTTAATCTCTATACCAGGATATGCTGTTTTCAGACAGGACAGGCTCTCCAAGATAGGCGGGGGCTGTGCTTACTACCTAAAAGAGTCACTTCAGGGACATGTCCTTAACTTGCCCCACTCTAAGAATGATATTCAAGTCCTAGCCACCAAAGTCCTGCTTGGGGCACATAATAAAGCCTTGACAGTGGTCTCTGTCTATATACCCCCCAAACTGACCAGCCAAGGCTTACCCCCCTTCTTGATCTTATCAACTCCCTTAACCAAAGCTCAGAAACAATCCTGCTTGGTGACTTTAATGTCAATTGGTCCTCCCACTGTGTGAACAAATATAAGGACGCCCTGACCATAGCAAACTTCTCTCAGATGGTCCAGGCACCTACTAGAGTAAACTACAGAACTGGCACTAAAACCTTCCTAGATTGGGTAGTTACTAACCACCCTGATCGTATCACAAAAACTGAAATTCTCCCTGACAGTATCAGTGACCACTCTCCTGTCCTCTGCTCCTGGACCAACAAATTCACTAAACCTCCCCCCAAAACTATCAACAGCAGAAAACTGCTACCTGGTCACCTAGGAACCCTGAAAACTCTCCTATGTGAGCATGACTGGTCATCACTTGACACCTCCCCTAATGTGGACTCTGCGCTTGAGTATTTCATCCTAAGCTTCAACTCGGCCTGTGATGCCCATGCCCCTTACAAGAAACAGAAGGTCAAGGGTGTCACCAACCCATGGATTACTGATGACCTCCTTGAGAAAATGAAGTCCTGGGACCTTCTTTGGCACTGTGCCAAGATGTCTGGCATGTTGGCATATACCCATGCCTACAAAGCTGCAAGAAATGCCTGCACTAAAATTATCCATCATGAGAAAGCCAGCTACTATAGAAGCACTCTGGCCAGCACCTGGAAAGATGGTAAGAAGTTCTGGGCTAACCTCTCTGAAATCACAAGGAAAGACCCCAAATTACCACCATCAATGCTCAACGTAGATGGCACCCTCACCCTGGACCAAGTCTCCATTGCTAATACTTTCAATGCCACTTTCACAGACCTTAGTCATGTGCTACCCCCAACTTTCTTTGATCCCTTCCCTAATGCTCCAGTCACTGAGACTGCAGGAATGAAGCAAGGACACCCACCATTCTACTTCAAAGCCATCTCAGAGGGTCAAACCAAAAAGTATCTACTCAAAGTACTTGTGAGGTCCAGAACAAGTGGGGACTCCCTTGACCTGAAACTTCTCACCCTCACCATAGATGAAGTCCTGACCCCTCTCTCCAAACTACTTAACCAATCCCTTATTCTCTTGCAATTCCCCCAAAAATGGAAATCTGCAGTAGTTACTCCAGTTCACAGAAGTGGAGACAAGACCCTTACCAGCAATTTCAGACCAATCTCCATTCTCCCCCCACTCTCAAAAGCACTGGAATGGATAGCGGCTGATCAGCTCTCTGACTACCTTGAAAAATACAGCCTGCAATGTCCTGAGCAGCACGGATTTCATAAGAGGCACAGCACCACCACAGCACTCTTTAAATTCACCTCCCACATCCACAATGCCATTGATCAGGGACTTCTCATTGGCGCCACCTTCATTGAATTGATGAAGGCATTTGACACAGCCAACCATTCCCTGCTTATTGAACAATTGTCTCTCCTAGGCCTCTCATCTGATACCACTCACTGGTTCCAAAGCTTTTATTTATTTATTTTTATTTATTTCTAAGAATCAGTTTACAACCTTTGAGCCAGAGGCTCGTTTCCAAAGGTACTTCATCACATAAAGACATACATTGTGTTTTTGGTTACATAGCAAAGATTTGCAAAACAACAGGCGTTCAACAGAGGCGCCACGTCACACTGTGGTCAGACAAATACAATTGGGTACAGGGTACATGTAATTGATAACAGGTGTTACACAAGTTGGTATCAAGTGAGCAATCTGGTTGGTAGACACTGGGACAGATGGCACTGGCCAGGTTAAACATAGGCACGGTGTACAGGGAAGTGGTGGAGGGGATGGTTGGGTGGAGAGCTGCCTGGGGGGCATTGTCAAGAGAAGCAGAGGTGGAGACTATGTTCAGAGACAGGAGCTACCTCAGTAATTGAACACAGCAGGTCAAAGTTGAGGAATCTCTTCCGGTCTGGTCAGTAGTCCCCCAAGGATCCATCCTGGGTCCTATGTTTTTCAGCATTTTCCTAAATAAACTCCCCTCATCCTGTCATGGTAACATCCTACTACATGCAGATGATACAGTCATCTCCTCCCACACAGGCCCACTCTCTCTACAGTCACAGCTCTAGGAAAGCTTTACAGAGGTGGAGACCTGGTTTAAATCTTAGAAACTCATCCTAAGCTACAAGAAAACTAAAACAATGATGTTCCATGGAACCCACAATAAACATAAAGATCAAGAATTACATATAAGGAACAGTGCCGGGGAACAGCTTGAGTAGGTTTACAGGTTTAAGTACCTGGGGATTACCCTTGACTGTATGCTGGCATACTCGGAACATATTGACAACATCGCCAAAACTGTGAATATGTGCATAGGGCTATTACATAAGCACAGACGCTGTCTAACAGCTGAAGCCCTTAACAACACTATTCAGAGCTCCATTATCTCTTTTATTGACTACGGTCTTATAATTTATGGATCAGCCACCAACACAGCACTAAGACGCATTGCTCTAGCCCTAAACAAGGCTTGTCATCTTCTAACCTCTGCCCCCCACCACTCCCACATTTGTGATAGCTACGAACAGGCACACTGGCTCCAACTATCTGGCAGAATCAAGTACCAGTCCTGCCTACTCTCTAAAAAGATCATAATGGATCTCCTGCCCCCTAGTGTTAAATCTATCCTGACTCCCTATGGTATCACCCTCCTAACCAGAAGCTTGGAAAGTCTCACCTTTTTCATTCCTCACTGCCGTACCTCCAAAGGGCAACGCTCTTTCAGGACCAGAGCCCCTACCTGTTCAACTCACTGCCACCCAAAATTACCAACTGTACTACATTGGGCTCCTTCAAGCACATGCTTCACCAACACCTCATTGCCAGTGCCCATTGTGACTGCTTTCTATAACCTATTCCAAGTTCTCTCCCCCTTGTTGTTCCTATTATGCCCCCCCACTCATGTTTCCCCTCTCCTTCTTGGACCTTCTTACCCTCAACCTAGCCTGCCCTAGCTCAATCCTTCCTCCTCCTCTTGCCCTTCCTACTCCAGCTTTTGCATACTAAACCCACTTCTGTCTGCCTACTTGTTTCTGACTCTGTCCATCTAGCCACTCCCACTATGCTAAATTGTCCTCCTGTGCTAAGTTTTGCTCTTACATTTGTTTCCAGTTTTTTTTTAATAATGTTCTCTAATGTTCTGAATCACCTGCCTACAATTGTGTTTTGACAATGCCTCCGGCTGCCCTGTATTGTATTTCCTAATCTTACTATGTCACTTATTTTACTTGTAACGCTCAACTCTTCTTCACTGACATGGAACCTTTGTAAATTAGCCTTGGCTCAAAGGTGCTTTCCAAAATATCAATAAATAAATAAAATAAAAATAAATAAATTCAAGGTTGGCAACTCTCCCATCAATGACCCTGCTGCCATTGCTTCCTCTTTCAGCTCCTTTTCCACCACCTGTGCCTTCACTCTCGTCTCCCTCTCACTCCTCTCCACTCCATCTCTCCCTACACCTCTTCCCCTGCTTTCCTTTTCCTTCTCTCCAACCACTCTCTCTACCTGCTTTAAAGCCCTTCGAGCTCTTAATCCTCAGAAGGGCAAGCCCTGATAGCTATGCCCCCCAGCTTCTTCATCTCTGTGCTCCTACCATCACCATACCTACTATTTTCCTCCTTAACCTCTCTTCCTTTACCTCTGTCTCAGATGCCTGAAAATGAGCTACTGTCATCCCCCTCCCTAGATGAGGTGATCCTTCCTCCATTGAAAACTACCTTGCCATTTCTCTCCTCCCCACCCTGGCCAAGCTCCAGGAATATTGTGTCCTCTCAAAATTCTCCCCTTTCCTCAACTCCTCTTTTTCATTCCAGATTGGTTTTAGGAAGTCCCACCACACATCTGCCTCTCTCCTTTGGCTCACTGACTCCATCCTGTCCATTACTGACAAAGGACAATTCACTTCAGCTGTCCTTGTTGACCTGGCCAAATCTCTCAACACTGTGCAACACCCCTTCTCCTGGACAAGCTTAAGGTATCGGGGCTCTCTGACTCCACATTTAGCTAATTCCACTCTTACCTTAAAGACAGGTTGCAAATCTTCCATGTAATGGACACCATTCCTCCACCCCACCCCCCCACCATCTGTGTAGGCATTCCCCAAGGTTCTGTCCTGGGCACGTTACTCTTCTCCCACTCCTAAACAACCTCCCAACAGCCTGCTTCTCTGCTTTCATCCACATTTATGCAGATGACACTGTGCTGTTTGCCTTTGGTTCCTCTGCTGCTGATCTTGCTGTCTGACTCCAACAGGGCTTTGACAGTGATCAGACCTGGTTCTGTTCCAACCTTCTGTCCCTCTGTGATAAGAAAAGCTCTTAAAGCTACACTGCTATTTGTATAGCACTATTAATTTAATTTTTAACAGCATCTCTGAGGACTCGCCACCAACACTATTCAGCTTCTTCACTTGGTTTTTCTAAAATCCTGAACTTGCAGTGAATAGAGAATTGGAGAACTGGGTTCAGACAAGCGCACACCTAATGACCACCTGATGGCATACTCTTAAAGGTACACCACTATTTGTACCACACTACATTGTAATGCAATATTTATTTCATTTTTACAACATCATGGGGGCCACAAAAATTGCATCAAGGGCCGCATGTGGCCCGTGGCCGCAGTTTGTCCACCACTGCCGTAGATGGTACTGTGATTGGGGATGTCTCCTCCTTTAAGTACTTGGATTCTGGCTGGACCATCACCTCTGCTTCTCAGCACACAGTGATACCATCCACCTGAATCTCCAACACAAATTGGGTGCACTATAGAGGAATAAAGCAAGTAGTCCACTCCCTGCCCCCAACAGCTAGTCAGGAAGCTGTTCCTCCCCCATCAACTATGATAAGATTATCAACAGCGCAGCTCCCAAGTCTACCTTTGCCAAGCTTGACCCCCTCTTTCACACTTTTGTTTTGCCTTGGACTGCACTCCCTGTACACATCACTGCTCTCTCTCTACTCCTACCTCTCAGTTCCTTTCCATGAAGCTAAATGCCTGGCCCACTGTGCCACCTTCACCTCCAAATTCTGGCTTGGCACTCTCCCTCCCTACCTTTCTGACCTATTATCTCCCCCTCCTTGCTCATACACCCTCCAGAACATTGCTTCCCATTATCTCTCTTTCCCCTTCAGGAAAATTACTGTAGGCCAAACTCCCTTCTCACATCATTTTCCTAAGCTCTGGTCCTCTCTTCCACTGTCCATCTGCTCAGCCCCATCCTTCTCGTCCTTCAGGTTGCTTCTGTGAGACTGACTTTATTGCCTGTCCTACAACTGTTCCTGACCCTCTGCACTTGTGTTTTCCCTTCCTGTTCTGTGGAGGCCCAATACATCTACCCCAAGATGTGAGTAAGTGCCTACTGTCCCAAGGCTTCCTAGTTTACGTGGCTCCTGTACAAACCTTCTCCACTGGCATTGATAACACTTGCTCCTTATAGGTTGGGTAGTAGTAAAAAACTGCTCCTTCCTGGTGGCCAGTACTGATTATACTTTTACCTTAATTGGCATTGTCTATATCTTTTATTTTGTGTGTGCAGACTACCTGACTGTACATTCGTGACTGCACAACTATAATGTATGTTGTTATTATTTATATAGTAATGTATTTTCATGGTAATGCATTTTATCACTATTGCACTTTTCTGAATGTTATTTTTCATTGCACATCTTGTATTGCTTACTCCCCATCCCCCATCCCCCAAAACACATGTGGAAGTGAGCTGTTATCAGTTCAGTATGTTTTTTTTCCTGGAAAAAATGTGCAAAATAAATAGATAAATAGAAAACTGTTGCTCTGTATTTGTCTAGACAGGTTGGTTTGATTGCTGGTGTAACCAGGCATAAACCTTTTCTGTCTGGGTAGCATAATAATACCACTTCATATCTGGTTGCCACATACCAAAATTTGCTGGAGATAGATATAATATTTTGATGCCAACTCTCGGTCTGTTCTACTTTTACAAAAATGTCATGAATGCTTTCTCTAATTCAAAAAAGGCTTGTTCATTGACCGTTGGGGAGGCTCTAAAAAAAGAAATAAGGTCCAGGGTAGCAAAGTCATTTTAATAATATTAAATTGCTCGTTAGTTATGGTTGTAAACATATTCATTGACTGAAATTAGCTTAATTTTTTTTAAAACAGGAGGATACAATTTATTTCATATAAAATGGATCAGATATTTGCTTATCCTAAAAACTAAATATTATATCATTTCTCAGGGTATCCAGTCAGGGGATGGATCATAATCATGCATTTATTACTTGTGACCAACGAGATCACTTCTGATTTTTTCCAATTTATTGTATAGCCTGAATCTTGCTAAATTTTGAGACCAGATCTAGGAAAGGAGGCATTTTTAATTAGATGTCTCTCTCGTGTAGCTCTGAATTGCATCAACTTACAATGAGAAGATATGTTTAGTACCCTTAACATGCATGCCCTCTGTCTCCTCACTGTCTTTAATTTCCACTGTAAGAGGAAAGTGAATATGAGAGGAGACAGAAACCATCCCTGTTCGGTCTTCCCCGAGAGAGGGATGGGCTGTGAAATGAGGTGCTGTAATGCATCTTTATCCCTACTTAAGGCTTTGCATAAATAAAATCAACACAGCTAAGCAATTGTGACCTATGTCTAACTTTTCTAGAACAGTTTTTGGAAATGTCTAACCAACCCTATCAAAAACTTTTTCAGCATCCAAGGCTTATAGGGTGGCACTTGAAATCAATTGTTCTAGAATATTTAGAGTACATGTAATGTGTGCCAGTCTCCTTCTTCTAAAGACCATTTGATCTAAAGAGGTAACTGGACACAATTTTATCTAGTGCCATCTCCCTCTCCCCCTCCCACCCCCCTACTTGCACTTACACTTATAGACCAGCTCTTAAATAGGGGTGTCTGGTTCCAACGTGCTCACCTCTGCTGCATATTGCACTAATGCACTGTCTGTATTTATGCATTGTCAACCTTGTATCCTATGTACTGATTCTACTTTGTATGCTGCTCCTCAGATCTGCTTGCACTGAAACTCTGCAACAACCTTATTATCTCAAGTGCCATGTTCCTGCTTTATAACTGTATGTATAATTATGCTATCTGTATGTATTTACCTGAACTTGTACTCTATATATCTGTACTCTGTATATCCCTATCCCCTTCCACCAGGACATACCATGAGACGAGCATTAAGTTGCTCAGTGTATCTTTCCTGGTGAAACAATTCAATAAATAAATAAATAAATAGTTTTTTTTGCAAGAAACATAGAAGTTGACAGCAGATGAGGACTGCCCGTATACCCTACCTGTATCAATGGCTGCTGACCCTACTTGGTCATCAGCTTTAGCTTCTTCCCGCCTCTAGTCTTTTTGCAAGAAATGTAAAAGTTGACAGCAATTAAGGACTGCTAGGTCAATCCAGTCTGCCCATATACCCTACCTGTATCAGCGGCTGCTGACCCTACTTGGTCATCAGCTTTAGCGTCTTCCCACCTCTATGGTTCCGTTATGCCTATCCCATACATGTCTGAATCCCGCCACTGTGCTCGCTCCTACCACCTCCTGTGGCAGACTATTCCATGCATCCACTACTTGTTCTGTGAAAAAGAACTTCCTCATATTACTCCTTATCCTGCCCCTCCAATCTCATATCATGCCCCTCTGTTCTTGTACCTCTACTGTACCAAAAGATGTCTTCCACTTCCACCTTGTTTACGCCCTTTAGATAATTGAAGGTTTCTATCATATCTCCCTGTTCCCTCCTCTCTTCCAGTGTATACATATTGAGGTCTTTTAATCTCTCTCTCTCTCATAAGTCTTCTGTTGCAAGACCTTCACCATCTTAGTCACCCTTCACTGAACCACCTCCACCCTGTCTACAGCCATTTGGTCTATCTAGTCTGCTCATATTACAGGGTCCACGGCAGAAGCTACTGACTCTGCCCCACCCTCACTCCTCCCACCCTTTTCATCCTCCCTACCCATGATCCTTACCTTTCCCCTATACCTATCCCAGCCTCTCTTGAAGCTACTCACTATCTTTGCCATCTGAGCTGCTCATCTTACCCAGTTAACAAATAATAAAAGAATCTTTAACAAGATCACCTCTTCCAGCAGCACATTCCAAATGTCCACCACCTTCTCTGTTAAGAATTGCTTCCTGAACTCCCTCCTAAACCTCCCTCCCTCCAGCTTAAGACTGTGCCCCCTCATGCCATGGTTGCCACTTAGCTTAAAGAGACCCTCCTTATCCACCTAATTTATCTCTTTCAAGTACGTGAAGGTCTCAGTCATGTCTCCTTTCTCTCTCTCCTGTCCTCCAGGGAGTACATGTTCAGTGCCCTCAACCTCTCCTTGTGTGCCTTACCCTGCTTACCCACTATCATATTTGTAGCCCTCTTCTGGACCTTCTCCAGCAGGTTAATGTCCTTTTTGAGGTGTGGGCACCAGTACTGAACTTAATACCCTGGATGTGGTCTCACCAGTGACCTGTACAATGGCAGTGTATAATCTCCTCTCTCCTACTACTGATCCCTCTAGCTATACATCCCAGCATCTTGTTTGCCCTTGCTGCTTCTTTCTTGCACTGTATGGAGTGCTTCAGGTCACTAGTGATTATCACTCCCAGGTCCTTCTCCTCCTCGGATACAGATACCTGGACTCCACACAGGTAGTTCTCCATCCTGGGATTCTTGGCTGCAATGTGCATAACTTTGCATTTCTTGGCATTGAAGCCCTAGCTGCCAGATCCTGGACCACCTCCCCAGCTTTTTCAGATCATCCTGCAGGGTTCTGTATCCATTTAGCTGTGTCCACTCTCCCACAGAGTTTGGTGTTGTTTATGAATAGGCACATTTTACCCTTAATGCCACCCCATTGTCACTGAGGAAGACACTGAACAACACTGGCCCCAGCACTGAGCCCTGCTGGACCCCACTGGTGACCTCTCTGGTGCTAGATAACTCTCCCCCTACAACCACCTTTTGGATTTCATCTTCTCCTCAACCCCAAGATCCACCAACTTCCTGATCAACCTTCTGTGGGGCGCAGAGTCAAAGATCTGCTGAAATACAGATAAAGGATGTCTACTGCTTTGCCCCTGTCTACTGTCTTAGTGACCCCGTCAAAGAAGTCAATCAGATTCATTTGATACAATCTCCCCTCTATGAAACCATGCTACCTTACATCCTGGAGACCATGCTCCTCTAGATATTGTACCAACCTTTCCTTAAGTATGGTCTTCATGAGCTTGCCATGACTGAGGTCAGACTGACTGGTCTGTAATTCCCTAGGTCATCCTTAGGACTGCTTTTGTGGAGGGGCATCACATGTGCTGTTCTCAAGTCCTGTGGTACCATGCCTGACTCCAGTGAACTATTAAATAGGCCTGCCAGTGGCCTCAGCCAGTTCCCATAGTACCCTTGGATGTACTCTGTTCAGGTCTGGTGATTTGTCCACGATCAATGCTAGGATCCCCTTCCTCACTCTATTCTCTGTCACTACATCTGTGCTCCCCCCCTCACTCCTTTTCTCTCTCCTGATGGCACTGGTCCATCCTTCTCCATGGAGAAAATGGAATGGAAGTGTTCATTTAGTATATCTGCTTTTCCTCCATTATCCTCCACCCACTCCTCCCGTTTCTTAAGCCTAATAATCCCATCCTTCTAGTCCCTTATCTAACCTATATAGCAATGATTGTATAGTTATTGTTGAGTAATGAGATAGGCCCATAAGAGACACAGGATGATGTGCCTTTGTCCTTTTTTTAATATTAAGATTAGATGATCACTTTCAAAAAAAGGAAGGATGGAGGGCCCCTGCATTTGAGAACTGCTGAAATAAAGTTGTCATGAATGGCAGTAATGAGTCCATGAGTTGTTTATAAAATTCACTGGTAAAACCATTAGGGTCTGGGAGTGGTGGGACTCAGATGGCATGCAAATTTTCCTGGCTATTGATTTCTTTATTGAATAGAACCCTAGCAAGATTGTTGAATTGAATAAGGCTTCTATTATTAAACAAAGTAGATATTTCTTGCATGTTAGAAGCTGACTCTGGAGTGTAAGATTTAGAATAAAATATTCTTAACTCATCATTGGTTTCACCTGGCTCTGATAAATAGAATGATGTATGGGTGACCAAACACAACAAGGCTGTGTTTCCATAGGTGGGGGAGATGACATCATTGACCTATAGAATAAAGCTAAAGAGAGCTCTACAATGTAATTGCACCCCAAGATGGAAACATTATCTCTGTTGTGTATGGTTGCCCATACATTATTTTGTATAGTATAAACCTGCTTTAATTAATTTACCTTATTTCTAATTCTGTCCAAAACTGTGGTCAAATATACAAAAAACAGCTAACAACAGGATAAGATTAAAACATTTAATGTAATTTAAGTAATAGCTACATGAGTTGGCAACGTTTCTAGTAGCTCGTCATTTAACAGTTTACTTCGGGGTTTTCATTCTTGTTGATAGCTTCATTAAGAGGAATCTGCAATGTCTTTTAGCATAATGAATCTTAATTGACTTGGATTTCCATTCTGTTGTACCACAGCAGTGACATACTGTACTGTGGCTCAACAGCATTCCGACATCACTGCTGTGGTACAATAGCATACGAGAATGTACAGATTTCCATAAAAATAAAAAAAAAAAACACCAAACCATTTATGATAACAAGTTGCCTTGCAGATCTTTCATTTCATTTATGGCATTGTGATTTTTCTCCCACGTTGCCTGGAGGTCTAAAGGTTTGTCCAGCTGATCTCTGAAAAAAATAAATACATTGTGCTAGCTCTAGTCCTTATCCTTTCTGCTTGGGCCTCTGTTTTCTGATTGTATTGTTCCCCAGTGAGTATCAAGTTATGTAAATCCTCTTCTGTTAATTTGGCAATATGCTTAGCTTTTGCTTTGCATAATTCTATTTTAAGGTCCTTATTTTTTTTGATTTTGTTCTCTTTTTAAAGTACACGAGTCATATAATATAAGTAGACCGCTGAGTTACACTTTCAGAGTGTACAAACAAAGTTCAGTGAGCCCCTCCACCTACCCTGAGACTTCCCCAGCTGGCCTGTTCTAGAGTTTTTTTTTAATTTATCTGAATTGTTGCTTCCTCTTGTCATACTTCAAACAAGGGTTATTGGTGAACAAAAGTCAGCTGAGATTTGCGAAAGCCTGGCCACCACTTCACTGTGACCCAGTCTGGTGAGATTCGACACTGTCATATTCATTTCTGCCTGGTTGATATGAGTTAAGGTCCTGTAGTTTCATTCTCCTTTTTTCTCCTTTTATGCTTCCTTGACTCAGATTTATAAAGTGCCACCAGAACTGATGTTTTCAAAAGGTGACTGTGATGCAGATTAAAAGGATTAACCATGCCTCCCTCTAATCATGTACAATACAAGATGTAACCTGCTCAGTCCTGGCTAGTTTTCAGTTTTATCATATTTTAGGATACTTTTGGTGGACATGGGGTCAATATGCCACAGACAAAAATAGCATGGCACACTGTGCCACAGGCAAAATGCCAAAAAACAAAACATGGTTAGTCAAAACACCATCCGGTACAAAATGTCACCCACACAATGAAAAGTAATAGGGCGACATTGCAGATTCTTTGTTTTGCATGGGATCTGCCCCCTGCACCTCCCAACATGTGGGGCGTTGTCCCCCACACCACCGGACTTAATACAATCAACTATTAAGGGTGTGACTACAGGGCTGGTGAGAAACTGGGGGGGGGTCTTTATTTAATTAAAACAAAAATTTAAAGACTGGTAGACCTGGGGGGACCAAACCATGGTCCCCAGGTCTCCGACACTGCCAAGTGCTGGTGCCTTAGCCACTCCACCATGGGAGCAGCTCAACCAGGCACCACCCAAATGGCAACTTGATCCCTTCCTCAATTCAGTGCACAGCGACAGGGGTAGTGTTAATTCACTACTGCTACTATACCCCTGTCACTCTAAATGGTTTCATGCTGTACATAGCACAGTATTGCCATGCTATTTTAGCAGCAGCATATCGACCTGGTATCCTTTCGGTGAGTGGCAGATCAGAATCAACAAAGTTCTTTTTATATTTATCTAACATATTACTACTTTGACAGCCCAGTGGCATGGAGGGCTGAGGCCTCCGTGCCTTTCCTCCTGTCACGCCAGTGACCCATGTTCATGGTGTGAGCAGGCCAAAGGGAGTCAGCAGAGGAGGGAGAGGATCGAGCATCTGAAGGACTGCTGTCCTCTCTCGGGGAGGGAGGATTGGCACTCCCACCGAATGACTACCCCTGGGTGGAGGCCCAAGGGTAGTGCAGGTCTGCTGGGCACCAAGGAAGGGAGGGTACTGTGGGACTTCTGTGGATGTTTGTGCACCTCCACATATGCATGTCTGGCATGTGTGACCCAGCAACAGGGAAGGGAGAAAACTTGGAGGAAAACCCCCCTGGCTGTGGATGATGACCGACTCTCCACAGGCTCGGCACCTGGCGGCTGGGAAGAAGTTAAGTCCTGGTGACACTGGGGTGACGGGACTGGGGGGGGGTCAGTCAGAAAGGGGCAGCAAGGGGAGAAGGAGGTGAAAACCTATCTGGAAAAAAATAACATATCACTGCTTCTTTTTCTTTTTCTTGTAATACTTTAACAAAAGTCAGCTGAGATTTGTGAAAGAACACACAAGCATATCGTGCGCTTACTAGAATACCTCAGAGCAGCTCTACAAAACAGCAGGTAAGTAACACAAAGCAGTAAGTACAGCACTACGCGTATAGACTCAGTGTTATCAAATTTATTGAAAAATAACTAACATTCACGAAACAATACATGGATGTTTGTTACTTTCAGTAAATTTGATAACACTAAGCCTGTTCCTGTAGCACTTAAGCAATAAACCACAACAGGGTGTGGGTTATGCTGGAATTTACCCATGCCTGGTGTGTTTTGGTCACGGGGCTACAGACTGAGTGGGTAAACCACACCATAAGAGATTTATTGCGATTATACAATGTCCTCCTTCACGTTTTGAAAAAAAAAAAGAAAAGAAAAATGCAGTTTTTTTTCTCACTTTAAATATTTTTTTTTATTTATTGTTGTGCCAGAAAAAAATAGTTTATTGTTGCTAGGTAAAATAGCTTGAGAGGCACCATCATGTCAGCCCCATCCTGTAATAGGATAGCTGGCACTTAATCTGGAGCTGAATTTTTTTTTGTTTTTTTTTACTTTAGTAAGGGGCTGTTTTATATGACTGTGGGACAGTGAGTCTGCTGCCAACTGTTCCTTTGAATGAGCCTGGGACACGTTACGAGTCTGCTGCGAGGTGTGAGCAGCTCGCATTTGTTACGTGATCAGTGTGATTTCTGTGAGTCTGCTGTGATTAGTTAGTGAATTGCATGAGTTAGGAGTGGGCAAAAACAGACATAGAGCTTACAATTTAAAAATTCTCAATAACCTCAAATCACCCCTCTAAATGATGCATAGTTTTAAATAATTAGGAATCATGCTAGACAGTGCTCTGTCCTTCAGACAACATATTGATCAGGTTGCTAGATCAGCTAATGCAAAACTGGGCCTATTGTACAGAAATAAACAGTGCCTTCCCAAGGAAGCTCTCAAAATTGCAATGTCTAGCTCTGTGATCTCAACAATCAACTACGGCCTAGTACTATACAAGGCTGCAAACTCAACTGCCCTTAAATGACTCAAAACAACCCTGAATAAAGTTTGTTGACTCATACTTGGAGCCCACCAGCTTACCCACTCCTGTGAGCTATACTCACAAACCGAATGGCTTAACTTGGACACTCATATTCGGTACCAAGTGTGCCTTCTTGCGAAAAAGTCCACCCTTGGGCTCACTCCTCCTGGTGTACAAAACCTCCACTGTCATTCCCAGCAAATACAGAGCACTAGGGGTGCAAACATGCACTCCTTAAAAGTTTCATTCCATAGGACTTCACTTGGCCAATGCTCCTATGAATACCATGCACCACTCCGGCTAAACTCTCTAAATGAAGATTTACAAAAAGAACTCAAACTAGGCCCATTTAAAATAAAACTACGTGCCTACCTAGCCTCTTCCAGCAATTGCAACTGCTAGTACTATCTTTAGCTCCCATCTGGTAGCCCTGGTATTCCTACCCCCTTTCTCTACTCCCCCCCCCCATCGTGTACCTAAAATCTCCTTTCTTACCTTCTCAACTCCCTCAGTTATAACCCTTCTTTAATATATCCCTTTATTAACTTTCTACCCTCAACCTATTTCCCACTTTCTATTTCCCACCCTCTCTATATTAGCTCCTCCTCCTCTTATCCTCATCCTTAGCCAGGCATGCTATTTTCAATCCTTAAACCAACTTTCTATGCCTCCTTTCTCCTCTCACCCCCTACTTCTCGTCTTATCTCCCCCACCCACCTTTTTCCTGTACCACTCTTCTCCCCAGTATCTTTCTACTAAGACAGCTCTCCTGGACATATTCTTGCTGTATTTCCCCTACTCCACGCTCTTACTTTCCCTCTAGGCCCCCAACTCTGCCCCCTCCATTACATGTCCCGTTCGATTGTCCCCCCGTCATCTTTCCCCTGCTTGCTGCCCTATATTTTTATCCTGGTTTTCTTTCAGCTTCTCCAATTCTATTAACTCCTTATCTCTCCCCTCCTCCTCCTCCCCCAAGGCATCTATTTATCACACTTTCATCACACTCTTCCATTCTATCCTACATTTTACCCACCCTTACCTCCCTTCACTGACTGCGGCTGTATCTACCACCTTTAGTATCCTTACTGCTGCTAAGGTATGCACTTATTCTTAGCTTGACATCCGTAACAGTCTCCTTTACAAACCCGCACTTATTGACAAATAACTGAGAAATTCTTGTTATGCCTCTAAATATGTGAATGCAACCTAAAACATTTTTATCTGTACTCTATGTCTTGTGTTCAGTATACATGACCCTGTAACCACAATCATTGTATATCTTTCAAATGTGTGTTAGCAACTTCCAATAAATCATTGTGTTGAATTTTTTGCTATGTGTATTGTTTCCTGTTTTCCTATTTTGTACTAATATTATGATATGGAACCTCTGCAAAAGAGCTTCTGACTCAAAGGTGTTTCTGAATCACTAATAAATAAATAAATAAAATAAAAGAAGAAGCCTTACCTTCTCCTCCTGACATGATTTGAGGCACGTTGCTCTCTTTTTGCCTTCTTGGCCAAGGTTCCAGCTGCTTTTGTTGCCGCAATGAAGGTCATTAGAGCTTGTCTTTTATGATACACTGCTGTACGCAGTTAGAGAAATACTTCTGAACTGCTGTGTTGCTTGGATCGGTGGTTGTTTCTAGGGTTTAAAACAGAAATTTGGTGGTTCTTGCAGTGTCTCTTTTCCCCCTGTTTTCCCCTGCTTACCTGGTGCTCTGGTTTCTAAGACACTCACATCCACCAGAATCACTTGGACATGGCGGTTGATTGTTGCTTATTAATCTTGAGGCAGGGTAGCTATTTGATATGCAAATTACATGCCTGACAAGGGTATGGATTCTGAGACAAATATGGAGACATTGGGTGGGATATTCAGACTGCGCCAGGCTGTGGCGCAAGCCTGGGCGCAGCGCAACTGGGATGGGCCAGGGCGCTGACAGGGTGATATTCAACAGTGCTGCACCATGGCTCAGCACCATTGAATATTGTTATGTGGCCACCCGCATTGTGCATGGTGCAGTGGCACTGCACCAGTGCAAGTGGCCAGAGAGGGGCAGGGGGATGCGCTGGTGCAAGTGCCGTTGCGCTAGGCGCATCAACCGCAATATTCAAAGGTGCACATGCAAATGGGGCCATAATGCATGCAAAGCACAAATGGGGCCATTTGCATGTCATTATGGCCCCATTTTCATGAAGGTGTGCCCATCCCCGGCGACTTGTGCCTGGCACCCTGTCAGGCTGCAGCCGTCGGGGACCGACGCCCCCTGCACAAGCGGCAAAGTGCCCTAGCCGATCGCGGGCATAAGTATATAAATAATAATCTCCTATATCCCTGGTGGTCCAGTGGACGTTGCGCGAGATCGGGCATAAGTATAAATATAATCCCTATATCCCTGGTGGTCCAGTGGACCGCTAGCAGCCCGACTGCTGGCAGAAGTCTAAAAGAATTCATTCCCTGGTGGTCCGCGTGCCTCATTTTCCCACTTGAGTTTCGCCACCCTGCTCCCGGTCGCGGTAGGTGGTGGTTTCACCCACAGCCGCTTGGTCACTCGGTTACCTGATTGCATAGCAGTACAGTTGCTATCATTGGTCCACAGCAGGGTGGCTGGTGGATGCAGACGGATTGAGTATATTGTCCGATATGTGAATGAATCCATTGCATATCTGGACTGTAGTACAGTACGGTCTGCATGCCCATTGGCCCACACTGTGGACCAATGGGCGTACAGCTGTACTGTATGCAGTCAGTTGGCGGGCGGCTGGGTGGCTTGCGGGTGAGGAGCTGCCGCCCACCACTGACCGGGGGGAAGCAGGGTGGCTGGGCTCAGTGTGAGGGTGGGGAGGGGAGTATCGCTGAACCACCAGGGATGGGATCTAATCATTTTTTTGGACTTCTGCCCACGATCGGGCTGCGAGCAGTCCACTGGACCACCAGGGATATAGGGGATTATTATATTAATACTTATGCCCACGATCGGGCTGCGAGCGGTCCACTGGACCAACAGGGATATAGGGGATTATTATATTTATACTTATGCCCACGATCGGGCTGCGAGCGGACCACTGGACCACCAGGGATATAGGAGATTATTATATTTATACTTATGACCGTGATCAGGCTGCGAGCGGTCCACTGGACCACCAGGGATATGGGACTATTTGATTTCCTACTTCTGCCTGCGATCGGGCATGGGGGTGCTACCTGACGGAGGGTGCTGCCGGAGCTCAGGTGGCCACCCACAGCTGGCAGCTGCCATGTTGCACCCTGCAATATGGCAGCTCACCTGTGGGTGGCTGGCTATTGCTCCTTTACTTTTTGGAACAACTGTATACGGCGCATGTAGGGGTTGCGCCTGCATGGGCTCCGCACATCCTGGGCTGAATATCGGGATGTGCGGGTGTATGCATGGACACGCCCCCCCCTACTTGTGCGGCATACATTACTGATGCACCCCAGTGCATCGGGATTTGTGCCACGCACTTTCCCCTTTTGAATATCGAGCTGGGGCACAACCCTTCTGAATATCCCACCCACTGTATTTAACTGAAGCTGTTGTTTCAAACTGCTTTGGACTCTCTCAGTTTAGAAGCATTTTTCTGCATATTAGTTGGTTAATTTTCTGTCAAAATGTGTTTTGTGGTGAATCAGATTAGTTCTTCTTAATTTAAATGATAGTGGTTTGTACTGGAGAAGAAAGTGTAATGCCTAGAAAGGTGTGATGCAACATTTTTTGGGGGGGGGTCTTACTTTTTACCTGCTTATTTAATTGTTGTAATTCCTGAATTTATGTGTACTTTAAACGAAGTGCTACAGTATAAAGGAAAAAGTGTGCTGGGGGAAGGGATGTGAACTGATTGTGCTATGTGTTGTCATTACTGCCCAGATATTCAGAGCAGTTGTGCATGGCACAACTGAGTTGCACCGACGCAAGTGCAGTATTGCACCAAGGAGCCATATTCAGCAGGAGCCAGCACGCAGCACAAAATCCATTGTGCCAATGCACAACTATAATGAATGCATGCGCAAGAGCAGGAGGCATGCCCATGAATATCCAGCGCAGTGACATATTCAACTGTGAATCCATGGCACAAGTGTGGAGCAAATCGAAGTTGCTCCAAGCAGACTTGTACCTATAAATACAGGGCACAAACACACAGACAGCACTTGCACCAGGGGTGTGGGTGAGAGGGAGTGAGTGAGAGATATAGACAGAGAGAAACACACACACAGACAGACAGACAGACCAAAGCTCACACACAGAGGGAGAGGGACAGAGGTGGTGTTGGAGAGGTAGAGAGGGGCAGAGAGATAGAGACACACACACATAGACAAGCAGTGTACCAAGGTGGCACACAGCCAGCAGCCAACTGCCACTCAGGGGGACAATGGACAGCAAGGGCCATGGATAGTGCACCCTTCATGATGGAGGCCATAATCAGAGGTGTGAGGGGGCAGAAGGAACAGCGACATGGCCAAGGAAGGGCCCGTCGACGGTATGCCCAACACAGGTGGTACCATGCCAGCATCACCTTTGAGAACTACAGTGACACTAAGATCATGGGCTGGTACCACCTGAATAGGGCCATTCTGAGGCAGCTCTATGAGCTGTGCAGTGAAGAGATGCAGGCACCCACCAGACGGAGCCACGCCATGTCCGTGGAGATGAAGGTGACCGCCATCATGTGCCTGCTCGCCATGGGCATCTTCCAGAGACCAACAGGGGACAACACAGGCATCACCCAGACAGCCATGTCCCACCTCCTCACACAGTTCCTCAATGCTGTGCTGCCACGTGCTTCAGAATTCATTCATTTCCCCAGCACACAGGCAGCGCGAACAGCAACCAAGCAGGACTTCCACAGAGTGGCACGTATGCCTGGCGTGATTGGGGCCATTGACTGCACCCGCCATCTGCATGCCACCTAGCCCTGAGGGCATGGCATACATCAATCAGAAGGGGAGCTAGAGTGTCAACTGCCAGGTGGTATGTGATGCGACGGGGTGCATCACCAATGTCTGCGCCACACACCCTGGGAATGCACATGACACATTAATCTGGCACAGCTCTGTGCTGTGCCACAGGTTTGAATGTGGGAACATCCCCACGGGCCACCTAGTGGGTGAGTATGGCATGGGCAAGTAGTGATGGGCAGAGCAGACCTGGAGATGGGGGTGGGCAGGGCATGCATGGTGGCGTGGGCACCAGGGATAGGCAAGGGGCACAGCATAGGATAGCAGAGGACTAACCATGTCAATCTCCACACAGGTGACAGCACATATCCACTGAGGCCCAGGCTGCTCACCCCCTACCGGCGCCCATCGTTCCCAGCAGAGGAATGGTACAACGAGGCACACGCCAGCATGCACAACATCATCAAGCATGTCTTTGGCATGCTGAAAGCATGGTTCCATTGCCTAGAAAGGTCAGGAGGTGCCCTACAGTACAGCCCCTCGAAAGCCTGTAGCCTATTCCTGGCCTGCTGTGTACTGCACAACATGGCCATTGACCGTGGGATAGCTGTCGAGGCTGATGAGGATGACAGTAGTGGGGACGATGGAGGCAATGGGCCAGAGGGTGATGGACAGCCACCCCCTGGGTGGAGGGACCCCCAGCTGCTCCAGCAGGCATGACGCCATCGGGACACCATTGTACATGAGCACTATGGTGCACACAGGTAGGTGGTGCGGTATGTATGCATAGGTCATACAGACAGATACAGCCACTTGCAGGGGTGTGCATGGCAATGGGCATGCACACACAGAGGCATGAGGCGGGGTAGGGAAGTCAGTGGCACACAACCACATACAGCAACACACACCCCCACACACCCACACACTCACATGCACCCACGCACCCAGGCGTTGGTATGTGGCATGGATCAGATGCATTGCACCGGCATGCACAACTTACCTATCAAGGTTGCAATATCGGTCCATGGCCTGTGCTGTTCCGTGGTGCTTAGTAGACACAATGCATGCAAATGAGGTTGGGTGCAACAGTAATGACATACTAATGCACCCACTGCGCCCCCGCATTGGCTGATGAGCTCATTTGCATGTGATGTCTGAATATCACGATATTGCACCATGTGCAATGGGATTGCACCTGTTCAAGTCGTGATGGTGCAATGCACATGTATGCGCAGTGCGCAGGCCTACAGTGCACATGCACATCACAGCATCATGGCATCAATTGCGCACCATGCATGGACAGCGTGATGCAGTGGCATTGTGCATGTTGTGCATGGGCCAGCTACGTGCATGGCCATGCATGGGGTGCCATGCCCTATCATACACCTGCGCAATGCTGGTCAACCCCTGGGTCAGACCTCTGACCCTGTGTGACCCCATGTAGCCACGCCCATTCCACGCATCCCCCAGCACTGCATGATGTGTGTGCACTGTGCATGCTCCCCCGCATTGCGCAGCAGGTGCTTGGTATGGACACATGCACCTCCTGCCACCATTGCTGCCACCAAAGGCGTTCAGCTGAACATGGTGCAGACAAGATGGAGGAGGGTCCAGAACTGGTCATCTGTCAAGTTGGCCAACCTAGTGGCCTGCGCGGAGCCTCACACCACCCCAGCTCTTTGGGCAGATGCCCCTGCAGCAGGCCAGGGGCACCGTGTGGCAGGACATCACTTCAAGCCTGGAGCACAGGACGGGGTGCCCAGGACTGGGGAACAGTGTTGCCTCCACTATGGGGACCTCATGCAGTGGGACCACCTAAGGAGGCTACAGGCATGCACCAGGCAAGGGGCCGTGGCACAACCAGGTAAGTCATACCATGTTGCATGTCTGCCCTGGTGCTGTACTGTGGTGTTGGCTTGGCTGCCTGCCATGCCCTGCAGAGGGGTACATGGTTGTCATGCACATCGTGGGGTGGCATTGCCAGCTTCCACTTGAGTTGCACAGTAGGGGTGGGGGGCAGCTGCTGTTGCTGCAGAGGGCAGGTAGGCACTGTCATGGTCCATCGCACTGTGCATGGGAGGGTGACAGGGGGAGTGGGTGCGGGCATGGCCACCTGTGCCATGTGCCATGGCAGCTATGTGTGTTGCACTGTGCGTGGTGCATGCCACTGTGGCATGTCCATTGGACATGTGTGCCAGCTGTTGGTGGGGTGGGCGTGCGCCCAGCTGCCACTGTTGTTGCTGTGGTGCTGCTGATGCACTATGCCATGTGACTATCATTGGGCACTCATGTGGCCATTGTGCAGCAGGGACCACCTCTGTGCAATGTCGTGGTGCACCGAGTTGCTGACTGGCATTGGCCCACCCCCCTGCAGGTGGCCATTATGGGCCCTCCAGGGGTGCGTGTTCCTGCTGCCCATTGTGCATAGTGGGTGGGCATGGTTCCATGGGACATTGCACTGTTCACCTGTCCTGCCCCTTGTTATAGGTGTCCGGCAGCGAAGACCACCTCGATTGATGTTGTCGAGACAGCTGCGCCAGACCCTTCTGGTGGCCTCCATGACTCTGGAGGTGGTCATCCAGGTTAGGCAGATGCTGGTGGCAGAACAGAGGCAGCATCAGTGCACCAGGGCAGCCAGATGGGGCCACCATGAGTTTAGCCCCTGTTTACCCCTGTTTCCCCTGCTGTACCTCCCCCCTTAGTCCCCCCCCTCCCACTGTACAGTCCTGTTCCTCTGTCCCTTCTCTCACCTTACCTACCCTTTCCCAGACCCTGGTTCTTGTATATAGTTCCTTTAAATATATATTTTCCGACTCCCTTCCTGTGTCTGTGTCTGCTTTTCAGGTGGTGTGAGGAGCCATGCTGCAGTGGCCCAGTGTCTGTCCATGTGGTGTGCATGTGCATGTGCAGGGGTGCATGTTGTGCTTCCGTGGTTCACTGCTGTGTGCTGTGGTGTGTCCCACTGTGGTGGTGTCCATCCCCTGGGTCAGTAGTTGTGCCTTGGGGTGGCCTTGGGTCAGCTGTTGGGGTGTGTGGCAGTTGTGTGTGTGGTGGTGGCACACAGCCATGGTCCTTGGTCAGATGCTGTCCACACACTGTGTTGGGACCCCTGCTTTGCGTTGTGTGGCCTGTCCCATGTAGTCTGCCATGATACCTGCCACCCGGTATGTTCTGTGCCTACTGTGTGGGCTTCCTGTGTGGTGTGTGTATGCTTGGCTGCATGGTCCTCGGTGTGGCCTACTATGGTCTGGGGGGCACGGCCAGCGACCTGTGGGGGGGCTTCCTTGGTGGCCCTCCATTGGCCATTGTCACCTCCTGTTGCCTGCTTCCTCTGCCACTGTTGTGTTCTGGGGTCAGGTGTCTGGGTGCCTGTTGGTGCCCTACTGTGCCTTGCTGGTGGCGGCCTTCTGTGGCCTGTCACTGTGCTTCCCTGGATAATTGCTACTATGTCCAGTTTAGCCTCAGACCCGCAGGCACAATGTCAGAGGCTAAACTGGACATAGTAGCAATTAGTGAGACGTGGTTTACCAGTAACCACACTTGGGAGACTTCAGTACCTGGATATGTATTGTTCAGAAGAGACCGAGGTGCAAAAAGGGGGGGAGGGGTGGCCCTGTATGTTAATGAAAATATCAAAGCTACAGAAATTCAGAATACACATAAGGAGCCAGAAGAACTGTGGGTCACCCTGGAAACAGGTAATGGGACAGCCATAAGAACTGGGGTTGTCTACAGGCCCCAGACCAGAGGGAGGACATAGACACATTACTGTTAGAAGATATACAAAACATGACAGCTAAAGGGAGGTTCTGATAATGGGAGACTTCAACATGCCAGATACAGATTGGTCAATACCAGCAGGAACATCTGCCAGAACTAGACTCATAGTGGATTCCCTGCAGGGAGGGCCTCAAACAACTGGTACAGCAACCCACAAGAGACAGGGCTATCCTAGATCTAGTACTGACTAACAAAGAAGGGATCACAGATCTCCAGGTAGAAGGTCACCTGGGAGCCAGTGGACCATCACATGGTATGGTTCAATTTGGCTACTACATCTAAATCATCCCATTCCAAGGCAAAAATATGGGACTTCAGAGGAGCTGACTTTGATAAGATGGCCAACAGAGTTAAGCTAGCCCTGGCAAAAGAAACACAGGTGAGGAGGTACAGGCAAAGTGGCAAGCATTATGATACAATACTTGAAGCAACATCCCATTGTGTTAGACAGAAAAGGAAGTGCAAAAAGAAGGAAACCACTTTGGTTCTAAACATAGTAGCAGAAAGGTCAGAGCCAAAAGGCTGCCTTCAGAAAATATAAGGAACACAGCGGATGAAGATAGAGGCATACCAAACTGCCCTAAGGGAAGCAGGTAAGGCAGTAAGGCAGGCAAAGTCCCAAACTGAGGAAACACTAGCACGAACAGTAAAAGAAGGTGACAAGACTTTCTATAGATACATTAGTGAAAGGAGAAAGTCCAGAGGGGTATTGCTAAGCTTAATGGAGAAAAAGGGAGCATGTGAGGAGGAGGACCTGTAAAGGCATCTATCCTAAATAGATACTTTTGCTCAGTATTTACTGAAGAGAAGGTAGGGCAGGGCCCACAGCTCAGCATCATGGACACAGGGGAGGGAGGTGAGCACTACTCCCTTCACAAAAGAAAGGGTCCTACAAGAGCTTGCTAAGCTCAGGGTGGATAAGGCAATGGGACCTGATGGCATACATCCCAGGGTACTTAAGGAGCTAAAGGAGGAACCTAGCAGAGCCATTAGCAGAATTGTTTAGTGAGTCTCTGAGCACAGGAGAGGTCCCAGAAGACTGGAGAAAGGCTCATGTGATCCCACTCCACAAGAGTGGTAGCAGGGAGGAGGCGGGAACTACAGACCGGTCCAGTCTTACTCAGTAGTGGGCAAGATTATGGAGGCACTCCTTAAGGAAAGGATAGTGCAACACCTGGAATCCATAGGGGCACAGGATCCAAGACAGCATGGGTTTACAAGGGAAGGTCCTGTCAAACTAATCTCATAGATTTCTTTGACTGGGTAACCAGAGTGGTGGACCAAGGGGAGCAGTTGATGTCGCCTACCTTGACTTCAGCAAAGCTTTGACACTGTTCCACATAGAAGATTGATAAATAAGCTAGGTAGGCTCGGGGGTGGGTCAGAAGTTGGTCAACTGGGTGGCAAACTGGTTGACTGGCAGAAAACAGAGAGTGGTGGTAAATGGTATACAGTCAGAAGAGATGCAAGTCACAAGTGGGGTACCTCAGGGATCAGTCCTGGGGCCAGTCCTATTCAACATCTTCATTAGTGACCTCGTAGATGGACTAGAGGGTAAGGCTTGTCTGTTTGCAGATGACACCAAGATCTGCAACAGAGTAGATGATCCAGATGGGGTGGGCAGAATGAGAAGAGATCTGGATAAACTAGCAGAATGGTCAGAAGAGTGGCAACTGAGATTTAATGCAAAGAAGTGCAAAATCATGCACATAGGGAAGAGAAACCCTGAAGCCACTTATAGGCTGGGAAGGGAGTTGCTAGCAGTCACAAAGGAAGAAAGAGACTTGGGCATCATCATCACTGATGACCTAAAATCATCCAAGCAGACCTCTAAAGCAGTAGGTAAGGCTAGGGGGGTGTTAGGGTGTATTAGTAGGGGTATCACAAGTCGTAAGAGGGAGGTAATAATCTCCTCTGTACAGAGACATTGGTTAGGCTCCCCATCTGGAGTACTGCGTGCAGTACTGGAGGCCACACCTTCACAAGGACATTAACCAAATTGAGGCAGTCCAGAGAAGGGCACCAAAATGGTGCAGGGACTGCATCAGAAGACATATAAGGACAGATTAATGGAGCTCAATATGTATACCCTTGAGCAAAGGAGGGAGAGAGGTGATATGATCGAGACATTTAAACACCTTAAGGCATAAACAAGGTGAAAGAGTCTAACATGTTTAAATATAAGAAAATAGCAGGACAAGAGGACACAGCATGAGATTAGAGGGAGGCCGATTAAGGGGAATGTGAGGAATTCTTTTTCACAGAAAGGGTGGTAGATGCATGGAATGGCTTTACCACAAGAAGTGGTGGCTATGAATACAGTGCAGGGCTTCAAACAGGCATGGGATAGGCATAAGGGAGCAATACAAATGACTATGAATAGATAGGTCACTGACAGAGCAAAGGCCGATGGCACATTTATAAGGTAGAAAAAGAAATGGGCAGACTGGATGGGCCTTGCGGTCCTTATCTGCCGTCAACTTCTATGTTTCTATGTCCCTGGGTCTGTTCTCTGTTGCTCTGCTCCCACAGTTGCACTGGAGCATCTCTGTTTGTGCCATGGCGCAACTCTGTTTTTATTAAAGAATTGTTTTAAAGCTGAAGATAGGAAATTTTAAAAGCTATGCAATCTAGTGAATGTGTTACAAATAATTATTTTGGATATTTCAGATTGATGATATAACTGATTTATATGAGGGTGGAATAAATGCATAATTAGGTGCACTTAAAAGTCTAATCTTTCAGTCACACCAATTAGTAATGTGTTTTTAATTGATAATTGTTCTTTTTTAATTGTTGCACTTATGCTTTGGTAACTCTAATTTTCTTATGGAGAGAAGGTCTAATCATGTATTAAGCATGGTAGTGCTACTGTAGTTAGGCTTGAGTAGGCTGTTTAATGTTAAACCCCCTAGCTTTGCACTTTCATAGCTTTATCGTTGTTCAACGGATTTGCGTGAAATTTTGAATGCATGGTCTTGAGTCCAATGTTTCTTGATTTCCCAAGTTTTGTTCTGGACAGATGTGTGGATTCTGAAATTAGGATAGCAAAAAAAGTTAAAAAATTGGGGGAGGGGTGTTTTTTGTCATCACCTAGCACCCAGACAGTTTAGCATTTTGCTCTGAAATTGTCATGGTAGAAAGGGCTTGGGCCACAGTGGTGCCTTTTGCTGGTTTGGTGAAAAAATATTGATCCATTTCAGAGTTATAAGGATTTGAAATGTTGGTTCTGAACATACCCAGTATGGTCTTTTAGATAGCTGTTTTATGGAAAAAAAAGAATTTGGTCCATACAAACAAAGATTCTGTTTTGTGTACTAAGGATCATACTAAGGAAAGTCAAGGAGCTAGAAGGTATGTTGCCCATAATTGCTCCTATGGAGTCTACTCTGAATAGCAGCTGACATTTCCTCCTGATAAAATATGCTTGTCCAGCTTGTTTTTAAATTCTCTGTTAGTTTTGCTTATAATTATATCAAGCGGTAACTGGTTCCATGGATTGATTATTAATGTAAAGAAATATTTCCATGTTACAGATCTAAATGTTTTCCCAATTATTTGTAATAGGTGTCCTCTGATATCTCTATCTGATGGTTTGAAGCCTATGTCCAACTCAGTTAGCAAGTAAGGGTAATTTATGATGTCAAACATCACTAAGAGATCTCCTCTTAGTCTTTTACTGTCTCCAATGAATTGAGCTTGAGATGCCGGAGAAGCTCATTATACTTTTTACCTTTCATATTATAGGTCCTTTTTCCACATTTTCTTTGTACTTTTTCAAGACTAATATTGTCACTCTTTATATGGACACCATAATTCAGACATGTATCACAAATGTGGTCGAGCATAGGCACTGGATAGGGGTATAAAGACTTTTGCATCCCTGGATACAATATTTCTTTTAATTGCCCAGATTTCCCAATTGTTTTTTAATGGCTGAGTTAACCTGGCTAGAACTGCCAAAATCATGGGAAATTGCAATGCCTAGATCGAGTTTATTATCTGTAATACAAAATTCACTCCTGCCCAGCATGTAGGTATTTTTCTGATTTCTTTTACTGGGGTGCATGACCTTGCTCTTATCCATATTCAACTGTATGCCACATCAGCTTACCAACCTAGAAAATGGTATAATTAAGCAATAATGCATGACAGGTTTTGTGTTGCGCTGGGATAACATCACTCCTTGGGTGGTTGGGCACGAGGCCATAGGCTGACTATATCTGATACCCAAGAAATGACATTATCCCAGCATGACACACACCCTGGAGTGCAATATTGCTATTATACAATGGTTCATTTGTGGAAAACTAAAGACAAATGTAAAGGTACTGTTTAAAACTTTATTTTTAGTTAAAATTTAGTTAAAAATTTAATGGGAAGGTATACTTACTGAAAAATAGTGCTCATTCCTGTTTTGGCCAGTAGGTGGTGACCTGGATTTGTCATCTGTGTTTTAATAATGCTCTTCATGTTTCTGTCTACCTGTGTCACCCCCCCCATCTCAGAGGTTATGTTTTATGTGTACTGTTCTACAGTCCCATTCTCTGAGTTCATATATTGAAGTTTGTGACCTGCAAGCGCCCCTCCCACCACTGTCTGAATTGAACGTTTGCGCTTTGTGAGCTGTGAGCACCCCCACCTTGTGTTATGCTGTTTAAATGTTTAAAAGAGTTTAAATATCTGGGGTTTTACTGGATCCAACTTTAACTTTTTCACCTCATTAGTAGGCAAGTAAATCAAGAACTTGGGGCACTGCTTAAATTAATAAACTGTTTAACACAGGAAGCTAGATATTCTATTGCAACAGGAGTATTGTTGCCCACAGTAAACTAAAACTATTTTGTATTCACTACTCTGTCCTGCACCGACTTAGCCCTGATAACTAAAACATTTAATGCAATGTTTCGCTTTGCCCTGAAATTGACATACAGCACATATCACTGTGTGCTATATGCTCAGACTGGTTGATTACCATCTAGACGTCACTTTTTGTATAATGAAGTTTGCCCTTTAATGGGCAGACCAAGTTGTCCTGCTGGACCCCTCCCCTTGTGGCAGAGATGGTTTGCTCAGAGGGGAGGTTGTGGGGTGGGGAGAGACTCATAGGACAAGGGACAGGTCAGATAGGAAGGGGAGGAGCCAGATAATGGGAGCAGGATAGGGATAGGTGAAAAGGGGAGTAGGAGGTGCAGAATTTACAGGGTATATAAGGGTCAGCACAGAGGGATACCGCCTCTTTTGCTGAAGATTTTTTTGGTTTTAAAATCAATAGAACTGCAGCACATCAGATTGGTTTTTGGTTTTGGATCTGGTCGATGGTTGTTCGAGGCACCAGCCTGGGCTAAGGTTTGTGTACCAGGATTTAACTGAGAAGGTAAGTCTAACAAAAATAAATAAATAAATAAAAGAGACAGAGTAAAGTAGAGATGTAGATATATGGCAGAAGTGTGTGACAAGAGTGAGTTGCAGGTGTTTGAACGAGCGCAGCGTAGCGGGAGTTTTAAAAGCTGGTGGGTTGGTTGGGGAGTCTGTCCTAGCAGCACAGATATAAGAGAGTCGCTGCTATGGGGAGAAAAAGTTGTTTAATAAGAGGTGCACAGAAGTTGTAAGGGAGTGACTGAATTGTGGTTAGAATGAGAGGCTGTAAAGCGGACCTAGCTGGGGAGTTTGCATGTAGGCATTGTAGTATGCCTTTGGCAAGCAGAATTGAGGGACGAGTTTGGGGTTGAACCCACGCAGGTTATCACGGCCGAGGTCAAAGGACAACAGGAGGGTTTGGAAGCGAGTGAGCTGAGCAGGGGAGCGAGCAATTTCAGGGGTGATTTGGCGCAATTTGTTTGTTTGGGTGTGAGGGCAGAAAAGTGCTAATGAGGGGTGAGTCAGGAGAGGGCCAGTTACAAGGCCCTGCCCAGGAGATGAGGGCACTGTCTCAAATGGGAGGAGAGGCATGGAGAGAGCTCACAAGCAGAGGGTAGGTGTGCATGAAAATGCACCACTAAGCCCACACCGGTGCTGTTTTTGGAATGAGAGGGGGAAGATGGCCTACTAGTAGGGCCTAGCAAGGGAGGCCACATGGTCCGGGAATGGCATCTGACGTCACACTGCGTGGCCATGCAGAGTGAAAAATGCAGGGCTTTGGGGGCTTTAGGCAAAAAAGGGGTTTTGGGCGGCAGCTTTCTGTGTTTCTTCATATGGACTGGCGAGTTCACAAGCAGCAGAGGTCAAGTATTTCGAGCATTTTTAAGGTTTTTACCTGGTAATTGGTGCAAGGTTGGTGGAGACTATAGGGCAACAGCTGTGGTGAGGGAAGTTCAGTTAAATTGCCTGTGGGCTACCGGTGATTTTGCTGGCCGGCACCGGCCTAAGGGCCATTAATTTATATTGTGCAATGAATGTAAAATGGAGGGAGGGGCGAGCAGAAGCCACGTGGCTGGGGCCCTGGCATGTGACATCATGGCACGTGGTAGGGCCTGCATTATTGCAAGGACACACAGCATTTGTAGGGGTGATGGGGATTTCCAAGAGGATGTTAGGGGGTTCAAGCTCTGGAAAGGAGCAGTTGGGCAAGGGATGGGGGTTTTTCCAATGATGTGGGCAAGTTGGTGGAACGGGGGGATGTTGTTGCTTTGAATAATAGGGTGGAACATTGGGGGTGGAACCACAGAAGCAGGGGAGTGTATCACAATTTATTGGGCATGGCTGCATGGTGTGGTGTGCAGGTTTGAAATTGGCACTAACAGAGGCACCTTTAAGTTTTTATCCATAGTTTTGTGCAGGCAATTTTGAGTAAGGATGGCACCAAAGAAGAACAGGTCATCAAAAGAGGAGGTCTATAAGGCGATAGTAGAGTTAGCGGAGAAGGCCAACATGATGTGGCAGCTGGTTGAGAGGGAGGAACCGGAGAGGTCAGGGGAGAAGAGGAAAGCAGAGAAAGGAAAAGATGGCGATGGGAAATGACCGACGGGGTGGCCACACAGTCCAAAAAGGCTGCAGCCTCCACCGGTGGTTCCTCCTCAGGCTGTCAGTCCAGTACCACCGCAACCCTGTTTACCAGAGCCATTAGTACCTCCCCCAGAGCCGGTTGTGGTTCCGACGCCAGAACCCAGGCCGGAGCCTCTGGCCGATGGTGTTCCACTGCCCCCAATGCCTCAGCCAGGTGCCCCACCACAGAAACCCAGACTGGATCATCCCAGTGACATCAGGCCACAAGAAGCAGACAGGCCTACAGGTTGTGTATCAGGTTCCATAGGTGATAGTATCAAAGCGTACATTGGGCAAATTGTAGCGGCTCTTAGGACAGGTGGGTTAGGGCAGATGGAAACCGCATTGGCAGAGATCAGGTCAGATAAAGACATGCTAGGAGGGGTGGAAAAGGTGGCAGAAGGAGTAGGAAAAGGAATGAGGGAAATAGGAGCCCCGGGAATAAGAGTAGGGGAACACATGCCGCTGGCCATGAAGGAGAAAATATGGAAGGGGAAAATATGTGAACACATTTGCTTTAGTGAGTAGAAAGGCGGCAACCAAATATGAGGAAACAGAGAGTATAGGGAAGAGTGAGATGGCAGTGGCTGTGATTTTATTGGGTAAGAAAGAGGAGGATAGGTTCACGAAAGGAAAGACATGGGATGGGTGGTTCGTGGGGTATGCCACATATTCAGCCATAGTTCTGGAAAAGAAACCAGAGTTGGACATCCCACTCATCACGTACTCCCTGATCATACGGCGGGCAAAGGCTAAAGGGGGGGTGAGGTGGATATATTATGACGAGTTCTTCCTCCAAAGGATGGTGACATATGGGGATGTGATATGGGACATGAAACAGCTGGATTTGTGGATGGATTATGTTACTGATCAATCCACTCTGGAGGGGAAGAAGGGGGGGATACCCCAGAAGTGGTGTTGGGGATATAACAGGGCATTTTGTTCGTGGACTCAATGTCGATTCCGACATGCATGCTGAAGATGTGGGGGATCCCACCCGGTGACAAGATGCAGGACCACATGGACCCAAGGCGCCCAGGTGGGGGAGCACAGGGTACAGGCCAGCAGCCTTTTGTGAAGGGCCAGGTTACCGGGGGCAGACATAGAGTAGAGGGTTGAGAGGCAGGGGTTATGGGAGTAGGGGGACCCAGCCCTATTGAGGAGAGGAGGAAAGAAAAAACAGCCAGGGGGGTTAGCGGGTTTCAGGGGATGGGGGTAAGGGGGAAGAGAACAATTCAAGGCTGCAAAAACCCCCATCAAGATAGAGGCCTGGGAAAGGTGGCTCAGACAGTATCTGGATATCAGGATGGGGGAAACTATAAAAAGGGGCTTTAGAACAGGTTTTCCTCTGCAGTGCAAAGGTCCGAGACTGGCAAGAGAGGCTAATAACTTGGGGTTAGTCAAGGGAAAGGAAGACATTTTGAGAAGAAAAATAGAAAAAGAAAAAGCTGCAGGGAGGGTGGAGGGGCCATACCCGGTTCCTTCTTTAGACAACCTGAGAATTTCCCCTTTGGGTTTGGTCCCCAAAAAAAAGAAAGGAGAATACAGGGTGATTCACCATCTGTCATTCCCAGAGGGAGACTCAGTCAATGACTTTATAGGGGAAGAGCACATCAGGGTGACCTATGCCATGTTTGAAGAGGCAGTACAGATTATCCGAGCGACCCCTGATGCATGGCTGGCCAAGACAGATATAGAATCAGCTTTTCGGTTGCTCCCAGTTAGAAGGGAGGACTGGGACTTATTGGGTTTTAAAGTGGAGGACCAGTATTACTTTGACAAGACTATGCCTATGGGCTGTTCCCTAGTTTGTGCTACATTTGAAAAATTCAGCACTTGCCTGCAGTGGATCTTCCAGCAAAAAACAGGTTACAAGATGGTCATACACTATTTGGATGACTTCTTGCTAGTAGGCAGTCGACGCTCAGAGACAGAGAGGATGCTAGTTAGTTTTCAAGAACTGTGTGAGGAACTCGGAGTGCCACTGGCACTGGACAAAACAGAGGGGCCCAGTAAGGTCATGGAGTTTCTAGAGATTGAGGTGGATGTGCTGGAGGAAGTATTTTGGTTACCAGACAGTAAAGTTCAGAAGCTAGAGGGTCTGATTCAGGCACATACTAGCAGGAGGCAGGTGCAGTTAACGCAGGTGCAACAAGTATTGGGGCATTTGAATTTCGCTTGCAGGGCAATTTTATTTTATTTATTTATTGAGATTTCGGAAAAGTACCTTTGAGTCAGAGACTCCTTTACAAAGGTTCCACATCACAGAAATCAGATACAAAACAGACATTACATGGTAATTCATCTTAACAGGGTACAAAGTAAGCAATAGACATAGAGCAGGGAGAAGGCTAACAGTTTGATACTAGGAACAATAAGCACAGCACTTAAACAATATGGTAATACTACTCAGCAGAACCAGCTGAGCCTGACAGATCTAGGCTGGAGACTCAACAGGGGTGGACATAAACTGGCCAGGGGCCTTAGTCAGAGAGGGGAAGGTAATCAGTGGTAATCACAGTTATTAGAGGACTGGAGGTGTTCCTTAAGCTGAGTTTTGAAGGTGCCGATACGGTTTTCGTTAGTAAGGGAGGTGGGTAGGCCATTCATCCAGAAGGGGGCTCTATAGCTAAAGGACCTTTGGAATTGGGAAGTACGGCAGTGGGGTACTGTGAGGAGCTGCTTAATAGAGCTTCGGGTGCGCTTAAGTGCTGAGGCCGAGTGGATTAGAGGGGTGAGTCTGAGAGGGGGGTGAGGCCAAGGGTAACCTTTTTTGTCATGAGACAGGCATGGTACCTGATTCTGTTTTCGATGTTGAGCCAGTTGGTGGTAATGTATAGCGAGCAAGTGTGGGTGAGATGGTCACAACCCAGGATAAGGCAGCATACTTTATTAAGGGCAGGGCATATTCTGGATAAGGTTGAGGTGCTTGCAGCACCATAGATAAGTAAGCCATAGTCATGTAGGGAGAGGACCGAAGAGGAGACAGCGAGCCTAAGGGCATCTTGAGTGAGGCAGTGTTTGAAGCGATGCAGTATCCCAAGACGGTTGTTGAGGGTGGTGGATAGAAGGTGTATATGCTGGTGGAAGCTCAGCGCTGGGTCTAAGGTAAAGCCCAGGTATTTAAAGGAGTCCACTAGTTCAAGAGGGGAATGATTGACAGTTAGTAGAGGGGGCCAGTGCTCCCTTTGGGAGTTCTGTGGGTGGGAGAAGATCATAACTTTCGTCTTCTTATAGTTCAGTATGAGGCGCTGTGAGGAGAACCAGTTTTCAGTGTCACTAAAGGAGGTTTGAAGGGAGTGATGGAGTTGAAAAGGGTCAGAATTGGAGGAGTATAGGACAGCATCGTCCGCGTAAAGTAGCAGGTTTTCTGTGCAGGACATGGGGAGGGAGTTAAGGAAGAGGCTGAACAGCAGTGGTCTGAGAATGGACCCCTGAGGGATGCTGGAGAGAATGGACAGTCTACCGGATAAGGTGTTACCTATCTTGACCTGCTGGAATCGGTTTGAGAGGTAGTCAGTGAACCAGCAGAGGGTGTCCCGGGAGAAACCGAAGTTGGAAAGTCTGGTTATTAAGAGAGAATGGTTGATGGTGTCAAACGCCTTAGCGAGATCAATGAAGACAGCACCAGTGATATGGCCCCTGTCTAAGGCGGAGTGAATATGGGCAGTGAAATCCAGGAGGGCAGTAGTGGTACTGTGCCCCTTGCAGAAGCCATGTTGCTTTTTGCAGAGGAGGTTGTTTTTGTTGAGGTGGTCGGTGAGCTGATCAGAGACAATCCACTCTAGGGCCTTGGAGAGGGGGGACATTTACAAGGTGGCTAACAAGGGCCATGGCAGGGGTAGTAAGACCACATCAATGGGTGGATATAACAAACGGAGTGAAGGAAGATTTCAAGGTGTGGGAGGAGTTTCTAAGCAGTTATAATAGCAGTTCTTTTTGGCAGCAAGAGTGGGTTTATAACACGGACTTAGAATTGTATATGGATGTGGCAGGGAGGCTAGGAATGGGGGGGTGTTTGAGAGGAAAATGGTTTTCAGAGCCATGGCCAGCAGATTCGGTAAGAGAAGGAAGGACGAAAGACATCACATTGCTGGAAATCATGCCAATTTGGGCCTGCACCCTGGTATGTGGAGAAGCATTACAGAATCAGAAGGTTACATTTTGGTGTGACAATAAGGCAGTGGTGGATGTTCTGAACAACAGGTGAGCTAGATCCGATACAGTCATGCGGGTGCTGAGACAGCTAGTACTAAGAGGTTTGCAACTGAATATATCATTCAGGGCCAGACACATAGATGGGGCGAGAAATATCCTAGTTGACAGCCTTTCCCGTCTGCAGATGGATCATTTCCGGGCGCTGGCACCAACAGCAGAGGAGCAGAAAACGCCCATTCCAATGAACATCTAGGATGTTGGCAAGACGGAGCCGAAATGCTGTTTCGCAACTCATGGGCACCACAGACCTTGAGGGCCTATGAAGGGGCATGGCGGGCATTGCAAACATTCAGGGAAGTACACCATATGGAGGTAAGTGGGCCAGTTACAGAAAAGCAGTTAGGAAAAGTTACGGTAGATCAGTGGCAAAAAGGGATGGCTCACACCACAACAGGTGTGTACCTAGCAGGGATCAGCGTAGTTTGTAGTCTGAAAAAATGGAAGGACCCCATAAAGTCAGTGCTGATACAGAGAATGATGCAAGGTTGGAGTAGGTTAAAGCAAGGGACCAAGGATGGTCGGCATCCGATAGCAGACCAATTGTTAGACAAATTAGGGTGGATATTGCCTGCAATCTGTAAATCCAAGGAGGCGCAGCTGTTCCATATGATTTACCTAGTGATGTTTGCAGGGGCCTTGAGAGTGAGCAAAGCAGTAGGACACGGCAGGAAAGGAGAGGAAGGAGGATTGGAAAGGGGGGACATAACCTGGGGAATAAGGGTGATACAACTCCTAATTAGGAGGTCCAAGATGGATCAGGAAGGGAAGGGGTGTGTCGTAACCATCAGGGCACACCTTGATGGGAAACTGTGCCTGGTAAAGGCTTTGTGGTCTTATGCCGTAGAGCTTTATAATAAGGAAGGGAGACTGTTTGTGCATGGAGATGGGAAGAAGGTGTCAAGTTACCAGGTGATGGCCATACTCAAAAAAGGCATGGAGTTCCTGGGGGAGGACCCAGATAGGTATTCCTCCCATTTCTTTAGAATAGGAGCAGCATCAAAATGGGCGGCGGAAGGGGGACCAGAATGTTGGAAATGGGACGCTGGAGGTCAGCCAGTTACAAGAGGTACCTTCGAGCATTAAAGGATTGAGATTAACCTGTCATCTGTTGTTTTGTTTGCAGGAACAGAACCAAGAGTGGGGCGAGGAATACGGGGACTGTGGGGTAAAAGAGAACAGAAGAACGAGAGGGAATAAGACGAAATGAGAAATTCAGATATATTTTTCTTGATTTGATAGGTGGAGGGAAGATCACAGAAGTATGGATCTGGGGGCACTCCAATATTAACTGGGTGGAAAGGAGAGCAGAAAAGAAGGCTGGGGGAAAGCAGCTTTACGAAGATGTCAGACAATGTAGGCTAATATGGCATGGCATTCAAGGGATGAAATGAGCAGAGTTACTCCCGACCTTGATAGAGATAAGAGAGAGGCGACCCACCCCAGATTTAATTATTATACATCTCGGGGGTAATGATATTGGGGGATGCCATGGGTTGACACATATTTATGGGTCAAGCAGGATCTTGAGAAAATAAAGCGATGGTAGCCTGGGGTGAGCATAGCATGGTCAGACATGATACCAAGGAGGGTGTGCAGACATGAACACAGCCATGTAGCAGTGGATAGGGCCAGGAGGAAGATGAATAGGAGGGTGGGAACATTGGTAAAGAGCATGGGAGGGCTTATAATATTGAGGGGGGTGGAAGAGTGGGTAGAGGATCTTTACAGATCAGATGGGGTGCATTTGTCAGACCTAGTGATAGACATATTCAGTACTGAGATGATGGGTTTCATTGAGGCCTGGAGGAGACAAGAAGGAAAATAAAGGGGGGAGAGAGTGAAAGAAAGGGGGAAGGCCAGTCATCCAATGCAAGATGGAGACAGGCTATGGGGAAAAAGGGGGAAGGAGGAAGGCAGGGGGGAATGATAAAGGAATATGAGGAGAAAAAGAAGCAACAGAAGGAGAGAAAAGTGGTCTCGGTTTTCACCATTACCTACAAGAGAAGAAGAAGTCACCCAGGTTTTCACCTGGGGAGGCGAGAAGAAGAGGAAGAAAAAGAATGGGTGGACTGGTATTGATATGCATTGCAATATAAACAAAGATCTTTTGTAAAGACAATAATGATGAACGGTGATGGAATTTGTAAATATAAATGTGAAATAGAATAAATTGATTGCCAATCCGAGTACAACACACAAGATGTCTGTCCTGTTTATGGGGGGTAATACGGGACAATGAAATTTGTCCTTTAAGGGGCAGACCAAGTTGTCCTGGTGGATCCCTCCCCTTGTGTCAGAGATGGTTTGCTCAGAGGGGAGGATGTAGGAGGGGGAGAGGGAGTCATAGGACAAGGGACAGGTCAGATAGGAGGGGGAGGAGCCAGATAATGGGAGCAGGATAGGGATAGGTGAAAAGGGGAGTAAGAGGTGCAGAATTTATAGGGTATATAAGGGTCAGCACAGAGGGATACAGCCTCTTTTGCTGAAGATTGTGTTGCCTCCCACCCACCCGTCAAAAAGGAAGATGGGGAGAGGGGCCTGGGGGACTGAGTATGGTCTGTCATAGGTGGATGGCAGAATGAGTCCAGTCAGACTGTGATGGACTGCCATAGGTGGATGGCAAGGGGGGGAAGGGTGAGGGAGGAGGGGAGGGGGAATGATAAAGGAATATGAGGAGAAGAAGAAGCAACAGAAGGAGAGAAAGCAGGCTCCGTTTTCACTGTTACCTACAAGAGAAGAAGAGATGAAGAAGTCACCCAGGTTTTCACATGGGGAGGCGAGAAGAAGAGGAAGAAAAAGGATGGGTGGACAGATATTGATATGTATTGCAATATAAACAAGGATCTTTTGTAAAGACAATAATGGCAATAATGATGAATGGTGATGGAATTTGTAAATATAAATGTGAAGTAGAATAAATTGATTGCCAATCTGAGCACAACAACACACAAGTTGTCTGTCCTGTTTTTTGGGGGGGTCTGGGACAATTTATGTTGTGTAGTTGATAAAACTTTGAGAATGGAAACTACATCCACTTTATATTCACAACTTGATCCTAACTGGACATGCAGGGTTCTAAGATCAAATTCAGATTCTCTGTTTTCAATCCCAAAGATTTCTATATCAACGGGAGAGTGTGCCTTTTCAGTACATGAAACAGCTCTCCATTTACATGTCATAATGCAGAAAGTCACATGTTTTTCAAATGCCATTTAAAATAATATTTGTTAGAACAGTTACATTGTAAATCTTTTAACTACTTAAATTTGCTGCTTACATCTGCTGGTAATTTATATTTTGTACAAATATGTTTTGTTTTTGCTATTTGTATGTTGTAATACATGTTTTTAATTTCTATCTTATTTAACTGTAATTTCTGTGGCTCTGGGTCGTTCTGAAAAAGGGCTATTGCTCAGTGTACTTACCCACTGAACAAAGTAAATAAAAAAAAAATAAATAAAATAAAAATAAAACCAGGACTGCAGTTTTTCCAAGCCTGACAGCTTCATTTCAGTATTTTTCATGATCAGCATTTCAAACTTTAATATATGTGAAAGAGTGGGGTCATCATGGCACTGGGTCGTAACATAGCTGACCACAATGCTGTCAGCAACAATAGCATGGCAATGATGCCTTCAGTTTTATTTTTATGAGGGGCTCTGCCCCCACATCCAACGACGTGGGGCTTTGCCTCCACACCCCCTGCTATAGGATTCCCACCGGGGAGCGATCACGGGCATGTTGAATTTAGGGCCATGGAATACTGTTTCCATGGCCCTGTGTAAAAAAAAAACTAAGTCCCAATGCACAAACATTTTTGGAGACCAGGATTAGAACCTTGGTTTTCACTGCCACTGGCCGAGCTGCTCTATGCCCCAGCCCTCCACACCATGGGAGCAACTTGGCCAGCCTTCTGTATTCTGGTGCCCTTGTGTCTGTTGAGCACCACGGACAGTGACCTGGGGTGTGCTTACTACAAGTGCTTTAAATCCCCTCTTGCTGTCTGTGTTAGCGCTTCAGGGACTAGTGCTCTCTTGAATGACACTATTCTTGTGGTGCTAATCCAACCGGGTACCGTCACCATGAAGCTGGCTGCTTAGTGGGTGACTGTGAAGCTAATCACACTGACAGCTTGAAGCCAATTGTGATGACAGCTTCACTTTTGGGTTTTAATTTGCCCTGAAATGTTAAGTATTGACAAGTATTTTGTCCAATTGTTGGCTGAGGGAAATAACAGTTGTGAGTGTATGTGCTTAGGAAAGGATTTACTTTCTTTTACATCAGGAATGGGAAGCTATGCGGAGCGGAACTGAGCAACAGGTGAGCATGACACCACTTCAGTTGGCTGTGGAGCTGAACCACTGCTAGTTAAGGCGTTTGCTTGCTGGTGGTTTTATCTCATATACTGTATGTGAGGTCATATGGCTGCTGGACCTTGACACAGTGCTATTGTACTGAAATAACATCACTGTTCAACTAAGCCACTGACCAATCAGAGTTCAGGGTTTTTTTCTTTTTTGTTTTTGCCATTGTCTAATTTAAATTAATATTTTTAATTTTTTCATAAGGGCCCAGTGTGGCATCATATCAAGCGCCTTACTAAAGTCAAGATAGACCACATCACAAGGCACATTTCTGTCTGACAGATCAATAATCTTTTCATAAAAACTGATTGCATTTGTTGTAGTGCTTCTTCCTGTCCTGAATCCATGTTGTTCATGGTCCAGGTTATTAGTTAGCTACTAATAATGTCCTTGATTAAACTTTCTAAGATCTTGCAAATGGTGAAAGTTAGGCCAGTCAGTCTATAATTATTTGGATCTAATTTAGAGCCCTTCTTTTGTATTGGTACCACTTGTGTGGATTTGCAATCACTGGGCACAGTACTAGTGTTCACCGATGCTTCGAACAGAACTTTTACTGGATACAACAAAAATTCTAACGTGATAAATAGCATGTTTCCAGAGATTTGATCTGGTCTGGGTGTTGTTTTTCCTTTTAATTTTAATATCTTATTTTTAGTATCTGCAGTGGAAAAGATGACTCTGTCACAAGGTGAGGAGTTTGAAAGGACAATAGATTTGTCACAGGGGCTGAAAACCTCAAAGAAGTTTTCATTAAGCATTTCTACCATTTTTGTATTATCATTTAACAAGGTTCCATTGTTTTGTATAGATTCTACTTTACTGCAGGGTTTTTTAGGGAGTTTATGTATGTATAGAAGGATTTAGAGTTATCTTTTTTGGCATCTGAAGCCAAGGTTTGCTCAGTAACCCTTTTTGCCTCCCTTATTTCCTGTTTACACTTCATTTGGATGGTGATTAGTGCTTCCCAATTAGTTGAATCTTTAGCACGAAGATGAGCCCTGCATATAGAAACACAGAAACATTGAATTTGATGGCAGATAAGGACCACTTGGCCCACCTAGTCTGCCCATTTCCCTACCTAAAGCATAAGCTAAAGATCCTGGTTAACCAACAGCCTACTTCCTCCTACCCCCCACTAGAATTGCCTTATATCTGTCCCTTGAATTCTTGAATTCCCCCACTGTTTTTGACTCCACAACCTCCTCAGGAAGGTCATTCCATAAATCCACAACCCTCTCCATGAAAAAATACTTCATCACATTACCTCTGAGCCATCCCCCCTCTATCTTCAAATTGTTCCCCCTTGTTCTTGCACATCTCTTATTCTGAACGATGCTACCTTCTTGGACTTTGTTAATTCCCTTGAGGTACTTTAAAGTTTCTATCATGTCCCCCCTCTCCCTCCCTCCTTTCTATGAGGGTATACATAGTAAACTTCTTTAGTCTCTCGTCATATGTCTTCTGGTGCAGACCCTGCACCATTTTAGTTACCCTCCTCTGGACAGCCTCCATCCTGTCTATGTCTTTGCGGAGATGGGGTCTCCAGAACTGCATGCAGTACTCCAGATGGGGTCTAACTAACTGTCTGTACAGAGGGATAATAACTTCTTGTTTTCTACTGGTGATGCCTCTCCCTATGTATCCCAATATCCCCCCAGCCCTCCTTTTTACCTTCTAACATTGCTTGCCCATCTTTAGGTCATCCGATATGACTACCCCTAGCTCCCTTTCCATTTCTGTTGTTGTTAGTATCTGACCCCCCATTGTGTACTCTTCCCCTGGGTTTTTGTTTCCCAGGTGCATTACTTTGCATTTCTTTGCCTTCACTCTAAGCTGCCATACATTTAACCATTCCTCCAACCTTGCCAAGTCCCTTCTCATCTTTTCCACCCCACCTTGTGTATCAACTGTTTTGCAGATCTTTGTGTTGTCTGCAAAGAGACATACAGTCAAATCCGCTTTTGTGCACATATCTGGGACCGCCAGAAAGTGTGCACACAACCGAAATTGCACACAACCGAAAATAACTGAAAACGGGAAACCGGGAAATGCAATGCTGAAGCACTAGTAAATAATCACCCCCACAGTATAGCAATTAGTTCAATGACTTTAATGAGTGTAAAAGAGCATTTAATGCATTAGCAACATTTTACCAAGAAGTTTAAAAAAGTTTACAAAACAGGCATGTCATTATTGTAAAAGTCAGTTATAGTGGTCTGTTTGGAAGTGCGAGTGCTTAAAAGTTCAACCTTTTTTTCGAAATTATAAAACCGCCTGAAGTCTCTTTGTTCCCTGCGTTCTACATAGTCGCGTATTTTGTGCATCATATTCCATACCTCCGCAGTTGAAGGAACGGTCACCTCAGGTTTGTCCTCATCCTCTTCATCCGTTGTTGCCATTGCATCCAAAGCTGTGCCACAAATGTCCGCATCTGTTAACTCCCCGCTGGCTGGCTCATCGCTGTCTATGGCCATAAATGCATCGAACTGTGCCACCAGCATTCCTTCAGGTGGGATAACCATGGGGATAATCAGTAGATCAATCTCCTGCTCCTGTCTCAGATCACATGGCTGAATTTGACCTATCCCTGCCTTCCTAAAACAATTGTGTATTGTCTCTGGGGTTACCTCCTTCCAAGCTGAATGACGCAGGTGTATTGCATCCAATATCGTACTGGACTTAGCAATTTTGTTAAATTCCAATGTGTCCTGTGCATCAAGTTCGAGTAAGATTTTGGTAACAATTTTCTTTCAGTAACGTTGTTTCAAATTGTTGATAACGCCCTGATCCATTGGTTGAATCAGGGCAGTGCAGTTTGGAGGGAGAAACACCAATAGCATGTTTCGTAAACTTATAGGCTTGAGGGCGGGGCAGTTGTCGACTATAATTTTCTGACGCTGTCTCCTCATTTGCTTGTTGATCTCTTTTAACCAGTCATGAAAGATGACACATGTCATCCATGCATTTGAGTTAGCCTGATACAAAACTGGCAATGCTTCCACATTCACCCCTTTAAAACAACGAGGCTTTTTTGATTTTCCCACAAGCAGCAGTGGTAGTTTTTCACTGCCTGTACTGTTAGCACAAACCATCATCGACACTCTCTCTTTGGCATTTTTGTGGCTGGAGACCATTTCTTTTTTAAAAGACAAGGTGCCGTCTGGGGTTGCACGGAAGAAGAGTGCGGTCTTGTCCGCATTGAAAATGTCCTGTAGTGAGAAGGCTGACATGATGGAAGGTAAAACCTCATGGAGCCACCACTCGGAGCTGTCGAAATCACTTTCTACCTTCTCACCATGCACCCTTTTGTACCCACTACTGTTCCTCTCCTTCCAGAGGGAGAGCCATCCTGCAGTGGGTTTGAAATCCACCCCATTACCAATGCAAGGCTTCTTGCTTTTTCACATAGGATCTGACCAGAGAGAGGGAAACCATGGTCTTGGGTAGCTGTAAACCATCTGAGCTGGGCATCCTCGACCCTGCAATCCTTGCCATCTCGTTTCCTTTTGCCGTCTTTTTTGCCACCAGCACACCATTCCTGCAAGATTGTCTCTTTGTTTTTTAATATGCGCCCTACACATGAGCCATCAGTCCTGAACTCATTAGTGAGGTCTTTACAGGATAAACCAGGTAGGAGAGCTTTATCAAGAAGCGCTACCTTGCATTCCAGGGTCAGGACATTACGCTTTAGCTTCGGTAGCTCCATGTTTCACTAACAATCTGAATCCTGCTGAGCTTCAGTTGCTTTTTCAATGGGCAGTTGGGCACTGGCTAAGACCTGCACCTAATTCCCTTGTTATCTGATCACCTTGTTATTGCTAAACTAGCAACAGTAACTTGATCTCTCTTTTGTACAACCGCGGGAGGCAATTAGTGAGTGATAAGCAGTGATTAACATTAACAGCTGGAGCTCAATGACCGCTATCAGATCAGAAAAATGTGTGCACACAAACGAAAATAGGTGTGCATACATCAGGTTGCTCTAACATGGTGATAGATAGGAAATGAATTGGGACCTGGGAAATGTGTGTACACAAACGGAATGTGCACACAACCGAATGGCACACAAGTGGAATCGACTGTACTTTTCCTTCCCGTCCCTCCACAGTGTCACTTATAAAGACATTAAAGAGGACCGGTACCCCACTAGTAACCCCCCTTTCTTCAGCATGGACTCCGTTTACTATTACCCTCTGTGTCCTGTTGTTCAGCCATTTTTTTACCCAGGCTACCACCTTGGGACCCACTCCAAGGCTGGCTAACTTGTATATTGATCTTCTGTGTGGGACTGTGTCAAACGCCTTGCTAAAGTCTAGGTAGGCCATGTCCACAGCCGCTCCCTGGTCTACTACTTTGGTCACCCAGTCAAAGAAATATATTTGATTCGTCTGACATGACCTTCCTACAGTGAATCCATACTACCTTGGGTCCTGTGCCCCACTGGCCTCTAGGTACTCAACAATTCTTTCCTTCAGAAGTGATTACATCATTTTCCCTACCACCTGGGTCAAACTAACAGGTCTGTAATTTCCTGCCTCTGCATTGCTCCCACTTTTGTGAAGTGGCATGAAATCCACTTTCCTCCAGTCCTCAGGTACCACCCCATCCTCCCATGATTTGTTAAAGAGGATAGTCAGTGGTGTCACTAGTTCTACCCTTAGTTCTTTTAGAATTCTGGGGTGAATCCCATCAGGCCCCATTGCTTTGTCTACCTTCAGTTTTAAGAGTTCTTTCAGAACCTTTTCTTCTGTAAATGGATTGGTATCGACCTCCCCATCCAGAGTGTTTCTATTATTTGGTTTACGTACTTCCCTTCCTCTTATATTGTAAATACTGAGCAGAAGTACTCATTCAGTATCCCTGCTTTTTCACTGTCACACTCTGCCCATATTCCTTCCCCTTTATTAAGCCTCAGTATCCCTCCCTTGGTCATTTTTCACTTCCTAAAGTACCTATAAAAGGTTTTGTCCCCCTTCTTAACAGAGTTGGCTATCTTTTCCTCAATTTGGGCCTTTGCTATTCTGACTGCCTTCCCTGCTTCCTTCTGCTTTAACTGATGTAGTTCTCTGTCCTGCTCCTTCTGTGTTTCTTTATATTTTCTGAATGCTATCCTTTTCTCCTTAACCTTCCCTGCCACCTCTTTTGAGAAACATAGTGGCTTTTTCCTTGATTTTGTTTTGTTGATTTCTTTACACAAAGGCTTGTTGCCTCTCTGATGGCAGTTTTGATTTTCCCCCCATTGTTCCTCCACCCCTCCTTCTTGCCTGTTTGCTAGTGCTTTTCTGAGGCACTCCCCCATTTTGTCAAAGTCAGCTCTCCTAAAGTCCAACACCTTTGCTTTTGTATGGCTTGACTCTACAGCTGTTTTTATTGTGAACCACACTGTTGTGTGGTCGCTTGTTCCCAGATGGCTACCCACTTCTAAATCTGAGATCTTCTCTCCATCCCCATTTGAGAGTACCAGGTCTAAGATTGCTCCCTCCCGAGTGGGTTCTAACACTAGCTGTCTGAGGCATGCCCCCTATAGGGCATCGAGAATAACCCTGCTCTTGGATGTGCTGCAGTAAAGGTGTTCCAGTTAACATCTGGCATATTCAGGTCCCCCATCAACAGTATCTCTCCTTTTTCTGCCATTCTAAGGATTCCTTCTATCATTTCTTTGTCCATTGCCTCCCCAAGATGAGGGTCTTTAAACAACCCCTGTGCAGATTGTGGTGCCATTTCCTGTCTCTAGGGTGACCCACAGTGCCTCCTCCCCTCCTTGTTTACCCTTTAGTTCTGTTGCTTTAATTTCTTCCCTTATATAGAGAGCTATTCCTCCTCCTCTTTTACTCCCTCTCATCCCTCCTGTAAATTTTGTACACTGGTATGTTGACATCCCAGTCATGGGTCTCTGTGTGCCATGTTTCTGTGACTGCCACGATACCCAGGCATCCCTCTTCCATCAAGACCACTAGTTCAGGGAGTTATATGTTGTTTTTATTATTATTATTTAATAGCTTTTTTTATCTTTGTGTTTAGCCACCATGGTCTTGGCTTGTTATTTTGATGTTTTTGTATTTTTAGGTATATATTTATTACTAAGGCTTAGCATTATATTTTTAATGACAAACCAAATGTCTTCAGTGGATTTGTTTTTGAATTTTCTATTCCAATTTATTTTACTGAGTTCTTCTCTTATGTTTTTGATATTTGTTTTATTGTACAGATATATGTGCATTGTTTTCATTATATTCTGTATGCTCTAGATCAGTGACACTCAGTCCTGTCTGGCTCAGGAGCCACATGAGCAGTCAGTGTTCACCAAAAAGCCACAACATACACCTCCAAGTAAAATTTGGCAAACACACTCCAGTGTAAAAGAAAATTATTTCATTTACTAAACATTTATTTAATTTACTAAACATTGGTTAACATTTGCATAGTCTGACAGGGTGCAACTTGCAAGAACATTTTTAATAAACTTTGCAAATAATGCTTGCTGGTGTACTATGCAGTGGTATTATAGTGCATTCTGGTTGGTCAATACTCTGTAATTTGGGAACTATTTGCATCACTTACTGGAAAGAACTGCAGGCGATAGGTTGAAGAGTTCCTTGAGGCTCTAGAGCCATGGTCTGAAGATCACTGCTCTAGATGTATTTGGAAGTAGATCACATTATGGTCACTATTACCTGGGGAAGGGGACCATTTTTACAGTTACTTACATCAAAATGATCAGAACAAAGAAATAAGTCCAGGATATCACCCCCTCTTGTAGATTCAGTAACATGTTGTCTCAAATGAGAATGGTCACATAATGTGAGTAGTTGCTGTCCACTGATGCTAGAGGCAGAGTTATAAGTCTAGTTAATTATTCATGAGCTGAACTAGCTCACTGATTGGCTGCCGTGCCATTCTGAAATCTCTTAGAAATGACATGGTAATGACACTCAGCTCACATGCTGTATGTGGATAGCAGCAATGGTGCCAAAATGAAACTGTTTTCAGTGTTAAAAACCTAAAGAAAAAAAACTGTCAGTATTGTGATTAGACTTATAATCACAATAATGAACTCGCAGCTGGTCATTTCCTTTGATTAATGACCAACTTGGTGGGGTTCACCCTCGGCTGCCCCTCAGGCCACCCACCCCCCAGCCAGTTGTTAATCACTAGGAAATGACCGTCTGTTCGGTCATTATTGCTTAATTGTTTCTCCAGTTTATATCCCCCAGGTTGAAATCACCTATAATAATTAAATCACCCAATTCTCCTGTAGTCTCTATTTCGGATAGCAGTTGATTGTATGTATCCAAAGAACAGTTAGGAGGGCGATAACAAACCCTAAAATTATGGGGGTGTCTAGGTAGTTGAACATTTTAACCCAGGTGGTTTCAGTAGTAGAGGAATGATTTCTAATTCCATCAGAGACTTCAATTGAAACCATTTTTAACAAAAACAGCTACACCCCCAGTTTTCCTATGTAATCTATTATATTTATGAAGATTGTATCCCTCTATTTTGGGATCCCAGGCCATATTATCATCCCACCAAGTTTCTGTAATACCTATAGGGCCAGATATTCAAAGCTTTGCGTGGTCCGCAAACAGTTTGCACGGGATTAGCACGGGACTGCCATATTCAAAAGGCCACATAGCGCAGGCAAAGTGCATTAGTGCCGAGCAAACCAAAATTATATACAAGGGGCAGAGCGAACATGAATACAGGCACTATGAGATATTCAGCGACTAGCGCCACGCTAAGGTGTTTAGTGCGACATAGCGCAACCCTTAGCATGGAACAAATTACCGCCCTAGAATAGCTGGTCTTAACCCTGGGAAAACAGCTTTGCACATCATTGGTGCATAGCACGGTGCTTGTGCGGGATTAGCGTGGCTTGTGTGACCCTAACATAAGAGCATGACACTTAGAAAATGCCTGACATGGAGGACACATGCTGCTCATTGCTGGCACCACCATGATGTCAACAGCTGCCACCGGTCCCAGCCAAGTACAGACAGTAAGGGGGGAGCCAACCCACAGGGGACAACTAGGTAGTGTGGCCATACAGCACACACCTGCAGACCATACGCAGCACACACATGCAGCACTGTGGGCATGGCAGCCATTGAGGGGAGGGTGTATGGGTGGCCAGACCTCACCACAACTCAGGTGTGACCAAATGGCTGGGACACAACATGCAGTGCACATGGGCCAGTAGTGGGAATACCCCACCACCTGAGTGCCTGTCGGAGCATACATGCCCCCCAGCCACATACCGCACAACTGCACAGAAGCCACAGCACACACACAGCTGGCCATGCAAATGTCACTGTGAGCATCCCACGCCACAGGTGCAGCATCTGTGGAGCACACAGCGGTGAAACAGTACTGTCCACTGTCCTTTACAGTGCAGTGGTCATCACTGCCCTACATTCCATAGGCATTGCTGTGTCCCTCACACTACCGGCCCCCTTGCTACTGTAGTGTTTGCTGTGCACTGTAGCATGGCCTACAGTGTGACGGTTGCATACAGCTCCACCACCGCCTGAGCCTATGCTGTGTTCTCTCCTGGGACACACAATGCAATGCTGTACTGCATACACGTAGCTTGCAGCAACCATCATGCACTGTCAGACTAACCTACAGGTGGAGCTGCGGTCAGACCTGGCCAGCCCCTGTACTTCCAGACTGACCTACAGGTGGAACTGTGGGACTCTGCAGTAACGTTGGGCAAACTGCATGCAAATCAGGGAATGATGAGATACTAATCTGGCTGTTTGCCCAGAGACTACCTAAGTAGGCTCATTTGCATGTCACTTTTGAATATGGCAAATCTTAGTGCTGAGCAAATGCGTTAGCACCAGGCTAACAGCTTAGCTCCGTGCTAAAGCCACGCTAAAATGTTAGCACGGTGTTAAGGGTTCGGGGATGTTTATACAGTTTTGATCACTGTTCTTTCACATCTGCTGCTGCCTGCTGCTGTACTGGGTCCACGCATCTGCTGGCACACACATTGGCCACATATTTCATCTCTACCTGCCCTCACATTGCTGTGCACTGTGTTGTTGTTGTGATTTGCACTTCCTGGTTGCTATATTCAGTGTGACCTTATTCGTGGGCTATGTTTGCTCTGCACTCCCAGCCCTGTTTGCACGGCCTCATTCCCATGCTATATTCAGAAGCTGTTTGCCCTGGCTTTTCCTTTTGAATATAGCTTGCTTTGTGCTCCAGGCTACATTTGCCTGCCGGGCAGTGTTAACTTAACCCAGGGGCAAAGCTTTGAATATCTGGACCATAATGTCAGTATTATTGAGTGCTACTAAAGCTTGTAGTTTGTTAAATGTATTATTCAAGCTTCTTGCATTTAATAACATAAAGCTTAGGTGATTTTTTTAACCTTTTGTCATGTACAAACTTATTCTTATGAGGAGGTGTAACCAATTTAGAACCTGTAGAGCATTCCCCCATCTTTTATTAGTTTAAATCAAAATATATGAAACATTCTTTAAAGTTTAATCCTAAGACTTTTGTCCCCAGTTTATTTAAATGAACACCATTCCTTGAGTATCATTCATTTTTTTGTTTGAAGCAGCTCAAATTGTTAATGAATCTAATACGTTTATCTGTACATCCATTTGATAACCTAGTATTAATTCTATTAATAGTAAAATTTTTTGAGGGGATGGAACAGTATGGGGATAATCTTTTTTCATGTGTCTGCCATCTTGTTTCTGTCTTTTTTTTTTAAAGAAATTTTTGAAAAGCCATAAAAATGATATCCTGCAGAAACACCAACACATGTATTTTGCTGATCTGAACCCCCCTTAGGCAGATTATGCAGTTAGTTATTTGGCAAATCACCCAGAAATGTGTTTTTAATACATTTAAAAAAATGTTCTCGTGACCCAAATTTCTTTTTTCTTATGGCATACAAAAAGAGAAGAGGGCCATGTGAAAAAAGATTCCCTTAATACAAAAAATTATTTGGACTTAGTTTTTTTTTTTCAGATTCTTTTTTCATATGAAGGAATATTTTTTGTATGAATGACACAACCTCAAGAAAAAAGATCCCTTCATACAAAAAAAGAATTTGGACTTAGTTGTTTTTCATATTCTTTCTTTGTATGAAGCAATCTTTTTTCATATGAATGCACGATCTCACAAAATAAATTCCTTCATATGAAGAAATAATTTGGCCTTAGTTTTTTTCATATTCTTTTTTCATATGAAACAATCTTTTTTGTATGAATGATACAACCTCATGAAAAAAGATCCCTTCATATGAAAAAGGAATTTTGACCTAAGATTTTTTTCCCATTCTATTTTCATATGAAGGAATCTTTTTTTCATATGAATGACACAGCCTCACAAAAAAAGATCCCTTCATACAAAAAAATAATTTAGACTTTGTTTTTTTCTACAGTTCTACTTTAACAAGCCATAACTCCATTAATATATGCAGTTATGGAACAATCTATATATCAAAATAAAGGTGTTGATGGGTAGTACAACACCGATACATAACACCCCCAAAACAATTTAGGGCCCACATAATAAACCATAAAAAGTACAATTACCATAGGATTATACTGCAACTTTAACAAGCTGTTACTCTGTCAATCTTTGGCATTAACAGACTATGTATATATCAATAGAAAGGTCTTAATGACTAGTACAATACTAAGCTCCTAAGAAATAAGAACTGAAAATGGTCCTGCCCTACAAAAAAAATAAATTACAAGGAAGCACATACATTGCATTTTTGGAGAAACAGAAGTCAGGCCCTGTGCTTCCTCACCCACATATACATCGGGATAAATGGAGGCATGGAAGCACATGAAAGCATTGGGCCCCTGAGGATCATGTGGTTCTATAATCACATGCTTGTGTTTATGCAGGTCCTGAAGGGACCCGTGTGAATGATGATATGATTCTACTATCTCAAAAAAGTAAGAAAATTCATTGCAAAAAACTTCGTTAATGCACCAGTTAGGGTTAAACTGACAAAAGTAAGGGAATGTGGCATTAGGGTTTCCAAACCCTGACACCCCACCCCCACTCTGCAAGCAGCAAAAAGAGAAAACCTTTACAGTTTTGGCTGTCCTCAGTCTTGGTTAATCAGGTCTGGGGTCTTCCTTTGGGTCATCAGCCTTAATGTTCACTCCATTCTCATATAGTTTGCACATCTGAGCTTATTTGCTGATGTAATGGAGAGAGCATCAGGGTTAATAACCCCAAGGAAGACCTCAAGCCTGATTATTTTTTTATTTTTATTTATTTACAGAATGTTTCACCAGGAAAGACAACATGAGCTGATGAACAGCTCATTTCCAGAAGTGTCTTGGGGGAAGAGGTACAAAGCTTGGCAGAGGCAAACAACAAGCAAAATCAAACAAAAGCGGAGCAAATATATACATACAGGGTAGTTGACTACAACACTATAACACTAGGGCCGGTGGTCAAAGTAGTAGAGTAGTAGTAACAAATTAATTGATGAACTTATATAGGGCAACCAAGGCCTAAAGACCAGGAGGCCAGAGTGTGAAGAAAACAAGGACATTCAAAGAATCAGTGAAGTGTCAAGAGTTGGGAGCCGAGCTTAGGAAGTGCTACTGAAAGACCAGAGAGAGAGAGAGAGAGAGAGAGAGAAAAAGGGTAGGGAGGGAAGGTGGCAAGGGAAGGTCAGGAAAAGGTCACCAGGACCAGAACTCCCCTTCAAGGTGCAAGGAATCATGCACGGAGGGCAGGACCAGACAGGAAGAGCTTGGAGGGTAGAGAAAGAGAGGGGGAGGAGGAGTTAGGGGGATGGGAACAGGAGGGGGCAGAAATCACAGTTGAGGACAGGTTAACTAGTGGCAGTAGGTGATTTACTGTAAAGATAAGCAATAGAGGACCGAGTATGCATTTGAAATGGGCTAGAACTAAGTGGATCAATGCCAGATCTGGAATTAGGGTGCAGTATAAGGGTACTGGGAGGGAGTGGAAATGTGGGCTAGGGAGGAGATGACTTTAGGGATGAATGGGAGGATTGGCAGAATGAGGAAATAAGGAGAGGAAACAAGGTGGAAGGAGTATCAGATAAGGGAGGGGGTATAGGGAGTGCTAGGAGTGGACAGGTGATTGAGGAGGAGGGTGAATAGGGTTAGGGGAAGGATGAGGGGGTAGATGACAAAAGGAAGGATATGAGGATAGAGTGGGATGTAGGAGTGATAATGATAGAGGAAACTAGGGGCAGGTGCAATTAGAGGAGTAGAAGTTATGAAGGGCATGGTAGAGGGATGATGGGGAAGAAGAGAGTCAGATTGTAGGAGGAAGCCAGTTCCAGAGTTTAGGAAGGTGGAAGGAGAAAGCATCCTGGCCTATGGAAGTGTGGCAACGGGGGGGTGACGAGAGTGCGAGAGTCAGAGGACCTAAGAGGGCAGGAGGTGGGAGGAGGAACAGAGAGAGAGAGAGAGAGAGAGATAGAGGAGGAGAGGTAAGAGGGACCCAAACTAGAATTTGGAAGTGAACTTAGCACAGTGTGAGAGGTGCCTGCATTCCAGGGAAGGCAGTGGTAGAGAGTGGTATAGGATGAAGTGATGAGTGCAGGGAAGGGAGTCAAGGGCAAAGCGACAGAAGACATTGAAGATGGAATCCAGTCTAACAAGGGAAGACTTGGAAGCAGCACTGTAGACAATGTCACTATAGTCGATAATGGGGAGTACCATTTTCTGAACAAGATCATGCCTAACCGGCAGTAGCAGTGAGCTGCAGTTTCTGTAAAGGGCGCCAAGCTTGGGGCACAATTTTTGCAGAATAACATCAATATGATCAGAAAAGTTAAGGTGTTGGTCAAGCCAGACACCCAGATATTTAAAAGAGGTGGAATCCTCTAAGTTGTCCCATCAAGGGTGTGGAAGGAGGGAGGAGGAGGGCAGCCGAGAGAGTCTCTGCCTAAGTGCCAAAGGTCAAGGAGACTGTCTTCTTGGCATTGAGAAAAAGTTAATGAGAACTTAGCCAGCATTGAACATTATTGAAGTCAAGTTGAAGTCTGGTAGTCACATTGGAGGGTGAGTGGCTAGAGGTGAACAAAACTGTGTCATCAGCATACATGTGGATCAGAGACAAGGAGCAAGTTGACAGTAGATCATTTAGGAAAATAGAGAACAGGAGTGGGCCAAGAATAAAGCTTTGAGGCACACCAATATGTATTTGTAATGGAGAGGTTGTAGAGTCAGCAATTCTGACAGACTGAGTTCTACCTACTGGGTAGGATCTGAACCAATCGCAGAAAGGCTGTGACAGGCCAGCTGACGAGAGGGTTTTGAGAAGGTGGGAGTGGGAGACAGTGTCGAAAGCCTTAGCAAGGTCATCAAAGATGGCAAACATAATGTGGCCTTTATCCATGGCTGAGTGTATAGAATCCATAAGCCTGAGAAGGGCGGTGGCTGTGGAGTGGTTCTTCAGGAAACCAGACTGGAAGGAAGTGAAGAAACTAGGCTGAAGCATCCTAGTGATGTGACGTGATGAGGTGGGCCAGTTCTGAAGGCAATCTCCATGTGAGTCATAGCTACAGCAGGTAGATTTGGAGCCATACCAGATGCCCACTGAGCCAAAAGGAGGTTAGTCTCTAAAATCTCAAGCCTTTGTGGCAAAGAAGTCTGTCATTTCCTGAGAAGGTCAGTGGGGTAAGAAAGCAGGTCTAAAGTGAGCGTAAGTAAAGTGTTTTTTATCTGTAATTGTGTTTGTTTCAAACTGTTTATTTGTTAAAATGTAATATTGTTGTTGTGGTATTTTCTTATTCTTTTGCAACAGGCCAGCCCAGTAGTATGGTGGTAATACTACTGCCCTCCATGCCAGTGACCCAGGATCAGGAGCTATCTCAGGGGCTAGCTGGAAGGGGGGGACAGGGCTGAGTATACACTGGATGGCTCCCCTCTTCAAGGATGGGAGGGTTGCCAGCATGGTCATGTGACTGCCACCAGGTGGAGGAATGATGGTAGAGTGGATCTGGGAGCAACATGAAGGGAAGGAGCTGCAGGACTCCATGGTGTGTGCATATCTCCACATGCATGCACCAACATGCGTGCCCCAGCTATGGGGAGGGAAAGATAAAAATCAGGAAAAAATAGAAGACAGGTTATGTGAAGCCCTTCCTGTCGCTCTGTGGCCCACTCCACCACTCTGGTCTGGGGGCAGTCTGGATATTCAGTCCGGGGGGAGCACCACCTTCCCCCCTCAGGCCCTGTTGCAGGGAGGGAAATATATTGCAGATGTGAACCTATTTCCGGAGGAAGGTATGAGATTGGCCCAGAACACAGAGACTGGGCTGAAAGAGATGCCCATTCTGCCATGGAAGGATAAATAGCTTTATGGCAAAAATTTAGTGCCAGTAGTAAGTATATACTGCAATAACCGGCCATCAATTTTTTTCTCTGGTCCAAACCAATTGATATTTGCCCTACTAAACAGTCGGTTATTACGGCATTTATGCACTCACTGTGTCTCAACAAAGCATGAGCTCTTCTTATTGAGGTGCAGACTCTCACAGTACTGTACACCTACTGCTCACAAAGTTACCAGTTCACATCACTAAAACCCAGTATTTTATACAAAACAAAACATTTTCTTTTATACATTATGTAATCACTAGTGCTACTTACAATCCGAGTTCATGGTCTTCTGTGAGTTGAAAAAAAAAGTTTGTTTCTCCATCATTACCTGCCACTTTGCAGCACCTTGTGACCAGCTCTCATCTCCTTGGCAATAGACTACCACATAGACCCAAAATGGCCTCTCAGCAAGTGCTAATGTAGTTTAAACAGTTTATTTTTAAAAGGTGTTCACCTCTTAAATACTGAAATGCTATTTTGCATTTAAAAAAGTTATTTTACAGTTTGAAAATCGCTAGTTGCTATCTCTCTGTACCAGTACTACCACTTTCTCATGTCACTAAAATAACACAGTAAGTTGTTGTTTTCATTAATTAAATGTAAAAATTGAAAATTAGCTACTCCAGTCTCTTCATTTAACAAGTTCTAGCAGCAGTATTTGGAAGAGGGGGTTCATAACTAACAGTTACAGTTGTCATTTATAAAAGTGTTATTAAAACACTGGAATCTGAGGAAAAAAATTGATGACCAGCAGTTATAAAAAATAGGGAAAGGGCTGGTGTGGTTGCTTGAATTTAATAGACACCCTCAGTGTGTGATGCTTAAATAAACCCCACAAGCTGCACTCTAGAGGTTTATATAACATCACACACCTTGGTTGTATTAAATTCTTGCAACACACACCACCAAATGCATTATTCTCTGTATAATAACTGGGGAGCATTTTCTCCCATAGGGAAACCCAGTTATAATTAGTCGTTATAACCCATGGGTTATGTAACCCCTAGGGGGGCGCTATCCCAAGGGCTACTACCCCTGCCTGCCTGCTCTGTCGTCAACAGGTTGAGGGGCCTGGATCCGATGGCGGGTGCCTCCACCCAGAGGTCGGGGTTTGTACCATCTGAAATGACTTGGTTACAGCACTCTGGGTCGCTGCAACCCCCCTTACTTCCCCTAATGGCCCCCACAAGTCAGCCACAGTACCCTTGCCATATACGCCTATCCCCAGACTTGGTTCAATCAGCTGGCTCTGGGGACCCCCTGTAAAGTAAGATGCAATTAGACAATAACCATCTGTACAGTAATTCAACATAGACACACAGGTCAGTCAGTATACCTTTGCAAAACAACCAATCTGATTTATTTAGGGGGGAATAACAAGGACCTGGGGGGGAATCAGGTTAATTAGCTTACCACTCTAATGAATATATAAACATGTATATCTAGGGCACTGTGCACAGGCCAACCCTATAAGTCACTGTCTCTGGGTACCCAGGCCATAGAAGGCTAGCCTCTTGATGCAGCTGGTTGGGGCCCTGATGCAGAAAACAAGCACTTGATTCCTAATAGGATTAAGTAGAGCCAGTAGGCTCAGTTTGTGTAGCCAAACAAGCAGCCAAACAAATCTTGCCATCACTATGAATATATGGCAGGGAGCTACCCTGATTTAGTACTCACAACTCCAGCCAAAAGAGCACTCTCACAGCACTGGCAGGACTGAGCCTGGAATTCAGGCACTTCTCCACACATTTATATGAAGAGCAGAGGGGTACCATACCAGGCAGATGCTGTATAATCCCGATCGCTTTCGCTGCAGAACACCGGGCCCAACGACGCAGCTTCACTTGTCCTGACAGACCAAGCGCGATTGAAACAGATTCTCTAGTCCTCTACAGGGTGAGCCTGGTAGGTAGCTGCACTTTTGCACAGCCTCCTCTGACCATTGCCTAGCGGATTTAGTCCGACACTTGCTGGTGTTCAATCCGCCAAAATCTGGCCTTCCACACACGCTTCCCGTGCGAAAGCTCAACAACGCAGGAGCCCAGAGCTCCTTCCTTGCTCACAACCACAACGACTCTGCCCCTTGGCAGTTTGGGAAAGGACTCTCAGTTCGGGCGCCACACGATCCCATTGGTGGGCTGCAGATACCAGTCACTTAATTCGGTCCCCATTCATGCAAAAAGGTGCCATAGTCCAGAACTTCGTTTCCCAGAATTACTGGCTGTATCCCCTATGGCCAGCCGGCTCCAAAATGAGTCCTGATCCTGGTTGGCTCAAACGGTCTCCATTTTAGTTACCTCTCTCTCTCTATTGACCCAGTTCAACAGTCCAGGTCCAACATGGAGGGGCCAAGTACACAAAGTCCCAGCTGAAAGGAAAGCAGGTTAGACAAATGGCAACTTCACTAATGCTCTAAATGATTATAGCCAAACAGTTGCATCCATCAGAAAGGCTCCCGTTGCGCTTACAGCGACTACAAAATTAGAGCGATTTAATCGCAGCTCAGGTGGGATTCGAGCAGAGAAACCCCAGTCCCCCTTGTACAAGCCACTGAAGCCTGCTAGCAGGCAACCCTTAAAGAGACAGTACTGGAAACCTTAAAAGCACTCACAACGCCCGCATCTAGCGGCATTACACCGAATACCAGTTAGGCAGGGAGCATTTAGGTAAGCTCTGGGAAGGTTTTTAGGAACCCCCTTTCGTAGTGGGGTTACAGTTATAACAGTGAACACACGTCAGGTTTCCTTCGCTCTACGCATATGCTTGCTGCTTACCAAGCGGACACACACACTCTCTCTCCCCCAATCTCTTCACTGCCACCACATCTCATTTCTGGACATCTCTTTAAACTTTTGAGGATTTAACATTATCATTTTAAAATATGCCAACCCCAGAAGCTCCATGCAGTACTTCTTGCGCTTCACGCTTGGGGAAGAAAATAAATAAAAATGGCCCTTTCCGTCCTGCCACCACACCTCAACTAATATAACTGTGCCCAAAGTAAGACAAGCAATAGTGTGTACAGTACTGGAGACCACACTTGAAGAGGGACATGCAGCTCCTGGAGAGGGTACAGAGGAGGGCAACTAAGATGATACGAGGGCTAAGGGATTTGACGTATGAGGACAGACTTGAGGAGCTCTGCCTGTTTTCATTGGAGGAGAGGAGAGACAGGGGGGACATGATTGAGGTCTTCAAGTACCTCAAGGGAATAAATAGGGTAAACATGGAGGGGATCTTTAGATTAAAGCAGGGAGGTATCACCAGAGGGCATGGTTTGAAGTTGGAAGGTGGAAGGGTGAGGGGAAAAGAGGAGGAGGTTTTCACTGAGAGGGTGGTGGACCCTTGGAATGCACTGCCTGGGAGCTGGTTCAGAGATCCACAGTGGAGGGCTTCAAGAAGGGTGGGACAGACACAGAAAGTGGATGTATCAGATGATGGCCTGTCCCAGGGGGGTGGGGATGGATGATAGGGGTTTCTGGAGCACAAGGGATGGGAGGGCCTCGGCACCCAACTAAGGATCTAAGGTTCGAGCAGACTCGATAGACCGTAAGGCCTAATCTGCTGGCAAATAGTATGTTAGTATGTAATAAGAAAGTTGAAAGAGTGGGATCTGCAATGCTCTTAAAAGAAAAGGGAATTTAAATGGATGTGGGGCTTTAAACACCACCCCCAATGCTGCTTTAATGCTCTGAACGGCAGCACCATCTACTGCCCATATTGATTTCTATAATTGCTGTGTAGTGTTTTCAAGGGGAGAAAACACTACCCAGCAATTATATAATACAATACATGGGTGGAGTGCAAACCCCTCGGGCTTCACCCTCGGGGGCTTATGTAGCACCCCACACCTTGGGTGTGCATTAAATTCTCGTTATGCACCCCTCCTTATACGAACATAAGACAATGCCAGCAGAATTAGGCCTCAAGGTCTATCTTGTCTGCTCAAAAACACAGTTCACAGTTCAGACAACTGCTGCTGCCCCCTCCCCCCACCATCCCTCCTGCCAAATTTTCCCTTCCTGAGTTCACCACCCTGGTCAATTCTCTCCCTGCTTATACCTTGCCCATGAACCTATCCCATCCTTTCTTAAAACTCCCCACTGAAGCCAGTGAGATTACCTCCTTAGGCACTGCATTCCAAGCTGCCACCACCCTTTCCATGAAGTAATGCTTCCTCAGTTCCCTCGTGAACTTCTCCCCCACCAGTTTCAGTCTATGTCCCCTCATGGTCCCTTCCCCCTTCAATCTAAACATACTCTCAGTACTAACTTTGTTTATGCCCTTCAAGCACTTAAAGGTCATGATCATATCTCCTCTGTTCCTTCTATCCTCTGGAGAGTACATATTGAACTTTCTTAGTCTCTCCCCATAGGATTTCTCCCCATTCCCTGGATCATCTTGGACACCCTCCTCTGGGCACTCCCTCCAGGGGCCTGACATCCTTCTTTAAGTATAGGTACCAGAACTGCACACAGTATTTCAAGTGTGGCCTCACCAATGATCTATACAGTGGCAGAATAACCTCCTCCCTCCTTGAAGAGATCCCCCTAGCAATGCACCCCAGCATTCTGTTTTCCTTTGTCACTGCTCTTCTTCACTGAGTGATTCGTATTCCCTGTGATCACCACACCCAGATCCTTTTCTTCCTCAGATAAGGATATCTGTTCCCCCCTCCCTCCCCAGGTGGTAAGTGTATCTTGGGTTCCTGGCCACAAAATGCAGTACACTGCACTTCCTGGTATTGAACCCCAGCTGCCATGTGTTTGACCATTGTCTAAGTCTTTCCAGATCCTCCTGGAGTACCCTCCTCCCTTCCTCACTGTCCACCACCGCACCTAATTTGGAGTCGATGGCGAACAGACTCATCTTGCTCTTAACTCCCTTTGCTATGTCCAATGTGAAAGCATTAAATAGCAGTGGACCAAAAAAACAATCCTTGCGGGGCCCCACTAGTGACCTTCCTGGGTGATGAGAATTCCCACCACCACCACACTCTGCTGTCTGTTGCTCAGCCAGTTCTCTATTCACTTTACCAGCTTCACCCCTATCCCCAGGTTCCTCGGTTTGCCCATCAGTCTCCCATTCAGCACAGAGTCAAATGCCTTGCTGAAGTCCAGATACAGGACATCAACCAGCAAACCTTCATCTACAGCTTTTGTCACCCAGTCAAAAAATGTGACCAGGTTAGTTTGATAAGATCTCCCCAGGGCGAACCCATGTTGCCAGATGTCCTGAAGGCTGTTTACTTCCAGGAATGCCACCTCTCCTTTAAATATAGTCTCCTTTAATTTCCCAACTATGGGCATAAGGCTAACTGATCTGTAGTTTCCTGGCTCATCCCTGGTTCTGCTCTTATAAAGGGGCACCACATGCACCATCCTCCAGTCCAGTGGTACTTATCCAGATTGAAGAGAGGTGTTGAACAACTCCAACAGAAGTGCTGCCAGGACCTCTGCTAATTCCTTCAGGACTCTGGGGTGGATTTCATCCTGCCCAGGTGCCTTGTCTGTCTGTCTGCAAAGACTTAAGGCCTCCCACTCTCTCTTCACCGGGATCTCGACATCCATTATTTCCCCCATATCAACCCAACCCCCACCCTATGGTTCCCCTGCAGAATTAGCCCTTCCTTTTCCTTTGTGAAAACTGAACAGAAGTACTTATTTAGTACTTCTGCCTGCTCAGCTCCCTCCTCAATATATAAAATCTTAATACATAATATTAAAATTACAATATTAATATATACTATATGTACTTAATATAAAATCTTTTAACTGTTGAGTTTTAGTCAGCATAGGTAATCCATTTGTATGCAGCAAGTCTGTACTCCATGTCTGGAGAGGAGACTACCAAACTTACAAAGTAAAACCTACATGTAATATAGAGCAAGGGGCAAGGTTACCTGGAGTGATTAAGGGGGTTCCTGTGTCCAAGAGGCCTTGTGCTGTGTGAGCAGGGAACTGTGGTTGAACTGATAAGGAACAGCCCCATAAGAACTATAACTATTTTGGTGGCAGCATGGTTGAATAAGTGAATAACTTCCCTTGTCACACCACCCAGGGTGTCTTAGGAGTTTGTATGACAATCATCTGTTATAAGTAATAATAATATCAACCACTGATAATAAGACCATGTAATAAGTCTTGAGGCATAAAAAAAACTGACATCTTTATGCCAATCATCTACTTGACTACTACAGCTGACCTAAAGAGACCTTTGGGACAATTACATGGAGACATCTTTTGTTTGTTTATTTTTGTTGTCAGCTTGATTCAGCTAGTAAGAATTGTTGGCCTGATCAACAATGATTTGTTTTACTATTTAAAGGCATTTAGCTACTAACATAAAAACCTTAAAAATATCATATTTACAATGTATGGTTAACTTAAGTGTTTTCTAGTTTTTTAACCTTCTCCTATTGCTCTGCTAAATATTTCGGATACTGCAGTAATTATTTCCATATGTATTTCAAAAAGATTCATGACTGTCACCAAGTGACCTCACAATTGTTGTTGGTGACATTAAAATCTTTTGTCATGGTGACCATTGTGAAGTCATATACAAAGTCACTATTACGTCTGTTGGGACAGTCAAATATTTTATTTACATTTCTTAGAGAGGCTACCGTGACAGCTTAATCTGGTTCACGGTCAGTTGGCATTCATCTGTATCCCCCTTCCCTGGGCCGTGCCTGAAAATAGGCAGGATTTGTCTAGTGCTCTTACCAGGTCAACAAAAACTAAATAAAATAAAAAAAAATGTGTTATAAACCCTGGAAAAGAAACTTAAAAATGAAAAAAAATGCATTCACTAGTGAACGGTAATAGCTGAAGCACTGTTTATTAAACTGCATGCTGAAGTGCAAAGCTGTTCTGTAACTTTAGATTGGCAAGGAGGGATAGCTGCACAGATCTTCATTCCTTGGTGATATTTCTGATTTTAAGTGCAAGAATCTCCCTTACTGTAGTTTTTATTTTATTGATTTTATATTTCTTACTCAACTGAGCTTGCATTCCAGCACAGCATACTGATACTATATAAATTAGAGGATAAAAGGAATGTGCTCACCAGTAGAAATCTACAGAGTACTGGAAGCCCTGGCTTCTCCAAACAAAGTTAATTATTTATGCTTCACTTAGCCTGTCCATGACATTGATTTTTTTATTCCTTATGCGAGTACACAGCAGGCATTTTCCAAATGAAATTGTAACAGCATTGTAGCAGATGAATATTGACATTTATAGTTCAGTTCACAAAACCACTGCTGCTTCATTACTTTTAATGAATTATCCTAAGATATTTCTGAATATCACAATATTGGCATTTGAGATTCTTAATTACAGTCCTTCAGCTTTGTGATGTTTGCTTACCTCATAAAGATCCGAGGCTTCCTTCTGCTGTCATCTGAGACTACAGGGCTGCAGTGGCACTTATTAGACTTTTTTTCAGATTGTTAACCAATGTGAAAAGATTGAAAATGATGGCTGTTTACATACAGAAGTTGAAATCCTACCTTTAGATTTCCAGTATCACATGTTATTATCCTCATCAAGAATAAAGGGAGTGCTCCTGGTCAATCAGAGTGCTCCTTTACCCTGCACATGAGAGACTCTTATGTGGTAAAGTATCTCACATGCAGGTGCCGTGAAAATGGGTATGTTCTGAGAGGGTTTTTTTTTCAATTTTAAAATATTATTGATCCAACTCGATCAATAATTTAGCTAGAGAGACTACTCTTACAGCTGTAAGAGTAGTCTCACATTCTTAGACTGTCAGAACTGCTTATCTTGTGGTTCCCAGTTCTCACATCCTAAGAATGCAATGCGACCACTCATACAACTGTAACAGTGGTCTTCCCAACCATATTAACATAAACAGTGGTGCTATATCAGTGACATTATTTCTGTCACATTAAAGCCTCACTGGATCTAGAACTTTTCAAATGCTCTAGAATGCAACATTCCTTAACAAATCCAAACAAAGCCAAAGCTATATGCTAAAAGTAGTCACAGGTCAAATTAAACCAGTCTAGGGACTGTGCAATGCACCAGTTGCAGTGTGTCCTGCTTCCATGCTGGCTACAGAGGTTTGAGAGTGGACCTGTGAATTGGGTTGCTGGCAATGATACCACTGGCAGAGAACAGGCTGTCAGTGTTAACATGTCCCAGCCTGAGGAGGGAGGAAGGTGCCATGTTTGGCCACTGCAGCAATCCCTACAGTGAGCTGGGCTAAACTGCTGTTCTGCACAGGGTACCCAGCATGTGTACAAGACCCTAGTGGATTGTGCAGGTTGCACTATCAAGGTGGTGAGAGGGAATAGTTGAGGGGTCACATGGAGGAAAAATAGTGGCTGCCAAGTTGACTGTGCTGGTACTATAAAACCCCATTCTCCCTGCAAGCTCCTTATGCCAGACTGTATCCCGGGGGGGGGGTATACTCTTTCCTGAAGGCCCACCACAGGGGCCAAGCATGGGGGGACTTCCTAGATAAAATAAGATGATTTTGAGGACTGGGAGTTTGTCAGTAAAAGTCTGAATGAGGGGCATCAAGCCAGCAGGATAAATACAATTACTGAAAAAATGAAGCCAGCCTTTTTATAATCACAATAATGTTTTCTGATGTGAGTGTTCTTTATCAGCAGTTCATATGCGTATTTACATTAAGTACTCTCGCCACACATGGTGCAGGGATGATCTGGTGGCAAAGCCAACTATCAGTCATTGTTGCTAAATTATGAGTATTAGTCATCAACATGTTACACACCATCTGTATCCCCATGTCCCTAATATTTTGTTGAGGAAATGGTATTGTGAAGGGTTTGTCAAATGTTAAGCATCAAAACCTTAAAAAAAGATTAAATGATTTTTTTGGGGTGGTACAATAATGTGTGGGAGGTAAATTAAACTAACATTATAAAATAGAAAAGGAATTTGCTGCATCCTGATTGTCTGAGAGGGTTTGGAACCCAGTGCCTTATGGGGTGACAACCCCCCAGCTCGGGAACCCTTCTGGCAACCAGGACACAAGTGTCACATGCCTCACGACACCTCTGAGGCATGCATTAACTCATGATAGCCACCATAGCATTGTGTTGTATTGTGTACTTATTGAATACTTTTTTTATATCTTACATTGGCTTCAGTTAGAAATCTAAATATAATTATTTTTGGACAAGTGGGGAATCCAGACAATGAAAATTGTCATGTACACAAATCCATGTCAAATGTGTGGGGCTTGTCTTGATGTGTACATTTTTTTCATACTGTTCTATGTGTCATTTATATTTGCTATTCTTAATTCTCTGGATTTGCCAATCCCATTCCCAGCAAAATGTAAATATCCACTCATGCAGCATCCCTTCCCCAGAGCTTCAGAATGATGCTTCAATAGGCCTTCTTCTGATTTCATGCTGCCAATGCTGCATAATACTGTACCAGTACTGAGCTCTGGGAGGAGTGTGAAAGCAGTAACCAGTGTGTCACAGCACTAAAAAGCAATAAAGATACTGGTTCAATAATTGATCCTTCTAGCGTGCATCCCACCCATGACATTAGTTATGGGGTTCTGGGAGCGCCACATGAGTGGAATTTGTTTATACTATGGCAGTGGGAGGGATCAACAAACTGCCAGATAGCAAACACAGTTACTTCTATGTACTGCTACTAAAATGTATTTACATTTGGTTCTTAGCTGTTTTTTATTAGGGAATTTATCCTTTTGACTTCTGTATAACAGTACCTGATTTATATGTGATGTTAAGGAATTGTTTTCCATATTTTGTACTGTACTTCAGCCTACTCTTTGGACATGGTTGCAATTGTGTTTTTAAATAAATTCAGATACTAAACATTGTACATGACAATGGTCTACTGTATCAAAAATGTATATTGGGACACAGGGACATGTATAATGTGTTTTTTGCACAGATCCAAGATTTGTCATGCCGTCATAAATTACAAGAGCAAAGTCTGAGTGGTTTGCAAGGTTTTCACAAACTAAAGGTGTGTAACAAACCAAGCTGACACTCTGTTATCCCCAGATTTTATTATGACTGATTTTTGAATGTTAAAAAACCAAAACAAATAAGCAATTCCACAATATCAAATTTGAAGACCACAGCATATATGCAAGCCTGAGCTTGATGAGAGGATTTAGTATGGGGTGTATTTAGTGCATATCTGAGGAAAGGTGAGGTGGAGAAGAAAAAAGAAAATTACAGCAGTTTTTTTCAGTATTCCAAACATCACATAATACATGGGCATGACATTGAAGTAGTTTATAATGGAACTGATGCCATGCCTATGTGCAGTATAACAGCAATCTACAGCTTCTAAAAACTGGTCAGAAATACATCTTACCAGTTATTATAGTATCTTCATTTATGGAAGTCAGTCTGGAGCAGGTATGCTCTCTTCTGTTTCAAGTACTTTTTTCTTCGTCTAGTTTTCACTGAAGTCTTGGACATCCAGCTTCAAGAATGGACATGAGCTCTCAGATGGAAGCCAAGTGAACAAGCATTTGTCAATGCCGAATGTTGGCTTGCTGGCATTGTCATTGGTAGTGCAGGAGTTAGACAGATGCATCATAGGAATGGCAGTGAAGTATTGAACTGATGCCAACCCACCCCCACCCTGCAAAGAGTGACAAGCATTAGGGTGTCCCTTTGGGTGTTTGGTAGCGCAGTGTGGGAAAACATGGGCAGGATGTGAGAAATGGCAGCTGCACAGTTCATAAGGAGGTGTAAAAAAATGCCAGTGTTGAAAATGTGGCATGTAAATATACCAAATTTGCGAAGCTACTAGGGTATGTGGGAAATATGCAATGCAAGCTTGCAACACTGCCATTTTATGGGCATTCGGCACCAAATTTTCAACATAGGCATTTTAGCAACTCTGCTCATGTACAGTGTCACTGTTATTTCCTCAAAGTGTCCCTAGAAGTGATTTCGCACAGTGACCACACTATTCTGCGCTGGAAGTGCAAAAACACATTTTGGACATGATATGTCAAATGACGGCTGTACTGTTCATCAAGAGGTGTGGAAAAATGGCAATGGTGAAAATCCAGACTGAAAATATCACAAATGCACGACGGTACGAGTGTGCATGCAATCTGCCAACACATGCTCGTAACACAGTTACTTTATGGAGTATCGTCACCAAATTTTCAACATAGGCATTTTAGGACCTCTGCTCATGAACTGTGTCACTGTCATTTTCATAATCTGGCCCAAACACTGATTTCCCACAGCGACTGCGCTATTGTGCGCCAGAAGTGCGGAAACACATTTTGGGCAGGATGTGGAAAATGACAGCTATACTGTTCACAAGGAGGTGTACAAAAATGACAATGCTGAAAATCCGGCGGTAAAATATTGTGAATTGTAAGATTCACGAGCCTGCGTAGCAACGCTTTCTTAGCCTTGCTCGTCAAACAGGTATTTGTTGGATTTTTCCACCAAATTTCGAAATTAGTTTTTAAGAGGGCACCTCATGAACACCGCCACTGTCATTTCATTAATGTGCTCCAAAAGGTGATTTCGCGCAGTGACTGCGAAATCACCTTTCGAGGTCGATAAACACCATGACAGTGACAGAACTCATGAGGAGGGGCCCCAAAAACCCCATGTTGAAAATTTGGTGCAAAAATTCCAAAAAATGCCTGAGATATGCAACAAAGTTGAAAAAACCCTATCTAGCCCATTATACAGCTTACCGGCATTTCCTCAGTTCGTGGTCAGCTTTGAAGAGTGCAGACGTGTTCCCGGTCCACTGAAGATCGTCGCGCCGGACTCTGGAGGTAAGTATGAGGTAGGGGTGTGTGTGGGGAGGCAGGGTGCACAATGGGTGGTGGAGTGCGGGTTGTGGGAGGGCAGGAGAAGCGCCATAGGACCGATTTTAATTTACAGGTTTAAAAAAAAAAAAAACTGACGCAGGATGTTTGCCACGCTGGGGTAGGCTCTCAGCGTGGCAGAAGAACGGCTGTGAGGTGTCGACCATGGCATCAGTTGCCACGCTGGGTGGGCCCCAGCGTGGCACCCTGTACTGGGACGTACATACGGGAGGTAACATTTGTGCCGCTGCATGACGAGCTTGTCTCTGATTGCAGTGGCACTTTGTTTAGAAGTTATGTCCACTTTACATAATGTTGGTGTCAGCGCTAGCATGCTGGCTTATTGGGGAATGAGGGACGCACCTACTGATGCGTGCCCTGCATTCGTCCAACAGCAGCCGCGCCCCCAAAGCTGCACTCTCCCAATATGTTGTCTGCCGCACAAGCGCGGCAAGCCAACATAAAAATGAGTAAAACACAGAGATGATTTGTTCGGCTGTTCAGGAAGGGGATGCTAGCTAAAATATTAAAGAGCATCTCCTAATATTTAACTAATGAATGAAAACTGCTGTAATGTATGTTGAAAGCCCCTTACTCAATAATGTATATTGGAAAAAATCAAAGCTTTGAGGTTAATCTTCTAATAGGAGTTACTGACTTTAGTTTCCTGTCTTATCCACTCCTACTTTTCTCTTCCACATCACCTCTGCCTTTGTTTTTCTTCTGTTTTGTCTTATCTGTAGCACCCTCTTCCCTAGCTGTAATTTAAGCAGTTGGGAAATATACTTGTCTTAGTCTGCTATATTTTTATACTACAATGCCACCTGCAGTTACGTATACTGCTTTGTGCAGATTGCTTAGATTAGTATTATCTTTAGTGTGTGAGAAGATCATGGTGCTGTCTGTGTAGTGGCATGGATGGCAGAATGTAGTACCAGTTAAGCCAGTTCCTATTCAGTCTACCCTAAAATGCAAGGGTTTGCATAACCATGATGCTTTGCATTGAGTTTACAACTCTAGCATGTGTGCGGATGGCTTAAAGAGCTTTAAAGAAACAAAACATATTGGAAATTATCAGTATTTGTGTATTGTTTATGCATCCGACATACTTCTCTTCATCCAAACTGCCTCTTTGTTATGCTTGGTATCAGGTATGTTACTTCTGAGTGTACTGGTTGCTAGATATGGTTTCTAGTGAACTGCGTGGTTCAGTGAGGACGTGACTGTGATGAGCTGCAGTTCTATGGTCTTCTGTTGGTCTGCTTATACTAACATACTAAAATGCCAGCAGAATAGGCCTAATGCTCTTTCGCGTCTGCTCATTTGGTCAGCCCCCACCCTGGGAGCTGACCTTGCTGCCCCCCTCGCCTTCTCTGGCTTCTCCCTTCCCAGTTCTGGATATTCTCGCTGCATTGGATTTTGCTTCCAGAACCCTTCCCCTGTACCTGTCCCACCCCCTCTTGAACCCCTCCACCGTCTCTGCCTCCACCAGCCCCCTAGGCAGCACATTCCATGGCTCCACCACCCTCTCAGTGAAGTAGCACCTCCTTCTTTCTCCCTGAATCTTCCCCCCTCCAGCTTCCACCCACGCTCTCTAGTGGCCCCCTCCTCCTTCCTTCGAAGCACCTCGACTGTTCCTCCCCTATTCATCCCCCTTCATGTACCTGAAGACCTCTATCATATCCCCCCGGTCCCTTCTCTCTTCCAATGTGTACATATTTAGCTCTTTGAGCCTCTCCTCATAGGTCCTGTCCCCCAAGCACCAGATCATTTTGGTTGCCCTCCTCTGGACCCTCTCCAGGAGTTTAATGTCCCTCTTTAAGTGTGGCTCCAAAACTGCACGCAGTACTCGAGGTGCGGCCTCACCAAGCAGTTATACAGAGAGTATCACTTCCCTCCTTCTGGAGGTGATCCCCCTAGTGATGCATCCCAGCATCCTGTTGACCTTGGCTGCTGTCCTCCTACAAGTCTCAGAGTTGTTCATCTTGACATCCACCACCACCCCTAGGTCCCTCTCAGCTATCGAGACTTGTAGCATTTGCCCCCCCAGGGTGTACACTTGGCCCGGGTTTCTGGCCCCCAGGTGTAGTACCTTGCATTTCCCTGCATTGAACCTCAGCTTCCATTTTCTAGACCATCTTTCCAGAGCCTCCAGGTCCCCCTGTAGGGCCACCCTCCCCTCCTCCCCATCCACCACCACCCCCAGTTTTGAGTCATCCGCAAAGAGACTCATCTCACTCCTGATACCTGTCCTTATGTCAGAGATGTAGGTGTTGAACAGGAGGGGCCCAAGAACTGATCCCTGTGGGACCCCACTAATGACCCTCCTTGGGGATGAGACTATCCTGCCAACTACGACCCTCTGTGTCCAGTCCTGGAGCCAATTGCCTATCCATCTGATCATCTGGTTCCCCACCCCCATTTCTCCCAGCTTATCCAACAGGCCCACTTGAGGAACAGAGTCAAATGCCTTGCTGAAGTCTAGAAAGAGGATGTCCATTGGTCTACCCAGGTCCAAGGCACTCATCACCCAGTCATAGAACTCCACAAGGTTTGTCTAACACGATTTCCCCGGGACGAATCCATGCTGTCTATTGTTCAGGCACCCTGACTTTTCCAGGTCCCCCCAGCCTCTCCTTGACAATGCCCTCCATCACCTTGCCCACTACCGCTGTCAGGCTGACAGACCTATAGTTCCCTTCCACCTCCCTTGATCCCCCCTTGTGGATAGGCACTATATGCGTCACCTTCCAGTCCTGGGGCACCCACCCTGTCCTCAGAGAAATGGTGAAAAGCTCCACCAGGGTTTTCGCCAGGACATCCGCAAGTTCCTTCAGCACTCTGGGATGTAATTTATCCGGCTCTGGTGCTTTCTCCATCTTAAGGGACCTGAGGACTTCCCTCACTCTCTCTCTCTGCTGTGATTTCCACTTCTGCTACCTCTTCTCCTTGCTTAGCCTTCCCCCCTCCTGCCAGTGATGCCTCCCCCTCTCCCCAGACCTGCCGATCAGTAAGGATCCCCTTCTCAGTATCACTGTCTCCTCTCATGTGTGATGCAGCACCCCATTTTCCTTGGTGAAACTGAGGTGAATTACTCATTTAGTACCTCAGCCTGCTCCCCTGGGTCTTGTGCCCATCTCTCCCCTGTTTTAATCCTGCTAATCTGCCCCTTCACCCTTCATTTTTCTCCAATGTATCTAAAGAACCCCTTGTTTCCTCTCCTAATTTCCCTGGCCAGGTTCTGCTCCTTCCTTGCCTTAGCTGCCCTCACCACCCTAGTGGCCCTTCTAGCCATCAGCTTGTACTCCCTCGATCCCTTTCACTCCTTGAGCACTTGAATTGCCTATAGGCTGCCTTCTTTCCTGCACCACCTCCTGGACCTCCCTGGTCCACCAGCAGGGTTCCAGGCCCCGCATTTTTGTCTTACTCTTGCACAGGTGCTGGTAGCATCCTGCACCCCTCTCCTGATGATTTCCCACCTACTATCAGCATCCATGTCTGACCCAATCCCATCCAAATGCTCCTTAAGGATCCTTCCCATTTCCTTAAAATCCACCCCCCTGAAGTCAGCTACCTCCGTCTTTGTGCAGCCTTCTACCCCTCCTAGGTCCAAGCAGAACCAGACCATGGCATAGTCACTCCCAGCCAACGGGTCCCTTACCTCCAGGCCCCCAATCTGGTCACTGTCTGCCAGGACCACATCTAGTACCCGCGCCTCTCTGGTCGGTTCCCCCACCTGCTGAATTAGGAATGCGTCTTGAAAGACATCCAACAACCTCTGTTCCTTGGCCACTGAGGATGTCATAGTCTCCCAGTCTGTTCCTGGCATTATTAAGTCCCCCAACACCACCACCCTTCCCCTGCCCAGTCTGCAGTATCTCCCAACATCTGCCACCAGATTCTCCTCCAGCTCCTCCACCAGTGCAGGGGGTCTATACATCACTCCTATTTTTACTCTCTTGCCCCCCCTTGTTATCAAGGTGACCCAAATCGCCTCCACGGTTCCCTCTGCCTCTTCTACTCCCCATGCCAATGCAGTTTTTGACTATCATTGCTACCTCCTCCCTTCCTCTCCCCATCCTTCCTGAACATGAGTGCAACCCTCCAGGTTCAGGTCCCAGTCATGTCCTGCAGTGGCCCAGGTCTCAGTGACCGCTGCCACATCCACCGCTCCCTCAGTTAGCATTGCCTGGAGCTCAGGCATTTTATTGCCCAAGCTCCTGGCATTTAGTAGGACTACCTTCCACCCTTTCCCTATACTTACATTTCCCCTGCTCATGTTCCCATGGGGATTCTACTTTCCCCTGGTCTGCGCTTTACCAGTCAACCTTTTCTCGCATTCCTCCAGCTCTCCAGGGGGGTGGAGACAGAGTCCCTCCTTTATCGGCACCCCCTAAACTGCCTTTTCTCCCATCCCTCCCCCCTTCACAAGTTTAAACCCCACTTTTCACCAATGAACCCCTCTATTTTCAATTTAAGGATTCCCCTCCCCTCCAAATTGAGATGGAGCCTATCTCTAGCATACAGCTCCTTATCCTCCCAGGTCTCCCCCAATCCCCCATCAACCCATACCCTCTGGCCTCGCACCACTCCCTGAGCCACTGGTTTATCTCCCTAATCTTCCTTTTGTGTTCCCCCACTAGCCATTGGCACCAGCAGGATTTCTGAGAAGGAAACTGTGCATCCTGTGTCATGACAGACCCTGGCGAGCTCCCTGAATCTTGCCTGTATCTCTATCTCGCTATTTCCCTCAATGTCATTTGCACCCCGGTGGACCAGTATGTCTGGGGAACCCCCACAATCCTTTGCCAGCTGATATACCTCGTGCTTGGCCCTGTGCACCATTAATCCAGGGAAGCATCTTGTTCTAACTGGCCAGGCTTCTCCCTCCCTATCCCATTTGATACCCCTGATCATAGAATCCCCCAACAGGAGCACTCTGACCGCTCCTTTTCCTCCATTTCCCACCCTTCCATGTCCCTCATCCTTTCTACTGGCCCCTCCACCCAGCCAGCTCCTTGTTCCTCCCCCTATCTGGGTGTCACATGCTGCCCCCTCCTTATTTACCCTGGCCACCCCCTCCCCTCTGATCCTATGCCTCTCCTCCTCCCAAGTATCCTTCTGTACCTTGCTAACTCCCCCCTCACTGCTCGCGACTGGTCCTTCTCCTCCATCCGCTAAACTAGCCTGGCTCATCCTCCCTTCCTTCCTGTCTCCGTTTAGTCCCTCCTTGCTTGTCGTGCTCCCCTGGCCTAAACCCTCAGCTCCCTTTACTGTATCCTCCTTGTACTTCTGGTCCTTCTCCTTGCCCTTTCCTCCCAACTGGTCCTTCTCCTTGCACTTTCCTCCCTCTTCCCCCTGCCCCTCCTGCTCTGATTCACTGCTCCCCATTTTCCTTCATTCCAGGTCTCCTTTTCCTTCTGCTATCTGGCCCCGCTTCCTGCCCCAACTCCTTTCCATCTCTAACCACCCCTGTCATGGCTACATCTCCCCCCTCATCCTCAAGCAGAAGAAGAGAACTGAAGTGGCTACTGAGCATAAGGTCTGATCCACCTCCCCGCCTTGTTTCCTTCTGTCCAGCCCTGGCCATCTGCTTACTTCCCTGAGAATGTTCCCCCCTTTGTGAGGGCCCCCAGTTACCTGCCTGCTTCCTTGGTAGAGTTCTCCTTTTGGGCCCCCTCTGCCAGGGTCCCTATGTGACCCCGAGTATTCTCCTGCACTCCTTTTCCTATGCCCCTGCCCCTAGTGCTTGGTGCAACCCCGTGGGAGATCCCCTGCCCCTTCCCCAACCATACCTCCCCCTTCCCCAGCTATCTCCTAATCCCTGCAACCTCCTCCCTAAACTGTGTCAGCTGGTAGCACACTGGGCAATCACTGAACTCCAAGCCCAGTCCAGTATCATGGCTGTTCCACACCCTGTGCACCCCACCACCCTCCCAAAGATGCGGCCCTAATGACGTGTGGTCCCATCCTCCAAGTAGGTTTCCTTGGATGAGCCACCAGGTTCCCCACCTAGTCCAAGATACTCCTACTGCCTAATCAGGTCACCCAACAATCCTAGATACAGCCCCACAGTAAACCGGTAAACCTGTTACTAGGTGCAGTACAACACAGTAAACTTATAAGGGAAGTGAACAACTCCCTAAGCTCCTCTCTCCCAGCCTTTAAATCCAACCCCAGCAGCTAGAACTACATGAGCAGCACCTGCAGCCTTTTCCTCCAATTGCAGGGCAAGTGTTCACCTATAAATTAGCAGATCTCTGGGGAGGGAGGGTGGGTATTGGGCCCTACACCCGACTCTTGAGAGAGTGTATCAGCCCTGTGTCTACTCCTCCAAGCCTGGCAGCCAAAGAACCAGCCCCAAGCAAATCCCACCAAATAGTTTTTAAATCAGAAGAAATAGGCCTCCACCAGCGCAGCCTGTTACACAGTGAAACATCCAACAAATGAGTCCACTTACAGCCACCAGGATCAGTTGTGTTCCAGGACAGTAGCTGCTTCTTGTTGTTTTTACAAGATTTCTTGTGGATTTTACTTGGTAGAAGGTTATTTCTTTTCTTTCTTTCTTCTAAGGGGCTAGCAGAGTATTGTTTTGGGGGCTGTTGGAAGTTTGAAACTGGTTTGGTGGCTGTAAGTGGGCTCATTTGTTGGATGTTTCACTGTGTAACAGGCTGCGCTGGTGGAGGCCTGTTTCTTCTGATTTAAAACCTATTTGGTGGGATTAGCTTGGGGCTGGTTATTTGAATTGAAGACCTATATCTGTTAATTTCAAGCCTATTTTGAAGTGTTATTAGTGAAGCTGATTAAATTAGGGACCTGTTTCCTTTGGCAGCAAACATATTTTGGAGGCTTTGAGTTGAATTTTGATTCTTTTTTGCTGACTCCACTAGTTGCAAAGGTTAGTGCATAGTGGGGGAAGGGTGTTAATGGTCTGGCCAGGTCTCACTCAGCTAATTGACTGGAGGCAGAGCTGAATCAAGTTTGTGGTGTTACTAGCTGCAAAGGTTAGTGCATAATGGGGGGAAGGGTGTTAATGGTCTGGACAGGTCTCACTCAGCTAATTGACTGGAGGCAGAGCTGAATCAGGTTTGTGGTGTTACACAGTGAAACATCCAACAAATGAGCCTACTTACAGCCACCAAACCAGTTTTCAAACTTCCAACAGCCCCCAAAACAATACCCTGCTAGCCCCTTAGAAGAAAGAAAGAAAAGAAATAACCTTCTACCAAGTAAAATCCACAAGAAATCCTGTAAAAACAACAAGAAGCAGCTACTGTCCTGGAACACAACTGATCCTGTCCCCCTTCCAGTTCCTTATGATTAAACTATCCAGTATTCACTATGGTATTGTGTTGAATTGTCAGCCATCAAATCAGCCAGTGATCACTACAGCGCCCTGTTGAGCTCGCACTAATCAAACCAGCAAATGCTAAATACAGATTTCTGTTGCGCTGTTGTTGATCAAACCAGACAATTCTCATTATGGTCCTCTGTTGTACTGTAGCTACTTAAACAAGCTGATGCTCGCTATGGCCCTCTGCTTGGCTGTCAGTGATGAAACTGCTCTACTGTATGTTGGGCTGTCACTCATCAAAAAAGCTTATAATAAATACAGCCCTCTGTTTAGCTGTCAATGATGAATCAAACTGGTACTCACTGAGGCCCTCTGTTGGGCTGTCAGTGATTAAATAAGCAGTTGCACACTACGGGCCTCTGTTTTGCTGTCACTGATCAAACAAGCCAGTGACCAGTGCTCACTGTAACCCTTTGCTGGACAGTCATTCATCAAACAAATTGATACTCACAACAGTCCTCTGTTTGGCTCTCACTGATTAAACAAGCAAATGCTCACTATGGCACTCTAAGCTAGGCTGCTCATGATCGGTCAAGTTAATATTAGTCATGACCCTCTTTTGGGTAGTCAACAAACAAACAAGTCAATGCTTACCAAGAATCTTGGTAGGTCTGTCAATGATCAAATAAGCTAGTTATCTCTACAGCCCTAAAAATTCAGGAGATGAAGTTTAGGGAAAGAATGAATGAGCAGAGGAGGCTGAATGAAATATAAGCTCACGATGAAAAAGATGAAAAGGCAAAGCCAAAGAACATGTATGAAAATTCAGGAACTTGCACAATGAAAGAATTAAACAATTTTAGAAAAATTAAGACCTAAATCACACCAACCCTGTAAGCAGTTTCTTAGCTGTAGTACCAAATTGTGCAGTGGGACAGGTAGATTTATTTTTCCACATGTCTCAGACAAACATTAAATTGAAAAATGTCCTGATCCCAGTTCTAACCATTACTGTAGATCAAACTGTTTCTTGTTATTAATTATCTATCAGATTTCTCCTTTTATTTACTTTTTAATTATTGCATTTATAAAAAGATATAAGTCAGCCAGTTCCAAGGGATAGCATACAGAACATACACACACAGTAAGACATTTATACAGGAGCAATGAGTCATTTCCTTTGCATTCTAACTTGGAGTCGATGTTTTGTAGCTCACCAAACATTACAAGACCAGTTGCAGCTAATGCATATGTCAGCACTGTAAAATAAAAATATACATAATGAAATACCCAGCCTTCTCAGCTCTTACTAATTGTCTATTTAGGTGGTCACGTCACAGAGCTTCATAGAAACATAGAAAATGTTGGCAGAAATGGACCTGTGGTCCATCGAGTCTGCCCAATCATGGTACCCCGGGACCTATTATACACCCGTGCCCTGTCCCCCAGATGCCCAATCTAGCATTGAGCCCTGCCTTGTCCCACATGCATTTAAAACTAGATAATGTCTTAGCTGCCACCGCCTTGGGTGGCAGTCTGCTACAAGGTTCCACCACTCTCTCAGAGAAGTAATACTTTCTGATGTCCCTCCTGATCCTTTCCCCTTTCAATTTCCACCCATGGCCTCTTGTCGAAGAATTGGCATTCCTGTCAAAAAGTGCTGATTGTGGTACTTTGTTAATACCTCTAAGGAACTTGAAAGTTTACATCATATCCCTTGTGTCCTCCTAGTCTCCAGTGAGTACATGTTCAAAGCCCTAAGCCTATCCTCATAGGTGATTCCATGAAGGCCCTGAATCATTTTTGTTGCCCTTCTCTGGACCACCTTTAATCTGTCAATGTCCTTTCTAAGGTAAGGCCTCCAGAACTGGACACAGTACTCCAGGTGTGGCCTCATCAATGACTGTGTGAGCGACAGTATCACTTCCCTGTTCCTACTATCTATCCCCCTCCTAATACATCCCAGTACCCTGCTGACCCTACTATAAGCATTATTTCACTGGCTCTGCTGCTTGAGGTCATCTCTAATAATGACCCCCAGATCATGTTCTTCAACAGAGGAGCTATGTTTGACCCTGTTTAGCCAGTATTCTGTCTTAGGGTTGTCCCTACCCAGGTGCATCACTTTGCACTTCTTAACATTGAATTTCAACTGCCAAATGTGTGTCCATCTTTCCAGCTTCTTAAGGTCCTCCTGTTGCTCTCAGATTCCCAACATTGTGTCCACTCTTCCACTGAGTTTCATGTCATCAGCAAACAGGTCAATGTTGCCATTTATAGTTGCACTGAACTCACTAATGAATAAGTTAAAAAGGAACGGCCCAGGACCAACCCCTGAGGAACTCCGCTAGTGATATATCTTTCAGTAGATCTTACCACATTTACTACCACCCTTTGTTTCCTGTCCTTCAGTCAGTTTTGTACCCACTTGACTATCTGATCTGCTACCCTGAGGTCTTTTAACTTGTTATAGAAGTGCCTGTGTGGGACAGTGTCAAAAGCTCTACTGAAGTCAAAGTAAAGCACATCCACCGCATGGCCCTTATCCAAATCCCTGGTCATGTGATCAAAGAAGTAATAAGGTTTGTCTGATATGACCTGCCTGTCGCAAACCCATGTTGTGTATTGTTCTGGAGGTGATTTACTTCAAGGTATTCCACCAGATCTTGCTTAAGAAGGGATTCCATCAGTTTACTGACTATTGATGTGAGACTGACTGGCCTATAGTTATCTGTCACCTACCTATCACCACTCTTATGGAGTGGCATCATGTCTGCCACCCTTCAGTCACTGGCACTACCCCAGATTCAATTGACCTATTGATTAGGTGTGTGAATAGGGACATTAGCTCTTCTACAAGCTCTATCAGCACCCTGGAGTGCAAACCATCTGGGCCAGGGGCCTTGTCAGGTCTGATATATGAAAGGCGTTTGCTGACATGATCTGTGGTGAACTCCTGACTGCACATTCTCTGAACCCCTCTGGCCATGGCTCTGATACCAATGTCTGGAAGTGGGCCCTGTTCCTCCCTAGTGAATACAGAGCAAAAGTATTCATTTAGGGCCTCTGTTTTCTGCCTGTTGTCCTCCAGTACCTTATCCCTAGCCTTTAACCAAACTGACCCCTTCTTCCTTTTTTCACTAATGTATCAGAAAAAGGTCTTCTCCCCTGTCATGACTCCCCATGCAATCTGCAGTTCTCTTGCTGCTTTGACATCCCTCACCTTTTTCCTGGCCTCCCTGCTTTTCTGAACGAAATCCTCATAGTCCCTGTCCCCTTTTTGTTGTTTGAACACTTTATATGCATTCTGTTTGGCCTTGATTGCCTCCCTTATTGGAGGGGAGAACCACATGGGTCTTTTAAACCTACTCTTCTTTGTTACAGTCTTGTTGCAGAACCTGGTTGCCTCAAGGACTGCTCCCCTGATACCCTCCCATATTTCCTCCACCTCTGACTCATCACTGATGTTTGCTAATCTATCTCTCACTATCTGCTTCAGTCTACCAAAATCTGCCTTCTTAAAGCATAGCAGCTTTGTCTTTGCGGAGCTTTTTTATTGCCCACTGATACTTCAAACCATACAGAATTGTGGTCACTATTTACCAAGGGCTGTTCTACCCTCACAGATGTAATCTCTTCTGAATTTGAGAGGATCAGACCCAGGATGGCATCTCCCCTGGTTGGATCTTTCACCAGTTGAGACATTAGGCAGTCCTAGAATGCATTCGGCAAAGCCTGACTTCTGGCACTCTTGACTACTGGAATCCTTCATGACAAAATTACCCCCCCAAAGCCATTTGTAAATAGGAAAAGAAAACAATACAAATTTAGATAGCTGAGAATTTCCTAATGCTTTCCAAATTAAAGGTAACTTGATCCAAACCAGTAGCCTAGTAGCGGAAGAATGTAATTCCTTTTTTTATTAAAATGGCTACAAATGCTCTGCAAACATTATCCCAGAACCTACCACTTTTAACTTGAAAGTTTGAGCCATTCTCAAGAACAGATATGACCATTGGATTTTTCTGAGATTATGGTGATAGATGCTATTAAAGAATTAAATAAACTGAACCCTGCTAAAGCAGAAGGTTTAGATGGCTTGCCCACAAAGTTACTGAAATATGCTTTCCCGATGATTGCTTATCCATTACCCTCAATTTTTAATTTGGCCTTGGCAACTGGGGACTTTCCAGTGGAACATATCATGTTCTAAAATGAAATCCGCAACTACATATCAATATCTTTGCTTCCTATAGCATCAAATGCATTTGAGAGCCTGGTCTGTGCAGGTTTCTTAGAAGAATGCTTACTGTTGAACACATTCTAGTCAGTCTTCAGATTGAGTCATAGTACTACCTTTGCCCTACAGAAGGTTGTAGGAGATATTCATAGAGCTATAGATAAAAAAATGATCACTAGGAACAATATTTATATTTATTGATTTAGCAAAAGCATTCAGTATACAAACCACAATATTCTCATAAGTAAATTGAAAAAACTTAGAAATTTCTAAGATGCAATGAGACAGAAAAAAAGAGCACCACCACTGCCATTAAAAAAAGAGCAGACAAGAAAGGGTAGCTGTTAATGAAACAGCATAATTTTTATTGGAAAAAACATACCACAAGCCCATATGTGTGGTTGCTCCTCATGGAGACACCAACAAGAAAAATGCCAAACATTGACCAGTTTTGTCTGTTCGAAAACCATCAGGGAGTGCAGCCACAATAGAAACATACATATTTATGCCAGAGACTTAAAGTGAAAGAATACAATAAATATTCATACAACATTAAAAAAACAACAGAAATCAAAGTTGTGAATGCATAAATACAGTGGAGGATGTGAAACAATAAAAATCAGTGACCTCCCTAAGAGTAGTATTATGCTCAATGGTCATATGGTCAAATAGCACAAATTAATATTTTATATTGTGCTAAGATGCAACTTTCCCCAAAACAAAAATGAAATCCTACCTAAAATATTCTAAATGGGTCTAGTACAATTGCTTGACATCCATGATCCTGACACGCAATTTCCCAACTCCCGTTTCCCGACTTTAATTTGCCCGAGCGGTACAATTTACTAACCAGTTACTTCCCAACTAGAAATGACTCACTCCCCACCCTGCACTCTCTCACACTGCCTGCTTCCAGCGCTCTCACATTTTCAGTTGCTGTAGCTGCGTCCTCACTTGCAACAAACATGCCTTCAGCTTTTCTCTCACCAGTCTTAGTCTACTCTCCTTCTGAAGTTAACTTCACTCACAGCCTCCACTGCACCACGAACAGTGGTGCTGAAGTTAAAACACTGCCTCACTTTCTATCCCACCAGCATGATTTTTTCCCTCGCTACTTCATATAATCCAAACTGTTTATTTTCTCAATGCAATGCGTGTCAAAGCAAAGTTAAATTTGTTGACATGTGTCAAAGTACTAACAGAGAACCGTCATGTCAGCCTCTCCTTGTTGGTGCTGTTGACAGGGTGGATGCTCACAGACAGCATAACATTTAAAGTGACAGCAGATGCATTACAAGGACATGGGATTATAGTTAATCAATCAATTACCACACTGGTGTGCTCATTTATTTGGACAAAATTATATAGTGCATCTAAGTCTGCCAGAGCTTGTGTTAGTAGTGCTCTGTGTCTTACAGTGGCAACAGCTTCAAGTTCAGCAGCAGTATCACATGTGTGTGAACTTGCCCCTTCACAAAGAGGACAAAGTAATCTGTGTGTCAGTGGATATTTGTATGTAAAGGAGAGAAACAGGGCAGACTTGTTTTACTGGTGTTGTCAAAGTTGAAAAAATCAGCATCTTGTCATGGACGTGCATCTACTGTGCTTGTTGGGGGCCAGCATCACCTATGTGTTACTACAGAGCACAGTCACACTCCAGACACCAATGATGCCCCTGTGGCAATAGCAGTTGCTTCTTTGAAGGAGCATGCACTGACAACCTATGACACACCAGCACAACTAATACAAGCTGAGCTTGCAGTTATGTCCTGAAGTTAGGCATAATATGCCACTACGACAGTCACTACAACAAGTGGTAAAATGCACTAGGAGACAAAATATGCCACCAGAACCCAGGTCACTGGATGAGGTGACCATTCCACTGCAGTTTAGAACAGTGAATGGACACTCATTCCTAGCACGTGATGCAACCTGTGGCAGTGATAGAACCTTACTTTTCACCACCAAAATTAACTTGGAGAAGCTTAAAATCCAGCTGATTTTTGGATAATGGATGGTACTTTTAGAACTGTACCCACACTTTTTAGACAGCTGTATTCCATCCACGCACCTGTGGATACTGTGGAAACATGCAGGATACTGCCTCTAGTGTATTCTTTGATGTCCTCAAAGTCAGAAGATTGTTATTTGTGCATGTTCCATGATTGGCAAGATGTTGCTGATGAAAACGACTACTGTCTGTCCCTAAAAGTAATGATAACAGATTTTGAGCAAGCAGCAATTAATGCATGCAGGGCTGAATTTCCTGATGCAGAGAATAAGGGCTGCCTCTTTCACCTGGGACAAATTGTATGGCACAAAATGCAAGGCTATAGTCTGGCAACCAAATATGGCATTGATCCAGATTTCAGTATAAAAATGTGCCAGTTGGTAGCCTTAGTATTCCTGTCACCAGACAAAATTCCAGCAGTTTTTGAGGAGCTAAAAAGTGAACTGCCTAGTGAAAGTGGAGTAGTGTTAGACTGGTTTGAGGAGAATTATGTACTGGGGAGGGTGCGCAGAAGAATGAGCAAAGACACCACAGTGAGAGCACCCCTCTTATACCCACCCAAGTTTTGGTCAGTGCATGTACAATTGCAAATGGGAATACCGAGAACATGAAGTGGAACATCACTCATAGGCATACATCATTTTGTTGAGGAACTACGTAATAAGCAGCTGGTCACTGACAGTACCGTAGAAAAAATAAATCGAGGATTGCCAAAATCACCCTTAAAGAAACAGTATGCCAAGAGAGAGGAAAAGAGTGGAAATATTGTGTCTGACATTGAACATAGATCTACTAAAGACTTTAAAGACTTTCTTTGGGGCACTGCACACAATATGGTCTTATGATTGTCATCTTTAGTAAGACACTTGCTTTTATAGTTCTACACTTGCTTCTTAAGTTTTTAAATAAATAAATTGGATTTCAAACTTGACTGAGACTGAGCACCTTTGAACTCTGAAGGCAGAGCATGTGCGTATGTGTGACCATTTTGAGTTGCATGAGCATTTGGGACATGGAGGAGCAGGTACGTGCACAATTACAATACTTTTTAAATGTAGTACAGTTCTCTGTTGGTACAGTTCCTAGTTTCGGGGGGTGAGCATTTTCAGGAGCAGGTATGTGCACAATTAGATTACTACAGCTTCACTTTGGTGTTACGGTGTTAAATGTACACATTAAAACAGTTCAGGGCTCACTTGGAATCGCTTCAGGGTTGCTTTCTGTGGCTGTCCGGATTTTTGTAGTCAGACTGTTAAATGTCAGGAAAGTGTCCCTGACGGGAAGTTGGTATCAGTAAAAAAATTGTCAGGAAGATTCATGTTGGGCAGTCATACTCATCCCTCTACACTATGCCTGATAATAATCCAAAGCACAGAAATAATGAACAGGTTACATAAGGTGGGAAGGAGGGAAAGGAATAAAACTTCATTCATTATCAAAGTGAAAAGATGAAACGCCACAGCTACAGATATCTAGTCATAACGTGGAACCTGAGCAAGAGAGGAGTGAAGCAACTGTAGGGGAAAAAAGAAATATATCACAATAACAGTGCAGATGTTCCATTGTTTTCCACTTTTTAAGAGTTATATGTAGCTTCGGCATTAGTACAGCATGGAAGGGCATGAATAAAGGAGTTCAAGCAAACCACCTCTTGTAGTACCACATTGTATAGTAAGACAGATTTAATTATTTATTTATTTATGTAAAATTTGGTAACTGAGAAAGGCACAGTGAGATGAGGCTCATTTCCAAGTGTGGCCCAGGGACAAGGGTGAACTTATACATACATATACATACACATATAAACCAGATAACAGTTAGGCAAATAAGATGCAGGCTATTTACAGGTTGTATACATACTCCTCAACTAGACAACAGTTTAGGCAATTAAGATGCAGGGTATTAACATAGAGGAGTTACAGTATTTGTTATGTAACCTCTAGGTGGCACTATCCCCAGAGTTACTACCCCGGCCTTGCAGGCCTGAACAAGGATGAGGGGCCTGGGTTCCCAAGATTACTTTAAAACTGGTTCTTCTCCAAGATGTTACATTGACACGGTGCCTCCACCCAGAGTTTAGCTTTAAGTGGGCTGGTATGGGACCTGGTACAACCCCCGGGATGCTGTGCCCACCCACTATTACCATAAGCCACCCCAAGACATGACCCAATAACATTTCCCCATCTTTCAATACAGTTACCATTTAGTGCTGGATCCTAATAATATGCTTATGGCACCAGTATCTGCAAAAACAACAATGAACAATTTATTTACAGGGGGGCAGGGCTTAGGAATGGGGAAAGAAGGACTAGAAGTTATGCATTACAGTATTTACAACATTTACAGGCAGATTAAAAGTTTTGGATTTGTGCTGGTGAAACTCTCCAGCTGGGTAGATACGCTGCATTGTTAAATCAAATTGCAATCACATATTGTACCAACCATCTAAGATGACCAGAGCCCTGGCTATCAAGCTAATCTGCATAAATCAGATGAAACAGAAACATTTACCTTTTCCCTCACTGGTACCAGTCCCCATATTTGGTATGAGACCCCTCAATCCCAACCTTAATCTGGGTACCCAGTAACCACAGTCTATTGGAAGGTGCAGGCCTGATGGACGGCGCAGCTAAATTAAGAAAATTCCAAGCCTGACTTCAATCAGTTAAACACTTGAACTACTGTATGTGCAGTCTCTTTAAGGGGATGGGGGCTGCATTCTGAAGGCTGGAAGCACTGCCAAGTAACCAGCCAGTTACATTTGTGTTAACACACTTACCATTTCCTGAATGTCCAGCACATGTGTAATAGTGGCACATTCTGCACTTTAACAATTTTAACACATTCAACACATTTAATGCTGTCAGTTCTTCAACCACGGGCCAGCATGGCCACCATGATCTTTTCCAATTTAAACCTTGCAAGGGGTACTTATTCCCTAGAGCTAGGGTGACCCAGTTCTTTACATCCTGTATCTGAACAAAAATGCTTTATCAATACCCTTTTTTCTCTTTAGTAACTTGCGCAATTACGGCAGTTCTTGCAACACAAATTTCCATGTCTCAGTCCCAATGAGGCAAATGGCTGAGGTTCACAGCTTCCACAGGATGTCTTGACAAATTACTAGCTGAATACTGGACCTCCCAGGCAAAGTTAGTACAAGCCCCAGTTCTGAGTGCTCCCCTTCCAGTCCTGTTGGCACCTTAGCAAATTAAACATATTTCAGCACATTTATAGAAGCTGGGCCACCCCGAGACCATTAATGCATTAGGTCCACTCATTCTGAGCAATAGTTAAGCACAGCAGATGCAGAGTGTAGACCAAATGAACAGTTCCAAACAGTTAAGCAGTCTTTAGGGCTTTGGCAACCCCAATAAGCTTTCTTTTTCCCTTGCACCGGGGGGGGGGGTACAAGATTACTCACTCAGGCTTCTCATGGAAAGGTTCTCCATCATCAAAGGTTTCTGAAGTCTTCAGTTCCCTCACTACTGAGGCAGATTCAGCTCTCTCACAGCTGGCTTGACATCAAGTTGCAGGTCCACATTTTTCCTAAGCGTGGAAGGGATGGGCTAGCCCTTGGAGGACATTTTCTGGAAACCCCAGGCTAGCAGGTTTTACATTAAACTGAACTGTTTTAATTACTGGCAAAGAAGAACAAAAACCCCATCCTTTATGGAGAGGCTTACACTGGATCACCAGGCCCAGTTGCATTTGCTGGGGGCCTGAGCCCCCACCCCCTTGGGGGACTCCCGCTGGAATCTGGAAAATTTTCTGAAAACACAGTCTTTTATGGGGCTCTCCTGAGGCTTTCTATTGGCTGAAGCTATTGGTTGCTTTGGCTCTGATTGGCTGGAAGGCGTGTCAATCACAAAAATGGATCATTCATAAAGCTTTCTCGATGCACAGTTGGATTGCTGTTTTGGCACCTGAATTTAGGTCCCTACTGTTCCCCATAAGCACTTGGTAGTTTCCCATGAGCTTTGGCAAAAGTCTCACAAGTCCTGGCTTAAAAATCCTAGCTTTCTGATTGGCTGTGACTGCTCTGTAATTGCTACTGAACACACAGTCTCCATAAGCAGATTTAACACAGTCCCAAATGAAGTCCTGGTGCAGCTTGTATAATCAAAATATTTGCCCAAATATCCCACAGTTCAATAGCCGCATCTGTGTCCTCTCTGTTGCTGCCCAGCTTTAGCATTTCTCTCAGTCCATTTGCCTGTCACTGCTGCCAATATTTTAGACCCCCTGTTTGCAGCAGGCAGGCTGTCAGTCTGAGTCCCAGCATGTACTAGTGCAGCCTGGATTTAAGCATTTATTCATTTTAAACTTTTCCCTTTGTAAACATTTGTCCCCATACACTTAGCACAGCAGTTACTTTATTTATTTACATTTCTTCCACTTTTTTGGTAGCCACTGAAACATTGCTTTCCTGAGGGTAGAACAGATCCTTATGAATATTCATACAATCGGGCTCTGGCTCATTAATATTCATGAGCCCCAGTCTTAAGCACTTCATGGATCCCTTTTATTTAAATAAAAAATGGGCTCTCATGGCCCTTACTGGGCTCACCAGGTCCCTTTTAGCAGATGGGGACACTGGGACCACTGAACACTCTCCCGCTTGACTGCAAATCAAGCGGTCAGGAGATCAAAGGCACAACTTGCACATGTGCAATTTCCATGGTACCATGGGTGCCAAAAACAAGCAGTGGGGTGGCATAGCTGGCTTCTTGAGCCCAAAGTGGGCTGCATTTACACACAGGGCACTTTTCTGGGGCCAAGGGCACACAAGACTGGGGGAACAAGAAAAAAAATATAACAGGCATCTGGGGGCACTATGGAGGAGAGCAGACGGGAGCTATGGGCACCAGGGTAAGCCCCTAAATTGGTAGGGGGTTATAGTTAGATGGTCATGTATTATACATAGGATATACAGGGTAGTGTGTTAGATAAATAATAGTTGGTACTGGAAAAGGGTTAAGAAAAAGAGGGAGGTGCTCAGAGGGGGGTGGAACAGATTGGGGCAAGGTGGAGGTGGGGAAAGGGGACAGATGTAGAAGGAAGGGGAGATGGATTTGTGCTGGTATTTGAAGGCTGGGAGAGAGTGGGTGTTGCAGAGGGAAACAGGTAGTTGATTCCAGAGTTGAGGAAGGTGGTAAGAAAAGGCGGAGGAACCAGCCATTGATTGCCGACAGGGGATGGTGAAAGAGCAGGGATGCCAGGATCTAAGGGAGTAGGAGGGGTTAGCAGCAGGGGAGAGGTGGGAAGAGAGGTAAGGATGGAGAAGGTTAAAACAGTATTTTGATGTGAATGTAAATTAATGAATGTGTCACCTATGGGAGAGGGGGGAGAGAGAGAGAGACTCAGGGAGGAGAGAAGTACACAATAATGAGTACGCAGTGGGGCATTTGTGGTGAACCTGCAAAAGGAGTTGAGCATGGTGTCAAGTTTAGAGAGAGAGGAGGTGGGGGCTGAGGCATAGACAATGTCCCCATAGTCAAAGAGAGACAGGATAGTCTTGTGTATTAAGTCATGGCAAATATGTAGGGGATAGCATGTTTTTTTTAATATATTTTCTGTTTATACCCCATTCACCCACAACCTTAGCTTCCCTCAGGATATCCTAGGCATTGATGCTTGGCTGCACCTAGACCTCTTCCCTAGAGCTGCCTCCACACTGCCTTGGTTTGTCCCCTGGAAGGGAGAGGGAGAGCAGTCTCTCCTTACCATTCTCCCCCACCTGCTGTGTGTCTTCATCAGGCACCTGCAGGGATCATCCGGCATATACAGGCTGCATGCCACAGATCATCTCCAGATTCGTCTGTGGGGGTATTTCCTGTGTTGCCTATGGCCCCGATGACATCAGCAGTCAAGGAGTTTCAATGGATGAAGCATGTCACAATGTGACAGCTGTCCTGGAACTCGGCCAACATCCTCCCCACCCACGGTAACCCCAAACTGCACCTCCACCTGTGGTATCCCAGGTGGAGGTATTGCAGCAGGGATAACAGCCCTCCCTCCCTGGAGGAGGAGAGGTATCCAATGGATGCTCTATCCTCCTCCTCCCCCAGATGGCCCCCGATGACCCAAGTCTGCACCCAAGCCCAGGTCCCCAGCATCGCAAGCAGTAGCACTAGCACTGCGCTGACAGGCCAGTCGGGGGGGATAGCTGCTAGCATGTTTGTTTCAAAGAAGCACACCTAGTTTGGAACATAGTTTTGAACAGAGGTATTCATCATGGACTGAGTAGTTCAGAAGTTGGGCTAACCAGAGGCCAAGGTATTTGTACGAGGTCACTGTATCCAGAGTGGAAGTATCCAGTGGTGAATCTAGGGGGGAAGGGAGTTTGGCCAGTTTTGGGTGGGAGCCAAAAATAATGGAGAAAGTTTTTTGTGTGTTCACTTTCATGTTGTTTCATGGACCCAGGTTAGCGCACGGTCAAAGTCGGACCGAAGATAGTCAGATAGACTTATTTAGCCAAGTGTATAGAGCAAGCAGTAAATTTAAACATTTCTTCATCTCTGCTGTAATCATTACACCAAACTACCTTGTTTTATTTATTATCTGTCTAGCTATCATTTTTCAGATTTGTTGTTTTATCCAATAAGCTAAAATGCAAAACCATTTGCCAATTGTTTTTCATTAACATGCCTTTCTGTTAAATAAAAAATCATTCCTGTTAAGTGAGAAACATAGAGGATAGTGTATGAGTGCTCATACGCAACAAAGATATTTTTCACTCAAGAGGCTTCCATGGTAACAGAAGAACTCGAGAGGTCAACTCAAGAGACCTCGTTACTGCAGAAATCTTGAGAGTTAAAACTATGCATGTTGTTGGCATGGGGTCATAATGTCGAGGCCGAAACTCCACAAAATGACAATGCTGCAGACAAAACGGTGTGCGCTAAACTAAGGTCAAGACAAAATACTGACCACAAGAGAAACAGTGCACACCGTTGGAAACAATAACACTATCTTTGTTTCCACACACCCCAGACTAAAAATAACTACCTCCGAGGAAGTGTGGACTTAGTGGATGGGGCAAGAGTTAGGAGCAGGGAAAATATTTTATTTTAAACCCACAATACAATGGAAACTGGGGGGAACCGAACCGTGGCCCCTGATCCCCGATGCCGCCTGGTGCTGGTGCTCTAGCCACTCCACCACAGGATCAGCTTGATCAGGCACTGCACCGGCAGCCTCCTTGACTCTCCCCCATGTCAGTCTACAGCAACAGGGGTAGCAGTCATTACCACATGCTGAGAAACCCCTGTCACTGTAGAACCTTTCACGCTTTCTGCAGAGTAGTTATTCATGCACTGTTTCGGCAGCACTATAGTGACCCGGTACCCTTGTTGTGTATGAGCACTCATACACTCTTTTTTATAGTGTATGAACACTCGTTGATTAAAGTCAGTGTCCTTACTTTTGCGTTTTTTCATCGGTGCTCACTTCCTGGGACAGCTCTCACCGCCGCGGCCTTTTCCTGAAGAGTGGAGGTCACTGGAAGGCCCATGCACAAACACGCTCCAAGTTATGCTGTAGTAGCTATGTGGCTAGTGCAGCACAACAAACAATGTGGCATAGCTACTGCTGCACAACAATGCTGTTCTAGTCATGGATTTCCAAGTAGAACAGCATTCTACCATACACTATAATTGCTCTAGTCATGGAGTTACATGTAGAACAGTGTTCTACTATACACTATATAGAGGATAATGTATTGTCCTCTATCGTTAACCGGTCAGTAAACAGTCGAGAGGTTGCCAGGGCGACCATGTAAACCTCGAGAGCGAAGCTCGAGAGGTTTACGTCGCCATGGCAACCTCAAGACTGTTAAAATTGACCGGTTGCCGATAGAGGGACCATACATTATTTTTTATAGTGTATGGTCCCACTTAAAAAGTTAAACGGCTTACGTTTTTTAAAAAGTCACCGCCGTGGCCCTGCAGTCCTTCCCCATCGGTTTCCCTTCCATCGGTTCCCCATCGAAAAAAAAGCGCGCACATGCGCAGACCACTCGCTGTTGTTAACCTATTGATGTGACGTAAGATCGATAGGTTAACAACATATCTACGTCACATCGATAGGTTAACAACCTTAGGAAATGATGATTTCCTAAGGTTAACAGCGTTCTAACAGACATTATAAAATTTATTTCTGCTTGGCCAAACTGGAGCTTCCATTTCTTTGGGCTCACCCAGCAATTCTATAGGAGCACTATATATATATATATATATATATATATATATATATATATATATTTAGCTTTTAGTATGTACTAAATAGCTAAATTAAATTAATATACAATAATGAAGTGTTTCTTAATATGAAATCTGTTGATGTAGTTTTCCTTTTTTCGTTTGTTATAATACCATCTGAAAATCTATAATTAGCCCATTAAAAACATAATCTCGTGTATATTGCAACATCATCTTTACATATTATTATAATTTCTTCTGCTTCCTAAGTTACTAGACTAGGTCAAAAACACAATGATTTCCATACCCATGGGACTCTGTATTTAGTACTATTGTCTTTAAATCTTGAGGGACAAAAGAAATTACCCAGATTTTTAAGTTTTAGAGAATTTGTTTCTACTATACACTAGTGAGTCGAGTTTCTAATTTAATTTTATTTCTCTTTAAAATTCTGTACAAATAGGGTTGATCCTATTGTACCCAAGCTTTAAGGGACCACAGAACTGACCTTATGATTTAGGGTGCAGAGTGCTTGATTTCTTCTGAGCTTCCTGGAGCACAGAAATTACCCTGGGGGGTGATGGCAGTGGGGTTTTTTTTTGCCCTTTCTTTCTTATTGCAGGGGTGGTCCATTCTTATTGTTATCCCCGGAATGCATAGAACTTTATTTTTAGGTCACAGGCCTGTGACTCCCTTCATTATAAGCATATTAAAATAATTGCCTTTTCTAGAAAGGAATATTAAGTTCCACAACTCCTGAACAGGGTTTGTTTGCTTGCCTTATTCTACTCCTACCCCTCTTTTTCTCTCCTCTCTCTCTTTGATAAAGATAAGCAGTGGAAAATCAAAAATCACCTTCTTAAAGATGAGTGGTGTTGTTCTAGATTAACGCAAATCACCACTGACTTTTTTGCTATTAATCTTCACTCTGTCCCATCTCTAGCTACTCGTTGGAGCACTTAAAAATGCATGGTTCATTGAGAATGTACTGTATAGTAGCTTTATTTCACTGGAATTTATATTTCGCTATTTTGCTATGCGGTAATACCCAGCGAAATTAAGGAGTCTGTAAAATAAATGGGGTAGCAAAGTTTCGTATGTATAGTAGCACAAAATTTAAAATCAAGCTCTTTCATGATCTGTACCACTCAGCCCGCTCACCCAGCTTGTTCACATCCTGTATGCACTACATTTTAAGTTCATTCACCTACAGTAAGATAACTCACCCAGCCTTTCGCTCACACACTAGTCAGCACATTCTCTCGGTACACATGCCCTCTAGTTCCAGTATATATGAAAGAATTGTGACAGAATGTTATTTAGTAATCTTTATTTTTGATTAGTTTTTAAAATTTTAAGCTAAATCAAGCAAATGGAGATGACGAGGTTATTCAGCCCTTCCGCCCTAAGCCATGTGGTTCGACGTCTTCGTGTCATTCTGCATCCTCCTCATCATCAGTTTCTTCTCCGGTTGTCATGCCACCTGAAATCAGCAAGCAGACAATTAATAGTTAAAAAACAGATGTACAGTAAGAAGGAATTGTGGTGCTACTGTACTTTATACTTACAAGGATTTAGACAATTATCATGCATGCCTCTGATTCCAGCCTGCGAGAAGCCATGAATGCAGTCCTCTCTTCTACCCCTTAGCTCTGAGAAGCTTGTCTCAAGCCATTGTGCGTGTTTCTCCTTTAGTTGTTGCAGCTTTAGATCCGCTTTAATTTCGGCATCCCCTCTTGACAGTTGGTCTGCCACCAGCCCAGCATACCAGCTGGTAAAGTGCTGTTTTAAGAAAACTTGAGCACTAAATCAAAGCGGCGCGATAACATGAGAACAGCTGATCCAGCTAAATAAACGAGATGCAAATACAAGGTACTATACAGTATACACTTAGCTTCAGTTCGAATTAAACATAGAGAACAGCATGCTCAGAAACTACAACAGAAGATTCAGAGTGTGGAGCAGAATATTAGTCTAACTTCACCTGAACAGGATTCGCTTTACCTTAATCAGTTACGGGCTGCATCCACGAAGTTAAACAGGGAATAGGCTAAACGCGTTATTATCCGCTCCAGTCTTCATTACAAAACATTTGGAGAGAAAGGCAGCAAATTATTAGTGATGCAGCTCAAACAGATGGAGATGGCTTGTTTAATTCCGAGTATACACTCCACATTGGGTAATGTGTTTCTTCACAGCTCCTAGGGACATTGCTAGGGAATTTCAACACTTTTACTCTAATCTTTGTCAAGCAGAGCCATATCTTTCGGATATATGTAGTCAAATTCAAAACTATCTGTTGGATGCTCAGCTTCCTCATTTAGGCCTGGATCTGGCCTCATCTTGCCAACTCCTATTACCTGCTTTGAAGTGGATAACACTGTCTCCTCCCTCTCTTTAAATAAGGTGCCGGGCCCCAATGGATTGTCATCTAACTATTACTCTATTTTAAAAAGCAGAGTTAATTCCTATTTTAGCAGATTTCTATAATTTCTGCTATCAAAATGAGGCATTCCTACAAGAATGTTTGGAAGCTTTCATTACATTAATTCCTAAACTGGGGAAAGGCCCCTCAGATGTGGCTAACTACTGCCCTATTTCACTTTTAAATGTAGATGTCAAAATCCTATCCTCTATTTTGACACATAGAATGGCTCAGGTTTGGCACCCATTAATTGGGACAGAGCAAACTGGTTTCATGCAAAGCTGTTTGGTGTCCAATCACACGAGGAAAATTTTTCATCTACTTTTGGCCTCCAGGGAGTCCAACACCCCAGCGGTGTTGGTCACTCTGGATGTTGAAAAGGCCTTTGATCATGTGTAATGGCCATTTTTGTTTTCCACCTTAGAGGCCTTTGGTTTTCCTAAACTTTTTATTAAATGGATCCATTTGTTATGCTCACACCCTTCAGCTTGTATCTCTTGCAATGGGGTACTGTCTGAAATGTTTGATTTGCTCAGAGGTACATGGCAAGGTTGTCCCTTGCTCCCATTTTTATTCATACGAACATACATATGAACATACGAAGAAGCCAGCAGAAGAAGACCATTTGGTCTGTTAAGTCTGCTCATATTACAGGGTCCACAGCTTGAACTAATATCCCTGCCCTCCCTCCCCACTCCTTCTATCCTCCCTACCGATGATCCTTACCTTCCTCCAATCTTTATCCCAGCTTTTCTTAAAGCTGCCCACTGTCTTCAATGAGATGACCTCTTCTGGCAACGCATTCCAAGTGTCCACCATCCTCTCAGTGAAGAAGTGCTTCCTGATCTCCATCCTAAATGTCCCACCCTCCAGCTTAAGGCTGTGCCCCCTCATGTTATGGTTGCCACTCAGCTTAAAGAGACTCTCTTATGGGGGGAGATCACGTGATGCAGAGTGCTGAGTAGCAGCTCCCTCAAGAAGCTCCTGCCTCCTGTCTCTTATTTGAGCTTGTTTTGGTGTTTTAATCTACTATTTTCTCTTGTTTCTGAGATTCTACGCTGTACAATAGCTGTTGAACTCTGGTCTGGTTATATCTTGAGTGGATGGAGGCTTATATGAAGAAAGCCCCACAGAAGCATACCCCTCCAGCAACTCCCGAGAAGACCCCTAAGAAATCCAGGGCCTCAGGTGGTTCTGGCTCTGATCTCCCGAGCCAAAGTGGTGATCAGGAGCCCTTAACACTGTCCAGATTTCTCGAGGAATTCAAACCCTTTCGAGAGGAAATGAAGGATATGGCAATGGATTTAAAGTCATTATCCAGAAAACTAGATGAACTCTCATTGTCTGTTTCTGATAACACAGCCCGAATTGCTTCTATAGAGAAAATAATTGGTGGTCTCAACCCTGAACTGGTTTCGATGTGCCACAAACTGACTCGTTTTGAAGCCAAGCTTGAGGACCTAGAGGGTCGGAGCCGAAGAAATAATGTAGTGGTTTTCGGTTTACCGGAGGGAGAGGAAGGCCAAAATGCTGTGGTATTTATTCAGAAATTGGTTGAGTGGGTGGCAGGCCCATCTCCATTTGGCTCTGACTATATTATAGAGTGTGCCCACAGGGCTTTACCGCCCAAGCCAACCCCTGAGAAACCCCCCCCCCGTCCTATCGTGTGCCAGTTCCTGAATTATCTAGAGAAACAGCATTTTCTACAAAAAGTATGTGCTTTGCAAGAGGTTCGCTGGGAACATATAAAGCTGAGAATCTCACAAGATCTACCCATCTCGGTCCGCATGAAACACAAGGCATTTCACCCTATTGTTTCTAAGCTAATTGCTGCAGGCCTGAAGTTCAGAATGAGTTATCCGGCTAGACTACATATTTCAACTAACGGATCCTGGAAAAGCTATGAAGACCCTGAAGAAACTCTGAGAAGCCTTAAGTCCATGCTGCCAGATCTCTTTAAGGACCCTTGGTGGTGGCATAGTATGGAGTATCGCACGGAGTCAAGAACTCAAACTTTTGTTTTTTCTTTCCTTAGAGAAATTTAGGAATGTGAAGACCTGGGCGACTGCATATGTTGCAGTGGACTTGGGGGATCACCGCAGACTGCCCTGACTTTACTTTTCTTTCCATCTCAAAATGGGCCCATGATGGTGTGATGCAATGGACACTGGGGCTTGGGGCCTTCTTGGGAGGGGGGTTGTGAGCCAGGTTTTTGGTGGTTATTTTCATTGGGGGTTGAAAGAGCCCAGTTTGGTTGTGGGCTAGTTTCTTGTTTTTTCCTTCTGGACTGTTACTGGGATGGTCCTGGGCTTTCTCCATCTCGCTCTTCATTTGGGTTGGGCCAGGGCATCGACTGCTAGAGGGTGTTCCAACCTCTGGGAACTTGTGAGGAAACTCTACTCGAGAAGGATTTAGCAGGGGCACTGCTTAGCTGGGATGCAGCACTCTTAGTCTTTCATGGAGGCTCTGTTTACCGGATACTGGCTGGTAGTGGGTAAAGGTAGGTTTTATGCCTTCTCCTCCAGTCGAACGACTTCAGTTTTTCCCATTTTAATTTTTGCTTTTAACATGAGCTGGTGCATTTCTCCGTCCAGGTGTTGCTGATCTGGTCCCGGTTTTTGGCAGCTCACCCAGTGGCTCCGATTTTAATCTGGGTTATCACAAATGAGTGGGTGATGAGATGACCTTATCATAACCCCCCATGTTAATTTTTCTTATATCCATGCTTTGGCTGGACTGAGGCGAAGGCCCAGGACCACTCTCCTTCATTGGGAGTATAACTGACAGGTCTTGATCTCTGAAGGCCGTGATCTGTGTGCAACAGTGCTAAATATCAAGATTCATCATCGGGGGGTGGGAGTAGAGGGATTAGAACCAGTACTGTGCTGAACATTGCTTGTGACAGCTTGGGGAAGTGTGGGGGCTGGGGCATGGTTGGAGGGTGGGGAGTTAGAGGAGATGGGCGGTATCTACTTCTGGGCTGGCTAGGGAAGAGGGTGGGTTTTACTGCAGTAACCCTGGGGATATATGTAAAGGGGATTTGCATCTCGTGAGCTGAGTATAATTATTTCAGCTTGATATCTCTTCTGGATGGTGAATGAGTTTACATTTGTGTCTTGGAATGTTAAGGGGATCAGAAAGCAACATAAGCAATTTCAGGTTCTCAAACATTTAAGTTTGTTCAGTTCACAGATAACTTTTTTGCAAGAAACCCATTTATTAGAAGGGGAAGCTTTGCAATTAAGGAAGCAACAAGTGGGATCAATTTACAGTGCCCAGGGCACCACAGATAGTTGTGGGGTCATGCTCATGATTAACAGGAGTATCCCCTTCTCTCCTACACAAGTGATCAAAGATATTGAGGGTAGGTTTATACTGGTCAGAGGTACCCTCTGGTCTGTCCCAATACTATTGGGCTGTGTTTATGGCCCTAATTTGGATGACCCCGGATTTTTTATGAGGCTTATATCTATAATTCTCCCAATGATTCCCATTAAAATTATCTTAGGGAGAGATTTCAATCAAGTACTTGATTCTCATTTAGACAGACTGGGCAGTGGCCTAGGTGGGGCTACCCCTGGGCAGAAGGCATTCAGGGATTTATTAGATCAATGTGGGCTCTGCAACGTCTGGCGTGTATTACATCCTGATTCTAGGGAGTTTACCTATAGGTCCATGGTGCATGGCTCGCAGTCCTGCATCGACTATTTACTTATTTCTCAGTGCCTCCTGCCCGGGGTGAAGACCTCCTCGATTCAACCTGGCCCAATTTCTGACCACTTACTAGTGGTATGCAATTTGGTACTGCTCAATTCATTTAATAGGGAAACTAGATGGAAGCTCAATGATCAACTCCTTAAAGATGTTAAATATTGCAAACTTATTAGGGAAAAAATAGAATTTTTTTTTCACTAAACCCTTTAGATAGTGTAAAACCTGATATCTTGTGGGGGTCTTTAAAGCCTTCATGAAAGGGATACCGATTAGCATGGCGGTTGGTAGGAAAAGAGAGTGGGAGGAAGACTTTAAATCCTTATTATCTCAAATTAGATTTCTGGAAGCTAACCTTCCGGCTAATCCTCTAGATGAGAATACTCAGAAACTCCTGAAATTAAAGGATAAATATCTGGGGTTACTTCAAGAGAGAGCAGAACTAGCTATTATTCGTACCAGAGCTAAATACATCAATCAGGGGGAAAAAGTGGGACGTTTACTGGCATTGCGTATTAAGCAACAGGAATCAATGAGATTTATCCCACCTATCAGGTCATCAGCAGACGGAACTCTTAAGGTGTCTCCTAATGAAATAGCTCAAGAATTTACTGCTTATTATTCTAAACTGTATAGAGACATGGAGCACCCTCCCTGTCCTGAAGATATACAAGGTTATCTAAGAGATTCCCACTTGCCCCTTCTTCCTGACAGGTGCAGTGAAACTCTGGTTGTCCCTATTTCTCAGGAGGAGATTGCTAAGGTTATTAGTGAATTGCCTGCTGATAAGGTCCCTGGTCCAGATGGATTTTCCGCTTTATTTTACAAGGTCTTTCGAGACCTTCTTGTACCAATACTTGGTCGTTTATTTCAACAAATCCTATCTGGGGAGGAGACAGATCAATATCTCTATGAGGCCCTGATTGTTCTGCTTCCCAAACCTGATAAAGACCTTGATAAGGTTCAAAGTTATAGACCCATCTCTCTCTTAAACCAGGATGTTAAAATTCTCTCTAAAATACTGGCCAACAGGTTGGCACTGGTTCTTCCTGGGTTAATAGGTACAAATCAGGTTGGATTCATGAAAGGGCACTCATCTTCTGATCATTTACGCACTTTGTCGCATGTCTTCTCGGCTACCAGGGATGCGGAGTTCCCTTCGGGCTTGGTCTCCTTGGATGCTGAGAAGGCATTCGACCGTGTGAACTGGAATTTCTTGTTCCACACTTTGGAGGTCTTCCACGTCCCTTCTCTGTTTATCTTCTGGATTGCCGCCCTTTATAAAAAAACCTCGGCAAAAATTTCCACGAATGGGGCCTTTTCCCACTCTTTCTTGTTTCACTCAGGTACTAGACAGGGGTGCCCCCTCTCCCCTTTACTATTTAACTTATATCTGGAACCTCTTATCCAAAACATTCTCAATAATGATTCCATACAAGAAGTGAGAATTGGGTGGCATGAAGTGAAAGTCACCACATATGCTGATGACCTGTTAATACATCTGTCCCATCCGGTATCCTCCATCCCTGCCTTATTAAGTGAAGTGGCAAGATTTAGTGCTCTGTCTAACTACAAATTGAATGCCAGTAATCCCCTACTTTTTCCATTAAATCACAAAGTTTTTAAGACTGATATTAGCCCCTTGGGGCTATGCTGGACACGCAGGTCTTTCAAGTATCTGAGTATCAAACTTTCACGTAACCCCCTAGTATGGTTCAAGGAAAACCTAGATTCTTTATTGCAGAGAATTACACATGACCTAGAGAGGTGGTCTAAACTCCCTATCTCTCTCTGGGGCCAAATTAATATAATTAAAATGAATGTATTTCCTAGGATTTTTTATCTGTTGTATCTTCTCAATGCCTTTGTTCCTTTACTCTGGTTCAAAAAGGTTCATGGTATTTTTACTTAATTCATCTGGGCCAACAGGTATCCCCGCTTGGCTTACCATAAGCTGGCAGCTCCAAAACTGGAAGGGGGGTTGCGAATCCCCCATCTGACTATATATCATTGGGCTAGTCACCTTGCGAAATATTCGCGGTGGGTATCTCCCAGCCCAGAGGAAACGTAACCCATTTGGCTCAAAATAGAATTGGATACAATTAAGGCCAAAAATCTGGACCCTCTCGCATTATTTTTCCTTAAGCTATCCCAAGTAAGTATGGCTGCAGACTGTCCCATAATAAGGACGACCTTAAAGGTCTACTTACAGATATGTTCTTTTTTGCAGTACTCTCCCCATCTGGACCTGACCCAGTCTATATGGAACTCTCCATCATTTACTATTAACAAGAATTAAATCTCCCATCTTTGGTTGCCTCAACTCGAACAGGGGAAGCTCTCGACCTTTACTGATGGTGAGGGGCATTGGTTATCAGTGTAAGAGATGGTTAGGAAATTTCGCATCCTGACTTCTTCTTACTTCAAAGTCTTGCAATTGAGACATTTACTGGTAATCACCCTGGGGAGTACTCCTCCCTCTCACAGCATCTCCTCTCTGATACCTGAGGTATCCCCACTTTCTGGGTCTCCTGGTGTAATCTCTAAACTATATCAGGTTTTGTTTCATAAAAAATTCGGGGGCCCATTTGGGCCATCAAGATTTTGGAGTAACTTTCTCCCCCATCTGCAGCTGGATTGGTACTCTCTCTGGAAGTCATGTCACAAATTTATCTCTCAGGATAGACTGCGTCTCATGCAATATTATGTATTGCACAACTTGTATTACTCCCCGGTTAAGCTTCATAAGTGGGGCTACTTAGACTCTAATAAGTGCAATAAATGTTTGCAAGATGAGGGCACACTTTTTCATATGATTTGGTCTTGTCCAAGTATCTCCACCTTTTGGGTTTCAATCCAAACTTCCTTAGACCCCTTGTTGGGCCTTCAAGAATACTTTCTCCCTGAGGTATGTGTGTTGGGGGACCTGTCTTCTATTAGAGTCAAGGTGCGTAAATTTCACATATCCATGGTCGCCTTGTCGGCTAAGAAAATAATTCTCCGCCATTGGAAAGACAGGTCCTCTCCTTCTTTCCAGGAATGGATAAGAGAAGTATTATCCAATTTGTACACAGAAAAAGCAATAGCCAGCCTACATAACAGACTGGCAGTTTATGCTAGAATTTGGGATTCCCTTCACTCACTAATCTCTCTGGTTCCAAACTAAACCTATACGAGGCTTGATGCTTCTATACAGTCTTTTGATTAGAGGCTCAGCATTTACGGGCACTGAGATGGGTTACTGCAGTAAGGGGAGGTGGGGGCAGCATCTTTTTATTATGTATCAATGAGTCTCTACCAGTTTCTTTGTATGCTGCCTTTTATGGTGGAAAATGTGTGAATAAACTTTAAATTAAAAAAAAGAGACTCTCTTATGACCTTTATTTATCCTTGTCAAGTACTTGAAGGTCCCCATCATGTCCCCCTCTCTCCTGTCTTCCAGGGAGTACATGCTCAGTGCCCTCAACCTCTCCTCATATGCCTTACCCTGCTGACCCACTATCATCTTTGTAGCCCTCCTCTGGACCTTCTTCAGCAGGTTAATGTCCTTTTTTAGGTGTGGGCACCAGTACTGAACTCCATACTCTAGACGCGGCCATACCAGTGACCTGTACAAGGGCAGTATAACCTCCTCTCTCCTACTATTGATTTTCCTAGATATGCATCCGAGCATCTTGTTTGCCTTTGCAGCTGCTTTCTTGCACTTCGTGGAGTGCTTCAGGTCACTAGTGATCATCACTCCCAGATCCTTCTCCTCCTCTAATACAGATACTCAGACTCCACCAAGGTAGTGCTCTGTCCTCGGATTCTTGGCTCCAATATGCATAACTTTGCATTTCTGGGCATTGAAGCCAAGCTGCCAGATCCTGGACCACCTCTCCAGCTTTTACCAGTCTTCCTGTAAGTCTTGTATCCCTTCAGCTGTGTCCACTCTCCCACAGAGAACCTCTTACTAGGAACATTATGTTACATCCCAAAATCACTGGCATTGCTATTGGCCCTCATACTTTCAAACTTTTCATGTGCACAGATGACATTTTATTACATTTAACCCACCCTTCAAGTTCGTTACCTGTGGCATTACACGTTTTGAAGGATTTTGGCACATTGTCAGGCTATAAGTTGAACTTGGCTAGCACTGTTATTCTTCCCCTTAACTCTGTTACACACATGCAGAGTGTCATAGAAACATAGAAACATAGAATTTGACAGCAGATAAGCACCGCTTGGCCCACCCAGTCTGCCCATTTCCCTACCTATTGGATAAGCTGCAGATCCTAGTTAATCAGCAGCCTACTTCTTCCTACCCCCACCCCCTAGAATTGCCTTATGACTGTCCCATGCATGCTTGAATTCCACCGCTGATTTTGACTCTACAACCTCCTCCGGAAGGCCGTTCCATGCATCCACAACCCTCTCTGTGAAAAAATACTTCTAAATTACCTCTGAGCCGCCTCCCTCTGTCTTCAAATTGTGCCCTCTTGTTCTTGCACACTTTTTTGAAAGATGCTACCCTCTTGGACTTTGTTGATTCCCTGAGGTACTTGAACGTTTCTATCATGTCCCCCTCTCCTCCTTTCCTCGAGGCTATACATATTAAGCTCCTTTGCTCTCTTCATATGTCTTCTGGTGCAGACCCTGCACCATTTTAGTTGCCCTCCTCTGGACAGCTTCCATCCTGTCTATGTCTTTCTTGGAGATTGGGTCTCCAGAACTGCACACAGTACTCCAGATGGGGTCTCACCAGCTGTCTGTACAGAGGGATAATAACTTCCTGTTTTCTACTGGTGATGCCTCTCCCTATGCATCCCAGTATCCCCCCAGCCCTCCTTGCTGCCCTCTCACATTGCTTGCCCACCTTTAGGTCATCTGATATGACTACCCCCAGGTCCCTTTCCATTTTTGTTGTTGTTAGTATCTCACCCCCCATTGTGTACTCTTCCCCTGGGTTTTTGTTTCCCATGTGCATTGCCTTGCACTTCTTAGCATTGAATCTAAGCTGCCAAACATTTGACCATTCCTCTAACCTTGCCAAGTCCCTTCTCATCCTTTCCACCCCACCCTGTGCATCAACTCTGTTGCAGATCTTTGTGTCATCTGCAAAGAGACATACTTTTCCTTCAGTCCTTCTGCAATGTCGCTTATAAAGACATTGAAGAGGACCAGTCCTATACTGAACCCTGCGGTACCCCACTAGTAACCCTCCTTTCTTCTGAGTGGACTCCATTTACTATTACCTCTGTGTCCTATTCTCCAGCCAATTCTTTACCCAGGCTGTCATCTTGGGACCCACTCCCAGGCTGGCTAACTTGTATATTAATCTTTTGTGTGGGACTGTGTCAAATGCCTTGCTAAAGTCTAGGTAGGCCATGTCCACAGCCCCTCCCTGATCTACTACTTTGGTCACCCAGTCAAAGAAATCTATCAGATTCATCTGGCATGACCTTCCTGCTGTGAATCCATGCTGCCTAGGGTCCTGTGCCCCTCTGGCCTCTAGATACTCGACAATTCTTTCCTTCAGAAGTGATTCCATCATTTTCCCTATCACTGAGGTTAAACTAACAGGTCTGTAGTTTCCTGCTTCTGCCTTGCTCCCACTTTTGTGAAGGGGAATCACATCTGCCCTCCTCAGTCCTCAGGTACCACCCCATCCTCCCATGATTTGTTAAAAGGTAGTCAGTGTGTCACTAGTTCTACCCTTAGTTATTTTAGAATTCTGGGATGAATCCCATCAGGCCCCATTGCTTTGTCCACCTTCAGTTTTAAGAGTTCTTTCAGAACCCTTTCTTCTGTAAATGGGCTGGTATCAACTTCTGTATCCAGAGTGTTTCTACTGTTTGTTTTATGTACCTCTCTTCATTTGTAAATACTGAGCAAAAATATTTGTTTAGTATCTCTGCCTTTTCACAGTCTCCTCTGCCCACCCTCTCCCCTTTATTAAGCCTCACTGTCCCTCCCTTGGTCTTCCTTCACTCCCTGATGTACCTATAAAAGGTTTTATCCCCTTCTTAACTGAGTTGGCTATCTTTTCCTCGGTTTGGGCCTTTGCTGTTCTGACTGCCTTCCCAGCCTCCTTTTGCTTTAACTGATACAGTTCTCTGTCCTGCTCCTTCTGTGATTCCTTGTACTTCCTGAATGCTTTCTTTTTCTCTTGAACCTTCACTGCCACTTCCTTTGGGAACCATAGTGGTTTCTTACATAGTTTTGTTTTGTTTATTTGCTTCACACAAAGGCTCATTACCTCTGTGATGGCAGTTTTTATTATTCCCCATTGTTCTTCCACCCCTCCTTCCTGCTCATTTGCTAGAGCATTCCTTAGGCACTCACCCATTTTGGCAAAGTCAGCCCTCCTAAAGTCCAGTACTTTTGTCTTTATATGGCTTGACTCTATTGCTGTGTTTATTGTGAACCATACTGTTCGATGATCGCTAGTTCCCAGATGGCTACCCACTTCTACATCTGTGATCCTCTCTCCATCTCCATTTGAGAGAATCAAGTCTAATATTGCTCCCTCTCGAGTGGGCTCCAATACTAGTTGTCTAAGGCATGCCCCCTGTAGGGCATCTAGAATAACTCCACTCTTTCGAAGTGGCAGCTGCAACTGCACTCCAGTTAACATCTGGCATATTCAGATCACCCATCAGCAATATCTCCTTTTTCTGCAATTCTAAGTATATTTCTATCATTTCCTTGTCCATTTCTCCCCTGAGAAGGGGTTCATACAACCCTGTGCAGATTGTGGTGCCATTGCCTGTCTCCAAATTTACCCACAGTGCTTTCTTCTCCTTCTCCTCCCTGTTTACCCTTTTGTTCTGTTGCTTTTATTCCTTCCCTATGTAAAGAGCTACTCCTCCTCCTCTTTACCCTCCCTGTCCCTCCTGTAGATAGTGTATCCTGGTATGTTTACATCCCAGTCATGGTTTTGTGTGTACCATGTTTCTGTGACTGCCACGATATCCAGATGTTCCTCCTCCATCAAGGCCACTAATTCAGGAAGCTTGTTACCCAGACTATGGGCATTGGTACTCATTGCTCTCCATTTTTGATGGTTTTACCTTCTGTTGCAGCATCCCCACTGACCGTCTCTACCTTGGTCTTTTTTCTCATTTAGTACCCTGTTTTGTAGGGAGGCTGGGATTTTCCTGCTGCTTATCAGTGCCTCCCCTTTGACTAGTTTAAAAGCTTGCCAATGAAGCATTTAAACCGATTGCTCAAAGACCTGTTCCTTCCTGGACAGATGCAGACCATCCTGCCAGTATAGGCTGGTGTCCTCCAGGTGGAACCCCAGTCCCCAATAAAGCCAAACCCCTGTGCTCCACACCATTTTTTCAACCATTCATTAAACTGCATGGTGCTAATTACCCTCACCTCCCCATGCCTTTGACAGGCAGCACCTCTGAGAAGGATACTGTGTGTGCTACTTGTCTTAGGCCCCTCCCCAACTCTGCAATGTCCTCCTGCACTGCTCTGATCTAATGATGAGCCAAGTCATTTGTCCCTAGGTGGACAATTACGTCCAGCTCAGACTCTCTTGCAGCTGTTCTCGTGATCCTGAGGATGCGCTTCCTGTCCCTCCAAGCCATGGCACCAGGCAGGCAGCTTACTTCAGTTTTCCCAGCTCCCCCCAGTTCTATACCCCTAATAATTGAGTCCCCCACCAGGAGCTGCTTCCTTTCCCTGTGGTGTTCTCTGCCTCCTTCCTGTGGGCCTCCCTTGTGACAGTTGTCATCAGTCTTCTCTGCGGGTGCATCCATAGGGGAGCTATGCTCCCCCAGAATGGTGTATGGATTGTGGAGTGGAACAATTGACTGGGTGTGCCTCTGTTCCACCATCCTCACCCTCCCTGAGCCCACTGTGGTCCAACTGCTGTGCTTTCTTCGCAACCTCTGAGGCAGTGGTGGTGGCGCTAGTGCTCCCTGGATGGGGGAGGTTCCCTTCCTACTGTCCAGTGTGGCCTGGGGGAAGGTTTCCTTACTACTGTCCAGTGCAACCTGAAGATGGGCAACTTCCTCCCTCAGGGCAGAGAGTTGTCTGCAAATAGGGCAGCATCTCAGCCTCCAGAAAGACTCCCGGAAGACTGCTGCCCTACAGCCATTACATTGACTACTCCCCACATGTTTATCTACTTTTTTTTGTTTGTTTGTTTTTGTGTGTGTGTGTGTGTGTGTGTATGTGTGTGTGCGCATGTGCGATAGGTTATATAGAAATATATATATTATACAATGTGTATGCTTATATTGTCAGTGCAGTGTGCTAGAGAGGATATGACAGTGATATGCACCTTGCACTCTTGAGGAAATGATGTCAGAACCCCAGGTATAAAGGAACTATTTCCAGGGGGTGGGGTGAGGGTGGGAAGGGTTGGCCTAAACTGTGCCCTCACAAAACAATCAGCTAAAAGCTCTCACCCACCACTGCGATGAGTGCCTTCCTGTCAGCAAGATACCCTACACAACAATTTGACAGAGAAAATACCCTGCTAATCAAACAGAGAAAAATCCAGACATCCAAGTCAGACACAGGTAAACTTCTCCAGCCCCAAAACAGCCTGGTGGTTTGTTAGCCACAAAGGAAAATCAAATATGCAGTTATTTCAGCCCTTTTGAAGATCCTGACAAGATCAGCAGTTTTGAAAACCCCCTTCCTGATTTAAAAACTAAAATAATTAAACACAAAGCAATACCACTGTAAAAGTAAGGAAAACTTCTCTCAGATGTAAGCAAGAGAGAGAGATTAGTTACAGATATCTAGTCCAATATAGTATATCCCACGCAGCTTCTCAGTTGTTTCAAAGCACACCCAGTACACAACTTGGAAGAAGATGGACTTCACTTGGAAGAAGCTGATTTACATACTTGTTGGTTCACACAGGGTCTTAAATTCTTGGGTATTCATTTATTTCAGGGTCAGAATAAATTGATTGCCCATAATTTTCAACCTCTGCTCAGCACTATTAAAGTGGACCTCAGTCGTTGGCAGTCCCTTCCCCTTTCTTTGTGGGGAAGAATCTCAGTAATTCAGATGAATATTCTACCCAGAGTATTACATCCCCTAAATATGATTGGGACTCCACTCCCTCAGTCCTGGTTTTCAGAATTAAATAGGATAATTGGTGCCTTTCTTTGGAAAGATTAAAAACCTTGTTTGGCTTACTCTAAATTAGCTTTATCAAAAAGTCATGGAGGGCTACAATTGCCTCACTTTTACTGGTATTATCAAGTTTCTCAAGCAAGCAAATTCTTTATTTAGAATCTTCCTAATATGGGGACTCTCACAAACCAGAGACACTTACCTTGGAAGGAGATTGAGATGTATTATTGTATGAATGCTGAGTTTTTGCACCTTGCCTTTGCCCATATCCCATGGTCAAAATTACCCTTACATTTACTTGACATGCCTATTGGCTGGTCCCATTGAAATAATACACAGCTATGACAACTATGTTAACTATGTCAACTATAACAACTAGGTTGTTGATTTTAACACTGCTTGCCTTAAATCTTCTGTCCCCCTGGCAGCAATGTTTGCTTTCTATCAACTTAAACATGCAATATTGGCCTTTGTTGGTCCACGGCCTTGGACCTTCATAGAGAGTGCTGTTGGGTATTTTGCTGGGCTCTGTTGGACACCCTCTAACTTTGTTATTATGATGTAATAAACCTTTATTTATCTGGGGAATGTCAGGAGATTATTACACCATAACAAAACATACAATACCGCTCTTACAGATTCTAGGACTAAATAAAAAATAATAAAAAGAAACAGAAGCAGTTATAAAAGCAACATAAGGTTGTTTTATTGTCCTACCAGCTTGCCTATAGGACAGTCATTATACACTGTATACTAATCATGTAACATATGCACCTGGGAGTCTGGTTCTCTTGAACACTGCAGTGTCATGCAGGGTCTGCCTGTGATTTCCTCAGAGAGGGGGCATGGAGAAGAAGGTTTTATACCCTGATAACATCTAGTCTTGTGATAGATGCACCAGCTCATATGCGTGTGATGATTGCACTTACTATTACTTCTATTGGTCAATTTGGGGGGCAGCCGAGTATTATCTCTGTTGCCCTTTTGAATGCTATAATGTGTAGCATTCTACTCATAAGAATATGCTTATATCAATGACATGTTTTCATGGATGAAACATTTTGTAAGATATCATCATGCTCTCTGAAAGGCCCATTCATAAATTATTTCTGTGGTTGCACATGACACCTTAGTTTTAGGGGGCGCTCCTGGGTACATCAATCATTATATTTCTGACATTATCACAGCAAAACAGCAGTGCATTTCTAGCCTAGAATATCATTCATGGTGTTGTGTCTCCCCCCTACAGGATCATATGTAGGATAAAGGTCATACTTCAGAAGCAGTGCAGTTTCATAGCTTGTAGCTAGGTTCTATGCAAACATAGAGTCACCTAGCCTTATGTGTATGTAAACCTATACTAACTTATGTAGATGTTCCCTAGCTATGTGTGTGCATCCCTAGCTCAATATGTGATGTGTTTCCCCCCAATTGTGTGTGTGTGTGTGTCCCTAGCTCTGTGGTGTAACTGATACGTCTGTGTGAGACATCACCACATTATGTCCGTTTGTGTGTGAGATTCCCCACTTATAGATGTGGTTATTGTGTGGATATTAGTACTCCCACTTATTAGACGTGGCTGTGCATGTAAGTATCCCCACTTATAGATGTGGGCTTGTGTGTGTGTAAGACTATCCCACTTATGGCTGTGGGTTATGTACTTGTGTGTCATCTGCATGAGCATACAGGTAAACATGACGTCTTGTGCATGTGATGTGTGTGGGTAAGCTTGTAGTCATGATGTACCATGCATACATCATGTGCTTGTGAGTGAGCATATTCTTACAGTGCTGACTACTGACATTTAGTAGACTTGGTAACCCAACCTCATGTTGTATCTTTATTATATAAAACTCTTAGGAATAGGCTTGGTACAAAGTCACTGGGGAAACGTAGTTATTGGATTAAAGAATTTCCTGACTCCTTGTCTCTTTGAGCCTCCATAGTCCCTTGGGAATTGGTCCACAAATATATTAAAGTAGACAAAATTGAGTTAATGCAATATAAAATACTTTATAATGTGTATTATAGCCTTCTCATCTGTTCAGGATGGGTAAAATTGACTCTGTGTGGGTGTTGTAAATCCAAAGAAAGCCTTTTGATGCACATGTTGTGGGCTTGCCAACCTATACAGAGTTTTTGGAATCAAATTTGATCTCATTTGGACCCATTATTGGGGCTGCAGGCTTGTTTTACTCCACAGTTATGTCCGTTTGGAGATGGGCTTATGCAGTTGTTGGGTTCTCAAAGATATAATTTTGCCCTTATCTCTGCTGTGACTAAGCTAGTAATTTTGCAACATTTGGTGGCTAATCAGATTCCCTCATATAAAGAGTAGCATGAAGAAATACTAACAGTATTATGCATGGAAAGGTTGGTTGCCAGTCTGCGTAATAACCTCCAGACTTATAAAAACAGATGGGAGAAGTTGGACACCCTCTTAAGAGTTAGCTAGCCTCAGGCAAGATGATTATTTTTTGGGCCCCTATGTGATCTTTTTGGTTTTTATACTATCGTTTGATAGTCATTTTATAGTGTCAGCTGTTTTCCTAACTATATGGTTGTTAGACCACTGTATTCTTTTTTTTAGTTGTATAGTTATTTCAGTGCAACCAAAATTGTTGTACTTGATTGAGTATTTTTACTCTGCCTAGTGCTGTTTATAGCTTTTGTATCATAGAGCACATATAATTTTGTTTTGCTATACTCTGTGTCTGTGTATCCCTTTTTGGTAGTTTCCTGATGTTTGTTTGCCAGTTTTATTTTCTGTCTCTGTTATTGTTCTTGTATTAAACTTCTTATTAAAGTTTATTAAGTTTAAAAAAAAATAATACTGCTCTTCTTCAAAATTGTCTTGTTGTGCTGCCTATCTGGTATGCTATATCCAAGTGTACTGGCTGCTGGATATGATCTGTAGTGAACTTAGTGGCTTAATGACAGTTTGGTTGCATTAAGTTGTGCTATGATTCTCTGTTTGGCTGGCTATGAGCAAATTGCCATTTGTTGGGCTGCTAGTGATTAAAATTGCTGGTGTTTCTTATGACTTGTTGTTGGGCCGGAACATTCAAACAGCTGGTGCTCCCTGCCACTTCTGTTAGGCTGCCATGATCATATGAGCAAGTGCTCAGTATGGCTCTCTGTTTGGCTGTTGCTGATCAAACCATCCAATACTCATTACATTGGGCTATCCCTAGCCTAACAAGCATATCCCTACAGTGGTCATCTGTTAGGCTGACAGTGATCAAATAAGCTGGTACTCTCTACAGTCTGTTGGGCTGTTGTTGATCATTCAAGTCAGTGCTCAGCCCTACAAACCAGGAAATGGAGTGCAGGGAAATGATGAAAGAAAGAGCTGGGATGATTTTAGAAACAATTAAACCAAAGTGTGAAAGAGGTAAAAAAGCCACAGCTAAAGATTATGTATGCAACATGTGGAACCTAAACAAGGAAGCATTAAACAATTTCAGAAAAATAGAGAAATAACTCATACTAATACAGCAGACATTTATATGTAACTGTAACTTTGGTGCACTGTGCAAGGATAGGAGTGGCAGATTTCAAGTTAACCACATCTCTTAAATGAATAACCACATTTTGCAGTGGGACGCACAAATTAACTTAGCCACTGGTTTGTGACAAACCCTAAATTAAAATAATTCTCGATCTCTGATCTAATTAATATTTTAATTAACAAGCTAACATGAAAACCAATTCACATTTGTGTTTCATTAACATGCACTTTTTAATAAATGATAATTGCTGTTAACTGAGAAGCAAATATATAAAACTGGTTGGCCAGACTCTCATTTCTTTAGACTTGCACTATATTTCTATAGGAGTACTGTTAAACAACATTCTGCATTTCACAATGAAATACAAAAGCAGCAATTTTTCACTGTATCCAACTCTAGTTTTACATGTTGTTCATTTCTAGCCATTTGAGCTTTGGCACCTTCTGGTACCATTATTATTTTAATTAGATTTTTGTGATATCATGGGGGGTGAAGCTGTGGCTATAGTGGCAGCCAGTAACATGATGCAATATATATCATAGGAGAAAATTATTAATTTCAACTGGACTTCTGTGATATTTTATGATATATCCAGATATATAGGGCTTCTTGTCACTGGCTACCACTATAACTGGATTAGCTTCCCACTCTACGACATTGCATGTTTCTAAAACTGGTGTCATTGTAGTATCAACATAGGGCAGACTAAAACCCATTTATTTCTAGACACCTGACAGCTGCAGGTACACCTAATACATAATTTAAAAGAGTTTTACATGGGTTTTAAATTAGAAGGGGCATGACTCATAAGTGTTCCCCTTTATTGACTTGTACAAACAAATATGATCAACACTGGAACATGTTAGAAATCTCCTCCCTTAAGCATTTTTTGACTGTTCTAACACAATTCATACTGTGGATGTATCACTATGATGCTAGCACACATTTCTGATGCTAAACAGCACAGAACAATGTTGATGTGATGTTTAATTTTTTTAAGCGAGCAGGAACTTTTTAAAACGTCAAAAAACAAATATCTCAGCTCAGCAATTAAATGAAATGAAAATGACTGTATTGATGTTTTCCCCCCAAAATACATTATTACTAAAAAAAACTACATAATCAAGCTTTTAGCTGACTATCAAATACTGCAACTTAATGAATATGGGCCTTTGTATGAGAGAAATAGCCAGATACATAGCACTTATTGTATGTGATGCACTTCAATGTTCAGTGTTAGTTTATTTGTTCAACAGTTCATGTCGTTACACAATCAATAGAGATAAAAATACATCAATAAAAACAACCATTCATAGACAATACAAGTATACGTTATTTTATACTTTACATTATATAAAAAAAATCCAACAGGCTGTATATTAGATGTTATATTATTTTAAACTCTTTATAATACATGCAAGTTGTTTTTACTTCGATAATGTTAAGAAGAGAGACCACAGATGCCAATACATTTACAGATTTAGATTTGAAAAGGTAAGTGACAATATTCATCGGTTCCAGGTCTAAAAGGGTCATTATTTTGCCCAGCAACTTCTCATTATATTTTTCATACAGTGGACACAGTACAACCAAATGCTTTAAATCATCTATACCTAACCCACATCTACATAACTCCTCAGAATTATTAATCTTAAGTAGTCCTTTTAGCCTTAGCTATCATGGTATTCAAACCTATGTCTACAAAACCATTTTCTTCTGTAGTGATTCCAGCAGAATGTGTAAGTATGGTTCAAATCCAAAGTGCCTTTTATTTTTTGTCAGCCAGGAACTAATCTTATATTGGTCACACAGTCCCATCTCTTTTTGTCTGAAGATGTCTCTTATTATTTCCTTTATCCGGAGCTATATTTCTTTAGAAGGTCTAATAGATATGTCAACAGCACATTGTAAGAGACCATAGGGTTTTATAATGTTTTCTAATATCAAGGTACAGTACTAAGTAATGGAAGTTTTAATTGTAAATAGTTTATTACTTCTGCAACACATTTTCTGTATTTTTGTTCTTCATTCATAGCATAGTCTTTCAACCAGTAAATTGCTAGTCTCTTCTGAATTAAACATTCCACTGGGAGTTGACCTAACTCTGCCCTTACCAAGGATGAAGGTGCCCCAGAGAGTAGCCCTAGTAGCTTTTTATAGTAGATATTAAAGATCTTTTCTATGTTCCCTTATTTTTTTTTGGGGGGGGGAGCCCCATATCTCTACAACATATAGGATTTGACTTTTTATCTTTGCGTTAAAAACTTTAATACATCCCTCAGTCAAGTGTCTTCCAGATTTATACATAAATATATTCATAACTGGAAGGAATCTCTTAACTTTTACTTTAATGCTTTTAATGTGTGTACTCCATGTTAAATCATCTGAGAGTGTGCTTCACAAGTAGCAACAATTCTTCACAACTTCCAGTTCATTATTAACTACTAGGTATCTGTACTTTTTATTATTGCCCCCACATACTATAACTTTCATTTTATCATAGTTTATCTGCAGCTCAGATTGTTTATATTCTATAGAAAATTTCTGTAATAGGCCAGCCAAGTGGTGCTGGAGGTTGAGGTGCTGCTGGCTACACCTTGTGCCATGCCAGTGACATGGGTTCAGGAATGAGCCTGAGCTGTTAGGGGTTGGCAGGGGAGAGAGAAAATTAAACATCTGGAGGACTGCTGTTCTATCTCAGGAGGGAGGGTTTGCTGTCTCACTCATTGATCACTCTCTGACATCATCCAGGGGGAAGATGTGAGCTGGGAGGCATGTCATCAATGTACATCGTTGGTGGGGAGGGGGGCCAGAGAAAACTTGGAGGAAAAAGAGCAGTCAGGCTCCATGATGGCTGCACCATTGCCCTGTCTGGCCCCCAATGTCTGGATTTTGCTCCAGGGGTGGGGAAAAGCCGGCATCCCTTCACCTTGGCCCTGCCATTGGGGGGAACCCATGGGGGATTTAGGAGGTGTCAGGTGGGGGAACAGTGTAGCCAGACACCAGGTCCCTCTGAGGGAGGGACCGGAGCTGCCTGCCAGGCTCAGGAGAGTAAATAGATAATAAAAAAAAAAAGAAAATTTCTGTACGGACAGTGACAATTGTCTATTTTGGGCGTGTGAAAACTTCTGTCATACATTTTTATAAGTATGACATTGAGAAATCAATTAAAAAGAATTGGCGTGATGAAGCAGCCCTGTCTAACCCCTCTGTTTGTTCTACGTTTATTGCTTTTCCCACTGGTTGTATTGTATCTTATCTCAGTCATGTTATCTTGATATAACTATTGAATAAGGTTAATTAAAGCTCTATCCATCTTCCATTTTTCAAGTGTTGCCCATAGTAATTTCCTATGGACCTTATTAAAAGCTGATTTTAGATCCATGAAAACACAATATAGCTTTTGTTTTTTGATCTTTCTATATTTGTACATGAGGTAGGTTAACACAAAACTTTGATCAGTGGTTGAATGATCAGGCATAAAGCCTGCTTGTGCCTTACCTATAATTTTATTTTCATTTATCCATTCCAATAACCTCATAATAACTTTTGTAAAGATCTTTTGTATACTGTTTATGAGGCTGATTTGTCTGTAATAGCTGAGTTCTCGCTTATCACCTTTTTAGAGATTGGAACTATTATATTTAATTTCCATGAGATTGGGATGTATCCAGTTTTATTAATATTTTTAAATATGTTATATAAAAAAAGAGGACTAGATTTTAATATTTTTCAATATCACATCTATAGGAACCCCATCCAGCCCGTGGGCCTTATATTTACAGAATGATTTAATAACCCTTTTGTATTTCGATTTCTAAAAATTCTTTGACTAGATTGATGCCCATTTATTTCCATATCCTATCACTCTCTTGGATCTCATTAGGATCATAAAATAATTCTTTAAAATGGCCTACTCCCCTCTCTGAATCTACTAAAACTTCCATTTCTACCTCCACATTTCCCATTCCTTTTGAGACCAATTTCATAAATTTCTTTATTGTTATTATCCCTTACTAATTTTCAATTTTTTGCCATAATTCTGTATTTATTTCTATTTTTAGTAACAACCCCAAAATACACTTTTCTTAATTTATTCAATTGTTTTTTTTTATTATTATTATTATTCCTATTTGGATCATTTCTCACTGTTCTTTTGTTTTTTTGTTTTTTTTATTTGTTTGTATGTTTTTTTTTGTTTTGGATAGATTTTAACTGCTGTTGATATCAGGTCTAATATGCAGTTCATTACTTTTTCAAAAGCTTTTATACAGACTACTCCATCTTCATTATTTTCTATTCTAGTTATTTGGTCTAGAACTCCAGCATCTATAATTTCCATTAGAAAACCCTCTTTTTTAGGACTGCAGTTGGCATAGCCCTTCAGACCTCTTGCTATGAGAAAAGGACTCAGCACATTCCTTTGACCTAACATACTGGAGTTACACCACAGTCACCTCCACATCTGTGAAGCACTCTGCTCGTTGTCTCCAATGGCAGGAGCACTGCACTATTCGTATAGTGTCAGTGGTCACAGCAGAACATGGCACACTCTTCCATTTCCAAGATGGCTGCCAAACCATACTGTGCATGCGTAGCAACCAGCGCATGCACAGAGGTGCTCAGGAGCTATCTTGGTCATGGCAGAGTGTACCATGTTCTGCCATGACTTCCAAAGCAAAATAGTTTTAAATTATAGCTATCCCCCCACCTGACCCTCCCTCTCAGCATCCACAACACCCCACACCCCCCTCAGAAACATATGAGTGACATTGCGGGTGCCCAATCCTCCAGTGTCAGGATTAACATCCTAATTTTTTTTTATATTCTCTTTGTGCTACTCCTTGATGACCAGCTCCCTCCTTCAATCAGCCCCCACAGCCCCATCACTCGACATCCACCAGTTTACTCACCTCCCAGCTCAGAGGTATCTAGCTGGCCAGGTATGGAGCCTGCAGGAGACTGATATGCACCTGATGGTCACCAAAGTTTTCCTTTGTTTTCTTCCCTCCCTGTTACTGGGGCACAACAGGTCAGTGACATATGTGGAGGCATATGCATGCTGTGAAGTACCACAGGACCCTCCCTTCACTGGTGTCCCTGACTTTTTCTATTCTTAGGCTTCCATCTGGGGGCAGTCATTTGGCAGGACAGCAAGGTAGCCCTCCCTGGAAGAGGAGAGCTGTCCTCCAGATGCTCAATCCTCTCCCACCATGGCTGACCCCAGGCAGCCCACTCACACCATGAACATGGGTCATTGGCATGGCAGGAGGCAAGGCATCAGTGCCTCAGCCCTCCACACCACTGGGCCAGACCTTTTATAATTAAAGATATCCCCCACCCGACTCTCCCTCTCAGAATCCCCCCAGAAACATACGAGTGACACTGAGGGTGCCAAATATCCCAGTGTCAGGAAACATTTGAGTGACACTGGGGTTGTTCCATCCCCCAGTGTCATGATCAGCATCCTCATTTTTTTTTTAAAGTAACGATATCCTCTCATCTGACCCTCCATCTCAGCACCCACCACCCCACTACCGCCTCAAAAAATGTAATAGTTACACTAGGTGGGGGGGTGCCCAATCTTCCAGTGCAGAAATCCTCACTCATTTTTTTAGACCTGTAAAAAGACAATTGTCCATCAATGTCTTCTGTACTATTACTGTTCGCCCACCTGACCCTCCCACTCAGCACCCACCACCCCACACCACCACCCCAAGCCCTTGTTTACCCATTGGGGGTCCAATGCTGTAATCCTGTCTGGACCACAGACACATCTTCACTCTTCAAAGCTGGACCTCAAACTGAAGAAACAGGGACAGTATGTGGTTCAATGTATTTGGAGGCTCGTAACGTTTGTAATGTTCAATATTTTTCCCCCAAATTTACAACATAGCCGTATCTTTACAGCACCTCATGAGTGTGACAGCTGTTATTTTTAAAATCCTGGCCAAAATGTTTTTGTTTAATCCCAAAGGGTGATTTCGTGGTCCCTCTGTGAAGTCATCTTTCAGGCAGGAGTTGAAAATCTTCTCTGTCCTTGTTGCTAACTCAGGCTCATAGCATTGATAATTTTCAGTATTTTACCCAAATTTACAACACAGTCATTTCTTTACAGCACCTCATGAATGTGACAGCTGTAATTTTTCAGCTCCAGACCAAAATGTGTTTTTGAGCCCTGAAAGGTGATTTTGTGGTCTCTGTGCAAAATCATCATTATGCCAGGAGTTGAACATTTTCTCTGCCCTTGTCCATGAGGCAGGGTCTTAACAATGCTATGTTGAAAATTTGGTGTAAAAATATTATAAAATAAATGTTCAATATTTTTATCCCACAGTCCTGACCTGCAGCTCTATCGGCTCTGGCTGGAGTTTGTTCTATTTTGACCCAGCATATGCTTTTCCTATTTCTAACTATAAACTGGTTTTATCTTCCTTCCTTACAATTTTAGGGGATTTCCAATTTAATTTAAGCGTTATAGGGCAATGAGGGATCTCAGCTCTGCTTTCCACACTCATATCCAACAATAGAGTTACCATATCTAAATTTATCCAAGGCAGATCTATAACTGAAGATCCATTAATGGCAATATATATATATAGCTACCTATGTTGTCAGATATTGACTTGCCATTTAATAGTAGAAATGTTTTATTTGTTAGTCATTCATAAAGAATCTTTGCATTCTCATTGGTGACTGTGTCCTTTGTATTTCTTCTCTGGAAAATGTTGTCAGTTCCTAAAACTGTTATCAATTCTGAAATATCTTCTTCCAGCTCCAGACAAGTTCCCACTCTGGAGTTGAAATCACCCAGCAACATAATTTTTAATTATGGGTTATCATCCAATAGCTTTTCTAATGTGGTTTTCATTTGATTCAATGTTTCAGAGATCCAATTAATATTAAAGGTAGGTAGGATACACATGTTAAAAACAGGCAGTTCTTTAATGCCTCCTTTTACCTTTATACCCAAAATGTTATCACTTTCCATCTCAATTTCTTGCTCTTCAGCACTCTTACTAAATTTCCATAAAAGTAACAATCCCTCCCCATACTGTACATCTTTTATATTTCTTATTTCTGTTAGCTGTCTTTATAAAGGATTTACAGCCACTAAAATTGTCCTTATCTAATATCCAGGTTTCCTGAAAACAGATACATTGATATTCCTTCAGATAGTCCATAAATTCCCTTTTAAACCCAAAACATTCCAACAGATTGTTTTAAAATCCTTTTTTTTCTCTGTTTCACAAGGTTCAAAGACCTAACTTCTCTGTAGTTTAATTTTGGAACTCAGTCAGTCACCTCTATCTGTTAAAGCAGCATATATATTTGTATTATTTAGCATATATTCCCATTCTGGAGAATCTAGTCTGATGTTTCTAGTATCATGTCCCCACATTGTTCATCCCAGACATATATTCTGAATGAGTTTAAGTCCATAGCTCTTGTCATCAATTGTTTATACATTTCCCCATCTTCTAACAAGATTAATACTTGATCTCATTTTTCTCATTTGACCACCCTTTTGATTGTGTGATTAATATTTGGGAATTTCAATAAATTTTGTAGCAACTCCCTATTGAATGTTTCTTGAATTTTCTTTATACATAAGGTTTAACTCAATTATATACATTGTTCTGATGTTAGTATCTCCTTTTGAGTTTTGTGAGCCTTTACAAAATTCTGGAAATAAGACTGACAACATGTTGATTTTACCCACTTCTATTCCTATAAGTTTGATATGTGTTTTCTTACTTCTCATTGCTTTTTAAATATAAAATTGGTTTGATATTAATAGAATCAATTCAGAGTCTTGTATCAGTCTTATAACAACTCCATAATATTTTTGTTGCCATTCAAAAGGGTAGCCAGTAAGTTCTTTATAGCAGAGCTCAATTTGTCTTCAGTTTCCTCTGGTATGATTTCCAAATTAAACAATGAGAGCACATAATCTGAATCCATAGTGCTCAAGTTCTGAAACAGCCCTTGGACTGGTACAAAGTTCTGCTGATGTAGAGCTGCGGCACACTTCTGGTGCATCAGGGACCATGCGCCTGATTTCAGAACATCGGGGTTCCCTGCACCACAACACCTGGGAAATGTCACAATGGCAGGCTAGCACCAAACATGAGGTGTACCTGCTGGACCTGCCACATGGATCCCCCCCCAAGGCTCAAGCCAGAACTGTATGCCACGATGGCTCCTGTGGCTGTAGTGGCACAGGGGATGTCATGGGGTGTTAGGGAGTGGGTGGGTATGCCAGTAGGATGATCAGGCACCCAGTAGGGGTGCCCATGGCAGCACCAGTTACCTACTGATGTATGCTGTGCTGTCTGAGAACAGCACCCCCACCAGGTGCCCCATCATGCCCCTCAGCATACCCACATGCCCTCCCACACCTCCATGGGACACCCCTGTACTGTCTTTTTTTTTTAGACTTTGGTAATCGGGTTAGGCCCATTAGGCACAAGTGCCTGTTTTCAGGGGTGACCTGGGAGCACTGGGTGGTTAAGTGACTTGCTTAGAGTTGCACAGTATGCAACTGGAGGTTGTGAAAATCAAACCCAGGTCTGGTCTGCTGGGTGTACCACACTCGTTCACAGCTCACTACTCTAACCTCTAGGGTGGGCTATACTGCCCCTGGACACCACATATGGAGCCCCCCTGCCAGCTCCAAACCTTAAGGGGCACTGCCACAAGGGGTTTAGAGTAGCTCCTGGCTGGTCTAACATGACTCCCTTCCTATGGCCAAGGCAGGGCTTTCAGAATCCCAACAAAAGGGAATGTTCCACCACACCATGGCACAAGCCCCTTTGCAACCTGGCATAGCCTAGTTCTGGTCACAAGGATAGCACAGTGCCCCATTGCCACAGCAGTGTACCAGTCCAGCGTAGTCCATGTACCAGAATAGGGATAATCGGAAACTCTGATACAAGGTACAGTTTGCATCAGTGTTGTCTGGTGCAAACACCTAGTGCTGGACATGCCACTTCTGGAATTTGGCCCATAGCCTTTCTTAAAAATTTCTCAAAACCTTCTGAGTTCCTCCCTTCACACATTCTTTTATTACTTTGGATTTGTTTCAAAATTCTCTGTTGTTCCTTAGTTGATTGCTCAATAGGTGATTTACTTCCCACTCCTTGTGCTTCTGAGTTTTGGCAATTTTCTTGGGAGGTCATGTTTTTCATTATCCATAGGTTACACCACCTCAGAGCACCAGCGGTAGTGTACCCAGTCATTATGGTGCCAAGTCAGAAAGTCACCATCCTCTCTTTTTGTGGGGTGCTGTGCCCCGTGCCCCCCATGTGGAGGGCTCTGCCCCCACACCCCCTTCTAAATATACTAACTTTAGGGGTGGACCTTAGGGAGGGGGTGATGAATCTGGCAATCAGTGCCACAATGATCGCATGCTGAATACTGATGACCAGCTTGGTTACACATATAAGAATGGGGTGTCTGTCCAGTGGTATGTAACACTGGGCTTTTCTCTGTTACATCTGTTGCTGCTACTTTACCTTTTCCTAAGTTGGTACTTATTTCCTCATCCTCCTTCTTATTGGTGAGTATATTCCACTTACGTTATTTACTTTCTTTTGATTTTCCCCTTTTTGGTTTTACCAATATTTTGTTCAGCCTTGGGCTTTCTTTTAATTTTATTATTCTGTTTAACACTGTTACCTGCTTATCTTCCCCCTTCCTCATGATTTTCCCCAGTTTTCCATATCTCTGCCTTTCTCTGTGTTCTGTTCCTATTGTTCTGGCAATTCCATCTCCTTATTATTAATATCCTTGCATAGTTTTCTGACTCTTGTGTAACACTCTCTCTTGTCTTTCCCCTATTTCCCAGAGGTATATATTCCATTCCCTCAATTCTTTTGCAATACTATCATCTCCAAAACTTTTATTTGGCAGCATCACTAATTCTTGACAGCATGATTTGCTTTCTATATCTCTCATTAGCAAAGGTGTCCTTGATTGTCTTTCTGTAGTTTTTTGTATCTCCCTCTCTTGTTTGCCCCCCCACTTTCCCATAGAGATGTGTCCCCCTCTACAATGCTGTTATTTCTGAGACTTACATTTGGCAGCATCACCACCTCTTGATAGTTAAATTTATTTCTGCCTTCACTGATTGATCTGTTCCCCATCTCTTTAGCTTTGCTTCTAGCCTCTTTTAAATACTCCTGTATTTTCCAATTTTCTAAGCATACACCTTTAAAAAATGATATATCGTGCTTAATATTAGTTGCTCAAATAGTACAGCATTAGCCAAATATGGGTCCTGAAGAGCATAAAAAATGTCCTTAGAAATTCTGTGTTCAGGACTGATCTACTACTAAAATTATCAGGGCTCATAATTGGGGTAAAATCTTCTTCTAAAATGAATTTATCTAAATTTCCCTTTACCCTTTCCTAATCATTTACTGTCCTTTGTTCTTTTCCTGTGTTTGCTATTTCTTTCTGGTTTGATCTCATATACTTTCTGAGGTCTGTGACTGTTGGATTCAGCTCTTCTAGATTTTCAAATACCTCAGATAGATATTCTTTGATAGTATTAGTAGGGTTTTATCAACTTTCATTACTGTTTCCTTGTCCAACCTGTTGGTATCATTGCTGACCCCTACTTGGGTTGAATACATTAATCCTCCTCCTCCCTCCTCCCTCCTTCCTCCATCTTGCCCTGAGTACTCAACACCTCTACATCAGTGCAGTTGCAAGTCTGGATCAGTTTCCTAAATTTGGCCCAAACGCCACACAGTCTAAGTTCATAACTGGCATTGGCCTGTACGACACCCTTCCTAAATTATATTTATAATAGACACTTCAAAACCAAGAAAAGAAAATGACAGACCAAGACCTGAACAGTCCATCTAGTCAGTCACAAGATTTCCTATTTGAAACATTCTAACATTAATTACTACTACTGTACTTTGCCCAGGGAGGACTGTGGGACCAGAAAACAAAATAGCAGAGCTTATAAAAACTCTAACACGCACTTCAGGCTATTGAATGTCCCACTGCAGAAGCTCTCCTCTGATGTCAGCTGCAGGGGATCTGGGATTTGTAGTTACAGAAAATATCAGCTTACAAATTTACAGAAACAATCAGATAGACTCTATTATACTGCAGTATACAATAGGTAAAATAAAAAGTTTTTGCACATAAAGTGCAAATTGGGTCCAGTACCACTCTTGGATGTTGTGGGGTTCTTGTATTGTCTGTTCCCTTTAAATGCATCCCAATTTCTCTTGAACCCTGACATAACCTCTGCCTCCACAACTTTGTCTTGAAGTTTGTTCCATCCATTTACCATCTTTCTGTGAAATTATACTTTTTAATGTCTTTTTTCACCACTGATGGACATTCTGTTTCTCAAATTCAATAAACTTGCTGTGTCCATGGTATGGAACTCTTGCATGACCTTGAATGTCTCTGTCATATCCCCCACTCCCTCCTATTTTCCAGCAAGTACATGTTAAGACTTTTCAGCCTTCCCTCATACAGTTTACCTTGTTGTTCATGGAAACTTTTTATTGATCTGTTCTGCACTGTCTCTGATCTTATCCTTCCTTAGGTACAGACACCAGAACTGCATATAGTACTCCAGGTGTTGCCTGACCTGTGATCTACACAGGGGCAGTATCACCTCCCTCCCTCCTTCAGTTAGTAATCCTTCTCCCTATGCATCCTAGAATCTTTTTAGGCCTCCCATATGCCTTTTTACACTGAGCAGAAATTTCTTTGTAACAATAAAGGGCTTCTCAGCCATACACAATTGTTGCTGTGCAATGTGTTTGTGTGCTTTCATGTTTTTTACACAGCAAAGAAAATTACCTCTAATGGGTGCATACAGTATGTAGACTATGGTATGGTAGCTGACCTCAGTTCCCACTGTATGTTACAGCATCCATGTGCAGTAATGTACTGCATTATTCCGTTTACTAGACCATAAAACATAAGTATGGCTAACACTTCCATCATTCCTTATGGTGCAGACATCTGTGTTAGAGCACCGTTAAGGGAAAGTCATCACTTAAAGTTGCTACAAAGATACTGCTAAGAGGAATTACATCATTTATTTCTATTTGTAAATGAGGTTCTGCTGCCTGACTGGTTAAAAAACCCTAACACTTTAGCATATGATAATACAGGCCTTAAAGTTTATTAATTGAAAGTTAACCTATAAAGTCAAAAGTTAACCTTTTAGGGTTAAAAGGAAATATCACCATCATCATCATTAATTATGTTTATCGGAAAATCAGGGAATGATGTTACAAACCATTGAGTTGAGGTTTGTTGTCAATAGCATCATTCACAAGAACTCAGTTATTTAGGTTGCACATACTTATAAAACACTTAAAATGGTTACAGCATACCTGTACTATATAACATAGTAGAAGCACAGCAATCCAGTACAATTCCAATGTGCAAAGCAAACATGACAACATGATGAAAATCACAGTACATGCAGCATACCCCCCTGAAGGAGGAAACTCCATGAAATATAATTGCAAATCCAAAGAAAATCACTATACAAACCACCCCACACATGCAGTACAGTACAAACAAAAACACAAAATTAATTGTTGACTAATCAAAACATAGCACCTCAATACAGTATATTAGGGTGCTCTAAAATCAAATACTGAAAAAAACTAATGCAAAACACCCTGCACAGAAGCAGCAGGAAAGAGAAATAGAGTTCTGAGTTGCTGTGAAAGCGCAATCTACATCTACTTCCATCCACCTTTTAAAACTATCCAAAAATCAGAGCTCTTAACAGTTTTGGGGCCCCTTATTAACCCCAAGCTAGAGAGGATTGATTTTTTCAAAACTGTAGTGTGAAAACGAGGCTTTTTCTGGAGAATTACAAGAGTGAGAAGAGAATGAAACTAAAGAAGGGTGGTTTGCTTGTCACAGAGAGAGGCAGACCTGGGGGCTCCAGCCCTGCGTACAGAGTCTGTGTGTGTGTGTGTTTGTTTGTTTGTTTGTTAGTGCGTTAGTGTGTTAAAACAAAATCAAATGTAAAGCTGTTGGGCCCCATATTCAAAAGGCTAGCACAGCTCCTAATGAGTTAGCACCCCTGCTAACCTGGGTTAGACCAACACTCCAGGTGAAGTCATATTTAAAGGCCCCTGGAGCTCTGTCCAAATCCAACAGAATTATTGTGCTAATCATACCACTGTGCCTAAGGAAATGAGGGAATCCCTAATGCATAATGGTGCAGGGCTATATTCAAAGGTTTTTGGCAGTGCTAAACAACCCCCAGTCTGGTGCTGTTTACCACCATGAAAAAAAGTTTTATCACATGTATTAAGGCATGCACTCACCCCCAAAGGCAGGGCAGCTATACTGCAGCCACCTGTCCCTCTGTCTAGTGGACCCCCTTTCCCCAATCACTCCAGTATTGCTAGTAATACCATATCCCTGGTATCCAGTGGACTAATTTCCCCCCAATTATTGCAGGTCACATGTAAATGTAAACCCCCCTGGTGGGCTAGTGCCCCCCGCTGTTTGCCAACAACACCCTCAGTGCAAATGCCAACCCCCACTCACCCATTAGCTGAGGACTCCCTCCTGCACCCCCTCACCCCAGTCAACACTCAGTACAATCATAGCAGATGGTGGCAGGCAAATCCCTCAACCCACCTCCTCAGCTGGCCACTATTTGACAGTCACCATGTGAACATGAGTACTTTACATACTTGTGATCGCACACTGTGACTGTCAGATGATGGTTGGCTGAGGAGGTGAGTGGAGTGTTTTGCTGACTGTCATTTGCTATGTCTTTACTGAGTGTTGACTGAGGTAAGGGTGTGTGGGGTGGGATTCCTCAGGGGATGGGCAGGTGGGGAGTGCTAGCCCACCAGGGAGTTTATATTTACATGGAACCTGGGCTGACTGGGGAGAGGAGGTCCACTAGACACCAGGGATGTGACATTATTTTCAATAAGGGGTAGATCAGGGTAGAGGGGATCCACTAGACACCAATAAATGGAAATTTACAACATGGGTGCTAAAGGACCATGCACATGTATATGAACCCATAATGGGTATGCAGATGGCCCTTTAGTGCGTCACATGACCAATGCGCTCATTAGTATGCTCAGGCTTTATATTTCCCACAAGAGCCCTGGCACTATCCCATTTTGAGCAGATATCTCATGTGGCCCATATGCAGCCTTGGGAATGTCAGCACAGTGCATTTCTACTTAGCACCTGATATTCAGTCAATTAGCATGCTCCGCCAGTCTGTGCCAATTGTCTGAATATTGCTCAGGGCTAGTTGTGCACTATTTTTGGCACAGCACAACAGGATTAAATGGCTATGTCAGTATGAGCAGCTGCTATGTTGCACATTAAATAATTATTTTCACTCTACTACTTTTGTGCACCATATGTTTGTGTTTTGTTTATTTAGTGAATAGAAATTTAAGGGTTTTTGTAACTTAGTTGGACTTGTCTGAAACAAAGAACAAGGCAAACTAAGGATTTAAGTTTATACTGTAGTAGTCTGACTGAAGTGCAGTAAAGTGCTCCACTGTGTTGAATACATTTTTTTTTTTTTTTTTGTGGAGGCAAGAATCAGCTGACTCCCACCGCTGCTTCTGGGTAGCTGCGATTATGTCATGTGCTTGTGTGCAGTAGTGTGTACTGTGCAAGCTGTGTACTGTCTGTGAACTCAGCTCAGCTGTGAGGGACCCTTTTTTCTACTTTTGTTTGTGACTTTGTGCCAAAGAAGAAAGTTAAAAAAGAAATTGTGAGTGACTATATTTCATTATACTATAATTTAATTTTCATAATCCAACATCTTCCTGTGAGGCACCTGCGCATTAGGTTCCACTGTGGCCACTCACACAACTACAAGTGCACTGACAACATTGTGTGTTAACTGGTAGGGTGGGACTAGTTGGCTGACTCTTACAGTACCACTGGGCAGCTAGCTGCCATTTTGTTCTTAATGTCTGCACAGTGTGCACTTACGACATTGTTCTACATTTGGGGCTTTATGCCTAAGAAGAAATTAAAAATAAGTATTTTAGCACCCGTAGCTGTCCCTTTTGCATACTGCACTCTGGTGCAAAACCTGGTTTGTGTAGGTAAATACCCGTTTCCGCCCATGCAAACTTTTGAATATTGAGCCCCTGGTGCTGCAGGAAGTGATGCTGATTAATGTCATGGAACTCATGGATACCATGATTTTTCCCATTAAAAAAAAGACAACGATTGCTGTTTTCCATTATGACACCATTATTTTTCCAGTTTTCAAAACAACACCATGATGGTTGCCATTTTCTGAGACAACCCCACAAATTTTGCCCTTTTCCTTGACATCAAGTTTTGTAGCATTTTGCCTAAAAATGCCATGATTCGTAACATTTTTCATGAAAACACAATGGTGTTAAAGGGATGCTGTCAATCCATTCTTCATCATACTATTTCAAGTTGAAAACCCACATTTTATGATTGTTTACCTTCTCTAAAATTCATTGATGTTGCTGGTGGTTTATTCTGTCTCCTTTCTTAGTAGAGCTAGATTTGAAAATTAACTGCAATTGTGTAATTATATCCAACCTTGTTTTGCTTCAAATCCTTGATCTACCCTTATTTCTCACTTCCAGAACATTAGAAACACTCCCTGGCAGTTCAGCCATGCATTACAGAATAGTGTCCCCTGCTCTCGCTGTATCTTGGGTTACTAGACTGTGTTGGGGGTGTTCCCAAGTCCAGGAAAGGTGCAGTGGAAGTTGATTAAGCAATGTAAATGAACACATTTTGGCATGGTAACACCAGCATGATGGGCAGTCTGTTTTTCACTTTTAAAAAGAAAAAAGGAATCAGAATCAAACTATCATCCACATCAGCATTTTCCACAGATTGCAAACAATCATAAAATATGTTTTTTTAAACTAGGGACAGTGTTAGGCCTAAAGGGGTTGATAGTCTCTCTGTAAGAATTTTCCTTGACAAGCATGTGATTTTTTTCCCTCACCTCTGTGATGTGCTGGGCCTCCAGCCAATCCCAGTTTGAGATTCTGGACCTTGCATGTCAATGTGGTTGGTGGCAGAATGTTCTGTCCACCTCTGGGTCAGCAAAACATGTAGGGCCCGATTCTCAAGGGGGCCTATGTCCAGTGCAAGCTGCAGCAAACAGCAGCTTGCACCAAAGATCTGTGCACCAGAGACCCTGCACTCGATTCACATATGGGAGGGGTACTGGTGCCTAAGTCCCCACACCTGCGGCAACCCTGCCCTTGCAGCAAACACCTGACGCATGCACAGCGGTTGCCTCAGGCCCTTTGCGGCGCTGCAACCCAGTGTGCCTTATACCTATGGGACCCATTCTGCATGGTGGGCATACTGCACATGGGACAGACTGCTGCACATGCAGTCCAGTCGGGGCTGTGGAGGTGTGAGTAGGGCATTACCAGTCCATGACTCTGCCCGGAGCTGGGGAGTGATGGGGACACTACTGGCAGGTGTTGGGGGTTGAAGGGCACTGGACCACCAATGGGGAGTGCACTGTATGCCACTGACAGCATCATCAGGGGTCTGGTGGGGGGTTCACACCATGACTGCTGTTGTGGGGCACATCAGGGATTGGGGTGTGGGTACCCATGCCACTATGCATCCAGCGACACACACAGGGCAGCAGTTTCTAAGTCCCCTTATGCCAGCCCAGGCTGGTCTATGGGGACTTAGTTTCTGCTTCTCTGGGCACTGTCTGTGAATCACTCCTCTGGGCTGTGGCTGCTTGTGTCTAGCACAGAGCATGGGGCAGGCGGCCTGTGGTTGATGCAGGCCACCTTTGTGAATTGTGTTTAGGCAGCCCTGGACACAAGGTGCACCTTGTACCATATATGTTTGTGTCATATGCGTTACATGCAGGGCTTTGAGAATCATGCCCGTAATGTTTAAAACATTTTTTTACTAATGTACTTTCTTAAAAATATGCCAAAGTAGAGATATATTGGTAAACACACAATGGACCCATGATCTTTCTTGAATTTTACAATTATGTTCATGACTTTTGTCATTCCAAACTTTACCATGACAAAAGTTTAGCCTAGTTATATCCATACCAATGCCCCAGCTTGGTATTAGAGGGACACTGTGATGTCATAAAGTGCCATATTTCCAATGAGATGCTAAACCAAGTTCCTGTCTGCTTGATCTGGTGGTTGTTCAGGTGGATGTCAAAGCTCATATGGCATGTCTTGAAAACAGGGGAATTCTTATTAAAATAATGAAATCTAACTGAATGTCACAGTTCAGAAGCTTATAAAACTATAGCTAGAAAATCAAAGGAAAAACTTCCAAAACGCCAGCATTAACCCATCATGAAATTAAACATAGTAGAAAAGTAATGGGAAAAGATGTTCAACACAGACATCCTATTTTCCAGGCATGTCAGATCCTAGTTACAGAAATTTACCCATGTCAGTTTTCCCCATAGTTTCTTCAACAGGGAAATTTAAATATTCCATCCTATGAACATCTCTTAATGCAACCAAAACCCTCTCAATTAAATTATCTTGTGAAACAGATTTTTGCCAAAAAATATTTTTACAATTATTTTGACAAACACAATATTTTAGGCATCCAAAAAGTACTATTTGTGTACCCTTATGATAATTTTCCATCCTTCTGGGTACAAAGCTACAGTAATATTAAAATTTAGAGAAGTAAACACAGGCTCATTCCATTTTCTGGCTAGTAAGTTCCAAAACTGAGATGTGATATTGCTTCTGACTGCTGAGAACAGCTCTGTGTGAGACAGTAACAATCTTGAATGCTTTTATGTTTATGGTTATTGCTTACCTTGAAACATACGAACATATGAAATTTGGCAGCACATAAAGGCCTAGAGGTCTATCACATCTGCTTGAATGTGCAGCTAGCTCCCCTTATTCTTCAGCTGCCCCTCCCTTCCACCCTTCCCCTTCATTAACCCTCCCCCTTGTCCTGTCCCATCCCCTTTTGAAGCAGTCCACTGTTCTACTGGATACCACTTCTGCAGGTAACGCATTCCACCCAGCCACCACCCTCTCTGTAAAAAGTGTCTTCTCATCTCCTCCTGAACCTTCCTCCTCCAGTCTCATATCATGGCCCCTGGTGTCCCTCCCCTCCCTTACTTTGAACAGCCCCTCTATTCCTGTCTTGTTTATTCCTTTCATATACTTAAAGGTTTCAGTCATGTCCCCCGTCCCTCCTCTCCTCCAGTGAGTGCATGTTCAACTCCCTCAGCCTCCTCTCATATGATAAGTCCCCCAGCCCCTTGGTCATCTTTGTCGCCCTGCACTGCACCCCCTCCAGTAACTTAATGTCCCTCTTCAGATACGGGCACCAGTACTGCACACATTAATCCAGGTGCAGTCTAACTAATGACCTATACAGTGGCAGAATCACCTCCTCCCTCCTCAAGGCTATATCCCTTGCAATACAATGCATGAAAACATTGCCAGATAACATCACATAGCTTTGTTGGGACATGATTCTCTATTATCTGTTGAACTACTGTCTGTTTCTGGTTTTCTGGGCATAATTTGATTCAGGAGTTGCTGCAAACATTGTGGTAAGGATAAACTGGTAAATCTATTTGTATTTTCCTCATGGAACTCTTCCATTGCATTATTTTACTAAGACCTGATTTTAAATAAACTGAGAGAAGATAATAACCCTTTGCAATTATTTTAAGTTTCCCAGTTGCCAGGTCTGAAATATGGCTAGTCAGACACCACCTGACCCATACAATCCAAAGCTAAGCTGAGTTATTAATTGCTCACCCAAAATTACTGGCAGAGAAGAACAATAAGAAAACTATCTGGCTAATCATAGCCAATCATCTAGATTTTATATCCAAATAGGTTATGTTCTTTGTTATAGGATTCAGTCTGCTCCTCATAACAATTGTAAAAAAGACTCTGCAGTTGGACTTCTACTGCAAGGGGGAGACATGATTGTCAAATAAATAACAGATACAAATGTCTTAATGATATAATTACTTTTTCATTTACTGATCTGCAGTGGTTTCCATGCATCATCTTTGTTGCCTGCTTCCAAATTCCTTTTCCAATTTAATTAAGCCATTTAACCTGATCCCCCCAAATCCCTAATATTTTCATAGAAGTATGAATAATTTTAATGATTGCTATCTTAGGGTAGGGGGTAGCAGAAGAAGAGTCTAGGAATTTCCCTGATGTTCTGGACAAATAGCACATATTTCCTAAATTCTCCTTCTCGGTCAACTAAAATAAATACAGTAAGTTAATAAATAATTCTACATTCAGAACACTGTTGCTCTTAATGCTCAAAAACTGACAAAATACCTGACTGAAACAGAAACTTTTCAGTTTCTTTCTTGCTTAAAAGGATCACAAATAAAAATCTGCCCATCACTCACAAATCACACTCACCAGGAACCAGAATGTCTTAAAAGGGGCTACATCATGCTGTCTGCAGCATTAAATCACGCCACTATAGCACACTCTTGATAGAGCTATAGCACTGGATCTAATTGTGAATTAATTAATTTATTTATTTATTTTTAATATCTCAGATTACGGTACCTGTGAGCCAAAGGCTCTTTTACAGAGGTTCCATGTCAGTAGGATTGATACAAAGGCAAACAAAACAAGTTGGACAAACTTTCAAAATCAACAGTAAGTTACAATTAAGGCAGTTAGAAACAGTCATGTCAGTACACTAAAAAAAAAATAACAGTGGTGTATGTACAAATTGAGGCAAAATAAAGAAGACCAGAAGGGGTATTTTCAAAACAGTTGGTAGGAACGGCAGCCAGGGGTAGGTTTTGTTAAGGGGTTGGGGGAATGAGTGGGAGTGAGAAGGCAGAGGGTATTTTCAAAACAGTCGGTAGGTAAAAGAAGCCAGAGGTAGGCTTTGTTGGGGTGGGGGGGTGAGTAGGAGTGGTAATGGGAGGGGAGGGTAAGTAGAAGGGAACAAGATCAACAGCAGAGAGGAGGGGATAGAGGCTGGTAAGGGTGAGTAGTAGCTAGTGTTAGGGTGGGAGAAGCAACAGAAGAAGCATGAGGTTGGCAGGGAGGAGGGGTGGGAGAGGAGAGTTAATAGGGCAACAAAACTGAAAGTGTCCAGAAAAAACACTGCACAGACTTGGAGCACCAGCTGTTGTGCGTCCTGTCATTAGGGCACCAAACCTGCACGTCATCACCCACTCCCCAAGGTCTGCCCTCCCAGAGTTAGAATCAAGTAAGGGGATGTAGGGGGTACAGCCCCGACTAGTGGAGGAGGGGGCACAGCCCCCCACATGAAACATGATTAATCACTTGCAGGTTTGGCACCCTAATGATTGGGCGCACTACAGCCGGCATGTTCCAAAGCTGGAACCCCTGAAAAACACTCTAATTTACTTCATCACCAAAAGAAAAATTATAGATGGAATGATCACTCCCGGGTTTGGCTAGTATAGCATCTCAGCACAATTTTTGGTGGTTGAAGCCCAAGGTGTCCACTAGTTAGTATTCCACACTTCTGCAGACAGAGATCCAAACCCATGATACCCAGATCATAATGTTACTTCTGCAACCACAGATGCACATGAACAGCGTAAGACATGCACATTGACTTATAGCTAGAAAAGCACAGGCCACTGTAGGGTTGGCACTTCTGTAGCCAGAGACAGAAATCCATGATACCCAAATTATAACATTATTTCTGTCTGCAGAAGTGCAGGCCCCTGTGGGACCAGTGCTTCTGTAGGTACAGGTGCACATGTACACTGTAAGACATCCACACCTTTCTGTAGCAGCAGAAACAAATCCATGCTACCCAAATTACAGCACTACTTCTGTCTGCAGAACTGCAAGCCCCTACAGGGAAAATGATTCTGCAGCAACAGATACATATGCACAGTGTAAGACACTGACACTCACTACTGGCTGCAGAAATTCACATATACTGTAAATCCATGAAGGTAGCACATCAGTGCTACTGCATTTGTGTCATCTGGAAATAGTTGTACAGTGGTAATCATACAAATGTTGACCAGTTACTTGGTAATGCTGAGGAATGCTGTGGCAGAATCACATTACAGCCACTGCAAATTGTAACATGAGTGACTCAGTATACCTCAGCATTACCTAAGTACTGATCAACTTTGGTATGACTACCACTGTATGTTATTTATCTTACCTGATGATGGCTGCCTGTGTTTTCTTGAACATCTGCTGCTTAGGAGGGTAGGGAATTAGGCTTTGGAAGTCTAATACCACATTTTTATACTTTTGTGGTGTTCCAATGAACCCTAAATGGTGCAGTAATGCAATTTTGTTTTTGCAATGAATGTCCTTTCTTTTTGAAAAAGTAAATAAACTATGATTACAACAGTACTTCCAGCTGCAGAAGTATTGGCCCCTTTAGTCCCAGCACTTCTGCAGCCAGCGATGTACACTTACAGTTCAAGAAATACACAGCCACTTCTGGTTGCAGAAGCATGTGCCCATGTGGAACCTGTACTTCTGCAGCCACAGATAGAAATAGTGTTTCTGGCTGCAGAAGCACTGGCCTGAGGATTTCTACAAGCACAGATACTGACTGACACCACAAGACATACACAGCCACTTTTGCTGCAGATAGAAATCTCACAACCATTTGCTGTAACCACTGAGCACCTGCTGCTGGGACAAAACAGGCCTGTGGAAATATTGTTGGGCTCTTAGTACCCTGCTTTGCTACATGTGCTAGACAAAGTCAACACAGCTGTTCCAGGAAGTAAGAGATACAGCAGCTACCACTGACAACATGACACATAATTGCCTGCTACAAACCCCCCACCCCCTCCAAACTAAGTAACAACAACAATACCCAAACACAGAAAACTTCCACTCCCACCCCAACCCTCTTCAACACTCAGTTCAGCCACAACCCACTCAATTCAGTCATGCACCACTTACACACAGTCACACACATTCACATACCCATTACCCCAAGCATGCCAGTCATACAAATAACATAAAATTACAAAGACAGATTACTCCAAAACAGTTAAGCAGTCCAGTTTTTATAGATACAGTCCATGTAACTAGTGGTAAAACTTCCAGTAAGCTTCAAAGGTCTAGAAAACCAGTACTCAGTAAGCTTTAATGTCTCAAACTAAACTTCACTCCCATATTATGATAACATACTCCACATGGGGGTGGCAGTTGACTGCAGTCACTTTAATGGCCCTTTCAATGCCCACATTTTCACTGAGGGCTGGCTAATGACCAAAACATCACTTGCTGCAAGAATGGCATTTTTACCCTCCAAAACTGTACTCTCACAGTTGTCAATTCCAGTCTTATAGGAAAATGGAACAATTGTTTAACCAGGAAAGGCACACTAAGCCAAAGCTTGTTTCCAGGTGTGACCTGGGAGCAAAAGGAAGTTAAGTGACTTGCTCTGGGTCACACAGTATTTATGACTTTGTTGCAGGCAGATCCTGCCAAGCCAACCTGGTAGATTACTATGACTGGGTAACTAGGCAGATGGACAAGTGCCATGCAGTGGATGTCCTGCACCTGGATTTCAGCAAGGCATTTGATTCAGTGCCTCCTGGGAGACTCAGAATAAAACTTGAAGGCACAGGGGACAGGAGTAGAAATGATGGGATGGATGATAAACTGGCTGCAGGGAAGGCAGCAGAGGATGGTGGTGGAAGGGGAACTCTCTTCCCCAAGGGCAGTAATGAGTGGGGTTCCACAGGGCTTGGTGCTGGGACCAGTGTTACTTGGGATATTTATTGCAGACATTTCCATGGGCATCAAGAGCAGGATCAGCCTGTTTGCTGACAACACCAAGATAGGGGCAGTGGTAGATGACATAGAGGGGTAGCAGAATTTACAAAAAGATCTGAAAAAGCTGGAGAACTGGTCAGACACTTGGCAGCTGGGGTTCAATGCCAAAAAGTTTAAGGTACTGCATTTTGGGGCAAAAAATCCAAGGAGAAACTACCAACTGGGGGAAGTTGCAGCTGGTGGAGACTAAGGAGGAGAAGGATCTCTGGCTGGTCATCATGAGATCAATGAACAACTTGGCACAGTATAGGAAGGCATCAGCAAGGGTCAACAACATGCTGGGTTGCATCACAAGGGGAATAACATCGAGGAGGGAGGAGGTGATTCTGCCGCTGTATAGATCTTTAGTTAGACCTCACCTCGAATACTGCATGCAGTACTCAGGACCGTACCTGAAAAGGGACATTAAATTACTGGAAGGGGTGCAGTGCAGAGCAACTAAGATGATCCAGGGACTGGAGGACTTACCATATGAAAGTAGGCTAAAGGAGTTGAACATGTACTCACTGGAGGAGAGGAGGGACAGAGAGGATATGATTGAGACATTCAAGTACATGAGAGGGATAAACAAGACTGGCATGGAGGGGCTATTCAGGGTAAGGGTGGGAGGGACGGCTAAGGCCATGACATGAGATTGGAGGGGGGGAAGGTTCAGGAAGGAAATGAGGAGACACTTTTTTACAGAGAGGGTGGTGGCAGGGTGAAATGTGTTACCAGCAGAGGTGGTAGCCTGTAAAACAGTGGGCTGCTTCAAAAGGAGCTGAGACAGAGCAAGAGGAAGGATAAAGGAAGGTGGTGAGGAGGGAGGGGCAGCTGCAGAATAGGGCTGCTAGCTGCAAAATTGAGCAGATTTGATAGACCAAATGGCCTTTTTCTGCTGGCAAATTTTGTATGTTCGTACTGTAAGTGAGGGTACTCAAACTCATGTCTCCGGGTTTGCAGCTCAGTGCTCTTAACCACTGTGCTATACTATCTCCCTGTAGCCCAGAACCTCTCCTGAACTGGCCTCCCTCTGAACAATATCAACACACAACCTTCAGGCCTCACCTCAAGCAGAGAAGTCCTCATTCACTCTGGCTTCAAAATCCACCAATGTTCCAACTGCACTCTAACCACTCAATCAGCCCAGCATCAGCTTTCCCAAACACTACAGCTCTCCTCTGACTTGCTGACTGTGATTTCTGGTCCACAAAGAATTCACAGAAAACAGCAAATGTCTGTGGCAGTACTACTGAAAAGAGTATGCCAGCTCCTTAGTGAAAATATGCAACGAAAACAGAGTGCTGAGAATCCGGAAGTAGACAGCTAATGCCATGTTCAATTTCAAATGAAATACTTTATTTTTCCACACAAGTAGCCAACAGACATTATACAGATCAGCTCCACTAGGCTACCTATCCCTGCATATCACTCCACTTAAGCTTCCTTATACCTAGTCTCTGAAATGTCCCTTTTTGTAGTAAAAAACTCATGACATCATGATTACATCACATTAACTAAGTAATTCAAAGTGGACTGTTTTGAAGTGCAAAGAAACCATTAAAATGTGTAGTGTGCCAGTGTTTACATACACAGTCAAAGTACAACTTTGTGAAATGTTGACAATATATAAAACCTTTTCCTTTGCATGCAAAAGTCTTTCCCAATTTCATTAATTAAATTATCATTAATACGCTTAGTTACAGTTATTTAAAGAACCGGCTGATAAACCTAAAATGTGGTTACTAGAGGTTCAAAAGGCACAGTGAAAGAGATCATAGATAGAGAATAGAAGTGAACATTCACAGCCCTTTGGGCACCAACTGAGTGCTTCTGATCACCCTTTTGTATGGCTATTTGCCCTCCATTTCTGGGGATCTAGGTAGCCAGCTGTGCTCCCATACACAGGTCATTCTGCAATGGTTAACAAATTTAATTATATTCTCATACTCAGTTCAACATAGAAACAAAGAAGTTGTCGGCAGATAAGGGCCTCTAGGCACACCTAGTCTGCTCTATTTTCCCTACCTTCAGTCATACCGCAGACCCTACTCTGTCTCTGCCCCCCCCCTTACTTCTAAGATCCCTTTGTGTCTGTACCATGGATTTTTGAATCTCGTAACTGTTTCTGCCCCCACCACCTGCACCAGTAGGCTGCTCCATGCATCCACCACCCTTTTCATGAAAAAGTGTTTCCTTACATTTCCTCTCAACCTCTCCCCTTCTTAACCTGCTACAGTTAGAGGAAAAAAGGTTTTTTTGTTGAAAGAGGAAAATAGTTTGGGGGGGAGACAACACATTGGGACTATTGTTTTTACTTAATGAATGACTTAAGATTCCATTCCTTGTTTAGTTCAACTGGAGTCAAGCTATTTAAAGTAAAAATCCAGTGGCTTTCTTTCTGGAAGAGCATTTTTAGTTCTATCACCCAGCGGGGCTGTTGGCGGTAGCTGATCTATCTAGGGTTGAAGTGGCATGTGCAATTGGCACCAGACAGATGGTTGCCACCTATAATAGGGTGGTTTCCAAAGCTCTGGATGCCATTGCACCAGTTTGTTTACAACTCAGATCTTCCCATGTGAGAGCCCCGTGGTTCGATGGGGATCTTGGAGTGATGAAGATCAGGGGTCAGAAGTTGGGGCTTTGCTGGCAGAGAACCTGGCTGAAGTCTGAGAAGCTGGCACTGCATGCCCACTACGGTCAGTACCAGGGGGCAATCTCCCATAAGAAGGCAGAATTCCTGTCCAGGGAGATTGCTGTGGGGAGGAACAGACCTTCTCAGCTTTTTTGAACTCTAAACAGACTTTTACATCCTGCCTGTCTGCAGCTGAAATAAGCTTTTTCATCCACTTTATATGATTAGTTTGCTCTGTTCTTCTCCGACAGAGTGTCGGCTACCTGGTCAGGGATTCTGCCAGTTGGGCTTTTGCCTAGCAGTGATCGGGTCAGGGGATTAGAGGCACTCCACCTGTCTGGGAAGAGTTTAGGTCAGTTGAGGTGCCTGATGTAACTAAGGTGATTGTAGAGCTGAAGCACACGTTTTGTGAACTGGACCCAGCCCTGACACGGTTCTTAATGGGATGTGTCAAGGCAGTTGGCCCTGTGTTCTCCAGGATTGTCATGTGCTCTATGGTGGATGGGGTTCTGCCAGCTGTCTTGAAAAAGGTACTGGTGAGGGTCCTCCTTAAGAAATCTTCCCTCGATCTGGATGTCCTGGTGAATTACCATTCTATCTCCAACCTGCCTTTTTTGAGCCAGGTTGTTGAGAAGTTAGTGGCACAAAAGCTTGAGGATCGCCTGGTGTCCTCGGACATTTATGAACCATTTCACCCAGGTTTTCAGGCTAGACGCAGCACTGCAACAGCTCTAGTGAGGGTGCATAATGATCTACTCAGGCACTAAAGATAGAGGAGACAGGTAAGTTTTTGTACTCCTTGATCTCTCTTCAGCCTTTGACACTTTTGATCACGTCTTGTTATTGGGTTGGCTCTGTCAATTTTGTGGACTTGCCAATACTGTCATCAGGTGGTTTGAGTCCTATCTCTCAGACATAGTGCAATGGGAGGTGAAGGGGAATTTCTCCTCCTCCCCAATGCTTCTGTCTTGTAGAGTTCCACAGGGCTCGATCCTGTCACTGATGTTGTTCACAGTGTATATGCTGCCCCTGGGTGAGATCATTCAACAATACATTGTGGAGTTTCACTGTTATGCAGTTAATACCCAACTGTATTTGTCATTTGCTCATAGAACATCAGGAGTGGTGGATGTGCTTAACATCTGTGTGGCTAAAATCAATGAGTAGATGGCTTCCAGCTGACTGAGACTCAACCCAGCCAGGACAGAGGTGCTGATGATCGAGCCTGGTCGAGGGCATGATGGTTTGCTGTCTGAGGTTGATTCTGGTCTTGTTCTGGGTTCTACTCCATTGACAGCTTCCCCAAGGGTGCAAAATATGGGCATGATTCTTGACAGCAGGTTGACCTTTAAAGATCAGGTATCATCTGTTGTCAGTAGTGGCTTTTACCATCAATGGAACATTGCCTGGATTAAGCCCCTCATTCCGCCTGAGGACCTGCCAACGCTAGTGCATGCCTTTGTTTCCTCCACACTCAACTACTGTAATGCTCTTTACTTTGGGGTCACAGGAGGGACCCTCTACAGGCTGTAGCTGGTGCAGAATGCTGCAGCTCAGCTGCTGACTGGCCTGTATAGGTTTAGTCATGTGACCCATGTTCTGCATGCTCTGCGCTAGTGGCTGGTCAGGTGGAGGGTCCTATTCAAGGTGGGACTTCTCACCTATAAGTTCCTAAATGGACTGGGCCCTGACTACCTGTTGTAGCTTCTGACATCAGTGACCTCTGATCACATCTCTGTGCCATTTCGAGGGGCCTCCTGGCTTTTCCCAGGGTACGGCTCAAGACCTCTGGAGAGCATGCTTTTAGCATTTCTGGGCCATCCCTGTGGCATGCATTACCATCTGTAGTCCAGTAGGCTCCCTCAGTTGAAGTATTTAAGTGGAGGTTGAAAGCACATCTTTTTGGCCTGGCTTTTAATGATTTTTAATGAATTCTGAATTTTAATATATTCTCTGGTCTCTATTTATGATATTTCATTAGTATTTAGTGTTTTATATTTTAGTTATTTTATACTGTACTTATTTTTTTTATATTTATGATTATATGTTCATTTTACTTTACTGTGAGGCACCCAGAGCCTCCAGGAATGAATGTCATACAAATAAAACTTACCTTCCCTTTTACCATCCCTCCTTAACACTGGAACATGTTCTGTTCTCATAAACTTAAGATGATTTGGATCAGAATTGTGGAATCTTTTGAAATGTGCATCCACAGGGGTGTTTTCATTTTCTCTTAAAATACTTCTCACATATTTCTGTATTCTTTCCTTCCGATGCCTCATAATTCTCCCTATGTAAATTCTGTCACAGCTACACCACAGAGCATAAATGACAAAAGTAGCTGTATAAGTGATAAACTGTCTGATCTCCATTTACCTAATTATTCAAACTTGCAAATTCCTTCCCTTGCTGACAGAATTTACAAATATTTCAGTGCCCACATTTGAACATTCCTTATGGCTGTCTATTCAACCATGTGTTCTGTGGGACATCTCTTTTTCTTTTCTGTATTCATTGTGAACTAGTATGTATATATCTATGATTCTCACCTCTCTTGAATGTCACCCTGGGTTTCTGACTTAAACGATCTGCTTAAATTTCACCTCACAGTAAAATTAGCCAGTTTTTGGACAAAATTGCTCCTATTTGTCTTGTCAAATCATTGTAGTCTGTAACAAATGTTACTGTTTTTTTCAAACGTTTTTCTTTTGGTACTAGCAGATTCTTATTGTCCTTATTTTTTGTTGTGCTATATGCATTTTCTAGTACCTCCTCTTTGTATCCTCTTTGTATCAATCATCTAGATTTCAGATCCACTCATTGAATTTTTAAATCATCAGTTTTGAACAGTTTCTTCTGACTCCAAGGAATTCGCTATAAGGTATAGAATTTAGTAAGGATTGTGGGTGCATACTGTCAGCTCTCAAAATCATATTTTCTGCTGTTTGCTTTCTATATTCCTTAGAAGTTACTTTATGATTTGGTGTCCCTTCTAAAGTCACATCTAGAAAATCCATGTGATCTTTTACAATTGTGCATGTAAATTTTAGATTGAAATAATTGCAGTTCAGTCATTTAACAAATTCTACTGCTTCCTCCATGATTTCTTGCCACACATACACACACATCACATTATCAATAAATTGATACCATTTGATGATGTGGTGTGTGTAGGCGTTGATTAGCTCATTGTATATCCTTTCTAATTCCCAATAACCTAGCAGAAGGTTTGCATAGTATAGGTCCATGGAAGACCACATCGCAGTACTAGAAAGCTGTTGGTAGAAAAGCATTAAGTTCAAAATCATTGAGTTAGGACAAATTCAAGTGCTGTTAATAAAAGTTCAGTTGGAAAAATGTGTTTTGGGGAAATTTCTGATTAAAAAGTAATAACAAGCTCTTAATCCATCCTCATGTTTTATAGATGTGTATAAGGCCTCTACATCAATCCCTAGCCACAAAGACTACTCCTGCCACTCAAATTCTGCAGACTTGTTTAGTCCATCCACTGTATCTCTAAGGTATGAGCTCACCTGTTGCAGACAATCTTTAATTAAAATGTAGACATTTTGATAAATTATCAATTAGTGAGTTCATACCGGACACAGTGTGTTCCAGAGGGTTGAGTGGATTTTTATACATCTTTGGTAGTGCATAAAATGTTGGCATCACTGGATGTGTAGACAAAAGGAAACTCGATTCATTTTTTGAAATGCAATTTGCAGTTCTAGCTTCTTGTAATAAAGATCATAAATCACTTTTGAATGTGGAATTTGGGTCCTAGGGTAATTTTCTGTAGTTCTCTTCATTATTCAAAAGATTCATAACACAGTTAACATAGTGATCATTTTCCATGAGAACTACATTGTCTTCTTCATCTGCTGGTTTTATAAACAAATTGCAACTGTTAGTTAGTTCTTGAAGTGCTTTCTTTTCTTCCAAACTGATATTATTATTTTTGTTTTTTCTTTTGTTTCATAATAATTGGTTGGTTTCCTTTAACACTACTTTTTCCAAGGCTCTTACATTAGGGTTCGCACCAAGAGGTGGGATGTAGGGTTGAATTATTTTTAAATAAAGATTTCCTTAATTCCTGAAAACTATCCCTTCCTAACCTAGAATTTCCACCTACATTTTGGAATCTATAATTTTCCATGCTATACAATTCCCCCAGTGTTTAAAGATCTTCATTATCAAAATTCAAAACAGACAAACAGTATCTCTTTCTTCTCTCCCCATATTTCTAGGCTTAAACACACTTTTGCAAAGTGTTGAATCTTATTCTATAAAATAGGAGATAAAAGTCTACTTGTGACTTAAAATATGGGGAAAGAAAGCTCAAGTGAATAATTCAGGAAAGAAAACCCAGCAGTGATGGAAGACCTGGTACAGTAGCTTTGCTGTTACAGCAAGATGATAATTTGGACTCTACTGTGACTAATGTTAGCAATGAACCTGGAGGTAGGGAATTGTCAACTGATAAGTCTCTTTTGAATTTAATAATGAAGACCTTAAAGCACTGGAGGAATTGTATGGCATGAAAAATCATAGATTCCAAAATGTAGGTGACAACTCTGAGTTAGACAGGGATCGTTTTCAGAAATTATGGAAATCTTCATTTAAAAATAACTCAACTTACATCCCACCACCCAATGCAAATCCTAATATAAGAGCCTTTGAAAAGGTAGTGTTAAAGGAAAACAACTAATTATTACAAAATAAAGGAAAGGAAAGGAAGCATGATGAATGCTGATGTTCTTTCAGTCTGCTGTTAAGTCAGACTTAGTCTTATAGTTTTGCTCATTGTTTTTCTTAGCAGCTGGATATTTTATGATTTGTGCCTAGCACATGATTATACCTGTACGTGCACTGTATACCCAACATAAATAAAGCTGTCATCATCCTTTTCTTTATTTCTAACAAGCAAATCATTCACAAAATTTATAATTTTCATAGATTCCCCTATCCTCTTCATCCATTCCAAATAGTAGAGTGCAAATTGTAATAGCTAGTCTAAAGTTGTTGTTTTTTTGTTATGCTTCAATTGTGAATCTGTGCAAGCCATGAACATTTTGCTGTATTTCTACCAGTTCTCATGATTGCATTGAATTGCTGAGTTGGGCAAGGGAGCGATCAAAGCACAAAATTAGCCGTGGATATTCCACTTCACTTGTCCCCATGAGGATGTTCATTTTGCTGATGGCTGGCCAGAGTGCAAGAACAGATATTTCACAATATTAGTTTAATTAGTAACACATTCCACTCAGTAACTCATTTCCTAGCACCTCATTCATAAGTCAACTGATGGGGATAGTCGAGAAATAATAGTATCACTCTGACACCCTATCAGCTGCACCTGTCATTTACACTAAATCCAAATCTGATATAATTTCTTAAGCAAACTTCCTGTCCCTAGAGCTCTCTGATCAAATGACATGGCTAAATGACAAAGAGCAGGGCACAGAGATCTGAGCAAAAAGTAGCCTGGGCAAGCATTGTTCCTATCCATTGCTCCATCACACTGAGTCTTGGAGCACTGGCACATGAATTAAAATGAACCTGAAGAAAGTGAATCCAGAAGCAAATGGTTTGATATATTTCATTGGACCAACATAGATGTTATAACAAAAGAACAAAGTGCTCTAGCTTTTGGACCAACCAAGTCCTTCTTCAGAAGCTTTAGGACAGTTATTTAGAAAATCCCATACTATTAACACCCAGATAATGCATAAAAAGCAGAAAACATTCTCATTGGTTTAACATATTAATTTGAAACATAACAGAAGATTACATCAGAGAAGTTAATTAACACCAGTATGCTTTTAGCTAAGAAGCCCATGAAGGTCTAAAGTTATCAAGAAATAGCAACAAGCAGAGAGTTCTCACATAAATTTAAAATGTCTCCGTATGTTTTAGGAAAACAATCTACTGATAACAAAACCTTAGGATACTATTCTCCCTAATTACATGTAAGATGAGGGGCATGCAACTTTAATTGCAAGTATCATTGTGTTTTAAAGAACACAGTCATTGAAATGCAAACCTGTGGATAATAAATACATGTTAAAATGAGGCCTGCACATTAAAAACAAGCCCCAAAATTAAAATAAACAGAAATTGTATGTGTGTGTATATGTGTATATATATATATATATATATATATATGCAACAGGCATCAGGATAAAAACAGGAATATAACAGCATTTATCTAGCACACTGTACAAATAAATAACCATGACATAATCACTATGAGAATAACTCCAAGTTATCCACATAGTGATTACATCATCACTTATTTATCCTCATAGTGATTACATAATTTGTAGCCACAGCCGAACTACTTCCACACCACACACCATACTAATGCACCCCAAATGACACACCTGTACAGCACACCTACCTCACATAAACCATTAATTAAATGCATGAAAATCTCGTGCATACTAAACCCCGAGCTCGAGCTGCTATACAGACCACTCTACACGACAGTGCGAACACACGTTACCGCCGGAATAAACTACTAAGCCATATGGACTCAAACTCTAAAACATGGCAAATAATAACTAGGGAAGCACAAACTTTGAACTAGAAATGGAAAAAATAATGACACAACTCAAAAATGATCCTGACCCACTGGAAGACCCAACTGCAATCAACATCATTCAGCCAACAACATCCACAGCACTTCTACCAGTGAACGAAGACAAAAACCCTCAGCCAGGCACAAATGCTTCCACATAAGCCACTGGCATCTACACAAGTGCTATTGACCAGGAAGCTATAGACCTCTATATTGAAAAAGCCCGGAATATCAATACAGCAAAAAAAAAAAATAGATACTAAAATGTTCACCAATTACCTCTGCAAAACCTTTGGAGAACAACACCATCTTCAGGCCATTCCTCCGGCTTAACTAAACAGCTACTTCTGCCACTATTTCATCAACTGCTCTAAAAAAAATGACACAGACTATGAACCTCTCACTTTAACAGTAACCTTTCAAAGTGTTGAACGGTACCTAAAAAACAAAGAATACAGCGACTCCCTCTCCACATCACCAGCTTTTGAAAAGGCACATCAAGTACTGCTCTCCAAACAGAAAAACTTAAAAAGCCAGGGCAAGGGTTCCAAACCAAAAGCAGCAGACGAACTCATGGACTCCATCATAGACAAACTCTACGAAAAACAACTACTGGGACCCTACACCCCCGAATCACTCCTCAACACTATGTGGCTCACAATGAGTATGTATTTTGGTGCAAGGGACAACACCGAGATGCGCAATCTCAAATGGGGAGACATAATACTAAGAACTGATGAAAACTGCCAAACATACATACAGCTAGACCAGGAAAGGCAAACCAAAACCCGCACTGGAGCAAATCCTAAAGACTGTCGAAAAGTTAAACCTAAAGCCTACCAGTTCACCAGCAACCCCCACAAATGCCCAGTACAAAACTACCTCATTTACAAAAGCAAAAGGCCTTTCAGATGACTCCCCATTCTTTCTAACAACAGACTTCCATGCTAAAGAAGGCCTACCCAATGCCTGGTACAAAAAACAGCCAGTAGGAATACACAAACTGGCATCAATAGTTAAAACAATGATAGCAAAATCCTCTATTCAGACAAACACCTAACCAACCATTCCATCCGAAAGCATCTTATTCAAAAATGGACAGACAGTGGAATCCCTTAGACAGACATAGTTTAGATTTCTGGACATAAGCAGCTCCAAAGTTTAAATGACTACTCCAAAATAAATGAAGAAAAGCAGAAAACAATCTCTTGCATACTAAGCAGCGAGCCAAGCAACCAACAAGTAACTACTCCTATTCCACAAGCACCACTAGCAACAATCGCTGAAAACTACTGTGACATCCTGAGAACCTGCTTTTACAAGCCCTCCATACAAGCCAAGACAATCAATTTCACCATCATTCAAGGTGAGTCATACCATTCCCACTGTACTCCAAAACTAAGTCCCCCCCCCCAACCTACCTAACACTTACAACTTTTCCCTCTATTTCCCACAGGCAATAAATATGATTCCTACACCAAAAAGAGACCACGAGTACTGGACTCCAACAGTTACACAGATTAGAAAAAAAGCATTACTGAAGGCCCTACAGGGTGAAGATCGATTCCAACCTAAAGTACTGCAAGCAACAAAACACCAAACTTGAACCATGGACATCACAGAAAAGTGAAGACTGATTCTTTATCACTCTATTTCATTGTTAAAAAAAATCTCCAAACCACAAAAAGTAGCAAAGTAACATAGATAAGTTGAAGATTGATTCTACCTACTGTTTCTAACATTCTAAAATGTAAATGTTTCTACAATTCTGTATCTTCTTTCCCGCACCATTCTACTGCCCCTCTACAATTTTCAAATAAAAGCAATCTGTTTTCCTCATACCTCTACCTGATCCTACCTCCATATTCTTTTCAGCAATAAAGCAATTTCTAACAAAAAATAAACAGCATAACTTTTCAAAACTCAGCAAAAACTACTACAACATGTAAATATCTATTGTTTCACAAATTATCACTGGTTACTATGTAAGATTTCACTATTTTACGTACTTATACACTGCTTAAACCCTGTGGGCTGGATATTCAAAAGGGTTGCGCCATGCGCAATAGGGTTGCGCCATTCTGCTATATTCAGCAGGAGGCAGTTGCACCCCCCAAGTCAAGCTGAGCAACAGCACAATGCAAATGAATGCATGCTGAACTGGAGGGGGAGGAACCATGCATAAACTGCACAGCCCGATATTCAGCGGGCTGTGAAGAGTAGTGCAGGCGCAACCCCCAACCTGCTGCACAACTTTGAGCCCAAAAAAAAGGAGTAAGTCAAGGGCCACCCACAGGTGAGTTGCCGCATTGCAGGGCACAACACAGCAGCTGCCACCTGTGGGTGGCGCTCAACCTACTCCCTGTGCCCCCTCTGCAGCCCAATCGCGGGCATATAGTAACCTCCCTCCCCCTGACTGGCCCGATCACAGGCAGATGTCGAAAATACCCCCCTCCCCCCGACTGGCCCGATCGCAGGCAAAAGTGAAAAATAAAACCCACCCCCACCAGCCCGATCATGGCACCAAAGTGTCCAACCCCCAAGACCATATCCTGGTGGTCAGTGGACCGCTAAGCCCGATTGTGGGCTGCATCAATGTTTAACCCCCATGAACATATCCCTGGTGATCTAGTGTCCCCACCCACCCACCCAAGCCCCACCACCCCGCTCCCCGGCAGCCAGCGGTGGCATCCACCCGCCTGCCGCCCGCTGCCCACCAGCTGACTGCCCAGTAGGGCTGCATGCCCACTGGTGCAGAGCAAGCGCCAATGGGCGTGCAGCCCATACCGTACAAGGCAGTCAGATTTGTGAATGAATTCATTCATTCACATATCTGAACTGCCTTATCTGACTCATTGACTCTTTGCTACTGCGCAGCATGCAACCCCACCGGTACAGTCAGTTAGTGAGCAGCGGGGTGGCAGCGAGCGGGCTCTACCGCTCCCGCCGGCTGCTGAAGCGAGTATTGAGCTTTCGTAGGTAGGTAAGTGAAAGACCTCGTTTTCAGAGATTTCTGTTCATGAAATTAAACCGATATGCAGCCTGTAACTGGCTGGCGATCACTGGACATCCCTCGAAGATATTCATCAGGGGTTTAAACATTATGCAGCTTGCAGTGGGCTTGGCGGTCCACTGGACCACCAGGGATATGATCTTGGGGGTTGAACACTGGTGCCGTGATCGGGCTGGTGGGGGTGGGGGATTTTTACACTTTTGCCCGCGATTGGGCTGCCGAGGGCATCGGTCCCGATGGCTGCTGCCTGGCAGAGCGCCTCAGGTGCAAGTCCTCGAGATATGTGCACCTGCATGCTAATGGCAAATGAGGTATAAATAGATGCAAATGGCCCCCACGCCTGCATGAATTATGGCCCCATTTGCATGTCGCAGCGCTGAAAATGGGAAATTTGCGCATGGCACAATGGTACTTGCCACACATAACCCGAATGCTCCACTCTGACCGCCGGTGGCACAAGTTCCACTGCGTAATGCACAGCAGTGTGTGTGGCTGGGAGGTGATATTCAGTGAGTTGCTCAACAGCGCAACCTTGAATATCGCCCGGCCACACCCTCATGAACTGTTTTGTGCAGCCCAAGGGCTTGCGCCACAAAATAGCGGTTTGAATATCCAGCCCTGTCTTTTCTCCTGAGCTGCAAATAAACAATTTAAAACTTTTGTACCTTTTTTCTTCTTGACTCCATGGGTTCCCTGAACAAAAAAAGATTGGTGCAACTCTTCCTTCATATCCAAATAAAACAGTGCCATCCAAAAAAGTAAACAAACGAAATCCAAATACAGAGGGCTGTCCTCCTCATAATCAGCTGCAGCAGCCAGCAACTCCACTAATGGACTCTTCATGTCCTACTCCACAGTGTTAAAAAAAAAAACACATCCCTTAAAAAAAAAAAATCCACACAACGCCAACGACTCCTTCGAACCCAACAACATGACCACCAAACGTCGACCACCAAATACAGCATTAATTGGCATCTTGGCTCCAACATCCTCTGAAGAATAAGAAGACCACACAAATCCTCGATGCTCCAGTTCCAACTCCAAACTGCCAACGCCCGGCACTCGACACCACTCTCTACCGCTCCCAGATCCACATGCTGGTTCCTCGCTGAAGCTGCCAACTCAACTACGCCACAAACCAATGCCGTGCCCTCAATCCAATAAAAACAATCACCCACATAAGTCATGCCCCCAACCAATCAGAGTACCAATACCCTTGTCACTCAAACCCAAACAAAAAATACGCCCACTAACCAATCACAGCACAAAACACCAAACAAGCCACACCCCCAATCAATCGCAACACACTAACACCTGCCACTCAAACTCCATACACCCCATGCCCACCACCTTAACTCAACCAATCGGAACACACACGCCGCATCAACCCACCAATCCCAATCCACCAACAACACCCATTGACAAAAACAACTCAAATTAATTCCTCACTCAAAACAACTGAAAAGTACGGCATAAGAACACACCACCACATACCACCACAAATAAGTCCCCACCAAAATTCTACAAAAAACACCTCACAGCACCCCCCAAAAAGCCTGTTGCATAAATTTAATATGCAGGAGGCACTTGTGGGATAAAGCAGTTATCTGTACAGTAGCCTGTGCTCTCTCATAAACTTGAGGTCACAGGCTACTGTACAGATAACTGCTTTATCCCACAAGCACCCCCCCCCACATATCTCTTATATATAAGGCATACAGAGGGTTTAAAATTATGTTTATTCAAAGTGAGCAAATGTTTCACACAAAATATAATATAGAACTTATCTTGAGACATTTTTCCAACTATACTCTCAACCAGTGACTACATACTATAAACTTTAAGGCCTTCAGTGCTGTAACAGGATTTAATACATGATAATATCAATTGTAAGTATAAGTGCCAAATTAGAAAACAAAAAAAACTACTTGTCAAGGACCCCCAAGAAATTGAGACCATGAGCCTGGTATGTACATATTTCAATACAGTGTCAGTGTATAACAAACATGTACAGAATCAGTCTAAGGAATCTGAATAAAATCTCATAGGAGTAAAATTCCCCAGCCCCCTCTTCCTTGGGAAAGATAACTAGTAGAAATTAGATATTTGCACAAGAGTCCTAATACTTCATCATTCATACCAGTCTTCGCAATATTTACCCAAAGGAATTAAACATTTTATGAACCCCAAGTAAATGAGATATGTGTCTTAATATGTACAGAATTTAAAAATGTGACAGTATGTAATCCAACCACTGACAACTAGTAGAAGGAAGTAAATGTTCACTATGTATGAGAACTAAGAGTCCTGGCCACTGTAACACCATTATGTCATCTGCCTGAATAAAAGCCTACCTCAATATCACCACAATAACCACAACCACTATACCCACAAAAAACACCCCAACACCCACAAAATAATTGCCCCATGTCACACTCCCCCACATACCTGTGCACACACGCACATGCACACACACACGCACACACACACACACACACAACACACATACACAAACACACACACATACACAAACACACACACAGTGCTAAGGTGAGAAGCCAACATGTAGATAACCAGATAAAGGGGACTCTGTAAGTATATAACTACAAAACTCAAAGGCTCGTTAAAGAACTAAAGTATTTTTGTCCATCCTTTGAAGTAAAGGTCTGTGTAAGTTTAAGTGGAATAATGTGTCATATACCCCACATCAATGTTCATTCCATCCTCCACCATATTGAGAAGTAAAATAAGTCTAATTTCAGAAGCCTGTCTCTGCTGTGTACTGTTGAAATGTCCTTTAAAGACCATCACAGACATATCTGAGACTGAGAGGCCATCCTGGGAGAAGTGTTGCACTGCTGGTTTGTCAGTCATCTTCATATTAATAGAATACCTGTGTGAATTCATTCTAGTGTGGAGTTGTTGCTTTGTCTCCCCCACATAACCTGTGTGAGGACATTTCTTGCATTAAATGAAAGAGACATTACTTATGTACATGTATAATTCCCTTGTATCCTGAATTGTCTGTTTTGTGATGTAACCACACAGTCTGAAGTGGAAATGAACTTCACATCTTACATCTACGTTGATGACAGGGTCGTGCACCAAATGGTGTCATGGTATTCTGTTCTGGTTCAAGCTGACTCCTAATCATCAGGTTGGCTTGATAAGGTGGCTATTTAAAAGATAGCTGTGGTAGTTCTTGGAAAATACAATTTAGGGTTTCATCCTCACTAAGTATCAGGTGGAGGTCCTCAATAGTTTTAGGTAGAAGTTCAAGGTCAGAATGATACGTGACTACTAAGGGTATTCTGCTGGTAGTGGTCCTTTCCTTATATTGTTCTCTTGCTACCTGTGTTGCACATTCCATTGTTCTGTCAATTTCTCTAGACAAGTGTCCCTGCTCAATAAAGGTGTTTTTCAACATCATCAAATGTGTGTCTCTGTCTTCCTCATTTGATCAGAGGCAGTGATACCAAAGTGCTTGACTATACATGACAACATTTTTTGTGTGGCTTATGTGATTACTTTTCCTATGTAAGTATCTATGTCTGTCTGTTGGTTTCCTGTAAATATAGGTATGTAGGGTTCCATCCTTGATAGTGACAGTGGTATTCCGAAAATTTACACTGGTGGCAGAATATTCCAGGGAAAGCTTTATAGTTGGGTGGAGGTTATTAAGCTCCTGATGAAAATCCTGAAGTGTGAAGTGCCCTTTGTCCAAATTATAAACAAATCACCAATATCATGGAAATAAGTGAGTGGTTTATGTGTACAGTGCCTTAAAAAGTCCTTTTCCAAATTCACCATAAAAATATTGTCATACAGTATTGTGGAGCCATCCTGGTGCCCATTGTTCTTCCCATAGTTAGAACACAATGTTTACCATTGAAGCTGAAGTTGTTGTGTCAGAATGAATTCAGTATGTTTCCCCATGACTCCAGAGTCAATGTTGATGTTCAGTCCTTTCTCACGTAGGTATTTAAGGCAGGCTAAAATGCCATCTGTGGGCAGAATATTAGTGTAGAGGGATGTTATATCCATCATGGCTAAAAGGGTATCCGGTGGTCAGTTCTTATAACCAGAAAGTTTACACAGGAAGTGTGTAATATCCTGGATGTAACTATCCCTTTGTGTAACTTTAAAATGGCTTTTACAAACCCTGAGATCCCCTCTGTCAAGGTACCATTACCAGAGACTATGGGTCTACCCGGATTAACAGGCTCATGTATTTTAGGCAGCATGTAGAATGTTCCTGGCTTGGATTCACTGGGGATGACGGCATTTAGTTGGCCTTGGTCATGGTTTGGAAATGATCCAATTAACTCCTGCAGTTCCTTTTATATTCTATAGTAGGGTTACTTTCTAGTACTCTGTAGTAGGTATGGTCACTAAGCTGCCTGTTAGCTTTCTTAATATAATCTGCTCAGTTCAATATTACCACTGCAGAGCCTTTATCAGCTTTTTTTATGACAACGTTGTGGTTCAATTTTAGTGTTTGTATAGCCCTACATTCCAATGGAGAGGTTGTAATGGGCCTGTTTCTGCCTATTGGGGCCTATTCGCTAATGCTGTGCACCATGACACACCCCACTTATGCCACGTGCACAGGCATAGTGGTACGAAATGCATGTAAACCACCATCATGTGGTATACAAACAGCATAGAGAGCCATGCACAGCACAACCATGTGAACCTGCGCGGCAAGGGGCTTACGCAGCAATGGAGGGGCAGAGCTGTGGAAGTGGTACACGTGGGATAGCGGATGCTCAAGCACATCACAAGATATGATGGAAGGGTGTACGGCTGCCCTGTGAGCGCACTACATGGACAGAAACCAACCTTAAACAGCCCTACACAGTGCACACACAGGTGAGAGAGAACAGTGAGGCAGCAAAAAGTGAGCCAGGCACTGGCAGCCGCACACACTAGCCATGCATGCACCATCGTAGTGCACAGTCACTGCGCCATCCTATGTGATGGGCACAGGCCACATGTTGGTGTCACACAGGCGACAACCAGTTCAAAACAGCAAGCAACAGCACAGCACGCCAGCCCATGGGCATGCAGGACAGAAATGGGCACAGCAGATGGAGGTAAAATGGAGATGCAGTACACAAAGCAACACACACACATGCACACAACTGCCCATGCACACCATGCCAGGGTAAGGAACAAGACACTGAGACTGGGTAGGAAACAGAAGGCTTTACTGTGACACACTGTACAGGACACATGGGTGCAAAAACTGCCCAATGCCAACAGTCCCGGCAGAGCGGGTGGATGGATGGGTGCCTCCCCAATCTGAGTCCTCCTCGAAGTGCATGTCCAGGCTGGTGGAAGGTGTCAGCTCCGGAGGGGGTGGTGTCCATGAAGGCCCTCTCCTCCAGTACCAGCCATCTGATAGGGCCATGACAATGCTGCAACAAGAAGAGCAGGCAGAGGGAACTGACATCAATGCCACAGCAGCATGCAACAGCCCCACCAAGGCCATGCCACCATCCCACCTGCCACCCACCTTTGAGGGGGCATGGATGGCCCACAGGTCCCCCTCATCATCCTGGTACACATAATCCTCCATGCTGCTACATAGATCAAGGTGCCATGGAAGGTCCTGCATCAACTGCTGCCACAGGGTCACCACACAGGCCTGGCCTGCCCACCTCCCAGTACTCCAGAACCAGCACCGCCTTCCAACACTGGGTCCCCTGCAGAACAAAATATGTACAGTGAGTACTGGATGTTTCCACAGCACAGGGCCAACCCCCCCGCTATATAGGCCACACAGCCAGTGCTGTTGGTACCCACCTGACCTCGCTCTGTGACCACCCAGATCTCACCGACAGGGATCCCATCCTGGTAGGTGGCATCCCCCAACCGGTACAGCTGACATGGCAGGGTGAGCCTGTCATGGATGACACCCTCTTCCATCAGTGGAGCTGCTACTGCCATCCCCAACTGCGATAAATGAAGTATTCGGTTGTGGTGCACGCATCAATACCACGGTCCGCGGCAATGCCCATACGGGCATGTGTGACATGCCACATGCCATACATGATACACATGCATGGACGTATAATGCCACAGAGTGGAAGCAATCCATGGAACACAACAGAGGCATGCAGTGTGCCCAGGGGCACTACTACATGTTTTCCTCCTCAAGGAGGCAGATGCAGAACAGCATGCCAGAGCACAGTCGCGAACAAGGGTGGTCCAGCCATGACTCAACACCCTGCCACTGCACCCCACAGAGACCCTACAGCAATACGGGTTGACCACAGCACCCTACATTATCTCTGTGGGCTACTGGAGGATGAGATTGCTCAAGGGCCATGAGCGTGGAAACCAAGTTGCTGTGTGCCCTGCAGTACTACACCATGGGCACATTCCAGAAGGTAACGGGTAATGTGACAGGGGTGAGCCAAGCATCCATGTCACTGGCACTGCACCAGGTGACCAATGCCCTGGTGCCGCACCGGGAGAGGCATGTCACCTTCCCCACAGCCGCTACGGATGTCAGGGTGGGTTTCTCAACATGTATGGCATGCCGAACACTGTTGGTTCAATTGACTGCATGCATGTTGTCCACCCTAGCACCATCAGTCAATGAGAAAGCTTAATGAAACTGCAAGGCATACCACAGCATCAACTGTCAGGTAGTGTGAGATGCTAATGGCATCCTGATCAATGTCCTGGCACAGAACCTGGGGTCACGCCACGATGCCTATGTGTATGATGACAGTGCTCTGAAGTAAAATAGGGAGTGGCAGCCAGAGGGCTATGGCTGGTTGCTGGGTGAGGCCCCATTCACAGATGCATTATTGGTGGCAACATGTGGCATGCCACACCACTAACCATGACTGTCCACTCTACTCCCACAGATGGCAGCATATACCCCCTGATGCCCACACTGTTGACACCATACCTGGCACCATGGCACCCAGTGGAGGCTGCATACAATGCAGCGCACACGCGGACACGTGGCATCATGGAGCACATGATAGGGATGCTGAAGATGCATTTCCAATGCCTTGACTATATGGGTGGCATGATGATGCTTGCACCAGGAATGGTGTGCAGAGTGTTCACCACCTGTGCCATGCTGCACAACATATGCATGTGCCACAGGGTGCCTGTGCTGCAGGATGGAGACTTGGAGGAGGGTGGCAAGGATCCACCACGGCCACCCCATGGACCAGCACCATCCAGCAAGGGTGCAAGGGCATTGCCCATGGATAACCATGCAGCAGAATGCATTACAGCAAGGGCCATGTACCATCACGTGGCCCATGGTACATTTGGTCGGTGAGTATGTACACACATTGGCAATGATGACAGCTCCTAACTGAGCTGGCATGTATGTGGAGCATGCACTATGTTGTGGATGTGGCCACTGTGCTCCACAGGCATGGTGCCACAGCAGTGTGCTGCACAGGGCTGCATGCCCTGTATCCAGTGCCATGGCCATTCCTTGGCACCATGGCCACTGGTGACACAGACTGCAGGTAGTGTGCAGTGTGGTGGTACTGTGTGGGGCCACATTCCAGTGCATTGTGCACCTGCGGCAGGGTGAGGTGTACCCAACACCCTCCCCAGATGGTGCCGGTCCATGGGGTGTGGCTATGGGATGTGCTGTGTGGGTGTGGGTGTGTGTGTGTGAGTGTTGGTACCCATAGGGTGTATATCATGCCATCTGCCTGTGCCACCCAGCAGGCATTTCACTGTGCCTCAGGCTGCTGCAGTAGTGCTCCATGGCTGGATCCCTGTCCACCCACCACTGTGTGCATTGCAGGATCGGCGGGGTCTGCGCCACTCCATGCCACATGTACATGGTGCAACTGCTGGGTCACAGTGCATGGCCCAGACCCCATGTCAGCCTGTGCTGCTGGTGCAGCCCCATTGCTATGCTCTCATGGCTTCATGGGTGCAGGGCCCGTCACAGTGTATGGGTCCATGGGTGCTGCCTCAGCAGCAGGCTGTGCCAGCTGGATGGCAAGGTGGACTGCAATGGCATAGAGTGTGTTAGCCATCTGCTTCTGTGCTCTGGCACCCACAGCCACCCCATCGGCCAGGAGCTCCTGTGCCCGTGCACCTGCAGCCATTGCCTAGGCCATGTGCTCCTGTGCCCTCACACCCATGGAGATACCCTCTGTGATCTGCTCCTGCACCTGCACTGCTGCCGCCATTACCTCCATGAGGCTGTTCACCACCTCTGTACACTTGTGTGTCACCTGCAGATGGTCACGCTCCAGCCCACAGAGGTCGGGGTAGTAGCTGGTGAGGAGCGACCCACCGGTGCCCAAATGGCAGTGCCTCAGTGGTGGGACATCAGTTTCCCTGTTATCCCAGTCCTGCATTCCTGGCAGTTCAGGTGGTGCCTGAGGTGCACCGACGCATCCGTCCTCCGGGGTTCCTGTGTCACCTGTACCGCTGGCCCCACCTCCTGTTGCTGTTGGTCCAGGAGGGGTGCTGTTGCCCCACAATGGTGCCAGCTGTCCAGCAGGTATGCTGCACTCCTGCCCCTCTACATTGCTGTCCTCCTCTGTGCCTCCACCTGTGCCTGGTCCACTGTTCTTCTCATGGTGCTGCCACCCTTGTGTCAGTTCACTGTCTGTGCCATGACTGTCCTGTTGCACTGAGGCCAGCTGGCTGTCATCTCCCTGCATGTCCTGTGTTCCATGCTGCTGCATATCTGTGTGTGACAAGGGTGACACCAATTACTGTGTCTGTGTGTCCAGCATCTGCGCGTGTGCGGTCCACGATCCAGCATGTACCCACCTTCCTCACCTGCCCTCTGTATGGCACCACCTTGGTCTGCTCCGGGGCAGGATAGTCCCTCACCAGCTCCATCTGCATCAGGCACTGTGGAGATGGACAGGACAGGTTGTTACTGACCGTCACTGGTGCTTGGTTCACTGGCTGTGGCTGTACCCTGTGCATACCCATGTTACACATACCTGGCATGCTGTCAAGGCCTTCAGGCTCCCCATCTGTGAGTATGTTGCTAATGGTATCTGCTACTTGCCTTCAATGGGCATCAAGGGTGGTTCTGTGAGTGGCAGTCCACCAGCTGTGGTGACTTTCATCCAGCATGCCTGGCTGAGCCACTGCTTCACCTGGGACCTAAGGTCATGCCACTTGTGCTTGATGGCCATGAGTGTGTGTACCTCCGGTCCTGCAGCATTGATGGCCGCCTGCAGGTCCAGCCATATTCTGGCCTTGGTCTCTGGACGAGTGCTCAGTGCCCTATGCCTGAAGAGCACATCATAGTGCTGCCTCACCTCGGAGATGAAGATAGCTACCTGTTGCCCCGTGAAATTTGGGGACCACTAGCACCTCCCATTGCCTCCTCTGCCCATGCTGCATCCACGGGCAGGGCCAGTTGGGTGCATTGCATCTGGCCCGGCACTTTCCCCTTTCCCATGTGTGCTGTTTGCACCATCTGCGGACATGCCTCTTCTGCACTGTGCATTTCACTGTCATGTTGCATGTCTTCAGCGCCTTTTATGGTGGGGTCAAATGGTGTTCCCATCATCCTGCCCCTGAGCATAGCTGCACACCTCCTCAGTCTCTGCACTGGCCTCCTGAGGGGGTGTCGGGTTGTGTCATGCATGCCGCGTTGTTCCATACCGCTGCATGGTGTGCAGCTGTGCATCCACATTTATGGCCATTCTGCGCATAGTGCTTCCCCTTTGTGAATAGGCACCATTAAGAATGTCACCAGTAACTCTCTGATGAAAGCAATGAATGTATTTGTCCAGTTTCTTATTACAGCCACTTGGGGGGGGTAAACTCAGATGGTTTCTTTTTCTTATCCATTAAATTGTTACTGTTTTTGATTTCTTCACTGCCTGTGATTTCTTCTCTGCCATTAAAAAATGCTTTAGGTCACAATCTGCCAAAGTATTCCTCCATTTCACCACAAAACTATATTCTGTCCAGTGGTTTAGTTGGGCAGAAAGTGAGGCCCTTAGAAAGTACATTTAATTCCCCAGTAGTCAGTGTGTGGTTGGACAAATTAACAACTGAAAGGTGCCCATCTGTGTGGCTTACTTGTTCAGTCACTCTATTCTGTTCTTCATGGTTGTTAGGAGTATGGTATGTTGAAGGGCATCTAACTTCCTGTATTTAATGAGAACGACTTTTCTTAAGGTTCGTTGGTAGTTCATGGGTAACTTGTGCAAGATATCTGGAATAGGCTCACCAGACATCCTCTCCAGCATGGTAACTATTTCATCAAACTGATTCTTCAAAAATGCTTTCTTGGCATATGAGCTATGGATTCTGTGTTTTCTCAATTTCTCAGAGGTTCTACAACAAAATTGTTCAACATACATAGAAATATTTGTGTTTATCAACGGATTCCAAATAGTTAGACCTTTAGGGATAATGTCATTCCTTTTGCACTGGGCTAAAAAATAGATGTCACTGTTTGGCTGTGCCAGTTTCTTCTTAATGTTATGCAACTGTCATATCCTGCAGTAAATTCCAGTATCTTCCATGTTGACAAACAAATAGTCTAGCTGCCATATTGGTCCTAGTAAGAACAGATCCAGAAGCAAATGGTTTGATACCTTTAATTGAACCAACATAGATATTACAACAAAAGAACAAAGTGCTCTAGCTTTTGGACCAACCAAGTCCTTCTTCAAAAGCTTTATGACAATTAGTTAGAAAATCTCATACTATTAACACCCAGATAATGCATAAATGCTTGAAGAAAGCATAAACACAACAACATTATAGGTCTCACTATTTTTTTGTTATTTTCCAGTGTTTAATTCATTGCCACTCTCACTCATAGAGCATTGTCAATATTTGTTTGTTGAATTTTGTTGACCAGGTAGACCCACTGAGACTAGAAGTCCCTTTTTCATGGGTGACCAGAGGAATGGGGTACAGATGGTAACCAACTGAAACTGAACCAGATTAAGCTGTTAGTGGTATTTTTTTAGTGAATAGAAACATGCTTCATAAGCACATGGATCCACACTGATGTGAGGAAAGCATGGTCATAAATATTTTTTTTTTAGTTTATAAATTATTCAAACTCCATCCCATTAAAAAAGAACATTACTCATACTGCACCTTAATCTAGCACTCATAATATCAAAAGACAAAAGTCACTCAATAGGTCTAAGTGCCCACACTTGTTTCCTTCAGACTCTACAAATATCAGATAGAATTATCTACTGGTCTAATCTAAGGGCTAAGTGCCCCAAACCTGTTTCCTTCAGACCCTACAAACACTGGACAGAATTATCCACTGATCTAATATAATATAATTATAGAGTGCAAACAGAATATAGTTATACAGAATTGGTCTCACATTCTTCAATTTCAGGGAATACTACATCAGTGTACATGTCTTCAGATCTGAGCAATGCCCATTTTCAAAGATGGCAATTCTGATCAAAGTGCATGCACACTTAATGACAAAAAAGATTAGTGACTGCAATTTGTTTCAGTCAAAAGTAATATAACCAAATATCTGGAAACACATTCCCTGACAAAACTATGTGATGCATATCAATTTATTGTATAATGCAATGATTCTTTAACAGCCATATGGTGTTTTTATGTGCAAACCAATAATTCTTTGGCTACACTTTATGTGTGACCAAAGAATTCTTGGCTCGGTTCATAACTCAAAATATGGACCCTTTGATAAGCTGGACACCCAAGATTTTTGGGATGCCCAGAAAAGGTATTTATGGGCCATTTAAAAAAAAACACTAGAATCTAACTAAAGGGGTCTCATGTAGCTAGGTTCATATATTTGTTTTTAGAAAAATAATAATTTTTATGTATTTTCGAACTTAAAAAAAAAATGGCAGCCCTTATGACTTTTAAGTTGTTTCTCAGGACCCAAAAACTCAATTAGTCACAACCTAAAACAGTTCACAAAAGAAGAATTATTTGGTTGTACCAGAGGGTTAACTCAAAAACTCAACTGAGCATGCTCATAAACCAAATTTCAAATCCTTATACTGTAACTCTAGAACTGACAAGCCCCTTCTACCCCGAATGTTTGGAATAACATTCCAATCCATCTTTGCAGTAGGTGAGAAGGGTGCGAAAACAGCCAAAAAGTGGGGTATTCAAGTTTTTTTTAACATTACACATCTCAGAATCCAGAAGAGCATCTGTCATAAAACTTCCCATGTCTTAAGAACTTGCCACCCAGGTCATGCAAACGAACATTTGTGCAATTTCATTTAACAGCAATAAAGCTATTAAGGTGCAAACATTTGGATTTAACATTAAACACTCAGCTCGACCCTAACTATACGTGTGTCACTGCATAAGCGTGTGTGTGTGTGTTCATTGCAAAAAACTACGTTAATGCAGACATTAGGATTGAAGTACAAAAAGCGTACAAAGTATGGAAATGACAAACCCTTAGGAATTTGGGTCTCTGGAGCACTGGTGAAGCAATGGTGAGGTCTTCTTTGGAGTTGTCAACCTTAGTGCACACCCTCTCCCCCAAGCTCATAGTCTCCTGTTCAAACTACAAGGTGCAGCTGCAAGCCAGTGCCTCAAAGTGATACACTCTTCAAAGGTAGAGAAGTATGGGTTGCGAAATGTTGCAGCAGAATGTGTCATAGCTTACTTCATGCAGGGCCAAGAAAAGAGATCACATCTGCCCTCTTTTGCTCAGGAGAAGGAGTGGGCATTATGGAAACCTCAAGGAAGACCCCACCACTGATTCACCAATACTCTGCAGGCCCAAATCCCTAATATTTTTTCATTTCCCTATTTTATGTGCTTGGTGTTCTTCAACCCTAATGTCCTCAATAACATCGTTTTTTGCAATGAATTTCCATTCTTTTTCTAATAGTAGAATTGTATCCTCATTTAAGCAGGTCCTTTTCAGGATCTGCACAAAATGAGATAAATACAATATTGAATACAGTCCTGACCCATTTCATGGTCCCAGCAGGCCTTGGCATGCATGTCAATACCTTGTGGGTAAGGCTCCCCTGACCCACCAGAGGCTATGGCGTCTATGACAAAACACTGCTTTGTCCTTACCTAGGCTGGGGCTGGTGCTACATGCTGCAGCACCTTCCCCATCAGCCTCATCCCATTAAACTGGCTCACTGAGTTCACACCTGAACTCAACTCACTGGGATGGCAACATGGTCCCCAGCAGTGCAACGGACATTCCTGTAAACAATGTTACTTCATAAATTCTTTGTTTTTAAATATTTTGACCCCAAACTTTCAACATAGTCTTTTTATGACCCCACCTCGTGAACCTGGTAGGTGACATTTTTCAAATCCCTGCAAAACAGCTTTCCGTGCCACAAGTATGAAAAAATGATTCAGCCAGGATGTGAAAAATGACAGCTATAATGTTCATGAGGTGGTGTGAACAAATGGCTATGTTGAAAACTTGGGGTCAAAATATTGAACAGTTTCAAAGTTATATGTATGCATAGAAAACTTTCAATGTACACTTGCAACCTGGTCATTTTTAAGAATTATTTCACCAAATTTTCAACATGCCATCTTTGGGACCCCACCTCATGAATACTGGTGGTAAAATTATGTTTGTCAGGCCCAAAAGGTGATTCCAAAATCACCTTTCTGACCCAATTAAGAAACTTTCACCACCAGTGTTCATGAAGCAGGGTCCCAAAAAGTTCTTACATAGATACATAGACAGTGTCGGCAGAAAAGGGCCTATGGCCCACCTAGTCTGCCCATTTGAGCTTGTAAGTTCAGTTTGTTTTCCTAGAAGTCTATTTCCCTTACCCTGACCTCTAGAATTCCTTTATGTCTATCCATGCATTCTTAAATCCGTGATTGTTTCAGCTCCACCACTTCCTCTGGCAGGGTGTTCACTTGTCCACCACCGTTCTGTGAAGAAATTCTTTCTCATGTTTCCTCTGAATCGTCTCCCTCCAACTTCATCCCATGCCCTCTAGTCCTGAAACATCTTTTCGCTTAAAAATAGTGTTTCCTGCACCCTGTTCCTCCTGTAAGATACTTGTATGTCTCTATCATATCCCTCTCTCCTCCTCTCCTCCAGGAGTACATGTTCAGTTCCTTCAACCTGTCTTCATAGGACTTGTGATGCAACCCATGCACAATCTTTGTTGCCCTCCTCTGAACCTTCTCTACCCTGTCTATGTCCTTACGTAGGTATGGTCTCCAGAACTGTACACTGTACTCCAGGTGGGGCCTCACTAGTGTCTTGTATAGCGGAATTATGACCTCCCTTTTCCTGCTGGTGATGCCCCTGCCTATACATCCCAGCATCCTATTTGCTTTACCTGATGCCTTGTCACACTGTTTCCCTACCTTGAGGTCATCAGAGATGACAACCCCAAGATCCCTTTCCTGCTTGGTGCATGCTATATCCTCACTCCCCAACTGATATATTGTGCCAGGGTTTTTGTGCCCCATATGCATTATCTTGCACTTCTTTGCATTGAATTTCAACTGCCAAACCCTTGACCATTCTTCAAGTTTCTGCAGGTCCCTTCTCATTCTGTCTACACCCTCTGGTGTGTCTACTCTATTACAGAGCTTTGTGTCATCAGCGAACAGTGAAATTCTGCCTTCTAGATCCTGTGCAATGTCACTGATGAAGATGTTGAATAGGACCGGTCCCAGCACTGATCCCTGTGGTACCCACTGGTCCTCTTCCCTCTGTGGAGTGACAGCCATTTACCACCACCCTCTGTGTCCTGCCACCCAGCCAGTTACCTACCCACCACACTACTGTCCTGCCACACCCATATTCCCCAGTTTGTGTAATAGTCTTCTATGTGGCACAGTGTCAAAGGCCTTGCTGAAGTCCAGATAGGCCATGTCCACTGCCCTCCCTGATCCACCTCCCTAGTCACCCAGTCAAAAATTCAATGAGGTTGGTCTGGCATGACCTCCCCTGGTGAAACCATGCTGCCTTGGGTCCTGTAGTCCATTGACAACCAGATGTTCCACCAGTCTCTCCTTCAGTAGTGCTTCCATGATCTTCCCACTACCGGGTGAGGCTGACTGGTCTGTAGTTCCCTGCTTCCTCTTTGTTCCCACTTTTGTATAAGGGGACTACATCTGCTGTCCTCCAGTCTTTGGTACCTCCCTGTTTCCAGTGATTGGCTGAACAGGATAGCCAGAGGTTCAGCCACCACCTCTCTTAGTTCTTTAAGGACCCTGGGGTGCACCCCATCTGGCCCCATTGCTTTATCAGCTCTTATTACTTCCAGTTCCTTCAGGACCCTTTCTCGTGTAAAGGGACTTGTGTCCATTTCTGCACCATTCTCACCCTTGTACTCCCTTCAGACCCATTACCCCTCTTCCTTAGTAAAGACTGAGCAGAAATACCTGTTCAATATGTCAGCTTTACTGTTGTCATCCTCCAACGGCTTCCATCCTCCCCTTCAGTCTCACTATCCTCCCTTTGTCCTTCTTTTTTCACTTATGTACCTGTAAAGGTTTTGTCCCTTTAACCACTGATTTTGCAATGTGTTCTTCTGTCTGAGCTTTGGCTTCCCTTACTGACTTCCCTGCCTCCCTTTGTTTCTCCTGGTACTTCTCCCTATCCCCTTCTGCCTGTGTCTTTTTGTATTGCCTGAATGCAATCTTTTTGGCTTTCACTTTCTTTGCTACCTCTTTGGAAAACCATAATGGTCTCCTCTTTCTTTTCCTCTTGCTAACCTGCTTAATGCATAATTCTGTTGTTCTTATAATCCCCATTTTAAATACTGCCCACTGTTTCTTGTTGAAAATTTGGTGAAAAAATTCCTAAAAATGGTGAAGTTATGACGAGAAGTTTGAAATGCCATTGAGATACATTATTTGGCACTTACCACTATTCCTCAGTTCATGGTTTGGCATTGAAGAGTGAAGATGTGTCTCTGGTCCACAGAGTATTACAGCATTATATCTCGGCTGGTAATCATAGGGTAAGGGGGGTGTGGTGGTGGGTGCTTAGTGGGAGGGTTGGGAAGGGGGCAGTGGCAAAGACAAGGAACTGTTTTCTTTCTTTCTTTCAGGTAAAAAAAAATACATCACAGGATGGTTTTCTTCTTTCCAGGAACAGTTATGGCCATCGGAGAGTGGGGGGTGCTACTAGTCACCCAGAAAACATAAAGAAGCAACAGGGACAGCAATTGGAGGGTTGGGACTGACACTAGACACTGAACACCAGAGAAATATCAAGAAACAATAAGGACAGTGAACAGATGGTTGGTGGTGCCAGTAGACACCAGGGAAACAGGAAGGTGATCAGATAGTGGTGGGTGCCACTAGACACCAGGGAAACAGGAAACAACAATGGGGACAGTGATCAGACAATGGGGGTGTGCCACTAAACACCAGGGAAAGACAATTTAATTATGGGGAGGTAACTAGATGGTGGGGGATGACACTAGACACCAGAGAAGCACAATTTAATTAACACAACACAAGAGGGAAACAACTTTCTGCATTCTCCTTATGTGTGTTGTATTATATACTGTGGTGTTCTGCTATATGAAGCACCACAGTATATGATACAACACATATAATGAAATATGACAACAGGACATTATGCTTTTGCAAAAAAACAGCTGTCCGTAGAATGTTTATTTTTTTACACTGTGCATTCCCAGGGATGAAAAACCTTTTATAAATTATTTAAAAAGTACTAGACTACTGTACATAGAAAACATAAAAGCACATACTGTGTGCCAAACTCTTATCAAACCTGAAAGCTTCAGTTTTCAAATCCTCATATTTTGTTAAGTTATTGGGGTGCAAAAAAGTCTTAAAAATGATGATTTTTAAATGTTTTGCACCGCTATAACTTTGCCCCCACTCAACTGGTCTACATGAAATTTTCAGGATCAAGATAACCTGGCAAAAACATTGTGCTGTACAAATGTCATGTAAATCGATTGAACAGGGGCAAAGTTATTAAGGTGCAAAATTAGGGGTTTATCATTAACGTGTTTACTCAACCCTAATATACAGGCGCGACTGTGCCTGTATTATACATACACACACACACACACATATTATATATGGTGTTGGGTCTCCATGTGTATCAGACTTGCACTTTTTCACTTTTTATCATGTAAATCAGCACTATCAAACTGTGCTAACGCCACATTAAATGTTTGAAATAAGTGAAGAATGCAGTTCTCATGGCAAGTCTTGAAAAGCATAAGAAGCATGAAATGTTGGTGTAGCAGGAGGTCAGTTTCCTGCTGTTTGTCCTATTTTTTTAAATATCTCCAATAAAGGTATGAATTCATATCCTTGTGGATATTACAGTTCTTTGCTGCTGAGTGTGAGTACCTTGGTAACAGAATGAAGTAATACTGCAACCACTGTGTGCATCTTCACAGTCAAGGTGCTAACACCTGGATCTGTTACCCACAACAGCCCAGCTAAGATGCAACATCTACTTTCCAGTGAGGTCCTACTGCTACCATTTCTGCAGCTGGGTTGACTGGAGCACTGAAAGGTTACAATACTTTCCCAAGATCATACATTGAGTATTTTGCTCTAGTGGGGTATGAACCTGTGATCTGCCAGTTCACAAGCTGGTGCTATAACCACTAGACACAAAATGTATTGAATACTATAATACAAAAGGTTTTCTTGAAATAGGCTGCTACCAAGGATCATGTGCATTTCCTCCCATATCTCACCCAGTGTTTGTGATATGTATCCACACGTTCAGTATGTCATCATATCATGATATGCAACAGTTAAGCAAGCTAAAATAAAAACATTTCTGAATCATAAAAATAAGTAATTTGCACCCAAAGAGAAACTTCCATTCAAAAACTCTCACATTATTCAAGCTCCACAAATGTTTGATGAATCAAGCTCTAACAGGCAATAGTTTTGTCAAATGAAACATTTAGGGCCAGATATTCAAAACTGCGCCGGGCAAAAACCGTTTGTGCAGGTTTAGCGCGGGATTAGCGCGGGTCTGCTATATTCAAAAGGCCAAATAACACGGGCAAACTGCATTAGCGCCGGGCAAAATTATAATGTATGGAAGGGGCAAACTGACATGAATACAGGAGCAATGCTATATTCAGTGACTAGTGCTGCGCTAAGTGGTTTTGCGTGACTTAGCGCGACACTTAGCGTAGTGCACATTACCACCCAGGAAAAGCTTGTCTTAACCCTGGGCAATCAGCTTTGCGTGACACTATGGCTTTTGCGCGGTGTTTGCACAGGCTTAGCGCGGGTTTTGCGCGACCCTAACAAATAAATATGACACATAGATAAAGCCAAACATAGAGGAAGCATGCTGCTAACTGATGGCATCACAATGATGCCATCATCTGCCACCAGTGTCACCCATGCCCGGCAGTAAGTGGTGACCCTGCCACCAGTGGACAGCATGGCAGTGTGGCCATACAGCACACACCTGCGGACCACACTTCTGTGGACACCAACAGATGCCAGCACACACATGCAGCACTGTGGGCATGGAGGATGTTGAGGGGAGCATGTATGGGTGGCGAGGCTGTGCTACAGACCAGGTATGGCCACAAGGCTGGGACACATCATGCAGTGCACATGGGCCAGTATTGGGAATACCCTGACACCAATGTGCCTTTCGGATAATATATGCCCCCCAGCCACATACCGCACAGCTGTACAACTGCCATAGCACACAAAGCCAGAAATGTACATGTTACTGTGAGCATCCCATGCCACAGGTGCAGCATCTGTGGGTCACACAACAGCGTAACAGTAATGTCCACTGTCAGTAAACACCTGCAGGTTGGGCCTCTCACTGTGTATAGTGCAGTCATCATCACTGCCCTACACACCATAGGCATTGCTGTGTCCACACACTACTGGCCCCCTTACTACTGTAGTTTCTGCTGTGCACTGTAGCATGACCTACAATGTAACAGTTGCATGCAGCACCACCACCATCTGTGCCTATGCTGTGTTGTCCCAGTACAGCTGCGAGGCAGCAGCGCGTAATGGCAGTAGTGTTCAGAACTGTATAATATTCCCCAAGCTGTTGCGCGGCGCTAACGTTTAGCGAGTTTTTAGTGCCAGGGCTAAACAGTTAGCCCGGTGCAAACTGCATGCAAATCAGGGCATAATGAAATGCTAATCTGGATGTTTGCCCACAGACTACCTAAGTAGGCTCATTTGCATGTCACTTTTGAAAATGGCAAAGTTTAGCTCGGGCAAATGTGTTTGCACCGGGCTAGCGGTTTAGCCCTGCGCTAAACCTCACGAAACGTGTTAGCTCTGAGCTAACAGTTCGGGGAATATTTTACAGTTTTGCACACTGTACTTTCACATATGCTGCTGCCTGCAGCTGTACTGGGTCCACGCATTTGCTGGCACACACATTGGCCACATAGTTCATCTCTACCTACCTTCACATCGCTGTGCATTGTGTTGCTGTTGTGGTTTGCACTTCCTGGTTGCCATATTCAGAGTTGTCTTATTCCAGGGCTAAGTTTGCCCTGCACTCCCAGCCCAGTTTGCCCGGCCTCATTCCCATGCTATATTCAGAAGCTGTTTGCCCCGGGCTATTCCTTTTGAATATGGCTTGTTTTGTGCTCTGGGCTAAGTTTGCCTGCCGGGCAGTGCTAATTTAGCCCCGGGGAAAAGTTTTGAATATCTGGCCCTTAAGATGGAATTTAAACATTTGCAGTGTCAGAGGTCCTTTTGGGCCACTGCTAATCTATTTGAGTTGGGCATTGTTATTCAACCACATCATGGAGAGTATTATTACGGCAGTGAAATATTCTCTATCAGTCGGTCTGAACCCAATTTTTTTTATATATTTATTTCACTTTTATTGTCTTATTCCAACCTGTCATCCATTGTATTGTAATAAGTACAGATGTATACAATAAAGTACATCCTAGTTTCCTTCTGCCTCTGTGTGATTTCTTTTTTCTTTATATTTCAAAATTAGTTTTTGTTGCTGATGTTTTGGAACCTTCAAAGTTCCTTCCTCAGAGAAAGGCAGATCAAAACTGTGGTTAATAAAATAATATAAAAGGGACGATCAAGAAGTTTGCGGCCTGACACAAAAAGAAATGCACTATGAACCTATAATTATTTTCAATGTATAGTTATACTGATATAAATAGAACATAACCTACTGTTATAATGATAAAATGTTTTCTTTTGTAGGTACATGCCAGACAAAGTTTGATAGTTGATGATCATTTGAGAATAGAGAAAACTGAGATTAGAGCAATAATCAAATACCTCCATATCAAAGGAATGACTCTAAGGCAAATCCATGAGGATATCGTCAAAACACTTGGGACAGAAGTCCCTTCAAATTCAACTGTCAAGAAATAGCCTGCTGACTTTAAGCATGGCAGAAGAAATGCTGAAGATGATTACAGGTCAGGGCACCCAACGGAGGTCCCCACTAAGGAGAACATTGATGCAGTCTATCAAATGGTGATGAAAGACAGACGGGTAACTATACAGCATGTAGCCAGCACCTTGGGTATCAGTTTTGGGGTAATACAATCAATCGTGACTGAAAACCTGGGCATAAGCAAAATGTCAGCAAGACTGGTGCCAAGAATGTTGACACCCAATCTGAAATGAGACAGAAGGGATATTTCAAGCCTACTTCCTGCACAATACAAAAGGGATGGGGTTCACCATTTTGATCTGGAGTCTAAACTGCAAAACAAACAATGGAAACATCATGCATCTCTAGCCAAAGAAGTTCAAGCAGGCCACCTCAAGTGACAAAATCCTGGCCTCGGTCTTCTGGGACTCTGAAGGTGAGATCATGATTGATTATCTTGAAAAAGGAAAGACAATAATTGGTGAATAGTATGCTGAACAACTGCATAAGCTAAGAGAAGCCATCAAAGCCAAATGCAGTGGAGAATTGAGGTGAGGTGTTTTGCTCGTGCAAGACAATGCTTCACCTCACACAGCACAGGTTGCAGTGGACTGCAACAGAATGTGGGTATGAACTGTTTCCTCGCTCACCCTACTGACCAGATCTTGCACCTTCAGACTTCTGCCTGTTTCAAAAACTGAAGGCAGAACTCCATGAAAAGAGATGCGTTGATGATGATGATGGTGATAGCTGCTATAGAGGGGTTTCTGGGGGAGGGGTAAGGCATAGAATTCTACCATGAGGGGATAACATGCTAGAACAATACTGGACTAAGTGTACTGAACTGAAACGAGACTATGTTGAAACATAAAATAACACTAGGTTATTAGTGCATTTCTTTCTGTGTCAGGCCATGAACTTCTTGTTCGACCCTCATGTATTTATTAATTTTCAAATACACATACATTTTTGAAAGTAGTCTTGTTAAACAGGTGCTACTTAAGGAGCTGTAAGTAAAAATGCTTCTGAAGAATATATATTAAAATACTGAGTTGCAGAATCACCTATTGATATCTCTTAAGCCCAGGTTTACTCATGCAGTGCTTGGTATTCATTAAGACCTTCTCTATAGTTGTGGTCTGTTACACAAACGAACATTTCAGCATCTGCTGAAAAAAGTAACAGTTCTAAGTTATTTATAATCAGTACATTAAAATCTTTAAAATAAATGCCTTTTAAATTCATTTCATGCTATTCATTTTCTCTCTCTAGATGCATTAATAAACAGCTCAAAATTAGAACATGTACTCCTGTACCTATTTTCTTTACAGATATATATATATATATTACAGTGGTGCGGTGGCGCCGCTATATTTAGAGCTGAGTAGGCTATTTATTGTTAAACCCCAATTTTTGCGCTTTAATAACTTTGCAACCGTTCAAAGGATTTGCATAAAAGATTGCATGTATGGTTTCAAGGGGGCAGATCTCTTGACATGCCACGTTTTGTTCTGGTTGAATGTACAGATTCCAAGATGCAGATAAAAATGTAAAAATGTTCCATTTTTGCTGTTGTTTTTGTCATCGTCTTGCGCTGAGACAGTTTGGCATTTTGGTCTCAAATTGAGAGTCACGTGATGGCGTCTGTCTGGACGGCTGTATGGGTTTGAAGCTCCCCCCTCTCGTCGCCGTTTTAGCGCTTTTTTCTTAAATCGCGATTGCACTGCCCAGATTGTTAAGGAGGAGAATCACTTACCTGTATAACTGCTGTTCCTCTTATTGGTCCTGGGGTTAGCGTGATTTGCGGAGATGGGCCGATATGAAGCAGGCCCCAGTTAAGCACACCCCTCCTGCCTCTCTGAACAAAGCGGCTAAAAAACAAAGGAATCAAGGACTGGGTAAGCCTGAACGGGCTGAGGACAAAGCAACAGCGGCCCTTCCCTTAACTGAAGATAAGTTCATGCACAAACTCAGCCCTATTAAAGACATCCTGAAGGATCTCGCAGCTGAGATGAAGTCGCTACGTTCGGATTTATCGTCAGTCTCCACCAGGGTTGAGGATGTCGAGGCCAGGGTATTCTCAGTGGAAAGAAGGCAGGACAGAGCGGAGGGTATGGTAGACGACCTGAGACAACAAATTAAGAAGCTGCAAAACAAAGTTGAAGACCTTGAAGGACGTAACCGCAGAAACAATCTGCTGATATTTGGTCTGCCTGAATTGGAGGAAGGGCCTGACATTCTTGCTTTCCTTCAAAAGTTTCTAGTGAAGGTGGTTGGGCCCTCACCAATAAGCTCCCTATACCACTGTGGCGTGCCCACCGGTCCCTACGGCCCAGACCCCCACCAGGTTCCACTCCACGGCCCATAATTGTTAAATTTTTAAGCTATTTGGAATGCCAGCATGTTTTCCCTAAAAGCAAGAGAGCACAAGGAGATCCTGTGGGGCTCATCAAACTGCGAATCGCTCAAGATCTCCCGAAGGAGGCGAGGGAGAAGAGGGCTGCCTTCCATCAGGTTGTGTCCAAATTGATCCCTGCTTCAATCCCCTTCAAAATGACATATCCTGCAACCCTGAAGATTACAGTCGGAGCTCTGTCTACAGTTATATGTCACCGGACTTGGCCTGGTGAACTTACCTCAAGTTACGGATCTATTCAAGAAACCAGGATGAAGGACTTATACTTTGTTTGCTAGTTGCTATAGTTTGTGCTGCCTATGCCTGCTTTCAATTTGCTGCTGGATACTACTCATCTAGGGTAGGCCGAGGGAAAAGCGATTAGGTTGCTCGTTTCCCTGAGGAGATAGCCCTTTGATTCTTCCCTGGTCAGTTGCCCTTTTATTCTCCTTCCTTCTGCCATCTCCTCCTCCCTTAGGGTTTTTTCCTACCTTGTCCGGTTTTTTTTTCGGCTGCAGGGTCGGAGGGGTGGTCATTGCGGGGCTGGTTAAATCCTCATCATCATGTTCCCGGTCGGTAGGGAGGAACTAAGTTCTGGGCTGGTGTTTCCCTAGGGACTTCCGGGGGGGAGGATGTTTTTGGTCCGTCTTCTAACTTGGCCCCCTGGAAACAATGCCCCAACACTGAATTGACCGTGAAGTGAGCTCTGCTACCCGGACACTCTACTTCAAGTGGATAATCCTATTGAGGGGTGAGCTGATTTGTTTTCCTTTGGGGAAATGGTCTTCCTGATGATCAAAATCGAGCTGTGAGTAACTGGCCAGGTTGGTTTCGGGGTGTATCCTGACGATCTCCTGTGTTGCCATTCATACTTGGGGGGTTGGATATTGCCTGCTACTACAGGCCTCGCGGCCTCTTTTTTTTTTCTTCAGGATGGCATCTATATCGCCGGTAGGTGGCGACTGGGGGGGGGTCCATGGCCTTTGGATGCCTGCTCGCTGGATGCCTTATTGCGAGCCTGAGATTGGGGGGTTGGCTAACCCCTCCCGGGTGATGATATTGACTTGGGGTATAGGTTTGGGGGTATGGGCACTCTCTTGCCCTGGGTAGGTTGTCTTCAATATTCACCTGGGATTTGGGGGTTCACAATGGGATTTGGAGGGCCAGAACTGGTTTATTCCGTTTGGATAATATGCTCATTCTGGTCTTCCCTGTATATAGTTTTTAGGGTTTTGTACTTTTCGCTGGTTTTGTGGGACTTGGGGTTGGGGGTTGGATTGGTTGTTAATGACTTTTTAGGATAGGAGTTGGGTGGGGGTCAGATTCATCACAGACTGGTTTATATAGGACACCTGGGAGACTGAGTTTGGTCGGGGGTCAGGTGGGTTGCTGACTGTCTCTCCCTGTTGGGCTTGAGTCTTATTTTTCAGGGTGTTTATGGTTTTACGATGGGGGTGGGTTTGTTTTGGGGCTGGGTCCTTTTTGGATTAACTACAGTGAACTTAATGGGTACATTGTCGGGGGGGTGCACCCTACCTTTTTCTGCAATGATATGACTGCCTGGTTATTTCTAACTTGTTTACGGTATTTTAAAATGTTAAAATGTCTCTGAAAATTGCTTCTTGGAATGTACGTGGACTCCAGGACCGGGTCAAACGTCTCCAGATGTTTCGACACTGTTCATTAATGTGTGTCGACATTCTCTTTCTCCAGGAGACACACCTCACTCAGTCGGACGCTAATTTGCTATCTCGGTCAGGTTTCTCCTATTCTTATCTGGCTGGTAATTCCTGCTATAGTAGGGGGGTCACAGTTCTTATTAAAAAGCAGGTCTTATTTACTGCAGAGAAGACGGTGGCGGATGTGGAGGAGATTTGTCTTGATTCAAGGGGTTCTTAATGGTGAAAATGTTGTCTTAGGATCTATATACGGTCCAGTCGGAGGAGATTCTAGTTTTTAGGTCTCTTACGGAGAAATTGATTAGTTTCCTCCCGGCTCAATTTATACTAGGAGGAGATTGGAACCTTCCTTGCTCGCTGACTTTGGACAGAGACCCCCAGGATAAGCGCCCACCTTCTCCGGCCCATAGAGCCTTTTCAGATTTAAGAGCACTGTTAGGTTTGTGCAATCCCTGGAGACTTGCTAACCCCGCTCTTCAGGCCTATACCTTTCTCTCTCAATCTCATGCTACCAAATCTCATCTGGACATGATTTTGATTAGTGTTTCTTTTCTCTCAAGTTTTGGTCTAGCTGGTATTGACCCAATTATTCTTTCTGACCATGCGGTTGTCTGGATTAAACTCTCCCTTAATCCTGAATACTCACGGGATTCGGTTTGGAGGCTGAACACACAGCTCTTAAAGGACTCGCAGACTGTATCTAATATAAGCTCCTTGATATCAATATTTTTGGCAGAGAACCTCAACTCTGTTCCTAGATTTGATCTGGTCTGGTCTGCTCTTAAGTGTTTTTTAAGGGGTGAGTTTATCAAGACAGCCTCCTTCAGAAGGAAAAGGGGACTTGCTGACTCCTTAATTTTGATGGGTAGAGTTCAGGATCTGGAGGCTAAATACCTCTCAACTTCCTCCTTGACTGATCTCAAGCAGCTTTTGGTGAGTCAAGGACAAAGTATGGATTTCTTAAGGGAGAAAACTGAATATGCTCTTATTAAGACCCAAGCAAAGTACATTGACCAGGGAGAAAAGTCTGGTAAGCTCTTGGCACAGTGTCTCCGGGTACTTGAGAGTTCTAGGCTTATTCCTTCTCTGGTCTCCCCTTCTGGGGAAGCTGTCATTGCGCCCCGGAAGGTTGCCCACGTCTTCAAGGAATTCTATGCGGATTTGTACAGTGAGCTGGAGAGGTCGTATTCTGTCTCTGACTTAGACAATTATTTAGGTGAGATTGACATTCCCTGCTTATCTGAGGCTCAGCAGGCTACTTTGTCTGCCCCCATTTCAGAGGAGGAAGTTGAGAGGGCTATTGCTTCTCTCACTCCGGACCATACGCCGGGGCCTGATGGGTTCCCAGCCAATTTTTATAAGACTTTCGTTAAGGACCTGGTACCCTCCCTCCTCAGGCTCTATGACTATCTGGCCTCAACCTCGGAAGTAGACCCATTGCTTTTTGAGGCAACCATTGTCTTAATTCCTAAGCCTGACAAGGTTCTCACGGACCCAGCTAGTTACAGACCTATATCACTCCAGAACTATGATATGAAGATCCTTGCTAAGATTCTGGCTGACCGTATCAAGAAGGTATGGTCTGAGCTGCTGAGTCCTGAGCAGGCTGGATTTGTGCCTGGTAGATCCTCGGCTGATCATCTGAGGACCCTTCGCATATCTGCAGTATGCTCAATCCCTTTCGCACCAGCGATTTTGGTTTCTCTTGGCGAAAAGGCTTTTGATCATGTTGATTGGGGTTTCTTTGGCTGTGCTCGAGAAGATGGGCTTCCGCTTGCCTTTGTTAACAGAATCCGGGTGTTTTACAGTTGTCCTTCTGCCAGAGTATATTGTAATGGGGTATTTTCTTCTCTTTTCCGTCTTTATCGGGTACTAGACAGGGCTGTCCACTCTCGCCTCTCTTATTCAATTTGTATTTGGAACCTCTACTCAGAAGGATTAAGGCTTCGGCCCTGATCAGAGGAATTACTTTGTGTCAAAAAGAACTGGTCCTCTCAGTATATGCTGATGATATCCTTCTACATCTGGTGGAACCAGTTGAGTCTCTTAGGGAGGTGCTAGGACTGATTGAGAGGTTTGGGGTCTTTTCGGGTTATAGGTTGAATGTTTCCAAATCCAAGATTTTCCCTCTTAATGTTCATGCCAGCAAGGCTGAGTTCTCCTCCTTTGGTATGAAGTGGGTCCCTAGATACATTAAATATTTAGGGATCCTTTTTTCTACTGACTCTTCTCTTTTGAAGGAGTTAAATCTGGACCGGCTCAGGGACTCGGTTACACAGGACCTCCAACGTTGGTCAGCTCTCCCCATGTCACTCTGGGGTCGGATAAATGTGATTAAGATGAATGTCCTTCCCAGAGTGTTCTATCCACTGAACTTGGTAAATCTTAGGCTACCTGTTTCCTATATTCAGCAGTTTCACACGCTCTTCTCTCAGTTCATCTGGTCCAAGAGGGCAGTTAGGCGTTCTTATGGTAAATTATCTCTCTCTAAGGATAGAGGAGGTCTCAGATTGCCCAATCTCCTGTTGTATTACTGGGCTGCGCATCTCTCTAGGCTGGGAAGGTAGTTTTCTGTCGAACCGGATGTTTCTTGTCCTATCTGGCTTCAATTAGAGCATCTTTCCCTCGCTGCAATCAAATTTGATAAGCATGCTCTCTTTTACCTACCCCCGAAATTGCTTACTAAGTGGATCCCGGATAATGTTATAAGGACTGCTATTGCAGTCTTTGCCTTGTCTGAGCATTTCCATGTTTCCCCACGTCGGACTTGGGGCAGCCGGTTGTTGCTAATCCTAATAATAAGTTAGGTAATTCATGGATTGGTCCTGACTGGCTGCCGCAAATCAAGGAGGCTAGTCTGGGGAACTTTTTTAATATTAATTCCCTTCTCTCCTCTGGTGATATTCTTGAGAAGTTTCATATTCCTAGTCGGTCTATTTTCAAGGTTTACCAACTGAGGCACTTAATCAATCAGAGATTTGGCTCTTCCCCTGGGGAGTCAGTGGTCTCTCCTTTTCTTTCTGAAGTGGTTAGACTTGCTTCTCAGTCTCATTCTGTCTTTTCGATATACTCCTTTCTTCTGGACTATAACTCACCTGATGGGGCTGCTGGTTCAGATGTTTGGACTCATCTCCTGCCCGGGAATTCTTTTGACTGGCTTGGGCTTTGGAAGGACCTTCACAGATATCATACCCAGGACAGGTTTCGGCTAATCCAGTACTACATTGTTAATAATCTGTACTACACCCAGCTAAGCTATCTCAATTTGGGAAGGTTTCCATCCTAGCTGTTTCAGGTGTTTGCATGGGGATGGAAATATTGTTCATATATTCTGGGACTGTCTAAAAGTGGCTCCGCTGTGGTCTCAGATTAAAACTATCTCGATCCTTTATTAGGTCTGTCTGGCTTTTTCAGTCCTGAGGTGTGTGTCTTTGGGGATTTTTCTCGGGTTGACAGTGCTGAACGAAGATATCACATGGCCATGGTGGCTATGGCTGTTAAAAAATGGTGTTAAGACATTGGACTGACCAACTGGTCCTGTCATTTGCCGATTGGTTAACTGAATTATTATCATATCTCCAGTCCAAAAAACTAGCTGCTAGTCTTAGAGGGCGATTGGATCTGTTTCACAGGAGATGGGGTAAATTACAGGCTCTATGTCTGAAGTAAATTGGGTCTCCTTTATTATGACCCGAGTCCCTATGTCCACATGCACTTTTGTCTTCATTTCTTTCCGTTAGCTCAAATATAACCAGTTTTTTCTTCTTGATGTAGCTAAACCTATGTCTGTTTGCTAATATGATTTTGATTTACTGTTAGTAGATGTTTATTCTATTATTGTAGTAATGCATGGTGGGTGCACCCTGGGAGGAGGGTTTGGGTTGGAGGGTGGGTGGTGTTGTGAGGTGTCACGGTTTATGTTGTTGCAGATTTTGTATGGGTTTCTTTGGTGGGGTTGGGTGGATACTTTTTGTATATCTCTGGGATATGTCTCTGGGGGGATGGGAATTTCGTTTCTATGTTTGTTGTTTACATGTTTATATCCTGACCTATTGTAGAAATGTTTTTCCAGATATGTTTGGATACTGTTTTCCTTTTTTATATTCTTAAAACAATAAAATTCAAATTTCAAAAAAAAAAATTTTGGTCTTAAATTGTGAGGGCTAAAAGGGCTTGAACTACATATATGCCTGTCACTAGCTTGGTGAAAAAATATTAATCCATTCCAAAGCTATTAAATTTTAAAATTTCACTTTATATCAATGGGCAGCACAGTCTTTTGGATAGATGTTTGGAATGAAAAAATGATTTGGTCAAACAAAAAAGGATCCTTTTTCATTTAGGGCCACACCTTTTTTGTGAGGGAAAATTATTTTTTCATTCACCACCATCTTGTTTTCTGGTGTGTTTGTTTTTTTAATGTTTTCCCCCCAAACCCCGCAAAAGTGAAAGCCTGCACAGACACCAAGACATACTGTTTATCTTACTCATCAGGGCTACGTTATGTGGAGTCTGTACTTATCTGTTGGTAAAATGACCCTGGAATGTGCTTTTTTAAATCATTTTAAATCTTTTTTCATTACTCACTTCCGCATTTTCATGAGTCCTTTTTCATTTAATCGAAAAAGGTTTCCTTGTCACAGAAGAAATAATTTGGACTTAGTTTTTTTTTTTTATTCTTTTTTCATTTCAAGGGATCTCTTTTTCTTTTCAAGGGATAATTTTTCATGTGATTTTTCATTCAAACAAAGAAGGATCTTTTGTCACGAAAAAATAATTCAGACTTTTCTGATTCTTTTTTTTCATTTCAATGGATCTTTTTTCATTTGGTATTCTCATTTAAATGAAAAAAAAATCCCTTGCCATAAAAAAGGATTTCAGGCTTCATTTGTTTGCCAATTTTTTTTGTTGTTTCAAGGGATCCTTTTTTGTTTGATATTTTCATTCAAACCAAAAAGGATCCCTTGTCATGGAAAAGGATTTCAGACTTAGTTTTTTTGCAGATTCTTTTTTCATTTCAAGGGATCTTTTTTTTTGATAATTTTGTTCAAATGCAAAAGGATGTCTTGTCACAAAAAAGGATTTCAGACCTAGTTTTTTCTGTATTACTTTTTTGTGTCAAGGAATTCTTATGATCCGTAATGTTGGTGATTTTCCCCGGTGTCAAGTGGAACTCCCCCACCCTCCCATGTCCTTCCCTTCAATTTTTTGAGTTTTTCCTGGTGTCTAGTGGTGCCTCCCACTCTCCCATTGTCAGCTTTATTTTTATTATTTTTTCCCTAGTGTCTAATGGCACCTCCCTCCCTCCAGTTGCCTTCCCCATATTTTTCTTTATTTTTCCCTGATGTCCAGTGGCATCACTCACCCTCTGATGGTCATCACCATTTTTGTGTCATTTTACCATGGAGTCTAGTGGGGCCCCCTTCATCCAGTTGCTGCCCTTAATTATTTCCATTGTCCCTAGTGTCTAGTGGCACCCCCACCCACTGATACCCATCTCCTTAAATATTAAATGTATTCATAGTGTCTAGTGGTGCCCCACACCCTCTGATGGCTGTCTCCATAAATATGTAATTTATCCCTGGTATCCAGTGGCAACCCCTACCCTCCGATGACCATCCCAATAATTTTTTGTATTTATCCCTGATGTCTAGAGGTGCCCGCCACCCTCCGATAGCCATCCCCCCAATTGTCATGGTTTCTCTGGTGTCTAGTGACACCCCCACCCTCTGATGTCCATCTGCAACTGCAAGAAAGAAAATGGTCCCTCAATGTGCTTTTTTCCCTGAAAAATAGAAAATGATCTCTCACTGATCTCATCCTGATCTCCCACTCAGCATCCACTACCCAGCACCCCACAGACCCCGCCATACACACCCTCACTCTCCTGAACAGGTCCCAGGGTGAAGATTCACTCTCTGATTCTAGCCCCTCTCATCTCCCACCTACCATTCCACCCATCTCCTGCTCCTCTCCTCCTGTTTCCCTTCCCTATCACCCTATCTCTTGTTGCTCCACCCCAAACCACCTAGCACTTATCTTTCTGTTCTTGCACTTAAGATATTGTCAAATCCTTAACTGCCTACCACCTTTTCCCAACTCCTCCCCCTCTTATCCCCCACCCCTTGCTCCACTTATGTCACCCCAGGATGGTTTTCATTTGTATCTGCATCTTGCTATACATACACTCTTATTGTTAATTGTGTATTGTTATTTGCCACTGACTGTTTGCAATTGTGCTAGTCTATACACTTATTTTGTCTTCTGCTACTAAGTTAACCTTCTGACCTGTATTGTATCTTACCACTGTTTACTTCTATGTTAACCTCCTGACCTTCTATTGTATCTTACCACTGTTTTGCTTGACCCATTGCTGACACAGAACCTTTATAAAAGAACCCTTGGTTCAAAGGTATTTGTAATCCTAGCAATTAGTAAATAAATAAATAAAATAAAAGACATATCTTGCTGCTAGAACCAGTGACTACAATATGAGAAAGTAAGGTAGTGTGATTCGATGTTTTTTAATGGGATTTTCAACTTTGGTGCATAACTTTGCCATTTTTGCATATTTTGATACCACATTTTCAATATGGCCTTTTTGTGAACCCACCTCTTGCACAGTGTTAGTGGAATTACACAAATCTGTCCCCAAAGTGATTTCATGATCACTTAGTGAAACCACCTTTCGGGTGAGATTTGAAAATTTTCACCTCCCTTGTTAATGAGGTGAGGTCATAAGAAGGGTATGTTGAAAATTTGGAGTAAACTTATGTTAAAATGTCAAACTTACAGTTACCTACACTCCATCCTAACTTCCATAATTTAAAATATGTTTCCCCCAAATTTTCAACAAAGCCCTTTCTTTACACCACCTCAAGAACATTATAGCTGTAATTTTTCAAATCTTTGCCAAGATATATTTTTGCGTCTCTGGAGTAGAATAACATTGTGGTGATGTGGAATGATGTTTTGGTGGGGATTTTAAAATTTTAGTACTGGGTTTATGAGTTGGAGTAATAATAAGGCTATGCTGACAATTTGGTTGCTGTTGTTCTACAAATGGAAGTGCTGGGCCCAGAGGGCCCTGTGCTTCCACATCTATATGCATCTATGGAGGTATGGGACTGCAGGCACCAGAGGCAGGATATGATTACATTATCTGAAAAAGGATGGATGGGAGTTCAGCCTGTGCTCCCACAGGCAAATAAGGATACAATTATATTAACTAAAAAAGTAAGAACATTCCTTGCAAAAAACTGTGTTAATGCAACATTTAGGGTTCAGGCTAAAGTGACAAAAGTGGAGAAATGTGGCTGTAGGGAAATGTGGCTTTAGGGTAGGAAACCCTAAAACCCCACTCCCACACCTACAACAAATCAGGGGTGCAGTCTTCCTCGGGGTTGTCAACCCTAAAGCTCATCCTATTCAATACAATCCAGAAACATACTCACCTAGTAGGGTGATATTTAGGGTTGACAACCCCAAGGACTACTACAGACCTGATTTGTTGTAGGCATAGGGATGTGATTTTAGGATTTTCAAGCCTAAAACCATATTTTCCTACTTTTGTCCCTTTAGTCAGAACCCTAAACATTGCATTAATGCAGTCTTTTGGAAAGAATATTACACCTGCATGATAGTACAGGTATAGTTAGGGTTGGCAGGATCACATTAATGTTAAACACCAAGATTTGCACTTCATTTATTTATTTGGTTTTTGTTTACCAGGTAAGTACATTAGACAACAATGTTGCCTATATTCAGGCATGACCCAGGAGAGTACAGACAGGGGAGACCAGAGTCAACATTAAAGAGTATTTCATGATGCAGCATGAGGTGAGAACAAACATTTGAACAGTATACAGTCAGGTACAGTCATTATCAGTGATGACAAAGAGAAACAGATAACATTACATTAATTATTTTCATCTGATGATACATCAGTGACTAAACTGAAATGACAAACAGCAAACAAAACTTAAATGAAGTAACTTTATAACAATAGGATTTCTGCTGGATGTGGGAAACTTTCAGATGTTGGAGACCAGCAGGAAACCAGTAAGTGCCATAGGGAGGAGAAAATGCTAGGAGAGCGGCTCAAGTTACATCACAAGAGCAGCAGTTAACTTTTCAACTATTAGTCCAATTTGCCTGACATTTTGTATGTGTGGCATCCAACCATAGATCTCTGGATCTAGAAAGTTTTGTTCCAGTCAGATATACTATTGCGGAACTGTAAAGTGTCAAAAAAGTAAGAAATCCTCAATTTTTGCACATTTATCAGTTGGGCCTAAAAGGCTGAAGAATGCATCTGAGTGAATTTAAATATGCATGTATATGTGGCCTGGGTCAAACTGGTGCCTTTTGAGTATTTGGTGAAAAAATCTTAATCTATTCAAAAGTTTTGCAAGTTTTTCATGTCCCATTTTAGCTTATGGGAACATTTATATATGCACAACGAAAACTTTCGCAAAAACATTTGTCATGCTCCGGAATTTTGTTTTCATGCTGCCACCATCTTGTTTTCAGTTAGCAAGAGACAAAAAATGTAAATCAAAAAATACTGCCTCTTGCTAAACACCGGCACTTGTGTTTCCCTAATCGGATCCTGAGGAACATGACCCTGGCATCAGTTTTTATGCAGGTAGCCTGAAAATATGTTTTTAAAAATGTTTCCACCATTATGTTGCCATGAAAACATTTTTTGTTTGTGCGGTAATGTCCTCATACACAAAAAAGGTAGCTCAGCAACATATTTTTGTGCTGAAAAACATTTCCATTATAGAGATAGGAATGCTGCGAACACATTAAAGTTATCATGAAAACACAGCTCAAAAACATTGTCCCATGTGTTGTTTTCTTTGTTACTTCATTTTGCCAAGGTGGATTGTGCTTTTGGGCTGAATTTTTCAGGGTGGCAAGCCCTGATCCCACAAATGTGCCTTTTGGTTGTTTTGGTCCCAAAACATTCAACGGGCCCATAGTTGCAACATTCCAAAGTTGAGAAATTTCCCATAGGATAACATTGTGGCACCCACAGCATCTTTCAGCACCAGTATCTCGAAAACTATTCGAGATATGGATTTTTCGATACCCACAGCTTAGCACGTGTGGAGGTTCTGAAGTCATGATTACAACTGCAGTGGAATTTTTTCCATAGTTGCTATGGTTACTGAGATATTGCCAAAAAAGTGTTACAAGGGTTTCTTTTCAGTACTACTGGGTTGCTGTATGGCTAAGTATTCATGTATAAGTGGGAGCACAGGGCCCAAAAGGCCTGCACTCTCACATATGCATACTATTACATAAATAATGGCCAATGTAAAGGGAAGGCAGAGCCCGGAGGGCCCATGATCCCACAAACACATGCAAGTTACCTGTTACACTACACATTCTCAAAAAGAAGGGACAATCATTGCAAAAAACTTTATTTTATTTATTTATTTATTTAGTTAAACATCAGTTTAGAAACCTTTGAGCCAGAGGCTCATTTACAAAGGTACTCGTCACAAAGAGGACATCAGAACAGTAGTACAAGGGACACAGTACTACAAACAAAAAGTTACAGTTCAGTTACAATTTTGTTACAATAGAATACAATCTCCAACGAAGCAAAAGATAACAAAAGGTGCAAAACTTATGGTCGGGGGAGAGCTGGTGGGAGTAGAAGGGAGGGAGATAGGGGAGGAGGAATTAGTAGGGAAAGGAAGGGGGGGAGCCGCTCAGTGAGCATTGTCAAACAGAGTATATATTTTTTTTTTTACACTAGGCTAGCGGCAGTTGCATTTGCTAGAGCTAAGCAGGAAGTTTCTGAGCCTGGGCTTAAAGCAAGCTAAGGTTAGTGAGTTTGAGACACTGGCAGGGAGGGAGTTATACCAGTGGGGCGCACGGTAGGGGAATGCCCTCTGACCTTGAGAGGTCCTGGCTTCGAATAACTAGGGTAGCTCTGGACGAGCTGCGCTGATCAGGGTTGGTGCAGTACGCGTGATGGAGTTGGATAGGCCTATGGGGATAGGCCACACAGGGCTTTAAAGGTGAGCTGGCATGTCTGATACATGAGTCGCTGTTCCAGGCTGAGTAGGGTAGCCAGGGTGCACAGCTCACATGTGTGAGTGAGTCTGGGAGCACCAGTGATAAGTCTGCAGGCCTTATTAACTGTGAGGAGAACCTTGTTGAGGCAGTCTGATCTGCTGAGCCATAGACCGGAAGGCCATAGTCAATGAGAGACATGACAGAGGAGGTGACAGCCAGGCGGAGGGCATCAGAGGGAGGCATTTCTTGTGCCGTAAAGAATGCCTAGCCGTGAGTTGGCGACAGAATTTAGGCAGATATATGTCCATGGAATGAAAGTGCAGGGTCAAAGGTTATACCAAGATATTTATAGGACTCCACCTGGTCAATGATGAGATTAGGCGTGGAGTGGACAGCTAAGAAACTTGCTGTACTTATTTTGGGGTGGGAGAAGAGCATCGCTTTTGTTTTCTTAAGGTTGATAACAAATCAGTGCTCAGTGATCCAGGTAGCTGCAGAGTCAAAGACTAGTTGTAGGGAGTTCTGTAGCATGGGGTCATTGTGGAGGCAATGAGAACAGCATCATCAGCATAGAGAAGCATCTTACCCGCAACTGCTGGGTAGGGAGTTAAGAAAGAGTGAGAATAGTAGGGGTCCAAGAATTGAGCCCTCTCATGCACCCAAAGAGTGAATGGGGCATGTTTCAGAGAGAGTACCGCTGACTTTCACACATTGGGAGGGCGGAGAGATAGCTGGTGCACCAGGAAACAGGTCCTGAGGCAAAGCTTATTAGGTCGAGGGTGGAGAGCAAAAGAGGATGCGAAACGGTATCGAATGCTTTAGACAGGTCAATGAATATAGCACCAGCCAGGGCACCAGAGTAGTCCAAGGAGGCATGGAGGAAGTTGGAAAATTCCAGGAGTGCTGTATTGGTACTATGACCTGCTCTGAACCTGTGTTGTTCAGGGCAGAGAACATTGTACTTACAGAGGTAGTCAGAGACTTCGGACGCCACAATTTTCTCTAACGCCTTAGAGAGGGGGGAGAGGATTGAGATGGGTCGGTAGTTACCCGGAAGAGTCCTGTCACCACCTTTATGGATAGGGGTAACTGTGGCAATCTTCCAGGCAGAGGGGAATTGTCCGAGACAGAGTGATTTGTTGAAAATGCACATAATAGGTGAGAGGACCTGATCCAGGACCTGACGTAAAAGGCAGGGATCAAGTGAGTCATTACCGATGGTGTTGCCTTTTAGGGCTTTTAGCAAGTAAGGCATAGCTTCTTGCATGGTGACACGATGCAGGTGGAAAGAGGGGCGGGCAATGGGTGGTGGTACAGATGGAGGAGGTGGACTGAAAAAGTTACCAGGAAGTACTGAGCTAAGGTCGGTAAAGGAGTTATTGAGGTGGGTGGCAATGAGGGCAGGGTCAGAGGAGACGGTACCATTGATGTTGAGAAGAGAAGGAGAGGGGGACTGGGAGTGACCATTCAGTTGCTTGATGTTGTCCCAGAAGCACCTGGGGTTCCCCCAGGAGGAGGTAAGAGAGGCTTGGTAGTATTCCGCTTTGCTTTGCGGATGGCCCAGGTGCACTGGTTGGACGGCAGCATAGGACTGCCTGTCAGCTGAACGGCCATAGCAACAGCAAGGTGCCAAAGATTGTCATGTTGCTTAAGTTGCCACAGTAGGGCAGGGTGATCCAAGGGCATGTTTCACTTGGACCTCCTAGCAGTTATGGGAGCAAAGATATCACAGGCAAAGTTGAAAGTGATTACAAAGAAGGCCAGGGCCAAGTCAATGTTGGTTGCCCTCGTCAGAGGGGACCAATCAGTGTGGGCAAGGAAGCGCTTAAGGCCTATGAGTCCCCCAGGCCTAAGCCACCTTCGAGAGGTGGTTTTGACCGGGGATGAGGGTTGAGGGGTTTCCCAGTTGAAAAGCACAGGGGAGTGGTCACTGAGGCAGTCAGGGAGGATTTGGATGTTGTGGATGCGGATTGGCCTGTTGGTGAGGACCACATCCAGGAGGGTGCTTGTCCCCCAGGGTTTTTTCTAGTAGGCTGTGTGACCAGTTGAGTTAGGTCAATTGAATCGAAAGCCTCACGGTGGGAGGAGGACAAGGGGCAGAGCCAGTTTATATTCAAATCGCCCACCAAGATTTGGTCCGACGAGTTGGGTAGGGAGGTGAGGTAGTCAATTAGTGGGCCCAGGGCCTGGGATTGGTTCTTGAGGGGTATGTAGGCTACGGTTAGGAATAATGGGCCTCTAGCTGGGTCAGGGGACAGCTTTAGAGTAAGTGCCTGGGCCTTATGGTCGAGGTCAGGCGGGGGGAGTGGTAGCCCCATGAGAGAATCCTTCAAATAGAAGACACAGCCCCCACCTCTCCTGCCGACACGGTCCAACCGGTGGAGAGTGTAGCCGGGGATTATTAATGCCTCAGTTAGGGTTGATAGCACAGTGACAAAAGTATGGAAATGTGATGTTAGGGTTACCACCCCTATACTCTGTAAACAGCCGCCCCACAACTGGGTGTGATTTTAGGAAAATTACACTGCAAATCTCAAAGACCAGCACTGCCCACCACCAAAGGAAAAGGCATATGACACGATATATGTCCAAACATATGCAGTTTACTAATATAATATTAAACACAAATGGTGCAAACAACACAAACCTCACACATGCTGGTAGCACAGGCTGGGAAAGCAGGGCAGGGCCCAACTGACTTCTACTGGTTTCACAGTAGCCTCTTGAGAAAATGTCCCACAAGCTTGGTAATTATCAATTTATACCATTGTCTTAATGGGGCAACACTCATTTACCATAATGTAATAGAACTTTAGTGCATCACCACTATACACTCATTATGTGTATAAAATATATGTATGTAAGAAAACATCATAATAATTAAACATTCAGTGAAAATAATGATCAAATCCACATAGTGGAACCCCAAAAGAAATATAATAAATAACTAAAAGAAATATCATTCTGCACATTTTATAGCAGACTTAAATCACCAAACATTATTGAATCCCTTAAAATAAAATATGTCCATACGAAATTGTAATGGCTAATAAAAGGAACTTACAGACCCCTCTATCTTCAGACACTGGGAAGACAATTTTTTTCACAGGGAACTAAGCAAAACAACATACAGTAGGATATATACACATATATATTAATAATCCTATCTAGATATTTGTTATAAATATATCCTTTTATGTGTCCAGCTAAACATCTCTGTTTAAATCAAAAAAGGGGAGATTCATCCAATATTTGATAAATAATAAAACTAAATTATTCTTTCCTCTGACACCTTAACAAAAGGAAGAATTATAGAGCTAACCTAAAAATATACACACATATAATTCATACATATACACACACATATATATATATATATATATATATATATATATATATATATATATATATATAAAACTATACATAAGTATGTGCATATGTGCACATGTGTATGTCTTAAAACAGAAACACACAAATAAGACTTACTACTGTCTTAGAATTTACTTTAAGGAAATATATCCAATATTATATATTGTGTGTACTGTGGAATACCCACATGTGCACCAAACATACACATTAATCATATATACCAGTTCCCATTGAATCATAGAAATCAATAATACATCAGAGATTAACTGATAGGCACATAGGTTTCTTACTTATGAAGATGTACTGTCAAATCAATATCATCATTTAAACCTGGTGGTTTAAGTGCACCTAGTGTGTAAATCCAGAATGATTCTTTTTTTGTTAGAATCATTTTTACATTACCAAATCGTGGTCCCACAAACTCATGATCAATTTCAATAAAGGAAAAATCATGATCACATTTATTCTCCACTTCTTGTAAGTGCAAACTTAAAGTACTCTTACAATCTTTTAATCTTACTAAGCTCAGATGTTCACATATTCTGGCTTTAAGTGGATGAGTGGTCATCCCCACATAGAAGGCTCCACATAAACAGGTAGCCAGATAAATAATATAGTTGGTACTGCAGTTAATGAAAGGTCTTATGTCATAGATCTTATGATTATTTTTTTGTGGAAAAAACTTTTGTTTTTGTCACTGCCCTGCACTGTGCACACTGACCACATTTATAACAACCCCTGGGTGTTGAAGGAATCCAGCCCATGGAGGAGGGTTTACTGTGGGGTTAAAAACTATGGACTTACCTTTTTTTTTCCTTTCTTAAAAAAACATCTGCAGTTTCTCCTCTACCACTTCTTTTAGTGCTGGTTCCGTGGCTAAAACGTGCCAGTGTTTTAACAGGATCTTCCTAACATCCTCACTATCCACTCCAAACTTGGTAATGATTAGAACTTTTTCCTGTATAGTATCCTGTCTCTCTTTATACTACAGTGACTGTAATCTGGGTACCTGTTCTGTCTGTTGTTTGACCTTGTCCAAATGCTCTATATTATATCCCCTATAAACAAATCTCTGACTCAGTTCCCTACACCTCATTTCACATGTCTTGGCATCAGAACAATTTTGCTTTACCCTGTAAAATTGTGATTTAGGGATGTTGTTAATGGTGTGGCAGGGATGGCAGCTGCTGGATAATAGAAGATAGTTACAATCTGTTTTCTTGTGGTACAAATCTGTCATAAGCCCACCATCTGGGCCTTTATGAATTTTCAGATCCAGAAAGTGTACGCTATCCACAGACTGATGCACTGCACATTTCAAATTCAGGTTTGACTGTTCTAAATAGTGTACAAAATCCTGCAGCTACTCAACACTTACCCACCACACTGTCAACACATCATCAATAAAGTGGTGCCAGAGATCAATTAGATCATAAAATGAATTTGTTGTCTGATCATACATAGCCTGTTGTTTCCAAAGAGCTGAGTACAAGTTTGCATATGTGGGGGCAAAAGTAGCCCCCATTGCAGTCCCCTTAAGTTGTAAAAAATGTTGTCCCTGGAACAGAAAACTATTTTTGGTAAGAACAAAACCAGATAGGTCAACCAGAAAATTACAGAATGGTTCATCATATGTGGTATTTGTCTTTAGCCAATGGCTTACCGAGCTAAGACCTTCATCGTGGGGTATATTGGAATGCAAAGATTCCATGTCCAAGGTGACAAGTAACCAAGATGGTTCAAGTTCCAGATCCCCCAGGACACCCAAAATCTGGGTAGTGTCCTTAATATAAGAGCTTAAAGTGGGTACAATATGACTAATATGTCCATCTACAGACTTTGATAGCGGTACTGTTAAGGACCCTATACCAGAAATAGTTGGGCATCCTGGGGGATCAATAAGGGACGTGTGAACCTTTAGCAGAACATAAATGGTCTGCCTAATTGGGGAATCCACTTTCAAGTAGCCATAGCCTGTTTCGTAATGATACCCCTATTAAAGGCTTGCTCCATATATCATCTATTTCAATCTTGAAAAGCAGTGGGGTCGCACTTAAGACCTGCGTAAAAGGAGATATTAGGTAATTGTCTAAAGATCTCATTTTTGTACTTATTCTCATCCATTAGGACAACAGAACCCCCTTTATCCACAGGTTTAATAATTAAGTGCAGATTTTGTTGCAGCTCACATAGTGCAGCCCTTACAACATTAGAAAAATTATTAAACACATTGGCCCAGATATTCAAAAGGGTTGCGCCATGCGCAATAGGGTTGCGCCTGCGCAAGTCCGAACTTGCTCCATTTTGCGATATTCAGCAGGAGGCCCTTGCGCCACTGAAAACAGGCTGAGCAACAGCGCAATGCAAATGCATGCATGCTGAACTGGAGGGGGAGGAACCATGCATAAACTGCACAGCCCGATATTCAGCCGGGCTGTGCAGAGTTGTGCAGGCGCAACCCCCAACCTGAGCCTGCACAACTTTGAGCCAAAAAAAAAGGCTTAAGTCAAGGGCCACCCACAGGTGAGCTGCTGCATTGTAGGCTCAACACAGCAGCTTCCAGCTGTGGCTGGCCCTCAACCCACTCCCTGTGCCCCCCTGCAGCCAGATCACGGGCAAAAGAGTAAAATCCCACCACCACCCCACTGGCCCAGTCACGAACATAGCTTTAATTTCCCCCCACCAGCCCAATCGTAGGCAGCAGTGTGTCTCCCCCACGTATCCCTGGTGGTCCAGTGGACCAAAACTCCCAATCGCAGGATTGAGTATTATCCCCCCCACCTCCTGATTATATCCCTGGTGGTCCAGTGGACCGAAGATCCTGATTGCGGGATTGAGTATTAACCCCCCACCTCGATTATATCCCTGGTGGTCCAGTGGACCGAAGATCCCGATTGTGGGATTGAGTATTAACCCCCCCACCTCCCGATTATATCCCTGGTGGTCCAGTGGACCGAAGATCCCGATCGCGGGATGGAGTGTCAAACAACCCCCAACACATCCCTGGTGACCTGAGTGTCCCCACCCACCCACCCACAAGCCCCACCACCCCACCCCCGCAGCCAATGGGCAGTAGCATCCCACCCGCCTGCCACCCGCCGCCGCCGACTGACTGCCGGTAGGGCTACGCCCATTGGTGCAGAGCAAAAGCCAATGGGCATGCAGCCCATACCGTACAAGACAGTCCAGATTTGTGAATGAGTTCATGCAAATCTGAACTGTCTTTGTATGGTATGGACTGCTGCGCCCGACCAGCTCTTGCTACACCAATGGGCATGCGGCCCTGGCGGGGAGATCGGTCGTGGCTGGCGCGAAGAGCTGACGATGGATCGGATGCTGCCACCCGCCCACCCGACTGCGGGCGAAGACAGTGAAGAATGAGTGGAAGTGGGACCAGGGATCGGATTGAGGATGTTACACTCTCCGTGATAAAATTTCAGTCACTGGACCACCGGGGATATGTGGCCTCCGGAGGCTGGGGAAAGTGCTCTCAATCCCGATCGGGCCCTCCAGTCACTGGACCACCAGGGATGTCGCCGAGGGGAGAACACGTGCTGCCACGATCGGCGGGCTGGTGACATCCCACTATGCCAGCGATTGGGCCATTGAATGGTGGTGAGGATTCTACACTGTTTTGCCAGCGACCGGACTGCTGAAAGCGTCCCCCCGGCGGCTGCTGCCTGGCAGGGCTCCAGGCGCCGAAGTCCTCGGGATCCGGTGCACCTCATGCTAATAGGCATGCAAATGGGACCATAATCAGATGCAAATGGCACCCCTGTGCCTTGCATGAATTATGGCCCCATTTGTATCACCTTTGAATCATCGGGATTTTGCTGGGCGCAATGGTACTTGCGACACCGCAAGTTGAATGCTCCACTCTGACAACTTGCCGTGGCGCAAGTTCCGCTGCGCCATGCACAGTGGCTGTGGCCGGAGGGTGATATTCAAAGGAGTTGCTCAAGGGTGCAACTTCTTTGAATATCACTCTGGACACTCCCCTGCACAACTATTTTGTGCAGCGCAAGGGCTTGCTCCACAAAATAGTGCAGTTTGAATATCTGGCCCATTTTGTTCTTCTGTGGACATACGTTCAATCTCCCCAAGTACTGCCCTTTCAAAAATGAGAACTGCTGTGGAATAAGATGGTATAAATGTTGAGCGCCCTTTATATTCCATTTTACAAAAACTTGTGTTCCCACATGAAAGTTCTACATCCTCAACTTCATGATTGATCTCCATATCTCTTTCCCCCACATGCTCCCTATTTGAACTCTGCTGCATCTTTGAAAAAAAGACCTTAAGGTTAAGTTTCCTTGTAAATTTCTTAATATCAATATATTTATCAAAAGGTCTGGAATTATACATGGGGACAAAACTAAGGCCCTTAGAAAGTACCTGTTGTTGTATGTCTATCAAATTCACAGATGATAAATTAATGATATTTATTTTTTCTTCGCTGTCTTGAGTTTTGTATGTCCGGTGATTGTCCTGCCTTGGTGGAAGCTGTACCGGCTGCCTCTTGTAGCTCATTCCTGAACCTTGCTGTAATCTTGCGTGCCCGATGTCAGCATCCCCCCCGTCTCATCCTCCTATACCATGGAATTGAACCAACCTTAGACTGCACAGTGGGGCCTGAGTTTTCCAATGCTGCTGAAGTCGCTGGTATTGCTGACGTATCTGTTACCATGGTAACCATGTTCTGTAACACTTCCTCCTCAATCTCTGCTTCTAAAAAATCATCAGATGGTTCCGTTTTAGAGGCTGATGTAAAATGATCAAAGCACGGTTTGGCATTTTTTAGAATGGACTTTAATATGGAACCAGGTATATTTAGATCTAAGTTGATATCCCGATCCTGCTGATTTTTATGTCCCGTTCTCTTATTCTTTCTCCAAAACACCTTCTGATGGCGCCCTTTTTGATTTGGTCCCAATGAGAGTCCCAAATTCTTTTTCCAGATAAAGACCTGATCATACAGATAGTTTTATGGTCTCTCTCCCACTTGGTTAGTTTTTGTTGTCTCAGTCTGTCCTCCTGTTTGAGAACCGTTTTTCTCAGAATAGTTTCAAACTTGGCAAAATATGGTTCATCCTGTCATCTGGAGATACAGTCTTCACTTGCCTGGACCAATATTTCAGTTTCTTTTTGTTGTTCCACATAGTCCCGTATTAAACAATGTATGAAAAGCATGGATGCATCTTGCATTTATTTCTTCCAGTCACTCATGAGGTTTACTCTTTCACCCCCACAACCTGGCCACTTAGTAACCCTCAGTCCATGAGGTGCTCTCTCAACCTTCACATAAGCCTCCAAAGTAACACAGTGCCAAAATATTCATCTAGCTTTTAGTACTGCAGCTTCAAACTCATGAAAGGCTACTGCGAAACCAGTAGAAGTCAGTTGGGCCCTTCCTTGCTTTCCCAGCCTGTGCTACCAGCATGTGTGAGGTTTGTGTTGTTTGCACCATTTGTGTTTAATGCTATATTATTAAACTGCATATGTCTGGGCAAATATTGTGTCATATGCCTTTTCCTTTGGTGGTGGGTAGTGCTGGTCTTTGAGATTTTCAGGCTTACCACCCCTACCACCCCATCCCCATCCCCACCCCTCCACCTTCCACACAACAACAGATATTGGGGTATGCCATGGGTTTGTCAGGCCTAACTCTCACCCCATACTCCTATACTGTAGCATGTCAGTTTGTTCACATGTGGAATGGGGTGAGAGTTGGATCTGTTGACTCCATGATACACCCTGACGTCTGTTGTTGTGTGGAGGGTGGAGGGGTGGGGGTGGGGTAGTAGGGGTGGTAACCCTAACATCACATTTCCATACTTTTGTTACTCTGCTATCAACCCTAACTGATGCATTAACAAAGTTTTTTTGTAATGAATATAATATGCATACAGTATATGTGTATATATATATATATATATATATATATATATACTGTATATATGTATGCAATAGGTGTGGAGATAAAGTGTGATAAACTGTTTATCTGAGTCACTGTGTGTATAAATTTATTTATACACACAGTTACTATGTCACAAATCTCTTCGGAATTCATTTAGAATGTTCGGCCTCAGAAGCAGTACTAAGCATATTCAAATGGGAATAACTTTAAAATGAAAAAAGATAGCTTGGTACTGGGAGCACAAAAATTGTTCAGCACAAAATTATCTACAAAATGAGTGGTGTTTCATTTATAGATACCTTACAGATTATTTATTATTAGCAAAAAAACAGAAGAAAATTACATTTTTGTTCACTTTTTTGACAAACATTGAATAACTTTAAAAAGAAAAAAATTAGCTTGGTACTGTGAGCACACAAAATGTACAACATAAAATATCTGCAAAATGAGTGGTGTTTCATTTATAGATCCCTTTCAGTTTTTTTATAAGTAGCAAAAAGCAGCATACAATTCCATTTTCTTTTCCCTTTTTTGACAAACAAACGTGAATAACTTTAAAATGAAAAAGGTGGCATGGTACTGTGAGAATGACATTTGTTCAGCTAGAAGTTTTCTAACAATGAGTGGTGTTTCATTTAATAGCAACCACTAAGCTAGGTGGACATACACTAGGAAAGTTAACCAAAACTCACAGAATTTATCATTTAAAAAAAAAAAGATAAACAGTCAAAACCAAATGTTCCTGCACTGATAGAAAGTATCCCTATTGCATAATTGAAATATACAATGGTGAGCTGTCAGATAAATGATGTATCTACACTTGTACTGTTTGACCTCGGACACTTCACTCGTGGCTTACACCACTCGTGAGGTTACTCAAGGTCAGACAGCACTTATGTAGATAAATCATTTGTCTGACAGCTCATCAGGATATATCCCATATATACAGTGTATATATAGATATATATATATATATATATATATATTATGGTAGCATGGTAGTGCTACCATAGTTAGAGTTGAGGAGCCATTTACATGTTAAACCCCAAATTGTGCACCATAATAACTTTGTAACCATTTGACGGATTTGCCTGAAATTTTGAATACACGATCAAGACCCATACACCTTGGGATCTGCCAAGCTTTGTGCTGGTTGGATATATAACTGCATAGTTATTAAGCGTGATCTGCGCACATGTTTATGCTTTTTTGGAATTCTATGGTCGTGCCTACAGGTCACAAGTTTGTGCGACCGGTCTGAAATCTTCTGGGAACATGCAGCCAGGGTCCCCGATGTGCCTTTTGAAGATTTCATGAAAAAATATTAAATGGTTCAAAAGTTATTCAAAAAACAAGTTCCCATTATAAGTCAATGAGAAAAGTTAACAAAAGGTTCAACAGTGTCGCAAATGCAGTTTTTACTTTTGCAAATGGCCCTTTTACTGTCACAAATCTGCCATTTTGTTTTCAGTTGGTGATCAGAAAAATGCTTGGCATTTAAATTTTGTATCCTCTAGCAACCTAATTCTTTTTGTATTCACCTAGTCGGACCCTGAGGATGTTAGCCATGTCTTTATTTTGGGGTAAAAGAGCTCAGAAATATGTTTTTCAAATTTCTGGGTGAAGTACTTTCACACTTGCGACACTGTTGAATGAATTTGCGACAGCTTTCACAAATTGCAACAGTACTTTTCTAGGCTGTGGGAAAATGACAGCAATCCTTTGGCACCCCGCTGCAAAAGAACGGTTTGGTGTTTTGGGCTGAAATTTTGGAGAAAACACAGCCAGCATCTCATAGATGTGCCTTTCAGTCTTTCATTGAAAAAATATTACACAACAGCAAAGTTATATCACTCCAAAGTTGACGCTTTTTCCCATAGGATAACATTACTGCGTCCGACGCATTGCAGCAATCCTTTGGCACCCTGCTGCAAAATAACGGTTTGGTCTTTTGGGCTGAAATTTAGAGGGAAGACAGCCAACATCCCACAGATGTACCTTTCAGTGGTTTGGTGAAAAAATATTACAGGGAGGCAGAGTTATGGCACTCCGAACTTCTCTTTTTTTCCCATAGGATAACATTACGGCGTTCGCCGCGCCTTTCAGGGCTTGTACCTCAGAAACAATGCAAGATATGGACTTTTCATCAGAAAAATGCTTAGCCCCCAACAGGGGCTAAGTACAAAACTAGGCCAGGAAAGTGATAATTCATATGACTTTTAAATTTTTTTTCTATGTCGTACAGTTCCTGAGATATAAGCAATTTACCAGTCCAAGTCCTCATTTTCTGTTCCGAGAGTCATTATTTTGCATACATTCATTGTACTTACTGTCTTTCTATATGCAGCTTTGGGGAAAACTATTGTGTGAGTTTCCATAACTCTTACTCTTAATGCTTCTGCTTCTGCTTCTGTACCTGTTTCACTTACTTTTTCTGTCTACGCCACCTTCTGCGTTACCCTTTGCATTTTCATTTGCATTCTGTTTCTGTAATTTTAACCATTTGTGTCTACAGTACTGTTTATCTTTGTGTTTTGCTTTGTCACACTATGCGCATTACCATTTCTGTTTGTGGCCAGTGTGTTACTATGTGACAAGAAGACAATATGCGGCAGGAGCGCGGGGCCCTTTGGGCCCCGCTCTTCCATCGCTGGTCCCATCACTGTATTACATTCACTATTTCTCAGTACTGCTTATCTTTCTGTTTCACTTTGTGTCACCATGCGCATTACCATTTGCGTTTGTGGGCACTGTGTTACTATGTGTGAAGACATCACGTGGCAGGAGCGGGCCCTACGCTCCCGCCACCGCATTACATTTACTATTTGTCATTATCATTCTCCAAAAGAAGGGAAATTAGAGGCAAAAAACTCTGTTTAATGCATCAGTTAGGGTTGTTCCACAGCGACAAAAGTCAGGAAATTTGGTGTTAGGGTTGAAAACCCCCCTTGGTCCCCCAGCCCACCCCCCTAACTGGCATTGGGGTGCATATTGGGGTCTTTGGTTCTAACTCTCACCCCATTCTCCTATACCTCTGCTTCTTTACACATGTGATGGGGTGAGGTTAAAGACCAACAACCCCAATGCACCCCAATGCTGGTTGGGGGTGGGCTGGGGGTCCAAGGGGTTTTCCAGCTAACTACTGAATTTCCTGACTCTTGTCACTATGGAACAACTCTGACTGATGCATTAAACTGAGTTTTTTGCCTCATATATATATATATATATATTTATATTTTATGGTAGAGTAGCACTTTTAAGGTTAAAGGGTGAAATTTTGTACCTTAATAACTTTGCCACCATTCAAAGGATTTGCCTGAAATTTGGCAGGCATAGGACGTAATTCATAAATCTTGGGATCTGACAACTTTTGTGCTGGTCTGGTATACAGCTGTGGAGTTATTAAGTGACATCCGTGTGCATATTTACGTTTTTTGTGCATTCTTTGCTCGTGCCTACAGGTCACACAGTTTATGCGACCGGTCCAAAAACTCCAGGGAACATGTGGCCAGGGTCCTCAATGTGCCTTTTGAAGATTTCATGAAAAAATATTAAACAGTTCAAAAGTTATTCAAAAAACAAGTTCCCATTTTAAGTCAAAGGGAAAAGTTAACAAAAAGTTAGACACTTTCGGAAATGCATTGTTTAGTGTCGCAAATAGCCCTAGTAGTGTCACAAATCCACCATTTTTTTTTCAGTTAGCGATCAGAAAAATGCTTTCCATTTAAATTGGGACCCTCTAGCAACACACTTTTTTTGTGTTTACCTAGTCGGACCCTGAGGATGCTGTTATGTCTTTATTTTGGGATGGAACAGCCTAGAAATATGTTTTTCAAATTTCTGGAAAAAGTAATGTCGCAAAGTAGTGTCACACCCATGACACTTTCACAACTTTTGAGGAAGCTTTCGCAAATCATGACACTACTTTTCAGACCATGGCCAAAATTATAGCAGTTCTTTGCCACTCTGCTGTAAAAGAACAGTTTGGTCTTTTGACCTGAAATTTGGAGGGAAGGCAGACAACACCTCACAGATGTGCCTTTTGGTGGTTTGGTGAAAAAATATTGCATTACTGCAAAGTTACGGTACTCTGAAGTTGGCATTTTTTTCCATAGACTAACATGGCTTCATACGCAGTGCCTTTCGGGGCTCGTATCTCGAAAACGATGCGAGATACAGATTTTTTTTTGTGAGTTGCATAGCCCTATGGCTGTGTAATAGCAAAAACCTAGCCAGGAAAATCATGATTTTTGTGTAATTTATTTTTTTTCTACATCGTACGGTTGCTGAGTTAGTAGCAATTAAGTACTTCTTATGCTCATTTTAAGCTTCGATTCTCATTCGAATGCATGCATTCTTTATGTTTCTCTATCCAGCTGTTCATCAAAAAGAGAGTATGTGCTTCCGTTACTGTCACATTTACTGTTTCCACATGTGCGTTACCCTTTGCGTTGTCATTTGCGTTTGCGTTTCCATTACTGTTACCATTTATGTTTTCACCTTGTGTTTGCATTGCTGTTCCTGTTATTGTGTAACGAGAGATGACGTGGTGGGACACTCCTGCCGCTGCATTACATTAACTATTTCTCGTCATCATTCTCAAAAAGAAGGGAAATTAGAGGCAAAAATCTCCATTTAATGCATCAGTTAGGGTTGTTCCACAGCGACAAAAGTGAGGAAATTCAGTGTTAGGTTATAGATATAAATTGCACCACTCCATGATTGCAGTAACATACAAGTTGGGACAGTTAGGAGGTGCATGGTGTCAGGCAGGCACTGCCTTCCTCCATAGACCAGGTAGTGCATCCTGAGTGGAGAGTGATAGGAAAAGAAAGTCTATGGACTTTGATGGGCACCTACCTGGTTGTAGGAGCACACAAGTTAGGACAGTTAGGAGTTGCACGATGTCACCCAGGCAGTGCCCCCCTGTTCAGTTTAGACATTATTTCCTGAATGAAGACCCATGGCAAAAGTGAGGCCATAAAGATCAACAGTGTACCAGTTTGATTGCAGGAACACACAAGTTAGGACAGTTAGAGGTTGCATGGCATTAGCCAGGAAATGTCTCTTCTCCCATAATGAGGTTCTGGACCTTGAGCAGACACACATTGTAAAAATGAGTTAATGGATAGGAGTTTCATGGCACTGGCCAGGTAATGGCCCCATGAACCCCTACACTATGTAGTGTACCCTGAGTTGAGACTCATTGTCAAAATAACAGTTTCCTATGGCATGCAAACAAGTAGTCATGATGATGTCAGCAGGCAATGCCCTCCTGCCCTCACAAGAGAAGGTAGTGGATCCTGACTTTTGAGTGATAGAAAAAGAAAGACTATGTATATCAATGGTTCACCTTTGTGGTCACAGGGGCACAACATTTAGCACAGTTAAGGGTTGCATGGCGTGAGCCAGGCAATGCCCCAACACCACATCAAGTACTGCATCCTAAGTGTAGATTGACAGGGAAGGAAAGGTTATGGATATGAATGGTACAGCTGCATCATTAACAAAACACAGTTGTATGTACAGTTAGGAGTTGTATGGCATCAGGTAGGCAATGCCCACCCCCAACCCCGGTCAGGTACTGCATCCTAACTGGAGAGTCAGAGGAAAAGAAAGTTCATAGACATGAATGGTGCACCTCCGTGGTTACAGGGACACACAAGTTAGGACACTTAGGAGTTGCACGGCATCAACCAGGCAATGCTCCCCCCCCCCACACACACACAGGAGGTACTGTATTGTGAGTGGAGATCCACAGGAAACAAAGACTATGGACATTAATGGTATACATCCCTGTTTTCAGGAGCACACAAGTTAGGACAGTTAGGAGTTGGATGTCATCAGCCAGGCAATGCCTCTGTCCCCCACACAGCAGGTGCTGCATCCTGAGTGGGGACTCATAAGTAAATAAAGATTGTGGATATAAACGGCACCACTCCATGATTGCAGTAACACACAAGTTGGGACAGTTAGGAGTTTCATGGTATCAGGCAGGCAATGCTCTTCTCTCTTGACCAGGTAGTGCATCCAGAGTGGAGAGTGATAGGAAAAAAAAGTCTGTGGACTTTGATGGGACACCTACCTGGCTGTAGGAACACACAAGTTAGGACAGTTAGGAGTTGCACACGATGTCACCCAGGCAGTGCCCCCCCATCCAGTTCAGACATTGTTTCCTGAGTGGAGACCCATGGCAAAAATGAGGCCATGAAGATCAAAAGTGTACCACTTTGATTGCAGGAACACACAAGTTAGGACAGTTAGAGATTGCATGGCATTATCCAGGAAATGTCCCTTTTCCCATGATGAGGTTCTGGACCTTGAGTGGACACACATTGTAAAAATGAGTTAATGGATAGGAGTTTCATGGCGCTGTCCAGGTAATGGCCCCGTGAACCCCTACACTACATAGTGTGCCCTGAGTTGAGACTCATTGTCAAAATAACAGTTTCCTATGGCATGCAAACAAGTAGTCATGTTGTTGTCAGCAGGCAATGCCCTTCTGCCCTCACAAGAGAAGGTAGTGGATCCCGACTTTTGAGTGATAGGAAAAGAAAGTCTATATATATCAATGGTGCATCTTTGTGGTCACAGGGGCACAACATTTAGCACAGTTAGGGGTTGCACAGCGTGAGCCAGGCAATGCCCCACCACCACATCAGGTACTGCATCCTGAGTATAGACTCACAGGGAAGGAAAGGTTATGGATATGAACGGTTCAGCTGCATCATTGAAAAAATGCAGTTGTATGCACAGTTAGGAGTTGCATGGTGTCAGGTAGGCAATGCCACACCCCTGGGCAGGTACTGCATCCTAAGTGGAGAGTCAGAGGAAAAGAAAGTTCATAGACATGAATCGTGCACCTCTGTGGTTGCAGGGACACACAAGTTAGGACACTTAGGAGTTGCACAGCGTCAGCCAGGCAGTGCTCCCCCTCCAGTTCAGACAGTGTATCTTGAGTGGAGACCGATGGCAAAACTGAGGCCATGAAAATCAAGAGTGGACCACTTTGATTGCAGGAACACACAAGTTTTGACAGTTAGAGGTTGCATGGCATTAGCCAGGTAATGTCCCTCCTCCCATGATCAGGTTCTGAACCTTGAGTGGACACACATTGTGAAACTGAGGCCATGGATATCAATAGACCCTCTTGATTGCAGTAACAGAAAAGTTAGTATATCTAGGAGTTTCATGGGGCTGGCCAGGTAATGGCCCCATGAACCCCTACACTACGTAGTGTGCCCTGAGTTGAGACTCATTGTCAAAATAATAGTTTCATATGGCATGCAAAAAATTAGTGATATCACTAGCTTTGCAAAATAGTCCTGCATTCGAAATTATAGACTGAAAAGTTTTTGTTTTAAAATAAATATTTATTAAAGTTTTATTTTACAATCATTTTGTAGAAAATTGAAAACCTATATAAAATACAATACTTGTCAGTAATACTAAAATATATATCTTTTATAAAAATATTCATTTTAAACTTTGATTATTACTAAAGATTGTTAAAAAAATAGAAAAAATAATCAACTGTACGTAATTTAGAAAACAAATATACATTCTTGTGTTAAAATAAATATTCATTGTTAAAACTTTGTAACTAAATTGTTAATTTAGAAAAAACATTTTTTATTATTTATAAAATAAATATTTATTATAAAAAGGTTGATTTGTTGCGATTTAAACTATTTACAATTCTTTTGAGGGAGGTATGCTGCTGCTTGAGGCAGCTTAGGGAGGAAGCTGGATACATGTCGGGGCGCACTGCGAAGTGAAAGCTGTTGCGCCAAGGGTGGAGACACTGATATAGCTGTGGAGGTCGTCCGTCAGTGGTCAGGGAGGCTTAATGTTACTGTTGCAGGTGAAGCAGTGATGAGCTGTGTACTGCTACCTGCCATTGTGCTCACAGGGTCAAACACAAGGTTGACAGTCACCTGCTGTGCCGTGAGGAGGGACAGTATTTTTGCTTGATCCTCCTGCAGGCCTACAACTTCTTCTATGAGACTGTTAACCTTGTGTTCGACTCTTTGAACACAGCGGCAGTGTACAGTCGTGTCTCTTCCATGGCACATCTGTAAAGAGAAAAAAAAAATCTATAAATATGTGATGTGTACTTTGATGGTTCTGTTACATCTGATGAGATATGCTTTCTGGCCTCATATCTGTACAACACTTGCAGATACGTATTTTTTCTGTTAAGATACAGACAACTTATGCTGACGAGGAGTTGTCTATTGTTACTCAGGCAATGACTCCTTTTACCTGTGCCACACCGTCTGAGGAGGTAGTCTATCTTGACTATACAGTGACAGATATGTTTGGTAAATGTATATGAATGGTACACCTCATTAATTGCAGGTTCACAGCAGTTAGTAGTTGCTGGGTGTGGCCTATGCAATGTATGTCAGTGTCACTACCCCACTGAACCACAAGATAAGGTACTGTTTTTTGAGGGCATACCCACAGGTAAAGTGGCATCGTGTACATTTAGGGTACATGTTCACTGATGTAGATTCATACAAATTAGAAAATGGGCATAAGAATGTATGAAATCTGATTGGCTGGCAGTGGTACATTAAGTTACTGTGAGAGCCCTGTAAGTTGAAAGTTCTATCCATGCAAGCCCTCATAGCCTCATAAGTAATATAGTAGTGCCATGCCTGCTTGCTAATTGGTCCAAACCTGCCAGTTTAATTTACAATCACTGCCATTTTTTCTCTCTCGCTTAGTGAGAGACACAGCCCACCATCCTTCACAACACTCAGAATTTTTCTTTCATACCCGCTGTTTCTCCCTTAGAATTACACCAGCTCACCAACTTTCTCCAGCCCTGCTAGTCTGCAGTTAAATTATTACAAATAAATCTATACATCTACAGCGGCTTACCGCTCCCACTATTAATTCTGAACTAATTGATGGTGGCACTTGAAATTGCTTGCTCGCTGTTCAAGCTTGTCACCACACACATCCACCTCCGACCACTCCAGACAGATAAAACACTACCACAGAACAATATCAACCACAAAAACAAAACCACAAAAACAAAACTCCATATATAACAAATATAAATTTAAAAAATGATGGATCGCTCTGACGCCTCTCATGTTTCCTCTACATTTCCCGGTATGACGTTATCGGGCACTCGTTATGAAATCGCTGCATCTGCTTTAATAAAATAGATTTTTTTAAATAAACAGGATGCCAACACAGTGTTAACCAGACATTTACTATAGACTTGATGTCTGCATCTGGAACTGGTGATGGGAGGGTGACGAGTAGAAGACAATAGCTGAGGAGGGGTGACAAGACATGCCATAGAAACAGGGACTACTTTACTTCACAAACCTTTTTGCTTAATTTTCAAAATATATTTTTCAAATCTTTTGATAAAATTTTTTTAACTCCCCCATAAAAATGTGACAGTGCCCATTTTCTAAGTGCAATAATACCCTCCAGGGTAGATGGTATGGGCGATACCGGACCTTCCAGGGGCTATAAGGACCTCCACCTGAGGTGTCTGGCTCATTACAACCCTGGACAATCCAGTATTGCCCAATACCGCCCACCCTGGAGGGTATTATTGCTTGCTTAGTACAGTTATCTGTAGGAGTTGTATGGGTTGGGTAGGCAAGGCACCCTGACCTTGCCCTGACTCATTTGCTGCATTGGAGGTAGTGCATGTTGAGTGGAGAGGCAGAAAAAAAGAAAAAGTCTATCAGATCAAGTGTATGTGTCACTGATTGTAGGAAAAGAGAAGTTAGGAGACTTTGTTCTTGTATTATGTCAGGGAGGAATTGACCCCCCCCCTTTCCCATGCCCTTTAAGTACAGTAGTTTCTGCATCCTAAGTGGAGAACCAAAGCAGAACTGAGGCAATACAGATGAAGAAGACAAAAGTGAGAGCATTTATCAGATTGACGTTATAAAACAGATGATGTCTGCTCCCCCCATCCACCCCCAGAAGTGGTACTGATTTGACAGTTGTTTGAAGTAATTTATGACATGGAGCTACTGTATATGACATATTTTCTAACATTCCGAGCATGTTTCTATGAGAAAGAACTTCTGAAAAATGTTCTTCACAACTTACAAGATAGGTCATCTCAAGCATTTGAGCAGCCAGCATCTGAATACTATCATAAACTATTTTGTCCGCCTTCACTTGTCTACCTCACTATATCAAAGAATAAGTAAGGCTAGTAACAAACAATGTCTAATTTTAAACAATCAAAATTGTGTGATACTACTGTAAGACTTGAAGCTGTTGGTGATGTCAGGATTTACCCATGGGGTGGTGTGTTGCCGATATGTCAGCTATACCTCGGAACCAAACAACACACCAGCCATGGGTAAATACCGGTATCACCGACAGCCTCTCGTGGTACATTGTTTAGATGTACCACCTCAGAACAGGTACTGTTTCCTCAGTGGACAGCCACAGGAAGAGACAGTAGTTATTAATGAATGTTACTTTTTCTTGGTTGTAGTTAGAGACAAGTTAGCACACTAAGGAGTTGTGTGGACTTAGTGAGGTTATGTGTCTTGCTCAGTACAGAACAGATAGTGTACACTGACAGATATATGACAGATAAAGTAAAGCATTCACATCAACTGTTCAGCTTAAATGATTTAGTTAACATAGGGTAGGATATAACATGCCCTAATAGTATGGTTATCAGTTAATGACGTCTGTATGTTTGTGTTACAAGACTTATGTTCTGCACTGGTGCCAGGCTTCTGCTTCATCTGCATCTCTGGTGTGCCAACAGACTCCCTGACCACTGCTAAATACATAAATAGAGTTTTAATAAGGCTCATCTGAATATGTACATGCTAAACAATGCTGTTATTGTCTTAGATACCTATAAATGTAATTATTGTGGTATAGAACAATGTACCACAGTTAATGATGTGCCTGCGCACAACTTGTAGTTGTGAGATGTAATTAATGGTTAACCAAATATGATACAACAACGAGAAATAATGTCAAACTTTCTTTGGCCAGTGTCACACTGGTACCGTGGTGTTATGGTGGCATAACACCACGCATCTAGTTACAGCACAGAAATGCCTGAATGCCCTATCAATAAAAGAACTGGTACACATGGTGTTAATCCCTGGTCTTGTCAAGTGACTGTATTTGAAGCATTCCCACTCTTGTAGTTGCTACAGGATACACTCCAAAGCTATATGATTGCCGGTGTCATTAGTTTTGTTGCTGGCAAGAAAGTCGTACCCTCAGTTTATTTCTACAAAGAACAAAGATATTTTTAAAAGAAAGAAAGCCATCATCTAAAATGGCATTTCAGGTGTCACAGGTGTAGCATGAGAGCTATAAAATTGCTACACTCGTCAAAGAATCCACAGACTGCTTGTTTCCTTACTACCATCTCTGTCAGCCATGATACTGACAGGTGTGGGGGTGGGAGGAGAAGCAGAGTCACATTTTCTGGAGGCTGAGATTTGCTGGAGGTGCCAGCAGAAAAAGTCAGGAACATGCAGGGCGCAGAGCCCAACCAATTTAAAGTTATTTTCATGGCACAATGTGAATGTGAAGTCACAGTGACAACACAGATGCTCTATCTGGTGGGAAAAAGGAAAAAATAGACACTATTTTTTTTAAAAGTACACCTACACATTAGAAAAAAACATGAAAATATATACCTGTAAGAGTAATTTAATTTTTCACCTATTTTATCTTCTGTTTAACTCAGGAAGCATTGTAAAATAACAATTATGAACTGGGGATCGTAAATACGGCAAGCTGATTGGCCGAGAGGTGTTGAAACCATGATGATATCGGGCTACATCATCACAGCTTCAGAAAACCTCTGGTCACCAGCCTCCTCACTGACCACTCAGTGTTCTTCATCTCTCGCAGTCTGTAGCAAGTCAGAGTTTCAGTCGGTCAGTATTAAAAAAAAAAAACATCCTCACAACTAGCAGTGTCAGTGGCTCAGTAGGTAGCACACTCGCCTCTGAGGCCGGGAGATCAGAGGGCTGTGGGTTCAGTTCCCACATCTGGCACTTGGGTTAATATCCCAGTACTGACACTGTAATGCAGCATGAGAGGGGTGCTGCATTTCTGAGGTGCCGTCTTTCAGATGAGACGGTAAACCGAGGTCCCATCTGCCTGGATTGGTGGTAGTTCAGGTGGATGTTAAAGATCCCATGGCACTTATCGAAAAGAGTAGGGGAATTTCCCCGGTGTCCTGGCCAAATTTCCCTCATTCACTAAAAATACCTCCAACAGCTTAATCTGGTTCAAGGTCAGTTGGTATTCATCTGTATCCCCCTCCCCCGGGTCGTGCCTGAAAATAGGCAGGATTTGTCTAGTGCACTTACCCGGTCAACAAAAGCTAAATAAATAAAATAAAAACAACTATCGCCCATAGCACACACTCTGCAAAGACAAAGAAATCTCCCTCTTCTTCCTCTGACAGTGCCAGGTACTTCATCACAGAAAACTGCCCCCCACTCTCACTGCCATGCTGCCTTGTGTCAAACCGGGAGAATCTATAACCCACTCCTTCAGAACACAATTGCATTCAATATAAACTGCAATGCCTTGCCGTCTCACTTTTCTCAAAAGCACTACAGGTAAAACACACTAATGCCAGACATAAAAAACTACTTCTGTCATCTTGCGGAGCCACGGTGCACATTGGTAGGCAGTTTATTGTCCACCCAGATATTTTTTTTTTCAGTTGACATCGCGATTGTTCAACTCCTCAAACAAAAAAAAAGACAAAAACTATCTTCATTTACTCCATAACAGACAACGTGGTCGAGCAAACTAAATTTTGGGGATGGGTCACCAATACTATGAGAATGAAGACTTTCTAACAAAATCCACATGCAACAGCATCACCTACTGCCCAAAACGTGACCTACACAAACTTTTTTAAAAAATGTGTACCTACACGCCTATAAAAACAGCATTAAAATATTTTAAAATTTCTTTTTTTACATTAAATGCCTAAAATATCAATTGACCCAGTAAATAATAGCAATAAATCACTCCAGGGTGTGGTATATCATGGGACATCATCACTTCTTGGATGGTTGGACACACTCGGCCTGTGGCCTCGTGCCCAACCACCTGAGGTGTGATGATATCCCATGATATACCACACCCTGTCGTGTCTTACTGCTGAATTATACAATGGCAAGCGAAAGTTCTGGACTCTGATTGGTCAGTCTTGGGCTGGACCTGTGATGTTATCCCAGCACATCACGGGTCTAGTCTCAGCCTAACTGTGAACCTGCAGATGAGCTTGAGCATCTTTACCAATGAGCTTGATTGTTTCATCTGCTCTTAAAAAACAAAAATATTTTTCCACAAAAAAAATCATTAAAAATGATTTTTTTATTCTGTATAACAATGAGCCATTGTATAATAGCAATAATGCCCTCCAGGGTGTGAGTCATTTGGGATAACGTCATGCCTCAGTTTGTTGGATGCACTCAGCCTGCAGCCTCGGGCCCAACCACCTTAGGAGTGATGGTATCCCAGCACGACACACACCTTGTCGGGCATTATTGCATAATTATGCACTCCAGGGTGTGTGTCGTGCTGTGATAACCCCATGGCTGGGATGTTGAACGGACTTGCCCTGCGATCTTGTGCCCAAACACCCCAGGCATGGCATCATGCCAGCATAACACAGACCCTGTCATGCATTATTCATTTAGTGTACTAATTCCTTACTACTTTAATACTAGTAAAATAGAGACACAAACATTTATAACATATGTCTGTGATTGGAAGTGTGTACAACATAGGATAATGAAGTAAAAAAAACAACATTGCAAATGCAGAAAAATATGCGTTTCTTTTTTTTCTGTATACCAACAATGCAAGGGACACATAGGCCGGGATATTCAGACTGCACCAGGCTAGGGTGCAAGCCTGGGCACACCACAACTGGGATGCGCCAGTGCGTGATCTGGGCGATATTCAATGGTGCTGCGCCATGGCCCAGCACCATTGCATATGGCACTGTGGCTGCCTGCATTGTGCATGACACTGCGGCACTGCACCAGTGCAAGTGGCAAGTGAGGAGAAGGGGGGATGCACCAGCGCAAGTGCAGCTGCGCTAGGCACAGGAACTGCGATATTCAGTGGTCAGTATGCAAATGGGGCAATTATGCATACAAGGTACAAATGGGGTCCATTTGCATGTCATTATGGCCACATTTGCATGCATGTGCACTGATCCACCATGACTTTGCGCCTGGTGCTGTGCCAGGTTGCAGCCGTCAGGGGATCGATGCCCCCTGCACCTCAGTGGCAAAGCACCCCAATGCCTAATCGTAGGCTTCTTTAAAGTAAATCTATAAAAATAATCCTATCCCTAGTGGTCCAGTGAACCTGCTCCCCAGCTCGATCATGGGCGTAGTTAAAATAATAGTATACCTGATGGTCCAGTGGACTGAATCCAGCCAATCATGGGATTTGTAAAAGTAGATATCTCCCTAGTGGTTCACTGGACCTGCTCCCAAGGCCGATCGTGGTCTTTAGAAATCTAATGATCCCTGGTGGTCCAGCAGTACCCCTCTCCCCACCTGCCCACTCAGTCCCACCACCCCGCTCCCCCCCCAGTCAGCGGCAGGTGGCAGCTCCCCACCTGCAAGCCGCCCGGACGCCCTTCAAGTGACAGCGTACAGTATGGCTGTACGCTCATTGGTTCACAATGTGGGCCAATGGTCATCTGAACTTACTGTACTCACAGTCCTGATATGTGAATGACTTCCAATTCACATATTGGGACTGTGTTGTACAATACAGTATGCATGCCCATGACCCGTGTGAACCAATGAGCATAACCATACTGTATGCTGTCAGATCCATGGCGTCCAGACAGCTTACTGGTGGAGAGCTGACAGCTGCTGCTGATCGGGGGGAGTGGGGTCATGGGACTGAGTGGGCAGATGGGGAGAGGGGCACCACTGGACCACCAGTGATTGTTAGAGTTACAAAGCCCGCAATCGGGCTTGGGAGCGGGTCCACTGGACCACCAGGGAGATATCTACTTTTACAAAGCCTGCTATCACACTGGATTCAGTACACTGGACCACCAGGGATACTATTATTTTAACTACGCCCACGATCGGGTTGGGGAGCAGGTCCAGTGGACCACCAGGGATAGGATTATTTTTACAATGCCCATGATTGGGACTGGGAGCAGGTACACTGGACCACCAGGGATAGGATTTTTTTGCAATACCCGTGATCAGGCTGGACATCAGGTCCACTGAACCACCAGTTAATTATACACATGCAAATTCAGGTCATTTTCTTACCTTCTGACTTAACAAATATCACACTGTCTGAGTCAGACTGTTCGGCCTCCACAGCTTCTGCTTGTACTGGTACTACCTCAGCACGTGGTGGGGAGCACCTCTGATGACCTGTGAATGAAAGATAATAATGATATTCATTGAGTGTGTAATGTGTATGCTCTGGTATTTAACACAGATTTCTTTAAAGAATGGTTGTGTTGTCTGTTACTTAATCTGATTGTAGACCCACAACACAATAAAGGTTATGCATATAACTCTTACAGTTACATGATTGAGTAACAGAGTAGTTGAGACACTTAGCAGTTGTATGGTGTTAGGTAGAAAATGGGTCCCCCCCAGTTGAGCAGGTGTTGCGTTCTGAGTGTAGAGTCGCAGTGAATCAAAGCTTATATTGATGATAGAGCTGCATTGCTGCACTTATGAGGTGGGTGGGACACTTAGGAGTTGCATGGTGTCATATAGGCTACACATCTCCCCCTTCCCCACCACTTGCAATCAGGTACTGCATACTGACTGGATACTCACAGGTAAATAAAGGTTATGTATATAAATAGTACACTCTGTTATTTCAGTCACACAATAGTTGCGATAGTTATAAGTTGCATGCTGTCAGATAGGCGATTACCCCACCAACACCACACACCTCCCCGCCAAGCAGGTACTGTATCATGGGTAGACACTCACAGCAAAACATATGTTATGGATATAAAGACTAAAGGTCTGTGATAGTATTAATATGGTACTTGATACAGTTATGAGTTCTTTGGTATCAGGTAAGCAGTGCCCCTTCCCCACCACCACCATGCCAGGTAGTGCATCTTGACTGATAGTGTAAAAAAAAGAAAATAAACTGATGTTTACAATACTGTGTGGGAATCCTTTTACCTCACTGGTCAAAACATGTCACATTACTGTAAGTAAATGCTGCATTAACCACGGCTGAGGAAATGCATTCATAAAACAAGATAATAAAACACATTTTACACATGGCTTCATTGTATTATCACAACAAGGCAGTCCAGAGTGTGGGTTGTTGGAGATTTGCACACTTCTTGTTTGGTTAAGTCACTCAGCTATGCCTCGTGACACACCACACAAGCCGTGGGTAAAGCTGCAATAACCCATACCTTGCTGTGCCTTATTGCTTAAACCAACAGTAAACTTATGTATTTGTAGGGGCACAGAAGTTGGGACAGTTAGGAGTTGCACAGTGTGACCTAGTTAATGGTCCCTGCCCCCCCCCCACACCCAGGGCAGGTAGTGCATTTTCATTGGACAGTCACAGAAAAAGAAAGTCCATATAGATTAATGGTTACTGTTAGTAGTTGCAGGGATACACAAGTTAATACAGTTAGGAGTTGCTTGGTGACAGCCAGGAGATGTCACCCTATGTATAGGTGAGGTACTGCATTCTCAATGCAGACCCACAGGCAAATAAAAGTTATGTATATAAATGTTCCAGTTCAATGATTGCAGTAACACACTTTTTGAGACAGTTAGGAGTTGTACACTGTAAGTTAAGCAATGGCGCATTTGCAGCAGAGATCAGGTACTGCTTACTGAGTGGACAAACACATGAAAATATATGTTAAGGTTGCAAATGGTGCAGCTCTATGATTGCAGTAACACAGTACTTTAAACAGTTAGCAGTTGTATGGTGACACATAGACAATGCCTTCGACATCCCTCACCCTGAAGGTGGTACATCCTGAGTGCAAACTCTGAGGCAAGAAAGGTTATGGATATTTATGGTACACCAACATCATTGCAGTAATATACTAGTTAGGATAGTTAGGAGTTCCACGGTGTAAGTCACGCAATGCCTCCCCCAACCCCAGAACAGGTACTGCATCGTAAGTGTAGACTCGGAGGAAGAGACACTTGATAGACATCAACAGTGCATGTTTGTGGTTGCAGGGGTCACACAACTTAGGATACTTAGCACTTGCACAGTGTCACCCATGCAATGCACTCACTGTCTTCTCAAAAGAGGTACTGGAGCCCGAGTGTAGACTCATTTAAAAAGTTAGGGGATGGACATGTACGGAATATGATCATGATTTTAGTAAGACACAAGTAAGGTCACTTACGAAGTCATGGTGTCAGCCAGCCAATAACACATGCACTGCACCCCCCCAAAGACCAGACACTGTACTCTGACTGCACACCCACTGTAACAGTGAGGTAATGTACATCAATGTAATGTTACTGTTATTGGAAGTACACAACAATTCTAATTATTTTTTACACTCTGTGTAACAACAAAATATTGCATTATGGCAATAACAGCCTTGAAGCTCTGTGTGGTGTGGTTGGATAATGTGATACGTCAAGTAGTATAAGTAATAAACTTGTGGTCTGATACCTGACCACCTGAGGTGTGATTGGATCCAGCACAACAGTCATCTTATTAGTGATTCCTGCTTAAGAATATGGTATGGTGATTGAAAAATTGTTTCTTTACTCACGGTGTGTTAGATGCTCCCCTGCACTAGGCTTTCCGGCAGCCTCCCACATCTCATATGCGAGGTAGTACCAGCACTTTTCGTTTTCTGGAATCTCCACTCTGTTCTTTAAAACATAGAACTGCTGGCGCAACAGCTCCACTTCTTTTTGCACATACTGGGATTTTTATTTCTTACTTTGAGAATCACGCGCGAAAGTTGTGGATGCGCCCCCACACACTATCCAGCTTCCTATTAGTACTTCTCTTGAGTATTTTTGCATTTCCTCTCACCTGAGCTGCCTCAAGCAGGCAGCACACCTCCCGCAGGCTCCACAGTCTCATTCTTAATCTTCTTTTTTTCAGTCTGCAATAAATAGAGAGACTACAGTATGTTACTGTAATGTATTTTTTCATGTGTGAGTTTCTGCTCTGTCCAGTTTTTTTACTGCAAATGTATAGAGAGCAGAATGTTGATGATTCTATAGTTATTATAAGAACTACTGGTATGTGGGTATAGTAATTATTAGATAATATGGTTTTAACAACACATTACTGCATGCATAGTGCTGTGTTAAATTGTGGGTTATATGTAAACTGAAAGCACATTGTGAGATATTTAGTACTACATTTTGATAACAGTAGCTACATGTATACCACAATTCTGAGCATGGTCAAGTATCTAAGTTTGTGTAGTGCTGTGAAACTGAGATAGCTTGTGTTTGTGTTGTGTGTGTAATGTATGCAGCTTTTCTATTTTTTGACCAAGGTTTTGTGGTTCTTAGAAGAGCCTTTTTTTTATAAAATCTGTTTTAAAGAGGGCCTATGGTCACAAATTACTGGCATCAATAAATTCAGAATGTGGATCAACATAGTCCCAATCACCCTCATGCCAAAACTGGGATCCCGGAGTTACTTTGTTTAAAAGTTACAAATCATTTTACAACCCTAAATTCTCTGCCTGTTCAAAAAAGTCAGTGCCAATGAAGAGGTGCTGACAATGTCATCTCCTGAACTCACAGCCTAGCCTTCCCTGTCAGCAAGCTTACAGGACCTGCTTCTCCAAAGTTTAAAAACTATGTGCAAATGGTTTTCTCCAGTAAAACAGGCGGCACCATTCAATAAACATTGCTTTAAAACCTATGTGTGTTTCAGATTTTGTAACAAAATTGACAAATTCATAGTTTTGCTTTTGGTGCTTTTTTTGTTGTGGTCCTTTTCTCCTGGGTTGCTGGATGCTAAGTCACAGCACACTAGTATGAGATTTGCAGACTGGATATCTCTAATGTGGTGAAAGACTGTGGTCATTCATACCTATCATTCAATTGAGGTGATTTCTCAGGATAACTCTTTAAATCAATTATTCCATCACCCTGTAAATGGGGGTGGGAGAGGTAGTGCTATTTTGAAACCTTACTAAGAGTTTCTATGCAGTAGCCAGCTCAATGCTTAATCACTTACTCACTCACTCACTCACTCAATATTTTATTCATCATCAAAGCATGAATGAATGGGATACTCAGTTGAGCAGAGCTCATTTTCTGTTTTTCCACTGACAGGTTGTTACTTGAGCTATATTCGGGCTCATCTGCGTTGTACTCTACATTACAATGATTGTTTTACCAGGGCTAACACTTCCACCCCTAGTAGGAATTAACAGATATAAGACCCCTATTAAAACTTATTGTAAAGTAGACACTGAAAAACAGCAATGCAGTTACCAACATTGCAACAATTGTAGCAAAACAACTTCCAAATAGGCACTGCAGAGTAACATTTCACATGGTATCAGCAGCCTGGAGGCATGCTGACTCAGCATCTTGCAACTCTGGAGAAATGAACCACACCAAAAAGGCTTTAAAATAAAAAATTGTCAACTTTGTTACAAAACCTGAAACATATAGTTTCTATAGGACTGTTTTTAGAATGGTGCTGCCTGTTTTACTTGTGAAAACCATTGCAGAATGATATTTTAATGTTGGAGAAACAGGTCCTATAAGCTTGCTGACAGGAAGGGCTAGACTGTGAGTTCAGGAGATGACATCATCAGCACCTCTTCACTGAAACTGGCTTTTTTGAACAGGTAGTGAAATCAGGGTTACAAAATAACCCATAACTTTAAAATGAAGTAACACAGAAACCTAATGTTTGGTATGAGATTTATTGGGGGTATGCTTATTCTAATTCTACAAAGTAGCACTTTTGACCAGAGTCCCTCTTTAACAGTCTGAAAATTTTAGAGGACTGTGAGGATTTCATCTTGAAGGTCTCCCAGGAAAAGGCAATTGCCTGCATGTGAGAAGTGCACACCGTCTGGTAGGTATAGTCAATTATTACAATACTTAATTTCAGGGTGGCGTATGGTGTGCATCCCATACATGTGCAGATATCCAGATATTTGCATGTTTACCTTTCTCTGCGCTCTGTCAAGCAAGTACACGTGGTGTTCTGCTTGCCAAACCCTACGCTCTGTAATACCAGAAAAAATGATCTTATAGGCAGGTAACATAGACATAATATAAGCAAGGTTCAATTTTCCTTCTGACACTAAATCTACCCATCGTTTGGTGCCCAAATAATTGCCTCTGAGATGAATCAGCAGTATGTCTGGCTGAGCTTGAGTCCTCAGAAGTCTGTGCATTGTTGGCATGAGATGCTCCCATGTCATGCCTCTCCTGCCAAACCATTTAACAGAGCAATTTGGAAGGTGCAGGTCCTTGCCAAATTCACTCCTCTGAGCATACTCTGAAACTCGCCTCACGATATTGCTGCCGATGACCCACACAATCTTTTTGCTGTTTTCTGCCATTCTGAGTTTTAACGCTGAGAAATGGACAGAGAGCTTTTAAAAAAATCAGTGTTTCTTCTGCAGTGTGTAGACACAACTGAGTATGAAACTGAAAGTTCCTTCTCTCCTACAACATTGCTTTGGTCGGCTGTCCCAAAACACAGTTATTTAAAGGTTATTGGTTAATGCTTTCTTATTGCTAACCAATACATAGGATGCACTCAGTATGATTACACTGGCTGCAGCTCCTGTCAAGCAGATATGTTTAAAGATTTCTAGGTGGGAAAATACTAAATTTTCATAGGCTACTTCATACAATCACAACTATAGGAAGTTCTATGATTGGTTGCCTCTTGTGCTATCATGCATGTGCTGCTTGCTTTCTGCCTCCATTTGCAGCTCTATCTGTGCTAGTAAGTATTGATTGACACTCTGACTTTAAACAGTAATAACTTATTTTTACAGCATGATAGTTTATTTATTTTGTCATAGTCAAATACAGCAGTAAAAAACATTTTGTTTAATGCTATTTTTCTGTTGCTAAGAGTTTAAATAATGCTAGAAAAATTGTATATAAAATGTGATGTACTTACACAGTGCAAAGCAGGGTGTCTTGGTTTTTCCTAAGATGGCTGCTATGTCCTTCTTCTCCACTCTTCAGCACTTGTGATTGGTTGCCTGACATGGCCTGATCAATGTTATGTTTGATTGGTGGCAGCGTCTCTCAGTCAAATAGGACGCAATGTCTGATTGGCTTACCTGAAGAGGTGTTGTACTAAGTAATTACTTGGACATCGTACGCCATGACAACATTGTGACACTTTCGTGCTTCACCACTGTTTTTTTGACTCTTTCGTGTTTGTGACATTACTTTTGTGACATTACATTTGACACTTTTGTGCTTTCTACACCATTTTTTGTGACACTGTCGCATGTTCGACTCTAGTTTTGGGAATTTTGCTAAAAACAGTATTTTTAAGCAAAAAAATACTGTGCATGGTTTAGATTGTGGCAATACTTCACTTCTCACATTTAAAGATATTTGTTGTCATATTATGACTGAACTTATGTTCTGTGATGTTTTAAAACATTGTATATTTACTTTACTGTTGTTTGCTTTTAAGAGTAATAATGTTTGCAATATTTGTAGCAGTAGTATTTATTGTTCTTATAGCGCATGGACAGTGTGTGTCACTATAGTAATGGTAGGACAAAAAACAGATCAACACTAAATATTTATTTTTCTCTATTTATTATACAGGTGTCTGATGCTTCTGTAAGATTGTTGCAGACTACTGTGTAATACTGAACAGAAAAGATGCCCTCTAAAAGAGATGGACCTCTATGCATAGGCCAAACAGGTATAATAGCAATTCACTGTTGCTTGAACACAGGAAGAAAACCAGTGATAGTAGTTCAAGACATAAAAAGATTCAAGATACTACTCAAGCTGTGACTTACAGGTTGCACACTCACAGGAAAAGTACGTACTTGCTCAGTAGCTAGTGGAAAATATGTACCTCAACAACAGTTCGTAGAAAGTCTTTGAGAGGATCACCAATGTTGCAAAGGCAACCATTAACAAGTGTACTAAGCAGCAGCGTAAAGCTGTGGCTGCTGATCTCCATCTGAGAAAGCAAAAGTATTTTTGATCACTAGCTTCTAAAACTAAGATTGATAGACTTATTGCTACTGTGATAAGACGTGAGCGCAAAAAAATAGTCATCTCAGTTTGATGAAATTGTGCCTCAAAGTACACACATTTGTTAATACAGCAGTTTTTGTTCTTCAACATCTGTGGCGTAAGATGTCTCATGTACTGGAGCAGTTCAGGAAAATTGTGTATGACATAAAGATGAGGCTACAACAATATCTTGTCTTGACCCTACACAATTTCTGTGATAAACTCACGGAAGGTGACTACACACTGACACTCAGAGACATATTTCTGGGAGAGTCATATGTACTCACAGAAAAGGACAACAACTTGTGCATTGATGAGTCTGGTAAAGTGTGTAATGTGCTCAGTGTGTGTGATGACACTACAATGGAGTCAGATGAGTGAATCTGAGGCAACTACTCAGCCTCAGAACGTCACTGTACTCATGGACATAGCAGTGACACTTATAACCAGAAGCAATCATCATTTTGACAAAGTTGAGCACTTTATCAACCTATTTGTCATTACTGATCAAGAAGACAGACATAAACTGTTTGAGAAGTATAGACCTTTGTGAGATCCATCCACATAGTGGACTTATGGGTCACTCACTTGCATGCACTAGATAGTGGTGTTTGTGAAGTGTCTTTCCCACATGCATATGCTGAGGTGCATCAATCAGGCATGTGGAACTTTTGTGTACAGGGTCTATGATATTCCATTGAGTTGTCCTCAGTACTACTCATCTGAATGAGTTACTGCAGTCTAGTAGCATGCATGGTGCTATGAACGTTTTAAAACAGCTGCAACATGTCAGCAGTCTGACAGATACTGTGATTGATCAGTCATCAATTGCTGATGTTAATTCTGTCTCTTAGAAACTGATATTCTTAAGCAGTTTGGGAAATTAATTGCCAAATCTGAGTTGGCAAAGATGGAGAAATTTGACTCTATATGTGTGTCATGTGATCGACTCTGTTACAAAAAACAAATGGTCACAGTGAACCTGGAAACCATGTCACCATACAATGACATGAGGTTTTGACTGTCAGCATTTCTGCTGTTAAAGTGTGACTTTCAATTAGACCCAATCATTGTGATGTGCAAGCACTGTTTCTCCAAGGTGAAGGCTAACATTTTGCCGCCAAGGTCAATTTTGAACAGTATGGAAGCACATGTTACACCAGCTGAGATTGCCACATTGAATATGTTTGAACAGATTCTTATTCAGACTATGAAACCATTTCAAACTATTCTATGTCTGAATACAAAGACATGGAACATTCCACAAAAAGTGCTTATTAGCTCTCTTAAAGGTTCCATAATGTATCTTCCACTTCCTCTGCAGGAAAATGTTGAGGCGATCTCTACTGATAATACTTTGGTGATTCTTGTCAATGGTGTTCGAACAAAGTCAAAGGTCATTTGGCAGGATGTTGTCAATGTGGAGAAGGTGAAGCTTGCTCTTACTCATTTAAAGAGCAACAATCCTTTTTATACACACCTTGATATTGATCGGATGACCACTGTGTCTATTGATCATGATCTGTTGAAAACAGTAAATCAATGATTAGAAGGTCAATATGGAGACAACGATAATAATGTATGAACAGTACAAAATTCACCCACTACATGGCAGCGATCAGTAGGGGACAAGTTGATCTCTATCAAATGGAAACAGGTGGAAGGGGCCCTGTCCAGCATTTGGGAAGCAACATTGGAAGCACGCTGTTTCCCAGACTTATTCCCAAGAGGGCCAGGTGGATGCCTAGATGAAAGAGAAGTGTGTGTACAGGGTGCTGAGTACCGTACTAGTCATGTGCTCAGTAAGGATGGCAAATTTAGACGTAATGTACAGTACCTGTTTCATCTCCTTTGGGAGAGAGAACTTAGCATACTGTCTGCATCTATTGCTTATACTGTTCATCTCACAACTCCACTTGATGGAATTACAGCTGCACAGTTCCTGCAGAAACTGAAGCAAAAGGATGATAATGTGCGAGTGAATTTGTCTTCCATTCTGTCAAGTCTACATGACACTAGAGAATACTGGGGTGATGACTATGTTGTGAGAGTATGGTTCAGCCACATGGTTTGTCACACTCAGTTGTGCCGAGTATGCCTGGGATGAGGCTATAGAACTGTTGAAGTGGGCAAATTGTGATGTGGAGGGCATTTCAGCAATGGCTGTCAGAGAAATGTGCTCACTCTACCCTGTATCTGTGACAAGGCATTTCCACAAGCGATTCCATGACATTCTGACTTACATTTTGTCAAAGGACAATCTGCCTCTTGGTATTGTGAAGCATTACTTTTGGAGGACAGAGTATCAGGCACGTGGCGCTCCTCATATTCACATGTTACTGTGGATCAAGGATGCTCCACGCATAGGTGAACATGAAGCAGCACAAGTGCTAGCATTCATTAAGCAGTACATTACCTGCTGTATTCTGGACAAGTACAACAGTTCTCCACTGTGGAAGTTGGTGCAGAAGTTTCAATACCTTATTTGTGTGAAATACTGCCACCGGGTAGTAAAGAACAAATCTGATTGGTACACAAGATGCCGTTTTGGATTTCCTAGATGTGTCTGTCAGGATGGTTGCATGAATGAACTTTTCTCAGCTATGTGACACCACTTGAAGGCAAAATCAACCAAGAGGGTTTATTAATTACAGAGAGAATGAGGTGTACATCAATGACTATAACTACTCTTCTTCTTCTAATGTGGCAAAAAACATAGATGTTCAGTTTGTGGCTGACAACTCAGTGGCTCTGGTTCGGTACATCACTTGTATAACTAAACATGAAACAGACTAGCTTGCAAGGTCTTTGGGAAGATATTGCCAGTTCAAGCAAGTCTTGACATCTCAGCTCTGGTCACTGGGGTTGAAGACTCTATCACACAGAGAATGTGGCGGTTATGAGGCCAGCGATCAGCTGATTGGTACACATTTATATGGCAAGTCTGATGCTGTGTGCTTCCTCAGTGTGAACTACAAAGAGAAGCATAAATATGTACTTATTCCTCATGCTGAGATTGAGGAACTGGCTCTCAAGAGACCATCTTCAAGACATGTCTTGAAGAACAACCTCATTGACACATACTACCCCCATAGACATGAAGACAAGTATCAAATGTGTTTATTTGAGGTGGCTAAGTGGTACGACTACAAGACAGATGTCTCACCTGATTGTACATGTGATATTTACAAGGTCAAAGGAGTGGATGGCTGTCTCGTTAAGAGACATAAGCCTTGGCTCATTGACTACTGCAAGCTACGTCTAGGTACATCTGAGAGCAGAGAACATTACTACTTTGCTCTCCTATTTTTATTTAGACCCTGGAAGAATGAATATGAATTAAAAGGTGACTATGATACATTTGATGAAGAATTCAATCACAGTTATGAGTCATTCAAAAGTGAATACTCTGACACATATATTCAGAGGCTAGACACTGAGAAGAGCAACGAGAAGGCAAGAAACCATCGAAGAGGACACTTCTGTTAGTTCACAGGAGAATCTTGATCCAGAAGAACAAGGTATCCTTGGAGAACCTCTGCCTCTAGATATCCCAGAGGTGTACTCATGATCGGAAGTGGAGGAGTGCTAGGAACATGGTACACACTGCAGTGTTAACCCAGCTGATTGAGAGAGACTCAATGAGGAGCAGCAATGGGTGGTTCCCTCTGAGGTCACTGATGCTGTCTGGCATGGATTACAACACATGAACTCAAGAAATGTGACCGTGTAGAATACAAGCCACTACAGATGTTTGTAAATTGGCTCAGCTGGGACAGGAAGAGTTTCCTTGTAGAGGCTATAACAGCAGAAATACGGAACCTGACAGGGTCATCAATGTCTGTTGCTGTTAGTGCTCCCATTGACTGGACTACGCACAACATTGGTGGAATTATATTCACACCTTCTCTTCATGTTGCCAGTGGTGCATGGCAAAGCAAGAGTATCATAAACTGTCATTTGAGGTGTCTCCAGCTTCATTCTGTGTTTACTAGATGAAGTTACTCATCATTGATGAGAGTTAGTATAGTCTCAATGTGATGCTTGCCTGTGTACACCTACGTCTACGGGAGATCTTGAGGACTGACTATGGAGATGCATTTGGTGGTAAAAGCATTGTTGTATTTGGAGACCTCTTACAGGCTGCACCAGTTAAAGCAGAACATGTCTTTGCAGCTCTGACTGTCAAGCAGGCTAAGAATACACTAGGCTGCATTGGAGTTTAACCTGTGGAGTTATTTACCTATAATAAAGGCTCTATCAGAACATGGCAAAGTGGTGATCTGACTTACAAGGCACTGTTGGATGAGCTTGTACAGATTCTCTGTCACTAGAACATCTTTCAATATTACATGGTGAAGAATTCGAATGGATACTACATCCATAGAAACAGCATGTGATGTTTTCAGTGATGTAACTCAGTAGCACGTGCATTTGTGTCTTATCCACGACTGAAGAAAATATATTGGGTTCAACCAGTGTCATGTTGCAGAGAAGAATCAAGAGATTTTCACTCTGCATGCTGTTAATCCTGATTGATGGTGTCATTTTAAGTAAAAAATAGTAGCAAAGATAGCGGAAGAACTCTCTGAACTGAAGTCAGATGTTTCATGCACAGCTGAACTGGAAGCTGTTCTTACAGTTTGTAGAAGCCAAGGCATGTGTCATGCTGCAATCTTGATGTAGAGTGTGGCATAGTAAGTAGTGCCATGGGTAATATCAATGACTTAATTACAATGTTCAGAAAGCGTTTATTGAGACACTTCTTTTCCATGACAACATAGCTTCCTGTACAGATTGATCATACCTGTGTTAAATTCAGGTATTAAGGATATTTATGTTAAAAGAACAGTTTACAATATATATTTGCATATGCGTCTCAATTCCACAAGTATAGAGCTTGAGTTTGGATTCCAGCAATGGTGGACATGAAACAGACATTTTCCAAGATAACACGAAGCTACAATAAGCACTTTCCGTGACGATAGTCTTTCTGGGTTGCACATAGTAATACTCGCACCTCAGAAGATCGGTGACAAGTAATGTATTGTTGAGTACAACAGATTACGTACTCTATATCAGCCACAGATGTCTTTAATATCACTAACTACGTGTGTGATTGTCTCACATCCCACAGTAACAGCTACATCTGGCAACAAAAGAAAATGATTCAACTGTGCAAAGTAGTTAGAAGGTCACAATGTCAAATACAGATGCAGAACCGGCTGTTGGTCAGAAGTCAGTTGGTATGGCTGTTGTCCCAGTGTTTGATAACAGTACTAGAGTAAACTGCTATACTAATTCACAGTACAAGTGTTTCTCGCACACTTTGTAGAACAATATCTCTTCCCAAGACACTCCTTTATTGAAGGCATTGAAGCAGGTTGTCAATGTGGCTTCTGATCAAGCTAAAAATGTACAGTCACTTTCACCTCTGCATCAGGTGTTGGGGACATATGACGGATGCAGTACATTTGCTGCTAACATGCAGCAGGATGCTAGTGAGTTCATGATGGCAATCATAAACAGCTTGGATGAAGAGGGGATTCCAATGTGGCAGTATTTCCCTGTGTCATATGTGACCAAATATGTATGTGTGTTATGTGGTCATTCACAGTGAGAAACCACAGAAGACATGCTTTGGGTTTCTCTATTTGTGCCTCAGGTTAAAAGTGTCAAGTTCCGGCAGCTGTTTACAAATGCAGAAAGCGATCACTTGTGTGTGAGGTGTGGAGGTGCATGTACTCAGTCCATACGCTTGAGGACGTCCCCTCAATATCTTATGCTTGTATTGCATAGATTTGACTCTCATGGGTTCAGAGTTGACACACACATATTTCTGATTTCACAGCTGGTAGAATTATATTTAACCAAGCAGTGTTTGACACTCATGCTGTGATCTACCACTATGACCTGTCTGTACATTCTGGACATTAGACTTCTTTGTTGAGGTACAGAACTGGCTGGGTTGACTGTGATGACTCAGCAAGGCTCTCAAACGAGACCACATGACACTTAAAAAATGCATACGTTCTGATATTGAAAATTCGACAATCTTCATGTATCAAAGGAATAGTCACACTACAGCGTACTTTGCTGTCCATTTTGTTACAGAGTGACTTCTGGAACATTATTATACTTTTTTAACAGATGTACATTTATTAACACATTGGTAACATATCACATGGTTGAATAGCATATGCTTACTCAATGTCACGTATACGATTGTTGTGTTAATCAGTGACACAGTGGAAATAGTTGCAGTGGTCTTTCATCAGCACCAGCTGTCTTCACAGTCACTAAAAAAACACACTTCTATGTTTAATAAAGACTTGTTAATGTTCAAAGAGAAATTCCTATCTAGTTGTCCTCTTCTGTCATTGTCTTTTTCTTATGAGTATGTTGTACGCAGACATAAGTACTACTTGGCACACTTGCCAAGTCGTGCCCTCTATAAAATATGCCACTTGTCCATGCATTAATATAACTGTAGTACAGTAACATATCTATTTATATACAATATTCTTTATCTTAACATTAATATAGGATCTTTTATAACTAAAAGATATCCTGGTGTTCGTTCAGTTCTGTCTAAGCAATATTGAGTTCTGTTTTTGACATGGTCAGATATGACTGTACTTAAGAGCAGCACTCAAAAATTGACTTCACTCTGTACACGCTGAGTAACACAGATGTGCCCTGTGTTCCTTTTTATCTGCTTGGTATCTTGTACTGAATACCACCATTTGTAGCATAACAGTGTATTACTATTCTTGTTTTTGTTCTCATATATCTGTATTGTATTTATATATATAATTGTTAATACATCACTTAGTATTAGTTTGTAACTGTGGCATTTACAGTAGTTGTGTTACTTGCCATATTAATTGCTGTATTGCACAAATAACTAATATGACTGTTTAGAAGTATTACATTTATAAGTTTCATGTTATCTGAATATAGTTATTAGCATAATGTAGATAGGTAGTTGCAAATATGTAGTATATTGTAATTCCATATAGCCATAATAGATATCAAAGTAAAGTGTTGTACTAGATATTCTTAAATGTGTACAGGTAACATTTTCTAATTATAATATAATTAAATGTATTTATAGCATTCTGTTAACTATTTCTTTAATGTAAGTAGATGATGTAATGAATCTAGGTGATTTACTAGTTCATAAGTAATTTGTTATTGATTTATTTTTTACTGATGTAGATAGTCCATGTTACCATGTGCTATTTGAGTTAGTTGTGTGGTAAGTTAATTAAATGTATGTTTATTATAGTTAACAATTGTACATCAGACACTTTCACTGAGAAAACTTGAGTTTTTGTGTTTATGATAATATTTTTTGATCGCCTCTATTGAGGGGTCGGGTGGGAATTTTTCAAATGCAGTAACATAGTGATATATCTTAACATATAAATATATGTGTATACAAATGCGTATGTGTGTACATTAAATATATACCAATTAAATGTTTAACACTAAGTTTGAGATGAATATTTTTCTTGACAGGATTATCTGTTTTTACTGCTATTACTTTAATGGTTGCATCTGGTTTTTCGCCCACCCCAGGAACATTCACACTATCAGTCACACAATGACAACAACATCATAACCATTTGATATGTGTAAGCAGTGTGCAGAGAGTACTGTGCTACATGTATTTCTGTATTGTGTGGTACCGTCCCATGCTAGCCATTGACTATCTGTGAGACTGTTTAACATTTATTTCAAACATTGGTGAAAACATTTTAATGTTTCCTTTGTGAGACAGATTTTGTGCACCAATTTGGATATTTAATTTGGCCTTTTTTTTCAACTTTTAATTGGGCAATAAATATTTTTTAAGCCTTATCTACCTGTGTTGTGTCTTTCATTATGCATAAAGTGATAGTCATAATATGTATGTTGCTGTTGGTGTATTGATGGATCTACACATAGTGTATCATGCTCAGCAGACCAAGATAATGGACTTTGTACTGTTCACCAGCTATAGACCAATGTGGTAAATAGATTCATCTCCTGTTTCATACAGTGAGTGTAGTATTTTCACATCAAAGGTTGAGAACATGAGCTATTACTGTATAAATACTATAAGAGGACTACATATTCAGACAGAGGTATCTATATCTTGGTGAGCCTGTGTGTGAAAATGGAGCCATGGTCTAAACAACATATTTAAATTAATATGAAAGAATTATTTATCAAAAAGACAGGAAATTCATGGCAAAAAAAATCAGTTTAATGCATCAGTTAGGGTTGTTCTGCAACAACAAAGTGAGGAAATTCGGTGTTAGGGTTGAAAACCCTAACTCCGCATTCCCCCCCCAGCTCCACACACACACACACACACACATGCAAGTAGGGAGCAGGACCAAGGCAACACGACCAATCACATACAACCAGCAGCAGGTGACAGAAATAACATACAACTGTCTAAACATACTACAAGACACATCCATCATCATGGGACAACAACTGTTGCATTTCAGCAGTCATGGGTGTACAGAGTGTTGTGCACATTATCATATGGTCACACATCACAAGAATACTGTTACACATAGAATTTTTATGATATAGATTGTTCATGCTGCAATGATATTATGATATATCAACATACAAGAAACTATCTATGACATTGTTCATTATGTTATGTGGACAGACACAGAGAAAAAAAACAGTATGAGACCCCTTAAGTAACATGCATTGTTAAATAGATACTTGCTTAAATCAAGATGTCCTTGTTCACATTGAGACACACATTCATAGGTTTCATAGGTGATACAAGCTTCTAGACTAGCATCCTTAGTGCTTGCCTGTAAGCTTACATTAACTTGTATTTATTATTGTAAAAGCTGCCCAAAGCCTTTTTAAATTAGTCCATTGTTTCATTTATTACTACTGCTCTTGGGAAGGAATTCCATAACTGAACACCCCTCTGACTAAACCATTTTTTACATCTCAGGGTATTCCACTTATCTTGTTCCAACTGCATCTTGTGATCCCTGGGTTCATGCTGATAATGCTGATAATGCTTTCTCTCCCTAAGACCTATGTCTTTTTTTAATGTCTCATCCTTTAGTGCCCTAAATATCATGCACATGTCACCCCTTAACCTATGATATTGCAATGAATATAACCCTAATTCTTGTAGCCTCTCTTGGTATGGTGTATAACACAATCCATTAATTCTCTTTGTTAACCTACATTGCACCCCCTTCAACCTTCTAATAACAGCCTTTTTATATGGAGACCAAACCTGAGCACAATGCTCAAGATGCGGACACACCAATACAGTATACAGTATACAGTGGAAGCAGCACTTTGCTTTCCCTGCTGCCAATGTGCCGTAGAATGCAATTTAAAACCTGATTTGCTTTTCTAACAATGGTATTACAGTGTGTATCGAATTGTAAATCATTAGTTACCTGGCCCCCAGATCCCTTTCCTCTATAGTCTGGTGTAATATCACATCACCCAGTCTATACTCAGATTTACTATTGCCATTGCCCAAGTGCATCACAGCATATTTATTTGGATTAAGAGCTAGCTTGTGCTGAATCATCCACTGAATCAGTATATCTAAGGCCTTTTGTACATTGTCTTGATCTTCCCGGCTATTAACAATACCTCCAATCCTACAGTCATCTGCAAATTTACTCAACCAAATATTGGGGAAATTTAACTTGATTGAAGATACATATAAATTAAATAGATAAGGGCCCAGCACTGAGCCCTGCGGGACTCCACTAGTCACATACTTCCATCCAGATACTACTCCTCTGATTGAAACCCTCTGCCTTCTATTTTGCAGCCAAGCTTCCACCCAGTTGACTATGTTTATAGGTACTGTAGTTTGATACTAGCTAATGCCTCTATTAATTCCTTGTGTGGTAGCTTATCAAAAGCTTTTGAAAAATACAAGAATATAATGTCTACTGCATTCCTTGTATCTAATGCCTTATTAGTTGTTTCATAGAAGGTAAGCATATTTGTTTGGCATGACCTTGTTTTAGTGAACCCATGTTGGGTTGGGTCGGTTAAATTGTGTATATTTAAATGAGATAAGATTAAATCTTTAAATATTCCTTCAAATATTTTTCCTATTATTGATGTTAAGCTTACTGGCCTAAAATTCTCGGGTCTAGACACAGGGCCTTTCTTTAATAAGGGAATCACTATCGCTTCCTGCCATGCCTGTGGTACCTCTCCTTGATCCAATGATTTTTTAAATAGATAACTCAGTGGTGGAGCCAAGCTAGCTGCCAGTTTTTTAAGAACTCTAGGATGTAGTTCATCTGGCCCCAGAGATTTATTTATGTTAATATTTTCTATTCTCTTAAGTACATCCATAAGATCAATTTGCACCTGACCTGCCTGTGAGTTTCTTTTATTACTAATATATGTGCCATTACTTTTATTAAACACAGAACAGAAATATGAATTCTGTATATCTGCCAATTCCTTGGTGCTAGTCAAACACTCACCTGATGGATTAATATAAGGACTTTTATTGTTGTACACTTTTTTGTTACCATTTATATAAATGTAAAATGCTTTTTTATTATCCTTTGCTCTTATTGCCAGGTTGAGTCCATAATCCCCTTTGGCCTTTTTTATTTCTTTTTTTAGTTGTCTAACTTTGTTCCTATACAAGGTCCAACCCTCCTGATTATTTTTATTTACCCTTTTAAAAATCTAATTTTTTTCTCTAACTGTCTTTTTAAGCCTAGAATTAAACCATTAATTGTTAGTATTCTTTTTACTATATTTACATACCCTAGGTATAAATCTCAGCACTTCAGTCATGACTTTTGTAACCAAGGTTTCATACATCTGATTAACTGACTAATCAAGGAATGCAGTTTCCCAATCCCAGCCAGCCATTACTTACTTTAAACCATGGAAATTTGCTTTATTAAAATTTAGCCTCTCAGTTATGCCTTCACTACTTTTTACACTTGATCCACCTTCCATCCTAAATCACACTATATTATGGGCGCTGTTCCCCACAGGACTATCAATCCTTATGTTATTAATTTTGTCCCCCACATTTGTAAAAATTGAGTCCAGTGTATTTTGACCACCCCTGGTTGCAGCCATAACTTTCTGTTTTACTCCATGAATGGTAATTTATTCTCACATATTGATTGAAATATACAGTGCTCAGTACTTCTGTGACAGTTATGTTGTTAGGGATGCAAAATAAATACTTTGTGATCTTAGTGCCTCATCGAGAGCCACTGGTAAAACTAACACTGCTATAGATAGCTCATGCTTTTGCCAGCCCTATGATAATAGACATACGACTGTGAATGTGTGAACATGCTTAGCATGATAATTTGAACCTTTGGGCCATTATGATATTTCACATTTGGTAACATACAGTTTCACATTGCTGTTGATGTGTTTAGGATTACATAGCAGTGAGCAGTAAACTGTTCATTATTGCATTAAAATACATTTTTTGCTACTATTAGGATGATATTAGCAGTCATTTAGACACATGAAACCCTGTTATTAAGCCTTTCTAATAGCATTCATTCATAGGGTACAGATGTGGAAAAATGTTTTGCTTGAACAACACTAACACCACATAGGTAGTAATGTGTATACAAACATTTACATTCGCTAACAGCTACAGAGTCAGAGCAAGGCAAAAAGACTGAACTAGTGACGTAGAATGCTTTGGGTAACACAGTGTCAAACTGAACTGTAAAGGTTCAAATCATAGTGGAGAGTGACTTAGTATATAATACTGTACTGCTGTAATTTTGTTTCTTATAGGATGGTAAGATCAGTGCGTTGTTAGACACACTAATGTGTATTCAACTGATTTCTGCAGCTATGTGCTCATGAAGATATACAGCTAAACAGTAATGGTTTCAATACCATAGTAGCAGCACTATATCAGATAGTGAAGGCACACAATTGTCTGTTGAAAATGACAAAGTTTTAACAACTGACCTATTGTATAGTGTTACCATGTGACTTAGGTCTGAGATTTCCACAGTGATGTTATATTCTACAATATAAGATGATCGTACAGTACTACTGTGCAGAGAATATTATACTGACACAGGATTGTCTTATTTTGGGGTAACATCAGCAGGCATTAACAGTCAGCGAAGGTCTGTAACACTAGAGATAGACATTAGCATGTTATTACAGTGATGATTATCAACACACTGTCATTGAGAAGATATACAAAATCTATTAGATATAAAAAAATCTATGTTACTATACAGTAACAACTGATGGGCAACATGCACACAGAGCAAAAACTCCCTTAGGTGCCAGCAGAACTTGTACACTTGTTTTCCCATGATGATGGATGTGTCTTGTAGTATGTTTAGACAGTTGTATGTTATTTCTGTCACCTGCTGCTGGTTGTCTGTGATTGGTCATGTTGTCTTGTTCCTGCCCCCTACTTGCATATGTGTGTGTGTGTGAGTGTGTGTGTGTGTGTGTGTGTGTGCGTGTGTGTGTGTGTGTGTGTGTGTGTGTGTGTGTGTGTGTAACTGGGGGGGTGGGGAGGAATGGAGTTGGGTTTCAACCCTAACACTGAATTTCCTCACTTTTGTCACTGTGGAACAACCTTAACTGATGCATTAAACAGAGTTTTTGCCATGAAAATATATATATATATATATATATATATATATATATATATATATATATATATATATATATATATGATATATATGTGTATATATACTGTGTATATATATATATATATATATATATGTATGTGTGTATATATATATATGTATGTATATGTGTGTGTGTATATATATATATTAGGGCAAAAACTCTGTTTATACGATAATTAAATTGTTCCACAATGATAAAAACGAGAGAATTCGCTATTAAGTTGAAAACCTATAACCCTTACACCACCGCGGCATTGGGGTGCGCATTGGGATCATCAGCCCAACTCTCACCCCCTGACATGTAAAGCAGCAGAAGTATAGGAGAATGGGGTGAGAGTTGGGACCCCGATCCCAATGTGCACCCCAATGCCGGTTGGGGGGTGGTGGTTCAAGGGGGTTTTCAACCTAACAGCGAATTTCCTCACTTTTGTCGCTGTGGAACAACCCTAACTAATGCATTAAACGTAGTTTTTTGCCTCTAATTTCCCTTCTTTTTGAGAATGATAACGAGAAATAGTGAATGTAATGCAGCGGCGGGAGCGTGGGACCCATGGCATACTAACAGGGACAGCAACGCAAACAGAAATGCTAACAGTGGCGCACATGGTAACACATACACGAATGAGAACAGAAAGGGTAACGCATGGTGGCGTGACGGGAATGGTCTGCCACGTGATGTGTTGTCACATAGTAACATGGTGCCTGCAAACAGAAATGTCAATGGGCATGGTGATGTAAAGTGAAACAGTAAGATAAACAGTACTGTAGACAGAAATGGCAAAAATAACAGAAGCATAAGCGCAAATGAAACGCAGGGATACGCGCATGGTGGCGCAGACGTCAATGGTAAGTGAAGCGGGTACGGATCCGCAAGCGGAAAGGGCAACAGTAACAGTAATGTAAGCGCAGAGGCTAGTTTTCCCCAAAACCTGCATTGAGAAAGACAGTGAGTACAAATAATGTATGCAAAATAATGAGTATCGGTGCAGAAAATGAGATCTTGGAATACTAAATACATTATATCTCAGGAACCGTACGACGTAGAAAAAAAATTTAAAAGTCATATTATTTACAACTGTCCTGGCTAATTTAGATCTTAGCCCCATTGTGGGGCTAATAAATTTTCCGACGAAAAGTCCGTATCTCACACCATTTCCGAGATACGGGCCCTGAAAGGCGCGGCGAACGCCGTAATGTTATCCTATGGGAAAAAAAGAAAAGTTCAGAGCGCCATAACTTTGCCTCCCTGTAATGTTTTTTTCACCAAACTACTGAAAGGCACATCTGTGGGCTGTTGGCTGTCTTCCCTCCAAATTTCAGGAAAAAAGACCAAAACGTTATTTTGCATTAGGGCTCCAAATGATTTCTGTTAAGTGTCGGGCGCCGTAATGTTATCCTATGGGAAAAAACGTCAATTTTGGAGTGCTGTAATTTTGCCGCCATGTGATATTTTTCACCAAACTACTGAAAGGCACATCTGTGTACTGTTGGCTGTCTTCCCTCCAAATTTCAGGAAAAAAGACCAAACCGTTATTTTGCAGCAGGGTGCCAAAGGATTCCTGTAATGCTTCAGGCGCCGTAATGTTATCCTATGGGAAAAACTGTCAACTTTGGAGTGCCATAACTTTGCCGCTGTGTAATATTTTTTCAATACAACACTGAAAGGCACATCTGTGAGATGTCGGCTGCGTTCCCTCCAAATTTCAGCCCAAAACTCCTAACGGTTATTTTGCAGTGTAGTGCCAAAGAATTGCTGTCATTTTCCCACAGACTAGAAAATTACTGTCGCAATTTGCGAAAGCTTTCGCTAAAATTTGCGACACTTTCGTGAGCACGAAAGTAATTTGGAAAAGCATTTTTCCAGAAATTTGAAAAACATATTTCTGGGTGTTTTACCACAAAATAAAGACATGGCAAGCATCCTCAGGGCTGACTAGGTGAATACAAAAAATTAGGTTGCTAGAGGGTCCCAAATTTAAATACCAACCATTTTCTGATCACCAACTGAAAACAAAATGGCCGATTTGCGAAAGTAACAGGCCCATTTGCGAAAGTAAAAATGCATTTGCGAAAGTGTTGAACTTTTTGTTAACTTTTCCCATTGACTTATAATGGGAAACTGTTTTTTGAATAACTTTTGAACCGTTTAATATTTTTTCACGAAATCTTTGAAAGGCACATTGGGGACCCTGGCTGCACATTCCCTGAAGATTTTGGGCTGGTCATGCAAACCGTACAACCTGTAGGTGCGACCACAGAATTCCAGAAAAGCGTAAACGCGCGCACAGATCACACTTAATAACTCCGCAGCCGTATATCTGACCAGTACAAAACTTGGCAGATCCCAAGGCCTATGGTTCTTGATCATAAATTCCAAATTTCAGGCAAATCCATCAAACAGTTGCAAAGTTATTAAGGTGCAAAGTTTTGGGGTTTAACATAGAAATGGCTCCTCAACCCTAACTATGGTAGGGGCTGTCTGCCCTCTACCCCCATGTATTCTGAAGTGTTAAATAAGTGTTTGTACATACCTATGTGCAGTCAAATGGCAGCTAAAGTTTTCAATTATTTGGGCTGGAAAACAGGAACTTTCCCTCTGTGTAGAAACCTGTTGCAACAGTACTTAGCTCTCTGCTCTCCCTTCTGTCCCTGTATTCTTTTGTTTATTTCATCTGTTCCCCTGCTCATTGAATGGCCACCTGTGAGTTGTCTCTCTCTCCCTAATCTCCCTTTGTGTCCTCTTTCTTTGTTTTGTGCCCAGATATTGCCAAAACTGCTGTTTGACTGTGGAAAATCTCCCTTGCGAGTGTGCACGTTAGCACTGTGCAATAGTGCGACTCACCTCTGCGATAGTGCGAACACTAAAGAGTGAGCTGTTGCACTTGCTGAGAAGGTTTTAAGACTTTATGAGTCTTTTTGCACTGTTTAGTTAGCGCTTCCATGTCTGTGCTGAAATAGAGAAGTAGCGCTTTAGTCTGACACTTAGAACCTCAGGGTTTGTATTTCTTCTGTGCAAGTGAAAGTTGTTGATGCTAATACAGCTTCTAGCAGCCAGCAAACTGTGCAAACACTCAAAAGTAAAGCAGGGTTTGAGCTATTTGGTGTTTGTAAAGCTACTTTGCTGAATTACATTAGGTAGCTTATTTTATTAAGCTGGTTACACAGTGTAAGCTATTTGTTCCAAATGTTGCAAATAGTAATAAAACTGACCTGAAAATGGTTTGTTTGTTCAGCAGTCTCTCCTCTCAGCCTCCCATCTGTCTATAGAACCAGCCAGCCCTTGTTCCACCTCTTTTATGATGAAAGCTGATGGGAGGAGTCTGATGCACTCAGAGAAAGGGTAAACATGGAAATTACTAGAGATTTTTAACTTTAGTGAACCAGAAAACCATGTAGTTGTGAAAAGAATGCCTAAACTGAAACTCAGGTAAAATATAAAATGTGTTTTCTGTTAAAAATGTTAGCTTCATCTCTATAGGGAGGAGTTTTCCTGTACCATGTGATCTGACAACAGTATATATTGAGTGTGAAGAGTGTATCTCAGTCAGTGTGTGGTAGGGAGGCAAGTCTACCAGATGTCTAACCAGTTTCAATGAAACCCCTTTCTTCAGTAAATGTGACCGTAGAATTGTATTTTCGTTTCGATTTGCTTAGTCTTCTATTATTTTTTTGCCTTCAGTCCATTTATTTTTCCTGCTGTATGAATAAATTTCAGTTTTATTTATACAATCCTGACCATGTGTTGGACTCCATTTGATCCCATGAGTACAAGTTGGTGTGAGAAGTGGGATCCAAGGAGGCAGGTTGTCTTCTGGTGGATATCATCCAGAGATATCATGGAGGAGCAAAGGAAGCAGGGAAAGATAGAAGCACTCACACCTGAGGGAGTTTTGACCAGAACAATGGTAGACAAGTACCAGGTTCTATTGGCCAGTGGTCTGGGTGACATCAGGTGGAAAGACACTAAGAGAGAGAGATGAAAGAGGAAGGGGCCACTGGGGGTGAGGACACCAGCTCAGTGGAAGAGGAAGAAGAAGCACCTCCTTCTGATATGCAAGACCTACTCAGACGGCTATGTCTGAAACAGATTGACATTGAGAGGCAAAGAGAAAGAGACCAATGCCAGAACGAGGCCAGGTGGGTGGAGACCCTTAAGGCTATACAGACTATGGGGACTGCCAGACCCAACCCATCAAGTGAAGGGCCCGGGGATAGTAAGTTATCTAAGTTAATGGACAGTGATGATATAGAGGCATACATCACAATGTTTGAAAGAGTAAAAACTGCCTTTGGGTGGCCTAGGGACCAATGGGTCATTCAGTTAGCCCCTTATCTCACAGGAAGAGCTCAGCTGGCCTATAGCCATGTAGAGACACAGAATACCTTGAACTATGATCATGTAAAACAGGCAGTTCTTAAACAGTACAATATCAGTACAGAGATGTACTGCCAAAGATTCCAGGCATTTCGGTATCATACAGCTGATTCTCTGCAAGAAACTTATGTTCAGTTACAGGACTTGTGCACCAAATGGCTACAACCCACTGTGAGAACTATGCAGCAAGTGGTAGAGTCCATAGTCTTGGTACAATTCATAAAGATATTGCCCCATGAAGTACAGATGTGGGTAAAAGAACACAGACCAGAAACAGCAGAAAAGGCCATCAGCCTAGCTGAGGACTTCATGACGGCTCGCCCACAACAACAGAAAGGGTCTCATGGGACATCCTCACCTACCACTACATTAAGACAATCATCTACTACCCCCTCTGCTAATGTTTCTAGTACCCCTTCCTATAAGAAAACAAGTAACAGGCCATATAACCCAGATATTATTTGCTGGAACTGTCAGGCCAAAGGACACATAGCCAGATTTTGCACTAAAAAGAAAACTGAACCCTCTCACCTAGCTTTGGCAAATTGGGGGCAATACACAATGGCTGTGAAAATTGAGGGGCATGATGTGACTGCTTTAATTGATTCTGGGAGCAAGCAAACACTGGCACATACTGGTGTATTCTTTGGGGCATCTCAGGCACTCAGTGATGAACAAATGGGGGTTACCTGTGTACATGTGAACACTCACTTCTACCCTTTGCAAAAAGTGACTATTAGCATTCAAGGTACTGTTCATCATATGAAGGTGGGGGTAGTGCCACAAGTACCAGTTTCTGTTATTTTGGGTCATGACTTTTCTACTTTTGGTGATTTGCTTACTGTCTCTTCATCTGTTTATGCTGTGACCATCCGAGCTCAGGCTCGACAAGAACGAACTGTTGTAGAACTATTTCCTTTTGATGACACATTATTTGAAGTACCTTCAGAAAACCACAAAGCCCAAAAGTCAGAGAAGATGTGATAAACTTAACTGGACTAAGAAAAAGGACTTATGTGTTGTTGATGATGTTGTGCTTAGAGCTGCTATGTTGGAATCATTTGCTGACGATCAAAAGAAGGTTGCCACACTAATGCCTTTGTTTTCACAGGTTGTTCTTGAGGAGGTAGAAAGTATGCCTCCTATGTACAGGGTTCCACAGGGAAAACTGTATAGAATATGTATGAATCCCAAAACAGGGGAGAGTATGGATCAGTTAGTGGTACCTAGCTAATACAGGGAACAATTGATATTTTTGGCACATGATGTGCCCTGTGGAGGTCACACAGGTAGGAACAGGACCCTACAGAGGCTGTTGAATAGGTTCTTCTGGCCTGGCATTCATGTCCATGTAGCAGAATTCTGTAAAAGCTGTGACAAGTGTCAAAAGGTAGCCTCGGTCACAAAGAAAGATAAAGTTCCCCTGCAGCCATTGCTATTAGTAACAGTTCCTTTTGAGCATGTGGCCATGGATACTATAGGGCCCCTTCCCAAAAGTGCAAAAGGAAATAGGTTTGCCTTCATACTATGTGACTATGCTACTGAGTACTAGAAGCCATTCCTTTGTGAACCATCATGGCTGAATGGATAGCTGAATAACTGCTTAAAATGTTTAGTAGGGTAGGCATACTCAAGGTTATTCTCACAGATAGAGGAACCAATTTCTGTTCTATCATGTTGTGGCATCTCTATCAAGCCCTGTGAGTGGAAGCAGTATACACTTCTCCATACCACCCCCAGACTGACGGCTTGGTTGAGTGCTTCAACAATACATTAAAGAAAATGATACAAAAATATATGTGGAGGATGAGGGTAAACATTGGGATCTGTATTTACCATTATTACTGTTGGCATATCGGAAGGTCCCCCAAGAGTCAACAGGATTCCCACCCTTTGAGTTACTTTATGGCAGAATCCCAGAGGCCTCCTAGATGTGGTCAGGGAACAAAGGGAAGACACAAAAACTCAGAAGACCCCCACTACCCTTGATTATTTTACACAAATGCACCAAAGGGTGGCAAGGTATACCCAGCTAGCCCATGAACAAAACCAGGCCAAACAGAACTATCAAAAGGAAAGATATTTATTTATTTATGTTCATAGGAATTACAACCCTTTGAGTCATGGACTCATTTTCAAAGGCTCTGCAACACAAAGAAAACACAACACCTTCAATACATTGACATAGGAAAACAGTTATGAGCAGGGTACAATGGGGTATCATACCTTTGTGGTACAGTTGGTAATGGTTCAAAAAACTTCAGAAAAGCAGCCTAGGCTGTTCTATATATACAGTCATGATACATACAAATCAGACAAGGGTATATTGCCCATACAGCTTAGTTAGGATTTGTTCACAGGATTGATACAAGATTAGATACAGTTGCTATCTCAGAGAGGTATTGTCAGGGTTTTTGATAGGTCTTGAAATCTTTTAGATTAAGTTAGTTTGACCTTCAACTGGTGACTCAGTAGTGCATGACTGAGGGCAGCCTAAGAAAGGGCAAAGGTAGTGCCAGGTGGGCCCAAGGGATATGTGTTAAGTTGGAGAAGGCTGGTGGGTGCAAAAACAGCTACATGAGGCCAGAATATGCATTTTTAGTGCTGCCTTATAAGGACCAAGCATGGTAATGGATGAGATAGTTTGGGTGATGGGGCTCTGTACAAGAAGGGTCTTTGCGTTAGGGATGACCTGACCTTTGGTACCTTCCAGGCAGTTTTGGAGGCAGCCCGAGTAATAACCAGTGGAACGGCTGACTGAAGGGAAGCCACAACACTTAACGGGGTTAGTCCAAGGTGTATTTTTTTTGTAAGTAGGCTGGTCTGGTACTGCAGGCACTCCTCTAGCGAGAGAATATTAGCGAGAGCATAGAAGGCACAGATGTGTGTATGTTTGTTTGCACCTGAGATGAGTCGGCAGGCATTTTTGATGGCCAGTTGGATGTGATGAAGTGCTGTGGGGTCAGCAGCTGAAAAGATTGGGAGGCCATAGTCAACTAGGGACATAATCGAGGATGTTACTGCCAAGTGTAGAGCTTCGGGTGGGAGGCAGTCTTTGTGTTGGTATAGGAGGCCTATGCAGGTGTTGACAGCCGAGGTGAGAGCTTTGATGTGCTAATGGAAGGTAGGCGAGGGGTCAAATGTAATTCTCAGGTACCTGTAGGTAGAGACCTGTTCCAAGGGGATATGTGAGTGGGATAGAATTTCAATGGGGTGGTCTCTGGCTTTGTGTTGTCAGTGCACAAATAGCATGGATTTTGTTTTCTTGATGTTGACAACCAGTCTGTGTGTTGTAAACCAGTTTTCAATCTGTTGGAAGGAGTCTTGAAGGGAGCTCTGAAGGGAGGAGGGGTCAGGGTGGGAGGCTATTAGTACTGCATCATCCGTGTATAGGAGGATGTTTCCAGTGCAGGAGCCAGGCAGGGCATTTAGGTATACACTGAAAAGGAGAGGGCCTAGGATTGACCCTTGAGGTACCCCTGAGCACACCGGAAGTGTGGATGACAAGGTTTTGTTTATTTTGACACACTGGGATCTATTAGTGAGATAGCTAGTGAACCAGTTGAGAGGACCTTGGCCAATTCCTAGGTGTTGGAGTGTGCCCAGGAGGAGGGGGGTGGGAGACAGTGTCAAAGGCCTTTGAGAGATCTATAAACACGGCCCCAGTGAGGTGTCCTTTATCCAGTGCAGAGTGTAGAGCGTTGGAAAATTCAATAAGGGCTGTGGTGGTGCTATGACTCACTCTGAAGCCATGCTGTTCCCTACATAATATGTTATAGGTGAGTAGGTATTCAGTGAATTGGTCCACTATAATTTTTTCTAGGGCTTTGGAGAGTGGTGGTAGAATTGAGATGGGCTGGTAGTTGTTAGGAGCGGTGCAGTCACCGTTTTTTAGAATTGGGGTGATAACGGCAGTTTTCCATGCATCTGGAAATTGGCCCAGGCAGAGGGATCAGATTAGGAGGCTAATTTGCCTAGAGTCAGGATACCTTCCTGAGGGTTTAGATGGATGGAGGTATGGGTAACAATAAATCTCACCTTCCTAAGAATGGGGGTAGAGACATGAGGTCAGGTCCTAAAGCATTGGCAGGTACTCCTTTCTAGCAAGTGTGCTTTAAGTTTGGACCAGAAGCAGGAGCCAGATCCTGCCTCTCGTACCACAAGTGGGAGGTTATTCCAGTTGGAAGGGGCTGTGGAAGTGAAGGACCTGGACCCGGCTTTGGTCCTAGTTTTAGGAACCTCGAGGAGAGTTTGTCCTGAGGTGTGGAGAGTCCTCTGGTTGGTTTTGACCCTGACTAGCCCTGTAAGGCTTGGGGGGGAGAGGGGTCCAGTAGCTTAAATGTCAGGCAAAGAGTCGGGTAGATGAGGCAGGCTTCCAATGATGGCCACCTGAGTATAGTTAGGGCCTCACAGTGGTGGGTTCTAGGGTGGGACATGGTAGCAAACCGGGCAATTTTGTTGTAAAAGGTCTTTAGCCTGCCAAGTTCCGCAGAGGCCGCACCTTGGAGAACTGGGGCAGCGTAGGTGAGCTTAGGGAGTAGGACGCTGGTTGCGATGGCTACCCTGGCTTCAGGGTTAATCTGGTCCTTTAATCTATAGAGGATACCGAGATTCACATGGATGGCTTTGGTTAGTTGATCAACATGATTTTTTAAAGTGAGGCTTTGGTCAAGTGTTAGACCAAGGTACTTTGTAGAGGTAACCACTTCGAGTTTGTCTCCCCCTCTGGACTGCAGTTGAAGAAGCATCGACCGCTCAGATCCCAGGGATCTGGGTCCAAACAGCATCGCCTTGGTTTTGCTGGTGTTTAGTACCATTTTGTTCAAAGTGAGCCAATCCTCCATCTGAAGGATGTCCTCTTGAAGGGCTTTCTCCAGCTCTATTACATTAGGGGAGGCTCAGTAAATGACCGCATCGTCCGCATATTGGATGACACTGTTGCTCCCACAGTGTAAGTGCAGATCATTTAGCAGTGTCAGTGGCTCAGTAGGTAGCACACTCACCTCTGAGGCCGGGAGATCAGAGGGCTGTGGGTTCAGTTCTCACATCTGGCACTTGGGTTAATATCCCAGTACTGACACTGTAATGCAGCATGAGAGGGGTGCTGCATTTCTGAGGTGCCATCTTTCGGATGAGACGTTAAACCGAGGTCCCATCTGCCTGGATTGGTGGTAGTTCAGGTGGATGTTAAAGATCCCATGACACTTATCGAAAGAGTAGGGAATTTCCCAGTGTCCTGGCCAAATTTCCCTCATTCACTAAAAATATCACCAACAGCTTAATCTGGTTCAAGGTCAGTTGGCATTCATCTGTATCCCCCTCCCCCGGGTCGTGCCTGAAAATAGGCAGGATTTGTCTAGTGCACTTACCCAGTCAACAAAAGCTAAATAAATAAAAATAAAATAAATTTATGAACAGAGTGAAGAAAAGGGGGGCCAAGTATAGACCCCTGTGGTACCCCTTCTTTGAGCGGTGCAATCTGGGAGACATTGTCCTTCCATCTGACCCTCTGGGTACGGCCGGAGAGGTAGCTCGCAAACCAACCTAGTGCATGGGTGTCCAGGCCAAGGGAGCACATTTTATGCAAGAGGAGGCTGTGGTTTACCAAGTCAAAAGCTTTAGAGAGGTTGATGAAGACCGCGCCTGTGCTGACACCTGAGTCATTGTTGTTCAGGACTGAGCTGAGAATTTGGTTAGTGCCGTATCTGTCCCATGCTTAGCTCTGAAGCTGTGCTGAGATGAGGAGATTACCTGGTGAGTTTCCAGGTATTTGCGAAGCTGGGAGTAGACTAGCTTCTCTTGTATTTTCGCTATTGCACACAGCAAGGAAATAGGCCTGTAGTTCCCTGTAGGCTCGATAGGGCCTCCCTTGTGAATGGGAATCACTAGGGCCTGCTTCCAAGGCTCAGGGACCAACCCCTCCAATAAGGACCGGTTTATCAGCCAGGCTATTGGCTTTGCTAGAGCTGGGGCACCCTCCTTAAGGATTCTTGGCTGGATCCCGTCAGGGCCTCCCGTGCCTCTCGACTGCAGGGATGTAAGGATGAGCAGAACTTCCTTTACCTTAACCAGCCGCAGATGAAACTGTGGGCGGTCAAGTTCGTGGGGCAGATGCTCGTGAGCCTTGATCCCGTTATCTAAGTGCCCCATCTTGTATGCATCCAGGTTTGTGAAGTAGTCGTTTAGGGCCTCAGCGATGTGAGGCCCCTCGTCCAGTACTTGCCCGTTCGTCTGGATAGGGCCGGAAGTTGATTTTTTATGACCTTTTAGGAGTTCGTTAATATGAGACCAGAAGAACCTGGGGTTTCCCAGGTTTGTTTTTTGGAGATTGGAGATATATTCTTTCTTAGCTTTCTTTATGGTCTGTTTGCATTGGTTTCTGAGGGCCCTGTAGCTGGCTAAGTCCACTGGAAGTTTAGTTTTCCTAAACTTTTTCCATGCTTTGTCCCGAGTAGACATCAGGGCTTTTAGGTGTGGTGAGATCCACTTATAGCAGTTCCCCTTAACCCTGTGGGTTTTCAAGGGGACTACCAGGTTGGTGATACCCGTTAGGGTGGCTTGGAAAAATTTAACAGCTTCCTTCAGGTTAGGTAGCAATGTAATTATTCTGGTTAGTGGCCAGTGGCAATGGAGAGCCTTGGGTCAAAACCCAGCTGAGGACTTTAGAATCAGGGTGCATGGGCTAGATAAAGTGTGAAGGGTGGGAATGGCAGGGGACAGCTGGGTCCAGGTGGGCCTTGGAGGGTGAGGAGAATAGGGGTGTTGATAGAGTGGGATTGTTGGGGGATCACGGGTGTGTCAAGGGTGGGGGAAGGCCGAGTCACTGTGGGGTAGTCTGGGGATGAGGTGCCTAGTGTGGAGGAAAGGTGCTCCAGTCTGTGTGAGGTCTGTACCAAGAGGGTGAAGGACAGCAGACTTAGTAATGGAGTGTAGGTACCCATAGCAGCTGAGCAGTAAAGGAAGAGTGCCAGGAGTAGTAGAGAGTAAGAAGATGTAGAGCAGCTTTGGAATGATTGGGGGAAAACCCCTTTAGTGGCTGAAAAGACTATAAGCTGCAAATGGGAAAAATCAGTATCAACCAGTAGACGAGGGAGGGGCCAAGACAGATGAATAGTGATAGACTGACCACACGATAAGTGAAATGAGACAGGAACTATATTGTGTTGGATTGGATAAGTGTGCTTATAACTGGGCCCTCTAGTGGCTAAAAGATATAATCTGCCAATAGAAAAGTCATCACTTAAAAAAAAAAGAACAGGCAGGGAGGTTCTGATGCAAGTTCAAGTTTTTTTGGGGGGTGGGGCACTGCAGCAGCCTCAATGGGACACCGAGGTCAAGGGTGCAGCCCACAGACTTACAGCTCTAAGAGAAGGGGCACAGCGCTCAGGGCAGATAGCAAAATCACAGTACCTTAAGACCTCTCTCAAAACTTAAATCAACTCTTAAGAAATCTCTACATCAGACTAAACATTACTTAAAGTGAGAAATCAAGAACATGTCAAGCAGAGGTCAGTCCTAGCATTAATTTATTGGCGGCAGTTCCTAGAAGACTTCTGGATTGCTGCACAAAGTGTGAGAAACACTGGCAAACAGGGGCAAGTGATATTCCTCCAGGGGTAGATGCCAAAATTCAGGGTTCCAACCCGTACCTTGCTTGGAGGGTGAGTGTTGGGCAGCTTCTCTTTGTTCTGCTTACCAAACTGAAGAATGCAGTTTGTTTGAGAGGAGAGAGCCTGAATGGGCAGAGTTGTCCCCTTGTTTGGACGGTGAGTTACATCATGGCTCCCTGCTCCCCAACATCTGATTTGTCTACTCTTTATACAATCCCCTTGGGTGTAGTTTGTCACAATTCATGGCCATGCCTACTGTACCAGTCCCGCTACTGTCTAAATACTGTAGATTTTTGTGGCATGTAACCACATCTTTCAGAGATTTTCTGATAAAACAAACCACTACCTTTACACTATTACTATGGCCAAGATGCTGGATGGGAGAAACAGCAATGCTGTTTGTGAAATGCACAGAAATGGCAATCTAATGCTGGCATTACAGAACTACCTTGCAGCAGCCGGAATCATAATTTATTTTCTCTCAGCCTTCTGCAAACATGTTTGACCATGCAAAGAACATCCACACAGGGTGACAGTGAGCACTACATGGGCATCTTTGATACCATAAACACCATAAGCAATGCAGTGAGATGGTCCTGTGCTGCCTCTGTGGCCTTAAGCAAGACACACTACACTACAAGGCAGTGAGATATTCATGTGCTGCCTCTACAACCTTGAGCAAGCCACACTACACTACAAGGCAATGAGATGGTCCTGTGCTGCTTCTACAGCCTTGAGCAAGACACACTATACTACAAGGCAGTCAGATGGTCCTGTGCTGCCTCTGGGCCTTGAGCAAGACACAGTACACTACAAGGCAGTGAGATATTCATGTGCTGCCTCTACAACGTTGAGCAAGCCACACTACACTACAAGGCTGTGAGATGGTCCTGTGCTGCCTCTGTGGCCTTCAGCGAGACACACTACACTACAAGGCAGGGAGATATTCATGTGCTGCCTCTACAACCTTGAGCAAGCCACACTACACTACAAGGCTGTGAGATGGTCCTGTGCTGCTTCTACAGCCTTGAGCAAGGGACACTACACTGCAAAGCAGTGAGATGGTCCTGTGCTGCCTCTGTGGCAATGAACAAGCCACACTACACTACAAGGCGGGGAGACGGTCCTGTGCTGCCTCTGTGATCTTGAGCAAACCATACTGCACTATAAGGCAGTGAGTTTTTTTTTTTTAGTAAGTAAAAGGTTTATTGTTCAACACAAGGTTATTACAACATACAGTATGCTTAGAAAATTCAATAAATACAGTGTTAAAATACACAATAAAAGTGCAGCAGGCTCCCCTTCAACTTACAATTCTAATTCATAATATGACCTGCCAAACATATCCCTTTTACAATCATATTGGGACAGATTAATTATTCCTAACTAACAGTTAGCACAAAACATTTTGGTTTAAAATTTATTTTATTTATTTATTTCATAATTCGGATTTACAGCTTTGAGTCAAAGACTCATTTACAAAGGCATCTCATCGCAGAGAGGGTAGACAACAATTGGTGGTGGAGTACAACAATGGAGAACATTACAGGTGAGATACAATAAAAGAACACACAAAGCAATTCCAGTAATACAAAGGTGTACAAAGGCTTCAATTAGTTACAATTAGTCTAGTATATAAATAATAAGGTACCACTAGGGGCTCTAGGAAGCGATACCTGGGGGGGAAGGGGTGGTTGCTGGGGTAGAAGGCAGTCCGGAAGGACGTTGTTTGTAAATTGAGCCAGGCTGAGCTCTAGGTATGGGCCAGTCAGGGACATTTACAGCTCTGAGTGTCAGTGAGGTGGTTTTGGAGGGTGATTTTGAAGGGGCCGATTTTGGGGATGTTTATGATATGAGTGTGGAGGGAGTTATACCAAGAGGGGGCACTGTGGTGAAATGATCCTTGGGTGAGAGAGGTCCTGGCTCTCGGGACCTGGAAGGTGACTTTGATTGCACTACGGGTGGCGACCAAGTGGGAGGCCAATTTTAGGGATGCTGCAACCCCGGGGGGGAGCCCAAGTAGTGATTTTTTTTCCAGTATACAGGAGTGGTAGCGCAGGCACTCATCAAAGGTGAGTAAGTTCAAAGAGGAGTAGAGCTGGCATGTGTGCGTTCTGCTGGGGGCACTGGTCAGGAGTCTGCAAGCCTTGTTGATTGAGGTCTGGACTTTGGTAAGGGTGGTGTGGTCAGCAGTCACATAGATAGGGAGCCCATAGTCAACCATTGACAGGATAGAGGAGGTGATAGCCAGCTGGAGGGCATTCTGAGGGAGGCAGTCTTTGTGGCGACAGAGGAGTCCAATCTGGGTGTTTATGGCAGTGCACAGGGAATTAAGATGAGAGTGGAAAGAGAGAGCTGAGTCGAAGGTGATGCCCAGATATTTGTATGCAGACACCTGTTCAAGGGGGTGTAGCGTGCTGGGGAGGATGAGAAGGGGGGCATTTCTGGAGTTACTCTGGCAGTGGGCAAAAAGCATAGATATTGTCTTTTTGAGATACAGAACTAGACGATGGTCTAGGAACCATTTTTCAGCTTGGCTGAAGGTGAGTTGCAGAGAGTTCTGGAGGGTGATGGGGTCGGGGTGGGAGGTGCGAGAACCACATTATCAGCATATTGGAGCATACTGCCCAAGCAGGAGCTAGGAAGAGTGTTTAGAAAGAGACTGAACAATGTGGGGCCCAGGATGAAACCCTGGAGGACACCTGAGCGAACAGGTAGGGCAGCTGATAGGGTACCATTTATCTTGACCCATTGGGATCTGGCATGGAGGCAACTGGAGAACAAGGCAAGGGGGCCAGATAAGAAGCCTAGTTGATGGAGGGAGTCAAGCAATAGGGGGTGACGCACAGTGTCAAAGGCCTTAGCTAGGTCAATGAACACTGCCCTAGCAATGTCCCCAGAGTTAAGTGCAGAGTGTATTTGCTGTGAGAACTCTAGGAGAGCTGTGGTGGTGCTGTGTCCAGGGAGTAAGCCATGTTGTCCTGGACATAGTATGCTGTATTTGGTTAGATATTCCATGAGTTGGGTGGATACTATTTTTTTCTAGGGCTTCAGAGAGTGGGGGAAGGATGGAGATTGGTCTGTAGTTATTTGGTAATGTGCAATCTCCATTCTTGTGAATCAGGGTAATTTCAGCTTGATTTCCAGGCACTCAGGAATTAACTGAGGTACAGAGACAGGTTTAACAGGTTGGTGAGAGGGGCTAGCATGACATCTAGAGTTAGACGGAGAATCCTGGAGTCAATGGGGTCACAGCTGGGGTTGTGGCTGGAGACGGCCATATAGATTTATAGTGTTATGTTACTTGTTGTACGTTCTCTGTTTTCTCAACTTAGTAATATTCATAAAATAATTAGCTAAGCATTTTATTATAAATATCTTCTGTAGAAAAAAGGATTTTTGTTAATAACACTTTGTCTATACCCAAATCATTCATATCTGTTCTCTGAAACAATGTCAATAACTGATTCTTATTCGTTTTATATCATTTACATATCCACAACACATGCATAAGATCCTCTATGCCTCACACCTCACAACAATATGGAGATTTTTCATCAGATTTCTCATACCTAGCCTGAAGTATATTGTTCTCAAATATCTCAAATTTATATCTAATATAGTTACTTCTGTATTTACTATCACTAAGCACTTCAAAATAAAATTGAAGCACAAAACTGTCGTTATCTGCATACCATTTTAAAAATCTTGAGTCTTTGAATTTTTGTTTATTGATGTCCATCCAATATTTTTTGATCTTATGTTTTATAAAACCACAGTATTGTTTACTTTTCTTGATCTTTTCTTGATGATATTTAAGTAGATAAGACAGGCTCATTGTCTAATAACTGACATATTAATTTATACCAATATGAATTGTAACACCCCCTTTTTTTCCATTCCATAGAAACATAGAATTTGATGGCAGATAAGGACCGATTGGCCCACCCAGTCTGCCCATTTCCATACCTAATGGATAAGCTGCAGATCCTAGTTAACCAGCAGCCTACTTCTTTCTACCCCCACCCCCTGGAAATGCCTTATGACTGTCCCATGCATGCTTGAATTCAACCATTGTTTTTGACTCCACAACCTCCTCCGGAAGGCCATTCCATGTATCCACAACCCTATCTGTGAAAAAATACTTCCTTACATTACCTCTGAACCGCCCCCATCTTCAAATAGCCCCTTGTTCTTGCACACACTTTTTTGAAAAATGCATTCTCTTGGACTTTGTTGATTCCTTGAGGTACTTGAAGGTTTCTGTCATGTCCCCCCTCCCTCCTTTCCTTGAGGCTATATATATTAAGCTCCTTTAGTCTCTCTTCATATGTCTTCCAGTGCAGATCCTGCACCATTTAGATGCCCTCCTCTGGACAGCTTCCATTCTGTCTATGTCCTTGCGGAGATTGGGTCTCAGAACTGCACGCAGTACTCCAGATGAGGTCTCACCAGCTGTCTGTACAGAGGGATAACAACTTCCTGTTTTCTATTGGTGATGCCTCTCCCTATGCATCCCAGTATCCCCCCAGCCCTCCTTACTGCCCTCTCACATTGCTTGCCCACCTTTAAGTCATCTGATATGACTACCCCAGGTCCCTTTCCATTTTTGTTGTTGTGTACTCTTCCCCTGGGTTTTTGTTTCCCAGGTGCATTACCTTGCACTTCTTAGCATTGAATCTAAGCTGCCATACATTTGACCATTCCTCTAACCTTGCCAAGTCCCTTCTCATCCTTTCCACCCCACCTTGTGCATCAACTCTGTTGCAGATCTTTGTGCCGTCATCTGCAAAGAGACATACTTTTCCTTCCAGTCCCTCTGCAGTGTCGCTTATAAAGAAATTGAAGAGGACCGGTCCTAATACTGAACCCTGCAGAATCCCACTAGTAACCCCCCTTTCTTCAGAGTGGACTCCATTTACTATTACCCTCTGTGTCCTGTTCTCCAGCCAATTCTTTACCCAGGCTATCATCTTGGGACCCACTCCCAGGCTGGCTAACTTGTATAATAATCTTTTGTGTGTGACTGTGTGAAATGCCTTGCTAAAGTCTAGGTAGGCCATGTCCACAGCCCCTCCCTGATCTACTACTTTGGTCACCCAGTCAAAGAAATCTATTAGAGTCATCTGGCATGACCTTCCCACTGCAAATCCATGCTGCCTTGGGTCCTGTGCCCCTCTTGCCTCTAGGTACTCGACAGTTCTTTCCTTCAGAAGTGATTCCATCATTTTCCCTGTCACTGAGGTTAAACTAACAGGTCTGTAGTTTCCTGCTTCTGCCCTGCTCCCACTTTTGTGAAGGGAATCACATCTGCCCTCCTCCAGTCCTCAGGTACAACCCCATCCTCCCATGATTTGTTAAAGATGGTAGTCAGTGGTGTCACTAGTTCTACCCTTAGTTCTTTTAGAATTCTAGGATGAATCCCATCAGGCCCCATTGCTTTGACCACCTTCAGTTTTAAGAGTTCTTTCAGAACCCTTTCTTCTGTAAATTGGCTGGTATCAACTGTATCCAGAGTGTTTTTATTGTTTTTTTAGGTATCTCCCCCACTTCATTTGTAAATACTGAGCAAAAATATTTGTTTAGTATCTCTGCCTTTTCACAGTCACCCTCTGCCCACCCCCTTCCCTTTATTAAGCCTCACTATCCCTCCCTTGGTCTTCCTTCGCTCCCTGATGTACTTAAAAAAGTTTTTTTCCCCCCTTCTTAACTGAGTTGGCTATCTTTTCCTAGGTTCAGGCCTTTGCTGTTCTGACTGCCTTCCCAGCTTCCTTTTGCTTTGACTGATATAATTCTCTGTCCTGCTCCTTCTGTGATTCCTTGTACTTCCTGAATGCTTTCTTTTTCTCTTGAACCTTCACTGCCACCTCCTTTGAGAACCATAGTGGTTTCTTACATCATTTTGTTTTGTTTATTTGCTTCACACAAAGGCTTGTTACCTCTGTGATGGCAGTTTTTATTATTCCCATTGTTCTTCACCCCTCCTTCCCTGCTAGGTGCATTCCTTAGGCACTCACCATTTTAGCAAGTCAGCCCTCCCTGAGGTCAGTACTTTTGCCTTTGTATGGCTGACTATTGCTGTGTTTATTGTGAACCATACTGTTCAATGGTCGCTAGTTCCCAGATGGCTACCCACTTCTACATCTGTGATCCTCTCTCCATCTCCATTTGAGAGAACCAGGTCTAAGATTGCTCCCTCTCGAGGGGTTCCAATACTAGTTGTCTAAGGCATGCCCCTGTAGGGCATCTAGAATAACCCACTCTTAGAAGTGGCTGCTGCAACTGCACTCGAGGTTAACATCTGGCATATTCAGATCACCCATCAGCAATATCTCCCTTTTTCTGCCATTCTAAGTATACTTTCTATCATTTCCTTGTCCATTTCCTCCCCCTGTGAGGGGGATCTGTATACAACCCCTGTGTGGATTGTGGTGTCATTGCCTGTCTCCAAATTGACCCACAGTGCTTCTTCTCCTCTCTGTTTACCCTTTTGTTCTGTTGCTATGATTCCTTCCCTTATGTAGAGAGCTACTCCTCCTCCTCTTTTACTCTCTCTGTCCCTCCTGTTGATAGTGTATCCTGGTATGTTTACATCCCAGTCATGGTTCTGTGTGTACCATGTTTCTGTGACTGCTATGATATCCAGATTCCCTCCTCCATCCATCAAGGCCACTAATTCAGGAAGCTTGTTACCCAGACCAATGGCATTGGTACTAATTGCTCTCCATTTTTTGATGGCTTTACCTTCTGTAGCAGCATCCCCACTGACCTTTCTACCTTGGTCTTTTTCTCATTTAGTACCCTGTTTTGTAGGGGGAGGCTGGGATTTTCCTGCTGCTTATCAGTGCCTCCCCCCTTGACTAGTTTAAAAGCTTGCCATTGAAGCATTTAAACCAATTGCCCAAAAGACTTGTTCCCTTCATGGACAGATGCAGACCATCCTGCCAGTATAGGCTGGTGTCCTTCCAGGTGGAACTCCAGTCCCCAATGAAGCCAAACCCCTGTGCTCCACACCATTTTTTCAACCATTCATTAAACTGCATGGTGCAAAATACCCTCTCCTCACCCATGCCACTGACAGACAGCACCTCTGAGAAGGATACTGTGTGTGTTACTTGTATTAGGCCCCTTCCCAACTCTACAAAGTCTTTCTGCACTGATCTACTCTCATGATGAGCCAAGCCATTTGTCCCTAGGTGGACAATGACATCCAGCTCAGACTCCCATGCAACTGTTCTCGTGATCCTAAGGATGTGCTTCCTGTCCATCCAAGCCATGGCACCAGGCAGGCACCTCACTTCAGTTTTCCCTGCTTCCCCCAGTTCTATCCCCCTAATAACTGAGTTCCCCACCAGGAGCTGCTTTCTTTCCCTGTGGTGTCCTCTGCCTCCTTTCTGAGGGCCTCCCTTGTGACAGTTGTCTGCAACCTCCTTAGTCTCCTCTGCAGGTGCATCCATGGGGGAATTATGCTCCCCCAGAATGGTGTATGGATTGTGGAGTGGAACAACTGACTAGGTGTGCCTCTGTTCCACCACCCTTACCCTCCCTAAGCCCACTGTGGTCCAACTGCTGTGCTTTCTTTGCAACCTCTGAGGTAATGGTGGTGGTTCTAGTGTTCCCTGGATGGGGGAGGTTCCCTTACTACTGTCCAGTTTGGCCTTGGGGAATGTTCCCTTACTACTGTCCAGCGTGGCCTGAAGATGGGCAACTTCTTCCCTCAGGGCAGAGAGTTGTCTGTGAACAGGGCAGTATCTCAGCCTCCAGAAAGACTCCTGGAAGACTGCTACCCCACTGCCATTACATTGCACTACTCCCCACATGTATGTCTACCTTCGTGTTTATTTTTTTTATATTTTTTTGTTTTGTTTTGTGTGTGTGTGTGTGTGTGTGTGTATGTGACTGGTTTATTATACAGAAATATATATATTATACAATGTGTATGCTTATATTGTAAGTGCAGTGTGCTAGAGAGGATATGACAGTGATATGCACCTTGCCCTCTTGGGGAAATGATGTCAGAACCCCAGATATAAAGGAACTATTTCCAGGGGTGGATGGGGTGAGTGGTGGGAAGGGTTTGGACCTAAACTGTACCCTGACAAAACAATCAGCTAAAAGCTCTGACCTACCGCTGCAATGAGTGCCTTCCTGTCAGCAAGATGCCCTACACTACAATTTGACAGAGAAAATACCCTGCTAATCAAACAGAGAAAAATTAAAACATCCAAGTCAGACACAAGTAAACCTCCCCAGCCCCAAAACAGCCTGGTGACTTGTGCTCTGAAAGCAGTCAGTCCCAAAATAAGTCAGCTGTGCACAAGGACAGACACAGTAAACAGTATTCAGTCCCTCTGGGTTTAAACTCTTCCTGCACTGAAAATCTTAACAATTGTAACAAAAGGTCCACCTCCCTCTGTTGATTGAAAGACTGCCTTTTCTGAAAATTCTAAGTTCCTTATTTCACCTTTCAGTTAGAAGTAGCCTCCACCTGAAGAATATTAACTTTCCTAATGAATCTGCTGCAAACCATAGACAATTGTAAATTGTAAGGTTCACCTCCCTCTGTTGTGAGCACAACTCACTTTCTTGCAAATCCTAAGTCCAGTGTTGCAGCTTCCAGCCAGAGGTAGCTTCACCTGAAGAATATTAGGTTTTCTGATGAGCCTGCTATAAACCACTTGCTTATAGTACTGTTGTTATCAGGTCTGTAAGACTCTTCCAAAGCTATTGGCTGATAAGTAACTGTGATGTAAGCACTTCCTGGCACAGTCTGGCCTGGCCTTTTAAGGCACACAGAGATAAATACAAAAAAAAAACAGTTTCCACCCACTGGCACACTGTCTGGGTCAAATACACAGCCCGTAACCTGTACTCACTTCAGGACTTATGACAAATTCTTAGCCCAGTGAATAACACAGTATTACAAATGTTGCAATGCAAACAGTCAATCACTAACTCAAATCAAGTCATCTGTGCACAAGGACAGGCACAGTAAACAGTATTCAGTCTCTCTGGGTTTAAACTCTTGCTGCACAGAAAAGCTTAACAATTGTAACAAAAGTAAAGCAAGGTCCACCTCCCTCTGTTGATTGAAAGACTGTCTTTTCTGATAATTATAAGTCCCTTATTTCACCTTTCAGTTAGAAGTATCTTCCACCTGAAGAATATTAACTAATATTAACGTGGAGCTTTTTAAAAGAGACCTGAAAACGTATTTGTGGAATATGGCCTTTTTAGATAATTAAGTTATTTATTAATGTTTGGATTTTATTATAAATATTCTATTTTGTTAATATGTTGACTTTTATGGATATGTTCTGTTTTTACTTAGTGTTTTGAATTGTTTTTAAAATTGTTCAGCACCTTGATACATTGAAAGGTGCTATACAAATAAAATTATTATTATTATTATTGTTATTAACTTTCCTAATGAATCTGCTACAAAACAAAGACAGTTGTAAACTGTAAGGTTCACCTCCCTCTGTTGTGAGCACAACTTGCTTTCTTGAAAACCCTAAGTCCAGTGCTGTAGCTTCCAGCCAGAGGTAGCTTCACCTGAAGAAAATTAGGCTTTGTTCCTTTTCTTCTAGACATTTTTTGGAAAGCCTTTCTGAGAACAATCTAGTTAATCTTATCCAAAAATGTAACCTTTTAGAGTCTAAAAGTACATTAATATTGTCAAATTCAAGCTCAGCTCTTAAATACACTGCTGGAAATGAATGACTCACACTCAAAGTCTCCCTAAGAACCATATAGATTGAAACCATCAATTGTTCCTTCATGTTAGTATCCCAAATCTCAGCACCATAACTCAACTGCACCATATATTTCATTTGTATTGCTTCCAGTAATGCCTTCACCGAAAGACCTCCTTAGACATAATTAAACTTAGTTAAAGCAAAAAGAGTTTTTTTGGTTTTTCCTAAGTCTTATTTATATGTTTATTCCATTTCTTTCCTGACACAAATACAATACTTAAATAGACATAGGTATCCACTACATCCAGTTTTTTGTCTTCAAATCCCCATTTTCCTGAGTGTTTCCCTTTTCCAAACACTGACACTTGTATTTTAGAAACATTAATCTGTAATTTCAAAGCTAGTGAAAACTCTTGAAGAAGATTTATTTTTTGCTGTGAGCCCTTTTTGGACATAGATGAAATAATTATATCATCTGCAAAGGCAAAAGCTTCACAATATATTTCCATTATTCTAAGGGAATCTGACTCCAGCTTTTCCATCTTATCCAACAATCCATCGATATAGAGAGAAAACAGTGTTGGGGCTATCACACAACCTTGTCTGATGCCTCTAGGGATGAGTATTGATTTAGATAATTTACTATTTGGTCCTACCCAAATCCTCACCCATGTTCCAGAGTATAACTCATTTATAATATTAATAAGCTGACAGTTAATTCATCTTTCTTTCATTATTTTTAAAAGTATATTTCTATTAACAGTGTCAAATGCAGCTTTGAAGCTGACATATAATACATATCATTTTTGTTGTCTTAGTATTGTATATTTTTCTATAACATGTTCTAAAACATAACAGTTGTCAGCAGTATTCAATTCTGATCTGAAGCCTGCCTGTGAGTCATTGAGATCCCCTGTGGTTTCAGTTTCCAGTCTTAATTTTTCAAGAATGATTTTCAAAAATATGTTTAAACTTAAGTCTAGTAAGCTAATAGGTCTGTACATAAGTGGAACCACAACATTACCTCTTTTATGTATCGGGACTATGATTGCCCCTTTCCGAGATGCCAGGTATACAGACTCTAGAATACATTTGTTAAGTAGAATTAACAAAATTTCAGTTTTCAATGTAGAATTAGCAAGAAAAACTCTGGCAAATATGTGATTAGGCCCAGGGGCCTTGTAAAGGTTCAGTGTATTTAAAGAGAAATATACCTCTTGTCTAGTAATATTTATAGTTGTTCCTTTAACATTAATAAACTATGTATTCCAAATAGAGGAACGATTAGCAAATACTTGAGAAAAGTAATTTACCCAATCATCCTCTAAAATATAAGAATCCAATACCTTCTTATAATTATTCATCCCTTTAGCCACAAGGGCCCCAAATTCTTTAGTATCGCCATTATTATATTTAATTTCATCTAGCATCATTTCCCATTTTGCATGATGAAATTGCAATATTTTGTTTTTAGCAACTTATTGTACTTATCCTTTCTTTCTTTAAGAGAGAAAACTTCTGTTTATCTATGCTCCTTCTAGTCTTTCTAATATTTGCAGTTAATAATGCTTTATAATGTCTACATTCACTGTCAAACTAAGTTTCCTTTTCTAATCATCCTACCTTGGCCAAATGCTGTCTATACAAAACAGTTTTATTTGTTCTAAAACAGTATACAAATAATCCAATAAGTGTTCACATGTTTCTATTAGTAGCCCTTAATTGTTTCATTATTGAGTTTTTCTTCAACAATATTTATCACTTGCATTTCTAGCAGAGCATTCCATCTCAGTCTCTTATTGTATCTTATTTCAACAATGTGGATTTCCTCTATAACCTCTGTGGATCTATTACTAAAATTATTTAATAGCCCACTCAAAATAATAGGTAGATGATCACTCTCTGTTCTTGAGGGACTTATCAAGGATTCCCAATAATTAGGGTCTCCTAACCATAACATTAAATCTGGTAATAAAGCCCCATATGACTTAATAAATGTACACCTTCCCTGTACATCACCCTCAAGTTTACCATTAAGGGGATATAGATTGTAAGTATCTGATAAATTAATTAGCTTCTGTCCTGACTTATTTTTCTTAGGTTCCATGGTCCTCCTTTCATATTACCTTTTCATATGTAACCACCCAAAAAAAGGAATTATCAAGCAACCCATTGAAGTTGCCTATCCTAGCATTTAAGTCCCCCACTACCAATATCTCTATGTTGGGGAACCTGTGATGCAAGTCAGCCAGGATGTTTTCAAAGTCTTCCCAAACATTACGTTGGCAGTATTTAGAACTTAGTGGAGGGATACAGACATTAATTAGTACAAACATTATTTCCTGTAACACAATAAAAGAAACAAAAACATTTTTCCCAGTTGAAATTTTCTGATGTTTTATAAAGGCCCCACTTTGATATATGTAGTTAGGCCACCAGAGGCATGACCAAATATTTTATCTCTAATTGTTAAATTATGTATCAGGTTGAAGCCATTAATGGCAATATGCTCTTCATTCTCATGCCATGTTTCCTGGCAACATATAATATCTCCTGACCTAATAAGCTCCATCCAGTCATTGTCAGAGAATTTACTTTCAATCCCTGCTACATTCTTCAAGATAAGTCAAATAGTTTGTTTCTTATCATCTAAGAGGTAGGAAATTGAACTTTTTGCATCATATATGTTTTCATTTAGTCAAATGGGCTTAACTTGCCCTCCATTTTGATTCATTTGTCAACATTCAGGTTGAATATCAATATCTCTACCTACTCCCCTATCAACACCAGTTTTTAATAGGCAAAAAACTTCCTTAGGATCAATCAAGTGTAGACCTACTGAATCCAAAACTTCTTCCTTCAGAAAAAGTTGTCTTGCTATTTCTACATTTTTTACAGTAATATCAATTTGGGAAGAGTAATTATATCTTTTCATATGTTTTATACTCTGATATCCCAGTTTTATATCCAAAAAAATGCTAAACAGATTGCATATTGATCCCTTTGGTGTATGATCATTTTCACCAAATTTGTTTTGACAATCCATAAAGTGACACTGCTACTGGAGCTTCAATAAATTCACAGTTTCCAGTAGGCCCATTAAATTCATTTCTATTAGGAAAAGTTACATTTAAACCATTATCTCTTAATAACCTCTCATTATACCACACATGATTTACCACTTTAGGAGAATAAAAATAAATTGCAATTGTTCATACATGTCCATCTTGGCTTCTTATCATTTCCAAAATGTTATTTTAGATATCCAACTCTTTAGTTTCAAAAATCTCCTTAACCACATGCTGTCAAAGTTCTTTTCCAGATATTTCTTGCCAATCCTCATCTGCAGCTATTCTTAGAAAGGACAACTTCTCAAATATTATGGGCTTTTGACTGGAAACCCATGAATCCCTATCTGCTCCACTGTTTACATAATTTAATCTTAGACCTAATGTCTCCTGTCACTTTCCTTGGTTGATTCCATAATCTTCCCATTTACTTCTTTCTCCTTATCCTGGTGTGTTTCTCCTAGACATTGCTTATTAAATAATTGTATTTTATTAAATAATTGTATTTCATGTTCTAGTTTCCTAAGATATTCTCCTAGGTCTCCGAAATTAATGCAGTTTGGTAGACCCATCCCCTTTTCACCACAGACCTTGATTTTATCAGACTGATGTATAATAATCATCTGCTTATTACTTTTACTAGACTCTGTCTTTGATAATCAATTTATTTTTTATTGTTTTCTCACCTTTTTTCTGTTTCCTGGTTGGAACTTTATTTTTTTCCACTTTTTTAACCTTTTTCCTTCTTCTTTTTGTCAACCATTTTCTTTTTCCCCTCTTTTTCTGTACCGTTTTCGTCTGCAAGGGGATATTAATTTCAGAAAAATCAGGTCTTAGATTACATATCTCAGAATATGTATATTCTAAAGGTATTTAATCTGATTGTTTAGCTGGAAAAGCTTCTTCAAGCTTTCCCAAAATTGTCACTAATTTAGTATCAGTTACTGCAATGTCATATTTAGTATTCTCATTTTCATTCATTAGAACTACAAATTGTTCCATTAATAAAAGATTGGTAGAATACTGCTGGCTTAAGAGGGCCACCAGATCATCCCTTAAACAATCAGGAACATACTGAGGTTTTTCAAGTCTGTTGTTATTTGCTCTGATCTCTTTCTACCAATCCCTTCAGGAACATTCTGAGGTTTTTCAATTCTGTTGTTATATGTAATCTCTCTCTCTCTCTCTCTCTCTCTCTCTCTCCTCTCTTTCTCTCTCAGAATTTGCCGTATTGCTCTGACATCTTTCTACTAATACCTTCATTCCCAGTATTGTTTCCTGCAATTCCGCTGTAACATTATGAAATTATTTTTCTGGAATTAATAAATATTCTCTTTGATTATTTTTCCCATCTGTGTTGAACACATTATCATTCACTACACAGGGCGAGGTAATTTGAGCATTTTTTTCACATGATTTAAGTATTCAGAAAATATATATTAAGACTCATCATAACCAGATAACCCCAATGTTGGCTCTCTAACTTCAATATCATTGTATGTAGTAATACTAGAAATTTTACTACTATAATTTAACCTTAGCGAATGCTCAAAACTAGTATCCATAGAAACATCAATCCCAATTATTGGCAGAGAATTACTGACAAGAGATTTGGGGGTTGATATTTTATCTCCCTCCTAAGAAATATGCTGTATCAAATGTTGTTATTTTAGTTTTTAGTTTTAGTAATTTTTGTTTTCCTACCTAATTCAAACATTGACTCCCCTTAAAGGGGTGAGCAGTCTCCCTGTATCTTTCTTTGTTGTTTGGTGTTAACCGTGCTTGCTTTAAAATAGACCCACTTACACTTGCCAACAATCTTTATACCTGCCAGTAATAGGGCACTAATAACACTATAGAATAATAGTGTCCACACAATTCCTATGATAGAAAAAAAGGAAATAAATAAATCTGGCAAGTCCTAGTTCATGTAAAGAATTGTCTTCAGATCTTTTTCCAAGAAAAAAACATTAAAACAGTTCTCTTTAAACTTGCTTTGGTCTGCATGTTTAGGCAAGTAGTGGAAAATAAAGCATCACTTTTCTTCTTTGCAAGGAAAAACACAGCCACCTGACTGCAGTCCTAAAGCTTGTGTAGGCTTTTATAATTCTTCTTTACTCCAGCCAGAATTAAATACCTTCCAGCTTTCAAATGGATAGAAGCATGTATCACTACAGAGGTCCTTCTCCAACTGTGTCTTCCAAAATGACACTGTCAAAAAAAAGTTGGAGAGTGTTACAAACTAAAACCAGCTGATTTTTCTAACTAATGTTATCTTACATTGGCAAATTTTAAAGCTATTACAGACTTCTGTATACACTCAATAACTTAAAATTCCTGGCCACAAGTCATGCTGAAAGGTACTCGGAAACCCCAACAATAATAAGATTATAAAACAAGAGCAAGAGTGAAATAAAACGTATTCCTTGTACACTGATAAAAGGCACAGGCAACTATGCTCAGCTAGAGTCCCAGCTACACAATCTGGCCATTTCTGTTCACTCTGCTAGAGGGCCTCAACAGCTTCTGTTCAGTTTTCTTGATCGACACCACATTAACCTTTTAATTTGCCTTTAAGAGCTTCATCAACTCCAGCAGCTAAAACAAAAGCAGGCTAAGAAATAAAAGAATAGGAACACTGCTGTACTCTGTGTATGTTGGCTTTCAATGGCATCTCCAACATCTAAACCTAGATTCTATGCCTGCGCTTTAAGGTCCACTAAGTCACATGACTAGCTAAGGAGCATTTTCTTTCATTCAAAAATATATTTTTCTCTAAAATACTCCTTGATTTTAATACACGCACCTCAAGAACAAAATAAAATCCCAAAAAATCCCAGTGGAGTAAAGCAATATAAAAACGTAACTTCAAGAATATTATATCTCTTCTGACTACCTGAAATGTGACTAAAAATCCCTAAAACATCATGATGAAGGCAGTTTATTTAGTAAAAATAAGAGGTTTAAACCCTTTTAGTTCAAATACATTCCTTTATGTCACTATATTAGTGGGATTTCATCAGTCTCTGTCTCTGTCTCTGGTAGCCTGGAAGTGATATCTGCCTTTTTCTCTCCAGCACTACACTTACTACTCCGGCTCTCCTTAACCAGCTGCTGATTCCTTGCTGCACTTGCCGCAGTCCTTCGCATCACCCATCTTGGCTTCACTGACGTCCCAACTTATACAGGCCTACTTAATATGAAAAGATAAAACACAGAAGATGCCAGTGCACAGCCAAACTGAGTATACACCAAACACTGAATTATTAGTTTGGCAACAATGGCATACCTTTTCTAGGTAAAACCGCACTCATAAAAAATTAATCCAAAGCTATGAAACTCCCACTCTGTAGATCCTTTCAGTGCTCTGTCTTCTCTCCAAGTATTGTAAATAGAATTGAGTTGTTCCTGTGCTGCCTCTACAGCCTTGAGAAAGCTACACTACACTACAAAGCAGTGAGATGCTCCTGTGCTGCCTATGTGGCAATGAGCAAGCCACACTACACTACAAGGCAGTGAGATGGTCCTGTTCAGCCTCTATGGCCCTGAGTAGACCACATACACTACAAGGCAGTGAGATGGTCCTGTGCTGTCTCTGTGACCTTGGGCAAGCCACACCACAATACAAGGGAATGAGATGATCCTGTTATGCATATTTGGCCTTGAGAAAGTCACACTATATTACAAAGTAGTGAGATGATCCTGTGCTACCTCTGTGGCAATGAATGTTACAATTGAATTATTTAATTCTGATGATGCCTTGCCATTAACTAATGTATATTAATGTATTTTGCAGTGAGGTTTCCCAAACTATGGATCAGCTAATAATGGAGGAAGATGAGAGCAGTGCAGCAGAGGTTCATCAGAAAGCTACAGAACAGGGGTACTCAGTACCCAAATCATCAATCAAATGTGACACCAAAATGGATAGAGTTATGGCACAATTTGGTAAGTACAGTACTGCATCCAATGTGTATGTATGTATGTAATCAATTTTCTGGTGCCTGTCTTTGTAAGGCCTTCACATTTTGCTAATGTAATGACCCACAATATACCAATGTATGTGGTGTATGCACTGCAGGTAATGCACTGTAGTTAAAAAGAGCAAGATGATGAGGGCCCTTTTTTTCCCACAGTATATGCCCTCTCATACATGAAGACAGCAAACATAAGCATCTGGAACAGGCTAAGGTGTGGATCAAAGAAAATGATCAATTTTTGGACATGATTTTTACTGATGAGAGTACCACAGTGCTGCAGTCTTTTTGCCTCATAGCTCTCAGGAAAAAAGGGTTTCTTGTACTGAACCCACTGCCCAAACATCCCCAGAAAGTACAGTACATGTCTGAAGTACCATCTCACAACATGGGCCAGGGCCGATACTATTATTCAAAGGCATCATGAAGGATGATTTTTTTCAGAAAGAAGATAGAGTTCAGTACACTGGTGTCCTTTAGTGAACAAGTGTTTGCAGATGGCCATCAATTTTTCCAGTGTTTGATACTGACAGAATAATTCGCATTGACACTATCTCTGTGTTCATGTTAGGTATGTGTAGTGCAGCACAGTGGTCTTTGTGTTTACTTACACATGTGTTCTTTCTCTTTCTCTTGCTCAGATAACGACCCAAGGCATGCAGCATCTGGGATGTACATAAAGGAGAAGGAAGTGAACTGGATCAGGATACCACCTGAATCGCCACATCTGAACTAAATAGAAATGTGTGCCATCAAATGAAGCACTAGATTCAGATGCATGTTAAACAAAGGAACTGTGCTCAGCTAATATGGGGCATAAGACATTTTTGAGGGAGAGTGTTTAGAGTTAAAGACTGTAATATATATATTTACAGGCCCTTGCTACCTGGTGGACCTTCTTACACCCACTGCCCTGGTCTGCTCCCTTCAATCCTCCATGAGGAACCTCCTGGTGATGCCCAGGATGAGGCTGAAACCTGCCAGCGACAGACCCTTTAGTGTTGCTGGCCCGGTCCTGTGGAATTCGCATCCATTATTGCTAAGGGAGGCCCCCTCTGTGGAGGTAGTCAAAGCCCACCTAAAATACCATCTGTTTAGCCAGGCATTCCCTGATACTGGATGAGAACTCAAATTATCAGCCCTTTTTGAGTAAATAGGGATATTATGTATTTGTTGATTTAGCCTTTATGATTTATGTAATTATTTATTATATTATTAAGTGATGTTTTAAATTTTTGTATTGTTTGTACGATGCCCGGAGCCTCTGGGATTGGGCCCCAGAAAAATAAAATTTGCCTTGCCTTGCCATCACATGGATAAAGTGATGCCAGCCATTGTTTGTGCCAATGACTGTGCCACTGCAATGTAAAAATGAACTTTGTTTTTCACATAGTAAATGTTTAGTTCTTTTTTTGTATTCCACATCTTTGCTGTGTCAGAATCTGACACTTAGCCTAACGCCTAAACAGGCAGCATCCTGAGGTGTGATCTCAAGTTTGCTAATCACAACTGTGGGGGATGGGTGTCAAAGTCATCCATTGTTGGTTTTAAATTCTGAAGTGCTATTGTACAGTAACCCAGGTTGTGCTGTGGTGTCAGATTCCAACATCTAGCCGGGCAGCAACCTCGGGTGCGATTTCAGGTTTTCTAATCCTGTCTGTGGGGGTGGGGTGTCATAGAAAAAAACAAGGTTGTAGGAATCATCATGAAGGAGGCAGAAGACAGAAGGAAAAGGTACTCCAATAAATAATTTTGTATTGATTACATTTTGCAAATGTGGTAAGTTTCCTAATTTCTGTTATGAAAGGTCTGGCATCATTGTATTATGTACATCTTTTATACCCTGAAATTCTTTGCATTTATCATCTTGCTTTCTAATTAAATGGGGTATTTGGGCAGTGTAGGTAAATGTAAGATGCAAACACTGAGCAAGTGTATCAAATCTGCTTCCCAGACACCAGGTAAGGTTTAATCTCAGAATCTAGCCACGGGGGTGATGACACTCCAGCTGTGATGTACAAGCAGTCTTCAACATTTGCACACTATGCAGTCATACACCACCATGCCCAGTGATGCAGCACCTGTTGAATGTTGGATGCTGATGCAGACTCCAGTTCCACTTGTGTTGTGGAGGGTGGATGCTTGGACAGCTGTGTTTTCCAGATCACAGTATAAGAGATACTGATACAGTGGGCAATTTACAGTATATTAATATCACATACCATAATTTGTGAATTTCTATAACAAAGGGTTTGCCCCATTTTCAAAAAAACTGACACCCCCACAATGGGAACTTCAAACCTGTGCCCCCTTTGACATGCAGTGCATCTGTGCTAGGGTCATCAATTTGCTGAATTGCATTGAAAAAATTGCTTTAGCAAAGGACTGCAACAGCCAGAAGACCAGCCTGATGACCAGTATCCTCCAAAGAGTTTTCTGATTCAGAACTACACCCATGAGGCAGAAGCTTTTGTCTATATATCTACTGTATACACGAGATGGGTGGCAGTTACCTACACTGTAAGTACAAAAAGTTTCAGCACTATAGTGCATGTCACAATAACTTCTGTCCGTTACTGTACTCTAGGTATGGAGCAAGAATGTGTGCTTTAATGTTCCCAAAATTTTTGTATTACTACAGGGTGAAAATATTGACCTGAAGATGGCGATGAGGTAGACTATTGAGTTGAGGTACATTTATATACTCTGCAAGCACAACCTCCTGTCTGATGGGGCGCTGTAACCAGTGGTGCTGGAGCTTGGCCCAGATGGTGAGTCCAATCAGGACAGCATCTGCAGGACATGGCCAGTTGACAGCTATGTTGTAAGTGTTGCCTCATCGTGTTGCACTGTGTTGTAAGCATGCCATGAGTAGTAGTTACAGAGTTCAAAGACTTCAGGTTGTGCAACTCTTTTTCTGCAGATGAGCAACAACACCCACCAAGTCTGGACCCTGCGACTGGAGGGGTGGCATCAGCACTGAAGGACTGTACCTGTGTTTTGAGGACATTCTCTTTTTTAGTGGAGATAGTGGAGAGGGAATTTTGTGTATTTTGTTGAGCTTCCAGTGTTAAAAGTCTGTAGTAAATATTGTGTCCATATGTCTGGGTCTGCAGTAAATATTTTGTCCTTATGTCCTATGTGCATATCTTCATTCCAGCTAGCAATAACATGCTGCTTTCCAGCAGTGGTGATGAACCCCCTATATTCTGTTGGGAATGTCACAGAGTGTTTCAAAGGACCCCCTCTCCTCACTTAAAGCTGTATCCCCTGGCCTGCTGATTTGTTAAGTATTCAGTTGGGAATGGCACAGAGTTTTTCCAAGGGCCCCCTCCCCACCAT